>OY978441.1:19219748-24219748 GCA_963854805.1 Plagodis dolabraria
GACGGCATACCGCGCTATCCAACCCCTCCCGGGTGCCCTCCCTCTTTATCCGGGCTTGGGACCGGCCCCATACCTAGGTATTGTGCTGTAAGCGAAAGCGGTGCACAGCGGATGATAAGCAATAACTAAATATGGAGGCGAGGTTACTAAATATGGAGGCGAGAATTACTCACTTAACCACCGGATTGTTGGACCACTGACTGAATGTCGGTTACACGCCTATCTTTTGCCCGTTTCATGAGAAGACCTCACGTGGCAATCTTAGTCAGCAGATTGGGATGGAGGTAACTCCAAAGAAAAGAACACATTCCCTCCTCAAAGGCTGGCAATGCATCTTTGAAACCTCTGGGATGGGTTTACTTTTCAGATCTATACCAAGCGTCCAAATCATACTTGACCAGATGTTTGTTATCATATTTTAATGTTTATACTATAATTCATCAAAATTTATATTTGTATATAAAATATTTTATCTATATTGTAAAAGAATACAAGTAGTGCATAGGTTGTTACCCCTTCAATATATTTTCTTATTGTATTTTTGTTAATGAGCTATAATATCAATAATCCTATTAATATTTTAACTGGCTAAGAGTGTAAGTGGAATGGTTAGACATAGTCATGGTTTTAGTAAAAGGGGTCCGATTTTTTGGTGCCGAAATAAAAATTGCATCCTCAGACGACATTCTATGAATACCCAATTTTATTGCAACCAATTCAGTAGTTTTCATGGGATGCATGTGCATACAGACATTGTTTTCCAAAAAGTTATACCTTTTCATTTTCAATAGGATATTTTAAGTCTCCTTTTACTGACTTTTTGGCTTCTACTCCTTTATAATGTAGGTATATATTCATATATAATGAACAAGTATATGACAATGAAATCGGTAAAATAACTATAGTTTATTAAAATTTTTAATAAAAATCCCAAGTCCACTCTCTTACTCTTAACCTATATATATACAAGTATGTCTCATGTAAAAAAATTCTTACCCATATTCTTGATCCTCATAACCCTGAAATTAAGAATTGGCTGGTGGCAAACCTGGATGAATAGCTAGCCTCTCAGCTAAAAACACAAGAAATAACTGTTGTGTATAGTTTAAGTACGAGTAGGTATTATTGTATGAAAACCCCTTTTAAATATCCATAAACTTGTATCTCTTATAATCTTTCAGATCTATGAAGGAGATGGCCTTTCAGATCGTGTTTGCGCCTCTTGCATTGAGAATTTGAGTACAGCATATTTGTTTAAGCAGCAATGTGAAAGGATTGACAGCCTGCTTAGGAAATCTCCTGGTATGTCTACATATGTATCAACATAACATTAATTATTACCTTCTATTTAAATATTCAAATATTGGAACATAGCTGAGTTGTAATGTCTGTTACACCATACCATAATATAACCAAAACAGTAGTTAAAGTTCACAGGGTGGTTCCAAACGAGGCTTTTATGTGTACCCATACATATGCGACTCAGTATGCAGTATGCAGTCGTGAAAAATGTCTAGCATGCAGAGTGACCGCATGACCTCAAAAATTCATGGAATCCAGAATTATCGTTTTCAAAAGTGATTCCTCTATAACCATGGTTTCCTCATTTCCCTACCATACATATATCTTCATCCTACATCACTAAGTTGTACATTGTTATATTTTTGCGCAAATATTAAGGTTGAAAAAATGGCAGTGAGCTCTCTGTCTAAGCATTGAAGTCTATATTATATTGAACTTTATAGATAATTAGAATAAGGATTTTAATATGTAGCTTAGGTAAAACTGGGGTCTTTGACTGGGTCAAAGACAAGTACCCGCTGCAAATATTGATGTACCTACCTATTTTAAGATTTATCCTTATCTTATAATAAACATTGTACCTTATGTTGCTATGTATGTATTGATTTGTTCTTATAAACATATTACATTATAAAACTTAGCAATATGGCAAACCCCACATATCCAGGAACTACGCATTTGAATCTCTTATGGGCCTCCAGTTATCATATTGTTTCTGGTTTTACTATGCTATTACTGTTGTCTATAAATACCATCCGTCAGTCCCTGACTGAATATTATATGATGTCATTGGTTGTTTTTGTGTTTATGAAAATTTTATTTTGTAACTATGTCATGTTATATAGTTTTTTTCAATATATATAACTGTTGTAAAATCCCTATGTGACATTACAAATAAAATATTATAATAATTAAAAGTAACACCTGTATTTCTCCTTATTATGTAAATTATAAAAAGGGTCTTAATTTGATTGTTCTATGTAAAGTTTTGCATCATGGTGTTTATGCAAATCTTTACTGTATGAGTTTGAGATTAGCCCATTAAAATTATCACCAAGTGATCAGTGTTTTATCAATTAATTGGAACTGTACCAATTATTCGAGGATTAACAAAAAAATATTCCAGGTTTATAATAAATTATTTCTAAATATTATGATTACAAGCACTATCCCGTGCTAAGCGAAAATCATATTTTGTACAAATTATTTGAGTACAAAATTTTATGCCCAAGGCGGGAATCGAACCAGCGTCCTTCGATTTCGATAGAAGAGTAGCGACACCATACCGGGAGTGAAGTGTTTGAAAAAACACTCGCAATAACGCATAACTCAAACGCATAAGAAAAACAGCATTCGGTAACAAATAAGTTCAGTTAAAAGTGTTAAAATAATGGAAAAGGCGTCTATTTCGTACAAAACCTTAACTATTTCTAGAATAAACACAGTTAAAATATGTTTTAAGTTATTTAGTATTGTGTATTCCCTCCGCGGGAACGACAGCTTGAAGACGGGCATGTTGAATACCGAATTCCACTGGCAATATTGAGGAATATTCTCCCATTCTTCGACAAGGGCATCTTTTAAAGCTCAAAGCTTCAATGGGTGAGGATTAAGGCTTCTCACACGTCGGTCAAGCTCATCCCAGGTATTTTCTGTTGGTTGCATGTTGATGCTATATGCGGATAATGGAGAGGCCATTTCAATTTCAATTTTTCAATTTATTCAAAAGAAACAATTCATTCACAACATATAACATTAACACTTAGAATTATGTAAACAGAACCTACACTAAGTTGAACACTTGTGCTGTAGGTTACTGTTACATCCCTTCTTGATGAACAATACATGTTATAATGGCAGGTATATACAACTTGCTTTATTTATTCTTTATATATTTCCTTAAAGTACTGATATAATGTTGTGTTCATGCGAACGCGAGTGTGTGTATGTATGTGTGTATGTATGTGTGTGTGTGAGGGTGTGTTCGTGTGTGTGTGTGTGTGTGTGTGTGTGTGTGTGTGCGTGTGTGAGTGAGTATGTATAGCATGGAGAAATTCATGACACTACCATTAGAATCATCAGAAAATTTATATAAAATTATTAATATTAATTAACTACCAGTTTGTTATTTGCTACAAGTTTACCATGTGACTATTTTTTTTTGCTCGTCAGTGTATTATAAAGTGTACGATATGGGCGCCAACTCTCACCTCTAATAGTAGTAATAATATAATCTTACTGCAAAATTGTTTACCTCCACGTCAATAAAACAAGCTTATAAACGGAAATGGAAATGCTCTGCGTTTTAATGACGTCACAACAAATTTTTAACGCTATTTGTACTCTGATGTAACATTTGACATGAAGTATTATTATTGCAGCGAAAAATCCATCAAATTAATCGATTTTAATTCCGAAGTTATTTATCAGCAGTGGATTTGAACTTGATGTGGATATAACAAGAATGGTATAAATTGATGTATAAAGTACAGTATCAGCCGGGTTGCCCACTGCTGAACAGTCTCCCCTTTTAAGGAGGGGTTTGCAATAATCCCCACGCTTAGCAGGCGTCTTGAGAATGGCAGTATATACCTCAGTTCCTTAGAAGACGCTACAGTCGTCGGGTATTTTAACCTTAGTGGCCCTTTACAACACCTACTGGGAAAGATGGATGGGTGACATCTAGCCTGGCCCCCACGGGAATCCCATCCACCTTGAACGACTGTGACTATGTACCTAGTATGTGTTCTAGATGACTGGGACTAGACAGTAACTAGATTTATATAATATGGTGATAGTTCGTGTCTATGTATGATTATTTTAAGCATGGAACAAAATAATATGCGTATAAATACGTTGACGTGCCGTCACTAGGATTACTAATTATACTAACATGATGTGTAATTTTATTTTCGAGGCTTTACTAGGAACGCAGTGTAAAATGTCAAGAAAATATACAGGGACATGCAAAATAGCGAGTGCGCTCCAATTTAGAATACCGCGCGTGCATTTAGCGTTAAAACCAATTATAATGTACCTATGTTGCTAAACAATAGAATAATGTTTTACTCAGATACGGATCTCAACAAACCTGCAATAGCCAACTATGATGATTTTTTCAACAAAGAATTTCATGTGCACACTGAATATGAAGAAGGAAGCGTGGAAGGGGATAATGACCAAAATTGCGTCAAGGATGCTAACCCAGATACCAAAAATGGATTAAACAGTAATATAACTACTGGTCATGATATAAGTGATGAGACAGACAGTGATATGGACTCGGTGAAGTGTGTGTGCTGCAATCAGTCTTACAGCACAGTGGGCGCTCATACTTGTCGTGTCCAATGCACTATAGAGCATGACCAGCTGCAGCGGTCTAGTAGTAACGAAACCTTAGTAGCATCTGATCTTTCTCCCATCATACGCTCCATGAGACCAGTACCGCCAATTCCAGAAAGACCAAACTCTGTAAGTGTTTCATGTTTACTATGTGATGACAAATTTAATTATTATGAAGATTATGTCATACACCTTAACAAATGCACCACAAATGTAAAGTTGCATCATTTTGTATGCCCAGTGTGTCATGAAATGTTCTCAAACAAATTGGCTTATTTCGATCACCTGAAAATTACGCATTTCAAGCCTGCATCAGTTGAACTTGAGTCAACTGGGACAGACTGTGTGGATGCAATGCCAGTTATAGAGAAAACGAGGAGACCTAAAGCTGTACGTCGACAAATAGGTTGGTCTATTGAAGACATTTATCAAGAGATTGACTGTAAAAGGATAGAGGAGAAACGATCCGAGGCATCCAGTCCATCAAATACTCTTTTTGAGAAAGAGACACCTACATCAAGCCCAATAAAGAATTTCTTTTCAAAACTAGGGAATGAGTGAGTTAACATTAAAATGTAAGCATGTTGGGGGATTCTAAAATGCTTTAATGAATTCTACTAACTTTCAAATGGAGCTTTCATATTCACATGCTTACTTTCTAATCATCGTCAGACTTAAATTCTATCTATCTGTGGGCACTCTTCTTATTTGCTAAGCGAAATTGTTAGAATTTAATTAAGATTTTAGGAAATACGCTGTTTATGTTTAATTGCTTAGGCTGTACAATACGCTTTAGAATGTCAGGACTGTTCAACATCTTATTAAAAAATATTCTTATTAAGAAAAGTCCGGCAAATGATAAGCATGCGACTACTCACGTCAGAATACGATATCGCTGTACATGAGGCGCATACAATGTTTACCTTCATAATGCCCTTTTCAACGAAGAGTTATAAGGTATAATACCATCAAGAGCATTTATCTAGAAATATTGGTGTCACTAAGTTAGACAGCTATAAAATAGTAGCCAAGTCCATTACAATACATGTGCACATGTTGGGTTACCAAAAGGGTCAATGTACCAACCTTCACTTGAGATAGTACAAGGTTGATGGGTTAAGTGCCCAATAAAACCCGTGTTCTATTAAAATTATTTAAAGAAAATCCCCCAATTTTAGGTCATATTGCATGTTAAATAATTTTGTATATATATTTTCTAGCAGCTTTAGCAGACAGAGTACTCCCAAGAGAGTGAGCTTCCGTAAATTTATTGAAAATGGGAAAGCAAAGTCTGCTGTCTATTTGCCATTTAAAAATTATATACAGAACTACAAGCAAAAGAAAAAGTCTAATGGTTACAGCCCTATCAAAAACAAGATGCAAATAACAACAAAAGTAAGGGCCAGTTTGCCTGCTGAAGTAATTTCTGGTAAGTATTTTGTATAACTTTAACTTACGAGTACATCCCACTTAACTTTCACCTCCTTGCTTAACTTCGTTGAATTTTGTGTTTAATTGTCGGTATGTTTTAGGCAGATTTAGTCGTCATGTAACTTGGGACTCTCTAAACTGATGCAAATATACACATAATGGAATATAATTGTGAACGGAATAAGAACTTATTTCACATCTCAGAATAATATAATCCTCCTTTATGTCAAAACTTACGTCAGTGGCGAGTTTTTTTTATAAATTATTTTGCGCTTGTCGAAGCACTGACAGCGTAGCTTGGTTTGTAGTTCCTACTCATTCTATACCATAACTAACACCTAAAAAACCCCCGCTGCGGAATTTGCGGACTTGGGTGTGCGGCCATCGGAGTGTACGTTAAGCCGTCGTCGGTCCCGGTTTTTATCTTAGGATGGCAGTCGTCAAAGCATGGAGGAAGGATATTTTGCGAATGCCGGCCTGGCTATATATCTACCCAACCTCGAGTAGAAAAATCTATCGTCATTATTCGTGTTTGCCGCGAAGAACGTCAGCGTTCAACTGGAAACAGGATAGGGATAATGTATTCTTATTTTTTTTTTTCTGAATTAATATGATTTGAAAATTGTACATTCTAACAAGGCCGAGTTTGGCAATCTAGAAAACCATTCGTTCGATGTTTTTATAATTTTCACAAACACACACACACACACAACAAAAACTTTATAATTTTCTTAAAGCGTAATTTTCTTAAAGCGTAGTTCTATTATGCTAATATCTATAGAATAAGCTTTTTTTTTTAAATAAAAGACAAATTAACTATAATCGATTATATATATCATAGATAACTATCACCCTATATTTATCAATGAAAATTATTTTTGCAAAGCTTTCATATTTTCAACATAAGTCCTTTAGCTCCTTGAGTATATTTTTCTATTTAAACTACCTGCTTGGTATATATCCTCACCCTTTGAATTTCAGATAGTGACTATAACTCCCCAAGCGGCACATCTGAGGAGTCATGGAGATTGAAGCAAAATTTGATTTGTGCATGTGACAAGAAAGTTTTCATGCTGTCAGAATTTATTAACGTAAGGAAAAACCAAATTCTTAAACCATACTTAATATAAAGTACCTCTGCGACCAACCTTTGCTCGTTTTGATCAAAATCGTTATTGCTGTTCACAACATATGTACAAGAATTTATTATATAGATATTGGTGACTAACTGCTGAAAGCTGTAAAGTAATTTGACTGAGAACGTCACAATCTGTAACCTGTAAAATGTATGAGAACCAGTGTTATAGATATAAATAATATGATCAATCAAAGAGGACACACTTCAGTTTTGAATATATCAATAGATTTATTCCTTTAATAATAAATTTAAATAATACTTATTAACATGACTACACACTGTCTAAATTTTATAAAGTAATCGAACACCCTTAAATTTTTTAAATTGTATATATATTTATCATTATTAATTTTGATTTTCAAAAATAAACAAGCAATTCTAAAGGATATGTATTGCTTTTACTGTTATTAGATTTAGGCTACCTGTATACAATCTGGAAAATGCTCGATAAATGTTTGAACTGTTCACCATCTAAAACATAAATAATAGATTTTATATTATTCTCCTGTAACTTCTGTCTGAAGGATACGGTACCCTATGTAATCCAGAAGTACAGAACATAGGTGTACGCGTTGCTGGTTAACAGCTAAACAATGGACAAGAATGTGGTATCCAAAAGACTGTGGAAGACTTACACCGTGAGTTATTTTCTATGGTATCGCAGGGCTATTGAACAAGCGGCTCTCCTGATGGTTAGTGATCACCGTCGCCCACAGACATCCGCAACCACCAGAGATCTCAAGAATGCATTCCCAAAATTTCAACTTTACACTGTAACAGTATTTTGTTTTAAAACATTCTACCTCTGTATTTAGGATCGTGACAGAGTCACAGCCATGATAAATGAGCTGGGTGGAGTGGTCGCAGAGAACACGAAGATGGAGATGATGGCGACACATTTCATTTCAGTGCTTCCAAAGGACACATTCACCGGAATGATGGTGTGCGCTCTTGCCACGGGAAAGTGGCTGCTTACCGTCAACTTTGTGTATGATAGTTTTAGATGCAAGAAGTTCCTACAGGTAGGTACTAGTTGAATTTGGAATTGCATAATATAGTGTAAACTCTATATAACGACACTGAAGGAACTGTGCATTTTATGGCGTTAAAGATAATATGGGTCGTTAAATGGAATGAAGAAAAAGTTTGTAAGCAACTAAGGTGTATAGATAATGCACGACCCCTACTTATTAGTCATGCAAACAATCCCAATTTGTAAATAAAGGAACGAATTCCTTAGAAAGTTCGGTATGCTCGATGCTGACGGTCGAGTTTATTACGGGTTAGGATAATATAGCGACGAAAGAACATACACAGCTGCGCAGTTTTTACTAATTTGGGCAACTTAAGGGTACTTTTTATTTCTTAATTGTTGTCTTTATTGAGAGTGGATATAATGCTATATAAAGTGTATCATTGTATGGAAGACAAGCTAAACCAACCAAAGCCAAGTGATTTCGACGTTTTATGGAGTTTGTCGTTTACTAGAGTTACGTTACATGGAGCTTACACTGTATATCATATTTGTATACCACTAGCATGAATAAATAAGCCAGCCTAATTTTATGTGGATTTTGCATGGAAATAACTCACCAGAGGCAGGCCTGGCTCAATCCGCACTTTAGGTGCAAAGCTATAAGTACATCGGCGTATCCGCCCTGACGGGATTATTCTACAATGCGTGCCGCGTCAGACGGCATCTGAGCTAAGTGTGGCTATACGATGGAAAGACGCCTTATAGGTGAATATAAATTCTTACTGCAAGCTGACGCGTGCACTTAGTTGTTTCGTAGCTAGAGTCGCAAATTTATTGGAATGGCTTTGCGGTGAACCTTCTGGTACTTTTTATTCTGTGCCAGAAGGAAAAATAGGCTAATCTCTGGTCTGTCTGATAAGTAAGAAAAACTATGGAGCTTATATTACTGAATTATTTCTTTGTATATTCAGGGAAATTAAACTTATAAAGTAACAGGGGGGTCTCGTTTCAAGTTTCTATTTTATTGTAATTCTTGCTCTCATTCTTCAACCATCGTAATGGGATGGAAAAAAAAAACTATTTTATTATTTATATTATGGTCCTTCCAAAAGATTTAAGCATACTGGTATAACACTTAAGAAGTGTTTACCATAGTAAAGCCAGAAAAGTATATCGACTGGAGGCCCGTACGAGATTCCAATGCCTATTCTAGTATGAAAACGCAGGGTACTCTACTATAGTAGTAAGTATACTAAAGCAAATTATTTCGTACCTACCTACAGACACGATTTTTAGTAACTACATACCTACTCATTAAATAAAACAAAGTACTATGGATATTTGTCATAGTGTGCATGACGGGGCGCGTGTGTACGGACGTATAAAGAATAAAAGTCGTGTTTGGTACTGCTCTATAAAGTAGTAACAACTACTTATTTGGTTTTACTATGGTGTTAATAGTAACACCATATGTGAATGTGTTGCGATAATTATCAAAGTTGTTACCGTATGGAAGGCTATTGATCAACCTGCATAAGTTTTCTCAAAGATCCTTTACACACTATTGAAACGGCTGATTGCATTTTTGTACCTTTTCGAAACAAGTCAAAGTCATATACGGGTTCTGGTCATGGGATAACACTATCTCACGATCCCCTAAGCAGTTCTCCAAGATAAATTCCATGCAGACGTGGGCGTAAAGAGTGAAAGGCGAAAGCTAGTTTATTATGTCATTAAAGATATTAATGTCATTGTGTGCATGCAATAACGTTGTAGGAATACCTGTACGAGTGGATGAAGCACCCAAAGATATTGGAAATAGATAGCACCAGCGCGGAGGTGTCGCGAGCGGCGGTGTACTGGCACCAGGAGTTAGAGGTGCCCGACGCTCGGCGGCCCTTCGAGGGCAAGCAGATCGTCCTCATCATGAAGAAGAAGTACCGTCAGTACTATCACATGGTCTTCAAGACGCTCAAAGCTAAGCCAGTTACATACGATCCCAGGTACAATATTTTTCCTATATACTTTGTAAGTACATAAGTACAATCTGAGTAAACTCAAACGACTTGATTTTTGCATACAGTAATATTGGTTTTTTTTTTCTCGTTTATCGTTCCGCGTCCTCGTACAGCTCTGATAGAAGGGTTTAAGGCACACCTTGTTCTTATTTTATAAGTTCAAAGTGATGAAATAATTAGTTTGTCCATTAGATGTTAAATTATTGACCCGGCTAATAAAACAATCATACTACTTAAAACATGTATGGTAGAAGAACATGAAATAATAACTACATAACAACTGAGTAGGTATTTAAAATCTTATGTACCTCTCATTAGAATGGGTGCATTGCCTTCAGTAGTTTTATTATACATTTTATATAATATCATTCGGTAATATTCTAATTATGAAATGAAATACAGGCTTTTATTGGCATATTTTATTTACATATATCTTTTAGAAAATTAAAAAATAAATTAAAGCATTATTCTCCTAATAAAACAATGCTTTAAAACATTTTTTTAATTATTAAAGTACAATGTTTTTTTTATGCTTGTGAAACAAGGTGTCCCGACCAAGGAGGTTTCAATTCAATTTAAGTACACATTATCTGTGGTGAGCGCGCAACGCGCTGGTTTTTATATTGGATTTTATTTAATGTAGCTACCTATAGCCATGAGATTAAATAAAGTAGTGTATGCAACTGCATAGTTAGGTATTAAAAACCTCGTGTAATCTTATTTTGAAACTCGCCATAGTTTTTAATATCCTCTATTATATGACAGTTGCATAAAGTACTATAATACAATTAATACATTTTATTCTCATTATTTCACTATGAATATGTCATTATTTTTATTTATTTTTAATTCTACCCTTCAATAAGTAATTATTTATGTTATGTCCACACACTATAATATAACAAATGTTAATTGCCAGTTTCAGCTTAAACGTTCTTCAAACAGTTAATTAAAAAACATAGCTTCTATTCGTGGCCCTTAATTAAATTTAAAATCTTAGTACAGCACCTACTTTTTATTTTAGGTCACGATCACGAAACTCACTACTTAATATCATGCTTTGAACTTCAAAACCAAATGACATTTATAGTTCAAAGTTGTTTATTGCTTACATGAAACCCATTGGGCCATATCATCATTTTATACAAACAAACACATTAAATATTTCTAATTATGTACTTATTACCGACGTGAAATAGATCTATTTTTGATATAAAACAGAAATTCCTTCCCTATTTTAACAATGATTGAAAATATTTATATTACAAGCACTATCCCATGCTAAGCTAAAATCATATTTTACAAATTATTGTTTGAGAAAATATCCTTTCGATCAGATGAAGTCTAGTAGTCTGAATAGATTCAGGCGTTACTTTGCGGAAATCCATATTTAATAATAGCAAATACTTTTAAAAGTATCCTAAAAAACATTAGCGAGCGCACCATCGAGAGTCTCGATCGTGCGCTCGGTAAGTCAAGACCTCCTTAAGATGCTTCGTTTAGAAGCGAAACTAGTCGGGTATTCATCCGGTTAGGCTGCGTGATGTTTATGACGTCACGTAGATAACAGGAAAATTAGGCGGAATTGTCACTAGATATATAATTTGATGCTTTTTTAAGTGTTTTATTTAAATATTATTTAATGTTTTTTAGGATACTTTTAAAAGTATTTGCTATTATCTAGTAGTCTGGTTGATGGCCGCGCACCGTTCCCTATGACGGTTAAAGCAATACAATTAGAGCACGAAGTTTCGGCTAGAAATAGCGTGCCCAGGTGGCTGAGTGGTTTAGGCATCTGGCGCGAAATCGGAGGAGGCAGGTTCGATAACCGCCCGGGCACAAAAAAATGTTGTTCTCCAACAATTTGTACAATGCCGAGTTTATTCTAGTTATCAAAACCAATAAACAGTTTTTCCTTTACAGACTGTTACAATCCGGTTCGTATAGCATTGAGGACCGACTCGCACTTGGCTAGTCTACAAGTGCCATGTTATTAAGGGCAAATACAGATATTGCATGGTGGTAGGGCATTATGCGAATGCCCGCCTGTATAGCTACAACCCTCAAGTAGAATATCTGTCGCCAAGCACCTAACGGTGTGTTTCGTCAGCTGTCCTTGAGAACTCTAGATTAGCCTGAACAACATCTTCGACTACATCATCACTTACCATAGGTGATTGAGTGGTCAAAGGCAAATCTATCATAGATAGGCATAACAAAAGACATTGTTTAAAATGTAGGGGACATTTTGCAGGACACCGGGTAGTTGCTGCACAGCTGACTACTGCTTCGTAGACATGAAGGTGATTGAGCGGGTGAAGCTCAGGTTTTTCGCTCGTCACAACGTGCCTGTGTTCCCCTATCAGTACATTTTAGTGTACCTCCTGAAGAGAGGCAGAGTCGAGGATGAACATAAGTACCTGCTGCAAGACTGCAAGATGTATGCTATGGATAATAATTACTTGCTCAATAATACCTGTTGAAATGCGAATGAAGGGTTTACTTAATTAAGATTTTTTAATTTGTTTTAACATACGCTATAAATATATATAGAAACATAACGGCAAATAAGATGCAATACGAATCGCGCACGCGTATTAAATTCGTGCAACATTAACTCTTATCGTTGCATTTTAATAGAGTTCGTGCAAAGAGAAACGTCGTGGATATAAGCCGAGTTTCTTTGGTTGAAGGAATTTATATGGACGCCATCTTGAATTCGGCATCTTGGATTTATTACATCAGTACTAATATTATAAATGCGAAAGTAACTCTGTCTGTCTGTCTGTCTGTTACGCTTTCACGCCAAAACTACTGGACCGATTTGAATGAAATTTGGTATGGAAATAGTTTGAGACCCGGGAAAAAACATAGGATAGTTTTTATCCGACTGCTCAAAAAGAGGTTAATGTTTTCGCGCGATAACCGACATACGCGCGGGCGGAGCCGCGTCCGGAAAGCTAGTCTGTGATAAAACCCCTTGTGACTGCCTTATGACATTTGTTCTCCGACACACCTCACGCGACGCAACTGTTAAGACGCGTCTCCTGGCTGCATGAATGATTTTCGAAACATTGAACAAGAATTCGTACACAAAACTTTGTATTACGTTGTCAAAAACTTTGTTTCAGAAACACGTTCTGTAAATTTAATTGGTTTACATAGTATTACTTAGCCAGGGATTGGTTCAAATACCAGTGTCGCGCTCCTTTCTACCCACGCAGGGGGTTAATGTTTAGATGTGGTTCCCGCAAGCCACGGAAAAAAAAGTGTCGTGTTTTGTGTAATGTTTCGGTAAAAGCATAGTTGGAGATACGCCTTTATATTTTTAATACTGATAAAGTATAAAAACTTATTATACCATCCTCTATGCCAAAAAGTTATTAATGAAAAAAAATGTTTATAATATGGCTATTATGTACTGTTTTTAACAAATTACCGGACAACTTAAAAACTTTGACCGGAAACAGCTTCAAAACTAAACTGCACAATTGGTTATTGGACAATTGTTTTTATAGCATGACAGAATAATTTAATGTATAATAATTTTATGTATTTTATTGTTTAAAAAAAACTATATTTTTAGGAATAAATACTAATATTTGTTCACCTGCTTGCAGGTTGAATGCATATATATTTTCCTAACATCTGAAATTGTAATGATTGTGTATTCTGACAAATAAATGATTGATCGATTGATTGAATAATCAATTACTGCAAAATGTTTCAAACGTCGCCGTCGTCGCCTGGGATACAAAATATGTAAAATAAAAGCGATTTTAAGTTAACTGAACATAATTTAATTCTTTGTTTTTTTTTTATATAATAATTACAAAAATTAAACAACTACTAAAAATTAAATTGTCATTTCAAACTTTATCAAGCTTCGTTTAATTTTGCTTCGCGGACTATTAATGGACGTTTGATAACCTTACAGAAAGGTTTCATTTACGTGGAACAAGCGTTGTTTTCCATGATAATATCTAATATCATTATATATTTATTTGTTCAAAATACACAACAATCATATTCGATACTTTTAAATAACGTTAATTATACATACAAAAGTACGCACCATTGATAATGATCGTGTTAGTATATTATAATCTTTTTTTTTGTTTTTATACTGAACTGGGTAGGACTTGACCACTATCTCACCTGATGTTAAGTGATGATGGAGCGCGCTTACCCAGAAGATACCTGTTCACTCGCGTTTTGAAGACCCAATAATCATGTTGACACTTTATAGATACTTTACCTTAACCGTTATAGTTACAGCAAAACGTTTTAGGAGATTATCCATATTTTTTTGAGGTATTCAAAACTGCATTCACAGATTTTGGAAAAAAATTACAGTCAGTAAGAAAATTATCATTTTACCAATCCAATCGACTGTAATTTTCTTCCAAAACCTGTAGATGCAGTTTAGAATATCTTAAAAATTATGGATAGTCTCCTAAAAACGTTTTCCTGTAACTAAAACGGTTAAGGTACCTGCCCTTACTGTCCCGTCTAAAAAAATCACCCTGTATATACCTATGCCACGACTGTTCTCTTATGGCGCGAACTCTGTCAGCAAAATTAAGGAAAAATCTGCAGCATAATATTATGAAATGCTTGGCAAATAGCTTGATATTTATTTATCGTCTTTCTTTAGGGTCTTCAATGTGCAACACTAAAATAGGATTAAATGCAAGCTACATATTATTTTTATTGTTTTAGAATCAAAGCTACATTTAATGTCATTTCAATGCTCCATATTGCCCACCAATACTTTTGGACTTTGATACCTATAATAAAATAAATTGACAGTAATGAAAAAAACTTGATATGATGACACTGGTGACAAATTATATGCACCGAAAAATCCGAATGTATACTAAAACCTGCTCTAGCTTGCCCGTGTTGTTATGTAATTTACAAATGTGTACTCACGTCTCGTCGCGGCACTTGAGGAAACGTTCGTGTTTATTCTCGAAGTGTTTATTGGTTACAAATGTAATTATTCCAAATTCTTGGTGAAATGATTTTCGTAAACATTTAGATTTTGTAGGCGTCACAACACCGTGTAAAATGCCGTTATAAAATGTGCCTACTTTTGACAATTGCAACTCTGTTGCAAGCATATAATTGAAATTATTGCTGTGGACAATCGTATGACACAAACTCTAATGCATTTTAAATAACAAGGGAAAATCAAAGCAAACTTCAGAGAACCGTTTATGTTCATATCTTAGCTATGATATTCACAAGGTCCGGTGCTTAATGAGCGTGGGCTATGCTTTAACCTAGACATCCTGTAAAACGGCTGAACAAATTGTATCAATCATAGCATACAACAAGCAAATAACAAAATGAATGTTGTGATTGAAGCAGCCATTTAAAGCTACGATGCCGCGTATATATAACAAAATAATACACGCCGAGATGATCTACAAAGGCATAAATCTTGTACACCCCTCTTTTCCCGTCGGCGATAAAACTGTTACGATTAGGAATGAAAAGATGAAACGAGTCATCCACGAATTCTGTATAAGTGTAGCCTAATTTTGGGGTGTTGGTTTTAGTTAGTTTAATTATGTTTATACTACTCATACTTGTAAGAAAAATTAGCAAAATGTGCCTTTGGAAAACGTTATTATGAAAATGTCTTGACTCGAGATGTTTATTATGCTTTCAATTTTAATGTATAATACATTTACACATTTTTTAGAAGAAAACGCTATATGTTATTTAGCGGCTCATTACAGAGCTCGGGCTTGAGACAGGTGGAATGACATTTGAGTTTTGTTATCGACTAATTTTGTTGTTTTAACCGATATTGCGTAGAACCGAAAGACGCGGGTTCGATAAAGGCTCGTGGTGCAAATTTTTGTTCTCTAAAATGTGTAAATGTGACATTCCATTATAATTTATAATAGTTAATAAGTTACGACTTCCACTAGATAAGAAAACTATTCAATTTTAACTATTTTTATCGAATAAAAGGTGCATTTATTATTGTTATTATGTAGATTGAGAATATTTTAAGATATAATATAAAGAAAATATGAATGCGATATTATTTTATAGAAATGAAATGAGCCTTATATAGGTTTTAAAAGATTTATTTTATACAATATATTTTATAATAAACACAGTTATTTTATTTAACGTGAGTTGTGCACTCTTCGTGTTTCGGCTGCAACCCTCGTCCTGTGGTGTATACACCGAGGATATGGATCCTGCTGAGTAGGAGGCAGCCTGCTGGATCTGTTGTTGGCCTGTTCAGTCGCTTGTAGGTTTGAACAGTACCTTATTCTACCCTACAAAAAATAGAGAACTTATAAGGAAACTACCGAATCATTGCGTTTCCGATACCGATTAAACACTTCTACGGTATAAAATGCGAAAGGACTGATTACCTACATTACAGTTGTATTATACTATTTATTGATTGTCGGTGTGAATGTACACGTTATAAGTACATACTGATAGTTGAAGGTCAAAGTTAAACTTATTCGGCAATGTTTGTCCAATTAGTTTATTATTAGATTGAACTTTTTGGTACTTATAGTTAGGAATATGACGCATTAACTGTGCATTTGATGCGAACAAAATTCAAGTTAGTAAAAACGACTTGTAAACTATGGTAGCAATAAGTCTAATTTTTACGTAACATTGTTTTTCTTAAGTTGAGTGTTAAAAGATGGACCTTTTGCCAGTTCACTGACGATATGACCCATAATGTAAGCTGAAGACCACTTGTCTACAACTGCTCATCTTTACCTATATGTTGAAAATTTGGATGCATGATTAGTGGAACAGGTACTGCGCTCATTACTCGTAGACATGGTAAAATGCATTTCATGGTAACTTTTGATGAATTATGATACGCGGAATATTTCGAAAACATTCTATAAAATACAGTAAACGCATTCACTTCAATGAAGTCGCATTTTACAGTAAAAGAAGCGCCCTAAATTTAAAGTGTGGATGGCTAGCACTCCTACAATCTCGGCCCGCTACGTGGGGCACTCCTGACCGTGGATCCGATGTTAGTAATATGGTTAAGCGGTACTTTACATCGGGTCAGCTGCTTCATCTGTCACACAAGTCCGATCGTGTATGAAGTATTGCTTGCCACCTTTTTGACGGAGCAGTGAAATAACCAGCTGGAATGTCTAGGTCGGTTGATCTGAATCTACCGATCGCTATGAGACTGAAGAAAATAGTAGAGGCCAAGGATGCTGCAACCACTACTTGTGCAGCTAAGAAATAAAAGGAAGTTTCTGAGGAAGTGCTGTGCTTAAACTAGGTGTTCAGTGATTAAAAAACGGCTTAAATCGATCACAGCGTAAATAAATAAATATATATACCGAGGGGAGATTTGTATTGACAAACATATTCTACTATCTATTCTATTCTAGGTGATGGATCACCTTAACAATGCACTGAAACCTATAAAATATATTCGTTATTGGAACAGACAGGAGAAACAAAATACCACCCTCAGTATATAGATCCTACGACACAGGATTAATCTTAGCGTGGGATTCAGAGTTTATGAGCATTAAATGTATAACTAAAAACAAATATTTGTTTTTAGTTTTTGTTATTTTTGGGAGTTAATAGTGCAATTTTATGGAATTATAATTTTCTGGTAAGGACTTGCCTTAATTATAGGTCTTATTATATTATAGCAGAGAAGTAAGTATAAATAAGAACCGCCGCATATCTGCTTTGGAATAAAAAAACGCATAGAAAATAGACAGCCGTTTGGGAAGATACGATTTCACGAGATAGAGAGATATACCTAGGGGAAAATTTACGCCATCTGATTAGGTAATAAACTTTGTACTAAACTACACACTCGTAACACCCCACAGTAAAAAATTGGAGAGGTTCTTATCAACATATTTACCTTAGTGTACAATATCCAACAAGCAACAGTGGCTACTATTGTGCCAAGCATGCCCCAAATTTGATTTGCGTTAGGAAACATATCATCATCAGCCGTTTTTTCGGGTTCATCGCAATTGCAGAAGGAAACTAGAAATAGAAACATTTTAACTACTAATTTTTGTGACACATTCAAAAAGCCAAATTGACACAATCCATCACAGAGTACCTATTTTTGTATACTTACCGGGTTTTCATAGAGTACCTGAGAGAAGAGACTACTGCAGCAGAACATGCAATCGTATATAGAATGGTCTAAGAAAACAAGGTCTTCTACTCCCGAAGAATCACAGGCTTGCGTCACTACCAAATTGGCTCTTTATTATAACATGATTGCAGCCGAATACAAGTTCATGGTTCTTTTTCATGTGAATGTTTTGTTATAAAATATCAATACAATATTTCAAACGTCTAATAGAAAGTTACACATGAATCAATGTTCATCTCAGTAAATGGTTGAAAAAAGTTGTCTCCCTATGGTTCCACCATTTTAACTAATATCGCCGTCTCTGTCTCACGTCTCACGATTTGCATATTTCGCTCTCGCTCATGCGCATATGCGCAGTGATTCGCAAACTTTGTGGTCGGCCAATTTCTGGAAGCTACAAGTATTAAAAAAAAAAATTAAAGCAAATAAAATAAGCAAATCAAAAATTACATGCTAAAAAAAACATGTAATTTTTTTCTATTTTGCCGGAACAAGCTCCACGAGGCCCACCTGATGTTAAGCAGACTAACCTCTGCCTATAACAGATGCATTTAGTCACAAGTCACGAATTGCACTGCGCCTGTCCCCAGGAGACATAGATGTTAAGTCTCTGTACCTTTAATTTCACTGGCTCTCAAGGACTGCTGGCGGAACACACCGTTAGGTGCTTGGCGACAGATTCTCTAATTGAGGGGGTCGCTAGCCAGGCGAGCATTCGCAAAATGCCCTTCCACCATACAAAAAGTAACTGTAAGTGTTTCATTCTTACTGCGACTACTAAATATGGTATGTAATGTAAAATTTCTTTGGTTATATAACGTATCTACCTAATTGGTTTTTACTTCCGATATTTTTCAGCTTTCTTTGAAACTAAATTGTACACCAAAATACAGATAACTGTCTTTTTCTTCGGCATAGAAAATAATTACTTGATTTCAAAGTATTAAAAATTTAGGCCTATTAAAGTATTATTAGCATCGACGGTAGGTACCCATTATAAGAAAACTACGAACATACACTGTACGAACTTGATAACCATAACTTCAAGAATCATTAATCTGTGTAACTTAAATCAATTTCACGTGATTTTCTTTATTAAAAAAAAGGTGAAATCTATTAACTGTTATTTTACTGCCCCCCAATTTCCTCAAATTAGGTATAAAGTTTGAGAGCCGTTGATGACGGTATGCTTGACAAGCTTGTGTCCCGGTACATGACATCCGGTCTCGGAGTATAATACCTGGCGTAGTATATTATTGTACCATGATATATAGTAAAGATATTTCTCAGATCGATGGCTAAATTGAGTAAATGACTGAGTGTTATATTTGTTTATGACATTTTAGACAATGTGCCGAGCTTCTGCTTTCCGACATTGGTATTATTTAGATTTTGCCCTCTTTCTCTTTACTCAGAAATTTGTGAGCTCCTATTTCTCGAAATATAGGTACGACACAGCAAGATTTCTTTTTAATTTAGTTAATTATGATTATGATAATATTTTTAATTTAGTTAGATAATTATAATAATTAACCTTTCTGTATAACCAAGCATGTTACAAAAATATACTGCGCCATTGGATCATGTATATAACCAACACTTAGGCACCATCTAGGTATATAACAAAGTTGACAGCGGGAACGATCCACATTCAAAGTAATGCCATTTGGAGTGTGTAACGCTCCTGCAACCTTCGAAGGGCTTATAAGGAGCTATTATTTTAGGTTAAATTGGAGACGTTTGTCTTGTCTATATGTGCCTACTGGTAACATCAGATGTAAAATCAGTGGCTAATCTCAATCTTCAAAGCCCATGAAAAAGCCTAACTAAAATACTGTCACTATATACAAAAGCAAATATCTGCCATTGTAAAAATTAAGACTGTACGAGAACAAACTAAACAATCCTGGATTTACTGAATTGTCACCGGTGCGGTTGCATAAACTTGTGCGCAGTGAAGTCACCGAACCTTCAGCCGACCGAATACAGAAAGGTCAACACCAAGCACCTAAGCAACTAAAGAAAATATTAAAAAATAAGCACCTAAGGTTTTCATGTGGACCGACTAGCGCCATACTGTAGTACTATGCTCCGGTCGGGACGAGAATTTCTTATGCAGTGTTACGTCGCAAGTTATAGCATATGCCAGAAAAACCCGTCGTCATCAATTAATGCCAGTTGCGGGCCAAGCGAGGTATTCTTTCACAGGCGCGCCATGCATTGTTTTGCCCGCAGACGCTCTTGGCGCATTTGCGCGGGCAAAGCAAGACTGTTCACACTCTCGAGTGCGATGACGTGACGTGCCTGTGCCCGTAGAATGCTACGATGAACGCGAGCGTGTGAATACAGTAAAAAAAACAAATTCGGTGGTTCTCAATTTTATTAACGACTAGCTTTTAGGGAGTTGTAGGAATTCGGAGATTACAAATACACTTATAAACTATTATTAGAATAAACACTATTATTTATCATAGTACAAAGTTCTATTACATAGAAAAGCGACTTAATACAGGAAAAAATAAATATTGATTAAATATGGTTAAGTACAGGGTTTGACAAGGATATGAAAATTCTTCAGGGCTAAATCAGTATTGGAAGGTATACATATTTTTAGATCCATAGCTTAGATACGATTAACACACATGCCACTTTATAAATATTATTTTTAAGCACTTACTCAAACTTAACTAATATCACATCTACGAAATTATAAAGCGCAGAATTACTGACATCGTGCGGTTATTAAACCCGCATCTTCCAGCTATACCCGCAGGAGACCGATAGCAGAGGCGCGAACTGATAACCGCATCGTCCACAGACTAGAAAAAAATTGTAATATAATCATATGGGGATGTGGCTAAGTTAGTACTCATAAAATTATGTGTGTGACGACCAGTCAATCGTGACGCGACCTAGCTGTATATGGAACTGATAAGAACAGAGAGCAACATCAGCTAATATTGAATCTACTCATCATCATATCTGCTCCAGACTATTATATTCTACACCAAATTTTCATAAAAATCTATTTAGTAGTTTTCAAGCGATTCAATTGTACAAACAAATTCAGACGGAGACAGTTTTTTTCAAAAAAATTTATAAGAAGATTATCATTGGGTTTTATTTTAAATGTTTTCACCCATTTTTTAAAAATAATATTACACGTAGAGACTTTACATTGACCTCTATTATAAGTATACAACAAGTTCACGTTAACTCTGCACATGCGATTTCCCCGCACCGCCCCCTTCACCTCCCCGCGGTCACCCCGTTACAAACAAACCGTACCAAAGCGCCGATATGATATTATCGACACCAGGTGTAGAGTAAATGTCACCACGTCGTATAGTATAAGAATATATATACGATAGAGCCTACCGTACATAATAATCATAATATCACATCTACACCACAACAATCATAATAATTACGTAGCAAATAAAAGCTTAAAATCTCGATGCTCTTGTAAATCTGACACATATTCATGTTGTCCCATTCACAAACACTTTTTTGATCATAGGCGAAAGCCTAGTGTGTCCAAAGTTTTCGTGTAGACACTCGACGAAGTTGACGTTGTAGCTAGCCTGATTCTCTGTAAGGTACGCGAACAGCGGCATCAATACAGTGCCGAACTCTTCTACGTCTTCTTCCTTGAGTAGTTCTGCGATCATGGCTGCTTTGCTGAGTATTGACTGTACATGGAGTTCTGACGGCGGCTGCGCGAGAAATTTGTACTGTAAAAAACATATTTTAGTGAGAAATAAGATTTGCTCATTGTTATTAAAAAACTTTTGGATATTAGTAGCTCCTTGATAGCAAGTACGAAACTCTAAAAATTATTACACGTACTGGAACGTGGCCGGAATTACAACCGCAGCATTTCATCCTTTCGCAATGCGCAAAAATTGCAAGAAATTAAAAAGCACGCAATACATTTTTGGGTGTAAAATCTATCAGAATACAGTTTTTGGTATAGCGATTATTCCAGGACCAAAATTTCCTTGAAATCGATATAGTCTTTCCAAATAAACTTTCTTTCAGGGCTAGTTGAATAGTTTGGTGGATGGCCGCACCGTCACTTATAAAGTTATGACGGCTAAAAATCAATAACAGCGTAAAATAACAGCCATTGCTATCTGACTTGGGAGTGGAAAAGCGCGTCCGGCGTGCATATTCGGAAACACGGCAAATGTTGTGGTCTAATAATTTGCAGACCCATATTCAGTCTCTATGGATACAAGTTAATGGAAGCTCCGTGGAAGTTAGGGCGGCCCTTAGTGTGGGACGCTACATGTGTTGATACTTAAGCGCCGTCACATCTTTCTGTAACGTTTGGTGAAGAGACGTTGAGTCGGTGTGGACCGATAGTTCATCGTATTTTACAAAACTTATCAGAGCGCTTGGGCGATGAGAAGCGTGATCAAAATGCTGGCACCTATTTGGCTCAACGAATAAGCATTGCAATTCAACGGGGCAATGCTGCCAGCATGCTGGGCACGCTGCCAACTGGTAGTGGGCTAGACCATTTAGACTGCCTGAGAGACTTATAGGTTGTCTGAATGTTTTTACTGTAGTAGCTTCTGTTAATGGTCACAAAATAAACCGTTGCATTTGTATCATTAGAAGGTACTAACTAAAAGAGTATATTTAATAATATTTACCCTTGTAATAAACATGACGTTCCTGTAGCAGTACAGCATGCAAGCCCAGGAGTTCTCAGTCCGATTACACTTCTCTGCCATTGTTATCATGACGACAGCAGCGTGGATTATGTTCAATATCATGGAATTTTCAAACACCCTCAAACTGTCCCATATCTCACACCACTCCTGCTGCGTGCACGAGCAAATTACCTGAAAAACAAGGGTTTGCAGTAAAGTGACCAGTAAACGAGCTTCACTTTTACGGGTATGTATTGCCCAACAACAACATTGCTCAGCAACAGATGCATGGTTCCACTACATTCACGGCAGTGAAGTACCTACTTCTGAGGCATGCTCTGGGGAAATATGACATAGTCAATTGATGGACTCGCTTTCTGCAAGGTGAATTCACCTTCATATCTAGGGTAAAATTGTGAAATGAGGAAAGTTGGTAATGAATTTTTTTATGACAAAGTGAAAAGAATAGTTCCTGGGAGTGATCTCAGATCAGTGCAGATTTGAAATGTTTTTTTCACTTTATCATGTACCAAAAGTTTGTGTTGCCGCTTTAGCAGCAAAAGCGGCTTTATATTCTCTATTCTCTAGTACACTAAAGCCTGTTTTTATGCACAAGTGCATTAAAATGATGTTTTTTTAAACTAATATGTTTAAAGTGGTTCAGTTTGCCGTTTCTTAATATATTTCACGTGAGAAGTTTTCCAGGGTTTTTAATAATACCCACAGTTCAGAAGAAATATTATTAAAGACATAGATATGTTTTTTATCGAAACAATGACACTTAAAATAGTACATTAAAGATATAGGTATTACTAAATATGTGGTTGTTTAATTTCCTCGCAATTGAAATGAAAATTCGAGTATATAACTCGTGCTTCAAATCCTTGTTTAATTTCCTCGCAATTGAAATGAAAATTCGAGTATATAACTCATGCTTCAAATCCATTTTAGCCTCGATTTAAAAACCAGCCTTTTAACGTCCCGGCAAAAGTGACTTGTTTTATGCACTCGTTGACAATCTCCTATTTTGTGCACGAAAATCTCTAGTTGTTGCGTTTTTCTTTTAATTGTTTTCTGGAACATTTTTAACTTTATTACTTACGAGCCATTTCACAAAATCACGCTACTGACGTTTAGGTAAATGCCAGCTTATCGCTTACACAAACGAAAGATGTGACGACGGAATAGCGTGACTGTGAGTAACTTATTTTGATATTTGCACTCATTAATAAATAAATATAAGTTGTGATATAAAAAAATTGTGTGATTGGCATGAGTAAACAATGATAATTTTGAGTTATGTTAAATATTCTTTCCTGACCAAGAAAACAGACTTAGTATCACAGTTAATTGAGATTAGATTAATTGAAGAATGCACTTTCTTCTGATATAATATCTGTTTGGAATTACACTTTATTTAACGCTATAAATCGTGTTAAAATGCTTATATAATTCGTGGAAATTGGCGCAAGGTTTTTAATTTTTATTCCATAATTATGATAAATTATCGATATTCTAGTACATTAAGTGTCAACAAGATTATATGCCTGCTTTATAGATTTTTTTTAAAGTTAATTTGATGAATTTTAATACAAGAGATAGAGCTCAGAAGATGGCTATAATGCTGCTATGTGTACGTTAATTCGTAAAACAAGGTGCGGGAGATTGGTCACTACAAAATACTTGAAGTAATATTTGTAAATGTGGTACATTAACTGAAAAGGGAACAAATTATTATATTTTTATCAATTATTTAACAATTTGTAGATCTTTCCTATGATAGTAAATTAAGCGCTTAAAATCTTCGATACACGCATCAAAATTTGAAATGCCTCTTAAAAATAAACGAACACACAAATATTGTCTGATACTACATATTCTGCGAATATGTAGTATCAGGATAGTTACCATGATAGTTCAAAAGTACCTATTATGACAATATTGTGCGCATGGTACCGACTTCGACAAGTTATTTCACACTTTTGAGTGTTCGAAAAATTCACTCTTTTTAGTGACCCTTGCTACTTACGGGATCGATTGTCATTCACTGTCATCGTCATCACATGTCACTATCATCAATATAGGAAAATATGTTTCAGTTATTGGAGTGTAACTCAAAAACAGCTCGACTGAACTGATTTTGATGAAATTTAAATGGAAACACACGACAAGCATAAGCTTTCAATTAAAAATGAATTAACAAAGTCGATTCATCTAGTTAAAAGTTCTGAGGTACTAAATAAAAAAACAGACCAATAGAGAACCTCAAGTTTTTTGAAGTAACTTAAAAAAAGTGGTAATTGAAATCAGATATGACTTCTCGTCATGAAAATCGTAGGAACTTAGGAGGTAGGTATACCCACCTGTGATAACCACGACGTTAACTCGTCCATACTCATATCGTTTGAAATGGTCATGCCACTAACGATTTCCATATAAGAAGACCCGGGCGGATCCCACAGTATTCTGTAGTAGTACATGTTCAATGGCTTCAGATTGCTTACTTTACTCTTCAGCCATTCACTTTGATTATCTGAAACAATGGATATGTTAAATGAAATGGCTTCAATTTAAGGGGATAAGTATATTGATCCAATGTTAAAATGAAGCGTGTGAATTACCTGGTATGATTCCATTATAGGATTCTAACACAGCAGTCTGTTGCTCTACAGCCAAAGTTAATGTAGCTGGTGCCAGTGAACAAAAAGTGTTGATTTTCCATCGTACAACATCTAGAATCTGTGCCAGCATAGCCAGCATTGGAGCTCTATATTCCATCAGTTCTTCCAATTTAAAGGCTTCTCTTAGTAATTTCAACTGCACATATAATTTTCTAACATTTTTACTGAGAAGTGCTTTGTGAATATTTGTCATTATAACCAGCAACAACAATTTAGTACTATTTATAATGCCTACATTCTTCAATCCACAAACAAATTTGATGAAAATGTTCTCCTTAGCTTCTGTATCGAGCACATCAAATGTTTTCTGAGTTATTTGTATCATACACTGTTCTGTCTCTGTACTGTAGTAATGGTTGGAAAACGTTTCAAGCAACTTCATGATCTTTAGCATTATTTCAGCCTGGTAGAGACTTTCAGCAGCTATAGTGAATATTTTATACAAAACTCTATAAGGGCTATGGAGAAACACGGTCAGAACGTCAGTAAGGTCTGCATCTGGTGTTGCAATGAGTTTGTTAAATATTGACGTCAGTTCTTGCTTGAATTCAGATGTTTTTTTCATATCAATGAATACTTTATTGTGGAAACGTTCTTCAAGGATAGCTTTTTTCTTCGATAACTCACACTTTTGAAAAACTTTTAGAGACAGCATTTCCACATAGTACTTGTTTTCAGAATCAGACTTAAGGTATTCCTTAAAAATTGAGTATATATTGTAACTGTCATCTTCACTGTAAACATTTAAATTGGATTCCACAATCTTCAGTAACTCAGAGCTCTGGCACAATTTTTCTTTATAAACCAGAGCTTTGATCCAGGCCATGCTTTCCTCATTATTGTTCTTAATATTTTCAATAATAATGTTATCATCTGTAGCATTAATGATGTCCTTCATTTCAATGGGTTTGCGGGCTATTTGTTCAATCATACTGACTAATGGGTGCTCAGAAAGTGTGATAAGATTTAATAGTCTATTGTGCACTTTATAGCACAATTCTCCAACAGTTTGCTGCATGCTTTTATTATTTTCTTCAAATTCACTCCAACAGCAAAAGACATCAACACTGACATCCATTACAAGAACTTTACATGTATCAAACATAGCTGAGTTAGCATTATTGAGATATTCTAACAATGTCTCATTTGAACTTTCACAGATATTAAAAGTGGGAGGGTCTGCCTTTAAACTGTTTTCTGAATATGTAAGTTTATAGATACCAAATCCTGGTGGGTTTTGGTCTAATTTGGTTGTATATTTAGTCAAGCATTCATCTATCGACTGGAGGAGAGAATAAAGGCTTCTCCCTTGGTATTTGTAAAGTTGGGCTGTCTTAAGAGCATTCAGTTTATGATTATTCGGTGGTGTTGTGTAATACTTCAGACATCGCTCAAAATTATTGAACGCTGTTGTTGCCTTATGTATCAGTTCATTCTGCTCAAAATTAAATAGATGGAGCCTGCATAACAGTATGTAGCATGCCGATGATAGTAATTTTAACTGTTCTAGACAGTCAAGGGGGTCGAAATATTTAAAGTTGTCTAGGAATGCACCACTTACTTCAAGAGCAAGTTGAGGATTACTGTAGGATATGATATCGTAAATAAAATTCTCCATGTGTAAGTTCCACATAAGTTCGCTCATAAGACACTGGGGTATGGTAGGTGTGGTCCATATTAATGTATTTATTTCCTCTAATTCAATAAGTTGCTGTAACTCTGGCAGGTCTGCATTCAAAACAATATACAATGCAAATATTCTCAATTGAGAAACATTTGAACTAGGGATTTTACCTTCAATTATATACTGGCTTTGTTCAAGGAATGTTTTTAATCTTTCAATCACCAAATCAATTTTTTCTTCATTACCTGTAAATCAAATTATTGTAATAATTACTTTAAATTATGGATTATTTTTTGGAGAAAACCACTACCTTACTTTAATATGCAGCTAAAGATTCATATTCTTTGATTGCTATTATTCCATACACGTAAACATTTAAGATATTTAATTTTAACCATATAATGAATATAATATCAAGTAAGTATACATTTATTTTTGTCAAAAATAATTCTAAAGAATCATGAAAATAATTCAATAGTCAATAATGATGTCATATATTTATAACTCAATATTAACTGTCATTTAATAATATATTTTTTAAAATATAAAATAACTTATCAAAATTACAATTCTCACATTAAGTTTATCACGTATTAATATATTATTGTTATATCCCGATACAGATTAGACATTGTTATGCAAAAAACTTTGTATTAGATATCATATTTGCTAAAGCGATATATTTACGCGGCTGCTTCGTCCCTGACTCTGGGTAACTGAAGGTCTAAGCAAACATATTTCAATCACTATTTTCGGGAAATCGTCCAACAAACCTTAGCAATAATTGCTTTGTTAACATCAATTATTGATGTTCTCCCGTCGACTGAATGTATTATTAAGTGTATCAATAATTATTATCTGATTGTTCATAACTCAAAATTATACCTTCTAATATTTAGAAGAAAATATAACGGTTTTGTTTTGGTTATATTTACGATATTTCAGTCATCAAAACTTTTATAGCAGGTTCTAATAATCACAGTACACCGGCAGAGGTTAAACGCGTCTCATTTGTGGTTCAAGCGAAAGCACGAACATCTAAATATAATGGTCTAAGAGCAGACCTTCGTTATTTTATAAAAGCTGAAAGTTTGTCAGTGCATGCTCCCAACACAGGTAAGAACGAAGGCCCCTTATGGAATTTGGGTTGCCCTGGCTTTGGCAGGTAAACAGTACTAAAGGTGTGTAATATACAAATCTAGTTTCATCAAATAATCAAGAGAAATTTTTTGGTATTACCTTTAGAATATTATTAAAAATCATATTATTCATTGCCAGACACTTAACATCGTGGCAACCCCTTGCCAGACACCCTTAATGTTCAGGACATAATAATTCTACTTACGTTATAGTGTAATAGCTGATTTTTACACATGATACTTATATAATGAGTAGATGATGTTTTTTTAGTAGCCAGACATTTTTGATAGTTCCAACCCCCTGCCAGACAAGCATGTAGGATCGAGCGCGAGGTAGAATATATATGTGGGTGCGAGTGAGATGCGCTTGTATTGTTTATATTTTGTACATGCGTATATCAGTAAAATAATATATGCTATTTTCAAAGATTAATTCAATATTCATAATTAATAACAACAGTAATATTACTTATACCATTACTTACGTTGTAATAAAATTGCTGATTTTTAAAATAATAGGTAGTTATTAGATGATTTTTCTTCCTTAGCCAGACATTTTTTTTATATTTTCAACCTCTATGGCAGACAATTAATTAAAAATAGATTCGTGATAAGAATGACTTGTCTAATTAAGCTTATTGGCCGATTTATGTGATTATTAATTGACGTAAATTTTTATAATATCTTCAGAAATGACGTTCGTTGTTACTACCACTATAGAAATTATTGAAAATTATAATTTATTCTGTCAGTAAATAGATAAAAAGAAAATCCAAATAAAAATAATTTTCAAAATTTTTATTGAAAGTAGATTAATGACACTACAAGTTATGACGGGTAAAAAAATAGATCGATGATACGACATATTATTATCAGTACTCAGTACTATATATATATATATATATATACAATTGTGGTCATATAATTAAGAACGATTTGAAGTTATAGAAGTTTTTTATTTGAATCGTGTCATACACAATGATGTGTACCTTTTGAGAAGCAACTACTCATGTTGTAAAATAGCCACATTAATAGAGCAACGTGGCTTAGGAATGAACAATAAAATCGCTAACTATTTTTTTCACAATTTATTTATTTTACCAAAGTAACACATTCAAATAGTACTGAAGCTGGACAAATAATTAAGAAAGATTTATTAAACTGCGCGGGAATTATTTTGTATGACACTTACATTTAAAAAATCACAATAATATGTAGCGCAGAAAATTTAAAAGCAATTTAATATATTTTTAACTAAAATTAATAGTTAATAGCATATCCACGGCTTTTAATAACTGCTTTACACCGGCGAGGCATTGACTCTATTAATTTTTGACATTTCGCAAGAGAAATAGAGTTCCATTCTTCTAAAAAAACGTCGTATAGCTCTCTTAAATTCCCACACTGTGTATTTGAAACCTTTTTCTTTACTTCGAACCACAGATTCTCTATTGGGTTTAGATCTGGGCTGTTAGCTGGCCAGTCTAAGACAGAAACTGAATGCGCTGTAAGAAATTCCTTTACGGTGCGTGCAGTGTGCTTTGGATCATTGTCATGCTGGAATGTCCAAATAACCGGTAGAACGTCTTCAGCATATGGTAACATTGTTTCTTCCAGTATATTTTTGTATTGGAACTGATCCATGTTACCTTCTATCAACTTTACAGGTCCAACACCATGTCCAGAAAAGCACCCCCAAATTTTCACATTTCCACCACCGTGCTTTAATGTAACTTTCGTGTACTTAGGGTCGAATGCTGTATTCGGGGGACGTCGTACATATCGTTTTCCATCAGAACATACTCTGTTTATTTTCGTCTCGTCAGAAAAAAGTACATTTTTCCACTGTCGCACAGTCCAGTTTTCATACTTTCTCGCAAATGCAAGGCGGGTTTGCCTGTGGCAAAGTTTCAACATGGGTACCTTTCTTGCTATCCTACCGTGCAATTTTTCTTCTACCAAACGTCTTCGAATAGTGCGTGCTGAGATTGCTGAAGGGTTGTTTTCACCAAAATATTCTTTTCTCAGCTCATTGGACCCTTTAAAAGGATTTTGTTTTGCCATACGAACGATGTTTCGGTCATCTCTAGGAGTTGTTTTTCTCTGTTTAGGTACACGTGGAACATTCGAAGTAGTTTGATACGTAGCGAAATGCTTTACAGCGTGGAAAACCATCGTTTTTGAACATTGCAGATGGTCGGCTATCTTTTTATAAGACCAATTCTTCCGGCGAAGTTTTATTATTACTTCCCTTGTAGATTTATCACAACTTTTATTTTTTCCCATTGTTTTTTTATAAGAAGCAATCACTTTTAATCTTTTACAGCACCAAATGGCGCCAAAATTATACAAACAGTAACAAATCGACCGAGTGTTCTCTATTTAAATTTGAATAAAGGCATAAACTATTTAGCGTTCTTAATTACGTGACCAGCCAGTAAACAGGAATACTATGTTTCGAAGTAGTGTAAAAAGTTTGTCTATTTATTTTTAGCTAATCATGTGTATCAATGAATACAGTGGTATTATGGAAAAGTTTTACGATACCGAGAGAAATAAAAGAAAATTGTATACAATTAGTTTTGCGTCTTAGTTTGAAAAAATCTTCCCTTTATATCAGGGTTCTTAATTATATGACCACCACTGTATATATATATATATATATATATATATATATATATATATATATACGTATCCATATATCGTAGATGCCTACGACGCAATATCATTATCAAAATCGGTTCAGTGGTTTAATTGCAAATTTAAAAGAAGGATTTCATTCATTCAGTCCATTTTCAACCGACTTAAAAAAGGACCAGGTTTTCAATTCAGTTGTATTTTTTTAATTTAATTTAGTTGATTAAATATGTGTTTCTTCATAACTCCGTCATTTTATTTTTTGTTGGAAAGCTGATACCTTTAATTATAATTGCTGATACCTCATATTCATTTCATTGGTATTGGATTTTCGGTTTCGAAGATATTAAAGTAGATGATGTTTTTTTCATTATAAAAAAAACATATTTCCATTGTTTTTTTTGTTGTTGTTAACGTTGTTGTGTATAGAGTTGAATTATAACCACATTATTATTGATATTACAAAGGCAAATTTAAGTTCCCTCTTAACTGTTCACGCTTTACTGGTCACTTACCAGTGTTACTGTTTAATATATTTTTCATTTTCCGAATTGAGTCCCAAAATTAAACAAAATTGGATCGAAATCATTCGGAAAAGTAAGAAGGAACTATCATGGGAATATTTTAAAATCGGCGACTTATATTTATTTATACCTATTTCTACCGCCAAGCAGTAATGTTCACATTCCTATGTTCCGGTAAAATTACAGGCACATGACACTTAACATCTTTATGTCTCAAGGTGATGGGCGTAGTGCAGTTTGCCACTTGTGACGAACTGTATCGGCAGAGGATACAGCTTAGCACCAGTTGTGCTTTGTGCTTTTTTCCCCGATTGCATAAAAAACCCGTCACTAATTAGTTACAAGAAATAAATGCATGTAAATTAAATACCCAGTAATGTTATTTCTGAAATACTTTTTCCATTCCCTTCCCCTACTTAACGACACTACTTTTGCCGACACGTTACATCGGATCCCTATTGTTGTATTAATACTAATTACCTTATTAAATTGGTAACGTTATTTTCATAAGGTAATTTGATTATCATGGCAACACCGACACACGCACACATGTTTGGAAAACCGGCCTCACTTTTCTGTTCACAACATTCTGTCTTGACTTTTTATTTGGTCTGAGGTTAACGCTGCCCGTTTTTTGTTTCCATGGCAACGCTGCCTGCGCGCGCACTACGGACGACGTTGTTGACGCGAGGTTGAGACGTCGCAAAAATTTCTAGTGTGGCTTATTAACAGCTTTTTTGATATTTTCGTCAATTTACCCAGTATATCTTTATAAATTATAGCCTATGTGTTATTCTTGTAGTTTTATTCAAATCCGTTCAGTAGTTTTTGCGTGAAAAAGTAACAAACATCCATACATCCATACACACTCACAAACTTTCGCATTTATATATTAGTAGGATATCATATATTACGCAGCATCCACTAATTATATTGAATTCACTTAATAGTTTTGATAGATTCGGAATATCCTATGTTAATAATAAATAAGGAATATTAATTAAATAAAACTACAAGATAACGTATTATATTATTTTTGTTGATGTAAAAATATACTGAGCACTAAACAATACATGCGCAGTAGAAATGGCAGCTCCGCGTTCAAGGATCGCAATAGACCAAATCCGCCATCTCAATCGCACCCACATATATATTCTACCTCGCGCTCGATCCTACATGCTTGTCTGGCAGGGGGTTGGAACTATCAAAAATGTCTGGCTACTAAAAAAACATCATATACTAATTATATAAGTATCATGTATAAAAATCAGCTATTACACTATAACGTAAGTAGAATTATTATGTCCTGAACATTAAGGGTGTCTGGCAAGGGGTTGCCACGATGTTAAGTGTCTGGCAATGAATAATATGATTTTTAATAATATTCTAAAGGTAATACCAAAAAATTTCTCTTGATTATTTGATGAAACTAGATTTGTATATTACACACCTTTAGTACTGTTTACCTGCCAAAGCCAGGGCAACCCAAATTCCATAAGGGGCCTTCGTTCTTACCTGTGTTGGGAGCATGCACTGACAAACTTTCAGCTTTTATAAAATAACGAAGGTCTGGGGTTCACGGGCTCTTGCTCTATAATCATTTCAACGACGAAGAGTAATAATCGGATATTAAGTTTCTGCCGAAGCATGAACTAAACCTAGCCTGTAAAGGCCGACCCTGCTTTAGGAACAGAAGAAAAAACAGCCCAGCACTGTCCACGTGGCATAGATAGTTCCATTATTATTTCCTTTAGAACGGAAAAAAGTTACGAAAGCTTAATCTCATCTGTGATTCAGGCTTCAGCTAAAACCTGAATATCCGTTTTTTCTCTTCGAGGGAAAAACGGTTTTCTGAGATACAAAAGATTGGAAGAAAGACAATCTAACACACGACAACCTAAGATTGGATGATGACAGTTAAAATCGCCAATAGAGAGAGAGAGTTCTGAAATAATAGAATAAAAAAGGAGAAACTTCAGCATCTCAGACCAAGAATATGGAAGTCTTCGCGGTAATTTCTGAAATATGCAGGCGCAAAATGATGACAGGCTTATACCATTTCTCAGCAATGGCCGCAACGGTAGGTTAATACTTATTGATTTAATTAACTCAGGCTTTCTTAGTCGGACACTCCTGCCTGACATTCTATTGAAAGAACGACATGTGGCACTGTTGACAATTCATTTTAAGAGTTTGTTATGGACGAACGTTTTTTGCAGAATCTGCAGGTTATTGTTCAGTAAGGCATCATAAAATATGGAGATCATATTTACTTAAATATGAGTCTATATAGGAATATGAAATAACTCCAAAGGTAAGAGGCGAATGGCGGTCAACGTGGGCAAGACCGCCGCGCTATTTATCAGGCAAAAAGCCATCCCCTGAGAAAAGCTATCAATAATAATAATAATAATAAATTCATTTATTTCGGGCAACTAGACCCATATAAGGCACACATCAGTAACAGTTTTACATTGAAAAATAAAATAATAGTATTATAGTAAATGTCAAAAGATTCAAAATAAAATAAGATACAATGAAATTAAAAATTCAATAAATTAAAATAATAGTATTATAGTAAATGTCAAAAAATTCAAAATAAAATAAGACACAATGATATTAAAAATTCAATAAATTCAATCACATTACCTACACAAAAACTTAAGACAAATTTTAATAGCGCCTAACAAACGGCATTGCCGGTACATGTCTGTTGCAGCAATGCAGCATGTAGGGGCAGTCCAGCCTGTCAGCAATCATCGCCAGGATTGTGTTGGAGCTGGCCCGTACTCTGCGTACCAAGGAGATGCTCTGCCTGCGCATAGTTGTGTGAAAGCAGACGGTACGTGCCTCCGCGAACATTCCCGAGGCACTGCAGAACCGAGGCAGCCCCACCACAATCCTAACGCATTACTGTAAAGAACACGGAGGTCGCCGTAGCACTTCTTTGTGTGACGAGCCCACAGGTTGCAGGTGTACAGCGTTGCACAATAGGCTCTAAATAATGTTATTTTTACTTCCTTAGAACACCTAGCAAACCTACGGGCTATCATATTGGGTTGTATTGAAAGCGACCTCCGCTCTCTCTCAATATCCTCATTATCATTTAGGTCAGGCGTAAGGATATGTCCCAAATATTTATATTTATACACCCTCTCCAGAGGTGTTCCTTTAAGTCTAACAGGCGGAACATTTTGGGGACTTACTGTACTAGCTCCAAATAGCATGAACTAACTTTTTTCCACATTATACCGCAAACCGTGATCACGAGCGTAGTCTTCGCATACATTTAACAACCTCCTCAGACCACATACCGAGGCACTCAGCAACAACATGTCGTCTGCATAACTGAGATTATTTACAGACACTCCATCAATATGGCAACCAACATGGCGATTGCTGAGCGCGACGATCAGGTCATTGATGTACAAGTTGAATAGCGTAGGAGATGACAAATCACCCTGCCTGACACCACATTCAAGTTCATATTGCTCTGACATCACCCCTGCCCAACTCACATAATTCCTTTGATGCCCATACCAGAAACCAAATATGCTGGTAATCTCATTAGGTAAGTTAATCTGGTGTAGCTTGTTCCATAAGACATCATATTGGACTAAATCAAAAGCCTTTGAGAGGTCCAGGATGCATGCGTATACCGGCGTATTTCTCTTCGTATAGTAGTTGATGGTGTGCTTAAGGCACAGAATCGCGCTCTCAGTTGATAGATGCGGACGAAATCCGAACTGGTTGTCGTGGAGAGTTACGTATTTGTTCAGCTGTGCATTAAGCAGACCATCAAAAACTTTAGCTGCTGTGGTAGCGAGAGAGATAGGCCTGTAGTTATTGCTATCGGCTAAGTCACCCGTCTTATTTTTAACTACCGGCACTACCACAGCTTTCATAAAATCATCCGGCAAATATCTGTGGCTCACACACAGGGTGTAAAACATTGCTAATACTCGCGAGATGTGTGGTTCAGCATGCAGGAAGTGCTCAATACTGAGTCCATCGTGACCTGGAGATTTTCCTCGAGTCATGTGCCTTATGACACTAGCAACCTCTTTAGCACTAAATCTCGTTCCGACAACATGACCGCTCGTGTCAGCATTGAGCACTTCACTGGCTGGACCACGCGGTGATTTAACCGAAAATTGCTCTTTAAAAAGATTAGCAATCCCCTTAGGATCACTCACCCCGCTGACGCTCGCAGGACGTCCAGATCGATCGTTGATTTTGGCAGTGCTCTGCCACAAGCCACGGAAATCGCCTTCACGGCATTTATCGGCGAGGGCATCTATTCTTATCTGATCTTGGTGATCTTGACACCACTTCAATCTTGCTTTAAATACCCTTCTGATATCACATATATAAACAGAACCGGACTTAGGCCTATTGCACAAATCCCATTCCGTAAACTTCGACCTGGCCTCCTTATGAGCCCCGGCGACGTGTTTGTTCCATCCAATTACGCGAGAACCCCCCATACGCCTCCTAGACCCACCACGACCCTCATCCATTGTTAAAATTGCCGCGGTGCGAAGGGTAGTGACGATGTCCGAGTACAGCTTATCCAGAATACGCATGTGACCAGAATCATTACAATAATGATCAGCACAGCAAGTAAATTCGGCTGGGAAATTGATTAATTTTAACAATTTATTACTTTTACTCATGTAATCCACAATCTGCTTGTCATTTCGTTGACCCCAAATTACAGTTTTATTAGATTCTATAGTTTGAGATATCTTAGGCGTCAATAAATTTAAGTTACACTCAACTATGAGCGGTAAATGATCAGAAACCATAGAATCATATTTTATTCGCACATTAGTGACACATTGCCTGGCTGCTTGCGTCACTACGCAGTGATCCAGCCAGCTACATGTACCATATGCTTGACTAATGTATGAATAACTATTTGATTCTATCCCTAGTATATCTACATCTATGCATGTCAAAAACTGACCCTCACAATAGTTTATTAATTCCTTAAAAAACAATTCACGAGGGTCCGCATTAAAATCACCTAAAATAAACACCGATTCAATGTCATGAGCCAGAACTAAAGCACATAGTTCACTTAAACAGTCCGTAAATAAATCGAGATTTTCAGTAGAATTTGTCGGCATATAAACACTTATAACTAGCAATACCCGATCACACGTCATAATTTTAACAGCACAAATACGCGAATTATCACATGGCAACACGGATACACTCGGAAAAATACTATGCCGCCATAAGATTGCCACTCCGCCATAAGGGCGCCCGCGCAAGATGCCCGCCGACGTATTAACAGCTGACTTCCCAGTATATCCAAAACCGCTATCTATAGTGCCAATGAATGGTATGTCATGTGGTAATAACCTGGTTTCTTGTAGGCATACTATATCGCACGTACGGCATAGACTCCGGACGTCGTCGATGGAATGCTTCACGTTCTTACAGTTGTAGCTATCAAATCTATATGGACCGCTATCCATTTCGTAGCTCATTTGTGCCGGTAACAGCCCGGGGACTGTTCGATCTTTTATTTTTGTAATCAACAAAACGTCTAAATATTATACCAGCGGGCCATAGTTGTTCGTCCATATATAACGGCACATTGTAATCAGATATTAAAAATGTGTATGCTTTGTGCCCCCTTTGCGTCTTCATCTTATTTTTTTCTAAAACAACAACTTCTTTGGTTTTCTTTCGAATATAATCGATTATGTCGCTCTCATTTGTTTCGAGATCAACATTCGTGATAAAAATCGGAATTTTCTTATCAGCTGCCTTAAAATTACCTTCTATGTCACGAGCTACACCCGACTTTCCCGTGAACCGATATTTAGGTTGTTTTTTTCTACTCACATGCTGCCAACCATCATCGTTGCTACCGGTATGAGACATTGTAGGCATTTGTTTTTGTAGTTCGCACTCGCGCCGCCAGTCTGCGTATGTGTTGCGAACCTTATCCGTGGGCCGGAGCACTTGAGTTATCGCTTGCGAGGGCACTAGGCTCTGAGGTGACGTCACCGCAGCTGTTTTTCCACTCGCTGTAGGACCGGTTCCGGCTATCGGCTCGCGAAACAGCACAGCGGGCAGGCGCTGTCCTCCCGCGCTGCCAACCCCGCTAGCACCCAAGTCGTCCGCTCGATCGTTGCTGATTGTTTACTTTCAGAATATGATTTAGGCACCACAGCTGGTTCGATATCTACCCTAATTTTTCTATAGGTTGGTGAGGGCGAAACGATGTCAACAGGTGTATAGTTGTGTTCAATTGGTGACTCATCGAATGCCGCGATATGACAATCGTGCGACATCTCCATACGAGGGTGAATCAAAAAGTTCTTAGAAGTGCATATATATGAAACCTTTTTGGATCAAGTTCGATATTCAAATTAAAGAGTGTCTATCACACTATATTTATGCAGACTGTCACTTATTTTTGTCAGTTCGTTCGCATGTAATAAATTTTTTTGTGCAACGAGTTGCTAAAAAGTCAAAATTATGGATAAAAGTGAGTTACGTGCGGTGATAAAATATCTCAGTTTGAAAAAAATGTCTACGAAGGAAATTTTTTTGGACATTCAGCAGACATTAGGGGGTGATGCTGTACCCTATTCTACGGTTGCGTACTGGGTGGCTGAATTTAAAAGAGGTAGATCAAGCTGTAAAGATGACCCGCGTTCTGGGCGGCCTTCAACCTCCGTTACAGAAGAAAATGTCAAAAAGGTTGAGAATCTGGTTTTGGAAGACAGAAGAATGACTATAAAACATATAGCTGAGATCCTAAAGATATCTTTTGGTAGCGTTCAATCCATTTTAATTGATTCACTGGGGTTCAAAAAAGTGTCTGCAAGATGGGAGCCACGAATGTTAACCGACGAAAACAAAAAGCGACGTTTGGAAATTTCCAAGCGTAATCTCGAAATGTTCCAGCGTGATCCGGATAATTTTTGCCGTCGTCTTGTCACCATGGATGAAACGTGGGTCCACCATTTTGATCCTGAAACTAAAAGACAAAGCATGTCTTGGAAACGACCATCCTCTCCATCCATTAAAAAATTTCGAGTTGCTCCTACCGCTGGCAAAGTTATGGCCTCTGTGTTCTGGGATAGTGAAGGAATCCTTTTTATTGATTACATGCCAAAAGGCCAGACGATTACTGGACCCTATTACGCAAATTTAATCCCGAAAGTGCGTGAAGCGATTAAAGAAAAACGTCGTGGAAAACTGTCGTTGGGCGTGTTGTTGCTTCAAGATAACGCTCCTGCTCATCGATCGGAAGTTGCGGTCAACGCAATCCGCTGTGCTGGCTTCAATCTCCTTGACCACCCACCATATTCTCCGGACTTAGCCCCAAGTGATTTTCACTTGTTTCCAAAATTAAAAGAGGAAATTCGTGGAACAAAATTTCACGATAATGACGCGGTTATAGCTGCCGTAGAGGACTTTTTCGAGAGTCAAGAAAATATTTTTTTTTCACAAGGAATAAGGAAGTTAGAAACGCGTTATTCTAAATGCATTGCATTGGAGGGAGATTATGTAGAAAAATAAAATATTATTATTTAAATCTTTGCATTTTTTAATATTGATTCCAAGAATTTTTTGATTCACCCTCGTATGTCACATTAAATGCCGAAGTAGGCGGCAAAGAATCTGTCTTCAAACGGCACACTTCTCTCTTCAAGTCATTGACATCTTCACGAGTTGCGTACGATGACTTAATGGAATCAATTTCACTTTTCATTAACACCATATCTTTTAGTAACTTCGAGCAGTCCAAGAGGTCGAAAGTGATCGCCGGCAATTTTTCCAGATCTTTCGATAACAACTGGAAAATCATCAATATCAGTAGATTTAAAAAGATTGATAATGTCATTATGTCGCGTTTTTCTTTGCCTGCATTTTTACGATTCATTTTGCGCTTACCGTTAGGAATCGCTTCAAAAAGTAGCGATTTCGCAATTTTGATTTCACTGGCCTCGAAAGCCGACGTACACACACGCACTAACGTATCTTCATCAATTACGGACACTTTATTTTGCACATATGAGAGTAACTCGTTGACTATCAGATTACACTGTGTACATTTTACAATATTCGACATTTTTGCAAATTTTCGCTACGCAGTACGTATGCCAACACACGCTCGCAACAGGCACGAAAGATGCGCGCGCGCAACTCTCAATGCATGACAGAGACATAGAATGGCAAACAAATACTAAATACCTGGGTGACAAAATTGACAAGAAGCATGGCAGCCCAGGTCAACACGTCATCAACAGCGCAAGAACGGCGAAAGCCCAACTGCGTACTTCGAAGTTGCCGCTGAGAGCCAAGCTGCTATACAAGCTATACAAAACGTACATAAGGTCCAGATTGACGTATATACGCATCCCTAGCTTGGTACGAATTAAGCTCCAAGACCAATTAAACTTGAATCCAGGCCCAGCAAAAAATTGCACTTCGCATAACCACAAGAGCTGTTGTCCGCCTAGCAATAAAAATGTTCGATGCGGCGGACAACGGAACACAATATGATCATCTGCGGGGCTTAGCACCGCTCTGTAGCCGGATGCGAAGCCAAGGTGGCGTCTGCTCCCTAGGGAGCTGATAGCAACACAGCCAACTTCCAACTAGATCAGACGCACAAAGAACACAAACAACAACAATAAAAGCTCTACGTGCAATACAATACAGATTTTGCGCAGAGCGGCACACATGAGTAGCCTGCGCAAAGAAACATAACTTGTGGCCGAAGCTACTTGAGAAGAAGCATGGGAAATAGGCAAGAACCCCGAACCCCGACCGACTCCCCAAAAAGGGAGAGTCGAGGATGAAATCGATCGATCAAAAGGTATTCATCAAAGGGTTTCAGAGGGAGGAGAAAATTGTTAGTATTTTTTTTTTTACTTATTATCTTCAAATGAATGCACAAATATGCACAATCTTGTACAAGATTTTTTTCCTACCTCAACAAAATTTGTGGCAATAACTTACTGTACAAAATTACTTTTTATTTATTTATAAGTTACAGAGCAAATTCATACAGTTAAAAAAACAATAAAATTTAGGCACTGTTAACGAATATCAATGTTATTAAATCTATACTAATATATAATAAAGAGGAAAGATTTGATTGTTTGTTTGTTTGATTTGATTACACTTAGTAATTCTAGGTTAGCCTGTACAACATCTTCGACCACATCATCACTTACCACCAGGTGAGATAGTGGTCAAAGGCTAACCTATCAGGCATAAAAAAAAAAAAAAAAAAAAAACACTGATTTGAAAAATTATTTCACCTATTAGAATCCTACACTATCCCTGATGAACATAGGCTATAGAGGATTTTCAAAAAGTTAGGGATCCGTATGAAAACTTCGATAATGTAACCCAAAGTGCGAAAAAAATCGTTATATCCCGTACGCTGCGGAAATTATTGAAAGTAGTGCTGTATTACAGTTTAATAGAAGACATCAATATCCATAAAAAAAAGTCCGCAACACTATAAGTCTAACTTTTATAGTTATGTCACAATATCTACTTTTTTATGTGTTCAAATGTATAATTTTTGATTTTTTTTTTTAAATACCCGTGCGAAGCCGGGGCGGACTGCTAATTATTTATAAACATTTAGCGATAAGCTCTGTAAAGAACGGATCGACAGATAAACAACTGTTAAATTACTCAAAACAGGATTTAACCCGAATTCGTGTGTATAGGTATAGTTAAAAGAGACGATGGACTTTTATCAAAGTAAATGAAAATTTTACGGAGCACGTAAAATGTAAAAAAATAGTAAGTAAATACACAATAATGCATATATGAAAATAAATCATTTATAAAATACTGGCGCAAGACAATCCCCTATATTCAATTTTGAATTCAAGTTTTCTATGTGGAACTGAGGCACTATCACATACGGGTAAAAATAATGATAAGGAAATAAAAATAACATTGTAAAAATGACTCATACAAAGGAATCAATCACATAAATTGCATTACGTCGCATCGACGCAACCGGTAAATAAGTATATGTTCCTTGCAACAGGCGAAACGGTAGATTTTTATTAAGTTATTATTCTGTAATTTATTTCGTTAGAATTATTTCAGACTTTGGTACAGTAAAGATCTTTTAGCAATGATGGCCGAGCGGTTATAGCTGCCGTGCCGCAGGTCCTAGGTTCGATCCCCACAGCCGCGCCGGCTTGAGCTTCACCACATGGTGGAAGGGCATTTTGCGAATGCCCGCCTGGCTAGCTGCCACTCTCAAGTAGAAAATCTATCGCCAAGCACTTAACAGTGTGTTCCGGCAGCAGTCCTTGAGAGCCATAAAAATTACAGGCACATGACGAAATGCCTCTGTTGGCAGAGGTTAATGCGCTTAAGATCATGTGGGCCTCGTGTTTGTTACAACACAATCACATTAAAAAAAATAGACCGATATAGGTAGAATCTTAAAACATTCAAAAAAAAAATTAAGTTTTTTTTCACCAAAAAAAAATCGGCACAGTATGTATAAGCACATAAGCATTACGCTGCTCGCCTATAGTCGAATAAATAAATAATCTACAGACCTTTAAGGATTTTTTAAATGAAACTTTATAATATGTTTCTGAAATCGTTATTTTTTTTTATAGCTGATGGTAATTGATGATGTGGTCGAAAATGTTATGTAGGCTAACCTAGATTTTTTTCAAAATCAGGCCAATAGAATAAAGAATAGAAAGAAGATGAGAAATGAACTGCGTAAAAACTGGCTGAAATGACATAACACAATAACTTGTGTGTTTGACAATTTTCTACTTAAGAGTTTGATATAGCCATTTTTAGGCTATTCGAAATTAAGACTTTCTCGCAGGTAAAGGAAGAACGTAATAAGATCTGACACTTCAGTAAAAAAAAAATAGAGCTCTTCAATCAATATTTTCAGAGATGTAGCAATTTTCAGTTTAACAGCTGTTAGCTGAAATGAAGACCTCGACGAGAACTAACACTTCTATAAAAAAAAACTAGTTCTATGATCAAAAGTTACCGAGATATAGCTATTTTTAGTGTGAAGGCTGTTATCTGAAATGAAGACCTCAATAAGATCTAATACTTCTGTGAAGAAACTAGTGCTCTATGATCAATAGTTACTGAGATGTAGCCATTTTTACTATGACAGCAGTCATCGGGAATGTGGACCTGGATAAGATTTAATAGTTCTGTGAGAAAGTAGTGGTCTAGAATCAATAGTTTCTGAGAAAAAGCCGTTTTTAGTTTCACAGCTGTTATCTAAAATTAAGACCTTGATGCAATCTAACATTTCTGTAAAAAAGCTAGTGCTCTTGGATCAATACTTTCCAATATATATAGCAATTTTAGGTTGTCTACCACATCTGTAAAGAAACTATTGCTTGAATTGATATTTTCCAAAATATAGCCCTTTTAGTTTGACAGCTGTCACCTGATATGAAGACCTCAATGAGATCTAACACTTATGTAAAGGAAATAGTTTTTTTTTTTTTTTTTTATTATGGGTGACAAACAAGTATACGCCCCGCCTGATGGTAAACGTAACCGCCGCCTATGGACATCTGCAACACTAGCTGCGCTGCCGATGCGTTGCCTGCCCAGAGAGGAATTTGTAGATGCCCCTTTTAAAATGGTCCACGTCGTAGCCTCGCGGAAAGACCTCCGGAGGAAGGTCGTTCCACATCCCACAAGTACGCGGAAGAAAGGATTATGCTATGATCAATAGTTTTCGAGATATATCCATTTTTAGTTTGACAGCTGTCATCTGAAATGCTGCCTCTGATGCAATCAACAAAGAGTGATGATGTTGTGGAACAAGTTACCGCTTGAGGTGATTGATGCTCCATCAAGAATAGACTTGACAAGTGGTTTTGTGAGAACATACTCAATAGTGAAAGTGGACAGTAGTGATTTAATATTCATGTTAAAATTATATAAACAATTATAGACAAACACACACCAACCTGTGACTGCTCGCCTATTATTAAATAATAATAAGCATATTTGGGTTAATTTCAGTAGTATCATAGACGAACCTGAAGTAGGGTCAATAACTAATCTCTAAATATGAACAACAAATGGACCTATAAGTCCATTTGATAGAGCATAATTTTTTAGTTTAGTTATTCTTATTCTTTAGTCTGTTGGAATTGAGGAACTTTTGAGTCAAGGATGCAGGGTTAACTTTGCAATAGATCTGTCTTCTGTTATATTGTTACAGACAAATTCAAATAGTTTTTGTTTTTGTAGATATGAAGGTTGTGTTTCACTAACACCATACAAACTTCTTCAATAAAACTAGCGTGGAGATGGGGGCTCGTCATTAGAGTCAGTATACAACACAATGTACCTTCATAATTTTTTTAAAGATATAGTTATTTTAAATAAACACAAGAAATTTTATCTTCCAGAAATCAATAGTTTTTGAGAAATAAATTATTGAAGTTTAAAATATTAACCTTGATTATATGTGTATTTTGCACTTCTACTAAGTACATGGCATAGCCTAATGGATTCAAAATATTCGTCTTACTGTTCCTGACCGCAAATTATTCAGATGGCTTAGAATAGGTTGAATGGTGTGACAGAACCGAATCGGAGCACCCACCTTCCAAGCAGTGTTGTCTGCCCTACCCCTAGTGTTTTTTATAAGCCAGAGGCGCGGTGGAGGAGCAGCGCTAGTCTACTCGCAGCGAAGAACAGCGGACGAAGCGAGCCGGAGCGGCGGACGCTGAACGCCGAAGCTGCGAAGGCGTAGTGAGTATGCTGTGATGAGGTAGCGAGAAGACTAGAGCTCTGCATACCCACAGCACCGGAGCTGTCATAGAATTACTTCACTTCTAATAAGACATTTGTGTCTTATGCCTAACCTTTTTAGGGTTCCCTAATCCTGACAAGGAACCCTTATAGTTTCGTCATGTCCGTCTGTCCGAGGTTTTGCTAAAAGACCGTTAGTACTAGGAAGCTGTAATTTCGTATGAATATGTAAATCAATTACGCCGACAAAGTGGTAAAATAAAATTTTGAAAAATATTTTTTTTAGGGTACCTCCCATACATGTGATGTGGGGACGAAATTTTTTTTTTTATTTTAGCAGTAATAGTCGTTGAACTTGGGTGTTGGATAATTTTGTACCAAATATAAAATCTATAGAATAAATCCTTTAAACTATAACTATGCCCTATGTCATACCACTAGGCAGTTGGATAAAAACTATCCTGTCCTTTCCTGGGTCTCAAACTATTTCCATTAGTATAGATGTCAGTATAAAGATTCGACTTATATAGGTATAAAGTACTTTTAGGACCTCATCTTTGCCGTACACTAGAAGTGTCTGCTGTCTGTACCTGTGGTACCAAGGTCATCGATCACATTATATCACATGTCATCAATTTGCTGATTGTAGGGCTCTGCAATAGTGTCAATTTTTTCATCGGTAAAGAGAATATTTCTGTGTATATACTTGCGTATCGCAACGGAAGGCACTCTATTTAATTTTAAAGATTGATTTAGGGCAGTTCTTGCCATTCTCATATCAGGCCACTTTGCTAATGTGACCTGTGACATTATGAAAAACGCACTAAAGATTGTCGAAGAATGATGCAATGATAATGAACTTTCCGTGAATCCCAACAAAACTGAAGTTGTACTGTTCACAAACAAGAAAAAGCTGGGTAAGTATAAGCTACCCAGCTTTTTCAACACACAACTGAAACTGTCTGTTGATGTAAAATATCTGGGAGTAACATTAGACAGCAAACTAAATTGGGCGAAGCATCTAAATAATAAAATAACCAAGGCCAGCATTTCCTTTTGGCAATGCAAACGGATGATTGGTAAGTCATGGGGACTAAGCCCAAATATTACCCTATGGCTATACAACACTGTAATCAAGCCTTGTCTAACGTATGGAGCACTAGTGTGGTGGCCCAGGACCACACAAAGCACCACTATCGCTAAACTGAGGAAATTCCAGAGACTAGAATGTGCGGCCATAACAGGTTGTATGAGGACGACACCTACCACAGCCATAGCTCTGCTAGGAATAACGCCACTACACCTGTTCGTCCAGTAAGGAGCAGCAGCATCTGCCTTCAGGCTAAAGGCTCTGCAACTCTGGGATAGGGATAGTCTGTTCGGTCACTCCACCATCCTAGATGAATTTACGACAGAAAATCCTACCCTAAACTCAATTTACGACAAGCAGCACAAAGAACACTTATTTACTAAAAGCTTCAAAATACAATTGTATGAAGAGACGCTAGACAGCTCAGGAGCTAAGGAAGTAAGAATTTATACAGATCGTTCAAAAATGACAACAGGCACCGGTGCAGGTACTTTCTCTGACGATTTGAACATCCACATAGCGACGGGCCTGGGTAAGCATAGCTCAATATTCCAAGTGGAATGCGTGGGTATAATACAAGCAGCTACAGCAGTACTAAGAAGGAAGGTATCTGATCTTAATATTAGGATACTCTCTGTCAGTACAGCAGTTCTACGAGCCCTACAACGGTACAAACACACATCAGGGCTCACCAAACAGTGTCACTATCTACTGGAAAAAGTAAGTACAAATAACCATGTCACTCTCCAATGGATTGAAGGGCACAGTGGATCCAGAGGCAATGACGCGGCAGACGAACTAGCAAGGAGAGGCTCTAACATTAGTCCACTAGGACCGGAACCAATGATCCCGTTGCCGTTCAGCCTAATACGAGGCTGGATTCGAAACAAAACCAAATTAAAACACCAGGAATACTGGGCAAGTATCACTGATTGCAGGCAGTCAAAGTAGGCTTTTCCGGATCTCAACCCGAGATACTCCAAAAGACTCTGCAACCTAAAACGTGACCAACTCCGGCGAATCGTCAGAATTATCACGGGAAACTGCTCACTTAATAAACACCTGTTTACTTTAGGTGTTACAGACAGCCCCCTGTGCCGAGGGTGCATGGAGGCAGAAGAAACGGGAAAGCATGTGCGCATGCTCGCCGAGTGTGTGAGCGTAGCGCCCCAACAGGCAGAATTCCTCGGGGCACCGAGGACCGTCAAGGAGGCCTGCACCGGCGTCAACGAGCTGCTAGCCTTCCTCGACGACATCGGGGGCTGGAGTAACGCAGGCCACCCGGCATCATGCACAATGAGCCGCTGCAGACGGCTTGGGTGCGGAAAACAGCCCGCCTATCAAGTATCAAGTAAGTTAGGGCAGTTACTGTATATCGACGATAAGCACCGACCTTCAGGTCTTGTTTTATAATACGCGACATTTTCCTAGCGGGAATCTTCATATCTCGCAATAAGATTATTGTTGAGTTATCATAATATTTTTACTTCCTAATGCGATTTCGACCAATTCTGGCTGTAACAGCATTCATTTGTAGTTCTAAGACACCCGGCTGCCCTGATGTTTTATGGTCTTCGACAAAGGAAGTGTTGTTGTATCTGTTGATATTACGATAATATACAAACATACCTATGCGACGGCTCAATACCTACTTTGGACAAGGCGAATATTACTATCCTATTTTCTTGAACACCTCACTTCATATTGTTATTTGATAATGAACACGAAATAATATATGAAATGGTGCGAAACCAAATAATAAGTAATAACCGCATTCCAAATTCTAAATAATTCTAAAGCTGAAATATTTTTATGTTACAGTATTTATGGCCAGACTAGTTATATAGTATAATAGCCCTTTTACAAGCTTACTTGCATTTATTGGTGTATACTTTTAATTTTCTTTCATATATTATATCAACTATTTTATAACAGAATAATTATTTATGCTAAAGCAAATAAATTAAATGACATTCAAATTCTTACAATGTACCAACAGATTCTGAATCGTGCTATCGTTACGTTTTCATTCGAGTATCTACCTATAGAATTCACAAACTAATTTAGTTTAATTTTCAAATTACATAATAACTTGGCGGCAATCATACTCTTATTTCTTAGATTTAGCAGGAAGAAAGTGGAGGAGAATAAAGAATTACAGAATCGTTCTATATTATGATAACAGGCTTCTACGGAACCCTACATTGTGCGTGGCTCGACATGCATTTGACCGTTTTTTTGTTGATATTTTCGTGCTTGTGATTTGTGACTAATTATTTTTATTAAGAAGAACCACCCACCCCTCCGGAGGGATGCTACAACCCCCCTCACCCCGCCTTCCTATATTAGATATGTATGTGTACTGATTAGAGGTGGGGAAAAGCGTTACTTTATTATCACCGTGACTGTCGTTGCAGTTCCAAAAAAATCACGGTGAAAAATCATCGTGATTTTGTCACGTATATCACTGGCGTCACGAAAACCGATATGGTTACATAATCCAAAATAACCTTCACACTTTCATACAGGTTTAAGCCTGGCGCATATTGGAGCTACATCCGTTACTGGCTACAGTAAATTTCTATTTCAATAATAATATTTTCAAATTTGTAATTTTTGCTCTATACTCAAGTGGCGTGTTTATTAATTTGGATCAATTATTTACAGTGATTTTATATTAACAGTATACATTTTCTTTTATCTTGTTTATTTTTTTGTATGTTTAAAGTAATTTTTTATGTTTTGAATTTGTTTATTAAAAAATTGTATCCCATATTTTTATGTATGATAAGATTAAAATATTTTTTTTTACCTACTTAACTATTTAATTCATCTTTCAATATGTATGAATATGAAATACTTCCGTATAATCTTTAACTCAAATCTATTTTATCGGAAAAGTTTAATTTAAGATTGTTCTCATCTGCCATTTACATATACATACATACAGAATACTCATAATACATAGCTCTGTAACTCGCTCAATGTAGGTAGGTACACAACGAACGAAAGGAACGTATCAACAATACTAACGCTCGCCGTCTCTGTCACACGATGCGCTGATGATGCACGAGCCCGTCATTCGGTAGCGTTCCACGTCGCCGCTTGCCGTGATGCGAGTGACTGAGAACGAGCTATGGAACGTATTACTATGGAACGAGGAACGTTGTTCCTTTGCGAAAAGTCACAGTGATAGTATTTGCCTTCAGATCACAGTGATTTTTTCATCGTGACGTTATTTAACAACCACCTCTAGTACTGATTCTAAAGTCCTTCCGAGATGGGCACTAGGGCAACTGCTGGGACTCGTTAGGTGTTTGGCGACAGATTTCCATTGCGGTAGCTTAGCTAGCCAGACCGACATTCGCAAAATGACCTGCTACCATGCAATAACGACAGCCATCCCAAGAAAACAGAACCGATCGACCTTACCCTACAAAACACGGAAGCGCTCAGTATAAAATGCCTGTAGTTGTCACCGGTCCAAGTAATATAGTATAACAAACGCAGCGAATACTGCTGTAAAAACGACGCAAACTCAATAGCGGTGCAACGAGCGCTTTATTAGTGGGTTACGGTTAAATCCAAAAATACCGGCACGAATCTATAAATTGTAAACATGCTTCCAAGCATCGTAAAATGTAAGGACTATAATTATATGCTCACCGCCTCTTGCAGTTAGAAGTGCAAACTGGTGTTCATTGTCCGCCGATAAAATCGTGCCTTGAAAGGCAGATAATTCTGATGTAAAATTCATTCCAGTACGCTGTGAGATGCGATAAAAACAGAAAACTTATGCGGTACGGTATAAACAAAACTGTGTAGTCCATAGATCAAGATTCAAGATATTATACTACGTGTATAGTCCATATGATTTATCTGTGGTCTAGTGACTTCACTTGTCTGTGCTACTAGGTCATTCTTTAGGACAGGTTTTTCAAGCAGCTTTATTTAAAACGAAAAGAAATCCAAAAGTCAGCAAGCCATATTTTTTTTGCGTTTACCTTAAATCCTCTATTAACTGGTTTACTGATTATTATTCAATTATCTTTATAATTAAATATCTTTAAAAAATAAAATACCCGCATTCTTTGATTTTCGTGGAGTGTCCGAAGCCCCGAACTGGTCACTTAGTAATATATATATTTTAAACTAAACGCTAAATGCTAACCAAAAAAAAAAACTTTATGTCTTATGAAGTTTACAATGCTATAAAGAAATAGACCATAGTTCAAAAACTACTACATTTCCTTAAAAAAAATTAAATGTTTTTTTTTTTTTTTTTTTTTTTTATTACTGATAGGTAAGCCTTTGACCACAATCTCACGTGATGGTAAGTGATAATGTGGTCGAAGGTGTTAACAGGCTTAACCTAGAATGACTGGCTCTCAAGGACAGCTGCCGGAACACACCGTTAGGTGCTTGGCGACAGATTTTCAACTTGAGGGTGGTTGCTAGCCAGGCGGGCATTCGCAAAAATGCCCTTCCACCATGCGGTGAAGCTCAGGCCCGCGGCGGGATTCGAACCATGGACCTGCTGCGCGGCAGTCCATAGCCAAAGCCACTGAGCTATCACTGCTTCAAACTTCACAAACAAATGTAACTGTCCCGAGGTTCTTGCTGATTTGCGTGGATTATTATAATTTCGCTTGCATATTTCTAAATACGCTGCCCCATGATGCGTCATCCTGATCCTCCGACACGGCCGGGAAAGTGGGTAGAGTGATGGTGCGTCGTGTTTTCAAAAAATATATGGTACGAACTTCGTTGCGTGGGTTTGGTTTCTCAAAACTTTGATTTGCGTGGTACAAATATCTCCGGTATCTGTGAAATATCCGGTGTTTTATTTATGCTGCATATAATAAGAGAAAGTGTTATTTTTTTGAAATGTGTAATTAAATGTTATATTTTTGTAATTTTTTTAACATAAATAAATAATGTTGGACTGATTCTACAAAAAAACGTTTTCTGTCTTAGTAACCTATATTTTGTTACCTTATACAAAAATAACTTAATTTCAATATGACGTACCAATAAGTACCTCATTTGAGATAGTTAAATTAAAATTTTCATTTTCGTGGGTGTATTTGTGATTTGCGTGGCCTCCATTTTTTTAACCTCGATTATCTCTGTAAGTAAATCGCTCTTCGAGGTGCCTTTTTTACTAAAAATATTGCTTTTACTTATACTTTAAGATTCTGAAACAAATTAAAAAAAAAAATGAATTTGAAAATTGCCACGAAAATCACCAAAGAATGCCTCACTTGAAGAAGCTCCCACTATACTGTGATCGAGGCCTACTTACCTAGATTAGGTGTATGTAGCTAGCTACCTCCTAGGCCGCATTCCAAGGGCCAGAGTGTAGTTGTTTGGTTGCTTTAACTTACTCCAAGGTTCCGAACGGCTCAGTTGTTTTATAAACTCAAATATCGATTTTGGGTGGGGAAATAGCAAAATATATAGACGGTTTATGATGTTTGACAAGCAATAACTGCCGTTACCTGCAAAATACAAAAAAATGTCTATAATTCTCCCATCAGGACATGTCAAGGTCATGTCAGTTAAAGATTCAATCTATTAACGACCGCTTTTGTTATTTAAAACGTTGCGCTCTACTCGAAGGTTGTGAACGACGACGTTAGAGTGAAAAGTTGCACTCCGAGTGCACTCCAAGTACGCTCTAACCAAGGTTCGGAACGCGCTCCTACGTTCCGAGCCAGAGTGTAGTTGTTGGTTGTTTTCCAACCTACTAGAGGTGTGACTAATATATTCGTAATAGTTATATGTAATAGGTTCAAGACATAAGTTTAATATTAGGTAATATTAATTTTGTCGTAATAGGTTATTCAAATAATAGTGAGCGACGTGACGGCGACTAGAGGTGTGACTAATATATTCGTATTAGGTATATGTAATAGGTTTAAGACAGAGACGACCGAGTGACGCTATTCTTCCTTACAGTTGCCTGTGACTTGCCATCTTATTCTCACTCGTCGCGAGAGAATGCGACGCCAACATTCGCTTCTTGTATAGGAGCTTCGTGGATAATCAGAATGAGACCAGGCAATGGACATCGATAGATTATTATTAATTATGCAATGTTATGGGTTAGTATTTACCTGTTATTGTAACGCTGCCTATTACACACTATTTTTTAAATATTCTATAAATATATAAAAGACATTAAAAACAGAAAGAACATAAAAGTAATCTATATTTATAATGTAAATACAACTTATAAATCATTGTAAATTTCGTTGGCAGTCCTAGATCTGTTAAAGTATAAAGTAAGGCAAAGTAAATCACTGTATTTATATATCAATAACGTGAGCGATTTGTCAACTATTACACATAATAATTTGACCAATAACGGTTAAACTGCGCGTCTTTTATGAACGAACAATATGATAAGTTGTCACTATTATTTGACTATTACCCAGTAATAGGTTGCATATCATAATATTGGCTGAGCGTTATATTCGATAATAGGAATACGAAAATACGATCCTAATATAACACCTCTACAACCTATAGTCTAGTCAACAAGTTCAAAAACGTGAAAAATAAAAAAAAAGATCTTAAAAATATGAGCGACAGCTCATTGGATTCGGAATCACCTCTAGAAAAATGTTTTTGAAGGATTTTGGTGCACGTGAAAAATTGCAATTGTTATTAACAAAATAAGACGAAAAAAAAATGATATTTAGTATTTCGTTAATAACTCGAAAAATATTAATATTTAAGGAATTTGGAAAAAAGCTCGTTAAAGAGGAGGAAATTTCCGATTAAAAAGTCCGTACTCTCGGAACTCTATCTCTATTATTTATAATTTTAATTTTACGTTGAAAATAGGGCTCCGCGCGGCTGTTACGGCATGCGCGCGCCACCGCTAAAATGAGTTCATCAGGTAAAATAATTTCTTAACTAATTATTTACATAATCACAATATAAAAAAAAAGATTTTAAACAATTAAGATTAAAATTAAGATTTTTTTTTTAAAAAACATCATAATTTTCTCATCATCATAATTTTTCAAAAATATTGAATTTCTCTATTTGTTTAAAACAATTTTATAAACAAATAACGTAAAAAAAAATCATTACCTATGTAAATTACTGCCATTATTCAATGTGAAAACAGGCATAACTAAATTTTAAATGAAAAAAAAAAATTTACAACATTTTTAAATATTTAATTTTGCAATAGTTATAAAAAATCATAATTAACAAATTAATAAACTTTTATGAACATTAATCGCAGGATCTTATAAAGTATATATATCAAAAGGGCTCAACGAAGTTTCAAATTTATAGGCCAATTATTTATAACTTTTATCCCATTATTTATGATAACGGAGATTAGGAAAAAATGTGTTAGTTAACAATTGAATAACTTTTTAAAAAATGGTGATAAAACGTTTTTTTCAACGGGGCTCGATTCTTTCAAGTGTTAAGAAGATACTAGATTTTTTTCAAATTTTAAATGACATTTTATGTTATAAAAAATATTTTATCTGATGAACTCATTTTAGCGGTGGCGCGCGTATGCCGTAACAGCCACGCGGAGCCCTATTTTCAACGTCAAATTAAAATTATAAATAATAGAGATAGAGTTCCGGGAGTACGGACTTTTTTATCGGAAATTTCCTCTTCTTTAACAAGCTTTTTTCCAAATTCCTTAAATAATCATATTTTTCGAGTTATTAACGAAATACTAAATATCATTTTTTTTCGTCTTATTTTGTTTATATTGGTGCAGGTAAACAATTGCAATTTTTTACCTGCATCAAAATCCTTCAAAAACATTTTTCTAGAGGTGATTCCGAATCCAATGAGCTATCGGTCATATTTTTAGGACCTATATTTCTATTTTTCACGTTTTTGAACTTGTTGACTAGACTACTACCCGTAGGTACGGAATGGTAATGTAGTCTGTACCAATGACAAAAATAGAAGTTCTTTTTTTTAATAAATACCATAGAGTATATCCCTACAATAGAGAAAAGTAATTATACCGGTAAAAAAAAGTCTTTTACTCACAGGGGTGCGTTCTTATTTGTCGTCCGACGACGTCCGACGACGCCCCGAGCGTTTTTATATGCCCGGGGCGATCGTCCGATGATCATCCGGAGCGTTCTTATATATCGCTCGACGACGCACCGGTCGCCCCACGAAATCGGTGGATAAATATCGCCCTGACGTTTCATTTGACAGTTGGGACTTGATTTTTCTTTGTTACTTTTTGTTTACGTAGACTTCTGTTTACAAAATTTTATTATTATTATTGTTATATTATGTATGTTTGTTTTAGTTATGTATTCTGAAAAAGTACATAATTGTAAATACATTTCTTCTGAGTCAGTGAAACATTTTAAGTAGTGTTCTTGATACAGATATGATACAGAGCCGTTCTTAAAAGGCGGATGACGAGCGTCGCTCTGCTTGGAGCGATCATCCGTCGTCGGACGACAAATAAGAACGCACCCCAGAATAACCCAGTGCTGCCAGACGTGAGATAGTTATCCTAGATCCATGATATATTTGAGTGTCATGCGATAAAAAATAACAAGCACGTATCGCATGATATTTTATCAAACTTCTACGATATTTTTTTCAAATACACGATATTTTCGTTATGAATTCAGATCTCTGTAACGGAACGCAACTTTTTGTAATATTTTCCTATAATTTATAGCAGTCCAGACTCTAGTCGAGGAATGTGAAATGTTTTGTTTTCCAAAATACAGTTATAAAAAATCCGACACCGTCTTATAACCACTTCTATTTATATGGCATAGTTTAGGTTAAATGGGCTGTAGAAGGCTGTGACAATGATAGCGCTAAAACATGCTGAATTTATTTTATACCGAACCAAGCATGATTGAATGTTCACCAATGCTCAGATATTTACAGCTCTGAGAAAACTAGAGCCCGTCAGGACCTACATGCCTCATGCACAGAAATTGAATCATTGAGTTTAAATTCTGAGGAAAAATTACATTTTGATTAACATTAATATAAGACACATATTCAAAAAAATATTATTTACTTATATGTTATATGTATTATTTACTAATATTATTTATTATTTACCTGCATGTAGTTTCCAGAAAATCAGGTGGTCGCCTCACATAGTTGCCTAATACGATAAGTTACAGTTCCTATCTAGATCTAGGATCTACATAAAAAAATTAACAATATCTGTTAAGGTTGTACACCATAAATTTTTGCCGTATAATAATTTATATTGTATTATTTGAATCCGTTAAATAACTTTTTTGAAGCAGTGATAGCTCAGTGCCTTTGACTATGGACTGCCGCGCAGCAGGTCCATGGTTCGAATCCCACCGCGGGCTTGAGCTTCACCGCATGGTGGAAGGGCGATTTTGCAAATGCCCGACTGGCTAGCGACCACCCTCAAGTTGAAAGTCTGTCGCCAAGCACGTAACCGTGTGTTCCGGCAGCTATCCTTGAGAGCCAGTAATTCTAGGTTCAGCCTGTTAACACCTTCGACCACATCATCACTTACAATCAGGTGAGATTGTGGTCAAAGACTAACCTATCAGCAATAAAAAAAAAACGTATACTTTGGACTTGCGATAAAAACACGATAATAATTTTGTATTCAATCTCGGAATTATTTTTAACTTTCTGATCTGGCAGCACTGGAATAACCTATCTATACGCTAGGAGGCTTGCCAGTTGCCTTTTGCTTCTCAAAAGCTATAAAATTTTATGAAAGAGTATTTTATTGCTGAATCTGGTCAAGCTGGGTGATGATGCCAGTGCCAGAGTATCTACTTTGGTACAGTGCAGTGCAGTGATGCCTTAGCCTAAAAGTAACGGTTTGTTGTTTGTGCACTGAAAAAAGAAATGTAAATATACTGGACTACACTATTGTCAAATTTTGGTTGTATTGTCTTGTTTTGAGAGTTTCTTCCGTGAGAGTTCCTTTTTAAGACTTAACGTATAAATTGCAAGTACTTTGTGCTCAGTTTATATTGATATCATATCAACCATGACCACCCAGCCGGAACTACGTGTTGAAGCTAAAATATACTCTGGTTCTTTCCCCAGTTTTGGGCGGCCTAAAGTTATTGGTTTTATCGGTCTTGAGAACCTTAAGTTTGCTCAAAGAGTACTGGAAGGGAGTGTGCGATATGACCTCAATCTACATTACGAAAAGGCTATACATAAACCTGAAGACTTAGATGTCAAACTTACGGATTTATTAAAGTTCCTACTGGAAAACGAAGCTAGATTAAATTATCCTCTAGAGAGCAACTTAGATAAAGCTCGATATTTTTGTTATCGGGGTCTGATGACTTGTGTTGCTAGTACTCCTTATGAGAACCGGGAGCCTTGGAAAATAGTAGCTATATTATTCAAAGGCCATATATACCTCTGTGCTCAAGATACTGATGAGAAAATTTATAGAAAGAGAAATATGAGTGAAAAGGAAAAGCTTTTTACGTCTTGGGGTTATAAGTTTGAACAATATATATTATCAGGTAATATTTTATTGTCCATATTTATTATTGATAAAACATATTCTAATATGATGAAGTTTTCAAAAACATGTTTCTTTTACAGATAGTCCAAATGCTGCTCCTAATCCTGATTTACCTGTTGATGAAAATGAGGAATTCTCATTGGTATTTACAACTGATTTAAATCGTCACACTGTTGTGTATGGAGCTGAAATGGATGGAATCAGATGTGACAAGCACCTGGTAGACCAACCACCCGACAGAGAGCAGGGCACAGATGCAATTATTGAATATTTATCAACTAAAGAATTTATTGAACTAAAAACTAATAGACACATAGAACATCCAAATCAAGAGAAAAGCTTTAGGTACAAAAGCACTAGAATATTAATAAGTAACTAGTATATTATTGTTTGCAGCTGATTCAAATATAGCTTATTCTATGTGCATCATAGATAATATGAATTGAATGTCATTCATAAATGGACAATATTGGTTGCACTGATACATAAGGGTTAAGTATTGTGGGGCAAACCTGTAGAAAAAATCTTCTTCGTTAATCTGATATAATAAGATGCTGAGTGCAGTATAGTTTACTACACACTGGGGTTGAAAACACCAGCAGTCACCTTCCAGCTTATTCCTGTGCAATACAATGGACCTGGCACTTGTTAAGTGAATCAATGGTAGAAAGAAGAAAATTACTCAATGATGATCATTCACGTTTTACATTAAGTATGCAGATTTTTTAACAAGATACAAAGATTTTAGTGTAATAATTGGTGATTGGAGTAGAAAGAGCTTTTCTATGTACTTGCGACATGTTTTCATAGTATGAACATGTGTGAGATACCGGGAATCTGTGGGATTTATTAAATATACTTAATGTATATATAATGTAGGTATTTATCTATTTTGGCTTGATAATCACACAAGTATATTATTTGCTGGTATTAAATTAATCACTTAGTGTGTAACATCAAAATATAGTATAATCTATGCAAAAAAATCTTCTGTACAATTAGTTAAAGAATGTTGTTTTATATGAACCAATCCATTGGTTTTGTATGGGTGGATGGTGCGAGATGCGATGTGTGTCGTCATCATACAAGCAAAGCTCCAAACAAGCATTTTGAAATAGCTGAAAAGAAAACTAAAATAACTGCATAATTTTTTGATGGATATAAATCATTTACAAAACAAAATGTCATAGCGCATATGTCCGCATAATTAGAAATCAAAACTGTGTTATGTGAATGATCCTCATTGCTTGGATAATGGATTGTATTATCTACCATAACAATGTTAGGAACAAACTTTACACAATATATACCCAGACTTTGAATTACTACCATGTTATTATGTAACAACTGCTTATCAGTTCATTAATTTTGAGAGATTTTTCAGGAGATTTAAAGCTAAGAAGTGGTGGTGTCAATCTTTTCTTGTTGGAATAGAGACAATACTTGGTGGATTACGCAACGATGATGGGATTGTAGAACAACTTAAACTCTTTCCTGTGAAAGATTTAGCAAAAAAGTCGCAGGTAATTATTTGAAAATTTTTACAATCCCATAATAAAGTCCAGAATTATTTAGGTCTGATTTTAGATATATTTCTGTTCATATACCCAATAAACAAAACGAGGATTTTTATAGTTTACAAAATTAGAACAAAAGGAGCAATTAAAACCATGATCGATTCTAATCACTTGACCATCCCTGAAGCTGGGATAGTCGGTGCCAATCTAAGAGAGTAAGCAGTGATCCGAGTAGGTAGAAAGATTTTTCATACTTCATTCAGGGAAAGTTTCGATATTTATCGGATCAAGTTAAATATTATTATTAAAGTATTAATTTAGTAACTACTGTACACATATGAAATTTAAGAAAGAGATTTTTAAACTCTTTATTTTTATATGTTGATAGGTAAGATTATGACCATAATCTCACCTGATGGTAAGTGATGATATGGCTGAAGGTGTTAAACAGGCTTAACCTAGAATTACTGGCTCTCAAGGAAAACTGCCAGAACACACTGCTAGGTGCTTGACTAAAGATTTTCTACTTGAAGGTGGTTGCTAGCCCAGCGGGCATTCACAAAATGCCTTTCCACCATGCGTTGAAGCTCAAGCCCGTGGCGGGATTTGAACCATGAACCTGCTGCGTGGCAGTCCATAACCAAAGCCTCTGAGCTATCATTGCTTTGGTTTAGACATACCCACTAAATTATTTTGATAAATTTAAAAAGTTACATAATCAATTCTAATTATTCTTTTCCAACTGGCTAGAATAGCTATGCATATAGTCATCTAGCTGAGATATAAGCACCTATTATTGTTATGTGTATATATTACTAATTTAAACCAATTATGCTTTGCTAGGCTTTTAGTTAAAGCCTTTGAACACCACAATTTTTAGTGTGCGTTCGCCCAGCAAAATGTATCGCCTTTTCAAGAATTGAATGATGCAGATAATTAGTGCCTTACATTGTGTAAATGTGCCCGAAATTTTATATTTGTGCGTCGAACGGCTTCAGATTAATTTAAGAAAAACGGATTCTGCTGCACGAACGTTCGCCCAGCAAATTTTTTTTTAATTGATGGTTCTAGCTGTATATTAAATATGCAAAAAGATAGCTTGAATACGAGCATAAATGTGCCGTGAAAGCTAAATTTGTGCCTCTTAAGATTTCAGAGGTATTTCGTTTTTTGCTGGGCGAACGTTTTAGCAATTGCTATATATCGAAAACGGTTGAACGCACATTCATGATTTTTTGTATACAGATACAGTAAATTTGTGCATATTTATGCTGGAATTTTCATTTACATGACTAGCATGGTTCATGAGCTATTATTATATTTCCTAGAAAATGGAAAAATGTTCTGGCTCTCCAACTAACAAGACCAAGGACGTCGCGTTAATGCGGTTTGGTACCCGTTATATATTCACACGTTCCTGGAAAGTTTCGCCGGCCTACGACATATCATTGGCGAGTTCTTAACGATTTTGTCTTATTTTGAGGTTATTTTGAGTGAAATTTTTAAAATACGAAAACACTAATTTTCTGTGATCTGGCTTATTACACGCTTCTACAAATATTATGAGCGCTATTTTAATAATACGTATGCAAAAAATCATGTATGTATATCCATTACTTTAAACAATAATGATAAAAAACCATTCGAAATATTTTTGGTAGATTACCAGACCAATTTCGCATGAACATTAAAAAGCGGCCGCACGATACTTCAAGCTATCCTTCTTAAATCATCATGATATCATTTAGTGTTGGAGAACGTTGCGTACAAAAGTGGAATTGTCATTTAAAAAAGTAAATTTAAATATTAATTTATAATTTTTTTTTCAATTATAATATTTCGAACGGTATATTAATTAAAAAATAAGTATTGTTTAGTATAATATTATTACATGGCTCTTTGCAATAAATAAGTAGGTAGTAAGTATATGCTTTTTTATCTGATAATCCTAAAGAGTATCCCCTGTTATTTAAGAAAATATATTTTTGCTCTTTTTCAAATAAATAATTAGTAGCTTTGTCTGTTTTTTTGGTAAATCCTAATGAGCAAATCTTTAATTTAAATTATTTACACACATGATCTACCAATCGATTACTAAATACGAAATTCAGCTCAATAAATAAATAATTAATAAAACTAAATAATATTTTCAATAAATAAGTACTAAGTAAGTATAGTTTTTTTCTTATCTGCTAATCATCGATATAATAGGGTATTTTTATCGAAGCTGATAATCCTAAAGAGTATCCCCTAATATTTAAAAAAAAAATCTTTGTAGCTTTACAAAATTACAAATTTACGAGAGGAAAAATTTAAGTCATGTGCGGGAAAAAATTTTTTCCTCTCGTAAATTTGTAATTTTGTGATGTAATCCGCAGAGCATGCGTTATTGCAAACATAAAAATATTAAAATTAGTAGCTATGTTTGTTTGCTGAATCCTGACGAGCAAACCTTTAATTTTAAGTATTTGCCAACATGATCTAGAAATCGATAACTAAATACAATATTCAACTTGGACTGACGGTTGTGCTAGGTCAATCAAAATAAAACCGTATCTTTTATCGCTCCACCCGACCGCGTGTGTCAAATCCGCTGCGGAACTGACCTTCAAATTAAAAAGGTGACAGGCGGCCGCGTCATGTCACACACATAGTACAAAATAACAAGATTTGCGTCCGCGCGAATATGAACACTATCCTAGAGATAGGGTTCAACCCGACCGCATAGTTTACTTTTGTTTACCGATCAATAACAATAAGAAAATGAATAGAAACGAATGGCTTAGGTTTGAAGCGATTACGAAGTACAAAATTTGTTGTCCTTCATTATTATCCATTTTTTGTTATGTAATAGAACACACTTTTTGCTATGTTTAGAAATAACGTTACACTTGCATTTTTTTATTTATTTGTAATGTTAATTCAATGGTACATGTTTTAATCATCATCCTGTCATAATTAAAGGTGCAGATAGTACCTAAGCATATTCATTCTTTATCTACAAAAAATAAATCCATATAAAAATTAACAATATTTTTTTTATTATCTTCTTTTATCCAAATTGCTTTACTTACTTAATAAAAAAACAAATTTACTGTCAATTCCAACATAACAATTCTGTACGCATCTGTACTATTTAAATTTCATTACAACGCCATCGAGTGAGGAAGGATAGCTTGAAGTATCGTGCGGCCGCTTTTTAATGGTCACTCGAATTTTGTCTGGTAATATACCAAAACTATTTCGAATGGTATTTTATTATTATTGTCTAAACTAATGGATATACATACATGATTTTTTGCATACGTGTTCTTAAAATATGGCTCATATTATTTGTAGAAGCGTGTAATAAGCCAGCTCACAGAAAACTAGTGTTTTCGTATTCTAAAAATTTCACTCAAGATAAACTCAAAAAAAAGACAAAATCGTTAAGAACTCGCCAATGATATGTAGTAGGCCGGCGACACTTTCCAGGAACATGTGAATATATAACGGGTACCAGTCGGCAATAACGCGAAGTCCTTGGTCTTGTTGGTTCGAGAGCCAGAACATTTTTCCATTTTCTAGGAAATGTAATAATAGCTCATGAACCATGCTAGTCATGTTAATGAAAATTACGGCACAAATATGCACAAATTTACTGTATCTGCATACAAATAAATCATGACTGTGCGTTCAACCGTTTCCGATATATAGCAATTGCCAATACGTTCGCCCAGCAAAAAACGAAATACCTCTGAAATCTTAAGAAGCACAAATTTAGCTTTCACGGCACATTTATGCTCGTATTCAAGCTATCTTTTTGCCTATTTAATATACAGCTAGACACATCAATTAAAAAAAAATTTGCTGGGCGAACGTTCGTGCAGCAGAATTCATTTTTCTTAAATAACTCTGAAGCCGTTGGACGCACAAATATAAAATTTCGGGCACATTTACATGATATAGGGCACTAATTATCTGCATCATTCAATTCTTGAAAAGGCGATACTTTTTGCTGGGCGAATACACACCAATTTTTAACTATAGAAATCCGGGCACCTATGCCGTAACCACTGTGTTGAATGAATACTTGGTCCTATATGAACTATACATGCCTCCGCAGTATGTCCGTCACCAGGGCGGGACAACCATCCCTGAATTGACACAAAATTTCCAAAAAGTTAGTGCTCCATTTGTGCTGAGTTGTGTTGAGATATTTCAATCAAAAGGTGGCACCGCCAGGGTGACGTTTCGTTCAGCGTGGACAATGCAGTGAGCTTTGTTCAGCCAACAGAAGTACAGGAAATTTGGCAAAACTAGTGCTCCATAAAATACTCATCATCAGTACTAATATTATAAATGCGAAAGTAACTCTGTCTGTTACGCTTTCACGCCAAAACTACTGGACCGATTTGAATGAAATTTGATATGGAGATAGTTTGAGACCCGGGAAAAAACATAGGATAGTTTTTATCCGACCGCGCAAAAAGAGGTTAATGTTTTTGCGCGATAACCGACATACGCGCGCCCGGAAAGCTAGTTCATAATAAAACCAAAGCAATCATACCTCTGGTAAAATCTTTTCCGCAATCCGCATTTATCTAAATTGAGAAAACCACGGGACTTGGGATCCGTAAGACGGTTCCTCAACAGTGTCCCGGGGGCGGAAACAATATTACGTAAATTTGTAATTTTGTAATGTAATTTCGCTTAGCAGGCGTTATTGCAAACTTAACAATATTAAAAATAAAAACAATATTATGGGTTGTCAATTACTGAGGAACATGCTAAAGCTATGCGAATAGAATGGAGTTATTTGAAAATAACTGAACAAATATAGGAAACCGGTTGCCGGGCGCGGCTCCGCTATCGCGCAAAAACATTAACCTCTTTTTGCGCAGTTGGATAAAAACTATCCTATGTTTTTTCCCGGGTCTCAAACTATTTCCATACCAAATTTCATTCCAATCGGTCCAGTAGTTATGGCGTGAAAGCGTAACAGACAGACAGACAGACAGTTAGACAGTTACTTTCGCATTTATAATATTAAAATAGTACTGAATAGTACTGATGGTATAGGAAATGGAGATTACGACGACGCGCCCCTATTCGTCACTTGGTCAATGAGGCAGTTGCAAATATGAAGTAATATTGTTTTTTTATTTCAGCATTTCTGGAATCCCAATGTTTGCTTTAACTTTCTGGACAATTTCTTCACTTATGTAAAAAGGTGCCTAGCAAGAAAAATAAGGTTAAAATATGGGGATAAAGCTGTAAATAACCTGCAAAAGCTACCCATGATAGCCATGATGTTTGAATGGGGACCAGGAATGCCAGTGATGGTCAACGAAAATTACAACTATGAACATGACCCTATACTTCCTGATTGGTTCATACAGAACTATGGTAAAGATAGGCATATGTAGACCATTTGTAAATATAGTATTTTTTTCTAGTTTTTAAGAAAATTGATGTTACCTACATTTATGACAATAAAATTATAAAAATATGTTGAACATAAAATAAATTTTAAGTACTTAATAACAATAAGTTATTTTTTTTCTATTCCTTTCTATTCTAAATAGGTTTTCTAAAATATACGTAGTCGTGAATGATGAGTCCAATGTTTTCTTTTCTCTCACTTGTTAGCCAATCAAACGTTGAAGTCATCTCTCACTTCTATCCTATATTTTGACTATTTGGATATGCCACATGGAAGGAAAGTACTTTGAATATTGTAGATGGAACATTTACTGAAAAAAGAAATTGTCAATTTGAATTTAAAAATAAATTTAAACTGCATTTATAGATATTTAAATAATGACATTGTTGAACCGGGGATCGAACCCGTTACACGAGAAAAATATTCCCCCTGTAGCTTAATCATACCGATCGAAAGGCATAATGGTAAAGGTTATATGCAACAAATCGAGCCGTATCATGAGCCGAAAGACGCGTAAATCATTTAGTTCTTCGCAATGCGGCTGGCTTATTATAAAGAAATAGTTCAAAATTTCACATCAAATGATAAAATTCAAGGTCTCCTTTTACTTCAAACATTGTTATTTAGTAAAAAAAAATAACCTTATGATTAAGCCTTTCGATCGGTATGAAAAAGCTACTGGTGATTATTTAAAAAAAAATAAGGTAATATTGACATATATTTACGGTTGACCTTGTTTTGTACGTACAACTGAGCACTGCGCGTTCACCGTCCTCTACCGGAAAGGCTTTTGAGCGCATGAAAATGTTTGAAATAAAACTACTTAGTCGAAATTATTTTGCTCTGTAATTTTTATAATAGATCTTAACATCATTTTGAGCAACAGAAACCGAAATAATAGCGGAAAAAAGATGGCCGAATATCGCCGTTATATTTAAAAACAATTGTACGCAAAATGGCTGAATAAATCTATAAATTGATTTTAAGAAGAGTGAAGAAATTATCTACTCTTGTGCTGGCTGTGTGTACGAGTTTTCAAACTAAAAATAAATAAATAAAAAACTTTTATTTTCAGTTGGCAGTGAATTGGATATTGTTAGTCTATTTTTCTTACATTCATTTTATCTATTGATTTCAGCAGGATCATGAAAAATTAGTGATCCTGAGAATTGGGCTGATCCTCTTGATCATGATACTTTCATATACTCATCGTCTACTCCTTTGGAATCCAGAAAACGTCCTCGGGATTAGTGAGGACATAGTCCCTAGCAAAACAAGTATAAGACCAGCGTCTTCATTTACAGTTCCGGAATTTCTCAAAATATACATTTTCGATATGATGAGAGTGACTTAGGTCCATTCCTGGTTCATGTTACAAAAATGATTCCTGATTCTACTCCAAGCTTTTCGCTGAGAGTACTCAAGTTAGCTCAGCTCCTTTTTAGTAATAAGGTGAGTGGCATTTCTTCTGATTGCATTAAAGCAATTGGCCGTAATACAGTAGCCATTACATTTAATTCGGCAAAAGATGCAAAATACATTCTTAGATAATTCCCTTTTGATGTCTCACAATTATCAAGCTAAAATTCCCACCTTCCATTTGACTCGGATGGGAGTGATACGAGGCATTCCTGCTGAATGGTCGATAGAGGAATTAGTATGCTCGATTTAATGACTACCAGGATGTGGCCCTGTTATCAAAGCCAGACGTCTCAATAGAAAAACTTTCATTAAAAACAAACCTGTATGGATTCTCACTAAAAACTGTGACGATTACTTTGAAGAGTATAGAATTTTACTTACAAAAGTTTTCTGCTTCAATAACGCAATTCCGGTTGATATCTAGCAAATTCCGGGTACCTAATCATTTTGCTACTGACCAAAAATGTCCAGAGCATGGACGGCAAAAAATAATTAAAACCATTTTAATAGAGGAAAATAATTTAGTTATAATATAATGATAATTCTATTGTTCATTGTCCCTCTTCGTACAAAAAAAACTGTTTTTACTTCACGTCATGCAACTCAAACTCCAGGTAAATCCTACGACAAAAATGCTCATCGCGAACTGTCTGCCAATCCACCTTCCTCACTTCCGAGTGGTTACGCCCTTGAAACCAAATGATAATTTGTTAAAACTGTTATCATTCACCTTACTCAACATGTTATCGAAATTTGAAGACTCATCATTAGGTACCGTACAATCATAGAGGTTTTAAAAAAAGAATTCATTGGTTGTTGTACCTAAATAATCACAATGGATCAGTTCCTTTAATGGAATGTGAGGAGTGTACGCGAAAAATAACATTATAAACCTGTTGTCGCGGCAATTTTTGAGACATTTCTCCGGCCTGGTTCTATTTTAAGACTTCCAGGCTATGCTTGTTTCAGAGATGATCGCGATGACGGGTGGGGAGGATGTGCCCTTCTTATTAAAAACATTAAAATATTCAATTCTTTCACTTCCTGCTCACAGTGGCAATTTTAATATTGTTGCTGTAAGAGCCTTCTTTTATTTTTCTATATATATACCCCATGCATGATCCAAGAAAACATTATTGTATGATGACCCCATGCTAATGCTTTATAATTTCAGAATTATTGCCATTATTTTCTGCTATTCCTCCTCCTATAATTATACTTGGCGATTTTAATTGTCATCATTCAATATGGGGTTTTCATTTTTCAGATTATTTTTCTTTTATTCTCCTCAATATTATGGATGATCTAAATTTATGTATTAAAACGACGGTTCGCCTACTCGTCGTGTTTCACCAATTCAACGTCTAGACGTTGAATTGGTGAAACACGACGAGTAGGCGAACCGTCGTTTTAATACATAAATTTATGATGAAGAGCAAATTGATAAATCTACAGCGCTAGCGCTGTAGATTTATCAATTTGCTCTTCATCATTGGCCTCTTGGTCTGTCTTATCTAACTCGCATGGAAGTGATCATTTTCCTATACTTATTTCTACGTCTACCATATCTCTTCCAAACCCTCCTCTTTTAAAATATAGCCTAGAAAATGCTGACTGGGATAAATTTTCTGCTTCTCTAGATACTAGAGTTGCTTCGCTTGCTGATATTAATGATAATAATTTTCTTTTGGTATATGATGAATTTGTGACTGCTATTCTTATTACTGCCGACTACACTATTCCATTAAAAAGACGAGGCTCGAAAATTCCATCACTTCCTTGGTGGAACTCAGAGTGCACTGCTGTCATTAGAGAAAGAAATGAAGCTGAAAAATATTTTTGTTTACATATCAATCTTTTTAATTTTATCCTTTTTAAACAGGTTTTAGCTAAATTAAGGAGATATTTATCTAAAAGGAAAAAAGCAGGATGGATAATCTATTGTGAGTCTTTCTCCTCGAACACCTCCTTCAATTATTTGGAAGAAAATTAAACAATTTAGAAACTCGTGTTCTCATGATGTACCTTCGAACCATTCTTCTTGGTAGAAGCCTTTATTAACAAGTTAGCCCCTCCTTTTGCTCCTTCTGAAGATTTCTTTTCTCTTTCCGAAAACAACGTGCCTTTCTCATCCATGGTTGCTCTCTTGTCATTTGATGAACTTAATGCTACTTTAAATCATCTTAAAGATTCATCTCCGGGATTAGATGGGATTCCATATTCTTTTCTATGTCGCTCAAGTTCAGAAACGAAAAATTTATTTTGAAAATTATAAACAAAATATATGAGAAATGTGAATTTCCTGAAATTTGGAAACATCAGATAATAATTCCTATTTTAAAACCAGGAAAGGATCCCTTGGACCCATCTTCATACATACCAATAGCATTATCATCGGTTATTGTTAACATTTTTGAAAATTTAATGAAAAATAGATTAGAATAGTTGATAGAACAGCGGAATATACTTTCTGAATCTCATATGGATATTTAGGATTGGTTACTATTCAGTCTTGGTATTTTTACAACCGATATTCGTCTTGCATTCTTGAGAAATGAACATTTAATTGGTTTCTTTTTAGATATCACGGGAGCTTATGATAATGTTGTTCTCCCTCTTTTCGGACAAAAAAAGTTACGACCATGGTACAATAATATATAGGTATACTACACCAGCTATTATACTCCGAGACCGGATGTCATGTACCGGGACACAAGCTTGTCAAGCATACCGTCATCAACGGCTCTCAAACTTTATACCTATTTGCGGAATTAGGGGGCAGTAAAATAACAGTTAATAGATTTCACTATATTTTTAATAAAGAAAATCACGTGAAATTAGTGATTTAGATTACACAGATTAGTGATTCTTGAATGAATTATGGTTATCATATCAAGTTCGTACAGAGTGTTTGATAATGTATCTGGTTTTTCTGCTTCTGCATTATGTAGGTTATGTGAAGCGAATGCGCCCGATTTGTCTAAATTATCAATCAGAAGGTTGAGATAGACTGAAGGTAAAAAGTGATTTGAACACACTCCCTAGAAAAAAATATAAATATTATTAAAAACTGGTACGAATATACTACAACACTATTTTTTAAGTTAGAGCTAAAACAAAAATACATTGTAAAATTACGTTTCTTGGATAGGGCCCTTTAATTTTGTACTTTTTATTATTGATTTAAAAAAAACGCCAAAATAACAGATACACTGTGAAAATTCATTTGTGTACCTGTTACCATTCAACAGATACAACCATTTATTAGTAGAACGAATAGATAGATTAATTGACACACAGACGGACAATATACATAAGTTTAATAATAGGGTCGTGGTTTTTTCGAAACTAATATCCTGATTGATGTCTGCTTTGTAACTAAGTATTTCATAACTAGTATATCGGGCAGCGTGCGGGACGCAAGCAACTAGCTTTTATTTATATGCAGATTAAAAAAATATCAGAACTCCTTATATAAGTACAAAAAATATACTACTCTCGCACAAAAGTACGGGGAAAAGTTCAATAATAAACATAATGTTAGTTATTCATTCAAATTTATTTATTCATTTTCAATGTATGCTTCTTTAGAACGATATACTTACGCCAACGAATAATCCAATCATCACAACATTTTTTAAGCGCTCTGTTACACCTAATATATTGCTGACCTAGGCCCGAATCCCTCACAAACCTATTTACGCGTTGGCAGCAGTATTTTTCTCTATATAAACGGTGGCTTCCAAAATTAAGTGCTCATAATTATTGTGATAACTCCAGGAATCACCAGACTCAGTACCAGTATACCCTTCAGGTGGAACCTCTGCCCAAATTAGTACCAAAAGTGAGTTGCGGGAACTTCTAAGTCAAGTGTAAATTAATAATTTTATTTTTTCATATAAAATAAATGTGTGTGTGTCTATAAGTTGTTTTTTTAAGACAACTGAATAGGTTCACACAACAGCTCTTATGTTCATACTCCAGAAGAGCTACGACTTCTCGTGGAAACCTTTCGTACAGAGGAGAGTACTGTAGCCGCTAAAATAAATTGACCCTACCGCCATAAAATAGGTACGACTAGAATTGTATCAAGGTTCTGAGTCACCTCGGTAAGGAACCCCACTCGTTAGTGCTTCTGTTATCAAAGGCAGTTACCATGGAGTCCAGCTAGACATGTGGAAAATAATCCCAAGTCGGAGCTAGACCTTCGGCTTCGCAGGTTACCAACACGACTCATGATGATGAGATAATGATGATGATCATATATGAGGAATAAACTACAAACATATTATACTTTTGGGTTTCTGTTTCTACTATCCTAATATGTCCCAAATTCATTCACCTATGTATGCCTATGTTGATTTATGGGTTTATTGGTATTGCCATCCTTGTAAAGTATTATGTTACTGATTTATTTTTTATGTTTGATAGGCTATCTTTTGACCACCATCTTCTTATTGATAAAGTGATGATGAATTCGATGATTAAACGGGTTGTACGCCATCATTTGACACCACTTTTATTTGCTTGCTGCAAAATAGCTCGTTTAAACTTAACCCGAATTTAATCCATGGTTACCATTGATGCTGCTGGGCCTACATTTCTAATAGATTGTAATCAAATAAAATTGTTTTGTATGCCGAAGAAAAAAATCGCAGTCATATTTATTTCGATGTGCAATTTAGCTCCAAAGAAAGCAAGAAGAATACAATATCAGATTAGAAACCTATTAGGTACGTTATGAAACCAAACAAATTTTACATTTCATGCCATATTTAGTAGTTGTTCTAGGTCCACAAAAGCGGAGCCATTCTTTAGCTACAGACTCATTTCTAGAAAATGAAAAAAAACGCAATTCACTGCCTCGTCTACTTCTACTCTTACATTTCCGAATAGAACTAAGAACCATTTTTATGTTTTTATTATACCAAATCGTAGCTAACAGAAATGAACTCCGTACGGCCCAACCACACAACACACAGGTTGCGAATCTCTGCGCATTGTGCATGAGCGAGAGCGAAACAGATGCAAATCATATACGTGAGACAGAGACGACGATATTTGTCAAAATGGTGGAACCATAGGGAGACAAGTTTTTTCATACCATTTACTGTGATGAACATTGATTCATGTAAGACTTTCTATTAGACGTTTGAAATATTGTATTGATACTCGTATTTTAGAACAAAACATTCACATGAAAAAGAACTATGAACTTGTATGCTGCTGCAATCATGTTTTAATAAAGAGCCAATTTGGTAGTGACGCAAGCTCGTGATTCTTCGGGAGTAGAAGACCTTGTTTTCTTAGACCATGGTTATTGGTGACTAAATTTACTTATAAGGATGACAAATATTATATTTAGGGCCTGTTTCAGAATGTTCGATTTTAATTCTGGTTATTAGTATAACCAGAATTAAAATCGAACCAGAACCAGAACATATTTACTAAACAAAACACTATCTTTGCGTTTCACAGTCATCGATTTAGCCTATCCATCGGTTAATGCTTGAAACGCGCCGCGTGTTAATTGTCATTTTTATCATTCAGTTATTTTATGTGTTACATAGCAACCCGAAACTTTATCATGGCATTCTGAAACGGGCTCTTAGTCTTTTGGCTGGCAGACTTATATCTGTCAGATATCAGAATTCTGTTTCTACTCCGAGATTAATTTGGAAGGGCCTTCCACAAGGCTCAGTTTTGAGTCCCTTATTATACAGTTTATATACTTCAGACCTCTGTAAAAGTGTGGACTCTTGTGAAATTCTAGAATATGCAGATGATATAGCTCTATATTATTCTTCTGATTCCTTTTCAGATTCTGTTTCCCGTCTTAATACTGCTCTTTCTTATCTTTCTGTTTGGCTAAATGAGCATGGCCTGACATTAGCTTCAGACAAAAGTAAGGTGGTTGTGTTTTCTAGAAAGAGAAATATCCCAGATATTCAAATTTTTATGAATGATCAATGTCTCACGACTTATAGTGAATCAAAATTTCTTGGTCTCATTTTAGACCCAAAATTAACTGGCTCACGACATATTGAACACATTATGAATAAATGCGAAAAAAAGTATTAACATTCTTCGTGCTTTATCTGGTGTATGGTGGGGTTCTCATCCCTTTTGTCAAAAAATATTATATAATGCTATTATAAGAACCTATTTCGACTATGGTGTGTTCCTTTTAGAACCTTGCAGTAAAGTGTCTTTAAGGTCCTTGGATTCTATCCAATTTCGTTGCTTTCGTACCATTTCAGGTTCTATGAAATATTCACCCACAAACGCACTTTAAGTGGATTGCGTTGATCCTCCACTAAGTCTACGTCGTCAATTCTTAGCTGATCTATTTTTCTTTCAAGCTGCTCAATTTTCTCATAATAATATGTTATCTAAGCTGTACTCTTTATCTAATCTGGTTTCTTCTTCAAACTTTTGGAGTCATAAGGATCCACCACTTTTATTAAACTCTTATAATAAACTTTCTAATTTATGTTACTCTTTATTTCAGAGTTCAGTTCATCTTTTGTTTAATTTTTCATATGAAAGTTTAATGTTTCGACCAAACATTCTCTTACATTTTGGTATTAACAAAAATTCTTCTGGTGCTGATAAGATTTTTCAGGATAATTTAAATCGTCATTGGTCGGATTGGATACCCATTTATACGGATGCATCAAAGTTAAATGATGACAGTTTCGTTGGTTCAGCTGTTTGTATTCCTAAACATAAGATAATTTTAACTATAGATGTCCTCCTTGTTCATCCATCGTATTCAGGTGAATCACATAAAATAAATAAATCTATATTTTATTCGGATTCTCTAAGTTGTTTACAAGATATAGCTAAATTTCCATTCCGCTCTTCATGTCTTTACATGCTTTGGATTAACTTGGAAATTAGAAAAATATTATACAAGTGTCACTCTTCTGGAGTAAATGTAGTTTTAGCTTGGATTCCTGGACATTGCGGTATTGAAGGAAATTAAACTGGCCTTCATGATTACTCGAATTACTTTGCTAGGTTAGTCAGAGATCACTCTATTTGAGAATGTGGCCTAGAGGAAGGTACTCTAGATCATATCTTTTTCAATTGTCCGAAACTTTCTTATTATTTATATTATAATCTAAATTCTGATATCCCTCGCCCTGTCCACTTTAAATCTCTCCTATCACTTGTTTTCACTCCTTTTATTTATGTTTTCAGTAATTTTATAAAATCTAATAATATTAAATTGTAACATACTTTCCCTTAACTTTTATATTTCATATATTTTCTACTAATTAATATTCAATACACTTGCTGAGATAGACCTTTAATTTTTTTTCTTATACCGTACACTGGCCACACAGATAAGACAGTATATCGTCAAAGCAACGATAAGAGCCATTTATGAAGAAGAGAATCGCGAGCCTTTACATTGAATTAAGACGCAGACACGAGATTTCATGAGACTTGAGACCACTTTTATAACGCCAAAATGAAGGTATACATATTATAAAAGAAAATTCAGCTTGTACCTCTCGAAGTTGACCCTTTTTATTATATTGTGGCTAGACTAGTCTGAACCTTAAGCCCGCGAAAGATGGCAATGCTGCCAGCATGCTGGGCACGCTGCCAACTGGTAGTGGGCTGGAGCATTTGTACTGCCTGTGAGTCTGCAATGGGTTGTCTAAATGCTTTTATTGTAATAGCTGTAGTATTCGTAGTATTTTTTTAATAAAGGAATACCGCAGCCGCGCCGGTTTAAAAAAAAATAGAACATACATAATTGATTAATTAAAGGTTCGATGAAAGTAAAATCAATTGAAAATACTATGATACCATTTATTATCACTGTATAGCAAATGGTGTAAATCAACATCCATAAAGACTAATCAACAACATGGATATTTTTCACTTAAAATTATGTTACACAATCTAAACTTAGGCATTATCAATTAACATACATTTAAAAAATATTTAAATATAAAAACAATTATAGATAATAACAAAACAAATGTTATAGTGTGTTATGTGTCATGTTATTACATCAGTTTTATTTACAAAAATATTACAATGGCTATTATAATATATTTTACATGATCGTGTGGTATTTGCGTTGTAATGTTATTGTTTCACAATGAGAATAAGTGATATGTAGTTGATACTAACACGTGGCACTATGTTCCATTATTGTATTGGATTTCACTTAGGTTAATTAATTAAGTGACATTTCAGATTGCAGATATGTTTTTATTATATATTTTTTTGTTATTAAATAAAAAAATATTTCAGCATTAAGGAGTATACCATATGAATATTATACTATCGACTTGAAGAATACAATACGTATAAATATTTTATATAAAAAAAAACATATAAAATTGTACAAATTAAAATACTTAGAATAAAATATTATTGATACAAAGTTCAAAAGAACAACTCGGTCAATGGGTATTAGAGAAAAGGTTTAAACCAATGAAAATGGTGGAACACGGTACGGAAAATTAAAGAAATTCCGTATGTAGTTATATATATATATATATATATTAAATATGTAGTGGGCTCGGCTAGGACGATTGTGTGCCAAAGGAAATAAGCCAAAGCAATAACAATATTCTATAAATGAAATAAAATAATTCTTTCAAACTATTAACCACTAACGTAAATTTTGTGAAATTAACCAGTTCCCATCTAGATATTGCCTTGCGCATCATTATAAACATACCCAATTTAATTTCATTCATAAAAATGTAAGAAACTTTTTTGGAATAGCGACATACCAAGAAAACAAAATCATTTCGTAGTAATTTCGCTGAAACCATTTATCTTCAACTAAGATGGTATAGTTGTTACATAAAGCTGCGCCCGAAATTCAAAAATACGGTAGGTATTCTCTTGAAACAATTACTGACATTGAGAATCGTTCGGCTATTATTAAAAATATTAAAATTAGGCCATTATTCGGAACTAAGAGAAAAAAACAGCACAGATTAGGCTTAAGACAGATTCTCTTTAAGACTGATTTGACTTAACCTGTTTGATTTACTGTAAAATTATGGAAACCTCTTCTCTCATGCCCTGGTAGGCGTAGGTAACTAAATTAATTATACAGTACCTACTGTATGTTTAATTTAGTTACCTACGCCCTTACATAGGACGTCGGGAATTTCGTATATAAATTTCTTAATGCAAATCTGTCCTAAACACAATCTTTCCTTAAGAGAATAAGGGCAATAAAGCAAGGAAGTACGGAACCCTAATAGATCACCTCTAACGAAAGTTATGTAATCTACGTAGGTCCTATATGAAAATAAAGGTACAATCAGTATAAATAATATCGGCAAGGTATATTATTTTCCTGGTGTCTCTGTTGAAAACATAAGACGGCACACGTTTTGTTTGGGATAAATGATAAATAATTTTACAGTACACACTTATCATAGTCAAAAATACATTAAAACACCCATTGACACAAAGATCACAACACATGGGACAGCAATATTGTTAAACTATCAATGTTCTCATCCTTGTTATACATTAGGCGTACATTTAATGAAAAATTACATAGAACAACAAGAAATAACATACTTTTATATGTATACAAAATGATAATCGGTGAGGAATGAAATATATTTACACGCCAACTGCAGGCTTATACATGTGTGGTGCCTTAATTAAGACTTATAAGTAATTAGGTACTAGACGATTTTGGTAAGTGTACCAAAACTTGGAATACAACACTGTTCTGATCACCGAGGTCATTCGTTGTAATTACCTATGCCTACATATACCCCGAGACATGTGATCGCGTCCACCGCCGCACATTAAAGTAAAACATCTAAGTACGTAGAGTAAGATCAAACAAGTACAAGGATCATTCTGCCAAATAAGAATGGTCCGTATTTCCCGGAAACCATTGCTCTCGTTATTAAACTCAAGCCCTCCCTAAGTTAAGCTTATACTGAGACTCAGGTCACCGACCACAGCAAAGTGCACAGTTAAAAGATAGCCAATGCTAGGCCACGAGCGTGTGCCAAAGCCTGCAATACCGCTTTATTACAAGTGTAACGATCGCATGCGTTGTTCAGCGATCTATAAAGAGCTTTAAAGACTCATTTCTGTGTAGTAGTGCAGATAAATCTGCTTTTACATTCGTTACAAAATACGATCTGCCCTACTATGTGCTCCGTCTTAAATGGTTTTGTGGTAGTGAAATTGTTTTGATGTGACATTTGTAAGTGGCCCTCGTGAGATATTCCTTCTATAAGAGCGATACTTTAATGTACGACGGTAGTCTGAGTACTTGATAAGAAACATGGCACGTTAGAAATAAGAAACAATAGATCCAGGCGAAAGTAAGCATTGCTAACGTGAGTTTGTGCCAGTAAGTATATATTTTCAACATGTAAAGCCTTATATTCTGAGAAATATCGGACGGAAAGCAAATTTATATTATTACTGAAGTATTACAGTGCTTTCATGGAAATAATTTGTCTCTTTATATATGAAAACATGTAATACAAAAAAAATACGGAAATGCTAGCTGGAGGAGGAAATTTATTTCATATTTTCACGTGTATTATTTCTTAACAGATACTGTTATTTGTGTTCAAAATTTCTACAAACATACAGTCTTCGGTTTCACTTACATATACCTAGGTATATCCCTGTCGAATCAGTGTTTTACTTTGTACTAGCGTTATATCAATCTACCAAGCTTTTATAATTATGTCAATATTATATTAAACTATTGTATATTTTATTAATGAGGCACGGGTTAAGGAAAAAAATGCTAAATTAATGAAGTTATTTTCAATGCACAAGTTACAAAAACATATTATTGGCCAGGTTGCCGAATGAGCGTACTTTCTTCATCCTTAAATTACTGAGAACATCATTATAAGAATTTATCCACACGGTGAACAGCATTAATAGCAAATCGAAATTTTAATTCATACTGACAAATGTGTCGATTTTTGACTTAGTACTCTTAACAATGTTAATGTGGACCCCATTCAACGTTGCGCTTAGAGATATACAATGTAAGCCAATAATAGCACAGAATAAACCATATATTGTAACTAAAACGAAACATTTGATTGAATGCTTTGAGTCAGCGTAAACAGTCCGCATTGCATTTTTTTTTGCGATGAAATGTACACTGTAACCACTACGTATTGTAATTAGTTTTCATACGACGTAAATTGCGTAAAGTCTATTGCCTGCAAGACGACCTAAGAACCTCAAAGAACATTTTGATAAAGCACTCAAGCTTACAGCAGCCTTCCCGGCATGTTAAACATTTTTAATTCGCATTTAATGCGATTAATGTAAATTTAGTATATCAAGTAAAATTCCTATGTGATAATAAAATATATTAAATCTTTGTGCTAACTTACAATAAATTCATCTTTCATAAACTATATGCTATTTTATCATTTCTCTTACGAAAACCAATTCTAATATATAGAGCGCGCTTGGCACGCCGCATTGGTCTGGTTAGGTTTAGGTAAATACTAAAACTACGTACATTTTGCTACTTTAGCTATACGATTGTGGATGCGTTTGGTAAATACAGGAGACTATCATTACGTTTCTCACTTTTTTGCTAATAATATTCGATGTTTCTATATTCAAAAGAAAGAAATAATTATTTGTATACGACGTCGGTTGGTACTCTATGTGGCGTACGTACTTTTTTAGTACAACTGTGAGTTCTACTAAAAAAAATTGTATACTACGTCGGTTGGTACTCTATGTGGCGTACTTTTTTTAGTACAACTGTGAGTTGGAATTGGAACATACAAGTTTTCCTATAAGTTCGCCTGGCTAGAGAGCAGATGCTTGATATTTGTAGATTTGCAATTGAATCATTTTCATAATTTCACAGTAAATTACTAACGATTAAACTTATCAACGCTTAAAGTTACAGTTTCATTGCATAATGCCTTTTATTGGACAATGAAGTTTTATTTATTATGTTTTCAAGTCTACTCATATCATTTTTTATGCAACACTTTAATTATAATCGATAAAACATGAAGATATTTCAGTTTATGATACAAAAAACATAACTATTCCACTTGTATCTCCAATTACTATAAAGACGCCACGGAAATTAATATCTTAATAATCTATGGACCATTGAACCACATACAAAAATATTTATAGGCCTACAATGTATTTACGTACAGAATTTTGTAGTAGATACACAAGTTTACACAAAGTCTAAAATGCGTAGGTTATAGGCCTATTTATATGAAGGCAATTGTGAGTCCCGATATATTATAATCTAGGCGCACTACGTTTCCTGCTTTGTTTGAAATGTATACCTATCTAGCTTAAATGTATATTATCAAAAGTAACAAAATGTTGTACCCACTGTTTTTAACAATACCCTTAGTGATCTTACTAAAGAATAGGTACATATAACATGTAGACACAAACAAGTAATTTTAAAGTTTACAATACAATATGTAATATTTAGCGTGCTTATAGTTATAAACAAGTATTTAATATGTTGTTATACAGCAAGATCCTGCTCGTTCTCTACTCTACAATAGTAATTGAAATCGCACGTCAAGGTTATCACAATATCACTTATAGTGCAGGGTATATATTGACTTGATTTTTGGGAGTGTGTATCAAGTAACATTATATGCATGACGAGTTTGCCTTCATTGAAGGCACGCTAACGAATATTGTACTCTGTGAAGATATCCAATATTTATGTGTCTGTACAAATAAATTCAAATAATTTTATACTACATATGTACAAGTGATGATTTACAAAAATGGCTGACTAGAGATCGCCATATGGTGCACCGTCCATTTTGTCGAGGTCGGCCAGTAGCGCCGGCGTCAGAGGGTCTAATATCTCTTCTAAATTGTCGTGAAGCGTGGACGTCAATCCTTGATCGTTGTCCACTACCGATTCGTGGATTTGCGTAGAGCCACTAACGGAATTACCGTTTATGAGGAAATCTCCATTGGTATAACTGAAGACGCTTCTATCTTCGGCAAATTGTGGTGTAGAGGGTACCGACTTCGATGAAATACCGTTAGACATGTTGGAGTAGTTTTCCGCTGCGAATAATTCCCGCGATCGTCGTGAGTCGATCTGTAAATTGGGTGCGGCACGCTTGAACGGCAGAGGAGTACCTGGCACCGAACGTGACGTGTAAAACTTGTTCTTATCGTTGACAAAACCGGAAAAATCAAACTCCATACTGTTAGCTCTCTTGAGAAAATCGTCTACACTATCTGGTGGCGCGCTATCGTTGGCAAACGATGGATTGAACTGATTGCTTCTGTCTAGCAAATCTTCCCCGCTCGGAATGAGCGATGTTAACTGTTCGTCGGAGAGGATCTGTTGGTCGGGCAGAGGATCGCAACCATTGCTCAGAGTGTCGTTGGAACTCAGTAGATTCTGTGTCGCCTCCGTGTTAAGTACATCGTTGCTGCTGTCGATCGCGTTATAAATTTTGACCAATGTTTCTGGATTGAGTCCCGCCTTTGATATGTCGCAGGTATCCGCGAGATTACCAAAATCGCAGAACTCGTTCGGAATAGGCGTAGGAGGCACCGACCCCACCGGAGTGTTGTTGTAACTCAACATGCCTATATTATTTAAAGATGCTTGCTTCAAGGGAACTGATTGAGATCTAAATGAGTCATGTCCTGCCCTGTAACTGTGAACAGAGTCTTGGAAAAATTGGCTCACCTCGCTGGACAACGGGTCTGCAGAATGAGGTTGGTCTCCATTGATATGATCTCTAAATGGCGCATTTGCCAAAAAGTTTATGCTCAAGTTATTGGCACCGTTGGGCACACCTGTGACACACGGATACATATGACCTTTATATTGTGAATTGAGTATGTTGGGTGAGGGCGGGGCAGACATCGGTTGGTAATATTTCCCCGGCCCGCATGCAGGAGGCTTGCCAACAAATTTTTGTTCGTTTGGCACGGCGAAAGGCTTGGAGCACTGGTCGGTGACACCCAGTGATAAAGGATTCCGTCTCTTTCTCCCATTAAGCTTCGGAATAGGACGAGAACAGAACCGAGAACGCGGAACCGGGGTATTTCTTGGACTCACAAACGGACTGGCGGCCGTGCTATGAGAAATGGGTGATGTTTGCAGAGAGCCGCCCATAATTATCTGTTTGTTTACTTTGGATGGACTCTGCCCTCTGGTGTGAAATCCTAGTGGAGACTTAGAATTAAAGTTTCCAGGAGAATGGCACCCGTCTGAGATCGGCACAAAGTCGTACTGTTGCGTTCTTGTCGTTGGACTCTGAGGCTCGTTTTGGTGGTGACCGTTGTAAAGATGATGAGACGGAGCTGCGTTTGGGATCATCTGGTTGGTATTGGCATCATTACTGTACGGCATAGAAGTACCGTTTTGATGAGGAACGCCGTTGCTACATCGTTTCCCGCCCACTTCTGCTCTATCAGGTAAAGGATTTCCGTTCATTTCACACGCGTTACCACTAGGGAGAGGTTTGAAAGCGCCGTCAGCGCTCGGCTGCTTAGCGGCGTCACCGGCCTTCTCCTGCGATTCTGCCGGTTCCCGGTTTGACTGTACTGTTTGAGATACGGACCCACTTTGATTCTTCAAGTTTTTGGCTAGCAGTTCTCGCAACTGGGATATCTTTTCATTTTTTCCTTGGCTGTGGTCGTCGTGTGGGTCCTGGCTCGCTTCTAAAAAAGGGTCCTTTACATCGGAGCGTTGCGCGGGAGCAGCGGGCTGGGCAACCGCGGAGGGCGTTGGGGGCGCAGCACGCTGGTGGAAGTACTGCAGTAGTTCTTCTTCGTGTTCCTGGCTGTTGCCCTCGTTGAGGTAATCGTCAAGATCGTGCTTGTCGATGTTGCAGATGCTGATCACGCGCTCCCTGTTGAGGATCTCCGTGTGCTTCTCCTCGCAGATCATGCCCGTCTTGATATTGATCCCGTCAAGGCCGCAGCAGGAATCGGGCGTGGCGGGCCGATCGGGGCCGGCGTCAGGCGTGTCGGGCCGCCCGGCGCCGGGGCCGGGACCGGGCGCCCGCCCGCCACCCGCCCGTGTCCTTCGTGCGCCCTCAGTCGTCTTCGTCGAGCGTGTGGGACTCGCCGCCTCCTGTTCCTCCCGGGCCAGCGCCGCGGCGGTGCTTATGGACCGGCTCGTTAAGTTTTTTGGATCCTCTAAAAAAGCAGCCTCTGGACGAAGGGTGGGGTCCGCGGGCGCGGGGGTTGGAGCGGAGGGAGTGGCGGAGGCGGACGCGGCGGCCTCGGCAGCGAGCCTCGAGGCCGCCAGCTTGCCGCCCATGATTTCGGCGGCGCGCATCTTCTTAGGCAGGTACTCAGCGCGCGGGAAGTCCTGGTGGTGATGCGGGGGTTGGTGCGGGGTGTGGGGAGGGGCGCGCGACTCGCCGGCGCGGGTCTCGCTCTGGTACGTCTCGAGGATGAGCTTCTTGCCTGGCAGCGGGAGGCGAGCGGGCGGCGGAGGTTCGGGCGGCCGCCGGCGCTGCCACTCGCCGCGCTCCGTCGACAGGTCGAGCGACGCGTTGCTGCTCAGGTTGATGGGCAGGTTGTGCGACTCGGAGGGCAGCGTGAGATCGCGCGCCGCGTACGGCGACTCGAACGCGTACGGGTCTGCGCGGTACTCGTGCACGGGTAGGGGCGGCGGATGCGCGCGCGGTGCCGGGTACTGCGGGTAAGGCGCGCGCGGCTCGTACGTGTATCCTTGGTAAGGATAAGATCCGGAGCCGGGCCCGGGACCGGTAGCTCCGATTTCCTGCGCCGGCTCTGTTTCGTGCTTCAAGGACTGTGGCACGTGCACGTACGACGTGGAAGGCGGGGACTCCCCGGCTAGTTCCTGCGCTTTGTTCTTTTTAGGCCGCCCCGGCGTGCCTTGTGCCTGAAATTATTGCAAACAATGGATCGAACCAATAGCACAAGATTCCAAACACATACGAGTATATTACTAGAATGTAGCAAGCTAGTCCCAAATAATATCGACCTACCTTCAAAGATCTTGAATTGAGACATTTTATTGACGTAACAAATCGAGCATAGATTGCGGACATGATAATATATCGACAGTTTGGAATGATTCATAGTCCACAGTCATACTCTTCTCTCTTCTATGATTTCCTTACATTAAAGACTGCTTTTACATTATTTTGGAGTACCTATTCTTTACTCAATAAAGTTGCCACCGCTTTCATAAACATTAATATACACTCATAAGTGACGGCGTGGCATGTGAAAACTATTGCAGTAAATTAGTAATTATCAAAATTAGCTTATAAACACAAACATTTTGTAAAAAAAAAACCATACGAATTGAGAACATCCTCCTTATTTTGAAGTCAGGTTAAAAATAAGATTTTATTAAATTTCGATCCCCACCACCTAAATATATATTTTTTTTCTATTTTGTACTATCACACATAAAAAAAAATCAGGAGTGTAAAAAAGGAGTCATAGCATAATCTTAGATAAAGTTACTATAGTCGATTTTTTTTAACAAACGAGTACTGAGTATCTCTTTCGCACATTTCCGATATGGACAGAGTGAGATGGGTCATTGCCGCCATTGGTTATTATTGCCTTTATTCTTGTTTTGAAATTTTTAAGGCCCGTTCATATTGAATACTTCTAAAATTTACTGTAGAACAAAATTACGTTATTATTTTATGTTATTACTATAAATTTGCATACTTAGTACATTCATAACAAATTTTTTTGTTCGCGTTTATGATATAAAACCATATTGTAATAGTATATTATATATATTATGCACCAGAACATATAAATCAAATAATTAGTCTACAATTCATGTAATCTTAAAAATTATCATCATACTTCTGATGAGCTTTCTGCAGATACGTCAATAATAAATTGCTCTAACAAATTTTGTACATGATTGTCGACTCCGTACATTTTTGTTTATCAAATGATTGAGACATGAGCATTTTTATTTATCCACTTTAGCTACTCCTTGTTACAAAACAGTTCAGACTTCGTAAATTTTATATTTTTTGTTGTTTCCTGCCATAGCCCTTCACTTGAGACCAAACGAGTTCAATTGGGTTGAGCTCACAGTGATACGTCGGCAAACGTACGACGTGACGATTTGTTGACTTATATACAACATTTTTTCAAAACGATCTTTTCTTGCTTTTCCTAATTCAAAAGTTGCAACTTTAGTATGGATTCGTTACAAGCAATATTTTTCGACGCGCAGTTAGTCCAAGATTCAACAGAATGAACCTACTACATGTAACTACAGAGTTCGTGTGGAACAGACTTTACGTTGATTACGTGGGCCAATAGTAACGCAGTAAAATTTTCAGTACAAAAAACAGACTATATATGATATATATATGACCTGCGTAAAACCTGTTATACTGAATGTAAGCAATCACACTTTACCTGCATTTTTCTCTTCAAATGTTTTATTAATTGACGACTGGCTGCATCTTCTGAATGTCCTGTAATGTAAAAAAACGTATTTATTTAAAGTGATTGACAAAACTTTACTTTCGACATCAACGATAGGTTAGGGTTTAGGGGAATAACTGTTACAATACGAATACATACATAATCTACACATATTTTGTGATGGATACATGGAAACGTTGAAATTCTGAATACCAACTATACATACTTGAATGGTTGTTAACTAGAAGGTGTTTCATTACTAAAAGCAAAAGTCATCCGGTCTCCATGATATTTCTGTGTTGATTTACTTTCATGTTTCATATATAGTCCGTGTGGTGTTGTTATGAAAACACTGACTATAAATCATCTAAGTTTATATTTTAATATAACAAAATAACAAGTTATGAAACAGTGGTTCGTAAACAATAGCGAGATATACAAAATTCATCCGAGCAGCGTGCGCTCCGCGTCAGGTAGCTATACCGACTACCGAGCGAGCGAGACGGGCGAACGGCGGCGCAGGCGGCCGGTAATTCCCGAGCCGCATTCCACAGCTATTGTTCTACAATGTGATTGCGCGTTCATAGTACGTCGGCGCCGGTACGTTCAGTATGGAGGTAAGTATAGAACATTATTTGTACTTCAACTTGTATTGTTTTTATTTATTTATTTTATCATGTTATATTAATTTATTCTTGTGATGTTAATTTATTATATTTATTTTATTTGTTTCAGGTCCAGCTAAGCTTCGTTAATTATGTGATTTCACCACATCACTCCCCTCCAGAGACCGTCCTACGGTCGATAATAGTTTGGGAATCTGACCGTCCTGCCTGATCGTGTAGTATATTGTTTCACAGGTGGTGTTTCTGCGGACAGTCGAGTGGGAATCGGAGCAATATTTGCTGAGTCACCAAGTAAGTAAGCCAATTTTATTCTGTCAATCGACACTTCACTTTCTTTTCCTTTCAGGAGGATTTTAAAGGTTTTGTCATTGCGGCTTAGCACTTTATGGGGCCCTGTGTATGCTGGTGTTAGAGATCCACGAGATGCATCTTCTCTTAGGTAAACGTGAGTTGCAGTTGACAGATCTTTGTAGATAAATGTTGCTTTTCGGCTATGTCTCGAAGCAGGTCGAGGTTGAACTTTCGCTGCAAACTCTCTTAGACGGGCTGTAAAGTCTGTTAAATCTGTAGTTGTCTGTCTATTTATCTCGAAGAAATCTCCAGGCATTCTAACAGGTTCGCCATAAACAAGTTCTGCTGATGATGCTTGCAGATCCTCTTTTAATGTGTTCCGTATGCCAAGAAGTACCAAAGGTAAGATTTCTGTCCAGCTGTTGTGTTCGTGACATACTATTGCTGATTTCAAATGTCTGTGAAATCTTTCTATCATTCCGTTACAGGTCGGATGGTAAGCTGTTGTAGATTTATGCTGGAAACCTGCTGTTTCAGAAAGATATTTGAATAAGGCTGACTGAAATTGTCTTCCTCTGTCAGTTACGATTTCAAGTGGCACACCAAAGCGTGCGATCCATCCAGACAAGAGTGCTTTTGCCACAGTTTCTGCCATTATATCCGGGATAGGTATCACCTCAGGCCATCTGGTAAATCTGTCAATGGCAGTGAGACAGTACTTGTTTCCCTCAGACTCTGGTAATGGGCCTATGAGATCAATATGCACGTATAGAAATCTGGCACTTGGTATTTTGAATGTTCCAAGTGGTGATGTTACGTGTCTTGTCACTTTGGCTCTTTGACATGCGTAGCATTGCTTAGTCCATTCTCTGCAGTTCTTCTGGATGCTTGGCCATACGTATCGCTTAGAAACCAAGTTGGCAGTGGCGTTTGCTCCAGGATGACTAAGTGAGTGGAGACTTTCAAAAACTTTCCGTCTTAGTTCTTTCGGCACATAGGGACGCGTAGTGTCAGTACTTTTGTCACAGTATATGTCGAATTTAGTTCCAGGTATTGCAACTTTCTGAAGACGTAGAGATGTGCAACCTGTGAGTAAGTCGGTAAGTTCTGGATCTGTGTTTTGTGCTTCAGCAAGTGTCATCAAATCTACGGGTTGTGAAAGCATATTGATGCGAGACAGTGTGTCCGCTACCACGTTGTCCTTTCCAGAAATGTGCTGTAGATCTGTTGTGAATTGGGAGATGTAGTCTAGATATCGGAACTGTCTAGGAGTACAACTCTCTTTTCTTGAATCGAAAGCAAAACATAGAGGTTTGTGGTCGGTGAAAACTGTAAAGTTCCTTGCTTCTAGCATGTGTCGGAAGTATCTGATCGACTGGTATATGGCGAGCAATTCTCTGTCATATGGAGAGTACTTGCGTTGTGCTGAGCTCAACTTCTTCGAATAGAATGCTAGTGGTTGCCAGTTGTTGTTAGTGTACTGTTGGAGAACTGCTCCTATAGCGTTGTCCGACGCATCAGTGACCAAAGCTAGACGTGCTTCTAGATCCGGATGTGCAAGAATTGCTGATCGACAGAGGCTTTCTTTGCAGTTTTCAAAGGCTTGAAGAGCGTCACCTGAGATGTCCACTGGATGTGAGCCTTTCAATGATCCGGTAAGTAAAGCATGTAGAGGAGCTTGGTGTTCTGCTGCTGTAACATCTTTTTTTTTGTTTTCTTGTACGTATCATGTCACTGTTGTTGTAAACATTCCCTTGTGACCATAATGTTTGGTATCTCATTTTTTATTGATAATGGGCTTGTAAATCCAATTTAGTAAATAAATTAATAAATAAAAACAATAATCATAACTATTGTAAGCAACCTGTTTGACGCTTTGGTTGATGTCTGTTGGTAATTACTTTAGATTTCGAACGCACGTCTTAGTACGCGGCGAACGTAATGCGTTTCGTTCGATCATGGAGTTGGTGAACGTAAGAATGGGGTGAGATAGTTTGTCTTGATGGTACAATAATGTTAAATATATATATATCCTGTTATCTCAGAATACTTAAAAGGTTTAGTGAATAATATAATATTGGTTTGTTAGGTCAGTTTGGTTGTTTAATTTAAAGATTTTAAAGATACAAAAATGTTGCGGAGCCTTAGCGATGAAGGAGAAACGAAACGAAATAAAGGCGCGTTCGAGACCTCGAAACGTATCCATTTCGGATATTCTGGTTAGGGTTGAGGTTAGATATTTTCGTGTATAATAATCTAGCAATTGGTTGTTATAAGTTTTATTTGAATTAATATTAGTTCAAACCAGTGTCTTTTTGGATAATTTTCAGTATACTAGTGAAATTAGAAATTATAAGTTATTGTGTTTATTGTAATAGGATAGTGATTTTTCATCGAGGGAGTTACAACATATTATAATTCACTCCGGGCAAATAATTTTATTGTACTGAAATACCCTAGCAGGGATTTCTTGTTGAGTCTATTATTACCTTAATGATATCTGATAATGTATTGAACCTGTTTCCTATATATGTGGTGCATACATTATGTATAAAGCACATTACGTATGAAGTAAATGTTTTTGTATGATGTAACTCTGAAACTACTTTACTTTTGTTTATAGATTGGGTGGCTTGAACTAAGATTATTCTTACTAATATTCCATTTAAAGCATAAGAACTATGATATAAATAGCTCAAAATGTTTCGGTACTGGATCATTATTACCAAAGTTTATATTACAAAGATGTTAGCTCGGCGACGCTAATAATAAGCCAATGCTTAAGGATATTTAAATTGTTTTAATTTAAGATATTATTATTTACTATCACTTATTTAGAGTTTTAGTAACGTGCCTAAATGTGTTTTTGGAGTTTCCCATGTTCCGGGATTTTCTGGGGTTCTTCCGGAAATATCTAATAAGCTGTTTTATGATAGTGTAAGCTTCTCCTGGCTCTTAAAGCCTGACTGAATGTATTAAATATAATTTTGGGAGCTTTGGGAATTTTCCCGATTAACTAGAAAATTTCATATATTAAATTATTTGTTACTAAATGTTTCCCCTGGCTCTTAAAGCATGACTAAATGTGTTGAATATAATTTTGGGAGTTTTGGGAATTTTCCCAAATTTCGGGAAAGTTCCATTATTAATTTATTTGTTACTAAATGTTTCTCCTGGCTCTTAAAGCCTGACTGAATGTATTAAATATAATTTTGGGAGCTTTGGGAATTTTCCCGATTAACCAGAAAATTTCATATATCAATTTATTTGTTACTAAATGTTTCTCCTGGCTCTTAAAGCATGACTGAATGTGTTGAATATAATTTTGGGAGTTTTGGGAATTTTCCCGATTTTCCTGAAAATGTCATAAATTGATTTCTTTGTTATTAATTGATGCTCCTGGCTCCTAAAGCGTGTCTGAACGTGTTAAATGTAATTTTAGAGGTTTTGGGAATTTTCCCGATTTTCGGGAAAATTTTATATTATGAATTAGATGAATCTGCTGGGCGTGTTAAAGCCCCAAAGCGTTCTGTAGGTGTAACTTGATTGAGTTTAAGCGGTCTAATGTAATGAGTTCTAGTAGACTTCTAAATATTATCTTTATTGGAAAATACCTCTTACTTACTTAGTTTAATATCATAAATTAGGATGCAGTTGATGGTCTGCAGGTGCGTGCAGTAGGTACTACCTACTCGCCCGGTACCGTTTTGTATACACATTTATTTTATAAGTAAACAATACATTTTATGTATCAACTTCAGGAGGTGTTTCGGGACGGCTACTCCGAGCCGAAATGTTTGTTGGGGTTACTGCGAGCTTTCCATGAGTTTGGCTGCTCCTCTTTCGTTTGGCTGATCCCAGCTACGTGTCGAGCTGCTTCTGAGGACATAAGCCGGTGAGAGCCACCCATTTTATGTGGAGGGCCTTTTTAATGTTTCAAAAGTAAAAACCAGTGGTAAAATTTAACTTTCCAACCTTTATAATGTCAGTACGTTAATAAGTTATAGATCAGCCAAGCGACCCAAAGAACCCCTTTTATTTGTAAGAGACGGACTAAACTTAGAGATAAAATAAAGTTTGAGTCTGTGAGTAAGAACCTCTGTTTTTTATTTTTATTTTCCACAGTTCCAAAAACCGGACTATACCTAAAAGTTTTTTTTCAACGTTACAATGGCGCCCGAACAGGGACTTTGGTGTCGCGGATATAATCCCCGCTACTGGTCTATTGCTCAGTGACGGATTGGCTGGTCTATTTTGTTTTTTGTTGTTGTAGTAAATGATATATAGATATGTTGTAACTTTTCATGTATAGCGGAATATTTTTATTTACCAATTATTTGTAATTCTGTTTAAATTTACAATTTATTGATGTTGAAATGGAGGAACGTCCAATACGTTTTCATTTATTGAAGAAGGATGAGTTAATTTATGAGGTAACTATCCGTGATGAAGAGCCGGAAAATACAGTTGAACGATTACGGGCACAAATTAAGAAGTTAGCGTTGCAAATACCCAGTGATGAAGTATCTGCGTTTGAAGGTGATGCTCTTTCCGAATTACACACGATTAAAACTAAACTTGCTGAACTTGAGGAAGTATGTGAACAAAAACCACTTCTTTTGAAAGGGCTATATCGTATTCAAACCTTAGGCAATCATCTTTTCCATAGGTTGAGTAGAGTTGAACCCGTTGAGCAGGACGTTAAGGCACTGAAGGTGGAGCTGGACGACCGCCTGCTTGCTATAATAAAGCGTATGGATCGGATGTTGGATACTTTTAATAGTAGTTTTGAATTTAGGCCAGCAGTGGATACCGGTTCCGAAGTTCAAACAGGTGTTACCGAAGAGGGGTGTGAAGATATGTGTGCTGGTCCGATAACGAAGCAGGTTGTAATGTGTGACCGTACATCTAGTGTCCCTTCCCTTAATTTAAAATTTAATGGTAAAGATAGTGTGCTCGTTTTCATTCAGAGGTTAGAGGAGTTGTGCGCATCCCGTAATATTTCCTCTATTAAGTTGTTCAATTCGGCTGTGGAATTGTTTGTGGATGATGCGTTGTATTGGTTCCGTTCGGTGCGTGATGATGTGAAGGATTGGGAGCAATTGCGATCCTTGTTGTTGGAAGAATACCTACCCCCGGATTATGACCATCGATTGCTGCAGGAGATTCGTTCGAGGACTCAAGGCCCGAATGAGTCCATAATAAACTATTTAAGTATCATGCAGAATTATTTCTCGCGATTACGTAAACCTTTAGATGCAAGTGAGAAACTGGAACTTGTGAAATTTAATATAAGGCCATTCTATTCTACGCAACTCGCATTAATCGACGTTGAATCGTGGTCTGAGCTAAAGAGGCGTTGTAGGCAGTTAGAAGCGGCGAAGCAAAGGGCGGATGACTTTTCTGAACCACCTCAACATGTACAGAATGCTGTCGCGCAGGATTTAGCGTACAAAGGGGGTAAGATACTTGGTCCAAAATGTCATAGTGTAGCACCAGGTGTTGAAAAATTTTGTGTGCGATGTAGGGTGAAAGACCATACTTTGTTAGAGTGTACTGCGCCGCGTATTATTATTTGCTACCGATGTGGAGAGAAAGGAGTCACCAGTAAAGATTGCCTCAAGTGTGCTTCTAAATCTAATTTAGCCGAGCGGCCAAAAAACTCGTAGGGAAGGGCCGTCGTAAAATTCGTCATAGTTTAAATCCATCAACTAAAGGTGATGAATGGCGAGAATGGTGTGAATATGTTCGTGTATTTTTTGAAAATAGTAAAACTAGTGTAGCGACGGTCCGCTCAAAAGATTGTAGTGACACTCGCCCTTATTTGAAAGTGGATGTTTGTGGCTTGCCATTTACGGGATTGTTAGATTCCGGTTCGGAGATTTCCATTGTTGGTGGTTCTGCTGTGAAATATTTTGCCGACCTGGTCGAGTTACATAGGTCGTGTGAAATTAGTTCAGTGGCAACAGCAAACGGCACTACTTCGCCGGTTGTTGGTTGCATGTTTTTGCCCGTGACTGTTAATGATGTCATGAAAGTCATTAAGTTTTTTGTGGTTCCTGAAGTGTCTTCTTCGTTGTTGTTCGGAATTAATTTTTGGAAGGCTTTTAATTTTGCGCCTGATGTCTTGAGTCTAATGGACCAGACGGATAGTATTGTTTTTCAGAAGCCTAGTGAAGCCGTAGTGTCTGGAGTGAATCGTTTGCACCCTTTTGATGTTTTGACGGAGGAGCAGAAAAAACTAGCGGATGACGTTTGCAAGATGTTTGAGGAGGTGTCGGCCGAAAAGAAGGGTTTGGGTAGAACTCACTTGATATCTCACCACATCGATACTGGGGATGCCGTGCCGATCAAGCAGCGTTATTATGTTTTGTCGCCGGATAAGCTTCTTGAATTGAACCGTCAGTTAGATGAAATGCTTGAAATGGATGTTGTGGAGCCGAGCTGTAGCCCTTGGAATAACCCAATTACGATGGCACCGAAGGCGAATGGTGAGATGCGATTCTGTTTGGACAGTAGGAAACTCAATGAGGTGTCCAAACATGATGCATATCCTCTTCCATACATTAATAACATTCTAGATCAACTTCGAGACTCTCGTTTTCTATCCTCAATTGATTTGAAGTCTGCTTTTTGGCAGATTCCCCTCACCCCCGCGTCTCGGGAGAGGACTGCGTTCACTGTGCCGTCTAGGGGATTATTCCAATTTAAGGTGATGTGTTTTGGATTGACCTCCGCACCTGCCACTCAGCAGCGGCTTATGGATCAACTTTTCGGTCCTGAGTTTGGAGGACGTCTATTTATTTATTTGGATGACATTGTGGTGGTTAGTAGAACTTTCGAGGAGCATATTGAGCTGCTTATGAAAGTGCTGGAACGTTTGCGTTATGCTAACCTAACAGTTAGCTTGTCGAAGTGTTGTTTCTTTAGGAAACAGTTGAAATATTTAGGTTATGTAGTAGATGAGATGGGTTTGAGGACTGATCCCGACAAAATAAAGGCAATTATTGATTTTCCGGAGCCTGTATGTCCCAAGGACGTGAAACGTTTCCTTGGAACCGCTTCCTATTATCGACGTTTTATTCGAGGGTTCAGCACCATAGCTGCGCCATTGAATGCCCTTACGTCTACGCGTAAGGACCGACCTCGTTTTGTTTGGTCTCCAGAAGCTGAGTCTGCCTTTCTGGAACTAAAGAGTGCTTTGACGTCTGCACCTGTGTTAGCTTGCCCTGATTTTTCTTTGCCGTTTGTTGTGCATACAGATGCATCTGGAGTGGGTGTTGGAGGAATGTTGACCCAGTTTTTTGGTGATGAAGAGCATCCAGTTGCATATTATAGTCGTTCCCTGAGTCGACAGGAACGTAATTATTCTGCCACCGAAAGGGAGGCGCTTGCTGTGGTTAACGTAGTAGAGCATTTCCGGCCATATCTTGAAGGCCCCAAACCTTTCAAGATAGTCACGGATCATGCGAGTTTGAAGTGGTTTCTTAACCTTAAGAATCCTACTGGACGTTTGGAACGCTGGGGATGTAGACTTTCACCGTACAATTTTACTATTGAACATCGCCGAGGCAAAGAGAACATAATTCCCGATGCACTTTCTCGTTCTGTTCAAGTTTCTTCCATAATTATGTCGGTGCCAGATTCTTGGTTTAATAATGTTTATTCTCGCTGTCAGTTTAGACCGCAAACTTGTCCAAACTACCAAATTAGTGATGGTAAACTTTATCGTTATACAAAGAGCCGATCGTCCTTAACCGGAGATTTTGATTGGAAGGAGGTTGTTCCTTTGGGGCAAAGACAGCGTCTTATGTCGGAATGGCATGATTCTCCTTTGGGTGCCCATTTGGGAATTGAAAAGACGTACAAGAGAATGCGTCTTAGATTTTACTGGCCCGGGATGTATCGGGATGTTGAGGAATACATATCTAAATGTGATACATGTAAGGCGTACAAACATCCTAATCAACCCATTTCAGGTTTGTTTGGTAACCCGAAGGTTTGTCGTAGGCCATTCCAATGTATTAGTATGGACCTTGTTGGCCCATTGCCAAAGTCCAGACAAATGAACGAGTATCTCCTCGTTGTAGTGTGTTGTTTTTCTAAATACTGTTTATTGTTTCCGCTTAGGCGTGCGACTAGTAAGGTGGTGGCACAACGATTGGAAGACCATGTATTCCTAGTTCATGGGATTCCACAAACGGTGGTTGCTGATAATGGACCACAATTTGTAGGTAGAGAAGTAAAGACTTTGTTTGAGAAGTATAAAATTCCTCAGATTCATTACACTCCTGTTTACTGTCCCCAGGTGAATACGGTGGAGCGGTATAACCGAACCCTCGTAACAGCTATCGCTGCCCTGGTTGGCACTGATCAGCGTAGTTGGGATGCTAATCTTTGTAAAATTCAATTTGCTGTTAACACCGCGGTTAATGACTCGACAGGGTTTACCCCATTTCTTATTGTGCATGGTCGTGAAGCTATAGGAGATGGTGACGTTTACGGGGATAGTGAGGATCTTGATCATATCGACGTGGAACCTCGTGCTGAATATGTGGATCGGTTAGGTGAATTGAAAAGTGTGTATTTGAAGGTCGATGAGGAACTCAAGAAGTCCCACTGGCGAAACGCTAAGTATTACAATCAACGTCGCAGATGTGTTGAGTTTAAAGAGGACGATGTGGTCTGGCGCCGCACCCATGTTCGCAGTGATGCTGCGAAACATTTTTCTAGTAAATTAGCGCCGCGTTTTGAAAGGTGTAAAGTGGTTAAAAAGTTGTCCAAACTGGTTTATTTGTTAGAGGATGAAAATGGTAGAAAAAGTGAGTGTCATGTAAAAGATATTAAGAGTTTGGATTAATGATAAAGGTTCATGTTAAAAGTTTAGTTTTTCGTAAAGCTCGGTGGTTTACCTCGCGCTTAAGTGCTGGAGGGCCAGCGAGAATTTTGTTCGTACCCTCGCAAAATTCTGGTGACGAAAGGGGCACTGTAACATCTTTTTTTTTGTTTTCTTGTACGTATCATGTCACTGTTGTTGTAAACATTCCCTTGTGACCATAATGTTTGGTATCTCATTTTTTATTGATAATGGGCTTGTAAATCCAATTTAGTAAATAAATTAATAAATAAAAACAATAATCATAACTATTGTAAGCAACCTGTTTGACGCTTTGGTTGATGTCTGTTGGTAATTACTTTAGATTTCGAACGCACGTCTTAGTACGCGGCGAACGTAATGCGTTTCGTTCGATCATGGAGTTGGTGAACGTAAGAATGGGGTGAGATAGTTTGTCTTGATGGTACAATAATGTTAAATATATATATATCCTGTTATCTCAGAATACTTAAAAGGTTTAGTGAATAATATAATATTGGTTTGTTAGGTCAGTTTGGTTGTTTAATTTAAAGATTTTAAAGATACAAAAATGTTGCGGAGCCTTAGCGATGAAGGAGAAACGAAACGAAATAAAGGCGCGTTCGAGACCTCGAAACGTATCCATTTCGGATATTCTGGTTAGGGTTGAGGTTAGATATTTTCGTGTATAATAATCTAGCAATTGGTTGTTATAAGTTTTATTTGAATTAATATTAGTTCAAACCAGTGTCTTTTTGGATAATTTTCAGTATACTAGTGAAATTAGAAATTATAAGTTATTGTGTTTATTGTAATAGGATAGTGATTTTTCATCGAGGGAGTTACAACATATTATAATTCACTCCGGGCAAATAATTTTATTGTACTGAAATACCCTAGCAGGGATTTCTTGTTGAGTCTATTATTACCTTAATGATATCTGATAATGTATTGAACCTGTTTCCTATATATGTGGTGCATACATTATGTATAAAGCACATTACGTATGAAGTAAATGTTTTTGTATGATGTAACTCTGAAACTACTTTACTTTTGTTTATAGATTGGGTGGCTTGAACTAAGATTATTCTTACTAATATTCCATTTAAAGCATAAGAACTATGATATAAATAGCTCAAAATGTTTCGGTACTGGATCATTATTACCAAAGTTTATATTACAAAGATGTTAGCTCGGCGACGCTAATAATAAGCCAATGCTTAAGGATATTTAAATTGTTTTAATTTAAGATATTATTATTTACTATCACTTATTTAGAGTTTTAGTAACGTGCCTAAATGTGTTTTTGGAGTTTCCCATGTTCCGGGATTTTCTGGGGTTCTTCCGGAAATATCTAATAAGCTGTTTTATGATAGTGTAAGCTTCTCCTGGCTCTTAAAGCCTGACTGAATGTATTAAATATAATTTTGGGAGCTTTGGGAATTTTCCCGATTAACTAGAAAATTTCATATATTAAATTATTTGTTACTAAATGTTTCCCCTGGCTCTTAAAGCATGACTAAATGTGTTGAATATAATTTTGGGAGTTTTGGGAATTTTCCCAAATTTCGGGAAAGTTCCATTATTAATTTATTTGTTACTAAATGTTTCTCCTGGCTCTTAAAGCCTGACTGAATGTATTAAATATAATTTTGGGAGCTTTGGGAATTTTCCCGATTAACCAGAAAATTTCATATATCAATTTATTTGTTACTAAATGTTTCTCCTGGCTCTTAAAGCATGACTGAATGTGTTGAATATAATTTTGGGAGTTTTGGGAATTTTCCCGATTTTCCTGAAAATGTCATAAATTGATTTCTTTGTTATTAATTGATGCTCCTGGCTCCTAAAGCGTGTCTGAACGTGTTAAATGTAATTTTAGAGGTTTTGGGAATTTTCCCGATTTTCGGGAAAATTTTATATTATGAATTAGATGAATCTGCTGGGCGTGTTAAAGCCCCAAAGCGTTCTGTAGGTGTAACTTGATTGAGTTTAAGCGGTCTAATGTAATGAGTTCTAGTAGACTTCTAAATATTATCTTTATTGGAAAATACCTCTTACTTACTTAGTTTAATATCATAAATTAGGATGCAGTTGATGGTCTGCAGGTGCGTGCAGTAGGTACTACCTACTCGCCCGGTACCGTTTTGTATACACATTTATTTTATAAGTAAACAATACATTTTATGTATCAACTTCAGGAGGTGTTTCGGGACGGCTACTCCGAGCCGAAATGTTTGTTGGGGTTACTGCGAGCTTTCCATGAGTTTGGCTGCTCCTCTTTCGTTTGGCTGATCCCAGCTACGTGTCGAGCTGCTTCTGAGGACATAAGCCGGTGAGAGCCACCCATTTTATGTGGAGGGCCTTTTTAATGTTTCAAAAGTAAAAACCAGTGGTAAAATTTAACTTTCCAACCTTTATAATGTCAGTACGTTAATAAGTTATAGATCAGCCAAGCGACCCAAAGAACCCCTTTTATTTGTAAGAGACGGACTAAACTTAGAGATAAAATAAAGTTTGAGTCTGTGAGTAAGAACCTCTGTTTTTTATTTTTATTTTCCACAGTTCCAAAAACCGGACTATACCTAAAAGTTTTTTTTCAACGTTACACTGCGCCAGGAATGAAACGGCGATAGAAATTCACCATTCCAAGGAATCGACGGAGTTCTCTGACTGTTTTTGGAACTGGAAATGTTCTTATGGCTTCCACTTTGGTCTCTAGTGGCTTTACACCTTCTGCTGAGACAGTGTATCCCAAGAAAGTTGCTTGCGACACCCCAAATACGCATTTTGATACATTGATAGTCATGTTGAAGTCTCTGAGTCTTTCAAATAGCTGACGTAAGTGCTGTTTATGGGTGTGTTCATCGCGCGAGAAGACTAAGAAGTCATCGACGTACCCATAGCAGAAGTCTAGGCCTCTGAGCATCTCATCTACTAATCTTTGGAACGTTTGACTTGCATTCCGCAAACCAAAACTCATAAATGGGAATTCGTAGAGTCCAAAAGGTGTAGAGATAGCGGTTTTGCAAATATCGTCTTCTGCAACGCGTACCTGATTAAAAGCCTTGTGTAAATCGATGGTTGAGAAGATGGTACATCCAGAAATCTCCTGAGCGAAGTCGTGGATGTGCCGTATTGGATATCGATCAGGTACAGTGCGTGCGTTCAATCGGCGGTAATCGCCACAGGGGCGCCAACCACTGTCCTTCTTGGGGGCGAGATGCAGAGCTGAAGACCAAGGGCTGCTTGATGGTCTTGCTGTACCACACTTCAACATCGCTTCGAATTCATCCTTCGCAATTTTCAGTTTGTCAGGTGCAAGTCGTCGTGTCGTACAGAAAACTGGTGGGCCAGGTGTGGTCTTGATGTGATGGACCCTGTTGTGTGATGGATAGCGCTGGGAACCAGATGGATTGGTTATTTCGGGATACTCGCGAAGCAGGTTGAGATAAGCTGTATCACCAGTCAGTGTCTTGATCGAAGATATAGTGACGGATGATGATGCTGTCACAGCTGCTGTTGTTAACGTCGTGGTGTTGTCTATGAGACGCTTGTTTTTGACGTCGACGATTAACCCGAAGTGCGAGAGAAAATCGACACCAATTATGGCCTTCGTGACATCAGCCACAGCGAATTTCCATGAAAATTCACGTCGAAGTCCCAAGTTTAGAATTAAAGTTGTGAATCCATATGTTACAATTGGGGTCCCATTTGCTGCATATAACACGTAGTCTGTTTTGGGTCTGCGGGTTCGTAGGGCGCTTCGTGGAAAGACACAGATGTCACTGCCTGTATCTACAAGGAACTGCGTCTTAGAAGTGCGATCTGTGACGAACAGGCGACCTGGGGTGGCGGGGCAATCGTCTGTCGCCATTATCGACTGCCCTGAGCGTTTCCCTGTTTAAAATCGCATGGTTTTACGCACCTTCTAGCTTTTTCGCCAAATTTTAAGTGGAACCAGCATTCTGGGAAACGACGGTAATTAGAGTCTGACCTGGTGTTGCTGCGTTGCCGTCCAGTGTTCCTCGATCGAGAACGTGGTCTTCTGCTTGAGGCTTGTGCTGCAGTTAGTGAAGCTACTTGTCTGGTGAGGTCAGCGATCTGCTTTGACATTATGTCTAATTGTGAAGATGGGGCGTAAGTCATGGCGGCGGTTTGTGGGCTAGTACTCACAATATCAAGCACTGTGTCTGCCAGGTCCGCTAGGCTACTCAAGTCTGTACGCGGCTGTGAAGCTACAGCAGTTTGCACGTTAGGGGGGAGACGGCTGGTCCATATTGTCTTGAGGAACTCTTCAGGCACTTCTGGTCCAGCTAGCTGACGTAGGTGTCGCAGGAACTGTGAAGGGCGGCGATCGCCCATCTCTTCGTGGGTCAGGAGCTGCTTGACTTCCTTTTCCCGTGACTGACAGCCTCTTGATGAGTTCTGCCTTCAACGTAGCATATTTTGAGTCCGATGGTGGAGATACAATAATATCTTCTACTTCGGCGGCGTACCGGTGTTCCAATTGCGAGACGACATAATAAAATTTAGTTTGGTCATCTGTTATTCTGGATAACGCAAAATGTCCTTCTATCTGCGCAAACCAAACGGCAGGTTTTTCCGGCCAAAATGGGGGCATGCGTACTCCGACACGAAATATGTCGGACGACGTAGTGTGAACGGTACCTCTCGCACCGTCTTGAGTGTTTGCACCCGCGGAATGTCCTGTTGCCATGTTTATTCTCTGTCACACAATGATATTTGTCAATTATTCACTGTTGTAAATCACTTGTTTTAGTCCGTGTCCAATAGCACAAGTCACTATTATCACGACCGAGATCACGTCGGGGTCACCAATATGGTCCGTGTGGTGTTGTTATGAAAACACTGACTATAAATCATCTAAGTTTATATTTTAATATCACAAAATAACAAGTTATGAAACAGTGGTTCGTAAACAATAGCGAGATATACAAAATTCATCCGAGCAGCGTGCGCTCCGCGTCAGGTAGCTATACCGACTACCAAGCGAGCGAGACGGGCGAACGGCGGCGCAGGCGGCCGGTAATTCCCGAGCCGCATTCCACAGCTATTGTTCTACAATGTGATTGCGCGTTCATAGTACGTCGGCGCCGGCACGTTCAGTATGGAGGTAAGTATAGAACATTATTTGTACTTCAACTTGTATTGTTTTTATTTATTTATTTTATCATGTTATATTAATTTATTCTTGTGATGTTAATTTATTATATTTATTTTATTTGTTTCAGGTCCAGCTAAGCTTCGTTAATTATGTGATTTCACCACACATATATACAAGAGAAAAGTAAGTGGTGTAAGTTTTCGATATGTCAACTGTGTTTATATATTTAAACCTTATTGCTTACACATAGGTATAATATGTAGTACCTATCAATAATACATTTACAGGTATTAGATTCATGGAGTTTTTTTTTCTCATTCATCATTATTTCATTCTCTAACTCTTGTTTATAAATCATGAAATATTTTAAATTGTGAGAGTTTTTTGTGGATGGAAGTGATACATGGGGCCCGATTCTCTTAGCTATTGAACGGCGTTAACGCAACTTAATAACATGAAAATTTTAGTTTTTGACAGTATCCGTAGTCTGCCCGCTATTTAGGTTCGATCGCAAGTCATTGGCTTGGTATCAATAGTTTTTGACATATTTGGTATGCTGTAAGCATAGCTATTTGTTGCGATGGCGTAGCTTGCTACAGTGGCATAAAATCGGTAGTGTGTTCCATGTTTTAACGTTTCTTATTATCTTCATATTACGTATCTTATTTCAGTGGCAACAATTGCACGCCATAGCACAGCCATACGATAGCGACGTGATTGCTATACAACTACGATTAAGAGCTAGAATTAGCAGACTACCGAATTTGACATTAACAGCAGCTCGATCGCAGAAGCATCGCAGTAGTGTGGCGTTTGGTAAATAGTTAAGAGAATTAGGGTCCTGGTGGCCTGCTTGTCAATATAATTATTAAATTGATTGCAGTACTTGCCACACTAGAATTTGTTGCCAGCAATTACTGCAGCCTTGTTTAGATCTTCCTTACGTCCTTGGTGGGCATGAGTGCACTTTAAGCATTGGCTTGGGTCAACACATAGGAAAGGAGATTTTGTTTCTATATTGAAAAGATGTTTTGTCTGCGACGATGAACGGGTAACGATGCGAAATTTTCTTTTCCACTATCTTTTCCTTGAAACAAAGTCGATTCTATAATTTGTAGGCATTTAAATTTAAATTCAAAGAAAGAGTATTATCTAAGATCCTATTAATGTTAAAAACATTTCAAATTGGTCTGGTGTTCCTCTGATCACGGCGGGGCATTTTTACTGATTATCAGGGCAATATTTTTTTAATGAAAATTAATTGCTGAAAAACGACATGAGGGGTCTATATCAGGCCTACAGACATTATGCAGGAAGAAAATAGGTTAATGTATTCGTATGTATAGAATCGCTTGCAATCTTCCCTTATTAAACAGTTGAATATTTGTCTCACCGTGTTGAGGGGGCAGTGGCGGGGGCGAAGCGCTAACGGGCCCCGGCGCCGTATGCAGAGAACTGCTCGACGCGATGTGTCGCGCCAACTCCGATATGTTCGCACACTTGATACCTGAACAAAAGCATGCATTTCACACATCGATATATATAAAAAAAATACCAAAAAATGGAACTGACTTCAACACCCAAAAGTGTGAAATAACTTATTGAAGTCGGTACCATGATAGTTGAAAAGTACCTATAATCACAATATTGTGCGAATGGTACCGACTTTAAGTTATTTCATACTTTTGGGTGTTGAAGTCGGTTACATTTTTTCACTCATTTTAGTGACCCTCACTACTTACGGGAGCGATTGTCATTCATTGTCAACGACTATATCATCAAGATCTGTAAATATTTTTCAGTTATTGGAGTCACTCACTCAAATTCTCTCACTGAAACTCAAAAATGGCTTGATCGATTTTGATGAAATTTAAATGGGACCAAACGACAAGCATCAACATTCAAACAAAAAATAAATCAAAATCGGTTCTCCCAGTGCAAACCTCTGAGGAACCAAAAGCCCCCCATAATGGTGGAGGCTCTGTTCAGTGGACAATCCGGCTGATACAATACGGATCCGATCATGTAAGTTCGATTATTTTACAGAAAGTTTTGGTTTTTAGGTTAATCTTTTTTTATTTCTTTAAGACACCTGCACCCGTGGTAAGTATTAAATAAAAAAGATATGAATAGGCATATCCTAAAATGAAAACAGGTTCTCAAGGACACCTCCCCGAACTCACCTTCAGGTGTTTGGCGACTGATTTACGACTATAGCTAGCAAGCCTTGAGTTCGCAAATGCCCTACCACCGTGCTATTAAGCTCAACGCAAAATAGTCACAACACCCACTATCGCTAAGCGTCACATCCCATCTTAGAGCTTTTTAACATAGATAGCAATAAGTGCTTATATGTATTTCGAAAATACAGACCTAGTTTCACTTCGGCCCAATCGCAAACAACTCTCTCTGGTTCTCTGCTCGATACAGTAGGTTCCTAAAACAGAAATAAAGAAAATTAGCACATAGCATAAACCTCAACTTTTAGGTAATTGTAATTAAATATAATAATGGGAATATAAAATAAAAATATACATATCTGATTTCTATGCGTCAGCAAATAGATCATCATTTTCATAATCTAGAAGGATTTCCTAGAAGCAATACGCGCCCGCGTAGTAGGTAAATTTCGGCTACTAAGAAAGAGACAGTTTAAACGAATGTCTTTAACAATTAAGTACTATAGTTATTTGTTCTTAAACAACTCTTGCGTTCAAATATATATATTGACCGTGAAATTTTCACTCTTCTTACCTATACACCAAAGTACGATTCAGAATACTTACGAGTACCTATTAAATAATAAAACATCACATTGTCCATGGTGGGCCTCAACATAGCTTGTATTATTGTTTAACTGAAATTTGATCATATCGTCCGAGATTAGCGTTTCACGCAGTCCTTCTCGATGATGTAATCGTTGCAATGCTGCGGCGATGGCCAACAATGGGGATAATATCCATAAGACTCGTTTGTATAGCCATCATGTGCAAATGCAAACTTATGCTGGATCATCTCGATCACAAGACAGTATTTTTCCTCTAGGAAACATACAACTGCACCGTTATATGAAAACAAATCGAGTGCGATTCAGAATACAATTGGTTACATTTACAACACATTATTGCCTTCTATGAATCTATGATGTAGCATCATTTTTCTTAGTTGCATTTCCTATACAAACAATTGAGTTCCAATACACACTATATTGTCTTTACATTCTGAAGGTGGGATAAATTTTTGTGATTTCAGTTCGAGCTGTTCGAGGATTTTTGTTTAAGGTAAGTGTCAAAAGTGATACTTATGTCGAAAATTCTTTATACAATTAATTAACATATTATATAACTTATTCGAACGTCGTTTACATAGACCTTGCTTGGAGGCCTGGGCCCAGCTCCGCCTAGCCCTAACATACCATAGCTGCACCACTGTCTCTAAAAAACAACATTTGCATTAGCCCACAGCCCACGGCGAGCGACCGAGGTTTTCGAGTTCATAATCATTGTCATGTTTGCAATCAGTTGGATGAATGTACGCACAAGCTCACATACTTTGCAGTGATTGTGGTCACGGGGTGACTGTCGGTCACGATCACTGAAAAGTGTTTGAAACGTCGGGACAAAAATAATTATATATATATATATATATATATTATATATATATGCGATTTAAACCGTTTTTATAAGAGTTTAACGCAACCAACATAAATGTCAGAATGCTGCGGTCAATGAGAACCCACGTTCTGTGGGGAGTTCTATTTGAGTCGACTGTGTAGTCGCAATTATTGGTAACAATGAATTAATTGTCCAACAATATGAAAACAAATATATAATTTGTCCTAGAAAGAACTTCGATCTATAAATTATAGGATAACAGAAAACTTTAAAAATCATGAGGAGATGAGATCGTGTGTCGTATAGAATTAACTCTCGCTGTGTCACTTGTGATACAGTGGACGCGGAACGCAGGACTCTGGACAGGTCGCTGTGGGCCCGGGCGGCGCTTTTTTACTACAGCTCCACAAAATAGCCAGTACAGTCCTTTTTAGTTCTCGTTGGCTGTTTTGGCGGAGCATATCGATTGACTAATTGTATGTAAAAAATTGAAAAAGTACCAACTTAACGACTTTGGAAACTTACCTTTGATGATTCACCCAAATCAGGTAACTGTGGTACTTCTAGCTTGATCTTTTTCCTCAGACCCGCGTAGCAGTATCTGTTGATCAAAAATGGGGTTTGTATTAGTTTTTATGTGGATGTCAATGAAAAACAATAAAAATACTTATTATCTACCGTTACTTTAAAGAATCTAGGGTGCCCTTAAGAAATATTCAGTCGAGTACCCGTGTGGGTAACCCACAATATCTGCTCACGAACATATTTGCATAATGTAACTGCAGTACCTATGCCGGTAGGGGTGTCGCCTAACATCAAAGGCGTTTCCCTACTGTAGGGAATATTTATTTATGATTAAAACAATACTTCTATCTAGGTTATTTCCACATACAATAGAGTAGTTTTGTCATCAATATTCGATTATATCAATATATAATTACAGATTTAGTCAGAGGTCTTACAATAACATAAATAATATATTGTAACCCTTACGAACTCGCTCTGTGAACAGTGGAATATGTCAACGTTTTCCGCCACCCGATTAAGAGCTCGTATAGTGGTAGTCAGTGGTGCTTTGTTGAGCAGGTTACTCCTTCCGCGAGGTACATCGAACAAAGCTGGCTGCCTGCGCCGCCCCACGTACTCATCTGGCACGCCCAGCCTCATCATTTCTAAGATGGTCGGATTGGTCATGATACCCTAATATATTAATAGTATGATACAGACACGAATGAAAAACACGTAATAAGATTTCTTCCACTAATCAACTATCGCGATAATCATCGCCATTTCCAGTGTGAAACACAACAAACCGTATAATAGAAAAAAAAGTTATTTATTTCGTATCCCACAATTGATACCAAATCACGGGTGGTAAGTAAATTTGAAATTTGGAACTTGATTCCTTGTTATAATATTCGGTTAGCTCCCAACGAAAAACATAAATTGAAATCCATTTTTCAAAAATTCCCGTCTTGTCCCGTCAAATCCCACCTGAGGATTGTTTTAGCGACGAAAGTGCTTGGTTACGAAACTGAACACTTGTAAAAACTAATTTATGGAAATATTATCCATAAGCTAGCCGCGCCGCGCGGCAGCTTCGGTCCGTCCGTATTTAACAAAAATATCAACAAATATTTTTTTTTTAATATTCAGCTTTTTAGAAAATATATAGTTCATCCGGGATAATGTGGGATTCTAATAGTGAAAGAATTTTTCCTGAATTTTTTTTTGTCAAATTACAATCTTTCCTCTTTATATATAAGTGTCCTTTGTAATAACAGGTACTAGGCGATCACAATCGTGAAATATGTACTAACAGAGATTATCTGCGCTTATATTTCTTTGGATTTTTTAAGGTGACAGTACCAGCCAAACTAAGAACACTTTGATAAGCAATATATGAAAGTATTAATAATATAGGTACTACCCGAGCATAATCGTGAAATAGGTATATACAAGGTTGCCTGTAAGAAATTGCTTAAGCGATAAGGCCGCCCATTGTCCAATCTAATGTTTTAATTTGTTTGTAAAAAAATATTGTTTTACTTAAGATTGTTGACCAATAAAGAATATTGTATTGTATATCTGGTAGATATGTTTTACTGCTTATTCTATTTTAGACTGAATGTGAGACATTCTGAACTTTTTTTTTCATCATAGATTATTAATTTCTTAGTTACTTTCTGCATATTAATTAGTGTCAAATTCCAGGATTATAATAATAATAATCTAATTAATTTGACTACGATTTAATAGTATCTATTTCCTACAAAAAACATAAATTAAGTTATTACGTTTTCCTTGTATAAGTTATTATTTTGGGGATTTGTGACATTGCAAGTGTTAAGAGCAAACCTGCCTTTAACACTTGCAATGTCTTCCTTTTAAAGCAGTGATGGTTCAGTGGCATATGCCATGAACTGCGGCGCAGCAGGTCCATGGTTCGAATCTCGCCGCGGGCTTGAGCTTCAGCGCATGGTGGATGGGCATTTTGCGAGTGCCCGCCTGGCTAGCGACCACCCTCAAGTAGAAAATCTGTCGCCAAGCACCTAACAGTGTGTTCCGGCAGCAGTCCTTGAGAGCCAGTGAAATTACAGCCACATGAGACTTAACAACTACGTCTCAAGGTGACGGGCGCAGTGCAATTCATGATTTATGACGAAATGCATCTGTTATAGGCAGAGGATACCACTTAACATCAGGTGGGCCTCGAGCTGGTTCCGTCACAATAACATAAAAAAAAACCTGACATCGCATCCTTTGTTTCGTCATTAGATTGCGCAAAAAGGTATTTCATCTACAAAATATTCTATTCGTAGACTAGATGAAGATACTGAACGAATTTAAATTTTATTCTTCGTATATAGCTATAAACTAAATCCACGATTTGGTTCATCTCGCAGAAAAATTACTTACGAAATGAAAAGAATAAACGCGGATATGTAGGTATATATGTATATAGTATAAATATATATATATATATATAATGTACGTTAATAATGTATCGAAATAAAAACTAAACTGAGTTGCTCTGAAATGAGAAACAACATTTAAAGCTTCTATTTCACCTTGATAATTAATTTAATATTGTTTAACTTATTATTTAACTTTATCAATAGAAAAACTATCACTCCTATTCTTACGAAACAATCAAACCAAACCAGCCAAAGACTAGTCAACAACCTTACATCATTCATTCAATTCACTCTTTAACGCTTTCATCAAAGGAGGATAAGTACACAAACTGGATGAAGCATGTGGCATATCACATACTTCGTTTACATCTCCCCCCCCTAAAAAGACATTAGCAAATATTAATTAGTTTTTCTTAATAATTCATTTATTATTTTCAGTAATAACTTTTGAATTAGGATACTACCGGAACAAGTTTTGTGATATGGAAAAGGTTAGATTCAAATTTTTTATGTCCAGTATCCACTCTGTAAATTGAGTTGGAAATTCTTTCTAAAATTTTATATGGCCCAATTTTCAATTCATCTAATTTTTTTCTGTTCAAGCGGTTTCCATTTTCAACGTACACTAAGTCTCCTACTTTAAATTCATGTTTCTTCCTATTCTTGTCAAATCGTTGTTTATTATTATTATGTGAATTTATAGAGTTTTCTAACGCAATTTTTCTATCTTGTAATAACATACTATGTGTTGTTTCTTCTCTTAGTTCTTCAGGTAGAATATTAACGTTTTTTCCTTCCAATAAATATTTTGGAGAGAATCCTGTTACAGTGTGCTCTGTTTCATTATATTTTTGGGTACATTCATGAGCAATAGTTGTCCAGGCTAATCTATCTTTCTTTTCGTTTATTTTACATCTTATTTTATTTATTAGAGTTTGGTTTAGTCTTTCATTTAAACCATTTGAAAACGGTGCATTTACTGCGGTGAAAATAATGGGTATATTTTCTTTATCTAAAAAGTTTTTAAAATCTTTGGAGTTTATACCCGGATACTGGTCTGATAAGATCATACCAATTTTATTTTCTTTTGGCACTTTATTTATTAGTTTAATAAAGTCGTTAGAATTTTGAGTTTTGGAAGTCAGAATATATGCATACCTAGTAAAGTGGTCCACAAGAAGATGTAAATATGTTTTAGTGGAACGTTTACTACCAAACCCACCTATAGTATCGATTGATATTATATCAAATGGGTTAGTTGCGGGACCTAGGTGGGACATTACTCCAAATTTATATTTAGCTCTAGATTTGTTTTTTATGCAGATTTCACAATTTTCGCAGAATTTTTTTATATTGTATGTCAAATTATTTGCTGTATAGAACGGGTTAATTTTCTTTTCCATTTGTTGTATTCCGATGTGACAGTAGAGTTTATGTATGTTTTCAATCAACTTTTTACTAAATTCTTCGGATAGTACAATCTTTTCTTTTTTACCAACCTTTTTATAATATATTTCGTCTTTAAATTTTAATTTATTCCTATTTGCCTTTATAAAGTCATTTCTATCTTGATCATTTTGGATGTGTTCTAGTTTAATAAAATTCACAATTTTTAGATCGTCGTCCTGATTTTCATAACTTTCTAAAACCGGATTTCTGCTCAAACTATCTGCTTCTAAGTTGTATTTACCCGGTGAATATATCACTTCAAAATTAAACTGAGCGAGATAATATGTGAGATGTGTACATATATGTATATATATCTACGTATAACATAGGCCACGCACGCGTAGCCGAGAAAAGATAATTTATATGTATTGTTATTGTTGTACACGTGCCTATATCATATATGAGCACGTGGTTATAAAAATATAATTACGAATGTCGACTACGTACTCGTATCACCACATTTTAATAATAGGTGAATCTTAATAAATATGATATAATCTGTTTTTTTTACCGGCGCTATGCCTTTATTAAACAAAATACTACGAACTATATATAATTATATATATATATATATATATATAATATATAAATTAAATAATAACATATAATAATAACAAATACTTTTAAAAGTATCCTAAAAAACATTAAATAATATTTAAATAAAACACTTAAAAAAGCATAAAATTATATATCTAGTGACAATTCCGCCTAATTTTCCTGTTATCTACGTGACGTCATAAACATCACGCAGCCTAACCGGAAGAATACCCGACTAGTTTCGCTTCTAAACGAAGCATCTTCAGGAGGTCTTGACTTACCGAGCGCACGATGACTAGTGCGCTCGGTAAGTCAAGACCTCCTGAAGATGTTCCGCAAAGTAACGCCTGAATCTATTCATTAATAACATATAATCTGATAAATTATCCATTATGTTTATACATTATCTTATTAGAAAATAGCCGCGTGGAACAAGATACGACCAATACTGTACTTATAACGATTATGATATGACGCTGTTTCTTAATTCCGATGACCCGGAACTATCTTCAACATAGACATGAATGACCAGCTATAGTAGGGTTAGTCTGTATGACTGTCTAATACTAGTGTTGCTTATTACTACTTGTATATAGAGGGTTATTGGTAAATGGTAATATGCTAACAACCTCTTTGACTTCTGCTAGTCCTAACAAACATGATGCTTACGCTTAGCCAAGAGCGCCCGAACACTGGACCGCGCAGTGCTCTCTTTGAATAGAGTTTTGAATATTTACATCGAGCAAAGTAATAAAAAATATAAAATAATACATTACAGGGACAAGAAACTTCTAACATCAGGTGGCCCTCGTACTTATTCCGTCAAAAAAAAACACAAATAAATTATACAAAAAAAACTAAACAAAAATAAATGAATCTCAAAATGTATTTGACAAGTTGAATTCAACCCTAAGAGGTTAATTTTTAGCATTTTACCAATAAGATACTGTGTAATACTAGTTACTATACCAGCCTGATTGTCCACTGCTGAAAACAGCCTCCCCCCATTAAGGGAGCTTTTGCCATAATCCTCACGTTTGGCAGGCGTCTTGGGGATCGCAGTGTGAGATATCAGTTCCTCAGAAAGCGCTGCTGCCCACCTTCTGGTGTGTTACTTAGTCGCCTCTTACGACACACACGGGAAGAGATGGGGGTTTAAGATTCAACCCCTCGCGAAAGTAATACTAGTTAATGAGATTATATAAATTTACTTTGTATGCATAAATGTTTTTCAAAGTATTATTTATTTCAAGCGGCCCTTGAATTCTATACTGATATTAATTAAATAAATGTCCCATGGGGTACTGCGTTAGGCTCTGTTCAGACGTACGCGGTTTGAGGGCGGCGAGCGCGCGGTCCCTGCGAAATCATAGCGTGCCGCGCGCTCGTAACACACCAGAACAGAGCCTTAGTATCGCACCCCCAATATCTTCCTGTGGGAGTTGTAAAGAGGACTAAATAAAAAATACCAGACTGTGGGCAGCAGCGCCTTCTGAAGAACTGACATCTTACACTGGGATCCTTACGACGCCTGCCAAGCGTGGAGATTATGGCAAAAACCCCCTCATTAGGGGAGGCTGTGTTCAGCAGTCGACAGCATGGTGTTAGGGCATTTTGCGAATGCCCGCCTGACTACCTACCACCCACAAGTAGAAAATCTGTCGCCAAGCACCTAACGGTATGTTCCGGCAGTTGTCCGCTAGAGCCAGCAATTCTAGGTTACCCTGAACAACATCTTCAACCATAATATCATCACTTACCTGGTGATATAAAGATCAAAGGCTAACCTATTAGCTATAAGAAAAAATACCGGTTGATGCAGTTCAGTACAGTATTCAATAAATTTGGCACAGAATGCAAAGAAGGATATACATCATAAACCTTTCTCTTATGTAAGTAATGCAGTTACTGAGGAACTATAATAGTACTTAAATCAAATTGTTTCAAAATATATTAGTATCAACTCGGTTGTCCTCTATAATATTTGTAAATATTAAAGGACTGCTGCGTAGCATACTGTTAGGTGCTTGGTGACAGAGTTTCTACCTGAGTGTGGTAGGTATCCAGGCGAGCATTTGCAAAATGCCCTTTCAGCTTGTGGTGAAGCTCGAGCCGGCGGCGGTGGGGATCGAACCAAGGACCTGCGATACGGCAGTCCATAGGTATCACCGCTTCAAAGTATAATCAATAATTACATATGATTTTTTTTACATCATTATGGCTAGCCTTTGACCACTAAGTATTTCACCTGTTAGTAAGCGATGATGTGGTCGAAGATGTTGTTCAGGATAGCCTAGAATTAACTTCAAGGACAGCTGCCGGAACACACCGTTAGTTGCTTGGCGACAGGTTTTCTACTTAAGGGTGGTAGGCTAGCCAGGCGGGCAAAATGCCCTACCACCATGCAAAATACAATATACAAATGTTGAACCTTAAAAATCCTTGAAATAATCTCGAAACAAATTCGAGATTATTTACCTAAGTCTTCAAGCAAAACCCAACGATAATTTTTGTATTTAATGACAGCTAAATAAAATGTTATATATATATAACATACCGAGTCACGGGTTATTCTTATATTATTATATAGTCTAACATAATAGACTTATCACTGCATACACGCGAGTACCTATACATGGCGCACAAATCGTATTACGATATTACGACGTACGTCATTGATAACACCAAGTTCACTGTGTTCTTGATAAAATTCGACTGTCTTGCCTTATAATGGCCTCGTACAATATCATCGAATTGGAGATAGATGCATAGCTAAGAAAATAATATCTATAACTTTTCAGGTAGGTAAATAAAAAAATATTATATTAAAGTTTTTACGAAAATATTTTTTACTAAATATGATGAATTGGATTTGACGCATATATCAGTGAAACTAGAGGCAAAAGGAGTTGTAAAAAACTATTACATATCATATTATAAAACTTACGCTCATGTTTATATATTTTATATGAAGACACGGGTGTTTGAGCGTGAACTTACTATGAGTCGATATCACTATCGACAATATGTGGGTTCTGGTGGACAATGGCATGGAGAAGATACTTTATGCTTGTGTCTACCGTTCGCACAGCGGGGATGAGGAGACAACCAGGCTCACAAACTACCTCAGTGAGGCGGCCGATGTGGCCCAACAGAGGTATCCTTCTGCTCAATTAGTGCTTCTGGGGGATTTCAACGCCCACCATCAAGACTGGCTATACCCATACCAGAGCACAGACCACGCTGGTCGAGAGATGCGCAAGCTTGCTTTGACGCTAAACCTCACTCAGCTGGTCCAAGGAGCCACAAGGATACCGGATGTTGATGGCCACACAGCCAATTGCTTGGACCTTCTGCTGACAACAGATCCAGACCGCTACTCGGTGTCGGTTTCATCACCTTTAGGTAGCTCCGACCACTGTCTGGTGAAGTCTGTATCAGTGTACTCCCCGCCCAATCCCAGTCCAAGGGGCACTCGGCGGGTGTGGCGATACAGGTCAGCAGATTGGGATAAGATGCGTAATTTTTTCGCGTCTTACCCTTGGCGGCAGGTTTGTTTCTCTTCGAGCGATCCCTCAACTTGCGCGGATGCTGTGACTGAGGTGTTACGTCAGGGTATGGAATACTTCATACCATTTTTCTGACGTCCCGATGTGCAGCAAAGCTCGCCCATGGTTTAATGCCAAATGTGGAGATGCAGAAGCGTCAAAACATGAGGCCTACTTAGCCTGGGCTGATGCTCGAACGTGAAAAGAAGAAAGCATTTAACCTAGCCGCCAAGTCCTGCAAAAAGGCTCTCAAGAAGGCTCGCTTCGACCACGTACGCCGAACAGGGAACAAACTTGCTTCATACCCTTAGGGTAGCAAAGCATTCTGGTCCCTGGCGAAGTCGATCGAAGAGAACTTCTGCCGTCCCTCACTGCCCCCATTGCTGAAACCTGACGGCTCACTAGCGCACTCTGCTGAAGAGAAAGCAAATTTATTTACAACTCAATTTGCGGAGTCTTCACGTTTAGATGCTGGCAACGCTGTACCTTCTAACCTGCCAAATAGCGGGACGTTAATGTCAGATATCCGCATTCGACAGTCTGAAGTACGCAAAGCGCTGCGCGATCTGGACGTGAACAAAGCTAGTGGTCCAGACGCTATACCAGCTGTAGTCTTGAGGATGTGTGCGCCAGAGTTGACTCCTGTATTGACTCGCCTCTTTCGCTTGTCTATGACGACTGGTCAAGTGCCCAAGTCCTGGAAGCTTGCAAACGTGCAGCCCGTGCCCAAAATGGGTAGTCGCGCAGACCCTGCCAATTACAGGCCTATTTCAGTCACTTCCATACTCTGTAAGACGTTGGAACGTGTACTTAACCACAGGCTCCTGGCATACCTAGAAGTAAACGATCTCCTCAGTGATCGACAATACGGATTTCGCCGAAACCGGTCTACTGGGGATCTTCTAGCGTATGCCACTCACATCTGGAGCGCGGCCATCGAGAACCACGGAGAGTCACTTGCTGTATCTCTCGACATCTCGAAGGCTTTCGACAGGGTTTGGCATGATAGCCTTATTAGCAAGCTTCCTTCTTACGGCCTTCCCACTGGTTTGTGTGTTTGGATATCAGATTTCTTGAGGGATCGGTCGATTAGGGTAGTCATCGATGGCTGTTCTTCCGACCAATTGGCCATAAATGCCGGAGTCCCTCAAGGATCAGTACTCTCTGCAACGCTGTTTCTGCTGCATATTAATGATCTGCTTAAACCCGGTATCTTTGGGTACGCAGACGACAGCACCGTGGTGGAGAGTTACACATCTAACGCACGAACCAGTGCATTACAAATCCAGTCTCATAGGGAAGCGATGGTTCAGCGCTTGAACTTTTCTTTGAAGGCAGTCTCCGATTGGGGCGATGCCAATCTGGTTAAGTTCAATGAAGCTAAAACCCAGGCGTGTCTTTTCTCCGCCAAACGGAGCCCTTTCCAGCTGGCTCCTACTTTCAGGGATGTGTCCGTGCCGATATGTAACCATCTAGAGCTTCTTGGCATCTCTTTAACATCAACTCTCAATTTCGGCTACTATATTGAGTCCAAAGCCCAGCTTGCCTCAAAAAAGCTTGGGCTAAGGTGAAACAATACTTCACACCGGGACAGTTGCTTAACCTGTATCAAGCCCAAGTCCGGACGTGTATGGAGTACTGTTCTCACCTTTGGGATGGTTCTGCCAAATACCAGCTGGAGACACTGGAAGCTATTGAGAGGAGAGCCAAGAGACTCATTAACGACGACCAACTAGTAAGCAAAAGACTCCAGAGTCTCGAGCATCGCCGCAAAGTCGCTAGTTTATCGGTTTTTTATCGGATACATTTCGGTGAGTGTACAACGGATCTTCACAATTTGATTCCGCCATCCCCATTCTATAACCGGACATCCAGGAATACTCCGAAGCGCCATCGCTATATGGTGGAAATTCCATTTACCCGAACGAAGCGATTTGCTTCTTCGTTCATTATACGAATCGCCAGGGAATGGAATACCCTACCTGAGTCTGTGTTTCCGGTTAAGTACAATATGAGGGTCTTCAAAACGCGAGTGAATAGGTATCTTCTGGGTAAGCGCGCTCCATCGTCGATCGCATCATCGCTTAACATCAGGTGAGATAGTGGTCAAGTGCTCCCAGTTCGGTATAAAAAAAAAAAAAGTTTCGGCTTCTACCGGACGACCGTCCGCGGTCCGCTTCAGACGGAAGCGTGACCGCGGCGGACGTACCACAATCAAAATCCTGAAGAAGGCTTCCGGTAGAATCCGAAACATTATCGATAGTGATATCGACTCATAGTAAGTTCACGCTCAAACACCCGTGTCTTCATATAAAACCTATTACATACTTTCGATTTCAAAGGAGAGAGACTGAAAACACTTATCTAGTTCCGAACTGAAAAGTAAATAAAATATGTGTGTTATTTTATTCCATCTGTGTTAGTTTATTTATTTCCTCGCTATTATGATAAAAAGTATATCAGTGTATATTATCAATTACACCCTCGAAATATAAGAACTAAACCATTTATATATATTATATGCATTTGATTTCTTACCACCCTTGATTTGAATAAACTATGAAAATATTGTAATCGTGAATATTATAATGTATTCATCACATGCAGTTTTGAATTCATGTACTTTTAATAACTGCATCAACTGCAAAAAATGCAGTAATATGTACTAACTACATTTTTACTACAGTATAGTACTTGCATTCAGTCTATCTGTTCTGTTATTTATTAACGCCGAAATTATTGAAAGGATTGAGATAAAATGAATAAGATATAGGCCTATAAAGCTAAGGATTACTGTTATTTTTTGAATGGACGAATAATCATAAATCTTTTAGTCGAAGACGAACCTGTAGCATTGCTGGCAATTTAGCCTTTTAACAACATTTAAATTTTTGCATTTTAATATAGCATTCTTCATTGAGTTATGTATGACATCAAAAAAAAGTACTGACCAATGTATCTAATGACATTGACAATATAGAATTTCTTAGGAATCCCTTAGTCTACTGTAATAAATTTTCAGTCTACTCTATAAATCTGTAATATACGGTCCCACGCGTTGATAAGATACAGATAAGTACCCGTCAAATGATAATCATTACGGCTGCAAAGATTATGTTAAGACCCACCTCTAATTGGGTTATCCAAACTTTGATAAATATCGAGCGTACTAAATAATTACTGAATTCGTGTATTTTTGGCAATATTGATTCGTTAGGATATAGGGAAAAAGACATTATAAGCGAATATTACTCTGATTCCCTGTTTTATATCCTGCTCAGATAATATAAAAATAACAGAAGGATTCTTATTACTTTCACATAGGCCCGGCGTCTGTATTTTCGTATATTTATTCGTAAATATGATTTTAGGAAATTTATTTTTAGATAAAACGGGATTATGTTAGTAATAGGTAGGGAGCTGGATACAAAAAAACTATATGTTTTTTTCATTTAGATGACGTTATTAATATTAATGATAGTAGGTACACAAGACATTTTAAGGACTGTGTATGCCACCATGACAGTTCTGCAAAATAAAAAAAAATAGTTTGTTTTGCCTCTTATCGTCTAAATAATTCTTTAAACAATGGAAATCGAAGAGGGATCCTCTAAACACCTAGAACTCTGAATATGGATCATTATGAATGTTATTTTTTTAAACTATGGTCACCGCTTGCTTTTTTCCGTCTTTATAATTATTATTGATATTATTATGAACAATTAGCTTTGTTCTATAAAATAGTCATTTTTTTTAATACCTGATAGGTTAGCCTTTGACCACTATCTCACCTGATGGTAAGTGATGATGTGGTCGAAGATGTTGTTCAGGCTAACCTAGAATTACTGGCTCTCAAGGACAGCTGCCGGAACATACCGTTAGGTGCTTGGCGACAGATTTTCAACTTGAGGGTGGTAGCTAGCCAGGCGGGCATTCGCAAAATGCCCTAGCACCATGCTGTAACGACTGTCATCTTAAGACAACAACCGAGACCGACGGCTTAACGTGCCCTCCGAAGCACGGAGGCGCTCAGTAGTAATGTCCAACCTGCGGTGACCCATCCAAGTCATGACTGAGGCGGACGTTGCTTAACTTTGCTGATCGATTCAGAATGGCTAAGAAAACTTCGCTACGAGCGCTTCAATTAACAATACTTAAAATATTAATAATTACGACTATCAGCCCTGTTTCAGACGGTGTTAAGTCAGTGGTTAAACTGTCTCCCAACTTTTCTTTCTATTCGGTGAGACCTAATAAATTAAATAAAATCATGATAAATTAGTAAGGAGCAACACCAAATCAATTCGTATTATTCTGAACTATTATCCCTATCGATATATGAACAAATAATTGACCAAAATAGCAGCCAGCTCCTTAACTATAATCCTACGCGGCATCGCGCACCGTCTGTTCATCCATCCGTCCTTCCTACCTATAAATGGCTGTATCCTTCGCACCCTAACAGGTAACTATATTTATAAATATAATTATAGGTGAAATTATCTTGCCTAATAAATAATAACTATAACTAAAAACAAATATCGTGGGGAAGAGGCGCTTTTATTATATTTGCTAAGAACTCCGTATTTCTAAATATGAAGTATAATTACAAGCACTATCGCGTGCTAAGCGAAAATCATATCAAACAAATTATTGGAGTACAAAATTTTATGCCCAAGGCGGGAATCGAACCCACGTCCTCCGATATCGTGTCGGATGCCTAATACCATTTCGGCCACCTGGGACTTGGCATTTCTGCCGAAATTTTGTGCTCCAATTGTATTGCTTTAACCGTCATAGGGGACGGTGCGCGGCCATCAACCAGACTACTAAACTTCATCTGATCGAAAAAAGTGTTTTTTCAAACACTTAACTCTCGGTATCATGTTGCTACCCTTCTATATTTCTAAATTTGATTACAAGCGCTATCGCGTGCTAAGCGAAAGTCATATCAAACAAATTATTGGAGTACAAAATTTTAAACTCCGTGACTATCTCCGTATTTTTTATTATATGCTAGGCAATCCCCTATATTAGTCAAAAATATAATCAGTACTAATATTATAAATGCGACATTAACTCTGTTTGTCTGTCTGTCTGTTATGCTTTCACACCAAAACTACTGGACCGATTTGAATGACATTTGGTATGGAAATAGTTTGAGACCCGGGAAAAAACATAGGATAGTGTTTATCCAACTGCGCCAAAAGAGGTTAATGTTTTTGCGCGATAACCGACATACGCACTGGCGGAGCCGCGCCCGGAATGCTAGTATCAAATAAAATCAGAATACCGAGATACCATAATAACTATAAATTAAATACATCGTTTCTATCGCCATCGAGAGGAAGGGTTTTAAGAGCACTTGCAGCATTACCTCGTTAGATCGCAAGGCTCAACTTCTGGATAAAGTGAAACACACCCTGCGCGAGTCTGTGTTTCCGGCTAATTACAATATGGGGGTCATCAAAAACCGAGTGAATGGATATCTTCTGGCAAAGCGCGCTCCTTCATCGGTCGCATCATTACTTTACATCAGGTGAGATAGTGATCAAGTGTTATCCAGATCAGGATAAAAAAAAAGCTGCACCTGCTCTGAAACCCCCGAGGTGAAGGCCAGTCTATCCGAGATATCATTATATTCCCATGGTTTCAATAGTCAGTACCACAAATGGTAATAGTGAGTAATTGCTGAACTTTGAATATATTTCGCCGATAAAAATATAATATATTCTGTTGAATATTCAACTTCAACCATTAGGACAGATGGACAGTGAAGACTGGTATAGGTGATCGTTTTCTCGCAAGCAACAATGACGATCTACATACAGGGTTATTGGTAAAATGCTAACAACCTCTTAGGGTTGAGTTCTGCTAGTCCTAAAACACATTTTGAGATGTTTTTTTGTTGTTTAGAAAGATTTTTTTAAATATTTTTATTTTAGTTTTAATGCCTACTCCGAGCTCACTTTGAATAGAGTTTTGAATATGTACATCGAGCAAAGTAAAAAAAAATATGAAATAATACATTACAGGCACAAGAGACTTTTAACGTCAGGTGGTCCTCGTACTTATTCGGTCAAAAATAAATAAAAAAAACACAAAAAAATATCTCAAATTGTTTGTTAGGACTAGCAGAAGTCAACCCTAAGAGGTTGTTAGCATTTTACCAATAACCCTGTATAGTTTCATTTTGATATAGACTTTTGAGAGCTATTATTAGCTTATTAAATTCGGACTATTAAAATCTAGCGGTAATAATTATATCATAAGCTAAAACATATCTACACGACTAATTCGTTATATGCTTGCTGACTATATAACTACAATAAAATTATAGCTACAATTTATTTTTCAATCTTTCGCTCGATTATATCTGAATTGACCTATCGAAGCACAACACACCGTTTGTTAGTTAGTTTACGTAGTAACTATGTAGTATATCTAATCTGTGGTTTAGGTATATATGGTAGAAAGAACTCTAGCATAGATTAAACAGTAGTCTCTACTCTAATCTACTCTACTAATTACTTAAGCATTATAAAAATCCAGGTGTCGCTTGATGCCGGCAAAATAAATTATTCTTTGTCTCCAAAGTAATTAGTAGCGGACCATTACAAAAACTAGTGTTAGCACATTTACTTAATCTTCAATCAGCATCTTTTTTATACCAAGTATATCAAAATAGGCACCTAGTTAGCTTGTATTGATTTGGCCATGCCCTTGAGTGCATGACTCACGTTTTGATAAATTATTACATGGACAATGTATCAAGTAAGTACTGCAGGAATATTTCCTTGCATTTGAGACTAGTAATAAATTCTAATGCAAAATTGATATTTTAGATATCAAACCACAAATAAGTGTCACTACTTGAAAATAGATGTTATATAAACGCATTTGGACGAATATAGTAAGATAGGTGATACCTTTGTAAGTAGGTACATAACTAATAAAATTGAACACAATGCATCTGACAACTCTATTTCCCATTGTTAAATGTATGAATTAAGGAATAAATAATATTTTTTTATGCTCATCAGCCTGTATGTCGTATCCCAATGCTAGGCAAAGGCCTCCCTTCTCTCCTTATACAAATCCTGTACTTCGATTTTGGTAGCTAGTCCAGCTTTTAACCAGTCTTTGTCGTGCGAATCAAGGTCGTACCGCCAACTTTGTCTGGGTTGACCTGAGTATTATGTTTGGCACCTAGTTTGAGACGTTATTTGCCCAGCAATCGTCCGAAATCCGATACACGTGCCCCGCCCGCCCAGTTCCATTTAAGCTGTACTGCTTTAAGGGTATCATAACATTTTGGTTTTTGAGTGCAGTATCATATTTCATATCAGAGCAATTAATTTGAAATCTAGGACTATATCTATGATTGGCAAACCTCGAAGGGGGTCCTCTGCTCCCCTGTCAAATACCACGTCTGCTCACCGTATGTGAGGATATATATAGCCAAAAAGAATGAAGACGTAAATGCAGCAAGGTTATGAAGACTTTATCATGGCCAGAAAGTCCGAAGATAAAAAAAATTTAGATATAAGGTTGTGTCTTGACTGCTATCCTTGGCAGACTTGGGGAGGTGAAATTCTAGCCCGACACCTCCCTGGGCTATGGCTGACTCGCATATGGGTGTATTTTATACGGAATAATGCTTGTTTGTAACGTTTCAAGCAGGTATTTATAAAAATATTTACTAAACAACATAAATAGCTATAACTATGGTACCAATGTCATTTTAGTAATTACGAAATTATTATTTTTTATCATCACTTATCTTGCGAATTATCGTAAAATCATTGAGTCGATATTGGCAGTGATAGATATAATTCTACAATAAAAGTATCTCGATCCTTTTTTCGATCGTAAAAACTTTGGGTCCGATCGCTGTTTTTGATTAGCGTTTTTTAATTACAATATTAAGTAAGTTTATTGTGATGTTTTATTAGTTTTTCACAGAAGTTATAAAAATTCTTGATTCGCTTTAAAACATCATCGATCGCGTTACCACTAACCAATAGGTGAGATATTGATCAAAGGATGAAATATGATGAAATAACTAATGAAATTTAAAATGGGACCAAACGACAAGCATCAGCTTTCAAACAAAAAAAAGATTTTTTAAAATCGGTTCACCCAGTCAAGAGTTCTGAGGTAACAAACATGAAAAAAAATACAGACGAATTGAGAACCTCCTCCTTTTTTGGAAGTCAGTTAAGAAATATAAGTCAGGCTCAAAAACTGTAGAACACAAACTTACCGCGGCGGGCGTGGTTTAAAATGTTACAACATTACCTTCATGCGACCATTACCAAGCGCCAAATAAATTAACAAATCCAATTGAATTTTGAAAATTGGACGTTTTGTTCATTGTGAACTTGATGAGCCCGAAATCAAAGCGGTAACTGTATGAGCGGTACACTACATATTTATTCGTAGTAATCAGGTATAACGAACGGAGTATGTAAAATCATATTTTGCCTTATTCAGAGAAATCTAAGATGAAGAAGGGAATATAAGAAATTATTTTTTCGCCCAGCTTCTTGCCACCCACTTAAGTTTGCCTTCACATAAATATGCGGTCGATCGAAGCACGTAGCCAAAGTCTTGTCGTCTACAACTTCGTCAATGTGGCAGAGGAATAAGATGTATTCCAAAATTATTTAAGAGAGGAAAAATTATAGTCATGTGCGAGATCATTTTTCCTGTCGTAAATTTGTAATGTAATCCGCACAACATTGCATAGTTTTTATCCAACTGCGCAAAAAGAGGTTAATGTATTTGCGCGATAACCGAAATACGCGCTCGGAAAGCTAGTTATAAAAAGAATACCTACATCGTTTAGGTATTCTTTTTGTACCTAGTCTTTTATTTTCTCTATTTATTAGGTATTACATTTTGTTATACTGGACGTTTTTTCGCTGAGAACTTTAACCGGCTACATACTACGGTTAAAATGATACAGCATTTTAAAAGTAGGTAGGTAGGACGGACAGCAGCCTATGTTGTAATAGGGTTCCGCTTTCTAGTACGAAACCCTAAAAACGATGCTTTCTTATCAATAAATCGATATCAACCTTCCTTATTAAAATATCTTAGTAATATACATATGCAATATGTTACTCCGTATTAAAAACTATACATAATTGATTTATCAGTACTAATATTATAAATGCGAAAGTAACTCTGTCTGTCTGTCTGTCTGTCTGTCTGTCTGTCTGTTACGCTTTCACGCCAAAACTACTGGACCGATTTGAATGAAATTTGGTATGGAGATAGTTTGAGACCCGGGAAAAAACATAGGATAGTTTTTATCCGACTGCGCAAAAAGAGGTTAATGTTTTCGCGCGATAACCGACATACGCGCGGGCGGAGCCGCGCCCGGAAAGCTAGTGGTATATATAAGTCTCATGTGCTCATGTATTTTCATAATTAGTTACTGGACAGCTACCGCAACACATTATTAAGTGCTTGGCCTCAGATTTTTTACTTGAAAGTAGTAGCTAGCCAGGCAAGCATTGGTATATTTGCTATATTAAATTGCTTAGCCGGCGCGGCAGTGGGATCAAACCAGCCGGTCCGTGGTTTGATACACGGCAGTACAAACTTATCATTGCTCGACTTTTTTTTATTTGTTTCTTTCGCCTGGTACTGGACGCTTTTAAAAGGATGCTTAAATTATTGTATTTAAGATTGGGTATTTTAGATTTGATGACTTTTAAATGCAAACGTAATAAATACAATTTTGTACGTTTATGAAGGAAATATATGCAACTTGTGTTATGGGTAGTTAATAAAATATGTGAACTATTATAAGATAAAGAATAAGTAGGTAAACAGTTAATAGCTCTTTGTTGACATGAATATAATATGTTATCAAAATTTAATAATATTTGGCAACTGATTTAGTATAATTATCATGTAAACATGTTATAGAAATCTTGTGATAAGTGCGCTTATTGACATATAATAAAAAAAAATTGCTACATGATACACACGGAGATCTATAACAAACAGTGAATAACATTATACTGGATTTATATCTTTCTAACCATATCTTATCAAATCATTTGAAATGAAGAACGAGATGAGAGTGAAGGAAATTAGATATAAGTACATGAAACAGTAGAACCTCGGAATTAGGAATCCTTGTCTCTAGGAAACAGTCCGGTATGTAAGTATCAAGTAAAATAATACCCATAGCAGCATCTACATTTAAGCACCTAGAGCAGTGGTTTCTAACCAGTGGTACGCGGGAGTCAAAATTTGGTCCACGAACAAATGGCGAGAGCGCAGGTGACGCGGACCAAAGCAAGAAAACGGGGGGATTGCGGAGTAACAATTATATGAATAAACTTCGCGCCTCTATTTGCAAACTCCAGTTATGGGTAGGCTCCAGTTGAGGAAAGTAAATATCTATTACTAGCGTTAGTGTTATGAGTTATGACTAAAAGCTTAAGAGTTGTCGATTGATGAATTCAAGCGTTACTTCAAATTCAAAATCATTTATTCTATTTAGGCGTCTACGACGCTCTTATGGAGGTCAATTACAAATTTTAATATTGAAATATTCTACATTGTACTGCCACGTTCAGCAAAAAAATGTATAGAGCCACTGCGAGAAGAACGGGCTAGAAACTCGGGGCCATTCTTTTAAACGTCTTTTAACAATGTGTTGTATACAATATAATACAATTATTAAAATATATGTTTCAATTACGTAGGTGACAGGTGATAGCGTGGAAGACGCGGAATTTTCCAAGCATTGTTGTCGTTTAAGTAATCACAAACTGTGTAGTAGGATTTCTTAATCAAAATGTTTTTCACATGCAAATGTTTTTCACAACTTGAATTTTCCTTCTTTGAGCATTGTAATATGTTTGGGAATTTTACTATAAAGCCGCACACAATTACCAAAAAGGACCTTTCATTTGTCTTTGCTAGTCTAAAACCTGGTACCACTATTTTATATTTATTCCTAGTGTTGTAATCGTGGTTGTCACTATTTAATTTAAAGTTAATAAATTTTTCCTAACATACATAATATTTTCAAATATGTACAGACTCGGTAAAGTTAATATATCAATTTCTTTAAAAAGATCCCTTTCATATGTGGCTCGAATTGCTTCCCAGAATATTTCTAAGCAGATACGAATGTTGATCAAAAACTGATTTGGAACCATTGTAGTACGGATTCTAGTAAAATTGCTGAAGAAATCCAGGAAGAACTGATTAATTTCAAAATGATAGAAACTGTAAGGTAGCATTCGAATCTAATTTGCTTGAGATTTTTTGGTGTAAAAAAGCAATATCTTACACCAAAATTCGAGAAATCACCTTGCGATGTTTTTTTCTTTATTGTTTACTCAATCAGTTATTTATGCGAAGAAAGGTTTGATGATAATTAAAAACTGCCAGAAATCGATTGAAAGTGATGATTTGCATGTAGCTTTGTGCAATAATGTTAGTTCCAGGATTACTGAACTTGTGCAGAAGATGAAAGTTCAAAAATCACATTGAATAAAAATATACTTATTTGCCATTCTACAAAAAAAAAAAAATATTCTATTAAAATAACATTATTAAAGTATTATATTATTGAGTTTTTGATAAAATAAAAGTTTATTTTCGGATTTAATCAGCTTTTTTTGTGAATCGTGGTCCCCGATGACAAAAAAGAAATAAAAGTGGTCCCTTGTCAATAAAAGGTTGGGATCCACTGCCCTAGAATAAGCAAATTGTATGGTTTACCTTGAGTTGCCGCGGGTGCCAAGTCGTCTCGGACGCACACTCGGATACACTTGCTTCATCACCTTGCCGAAATCCGCCGTCGATAGTGGCTTCATATTACAGCTCATGCAATGTGCACTGTTGAACAACAATAACAAATTACATATTACTGTTATAATAATCCCCGTGGTATGCCGCATGCCGGGTTACAGTTGCACCCCCTATATATGTGACAGTCATAAGATGCGAAAGGACAAAAGAAACCGAAGGTGCAGCGCCTTCTGAGAACTATTATCTTCCACTGCGATCTCCAAAACACCTGCCGAACGTGGAGATTTCTGTATCTCTATAATATAGAGTTTCCCAGATGGCGCTGCAGGCGGGTATTGTCCCTTCGCATCTTTCAATATATTATATTGTATAGAAACTCAATAGTTTAAAATCAAGCTTTACGGCCAGAGAGGATCTTGAGACAATTGAAATAAGCCCCAACACGGTTGAGACGCTGACTTTCTGAATTTCCATCACTAATGCTGAAATTCCATCACTATCGGACAGCGTAGGAGTGAATGAGAGGCAGCGTTGGTGAAATCGCGATCCGTTTTGAGATACAATGTACAATCAATTGTGTCTGCAAAAGATAGGTCACTTCTTTGGCCTCTATAAAACTATTAATAATATAGGCCTCATAATATGACGCAGAACTTAAGACAAACACCCACGTCTAATTTTTAATCGTGGTTACTACGCCGTATAATTATTACTAACCGCTGAAAACCCGTAATTCAACAGACATTGGAACGAATGGTTCTTACAAAAAGCGAAACATACAAGATAAAGGCAATTCTTCTTTTTAAAAATCAATGCAGATTTGAAAGAAGAAACTGAAAAATAAGGATCCATGTTTTTGATATTTTCTGTAAGTTCAAACTGCACTATTATATTGTATATTTCGTACGAAGCTGTTCGGATCAAATCTCGTTGAGACAGCAATCATATCAACTGTATAAAAATACGTATTTAGTATATTGCTTGAAGAAACCTCTCGATAAAATGAAAATATTATATACACTAAGACAAGTATTACAATATAATGAAAAAAAAACTGTTAAATATCTGAATCGTGCCAAATAAAGACAGCTGACAATAATAAATATTCAAATAGTATGGATACTTACATGTATTCATCGTATACGTCTTGTTTAGGCAATGATACGTCAGGGTCAACTTCTAAGTGTGTCTGTATCCATATTACAGTTTGTTGAAGTTCAGCCCTGCAAATAAAAATGAAGTATACCTTAGTTGTGTTAGTACGGGAGCAAATGTTGGGTTAAAACTTTGATATCAGTTTACGTGACGATTTAGGCCTAGTTTCACCATACTGTTATTTATTTGACGCCTTGTTAATCGTTTTAACGGACTGTTAACTGAACCGAGTGTCCCACCAACTGTTAATGGATGATTAATTCAGTTAACTTCATAGAACGTAGACTGATTTAACAGCTCTGTTATTTTTAAAGACCCATTAGCTAATGCCTGATTTAGCCTAAACAAACATGGTATGGTGAAATTAGGCCTTAGCCGGCAATATTTTGATCGCGTTTTGTATCCATGACAACGAATATTTGTGCGATTGGTGGAATGTAAAGAAACTCTGCGGTTAGCTGCAATTTGATAATGACAGTGAAAGCACGCGTTTAATAATTAAATTTAAAAAAGTTTGGATACTTATTTTCTAAACGTCAAAAATCAAGCGTTTAGAAGTCAAGTTAGGTTTAAGTTGAACTTGGCTCAATTTATACTGTGAAACACGTGAGCCGAGTATGCTGGAATTGTTCAAGTTTAGGTTCACGGAAATACATAAAAGGACAGCAAAAACAATAGTTAAGGGTGAAATACTCAGACCAGATATACAGTACATAGTTGATGCATGAAGGTCAAGGCACACTTATCATATCGGCGCCACAGCCGTTTCAACGTCGCTTCGCCCCTTTCTCACGACTACTAGTGATCTTGTCATAAATCGAGGCAAACCCGATACAGCGCGGATTACTTTTGTAGTGGGCGTTGCTGTAAGTTCCATACAAAATATACTGAACGGTAAGTATTAAGGCGAAGAGATGTTGATAAGGTGCCGCCGGTGGATCAGTATGCGCCTACCTATTAAAGAATACATACCTTGAGCCTAGTGGGTTAATAGGTTGTTTAAGTGGGTCATGCGGCGGTACTCCAGTTGGCAATCGAAGGTACAAAAGCAGCCTCTCAGCTCCACTCAGAGCTTCTACAGCTTCAAGTAACTGGCCTACCCTTTGTCGACCCTCTTGGCTGCAAAGAAAGGATCATTATTTATAAAACTACTAGAGAGCAGCATAAGAATACAGCGGAAGAAGAATACATTTGTGCCGACCCCACAGAGTGACGAGTAAGGACAGGTCCTTGATGTGCCTGCTGGCTAAGTGGTAGTTAATGTCTATTTGTTTATTTAAGAAACACCAACAGTAACATATTTAAAAAATCATATACTTAGCACGTCCTTACTGTTTAGTTCTGATACACACATCAAAAGTGCCTAGGGATCAAGTGCGTTTTCGAGTTAATCAAGTAAGTTTTAAACAGATCTAATTTGGATCAGGGGCAACCTAAATGCTTTTATTTATGCGGAGAGTATTGTTTCAAAAGTAATCATCCCTTTGCGAAGCCGTTTAGGTAATTCGTTTCGTCTAATGCACAATAATGATAGCTAGAGTCGTTTCTTGCACTCTTGCCGATGTTCCAACGTTCTGCCGTGGCCTGCTCTATCGCCAGATCTCAGCCCCATTGAACATGCATGGGATAGTGTCCGTATACCTGGCGGGACCCCCGCTTGTTCGCATATATAGACGTGGACATTATTTACTATACATTTAGTATTATCTTAATCAGGTATATCAGATTTGGTATCCCTCAGATAATTGAATAAACCAGTATTAAAAAATGCATATGGCTAGCGGGGCCCTTTTGTCCTTGGGCATAAATATTATTTTTACATATACCAGCATTTAATATGTTTTTTATACAAAAATATTATCTATGTATTTTGATTGACAGATAATGGAGGGCTCCGCTGTTGCTTAATAACTTGTAAGATTTATACATCTAAATCCAGTGTAGCAGGATGTTTTTTTTGCGAAGGCTGTTTCTATACAACACGTACTAAAAGTAGGTATATGTAAAAATAATATTTATGCCCTAGGAAAGAAGGGCCCCGCCGGCCAAATATTTTTTTATACCTATTAGTTTTTTCAATTACCTGAGGGATACCAAATCTGATATATCTAATTGAGATATTACTGAAAGCATAGTAAATCATAGTGACATCCATATGCGCGTAAACACCCAAAGATAAAAGGGCCCCGCTAGCCATATCCATTCTTTCATGCTAGTTTATTCAATTATCTGAGGGATACCAAATCTGATATTCCTGATTAAGATAATACTAAATGTATAGTAAATAATATCGACGTCTACTTATACATGCGAACAAGCGGGGGTCCCGCTAGGTATACGGACACCATGGGATAATTATGCTATAAAGAAGAGCTCCGCTAAGTATGGATGTCGTGCATATCTCACAACAGCTTTTTGTATTGTTACATAGAACGTGGGCGGCCATTCCTCAAAGTGATTTAGATGAACTGATTTTAAGCAAGCCAAATCGCTATGCTTGTGTGATTAGTGTAAATGGTAGAAACACAGATTATTAATTAATATAATTTTACAATAAACATAGCAAATATCCTATTTTTTTGCGTTTTTCTGCCAAACAATTCAGTTATAGTTCAAAATATATATGATTCATAGGCACTTTTGATGAGTGTATATGAATATTTTAGAGATGTTTACAACAATTATCAAAAGTTAAGCGGTTATATAAAGAGAAAGATTATGTTATTAGAACTGATTTACACCAAACCAATATTAATAGGTTAAATCATCAACTGTAAATACAGTCTGAATATACCTAATTTATTTTATTAGTATCTTTTTATAACATAATTTAACTAATCATTACTTTTTTCTTTGAGTGTTATAAAGAGTGATAAAAGCTTATTATAGTATGCTTTTATGCAATAGGAAAATAAGTAACATCTCTTTACAAATGCAGAAGTCTCTCTGGGTCACTTTTCTAAAATCAAAGCTGGTTAAATTAAACAAACTTCAAATTGAAACTAAGTACCAAATAGGTCATTTTGATCCCAAATCGAAGTTAGTTACAGATTTTAGTTACCAGATGGGCCAGGACCCATTAATTGGTTAGTTGTCAATCTTGAAAGTAGACTGTCAATTTTTATAAACGCTGATATTTTCTAAAATAGCAATTAATTTTTTTAAGAGTTTATGACACAATAAGCAAGAGGCGCACCTGATTTTAAGTGGTAACCTCTGCATAAAACAGATACATTTTGTCACAAGTGACGAACTGCACTGCACCCAACACCCTGAGACAAACAGTTGTTGTCTCATGTGTCTGTAACTTTCTTTGTGCTTGGGGACAGATTATCATTTTGAGGGTTGTAGCTAGGCATATGAACATTCGCAAAATGCCATTTCACAATGCATTGGAAGCTTGAATCTCAAGCCAGCTGTGGAGATTAAACTAAAAGCACATGGCAGCCCATAACTACCCATATCATTGCTTCAAACGATTGGCCGATTATGTTAGCAATATTTTTTACACTAATAATGCCGCCAGGACACATTTGTTTAGTCAATGTAGAAATATACAGAATATCCCCCTAGTATTAACTGATCGCCAGCTACACTTACTTAACTATTTCCGTCATTGACATAGAGTTAATAATAATAATACATAAAATAAAAACTGTACAACAAACAGGGCAAATTAACATTTCCATGAATTCACTGTGCATGTGCCGAGTTAATCACATTGCAGAGGAAAAGGTTAAAGTCAATAACTGGGAGTTGCAACCTAGAGGTTTAAGGGGCCTCTTTACGATTTAATCGAAGCTCTCCACTACTATTCGCGCCTTCTAATGTCGTTTAAGATATGCATTTTAGATTGTTAAAATTGTTCCCGATAAAATGGTCCCGAATTTCTTGCCCGTTCTTCTTGCTGTGGCGCTATACGATTTTTGTTTGCTGAACGTGGCAGTACAATGTAGAATATTTCATTATTAATATTTGTAATTGACCTTCATAAGACCGTCGTAGACGCCTAAATTGAATAAATGATTGTGACTTTGACCTTGTTCCTAAGATGGCCTTTATTGCAGCCTTATTGCTTTAGTTTCTAGTATATAAATACACACATCAACAATGTCTAGGGATACTACATGAAAGACTTCTTAACTTAAAAACTATTTACAGTATAAAAAAAGTTTGTATATAAAATATTTTCTTCACCACCTCCTGTTTCGAAATTCAAAAAAATAAAAACAAAAACTCATTGAAACAAAAGAATATTGATTATTCGAATTTGGCGGTCGAAAAGTTAGTTTATGTTACAATACATTTTGAAAAGTTAAAAGCAATTACACATTTTCTTTATTGTAATTTAAACGTGTGTTACATTTATTGTTATGTCACGTCGACATTTGACAAGGGAACAGCAGATTAGAGCTGTAGGCATGTTGGAAGCTGGCGCTATTCAACGCGTGGTTGCTGAAATTCTGCAAACCGGCCAAAATGTAATCTCCAGGTTATGGTCACGTTATCGTGCTACAGGCGATGTCGCCGAACGGCATTCAGGCAGAAATCGCGTCACCACTCCTAGACAGGACCGTTTTCTTCAAAATATCGCTAGGCGACAACCCAATATTACGGCTATGCAAATGGTTCAAAGGCTACAATCTGACCACGAATTGTTGGTTAGTGAACAAACTGTAAGAAGAAGATTACATGAAGCTGGTCTTCATTCTCGCAGACCACTTCGGGTTCCAGCTCTGCGGCGGGGCAATCGCGGGCGGAGACTATTGTGGGCTAGAGAACATTTCACATGGAGTGACGAGCAATGGTCCATGGTGCTTTTTACTGATGAGTCTCGGTTTGGATTTCATCCGGATTCACGAAGATTAAGGGTTTGGCGAGTTCCTGGTAGACGAAGCCGTCTCCAGCATCCACAAGAAGTCCATTCATATCAAGGCGGGACTATCATGGTATGGGCTGGTATTCGTATAGGTGCGCGAACCGATCTCATTTGGATAAGAGGGAACATGAATGCATTGAAATACCGCAATGAGGTAGTGGATTATCCCACACAGGGTACAAATGGGTCAGGAGTTCCAACTCATGCACGATAATACCCGTGCCCATACGGCTGAGCTGGTATCAACTGTGCTTAGGGAACATGAAGTCAGAGTTTTGGATTGGCCTGCTCAGTCCCCCGACATGAATCCCATTGAACACGCGTGGGACATGTTACAACGAAGAGCTATGGTTAACTTTTCTCCAAATCTGATGACAGAAGAACAACTTTTCCTGCACTTGAAAAGAACCTGGGACCTGATACCGCAGCTCGATTTGGATAATTTAATTTTGAGCATGAATAACCGATGCCGAACTCTAATTAAAGTTAGGGGAGGAAATACTGATTATTAAATTTAATTAAATGCCTTTTTTTTGTTATTTTTGACTTTAATTTTCATAATTCCCTATATAAAATCCATCATGTACAAAGAAAAAAATTACACCCAAAAATAAAATTACAAAAAAAATAATCAAAAATCTTTAATGCATCTGTTTTTATGTATTGCAAGCATAAACCATAAAATAGACTTTAATTTCATATATAATTGTTTTAACAAAATATTTACAAAATTTTGTAAAATAAGGTAAAAATTAAATAACCCTAGGCATTGTTGATGTGTGTATATTTATTAATTCCATGTCATGTTCACTTATTTCTTCGTACCACCTTTACGTAGATGATCCTGATTTGCATGCAGGCACCCACTGACAGATTGAACGAAGCTACCTGTGTCATATAGTGCAATAGAGCAAGCGCTTTGGTGTAAAAACCAATCCAAAAAAAACACACTATGGCAACTAAAGTTACGCTAACACAATCTCTTCTTCTTCCAGTTCTTGACTATGCTGATGCCTCACGGAGGACCAGCTGAATAAGCTTGAGTGGCTTCAAAATTATTGCATAAGGGATTATTTTCGGTCTTTGAAAATATAACCATGTTTCCCAGTTTCATACAAAGCTCAAGTGGCTGCCCATTCGCCTTCACTGGAATATGCATATCTCTCTCTTTTGTATAACGTTTTATTTAATCCCCTTACTCCTTTATAACTGAAGGAACAGATCGAATTCCTGAATAAATCAAACAACAGTCTTAGGTCATCAGAAAATCTGATACTGGTTTACCGCTTCTAAAACATCTTTTTATAGCAGTTCATTTACTGTTAAAGCCGCATGTTTATGGAATACTCTTCCAGTAACCATAAGAAAGGCCCCAACATTAAGGGTCCGTTTCAGAATGGATTCCTACGGATGTTGGTGTTTTGTCTTCCAGACCACTTCTATACTAAAAAATCTAAAACGCATAGTACTCATAGAACTCACTGTTCTATGGGAAACAAACATATCTAAACACACAATAAAACAATAAAAACAAAAAAATATTATGACCTAACAAATTTATTAACCTAAAACAGTTATGTGGTTAATTTATCTGCTGTAGAAAAGGGGTATACCAGCGAAATCCCTATATAACCTACTGAACGACCTTGGCCTGCCAAGAAGAACCGTCATTTCCATCCTAGAATGTGTATTTAAGGCGGCATTAGTAGGATCTTACCAAATTTGTATAGGTAGGGGAGTGGGGCTCGAGTGGTATAGGAGAGCATGGATGCATCATAAAGGGGCCCCTTAACCCTACACCTGGGTTGCAAGTCCCAGACCCTCTGGCCTTTTCCTCTGCAACGCTATGGACCTGGCACCTGCATGGTGAATCCATGGAATGCTAAGTTATTTGTCTCTTCACATGAATATGTTATATTTATTTTATTCCTACCATATCACACAAAATAAAAGGGAGCTGCTGCCTTGATTGGTGGCAGTGAAGAAAAGTTCTATTATAAAATTCACATGTCTATGCTATATTTATTTTATCCTTCGCAAAATCTGTACATATCTATATTTTTTTATATGTTATTTTGACAAACAAGGGCCTCAAGGCCCACCTGATGTTAAGTGGACTATCTCTGCTTATAACAGATACATCTCGTCACAATGTCACAAATTGCACTGCGCCCATCACTATGAGACATAGTTGTTAAGTCTCATGTGCCTGTAATTTTGCTGGCTCTGAAGGACTGCTGCCGGAACACACCGTTAGGTGTTGGCGATAAATTTTCTACCCGAGGGTGGTCGCTAGCCAGGTGGGCATTCTCAAAATGCTCTTCCACCATGCTGTGAATCTCAAGCCTACGGAGGGATTCGAACCATGGACCTGCTGCACGGCAGCCCATAGCCAATGCCACTGAGACATCACTGCTTCAAACTAAGCTACAGACTGAAATGAGAAGATTGTCCAACAGTACAACTTGGTACATTTTTTATCACCTAGAAAAAGCAACTTCAAATAAAAGGGGAACACCAAAAATTGAGGTATGAAGAGCTGTACCATTGTATTGAAACTCAGCACTCTCAGTAGATAAACTGCTCATCTTTAAAATTGTGTGAAAGCCAATATGGATGTACAGCACAGTGTTGAGCTGTGGGACTCAGTCTAACAGTGTGTATTTCTTTCTAAAAGTAAACATAGTTTTGAAGAGATGCTCATTTGAGCCAATGCTTTGTGCTCTTATTGTATTTTACCTGTTATATGGGAAGGTGCTGTTATAAACTGGATTATTAGACTTCATCTTAATGCTATTATAAAAATGATTACAAGCACTATTGCTTAGCATGCAAAAGTGATTGTAATGATATTAAAAAGAAAAAAATATTATTGAAGGGCTGTAGATATGAAGCACTTTTGCCCTCTCTACCATGTCACAGCATACTTGCTACATATCCACAACTTCAGCTTTTGGAGCTTCGCTTCCTTTGATGCTCTTCTACTTGGAAGGGCAGACACCACTGATTGGTAGTTGCCTCGGGATGTTTCTGACACACCATTCAACCTATTCAACGAACCAATCCACCAGACTATTGTAGTAGCTATCAATAATTCACAGTCAGGAATAGCTCATTGAGTATTACACTATGTTACCCATTAGTTAGACCAAGCTATGTATAGTACAATATAAGCTTTTATTTATTATTATGTGTACAATGTCAGCCATATACTATTTATAGGCTACAACTATTCAATATATAATGAAGTGCAAAATGCAAAATTATATAAGGTTAAGGCTATAAAATTGATTCACAAAAACTGTTGTGTGGAATAAAAAAGTTATGCATGGGATAACATTTTGTTTCGTTATTCAAGATAACTATATCTATCTGTAAAAATATGAACATACATAGTGGCATATACCCACTTAAAGACAAACCTTTAAATATATCTGGGTTGATATTATTGCATTGATATCTTTGCAGTCTTTTTCCGCTATTATTAAACCTACAATTATGATAAACTATTCAAACATGAATAATAGATCACAATTAGCATTTTCTATATAGCAAACATTGATGAAATAAGGCTGAGTTTGACGCAGATACAGGCAAGAAAACAACACTTATTTTAATATTCTAATAATTTAAGTAACTGCCAAACTATATATTTTAGACAGAGTACAGCTACATAGGTAAAGAATTATAATAGTAGACGATATTTTTACTAGGAAATTAAAGAATTTGGTATAGAACAAGTAAGTACAACCTACCCAGTATTATTATTGTTTTGTCACCTGAGAGTGTTTTCGACGATTTGTTGCATAGAAGCCACTTTGTTGGAGTCCATTTTGGCCTCCTTCCCCCGAGCGGGGTCGGCGCCGGAGCCCGCCGCGCCCGAAGTTCCCGGTGCACTGCTTGGAGCGGCGACACTTTCTTTATCATAAGACGCAGTTTGCCTATGTTTTGGATGATTGACATTTTCCCTATGAAGTTTCGCGTCATCCACTATATCTCTTTCCGATTTTACATTTTTTGCACTGTCGTCACTAGTCCAAGGCTGAAATGGACTTGCACTATCCATTCTAGCCCTAGCTCGTTTTAATATTAAAATTAATTGACTTCATTATAAATCTTTTTCTGATCTGAAATTATAAAATGCGTAACAAAACTCCATTTTCTTGACATTTGACATTTGATCAGCTGTGAAGTCAGACAGAAGTGAGGTGGAGTGAAGGGGATTCTGTGATCTGTCCGGGGGAGACGATATTAGCCGACCACGATAACTGCCAACCTGAAATTTACCGGCCCAATAATTGGCAACCAAGTATTTCACGTCCATGTACACGAGTTATCAGGTCGGTAACTATTGGGATGGCTAATCCTTGGTCGAATTAAATCATACCGAGCGGTAATATCCAGCCAATAGTCACCGACTCGTGATTTACCGCCCCGATAATTGGCAACCCATGAACTTACGACCATTATAGTACATGGATTATTGGGCTGAGAGATATTTTGCCGGTACGATATTTACCATCCACGGATCTACCGGCCTGATAATTGAAAGCCAATTATAAGGTCTTGTCCACCATAATTCGAACAATGCTTAGTGGTCAGCATCGTATACCAACGTTAAGGAACTAATTAATGATGCGTTCAAGTTATATTATTTTAATAATTAAAATAATATAACAACTCGCATATCATGTTGACTGTATAATTATTATACAGTCAACATGATATGCGAGTTTTCGTTCAGATAGGTAAATTAAATTTTTGTCTACCATTAGGTTCTAAATAGATTTGAGCTTGACTACAATCGCCAATACAGATACAAATAATTAATTTGAGGAAGTGAACTGCTTAGTACCGATTGTCTCTGTATTACATCCTCTTTGGTACGTGCCATTACATCCTCTTTGGTACGTGCCATTACATCCTCTTTGGTACGTGCTAGCGCAATATTAACCATGTACGGTTGCCAAAAAATTAAATATAATACAAAATTTTTCTATGCCCGTCGAGTGGCGTATCCAAAAGAAGGGCAATGAAAAACAATTTCATTAATGTATAAAACTCGCTGTTTTAATTTCAATGGAACGATAAATAGCATAACGAAAATAAATATATTGCAGTCGTGTTTTTTACTTTTTTATTTAATTTATACTTGTTTCTAATACCTATGCCGAGATTGGTATTTTTTCTGCTCGTGTGTTGTATGAAGCATAGTCCAAAACAATGACAGCACGTGCAAGCAAATTGGGAAACAACTTTTCGTCGAGCCGTTTAACATACTTATTATCATAACTCATGTTCTCAGTGGCCTTTTGAATATATCGAGTCGAGGATATTTCATTGATTAATATTTTATCGCGCTCTTCAAAACTTCTGAAGTACGAATGAATGCATAGTAGTCATGGAAGTAATAAGTACTACGTACAACAGGAATGAGCTGTTGTCGCATAATTGAAGCTGAACGAGAGCTCAGTAACTGTACCTCTTATCCCTCTCTGGCAATGGTGACAATATTGAAATATGATTTAAGGCCAATAATTTTATTATAAAAAAATATTTTAGATCTGACGTCAGCAGATCATTGCTTCAGATGGATTTTAATCGAAGATGCTAATGATAAACTTGCTCTTTGCGGCACTGTATATTTCCTGTTTTTGCTTGCTTTTCACACTCGCGTCGTATAGGTAGGTACTTACCTACTGGTCCTTGTGGTACACGGCATGCAGTTGGACTGAGATAAAATTACGATATACTACCTATTGTGGTATATTTCATTAATTAAGTAAGAAAAACAATAAGTTTACATCTAAGTGTAATTCTAAATCAGATATTGTGAAATAAAACAGCCTTGTGAAGTTTCTGCCGCAAACCCAGCGTATGCCTTACACGTGTCATTGTTTCTAATTTTGCATTATGAGTTAAACTAACATTAGGATCTTTAGGAAATCTGAAATTGAAATAAAGTCATTTTAATATTGAAAGGAATAAAAAATACATATGTATTTAATTTGTTCTTGAACTAGGATTGGATAGTCATGCATGGTCACCATAATTAATCACTATCAAATTATGTTTAAAACTATTGAACCTGTGAAAAGATAAACCATAATCAGGATAATACTCGCTAACGCAAGCTTCCACGACACAAATTCTCCCCTTTTTTACTAAACTTCTTCAAAAATATCACGATATCAAAAAAAACTCCGCTATTAACGTCCGAGTTGGCAATTTCATGTGGGGTTGTCAGGTCAGGTGTCCATATTTCATACACATAAAAAAAACCTATACGCCAATCGCAAAATTTTTGCGTTAGTAAGGCTTTACACGTAGCAACATATAATATTGCTTTAACATGGTGGTACTAAATTATTATTTATGTTTAGAAACATTTTAATAAGTAAATGTTTTTAATTCATTACATTACATCAATCGCATATATTTCGACAAACAACGACAGGATTGAAATCGACTTAAGTCTGGCAACTCTAAGTCACTGTTAGAACAGGACACAGGGTTTAGTGGTAGCCTTCTCACTCGGCTTCATTTTTATTTTGCGCGCAACAAGACTCTTACCACCTTAGCATAAGGTTTTATTTTCTATAATTTAGCTGCATGACGCACAGATAGAGCTCATTCCTGTTGTACGTAGTACTTATTACTTCCATGATAGTAGTATAGTAGCCATAGACACTTTTTTTTGTGATGATTGCGTTGCGTTCGTATACATGTTTCTTTTTTTTTCGTTTCGTTTGATTTGTCGGGTTTCTCCATCTTAAAATATTTATCGTATTATTGTATTGATTTCAGTTATACTTTAATTGCTATTCACGGATAATAATAATAATAATAATATATTTATTTCACAAAAAGGTACAAACAAAACAACTGAAACTTAAAATTACTTCTTAAAAGTGGCCTAATTAGTTGCAAATAATACTTGCAGAATCTACACTAAGATGTACTCTTGTGTTGTAAATTCTGCATTCCCTTTGTATGTAACAAAATTGGTAAATCATACATAGTCTATTTTGATGCTAACAAATTCTAAATAAAAGTTGTATACTATTGAATTTATATAATTTATATATGTATATATATATTTATATATGTATATATATATGATGTGTGTGTGAGTGCGTGTGAATGAGTGTTTGTTTTGTGTGTAAGTGTGAGGTTATTAGAGTGTAAATTTGAGTGTAGTGATATATAGTTAGACTAGGTTGTAGTGGTTTACTGCTGTATCATTTAATTACCTTTATCAGCCTTTCGGTTTCTTCATGAGTTATATTTTGTAACCAATTTTCAAGATTAGCTTTTGCCTCCCTATTATTTAACTTTACAAAACCTTTTATGACTCTATTTACATTGTTGTACAAATACGGTCCTAGAAAGCAAATATGTCGCTTTGCAAGTGCTGAGTTAAATCTTTTGCTGTTAAATATTAAATCTTTCCTTCTTTTCTTACTAAAATTATCTTGTATTAAACTGCTTTTTCTATGTTGCGCGAGTATGATATGCTGAATGAATAATTTGCGAACTGTAAGTACTTTACAGTCCGCGTAAAGATCTGTAGTTGGAAAAAGAAATGGTCTTGATGTTGCAACTTTTAATACGGCTCTTTGTGCACGTTCTATTAGCATCATATACGTTATGCCGGCGCCACCCCATGAAGTATTGCAATATGTAAGTATAGATTTACAGAGGGCGTTATACACTGCAAAAATTAATGTACGATCGGCAACATCTCGCAAGTTCCTAAACACGAAAATAAGCTTTCTGACTCTTTTACTGAGTATCTCAATATGATTCTTCCACGTCATTCTTCTATCTAGGGTCACACCTAGGTATTTTATGAATGGGACATTTTGCAATAAAGGACATATACAATTATATTTATCACAGTTAGAGTGTACTTTTATATAGATGTTAGGTATTCTCTCTCGTGCATTGGTGAAAGTAACAAACTTAGTTTTATCAACATTCAACGTGAGCAAGTTTTCTTGCAGCCATTGAATAACCGTATGCAGTCCAGCCTCTGCCCGAAGTCTGACCTGTTCCCAATCCTTTCCTACGAAAATTAAAGCTGTGTCATCTGCATATGAGAATATCTTCCCATCATTTAAATGTAAGTTGCACAGGTCATTAACATAGACTAGGAACAGGCTAGGACCCAAGACGCTGCCTTGAGGAACGCCAAAGGTGTTAACTTCCTCATTACTAGTCACATCACCCACTCGAGTTCTCTGGATCCTTCCCCTCAAATAATCTGCCATAAGATGTAATGCAGTATCTCTTATTCCGACATGCTCAAGCTTGTTGACAAGTTTCGGCACCGAGACAGTGTCGAAAGCTTTGGCAAGATCAAGAAACACTCCTATAACCTTGTTCTTTTTATCTAATTTACTCACTATGTAATTTGTTAGCTCTGATACTGCTTGTTCAGCTGATCGTCCAGTTCTGAAGCCAAATTGGTTTGGAGATAAAATGTTAAATCTTTCAAGATATGACATAAAACGTTTATTAATTATCTTTTCCATAATTTTTGAAACGGATGGTAATATCGAAATTGGCCTGTAGTTCTCGACACTGTCTTGGGTACCGCTTTTGTGGATTGGAGTGATTATAGATGTTTTAAGGATTGAGGGAAATGAACCAGAGAACAAGCATAAGTTACAGATATGACTAATGATGGGTGCTAGTATATGTGACGATTGTTTAATCACTCTTGTAGAGACACCATCAAATCCAACCGCGCACTCATTTTTCAAACTATTTATAATACTCATGACCTCTGTTTCATCAGTTTCTATCATACCAATAGAGTTCAATTGGAATGGAATTTGTGTTGGTTCTGAAATAGAGCGATTGAGATGGATACTTTGAATCTTATTGGCGAGATTTTTCCCAATGTTTGAAAAATAGCTGTTTACAAAATCAATTGAATCTTGAGGGTTGTTTTTTATTTTTAAAAGACACTCATTGGAACTTTTCTGTTTTTCAGTATATGTTATCTTTTTAACTGTCTGCCATGTTTTTTTAATATTATTTTTATTCCTATCAAGCTGTTCCTTAAAATAGTTACTTTTCAGTTTTTTGAGTAAATTGGTGCAGAAATTTCTATATCTAGAGTAAGTTATTTTAAGGGTTGCGTTATTAGGGTTATCTTTCAAGGATGTGTGCATTTTGTCTCTAGTACGGATACACCGGAGAATTCCAGGGGTGATCCAGGGCTTGATGATACGTTGGTTATGTGGGACTCTGAATATGCGTGTGTGTGTTTTGGTGATTTCCATTAATTTATTCATAAAAAGTTCAGTGGCTGCATTAGCTTCTAAACACGTCATTATATCTAAAAAGTCGGTTGCTTTAATTTGTTGTGCTATAGAGTAGTAGTCTGTTTTTGTAACTAACTTCTTAGGGACGGATGAGTTAAATGCTTTAGTCTGGATGCTTAAAAGGCTGGGATAGTGATCCGTCACGCAAGTATTTAATACAACTGATAAACATTTATATTTGGTTTTGATCATAATGTGGTCCAAGCAACGCTGACCCCAGGTCTTAATCTTATGGCTAGCTAGAATTCCATGACTGGTTAATAGCTCAAGATAAGTGGCAGTATGCTTATCCATTGTATCAGGGTGTATATCCATATTTATATCGCCTATAACTGATAAAGTTGTGTATTTTTTATAGGCAGTAAGGACACAATCTAAACAATGCATAAAAGGTTCTGTGTTAACAAATGAGGGTGAACGGTAAAGTGCTATGACAGCTATGCAACTACCCAACGTAACAATGAGACAATCAGCACCTTCAAAATGTGGTTCTTTGATCCCTATATTCAAATTTGGTTTTGAATATACAATTATTCCACCATTTTGATTGTTACAATTCTTAGTATATGCAGAGTTGTAATTTGCAAGTGCAGGAAAAGGTTTGTTATGTTGGATCCAACATTCGGTTAAAATTATAACATCGCAGTCAAAGTCAAGCCTAAGTAAGAGTAGTTCAAGTCCGTGAAAATTCTTATTAATGCTTCTTATATTTAATGAAAGTATATTTAAAGATTTGCTGGTGGTATAAATTAGTGTTTTACATAACTCTGGCTGACATAATTTAGATTGAGCAATAGAAAGTTCATCTATCATATGGCATAGTTCTTTTTGTTGATTGTTATCCATAGTTGTTAAAAATAACGTTATTATTACTCAATCCATGAGTTGCTATGTTATCTAATCGGTTGTGGTAATTTAGTCGTGTTTGGTTTAGTTCTGCCCAGCTGATATTAATGTAAGATAATCGTGAGATTATTTCGTAATCATACTTGATGTAAGTGTGTATTTGTAGTGTGTAATTTTCAAATAAAGAGTGAGTTTGTGTGTATGTTTTAATGGATATGTGTGCGATAATATAATATAATATTGTTGTACTGAAATCAATGATATCTAACATTATAAGAAAGTCACAAAAGTATAACTGTGGGTCACTAATTACGCTATTAAGTTTTTTTGCTTCAGGGCTTCAAGTTGGTCTTCACTTGTGACAACGATTGGAGGCAAACCTTCAGCTTTCCTCATGAATATTTTGCTATTTGCTGTCCAGCAAAAATCATATACTAGCGTTCTGGAGACTTAGCGCGCCAAAAAGAAGAGTCTCTTAGCTTTCGGCGTCAGAAATTCCGATACGAAAATTGACGTTTTATCGCCTTCAATACCTAAAGTATGGGTATTTAGCCTGTTGGTAGTATTAGCAGCATTGTATTTTCTCACAGCCTGTAAAGCTCGGGTTTTTTGCAGATTCGTTCCAAATTCAACCACTATATGCCTTTCTCCACTATTTTTGCCTTTAATACGATATATATCCTTGATTTCATTCGTGTGCACATCTAGTTTGACTTTTGAGTGCAGTTTTTCCATAACTGTTGCTAAGTCTTGTTTTGACTCACTCTGCTTAGTCGGTATGCCCCTTATTTCCAGACATGTACTCCTTGCATGCCTTTCTAACTCATCGATTTTATTCTCCAGTTTTAATATATGCGAATCCTGCGTTACCTTTTCACTTTCCAGAACGGAAACTCTAGCATTCGTTTCCTCGTAGCTCTTTATGTAGAACTCTAGGGATTTTTGTAGTTCCGAAGTAGTTTTTTGTAGTTCCGCATTACTTTTTCTCACTTCCTTTACTTCGGAGAGAACTTTCACCAATAGCGCCATAATTTCTTCCTGCTTATCCATATTCAATGATGATGGTGTAGGAGGAGAGTTCTTCGGGCGCTGGCGTTTAGTGCGCACAGGAGGAGTAATTAAAGGAGAACCCTGTACTGGTGACTGTTTTGGTGGAGTACGCTGCATATTTTAAAAGATAATGTAACAAGAGAATATCAGTATCGAAGAGGTGTTTAAAATCCAAAAATTATGTTTATGCGGCAAATGATGTACAACTTAACAATTTGTCTTAGCGGGTGAAGTACCAGGCGCTCATAGAGTATTAGATGGTAGCCAGTACTATCGAGTATAGTTGGACGGTGATTGGTTGCCTTAGAACAATGGAGGCGTGTGCGCAGGCAAAATGTGGGAGGAGTTTCTTACTTCACAAGATGGCGGCGCTGATGTAGGCGGAGCCGGGTGGGTGGGTCCCTCTTTTTATCAAAATGGCCGCAAAACTGACGTCTGGTTGTAGTCACACTCGTAGCTCTTCTATTATATGCACTCCTATTTTTTACTTTCGATTTAAATTGAGTTTAATTTTGTTAAAATTGTGAAAAATAAATTAATATAGCTCTGGGGACGACTACTCGTTACCGAGGTCCGGAGGGAAGGGGATGTCAAGTTTTTGGTTGTGATGGAAATTCAATATGTTTATTCTGTTGTAATTGTTGGCTTTAACTAAAAATTTAGATCAGTAAAAAAACATTAGGTATATTTAAACTTGATACATAAAGAATGAAGATCAAGTAGGTATAGCCAGTCATATTTTTGTCGGATATGCTTTTATAAAACTATAAGAATCGGTCAAAATTCGATTTTACGTCAGTTTACGGACACCTCTTGTGCCTCTTTTCGATCGCCCTTTTTGTCAGTTCACGACCATATGAAAGTCACTGTGTTATTTTAGTGATACTTTAGTTTTATGTCTGGAATTTTAAATATTACAAATGTTTACAGGTTTAATTCGGTCAAAAAAGGAGACAAATAACGAGGCCGATTCTACACCACGAACTTGATTAAAACTTGACTATTATTGGTCTTAGTCCTGTCAGATACATAATTTGGTATTCGGAATAAGTTGAACGAACATAATTTTAATCCCCAAAATTTAAATCAGAGACTATAGTTAGTGGCTGTGTTATAAACTTTCTTGTTAATTTTACCAGCTCATCTGGCAAATAGTTATACAATTTAGTGCACATTACCAAATATACTATTTCTATTATCTATATTCGCCGCGGTCATCACTTGGATCGGTGACCGCTAGTGAATTACTACTGAGCACTTCGGTTGTTGTCTTAGGTGGTAGTAGGGCATTTAGAAAATGCCCGCATTGCTAGCTACCACCCTCGAGTAGATAATCTGTCGCCAAGCAATTAACGGTGAGTTGAGAGCAAGTCATTTTAGGTTACCCTGAATAAAATCTCCAACCATATCATCACTTACTATCAGGGTCAAAGACTAACCTGTCCGGAATTTAAAAAAAAACTAAAATTTCACAAATTGTTGTAACTTGTAACCTCTCAATTAATTTGAAATAGGAGGTACTCATGTTATTAGGATTAATTAATATTTTCGAAAATCAACTATTCTTTGCTTTCCTTATATTCATAGTGAAAAGTGGAATGTTTAACACGACTGAAAGTCCTTAAAAATCAATTCCTACTTGGACCATTATAGGGCTCAGTAGTATAGTCAAAGTACCTCGTACCTATGGGAATTGATTCCTTTCGATGCCTTTATAACAATCTACTACTTATTCTATTAGGTACCTACCTACCATGGTTTGTGCCCTGCCCACGGCAGCGCCGCGCGCCGGATCGAACTTCACCAATGGACCAATGAATGGAACAATGGAAGGGCATTTTCCGATTTCACGCCTGTCACCTCTTCCCCGTTTTACCTCTAGCCTACTAGCGGATAGAAATAAAAAAAAACAAAGAGTGATCACTGAAAATAATAAATTTACTGATCCGTAAGCAGTTTGGTAGTCAACACAAAATTTGTGGATCGTGGGTGTACGGCCGATCTGTTTTCACCTCGTAGGGCAGGTACTATAGATGGTGGGTGCCCCCGTAGATGGTACGGTATTTCGATGTTCAGCTCAGACGTAAATATATATCCCGAGTACGGCCTTCTTGTAGTAATTGTTGCGGGAACAGCTCGGTAGTAAAAGTTTTATAGTTCTGAGTTCTGGATTATGTTATTAGTTGTAAGTTTGTAGTTGTGGGTTTTTAGTTATCTTCTTAGTTCCTGCAAGTGATAATACCACAATGCTATGGCCTGGCATATCAAACATCTGATTTGGGGTACACCCACACGGCATCAGGATTAATGAACCTGCCTAGTATTGCCGTGGTGGTATACGTCCAGAACGGAGTTTACAAATTGTTACATTAAATAAGTACGTTAAAGAAGGAGCCAACTTATACAATTAAATTCAAATAAGCTTAAGAAAAGAAAACTAATGTTTATTTGAAAAATAGAAGGTAGTTAATTTTAAAAGATGATGCAATTTCAACATATTATATGTAAAAGATGGTAGTCATTATGATGGTGTTGAAACATCATAAACAGCATAGAAATGATAATAGCAACTCTGAAAATGAATAAGTAAACACAATGTGTACACAGTATGAAATTTAGAACATGATATAAAAAAAGGCAATTTATGGTTTGTGTGCTATTTGAATGCTGGCCAGCTATGCATAAAAAAAACTTCTACAAAAGCACCACGAGCTGTTAAAAATTAGCCCAAACACAGTTACTGTGATTTGAACAGGAGTAACATGAACTATGGACTCAGCTTGTTGATGATAAAAAATGTTCGTAATATTTCGCTGACGTGTGCGCGAATTTTTACATACGAAATAGAAACTAGGTTTCCCGTTTATTAGAGGATCACGCGCGCAAGCCCGTGGCAATCCCCAAAATTACAACCAAAATCCAGCCAAAAATCATAATAACAACGGTTGACTAATAATAATATGTATATATAATTATAATAATACGCTATCATAATATCATGACCCGGAGCGGCATTCATCTTCACAGTGAATAAAGGCTTTAAAAAATAAAACTCAGCCTTAAACCTGGTGTATTCAGCTATAATTCACTTTTCACTGAAAAATTACTTGTTTACCTAATTTATTTTAAACAGTTAAAACTCGCAACGTCGTCGTCCTAAACTTACAAATAGTAACGGCCCACCCAACTAATCAAATTTCTTTACGTACGAACGTACATTACGTTCGTACAAAGTATGTGTTGACAACTCGTAACTGCGCGCAAAATGTAAACAAGGTGATACTTGAAACTTGTGAGGTGTCAACTTTGGGTAGAAATGTTAGTGACCTTTTGTGTAGGTTACGAGCTAACAATCGCTAGATTTGGCGTGTTATTTTGAATTTTTTCATGTGCATGACTTATTTCGTAAAAAAAATAAGTTACGAGGTGTGGTGTGTGAGATATGCAGATATTACTGCTTAACTAGGTACATCTAACATGCAAATGTTCAGTCACAATCAAATAAAAAAAAGTTCTTGGCGACAGATTTTCTACTTCTTGAGGGTGGTGGCTAGGCTACGCAAGCGGGCATTTGCAAGATGCTTTACCACCAAACTGTAACAACTGCCATCCTAAGACAACAACTGGGACTGACGACGACCCTCCGAAGCACGTGCACGCTCAGTAGTAATGCCACTATAGCGGTCACCCATCCATTTATTACCACAGCGAACGTTGCTTATTATCTTAGCTACACTTCGAAAGCTTCAAACCTAGAATCTATGCAGATAGATTTTTTAAAAGTAGGTAACAAGAAGTAGGTATTTAGCACACGCGGGTGTGAAAAGATTTCTTATTTTGATTCAGCATTTCAATCTTTGGTTACTAGAACCACATCAACTCCGTGGGTGGGAAGTCTGTTTCACGAGCATTTACAAATTACGATCTAGAAAAACCGTAGCTCTGCAATCGTAACCAAAATAATAGGCCACGTTTGAAATGCTTGATCACGCACACAGTATGCGAAATTTCTATTTTTTTTATAATCGGAGTACATCACTGATGGTAAAGACGTGCTTAGTGATACCAGTTTGTAAAAGCTTTCTCATAAAAGTAGGTGAAATATATGTTTTGATTTTGGGGTACCAATGATTTTTTTTTATGCCTGACAGGTTAGCCTTTGACCACTATCTCATCTTATGGTAAGTGATGATGTGATCGATTGTTCAGGCTAACCCAGAATTACTGGTTCTCAAAGATAGCTGCCGGAACACACCGTTAGGTGCTTGGCGACTTTAAAGTGTTTTTAGGTAAATATATATGTAATGAACATTATTAAATAAATAATATACATGATCATGATCTCTGATTCGATGTTAATAAAATATTCGTATTTCGTATGTAGCAAGAAACCTCGAAATTGACGTAGGTACATATCAGTATAATAACTGTAAGTACTGAGTAGGCATGGTAGGTCTAAGGTTCGATCAAAAACAACGTTTATTCAACACTTACTTGGGTATGGTAAAATTGATGAGAAAAGTCTCACTTTTTGGCTTAAGTATATTTCTATTTTTTTATTTGTTAATGCTTATTGCTTACTTATATAATTTTTAATGCGACGAACACATAGTTATGTGTTTAAGTCGCGGAATTCTAAAGATTACTGTTCCAGTCGATGTTTTCTTATCCTTCACCAGACCTCAGAAATGCATGTCCAGAATATAGTGAATGAGCCCAATCAAATAAGCTTATAGGTACAAGGTGTACTTGCTATATGCATGCACGTCCCTACGATCTACCTAATTCTTTTCCATCATTAGACCTCAGGAGTTTATGTACAGAATATTATGCTCACCGAGTTTAAACAAATAAGCTTAAACACCGTGTATACATATACAATTACAGATGTTGTATGCCAAATATGCCGTAACAGGATAGGTACCTACCAAACGACGGCGTTACTATGGTAAATAAATAATGGTACGGAATGTGAACGGGGAGTAAATAATGTTGTACCTATAAAAAAAAACGTTGGTGACTATAACTAATCCCGCTCATAACTATAATTTTATTCCAGACCCATTAAGAAAGTGTATCATAGCTCGTTCAAAAACGTTTTTTTTATGCCTGATAGGTTAGCATTTGACCACTATCTCACCTGATGGCAAGTGATGATGTAGTCCAAGATGTAGTTCAGGTTAAGCTAGAATTACTGGCTCTCAAGGACAGCTGCCGGAACACACTATTAGGTGCTAGGCGACAGATTTTCTACTTGAGGGTGGTAGCTAGCCAGGCTGAATGGGGGCAAATGGGCGAATGCCCATTCGCAAAATGCCCTACCACCATGCTATAACGACTGCCATCCTAAGACAACAACCGGGACCCACGACTTAAGGTGCCCTCCGAAGCACGGAAGCGCTCAGTAGTAAAGTGGTCACCCATCCAAATCATGACCGCGGCGGACGTTGCTTAATTTTTCTGATCGGTTCAGAATGGCTAAGCAAACTTCGCTACGAGCGCTTCAAAACGCGTTATAAAGTTAGTAATTTCTCCCTTACACCTAAATGTGCGGCGGAAAAAGTTAAATTGAAATTCATTCCTTCCCTCCGTAGCAGTGAAGAAATGTTGTACTGCAGTCTGTCTGCACTTCGGAAAAAAGCGCGGCAATTTGTTTTGTGAAAAATTTTTTTTAATGAATCAATCTAATCAAATCTAACAACACGCATGTATATTTAATTCTTGGTTTAAAAAAACCTATTGTGTGCTCCCCAAATTTGACTAAGTACGAGTACATTCCTTTGGGGATATTCGAGGACCTCCAAGATATGAATATATATAACAAATTATCAGTCCAGTTGAATAAAAATTATATACCTAATAATCTAAGATTTTTTTACCTGTAGATGTGTTGTATGGCCTCCATATTTACTAGACGAATTCAGGGTAATCACCTGAGTCACTACCAGTCTTGCACTTCCAAGCGTCCGGTGAATACATCGCCGCTAATCGTGTTTTTTAGGAATAATCTGTGGACAATATGCCTTTCTTGTGTCTTTAGACTCTGCACCAATTATACAGGCACTGTGAGAGATAAGAAAACTGTTTCATTTCACGCGTAATTATTGCTTTTATTGATGAAATAGAAAATATCGTCATTTTGTTTTATCTTAGGAACTAATCTCAATGAAATGGATGAGCGAGATATGTGTATCGTTTGGTGTGAGAGAGTGAAAGAGATCGCAGCATAATGGTGATCGGAACGTCTCGTGGCGGTTCGGTGGTAACACGAATTGCTTATTTATCTCTTTCTAACAACAGATATGACGCATAATATTTGAACGTTCTTTCCTTGTCATTACAAACTGCATATACATGTGCGTAGGTATGTATATAGGTAAATTCTAGTAAGCTTTTAGAGCAGTGGTGTTCGGATATAACTAATCTAAATATTTCAAATCATTGCCTAATAATAATATTTATTGTTCAGATAACATGATCCATTTTGTTAGTAAAAGCTTATGTCAATGTGTTATTTATTCTAATATCATAAACACATCAAAATCCTATCATATCACATCAAATCACATTATGTTTTAAAAAATAATAATAATACATATATTTTCATCAAAGTCAAAATTAAAAATCATATAAAAATGAATATAAAAATCCACATTACGACATACCTATTGTATAAAATATAAATAAAACATTAAAATTATGTGATTGGCTACAGACAAAGCACATGTGCTCTGAGGCTCTACCCTGACCCAGATAATTCAAGGATATTTAGTTGATCGTACACCTATCTTTTTTTAATACCTACGCTACGCGCAACGGTTGCCTTTTGAAACATCGTAGGTATTGCTAATTGTCACAGAAATTCACGTTCTGTGAATTTCTGTGACAGATGGCAATCAGCCATACTAACACATTCTGTAAAAAATTCAACCAGCTACTTATTACCGTTCCAAAGATACAGACCTATAAAGGTCAGCCATCCATGCAGCTTTGTAATAGATTCCCTCTTTCTAGCACAGAACCCTAAAATCTGTTATTTAGCCAATAAAATGTGTAGGTTTATATACACTAACTAAGTAGGTATCTATTTACTAATATTTAACATTTTATTTGTTCACATTAACGATATACACTACGATCTTACCTACCTACATTTAAAAGCAGACTGAAAAAAAATCTCTATCAAATAATACAAACTACAGCAAGCTAGTGAGATAGGTATATGCTACACATACGAGTAGGTAAGGTACGCATGCATGTAGCTAGCGACCGAGTCCGAGTAAGTGTTCGCCCTAAAGTCGTTAAACACCTATTCTGAAGGATGTGGGTATAAAGGATGATTATTTTATTCATTACTTTTACCTTCAAACAGCTTAGTATTACCATCATCTTTTAATATTGAAAAAGTTATCTAATTATACCATAAATTATAAAACTATATGAAGTATAGAACACATTTTTGTGGTAATGTCTGAACCTTACAAACAGTTCAATTAGTGACATATTTACTGTACTGTATCAGCCGGATCGTCCACTGCTGAACACAGCCTCCCTATGTAGGGGGTTTTTGCCATAATCCCTACGCTTGGCAGGCGGCTTGGGGATCGCAGTGCCAGATAGCATAGTTCCAGCGCCTTCTAATAGTATTTTACCTTAGTCGACTTTTACGACACCCACACAGGATGAAATGGGGAGGTGCAATTCAAACCCGGCACCCCACGGGGGAGTGACATACATACATCATATTTATTAGGTAAGTGTGTAAAAATGATTTTCTTTTTAAATAACCAAATTCAATGTAAAGTTTTGCATTTATGTTAATCTAGAGAAAGAGAAGTTCAACATTTAAGTTACTATGCATTATCTAGCAATAATTAATTAACATCAGGTGGGCCTCGAGCTTGTTCGGACACGATAACATTAAAAAAAGAATCATACAGTAGTAAATGACATTAATGCTTATGCCTACCTGAGTTCTAGCGTTTCTAAAATAACCATAATAATTACAGAGTTAATCCAATAGCAAAAGTAATATTCATGTGTTTGGTGACATTTATTCCTTATTACTAATAATAGCTTTCCAACCGCGGCTCTGCACGCGCGTATTTCGGTTATCGTGCAAAAACATTAACCTCTTTTGCACAGTTGAATAAAAACCATTCTGTGTCTTCTCCCGGGTCTCAAATTATTACCATGCCAAATTTCATCCAAATCGATCCAGTAGTAGGTTGTCGTGCAAAAACATTAACCTCTTTTTCCACAGTAGAATAAAAATCATTCTATGTCCTCTCCCGGGTCTCAAACTATTTCCATGCCAAATTTCATCCAAATCGGTCCAGTACTTTTTAAGTTTATTCTTTGCATACAAAAATACAAATCTTTCCTCTTCTTTAGTATTTATAATTATTCATAGTAGTTTTGTAGAAGCAGTTGAATTGGTTTCAACTCTTCGATAGGTGTAGTTAGTGGCGGGGGATCCTGAATTTTCCGTCCACCCACTAGTGGGAAAGTCTAGTGGGTCAATGGGGCATCCCCCAAAGTATCTACTAACTTTTAGTATAGTACAATATGAAACTAATATGAATAACCATCAGTTTCAGTGTCTGTCATTCTTTTCTCACATAGGGTAAATTTGTATTCCAAACAATTTGTATTATCTGTATTACTGGCATTATTTAATTTTCCATTTCAATATCATAAAATAATAATCTATGGCTATCAATTATAATAACAGTGATAATTACAATACCCTCAACACTTTAAATTCTTCAATTATTAATAACTTAATAAATTCACCCACTTCCTAGGAACATGGGTAAGTTTTCACCGTCTTGTGTCTGTCAGAAACTATCTTTATTAGGTGTATGCTTTGAAATAGAGACTTATTTATGGACAGATGGAAAAGACAATGGTGTCTCTTGCCTGCCAAATTGTCAAGTCCAATTTTACAAAGTTGCCTTTTATCATACTATATAATAACAAATTATTACTACTGTAGCCTCAAAATTACACAGTCATTTATATTTCTTTATTCTAGTTGACAATAGTTAACAAATAAAAACATAATGTGTAAGTATGTTATTGCACAGTATAATAGGTTCTAAGAAAAAAAATATGTATATATTTCGAATAGTCACAATTTTTTATGGAATTTTATGAAAAACTAATTATGAATGATACACTATCAGATAATGAACAAACCATTTTGTTTTTTGATAAACACCTGAGAGTGAAATTCAAAGAAGTATTTGTTAATCTTTACCAGCTGGATGAATTTTCAACCAGTAGAATGATGATAATATAGTATTTTATCTTTAACATTTGTTAGCTGTGATAAATACCAGACGAAATCATGAGTATATGCCATCAATGTATACTCTTAATTTTGTTGTTAAATCAGCAAGGATCAAAGTTCAGCTATTCAAGAGTAAGAATGTATATTATGCTCAATTACAAAATTTGGCAAATTTCAGGTTTTACCAAAAGTAAGATGTATATTGTTTTGCTTTTGTTTTATTTGCTGCCACAGATATTTATAGTTTTAAGTAACACCCACATAATCATTTCAAAATGCATTATTAGGTAGTCTTATGTTCTGCTGCAATTCTTGTAGATTATGGCGCAGTAGTATAGGTTATTTGTGTTGTAGAGATGAATTCTTATTGTCTATGATTATATTCTATGTTTTAAAAGCAAGTTATTTTCAAACTTGGAGCGATTAGTGTTTTGATAAATGTCTTGAAGAAAATTTTCATTGTACTAGTTTTTGAGAATTGTTTGGAGCAACTTATAAGTTTGTAGTCGATGTAATTTTTTATAAAGATGTAGAGTGTTCAAAGGTATTAAGAAATTAAAAATGTGTGAATGAATTAAAGCCGTTTATATACTGGATCCCAATAATTAAACACCTTGAGGGCGGATTTGAATAAAAATTTGATTCACTAAAAAGTAGTGGCAAGTTTAGCTATATAATTCAGGCTTTTAAATTTAGACACTTCTTACAGAATACATCAGTAGGTACATAATTTAAACGACATCAACTCAAGCATGTGTGAATGAATTAAAGCCGTTTATATACTGGATCCCAATAATTAAACACCTTGAGGGCGGATTTGAATAAAAGGTCATGGGCCCTTTGCCCTCAAGGATAAGATGAAGATGAGCTGAGCTACCTACCCTGGAAACCATATGGTGATGAAATTATTATTTTATTTACTGGAAATAATTATATAGAAACATGACAGAGGAACTGTCAAAACTAGATAAAAATACGAACTATATTATTTGGAAAAAGAAATTACATTTATTACTATTATCAAAAGGACTAAATTCAGTTATACAAGGGTTAAATGATGAACAAAAAAATAAAGGTAGATTTTATTAGTAAAGATGCAAAAGCCAGATTTACAATAATTAATTCTGTAGATACTTCATATATTGGACGTATAATTGACTGTGAAACCGCAAAAGAAATTTTAGACACATTGGATAAGATATTTTTGGGCCAAATTGACACATAGAGGTGTCATTTACTCCAAGATTTTTATAACTATAAATTCGAAAAAACAGATTTACTAGAAGATATCGGCGACCTAATGAACATAGTTACCTCAATCAAAAGTACTGGGATGAATCTAACTGATACTGAGGTTGTGTCGAAAATATTGTGCATTTTACCTAAAGAATTATCGAGCTTTAGGACAGCTTGGGAATCAACTGCTAAAGAAGAGAAAACTTTTGTGAATCTTATTTCCCGAATACAATTAGAACTAAAAATTACAGAACGGGATACTAAAAATAAAGAAAATTGTGATACATTTTTAATAAATGTTTGTTATAATTGTGGTAAGAAAGGACACATAGCAAAATTCTGCAGAAATGATAAAGGATCCAAGAGCGTGAAGAATAACAGCATAATAACATGCTTCAAATGTCTGAAAAATGGACACAAAAATAATGATTGCAAAGAAAAATACAATTGTGTGTTTTGCAAGACAAACACACATTTTTCAAAATTTTGTTTAGAGAAACCACAATTTTCGGTGAGTAATTTTACAAAATTAAACAGAGATGAGGAGGAAACTATTGAGTTCATACTAGATTCCGGAGCTAGCAGTCACATAATTAATTCTGAAGTATATTTACATTTGAAAGAAAAGTGCAATTATAGAATCTCAACAGCTGATGGTAATACACACATTATAGACACTGTGGGTAAAGTGTTATGCAAGTCTAACACAAATTCACATAACATTACCTTCAATGATGTGTTACTAGTCCCGAAATTGAAGAAAAACTTAATTTCAATTTCAAAAATAGCAGAAAATAATTATAAAATTGTGTTTTTCAGAAAAGAATGTAAAGTATACGAAAGAGATGGCAGCTGCTTACTGACTGGTGAGTTAAGGGGTGACGGACTGTACTATGCAGAGTTGTCAGCAACTCGGTCAAGCACAAAGTCAGTAAACTTAATTCAAAACATAAATTTTTGGCATCGAGCTTTGGCACATACATCAATTTCAAAAACAAAACAGATAGTTAATGGAATAAATTCAAAACATAGTGATAATTATATTGACACCTGCGAAGTCTGCACACAAGCAAAACTATGCAGAAAACCATTCAATACCGAAAGGAATAGAGCTACTAGGCCATTAGAAATAGTTCATAGTGACATCTGTGGTCCAATAGGTTCAGACACGTATGATGGTTATAAATATATTATCACTTTTCTAGATGACTATACACATTTTGCTAAAATTTATCTGATCAGAACTAAGAGTGAAGCCTTTTCAAAAATTACTAATTACATAAATTTATCTGAAAATCACTTTAACTTAAAAGTAAAAACATTTAGGTGCGATAATGGCGGTGAATATAGTTCAAATAATTTTAAAAAATATTGTTTAGGTAAAGGAATTTCAATAGATTATACAATACCGTATACTCCACAACATAATGGTAAGGCAGAACGATTAAATAGAACAATTTTGGAGCGAACCCGTGCTCTTTTGTTTGACATGAAGTTACCACAAGAGTTATGGGGCGAGGCGGTGTTAACAGCAACTTACATAACTAATAGGTGTTCTAATACTATTAATGACAGAACGCCAGCAGAAATGTGGTTTAATAGAATTCTAAATTTGAAACATTTAAATATTTTCGGTTCTTTGGCTTATTACAAAATAAATACAAAACTCAATAAATTAGATTCCAGATGTGGTAAGGGTTTGCTAGTAGGATTTACGAACAATGGATATAAGATTTGGGATCCGGTGGGTTTGAAGGTATTTTATTCAAGAGATGTGACTTTTAATAATAATGCGAAGGATGTTTTGGAATTTTTAAAGCAATGTAATAGGATTGCGAAAGTTACAGATTTATATAAATTATTTAAAGAAGAAGAGGAGTTGGAAGAACAAAACGAGAAAAGAAATGTCATCACAGCTGATGATGGTTGTCAAGTTGAGAGGGGAAGTTTGTATGGAGAAAGTAAGAAGAAGAAGACAGATGTTGAAGCAACGAAGGAGGAGGAGTTTTCTATTTTAGAAGAAGAGAGAAATGATGTCATAGATAATGTTTTAGAAGAAGAACGAAATGATGTCATAGAAAATATTTTTGAAGAGCGAAATGATGTCGTAGAAGATGTTTTGGAGGAGGAACGGAATGATGTTATAGAAAATAAGGGAATTGATGTTTTAGAAGATAGTATTGCTGAAGAATTATTAGATAATAATAGTAGAAGAGAAGTTAATTTGGAAGATAGTAGTCAAGAAGTGAATAATGGAAATGAGATTGAAGATAATAGTAGATTGACGGTGGATGGAAACGAGTTGTTTGTGGATGCGGAGGAGTCCGTTGAAGAAATTAGTAGTAAAAGGATTTTGTCAAAAAAGAGATAGAAAATTACCAATAAGGTTGAAAGATTATGATTTAGAAACATCATTTTTAACTTACAGTGAGGTATTGAAGAGTGATGAGAGAAGTTTATGGGAAAAAGCTATTAAAGAAGAGATGGATTCTTTGGAGAAAAATAAAACTTGGGAAGTAGTTGATAAAATAGAAGCAGGTAATAGAAGATTGATAACTAGTAAGTGGATTTTTAATGTGAAGTCGGAAGGAAGATACAAAGCACGACTTGTTGCTAAGGGATTTTTACAAAAATATAATGTAGACTACAAAGAGACTTATAGTCCAGTGGTAAATACTACTAGTGTACGATTATTGCTTTCAATTGCTGCACAGAAAGGTCTAAAATTAAAACAGTTTGATGTAAAGACAGCGTTTTTGTATGGAGAATTAAATGAGGATATCTTTATGGAAATTCCTTTAGGTTATGATTATGGTGAAAATAAAATTTGTAAATTAAAGAAGAGTATATATGTTCTTAAGCAAGCACCGCTCATGTGGAATAAGCGGCTAACTGAATATTTAAAGAAATTGGGTTTCGAACAGCTGAAATTAGATCCATGTTTGTTTTTATGTAAAGAAAAGGAAATTTACTTGGCTATATATGTTGATGATGGAATTTTAATAGGAAATTGTGAAAATGAATTGAATAATATCATGAAAGGAATGCAAAAAGAATTTGAAATTAGAAAATTTGATAAAGTTGAGAAGTTTATCGGTATTGATATACAGGTTGGAGAAAATTATTTGAAAATTTATCAGGAATCTTATATTGGTCAAATGTTAAATAAATTTGGATTTAATGACTTAAAAGAAATTATTTTTCCGAATATTTTAGTTGATACACATCAAGAGGGGAAGGGTAATAGTAGTGATGTGCATCGTTATAGGCAGTTGATAGGGTCTTTACTATACTTAGTAAACAAAACTAGACCAGATGCTTCATTTCATGTTGGTTATTGCAGTAGACATCAAGAGTGTCCTAATTTAAATGATTTTGCCAATATTAAAAATCTCTTCAGATACCTTAAGAGCTCTATATCTTCTGGTATTCAATATTTACGTGGAAATAGTTTAGTTTTGACTGCATATTGTGATGCAGACTTCGCTGGTGATCCTGATACTAGGAAAAGTACGACTGGCTTTGTAGTGTTGTACAGTGGTGGTCCCATACATTGGTGCTCGCGTAAACAGTCCGTCACCGCTCTCTCCAGTACGGAAGCAGAATACATCTCTGCCGCAGAATGTATCAAAGATTTACTTTATGTTCAAAGTCTGATTAAAGAAATTACAGGTCATACTCCAAAAACACAATTATTTGTTGATAATCAGTCGGCTATTGTTTTAATTAAAAACGGAATTTTAAATCGCAGAAGCAAACATATTGATGTGAAATATCATTTTATTAAAGAAAAGATAGATCAAAATTTAATTGAAATTTTCTATTGTCCAACCAATTCTAATATTGCGGATATTTTGACAAAAGGATTGAACAGAACCAAGTTTTTACGTTTAAGAAAGCATATTGTGAGTGATCAGTGAGTTTGATGTGAACTTTAATGAAGTGAGTTTAGTGGTATAGTTAGTTAATTATGATAGGTGTTAGATGTTATATTTTGTAGAGATAATGTTTTGGAATTGATTTGAAATTTAGGTATTAGTTATAGTATTAAGATTGTCTTGATTGTTAATTTGAAATTTATATTTAAGGGGGTGGTTTAATATAGTATGTAGAATGTAATGATAGGAAGGGAATACTAGTATGGGTTTTTATTTTTGTTTTAATTATGTGTTCAATGTTGAAGTTGTATATGGGGTGTTCTAGGAAAATATGTTAAAGTTAAATACAGGTTGGTTTTAATTTTATTTGAGACAATATAAAATTCAGAGGGGATGTTGTAGAGATGAATTCTTATTGTCTATGATTATAGTCTATGTTTTAAAAGCAAGTTATTTTCAAACTTGGAGCGATTAGTGTTTTGATAAATGTCTTGAAGAAAATTTTCATTGTACTAGTTTTTGAGAATTGTTTGGAGCAACTTATAAGTTTGTAGTCGATGTAATTTTTTATAAAGATGTAGAGTGTTCAAAGGTATTAAGAAATTAAAAATGTGTGAATGAATTAAAGCCGTTTATATACTGGATCCCAATAATTAAACACCTTGAGGGCGGATTTGAATAAAAATTTGATTCACTAAAAAGTAGTGGCAAGTTTAGCTATATAATTCAGGCTTTTAAATTTAGACACTTCTTACAGAATACATCAGTAGGTACATAATTTAAACGACATCAACTCAAGCAATTGCTGGTAACTAACACTCGCTTATCGGTGGAAACAAGGCTGGCAAAAACTCTTTGTCACCAAGTTCTTCATGGAATTGGAGCAATAACGGCGGCCTTGTGTTGCATCCGCATTGCCAGAATCCAAGACTTGCCAAATCTTTCATAGGTTTGTTGAAACTGCCACCAGTTCAGATTTTTTCTGTGTATTTTGCTTTGATTTATTATTCTGGATTCGGTCCTAAAGTCTAACCTAAACAGCGTTATCTGAAACTGATACATAACCTTAAATTAATACACCAAAGAAATATGTAGCACCACTGAATTTCAAACATAAGAAATATAATTCGGAAGTTTAACTTATAAATAGTTTGAAGACACCTACCGTTTCTAAGTATTGGCTGATGGATCCGTTTTTAATATGGTAGGTTTTACTACATTCAATAGAATTTAATCAAATCACTATGATTGTTTGTTTCTTTCACAACAATCACTACGACAATAATTCATCGCTGTGATTCATCGCCGGCGCCATTATTTATTTGGTTTGCCAGATTGTCAGCATTGCGATTTTGTTTTGTTTTGTAAGTAATAGTATGAGTACAGCCTAACAATTTTTACCATGCTGTCAAAGATATTCCACCAATAGCATCGATTCTGACGTCATTACTGACCAATAGGAAAAATGACCATCAGCCAATTGGAGGTGGTCATGGATTATCAGGCTGGTATTTCACGGGCTGCGCAATACAGCCTGGGAAACAAGCGACCCAAGAATTACCGACATGATAAATGGAGTACTTCATGGTGTACATGAGTTATTGGCCGGGTATTATTAGGCCGGGCAGTATGAGCCGTATTATATCTCCATCGGGGTGGAAATCTCAGCCCAATAATGCGCAGCCTGTGAAATACCGGCACGATAATTGAAGTACACATGCATGAAGTATCTGGTCGTGTATTATTGGGTCGCCAGTTATCGAGCCGGTCATTCCGTGGCCGGTGGTTATACACACTCCTGTCCGGGACTTACAGATAAAAAATGTAGGAGGGCTCGTAGTGAATATAAAGCTACCCACAGATTAATCATAGGCGTTTATTTGTTATTGTTGCAAACAAATATACATATATACAGGGAGTCCCTCGGCGCGCGGCGATGCCACATTGAGGTAAAGTACCTTGAATATTGTAGATGGAACATTTTACTGAAAGAAGACATTATTTGGATTTCAAAAACAATTTAAACTGCATTCATGGATAATTACATGATTGAAGGAACCCGTTACATGAGAAAAAAAAATATCCTGTAGTTTTGTGGCATTTATTACGCACCTTATTTTCATATATTTGTATAATTCACTTTGTATGATTAATTGATTATTTAGAATATTTACCTACCATTTTAGTGTTCGTTTACAGTTTATTATTTTATATGTTTCTGAACGTAACATTTAAGTTAGCCATTATGGCATTTAATTTAAGGCAACTGGCAACACACATATATCAGCCAGTGACGCGTTCGGTCGGTTACACATAAACGACTGCGCTGCGTATTTTTACATGTAATCTTTGTATTTTACACAAACAGTCTTATGTTTCCATTTTAACCGTTTAACTGTGCATTAATATAACTCTGGTGTAAAACTAACTAATTCTAATATGTTTTGTGTAACTTTGGTGTGAGCTTGTATATTAAATATTGTGTAATAATGTTCGGCATTTTATTCATCGAGCTATCATCATACGTTAATAAGAACACGGTACAACAAAACTAAAAGGGTGATACGGGCTGTACCACTATCCGCCCACTCATCACCCCAAAGTTTTATCATACCGATCGAAAGATTTCATCATAGGGTTTATTTTTTGCTGAATAACATAGTGTCAGAAATAAAAGGAAGACCATGAATTTTAACATTGAATATGATATTTTGAATTATTTCTCTATAATCAGGCAGCCGCATTGCGATGGACAAAATAATTTACGCGTCTTTCGGCTCAGGATACGACTCGATTTGTTGCATACAACCAGATCCCTACTAATAAAGTATCTCTTTATGATTTTATCATGCACTTAAATTATAATAGGGAAATGATGCGTACTTTTCAAGTGGGTATATTTATTAGTAATAGGTACTTATTGTTGTATATTTCACATTATACCTATTTATATGTATGTAGTTATAAAACCTCCTTGAAGTTATAGCTCTATGATTTGTTGTTTGTCAAAATGATTGTGTCATGTCATGTCATGTGGAATAAACCCTAGATTCTATCAACAGGGCTTTTTATTATAACAATTTATTCCACATGAAAACATATTAAAAAGACATGGAAAAGTATCTCCGTCCAGAGCGTTTTGATGGAGATCCCTCATTGGGACAGCAAGAAGAACATTCGTCGCAGTGGAGACATTGGAAAAAAACATTTGATAATTTTCTAGAATCGGGTGAAAAACTGTCAGACCTAATAAAACTACGCCTCTTAATAAATTATATCTCTCCTGGTACATTTAAACATATAGAAAGATGCGATACATATTCAGAAGCAATAAAAACGCTAGAAGCAATATTTGTTAAACCAAAAAGTGAAATATTCGCTAGACACAAGCTATCAACAAGGAAACAACAGGTAAACGAAACTATTGACCAATATATACAAGATCTTCATGTTCTTAGTAGAGATTGTCAATTCAAAGACACCAAAGCTGCAGAAAATGAAAAAGAATTTATTAGAGACGCCTTCATAGCGGGTATAGTATCTTCGAATATACGTCAGAGACTATTAGAAAATAATACCTTAAGCCTAGAGGAAGCGTGCAATAAAGCCAGAGCTCTTGAGACTGCTAAGATACAAACGGAAGGTTATGCAGCACAATCATTACAGATGCCATTTGTAGCTGCAAGTAACTCAGGCAGCTCTCAGTCTATCCAAAATACTTGTTACTTTTGTGGAAAGTCACGACATCCTCGCCATTTTTGCCCAGCAGCCAAAGCAACATGTCTGAAATGTGGCAAGACCGGCCATTTTGCTAATGTATGCAAAAGTTCACCTAATAATGCCTAATCATCGATGACGACAGGAGAAGAGACAGCTTCATGCATTCAATTAGCAACAACTGGTCTTCAGAAGTGTATGATACCTATATATCAATAACATACCAGTCAGAGCACTTATTGATACAGGTAGCACTGCCAGTTTTATAGATAAAGAAATTATTGAACAGTATAGACTACCAACAAAACCATGGTATCATGAGGTGACAATGGCAAATTCGACTTTAAAAACTGAAATAAAAGAAGCATGTTTTGCAAAGGTAAGCATAAATAAATTCAAATTCAAATTCAAAATCATTTATTCAATTTAGGCGTCTACGACGCTCTTATGAAGGTCAATTACAAATTTTAATATTGGAATATTCTACATTGTACTGCCACGTTCAGCAAAAAAAGTTTATAGAGCCACTGCGAGAAGAACGGGCAAGAAACTCGGGGCCATTCTTTTAAACGTCTTTTTACAATGTGTTATAAACAATATAATACAATTATTACAATATTTGTTTAAATTACGTAGGAGACATGTGATGGCTTGGCAGAGGTGGAATTTTCCAAGCATTTTTGTCGTTTAAGTAATCACAAACTGTGTAGTAGGATTTCTCCATCAAAATATTTTTCACGTGCAATTTGAATTTTCCTTCTGTGAGCATTGTAATATGTTCGGGAATTTTATTATAAAACCGCACACAATTACCTAAAAAGGACCTTTTATTTGTCTTTGCTAATCTAAAACATGGTACCGTTAATTTATATTTGTTCCTAGTGTTGTAATGATGGTTGTCACTGTTTAATTTAAATTTACTCAAATTTTTCCGAACATACATAATATTTTCAAATATATACAGACTCGGTAAAGTTAATATATCAATTTCTTTAAAAAGATCCCTTAATAACCATGATATACCTAATACACCTCTAAGGGTGATGAAAGGTTTATGTATTTGAGAGCCAGTAATTCTAGGTTAGCCTGTACAACATCTTCGACCACATCATCACTTAACATCAGGTGAGATAGAGGTCAAAGGCGAACCTATCATGCAAAAAAAAAAAAAATGTACCCAAATGATTATAGGTCATGATATTCTTGAACAGCATTCAAAAATGACAATTGAGTTCGGAGGATCTCAACCACAACTCAGGCTATGTGCTTTGAATCAAGCTAAGATAGAACCTGTGAATTTATTTTAAAATTTATCATCTGACTGCAGACCCATAGCAATCAAGTCACGTAGACATTCATCAGATGACCAAGCTTTTATCCAAGATGAAGTCCAGAAGCTTTTATCAGAAGGAATCATTGAAGAAAGTACTTCTCCATGGCGTGCTCCAGTACTTGTCACTTCTTACACTCATCATAAAAAAACGCATGTGTATTGATTACTCCAGAACTATTAATAAATTCACTTACTTAGATGCTTATCCTTTGCCCAACATCGAAGAACTAATTTTGAAAGTTTCCAAATACAAGATATTCAGCAAAATTGACCTCAAATCAGCTTACCATCAGGTACCTATAATGTCAACTAATAAACCGATGATTGCGTTCGAAGCTGCAGGTAATTTGTATCAATTTTGTCGCATACGGTTTGGCGTAACAAATGGAGTGGCTTGTTTTCAAAGAACAATCGATTCAATCTTACGGGAGTCGAAGCTTGATGGAGTGTATTCTTATGTCGATGACATTACGATTTGTGGATTGGATCAGAGGGATCATGATCAGAAGTTGGCAGAATTCATGAAAGTTGTTGACAAATATAACCTCACGATTAACAAGGCTAAAAGTGAGTTTTCTATAAAGAATTTATGTTTACTGGGCTATAATATAAACGATGGGGTAGTGAAACCAGACAGAGACCGCTTGGCACCACTCTTAGAAATGTCTGTACCTGAAGACTCAGCTTCGCTTAGGCGATCTATTGGATTATTCTCACATTATTCGAAATGGGTACCTAATTTTTCAAATAAACTGCAAGCACTTATAGAAATCGAACATTATCCTCTAAATGATTAACAAATTGCTGCATTTCAGAGTCTTAAACAAATTATAGCAAACGCTTCACTGTCATCAATTGACACAAAGGAGCCATTCACTGTCGAAACTGATGCATCAGAACACTCTATTGCAGCTTCTTTAACTCAAAACTGTAGACCTGTAGCATTTTTCTAACGTACGTTGAATGACAGTGAAAGGAAATACCCAGCCATTGAAAAGGAAGCTTGTGCTATTATTGAAAGTCTTAAAAAATGGCGACACTTCTTACTTGGACGTCAATTTTATCTAATAACTGATCAAAAATCAGTGGCGTATATGATGAAAGGTCATGCCAGCAAGATAAAGAATGAAAAAATTCAAAGATGGCGTATGGAGCTTGCTAATTATACATTTGATATCAAATACCGGAGCGGTAAGAAAAATATTGTAGCTGATGCTTTGTCGCGTATGAAATCAACATGTGCTGGTATCAACGATGATGGTATAATGAAACTACATGAATCTTTGTGCCATCCCGGGCACGTCTAATGCACTGGGTAAGAATCAAAAATCTCCCATATTCAGCGGAAGAAGTGCGACGTACAGTAATGGCTTGCAGAATATGTGCAGAAGAGAAACCCCGATTTAATCGAAATACATCTGGGAATTTAGATGATGATAATTTGGATAATGTCAGTTGTTGTATGTCCTAACGGCATTGTCAGCTTTTCATTGTTCTGAACAAAATTTCACATCAAATGTTAAAATTCAAGGTCTTCTTTTTATTTCTGACACTATTTTATTTAGCGAAAAATAATGATTATGATGAACTCTTTCGATCGGTATGATAAAACTTCGGAGTGATTTTAATTATAGCAAAAAATAATGCTTCTGATGAAATCTTTCGATCAGTATGATAAAACTACAGTGTGATTTTTTTTTGTGTAACTAGTTCTATTCCGGTTCAACCATGTAATTTTATTAATATATCTATAAATGCAGTTTAAATCGTTTTCAAAATTCCAATAATGCGAAGCGCTCGTAGCGAAGTTTGCTTATCCATTCTGAATCGATCAGCAAAGTTAAGCTACGTCCGCCGCGGTCATGAGTTGGATGGGTGACCGCTGGTGACATTCATTACTACTGAGCGCTTCCGTGCTTCGGAGGGCACGTTAAGCCGTCGGTCCCGGTTGTTGTCTTAGGATGGCAGTCGTTACAGCATGGTGGTAGGGCATTTTGCGAATGCCCGCCTGGCTAGCTACCACCCTCAAGTTGAAAATCTGTCGCCAAGCACCTAACGGTGTGTTCCGGCAGCTGTCCTTGAGAGCCAGTAATTCTAGGTTAGCCTGAACAACATCTTCGACCACATCATTACTTACCATCAGGTGAGATAGTGGTCAAAGGCTAACCTATCAAGCATAAAAAAAAAAATGTCTTCTCGCAGTAAAATGTTCTATCTTCTACCCGCAGAGAAAAGCCATACCATAAAGTAGGGATATTCAAACAAAAAAAGTATCGTTAATTTTTTCGATATAATAAATCGTAGTGTTATATCGATACTTTACGATATATCGGAGTAACATATCGAAATTTTTGATATATCGTTAAAAATTATTTTTTTGTATTTAGCTAGTCTATAAAACTAAATATTTGACAGGTTGATATAAGTAAAAACAGCTGGGGTAAAGAAACAAATCAACTTTATTTTTGTTCTATTCTCAATAATTTTTCTCTAGACCTTGCATTAACGAATAGGCTTGCATATTATATTGATACACAAAACAGAATACAATCACTAAAAGAACACATATGATATAGGTTAACATTTACGAGCCAGACTATATTCCTAAATATGTGTACACATAATGATCAGTATAATTAGCAGTATGGACTTATATCATACTGTTAAAAGTTAATTTAAAATGAAAAAAATAAAGTGGTATTAGCAAGTTTTACGATCAATTTGCCATAAAAAAAACAGCTTTGCCAACATCCCTTTTGAAAATGTAAAGGTTTGGGTCAAATATGTCAAGTTAGCTATGGTGTTATATCGGTTGAATAATATTGATTGATGTATCGATATACATATCAATACTAGGTTATTCGAAAATATCGGGTGGAAGCGATATATCGTGTTCATACATCGATACTTTTTGTAATATCGATATATATCGTGCACTCCTAACTCCTACCATAAGCTGCGTAAAGTGACTTTGTTTATACTGAAAAGCAATACACCGGAATTATGTTATTTTCGATTTCGTAGTTTGTTACATTAAAATATTGTTAAGTACTAACTTCCTTCCGTTAAACAAAGAGGTTGATATTTTCTTGCATTGCAGAATTTACTGACGACGAGTAAGTCCAATGAAAAATACCAACCTTTATTTTAAGACCGTAGGAACGTTGTGATCAAAGCCAAATTTACATCAAGGTGGCGCAGCCGCACAAACCGTGGCTTGTCCAATAGACTACTGCGATGATGGCTCCTTACCTTCGCTGTGGTGTGGGACAGTGCGCCTCTGACTGTGGTGCGACAGGTTACTAATATGTAGGTAGTGCGGCGAGGGTTTGCCGGCTTCTGTTTAAACGTACCAGAGTCCACAGCTCAAATATTGGCGAAACAAAATTTACCTGAACTATATGATGCAAAAGTAATAGTCATTATTATTATATATTATACTCATCACCTCATTTGTAGGTACAGAGATCCCAGTTAGACAACTGTTTGTCATATGAAGGAAAGAAGGCAGATGAGGGGAGGTTTATAAATTATCCCTTGAAGTATAGTCTGCAATTCGAAGGTTGAGGGAGGGTGGTAAACTTTTTTTTTATTTGACAGTATCCCATTATTTTTCTTCCAGAACATTCTCGATCATGAATTTTATGTTAGAAGTAGTATGTATTTAGGGCAATTTATCATATGGGTTATGATCATCCTTGATAATGGTAACCATTCAATTTCATTGCTCGAATTAGGATGTGTGTGATGCTTACAGGTTAAGTAATTTGAAAATATAACACCAAATCCACAATTAAAATAAACTTAAATAAAATTTTGTACTCTATAAAAATATGCCTCATAAATTCCTAGAAAAGGTTAATTTATATGCTGTAAAAGTTTGAGCAAGGGGTATACTAGTAAAATCCCTATAGTAGGTTACTACTAAAATTGTATTGCCACTTTACATATTTAATTATATATATATATATTTGTAAATGTACTCTTTCAATTAACTACTTCTGTTTGCTATATAACTTATATGTTATTCATTTGGTGCGTTCGTTTTGGCTCGGTTGCGTTTGTAGCAGTTTAAAAAGTGGCATTTGTATCTTAGCATTCGGAAAGAAGCTTCTGCTATTTTTGATCACCAATGACTATATGCTATCCGAACGTCTTATACTTATTTTGACAACCGCTGAAACCCAAAATAAAGTTTTCTGGAACTGCAGCTAAAGATATAGGTGCAACAACTGAAGCCAAAGATATAGGTCTGTAATTAAATCTGGCGGTGGCATCGCCAGTTCTATTCATTATGATAGGAACAACAATATTTCTCATAAAATGTTAGCTGTCAAAAAACGATCACAACGATCCCACGGTAAGACGTGGGTCAAAAATAGCACTTTTCTCTGTCATTGGTAGCGTTTTCAAAGCTATCCGAACGGTGAGCGAAAACGATATTTATGCTCACGAAGTCCCTATCCGAACGCCCTGTGTGATCATTTGTAGCGTTTGTGAGTGTTATTTTTGGAACTGATAGGCTATCCGAACGCCCTAATAGTGTTTGTAAATGTACTTTTTTACTTTTGTTGGTATGCAATAAAGAGTATTCATATCATATCGTAAAAGACCTTGGCCTGTCATGAATAACCGTTATTTCCATCCTAGAATGTGTATCCAAGGAAGCATTAGTAAAATCTTACAAAATTTGGCCAGACAGACGATGAGGTTTGATCAGTGATAGGGAACATTGATGACATTGTAAAGGGCCCCTTATTCCCTGGGTTGCAAGTCCCAGGCACCTGTGAATGAGCTTTTTCCTCTGCAACACTATTGACCTGGCTGTTGGCACTTGCAGTTGAATCCATGGAATTTGTACAAAACTAATTAATACATAAATTTGATAACAATATAATATTCTATGTAATAAAAACAAACTGAACTTTCGTACTCAATCATACTATCACCAAACTTATCTTTTTTACGGTAATAAAATTTCCGACCTCTAGGAGGAATCCAACCCACTTTCCCCTATGCATCAGGTGCCTTAACCACTGGGCATCAAGACATCTTGTTTGACTCAATCATCAATAAGAATTATATTATTATTTTTACACAAGGGTTTGCAGGTTTTAAATTTCTTAATACTAGCAAGGTTAGCTTCACAATAATTGTGGTAGGTTTGTATTTTGGTTTCACTGGGTGATGTGATCACTCAACAATAAAGAGGTAGCAAATTGGTAGTAAATAATAGGCATGTTTTTAATCGAATATCTGATTGGTCCAGCCATCCTGCCACTCACATGTTTGTTGACTGAAAAAAGAGAAGGTTCCAGGTGTTATTGGACCTCTTTTTGGTTAGAACAGAGACCCAATATGTCATAAAGGATAAGAGCCTGACAAGCTCTTTAAAGGTCAGACAGATGGACAGACAAATCCAAAAAAGAAATACAAAATCTTTATTTTGGTAAACCTAAACAAATTTTATGCATTGTAAAGGTTATGCTATGGAACCGGCACCCGCACGGTGAATCCATGGAATGCTAAGTAATTCGTCTCTCTCTGATATGTTTGAGACTCTCTTTTAAGTATTGACATACCGAGACAAATTACTTAGCATTCCATGGATTCACTGTGCGGGCGCCGGGTCCATAGCATTGCAGAGGAAGAGGCTGGAGGGGCCTTGGACTTGCAACCCAGGACTACTCCTGTTAGGAGGACTAAACCTACGGTTAAGAGGCCCCTTTATGATATATCAATGCTCCCCTTCACTGCTTGAACCTCCTCCCTAATCTAATCAAATTTGGTACGATCCTACTAATGCCGCCTTAGATACACTTTCCATGATGGAAGTTACGGTTATTCTTGGTAGGCCAAGGTCTTTAAGTTGGTTATATAAGGGCTTTGTTGGTATACCCTTTGCTCCAACTTCTACAGCATGTAAATTAACCACATAACGGTTTTTGGTATTTTTTTTTTTTTTTTTTTTTTTATATATTTTTATCATGCGATCAGTCTTGCAACTATAAGCAGATGGAGTGTATGATTTTTGTCGTATAGGGCGCTACTTCCAGCGAAGTCAGCCCCTTCTTTTTTCAGTCAATTAGTATGACTCTTAGTCAAAGATGGTTTCAGGGAAGGTGAGTTGCCCCGCCAGCTGGTTCGGGTGCCTCTGTAATCTAGACATGTAGTTAGCTCCATGATTATCAATCTCCTCCTTCACCATAGGCATGTTGAGTATTTCATGCAGCTCTGTTGTTCTGACAAACCATGGTGCATTTGAAATTTGTTTCAGGATGTAGTTTTGCACCCTTTGAATTATCATTATGTTTGAGGCACTAGCAGAACCCCACAACTGTATGCCATATGTCCAAATTGGTTTTAAGATTGATTTGTATATCAACAGCTTATAGTCTATGGCTAGTTTTGAGTTTCGTCCCATCAGCCAGTAGAGCCCTTTGTATTTCAAATTAATTTCATCCCGTTTTGTTTCAACATGTTTCCTCCAGGTGAGTCTACGGTCCAAGTGTATACCCAAGTACTTTACTGTATCTTGATGTGGCAATTGGGTATCATTCAGAGTGACTGGTGCGCAGTTCTGTTTTTTCAGAGTAAATGTTACATGTACTGATTTGGAAGCACTGGCAGCAATTCGCCATTTGGAAAGCCATTCATCTATGTCTTACTTGGTACTTGGTACTTGGTGTGCGGGCTCTTTTCCGCAATTTTGCCGCTATTGTGCGGCCTATTTTGCGAGGAGTTTGGTGGCCGTAGTTATTCCAGCCATCCAATGCCGGCCAGGAACGCAAGCAGCTCGCTGACGCCGGCGCAGGCCTCCCGGACGGTCCCTGGCGTACCAAGGTGTTCTGCTCTATGGGACGCCACACTGCTGCACTCAATGAGCACATGTGCGGCCGTCTCCTCTGCTTCCATACAGCCTCTGCACAAGGGGCTGTCTGTGACACCTATAGTAAACAGGTGCTTGTTTAAGTTACAGTGTCCAGTGACAATTCCAACTACCCGTCGTAATTTGTCTCTTTTAAGTTTGAGGAGCCTTCTTGAGTACCTGTAGTTTAACTCTGGGAAAGCTTCTCTCGATTGCCTACAGTCTATTGTACCTGCCCAGTGTTTTTGGTGTAAGTTTTTAGTTCTTTGGCGGATCCACGCTCGGATTTGGCTGAACGGTAATGGAATCTGGGGTTCTGGTCCTGCAGGGTGAAGATCAGAACCTCTCCGCGCCAACTCGTCTGCCGCATCGTTGCCTCTGGATCCACTGTGCCCTTTTATCCATTGGAGAGTAACTTTGTTATTATAACTACTTACTTCTTCCAGTAGCTGGTGACACTGTATAATCAGCCCCGATGATAGATCATGTCGTTTCAGGGCTCGTAGAACTGCAGTACTGTCTGAGAGGATTCTGATATTGTGACCATTTACCTTTCTACTGAGTAGCGCAGTCAAAGCCTGGATGATACCTACACATGCAGCTTGGAATATGGAGTTGTGTACACCAAGGCCTGTTGCTATATGTATGTTAAAATCTTCGGAGAAGCTCCCTGCTCCTGTGCCAGTAGTCATTTTGGAGCCATCTGTGTAAATTCTATATTCGTGAGTACCTGAACTATCACTAGGCTCTTCGTGTATTTGTATAGTGCAGCTCTTAGAGAAGTGGTACTGCTTGTTAACTTTGTCATAGAGGGATAAGATCAGGCTATTATTGTTAGCAGTGTATTCCTCTATAATACTTGTGTGTGGTGTTTGTTGACTGAGAGACCAGAGATTTAGTGATTTAAGTCTATATGCGGAAGCCGCTGCTTCTTGCTGTATAAATAGCTGAAGCGGTGTCATGCCGAGCAGGGCTTCCATCGCAACAGTAGGCGTAGTTTTCATACACCCAGTGATGGCGACGCAGGCTAGTCTCTGGAATTTTTGCAGTTTGGCAATAGCAGTTTTTAGTGTGGTTCTGGGCCACCATACCACTGCTCCGTATGTTAAGGATGGTCGGATGACCGTTTCATACAGCCATAGGGTGATCTTGGGGCTGAGCCCCCATGTTTTACCGATCATTCTTTTGCATTGCCAGAAAGTGACACTGGCCTTGTTCAACTTATTCTCTAGGTGACTTGCCCAGTTCAGTTTGCTGTCTAGTATGATGCCCAGATATTTAACCTCTTTTGACAGTTTAAGTTCTTTATTGAAAAGACTTGGTAGTGTAAACCTCCCTAAATCTTTTTTGTTTGTGAAGAACAACAGTTCTGTTTTTCCTGGATTTACGGTGAGCTCTTGTTCTGTGCACCATGCTTCAATGATCCTCATGGCTTTTCTCATCAGTTCACATGCGACACTGGCACATAGTCCCGATATTAGAATGGCCAGGTCATCAGCATAGCCCACCGTGAAGAATCGACTGGAGTTGAGCCTGGTGATCAGATCATTGACTACCATATTCCAGAGGAGTGGAGACAGGACTCCCCCTTGTGGGCAGCCCCGCGATACCACCCCTCTAGTTTCACCATTTAAGACTATGCGTACCGCCCTTAGCCTAAGCATGTTAATGACCCAATCAGTTAGAGTGGGATCAACTCCATGTCGACGCATTGCAGTTCTGATGCTGGTGAAGTTCGTTTTGTCAAAGGCGCCCTCTATGTCAATGAAGGCTCCTAGGCATAGATTTTTATTTTGTAAATCTCTTTCTATTCTGTGAACCACATTGTGCAAGGCAGATTCAGTAGATTTACCTGCACTGTAGGCATGTTGTTCAGGATGAAGAGGTGTTATAGTGAGTATGCTATCTCTGATATACCTATCACACAGCCTTTCAAGGGTTTTTAAGAGGAAAGACGTGAGGCTTATCGGTCTGTACGCTTTCGCTTCTGTGTAATCACTCTTGCCTGGTTTGGGTATGAAGATAACCTTGACCTCCCTCCATTCCAAAGGTACATATTTATGTGCTAGACATGCCCTAAAAATGGGGTTGAGTACTCCGGCTATTAGAGGCAGGCCCCACTGTAGGAGCCCAGGGAAAATCCCGTCCAGGCCTGGTGTTTTGAATGGTAGGAATGTGTTAATTGCCCAACTGATTTTTTCCTCCGTCACCACAGTCTGTGCGACCAACCAGTCTGTCGGTGTGGGTGTAGTAACTATATCTGGATTCCAGCGAATGGCGTCCACGATGCTGCAGCCTGGGAAGTGTGTTTCAAGTAATAGTGTGTTTGTCTCTGTGTCTGTTTTTGTGTAAGTGTTGTCCTTTTTCTTAAGAGTACCGATATCTTTACTCGAGTTGGTCGCCATTATTTTTCGTACTCTGTTTGCTTGTGCGTTGGATGCTATGTTTGTGCTGTAGTTTCGCCATGACCTACGAGATTTAGACCGGATAAGTTTCGTATAGGCTGCTCTAGCTTCAGTGTACCTGTCCCAGTCCTCGTCCCTATAGGTGTTCATGGCTCTGTTAAACAGCTTGCGTACTTTCCCTCTCTTTCTTTCTAGAGCTTTTGTCCAAACTATTTTCCTGCCCTTGTCGTCATTCGGCAGTGACAGAGGACAGGCGTTCTCGAAACTTTTAGTGAGGTCAGTTGCAAGCTGTTTAACATTCTGCTCAATGTCTGTAGTGCTGTCTAGTTGTGTAGTGTTTGCCTTTTTGAGGTACTGGGTCAGAGATTTCTTAAAGATTTCTCTGTCAGTCCTTCGGGGGTTTCTTGTGGGCACTGGTGTAGTTTTCGTTACCTGTAATTCAAACCTTATCCACCTATGGTCCGAGGCTGAGAGTTCATCCGAAACTCTCCAGTTAGAGATTAGACTCGAGTTACCTGATACTAAGGTGAGGTCTATGATGGTGCGGCTCTGATTTCTTACAAAGGTTGGTTTCGCACCCGTGTTTGCTATTGAAAGATTGGTAGAGAATAAGAAATTTACCAGATCATTTCCCCTGCTGTTTGGTGTTGGCATGCCCCAGATCGGATGATGGGCATTCGTATCTGCTGATATTATGAGATTAAGGTTATTTTGTTCACAGTATCTTACCAGGTCATCAACGTCTTTCGGAGGAACCTCCTCATCGCCGGGCATGTAAGCTGACGCGACGATAACGTCCCCAGTCACCTCCCCAATCACGCTCGGGAGCCTGGCGGTTGCCAAGTCTCTGGAACAGAACTGGGTTAGTGGTACTGCTATTATATTTTTTGGTACATAAATGCAAGCTCGATGCTGATTACAAGTGTTGTCAAGGATTAACTTACCTCGTAGGTTTGTGAGACCACACACACGCCCGGCCCTGATCCACGGCTCCTGGATCAGGGCGATGGTCTCCTCGTTGTTCGCCTCCAGCACTCTGCGCAGGTTAGCCGTTGCAGTGAGGCTGTGCTGGAGGTTGATTTGGATGACGCTACAGGTCAAACGGGTTTGGGTCGCTGTCATTCGAGCTTCCCTCCCCATCTGACTCCGTCTGGCTCCTCCTGGGCCTCCGCCATGCCTCCTTTTTTGGGTGGTCGGAATCCACACTCATGCCTTCCGTCGCGTAAGAGGTTGATGGTATAGGCGATGAGTGAGACGGTGCAACCGGAGTGACCTCCATCGTCCCGACTGTTGGAGCTGGTCGTTCTGCTATCTGCTCCGGAGGTAGAGACTCACTCACACTAGGTGCCTCTAGTGCGGTCTTCGTCGTCATTACCTCCGGTGGTTCGTCCTGGAGCGATCCGTTGGCCGCGTAGAAGCGCACGTATATGTTCCCCAGGTTATACCATAGCCGTCTCCCATTTTCCAGGAGAGTCGGTATGACGGTTTCTGGTATCCCCAAAGTAAGGAACAATGTGTCTTTCTCGGGTCCGTGCAGAGAGTGGGAGAACAACTTCCACGTGTGGACGAGTGCCCACTTGTTCTGGTCTGCGAGAACTAGGCTAGTGTCCTCCACTGTGCCCTCACATTCCGGAACGAAGAGGGCTGCTCGAACCAGTCTCGTCAGGTCCGCCTGCTTCTTCACAATCAGGTTAGCGTCTGCTTCAGTAGGGATGCTGTCAATTGCTCTTTTGAGCCACTCCAGTGAGGCCTCGTTCTCACACCACAACTTCAGTGCTCCATCTGCCACGATGGGTTTGCCTCTGAAGAGGGGGGAGAAGGAGATGTTAGGGTCCTTAACGTCCGCCAAGATCCGCGCTGTCAAGAACTTCTTCACCTTCGTGGCTTGCTCTGCTGTCAGTTCGTAGTTTGCTCCTGTCACAGCTACGCAGAGGTCGCTCTGGACGATCTCAGCATACCTGGTCTGGGCCCTGCGTGAGCTGTCCAGCTTTGACTTTTTGTGTTCCCCTCTGGGTGACACTGTGTCGTCTAACCGCGTCCTTTTGAAAGGTTCGGTGCGAGCTGGGGCCTGTGCCGATTTGGCAATGGCCATCGCTGCTCGTTTCTGCCGGTTATGGCGGTTGCCGTGCTTAGTATGCATCAACTTGCCCTTGGATCCTGAGGGTACAGGTACTACCACTGGTAGGCCTGCAGCGGTCTTAGGCTGTGATGGTTTGGTCTCCAGTCGTCGGCTTTTGTCCCGTCGGACGGTCTCCCGCTTTAGGGTCTCCGGCTTGATGCCTTTGTCCCGTCGAGCACGAAACCGAACTAGGGTCTCTGGCTTCCGGCTTTTGTCCTACCCGTGTTGCCTCTAGTAGCAGTCTCTTCCTCTCTTTCTGCCTCAGTTTCTGCTTTTGCTTTTTCGTCAAGCGCTCCGGGACTTGCGCCACCTCGAGTCTTGACGAACCTGTTGGAGGGTCTCCGGCTTTTGGCCGTTGTCCCTTCTTCTTTTTTGACGGTTTGACCACCGTCCACGTCGAGGTACAAGGCTCCGGGACCGTTAAGGCCGCCACGAGTTCCTGCACCACCTCCCCCATACCCGAGGGAGTAGGGTTTGTTCCTTGTTCATTCGTATGCTGGTATTGGTTTTTGGTGTCCATACTTGTTTATTTAATTATTCACCTTCCTGATTCCCCACCCTCCATGGAGCCCGCACCTGGGGATGTTAATTATTAACACCAGGGCTATCAGTTAGGTATAGAGGGGTAGATCACGTTGCCCACGAGTCCGCACGACACAAAGGAGTCAAATCAACCAGCTTGATTGACGCCCGTGCACCGCCGACTGTGGACCCCATTGATCTCCCCCTCTCGCCATGACGGAAGCATAAGGCTGCCCATCTGTGCTGAGTGACCAAGAGTGGCTAGCTCCTGGCCTCCCGTTTAGGGTGAAATCCACACCAAAGAGGAGTGTTGCGTTTCTGCGCTCAGCCTCCAGGTTTGTTTCATCCACCCGTACGGGCCCCCCACGTGCAGCACCAAGACACGTGGGTGGTCCTTTCCCTCTTGCCATCACTCCTTTGTGGGATAGCAAGACCACAGTGGTCGGACCACATACCTAACCACTGTAGCGGTATTAGGAAAGATTAGAGTCGGGATAGGATTAAAAGCTACTGGATGGGATGGGATTGTTATGGATCGTTACTAGTGGGTTGGGATGGGAAAGGTGGGATGGGAGTTATAACAGAATTGCGTCTAGTGTTTTGGTTTCGTCTGTTCCTGATGGGACCAGACCAATAACAGGCGGCACCACGAGAAGGTAACATATTAGACTTGTTATGGATGTCTACACGACCTGCGCTCCTTTCCATAACCCTACGCCGAACCTGCTCACCGGACAGGTGGCCAGGTTAGGTTTGTCCCATAGTAAGCGTATCAATACAGCGCTACCTGAGAAAACCCCCCCATTCATCTATGTCATTAAGACTGTTTTGGAGTAGCCTAGAGGCCTCAATCGGGCATTTACTAGAGGCAAGTAGAGCGGTGTCATCAGCGAAGGTCGCAGTTATAGCTTCTGGGTTCTGCGGTAGGTCATATGTATACAACGTATACAAGACAGGTCCAAGTACGGAGCCTTGTGGTACCCCTGCGAGTATATCGTAGAATTTTGATGTGCATTCTTTTTCTCTTACTTGAAATATTCTATTTTTTATATATGATTTTAAGACTCCATAGAAAGTATGAGGTAATATTGTTTTTATTTTATACAGCAAGCCTTTGTGCCACACCCTGTCAAATGCTTGTTGCATGTCGAGGAAAGCTGATGAACAGTATTCTTTTTTTTCAAAGGATTTCCTAATTGTCCTACATACCCTGTGGACTTGTTCGATAGTAGCATGTTCTTGCCGAAACCCAAATTGATGATCAGGAATTATGTCTTTATCTTTAATTACTTTGATCATTCTGTGTAGTATTGACTTCTCCAGTATCTTGGACATTATCGATAACAGGCTGATGGGTCTATACGAGGATATCTCATGGATAGGTTTTCCTGGTTTTATGATCATTACTACTTGTGATACTTTCCACAGGTCTGGGAAATATCCAACTCTAATAATAGCATTGAATATCATGGTGAGTAGAACAATTGCTTTTCGAGGCAACTTTTCAAGAACCCTTTTGTCTATGAGGTCATACCCTGGGGCTTTTTTGTTATCCATGGACTTGATGTTATTGTATATCTCATTAGGTGTCACTAGTTTCAAGGGTAAGTCAAGTTGGAGATCTTGGTTTAGAATCAAGTCAATTTCTGAATCATCCGCACCTGGTCTAGGGTCATTTGGTTTGAATACATGGCTAAGGTATTCAGCAAAAGCTTCTGCTTTCTCCTGATTTTTTCTGATCCACTGCCTACCATGTGTTCGAATCGGTGGCTTGTGATTTAAAGGTAGGTCTAGGTTTCTACACGCTCTCCAAAGTGAGTAGTTTGTTGTTTTGGTAGCGGATAGACCTTCCAGATAGGTATCCAGAGCAGTGTCATTAGCATTTTTTATTAGATTTTTCAGGTCCTGTATAGCTTTGTTCAATTTTGTTTTGTCTTGTCGATGTCTACTGGTATGCTAAACGCGCCGTAACCTTCTTTTTTCGGTGATTTTTTGCCGTATGACATCGCAGTATGTCTTACTCTGAGGGGGTCGGATGGTGATTTCTGGCGACGAAATCCAACAAGATTCTTGGATCACAGAGGTTACAATTCTTACCGCTACATCAATGTCTGTCTGGGTTTTTAATGCTATTTTCAGATTTAGTTTCTCATGAACCAGTTCTCGGAAGGAGTTCCAGTCAGTGCGCTTGTTATATAGTTTTAAGTTACTATCTATGTTCAAGACTGTAGTGGTTTTTGGTAATTTAAATATTATAAATGAAACTGGCAAAAACACTCACGTTGGGGATCGAATACGTCGACCCGGGTCGGGTTTCGAGCATATCAGATGCTCATCATCAGGGCGAGTGCGCACCTGCGTCTGCGAGCTCCCGACGGGCGCGGCCCGCGCGGTTTTATTTATTTTTGCGGGTTTAATTTATAATATTTAAATATGTGTGAAACTCACGAGAATTTAATTTCAAAAATAGGTTTTTGGTTGATTCATTTGTAATATTTGTTTGTTTTTATTGTGTGGTCTTTAGGTATGTTTGTTTCCCACGGCACAGTTAGTTCTATAAGTACTAAGCGTTTTAGATGTTTTTGAGTATAGAAATATGTCTGGTCTGGAAGATGAAACACCAACAACCTCAGGAATTTTGTAGTGTCCATCAGAAGAATCCAATCGGGAGCTGCGCCTAAGATGGAGTAAGGCTTGGATTTAGATTTTGTAGATGACCCTTCTTTTACAAAATCGACGCGCGACGTGTCGTTTGTTTGTGGTCAAACCTTTTTTTGCTCTAGCCACCGAGAGACTCGCCGCTTCTCGTATGATTTCGTGGACTCTATCATGGCGACGTGAAAAATGACTCCTATCAAGGAGGACCTTGCACCTTACCTTGCCTCCTACCAATAAGTGCCTTGCTATCGCCTCCCGACAAATACTCGCAAGACAAGACTCTTCGTTGGCTTTCCCTCATCTTACTAAGTTACTTTGGTGAGCGTCATCTGGTAGGCGCTTAGATAAAATTTTAACAAGGTGATCAGGATTTCCGATAGAGCATGTCTGTATATTATTGATAGGGCTTAAAATACATTACTTTCAATAAAGATCTCTGTGCCCGTTCGAGTTTCAAGAACTTTGTATTGGTAGCTCCTTCTCAGCGACCGGTGGCCCTGATTCCAGTTATTTTTATTTTTTTTTAAAAGATATTACATACGATGGCATTTATGATTATCTAGAGCAGAACAAAATTTAGTTAACAAACTAAATGGTTTTAGAAAAGGAAAATTTATTAATTTGGGAAATTTATGGCTTTATACAAAGGATCATTACAAATGTTGCTCAAAGAGTCCCAGTATGTGCCATTTATATGGACATAACAAAGGCGTTTGACTGCATAGACCATAACATCTTGTGTTACAAATTGGAGCGTTATGGAATACGAGACAATGTATTATAGATCTATTAAAATCATATTTAGGTAATAGAATTCATAAAATTGAAGAAAAACTTAAATCACATAATGATAAAGTTTTGTATGGTATACCACAACTACCACAAGGAAGTGTTTTTGGAACGCTTCATTTCCTCTGTTATGTAAACGATATTCCTAAGTGTACTAAACACCCCATGGTATTGTTTGCTGATGACAGCACAGTGGTGATACAAAAAGAGAATGAAAATTATCCAGCTGGAATCAATAAAGCTGTGAATGATATCATTGACTGGTTGGAACAAAACAAATTGAAAATAAATTAAAATAAAGTAATGCATTTTAGTCAGAGATTGAACTAGGAAAATGTCACTGTTGATGTAAAATTTAGAAACTATGTTATAGATTAAACACAAATTACTAAATTCTTAGGGTTACACATAGATAAGCAATTGACGTGAATATCATACAGATACATTAATTAAAAGGATAGTTTGGCATATGCTCTGTATCATCTTTCAAAAGAAGTTAATTGCGAACCTGGATATACAATGGGTGTATAGCTTCACTATTGAGATACGGGTTATAATTATCTGGGCTAGTTCTACGAATAAAGACCAAGTGTTTCTGCCCCAAAAAAAGTGCATCAGAGCTATATGTCACATAAATAGTACTGATAGATGATTTGTTCAACTTCAGTATACAAAATAAAAATATTGTTTGTGCAATGCCGGCTAATACTACACTTATTAGTAAAATTTTTAGAGGACAATAATATAAGACAACAATGGTAATATCATGAATTAATTTATTATATATATATTTTTTATAACCTATTATGCTTAATTGAATATCTTTATGAATATAATATTAAAGTGAATGTAATTTAACATAATGTGACTGTATTTAGTTAAGTAATTGGTACCTAATGACAACTGAATGGCTTATATTGTGCCTAATGACAACTGAATGTGCTGAATATATAATTAATATATAATTTATGTCCTTTTCATAAATAATTTGGTGACGCTAAAAGAGTAGGTAGTAATATATAATTTTATGACATGACATGTATTGTATAGATTTTAAGGCATTAATTAGTTTTTGACATTCATTGATTATTTTAATTTGGACTTAGATGAAGGATATTTAATAGTGATGATCCAGCAAAAGTCTGGCATTTTCTAAGGTCTTTTAGAATTGGTAAATCTCGTCAAGATAGTATCCCTAACAACTTAAACATTGATTCTCTCAATCTACATTTATCTTCAGTACTTCCTATTGATGTATCTGAAAAATCGAATACTATTAATTATATTTCAACGTTACCGATTTCTGACTACTCTCTTTTTATTTTTGATCGAGTGTCCGCTTGTGGTGTTAAGAAGAGCTTATTATCGATCACTTCGAATGCTGTAGGCAGCGATGGAACTAGTCGCAATAGGATAGTGCCTATCCTTGACATCAGCCTTCCTGTTCTTTGTCTTATCTTCAATAACTCCATAACAAACGGCATATATCCCACTATATGGAAAGATGCACAACTTATTCCCTTACCCAAAAAACCCAATCCCAAATCTTTTTCTGAATACCGCCCTATATATATTCTCCCATTCCTGTCAAAAGTTGTTGAGCGCCTTGTCCACAGCCAAATAAGCAAATATTTATCCTCTCATTGCCTACTAAATCCTTTCCAATCTGGTTTTCGTCATGGCCACAGCACAGTAAGCACTCTGGTGAGGATCACTGATGAATATGAAATTCGCTTATCCATGGAAAATAGAAACTTAACTGTACTCACATTACTAGATTTTAGTAATGCTTTTAACACAGTTGACTTGACATACTGTTAGCCATACTACGCTCAATTAACATATCTCCAACTCGATTGGTTTCATAGTTATTTATTTGGGCGCCGGCAACGGATCCTTATGGAAGAGAAGTTCTCTTCCTTGTGTGATGCGGTTGCAGGTGTTCCACAAGGCGGCGTTTTATCTCCTCTCCTTTTCGCAATATTTACTAATTCAATCTCAAATATTTTTTCTCTCTCCTACCACCTATATGCAGATGATCTTCAAATCTGCTCTCATGCCCCTCTTGATCAGCTTTCTGGAGCCATAGACTAATAAACACTGATTTAAATTGCATCACAACATGGTGCAGACAATTTGGTCTGAAAATAAATCATAGCAAGACAAAGGTAATGATTGTGGGAAGCACGCAGTTAATCTCAAAGATGGACTGGTCAACGATCCCATCCATTCATTTTGATAGAGTCCATATCCCCTATAGTAAATCTATAAAAAATCTAGGCTTGACCATCGATCACTGCTTAAGTTGGGCTCCTCAGCTGCAAATTACTAGTCGCAAATTGTACGCCACCGCTGGCGCTTTAAAAAAGCTGCGCAACTTTTTTCCCATCACCACTAAAACTGCTCTAGTTCAATCACTTTTACTCCCAATTCTAGATTACGCTTATGTCTGCTATCCAGATCTCACTGAGGAACAGCTAGATAAGCTTTAGGATCTTCAAAACTTCTGCATAAGATTTATATTTGGTTTGCGCAAGTATGATCACAGTTTTCAATATCGATCAAAGCTCAAGTGGCTCCCTATACGTCTTCGCCCGAATGCTCACATACTCTCTCTCCTTTAAAATATTTTGTTCAATCCTTTGACCCTGCGCTCTCTCAAGGAACGTTTCAATTTCCTTCACAATGCCAATGTTCTTAATCTAAGGTCATCAGAAAATCTTGCCCTCAGTATGCCTCAACATGGCACAGTATTTTATGATCACTAATATTCTTGAGAATGAGTGATCATATCGATCGCTTGAGAGAGTGAAAGCTGTTCGCTTATGGAACTTATTACCAGTTATATCAGGCGTGCACAATCCTTGACAACCTTCAAAAGCCAAGTAAAGCCTGGAAGAGATCACTATTAGTGATAAGGCCGCCCATTGTGACACTTTATTGTAAGCTTTCTTTTTGATGTTATTTTTGTATACTAAGTGGTATAACAATAAAGAGATCATTCATCAATCAAAGAGGTAATTCTTTATCAAAAATAAAGAATTACCTATCTTTAATTTTGTCTTGGAATACGTATATATATTATTGTTTGATAATTTTCTTAAAATAGATTGTATTTATATTATTTCTAATTGAATATGATTTAATTTAAAATTGATTGTAAACGTGACTTGCCCAATGTAACATTCTCAGTAATAAGGCCAATAAATATTTGAGTTTGAATTCATTGATGATACTATATCTTTGTTATGTAACTAGAACTAATAATTTTGGAACTTTAAAAAATTGCATGCCTAAATGGTAAGAATGTACGAGAACTACTTAGTTAATTTTTACCATCTCATAACACTACATTCTACAAATAAACGTGAGGGCTGGCGCTGCGGCTACTTCGGCGGAGCAACTCAAGCGGCGCAAATATGCTAACCTCGGTATGGGTTACATATTTGAGCCGTTTGATGTAGAGACGTTGGGTCCGTGGGGACCGGGAGCTCATCGTATTTTCCAAAACTTATCTGAGCGCTTGGTCGATGCGACGCGTGATCGAAATGCTGCCACATATTTGACTCAACGAATAAGCATTGCAATTCAACGGGGCAATGCTGCCAGCATGCTGGGCACGCTGCCAACTGGGAGTGGGCAGTGGCATTTGGACTGCCTATGAGTCTGCTATGACTTATAGGTTGTCTAAATGCTTTTATTGTAGTAGCTCTAGTGTTGTATATAGCTCATAGTATTTTGTTCAATAAAGGCATAAAAAAAAACAAATAAACTAAGTTGAATTTGATCAGAATTTGTTGAATCAGCATAAGTTAAAAAATTCGCGTGCTTTACTTTGAGGTTAAAGATGTAATTTATGTAAATCAAGAACAATGTTGGGCCCAGTACGCTTCCTTTAGGCAATAATATTTAATCACTAACAAATTCATTTATTTTAACATTTTGCTTACGTTCACATAAATTGTCTGACAGAAGGGCTAGTGGCATTCCTCGTACCCTAACATTTTCCAGCTTTTTTATAAGTATAACTACACACATAGTATCAAAAGCTATTTGAGGTCAAGGAACGCCGATAAGCACTTGTTTTGATAGAAGTTTTTGATACTGTGTCTGTATATTACATATAAACTTGTTGCATTGCATATTCCTGCAACGGTATCTTCTGTGGAAAGTGAAAATATTCTAGTCTAAAACCATATTGCGAGTTTGATAAAATGTTACGTTTACTTAGAGAATCTAAGAGTTGGTTATTAATTACTTTTTATAATATTTCCGATATAGATGGTAAAACGGATACAGGTGTATAATTATTAATGTCATTACACCCTTCACTTTTAAAGACCGGTGTTTCTATTGACTGTTTAAGGAAGTGGGGGAAAATTCCTGTATTGAAACATAAGTTTACTAGATGACATAAAACAGGAATTGAAATATGCTTTGATAGTTTAAAATGATTAGTAGGTATGTTATCCCATCCACGTGCACTTTCATTGTTAAGATTCATTAAATTAAATTCAGTCTGCTATGACTTATAGGTTGTCTAAATGCTTTTATTGTAGTAGCTGTAGTGTTGTATATAGTTCATAGTATTTTGTTTAATAAAGGCATACCGCCGGTAAAAAAAAAAAGATTCATTATAATATTATGAAGCTCTTTGGGAACTGTTACAATAGCAAAAATAAAAAATTGGAACCGACTTCCAACACTCAAAAGTGTGAAATAACTTATTGAAGTCGGTACCATGATAGTTCAAAATTACCTATTATCACAATATTGTGCGCATGGTATATTATAGACTTCGACTTGTAATTTCACACTGAGTGTTGGAAGTTGGTTCTATTATTTGGTAAAAAAAGATATTTCTCTCTTTGTAGTCACTCATGCTACTTACGGGATCGATTGTCATTCATTCTCAACAACTATATTATTATCATCAAGATAGGAAAACATTTTTCTGTTATTGGAGTGTAACTCAAAAACGATTTGATCGATTTTGTTGAAATTTAAATGGGACCAAACGACAAGCATCAGCTTTCAAATAAAAATGGAATTATTAAAATCAGTTCACCCAGTCAAATGTTCCGAGGTAACAAACATTGCGTACACGAATTGAGAATCTCCTCCTTTTTTTAAAGTCGGTTTAAAAGATGAAACTTAACTGGAAGGCGGAGTAAAATCGAAAAATGAATGGGTATTAGTTATATTATATTGAGAAATACTTTCAGCCAGGGATGTTTCTGTGTTACAGAAGAAAGAATTAACGAAATGTACTGATTCCCTAGATGAAGTCTTTGTATTAAGCTATGATATGTTTAGCGTCTTTCTAGACTTATTATTAGTTATGTTATGAATGGTATTTTGTAATTAGAAAGAAGAGAAGAACGGGCAAAATCTTAAAATAAATTATCGTTATATATCTCCTTATTGGTAATTTCTGCCCATGAAACATACATCCATTGGATGTAATTTTCGATCCTGACTCTTTAACGGGATTTACTGAAGGACACAAAGTGGGCCTAATACATTGAGTTTTATTTGGTTCATTTATATATGCATACTTTGTAACTTTAATTTCAGGTGCAGTATGGCTGATGATATAGACATAGAAGAGCATGATGTCCTTGATAACCCAGTTATTAGAAATATATTTCCCGATATCACTGTTATAAAAAAGGAAATATCACAGTATTATGAAGATGGTAAGAAATCTGATTTCATTTATTTATTTTCAAGAGCAAATCAAAAGTTTTTAATTGTTATGTAGGAATTATTAAATCAAAAATGCAATTAAGTACTCTATTACCAGCCTGAATACATACATCAATTATTAATGATTATTTTTGACTACACCTTGTTATGATAGGTAAGTACCTATAGGTAAAATGGCAAGGGGATGAAAAAGGTGGTGTTTTTTTTAAGAAAACTTTTATTCTGCTTCAAGATCTTTTTGGGATCTATGTATGTATTTTTATATAAGTTTATATTTATATTTTTTATGCCTGATAGTTAGCCTTTGACCACTATCTCACTCACTTACTATCAGGTAAGTGATGATGTGGTCGAAGAGATTGTTCAGGCTAACCTAGAATTACTGGTTGCTAGCCCATTTTTACCAGTATGCATATATCTAGATGACTTAATGGTAATTGCAACTTTGTCTTGATTGATGGTATCGCCATTACATATCACATTAGTCGAAGAACTGATAACTGATGGGGAAGAAAGATTCTCGAGTGAATACCTCATTACACCGGCATATGTAGAGTTGGTAGGCCCCCACTTGGTCGAATGACATTTAATGAAGTATTTATGATATAAGGCTATTACAAAAGTATACAAAATTACCAGTATAATCTACCCTATTTAGGTGTGCAACATTAATAATTATTTCAAATGAAATATTTGTCATGCATATATAGTATATTATTAGTTTGACTGACGACATCGTAAAAGTCGCAGGGAGCAAATGGTTATAAGCGGCTAATAGTACTCGTAATTCTTTGTGGCGTTCTATGGAGAAGGCTTTTGTTCAACAGTGGACTTCTTGCGGCTGATGAGGATGATGGTAATATGATATAGGCACAGTTTACCGTATAACACCAGCATAAAAAATATGAATAAATGGTTTTCAAGGACTGCTATTGGTACACTGCTAGGAGCTTGGCGACAGATTTTCTACTCGAGTAAGGTAGCATTCGCAAAATGCCCTTCCACTATGCGGTGAAGTTCAATCTGGCAGTGGGGATTAGACCATGAACCTGTGGCATGGCAATCCATACATACCGCTTGACTATCACTGATTCAAAGATAAATTTTATTTTTATGTTGTTGTTAAAATATTATTTTTATGTTGCAGTGCTAGACATAAAACAAGAACCAGAGACAAACAAGCCAGATGAAGATTCTTGTAAAGATCAGTCACATGCTTCTTCAGTTCCAACAGATCCATACAATATATGTGATTTGAACATTCAGGGAGAAACAGTAAAATCAGTGAATAATTATAAAGATGACAACAGGAAACCCCATAAACCTCTTCACACTAATAAAATAATTCTAGGGTCAAAGCCACCTAATATTACGCAATCTACAGCAGAAGATAATGTGAATAATAAAAAACAAACAAAAGAAGTGATCAGAGTACCAAAAGTTATTCTTCAGGACCTTGGAGCATACATATGTCGAAATAACAGATATTGTAGTGATTGCCAGATCTTATTTCCTAGTAGATCTGATTGCGAAGATCATAAAAGAAAATTACATTCAACTCCAATAAAGACAAGGAATAAGCAACTTAATGTATCAGTCTCACTAGAAAAACCTTCATTGGAGCATAAAAGTCAAAGTCATAAATGTAACATTTGTGGTTCGTATTTTAGTAATAGCTCTAATTTAAGTAAGCACATGAAAAATATTCACAAGAAGAAAATCACCTTCAACTCAAGTTACAAAAAAGTTCGTATCCAGCCAAGTACTAAAAAAGCACAATCTCAAAAGAAAAAAGGTAACCTGAATATAAAAGATAATGTGAAGACTGCAAAATGTAGTGGAAGTGACCAAGTAGTAGACAGCAATACTTTGACAAAATTGCCATTGAATAGCAGAAAAAAATGTAATATATGTGGATCTCAATTTAGTCGTAGTGGCAATTTAGCAAGGCACTACAAAATGGTACACAAGAAAAGAGTCACATTCAGATTGAAAAATAATTCTAATACATACAAACACTCAAATGATTTGTCTATCAGTGCTGCTAGAGTTAAAAATAATAAAAATAAATGTTTTCATTGTAAGGAACTATTTCCTGATCACAAAACTCTTGTGGAGCATATATACGAAGTGCTGGAGCCAAAACGGTACCCAAAAAGACAACAAAATAAAAAAGTAAATGTGACCATTAGCAAACAGCCACAAGAACGCATTAGCTCAAAAAGAGAAATAAATAAAGGGGCTGAACTTCGCGTCAATAAAGAACAAAGTAAAATATCCTCACCAAATAATGGAAAAGTGGAGTCTAGTAGTAAAAAAAAGCAATATGAATACAGTGACTCAGAAATTAATAAAAATCAAAAGCAAAAAGTTAGCTTAAAAGAAAAACAAAATGTCAATATCACTCACAGCAAAAAAGAAAATGGGACCACAAACAATCAACAAAAAAGGAAACATGTTGACTCTGATGTGGAGGATAATCAAGCGTCTGAACCATACAAACAAAACACAATTGCTAAAAAACTATATACTGATTATAGTGCGATAAAATACAGTAAGTCAGCTAGTAAGCGAAAAAAGTTGGCCGCTCAAAGCCTGAGAAGCAAATTAGTATTTGAAAGTGAAGTTTCAGACGATGATGACCGCTATATATCTGTTGAAGAAAATGATGAAATAAATGTAAATCAAAATGAAGAAATAAAAAATAAACAAAATGATAATGTATGCATTTCTACATGTAAAGGGCAGTCTCAAAGAGAAATTATTACTACAAACTCAAATAAAGATGCAAGTGACCAATTACAATGTGAGAATGATGATATTAAAACGCGATCTAAAGCATATAAAGAAAAAAATAAAATAAAAAAATCTAGTGAATCCACATTAAAGAAAAAACAAATTGAAAGAAGTAAAGACCTTCAAGATGAAGAAGACCTTCCATTATCAAAAACTATGCAAATTGCAGTTAAACGATCAGTTAACTCTGGCAAAGAAATAAATGTTAACTCCAATAAGAAAATTGAACATAACGCTACTGGCACATATGTGTATGAGTGCTTGTATTGTTCTTACATGTTCCGTACAGCTAAATCTTATCATAGGCATTCTAATGTAAAACATAAAGTTAAAGAAGTTCCTTCCGTTAACAAAGTGAAATTTGATGAACAATGTAAATATTGTCCATCTAAAAATAGAAATGTGGAGGCTCATAATCTACATTTATTCAGATTCCACTATGACTTGGTGTACAAAAACTTTCCAGGTATCAAAACAAAAAAAGAGAAAACTACCAAGTTGAAAAATCCTGCATTTAGAATGTTTGAGTCTTTTGTGTTAAACTCAATAATATATAAATGCCACAAATGTGACATTCACTTTTTATCTTCATACATTGCAAAAGATCATGTTAAACATATGGAACTATTAGTTCATTGGAAATGTTCTCTTTGCAAAAGAATATTCAAGAAACATGATAAGCTCTTGCACTTGAAGCAACATAACTTTTCTAAACAATTGAATGTGTGTCAGTTTAATGAAACAGAATTATCCACACTATTATACAACTGTACAAAATGTGCAATTCATTTTAAAGAAAAAAGATACTTAGAACACTACTCAAAATGTGATGAAGAGACAACTGATTCAGTGTACTGTAAAAGTTGTGATATTTTAATTGACAAATTTGGATACAAGATTCATGAAAATTACCATACTCAAGGTAAAAATATTAATGATTTCACTGTGATTGTCGCAGATATAATTGAAGTGACTGAGAAGTCAAAGGAGAGAGACATTGAAGTTCGGAAAAGAAAAAGACGGTACGAACAAATGAATTGCTTAACGTTTTGTCAGACGTGTAATACTTATCTCTCTGATTTGGCACTTAGTCGAAAATCACACACTGAGGCTCGTTGTTCTGAAATCCCTAAATACACTTGCCAGTTATGTGGTCTCGTTCTAACAAACAAAGCATTGGGAACACATAGAGATCACCATAAAATGAAAAAGGATTTAAAATTGCAAGATTTCAAATTCTTCGACCTTGAAGGAATTCAGATTAATCCACCAATACCAAATTATCCTCAATGTAATATTTGCGAAGTACATTTTGTGGGTAGAAATGCTGTGAAAACTCACATTTGTAGTGAAATAGAATACAAGACTTGTAATATTTGTAAAATCAAGCTGTCTGAAAATGCTTTTAAATTGCATATGAACTTTCACAATTACTCAATGCTTAAAGCAAATAAAGGGACTACTCAACATACAACAAGTTCAGAACCCGCAGAGGAACAGAAGATTGAATTGACTGGCGACTTAATTGATAATATGAAGACAAGTTCTCTAAGTTATGAATACAAAAATACACAAGAAGATCATTCTTCCAGTGACAACTGTAGAATTTATGTAATATATATTTGTCGATCTTGTAAGCTTGCTGTTGATGGGTATGACAAAGTTATTGAACATTGCCAGAATCACTACAGCCCTACAGTCATAGGGAATTCCACATGGAAGACTTGCTCAAAGTGTTCATTAAATTTTGAAAGCGAAGTATATGAAAGCCACCGAAAACTTCATTCGCATGATGATGTCAACATCATTCTGACTTTTGATCCCATGTACTTTACATCTGATAACAATACATGGATCCAACATGTATTTAAATCTGCACCTCAACACATGCAAAAAAATATTGTTGGTGAATCAATTTATCAATATGAATGCAGAATCAAAATGAAAGTTGTACAAAAAGGCCCTCCTTACTTGACTGTGTATAAATGTGACAAGTGCGGAAACTTTATTGATCCAGATTACTTATTCGCGCACGTTAAAGATGAGTGTCCCAAGAATATACGAAAACATCCATGTTCAACATGTGGCCTACCATTTATCACATCTGTTTTTCGTAACAAACATGAAAAACTTCATAGATGTTATGATAGTGTGCGCATAAAATCTTACAACATTGTTTTGATAAATTGTGAGATGCACAACACTTATTCTGCTAATATATTAAATGCAATGAAACAATATGTTTTATATCAATGCCGAACATGTAATGGAGTCATTGATAAATGGCAACGCAATTCTCACCAATGCAACATCAACGATTTAGTTAAATGTTCAAATTGCAAATTATTAATATATAAAACAGATTTCGAAAGTCATGTTGGTAAACATAACGATTTGGTTGAGTTCCAAACAACAAATATGAAAGTTATTTTATTTGGTGAAAAGAAAGATTTAAATGAAAATAAAATGTTACTACCAAGTTTTGATGGTAAAATTCATGATTATACATTGTACAAGTGTGCTCAATGTGAGATATGTGTGCATAATATGCTTGCAAGTTCTAAACATGTTTGTAAATTTTATGATACAAAATGGAAATGTCCTAAGTGTGATTTTTACATTTGCGTAAAGTTTTCTCTAAATCAACATTTAAAGATCCACGATGCTGATCCTGAATTCAATGCCGAAAACATTAAACTAATACATTTTAATGAAGGCAAAGGTGTTGTTAACCAGATTGTTGAAAATACAACGGAATCGATGGAAAGTAATGATGATATTGACGATACGCAAAACAGCGAACAAGATTCGAATGCAGATTGTGTTCAAGTTAAACCAAATGTCGATGAAACAAAACCGAATTCTGATACTGGCAATCCAGATGTTGATGATCAAGAAGAGGAATCGACGGCTTTATACAAATGTAGCTGTGGGTTAAATTTTATCAGCAAATCAAATGCCAAGGAACACGTTAAAAATTGTAATCCTAAAGATAAGGTTGTCAGACAATGTTGTTCAAAATGTACCATGCTTTTTAATCCAAAAGAGCTGTTCTGTCATTTAATTGCTCATCACAGTGATAAGAATAAAACGTATAAGTATGAAGTCATTGAAATAAAACAATAAAATACAAAAAGATAACTTACCAATTGGTTGGGATGCACAAGTTAACCCTGTGACAATGTTGTATATTATTGAATGCAACCGCGCATTTACCAAATTACAATTCGGGATGAATGTTAAGCAATAATATTTTCAAATTATTTATTGATAAATAGCTACAAAGACGTTACACTTTAATATCCGTATACTCCAATCAAAACCCACAGTGCGATATTTTAGTGTAATAGTCCGATTTGGTGGATACTGGGTATCTAGCGCAGTGTCAGTTGGGTATAAGGCGATCGAGCATTGGCGTTGACATTATTTTGATGTTTGGAAAGCATTTTACTTCGATTATGCTTATGATAAAGCTTTTCTCTAACACGTGAGCTATGATGAAAAAAGTATCTTTAAAAACTTTACATGAATAGCGATGTGCTTGGATCAACATACCTCATTCCAAAAGGGGACCGATTATTTGCTTATTAAATTATCAAAAAGATCCACTGAGAAAAGTACTAGTATAAATATTAATTGGATTAACTATCATTTAAATCTTCAACTAAAAAGTATCACACTATATTTACCAACATATCGGAAAATATAATTATCTTAATTATATATATTTTATAGACTATTTAATTTTGGTTTACGATTTGTTAAGTACATCAAAACATTGATTTGTTTAGTAATATGTATGTCTTGTAGTTAATTGTAATATTATCTCTAAGTTAAACTTGTATATAATATGAGTATTGGTATATTATATAATATTATTATTATTAGAGTTATAATTGCTAATATTATAATTAGCAATTATAACTCTTTCGACCTCGATGTAACTACATAATGTATACAGATTTCAAGCAGATGTAAACATATTTTTAGGCATAAGTATTTCATGTTTTATTTTTTTTGGGGCCCCTCTCATAAGCTTCGAACAGAGAACAGTTCTTATAAATACTCACTGTAATATTCAGATGTATTTCAGGTGTAATTATTATAAAATAGAATTATACCTGCCAAAAAAAAATTCAATAGCCGTCTGAACGATTTGCACCAGTAATGTCAAAAAAGAATAATGTCCAAACCCAAAGTACAGAAATAAAAGTGTCCATTATTAAAAATTACCAATAATTAATAAATACCAATAAACAATGAAAATGCCAAAAAGTAAAAATATCCAACAATAAAAATAACAAAAAGTAAAAATATCCAACAATAAAAATGACAAAAAGTAAAAATATCCATCAATAAAAATGTTCAATGAAAAGAACGACTTATTATTTGTATTAATTGTATGGGCTACCCCTTTTGGGTTGGTTTTCATGAAAATTAATTTATATAGTTCCTACGTTTAAATACATTTTACACAAGAAGGATCCAAAAAGATAGTACATAGCCATTTATATATTTGGTTATTTTTCTAGTTTGCCGTTCCTTTATAACATAAAAAGACTATGTCTTGTCTAACAACAGGTTCGCCTTGAATGAAGCAACCAAGCAACACGTCGATAAAGGCTTATTTAGGTACGGGCAGGGGTATGTTTTCCTATTTAGGTGCTGACCCTGAAGGCACGGTAATGTTATAGATAACATTACCGTGCTGAAGGTGTTCGGGGGCATTTTCGCAGTTAGCACTGACAAAACATTTACACAAAAGCATGAAGTCTACGTGTTGAAGTGAAACTTGTTTGAGATGTTATAGTATAAGATATGTTTTAATTTTTAGAACAAATTTTGTCATCACGATGTTGACAAATCTTGTAACAACATGTTGATGTGATATGTATATTTTTTATAGATATAAGCACAATGTTATTTAGATGGTTAAGGATTTTTAATTATATATCATAGATTGAGCCCCTGTTTCGTTGTTGGCTTCGAGAAACTAACTCGAAAGTGGAATTGATGGTCTAGTAAATATGGCAACTAATGAGTGATTTTGAACTCATTCGAAATTTAAAATATATTTTTTCCTAGTGTTGTGCTTAAATATTTCTGATATAGTAATTTAGTTTTTCTTTAATTGCTGATATATCCTTTGACCACGACCTTATCTCATGGTGCTGATATGGCCACAAGTTTAAAAATATATCTTAAAACTTAATCTCACTTATTCATTTTGTTTTAATCCTGTTATATGTTTTATTATGTTTCAACTCAATGGTCGCACACGTAGATAAAGTATTGTTTGAAAGTATGTATTCGTAAAACCAATAAAAATAAGATTACAAAAACTCTATACTAACACAAATAACACAAGAGGTGTAATTATATAAAAATTACTACCATTTAACTAATTATAATGTTTAGTTAAATATAATAAGTTTTAGCTGCGATTTTAAATATTTTTTTAATAAAGCATCTACATACAATAGACTAGATATCTTTTATTATTCATGCAGCTTTTTCAATCGCACTTAACTTTATAATCCAAAAAAAACGGATTTTATAATGCTGTTTGCTGCATTTTGTTTAACAGTTTTTTTTTATTAATAACCGTCTTCTTTTTACCGACCGGAAAAAGGGTGAAGGTTATATGTATATATTTTTTTTTTTTTATTTGGTTTTGTTCATTTTCCACAGACTCCGGGGTCCGTGCCATTTTTGAAGTTAACAGAGAATTTATTTAGTAATTACATTAATAGGGGGAGCATTCTTACATACTAGGGGAACACAATTTCAAGGAATTCACTATTACTAAACAGTTGCAAACAGATTTGCACTGGCATTCCGAACGGACCAGTGTCCTCAAGCAGAACTCGTTCACGAGTTGACTCGCGTGCCAGCCATCGTCCTCCTCAACCATTTTTGAGGGAAGAGGGCGACCCGACACACGATGCCACTGCTTGCCAACACATTTTCGTGAGCATGGCTGTTCCGAATGCCTGCACGAATCCGCTTGCTAAAGGGGGAGAAAACTATAACTAAGTACTAAATTTAACACTACAATAGAAAAGTGGACTTTGAAATTTTCTTAGTCTGCGTCTCCGACGTCCATTCCCACCAGGGCCTCTATCACCACACTGTTGCGATCTCTGATTGCCATCTTCAGGTTGTAATCGCGGATATCTTTGCGTCTTGCAGCCACCGCTCTCCGAACGAACCGTCCAATAGCATCATTTGCGTCGTCAGCGTAGTACGTGAAAGTCCCGGTGTGCCTTGAGACTGCGACGACTGCATGTGGGACGCTCTCGTGCAGCTTCATTCCATCCTTGGTCTTTATTACGATAACTGACTCGTATGTCAGTCCCTGTGCTTCGTGGATTGTGAGGATACGAGATCCCATGCCTGCTCCGTAACCCTCGTTGGTCAGGGTCTCTTTTTCTTCCTGTGTGTGAACCAGGAACAGGGTGTTTGGGTTGGTTTTGGGGATTTTCGCATCCGTATATCCTTTTTATGTATATATATTTCAAATAATGCGCGGAAAAAAATTAAAAAATAATTGTAAGTTCCTATACTTAAATATTATGTTATTGAAGCGCAAGGTAGACCGCTAATGAGTCATCGAGTCGTCGCCCACGGGGTACAGGGGTGCGGGTGCGTACAAAGAGGACCGAGGGAGGTGCGGGCGGCGGGAGCTTAACGATGTATACAAAAGACGAACAGAAATGTGCATTGAATATTGAATATCTCCCGGGCTATAAGAGGGCCTTCCTTTGCCCAAAATCCAGTGGAGTTCGACGGCCGACAGCGGTAACTAGTATCTATGTCGTCCATAAAGTAAAAAAATTGTTCTTAAGATATTATTATGTGACATCATAGTCATCAACATGGAGATTTTTTTTATTGAAAAATGACTATTAGTTTTATGTTCAAATATACTTCGACTAATTTTTGTTGTTGTTAAATTACCTCCTAATCTTTTGAATCTGTACAACGGCTATGGGGCATCGATAGTAAACTGTCGACGTTTTTTTCCCTTGACGCCCCGTGACGTTTTTTTTTATTACTAAGTTGTTTTTCATTACCTAAACATGTAACCTTAATATTCCCATACCCTAAATATCACCTATACCCTACAAAAATAATATTTTCATCCATTTAGTTTGAGTGGATCAAACAGCGAAAAGTAAATATATTTTTACAGATTTTGACGTTTTTTGTTAATAGAGTTTATTTAATGTAATCTCCAATCAACATATAATTTTCTTAGTACCAATGCAATCCTCATCATATTCGCTTTACGGGAAAATATTACAGGAAAAGGGGTTTGAACAGACGACGAAAATCCCGGAAAACAGCAATTGTTAATTTTTTTTTTCTGAAACTATTCCACCTATAACTTTGATTTTCCTTTTAATATGAGTATTTACTATGGTTCTTTACCTATGAATTATTACAGATTGTTGGGATAAATATTACAATGTAACGAGATTAAAACAAAGCGATTTTTTTTTTATGAATTTTGGCGGAAGAAATCTGTGGAAGCGTAATTTATTTTTTCTTTAACTATACCACCTACGGCTTTGGTTCTTCTTTTGATATGACTATTTACATGTAATCTATACACCTGAATTATTTCAGATGTTTAGGTTTAGTAGTTTAAAAGTACTTATGAGAATAGTTATTACGTAAGTTTCCATCGGTGAGTGTTTGCGCGGCAAAATGCATCGAGTGAAAGTTTTTGTTTTTATTTCACAATTTGAATAACTTCTCGTTACCGTAACGTAATGCAGTTTTTTGAGTTGTAAAGCCAAGGATACTAGCTTACTAACAATGTTTGAATAATAACGATCGGATAAATACAAGCTTCACACTAAACCTTTTTTTCAGACGACCGGAAATCCGTTCGGGACACACAAGAGGGTCAAATAAAAAAATTATAATAAAAACTTTTCAATCCTTATCCTTTTAATTACTTTTAACATCGTTATTGACTTCTTCCCTATATATGCAAAATTACAGCTTTCTAGGTTCATTACTGTAGAAGTAGTTACGAGATTATTATTAAATGATACGAAGTAGACCTCCAGGAGGTCTACTTCGTTCTTGGAGGTCTACAGGAGGTCTACTTCGTTTTTGGGACCTCCTGGAGGTCTACTCTACTACGAAAGAGTTTATAGTGTTAGGCAACATTCAATTAGGTTCTTTGTTTGTCGACGACACAACCATCACTCTGAAATATACTTGTATACTAAGAAAACAAATTGTAGAATACATTAAATTCCATTCCACATACACATTCATGAATAAATAATGTATTAATTATCGAAACATTCTTCTTCACCAATTCTTTTTGGTTACATATTAGTTTTTGATTTATTCATCATATCTACCATAAAGAACCTGCCCAAAGATTTCAATATCACTCCACTATAATATTTGTCTACGAATTCGAAACGAAGATCGTCCGTACAAGTCGCATCCGAAGTTATTTGGTAGTAGGGTACAAGTTCGATGTTCGTCGTTACTTCGATCCGAAACGAAGCTTCGAACTTCGTTTTTGGGAGTAGACCTCCTGTACCTCTTATCCCTCTGGCGATGGTGACTATATTAAAATATGATTTAAGGACAATATGTATAAAAGTGATTTGTGATCTGACGTCAGCAGATCATTGCTTCAGATGGATTTTAATCGAAGACGCTAATGATAAACTTGCTCTTTGCAGCACTGTACAGTTACTGTACTCGGATGTAAACATGTATCCTACCGTCTTCAACTATACACTGTTAAATAACCTGTCCGAAATTTTAAATTCCATTTAATATTCTTTATTTTAAGGTAATTCTTATGTTCACTTGTTTTTTTTTTATCCATCTTTAACAGCCTACTACAGTGTAAATTTTGTATTACTTGTATTTTTAGATAACAATATATTGTTATAAGTAACTTCTTAGCTACAAGTAGTTCGTGGTAGCGTATAACTGTATTTTATATAGTATAACAAGGTAGGGATGTGCAGAGATTATTTCTATCCGCGGGAGGTGTCCTGGTGCCCTGTGATACAGGTTCTTAGAAACCTACTTCAGGCACCAGTCCCTCACAAAGTTAGGTTTAATTTTGGCACTCTTGTTTCTTGTATTTTTTTTTTATGTAAACAACCTTTTGTTAGGAGTAAATAAATATATTTTTGATTGATTGATTTGACTGCTTTTGCTTGCTTTTCACATTCGCGTCATATAGGTAGGTACTTACCAACTGGTCCTTGTGGTATACGACATGCAGCTGGACTGAGATAAAATTACGATAAGCTACCTATTGTGGTATATTTCATTAATTAGGTAAGAAAAAAACATTTAAGTTAACATTTAAGTTTAATTCTAAATCAGATATTGTTAAATAAAACAGTCTTGTGAAATTTCTGCAGCAAACCCAGCTTATTCCTTATATGTTTCATTGACTCTAATTTTGCATTATGAGTTAAACTAACATTAGGATCTTTAGGAAATCTGAAATTGAAACAAAGTTATTTTAATAGAGAAAGGAATAAAAAATGCAAAGGTATTTACTTAAGTTATTTGTTCTTGAACTAGGATTGTATAGTTACCGACCTCTCGTTGCCATCATCGTAAAGATGGTCGGTGACGAGAGGCGGTGGCCTCGTTTTGCGAGATAATCGTCTCACAGAGGCAGGTGGAGGAGCGGGAAAGGGAGAGAGATCCTCTCTCTGTCCCGCACATGGGGGGGGGGGGGGGAGTTATTCCCAGAGGCTGGGCCCGCTTAAGCGGGCAGTGACATCGAGGGGGCTGCAGATGAGAGCGCGAGTGACTCCGTGCCGCCAGTCGATGACGACGGAACATCATAAGGTTATTAGTCGGTAGTGGGGTCCCTATTGACCCTGAATCCGACATAACCACCTGTTCCCTGGCGGGTGTGTATGTGTAAATGCATTTTCCTCATGACAATAAAACAAAAAATAATAAAAGGATTACATCATGGTCACTGAAAAGATAAACCATAATGAGGATAATACTTGCTTCCGCAAGCCTCCACGACACAAATTCTCCCCATTTGTACTAAAATTTCAAAAATATCACGTAATCAAAAAACACACCGATATTAATCTCGAGTCAGCGATTTCATGTGGGGTTGTCAGGTCAGGTGTCCGTATTTCATTCAAATAAAAGAAAACCTATACGCCAATCGCAAAATGTTTGCGTTCGTAAGACTTTACACGTAGCAACAACTAATATTGCTTTAACATGTCCGTAATAAATTATTATATACGAGTATATTTAGAAACATTTTAGAAGTAAATGTTTTTACTTCATTACATTACATCGATCGCAATTTTTTCTAAAACAATGAAAGGATTGAAATCAACTTAACTCTGACTCTAAGTCACTGTTAGAACGGGACACAGGGTTCAGTGGTAGCCTTCTCAATCGGTTTCATTTTTATTTTGCGCGCAACAAGACTCTTACTCTCTTTTCTTTATTTTAGCTGCATGATGCACAGATAGAGCTCATTCCTGTTGTACGTAGTACTTATTACTTCCATGATTTCATCATATTTTGTAAACTACTCAAAATACAGATTAAAGTCTCAATGTCCAACGTTGCTTGAAAAACATAATACACTTTATGGTTATTAATCTACTATTTGAACAATTTAACTTTTTTTTAATATTTGCTACTTCACTATTTGACATGACATTGGAACTGTACCTATATCAAAATCTGTGAAGTTTGGTTTCATTAAACAAATACCTCCCTACCAATTTTTAGAATGTAATCTCACGTGTATCTCCCACATCCGGTAACCCCGCGCCCCACGTGGCCTGTAATTATTAGTGGAAGTTAACTTACCTGCAAGTTGGTAGATAACGGTTTTTAATGCACAGCCAATTTTTATCAATTAGCATACGGAGGGAAAATGAATTGAAAATCAACAAGTTTAATACACAACACATTCGACAAAGTTGCGTATTATGGTCAAAAGCGGTTGGTCAATTCGATCAGTCAAGACATATACATGTAATATATGAGTACCTAAATTTAACTTAAACTTTGACAATCTTGTTATTCCTTTACGAACAAAGATAAAATAGTGTTGCCAGGTTTTACATTAGCAAAAACAAATAAAAAATCTTTCCTAGGGAATTGTGCGTTATTATTTCGACGGAGATAAGGGGTTTCATAAAAAAATCGTATACCTGCTATATCAAAAACAAAACAAACATTTTACATAGGTACCTAACTTGTTTTACCCTTATCAAGAAGCAACTTTTTTTGTCAAAACAACTTATTCATTCGATAACCTTAAGGGGGACGGAATAGAAAAGACTGAAAAAAGGAACGCTAATTTCCTGTGTCATAGCAAATCACATGGGAATTTCATCAGCTTTTAGAACAGGTATATCCATGGACGTACCCAGCTTCTGATTCAGGAATTTCATAAAAGTAGTCAAATAATTATAAATAATGGGTCAAGTGCGGGTCGGGCCTCGCTTTTCGAAGTCTGTCATAGAAACGAACTGTAGTTATAAAAATGTTTACCCAAAAATCTGCATTATGTACCGAAATGCCAGTTAAAAGATAAATCGCGTACCAAAAATAGTCTAAGATTCATGACCTCGATTTGGTTAGTTTTTAGGTTTTAAAAAGTATTAGGTTAAGTAATCATAATTAATTATGTTCAATAATATTGTGTTCTAGATTATCTCATTCGCGGGGTGCGAAAAAGTTTTAGTTTCAGCTGCCTTCTCATGTATTGGAGTCCCCTGAAAAATAATTTAAGTGAATTTTTAATCCAATATTTTTTTAGTCAGCCGTTTGAAGACAACATATCTGAATATCAAGTTATGCTCTTTTGATATGGAGGGAGCCCTAAAGTTAATATCACGGAATTTCAATCAAATCTTTTATACTTATAACGTTATCCGTGAAAGTATTGCTACTCAATGCCCTGTCAATGGTACTTGTGGAATACGGCCTATTTAATTAATTTCAGCTTTTCTGTGATCTGTTTTACAATATTACTTGCTTAGTTAACTGTCATCCATCTGTCTGATCTTTAAAATCAGTGCTTTTAATCTGTGGCCTGGCTTGTGCTGTTGTGCTTGTGGGTTGATTGTTTTTATTTTCCAAAATTTCTTTATGTCAAATTTTATAGTTTATTTACAATAAAATTAATAGTGAAAATCATGTTTTGGGACATAAGAGATGAGTTTAAATAAATAATATACTTGACCGAGTTAATTAACTATAATGTTTTTCTACGAACGTTTTTGTCAGTGGCTCGGACATATAAAACTATCCCGTGTTTTGCTGTTGGTTTCTACAATATTATTTGTAGTGCCTCTTGTAACACATTACTACTTGTCTCAGGTAAGAAATGCGTGAAATACTCCAACAGTCGGAAATCATTATTACTATTTTAGCACTTGCATATTTGGGTATCAACAGATCAATTTCAATAAATTTGATATAATGATTTAAACAAGAGTATGTACGTACTTTGGTACCGTAATACATAGTCTATTGAAATTATCTCAGAATAATGTATTGGTATGATGGATTGCTTACCAAATATACATATTATATATATATTTTATTATAGTTATATTTATAATAACAAACAAGTTATGACCATGTCACTATTAGTCTGAGATGAGTCGAATCATATATACCTATGTTAGTCAGAACCACTTAGAAAGTAAAATACACATCATCCAACTTAAATTTTTACCCATGTTTTGGTCGTAACCTCAAAACATCAAGCTTTCGAGGTAGATGCACTATTAGATGCATGTGCAATAGGTGTGCAAATTCACACAGCTGATCTTAAGTGGATTGAAATTAGATTAATTAATTAAAATTAGACTAAATTACCATGCAAGTGATATAACCATATCAAAACAATGTTTCAATTTAGAAGTCAAAAACAATGTAAATGATACATCAATTTAGTACAACAAATAAAAGTTATTCAATCACTATTTCCAGTTTTAGATATATTACAAACAGGGGGAAAGTTTCCTCTATCACCCCCGTTGCAGCAAGCATATAGTTTTTTAGATAAAAACTTTTTTCTATTTATTTCACTTTAGCCGTTACTATCTACTCTGATGACACATTGTGTTATTACAGTTTTTTTAATACATGTGGCTAATGCATTTATGCACAGTGCATATAATGCGCCTTGGGGAAGGGTGTAGAATTATGTGGCAATCACCGTTCAGCAGATTGCAATGCTGAAAGAATACCTAAAACCTCTTGGTTCTCTATCATTATGCATAGGCAAAAAGAAGGGTGACAGTTGCCCTTATCCTGTTCTCTCGCAAAGCACACAGCCATTTCTTGACCCAGCACTAGCTGACTTCGCAACATTCTTCTCCTATGCAGAGAAAATTCTTCAATACATAAATAATTTTATAAATTGCGTATTGTGTAACTTTATAATATCGAATTTTTATTTATTCTTGTATACCTGTGTAGGTTTTATTTATTTATTGCATACACAACACAAATTGTAATCATTACAGATACACAGAAATATACTTAAGGTTAAAAAATAGATTATAATTCAAAACATGTGTACACACTGAAAAAACGATTTGAGGAGACTGAGGTAAATAGTAAATAATTATTCATATTACAAGAAGAAATTGTAAAAACATGCAGACTATTTTCATAATTATTAATAAATGTATTATTATAATAAACAATTTTTGTAAGTCTCAATATTGTTACATATGCCACAGATTATTTTACCCCTACATGTGAGATATATTCACAGGACAACAATAAATATGTATTGTTTCAATGAATAAATAATAAAGAAGAAATGAAATAGAGGTTAATTATTATTTTGTAACCTATCTTCATAGGGTAGTCGCTACATATACTTCTAGCTAAGGCTGACTAGTCTGCCATAGTATCTATAAACTGATATGGATTTTTATTTGCAAGGATATATTTTCAGAAAGGTCCTATAGAAATTTAATTAGAATTAATGCAGTAGTTTGGTTTTTTTAAATCATAAATACTGGACAAAATATATCATCTTAGTAAACAAAATTGCATTTACTTACTCTTCAGTAATATAAGTTGGCTTTGTTCTTTTTTAAATAGTTAATTGTCTACGAGGGTGAATCAAAAAGTTCTTAGAAGTGCATATATATGAAACCTTTTTGGATCAAGTTCGATATTCAAATTAAAGAGTGTCTATCACACTATATTTATGCAGACTGTCACTTATTTTTGTCAGTTCGTTCGCATGTAATAAATTTTTTTGTGCAACGAGTTGCTAAAAAGTCAAAATTATGGATAAAAGTGAGTTACGTGCGGTGATAAAATATCTCAGTTTGAAAAAAATGTCTACGAAGGAAATTTTTTTGGACATTCAGCAGACATTAGGGGGTGATGCTGTACCCTATTCTACGGTTGCGTACTGGGTGGCTGAATTTAAAAGAGGTAGATCAAGCTGTAAAGATGACCCGCGTTCTGGGCGGCCTTCAACCTCCGTTACAGAAGAAAATGTCAAAAAGGTTGAGAATCTGGTTTTGGAAGACAGAAGAATGACTATAAAACATATAGCTGAGATCCTAAAGATATCTTTTGGTAGCGTTCAATCCATTTTAATTGATTCACTGGGGTTCAAAAAAGTGTCTGCAAGATGGGTGCCACGAATGTTAACCGACGAAAACAAAAAGCGACGTTTGGAAATTTCCAAGCGTAATCTCGAAATGTTCCAGCGTGATCCGGATAATTTTTGCCGTCGTCTTGTCACCATGGATGAAACGTGGGTCCACCATTTTGATCCTGAAACTAAAAGACAAAGCATGTCTTGGAAACGACCATCCTCTCCATCCATTAAAAAATTTCGAGTTGCTCCTACCGCTGGCAAAGTTATGGCCTCTGTGTTCTGGGATAGTGAAGGAATCCTTTTTATTGATTACATGCCAAAAGGCCAGACGATTACTGGACCCTATTACGCAAATTTAATCCCGAAAGTGCGTGAAGCGATTAAAGAAAAACGTCGTGGAAAACTGTCGTTGGGCGTGTTGTTCCTTCAAGATAACGCTCCTGCTCATCGATCGGAAGTTGCGGTCAACGCAATCCGCTGTGCTGGCTTCAATCTCCTTGACCACCCACCATATTCTCCGGACTTAGCCCCAAGTGATTTTCACTTGTTTCCAAAATTAAAAGAGGAAATTCGTGGAACAAAATTTCACGATAATGACGCGGTTATAGCTGCCGTAGAGGACTTTTTCGAGAGTCAAGAAAATATTTTTTTTTCACAAGGAATAAGGAAGTTAGAAACGCGTTATTCTAAATGCATTGCATTGGAGGGAGATTATGTAGAAAAATAAAATATTATTATTTAAATCTTTGCATTTTTTAATATTGATTCCAAGAATTTTTTGATTCACCCTCGTATATACCAAGCCCTGTTACAGAGTAAAAATATGATCAGTGCGACATTAGGTCACTAAGAGTTTTAAAACAAGACATGCATCGTAAAATGATTCAAATTCAAAATTGTATTTATTCATTTCAAGTACATACATACTTCAAATTTGCGGCTCAACCAACCAAACTGGGTATATAAACACCCGTATCTTGATTGGTAGTTCCTTCCCTATAATATTACAGGTTTGTATGTATGAACATTTAATAGTTTTTTTAATATATGATCCCAATCTTATCTTAATATATCGCACGTTCGGGAACAAAGGGTCACTTATGCATGTTTTCCAACTTTACAGAAATAGCATTCGCTCGATGAATCATTTGTCTTTTGACGCGCAAGCGTACAAAGCAGTAACCCTCGTTTAGACATAGTAACCCCTAAAATAAAAAATATCAAAACCTTAAAACCATTTTAAAACAATCTTATTGTAACGTTACAATAATATTTTTTTAAATTTAACATCGCTTTTAGGTATAAACTGTACCCATAACACAAGCCTAGTAGCTTACTTTGGGACTAGATGGCGTTTTGTTACTGTAGTAGAATATTATTATACTAAATAAATTGTCGTTTTTATTTAGAAACTACTCTTATGTTTGATCAAATAAATTTTTTGTTTTTGATATAAAGACACTATCTGTTGAAAATACCTATTTTTTGTTAAAAGAACCAAATAGTATAAGCACAACGTTATTACTTATTAAAAGTACCCGTGTGTTACCAACAAAACAATGATAATTATTTAAACCAAAAAACCACTTCTACACAGTAGTAACATTCTGTCATATAAGAAATACTCATTAATAATAAAGTATTGTCGCTTGATGCACTAGTGACGTTTTGTTTCAAATATAAAGTTAATTTTATTGCTATAATGTTATTTATGCGACTAAGTGACTGTTATGTTTCCAGCATACAAATACAAATTTGTTAACAAAACATCACTTTTATTTAGAAGTAACATTAATATTGCAATATTTACGTAAACAAATAAGCATTACTTACCGTAGTGCCTCTGCGTCGTAGATGCACAATATCACGCCTTGGCTGTCAACGCACTACTGGCAAATTGAGTCGTTTCATTTCAAGGGCACGGACCAAAAGCGAATAATAAAATAACGACCTCCCCTCCCCCAAAACTGTATTATTCAAGCGATTGCCACCGTTTTTGGTGAGTATATCGCACGTTCGGGAACAAAGGGTCACTTATGCATGTTTTCCAACTTTACAGAAATAGCATTTTTAATTTTATATTGGCGTATTATTTTAATAACTTTTTACTGCTTTGAAGTTTTAAGAAAATTTTGATAGCTTTATATTGTATAGTTTTACACGTATCATCGTCGCAAATAAAAATAAAATACAAGATGGGGTTTGGGAGAAATAAGCCATAAACTGAAGGAAGGGTACCAAAAGTGACTTTTTGTTACAAATCACTAAGTGTTGTAATGAAAAGTGACGTTTATAAAAAAAATTTACTCATGAAAGTATTATTATTATTTAGTATAATAGTATACTTTACGTTTATTTTTATAAAAAAAATAGTTTATTGGAAACAAATACAAATTGAAACAAACTAAATAGTCAGTAAAATTCTTTATTTTAGTTGAAAAATTGTGTTTTGAAATTATGGCACAAAAATAAACAAAAAAAATAAACATTTCCAAAGAAATTACAAAATAAAGTGGCTGTCATGTTACTGTATCTGACAAAACCTTAGTATGTACTTATCTATCAAAAATTATATTGTTATAATACTGATAAAATGAAAACGTTTTGCTTATTTGAGTTACAATTGCTTAATTTTGTTAATTTGGTACCTACTCAATGACATTTATGCACCTATCACAAAAGGTCAAAACTGTCCAAAATTAAGCATTTCCACAACTAATAATCTTAAACTAAATCAGTCATCATCAGTCTTAGAAATAAAGTATTCGTCTAATTAAAGAAGTATATCAATAAACTCTTAAATTGACATAACAATAATAAAGTACCTTAATTTTAAACAGTCTCATTGTATAATGATTATGTTCATAACACAAACATCTATTTATTGTTACATAATATTATTAAATTACCTACTTTAATCACATTTTTACAGCACTAATTATTATGGACCTTGATATCCAATTAGGAACATTAACTTTGGTAGATTAATTATAAAGAGGTTACAAATCAGCGTTATAAAATAAAGATAAATCAAAATATTGTATTGTAAATAGTTTCATAAACTTTTGGTATAATGTTCGTATCTATTAAGTTTTGAATATCTGCCTTCTTCCGAGGCGCTAAAGGAATTTTACTTTCATAAGCCTGCTTTAATGCTACTCTTTGAGGTGGCTGGACTCTTGCACTTCGTGTTATGGTTTGGTTACGGTTGACTTCAATCCAATCGCCGTCGTATGTAGTTTTGAAGTAATAAACATCACTATCCTTAATAAATTTCAAATGACTTATTTCAGTCACTTTCATAGCTTGTCCATTACTGGCCTTGGTAACATTCAAACTAATATCTTCAGCAAGACTTTTAAGATTATAAAAGTCGGTGAAATTCATTTCTTTCAAAATGAAAGGGTTTCCTGTCTTTTTAGCTGATCTTATTAATTGAGCATACTGGGCTGGGATGTAAATGGGACCAGATTTTTTGGCCCGTTTTACAGCTTTTTCTATGACAGAATGGGCACTATCAGCGGCACTTTGTGTATGCCCTCTAATAAGGAATTTATGCTGGATAGAGTTTATTTGCAGTGTATTTACTGCATAATAATATAAGTTGAACATAAATCTGAAATCAAAAGAAATCGATTACTCAAGTACATAAACTCTCACTCAATAGTCCATCAATCTATACAATGTAACTAGTTAAAATTGTTAACAGACATAATAACACCACTGAGTGCAGCACTACTGAATATCTATAGGCAGAAATGATTAATTATAGTAATATAATTATTCAGTAATCGGTGTTTGACTCGGTCATAGCTAAAATGATATAAGATAAATATAAACTTTAAGCTACACTTACTTGTTTTTTTGCTGTCCACAACAATTGTCCGAGTAAAAAATTACATCGCAGTTTGGATTTTTCCGAGATAATTCTTCCAAGAAATAGTATACGCAAGAACCAATTTCATTGACTCCACGGTTGCCTAAACCTTCATGCCAAAAATAACACGAAGTTAATTTATCTTTAAAGTCTGTCACCTAAAAATCAAGTAATTATGTAAGTTTCGGTGTTTATTTATACAAATTATTATTTATGCAAACATTTATTTATTATACTTACTGTAAAATTATAGCAGTTCAATTTCGATTTATAAAAAAAAGCACTTGAGTTCCCTAATGGTACTGGTAACACAGCCTGCAAATCATAAATTGCAACAATCAATTTCTCATTTCCTAATTCATTTAACAGTTTCATATCGGCTTCTTTCTCTTCTCGACTAAGTGTTTTTTCTTTTAAATGACGTTTAAACTCATCTTCTTTTTGTAATTTCTCGGCGTTCGATGAATTATTATAGGAGACGCACTGATCACATTGATCTTTTTTAGGTTTAAAAAATGATATATTAAATTCCTGGTTAAATACTCTGTTATAAAAATCATAGGTTGCACAGCTTTTGTTATTTGTTTTTCGGTCTTCGCAATATAAACGATGTAGATCAGCAATTGTGTACTGCCCATCTATGAATTGTCGTGTTGTTTGGGCTCTTAAATAGTGGCTTTCTATTCTAGGTATTGAGTTTATGTGTACCCGTACAGATTCATGGATTTCAGCGTCTATTCTTTTTTTGGTAAGTGTACCTCTTTTGTCGGGTGGAACGCTTCCTGTTGCAGTTTTTTTATCTATGATATGGCGTAAAAATCTAGGAGTAATCGCCAAGGTCCTTATAAAAAATGTTTTACAGACACGAATATTATCACCACGTATAGGTAAATGGAAACAGCTATTAGGTTTTCTTGCAAATTTGGGATTGGTTTTGAGTCTTCGATACTCAGGTGCAAGGGTTGTAAGACAGGCAGCAACATAGTCTCGCTGCCTTGTCAGACAACCAAGTTCCCAATAACCTGTGAAAATTTGTTGCCGGTCTTCAATAGGAATCTTTTTCGAACAGCTCAATAAGCATTTTTCAGTACAAGGTGGTCCCATTTTTTTGGCTGCAACCAGTTTTCCTAAAGAATTCACGTGTTCTTGGCCAGTATTTTTAAGTTCTTTACGAATATTTTGCTTCCAGGCAGCAGGGTTCCGGGCCTTCTTTTTAGGATTAGTAGGTAAGGCTAGTGTAGGTTGAAATTCACATTCCGAGTTATAGTTCTGAGTCGTGATCGGAGGTAGTTCGTGAGCATTAAGCAACTGTTTATCATTTGTTTGGGTTGACGTTTCAGGTAGGTTCGCTGCTTCTGTATTTGAATTTGTAGACATCGAACTCGAACTCGAGCTTGATGACGTACTACTCGAATTTGAGCTCGATGACGTACTAGTCGAACTTGAGCTGGACTCTGGAACAATGATTTTTCTTTTGCGACCTTTTTCGGGTATGTAATCTTTATCTTTGCCACTATCTGTTCCTGAAAAATCTGGTCCATCGCTCTGGAAACCGGCTTCTGTGTTAGCTGTAAATAAATAAAGTATTAATAAATAGCATTACATAAAATAATAATAAAAAAGGTAAAATTAAAATCATACTTCGTCCTGTTTGGGGTATTACGTTTGCAATTTCTTCATGGACAATATTTACCATTTCTTTAACATTGTCTACATTGTCTATATTTTCTTTAAGCTGTTCTGTAGTGTCTTCGTCAATGTCTGTTCTTGATTGTACCTGTTCTGAAATGTCTTCGAAATAATCTACTTTTGAGCTGTCGTTAAGCCATTGTAATACTTTGTGATCATATTTACCGACTTGGGAGTCGTCTTCTGTGCCATCTTTCTGAGGCGCAACCTTGGAAACGGTATCACTTGCTTGGGTGTGTTTTCTATAATTAAGTACTTGACTTTCGCTCGATGAATCATTTGTCTTTTGACGCGCAAGCGTACAAAGCAGTAACCCTCGTTTAGACATAGTAACCCCTAAAATAAAAAATATCAAAACCTTAAAACCATTTTAAAACAATCTTATTGTAACGTTACAATAATATTTTTTTAAATTTAACATCGCTTTTAGGTATAAACTGTACCCATAACACAAGCCTAGTAGCTTACTTTGGGACTAGATGGCGTTTTGTTACTGTAGTAGAATATTATTATACTAAATAAATTGTCGTTTTTATTTAGAAACTACTCTTATGTTTGATCAAATAAATTTTTTGTTTTTGATATAAAGACACTATCTGTTGAAAATACCTATTTTTTGTTAAAAGAACCAAATAGTATAAGCACAACGTTATTACTTATTAAAAGTACCCGTGTGTTACCAACAAAACAATGATAATTATTTAAACCAAAAAACCACTTCTACACAGTAGTAACATTCTGTCATATAAGAAATACTCATTAATAATAAAGTATTGTCGCTTGATGCACTAGTGACGTTTTGTTTCAAATATAAAGTTAATTTTATTGCTATAATGTTATTTATGCGACTAAGTGACTGTTATGTTTCCAGCATACAAATACAAATTTGTTAACAAAACATCACTTTTATTTAGAAGTAACATTAATATTGCAATATTTACGTAAACAAATAAGCATTACTTACCGTAGTGCCTCTGCGTCGTAGATGCACAATATCACGCCTTGGCTGTCAACGCACTACTGGCAAATTGAGTCGTTTCATTTCAAGGGCACGGACCAAAAGCGAATAATAAAATAACGACCTCCCCTCCCCCAAAACTGTATTATTCAAGCGATTGCCACCGTTTTTGGTGAGTATATCGCACGTTCGGGAACAAAGGGTCACTTATGCATGTTTTCCAACTTTACAGAAATAGCATTTTTAATTTTATATTGGCGTATTATTTTAATAACTTTTTACTGCTTTGAAGTTTTAAGAAAATTTTGATAGCTTTATATTGTATAGTTTTACACGTATCATCGTCGCAAATAAAAATAAAATACAAGATGGGGTTTGGGAGAAATAAGCCATAAACTGAAGGAAGGGTACCAAAAGTGACTTTTTGTTACAAATCACTAAGTGTTGTAATGAAAAGTGACGTTTATAAAAAAAATTTACTCATGAAAGTATTATTATTATTTAGTATAATAGTATACTTTACGTTTATTTTTATAAAAAAAATAGTTTATTGGAAACAAATACAAATTGAAACAAACTAAATAGTCAGTAAAATTCTTTATTTTAGTTGAAAAATTGTGTTTTGAAATTATGGCACAAAAATAAACAAAAAAAATAAACATTTCCAAAGAAATTACAAAATAAAGTGGCTGTCATGTTACTGTATCTGACAAAACCTTAGTATGTACTTATCTATCAAAAATTATATTGTTATAATACTGATAAAATGAAAACGTTTTGCTTATTTGAGTTACAATTGCTTAATTTTGTTAATTTGGTACCTACTCAATGACATTTATGCACCTATCACAAAAGGTCAAAACTGTCCAAAATTAAGCATTTCCACAACTAATAATCTTAAACTAAATCAGTCATCATCAGTCTTAGAAATAAAGTATTCGTCTAATTAAAGAAGTATATCAATAAACTCTTAAATTGACATAACAATAATAAAGTACCTTAATTTTAAACAGTCTCATTGTATAATGATTATGTTCATAACACAAACATCTATTTATTGTTACATAATATTATTAAATTACCTACTTTAATCACATTTTTACAGCACTAATTATTATGGACCTTGATATCCAATTAGGAACATTAACTTTGGTAGATTAATTATAAAGAGGTTACAAATCAGCGTTATAAAATAAAGATAAATCAAAATATTGTATTGTAAATAGTTTCATAAACTTTTGGTATAATGTTCGTATCTATTAAGTTTTGAATATCTGCCTTCTTCCGAGGCGCTAAAGGAATTTTACTTTCATAAGCCTGCTTTAATGCTACTCTTTGAGGTGGCTGGACTCTTGCACTTCGTGTTATGGTTTGGTTACGGTTGACTTCAATCCAATCGCCGTCGTATGTAGTTTTGAAGTAATAAACATCACTATCCTTAATAAATTTCAAATGACTTATTTCAGTCACTTTCATAGCTTGTCCATTACTGGCCTTGGTAACATTCAAACTAATATCTTCAGCAAGACTTTTAAGATTATAAAAGTCGGTGAAATTCATTTCTTTCAAAATGAAAGGGTTTCCTGTCTTTTTAGCTGATCTTATTAATTGAGCATACTGGGCTGGGATGTAAATGGGACCAGATTTTTTGGCCCGTTTTACAGCTTTTTCTATGACAGAATGGGCACTATCAGCGGCACTTTGTGTATGCCCTCTAATAAGGAATTTATGCTGGATAGAGTTTATTTGCAGTGTATTTACTGCATAATAATATAAGTTGAACATAAATCTGAAATCAAAAGAAATCGATTACTCAAGTACATAAACTCTCACTCAATAGTCCATCAATCTATACAATGTAACTAGTTAAAATTGTTAACAGACATAATAACACCACTGAGTGCAGCACTACTGAATATCTATAGGCAGAAATGATTAATTATAGTAATATAATTATTCAGTAATCGGTGTTTGACTCGGTCATAGCTAAAATGATATAAGATAAATATAAACTTTAAGCTACACTTACTTGTTTTTTTGCTGTCCACAACAATTGTCCGAGTAAAAAATTACATCGCAGTTTGGATTTTTCCGAGATAATTCTTCCAAGAAATAGTATACGCAAGAACCAATTTCATTGACTCCACGGTTGCCTAAACCTTCATGCCAAAAATAACACGAAGTTAATTTATCTTTAAAGTCTGTCACCTAAAAATCAAGTAATTATGTAAGTTTCGGTGTTTATTTATACAAATTATTATTTATGCAAACATTTATTTATTATACTTACTGTAAAATTATAGCAGTTCAATTTCGATTTATAAAAAAAAGCACTTGAGTTCCCTAATGGTACTGGTAACACAGCCTGCAAATCATAAATTGCAACAATCAATTTCTCATTTCCTAATTCATTTAACAGTTTCATATCGGCTTCTTTCTCTTCTCGACTAAGTGTTTTTTCTTTTAAATGACGTTTAAACTCATCTTCTTTTTGTAATTTCTCGGCGTTCGATGAATTATTATAGGAGACGCACTGATCACATTGATCTTTTTTAGGTTTAAAAAATGATATATTAAATTCCTGGTTAAATACTCTGTTATAAAAATCATAGGTTGCACAGCTTTTGTTATTTGTTTTTCGGTCTTCGCAATATAAACGATGTAGATCAGCAATTGTGTACTGCCCATCTATGAATTGTCGTGTTGTTTGGGCTCTTAAATAGTGGCTTTCTATTCTAGGTATTGAGTTTATGTGTACCCGTACAGATTCATGGATTTCAGCGTCTATTCTTTTTTTGGTAAGTGTACCTCTTTTGTCGGGTGGAACGCTTCCTGTTGCAGTTTTTTTATCTATGATATGGCGTAAAAATCTAGGAGTAATCGCCAAGGTCCTTATAAAAAATGTTTTACAGACACGAATATTATCACCACGTATAGGTAAATGGAAACAGCTATTAGGTTTTCTTGCAAATTTGGGATTGGTTTTGAGTCTTCGATACTCAGGTGCAAGGGTTGTAAGACAGGCAGCAACATAGTCTCGCTGCCTTGTCAGACAACCAAGTTCCCAATAACCTGTGAAAATTTGTTGCCGGTCTTCAATAGGAATCTTTTTCGAACAGCTCAATAAGCATTTTTCAGTACAAGGTGGTCCCATTTTTTTGGCTGCAACCAGTTTTCCTAAAGAATTCACGTGTTCTTGGCCAGTATTTTTAAGTTCTTTACGAATATTTTGCTTCCAGGCAGCAGGGTTCCGGGCCTTCTTTTTAGGATTAGTAGGTAAGGCTAGTGTAGGTTGAAATTCACATTCCGAGTTATAGTTCTGAGTCGTGATCGGAGGTAGTTCGTGAGCATTAAGCAACTGTTTATCATTTGTTTGGGTTGACGTTTCAGGTAGGTTCGCTGCTTCTGTATTTGAATTTGTAGACATCGAACTCGAACTCGAGCTTGATGACGTACTACTCGAATTTGAGCTCGATGACGTACTAGTCGAACTTGAGCTGGACTCTGGAACAATGATTTTTCTTTTGCGACCTTTTTCGGGTATGTAATCTTTATCTTTGCCACTATCTGTTCCTGAAAAATCTGGTCCATCGCTCTGGAAACCGGCTTCTGTGTTAGCTGTAAATAAATAAAGTATTAATAAATAGCATTACATAAAATAATAATAAAAAAGGTAAAATTAAAATCATACTTCGTCCTGTTTGGGGTATTACGTTTGCAATTTCTTCATGGACAATATTTACCATTTCTTTAACATTGTCTACATTGTCTATATTTTCTTTAAGCTGTTCTGTAGTGTCTTCGTCAATGTCTGTTCTTGATTGTACCTGTTCTGAAATGTCTTCGAAATAATCTACTTTTGAGCTGTCGTTAAGCCATTGTAATACTTTGTGATCATATTTACCGACTTGGGAGTCGTCTTCTGTGCCATCTTTCTGAGGCGCAACCTTGGAAACGGTATCACTTGCTTGGGTGTGTTTTCTATAATTAAGTACTTGACTTTCGCTCGATGAATCATTTGTCTTTTGACGCGCAAGCGTACAAAGCAGTAACCCTCGTTTAGACATAGTAACCCCTAAAATAAAAAATATCAAAACCTTAAAACCATTTTAAAACAATCTTATTGTAACGTTACAATAATATTTTTTTAAATTTAACATCGCTTTTAGGTATAAACTGTACCCATAACACAAGCCTAGTAGCTTACTTTGGGACTAGATGGCGTTTTGTTACTGTAGTAGAATATTATTATACTAAATAAATTGTCGTTTTTATTTAGAAACTACTCTTATGTTTGATCAAATAAATTTTTTGTTTTTGATATAAAGACACTATCTGTTGAAAATACCTATTTTTTGTTAAAAGAACCAAATAGTATAAGCACAACGTTATTACTTATTAAAAGTACCCGTGTGTTACCAACAAAACAATGATAATTATTTAAACCAAAAAACCACTTCTACACAGTAGTAACATTCTGTCATATAAGAAATACTCATTAATAATAAAGTATTGTCGCTTGATGCACTAGTGACGTTTTGTTTCAAATATAAAGTTAATTTTATTGCTATAATGTTATTTATGCGACTAAGTGACTGTTATGTTTCCAGCATACAAATACAAATTTGTTAACAAAACATCACTTTTATTTAGAAGTAACATTAATATTGCAATATTTACGTAAACAAATAAGCATTACTTACCGTAGTGCCTCTGCGTCGTAGATGCACAATATCACGCCTTGGCTGTCAACGCACTACTGGCAAATTGAGTCGTTTCATTTCAAGGGCACGGACCAAAAGCGAATAATAAAATAACGACCTCCCCTCCCCCAAAACTGTATTATTCAAGCGATTGCCACCGTTTTTGGTGAGTATATCGCACGTTCGGGAACAAAGGGTCACTTATGCATGTTTTCCAACTTTACAGAAATAGCATTTTTAATTTTATATTGGCGTATTATTTTAATAACTTTTTACTGCTTTGAAGTTTTAAGAAAATTTTGATAGCTTTATATTGTATAGTTTTACACGTATCATCGTCGCAAATAAAAATAAAATACAAGATGGGGTTTGGGAGAAATAAGCCATAAACTGAAGGAAGGGTACCAAAAGTGACTTTTTGTTACAAATCACTAAGTGTTGTAATGAAAAGTGACGTTTATAAAAAAAATTTACTCATGAAAGTATTATTATTATTTAGTATAATAGTATACTTTACGTTTATTTTTATAAAAAAAATAGTTTATTGGAAACAAATACAAATTGAAACAAACTAAATAGTCAGTAAAATTCTTTATTTTAGTTGAAAAATTGTGTTTTGAAATTATGGCACAAAAATAAACAAAAAAAATAAACATTTCCAAAGAAATTACAAAATAAAGTGGCTGTCATGTTACTGTATCTGACAAAACCTTAGTATGTACTTATCTATCAAAAATTATATTGTTATAATACTGATAAAATGAAAACGTTTTGCTTATTTGAGTTACAATTGCTTAATTTTGTTAATTTGGTACCTACTCAATGACATTTATGCACCTATCACAAAAGGTCAAAACTGTCCAAAATTAAGCATTTCCACAACTAATAATCTTAAACTAAATCAGTCATCATCAGTCTTAGAAATAAAGTATTCGTCTAATTAAAGAAGTATATCAATAAACTCTTAAATTGACATAACAATAATAAAGTACCTTAATTTTAAACAGTCTCATTGTATAATGATTATGTTCATAACACAAACATCTATTTATTGTTACATAATATTATTAAATTACCTACTTTAATCACATTTTTACAGCACTAATTATTATGGACCTTGATATCCAATTAGGAACATTAACTTTGGTAGATTAATTATAAAGAGGTTACAAATCAGCGTTATAAAATAAAGATAAATCAAAATATTGTATTGTAAATAGTTTCATAAACTTTTGGTATAATGTTCGTATCTATTAAGTTTTGAATATCTGCCTTCTTCCGAGGCGCTAAAGGAATTTTACTTTCATAAGCCTGCTTTAATGCTACTCTTTGAGGTGGCTGGACTCTTGCACTTCGTGTTATGGTTTGGTTACGGTTGACTTCAATCCAATCGCCGTCGTATGTAGTTTTGAAGTAATAAACATCACTATCCTTAATAAATTTCAAATGACTTATTTCAGTCACTTTCATAGCTTGTCCATTACTGGCCTTGGTAACATTCAAACTAATATCTTCAGCAAGACTTTTAAGATTATAAAAGTCGGTGAAATTCATTTCTTTCAAAATGAAAGGGTTTCCTGTCTTTTTAGCTGATCTTATTAATTGAGCATACTGGGCTGGGATGTAAATGGGACCAGATTTTTTGGCCCGTTTTACAGCTTTTTCTATGACAGAATGGGCACTATCAGCGGCACTTTGTGTATGCCCTCTAATAAGGAATTTATGCTGGATAGAGTTTATTTGCAGTGTATTTACTGCATAATAATATAAGTTGAACATAAATCTGAAATCAAAAGAAATCGATTACTCAAGTACATAAACTCTCACTCAATAGTCCATCAATCTATACAATGTAACTAGTTAAAATTGTTAACAGACATAATAACACCACTGAGTGCAGCACTACTGAATATCTATAGGCAGAAATGATTAATTATAGTAATATAATTATTCAGTAATCGGTGTTTGACTCGGTCATAGCTAAAATGATATAAGATAAATATAAACTTTAAGCTACACTTACTTGTTTTTTTGCTGTCCACAACAATTGTCCGAGTAAAAAATTACATCGCAGTTTGGATTTTTCCGAGATAATTCTTCCAAGAAATAGTATACGCAAGAACCAATTTCATTGACTCCACGGTTGCCTAAACCTTCATGCCAAAAATAACACGAAGTTAATTTATCTTTAAAGTCTGTCACCTAAAAATCAAGTAATTATGTAAGTTTCGGTGTTTATTTATACAAATTATTATTTATGCAAACATTTATTTATTATACTTACTGTAAAATTATAGCAGTTCAATTTCGATTTATAAAAAAAAGCACTTGAGTTCCCTAATGGTACTGGTAACACAGCCTGCAAATCATAAATTGCAACAATCAATTTCTCATTTCCTAATTCATTTAACAGTTTCATATCGGCTTCTTTCTCTTCTCGACTAAGTGTTTTTTCTTTTAAATGACGTTTAAACTCATCTTCTTTTTGTAATTTCTCGGCGTTCGATGAATTATTATAGGAGACGCACTGATCACATTGATCTTTTTTAGGTTTAAAAAATGATATATTAAATTCCTGGTTAAATACTCTGTTATAAAAATCATAGGTTGCACAGCTTTTGTTATTTGTTTTTCGGTCTTCGCAATATAAACGATGTAGATCAGCAATTGTGTACTGCCCATCTATGAATTGTCGTGTTGTTTGGGCTCTTAAATAGTGGCTTTCTATTCTAGGTATTGAGTTTATGTGTACCCGTACAGATTCATGGATTTCAGCGTCTATTCTTTTTTTGGTAAGTGTACCTCTTTTGTCGGGTGGAACGCTTCCTGTTGCAGTTTTTTTATCTATGATATGGCGTAAAAATCTAGGAGTAATCGCCAAGGTCCTTATAAAAAATGTTTTACAGACACGAATATTATCACCACGTATAGGTAAATGGAAACAGCTATTAGGTTTTCTTGCAAATTTGGGATTGGTTTTGAGTCTTCGATACTCAGGTGCAAGGGTTGTAAGACAGGCAGCAACATAGTCTCGCTGCCTTGTCAGACAACCAAGTTCCCAATAACCTGTGAAAATTTGTTGCCGGTCTTCAATAGGAATCTTTTTCGAACAGCTCAATAAGCATTTTTCAGTACAAGGTGGTCCCATTTTTTTGGCTGCAACCAGTTTTCCTAAAGAATTCACGTGTTCTTGGCCAGTATTTTTAAGTTCTTTACGAATATTTTGCTTCCAGGCAGCAGGGTTCCGGGCCTTCTTTTTAGGATTAGTAGGTAAGGCTAGTGTAGGTTGAAATTCACATTCCGAGTTATAGTTCTGAGTCGTGATCGGAGGTAGTTCGTGAGCATTAAGCAACTGTTTATCATTTGTTTGGGTTGACGTTTCAGGTAGGTTCGCTGCTTCTGTATTTGAATTTGTAGACATCGAACTCGAACTCGAGCTTGATGACGTACTACTCGAATTTGAGCTCGATGACGTACTAGTCGAACTTGAGCTGGACTCTGGAACAATGATTTTTCTTTTGCGACCTTTTTCGGGTATGTAATCTTTATCTTTGCCACTATCTGTTCCTGAAAAATCTGGTCCATCGCTCTGGAAACCGGCTTCTGTGTTAGCTGTAAATAAATAAAGTATTAATAAATAGCATTACATAAAATAATAATAAAAAAGGTAAAATTAAAATCATACTTCGTCCTGTTTGGGGTATTACGTTTGCAATTTCTTCATGGACAATATTTACCATTTCTTTAACATTGTCTACATTGTCTATATTTTCTTTAAGCTGTTCTGTAGTGTCTTCGTCAATGTCTGTTCTTGATTGTACCTGTTCTGAAATGTCTTCGAAATAATCTACTTTTGAGCTGTCGTTAAGCCATTGTAATACTTTGTGATCATATTTACCGACTTGGGAGTCGTCTTCTGTGCCATCTTTCTGAGGCGCAACCTTGGAAACGGTATCACTTGCTTGGGTGTGTTTTCTATAATTAAGTACTTGACTTTCGCTCGATGAATCATTTGTCTTTTGACGCGCAAGCGTACAAAGCAGTAACCCTCGTTTAGACATAGTAACCCCTAAAATAAAAAATATCAAAACCTTAAAACCATTTTAAAACAATCTTATTGTAACGTTACAATAATATTTTTTTAAATTTAACATCGCTTTTAGGTATAAACTGTACCCATAACACAAGCCTAGTAGCTTACTTTGGGACTAGATGGCGTTTTGTTACTGTAGTAGAATATTATTATACTAAATAAATTGTCGTTTTTATTTAGAAACTACTCTTATGTTTGATCAAATAAATTTTTTGTTTTTGATATAAAGACACTATCTGTTGAAAATACCTATTTTTTGTTAAAAGAACCAAATAGTATAAGCACAACGTTATTACTTATTAAAAGTACCCGTGTGTTACCAACAAAACAATGATAATTATTTAAACCAAAAAACCACTTCTACACAGTAGTAACATTCTGTCATATAAGAAATACTCATTAATAATAAAGTATTGTCGCTTGATGCACTAGTGACGTTTTGTTTCAAATATAAAGTTAATTTTATTGCTATAATGTTATTTATGCGACTAAGTGACTGTTATGTTTCCAGCATACAAATACAAATTTGTTAACAAAACATCACTTTTATTTAGAAGTAACATTAATATTGCAATATTTACGTAAACAAATAAGCATTACTTACCGTAGTGCCTCTGCGTCGTAGATGCACAATATCACGCCTTGGCTGTCAACGCACTACTGGCAAATTGAGTCGTTTCATTTCAAGGGCACGGACCAAAAGCGAATAATAAAATAACGACCTCCCCTCCCCCAAAACTGTATTATTCAAGCGATTGCCACCGTTTTTGGTGAGTATATAGAGTCGATAATCGCGGTTTTTTCTGCATTATTAAGTCATTTTTATGAAAACTTGCAGAAGTGACCCTTTGTTCCCGAACGTGCGATATATTGGACACATTATTATATATCACCTTCACTTTTTAAATTATGAGCAATTATACATATTTTGCTATTTGCAACTACAGTTTTGTCTAGTTCCAAATTTACTGTAATTTATAATGTGTATCTAACTATATATAATGGATATGTATTACCAGTAATATTATAATAATTATAATTACAACTAGATTAACTATCTATTTGAATACCTATTTTGGTCAGTTTAGTATATATTTATATTCAATTTATATACATTTTAAACAAAAACATTTTGTGTTACAGTTTTGTTATATATATCATCCTAACATCTAGTATATTCATGTAATAATTTATGTAGAAATCCATTACAATATTTTCTCTTAAAATTAACTAATTAAATGTTGAATTTATATTGTTAAAATATTATCATCTTATTTTAAGTTAACAACCTTACATTTATGCTTATAAACCGAGATTAGTGTATTGAGAAAAATAATATGTATTTGCGTATGTAAAGGTGTTGTGTATTTGTGACAGGGTGTGTGTGTGTGTGTGTGTGTGTATCGGTGTATTATGAATTAAGTAGAGTTTATTTTGATACCTTTAAAAGGTTTTCAGTTTCATGATATGACAAACCAGCCAAATTATTATAGATTTCTTACAGGCATTCAAGGCTGATGGGAGTATATTATTGCACTTGTTGGTAGCATTATACAGACGTAAGCTAAGTATATTAAAATGTCTTCCAGCCAAAGCGGTTCTATATTTTTTAATTTCACACACTCGAAGTTACCTACTTTTACGTTTATTACTGTTTTGAACTGTTTCAAATGGTACCAATGAGTGCCTGCGCAATAATACATTAAGCACAAAAAGCTGTCTCACAGTAAGCACAACACACTCGTTGTACAATTGTACTGTTGGATATCTGTATGATTTACCATACATTACCTTTAGAATTGCCCTTTGCGCTCTTTCTAATCACAATCATGATTACTTGGTTTTACATGAGATCTCACAATGTTTTAAGGCAGAAGGATAGCATTGCAAAGTTTGTCATTTTGTACATTTAAAATTTTTATTTGATATGGTTTTCTGCTCTTCGTGATATGTCCGCTTTGAAAATGGTTACATTGTGCTCGCTCCAAAACCAGTCAGTAAATCAGAATGAAATATATCCAAAACTTTAATTTAGGACCTAATTAATGATAACCCAAATTCATTTTATCCATTCAGGTGTTTCAGCAATGAGTGGTAACACACACTTACTATTATACTTATAATATTAGTGCGATGTGGCATATAGTTACTCAATCAGCTAATATTTGCACATTTTTTTTTATATTATTTTTTATTTTATGGTTTAACAAATATTATTAAACTTAAATATATCTGAGTACAATAATAATATAGTAGTATATCTTTACATAAACATTGGAAACAGATTGGTACCCAAACTAGGATAGACCTGTGATATGGCATACAAATGCCCTTAGGTAAATAGTAAGAAATGTAACAACTCATTGATTATATTTATATGTGGTATAATAACGAAGTTAATCATGTTCTAATTGTTTTGTAATGAAATTAAATAAATATGTTGTTTAGCATACATATGGATAAATGTACCTAGCTGAGTGATTTATGTGAGAACCATTAATAATTTTTCAATTTTTGTGTAATCTTGTTTTAGTAAACATTCTCTTAAAATAATTTTACATTTGTGGCGTGTCAATGGGAAATATTTCAGGATTTTGTTAAGACTGTTGTAGATGTGTGTTGCAAGAAATGATGTTTGTGTTCTGGCAAAGGCAGTTGAATAAAATTTTGCTACACAAACATTCTTAGTAGACTGTTTAGATTTGAATGTGGGATCATATTGTAACATTTTATGTTGATAAAGGACCAGATTGAGAATGAAGAGATGGCGTACAGATAATACTTGACAATTGTTATGGAGTAACAGAGTAGAATATCGATATTGTTTAAAAGTCATAACTTTAAGTACAGATAGTTAGGCTCTCTCAATTTTAATAAATTTTGTTTTGCAGGCTCCTCCCCATACGGAAATACAATAGGTTAGAATTGATTGGCATACTGAAAAGTAGACTATTTTAAGTTATACGGTATAACATGTCTAAGGTTCTTGAATACCCAGATGAGCTTTCTTACGCGTGATGACAAAGCATCTATTTGAGGCATCCATGATAGTTATTCATCAATTATAACTCCTAGATACTACATTGACAGTTATAAGAACAAGACTATGCCGGAAATTCGAAAGACAGATTTCAAGGTATATTATTGTTCGTGATACCAAATGCCACAAATTTACTTTTGCTGAAGTTTAGTGTTAGTAGGTTCAATTGCAACCATGACATAATGTTATAAAGTCCAATTTAGGTATATTTGCGGACTTGATCCCAAGTCTCTCCCTCGAATACCAGCGCAGTATCATCAGCAAAGGTAAAAAATTTGCCATGAGCTGGAGAGTAATTACATAAGTCATTGATAAAAATAAGAAAGAGACTCGGGCCTAAAACATCATCTTGTACCTAATAAAAAATATATATCATTGTAATTATTATTATAAAGCTTGTGTTCCAGCTTAACTTTATAGGTGAGATTATGTCGTGTATATGTATTGCATTCAAAGAACTCATGTTTGAAAATATACTAAATCTCTTGTTGCAGTATGAAACACAGTCGAGTATTGTGGACTCAGGTCCTTTGCATCACACATTGGAGACCCTTGGAGACATTTACACAATGAATGCAGCTGACCTCAAAATGAGGATTGAAGAAATGTTAAGAATAAAGGTAAATTATTTCCAAGAGTAGAAGTTACCACACACTATTCATTATAACAGTCTCAAGATGAAATATGCTCATCATTTGTATGTTTTGTTAAAGGACTGATCATTTTTAAGATGACTGTATACTCGGAATATTGTGAAATATAGATTTGATTACAGATAGCCACTTCCCAAATAATTATCATAGTTTTGGTAATACTTTTGTGGACACTTACCATGTGTCCACACAGCTGGTGTCACAAACAAAATTGTAACTGTTTTTCTAATATACCTAAAGAAATTACAATAATATTTTAGTGCTACGAGGGCTGCTATTTAAAAAACCGGTATAACAAAAAGAAACAAAGATATATCTTTATATGTGGTTTTATTGCTTTTCAAAATATTCGTCATGATGATTGTTGCACTTTTTACGTTGAAACCAATTTTCATAGTATTTTTGCGACTCTGATTAGGATATTTCCAATACATGCATTTTGAACGCATCCACGGCTTCTTCGTCGATAATCGTTGACCATGTAATTTATTCTTCACCCTTGGAAATTAATCATTAGTTATGATTAATTTCCAAGCTAAATTAGGGCTGTACGGCGGATGACCCTTCAATTCGATCTTTTAACCTCCAAATACTGAGTTGTTTCGGCTGACGACGTGCATGGTGAAGAATGATTCTGAGTTGCCGGTTGTTATGTCGTATTTCTTCAAAGATTTCTGGCAAACAAATATTCGTGTACCATTCAGAATTAATCGTTCTACGATTCTCTAGTGGCACTGTAGCCACATGTCCATTTATACCAAAAAAACAGGAGATCATTTGCTTCCAAGTTTAGTACTTTTTGCACGAAAAACTTTTGTTGCGTTCGGTTCATTTTAGAACAGCCACACCGTCGACTCTTATTTCGTTTTGGGGTCATTCGCATAGATCCAAGATTCATCACCTGCGTAGATATTATAAACAGTTTTTGGCGAACCACGGTTCGCCAAAAACCGCGCGGCACGCAACTCGCTCAATAACATCCACCGGGCACAAGTAGTCGCCTATTACATCTAAAAATCTCATATTAATATATAGATAGGTCTAATATTGCAGTTGCGAAGTATAGTTTAATATTGTTTTTATTATTATACAATTCGAAGCTGTCTGTTTTCCAATGTAGGGTAAAATATGATAAAATAAATAAAACCCAAATGTGAAGAAGTTTACGTTTTTAGGCGTCAGTATCGACGGAGCTACGTGAGCTAGAAGCGAAGCGCGGGCGGTTGCAGCGCGAGGCAGCAGCTGCGAGCACCCGAGCGGATAGCGCCCGCGCCGAGCACGCGCGAGCCGCCGCTGAGCTACAGCGGCTGCGCGCCTCCGCCGAGCAAGCTCGGCTCGCACAGCTCGAGGCAACCCGCCGCGACTCGCCCGAGCTCGCGCCTCCCACCCCCCTCCGTGCCTCCACCACGCCGCCTCGCCTCACGCCGCCGCCCCGACACGGCGAGACCCACTGCCGCATGTTCTCCTGCTTCGACCACTCGCGCTGCTCCCTCACCTCCGGCTTCCCCGTCTACCTGTACGACCCCGACGAGCACGCGCCTCTCGCCGGTGCCGAAGTCGACGGCTTCCTCAAGACCACGCTCCGTCAGACCCTCGGCTACAATCCGCATATCACGCGCGACCCCAACGAAGCGTGCGTCTACATTGTCATAATCGGTGAAGCTTTCCCTCTCGATAACACGCCTTCGTACGTATTGTGTTTCGTTATTTGCTCTTTTTTGTTTAGTTATAAATCGATTGGTATTTAAATTTATTGCTTCTTTGGTGCAGGTTGGCGACCGAGTCTTACAAATTGTATTTGAATGAGACCGCGTTGAAAAACTTGCCGTATTGGGGAGGAGACGGTCGCAATCACGTGTTGCTGAACCTGGCGCGTAGGGAGCTCTCGGTGGGGTCAGGTGACGCGTTCCGGGGAGCATCCACCGGGCGGGCGATGCTGGCGCAGTCTACATTCACGCACCAGCAGTTCCGGGCCGGGTTCGACGTGGTGATGCCGCCCGCCCTCGGCCCGCCCGGCGGGGACGTGTGGGCCGACTGCGCTCCCATAGCGCCCGCACGCAGGACCTACCTCCTCAGGTATCTGTCGAGAGGCTCCTCCGATGTTCCCGCTCTGCGTTCGATACGAGTTCATAAGCAAAATGTAGTTTTCAGGGCTCACAGCCGCCGATGAGCGGAGCTGACGGAGAAAGGGAGAAGGAACTGATCGACCGACTGCGGAAAATGGTAGGTGCGGCGCCTCCCGCGGACAAGTTCCTGCTGCAGTTCGAGTGCGAGCCGCCGGTGGAGCGGCGGGCGGTGCTGCCGGCGGGAGACTGGGCGCTGTGCGGCACGGACCGGTCGCGCCGCGCCCTGCTAAGGGACTCTACCTTCGCGCTCATCGTCGCACCGGGCGCCACCGAGTACGCTAGCACGGCGCTAGTGCAGGCGCGGCTGTATGAGGCGCTGCGGGCTGGTGCCGTGCCAGTGCTGCTGGGCGGCGACCGCGCGCTGCTGCCCTTCGCTGAGACGTTGGATTGGCGGCGCGCTGTGCTGGCGCTGCCCGCCGCGCGCGCGCCCGAGTTGCACTTCCTGTTGCGCGCGCTGCCCGACGCTGACTTGCTGGCACTGCGCCGGCAGGGCCGTGCGCTCTGGGAACGCTACCTCAGCTCCGTGCAGGCCAGCGTTGACTCGCTGGTGGCGACGCTGCGCGCGCGGCTGCTCATCCCGCCGCGACCGGCGACACCCGCGGCCGCGCAACCAGCCTTCAACGAGTCGTATGTACCGCCGCGCATCGACCCGCCAGCCGCCGAGTCGGAGCCGGAGGAGTCGCTAGGCCCACTAGAAGCGCCCTATGCTAGCCCCGCGTACCGCCGCAACTACTCGGTGGGGCTGGTGCATGCGTACGAGACGTGGAACGAGTGGGGCGAGCCGTTCGCGCTGTTCCCGCAGCTGCCGTGGGATCCAGTGGTGACGTCAGAGGCGCGGTTCGTGGGCTCTGCGGCGGGGTTCAGGCCGGTGGGCGCGGGGGCCGGCGGGGCCGGCCGGGAGTTTAGCGAGGCTCTGGGTGGGGACCGACCCCGGGAGCAGTTCACCATTGTCATACTCACCTATGAGCGGGAAGCGGTGTTGGCCGCTGCGCTCGCCAGGCTGCGGGGCCTGCCATACTTGAATAAGGTAACGATCTTTTGTAATACTATGGCCGTGAATAAAGCGACAAGCGTGAGACGTGAAGCTCTGTCGGAGCAGTATAAAAGCCGGTGACTCGATTAAAAATAACAGATGATTTTCGAGGTAGTTCCTACCGGTATTAGCGTGCGTGTATAGTTTGGAGACTGTTTTTTGTAAGCGGCTAAACACCGTTAAATTAATTATAGCTGATAAACAGTTATAATTACATATTTTAAATTGAACTTGTCTCGATGGGTGGAAGTAATGATGATGACACCATTGTCATATTGACTGTTCCTCTCAATGGCTTTTCAGGTTGCTGCCGTGGATATATTCTATCTAAGATATAAAGGCTATTAGATTTTTGCCTTTTGTTTTATTCATTAGTGACATCAGTTCTCGTTACTAATTTTAATATATTTTTTAAATTTGTTGTGCTGTTTGTTGTAGTTGTAGTATACCTACCTTCTATAATACTTTTTTTAGATCTTATAGGCTAGCCTTTGACCACTATCCCACCTGATGGTAAGGGATGATATGGTCGAAGATGTTGTTCAGGCTAGCCTAGAATTACTGGCTCTCAAGGACAGCTGCTGGTACACACCGTTAGCTGCTTGGCGGCAGATTTTCTACTTGAGGATGGTAGCTAGCCAGGCGGGCATTCGCAAAATGCCCTACCACCATGAAAATATACACAATGCAATACTTGTCTTTGCTGTCTAGAACTTCGGCACTTTTTGTTTAAAAAATATTGATTATGTATAATAATTTATAGGTAAATAGTAATGTATCTTGAGTTAAAGTAATGCAGAATGCAAACTGAGCTTTTATGTTACTAGGCCCACCAAGTATAGGATCGCGACGCTCAGCTAGGCTAAGAAAATGAAGTGATCTCATTTGTGGATACTCTTAGAAGATGAACGATGCGAGCATCTGTAGCGAAGCTGTGAACGGTGTGACTTTCCACCAGGTGCGTCGATGCGCGAGGAAGCTCCGCGGTACGAGTATGCGTAGCGGACTTTTCAGCTGTGCAAGGTTTTGCTATGCGCACATCCTCGTTCGCCTTCCTCGCACATATTTCTCGTTCGCCTCCTTCGCACAATTTCCTCGTTCACGACCCTCGCACAAATTCTTTGCTCACGTCCCTCGCACAAATTCCTTGCTCAAATCCTTCACACACATCTCGCTGTTTTGTATGAACGAATACCTAACTCCTCTAGCCCTTTTCAGCTACATTTGCGCTCAGCAAGGCTAGGAAAATTAAGTGATGATATTGTTGAATTTTATCTCTTACACAACTCACCTTCCTCGCATATCATTGGTGAATACGCAGCGTAACGATTATATCTTTGTCAGGTAATAGTGGTATGGAACGGTCCGTCATCGCCGATGTCTGTGACGTCATGGCCCGAGAGCGGCGCGCCGGTGGCAGTGGTCCGCGCGGCACGCAACTCGCTCAATAACCGCTTTTTGCCGTACCATCTCATCGACACCGAGGCTGTGCTCTGTGTTGATGACGACGCGCATCTCAGGCACGACGAGATTGTCTTCGCATTCAGGTACTTAAAAATAAAATAACATCGGTATGTTACCAAAGAGCTTGACAAAGCTGTAGGTGCTCTATAATAGGTAGATTAACGCATGTGAGAATTAAACATTTGCAAGGGGAAGTTCTACGACTGTATTCTCAGTTCAGATTGGAGATATTCTGAAATATGGTACGTAGTTTTAAACGACTTTAAAAAAGGAGGAGATTGTCTAGGGAGGAGTATGTTTTTTTGTATTTTTTTTAATAGCTGATCGGCTAGTAGTTTTTGACCACTACCTCACCTGATGGTAAGTAATGGTGTGGTCGAAGATGTTGTTCAGGCTAACCTAGAATTAAATTTATACTCAAATAACTGAAAAAAGTATTTGTCCAATATGCACATACCTCGATGAAATGGTAATTGCAAATATTGTCGATGGTGACTTGTATTGTGTGCTATGCCTGTATAAACTGTAAAGTAAGAGAAAATCTAATAGAAGTTATATATAAAAATATGTATTAATTTTATAGAGTTTGGCGCGAGCACCGCGACCGCATCGTTGGTTTCCCGGGCCGTTACCACGCTTGGGACCTCAACTTCAACAATGGATTCCTATACAACTCTAATTACAGGTATATACAATAACTTTAAGTTATCACGCCAAGTAACCATTTTGCAGCTTTGCATAACAAATAAATATTAATTATTTGTCTATTAATCCGTTACGTACGAAGCATTATAGTAAAAAGAATACAAAATAAAATACTGTCGGCGTATTTGGGAGTTATTGTATATGTTCCATCCCCATACGATGGTTAAAGAACGGGAGCAAAAATTTGAGTTATGGGTCATAATGTCTTGTTAGCTCAGTCGGTCAAAGCATTCCCCAGCTATAGATGTGGATGGACGCGGGTTCTAATCCCGCACATGATTTAAATTTTTCCTGTCGTAATTTTGTAATGTAAATCCCCAGTTGCGAGCTGAGCATGGTGCTGACTGGCGCTGCGTTTATCCACCGGTACTATCTGTGGGCGTACTTCCGGTCGCTGCCGGCCGCCATCCGAGACTACGTCGACGAGTACATGAACTGTGAGGACATCGCTATGAACTTTCTAGTCGCACACATCACCAGGAAGCCGCCTGTCAAGGTATACTATACACAGCACGTATTAGGTGTTAATAGTACATTCCCAAGTAACACAACAAAGCAGTATAACGGCCGACTCAGAGCATTTCTGTATCGTTTTCGCATTTTGACTTAGTTCTACAGTAGCATTACAAACGTTTATACTGCTACTCAAATGATTATTTGGACACAAATTATACGGCTTTTGATCCTAAATAGATTCACAATAGTTATTTAATAGCATTACAGCCGCATTATATAAGTGATTTATGTGGTAAAAGAAGTTGCCAATCGCATTAAAAAAATATTATTACGGTCAATAAAGTGGCCAATCGCATTATAGAAGCATTATAGTAGCAATATTATTGATAATGAAGATGAAAATTGCATTACAAAAGCATTAGGGTAGCATTAAAATGTAGTAACAGAACGATTGGAGCTGTTTAAGTGTTCACAGTTAGAACTTCAATAAACCCTACATCATTGCAAAAACATCTCTAATGCAACAGCACTAAACGTTATAATACAATTAAAGTTGTAATTTTACTTTTGTCTTGAATTATCATATGGGCTGCCAAACTTAGTATGACAATATTTGTTTGCATTGTGATGACAAAATTGTATGATAATGGGTAAGTTTTTGATCTGTGTTTATTTAATGCCTATAAATATTACTGCGCAATAAAGTTTACTGTTAATGTCCATATAAGTCTCATTGAAAATTTTCACGCGCCTTCGATATTTTGTGGTTTTAATAAATAATGTGATATAAGATATGTGTGATAAATAACCAAAACAATTCTGTTTTCCTAACATGGAAAGAATTCTATAATATAAATATGGGCAATATTAAATTAAGTTATGTCATTATAACATACGTCTGTTGCAATAGGTCTGAATAATATTTTTTTTTGTTATAAAATATTTACAAAATGGTGTCGGTCTATAGCATCCTGGTGAGCCGTTTAAAAGGCTAATTGAAGCTGGTAGCAGATAAATACAAAAAAAGCAAAATTCTGCCATTGTAGTGCCATTGTCTATAAAGTAATCCCATATGGGTTCACCCTTGTAGCGGTAGACTTGTTGTAGACTGATATAGTGCCATTATTTGAATGCAATTTTGGGGATCCTTGGCAAAACAATTAAACCCGTTTCAGATTTTTTGTACATTTTGATTCATATTGCCAAGGATTGATTAACATGCTTTCTTAATTCATTTGATACATAACTATTCCTCCACATGGCTCATTAATATGATTATGGTGCTGTGAAAAACTAAAAAATGGCTTTTTTTTATGACTGATAGGTTAGTCTTTGACCACTATCTCACCTGATGGTAAGTGATGATGTGGTCGAAGATGTCGTTCAGACTAACCTAGAGTTACATGCTCTCAAGGACAGCTGCCGGAACACACCGTTAGGTGCTTGGCGACAGATTTTCAACTTGAAGGTGGTAGCTAGCCAGTCGGGCATTAGCAAAGTGCCCTACCACCATGCTGTAACGACTGCTATCCTAAGACAACAACCGGGACCGACGGCTTAACGTGCCCTCCAAAGCACGGAAGCGCTCAGTAGTAATGTCACCAGCGGTCACCCATCCAAGTCATGACCGCGGCGGACGTTGCTTAACTTTGCTGATTGATTCAGAATGGCTAAGCAAACTTGGCTACTAGCGCTTCATAATGTCAATAATTTTACGTAAACAGTAAAATGAAAGTATATACAGTTTTACGCATTACAAAACCTCACGTGTATTTGATAAAAGAGCTGTTAGCTATACAACAGAACTCAGTTGACGTTTGAAAATGCAAGCATTACAATTATTCACTTTTATTCAGTTTAACAGTACTAGGCTTTTACTTACCTCACAAAAGTGCTATTACACAACAAAGGACACTAAAAGCTCAAAACTTTATACCGATTTACGGTGCATTATAATGGTACAAGTTTAGGTTATTAAGCAGCGTTAGCCATTATGTTACTACTTAAAATGCTATTTTATACCCTAAATCACTAAGATAACCTATAAGCTATATAGCGGATTCACGTGGCATTATTATGGTCCATATTGACGCTATTAAAAAGCATTAAACATTTATATACTACTTTAAAATGCTATTGTAGATCCAAAATACACTAATACTAAAGGCTTTACAAAAGCATTTTGACATGCCATTATCCAACCGTTATACAGTGTAAAGCACAATAATGGATTCTAAATGCTATTATAAGGCCTTAAAATACACGGTGAACTTTTATAAGAGTTTAAACGGAACATAAGTTCTATATAAGTCCACTATTCGTTTGTTAAAATGCTTCCCGTGTTATTTGCGTTGTGTATTAAGGGCGGTAAGTAAGGCGGCTGGCGGGCTTATTGCCCACACCACAGATTATACAAATGTTTCGTTCAGCAACGTTAAGGGCAAATACTAACGTAGCTATAACGGAGTGTAAAAAAATAAAATAATTTCGACGTTTTAATTCAAAAAACTATTAAAATCGATTATTAAGAACATCAGCTGAGTATTTAGGTAACATACTTAAAGCGAGATTGCAGTAAAATTCCTGTTTAGATAACATTTTAATACAATTTTTCAATTGCGTGTAAACTCCTTGCTTGAACTTGCATGACCTGTGTGCTATAAATTACAAAAAAATACTTACCTACCTTGGGTTCATGACACAAAGAAAGCTCGAGTGTTTTATATGGGGCAGTACGGTCAAGTTAGCCTGTATGTTTAGATACTGTTTACGTGCAAGTGTGAGGAAAAAATAAAATCGGCTTATTGCGGTGGGACTTGCGCACCCAGGGTTCTGTAACAACACAATGTATTAAAAAGCTTTAGCAGGAATAAAATAAATTAAAATATACGTAAGTATTTTATTTGTTTATAGGTAACGTCTCGGTGGACGTTTCGTTGCCCCGGGTGCCCAGTAACGCTCTCTTCAGATGACACACACTTTGATGAGAGACATAAGTGTATACAATTCTTCTCTCAGGTAAGATTATATACCTTCTATTTCACCTCAGCCGTTTAAACATGCATGCATGATTTTGCTGCGAGCCTGAGAGAAAGTGATTTGGATTTAAAATACCACGAATACCAAGAAGACCAAATATCAAAAGTTGGAAATCGCAGATAACCCCATAGCTTGATCATTGCCATATATTTTCAATGTTTTTTTTTTATGTAATTGAAATAGTTTTACTATAAGGAAAAAATATAGAAATAAACGCTCACAAAGTTTATCATGTTCATCATAATATCAAGCTTCAATATCGAAATAGTATTTCACGGGTGCAGTTTTATACCGCGCCTTTATAAAATTATTTTTATAAAGGCGATAGTTCATCGTTAGACATTTTCTTGGGGGGTTTTCTTAAATCGCAGGTCTATGCGAATAAGCCCCAAACCACAGCAGCCCTCAAAGCCAAAATACCATACCATCAGTCAAATTCAGCCTGATTTATGCTCTTCATTCATGGAAAATTAAATATTTGGTTGCGGCGGCGCCACCCATAGAAACCGTGGTGGATATTTGAACGATGTTATATTCCACGCATAATGGCATCGAAAGACCTTTCAAATTAATAAAAAAAACATTTTGGTAAATTTAAATTTAAGGAAGCGATTAATGAAAGACCTACTTACTAAAGCACATATTTAGCAGTCATCATAATATATTTAGTAATATTTAACTTGATTTTACAGGTAATGGGCTACACGCCGCTTTTATCGACGCAGTACCGCGCAGACTCAATTCTGTTTAAGACACGAATACCTCACACTAAACAAAAATGTTTTAAATTCATATAATCATAACGTTGATCAAATTATATTGTTAACTATTTACAGAGCAAACTGCACAGCCAAAGGCAACATGCAACCTTATTTATATTAATCTTATGGTAAAATTTGTTTTGTTCTTGATAATTTTATATTATCGGCATCAAAAGCTCGAGATCAGTCTGACAAAGTATAGTTTTACCACAGTAAAACCAGACAAGTAGTTAGTCTAAGAGCTATGAAGATCGACCTTCAATCGTCAGAGACATATTTTTTATCAAATATAATTTATTAACAAACATGCCTATATAAAAGTTTTCATAGCTATTTTTAATTAAATAAATTTAAATACATTTTTATTTTATGTACGATTTTCTCCAGGCAAGACTTTACTATGGGTCAATCAAAATATCTTACTTATGATATCAATTTCGAATGGTTAACTGATCGGTGTAGTTACTATATTGACTTACCTGTTCAAATGTGCTCGCCAGGTAGCCATGCACAAAAATAAGTAGGCAAGCCTACCTAGGCATATTCTGTTTGTGAAAATTTATCAGTTGAGATAAAATCATTCGGTTATGAAAAGAGTGAAGGTGATGAAAGACACTGGAATAAAATTAATTCTAATAAAAATAGCTTTGAAACCTTTTCTACGGCCAAGTTATCATACGCATGTTGATCAATTATATTTGATAAAAAATATGTCTCATTAAGTTATCAGATGGGTTAAGGTCGAACTCCCACGTCTCCTCTACCCTACGGTTCAAGTCACGCAAATATGCGCTATTTGCACTATATGCACGCAAACGGTCGGTTCATAACTTGCTAAACAGACACCACGATAGCATAATGACGTCATCTTTGACGTCACCTCCGGTCGCAAACAACGCTCACAGAAAAGTGGTAGTACTGGTAGTGCAATGCGTACACAAACATCAAACTCAAATCTTGACAGAAAGATGAGGTTTTTATTGTTGTGGTTAGAATGTTGAACGTACAAACATCTGTCCACAAAAGAATGCCTTGAAATGCAATACTTCTATTATCAATAATTGACGTGAAGGTTATTTTGGGTCAATTGCGAAAAATCAATTTGACAGCTAGCAGATGTTATAAGCGCGGCTACATATCGGTTCACATCGTTTGCGTGCAAACATTGCATATTCTCGTATTTCAGTTATGAACCAAGCTTTTGCAATGTATGCAGTGACAGCAGTGTTTGCGTGATTTAAACCGTAGTGATAGACTTCGTAGAGTTGTATCGAACGCGGCTTGTATGTGTGCGCGCCCGTCCGCACGCGCCACAGCATGCACACTATGACAAATATCTTGTGTGTTCATAGTGCGTTGACTTATTTCAAGAAAATAATCGTCAAGAATGATACATTTTGGTTGGTTGGTTTGTGTGTTCATGTCATGTTAACGCCACACTTTTTTTTTTATCCTTTGATTGATTTGCTATACTATAATTTTATGATTTGTGATATGGACAACATTCGTATCCAAACAGGAGTAAGCATTTAAATCTCCTAGGGGCCTCCATTCGAATTACTTTTCTGGTTTTTGTTATGGATTAACTTACGACTTAGTTAAGTCAACTCGTCAGTACAGTAGGGCTACATAACTGATAGATAAAGCGGTCTGAAAATTCGATGTGGATTGCCCTTTCCGGCACCGTTGTGTTCTTGGAAGATCTCACTCATTTAGATCACTCATTTCATAGGATTCCCGATGAATAAATTTAGTACAAGCTAAGTACATTCACTGAGGATATGTATTTCTTATATATTTTCACCGAGGTTCGAAATAACATCTTGGTTTTATAAAAATAAATTGATATATTATAAATTTTGTACGATTTTTTTATATCTGACGAGCATAAAACCATATCTTTTTATTTTCCGATATCAGATAATATGTAGTATCAGGTAAACTTCAAATGTGTGTAAAAGCAGCGGCATCAATGTTTCTTTCTAACAAATTTCAGTTAGTTCGAAAGAAACTCTTTTTTAATTGTAGGTAAGATCGATCGTATCGAAGTAGATAAGATCGGTGTGTCGATAAAAGTATAACTACAAAAATAAACACCTACAAAAATGTACTCAGCTTTAGCAATAAATTATTATAATTTAAATTGCCACTAATTAGACATATATATATATATATATTTAGTATATATATGTATATACAGACATACATTTAGTACACCTTATTTTAATTTCGAACCTGCACGGTTTGTTCAGTGCACTTTCCTGAAACTTTTCAATTATGTCGGTTGTAAAGCAATTCTCTAACTTATGGTGATTCTTATTCTATTCACGATATAATTCATATTCGTACAACGCGACGATTAAATTAAAGTTAATCTTATTCCAACAAACTCAACTTTGAATTCGTATATTGCTTGGGAATTGGGAATGGAAGTTACATCTTATTTTACAAAATTACAAATTTACGTAATTTTAATATTGTTAAATTTGCAATGACGCCTGCTAGGCGAATTACATTACAAAAACATGTCATTGTGTCATGTTAGCTCAATTGGTTAGAGCATACCCCGGCTAAAGGGGTGGATGGACGCGGGTTCGAATCCCGCACATGACTATAATTTTTTCTCTCGTAAATTTGTAATTTTGTAATGTAATTCGCCTAGCAGGCGTCATTGCAAATTTAACAATATTAAAATTACTTCTTATTTTGTTCACTTTAAAATTCAAATTAGTATTACACAGGCGAATGACAGTCCTTAAAGTTGACTGTTGTGTTGTCTTGGTTTTCGCGATTGTTACACATAGTAATTAAACAACTTCAAACGGTTTAAATCGAGTATATTAATTATCATTCTTTTTAACGCGATTTAAACCGTTTAAAGTTGTTTAATTACTAGTTGAGAGTTGTGTTCAATTGTAGGTATGATTGATGCAAATTTTCGTCTATAACACGGTGCTCTCATGCAAAATTACCTACGAATAGAAAAAACCTATTTTTAGAATGGCCATTTTGAGTGTTGCATGAATGTGGATTTTAGTGTGCACAGAATAAGAAGTACCATGGTTTAATTTTTTTTTAATTTAGAGATTTGTGTAGAATCGACATCTGTGAACGATTTGTGAGCTTCGGTAAGTTTCGATTGCAATGTTAAATAATTACCATTTCCAAAGGTGATATTGAGTCTCATGGGTATTCTTATATTTGAATGTAAATTGTAGTGTTAGATTGTAATGTTGCATTTATAACACGTTAAATAATGTCAAGTATAAGTATATACCTACTAAGCATAGATATATTATAATATATCTCTGAATTAAATTGTCTGTAAATAAATTTACTAGTAAATTATTCCAATTGACTAAGAAATCAATAAAAAAGAGATATTAAAATTATGTTAACGGGTTTTCATATTATTAATTAAATGCAAAGTTAACGGCGGCTATGAAGATTGGCGAAAGACGCAGCGCAATGCCAAATTTTAGTGTAAGCTAAAATAACCTTTAATGAATTTCTAAATATGATTACAAGCACTATCGCGTCCAATAATTTGTAAAAAAAAACATAATTGTAAAATAACCTTTACTGAAGTCTTTTCTGAAGATCGCGCCTGCAGCATTCTTCACAGTTGCCAAGATTATATGGATATTATAGAGTATCGCTAAATTGCTAGATAGTAAATTGTAAATGATTAATTAAGTAGGTACCAATTCTTTGGTTGTTTTAATCCGAAGGCAGCGATTATGCAGTAAAGATATTTAATTCTAACAAATGCACTAGTCTCGTATATTTTAAGGCTGATTCGTCTTTTCATCTTATATTATGTTTAAATTTTATATTCAATTATACATAATTGCACATATTAAAAACAATCGATATTTTTATTTTGATACTTAGTTTTGTAAATTAACACTTTTTAATTGTATACGCGTATTTTTAACTTTTATGTTCACGTCGGATGTAATTGATAACTTACCTCCCTTGTATGATAAATTTTCAGAAAATATTTATGACAGAATAGGTGACTTAATTTGGTTGAGACGAGAAGGGAAGTTCAAGATATAAAAAAGTAACGCTATTGTTTATATTATGTGAATGAATAACACGGGTATTAGAACGTATACAACTACTACTAAAAGTCGATATAACAATCGGCAATTGTTTAGGTTTATACCGTAGGCCGTCTTCAGGATTCTGAGTGTGGCACGTCCGCCGAGGTGGACAAGTCATATCACATGGTGCAAAACAAATGTCAATCGGGTATTTTATTTAGGCTAGCCTTTGACCACTATCTCACCAGATGGTAAGTGATGATGTGGTCGAGGATGTTGTTCAGGATAGCCTAGAATTACTGGCTCTCAAGGACAGCTGCCGGAACACACCGTTAGGCGCTTGGCGACAGATTTTCGATTTAAGGGTGGTAGCTAGCCAGGCGGGCATTCGCAAAATGCCCTACCGCCATGCTGTTACGACTGCCATCCTAAGACAACAACCGAAACCTTAACGTGCTTAACGTGGGCTTAACGTGCCCTCCGAAGCACGGAAGGGCTCAGTAGTAATGTCACTAGCGGTCACTCATCCAACTCCTGACCGCGGCGGACGTTGCTTAACTTAGCTGATTGATAAAGAACTAGAACAAAATTCGCTACGAGCGCTTCATAATATCGATATCGATATTTAGTAGATTGTTTACGCTCTAATACCTATGTTTTTAATCATAATACTTCATCATTAAAAAATAAGTACTATATTGGGCAACATATTAGTATAATATACACACATCAAAAGTGCCTAGGGATCAAGTACGTTTTCGTGTAAATCAAGTAAGTTTTAAACCGATCTCATTTGGATCAGGGGCAACCACAATGCTCAGATTTATGCGGAGAGTATTGTTTCATAAGTGATCATCCCTTTGCGAAGCCGTTTGGGTAATTCGTTTCATCTAATGCACGATAATGCACGTCCACATACGGCTATAGTCTTAACTCGTACTCTTGCCTCGCATCAACGTTCTGCCGTGGCCTGCTCAGTAGCCAGACCTCAACTCCATTGAACATGCATGGGATATGCTACGAAGAAGAGCTCTGCCAAGTATGGATGCCGTGCATACCCCACAACAATTTTTTGACTTGTTACAAAGAACGTGGGTGGCCATTCCTCAAAGTGATTTTGTTGAACTGATTTTAAGCATGCCAAATCTCTGTGCTTGTGTGATTAGTGTTAATGGTAGAAACACAGATTAGTAATTAATATAATTTTACAACAAACATGGCAACAAACCTATTCTTTTTCGTTTTTCTGCCAAACAAGTCAGTTATAGTTCAAAATATATATGATCCCTATGCACTTTTGATGTGTGTATTATAAGAAATTATTTATAGAAACATTGACAATAGACACTGTATTTCTTATATTGTGGTTTTATTTTGTAATCCATACTTTATTCTCGTGTTGGCATTGATTAGATGAATCCGCAGGGATCGGGTGTACACTGTACGATATCAACAGCACATGATGTACACCTGATTGCGGTTTATTTAATACTCTCATGACCGCAACAGCTCCTTGGATACTATTACTGGCTACTTGTATTATTTTTACATTAAAAGACAAAAAGTGTGAAGTATGTTTCTTCACAGGAGTTTATATAGAATTTTTTTATTTATTTATAGTAGTTATAGTAGTAGTTTAGCCTTTGACCACTATTTCACCTGTTGGTGATGATGTGGTCTAAGATGTTGTTCAGGCTAACCTAGAATTACTGAATCTCAATAACAGCTGCTGGAACACACCTGTAGGTGCTTGGCGACAGATTTTGTACTTGAAGGTGGTAGCTAGCCAGGCGGGCATTCGCAAAATGCCCTACCACCGAAAGAAGGAATTCGAGATACAAAAATATTGAAGACTAGCTGTACCCGCGACTTCGTTCGCGATGGCCGTACCTGCACACTAATTATTCACATTTGTGCACTGTTTATCTCATATTAAGCAACACTGTGGTCTGCGGTGAAGCACTCTTATAGTAAACCATAGCTCAGAATGGAGCTTTCTACTTTGGATTTCAAAACTCCCGGGTTGTATTTTCCAGAAGACAGTAGTTAAGTAACTCAGAGAGTTCTTTCCCGGTTCGCACAATAAATGTTGAAGCAAAGTACCTTGTGCGTTTCTTTAGAATTTCGATTTTAAAACGGCGGTTTGTTTGACGGTAGATCGAATTTTTTTTTATTTCTCATTCTCGGAAAGTAGTGTTTGTTTGATCTGAGTAGCGGGTAGGAGAAGCTCCTTCCCACCTAAGGCCGGGAAAAACATTGGTGTAAACAAAGTTATAGTGTCTAAGATTTTTCGTTATAAAATATTCTGTTGTTGTAAAACAATTAATAACAGCTATGTTTGGCAGGGTAGTAACTAAATATAAGGTAGAAAGTGTGGGTAAAAAAAAAATTAAAACTTTCCTGTTCTAACTCCTAGTGTATCTTTGTATCTTCTACTCAGGTTTATTATTTTTAGTAAATATTTAGAAAAACTACTATTTTTTTACCCTCCTCATATTTGAAATGAAAAGTAGCGTGTTCAACACGGATGTAAGTCATCGATTCCTACTTGGACTATAGCCGCATTAATTTTAAAAATATACTGCTCATGTTATTAAAATCAAAATAAATAATATAAAAAAACATACTATAATTATATCTTTATTCCTTATATTAGTAGTGAAAAGCAGAGAGATTCCTATACGGGCTATAGCCGCCCGTAAATATTCCAAACAAAATTTTACGTAAAATTTCACAAATAGTTCAAACCTCTCAATAAATTTTTAGTAAGTATGTTATTTTATCAATGAATAATTTTTAGAAAAGCTACTTTATTTACTTTCTTTAAATTCGATATGAAAAGTAGAGAGCTGAACGCGGGTGAAAGTTACCAATTCCTTTCGACCCTTGTATAACAATCTACTAAAGTTGTGCACTTCCAACTTTAAACGGATTAAATCACGTATATTTTATCATTATTTTTCCCCACCCCGTGACCACGATCACTACAAAGTGTTTGAAACGTCGGGACAAAAATAATGATAAATATACGCGATTTAAACCGTTTAAAGTTGTTTAATTACAAAGTGTAACAATCGTGAAAACCTAAGACTACATTGTGCACTTTCATTGCGCAGTCTCCGAAATGTATCCGTCAAAAGAAAGATAATTATGTAGTTTAAAAAACTGATTGTGGTGAATGTTTTTTTTTTCTGTTATAGGTATAGATTAGACTGATTAGAGCATTGCATGTTATGAAAAATATACGTAGGGAAGTTGTGCTTATCGTAATAAAAAAACTGTGTTTTATCGTTTGAAAAATCAGTCTTTTGGAGAGGTCCGACTACAGACCTATATATTATACCTATACGATAAAGTGCAAACGCCAGCTTAAGATGAGCCGTACGTTGAAAGGTTTCTGTACATTTTGGGTGTCAAGTTTTTTGGAACGTAATATTTAGGTTGTGATGTCTGTTATTTCTGAACTTCAAACCCGATGACTTTGAAATATTTACGGGATAAATTTTAAAGTACCACTATTCTAACAAAAAAATCGGCGAGTCGGACTCGCGCACGAAGGGTTCCGTACCATTAGCTATACAACATTAGACTTCATATTTTAACCTTTTTTTGTTTTAACGTGAGCGAGTCCAACTCGCACTTGGCCAACTTTTTGTATTTGCTGTTATAGCGGCAACAGAAATACATCATCTGTGAAAATTTCAACTGTCTAGCTATCACCGTTCTTGAGATACAGCCTGGTGACAAACAGACGGACGGATGGACGGACAGACGGACGGATGGACAGCGGGACAGACCGTTTTTACCATTTGGGTACGGCACCCTAAAAAGAACGTCTGAAATCGGACTACGCGTTAATAAATTACAACTAAGTGTATATTTTGACTTTCATCCCCTCTCCCAAGGGAACCATGCTGAATTTCGGGATAAAAAGCTAAATTATCCTACCTTGTAGTATGAACTCCAATCATGCTAAGTTTCATTGAAATCCATTCAGTAGTTTTGGAGTGATACGCGGCCGGGATACAGACAGACAGACAGACAGACAGACAGACAAAAATAAAAAAAAATATAGTTTCGGCATCAGTATCAGCTACAGAGTACTGTACATTTTTTTTTTTTCAAAATATCTGCCATGTACAGAATTGTACCTGTTACAGTTTTATTATAAGTATAGACATTTCTTTCAATAGAGTTGCAACATTATGCTTTATTACTAAATACCTTATGTTATGAGTCATAACTTTAGAAAAAAAAACGGATACCAATACCAGTTTACTATGGTTGTTTTTACAAAATGATCGTTTGGTGTAACTAATATTTGTGTTTTACGCATTCTTTGGACAATTTGGAGTATAGTTTAAATATGCATATATTATTCTTATATTTACAGAATATCTTTCAGGATACATTGTAATTTACCTACGTTGCAAATGTGAAACGTAAGTATAATGTCGCCATGTGTACTGGGACTTTAGGCATTGTTGATAGCGGACAAAAAAAGATCCCTTTACATAATAAACGTTATTTCTCTAAGGTATAAAGGACATCTTACATTGAATATATTTATATTGTATATGAATATATTTTTATTATATTTGTATTTGCGGCCCGCCCCGGCTTCGCACGGGTATTTAACAAAAAATATAAATTTAAACACAAAAAGTATGTAGTTCTTGTTACAACTGTAATAATTGAAATTAGATATAATATGGTATTGCTGACTTTTTTGTAGATATTGATGTCCTCTATAAAATTGTAGTACATCACTTTGCTCTATTGTCAACTATTTCCGCAGCGTACGCGATATAACGATTATTTTGGTATTTTTCACACGTTGGGTTACATTATCGAAGTTTTCATACGGATCAGTGTTTTTGAAAATATTCTATAGCCTGTGTTCATCAGGGACAGTTTGGGATTCTAATGATGAAATAATTATTAAAATCGGTCTAGTATTTTAAAATGTATTCGTTACGTACAAAAATCCAAATTTCTTTCCTTATAGATATATTGATTTGCTATTATCGATTATAATCCAGTTATCCTATTAAGTGTGTATGGGGGAGGCTAGATATGGAGAGACTAGGTATGGAAAGGCTGTGGGTGATACAGTAAACTGCGAGGTTTAGAACATGTGAAAAGAAAAGAACAATAAAAAACATATATTTTTTTTACAATAATAGACTGATTTATTAAAACGAAGACAATAGTTTGACATTTACATTTGAAACACAATAATTAAGACACAGATGTTTCAATAGTTATAATTCTCAAGGAGAAGTAATGAACACGTTGATATTCAAGTTTGCTTGGTAGGTACTTACAAACTATGTATAGATAGATTATTATTAATAATGTTGTACTGAAGTTTATTATTTAAGAAGAGAGTAAAAAGTAAGACTCATTCTAATCATATAAAATATTTGAAATTATGGTAATTTTTTTAAGACGAAAACGCATTTCTTTGTCAGTGAATTATTTTTTTTTGCTTTTGTAGATAAGTTAGGTGACTATTTATATGGTCACGGAATTTGCGATATTAAAATGTATTTTTTTTTACTAGGTAGTTAAGAAAAAACCAGCTTGAAAATTTCTTGGAAATTAATAAAATTGAATCGCATAAAATATTAAAAACTAAGTATAAATTAATTCATTACCCGTGAATAAATTAATCTTTGTTTAATTTTTTAAATCTTTATTCGAAAATGTACAGAATATTCTCCGAAACTCGCGTATCATATTATAAGGTACAATAAGTTACCTGACAAAGCTACAAAGTCAAAAATTCACCTTAAAATAAGCTCAAATTTGACAAAATATATGGAGATAAATCATACATCATACATTATTTTTGCATATTCGCCAAACTGATATGTACTATATTTTTAATCTAACAGTTATAAAATAGCCTTAAAATTAATTTAAAAATGAAGATAGTAAAGCTCAGTAAAGAACATTCATCTTGTAATGGAAATTGTTATTCTTAGCTCGGTACATTATATTATTCTACTTATGTATAATATAATCTCGAATATCGTATGTATAAAATCTTGTTCCTTTTTACAATTATAAGTGCAATTAAGGGGCTATCACGAATAACGCTCTCATATAAATAACAGCATATTATATACTTTAAGTATTTCGAATATTTTATAATTTATTGAGAGCGTCGTGAGATACCTACTCCTCAGTTATATTTACAACTTAACGTATTTCATTACAAAATATTGTAAAGTTGTCAAAAGTGCTTCGTGCTTTAAAGTTTAACGTTATATAAATGTTATAAAATCTAAAATTAGTGATCTGTAAATGATTTCTACAAAATATTGGTTTCGGTGTAAATAGTATAAGTTCAGCAAATTAAAATTTGCTTGTGAAGGTGATGAGTTAGGTATACAATGTTCACTCTTAAGGCGTTCCGATCTTTTAAGAGTTCCATTCTATATTATGCACAATTTTTATTACACACTGGGCACCAAAATTGTTTAGGACGATTAATTTTAGCTGGTCCATTCAAAGAAAAATAATTAAAATTTCACTCTTTGACCTCTGATACAGTGAAATAGGTGATAATAGATTTATAATTTACGTTGTCAAATGCAATTTTTTAAAATTCAAGGTTGGTGTTTATCTTCTGTAAATATATTTGATTAATTTGTAACTACAGAGTTATTTATAAAATATTTTAAACCTCTTTGGGTCCGTGTTATTTACAACCAATCCTGTTTGTAAGGTGCAGTCTGGAATCACTGGTACTTGAAGGTCAAATTAAAGATGTATTTTAACTGGGCATCTGAACCTGCAGTTAGCGAAGTGCCTTCTAAGAATATTGTAGGTACTGACTGTGTGGCAGAGTTCAATGACCTGGTCGGCCATTGACCCACATTTTATAATGTAGTTTTAAAAATAATTCAAAAGCAACACATACTTAGTTTAAAAACTGAAGCTATTGTCAATGCTATTGTTTATGTCAATGATTCCAAGCACCCTGAAGTATTGTGCACTATGTAATTTATTCGAATAGATATCTAGGTATGTTCACTGGTTTGTTTGATAATTTAATAGTTTAGAGATAGTGGTGGGTGACAGTTGCCGCGAGCCGGGTCTCGCTGGGCACGGAGAGGGGGATGCGGCGGTGCGCGGGCGGGGGGGAGGGCGGCACGAGCCGCCAGTCGCGACTTCAGGCCATCTCCTCCGCCTTGCCGCCGTCCAATCGCTTCAGCTGGACAAACAAACAAATCATCAGAGCTGCTTAAGCTGAAAATATTGCTGACTTGAGTCTGAAGGTCGTATTGCATGCAATTTTCATAGTTTGTGTGTATAACTTATTTTGGGAAAATTAGTTTGTAGAGTAAGAATTATACTGTCTTTCTCGAGAGTGAGTTTTCATTTTACGCAAAGCCTTAACCACAGATTTATGATGGCCGAGCGGTAATAGCTATGGACTGCGTGCCGCAGATCCCTGGTTCGATACCCAACGCCGGCTTGAGCTTTTTCCGCATGGTGGAAGGGCATTTTACGAATGCCCGCCTGGCTAGCTACCACCCTCAAGTAGAAAATCAGTCGCCAAGAACATGACAGTGTATTCCTGCAGCAGTGCTTGAGAGCCAGTAAAATTACAGGCACATGAGACTAAACAACTGTATGTCTCAGTATGAAGGCGCCGTGCAGTGCGTCACTTGTGAAAAAATGCATCTGTTATAGTCATCTTTAACAACATAATAATTTAACTTTAACAACAGTCGGACGACTATCATATCAGCTATAAAAACAGAATCAGAGTAAAAATCAAGGTTTCACCAAATCATACTTGCACAGCAGACAATCAATTTTATCTCTTAAATGTAATCAAAGTTTGTTTAGCATATAAGTGCATAAAGCTTAGCATCTTTGAGTGTAGCCAAAGCTGAAATTGCAATTTTTGAAAGGGCATCGAAGCTTGTTGATTTAGCGTTATAAACAAAATGTGTCCATTTAAAAAGGCAACTGAGGTACATAGTGTTAGCAAATAAATTTTGTGGAACAGTTCATAAAACTGGTGAACTGCTTGAAAGAAGCAGACGTGGAGTTCTCCGAGTAAAACGATTCCAAATTGAGCTTACTCCTTGTTCTACTGTCCAGGCGGTGGGTGCTAGACGTCCAGTACGCTTGTAATTCAAAAGTCATTGTGTTAGTATTTACCAGGCTTGTTAAACTCCGTACAATTATTATAATGTGCAATCTACTAGTCTGAAAGCAGACTTCTGATATGTATGACTGACCTCGTCAACTGTGCATTTAACAATCATAATAAGCCCCCTAACTTCCTGTTTGCGGTAGTAGTGACACAGGTGGTGATTCTACTATATTTCCGAATGCCTATATGGCTGTATAGTGTAAGAATATGTGCCAACTACAGAATATATGTGACACTTTTCTAGTAATATTTAATTAGATTAATACCTAGTAATGTACACAATTGAAAAATATTTATTAACAACATTTACATGCGTATTTTAAAGCTGCCATTGTCAGTTTATCAGAACTATTTTTGCAAGATAAAATGCATGAACACTTCATCTTTGCCACGTGAATTAGACGAAAGTGTCTTATAGTCATTTCATATTTTCAAATTTGGTTCACATGCAAGCGCCTAGAGCAGACTAAGCTGAACCACGCCCCTACCATTGACGTCACGGCCGACTTGATGGAGACAAGGCCCACTTAGGGACAAGGCCGACATTTTGCGTCTATGGTAAATTAAATTGCATACATTTAATTTACCATAGACACAAAATGTGGTAAAAATTATCAAAAATAACGTTATTGGCGTCTAGTGGAATACGGCCTTACATATTACAACTCTCCCCCTCCATACTTCATGCATGAAGTATGGTATGTACATTGTACACACACAATAAACAGTAAACATTTCCATTCTCGATCCGCTGCTTACCATTTTAGATGATATAGGGTATCCACTGGACCAATTCCATATTTATTTTTAATTCTTAATTTATTTAGGGACATTTAAACATTTAGTTTATGCCAGCCCCATCATAGCCTTTTAACAACAAACTACAATACAAAATATAAAATAAATAATCCAAGATTGAAACATATTTCTTTCAATTTCCAAAGATTATAATTTCTGTTTTTCTCTATTTGATTAAATTTTCACCTTAAGTAATCAACCATAAAATAATTCAGTAGTTATTTATTTATTTTGATATTTTATCAAATTGGATCTGTGATAACTGATAAACTAACATACGATAAGTAAGATAAACATATGATGAACCGGTACATTCTTAGGTGCAAGCAATTTCTCTGAGCAAAGTCACATTGGCCACAGACCGGTGGCTTATAGTATATATATATAATATACCTCTTACCAAAATGTCAGGCAAGATTAGACTATTAAGGTTGAAATGGCCAGTCACTTCTCCATACAGACGTGGAAGGGTAATCTTTTTTTTTTATTGCTGATAGATAAGCCTTTGACCACAATCTCACCTGATGGTAAGTGATGATGTGGTCGAAGGTGTCAATAGGCTTAACCTAGAATGACTGGCTCTCAAGGACAGCTGCCGGAACGTACCGTTAGGTGCTTGGCGACAGATTTTCTACTTGAGGGTGGTCGCTAGCCCTTACATTCGCAAAAATGCCCTTCCACCATGCGGTGAAGCTCAAGCCCGCGGCGGGATTCGAACCATGGACCTGCTGCGCGGCAGTCCATAGCCAAAGCCACTGAGCTATCACTGCTTCAAAAACCTTATTGGAGGTTTTAGGTCCAGAACTAAGCAATAAGCATAAACATATTGATTTATCTCTTCATTATCTAGGCTTGTATCGTAACACATTTTTTAAGGTAATTTACTAGAGAGTTATTAGCATCGAAACATTTTCATATACATTTATCGAGACTCATAACTTTCGAATTATTTAAGTCTATCTTTTTGAAAAAGGTATAAGTCCAGAAATAAGAAATAAGTTTCGTTAAGTATCTATACTAGTTAACTAATAAGGAGTAATCGCCCTTCGACGTTTGTATAGAAAAGTGACCGGCTATTTTAAACTTAATTCAGCTCGCTTCAATATAGTCTCCAATCTGCAATAGGGACGGGTTACTTACCTACATCTATTATACTAGTCTTTCAATCGTTACCTTATCTACGACCACAAGGCGGTACACCACACAGATTATGCCTAACATATGAACAACGCCTGGTAGGGGTTGCCGAGAATGCCATCGTGTACAGCAGCGGCGCTCTTACTTACCACTCTTACCAGGTGTGATATTAGTGAAACGCTATTAGTTAAAAGTAAGAAGCACACTAAAGCCCTAGCCCGCTGCAGCTTTCTCCAATCTGCGTTATCGTCAGTGTACCTACATCTATACTCTCGTTACCTCCTTGTCGTCTCCGGCCACAGGGCGGTACCGCGGGGGGTGCGTGGCCTCGGTGGGGGGCGCCGAGAACCCGTGCGTGTACAGCAGGGCCGCGGCGATGCCGCCTGCCACCGGCCCTGCCCAGTATACCTGCAATACGTAATTTATTATATATCAAAATAATAGACAAAAGAACTACAAGCACAGATTACATAAGGATTCACGTAAGTATACGTCTTTTGGCAACACATAGTTTCCAGCGGCGACGTTTGATAGCCATATAGGTTTTGTATTCATAGTATAAAGCAATTTATGAAGCAAAATAGAGTTTATAGTAAAAAATCACATCACGTTACTTCTGCTTTGATACTTATACTATTTGAAGAACTCTTTCTGAAATGATTGCACTGAATCATAGGTGTATACCTATATGCGTACGGCGTTATATAGGTAGGTACTTACTATAATTAAGCATGTACTAATAAAGAGATTACGTCTGCGTTCGTTTCTCGTAATTCACGCGTTTTTCTATTATCTTTAATGCAGCTACTGCTTTTGATCTCGTCGCGAAACACCAAGAAAAATGACATGCTCGAAATTCAAAATCTCATAACTTGAGCAAAGTTTCTTCACTAGACTTTCAAGGAGGGCTCCTTGAAAGTCTAGTCAAGAAATTATAATTATTATTACCAACGGGATATTTACCGTGTTTTTGATAAATTTTGAGCTCCCTATATTTTAGTTTAAAAACTCATATAGTTTAGTTTAAAAAATCATATAGTCAAGAAACTTTGCTCACACTTATATCTGCCAACAAAAAATCCTTTTTCGAATAGATATGATGAAAAAAAGTCATCACTAGGATTTTTAAACAAGGAACTGCTACACAATTTTGCTTAAACTGCCTCGTTGATTCAGTGGCATGATCGTCGAACACCTCAAACTAGGAGTTTATAAACCTTTCTTACTCCTTTAGTGATAAATAAAGCTTACTTACCCAATGGTCAGCCCATTCGTTGGCGACGAGCGCAGACCCGAAGGAGCGGGCGGGGTTCATGGCGGAGCCGGTGTAGTCGACGGCCAGGAGGTGGCCCAGTGTCACTGTCAGTCCAATCGCGAGGGGGGCCGTGAACTTGCTGTCGGGTTTGTTAGGGTCGCAAACCTGGGAAATAACATAAATATTGAGGAAACATATCAAAAATACTATTACCTATTTAAGTACCACTAGTAATTTAACTATATGGGCTCCAGGCCTCCGGAACATGTGTAACAATATAATAAAATATAAACTATTTAATATAATGTATTTATCCATATACTTATAATGTATATATGTAGGTACGTTGCCAAAGCATATTGGTGTGTGTTCTGTTTCCGGCAAAAATATAAGAATTGTTCGATATCTTCATATTACTTTACATAAGATTTTAAAGTAGTGGTGGCCGCACAGAAGGTCCATAGTTTGAAGCCCGTTGCTAACTTGAGCTCCACCGCATGGTGGTAGGGCATTATGCGAATGCCCACTAGGAAACCAACCTTCAGAAAATCTGACGTCAAGCATCTAACTAACGGTGTGTTCTGGCAGCTGTTTTTGGGAACCAGTATGTACGCAATGTTAACACCATCGACCACGTCATCAGTAATTACAAGTTTATGTAGATATATCTACCTACTAAGAGAAAGAACGTGCCGAAGGAACAGTTAACATGCGTGTCGACGTGACTGCGGTTTTGCAGAAACTACATTGGGAGTACAGCAAAAGAAAAAAAATACCGTTTTAGCGCCTAGATTACTAGAAAGTTAGTAATAATGTTCACGTTAGAAATAAAACCCATATATAGGTATAACAAGAGCACCTTCAATGGTTGAGTCAGGTGATGCGAAATGAATATATACCTATGCTATAAAATATGTTCTTGTACCGGTGTGTTGTCTTTTGTTGGAAAAATCAAATTGTACCCACACCACAAAGTGGAATAAAGATCGGGAGATGAAGATATTGCTAGCAACATGCGGCGGAGGCCGCCACTAGAGTAGGTAGTATTTGTATAACTTTGTAAAATCAACAGAACTCGCATACTTTTATCAATTTCCATGCTCAATAAAAAGTACATACCTAATCAGGAAAGTCACATTTGGCATACAAATGTAAGCGTAGGTTCGTTACAATGTACACAGAATATATCAGACGAAAGTTTTACTCACAGACTTGTTCCAAGCATCACAATGCATGTTTTGTTACGTTAGTTTCATTTTGCCATTCGCCGGTAGATGGCGTGAACAACAGTGACTCGTCATTTTAACTCAAATATAATGCTTCACAAAATACAACTGAATTGATAAGAATGTAAATATAACTTTTAGTCGGTCAAGTGCATCTCATCGTACCTATACAAACAACCTACCTACCTACGTCTGTTGACTTTAAACGCTACTGTCCCACTGTGATATGATAAGATTAAATCTACTCTATCTAATAGTAAATATACTCTATCTTTTGTTTTGTAATATAACTTCAATGTCCCTATTTTATTACTGGTATTTTTTACGTATACTTTACATGTAAATTTACTGGATTAAGTACCTACCTACCTATCAAGGTACTAGTTACCATACTCCTTGAAGTCTTTATAAGTACCACACTGAAGTGTAAGTGCATAGCTTACATTCTTTTGCCAAAAGATGTCATCTGAGCTTGTTGATAGATAACTACTCATCTGTCGTACACTTGGTACCTACTATTCTTCACAAAGTCTATCCATCATACCCTTCAGCCTTCCACTGTTCCTGTATCATACCTGCACTTAAAGTCTCAACACTCTTTTTGATTCATGTCTTTCGTATCTCATGACATGATATTCATGTTTCTTTTACCACACCAATACATTTCTCTTCAACTTTAATTTATTGGCCAACGCTACAATCCACATATCACGACAGGTACTACAATAGTCAGCTTCATGGGCTTTGGTGGGTCCCAGAGTTCCTACTATATCTACCTAATTACAATAAAAATATGGGACCACAGTTTTCTGGACGTAAAGACTCCTTCTCATCTTATCCCAATGATTTTTATTTTTTAATAGGTATCTTCCTACATTCTAAGATTTCCTTAGAATAAACGTTACTGCTGAGGGCCCCGATCCTGGAGCGCCTAATTGCGTCGTGGAGGGGCCAGTCCTGGAGGCCTCCAATCTCTAATTATCACGATAAAGTTGAATAAAGGTAATTCTTGCTTATATTAACCAAATTTTCAATATTTATCTATTATAATTTATAATACTTGAAATAAATGATAAGTTCTAAATCATGATCAAAATTAATACACCATTTTGACACATTTTAACTATATCACAATAAATTGGTTTAGAAAATTTCCAAACTAAATACTGTGGTGAGAAAAATCTGTCTTTACTTCAGCCGGTTATACATTATATATTCGATTATTTTAATCATGATCTTGAATTTATCATTTATTCCTAATCCTTTGTGTTAGGCCAAGTATTGTGTATTTTAAAAATGTAGTATTTTTAAGCATGACCTGTAATCGACTTATAATAATAATATAACAATAATAATTTATTTCCGAAAAAGACTTATACAGTACAAACTAAAAAACATTAAGAGTTTCACGTTGAAATTAGTAAGAATATGAATGAGTCCCAAACTATATAGGCAGAGCCTGTGTCTTGGGTAGATAGATACCCTTACCTATTTGCCGTTTAAATTTAAACAATTAGTGCCTTGCGCAAAACTGTACTTACATTTCTATAACATAAAACATTAGGGCAGTTATCAGAAATCTAAGCCTATAAGTACGTAAACTGAAAATCTATTTTCCAGGTATCTATAATCATTGTTAACAATAAAATGTTGACCATAAAATTTCTCAATAGAAAAGTAGTTGTTACTTATAATGTCAAATGTTGTATCAGTATACTTAAGTATTTTTATTAATAAATATATACACACACATATGAATATGGTTTTATTTATTTATATAAATAAAATATAAAATATAGAAAGAAAAAACAAACAAACCCGGCAATTAGGCTCAATGTAGAATTGACTAAATGTGGGTAGTTGCAATGTGATAATAGTGAGTCGAACAGTGTGTGTGGTGGAGGTGGTGCCTATGTGACTAGAAGCGATTTGTTATTCTTAGTAGTTGATGTACAATTATGAGTTCTAGGGCAAAAGCAGACGCTGCTGATTTTAGGGATGTTATAAAACCAATCGTACAGGCATAGTAAATCCACCTCAATAAAGTCATATTGATAAGGGTGAGTAATACAGAAAAAAAAGGGTTAGACTATCGTATTATTAGAAATCCGGGCCTTTTTGGGACGAGTACCACCGGGAACGGGGCCCTCGGGTCGGGGCCTCGATACCGTACTAAGCGACACTGTGTATTGTGTGAACGAAGTAAAAAGTATTAGTATTTAAAGAGAAGCAGAACATATAAAGGTACTTTCGATTACTTCATAACTTATCTCAATACGTACTCGCGATCACTTCAGTCAGGTTAGTAAAATACATTTCCAACGATTTCACCTTGAAGATAAAATCATTGTCAGAGCGTGTTACAGCTCGGTTCATTAGTTTTCAAACAAATTGTTACTTATTCCCAGTCTCGTTTTTGTCAGTAGCGACCACAGTGTAACGAACAAGAGCTAACTAGGTAGGTACTTTTGCTAATGAGATAAGTATGATAACTGTTTTTATTATCTACCTACTTACTTCTGCCTAAGCTACAAATATCAACTCAGATATTTCTACCTTCTTTTTCATCGTCAAACAAAGGTTCTGATTATTAGGAAGCCGTTAATAACTAGTATCTACAGTAATAATAGTACCTAACTTTAATAAATAGTTACATATAGATATAAGATATATGATAGTGACCCATAAAACTTGTCCTCTTGGTTTTCTAAGCCATCTACGTTATAAACTGTTATGTTCTAGTCTACAGCATGATAGTGGGGTAAATCCAGTTTTAATATACAAAAGGGTTGTTTTGCTATTGACGTTGCGTATACCTACCCAGAATAGTAATCTATTAGATGCATAGGGTGCCCCACCCGTGGGGTGCCGGGTTAGAATTGCACCTCCCCATATATCATCCCGTGGGTGTCGTAAGAGGCGACTAAGGGAACAATACTAGAAGGTGGGCAGCAGCGCCTTCTAAAGAACTTCCATCTTATACTGCGATCCCCAAGTCGCCTCCCAAGCGTGGGGATTTTGGGAAATACCCCCTACATAGGGGAGGCTGCGTTCAGCAGTCTATCCAGCTGATACAGTACAGATGCGTAGAAAATTATGAGAGACACATAGTATAAGTACTTATTTAAGTACCTACCTATCTAGATATAATTTTCTGATTTATTCCAATTATAATTTCTCTAACAACTGCGTAGATAGGTAACTATTGATTTATGGTAATCCTTGGCCATTTCGTTTCGCGTACAAAATACTGAATATCGTCACGCGATGCGGTCTCTGTAAAAACTTGTCTAAGCTCAGTTTTTTGTTATTATAAGATTTTATATTATGTTGAAAAGAAAGGATGTAAATTAATTTGTCTTTTTTATCAATCTGACATAGTATTTATGCTGTGATTTATCAAGTATACTCCCTATCAGCAAGTACATAAGAGAGTACCTACCTATAGGTATACGTATAGGGAGATAAATATTGAGAGGACATCTATGCAATACAAGATCATCAACAATTGATCATTAGTACAAAGTCTAATGCTTTGTTATTAGATTTTAAGTAATTTATATTTATTATAAGTCGAGCAATACATTTACTCTGGTTAGGTACCTAGCTAGGTTACAAACGAGTAACTGAAGGTCTTATTTCCGCTGTACAGAAAAGCAGAATAAAATGAAGGAAGAAGTCTTGAGAGTAATGAAATATCTTCTAAGTAGGTATATACCAGATCTGATGTTGTGAGCACAGTATTGATGACTTCCAAAGTTTTGCTTTTTTAACTGGGGTGAAGAGAATGATGAAATCCAAAACCTAGAAGAAACATGGAAACGGTTTCAGGAGCTACCTACTGTTTAATGTGAATAGGTAGGTTGATGACATTTCTTTTAATTAAACAAAAACATTAATTAAAAGTAAAATATATAGACACAAAATAAAGAGTTGATTTTTATTTTACCATCGTCAGTCGTTCAATGTGGTTAGTTTTATAACCTTTACTGGGCATGTCTCTATGTCGCCTCCGTATCACTCACGTCGCCACAGATTAGACAATAGTTATAGGTCGCTTTGAGTGGGGTGAAGCTGCAAATTAGGAGCAACAGGTCTCCTTACTTTAACATATTTGCGCCCTGATTACCCTAAAGGTAGCGGGTATACTATCAATGAAATGCCTCCCAAGAAGCGTAAGCATTAGGAGCCAGAGAGTTGAAATACAAAATCTTAGGGTATAGCCAATAAATCCAACAATGGGCATGGATTGGTAGCAAAACCTTTTAAAGTTATGTCACGGTAATGTTATCTATAACATTACCATCGTTATGTCCTCGTGTTAGCGTGTTGTTGGCGAAAACATACTTTTGTATGTGGTGTCTTTGTCTCGTAAGAGCCACCCCACATACCACATGCATGGGATGTGGTTGAAGATGATACCTACCTATAAAATTTTACTTTTTCCACGAAGATATTTTTTCGGTATTTAACAAAGAAATTATATTGCTGATACATTTTGTATCAGCATTAATTATATGTCGGCATTTTGATATAATGTTATTGCATTTTTTATTTGAAAGTTTCAGTTTCCTTGCGTCTGCTATGGTTCCACAGTGTTCCAGTTAAAAAGTCGCTATAGGTAATACTTAGTAATAACACAGGAAACAGCCTCAATGACTTTTTCATGTTCATAATTGCTTTAGCCTGTAGCAATTTGTCATCATCATCAATAGACCGTACCTTCTTACTTTTTGCGAGCGTAAGATTCATAGGTAAAACATGTATAAGTAGGTAGGTAGTAGGTATTCAACAGGTATGAATGGAGGTTGAGAATAAATCGCGCAAGCCTTTTGTGTGGATACTATGATTGTGATATATTACCTATATATACCTATGTTACACTTGAATAGAATAAGAAGCTCAGTTCTCCTTACGCCTACCCATTTTTATTTATTATATTAGTTACCTACCTACATTACATTACTTCGTTTAAGGGACAGAATTCTAAAACCAGATGTTAGATTTTGTCCCCACTTCTCCTCGCGTGTTTACTTCGCGGTGTACATGGCGCCACGTCCGCAAGTCAACGGTAATATTTTATTTGGTTAAAAATTTAGAGCGCTCTCTAGTAGAACTAGTAGAAACTATCTTGTCACACACGAATGTGATGTGTGCTGAAGCGCCATCTAGTATGCATACATGATACCAACCATTAGTTGATTGTATGCTGTAAATATCATATTGTGACACAGTTAACCCTTTGCGATCATAGTTCCCGCGAGCCTAAATTTACCATACCTACAGTAGAACAAGTTTAGTCTTGATTATTACCAACTTGTTTGATTTTGCAGTTTTTGTGTATGTTCATTTTTAATGAACATGAACAATGGTTTTGATGAACATGAACTATGTATCTACTTTGATGCAAGGCGTAAGCTGTTACACAATAGATGGTTTATTTATTACAAAAACAAGTATATTGTGTAAAATTTACACAGAAAATCATAAAAAAACTTTTTTACCCCTGATCAAAATACAAATAGCGGGTTATACTATTGGGTATTTTTAACTGACTTCAAAAAAAAGGAGGAGGTTCTTAATTCGCCTGTTTTTTCTTATATGTTTGTTACCTCAAAACATTTGACTGGGTGAATCGATTTAAAAAAATCTTTTATTGTTTGAAAGCTGATACTTGTTGTTTGGTTCCAGTTAAATTTCATCAAAATCGGTCAAGCCGTTTTTGACATACACTCCAATAACTGAAAAATATTTACTTATCTTGATGATATAGTCGTTGACAATGAATGAAGATCGATCCCGTAAGTAGCAAGGGTCATAAAAAGAAGTGTTTTTTTTTTAAATAAAAATGGAAATGACTTCATCACCAAAAAGTGTGAATTAACTTGTCGAAGTCCAACACTAGTACCACGTGCACAATATTGTGATAATAGGTACTTTTGAACTATACTGGTACCGACTTGAACAAGTTATTTCACACTTTTGGGTGTTGGAGTCGGTTCCAATTTTTGTTTTTTTTTTATCAAGTAGCGTAGTTCATTCATATCCTGGCTTTGTTTCCGCTAACGATCAAGGGTACCTGCTCGTGTCATTACTACAAGTCATATTAAGATTTCACTAACAAAAAATCACATGGAGAATGTAGTAGGTAGGTACAGTTATTGTTTCAATTTGTTAATAATAATAAATACATCTCGTGGATGCTATTGTGTAGATGAGTGGAACAACAAAACTTCTAACAAAATAATACCATTATTGAAATCACCCAAGGAGAAAGATAAGTATTTTGTTTGAAAATGTATTACTTTGTATTACTATTCATACGTAATACCACAATATTACATATCGATTATAAAACCGTGGAATTACTGTTATTAACTGTATTTGTCAAAGATTACGAAAGATACGTTTATGTTTGTAAACGACACCCGTGCCGTCACTTGATGTATGTACTTGTATAGGTAGATTATGTTGCAAAGATGCACCGGAGTGCGACATAAAATCGGACATTCTATGAGAGTAGGGCTGCCATCCGTCCGGGTTTCCCTGGATTTAGCATTTTACCAATAACCCTGCATATTAATAAAAAAATAATCGAAAGGTGAATGTTTCGAGATTTGTCTTAATATACTCTTTGTGTAATAGTGTATATCAACAATGCGTCGTTCTTCTCCTCCATTTTCTATACTAGAAAAATAACAAACTTTTATTGATTTTCAAATAATATTTTTGGTGTCCGATATTAATCGCCGGTTTTCGGTACGCGTGTCAAAATTCAATTCATCTAACAAGCCATCACAATTAACAATCCGCTAACTTTCAACGGGTTTCTGGAACGCATATTAATGAAAAATTACAGAACACCTGATTAAAATGCTTGTTTATCTATGATAACATGAAATTTGAAAATGTCGTTCAAATTCATTCATTCTCTAGTGTTCTGTCTTTTTTTAACACATAGCGTTGTCTCTTCTGTTTTGACATGAAATTAATCCCAAATCATTTTTGGCATCACCACCGTTACTATGGTTACCAATTAAATATGACGGATGATCGTAAACGTAAAACAACAAGAGAGAGGAGTTCGAAGCGTTCCTATTTGTCAAAATACAAGCAGATTTGGGCATTCACATCCAACAATACTATTTGCGCTCGGATTTCTAACTGACAGAGTCCAGTCGTGCGAGTGTACGCTCTAATACCTAAAATGTCAACATTGATGGGTTATCGCTAGTGGAATTATCAAATTTCATTAATTTTTATGAATCCAGCAGTGATAGCTCAGTGGCTTTGGCTATGGACTGCCGCGCAGCAGGTCCATGGTTCGAATCCCGCCGCGGGCTTGAGCTTCACCGCATGGTGGAAGGGCATTTTGTGAATGCCCGCCTGGCTAGCGACCACCCTCAAGTAGAAAATCTGTCGCCAAGCACCTAACGGTGTGTTCCGGCAGCTGTCCTTGATAGCCAGAGTAATTCTAGGTTAAGCCTGTTAACACCTTCGACCACATCATCACTTACCATCACGTGAGATTGTGGTCAAAGGCTTACCTATCAGCTATAAAAAATTAAATTAAAAAAAATCCCTTTATCCTCAATACCATCATGATGATTATAAATACTCTTTAATTTTATAGTTATTATGTCAGTAATAGTTTATTGATAGTGAAAGTCACTAGCGTACGTGAAAATGTGCGTGTTTGTCTTCCCTTACTTGTTGCTTTATATCGTAAAAATCGATTAAAATAAAAAAATCATGAGTGGCATTTTTTATTGCTGCTAGGCTACGCTTTGACTATAATCTCACCTGATGGTAAGTGATTGACGTCTGATGATGATGAAGTCAGTAGAGAAGAATAGGCAAGAACAGCCGTCGTAACATACCATTAGATCCTTGGTAATATATTTTCTACTTGAAGGCCAACAACTATCAAGCCTATCAATGATTCTAAAAACTCCCGCCCTCGCATCATGCGGTGAAGTGGAAGACCGCGGCGAGATTCTAACTATGGACCTCCTGCGCATCAATACAAAATAATACCACTTCTAACATCAACGTGAATATGTTGTAGCCGCACATCAGGCGCTAAACAGAGCTTTAAACCATATCTTAACGCCCTCAGCCGAAAGGTGTTTTCTCAAAGAGGGTTGGGGTTTGGAAGGTCCATAACCTACTTATCTTGGAAATGCTTTTGTTGGTATTACAATCTACCCAGCTGCGGTTTGTTTAATGGCTGCTATGGTTATGTTATAGCACCCTATTGAGTAACAAATGAGCAGCAACACTATAATCACGTAGTCTTTAGTAAAATATTTACGTAGTTCTATAATCGGACTCTTGTTCTATACTCGCTCATCATACACACCGCTAGGGAATGGAACACTCTGCCTGAGTCTGTGTTTCTGGTTAATTACGGGGGGGTTTTCTAAACAGGAGTGAATAGGTATCTTCAGGGTAAGCGAGCTGCATCATCGATGGCATCGTCACTTAACCGAGATAGTGGTGAAGTGCTACCCAGTACCTTCGGTATGAAAAATAGCAATATGTGTTTTTAGAGTAATCATACTTGATATAATTCTGTTCTTGTTCTATCTTATCAGTTATTAGAGTAAACGTTGTAGGTAGGAATGCTTAAAACTATTTTTATATATTTTTACGATATCAACACGTTAATCTTAGAATAATTGGTCGATTTTGGGCAATTAGAATTAGTCAGTTTAACAAACCGTTAACGTACCGAAAAGCTTTTCAGAAACCCAAAATTGAAATAATTGTCGATTAATTGGAGATTTGACATTAGTGTTGACAAACAGTCACATGAAGTTTTTAGAAACCCAATCTGCGTATGACAATGGATTAACAAGTATTTAAAATAATTTGTCGCTGATTTGCGTTTCAGAAACCGGGGGTAAGAATTTTATTGGTAAGTAAGTTATGGGATAGTATCAATAACCAAGAAGCATCCTCCTATCCAATATATGGGGTTGTTTATATGGCTACCATATGTTGTTTATACAACACAGAAGATGTAACATTTAAAAACATAATGGCTATAATGTGTATAATTTTAACTTTTGTTGAATTACCGGCCGCCCCTTAACACCAAAACGTCCTGGGGAATACTCTCTTTGGTAGTATATCCGCTACACTTTGGTTATTAAGGGCGTTATAGTTAAGTCCTCTATAATGCACCTTACTCGATGTTCTTACGTAAGTATTGGTATGGTGCTAATTATTTCATTTTCTTTAAGTCAGTTCTTAATTCTTATGCTATTCAAGAAAACCATGGAAAGTCTCATTCTAAAGCAGAAGCTTAGGCTTCATCTTTTTGTATTAAGTTTTCATTTCAGAATTTCATTATCTCTATCGCATCAAACGTTTACGGCCATCTTTTTACTACTAATTTATATGTACTAATATATTACGTACTCGATAATACCATGAATATTTCAATAACTTTCCATGTATGAAAGTTTGTGTTTTCTATAGTAGGTAGTGGACAGAAGGACGGTGTTTACTCAACATAGCTTTGTAGTAAATTGAAAATGTTGTTCTACTGTAACTATTACGCTGTGGCAACTCGTGTCCATCCAAGACATACTTTTTCGAGATCTATGAAAAAACGTGTTCAGGTAGCTAGATTAGGTAGTACCTATTTAATGTTCACGTTCATTAGATATACTAAACTCTCTAATTATATGAAAACATGGAAACTCGAGATACCTAATAAATTTGCAAGCATTGTAATCGTAAATTGAATACGCGTCAGAAAACTTAATTATACGTAAATATAATACGTATCAAATAAAAAGTAATACAAATAAAAAAGTCACCAAAAAGAATCTAGGTATGTGAGATTCGATCCACGGTACTCGATCTTCTGATTCGACTTCAGTAGTTACACACTATACAATCATTGACCAAGGTGTCGAAAATTACACACATATCGTTTATGCCTTACTGTCAGACACATTATATTGGTCCACGTACATACGTAAAATTATTATTGTATTATTAAGAATTATGTCGTAAAATTAAAATTAGACCAAAAAGAATCTCTTTACGCTGGATTCGATCCACGTGCCTCTCAATTGCGAAGCGATGTCACTTACTATGCGCTATTTGAACGACGATTGATTTGTCGAAAATTATGTACATAACCTGTGTGCCTTATTGTCAGAAACTGTATAAATTAATCATGATCCATCTAAAATAATTACAACACATTCATTACGAAAAATTCTGAATATTGCTTATAATAATTATTTTAGGTAGCTAAAGTTGTACCTATGTCTTGTAAAATGTTTGAAGTGTTTTTTATATTGCGTTAGGGTTCACAATCATATCATAATTTCATTAATATAAGAGATATATACATAGGTACATGGAGAAAGGAAGCCATAGATGCTTACCTTATTATGTCCATCATGCGTTTTTGACGATTTTTTTCATTCCCAAAGCGTTTATTTATAATTTTACCCATGTTTTATTTTAATTGAGATCGCCGAGAAAAGTGACACAGGTCCGACGCATGACGCGGCTGACCGCGATATGAGCGAGGATGATAGCAATATACGTAGATCGCTGGAGTAAATAGTGCGACATGATGTTAACGCTTCTCGGAATGAAAGGGCGTATGTGACATTTTGTAAACAGGCTCAGTACGCATTAACTGTGCTTTTTTTGGATTAAAATAATCAATGAAATTTATTGTACTTAAAAAATCAATATTTTAGAAAAAAAATCCAATTTTTAATACACTAAAATCTGGCGGAAAAAGTAGGAATCCTCTATTTTCAGAGGTGTTTTTGAGATTTTTTTCTATCGAGCCAATTATTAGGAAACATGTTTTGAAATTGATGAAAGTATTACTTATATCCTTGAGTATCGTGTATTTAAATTGTAGTACCATCCGGTACCTGGTTTATGAGATTTTCCATATCATGTTGGCACTATTTCGTAATTTCCGAGCCGAAGCCTTTCTTTTTATTCTTGTAAACTCGTATCTGGCTTCATTATATTGTTTGGCTGGTGATTGATGCTGTGTGATTAAGTGTGGGGTGTGGGCCTTTCGTGGATATCTACCTAAGGCACGACATTGTAAACGAAAACGACATAGGTGTCCCTATGATGAGAACATGATTTGAGAGAATCATGGGTATACCTACGTATAGATAGGCTATATGTGGATGACCTACACTATAGACCCTTCTTTTTCTTTACAAACAAGATGTGCTTTGTAATGTCACGGAGGAAGAAACTGTAGGTACATCCATACTTACCTGTATAATTTGATATCTATTAAATTATTTAGACGCACTATTTTAGGATTAAACTCTGACAAACTAAGAAGGACTTACTTAATTGCTCTGAGCGGTTAAAAAACAGTATGAATCAGGTAAAATCTCGTAAGCGTTATAGAGACCCATTATAAGCTGGCTTAGCTTAGTTAATTGGTCGTGGAGAACCACGAAATCACGAACCGTGGGAAGGTAGGTAACTACTTATGCAGCATATATGCAGCTTTAGTTTTTACTTTTAAAATATTTACAAGCCTTGTTTCTGTAGGCTTTTATGGTGTGCGATCGTATACTTATGTAGGTATGACACAATATTCGGGATCGACAGAGAACGGATTCTTAGGAATATTTTCGTTAATAAAGTTACTAAGATATATGATATATCTACGGAGACACTGAGATTGTTCATAATAAGGCATAAACGCATCTCTAACCGGCTATTGGGGACGTAGATTACACTGTTATTATTTATATTTACCCTAACGACATTGAATTAGTTATCTACCTGCTAACATGTTCCATGGCTATATCGACTATCAGGTACGATGACGTGACAAATTACCGTTTGAAATATTATTGTCAGACCCATTGGAAATGTATTTATAGTTAAATCAGGGTTACAAATAAATAAGTACCCACATCCTATTACCTACTGGTAAAGAATATTTAATAGTTTTATGGTAATGGCAGGATTATGACATAGATGTATTTACTTCAAGTATAAATTTTATTTCATAGTTGTATCAGGAGAACTACATACATAATGAATATTACCATCCAAGATTTTACATCCTCTGAAAATCACTTTAGTACCTATAAATATTCAGATATTTTAACAGCCTTGAAAAAAGTAGGCGGTTCTATATTCGAATATATGCGATTCACCAACTATGAATTGTTTTTCATACTGTAAGAAATTAAATGGGACCACCCATTTAAATTGTATCAACATTGGTAAGTAGGTTTTATGTTACGCTCAAATAATTGGAAAAAGTGTTTGCCCATAAGCCTCTATTATACGTGGCTTACATGATGATTACAAGACTAGTCTTTAGTGGAGTGAAAATCGATTTAGTCAGCAGTATTACTAAAGGAAAGGGATGAAAAAAAAATCATAATTTAAATCAAAACCGACTTCGTACACTGAAAAGTATGAAACAACTTATGGAAGTCAGACCATGAAAGCGAATGAGTGATTGAACATGAAACTGAGTGATTTGAATAAGCATGGTACCGACTTCAGGTACATACTTTTTAGTGTTAGTTTTTTTAATGTGGGTAAACAGGTACCTTAACTAAAAGCTTGCTGCGACCAATGATACTGCAATCAGAGGTCTGATACCTGTTTGAAACGTAATTGAAATGTCTATTACCTAATTTAAAAAACTGGTTCAATTCCATTTTACAGGCAATTACGGACTTTATAGGAATATACGTTTATAAAAATAGATTTTAGTGGTTAAAAAACGTGTGTTGGCACGGTCCATCACGACAATTGAAAACATCATCAATATTTGATTTATAGGAGTGCACATCGATCTCGTAATAGCCCTTTGTCACGAAACAAGTTTTTCAAAGCTATTTCCATTATTTGCAGTTTCAATTATAATCATTATGTAATTGCTGAACAGTGACAACACAGAATAAATAGTAGTAGAAGGCTACATTATCTAGCAATTAACTGTGAATCAACACCATAGGTAATATCCATGAATGGAAATCTAGGCAGGACTGCGGTTGGAATTCTGTATTGCATGACGAAGTATTCTGTCATCTCAATTACCCACCGGCCAAATAAGATGTTTGAAATACACTTACAGTAAGTCATGAGACATCATATAACATATTAAAAAATATAGGTAACATAAGTTCAAATTCACAAAACTTTCCAAAATTGACATAAGGCATATGTAGCTTGGTCCATTTTCCTTCCTAAGATACGAGTACCTAAGCATATTATACTGCTTTAGAATTGTCCGTAAGAGAAGAGAAAATACAAGATAAACGAGTATGTAATACTAACTCTAATTAAGTTGAAACCAAGTTCTGTTCAGTATATCAGTGCTTAGGCTGCAAGGCAGTTGTTATCTATTTAGAATCCATGCACAACTAAGAGCGAGTATGTATTTACGAAGTCCAGCCTTACCCTAGTTTAAAATTTTATGCAGTATAATTACACTAGAACACAGTAATAATAATAAAAATAATGGGTCCTATTTCCAATACTGAAAAGTATGAAATATCCTGTGGAAGTCGGTAGCATGCCGATTCAAAACACCGACCTCACATTAGCATGGTCCGACTTCCACAAGTTATTTCATAAATTTTTTTAGAAGAAGGATCCATTTTTTTGGAAAAAAAATTCTTCTTTTTATTGATACAGACTTCTTACAAGATCATTCATTCGCTTAAAATAGATGTTCATCGTCGACAGCAACCAATATCCATAAATCATCTAAGTAAGCGAATAGATTATCCAGTTAATTAATTAAAAATTCCTTTAAAAAAAATATCTAAATTGGACTACTCTGTAAAATATTATGCGTGGTCGCATATAAAAAAATATACGCGTCGAATTGAGAACCTCCTCCTCCTCGGAAGTCGGCTAAAAACCGATACAAACTGCAAAAGTACGTGTAACGTGATTTATCCAGCAACCATCAGTTCGTTCGGAAGAGTAACAACACGTTTTCCAACCACATCCGTCTTAGACGCAAGTTAAATAAGAAGGTACATTATACATATAGGAAAAGAAATATTGGGTAGGTACTTACTCCACAAACGACGAAGACTAGCACGAAGCCAAGGAAGAACTCAATTCCAAATCCCTGCAGTGATGTGACATCAGAGCCCAAAGCGGTAACTCCGAGCTTCCCAGCCGCCCGGTCTGGAGTCAGCGCCTTTAGGAGACCAGAGCCAGCGGCGGCACCTGCGCACTGCGCGATTATGTACAGGATCGCTCGCGCCGGCTTCACTTTACCAGCTGATGCCAGCCCTACTGTTACTGCGGGGTTGATATGACCACCAGACACGTGGCCTATCGCCTGTTCAAAAGAAAATGTACAATACATGAATACATTATATATATCAATAGCCATAACGTCGACTGTAAAACGAATACCTCCCCCATTACACGGGGAGGTTTGCCATAACCAACGCTTTGCAAGAGTCACAGTCAAAATCATACAATATTTTTTTTATCTTCAACTCTCTTATGAACGTCAATTACAAACTTTTACCATTATGGCTAGAGTAGCGCTTTCCATACGTACATATAGGTATATATACGAACGTACATACACACATATATGTATATACGGTTCAGTAATTATGATTTATTGTTTATCTCTAAGAGCTGTGGATTTTATTAGTAAATAAACTTGGTTTCGTCATATTTTAAATACCGTGTTAATAATAAGAAAGTGTTCAAACTCTGTGAAATTTTGCACCTATATCTATGCTTCTGGTTTGACAGTTTTTCAATTTATTAATTATTTTATCCGTAAATACGAGTATAATAATATGAATTCCAATACCAAACGCCCCGTGGCATGCCGGTAAGAATTGCACCTCCTCATATCATCCCGTGGGTGTCGTAAGAGGCAACTAAGGGAAAATTACTGGAAGGTGGGCAGCAGCGCCTTCTAAAGAACTGCCAACATACACTGCGATCCCCAAGACGCCTGCCAAGCGTGGGGATTATGGCAAGGGCAGGCTGTGTTCAGCAGTGGACGATCGGGCTGTTTCAGTAATACAAAACGATATTTTGGAATATTTTTGCTGAAGCACCAGAAGCATAGTTATTAGGCTCATGGACATGGCTTAATAACACGGAGTTTGATTACTTGGTTTGTAATTGTGGCAAAACTACGTTTGTATATATGAAAAGTGCTACTTCCACCTGCCGCGTTCAGCAAAAATGGTCTAGAGCCACTTCTAGATGAACGGGAAAGTAACTCGGTACCATTCTTTTTTATATCTTTCACAATTTGTAAGTATCTATGTAATATTATAAAATTATTACATAGGTTACTGGCGGGGGTTTGGCAGAGGTGGAATAGCCCAAGCACTTTAGTCTTCTGTAATAATCGCCTATTTTATAATGCGCTATTTTAATTGAAGTTATCTGTTTTTTTTATTTATACATGAAGATTGAATTTTTCTTCTGTGATAACTGAAATATCACAAGGAAGTCTTCTGTAATAATCGCCTATTTTATAATGCGCTATTTTAATTGAAGTTGTCTGTTTTTTTTTATTTATACATGAAGATTGAATTTTTCTTCTGTGATAACTGAAATATCACAAGGAATGTTATTATAAAATCGCACACAATTACCTAAGAAAGACTTTTTATTCGTCATTATCTAAAACCTGGCACCGCTAGTTTATTTTTATTACTACTCTTGTAATTGTGGTGGTCGCCGTTCAATTTAAATTTTTCTTAGTTCTTTCGAGCATATTTTCAAGAATATATATGTTGATACAATTCATTCCGATACTTTTGCAAGATAAAGATAGTCTCTACATCAGCTGCTGCTCTCCACAACAATAGATCATACGACATTAAGCTGTGGAAATATGCGAAATATCAGTCGAGCTGTAGGTACATGCGTCAAGTGCTTTATCGTACGATCGCCATATGTAGCAGTACTAAGTCTCCCGGAGAGATGATTAACCTATAAAAGAACACCACTGTAGGTTTGAATCCATTTTAATTCCCAAGAATACTGTTGTTTTATCAATTGCGATTTGCGAGTATTTGCGAGATTCACCTAATCAAGTTCAATTTTGGGCTCTACATAACTAACATGGTGAAAGAAAACCTTGACCTATGCAGGCTTCTTGGGGAGCATAGTATTAGATGTCAGTTCTCCAGAGGCACTATAATCGACCTTCTGGTATTTTTCTTTTTCCGACAGACGATAAGGGGGTTGCAATTCTAGCCCAGCACCTCACGGGGATTGTATTATACGAGTATAATGTGTACTTATATTATAACATAGATAAAAGTTGCAGTGTCAAGCTGCGGCTCGTCATATTTTATGAAATAAAATTAATAATTATATACCTGCATCGGAATAATTGAATTAAATATTACATTGCTGATAAATATATTGATAATTAAATTAAGTTATTGCTACACAATAAAATTAATAGTCAGGTAATTTTGGGTATGTACTTATTGATGTCAATAAATATATTATGGAGGCCAGGACTTGTTTATAAGGGCTTTAGTTAAAGATAATTTTGCGCATGCATTCTATACTTTTTGGATATCAATTTCTGTTTTAGTATCAGTACAATCTTGGCCCATAAAATGCACTGCAATAAATTTTATTGCTGATAGGTTAGTTTTCGACCACGCCTGTTGGCAAGTGATAATCTGGTTGAAGGTGTAACTGTAGTTTATAATTACTGGACTAATATTTTGAATTATTGTTTTTTTTATAGCTTATAGGCTTACCTTTGACCACTATCTCACCTGATGGAAGTGATGTTGTGGTCGAAGATGTTGTTCAGACAAGCTTAGAATTACTGGCTCTCGAAGACAGCTGCCGTAACACACTGTTAGGTGCTTGGCGACAGATTTTCTACTTGAGGGTGGTAGCTAGCCAGGTGGTCATTCGCTAAATGTCCTACCACAACGCTGTAACGACTGCCATCGTAATTCATGACCGCGACGGACGTTGCTTAACTTAGCGGATCTATTAAAACGGCTAAGATAACTTCGCTACGAGCTCCGAATTGCTTCTCCAAGACAGCTGCCTGATCGCACTGTTAGGAGCTGGGCGACAGATTTATACTTAAGGGTGGTAGGTAGAGCCAGATGAATATTATAAACGAAAACCACCACAAAAATTAAATTGTGGCTAACATCATAACAATATCTTTATATTTTTAGAAAGGCATTTTCTAATTCCAAAGAGAGCTTTAAGCTCGTAGAACCCCATTTTACAGACTCTACTACCATCAAACTCTATTGGTATATTAGCAGCTAATTTTACGTTGTAATAACTAAACACAATCAAAATGTGAGCTTTTCTGGCTAGAATTACCATTTTAAATTTTAGTTGAATTTATAAATAAAAAGTTATAATACTCGTAATAGCACGTTATTTTTTATTCTAATCAGAAATAAACAGGGGCAGTCTTCAGATTTAAAATAATAACAAATGTAAGTGTCATCAGATGCAGGGGAGCTGTGAGTTACATACCTTTTGTGAAGACAGTTTTCATTACGACTTGGATTTTAATTTGCAATTTGTTTGTGAAATTAAACGTAGAGTAATAAAATAATATAGGTAAGTTATATGTACCTATTGTCTTTGTTTTTCTTTGTTACCTTGATTTGAGTAAAACAAATGCGTCTTGAACTTGAAGGTCTTGAATTTCCAATGAAAGATATCAGTGTATAGAAGGTATACCAGTTGTATACCTAAAAGGTACGAAGAAAGCCCCTATGGTGCCTTTAATAACCATCCAGCACCGTGTACACCAAACAGAACCTCAGCAAGGGAAGGTAATTTTTGTGTCACGCATGATCCCTAAGACCCCCCGCGGGATACGCCGTTGTGCAAAAGCTACCAAACCATAATTAAATTGACGAATACGATTTGAAGTACTTATCATAAATGCCGTATTGACCAAGGTGTAACATTCGTTTTCAGTTAACCTCAGTGGCGTGCAAAGCCTCCAAGCGTGCAAAGCCTCCAAGCGTGCATAGCTATCGCGAATTTTATGCAAATAAGGGCACTTAGGTATGTAAAATAGATTAGGTACGTTAAGTAGATTGAGCATTATATGGTCCCGTTTTAACTACTTAACGTCAAGTGTCGTTTTACTCTTTTTAAATGATATGGCTATTTTCGTTTTCTATTCTTTGAAATGTAAAAGTTTTTTCCAATGATTTGGCCACATATGAAAGTTAACACAACAGCGTTCCTAAGGCCTAAGTCTTACGTTCCTAAACAATAAAAAATTAAGTAGATACTTACTTACCTAATAAATTAATATTTATGTTACTACTGCAGATCGATAGACCGTATACCTACCTATTCAGGTAATCATTTTCCCGAGTTTAGCGCCACAAAGATAGCAAACCTGCATACCTATCCAACCTACTAGTTGCCACGAATTTCGAGATAACGCTTATCTGCTTCGTTTTCCATAATGTGGGCAAATATGTGTCCACGTAAGGCAATCGAAAACACGGGGATTTAGCTATAAGTTAACAAAAGTGAGGTAGATATTATCTTAACGACGTTGTCCAACATTTTCTATGAGACAACATTTATTTTATGAATTTATTGAATCTATAAAGTGATGTAATGCAATGATGTAATAAATATATTATAATCGGTGACACGAGCCAAACGGTTCTTAAATGAGTAGGTAGATAGTTTTATTTATATCTATGACGCTTAAAATAATCTAAATTGAAAATTAAAATACCTAATCGCAATCTTTATTTTTACACATTCGAAGTAAATAAAGCCAATTTGCTCTACTTAGGGGCTTTAATAGGTATAATCAGTACTAACTACTGCGAAAGTAACTCTAGTAAAGTGTATCGATTACTGTAATCGTTTTTTTATAGTCTATGTTTTACAATTTCATTTTGCCATGTACAAATGTTTACGTACCGATTTTTATTCGATTATCAGTGCTAATATAATATTATAAATGCGAAAGTAACTCTGTCTGTCTGTCTGTTACGCTTTCACGCCAAAACTACTGGACCGATTTGAATGAAATTTGGTATGGAAATAGTTTGAGACCCGGGAAAAAACAAAGGATAGTTTTTATCCAACTGCGCAAAAAGAGGTTAATGTTTTAGCGTGATAACCGACATACGCGCGGGCGGAGCTGCGACCGGAGAGCTAGTACCTATATAAATATGTGTTTGTGTAGCGTGTAGATATGTGTTTTTTTAGAACAGACCTATTATGCAACGTCTATATCGATTGTGAAGAAATTTACTAAACTAAATCTTTGAGTCCTGGCTAGCTACACATAGGGTATCATTATATATCCCTACTTACATATTTACTGAAAGTTCTGATCTATAATATTTCTTACTAACTCCGCACATGTATTATTTCTTTACAATACCTAGGTCGGTACGTTTGTGAATACTATATACTTAAAATATTATTATACAAGAACTTACAGAAACAACAGCGAAGATAGTGAGGCCGAACGCGAGGGCAATGAGGACGATGTCTGGTGCTGCATTAGCGCCCTGCGAGATGTTTATACATGCGCCGCAACCGAACAGGTTCAGAAGAAGGTTACCTGCAGAAATATCATTATATTAAAATCATTGTAGGCTGACAAGCTTGGAAAAGTTTCCTTGCTACGTTAGGTTCAACGTCCTAGTACGGGTTGACCAAAATTGAGATCCCAAGCATCTATAGATCATCTAGTACATGTATTATACCCATAGGTATATAGTTTATATTATGTACTGTACTGTATCAATCCGATCGTCCACTGCTGAACACCGCCTCCCCTATTAAGGGGGTATTTGCCATAATCCCCACGCTTGGCATGCGTCTTGGGGATCGCAGTGTAAGTTGACAGTTCTTTAGAAGGCGCTGCTGCCCACCTTCCAGTATTTTTCCCTTAGTCACCTCTTACGACACCCACGGGATGATATGGGGAGGTGCAATTCTAACCCGGCACCCCACGGGGCTATAGCATGAGAGCAGTTGGTAGAGCATGAGACTCCTATATTATGTACTAGATGACAAATATAGTTCATATGTATTTACTAGAACAATATTATAGTAGTAATACGTGTTTACTATTTATCAACATTATGGTGCCCTGATACGATGTACGGCTGAAATTGATTATTGTCGTGAACGAATCTAAATCAGTGCGTCGCAGATCATCATAGTTCTTGGACTTACGGCAGTTCTGGAAGTTCTGCAACATGTGCCGGGTGCAGTGTTGCCAGCCCCAAAAAACTAAAAAAGCACAACTCGCCAAAAAAACAGTACAAAACATTAGGTAAAGTAAAAAAAGGCAGATTTTATACTTTTGCTCATATAATTAAATAATAAACAATTTTCTTAGTTCAATACCAGAAATCATTGTTAAATTAATAATCTCAACAACCAAAAATATAAATCAAAGTAAAATTATTTTTCAGTTTTATTCTCAATTGCCTCTTCAATATTTTTACCCTCATTATTATAATTTTACATATTTTTGTTGAATTTCTTCATGTGCCTGTCTGTGGCTTCAAATGAATGGCAATCGGCTATTTCGGATTTAGTGTGTAATACTCCTTTAATAGTTGTAGTCGATATTCTGTTGTTTAATTTAGTTTTCATGATATGTCTAGCAGAAAATAATCTTTTCATCCCACCATCTCAGAAAGAGTATTTTTAATCTTCAATATCTGAGTGGAAAAGCCGTTTTTATTCTCTAGAGGATAAAGTAAATTGAATTTAGAACATCGTGTGCACTAAGTTCGTGAATTAAAAAAATCATTAAACCTATTTACTGCTACCTCTATGGTGCCGAATATATCATACAATTGTTTTTTTTGATTTGTTAAAAACTCAGACTCGGAACCTTCTTGGTGTTCTTTTTTCAATTTGCTTTGTACGCGGTTCTTTACGCGGCATTTTTTCACGTCATTTAAAAACAAGAAACTTGAAAACAAGTGAAAAAACTAAAATGAGTGATTCTAGCGACGAGGAAGTTTGTTTGACGCCAACAGAATTGACTGAAACTGTTAATAATGCGCAAATGAGCTTTCTCTCTCAACAATCATGCGAGAAGGCATTTAGTCATTTCCTCGCTGAGGTGGAATGAAAAGTTACGTGTTGCACTCGAGTGCAAAGATTTTTCACCTCGTGCTCTTTTGATTCCCTCGCTAACGCTCAGGATTCTAATTTTGAATCACTCGCTGCGCTCGTGATTCATTTTTAGAATCCTTCGCTTGCTCAAAATTGAACACGCGGTTAAAAAGCAACTTTGCACTCTTGTATAACAAATAACTATTCCACAGTGGCGCTGCAAACTGGTAGGCACAAAAGTTTTTTAGTAGTCATCATCATCATCAGCCGGAAGACGTCCACTGTTGAACAAAGGCCTCCCTCATAGAACGCCACAAAGAACGGCTATTTGCCGCTTGTAACCATTGGCTACCCGCGACTTTTACGATGTCGTCAGTCCATCTAGTGGGGGGCCTTCCAACTCTACGTCTTCCGGTGTAACGTGGTACCACTCGAAAACCTTTCTTCCCCATCGGTTATCAGTTCTTCGAGCAATGTGCCCCGTTTTAGTAGTCCATCAAAAATGTTTACATAGTGTAATAGGTGGCGCTGAAAAAAATCATAGGTAAATCTGTCTTTACAAGACATTAGATAATCGGCTAAGTATTTAAATTAACAACTTATTATCGAAATCTACTTATTAATAATAAACATGACTATGTACAGGTAGTTATTGTAATCTTGTACAATGAATTATGTAGTATAATTACTACCTGTTTAGATGAAGGTAGGTACATTTGAAAATGATTGACCATTAGGTATAATAGCTGAGGCGTCCTATAATAATTCTCTGCTTTGGACACTAATGTCTTATACCGACCACAAATAGTTAGTTCATCTGCTAATGGTTATTACCATTGGTACGTACAGCTGTCGGCACTCCCACCTCAAGTTAGGAGTGCCTGACATCTGTAGATACATTATGTAATGAGTATTTTCGTGTTGTCATGCTTTTCATTTTCAGGATTGTTTTATTTCTGCTGAATTTTTGACCGATGTTTGAGTCTGATTATTTGGTTGAAGCAGGGTCTTCTTTAACGCAGTTCTAAGGCACCTGCCGAAACACATCGATTTAGTTGCTTGGCACCAGATTTTCTTTCTACTTGGGTTCCCCATCATCTTCTGGATTTATATGCAGAACGTCCTTGGTTCGAAGCCCGCCGCGGGATTTTTTTGAAGTTTCACCGCATTCTGGTAAAGCTGTTTTTAGAGCAACGTTCGCCGCGGTCATGACTTGCATGGGTGACCGCTAGTGACATTACATTTGCTTCTGTGCTTCGGAGGGCACGTTAAGCCGTCGGTCCAGGTTGTTGTCTTAGGGTGGTTGTCGTTACAGCATGGTGGTAGGACATTTTGCGACTGTCCGCTTGACTAGCTCAATCAAGTAGAAAATCTATCGCCAAGCACCTAACGGCGTGTTCCAGCAGCTGTCCATGAGAGTCAGTAATTTCAAGTAGGTTTAACATGTACAAGTACTTTACTGAGATATGTATATGATTGATAATTAGTAACTTACCAATGAATTCTGCTAGTAGAGCCCTGCTGATGCCAGCCGCTCCACCTGCCAGCTCGTCCAAGCCGAGTTTGTTCCCTAATTCACCCATGATTCTGAGAACAAATATAAAATACATACGATAATTTATATGTAGCAGTGGGAAATTAGTTTTACGAGTAGGTTCGTGGTTTGAAACTACACTTGGGTTGAAATGTTCCATAGAAATACTTTCGGCATTAATGTCAGAAGATATATTTATGTGCAGATTTTTGGAGCTCAAACTTTTCGCCTCTATCTACATATATGATCTCCCATATTCTACAGGCTTTAATCGAGACGATGATAGAAGGAGATATGAGTTTTCTGACCTTATTCGCCGCGTTGAGTCCTAGGGGACCAGTGTGGTCATATCTTATTATATTAGCTTAGTATACATGTGCTTGAAATTATATTAAAATGTAGTGTATGTAGACCTGTTACCTATGATAACAGTCACAGCCTAATTGAACAAAGAGCGACAAAACAACGATGTAGGTACATGACCCTTTTTCAAAGGCTCATTTATTTTACTATGAAGCCCAAATTAAAGGCTCGTGTCATACGTCGCTGGCTCTCTACATCTGATAACATTCAGAGTTCCTCGATTTACATATTAACCATTACTTCTCTAGGGCAGCCTAACTTCAATTCGTGGTAAGCAACAATGGATACAAAGAGAATGAAAGCAAATAGAGATGGCTCAGCGATATTCCACGGTGAAGAGCAGTAATCATTAGGGAGGGGTAGTGTGAATGTGAACACCGTACCGGATGTGTTCCTATATTATAGTAATTAGGCGAAGGGCATGCTCCGATTGTCACCTACAAACTGTGACCGTTCGAAATGTGATAATTAGTGAGAAATTGGGAAAGCATGTTTCCGGGATTTATGCATGGGAACGGAATAAATTGTGGATGAAAACAGGAAGCTCAATTACTTAGTTGTTACAGATCAGCGCAGATAGGGACTACCTATGGACTTAGATACCTCACCGCTATTTTTTAATACTGCAAAGCATTAAAAATTCGTGTTTAAATAAGAAGTGTTCATTATTATACAATCAGATATTGAATAAATGATTTATAGCATTTAAAATTAAAACTTAACCTACAGTATCATCCAGGTCGTCCACTGCTGAACACAGCCTCCCCTATTGAGGGGGTATTTGCCATAATCCCCACGCTTGGCAGGCGTCTTGGGGATCGCAGTGTAAGTTGGCAGTTCTTTAGAAGGCCCTGCTGCCCACCTTCCAGTATTTTTCCCTTAGTCGCCTCTTACGGCACCCCTGGGATGATATGGGTAGGTACAATTCTGATCCGGCACCCCACGGGGCCTAAATATAAGCTAGTTACCACCAAAAAAATTCGTCGTTCGTTTAATCAGTTTTTTTCAACAAAATCAACTTATTTCTGGAATATGATCGGCATATAACCAAGTTTTGGTCTAGTTAGTAAAGTGTTTTATTTATTAAATATGGTCTGGGTAATAACACTTATTCGAACATTCTGAAACAGGCCCTAAATCAGTCTATTTGCTAGTACTTCAGATTATTCAGGAAATCCGTTCAGGTTTAAAATACTGACCATCAAACACCTCAATTTAAAATCGAAAATGGCCACTTAGTTTTATTATTACAAAAACAAAACAATTTAATAAATAATAGAGAAACTCATAACTATTCAAATTCCGTTATATAAAGATTTTCAACATTTCAATACTTTCTCGTGTAGAGCTAATAATTATCTTAGCACTTATATTTATAACATTTCAGCGTCCTTGGTTTTGTACAGTTAGTCTCTGAATAAATTGACTTCCATGGCACAGAGTACAGGCACATCGAATGACGGTGAGACATGACGAAACGAAAAACTAATATTACCAGGAGGAATAAACAAAACAACTGCGCGTTTGTTCACGACATGTTATAGTCGTCATTATATTTGCGTAATATATTATTTGAGATTCTTCCACGCATTTTATCGCTTTTCGCAGTAGCAATAATATATGTATGCTTCGCATAAAAGTCTGTTGTTGGCAGTTATCCACCGAGAGGGTCTCGAGTGCACGCACCAAGGTCTGTGTCGTTTACCATGACCGTTCTCACTTCGCCTTACAAGCTCATACGTAAATGCTGCTGTAAATCTTGACATTAATGCCTTGCCCATTATTAACTTTCTGTTAAATAACATACTACATGTACCTACTAAGGTTTTAATGCAGAGTTCATTAATTATACACTACTCGAGGGTTATAGTTGTCTCTTCCCCACTATTTTTGACTACTATCTTACGTCTCCGGTAGTGTTGATATTGACGAGACTTTAAGCTATTATGAGATCAAGCTCTGAAGGATAGCCGTAAAGCACCAGCGCCTGGCGACACAGATTTTCTACTCTGTGACCGCACGATCGAGGTATATTATTTAAATATTTATTATTATTTGCTAGATTACTGTAACGCCTGAATCTGTTTTAAAAAAACTTTTGGTATATCTCGGCCTAGACTTTGGTATAGCCCGTTATCGTCTAGAACTTATTGAGTTTGTTGAGTACATACATATAGTACATATTGTTTGCGTATTTATTTAAAAATTATATGATGCTGTCGAAGAACTATCTAAGAGAATTTTGTTATGGGGTCTATCGCAAAAACTGTAATAGTTAGGAATTTGGAGTTTAGGTATTGTATATTAAATATCCTATTAATCTTTTTCACCAACAGTTTTTTTAACGCAATGAGGAGAAAAAAATCTAAAAGAGTTTCGCCTGACTAGTACTTAGCCAGTTTTTAATATTTATTACTAGCGGTTCGCCACGGCTTTGCACGGGTATTTAACAAAAACAATTACAAAAGAAAATATTTTTTATGAAAGTATATAGAATATTTTCATCAGAGAAAATGTAGGATTCCAAAAGTGAAAAAAATTCTCAAATCGGTCCAGGAGATTTTATGTTTAATCGTTACATCCAAAAAATAAAATTATTCCTCTTTGTAATACAAGTGTAGACTAGATTAGATTTATTTATTGCATTCTAACTATCGCTCGCTATGTAGACACAGATTATCAGCTACATATTATTGTATGTGGCCAATCGACATAATATATTTGTATACGTACGAGTATCTCGAGAGTAGTATACGAGTATTGATGTCTGGTTTGATTATTTGTAAATGCTTTTTACTCAGTTTGGTGAGAAGGATCTAGACCTTTGCCATATAATTCACCTACTGCTGTCAGTAAAACCAAGTATGGCATATATGTACATGGCACGTTGTGACAGCAGTATGTTTGCTCTTGATTTAGTTGTTGTGTCAGTGGAGGCGCTAATACCTTATGCCAACGTTGACCACTCTGTTGGCTTTGGCTGTCATTCAGATGCTGCGTTGGGTACCCATCGCAAGTGGCGATGTCCTCGTGTGTACTTCTTAGCAAACCAAGCTTATTAGATAAGTATCTTTTTATATGATTGTGACGAAACAATCACGAGGGCCTAGCAATAACTAAGCGGTAACCTAGCTGTTCATAACAGATGCATTTCGTCACAAGTGACGAACTCGTGACGAAGTGACGTCACCCTGAAATATACCTACAGTAGTGAATCTCATGTGCCCCTAATTTTCCTGGCTCTCAAGGACTCCTGCCGGAACACACTGTTAGGTGCTTGGTTACAGATTTTCTACTTTAGGGTGGTAGCTAGTTAGGCGATTTTAACAAACGTAAGACGGATAGGTAAAGCGGTAAGCTGTTGTTACGATAATTGGTATGTGTTATTAAATTGTTATCTACAGCTAAATAGAAAAAATAAAATCGGAGCAGTGATTATTTTTCCATCTTTTTAAGTGTTTGCCTTCGTCACGACATAAAATATATTTAATAGCTTCATGTAAACTAGGAAAGCCTATCTAGAACCTACCACTAATTTCCCAGTTGTACTCGTACCCCCACTGAAAGTTTCTGAAACACGCTAATGGGAGATTTTGACCTCGAAATGTCCAATATGTATAGAAAATGATGGTTATCATACGACCACAGATGGTTTTGGAAACACTGTGATTATCGTCGACGTGTAGTGTCAACCTTAATGTATCCTTCTAAAAAAAAGACAATTTGTTAGTACCATGTCATAACTAAATATTGTTAGGGTCAATATTTGCTTCATAAATCAAGTGTATTTTTTTTATCGCGACAATGTATTTCAATGATTAACTTCTTTATTGACTGTTTTGTATAGAGGTAGAACTAACCGTAAAAGTTCAAGGTAATTAACTGGCCATATGAATAACCCTATTTTACATGTCACGTGTTGGTATTTGTTGCAAAGGTAGTATTTTCGAGGACAAAGCAGAATGTAGAACTGTGAATAGAAGTTGTGATACCGAACTTCAGATCAGACCTACCGTATAAGTGCCTGCTTACAAACACTGATTAATTTTGAAATTCTGTCACTATCGAACTTCATAGTAGTGAAAGAGAGGCAGCGATGGTGAAAAACGAAATACGAGAGAAATTAACTCAAAACTAGTAACTTAAACATCGAAAACGTAACATAATTAAAAAATTTGAAGCAGTGATGGCTCAGTGGCATTGCCTATGGACTGCCGCGCAGCAGGTCCCCATAGTTCGAATCCCGCCGCGGGCTTGAGCTTCACCGCACGGTGGAAGGGCTTTTTGCGAATGCCCGCCTGGCAAGCGACCACTTTCAAGTTGAAAATCTGTCGCCAAGCACCTAACGGTGAGTTCCGGCAGTAGTCCTTGAGAGCCAGTGATATTACAGGCCTATGAGACTTAACAACTAGGTATGTCTCGAGGTGACGGGCGCAGTGCAATTCGTCCACTTTTACCAGTAGATGGAAAATGAGACGAAGTATAAAAGTACGGCGGGGTGAATCAACATTTTGTTTTGAAATTAGAAGTAGGTAGCCCACGAACGGAACGATGACGCTGCATTTTTAATGGACGGGTCCATTTATTAATACGAGAACGATAGCAGAACGAGAGCAGTGACGATGCATTATTATGCATCGTCACTGCTCTCGTTCTGCTTGACACTGCACTGCGTTCGTTACTCCAGACGTTAGTTGTTGTCTCGACCAGTAATTTCACTTGCTCACAGTAGTGTGTGCGTGCGCAATACTGCTTCAAGGCAGAATAATTGACACGGCCGAGGTACAAAAAGAAAAAAGGTACAAAATCTACTACCTGATAATAAACACTTAGTAATTATTCAATAGTACAAATTTAATCTTCCCCTTATCTAGAAACTAATGGGGGCCCAGAAGGTGACTGTGGCCCTTGGGACGACCTGACCCATAACCCAAAACACACACTGAAACTAAAGCATACACTGATGTGATATCAATCAGTCAGATACTATATTTATCTATCCGAGGTAGGTACCAAACATAGCTTTAATTAGGTGAAGCGTCCTCTTTGAATATGTATTAGCCAATTGGGGAGGGGTTAGCCTTGATGTGCTGGTATAGGTGTTAAAGAAGACGCTGGTGCCTATCTTCTGGTTTTCCTTTATCTAGTCAGATTTCAGGAATTATCCTAGCCCTTACGCTTGCAGCCTTCTGTAGTTAATAAGTATGTGCCATTTTCAAAAATGTTAAAGAAACGATATACCATTTTTGGTAAAGGCTAATTAAAATTACGAACAGCCCCTCCGTGATACGCAGTTAAGTAATCATTAGGCAATGTTAGTAAGTATTTATATTCAAACAATGCCTCTAATTCGACTCGTATATTGAAATTACACACACGATACGAATAACTTGATTCGGGTGCAGGGTGTAGGCATTCCGCTCGCACTCCGCATTCCATAGTTATATTAAAAGTAAATGGAATTTAGGAACAATAAGATTTACCTATCTTTATAAATAAAAACTAATTAAGTCGTAAGAACCTTCAAGTGATTTCATAATAACATTTATTTTATGGTTTTGTATTGTTACGGAACACACGAGGCCCACCTAATTTTAAGCGCTAATCTCTGTATTATAAATTTATACATTTCGTCACCAATGACGAACTGTCACCCTTCGAAATACAGTTGTTGTCTCATGTGCCTGCAATTTTACTGGCTCTCACGGACTGCTGCCGGAACATACTGTTAGGTGCTTGACGGCAGATTTTTCTACTTGAGGGTGGTATATAGCCAGGCGAATATTGGAAAATGCTCTTCTACCATACGGTGAAGATCAAGCCGGCGGCAGTGGGGATCGAATCATGGACCTGCGGCACGTCATACGGGAATTTATAGCTATTACCGCTCGACTATCATTGCTTCAATAATGACATATAATAAGAAAAGGAGAAACGATTATATATTAAACTAGCTCTCCGACGCGGCTCCGCCCGTGCGTATGTCGGTTATCGCGCAAAAACATTAACCTCTTTTTACGCAGTTGGATAAAAACTATCCAATGTTTTTTCCGGGTCTCAAACTATTTCCATACCAAATTTCATTCAAATCGGTCCAGTAGTTTTGGCGTGAAAGCGTAACAGACAGAGAGACAGAGTTACTTTCGCATTTATAATATTAATACTGATTAATTAACTCAAACTGATATACCTATATACATTGCACTTCATGGATTCCAGATTCTAGATTAGTTACCCTCAAAGGGCATAAGTTTAAAGAATCCTGGTGCCTAAGTAGGCACTGAGTTTCCGACTAGTTGGCTTGGTGCGGCACTAATTATTCTGGGCAATTTGTATTTGTTACGGAAATTGGTGCCTTGTTGCTTAGTTAGCACCGCAGTTGGGACTACCGGTTTTTTACTATCATAAAAATATGAAGCCATCATTTGGCTGTTGATCGTCAGCTTACGACCGTCAATTTATGTTTATTTTTAGTTCTTTTTGGAAGAACGAAACAGGTCGAGTTCAACCACGTTTTTAAGATAATGATTGCTCTCGCCGAGAACGTGTTTATTATTGACTGTTCCTGCCCGTATATCTGAATGATTTCGAAGCACTCGTAGCGAAGCTTGCTGAGTCGATCTCAACCGGTCATCTAGGTTGAGGAAGGAGTTTTTATTAGTTCTTTCCAAAAATAGTTTTGTCATATTTAAAAAAGTGTTCATTCACACTTAGTAATATTAGCATTCATGTATTTTATCTTTGATCTATGTTTCTGATTTACCAGTTTTTAATTTTAGTATTTATTTTATCTCTTAAGGTTAGTGTCATTTTAGCACCTTCCGTAGCTAAAAAAAAATATGACGACACAACGAGCGTCATATTTTAAATATCAAGTGTTAAATTTCAGTTAAGTTTTGCATGCATGTCTTTTAGCCTAATATAATTGCTTCTGATTTGCCAGTATTCTGAACACCCGCCTGGCTAGCTACCACCCACAAATAGAAAATCTGTCGTCAAGCAACTAAAGGCGTGTTCCAGCAACTATTAGTGCTATCAAGAAGTATAAGTTAAAGCCTTAACAACATGTATGCATCATCACTATCCATCGGGTAAGATGGGGATGTAAGTCTATATAACGTATCAGTAATAAAAAATAAATTTACATATGATACTGTTATTCAAATTCTATAAATAAGTACTGCTGTAAAATTGCCTTGTACACGACGGTTGCTAGTACCTATACCCATATACCTACTACAAACCACCGATGCGATGGATATCGTAACGAGTTTGTCTGGCGTGTGAATGAGCAAAAAATGCACAAAAAGCCACGCGGTTTTTGTTTGACGTCGCCGAACCGAATTCTGACTTCCTTTTCCACGAGAAGGTCGTAGACTTTCGAAGCCTTCTTGGAATATCTCAATGTTCTGGTCTGATTCGATGACGAAGGAGAAGTAAAATGTACGTCATCGGTTTTTTTTATTAATCGAGATTGTTGGATAACCAATTTAATAAACGAGTATAGGTACTTATGTATCATTCAGTTTCATTATGACTCAGGCACATAACCTCAAAAACTTGTAGGCCTCTGGCATTACTTTTGAGCATATACTATATATATTGAGACTAAAAGACAGCATTAAAGTGACAGATGTTTTATCGAAAGCAAGTTACTGTAGTACTTAAGCTACTAAGTTTATTTATGTTAAATTTTGGGTGACAGCTAGTGACATTAGGTACTACTAAGTTCTTCCATGCTTCGTAGGGCACGTCAATGCGTCGGTCTTGGTTGTCGTCTTATAATTTGCAGTCGTTATAGCATGGTGGTAGAGAGCATTTTGTAAATGTCCGCCTGGCTAGCTACCACCCCTCAAGTAGAAAATATGTGCGCCTAACGGTGTGTTCCGGCAGCTGTCCTCGTCAGCTAGTGATTTTAGGTTAACCTGAATTACATCTTCGACCATATTATAACTCATCATCAGGTGAGAATTCATCCAAATTTCATCAAAATCCGTTCAGCTTTCGTTTCGGAGGTAGACTACAAATACCGACACAAATACTTTCACATTTATAATATTAATGGGGTAAGTTTTATTATAAATAATTTCACGTTGTATTACTAAAGAGACGCAGAGAAAACATAAGAATGAAGGAATTCGAAGCATTACCTTCTCCATAGCTTTACAAACTATGCAAAACCCTTGAACTTGGCATTTTATATTTTATTTAAGCCCTTTTAACTCAACAATTTACAACTACAAGTACGAGAAAAACTGGGCCAATGTCACAGTAAAGGGCAAGGCAAGATAACAAAGATGTCATTAATTATTGTTATGCTTATCTCTTAGTATGTCCAGAGAAATTATTGGACGTAGGTAATATTGAATTGAGGCTATGAAGTCAAGGGCCGCTTTACAAAAAATTAAACGTTGTATTTCCCGTCAGAAAATAAAGCTATTCAGCGTTATATGGTGCAAATAAGTGGTCTGAAAAGGTTGCGTATATTTATCTTGGGTTAGTCTTCCCCTTGTGGCATTAAGAGAGTCTTCTTCCATTTTAAGGTTTTCGTTCCCAAGGCACAAAACTGATCCCTATTAATGAGACTCTGTGGTGTCTAACTGTCCGTCTGTCTTCTCTCACGGATCTCTAGCTCGTTACTAAATGAGTTTTAAGTTTGAAACCTGAAATTTAGATTTGTGTACATTTATATTGCCCCCCTGTAGCGGAGGGGGGACGAGGGTATAATCCCCATCCTTGGTAGGTATTTGCGGGAATCCCAGTGTAACATGGAAGTTTTTCTACCACCTTCCGGTATTTTTCCCTTCGTCGCCTTATACGAAATTGTTCGTAATTCTAGCAGGCACCCCACGATCACGTTGGTGATCCAAAAAAGTATTAAGTATAAAATCAATAAAATTATAATGGTTGTTAAATAATATATTAAAACTTTAACAAAAAAATAACCGACTTCAGACATAAAATATGTATTATTAGGGATAACTCAAAGAAATACTACTAGTCAGATCTAGCTCGAATTTAAATCGGACCACACGATAAGCACCAGCTTTTGAATGTAATAAAAAAACATCAAAATCGGTACACTCTTAGTAAAGAATTAGTAAATGAGGTACCTACTAATAAAAAATACGACGTCGAATTGAGAACCTCCTCCTTTTTTGAAATCGGTAAAAAATGGTGTACCTATCTGTCATATTTGACAGTTTTTACGGGGTATATCTCGAGAACTCAACTAGTTGTTAGGAATATGAAACTTCAGTATATAATATACCATCCTCTCTCCAACAAACACTGATAACGCAGATTTGTAAAATGTGTTTTTGAAGTGTGATCAATAATAATAACCAGTTTGTCATGGTGTTAGTGTTCGTCACCAAGGTAGTCGTGGCCTTCAGTCAGCACATCTTTCTTCGACTAACATAACAACCACAGATGCCAATAAACAGTTTATCGAATTTTAAAAAAGATACTAGAACTAGAAGAGCTACATTGAGCTCTCTGTTTCACATATCCCTACTGAACTATATTAATAGCGGGGAATATATAGGAATTATTTTCCGCTCTTCGCTACTGGGAAGGATACATGCAAAAATTTAACAACCACACTCCTACTATGATGCATTTCAGGCAGGAAGAAAAAAAAAACAAGAAATGATGTATAAAATCTTTCTCTCTAACGCAATCGGTATCGAAATTAATTACTCTTTTGTCATCAATCAAATAGAAACAAATTGTCCCCTTTTAACATATTTATGTCAACATATTTTCAGATTATGAATCGTTATCGATATCAATATGATAGTAGAGTAAGTATACATTTTATCATACATGTCTAGCATATTTTTCATATCGCATTTTTGCATGGTGCAACGGTATCACGCCTTTATTACTTTAGATAATTTATACACTTAAAAATCTTAAGCGTCACAAAAACTTTAAAATATAATCTGTGAAGAAATGTCCTACCACCTACAAAAACATCTACTAAAAACGGTGCTACGGTGCTACATAGTATTCTCACGTTCATGCTTAAAATAACTAAAGCCAAACCTCAGCGTGAACAATCAGTACAGACAATTTTAAATGTTCCGTAACCAAAGGGCAAAACCGTGACAATTGTCTGACTGTCAGTCCTCAAGTCATGGGTGTCTAGTAGCTCGTAAACGGAATACGTTGCAAACCTGAAATTTAGTATTTTGTGTAGTATGTAAGCCAAATTGCATTTGTATTTGAAAAGTAAATTATTTTTCAAGCAGGTTCCACACATGAACCGGAAGCAAAAAAAAAGATGTGTACCCTAGCATATCATATTATAGTCTGGATTAAACAATCTACTCTAGGAGTAATCTATTATTGAATTGAGCGTACACCCAACGAAAAAATAAATCGAATTTGACACATTGCTAAACTCATAACGAAATTCAATATTTTCCCGCTGGGGGCACACATTTTTTATTTTATATAGTAGTATCAGAATCCTCGCGGTTCGGGAGTGATTATCAATGCCACTGCACGAACAAAGCAGTTGTAGGTAAGGAACCTAACCATTACCGTTTTACCAATGAAGCATGCCAAGCTTCTCGTAAATTTGGCTACCCGTTTATCATCATATAGTCCATGATAACTTATAGGCTAACCTTTGACCACAATCTTACCTGATGGTAAGTGATGATGTGGTCGAAGATGTTGTTCAAGTTTAGCCTATAAAATTACTCGCTCTCAAAGTGGGGCGTTATATCCCCATTATGAAAGATTTGAAAGTTGATCATATTGAATGTTTCGTCACAATGAATATACATCGAGTTCCATCACCATCTTCCGCAATACTTATGCAGGTAATTAACATGTTGGTTTAGTATGAATATAGCATTGAGCGCCCAAGGTGGCCTGTTAGTATTCCGAGGCGGCTGGTCCCTCAGGACATGTTGGTAATCGACTGACAGCCTTCGTGTATCCAATTTTAGACCACAGTGGTGCACCTCCATAATAATCTACATATTACCCGGGGAGCATAGTCTTGAAGACTTTTTAATCTATATAAGAAGAATTTAGGTTTGGAAACCTTGCTTGTAGACTGTAGTTTACATAAATATATTGTGTTTTTTTCATTTTTGCAGTCGCGATATCTTACGTATCTTGATTATTCTTCCGGAAAAATTACTTGTATTCTGGCAGGACGTTATAGAAGGAAATTCGGAAAATGAGGTTGGCACATTGTGTTGCGATGTGGAGATGGCGTTACTGGCCTTACGAGTATTCTGTGAAACCAGGCATAAGACACTCTTGGGTGTCGAAGGTATAAGTAATACGTTCTGCCTCAGTGAGTACCGAGATTTCCATGACAAGATAGATACTATAATTGATATTAACAGAAATAATTACACCTTAACGTTTCATCCATTAGAATTTAATTCAAACTCATATCCAAAGGACAAATACATTAAGTTTAAACGATTGTGGAGACCAGCAGGGCGATCACGTATCTTCTGTAGCAATGAATTCTGATTGCAACAATAAAAATGACAGCTTTGACAGATTTTGTAGCAATGAAATCGTTGATAGCTACAGAACCACGTTTGACGTATCTTGTATCTATCGATAGAAACTGTTTGGTATTAAAAAGCGAACACGTAAAATTGAAATTATAATTATACGTAATGAATAAAGTTGTGACTTGGTTATTTTGACATTTATATCAAATGGTGCCATTTAAATTGCTCAGATAGCCAATGATTCGCATCAACTTCACTAAGCAATTTATCGATAGATACAAATTGATATTTGAATGCTACAAGATACGTGATCGCAAAATATCGATTGCAACAAAACTTTGAGAGCATCAACTGTCTGATAGCTACAGAGATACGTGATCTCCCTGCTGTAGAACTTAGGTGGTAAGTAATTGAATATAATAATTAAATAATAAGCAAGAAGCTTTCAAGTAAATCTTAGTTTTAGAATGACGCCGTAATCTTCATTTACGAGTAGGTATACTTCTATAATTAATATGACAAATGATAAAATCCTACAACTAATAGAAAAAAAAATGACACACACCGGATGGTGGACAAAGGAAGCACGTAATCAAATGTAATCACTTGTTTACGAGCAAGATAATTACTTAGAATGGAATTTATTGAATCGGGATGAAAGATTTCCATGAATAAGCATAATTATATATTTAAATGGATCGTGTTACTTATAAAGTAGGCATAGGGAGGTTTGAAGGTCGAAGGAAATATCGTGATACAAGTATTATTCCTAACAGTGACGATTGCAGGTGGTATGGCGTCATCATTCTTAGAACCTAGTACGGATGAAACCTAAGTTCTAAAGTTGTCAAGAAAGACCTCGGCATCTATGATCTATATTCTTCGACATGTAAGTAGTATTATTGTTGTGCTAGGCGATAGGATTTTTTGTGAGGATGACGTCTAGTTGGGCACCATTGTTGTGCCTAGATTTAGACGCCAAGCAGCAATATTCTCAACTGTCGGAGATGGGGGTTATTTGGGAACGCAACGCTTTGTATAGTAATGTTTATTTTGATATGTTGAATTTGGTTTGGTGGTCTAATTTTAATGAGTGATTTGTAGACGTATCAAAATATGTGACATACATGGCCGTATCTTCTGAATAATTTTACTTGAAACCTTGATTTGTTTGAGAAAAAGGGTCTTGTAATTTTGAGAGACGCAAGACTTAAACAACGGAAAACAAAGAATGGAAAACAAAGTGATGTAACGATTCCATTTTGTCCCGATTGAAAACCTACCCTAATAAGAACCTTTTTTCGTCGTAATCTGTTACAAAATACATATCTTTGCTATTGTGGTAGGTCAGTTCCTTATTGGTAGATGACATGAGCCTTGATTATTTGTGTGGGTGCTAACAAAAAATAAGCATAGACTTGTAAAATAAATAAAATAAATCAAGGATATCATGGTAGGTGGTAGCGCTACATAACAGATATCCTTGACTCCCGCAAACACAGGTGACATCATAGAACATTATATCATATCGCCCACAACCGTCCCTACTATAAGTAGCATAATTGGACAGAAAAAGTTCAGATCATGAGTACTGTCATTCGCGCTTTAAAACAGTTAACACCTACTCGAAAGCAATTTTCCACTTAGGAGCTCGTCGCAACTCGCAACAGTGTCGGTCTTCTGTATGGACTTCTGTATAGAGTCTGCGGGTGCACCTACGCGACCTGCGTGATTGCAAATCACTGGCCTTAGATACATGCCTAAATTAATACGAGTAATGTTAGATTACAAGCATACAGTACGGTATTTCACAACTCCCTTAATTAGCCAGAATATTTGTTACTGTAGTGGATTTCATAAAAAGAAATCAAAATTATAATTTTATTATATCGATTTTAAAGGAACCTTTTATGAAAACGTTTTCTTGGTTGTTTCTTAAGGGGAATATGATTAAGAAAAACTTGCTATAAACTTTACAAAATTACAACGAGGGGAGAAATTATAGTCATGTGCAGGATTCGAATCCGCCCTATGGCCGGGGTATAATCTGACTGCTAAGCCAACGTGACATTACAGTCATAACTGTCCTTTCGTTTTAACCATCGTATGAGAATGAAGCTGCATCTATAGTTCAACTTACGTTGCACTACAATACACATAAACAAAACTATTTTTTGCAATTAGCTCTAACCAGAACGATGACGCAACCCTATAATTTTAATATTTATATTTTTGCAATGACGCACTGCTATAAACTGTTCAAAAAAAGCTCTAACTCTGATGATGTTTGGTATCGTTTTAAAGTAAGCTCTCCTGTATGAAATTGAATCGCCATGTTCGCTTAGGTGTTCCTTTAGTCACAAAACTTTAGTGGGGCCTGTTCCTGTGCCTGTGGGTCTATAATGGTTGCGAATGTTGTGTATTTAGCTATGACCTAATCTATGGCATGTTGCAATGAGGTAATCGGCGGCTTCCCTCGAGGAGGCGCGCCCGTGTCTGACCTAACCTATTTATATTACAAAGTAACTTTCTGTGAACACCAGTTATTTATTGGAATTCTCAATAGGTTATTAATGTCAGGGATCGCATTAGGTCTAGGAAGCCAAGCCCTGTTGCTGGCTAACTAAAACCTTTCAGTAGATTAGGTCGATTATCAGCAGGTTTATATTTTTGACCTATATTGGTATTTATTTATTTAATTGCCAAAAATTATCTGAGCGCTTGGTCGATGCGACGTGTGCTCAAAATGCTGACTCAACGAATAAGCATTGCAATTCAACGGGGCAATGCTGCCAGCTAGCTAGGCACACTGCCAACTGGGAGTGGGCATTTATACTGCCTATGAGTCTGCTATGACTTATAGGTTGTCTAAATGCTTTTATTGTAGTAGCTGTAGTGTTGTATATAGTTCGTAGTATTTTGTTTAATAAAGGCATACCGCCGGTAAAAAAAAAAATATACCATATTAGTTTTCATTATATGTATTTAGTCAATTAATTCACAAGATCATTTGTATCGTTCGAAGAACATTAACATTTGATGTTGTTGCTTAGTTTATTTCATTCCTACAAACTGTTAGGTGAGTACTTATATTTTTAAATTGCCATTTCGCCTTTCATAAATTCATTTTCGGTACTTGTCTGTATTATTATTAGTTTTTATGCCTCTTCACTTCATAACGATTAACTTACCTTAAATCTCTACATTAAATACTAAATAATATACAAGAAAAATTACAAAAGGAGTCATTGTCTAATTACAAAGTCGGTGATGCTTATCTCAAAAATATAAAGTAACCCAACATTATCATTTCGTTTCCGCGTGGTGGCTCAAGGATCCGACACGGGGTGGTACGATTTGTCACCCGGCCGATTTATTTATTTATTACAGCTATTAATATCAACGATAACCTTTTGTAACAACGCAACGCACACCCGCTGGGACGACCCTCATATTTTGGTTGCGCTAGATGCAACAATATTTCTTACAGTTTGAGGGCTTTGGCGGCTCCAAAATGCAATGTTGTAAAAATCTTGAGCCTTGGCATATATACTCATATATATATGGAAAAATCTGTATACGAATATTTATGCCTCCTTAATATTTTAAATATTTGTCGAAATCTTCGCTTCGAGCCTATTGCTTCCGGTATGTGCAATATAAAAAAGTACTGCTACATGGTAGGGTACACATTTTATGTCCTTTCGGCTAGTTTAATAATAATTGAGCGGCGTTCGTTAAATTTCTATAACAGCATTAACATCTAAAAATAAAGTTGATTTCGCTAATTGTATGAATTACTCCAACTGTTAAAAAGGATAGTCCTATTGAAAGTTCCTTGACATTAGCTATTATTTGACTTTGCGTAACCCTCACCCTTGAATTCGTTTTGGTAACAATCACAAAGTTGATTTCGTCGTGACATGACACTGCATAAAATGCCATTCCTCGAAAAAGCCAAAACCTCGGCCCTTGTTCAACAATAGGTTAAGTACCGACGACTGACGACAAGGTGGGTGAAAACACAAGGAGTTTGGTTTTATATTGTTATCCATCAGGAACAACGGGTGAAATTTAAATAAGAGTAAGTAGGTAGGTAATCGGGACTATAAGCCAATACCACACGCTGCCAAAATCCTGCAATCCATGTGTACATAGGTAAGTAGAGTACCTTCAGTTCAGACACAGCATTATACATATGTACGTAGGTATAGAAAGCTTACATAACCCAATTCAATAATAATTGCGTAATATATGTCATGTGATGTGATACAGTATCTACTAGGTAGGTAATTGGGTAGTGTTGGGGATCTAAATTTAAACAAAACTGGCGTGTCACGTACCTAAAGCTAGTTACTGGCCGATGAGAATGAGATGAAAAGGTAACTTGATTCTTCACGCGCCACTTGCAGCCTTGTTCAAGAGGTATATACCTGTACAGGTATACGTACATCTATAATCGTAACTATTAACTTAGCTATGGTGCTGTAATTTAAGTTCTGATAGTAACTGGTAGGGCAGCTATGGTGTAATGTAGAGTTCGATGGCATCAGTGATGGCGGTAGAGCCTCCCAAAAGAATAGCCGTAGGCGTAATGGCCGGAGAGCCTATATAAAGATGATTACTCAGATGATATTTCGTTGCGTGAGACTTTTTGTTTAGTCTAACTGATTGATGTAACACTCGACATGATGGAGCTTTTGGAAACAGAATATAGCCTGCAGCATCAGCTATATAAATCTATAGCTGATGCTGCAGAGAAGAAAATAACGTAGTACGAGTCAAAAAGTATTTATATACTATTTATAAGTATTATAAATAAAAGTATTTATATACTTTTTGACCGATTTATGCGAGGTTTATGTGTCAAGTTGGAGGCCTGCATTATTACGTGTATATTTGTTATAATTGGAGTGTTTTTTTAAGACTCCAATTATATGAGAATAATAATGATGAAAATTCTGCTCTGATCAAATCATATATACAGTGTATCGGGATTATCAATATACCTACCTACACTAAATTTTTAGTAAAGGTGGGTAAATAAGTAATTTTTCACGAAGCAACTCCATTATTTTGTTATGCATTGACTAAGACAAAAATACTATTTATGCGTACGGCTCATAGCATATACCTAGTATAGTAAATGCTGATTTTACTATGCGCACACACAGGTACCTATGAGGTCAATGAATGAATCATACGCAGATAAAGTTTAATAAGTATTTCAATTTAAAAGTGGTTACTTGATAATGTGAATTTCACACACCAAAAATGTTAGATTAGATCTTATCCGGTTGTTATTCGAATAATATTTCATATCATTAGCCTGACGGTAAGCGTCACGCCCGCGCCCGCATATTACAGTTAGGTACTATATCACCGTTCTGCGCGATACTGCATTGCGATCGTTTTAGCCTCCAAGACTCTTATTTCTATTTTGTATCTTGTTTCGTGTTTTTGCCATTTTATATCTAGTCCATCCAGTAAGAGCACTTGCTCCACCCCTAAACAGAGTATTCGGACACTACTGCGTAGCATTATATATGTTCTATGCTAATGCTAAAGAATATCTGACACAGCGATGGTATATGACGAGCTCTCGTTTTTACCCGTAGGCCACTGCCGAAATTCCAAAGTACCGCAGGTAAAACACATCGGTACAGATGAACTTAATATGTTCAAGGAAACATCGTCGATCCTTTTGAAAAGGACCTTAAGTATTTATTGTAGTTACAATATATGAAACTGTTGAAATAGTTCTCAACAGATCGTAGTCGAGGTTACAACTATTTTTATCGTAGACGTCATACTTTAATTGTGGTTATAATGGAAACGTGCGTCTTGTCCGACAAAAAGTTAATGGATACCAATGTTTGGTTATTCTGTGTCTTTCGTAGCACTGTGGAAATAAACAGAGTGCTTTCTCGATGGGTTTTTTGTGCCCAAATTATGTACTACGTCATCGGGACTTACGAAGCTTAAACCCCATCGTTTTCCTTCTCAATTCGTGGGATACGATAATTATATTCGGCTCGGAGGTTCCTGGCCCCGACCATTATTAGCCGAGGGACGGTAAAAAAAACACGTAGTATTTATCTACTACCTTGGATAATTGAGACTGCCTAAGGCGATGTAAAGTTGTAAACGTATCCACACTATTTCTTATCTTACATAGCCACCGCATGCATGATACGCAGTAATAATTTAATTACACATTGCTTCTGTATCACGAAGACAAACAAGTACAAATGATATAGCATTACATTCATGCTGGTATTTTCTGTCTGATACCTATGCACTTACACCTCTCAGTAGATAGTGGAATATTCTTTGGTATGTACCTACGTAAAGCCATTTTGAGTTAAGTATAACTTATACTAATATGAAATTCTTCTTCTGCCTTGTTGGTGTTGGGGCAAAAATATTGCTTTGTAATCTCGAGTTTCCCCGTGGGGTGCCGGGTTAGAATGTCAACCCCTCATTTCTACATGTATAGGTGTCGTAAGAGGCAACTAAAGGTACTGGAAAGTGGGCAGCAGCGCTTTTGAGAAACTGATATCTTAAACTGCGATCACCACGACGACGCCTGCCAAGCATGGGGATTATGGTAAATCCCCCTAAATGAGAGGCTGTATTCAGCAGTGGACAATCGGGCTGATACAATAATCTCGAGAACGTGGCACAGACCCTGGGATCGCTGACGAATCAGTAGGTCAGTACCCGCAAAGTGAACCTATTAGTATTATTTTTATGATCTATTTTTATATATAGCTGCTCGACCTATGGTGCAAGTAGATCAACGTCCGGCAGCCGAGCTGCGACGAGTATGCGTTTGACAATTCGTGTTCGTATTGTCGTCGTGGCTTATATAAAAGGGTAAATAATATTTTTGATTATTAAATACCCAATTGATACAAAATTAAGTAATCCAACTGTCTATTCTAACATTGTAATTTTTTCATTAACGCCTGCTTAACGTATATAATTACAAAATTACAAAGGAAACATTTTAACCACGAGCGGGGTTCGAACCCTGGCCCTTCAGACAATTAAACAATAAGAATGAAAGAATAAATTTGAACAGTGACTCGCCTCCACCACGGTAGCTCAAATTAGCAAAGGATATCGCGGTCGGTTGGTCTCGGGTTCAAATCTGCTCGTGGTTAAAATTTTTCCTTTCGTTGTAATTTTCCATAATTTATAAGCTACCCTGAACTGGGGAAGAAATATTTATATAACGAACTGTCAAAGGCATTCTATCAGCCGCCGCAATTTAGCCTTCTTACACGAGACTTAACTACGTGTTACCACCTACTAGGTGCAATTATATGTTATTACATAATAGTACTGTATGATGGAAAGAAAAATATTTTCTTAAAATCTGTAAAGTTAAAAGATAAGCACGACATAACAGATCATCACGTATGGCTAGGCCAAGGAATCACGGTTCCTCGTACTTACTTTAGTCACATTGCTTAAAATAGGTTGCGAGCCTATTTTAGCTAACGGGCAGTTTCGTACTTCGGAATACTGCTGAGTATGTCTTTAAGTAAAATCCCAATACCACTGTCTAACATGGGGATTGAATTTACGTCCTCAATCTACAGAGACACTTTTATTTACGCCACTTGACCATAGACTCAATCTTAACACAACAGAATAAGAATTATAATGGTAAATCAATGATCGAAAAGCAAAAATAACCCTGCATAACATAATGCAGTAGTGCCTTAGCTGGTGTTAATGTAAAAATTACAATGTTAGATTATCATTAATTAACATGTAATTGCGTATTATTTCTCGTCCTACCGCATTACAGCAGCAGGTGCCTTCGCGTGAAGAAGGCTAAGTAATTACCAATTACCTAACCACACGACTGTGACACAGTAAAAAACCGGTCAAGTGTGTTTCCTTAGACATGCTAACCATAATAGGTGGCCTTAAACTGAAATGACACAAATCACACTAAAATTATAAAAGTTTATGACTGAATGAGGATGTGTGGATATATGTTAATCATTCCTTTGCTCTGAAACGGCTGAACCAATGTGGATGGCACTTGGAATATAGATAGTCTTAATGGATCACACTCCCCTTGTGGTGCCGGGTTAGAATCATTTCTTCCCGTGGGTGTCGTAAGAGGCAACTATGGGAAAAGTAGCAGAAGGTGGGAAGCAGCGTCTTCTGAAGATCTGACAACTTCTACTGCTATCACCATGACACCTGACAAACATGGGGATTATGGCAAATCTCCCCATTGGAAAAGACTTGATCAACGGTATGGACTTTCCGGTTGATATGATGAATGGATCATAGATATCACATAGATGTGCCATCGCTAATTATATTATTAACTTAATTTCCGTGTTTCATGGGGTCCTCTTTTTCGCAACCTAATTTTCTCACAATTTAAAAGACTTGTTCATTAAGTTTGTCATGCCTTATTTTGCAGGTTTATTTTAAAAGACGTATGTAATGTATTCGAAATCCGTTGTACAATCTAGCGGAGCGCATATAGCCGCCGCTCGTATACTCGTATGGGCCGCATACTGGTGACTTGTGCCTCCCTCCCATGCCATATCCCCGTCATCCATGTCCTGGATTAGGACAGGATAATTTTCATAATTAGCATCACCTTTCATCATGTCCACACGGGTAAAAACCGCGAGGAACAGCCAGTATTAAAAATGCGAAATTTAGTGAGGATGTGAGCGTGTATGATTGTTACACCTTCACGATGAAACGGCTAACTCGACTTTGATAAAACTTGGAATATAGATAGTTTAGATCTAGGATTAACACATGGAATATTTTCATTATCATCATCATCATCAGTTTTCATCATTGTCTACGCGGGTGATAATGATCAATCAAAAAAACTGTTGGACAGAGCTACCGCTACGGTACAGAAAATCTACATATTTTTAGTACAAATTTGAGCCAATTAAGGGTTGTTAATCATCTTGATAGATATCAGTTGTAGTTCTGAGGTACTACTTATTCAGTGAGGAAGTAATATGATATATACTTAACTTACTTATGGAAGCATAATAAGTAGTCCACGGTTGCAAATAATGTTTCTGTAACTCTACCTTTTTTACGATAAGTCCCTCAGAAACGTGATGAAATCTTTTTTTATTGTCATATTGTAAATAAACTCTTTAGGAACATGTGATTCTCCGCGTATGATACGCCAAAGTTCAGCCCTACTTTTATAAGCCAAGTCTCGCTTAACCTGTTCAGTTTGCAATGTCAAGGTTGTAACAATTTGCTTGCCAACGTTTAGTTGATCTGAATGCGATTATCTAATACATAATTCAATATCGAATTCTATTTATAATTTCGTATTCATTAATTCAACGCTACAACGGAGTGGTCAATGACTCTAATGATTTCTACTGTGAGTGGAATTACAACTTAGGTTTTTTATGTGAACTATATGCTACCTTCTATGTATCAGACCGGACACTCATTTGAATACATAGTTCAAATGCTATCCGTATGTAAAAAGTTGCCAGTCACATAGTAATTTGGCACACAGTTAAGCGTGTGATTTAACTTTACGCAAGCTAAATTAATTAACATTAGTACGTTACTATTCTGTATGTAGTAATAACCTATTAAAAAAGATTATACAGTCGGAATCATGCATGAAACGTTTTCTAACAGAGTTTCAAGGACATTACATAAAAACGAACAAGTAAAAACGGTGTTCACATATACACCGCCGGATGTCCGGTCCGCATTTCCTCGTAGCGTTTCTTCGCTGGGCGGGCGGGAAAGATCCGCCCACCGCTATTCCATTACCATAAGCTCGTTTATTTTTTGCCTTAACTACGGCAAAATCTAAAACGGACATAAATTATGCTGAAATAAATGACTTGGTATAATTTATGTCAATTCTTGAGGCAGAGGTCGGATAAATCAATTACTTATGTAGATTACCACTGGTGGTATCGACTAGAATATATCCTATGACATCATGGTCGATTTATACTGCACCTAACAGCAGTTTTATAAGGTTCTACGTAATGCGTCCACTATCACATTAACAGTGTGATATTTTTATTAAAATTGTGATTGATCGTAGCGGCGGCGTGGCGGCAACTGATAGATCCAGATAAGTAAAGATAAGTTTGAGGCATGTTTGTTTTAGACAAATTTGATGTGAAGCAGCTAGACGTTTGCACAGCGATAGTTGTTACTTGTCATATTGCCTTTGTTATGTGAAGTGGCTTCCCCTCGCTTGTCAGATGTCAGATGTATCTCAAATTACGAACACAAAAGGACAGTTGCCCAGTCGATAATTTAAAAAAGTACCTGATGTAATTTATTTGTATAAATACTATGTATTTATAAATAATATACATATTAGTAACTATATACACACAATTTTTATTTCATTTTCATGAATGCAGATAATCTCAACACAGTGTTATAAAATAAAATAATAGATACCTTTACACAAATACGAAGGCAAATATACAAAGGCCATTATTTTGCGATTTAGGTGCATTTAAATGTAGGTAGGTACCTACTACAGAATGCACCGGACGTTTTTTTTTGGCAAAGTGCCACGGCAAGGTGACCGTTTGTTAGCTCGTAATTGAAATACCCTGTTTTGTTTTTACGATATACAAACAACTATTTGAGATGATATTTTTATCGAATCTATAGTTACATTATTTAGGTAGGTATATCCGATCTTTTAGAGATATCTGCGTTCAGTGTATGCATAAAATAAATATACAAAAATACCTGCGGCTGTAAAGGGCTTTATTTTATCGGTTTTACGCAGTATGTATACCTAAGTTACTATGGGGTCATCAATTAGAAACTAATCTATAATTATAACTGTGGAGTATAGTTTTTTTTTTTTTTTTTTTTTATGCCTTATAGGTTAGCCTTTGACCACTATCTCACCTGATGGTAAGTGATGATGTGGTCGAGGATGTTGTTCAGACTAACCTAGAGTTACTGGCTCTCAAGGACAGCTGCCGGAACACACCGTTAAGTGCTTGGCGACAGATTTTCAACTTGAGGGTGGTAGCTAGCCAGGCGGGCATTTGCAAAGTGCCCTACCACCATGCTGTAACGACTGCTATCCTAAGACAACAACCGGGACCGACGGCTTAACGTGCCCTCCGAAGCACGGAAACGCTCAGTAGTAATGCCCAACCAGCGGTCACCCATCCAAGTCATGACCGAGGCGGACGCTGCTTAACTTTGCTGATCGATTCAGAATGGCTAAGCAAACTTGGCTACGAGCGCTTCATATTCATAGTTATTCTTCATAGTTATTGGTTTCATGCTTACATTAATAAACAATAACTATATCACAGTCTTATTCTTATTACCTACCCTTAGGTATTATACAAATATTATATATTATATAATTATTGTTCCTAATTACGATATTTGGGAATGTTTTCTGCGACGAAAATGTCACTACTTGGTACCTAAAAGAGAACGCCAAGAATCGGTAGAGATTTAGTAAACAAATGTCACAAGTATTTACGGCATTTTACAAAATTTTAATTAATTAGGTATTCTTAATAAGTAGTAAAATTATATACTTAGTTCCTCATAGCATAGTTATAATGTCAATTTTTAGTTTTTTAGTTACCTATTAGTTAAGTATAAGTTCTTATGCTTTTATTATTTGTAGAAATATGACATTAATTTACTACGCATTTTCAGATAAAACATATAGAAGGTTAAATGATTTGGCCTGCATATTAAAAGAAGGTACTATTTTGTCCTTTATCGACGAAGGTTACTACTTTTCAAAACAACAATTCATCATACAGTTGTCAATCTGTACATCACTGTCCTGTTTGTTTTGAGTAAATATGACAGTGTTGTGTGTAGCTTACACAACAATAAAACTATTACAGAGGACATGCCGTCTGCAACCAGCCAGCGTGATAATCGTGAATAGCTTGATTTGTTCCACCACGCATGGTATTGGAAACAAATGCTAATGTTTTGCACGTAAAGTTGGCGTCAATCGTCATTCCACTTTATGCCATTCTATACGATACAGATCTGGCTCGGCTATCGACACCCGATAGTCATAAAGTCTACAGACAGCATATGATTATAATGAAAGCCCTATGTTCCACATAGTAATGTTTAGCTAATAAAATTGTTAATGCGCTACCATCGCACGGGATGCATCAGCCAAGGCTGAAGGCCCATATCTAACACAATTTGGTTCTAGTTTACGCATTTGCAACAAACATTCAAATTAGTCATTCTGATTTGTTTGAAGTTTATTTCAATTCAGTTTGGCTGCAGATGTCGCTTCGCCTCCTGAATATGGTTAAACGATAGGAGCGAAAGGATAAACTTGAGCTATGACTCACTCAGTTCGATACCACTTTTGGAAGAGCATATCCCGGCTATAGGGAAGGATGGTCACGGGTTTACGAATGCGAATCCCGCTCGTAGTCAAAAAATTTCTTTTCGTTGTCATTTTGTAAATCAGTCATATAACATATGCCCTGAAAAGGGTGGGCAGAGACAGAGGTCGTTAAGATAAATGTTGGTACTATGAGTAGGGGGTGAGCCTATTTCTATCTACCGAGCAGCGCCAACTCCATACTGCTGTTGGATATTTTTTGTCAGGAAAATCAATAACAGTAAAACCCGGTGTTCGAACCCAGGACTCTAGGTTCTAAAGCATTATGCCTTTCGACCAACGAGAACTTTAGTATCAATGTAAAAATATAACGAATAATATGATATGAAATAATATAATTTTAGTATTATTACTAAATATTCCTGCTATTCAAGTAAGGACTTTCAGATTCTTACAGTCAGACTATAGTGTGGTAGTTTAATTTTAATCTTCCTCATTCATTTACTTATGATTAATTTGACAAAAAAGTTTCGTATATAAATGCTAATCTGTGGGTGATTCACGGGTATTATTCAGAATTGTTAGGCAAAAAATGGCCTACTTAAAATGGTGAATGGAAATTCCATCATGAACATGACGAAATTTTCGATTCTATTCAAAACTAGCACTATACTCGTAAATCAGCTTTGACTAGTAAATGCTCTCGTACAGGAACACTGCATGACAATTTGACTGGTCTTGGATGCATCCTAGTTTAGTCATGTTGACGGTGCACTTTCCGAGCCTTCCTAGGAAGGTTGCACCCTTATACTATCAATCGAATGGAACCTTCCTACCAGACCTACCGCTAAGTTAGAAGCATCCTGCTACTCATTCCGCCTCATCTTAGGCGACGATAACTATATCTATTCACAATCAAAAGAGCAACGAGATCTATTACGAGATTTAAATACAAAATTACTATTTTTACACACAAAAATATGCATAATTTTTCATCGGACCTTTCGTAATTTCAAAGATTATAATTTTAAAACTTATTTCGCATTGGTTTTTTTTTATTTTATTGCTGATAGGTAAGCCTTTGACCACAATCTCACCTGATGGTAAGTGATGATGTGGTCGAAGGTGTTAACAGGCTTAACATAGAATTACTGGCTCTCAAGGACAGCTGCCGGAACACACCGTTAGGTGCTTGGCGATAGATTTTCCACTTGAGGTTGGTTGCTAGCCAGGCGGCCATTCGCAAAAATGCCCTTCCACCATGCGGTGAAGCTCAAGCCAGCGCGAGCGGCGGGATTCGAACCATGGACCTGCTGCGCGGCAGTCCATAGTCAAAGCCACTGAGCTATCACTGCTTCAATTATATCGGTTTCATATAGAGAGTCCCCGTGGGGTGCCAGGCCCCTCTCATATCTTCCTGCTGGAGTCGTAAGAGGCGATGAAAGGAAAAAAAATAGTCTTTTGAAGAACTTCTATTTTAGACAGTGATCTTAAGCTGCCTGCCAAGTGTGTGGAAATAGGGGCATACTTAGTACCTACTTTAGTCTAAAGGTTAGTTTTTAAGTTCCTGGGTGTAACAAATGTGATTTTTTTTAAACAGTTCGGGGACTCGTAATTTAACGATAAGTTCCCTGAGTAATCGGGAAGAAATATCTTCAAGACAAGCGATTTAACCACATTTTGTATATACACATTTAGGAGCCTTAAAGAGTTCTTATAAAAAAAACCTATTCATCTTTCAATAAAACATAAATTAAAAGCCTTTCAAGAGGCCCGTTTCGTTCCGACACATGTAAATATGTTGGTGGCTCTTATCTCGCATCTCTAAATTTTCGACTTATAATATGCATAATAAGTAGCGCGATGCCGGCAGTATGTGAAACAAACAAAAATATAAGCCCGCTGCAATGTGATGGTAACTGAAATTTCTTCGTCCGTAATGAGCGAATAAGGGAGTGAAATAAGGAAAATAATAATTTACGTATTGATTTTATCACCGCGTATATTTATTTTAATAGACACGGTGATAAAATATATATTAATCATAGAATAACGGAATTGTAAAATGTTTATAATTTGTTTTTGTCTAACACCTTCCAAGTGTTTTATTCCCAGACATTTTTTTTATATTTTTATTACTACACTGCTGCCCAAAAAAGTAGTGTTATGTTCTCAGGGTTCATATTTCACCATATTTTTTTTAAATTAATTTATATTTGTTGCAATAAAGCATGCCGTGGATGACATTGCAAAATTACAAAGAGGGGATAAATTATAGTCATGTGCGGGATTCATCCGTCCTTAATGAATTACGATGGTTAAGAACGAGAGGTATCAGTACTAATATTATAAATGCGAAAGTAACTCTGTCGGTTTGTCACGCTTTCACGCCAAAACTACTGGACCGATTTGAATGATATTTGGTATGAAAATAGTTTGAGACCCGGGAAGAAACATAGGATAGTTTTTATCTAGGATATTTATGTTTGTATAGCTAACTGCGCAAAAAGAGCTTAATGTTTTTGCGCGATAACCGACATATGCGCGGGCGGAGCCGCGCCCGGAAAGCTAGTTTTTTAATAATTTTCAAATATTTCAAGCAATGGTTACTTTAAGATTTATTAACAATAAATTAAGTATATAAAAAAATTCCACTTTGTTTGTGACGAAAATACTTAACTAAATACTATCTCTAGGGATGTAAATACGGTCTTAATAGATTCATCAACAAAATCACCAATACTTAAATTAATATTATACTATTGTTACCCCTTAAAATTAAAGCCGTAAGTATCGGCTGTACGATTGCCATGTCCAATCGTTTAGCATGTTTTAGTTACAGCCGGTGCGATAGTTCTGAATTAACAAGTAGGTAGGTACTGTTGACATTTTCATTTTTAATGTCGACATTTGGTTTTTCTTCCTATTTAACGATTTTCATGTCTCAATGCCAAAGGTGTAATTGATAGCGCAAATTTTCTACTGGAATTCTGTTTGTCGTCATGTTACATCACGCTTTATTGAACCAATCCAATGGATTATTGGGTAGGTACCTACATACAATGATGTTATATCATATATGTATATATAACGGTACTCTTAGACTCCTACTCCAAACTTTCAATTTTCCTACTCCTTTTTAAACTAAGGTAAGCACTACACTCCCTGTATAGTAAATATAATGGTACATTTTAAATATTTTGTATGCTGGATCATTTGCTCTACTTGTGGGCCTGACAATAGTCTTAAGGGTGCCTAAAATGTTTTCGTTTATTAAGAGATGATCAATATAAATAGATAGATAACTCTTTATTGAATACACCATAATAACAACAATAAACTTATTACTAAAACATAACTTAAAACCAAGTGTATCAATGGGCGGTCTTATTGCTCAGAGCGATCTCTTCCAGACAACCCATCAATAAGGGATAAAGTAAAAAACATCGGGCGGAGTTTCTTATGGTCTAAATAATTCTATAAAATAATTAACCAAAAACTACAAAAATAAATGAATACACATACATATATATAAATATATTATGTAAACATAAATACTTATATTATTAGAATAAATAAATACAATATATACATACATATATCATATAAACATATATAATAGAATATATACACATATAATTTACTACTTACATGTTAAACATATAATTTAATTAAAAAGCATGTTTGTACCGTAGTGTCCATTATTATAGTAAGTTAGAGCAAGAGATAATAGTTTTTGACTTGATCCTTGAAAGATTTCAATGAAGTAGCACGTTTAATTTCCAGCGGTAGTGCGTTCCACAGTCTGACAGCTTCAGCGGCAAATGAATAGTGGTAGAAAGTAGTTTTAGTTGCAGGTTGCTGTAGCGTTAAGTTTTCTAATGACCGTAGCGATAGAGAATGGGTAGAATGAAGAAAGTTAAATTGTTCCTTGAGGTAGCGCGGGGATAAAGGATGGAACAGAATACTGTAAAGGAGAGATAATATGTGAGCATTCCGGCGAAGGCGAATGGGGAGCCACTTGAGCTTATTACGAAAATCGGAGACATGATCATATTTGCGTAAGCCATATATAAATCTTATACAAAAATTTTGAAGTCGCTCAAGTTTATTCAGTTGCTCTTCGGTTAGGTCAAGGTAGCAGACGTCAGCATAATCAAGGATAGGGAGTAAAAGGGATTGTGCAAGCGCAATTTTAGTGGTAGTAGGTAGAAAGTTTCGAAGTCTCCGTAAGGATCCTGCGGATGCAAACAGCTTACGGCTAGTAAGCTGTTTGCATAAATAAGTACCTATTAAGATATTTTGTGCAGAATAGTGACCTATAACTAAATATTATATAAGAAATTTAAACATATTAAACTATAGCCATATAACTAGATATTAATAATACAAAATCAATATTTCTATCAATATATTGGTACCTAAATCCTGTATCAGCCGGATCGTCCACTGCTGAACACAGCCTCCCCTATTAAGGGGGTATTCGCCATAATCCCCACGCTTGGCAGGCGTCTTGGGGATCGCAGTATAAGATATCAGTTCTTTAGAAGGCGCTGCTGCCCACCTTCAGTATTTTTCCCTTTGCCGCCTCTTACGACACCCACGGAATGATATGGGGAGTTGCAATTCCAACCCGGCACCCCACCATATTGGTTAATTCTTTAATCAAATTAAAGGACAATTTACAAGAATACGCGAAATTAAACGTGTAGTTTTTTGAGACCTATTAGAATGACCAAGACCTAGGTATGTTTTCGAAACTTCATAAGTAGCTATGTTAGAAAAGGCTACTAATAAGGAATATAATATGTATTTTTTCTTTTTATGGGTAAAGATAAAACTCTAAGGGTACTTCTAACAATAATTTTAGTTTGATCATAATGCTTTGAAGTTCTAACCCACCTTGATTCTACGTTATACAAGAAATATACAGCATTAAACGGTCCTACATTATGCAGAGATTTATAGCTCGCGATACATTAGAAAGGAAATAAATAATTATATCAGGGTTCCATGTCGACTAATGAAATAGAAACCTATATAAAAACCAATTTGAAGGCCGGCAAGTAAAATTCTTGCCCCTAAATTCGGTAGGACTTTTTACGCATACTTACATAGCATTAAGTGAAAAAAACAGACAGACGTGATGCACGACAATGGTGAGCTCAGTTCAAGATAATTTTGACTTAATCGCCAGTTATAAGAGCTTTAAAGGCACGACACTGTTCACGCAAGCAGATATATTTTGTTCATAGCTTTGTTTTACTATAATTAATTCTAACGCATGCCATAAAATATTGTCCAGCATATATGTTTTAATATCATCGTTATGCTAGGAACAGGTAAACTAATGATTTGATCGTCATCTTTTCATAGGCATATCTCAAACTTCTTTAAGATGTAGGTAAGAGGTAAGCTATCATTAACTGGTGAGACTGAGGGGTTAGGGTATCTACTTTAGTTATGAGACGTCGCATGTACCAGTCTGGAGTAATTGTCCTGCACAGGACTATAATTTTTCCTCTCGTCGTATTTTGTAAAGTATTTGTTCACATTTCAGTTTCTTTAACAGATACATTCTGTAAGAGTTATAAGATATATAATAAATACATTTTCAAGAAGCCGTTAGGTAGATATAGGTATACAAAATATAGTAGAATAAGAATAGATACCGTCATATACAAAAGCTGGGCTTATATTTTTGTTCACACTGATGTTAACATTATTAATGATCCTGCCCACGCACTGATTTTATACAAAAACTAATTTTTATCTACATCATTAAGTATGCAATAATAGGTAAAATAATAATAGATCTGATGGATAAGTTTTTGTTTACTGTGGGATTATCAGAATTTTGAAAAACGAGTCGAGTTATATTCATTAACTCTCAGAATAATTATAGTCACAGAAATCTTGTGGTATTTCCACCTCTGATGATGAGAGCGCCTTAAACCATCATTATATATAAAATGATACGTAGATTTAGAAGCAAAAAATGACGAAGTATTAGAGTTACTATTAGATATTATAAATTCTATATGACTTGACATTACTACTTCTTACGGCCCTTCTAATACTAGGGAACTTCTGTTTTATTGTGTGAGTTATCCATTCCTCTTAGGTGCAGTGGTAAGTATTTAACATCATGCAAAATCTTATACAAATTGGGTACTTTTAGCTGTGATCTAATGAAAACTGTCTCTCACTGATAGTGAAAACCCTATTTTTTTATCAATGAACAATATCTACTTCACACTAGGTCATGTTATCTTATCATGTCCAAATTATCTATTGCGAAAACCAATTTAACTCAGTCCCCATACAAATGCCACAACGAAACATCAACCATGAAGTAATTACCAATATATGAAAAACAATACAATTTATTTTTGAATATAAACGTCAATGGGTTCAGCATCTTTACATAGTTTCAATACGTTATCAATAACCAGCTAGTGAAATTGTTGTCTGAAGAAAATATAATAAATACATTTCTTAGATTTATATATTGGTAAACATTTAGCGTTAAACTTTTGTATGTTTAATTTTGAAGGTTATGAATGAGAATATATCTAAATAAGACGTTAAGTACCTACATATTCTAACCATCTTCGAGTTTCGTGTGTTTTATAAAGATGCTCCTTGAAATCCACCGACCTAAGTATTTCGGGACCACGAACTAATAATACGACAAATATATTTCGGGATCAGGACGTACTGAACTTTTTCGCACATTATATACCGTTCAGACGTGTATTGTACGCTAATGCAATTTTTCCATCTGCAATTTCCAGCAAAGAAAAAGAAGCAAACACTATTTTGTTTTTACTGTATACATTTTAAGGGTTACATACCAAAACATTTTTTTTATGTTCGATTTGTAACAAATTTAATAATATGTCCAGGCACAGTATACATACAAAAAGATTACTTACCAATTTTTAGGATCGCCTTTAAGGATAAAAACTGTCTAAAAGTCCACTGCACTCGCACTTTTTTATTGTATGATTATTTTTAGTTAATAAATAAACAACACAACAAAATATGTTAGATTATGATTTTATCGAATAAAAAAATTATAAGTTTCGGTTTGATGTCAGCTGCACAGCCGGCTGCCGCGAGTTTTTGATGTCGTTTGATCAAACAAAGTTATGATTTTGAACTCGCCCGCGCCTGGCTTGTTGAAAGGGCGGCAAATCTGGGCTAACGCGGCGACATCTACTTTAGTCTGTTTACCAAGGTTACAGCGACATCTTTAGGTGAGTAGAGAAATCAAAATTAACTGAGATTATTTGCGTAGTATTTTTACGAAACCTCAATTCAATTCTCTAGTACCTTGCTCGATTACAAATATAACTTAGCCGTCTTGTGCATTTACATAGACCGCGGCACTTATTCAAAATATAATTTTGGGTAAGACCTCTTCTAGCTCAACAATCAACTTTACTCAAGCCTTACCTAGTTATTTTTAGAAACATTAAACAAAAGTAAACAATTCGGTGTGATTTATAAGATATTTGTATTAGAATTGTGAAGATGACCCACATTTTATTGTAATATCTACATTATTCTACAGTTTTAAAACAATTAACCATGGTAGATGATTCCGATGTATTGATATTCAAATTGTGTTTGTCTTCAGCATCAGAATTCAGTAATTTCAATTCAAGAAGCTGGGATATATATAATTTATTGTCCATCTTGTTACTTTTAAAATGAGACTCGTATGATGTGCTTATAGAATTTAAATGTTGCAGAAACAACAGGGAAGGGAATTCAAGGGATAATGACTTAAATTAATTAAGATTAATGTTTCATACGTTTATTCCTTACTTAATAGTAAATACATAAAACTTGGGTTTTCTACAGTAATATGTTCTAGCGTTTTACATGCCAACAGACATATTTTCATGGGTAATACATTGGTATATATAATAAATTGTCATGAACAAAATATGTTCTTACAGTTAACACTTACATTAATTACTTAAATGTACAATCATAATTTTAAGACCAAATATTACCAGATGTTTCCAAAATCACGGACAATATAGACGTAAGATGTGGGATCGACAGCAAGTATTTTTCTTCCATTTCAATATCAGCTATCATTAGAGCTCACACTATTCATGCTTTCGCAACGGTAAAATATGTACCTCGTACTAGATTTCGCGATCCAAACGCTCACTGTCCTCGTCGCAAATATTAGGAGAATTTGAATCAGTGTGAACAAGGACGTAATAATTCAGTTGTCAAGTATGTAAAATTATTTATCTTTGAAGTGAATAAATAAGGAATAATATCCTTATTTATTCACTTCCCCATCACTACAGAAAAAAATAATTTGCCATACCAACTGCAAAGAAAGATTTAAAAGAGATCTAACACTGCGTGTTTAAGTAGTTTGGTTGGACGACATTTAGCTCTGCAGGAAATCCCTGTTAGTCCTCTGCGCACTCGCCCAGCGTCGGCCCCCGTCATCAAATTGCGGCACGGTTTTTGTTTGGAAGAGCTTCTCTAGTACGTAGTACATAATATCTTATTCTCCGTAACGTACATGCATTCGTTTTCGATCTTTTTTTACAGGTATATCCATACACGCACATTCTAAACACGTTTCTTATTCTACGTTCTTCTCTCTGTTCATTCAATACTCCATATTATGCATTATTTCTCCTTCGACGCCTGTCTTAGGTGAGGGTAACTGATAATGTGGTCGAAAATCTTATCAGACTAAACATCGAATAGAAACTCTCAATAACTCCTATTACTCTTCAACTTTGCCCAAACACGTGTTACTTTCAAGCGTCCTCTTATATACCCATTCTTTATCTTGTCCATTCTTATTCAGAACCACTGACTTAATCCATGTTAACCCTTTTAAAACTATGATGGTTCAGTGGTTAGAACAGCTAGAATTCTAACAACCGATTTCGAATTCTGCTGTAGACTTGACCTTCACCGCACAGTTCTATGACATTTGTAAATACTCACCTGGCTCTCAAGTAGAACATATGATGTCAAACATCTAAAAGTGCGTTCCAGCAGCTGACCTTGAGAGACCACTCTCCCTCAATACATCTTCAAAAACTTACCAACCATAAGATGGTTACACGATTATAATTTGAGATAGAGCTCATTGCCACCAAATATTTGATTTAGATTTCCTGCAGTCACCGAATTTCCTGATGCTTTCGCGCAATCTACGCAATCAACGCACGCGCCACAAAGGACCGGTCTAGGAAATAATACATATGATGTGATCCGCACCGCACGCATGACGTCATCCGCACGCGCTGGTGGAATCCTCGGGTCGTTCGGCGCGGAAGTGTAGAATCCTCATGGCATTCCGTTTATAAGCACTATTCGTGATGTTACTATAATAGTTTAAAAACCTATATAGATGAGATGGTGTCAAGGACTAGCTTATCGGCAATAAAATAATTCAATACATATTTTCATCTTTTATAAATTTCCATAGCGCCCAACGCTCAGATCATGCTCTTACAAATTTTCCTTCATTTGTATTCTTGGATATACACACTTGCATTTGTCCCGTTCCTTGCGAATTGCATTATATTTGTCTTTAAAATCAATGGCATAAGAAAATAAGATAATTTAATATGAAACCGCCTTTACACAATGTTAGCTTTAAAAATATACAATATTTTATTATAAAATATTAAATCTTTGAGTCACTACAACTAGGTACCTCTGTTCCGGTCTATCGCTAAGGAACTTTGCAGGTATTCCACAGGTCATTGATTTTTTAACATCGGATAACGTCTGGGATAATACATGGACAATGTTTCTAAATATAATTACAAGCACTTTTGCGTGCTCAGCGAAAATCAAATTTACAAATTATTGGAGCACAATTTTTTTTGTTCCGTACGAGAATCGAACACTCATCCTCCGTTTTCACGCCGGAATAGGCATACGGCGCGAAATCGGAGGATGCGGATTCGATTCTCGTCCGGAACAAATAAAAATTGTGCTCCAATTTGTAAATATAATACATGGACATTTTATTGTTTCCGGTGATTTTATATAAACAAGAAAAACGCCATAAATTTTGGTATATAATATTTAATAAATAAAGTAAAACTCCAGCTAGTCCATAATGTCTACAATTCATTTTGTTGAACAACAATTATTAAACTCGACACTAAAAAGTGATTGTATCAGTATAACCTATAATAGATGGATGCACCTCGTGACATCTCAAAATGGAAATGCAATGAACAGCAAAAAATAAATAAATTGTGCGATATAAACTCAATATAATTATGGTATGTTCCCAGAGGCCAGGGACATCATTTAGTTTCTTTATCGATATTATAAACGTTAACCTTACAATAAATCCGAACTTTTCAATGTTCCAGAAAAAATCTGCTGACCAGTAGACAATTTGCGTGCGCGCTCGATATATATTACCTTAACTTAAATAGTAAGTGACATGAAAGGTGTTAGAATCTTACTTTTGCGATTAAGGCCCAATTTCACCAATCTAGGGGTTACATTATTACGCGTAAAACTAACTATAAACTATACGCCATTCGAATTTGGTAGGCCTTTGCTATCATGGAATGTCAAACAAAGAAGCATATATTGTTAGGTTCCTGTCGTGATACAAACTCCTTGGTTAACTTTTACGACATGTTTCAAACTTTAAAGACAACAAGCGTGAACGCAGAAATAGTATGTAAGCAGATATAGCTGTGGCAAAGTGGCAATATTTGTTTTTAGTTTACGGAGCAATATTGCCACATTAATTTTACCTTGCTTCACAGCTTTTATTCTACGCAGCGCTGCTCGACTTTAGACATTTTTCATCCCGGGAAAAATCAAAGATCACGAAGGACAATGAATATAGTTTTAATATAAACATTATTTATTACGACACGACGAAGACACAGCCATAACCAGACCACATTTTGGATGAATACATATTTTGTATACCTACATACCCAATATACATTTCATGCTGTACAGTATTTTCAAGGTCATATATACATTATGAGCTACGTACAGAAAATAATAACATATGTAACCTTGCCATTTCCTTTATTTTCTTTAGGTGTTCAAGTATATTCGTTTTTTTCTGATCTAATTAAACCACTATAAGGTCCTATATATCTCATTGTATTCGACCCATAAAACAATTCATTATTAGTCAGAAATCTATACCAGGGGTCGAAACTGATTGTACAGTCAAATATACTGATTTTACTGACTGTAAGACTAAAAAATACTGACCTATTACTGACCTTTTACTGTCTTAATTTTAATCTCTGAAATATTTAATAAGGGGGTTCTTGACTGATTAATACTCGCAAAAGATGACTTGAGACTTCACATGCAAAAGTCAACTTTACGAAGCTTAAACAACTCTTACGGGTTGTAAATTAGGTAAAAGGATATTTTATTTTCTGTGTGGCCTCCACCATCCCCATAGCAAAAAGTTATGCGATCAGCTTTGTCAATGCATTCGAGCTCATCTGGTATGGGATTTTCTAAAACAATTTTTTCCACAAAAAGGCAAAAAACACTGATGAAAATGCTGTTTCTGTGGTAATTAGCGCTTTCGTCACACATATGCGATGAAGCAGAACTTTAATCAGCCTAGTCAACTCTTCCCACAAAAGGTTCATCACGTTGGCAAAATCCAGTGAACTTCATGAATGTCCTTGCACTATGTGCCTTGGACACTACTTTTAATTTCTCTGTAGTGCTCTTCGGGAAGCTAAGGAGCTTGTAGGCCATAGATGTCGGCGGCGTTTTAGACTTCGGTAAACGTTGTGTAAAATATTCAACTATTGCCGGCCATTGTTCTAAAACCCTCTTCGAATTCTTCCAAAATACTGACTTTACTGACCATTTTCAGGAAAAACTGACTTTTACTGACCAAGGTTAAAAAAACTGACTTTACATATTACTAGCCGCCCGCCCCGGCTTCGCACGGGTAATTACGACTATAAATTGAGATGTAAGCTATCCTATCTTTCAATTTGGATCAAATTGGAATTAAATGAAATTTAAAATTGGTTCAGTAGTTTAGGAGTCCATCGCGGACAAACAAAGTGACACGTATTTTTTATATATAATGTTGATAATACTTATCTTAAATATGAATGATTAAAATATTAGTTTTAGTTAAAGATCAATAACTCGACACGAGTATCAAAATTACTCCGTCGCAGTTTGTAGAATGAACGGGCGAGTCGCGACTCTTGAATATGCTACGAAACAGTAATAGTGTGGTAATATTTATAGATAATATTACCGTGGTAATACCGAGCGGTGGCTAAAGCAACACGAGTCGTATACACGTCCGCGGCGTCTACTGAGATTCCTGGCATCGACGCATGGTGTTATATAGCAATATTAAAATATTTTGTTTTAGAAAACTTTCAAAGAGGGATAATAAATAAAGATAGCTCATTATTATTTTTTCATTATTTCATTACTGATTTCATATATAAACATTGTCTCAAGGAAGTTTTTTTTTTAAATATATCGACTGTCAATGGGCAATAAGTCCTATCTGATATTTTCGTTACATTGCTTTTCTTTAGTTGCGTGAAAAGAGATAGGACCTTTTGCCAGTCCACAGTCGATATGAGTCATCGTTTTTAACAGCAAATATAAAAAAAATATTGCCTGTCAACTTATGCACTGTTTTTTTAATTATGTTTCTATGTTTTTTTTATTATTATAATGGGTTTGTTATCTCTGGAGATCGGATCGAACTCCAGCGTTTTCCTGTTGCCACAAAAAGGTGTTATTTAAACATACTATTTCCATAGTAAGAATAATATTTCTTGTATTTTTACAAAATACTTAGCTGATTTATCACAATCATTGCAATTTTCCATAATTTTGGATGTAAAAGACTGCATTTTTGTTTTTTGGCTGTCGAACTTGTGCTTGCACTTAAGATTATATTTTTTTTTTTTTATACCGAACTGGGTAGCACTTGACCACTATCTCACCTGATGTTAAGTGATGATGCGATCGACGATGGAGCGCGCTTACCCAGAGATTTATTTCCTATGCTCCATCCGTCTGCCTAATGTCAAATTTCATAAGAGTCAACACCATGGCAAATTTAACATACTGCAATATCATTCGACATAAATACGGTGACAAAGGTCTATAGGTAATCTTTTATTAGTTACAGATATTAAACTATATGAGGGTACTCGTACAGTTATACCCCAGTTTGGTGAAATTGTTCCTTAATAAACTATAAAACTAACTACTAAAATTTTTAACTCTACAAAAAGTTAATTGGATGCGTTACACGTCCCCTGAGTGGTGGTTTTTAGCATACAAGTGTTCTATCAACACCAACAACTTGACTATATACCATCTTAAAACAATTGTACTTAAGATTAAGGCATTTCTGTAGTTGTCACACGACATGAAAAAATAAACTTACTTTCGGAAGATTTTCATTGACCCTAACAATTGTTCTATGTACGAATTAAGCATCCAAATCGCACCGTGTCGGAGCAGCCTTCTCTACTTTTGCGGGAGATTCTTTTTTATGCTCTGAAACAAACAGTACACATATATTTACTAGTGGCTCTGTGAATTGAAGACCTAGTGAGTGAAATATGTATTTTTAACCGACTTCCAAAAAAGGAGGAGGTTCTCAATTCGTCTGTTTTTTTTTTTAAGTTTTTGTTTAAAATAAAAAACGAAAATTGCGTCGATGCAAAAATTCCGTATAGTTATCGAACCTGCTCAATAAATATTACGAGAATCGGTTGAGAAAACGACTTAGTAGAGGAGAACATCCGGGCGTCCACAGGACAATTATTTGAAAACATTTTTACCTAAGACGCTTTGCTCGAGTTTCGCGTTCGCTTGGTCAATTACTACGAATTATGTTTATCTGTGTAGGTATTTATGTACTGTAAATGAGGGCGCGATGCAGTTGTTTTTCCGTTTTTTTTTCTTTTTTATGTTATTGTGACCGAACAAGCTCGATGCCCACCTGATGTAAAGCGGACTAACCTCTGCCGCAGATGCATTTCGTCACAAGTCACGAATTGCACAACGCCCGTCACCTTAAGGCATAGTTATTAAGTCTCATGTGCTTGTAATTTCACTGGCTCTCAAGGACGTCTCAGCCAAAATGCCCTTCCACAATGCCGTGAAAGTCAAGCCCGCGGCGGGATTCGAACCAAGCTGCTGCGCGGCAGTCCATAGCCAATGCCACTGAGCCATCAATGCTCCAAACTTTTTGTTAGTAATGTTTGCGTTAGACCCTCTATCGCGTGCGTATACTGTATACCAATGATTAATTGAAGATGCAGTCTACAATGGTACACGCTTACCTTGTACTTTAGCTTTTCTCTTGTTGACTTTAATACGAATATAAGACGCTATTTGTATGGATTGAATTGCTCGTAGGTTAGTTTGCTTAGGGGTTCTTAATCGATTAGCTAGGTTAAGCAACATCCGCTGCATCATTTGATGGGTGACCTAGATGGCTAGTGGCATTATTACTGAGCGCTTCAGTGCTTCGGAGGGCACATTAAGCCGGCTCTTGACTTAAGATGGCAGTCGTTACAGCATGGTGGTAGACCATTTTGTGAATGCCTCCGTATATCTAGCTTAGCGGTGTGTTCTGGTAGCTAGTTCGGAAGCTTGTAAGGGTAGAGTAAAAAAATATTAATATCAAACTAAATTAAGTACCAACCTGAATCTCCAACTAGGGTAGACTTCAGAGCTGCAGGATCAGCTGAAGGCAACTTTATTCCTTGCTTCAGCACCATCGTGCCATCCTGTAACCGGAGATATTGGTATGTAACTCTAATATTGTTTTACAGTAACAGAACAAAACTGCACTTAAGTATATTTATAAGTTGATTTGAGATGATGAAACATTAAATCCACTATCACTAAAATAGTTTGAAATAATGGGATAGGATAGGATAGAATAGTAGATCGATTTGATTTTTATAAAACAAAGTAAAATGTACAATGTCAATACAATGACACAAACAAGGAGACGCGCGTCATCTCCCGAAATCGCGCGTTGTTGGGCAACGTTGCTTTTTAAGGTTGCTCACTGGAACAGCAGGCTGCACGTGATAATGTGCGCTGCTGCGGCGCGATGTTCGGAAGTAATTGAATAGAAATATATACAAGCAAGCAGTGCCGCGTTGCACTTGCAACTTGTAACGTCCTTCGGAAAACTTTAAACGTTGAGGAACATGATGAGGGACAAAAAAAATATAACTAACATTAGCGTAATATACTGATGATTTAGTATTTGATGTGAATAGCCCGTAAAAATTAGACTAACAATATAAATCTATTAAATCTGGTAAATATATAAAATTACCTTCATTTCGACAAGTCCTTTCTTAGCCATAGCTTCTACCTCTGCTTTGGTCATCACTATCTTTTGCACTTTTACCATTTTCTTGCCAATTTGCATCTCGCATACTTCCCCGCCGGTCACTGTAAATTTAACGTTATGTTCATAGATTTAACAAAATAATATTTTTACGGCGAGGGTGAGCGTGGAGCGAAGAATGGCTCAACAAGGCCTTTCTGAAGCAGAAATGAGAGCGACAATAGTTTTAGTTTTTGTGCCATCTGTGGTGGCAGTATACCTGCCAGTGCCCACACAAAAGCCATACTCACACTCGGATGAGTGTGAGTATGGCTCTTGTGTATTCATATTAATTGCAAATAAATTTCCAGTTTCTTACATATTTTTTGTACTAACAAACATAACTTTATTTGTTGTTACATAAAACTATCTTAATCATTTCATGTTATATTTTCAGGCATGTTGAGATACCTGAATAGGCAGTGACATAAATACTGCCACCGATAAGTTCGACTTAAGTAATAAATATGCAACAATATTGCTGCAATGTTTGGTATGACACAAAAAATCACTTACATCTTGAATTAACTGGCAATGGAAGAGGCTTTACTCCAGGAGGCAGTGCTTTCATTGGTACCTGAGAAAATCAAACAAACAGTTTCGTTGTTAACTAGACATAATAAACGTGGGTTCATCACTATGAGTCTGAGTCAAAGCAGGATTCAATGCAGTGGCATAATAAAAGCATACCCTTACATAAGAAGTTTAAGAATATAATATAGTTAAGGGAGAGAGTATATTAAAGAGGAAAATATATTTTATACCACAGCCGCTCAGAAAGTGTCTCATTGCTCATTCAAAAACGTGTTTGTCATTTCTCCCATATAAATGTGCGGCGAGAAAAGTTATATGGAATTTCATTCCCTCCCTTCGAAGCAGTGACGGAATGTTGTATGAAAATCTATACCTGCCCTGCTAGTGTTCTTTTGTTTTTTTGCTGCTATAAAAAAAAAATACAATCGTCAAATCTCAAAAAGGTTTTATTTCAAAGAATTAGAAAAATGAGGTGGGCTTTTTTCGTATTCAAATTTCTATGAAAGGAAGTTGCAACCTTTCTCTGCACTACGAAAAAAAGCGCGGATTTTTTTTTGTTTTGTTAAATATTCTTTTAACAAAATAAATAATTTAACAATATATTTTAATCGTTCCGAATAGGTGATTTTCCAAAATGTCATCTGAGAGTACGAATAACGATTTTATAAAGACGAACCAGACATAAATAATACAGCTCCAGACCTTTCTTCAAAAAAGGTTTTATATCAAATAATTAGAAAAAAGGGGTGGGACTTTTTACTTTCTGATAGTGAAAGTGACGATTTTATAGTGACGGCGCTACCAGAAATGCCATGCCAATACCACTTACTTCCTGAGAATCCTTTTTCTAATACGAGAAAACTTATAGGTACCAAATGATTTTATTTTCCTCGTAAGTGCAGTGTAAAGCACTATGTATCACTCGGGAGAAAGTTCTATACCTGTTCATAAGTTTCCTTTAAACATACTCTCAGAATTTTCTCCGTTCAATGTACGAGTACAATTTACTATAGGGTTTAATTTCATCGTCTTTCCTTGCCATTCCGCGAACTTTTTGACCGCCCCTTGTGATATAATTAATAGCACCTTTGATAATTTCTTTGTGAGTTCATCGTTAAAAGGAGTACTACGTCGAGTGTTCCATCTTTACTTGGATTCTATGGTTTATTTTATAAGTTGTATTTTTATTATTTTTCTTTAGTTGGGTACTGTATTAGAATTGCAACCCACCATATCTTCCTGTGGCAGTGGTAGTAGGCGATGAAGGGAAAACACCACAAGGTTCTTCAGAAGGCGCTACTGCCTAGTAGCGCCCGCGCCTTCTGAAGAAATGCCATTTTTCATTCCGGTCCCCAAGACGCCTGCCAAACGTGGGAATTATGGCAAAGACCCTGTAATTGGTGGGGGAATTTGTTCAGCGGTGGACATCTTTCCTGGCTGTTGATGTTAATGTTCCCTTTTGGGTAGTCAATAGTGGTTAACAGAGTCTAACGACGTCTATGAAACAATGTGCTGTTTTTTAGTATTATTAAGCCTGTTAATTATGCATAAGCCAACGTACACACCTTTTTCAAAGTTTGTCCTGACGGAGACATAATAACGCTGGGTTTCGGTTCCGACGACACCTTATTTGCTTCCTACAAAATAAAAGATTTATCTTGGAATTACATGAAATTTTGATCTCAAGTGATAAGCGTTTACATTATATTTTGCCGAAAGCTATTAATATAGATTAATTAATATTTACCGGCGGAGTCTTGATTCCTTCAGTAACGGTTTCAGATTCAGTTTCTTTGGGAGTGTCTTCCTTGGGTGGACTTATTCGCTGTGGGGGAACATCTTCTTTAGGCGGCTCGGCGTCTGTTTCCCCTTCCGAAGGCCCATCTTTCTTAATTTTACTCGGCCTGTAAAATTAAGTACATTATATTTATTACATTACTACAATATTGTTTTTAGTATGTACCTTCTTATTTTAACCTACATTTCAGGGAATACAATCATAACTGTTTGTTTTTTTATGATTATTAAGTGAGTTACTTATAGAGCTTTCCATACTAACGTAATTTCGTTATAATAAGAAGCATCACAGATTAGATTCAACCATTACATGTACACCTAAACATTAACATTAAGAAAAACACCATTTTATTTTAATAAAGCACTATCAAGTTGTCACACGTCCGATTGTCCCGCCGTCACTCTCCATTATTTAGTTCTTTGGTTAGTTATAAATTTTGTATAGCAATGCTTACTGCGGGCAGACTGGTAATGCCAACTATGAGCGCTTACATTTGTAATAAATAAAGGTACGATATCTAATAAATATTTTTTATATTCACGGCATTTGTGTATCTGGAGACTTTATCAATACAATCAGTAATACACTAGCACAGCTGCAAAGAAGCCACTTACACAGCAGTTTGCGCCGTATCCTTGCGCGGCCGACCTCGCTTCCTCGGCGCAGTGGCCGGAGTAACGGGCGTTGCTGGCGTGATTAGCTTTACAATGGCCGTCGGCGTGACTGGCTTGGCTGCCGTTGTCGACGCGATCGGCTTCACTGCTGTCGCTGACGTGACTGGCTTCACGGGAGTCTGCGCTGGCGCTTGTTTGACGCTGCTGCGGCGACCTCTCGCACGTGGCATCTGATGACGTTATTATTACGTACATAATGTTAAGTTAGCACAAATAGTAGGTACATTAGCATATTATCACTTTAAGGCTGTGTAATCCACCAGAGATGAGCGGTAAGCGAGAAAAATATCGATCAATAGTATTGGTTGGCTCAGCGAGGCTAGGAAAATGGAGCGATTCTATTGATGGATTTTTTTGTCTTACACCGCGCATCTTCCTCGCCTCCTAATTGTGGTACAATTGGAAGATTACTTAGAGGACTGCAAAGACACGGTCACATTGACTTTACACCTGACGTCAATATCAGCTCTCTGAAGCGCGGGGAATTGAAAGGGGAATGAGAGGCGCAATCGTATTCGAGCGAGGTACAGAGTTTGTGAACGGGTTGTTTATTAAGCAACTTTTTCGAATGAATTGTTATTGTTATCAAAACATATTTCAGTTTGACAGCTCAGAGATTCTATTTATAAATGTACACTAAAGATATTTTCACTCACGCCGGCACACCCCTCCATATTTTTTTGAGAATAGTTGCTACTACTGCTTATACCAGCGATCATGTCATATTTTATTGTTTTAAAAATAATAAATAGAAAAACTACTACGACTATATGTATTATTAGCATATACAACTACAGTAAGACGTGTACAAACGAGGCCTACCCATAATTTTAAGTAGGAGTGTACAAACGCGCATAGATAATTTACTGCGAATGGGCGTGCCTTCGTGAGTGAAAAAGTTTGTATACGGGCTATATATAATGTGACTATTAATTCATCAACAATACTGCGGGGGATGGTGTAGAATCGATAACTGAATGTGATCCACTCATAATTAATTTTCACATAAACAAAATTAATACTAACTATTGCCTAAGCTGTGGCGCGTTGACTTTGAGAATGATAGCGACGACAAAACTCGCGGCCGCCGTGGACTAGACTCACACTTATACACACGTTCTAAGTATTCTAACGCATTGCGAGGGCAATGAACTCGGTAGGTATACCTACGCATTGCGAGGGCAATGAACTTGGAAGGTATACCTACGCATTGCGAGGGCAATGAACTCGGTAGGTATACCTACCGAGTTCAGTCGCAATAGTTAGTGTTAATTTTGTTTATGTGAAAATTAATTATGAGTGGATCACATTCAGTAATCGATTCTACACCATCCCCCGCAGTATTGTTGATGAATTAATAGTCACCTTAGATAGTGACAAAAACTCACCTCCGGGGTCTTTTCTTGTTCTATATACTCTTCCGAATCGTCTTCTTCCGATTCATTATCGTCAGAATTCATAGAGCTGCAAAAATAAATCAAATAAATAATGGTAAGGAAGTTTCTCGAATAGCTAGGTCAAACAAGGTTTATAAGAAGTCTTAACCGAGTCTTAATATGGGTAATATAGGTAAAGCTTAATAAGTTATTTTTTTTAAATTTTAGTCCTAAACTACATTCACTGCGTACATCACTTGTGTGGGTGACAGCTAGTTGCGATTACTACTGAGCGCTTCCGTGCCAACGTTTCTGTCCCAGTTGTTGTCTAAGGATGACAGTCGTTAGGCTCTATCGGAGGCCACTGCATTGTGGTAGGATTTTGGGAATGTCCGCCTACTACCGCACAAAATCTGTGCAAAAAGAACCTAACGGTGTGTTTCAGCTATCTGGAGGCTCTCGACTCCATGGACCGACGAGCCAAGACTTATAGGCGATGATAAGCTGGTTGCCTATCGCTAGCCTATCGGTTTTCTATCGTTTACATTTCGGAGAATGTGCGCAGGAATTACACGCGTTGATTCCACCATGCCCCTTTTACCAGCGGACTACAAGGCGCTCAGATGGCCGTCATCCTTTCATGGTTGACATTCCTCCAGTTCGTTCGAAGCGTTTTGCTTCAACATTTATCTTCCGTACAGCGAAGGAGTGGAACTCATTGCCCGCGTCTTTGTTTCCTGAACAGTATAATTTGGGAGCCTTCAAGTCTAGAGTGAATAGGTATCTTCTAGGCAAGCATGCTACATCTTCGGCCACATCATCACTTTCCATCAGGTGAGATAGCGACCAAATGCTTGCCTATAGCGCATAAAAAAAAAAAGATTAATATAGTTGATCTTTAACCACATCATCACATACCATTAGGTAAGACTATGATGATGCCTTTCGGTTACAGGCAATAAAAATAAAAATTTTCTAATTATAGATGGTGTAGGAAACGGGTTTGTCTCTGACCTGATGGGTAGCACCTAGCAGTGAGTTCTTTTAGGTGTTATCTAGCCTATATTATACTATATTATATAGCCAGTAATTCTAGGTTAGATTGGACAATATCTTCCACTGCATCATTACTTACGTACTGAGATAATAGTTAAAGGCTAGCATATCAGCATCAAGAAATAAGTGTCACGCCTACCTATTACAGCTGCAGTGTCAATTTGTTCTGCTCGTCACTTGACACATTCGTTTGAGTTTCATCAGCTCGGTAATTTCGATAGCTACACTGCTCTTCACTCCTAAACACAGACGTTTTTACACACTACTGCTTTATGAGCAGAATATCTAGTACCCACAAAGATGTACACTTGCTGAAGTACCCTAGCACCTATAGGTTAAACTATATTAGTATCTAGCCGCATGTTCATTCACGTATATAAATATGGCATCTAGACGAATACAATATTCTGCTAGACGTCTAACAGACTATTATATTCGTCTTAGTTTCAGTGGAATATAAAAACACAAAAAGTATTTTAAGTTTCAGTTCTATAATGTACCTGTCGCGTATCATTTTGGCGTAATCCTTGAATTTGGAAGGCCTGGAAGATCTGCGCACTGCTTCTTCGACTGCAGGGGCCGTCGTCTCACTTGCACCACTCTTTGCCAACTGCGATATACATTTTACATTAACATTATAGCGTGCTATATTAATAATATGAACTTATTGCACATTCTTTCTCATCTCACGAATGTCTGAGAGATTTTTAATGACTTCAATAAATTAACTTTATCATGTATATTTTAGAAAGTATGAACAGATAACAGAAACCACTAGAAATTTATAACAGGAACACGAAAAATTTAAACTAAGTGGCTGAAGCTAAAATTAAATAATAGGCTGTTTCAACGCTCATAGCTCAGAGAGATCTTTCCAAGATGACTTATATTTGGAAGACTTATTGCCTGTACTACTCGCAGTCATTCTATGTATAGGATCAATACCCTTGTGCTGAATGCGGCAATAGAATCTTTTTAACTAAATTTTATAAGTTACCAAATTTGTATAAATATTTTTTCCTTTCATAGTAATTTTGTAAACTTATTCGTTTAACAGGCGTTCGTTCAAAAATGTTAGAATTATCGGATGGCATCAAGTTCAACAAGTTTAGACATAATAGAAAAATTAGTCTCTGGAGATATCGCTCCGTCCCTTTAAGACTCACTACTCACGATAGCTCAATTGGCAAAGCATGTCCCAGCTCTAAGGACGGATGGTCGCGGAACGAATCCTCTCTTGGTTAAAATTTTTCCTTTCGTTCTATATTTGGTAACTGTTGGAAAGCGCAGATGGAATCAAGAGTCCATTAAAGTAGTAAGTAAGATACGCTGATCGCCGCAGACCAGAGTGATGTTGTTTCGCGCCCAAGCGAGAGTTTGGAAAGAAAGAGCGATGTCACACTCAGCGATATTTTTTGGCAAAACAGCACTGCCACTAGGCTATAGATGCGAAGTATTCACGCATGTTACCCTAATCTTCCCCGTGGGTGCCGGGTTACAATTGCACCTCTCCATATCATCCCGTGGGTGTCGTAAGAGGCGACTAAGGGAATTCAATAATTATACTGTAAGGTGGGCAGCAGCGCCTTCTAAAGAACTACTATCTTACACTGCGATCCCCAAGCCGCCTGCCAAGCGTGGGGATTATGGCAAATACCCACTAAATAGGGGAGGCTGTGTTCAGCAGTGGACGATCCGGCTGATACAGTACCCCAATATGCTGTCGAGTAATTCTACTTGTTGCGGAGTGGTGATATAGGCTCTGTTCCACACACCACACGGTGGTCCAAATTGTACTTTGATGTTAATTATTTTATGAGCCAGTCGAGTAAATCAAAGCTTGCAATATCACCAATCAATATCACATAAAACATATCATCATCGCCACTATGTTTATTCCACACTGAAGATGTGTCGGAAGAATAATATATTTTGCTTTGGTTTCGGTTTGAACTTTATTTCTGGCCACCGAAATTCTACAGAAAATAAGTTCTTGCCTAAGTCTATTATTTTATATCCATATTGAAACAACTACTAATGTATTGAAAGATATCATTTATCCCAGACCCAAAAAATACAGTCCAGTACAACCTCTTTGTTGAATCTGGCTACGATTGGCAATGTACCGATAATATTATTTAAAAAAATAATATTATCGGTCCGGATTTCATTCTGTTTTTGTAATGATACAAGTTTATGCAGGACGACTGAGTAGACAAATTGTGACGCAGTGTGAGTATCTAAGCAGCAGTATTTTAAAAGATATAAGTGATCTAATTTTGAATTCAAAACTTACATGATATAATGACATCATACCTTAGAAATTTCTTTTTCCTTTCCATTCTTATCTTCTTTGATAACCTCCTTTTCCTTTTTCTTCTTGTCTTCTTTTAGAATCTCTTTTTCCCTTTCTTTCTTTTCTTCTTTGACAATCTCCTTTACCTTTTCTTTCTTCTCTTCTTTGACGACCTGCTTCTCCTTTTCTTTATTATCTTCTTTAACAATCTCCTTCTCCTTTTCTTTCCTGTCTTCTTTGGCAACCTCCTTCTCGTTCATATCACTCTTATCTTCTTTTATATCAATCTCTTTGTCTTCTTTTATGGTGTTATTATTGCTTTTAAACTCTTTAGGATCTTTGGTGGGCTTGCGTTCTGACTGTCTTTTATCTGGTATTGTTTTTTCTAGAGCTGGTTTTGCAGTAATAGTTTCTTTTTTTTCTACAGGTCTGTGGAGCACACGAAATTATTGACACTTCAAGCTTAGCAAAAAGATGTCACTTTGTTCTTCCATTGTATTTTCATTTAAGTATTGTAATGTAACACTTTTTATTTTTATAAAACACTTTAGACACTTGTCGCTTTTAATCGCGGGAACCGGAACCACGTATCCGATTTTTATTGAACTAAGGTGAATAATTAGATGTACCGAATGATAGTATGCTTTTGTTATTCTATAACCGACCAAAAGCATGACAAAGGATAAATAGGTTAACATTAAATTTTGTGGGAAACTTCCCTCAATCTCGATACCCCACACGCAGTCCCCGGGTGGCGACAAACCAGATGGTAGGCCTCTTATACAAGAGGCCGCCTTGGTGGGTACAACCGCAGTATCAGATATTCTACTCCAACAGCAGTGTGCAATCAATGCTGTGTTTAGGTTCGAAGGGCACAGTAGCTAGTGAAATTACCAGGCAATCAAAACTTAAAAACGAATGTCTCAGTGTCTAGCCCAGTGCATTGTCCACACAACAGTGATACTGTAACTGTACTAGACAGACGTGAAGCTTATTATCACGCAGCGGCTGGTCCGTTTCAGTTCTTATTAACATAAATAATACAATTATCAGGTTCATAAGTCGAGGACTTATCTTGTTGCTTTATAAAAATCTTTTTTATGGTTGCAATTTCCGGAAAACTATGAATAAAAATTATATTTTTTTGGATGGTTCACATTCGCTTAAAGCATTTCTGGATTATTTGATAGTAGATAGCATGTCCATCCTGCCACGGGATCGTGACCAGTAATCCTGTATACAAATGTTGCATGCAATAAAAGTCTGTTAGCATTTGCATTGCATATAATGAATGAATGTAGTATGTTGGGTTAAAATAATAGATTACCTCATCTTTGGCGTCGAGGAATACAACTGCAGTCGTCTGTTCCTTAGAGATTCTACAGACCTGGATGGTGGTTTCGCTGCTTCAACCCGGGTATTTGTCTGCAAAAGAGAAGTAATAATAATTCAGTTACTCTAGTCCCAGTTTACATCCTCTACAAATGACTATACCATGAAAGTATGGCACATACCATAAGATAATAAAATATGATTACTTGGGCAGGGCAGTAGTTGTTACAACTACATTCAAAAAATATGGAATGACGTGCCTTAGTGAGTGAAAGGTATGTACACCAGAACCTCCGTCTTAAGCTCGTATTAATAAATGCATCTCAAAGTTAAGATCGATCGTGACCTCTTAGCATCCACAGTGGACGATATTGTCCATTTCTATTGTTATAATTATCTACGATGCGCATGGGTTAAGATGCATGTTTGACGTTTAATGTGTGGGACATCTCGTCAAAAACTGCATTTATTAATACGAATCTTAGACGGCAATAAATTTATTACATGAGGTTTATGTACCTTTAGAATTTATTAATAATTAATATGATAATCTCATACCCTTTTGAGATCCTGTAACTCTTTTTCGAGTAAGCGGAGAGACTTGTCGCTGGCCCCCAATGTGGTAGTGCTTTCCACTTTTTCCAATTTTACTTTTTTGTCTGCAACTAAAGAGACGTCATTTTTATTTAAGTGTAACAGCAGATTGATATTTACTGGAATACATAGATTTAAGTAAATATTTTTTTTCCTCCAGTTTCTACTAGTACATTGTTATATATATAGAAGACGACATAAATTAAAAATGGGTGTAGTATAGGTAATAAAAATACATATTTTGTTTATATGTCGTTAGTTGAAGGTAATGAGGGCTTTACACGTCGATGATAAAATACCTCATTTTGTTATATTATTAGTAAAAATACATAAAGTTATGTGGTATGAAATATATTCTGATATATGACATGATTTTAAAGCTGATGATTGGTATCGTTTAATAACAATCTCAACCACATCTGAGGGTTTATTCATTTTAAATGTTTCTTACTGTAAATTTCAAAGTTTTATAGTAAACATAATATTGGGTATCCTTTCGAAAATAACACGTCTTTATGATACTTGCAACTCAAGATGCTCGATTGTAGTCATTGTGGCATCTTTTATAATTAAAAGAAAAAAGTAATTTATTTATGTTTATATGAAATATCAACTAAATAAAAATTTGTTGAATAACTTTATAAACATGTTTTTTTTTTATTTAAAACCTTCTATATAATTTCGTTATTAACTTTGGTTTTGAACTGCATGTGAGAACGTTTAAGAAGGAATAAATCCACTTATGAATCTGTTAATATATTTTATTTTGACTTGTTTCTTATGCAAAATTAAGGCTAAGGAGAAAGGGAATATGTAGTTAGACACTTTGGCCTACAATTTGACCTTGAAACTAAAAAATCTAGATTCCTGAAAATTAGAACAACCATGATTTGTATCAATCAGCACACACAACATACCCCCGCACCCACACATGCGCATACGCAAGCAATCATGCAAGTATAGTTTAATTAATGCCCATAAATAGTACCTGTGACGGATCGAACTTGTTGCTGTTGAAGTGCGATAGCTTTACGTTTGATTTCGTCAGCTTTACGCAATATATTTGTTTGCTGAAACAAATGATAAACGAGCATTTATCCTAGATAGTTCTAAAATTATATAAACATGTACGAAGACAGATAATTAAAAAACAGTGAATTGCTAAACAAGGTACAGTATAAATCCCGGCTTCAGAATATAAGGACCATCACTTATTCTACTGTAGGATGTCGCGTAAATGGTGACAAAAAAGGAACAATGTGTCTAATGGACAGCATGCTACCATTTCAAGTCAACAACTCGATAGCTAGCGGGTATATATTACTGAAAGGGCACTATCAATGAGAGTTTGGCATCAGTCGTCGATGCCAAACTCTCCTTGACAATCAGTCCTCGAACAGAAACTAAAAATATTATATCTAAATTTTTCCTCTTTATTACCTATATTAGTTTAGATAAAATATATTTAACAAATCATATTCTTATTCTCTAAATTATAATATCGTAGATATATATTAGTAAAATAATAAAGCCTAAAATGGCATAAGTATTTATTTGATAGTTTTGTAACTGACAGAGGCCTGTTCACTTGCTCAGGTATCGGTTAAATGTTGGCCTATAACTAATAATATACAGGGTTATTGCTAACAACCTCTTAGGGTTGACTTCTGCTAGTCCAAACAAACATTTTGATATAATTTTTTTTTGTTGAAAAAGAAAAAAAATATATATTCCTTTGATTCTTTTGAGTTTTTTTTTATGTGTTTTTGACGGAATAAGCGCGAGGATCACTTGATGTTAAAAGCCTCTGGTGTCTGTAATGCATTATTTCATATTTTGTATTATTTTTTCGATGTACATATTCAAAGGGAGCACGGCTCGGTCCAGTGTTGCCGCGGCGGGCGCTCTAGGCTCGGAGTAGGCATTAAACACAAAAAAAAATAATAAAGAAAAAAAAAACAAATTGTTTGTTAGACTTATACCAATAAATAGCATTTTACCAATAACCCTGTATATGTTATATATACACAGTATATGTTATATATTTTTTTTTCTTCCTTACATGAATTTTCCCATGGTTCTCCATGAGCTTGGTTTTCACATGCTGAGCTTCTTTAGGAGCGATTTCTGGAACTTTTCTGATTATCGCATTCTTATGGGCCATAATCACCTGCCGTGTAGGGGTCGGCATTACTTCCATTTCCGAAGGGGGAGAGTCTTGGTTCGTCACATCACTATCTGAAAATTTTATTGTATAATGATGGAAATATCACACATTGGGTTAAGGCTTCAATTATACAAACCCTAGAAACATCATTCATAATGAGAAACAATGGCTTGTTTCTATTTTAGTTGCGTCATCTAATTTAAATATATTGCATAAAATCGTATCAGAACGTTAATTGAGTACTTTGATTGAGAAATGATAATAGTGTGTTGTTCTTTCAGTAGCTAGAAACGTATCAAACAATTTCAAGAAATATTTAGCTAATTTTATCGAACAAAACCAGTCACTTGCATCTTCCAAAAAGGCTACGATAAACGATCAGCACTATTCTGCGTTTTTGAAAAAATAGTACGAAATAATTTTATATAAAAAAAGAAGCAGTGAAACACATGAGAGCAAAATGACCAGACAGTAGTCTTACCTTCTGATTGAGTATTATCTGCCTTATCTTCTTCATATGTTTGATTAGGAATGGGTAGCTGTAAAAAGTATAACTTTTAGTATGTGTTTTTTAAGCCTACCCGACCAAAGTAGAATTTAGACTTGACTTTAAAACCAATCTACTTGTAAAATTATACTTTTTTTACCTTACAAATTTACTAAAGGAAAAGTTTTATCCATGTGCGCCATCCACCCTTATAGCCGGGGCATGCTCTGACCATTTAAGACCATGGCATATGACTCATAACTCAAATTTTTACTCTCGTTCCTTAACCACTGTATGGGGACGGAGCGACATCTATAGCGAACTATAAAACTTATAGATATTATATAGAGCGAGTCGAAACCAGCTCTATATTTCTTCTATAATCTCCTATGTACAAAAAATTCTTTACCCACCATGTATTCATCTGAATTCTTGATTTCCACCACCATGTGGTCATCTTCTTCTTTTACTGAAAATGCAAATAGTAGGCATTTTAATTCAACATAAACATGACTTGAAAACATTGAAAGCATTTCAGACCAGCGTAGACTTTCCAAGTGCTTTAAACGGTTCATATACTGTAATGCACAGGGGCAAATGATAAATAGTTCATATATTGTTACATATAAGATAAATTAACTCTCCAAATAAGGAATTTGACTGTTTTCGAGAAACTATCTAAGGATATGAATAGAACCATGGTCATCTGTATATATTCTTAATAATTTTACAGTTACACAACTATTTATATGCAATCGATTTTAGTTTGAAAGTTCTCGAGATTATAAGATATTTAAATGTGTTCAATAAGCGACTTTTCACGCGTCTCTGTCAAGATTCAAGTCCAAGAGACTTATATTAAAATGTTATGGCATCACATTTAATACGTTTTACCGTCTAGTTTCTCCCTTGTCTCATTACCTTCATGGAGTGATGTGAGTTCTGTGACGCCGAATGGACTTTTTTTTTTTATTGCTGATAGGTAAGTCTTTGACCACAATCTCATCTGATGGTAAGTGACGATGTGGTCGGAGGTGTTAACAGGCTTAACCTAGAATTACTGGCTCTCATGGACTTGTGCGTGCGCCTCGTATTTATGTGTGTACCTTGTGCGTGTACTCATTAGAGATTGCAAACCCGACCCGGACGGGCCGGGCCGGGGCCGTAACTTCTCCGTCCATAAATAAAAGTAATCAATTCTAAAAAATATTAAGTGTGATTTTAAGACTTGAATGAGACTGTTTATTGTGATAATTATTCATAAGCCAGTTTGAAATAAATATTAACCTTGATTCATTGCCTTTTTCAATTCATATTATAGAACATTTTCATAGAATACTTTAAAGGTTTCCCCACCAACTCAAACCGGGTTGGCTACGAATGCAGCCGGGCCCGACCGGGTTGAGAAACATACCGGTTGCAATGTCTAGTACTAGTTTAGCCTGAACAACATCTTCGACCACATCATCACTTACCCTCAAGTGAGATAGTGGTCAAATCATTTAAACTTTCTTTTGTTGATTATTTTTAGCTGTTACGACTTTTCAATCACCTTATATTATGACAATATAAGTTTATGACAGTAAACGCTATAATATACACACTAACCCTTGATCGAATTGTCATCGTCTTCTTCTTCTGCATCCATGTCCATCGAGGACTCATCAGGTTCAATTTCCTGCAAATGTTCCCCAAAATAGTTTAGTTTATATAATGTTAAGATTTATACGGTTTCGTGTAGTAACAAAGAATACACGATACCAGTAAGCCTGTGACTACATTTCTGTAGACTATATCACGGTTCGCGAGTCCACTACATGTTGTACCTGCCAGGGATTAAACTCATTCTTTAGGATACCCTATATACAACCTATATATAGGGCAGTTGACTGAATAAATTACCGAATGGTACAACCAATATTTTTATCGTTTTATGAAGTATTTTTATCACTTTATAATCGTACTTACTAAGTAGTTAAGGCTTAAAATCATATTAAAATTTTTGTTGAGATGAGACAAATTTTGTTGGTTTTATTTAAACTTGTAGCTAAACCAACCGCTTGGTAATGATCAAATCACAAATACCATATAAGGTAATATGGCTAAGAGATGCACTTTTTATTCATTGAATGTATAAAAGGCGACACTTAAAAATATTTGATTAAATTGTATCCGCATCCTAAAATATTCACGTTATCTGTTAATTCATTTATAACAGTGACAGCTACTTTACTGTTTAGAAATATATATTATATAATCTCATTTGATAATATTCTAATTATGAAATGAAATACAAAGTTTTATTGGCATATTTTATTTACATATGTACTTCTTTAAGAAAATTAAATTAAAGCATTATTCTCCTAACAAAACAATGCTTTAATTATTAAGTACATAGTGTCCCGACCAAGGAGGTTTCAATCAAATTTAAGTACACATTATCTGTGGTGAGCGCGCTGCGCACGCAACGCGCTGGTTTTTATATTGCATTTTATTTAATGTAGCTACCTATAGCCATGAGATTAAATAAAGTAGTGTATGCAACCGCATATAATTTTGTATTAAAACACTCATGTAATCTAATTTCGAAACTCGCCTGCGGCTCGTATCAAAAAACTAAACTCATGTTTTAATACCCTCTATTATATGACAGTTGCATAAACTACTAATACCACATCAAGTTATCATAATGTAAAATATAACAATGGAAGGTAATAAGATAGTATACATCAAAACTGCATGAGACATTATGTTGTGTTTCAAGCGTTCGAATCGCTGATTGAGAGAGCCTTTACATTCACATTTTGCGGTCTGCTAGTTTGTATCTTATGTCGTATGCGCTGAAGGGTGGCATTAACAGTCAGTCTTCGTTTCTTAATACGGGTTACAGCGAGTAGGCATTTTCTCGTCGAGCGTTTGCCATCACCTACCGCATCTTCACATAACGTAAAGTGGGATATTGGTCAAGCGTAAACCCAAACTCGTAAAGTGTTGAAATACTACAGGTATATAATAGTGTATTATGATACTAGTGAGCTAAGTTGCTCATTATACACGAGGCTGTGTGTCGCAGCCCGAGCCGCAGGCGAGGGCGTAAAGCAGCTGAGTGTATAATGAGCAATTTGCTCACGAGTTTCATACGCACATTTTCAACACCCTTGCGAGGATAACATATATATTGCACAAATGTGATACAAACAACATACGAAAGTTATGGAAAATAGCGCGCAACTTTTTTTTCTTTCGCGCGGCAAATGTATCGTGGTTGAGTGGTAGATACTTAGGCATAAACCTCTTTGTTGTAACAAATCTGTTTTAACCAGTTAAATTGAAAATGCTCTGTGTACTCGCATATAATTTGCAATTAGGCACTAACTTAACTTTGTAGGGGTAATTCTATTACGCACTAGTATATAATAATATTATGCACGAGTGTGTTACAGTTTGGTTTATGGTCCTAAGAACAATATAATAAAGCTCACCTTACGAGCAAGGGTGTAGAAAACGACATGAAATTTTAAATTGACCTTAAAAGAGCGCTGTCGATGCAAATCATATTGATGCAGTCATAGTGACGATTATGACTTTGAACCATTCCGAAAGTCTTTCAATTAATGGAGTCCGGATTGCGCATATGAACACTGGAATTTTTTTAGTCTGCTTTAGTAATTCTCGAGTAATATGCAAAAGGAAAATAACTAAAATGGATGTAGCTTGTAGGTATGTGCGATTTCTGCATACATTGTGTGCGTACACTATAATTCGTCGTATACATAGTAGTTTGTTTGTTGGCATACCTGGTCATTTGCTAGGAGCTCGTCATCATGCGACTGCGCTATATGAATCTCAAGTTTTTCCTTTGACGTAAAGATCAGCTCGCAGAAGTCGCACATATGCTCCGCACCTGCAAATGTCAATAAGATTTTACAGGATGCCCATTGAAATAAATTTCATGGTGGCGATGGTAGAGATAACCATTTTCACTCAAGCGAAAATACCATCAACTACCCTGTACAATTTCGTTATGGGGTTCTAATACTAAATAATGCAGTAAATTTTTAAATAGTCTTAACTATTTTTAATACATTACCAATGTTAATTACTATGGTAATGTATTACATTACAACCGAATAATATCTGCCTTACTAATAATATTGCTTAGTTTCCTAATTATTAAAATATAGTCAAAAAAGGATACAAATAATTATCTCAAATTACTTAAAAGTACATACCTATTAGTAAATAATTATCAATCTTAATTTAATTTATTCTTTTTTTATGTGATTGTGACGGAACAAGCACGAGGCCCACCTGATGTTAAGCGGATTAAACTCTGCCATTATTGGCAGATGCATTTCGTCAAGTGACGAATCGCACTGCGCCCGTCACATTGTAACATACAGCTCTTAAGTCTCATGTGCCTGTAATTTTTCTGGCTATCAAGGCCTGGTGCCGGAACACACTGTTAAGTGCTTGGCGACAGATTTTCTACTTGAGTGTGGTAGATGAGACTTAAGAGCTGTATGTTACAATGTAACGGGCGCAGTGCGATTCGTTTCATGACGAAATGCATCTGCCAATAATGGCAGAGTTTAATCCCCTTAACATCAGGTGGGCATTCGCCAAGCGGTGAATCGCATGCCGGCGGTGGGGATCGAACCAGGGACCTACGGCACGGTAGTTATAGCTATAACCACTCGGCTATCATTGCTTCATAGGGCTCAGTTTTATATCTACACATTTATTTTTTACTGTATGTGGTTAAAATAACATACTTAAAAACCATTGGTCCAATTTGAAAAATTCTTTCACAATTAGTATTTTACACTATGCCTGATGTACTATGTAGGCTGTAGAATATTTTCAAAACATTAGGGATCCCAATGTAAACTTCGATGATGTAACCCAACGTGTGATAAAATACGAAAAAATCCGTTATATCGCGTACGCTGCGGAAATAGTTGACAATAGAGCAAAGTGATGTACTACAATTCTATAGAGGACATCAATATCTACAAAATGTTTGCAATACTATATGTCTAACTATTAGTTATGTCACAATAACTACTTTTTATGTGTTTTAATTTATAATTTTTGTTAAATACCTAAACCTTAAATTAAATACCTGTGCGAAGCCGGGGCGGACCGTTAGTGTGTTATAAAATTACTTGTAGTTTAAGTAAGTACCATCAGTCTGTAATATATCAAGGGAAATAAACAATATATAATTTTAATTATCTATCCGTCGCAGTCAAGTTTGTAACTTACCATTGACATGAGATTTGATATGCGCCGTGACGGTGTCTACATCCTCAAACTTCTCCTGACACAGCGGGCAGGTCAGGTTGGTGGTGGCGTGCAAAGCGGAGTGGTACATGAGGTCATCCTGCGTCGAAAACGTCTCTTCACATTCGTCACAGCGGTACGCGTCAGACTCATTGTAAGGACCGGGCGTGCGGGTCGTCTCACTGTGTTTTAGACGCAGATGCCTGTAAACAAATTATCTTCAGTGAAATAGCTAAATGTTTCGTACGATAGTAATAAATCTCCCGTCCCTAAAATTCAGATTTCAGTCCCCTCTAAGGATGCTGCACGTGTTACCATAGACAGCTTGTCTATGGTAACACGTGCGCGAAATCGATTGCTCTCTCTGATTTGTGAAATGAACTATAATTTTGTTCGTATTTATGGGTATATCCTTTTATTAGAACTAGGTAGATACCTTCACAACGACATAAGTGGCTAGGACGACTTCCAACTACGGAAGAGTTCTACTTATGCTGGTGTGTATGCGTACACACTTATTCAAAATGCATGAATGTCAGTGCTAAGCTATCTTAGTGTATAAATATCGTGTGATTTTTTTATTACCGATACGTTAGCCGTTAACCACATGATGATAAGCTCGAAGATGGTAGTCAGTATCAGTCCCCATTTTACGAAGTAATAATTTTTATAAATAGATAAATTATGAGACGGGACGATAGTAAACCCTCGTCTTCAACTTTACTATTTACGACCCTTATTATTATCATCATCCTGTTGTACATTAGAGTACATTAGATACAATTCCAACTTACCGCGTGTAATGATGCGACTTAGTAAAGCTTTTATCGCAGTGTTTGCAAGGATACGGCCTCTCGCCCGCGTGCTCGCGAACATGCCGCGTCAACTTCATAACTGACGCAAATTCTGAGAAAAGGTACATATTGAACTTTACAAGTGTTGCTAGAAAGGTTATTTTTACTTGGCACGAGCTCCGACATATAACTAGATCAGCAAGAATACTTGTCCATACATTTGATAGCAGCAAATAAGCTGCGTATCTACCAGAAATATGCGAGGATGATGAGCGGTGTAAGAGGAAAGTCTACCAATAGAATGGCTTGATTTATCCTAGCCTCATTGAGCGCAGCGATCTTATTGATGGGTTGTTTTATCTTACAGTGTTCATCGTCCTTCCACATCTCTGGTATACACACAGCCAGACGGCGCATTTGAACATACAATAAAACTGTAGTAGGTCTGGCTCACTCCACACCATAGGTACAAAGCGACAGGTACATCAGCGTATCCGTCCGGAGACGGGATTCTACGGTGCGTGCCACGTCAGAATCAGATCAGAGTTATGCGTGGCAATGCAATAGAGATACGGCTTGTTGGTCAATATTAGGTACTACGTGCTATGCGAGCCGAAGTGCACTTTATTGCATCGTAACTAGAGTCGCTTATTTATTGGAGTTGCTTAATGATCCTTCTACCCTTTTTATTCTGTAACTGTAGTAACTATGGTCGTGTCTCTACATACAAGATAATTTAGAAAATACACTTTTATAGGGATACAGGAAAGTAGTGGAATCCAAAACCATAGCATTGTTTCTTTTATCTGTCTGCCCTTCTGTCTGGATGACTGTTTCATCTAGAACTCGCAATGATCAGTGAATAGATAAGTATAATCCGGGGAAGTTATTTATGTTTCTTTTGTCAATATTAGTTAATCCAAAGAGAAGACATTAATAATTTAATTATTGCAAAATCAAAAGAACCAAACTCTGCTTTTTCCTTGCCTTATCACATGTGATAGGTAGAGATCGAGATAGAGACGAAGGAAATTAAAACATGAATGTATATGATATGTAAAAATCTCTCACAGGAGGGCCAAGTCCACGCGCTTGTAAACTAATAAACTAAAAGCTACGCATGTCTACATGGCGGCTTGTCTCTGTGAACTTTATTTCGTATAGTTATGATGAGACTTCATACTGTTTCACCTTCACTACATAAAATACTAAGATTTGATAAGGACGTGTTATGTATAAACTAACCAAATCTTCAATTTTTATGCCTTTACTAGGGCATTTATCAGGTGGCAGGTCTCACTTTGGTATCTGGCTCGCTTTGGTGGGTACCACCGCCGTGCCAGACATTCTATCTGGCACGGCGGTGACGAGCGCAGTGCAGTGTTGAATAGAAACAGAAAGGTGACACTGGAACCATAATGAAAAGTGATGGCACGATCAGGCAGGCGACTTTAATAATATAAAAAATAATCAAGCTCAATTTTAGGTTTGGATACTATAATAGAAAACTTGAAAGACTGTTCAATGGTTGAGTCAATATTACACAAAAAAAATGTTATGGTTTATGATATTGTTAGACATATTAATATTTAATTAAATAATTAGTTTTTAAAAGTTTTCTTTACCACATAATTTTTCTAATTTTAATGTTGGAAACACCTGGGACGATGGAAAGTTCAAAATGGTCTGAATATTTGTTGCTATCAAATGTAGAATATATATTGACTGTTATATAACGTGGGCCGTTTCTGCCACATTAGAGTGTATTCTTGCTAATCGTAGTAGTAAGTCGGAATCAGTTATAACTACAGGTACTCAACAAGCTAAGAACCAATTCTGACATAACCACAATCATATCATTTCAAAGTTCTACGGAATGCAACCTTTGAATTGATAGACCAACAATGCTACCTTTAGAGACAACTGTGTAAAGGCAGCATTGTTGGCCTCATCTTTATTGTCCTTGACCGATTATTGGTTTCATACTTGTTTCTCAGCATATTGCTAAATACTATCAGATATACAATGTTTCAATCGCGTTTGTTCATAGCTCATACAAATATTATTAATATTTGCTTTAAAATGATGGTATGGGTCGTAGATATCTTCGTTGCAGACTCACGCTCTGGACAATATTGACAGCTGAAAGCTGGTTTCTTGTTGTGAACCGTTGCTATGTGCCTCTGCAGAAGGGACTTTTCATGGAATCTGAAAAAAAAAAAAAATTAGTAAATATTAATTCTCCTATTAACCACAAACTAAATCAAATTCGAAAGTTCCTATTTCTGTTTACGCTATAATTATAATACAAAACAGAATATCACATAAAAAAGTAACTAAAATTTAAATTCTTGTTTAACTGCAGATAATTTAAGTAGAGTCTGTAAAACTTTCTTCTTTTACTTAGTTTTAGTTTGTGGTGCTACGAGTAAACAAAATTATATGTCTACTGCATATGCTACCCAAACTGATCGTGTTGGCCGACTTGTCGGTCTATGGCTATGAGGTAGCCCGACTATGATTTATGCTTGTGTAATATTACATGTGATAGGTTAGTTCTGATAAGATTTTGAAGCAATGAAGGCCGAGCGGTAATAGCTATGGACTGCCGCGCCGCAGGTCCGAATGCTCGCCTGGCTGGCTTACGCCCTCAAGTAGTAAATCTGTCGCCAAGCACCTAACAGTCTGAATAGGTGTCGTTCCATTCCATCACCATTGTATATGGTTAAAGAACGACAGGAAAAATTAGAGTTATGACTTATTGTCATGTTAGCTCAATCGGTCAGAGCACCCCAGGCTAAAGGGGATCCTGCTCATAACGTGGGTTCGAATCCCGCACATGACTTTAATTTTTCCCCTCGTAAATTTGACATACTTAGTATAATATGTCATAAAAATACTATATAATAATACTTAGTATAATCTCACAGCAGATATGGCATGCGGTTGAAATGTAGAGCACTTACTTTTTGTGACAAATGTGGCATACGAACGGTCGGACTTTGTTATTATGTATTTGCTGGTGCGCCTCCAACTCCTCAATGGAAAGGTACGTTGCTGGGCAGTGAAGGCAAACTTGCTGAGGCAAATCGTAGTGCATATCCTGTAACAAATTTTGACGATTACAATTAACCAACGAGGCCAAGTGTTACAGTGAGACAAAGTTATTAAAACAGTGTAGCCAGAATAAGTATAGCCTTTTCATAACGTGTCACAAGTCACTACTCATCAAAATGCATAGACGCATCGGACGTCCTGGATTACATGGACTCAGGCTCACTGAGTTCGTAAGTATAAAGAGAAATAAGTAAAAGAATACTTACTCATAAAGATACATTTTAGCATAGTCTTTTCTTCAGCTGATGGGAATGAAGCGGGAAACCAACTCAAAATATATTCCTTTTCGTATGCGACTATACTTCAGTAATACAATGCAATAATTTTCCGGTTCATGAGACCAGAAAAGAAAGCGAGTAATCGGGAGATCTTACAGATGATGGGTCCATAAAATTAAAGACGAGGCAGGTGGCGCGTGCATCAGAACAACAAATAAAGGAGAAGAATGGAAACAGTTGGAGAAGACCTTTGCCAATATACGGCAAAAATAATACATATCAACTGACGCCTCAACTGTTTACAATATTATATCCCTGTGCTAGTGACTTTGTTGTTATAGAAAACATATTGTATCGGCTTCACATAAAGGTGGCATTGTTAACTTTTACGCTTAAATTATAATATTGTTACCTTTTCATGACGTTTCAGCAGTATTAGGCGCTTGAATTTTTTTCCACAAGCAACGCACTGGAACGGCATATCAGGCGAGTGCGTCACTTGATGCATCATCAGATCGTATTTGGAGAAGAATTTCCTAAAAAAATACCGAGTTTTATTAGTAACTTCACGGATAAACTCCTAGATGTTTATTTGAAAATGAGCTCCCGATATTTCAGCACTGTTGCAAGCGCCATGATAGCGGGCGACTGGCGAATGCGGCTGGATTATAAACTAATAAAGAGCATACATATCTTTCTGACCTCTTTCTTTGTCTTTTGCCACGCGCACTATTGGAACTCGATTGGTAGTCACGACAAAATTCACGTAATTTATCCCGTCAGTGAAATTACGTGAATTTTGTACATACATTAATGTAAATGGCCGTGAAAGTTTAAAAAGTGTTTACCAGGTGTAATTTGTGGGGATACTTTTTTTTATTAACTACATACTTATTAATCACTGATCTTAACACTGAATAACGGTCTTGCCCCATATCATGTACGAAATAAATCATTGGGTTGATCTACCCTGCATATACCGGCGCGATGACGATATTTGTAATTGGTATAATTGTAAGAAATTATCGCATTCCTGGCCACAGGACTCTTTTCTCATATATTTTATTATTAAATTTATTTTGTTTTTGCTGTTTCCTTGTTACTTCTACTTTAATAAAATAATGTCAAAACTTATCGCTACAATTTCGTCTAAAGGCTGACGGCTGTTGATGAGCCTAAGCCTTTCAGTAATAGCCTTCACATTATACACTCAACTGTTATTAATCGAATACAATGTTCAGACTAAGCCTAGAATGGGAACTGGCTCTCAAAGGCAGCAACCAAAACACTGTACTAGGTGCTTGGCGACAGATTTTTCTACTTGAGGTGATATCTAGCCTATGTAAGCATTCACAAAATACCCTATCACAGCACATCCTAAAGTTAAAGACCGCGGCAAGATTCAAATTTTAACCCATGAACACCTTTCGTTGAAATTCGAATTCATTGGTACATTCATGCCATTGTTTTACTATTTAACATACCGCTATTATAATACATTGCAACACATGCGTGTAAGTGATTTTCTTTCCAATTGGAACAGCTGAAAAAATTTTGATAAGAATTGCTACCTGCATATGGACCTAAATATATAAATTATACTTATTCCAGAACCATAATAATCTATAGTACCTACCAACATATATTATTCTTCTACACGATTTAATTTCCGACGGAATCTATCTAAATACCACGCGGACATAACAGAAAGTACGCGGGCCTAACCACACGCATAATTCGGAATAAAAATTAAAAATAATCAATATATACCAGAGCACTGCTTTATCAAAATCTTGTGAAGACCTTCAGCACCATGCAATGGGCTGGTAAGCCCAATCGCACCAGATTAACTCTAACTTTCTTCCGAATCTGTTGTACAACTTGTGCGCAGAGAAGAAGCTAGGGTATTAAGGTATACAGATTTCTTACCCGCCACATTCTTCACATGTCTCGCTCCTTTTTCGGTGTTTCTGTGCCTGGTGCAACACCAGGAGCTGTTTCAGTGGGTAAGTACATTCACACTGGTCGCATGCCCAACATCCCGGTTCCACGGATTTTTCTTCGCCGTTATCAGCTTCTTCCGAATCTGCGGTGTTACTTGTTAGTGCTGAAATCGCTTAAACTAGGTTAGTGATGACTGTGGAACTACATTACTGACGGCTCTAATTTATTTTAACATCTGTTTTTCTTTTTATATTGGAGATTTTGATACAGCCTACTCGAGGGGGTTTTCTTATCTATGGGATAATCATTGGTAGATATAACCCGGTTTAATAAACTAATCGAATCGAAAATATCACCGCTACGCCTCTCACACACTACTGCTGTCTCGAGAGTGTGCAAGTGAGAGGTTTAGCGACACCATTTTCCATTCGATTGTTTCTTTATTCAGAATGTCCAATCAAAATGCCAATATAAATTCGCAGTCTTTTCCCTGAGTATTTCATCAAATTTCCCTGACCAATCACTGAAATAATGAGCTTATAGATAAATAGATAAATTAGTTTTATTATATTTTTCAGAAACTGTAGTCTAATAAAAAATAGTTAATTACTTTAATAAATGCAAAATGAATGCTTCAATAGCCTGTTAAATTAGGGTCAGTCTAGAGCACGAAATACATCCGTCATATAATCACTGAGAATTAATACACTGCTTTTTAACAATCATTATAAAAACATTTTTCCGTGATTTTTCAGGTGCTCTTTCCATTTCACTGACTTTCCCTGACCACCTTGAGATACCCTGACTATTCCTTGACTTTGCAGAAAGTGAACACTATTATTAAACGGGGTTATGATTGCTAAATTAATATTTTGTATAGGATACTTTGTAACGTTAAGCGAAGAGAAATTAGTGCGTGAGTTTGTGACCACTCACTTCTGAAATGGCTCAACGAAACACCTAAGTGGGTGGTTTAACATACAAGGTTATTTATATACGGATTTAAATAGTAGCTTGTGAAGAAATGCGATATAACCAAATTCAGAGCGGTCGAAACCTAGCTATAAATTAAACCTTTTAACATGCATTAAATTGGCTAACATCAATGGCATTCGGATTTGCATGTAAACAAATTCTATGAACCACTAAAGCTTTGGGCATGTCAATAATCATTCACAAGCAAACCATTGCCAATACCGATGTAGTCATAGGACTATTGCTTGAAATAGACAATTCAAAGGGGAACTATGCACACTCTACTAGATGGAATATTCTCAAGAGGAATATATATTTAGGTAATATTATCTACTTTAATATCACTCAACTATCAACCCAACTAAATTCAAGATAGCAAAGAACATATGTGATATATTTTAGTATACTTACTATTAATTAGTATGTATTAACAAAATCTATTTAATAGAAGTCTAACACTGACTCACAAACAATGCCCAATTCAAACTAATGATAAGAAGGGTTTGATATTTTGGACAGAATTTGATCTAAGAATGATTCAACCCCGATAAGAGGGTAAAATATGATGGGATAAAAGTTTGCACAGAAGTTTGTTATTTTTAAAGTTAGAAATATGGAAACGAAATCTCAAAATGTTGTATAATGGAAAAATGAACGAAGTATATGATTTTGATTTCTGATTACATTTAAAGTACATATTATTACATATTGAATATGGTGGAAGGTACTATTCCGAACAACGCTACCAATTGCAACAACAAGATCCGCACACCTGCTCTGTTTGATCAAAACCGCATTTGTAGTTTCAGCGGCGTACGGGAATAATTTTATAGAAATACATACAAACCAGTGTGCCGGGCTGCGGCACTTACAGTCTGTAACTGCAGTTGGCAGTGTCGTTCGGAATAGAACCTTCATTTAGAACATCATGTCTTCCGTCTTAAAGCAAAGCACTTTTTAACTACAACCAAAATAAAATTACTACAACCAAACATCCATATATCCATATACTTACCACCATCCAGTCCTCAAAATCTCTATAAAAAAAACCACATGATTCATTTTGTTGCCATATACAACACTTGTCTCAAACTGAATGACCTAGCTTTTGACAATTGATGATGGCAACAATACGAATCAATGTTACACCATACTAAAACATGCTGTATAATCAGGAAAATACATAATGCAACATATATACTGTAAAGCTATGAACACACGCTAATTGAAGAAAAAAATCCTTAACGTTGTATGCACTACATAATAAACAAACATAAAAGAAATGGGAACGCATCACCATACTTTCAGGATTGGATTGGCGGCTTCTCTTGGACCCAGTCTGTTCTGGTTTGTCGTGTACACTTGTGATTACTTTGATGCTCTTGGTCTGGTCTGCTCCATCTATCTGTTGGGAAATTTAGATAACATCAAATAACAAAGTTTTGGCAGGCATTAAATCTTATTCTGCCTATAACAAATGCATTATATGACAAGTGGCGAACTGCACTGCGCCCTACACCCTACGGCATATAGTTGGAAATCTCATATGGCTGTAATTTCTTAATGGCTCCCAAGGTCTGCTGCCGGAAAACACTGTAAGGTGCTTGGCGACAGATTTTTCTACTTGAAGGTGGTAATTAGTGAGGCCAGCATTCGCAAAATTCCATTTCACCATGCGGTGAAGCTTAAGCCGGCGATAGGGACTTGAATGACAGGCTAGTCTTTGTCTAGTCTTATCTACCAATAATTGATGATGTGATCCAAGACATTATCAATTATAAAATTTGTTGCAAATCACACAGATTTTGAAGGTGGTAGATAAACATGGCGAGCATTCTACAATATGTTCTATCACCATGATTTACACAAAGCTTAAAAAGATATTTGGTTTTTAAAAGCTTTAAGATACTAATAAATTAAGAATAAATCCAGGTACAAATTGGGGCTCATATTGCAATATATCAAGACTGTGATGAGTGATGACACACATAAAAAAAGCACAAACCGATCAACTCAGCACCATATCGAAATTGACTAAAGCCATTCTGTAAATGAAAATCAATACCACAGTGCACACCAATCAACACCAAACCCCCATCATCACAACTCGGGACCAGCTTGGCATTAGTTGTGAAAGTATGGTGACGTCACAACATTAATTTAATACCAAAGCAATTTGTATGCGTTGACCTATACTGTTTTGGCCACAAATCTTATCTCAAGATCAGACATATAAATACAAAGTCTCAATCTTGATTGATAGTTTTTTGTAAAATGAGAATGATTATGTTAATCAGTTGGTAGGTCTATTTAGTAAGAGACCGTCTTGATGGGTACCATCAGAATGTTGGATATTCTGCCTCAAAACAGTGTAGTGCAAAAACACTATTGTATTTATTTTTAAATATGATTACAAGCACTATCGCATGCTAAGAGATAATCACAATTACAAATTATTAGCGTAAAAAGTTTTTGTCTCGTCCATTATGACAGTTCAAATATAATAAAATTGTAAAACAAGATTCAATTCTGTCTTAAAGCATATTCCCGTAGGCAAGTGGTTTAGGTACCCGGCACGACACCGGGGGTTGCGGTTTCCTTTCCCGTTCGTGACAAAAATATTGTGTTCTAATAATTTGTAAACTGTTATATTTAGCCGTGAATATACCTAATATAAGTGAAATTACTGGAGGAAGGAGGTATAAGAACTAATGTCTTGGAGTGATGAGCACAGTACAGTGATCGAGAATAATGACACTGCAACTGTAATGGACGGTTGTGGCGCTAACCATCAGCGGAACTTGTCTGTCATAATATGACTATAACATTAAAAAATATATCACCTTTTTTGTTGACAGTGTTAAACCTACCTTCACATTATAAACATTATCATCATCCCCTTCTTCGCTATCAGAGATTTCTTCAGTCATCACTTTGACAGTAGCACCTCCTTGTACTACAGTCTTGACTACATTGGCTTCTGCAGATTTGTAATGTGCTTTGTATACCTACAACACAAAAACAATAATAAGGAAAGCAAGATATTTTTATAGAGCCACTGCGAGAAGAACGGGCAAGAAACTCGGGGCCATTCTTTTACACGTTTTTTAACAATGTGTTACATACTATATAGTAAAATTATTACGAAAGATGGTAATTTCGCCATGAAATGCAGTAAGTTTCTAGATTATGTACCACTTTATCATATTGTTTTGAAATAGAATCAAAATTGGAGAGAGTTTTGTCTTTAAGCTTGTCTAGTTCCTTGAAATCTTTATTTTGGGCTTGGTTTGGTATATATTTCACAGTAATTTGTTTTTATGACAGTCCTCTACATTCATCTGGATTAAATTAATACTCTCATTGCAGCCACAATTGTATTTGGGACATAGCCATATTGTATTACTATTTATGTATTTATTTTTGGGATGACTTTTGCGGCCTACAATTTAAAAAATACAATATCTCCTCTTTGCATTGAAATAAATTCAATGTCTCTTAAAGATATTGGAATGATGAGTGCAGGCAGAAAGGAACACCTATTATTTATAAGCAACGGAAATTAACATTAATTGATCTATTATACTTTTTATTATTATTATAGCTATCATAAGATCATTTGATGCATGTTTTGATTTCCTCATCCAATCTAAGGCCAATTCAGCTGGCACACTAGCTGAATTGGTCTACTGGTCCCCTTAGATGGGTAAATTTTAACTTGGTAAGACCAAAAGTTGAACAGAAATAGAGGTTAATGTTTACTTGATAGTTGTATGTTTTTTTTAAATATACAATGGGGTTAAGTATTTATTGGTTAAAACTGTTTGAATTGTTTTTCCATGAAAGAAGGACAAAAATCCATCCATCTCTACATCATAACATATTTATTGGTAGCATTATACCAAAATTCATCTAAATTGGTTGTGCGGTAAATAGGAAAGGGTCCAGTTCCGTACAAGTAAATTAAGAGCCCCATAAGCAAGCAGTTCTAAATTCTGCGTCTATAGAATAACAATAAGGCAATAAAAGAGAACTGTCTTGTCACTACTCCATACAAATGTCGAAGGTTGATTACTCGTCCAGAACTAAACATGATGTCGAACGATCTCTTCATTAACTAAGCTTATATTAAACACATTTTTAAAAGAAAATTAACTTGAGAGTAACATTTTCACATACATTTTTGACCATTTGCCTGCTGTGTTAATTAATAATATTTAAAAAAATGTTTAAGAATACAGGGCAAGATAATGAAGAGATCATTCAATATCATGCTTAGTTCTGGACCTAAACACCTCAAATAAGGGAGTGATTACCCTCTGACGTTTTTTATTGGAGATTTGCAATGTCAATGATCACATAAAGATAATAGTAGTAGGTACCTGCATAACTGGTGGGCACAAGACAACCTTTACCCATATGCCACATCAGAAGAGAAGAGATATGCAACAGAAAGGGGGGCACCTCATACATGAATAAAAAACATGACTAGGGAGAGCAGCAGACTGATTCAGCTGGCACACAAGCTTTATTCTTTTTATTCTTCTTTTGTTCTGTGCGTTCACAACTCTTAGTCAATGTGAAAATGTCAGCGCAAAACTTTCTGATGCAAAAAAGTTAATGCGGAGCAAACCAAATCTTACTATTGATAATAAGATTTAGCACTACAATAGGTACTGCTGCAGGTCATTGCACCACACTTTAATCCTGTAAATTTGGTATAATTTATTTGAAAAATTGTTTGCTTACTTTGTTTAGTTGAGTTGGCCATGACATTGGATTCAAAGGTGTCCCCATTTGAATGTACTGTAGAATTGCTTCATCTGCTTGTCGACAAAGTTGTTTAAATGCATAGCTTATTTCCATAAATAATTTACAGCGCTGGCAGATATATTGCGGCATATTGTCGGAAGGGAATATCTGTAAATAAGTAATGAATTGAAATTAATTCAATGTATAATAAAGTTTTTTATGGATAATTTACTCACACCAGGTGGCGCTTCATCTAGAATAATTTTGCCTTACATTTAATTTTTTATCAATAACAATAACTTGTTGGCGCTGTGAAGTATGAACATCATGAATGGTACAAAATCTAGGCCCTGAGGTTTTTTATTTTATGATGAATTGATTCAAGGTAAGTACATATGTGAGAAGCAACAGCGTTATCGTTTATTTTAACAAGGGATCAAGAAGCATCTATGGAAGAAGATAGTATTTAGACTAAACTGTTCAACATACCTCTATTGCGATACATGCTAGAATTTTTAGTGCAAAAGGCACTGAGTTTTTTGGCGCTCGGACTTTGTCATACAATGGCATGAGCGTTTCCTCTGTTGAGAGACAAAACCGACACACCTTTAGACTGCCCAATGTCGATTTTCTTGTCTCCATTTTGACAAGTCTTATTTATCACTCAGCACAATTTATTTTGTATTATTCACTCCATAACCTCATAAAAAGAAATTGTACCCAACGATTAACAAAACACTAGCGCCACTTTTTTAACTGACGCGAACGGCGACGGACGAAATTCAGTGACAGAACAGACAGTAGCACCTACAGCTAGCGTTCCAAGCGGTGAGTAGCGCAGAAAGTTCCTAAGGCACCGCCATCTATTTTGAAAGCTGTTAAGTGAAGACTTCTGTAATCTTTGGTTAGTGCTCGAAAAATTTTTCACTCACTGACAGATGACGCTAAGCGTGCTTTCTAGTTCATACACGGTACCACAGAATAACAAGGACGAGAAAGGTCAATGAGCAAATTCCGCAAAGCCATTCCAATAAATAAGCAGTTCTATTTACAAAGCTATTATGCACTTCGCAAAGCACGGAGTAACTAATATTTACGCCACAACACAACCGACATGCCGTCTCTCATCAATCATCATGAATGCGTGTGTGGAAAGGTCTGTAAAAGAAAAAAATATTTAAAAATGGAACTGGCTGCAACACTCAAAATTGTGAAATAACTTGTTGAAGTCCATGATAGTTCAGAAGTACGTATTATCACAATATTGTGCGCATGGTACCGACTTAGTAGGTAGGTTGTAAATTTTTTTCGCCCTATTTACCCTACGGTTCAATTCACGCAAATATGCGCTATTTGCACTATATGCACGCAAACGGTCGGTTCATAACTTGCTAAACAGTCACCACGATAGCATAATGACGTCATCTTTGACGTCACCTCCGGCCGCAAACAACGCTCACAGAAAAGTGGTAGTGCAATGTATGCACAAACGTCAAACTCAAATCTTGACAGATAGATGAGGAGATTTTTATTGTTGTGGTTAGAATGTTGAACGTACAAACATCTGTTCACAAAAGGATGCCTTGAAATGCAATACTTCTATTATCAATAATTGATGTGAAGGGATTTTTTTTGGGTCAATTGCGAAAAAGCAAATTGACAGTTAGCAGATGTTATAAGCGCGGCTACATATCGGTTCACATCGTTTGCGCGCAAACAGTGCATATTCTCGTATATCAGTTATGAACCAAGCTTTTGCAATGTATGCAGTGACAGCAGTGTTTGCGTGATTTAAACCGTAGTGGTCCCTTGTAAGTAGGTAACTACTTACGTTTGACTATATACAGGGTTATTGGAAAAATGCTAACAACTTCTTAGGGTTGACTTCTGCTAGTCCTTACAAACATTTTGAGATGTTTTTTGTTTAGATTTTTTTATTGTATATTTATTTGTGTTTTTTTAAATAGTTTTTTGTCTGAATAAATAAACCTACGAGGACCACCTGATGTTAAGAGGCTTGTGCCTGTAATGTATTAATTCATATTTTTTATTACTTTAAATAAATATTCAAAACTCTCTTCAAAGGGAGCACGGCGCAGTCGGGTAAAAAAATTAAAAGATTTTTTTTTCATAACAAAAAGTTACTCATTTAATTCTTGAGAGCACAGTGTTCCATAAAACATACTTACCTACTTGTAGGTAGGTACCTACACATCATTATGAGATTTTTTACTGTCGATAGGTGACCCTTTGTACGTAGTATTATTATGCAGCAGTTATTTGGAGCAAAGTCTCCCCTTCTTGGTTGCGGTTTCCCTATCTACATACCCCGGCTACTCTTTTTTACTCTCCATTCATTCTGGCAACATCAACGCTACCCCTCCTCTCCAATAAAACAAAAATATTCTTTATACACGAGATACTAACTTATTATACTGCAGTGTTATGACCACATTAAAACGCAAAATAAATGCTTTAAAATGGCACCAGTGTCAATGGCGTAAACTACAATTTAAATTATTTGAAATTTCATAATAATCATTAAGACATTCGCCACAAGGAATTAAATGCTGAATTCAGTCACGGACAAATGAACCAACCTCTTTCATGGGGGTAATTGTCAATATGGCGGATTGAACGATGAGAGCAGTACCTTGTGGTTTGTTTATAGAATATAAAAATATCACCGTGTGATTTAGGTACCGAAAGGTGGACAAAATAAGTCTAGATCGTCACATTTTTAGTGGCGATTGTCTACGTTTTCAGAATTTTCACAAATTCGAATAACATTTTTAAATACATATTAAATTATTTACATTACTTACGAAAACGTAAAAAATGATATTTTTGACAGATTGAGGGGTAAATTATGGAATTATCGGCATAGGTGTTCATAACTGTTAAAGATAATACCAGCAATTTGATTTTAAACTCGCGAATACAATGATACCTAGAATTTTGAACTTCCTAACTTATAATGGTTACGCTTGGTAGCTACAAGAGTGATTTTTTTTTATAGAATTTTGAATTTCCCTCCATAGACGTCAGTGTTCCATGGTTGCGCACAACCAACACATTCACACTCGATTAATAACTTTTTTGTTGGCTTCCCGATTGTTGTTAGCTACCTTAGCACTTATACTTTATTTGAAACTTTTGAAAAAGATGCTTCACATGTACCTATTGTATACTTAGCCATCAGGATTACAAATTTTTAGCGAACAAAATTTTCTCACCTCGAGGATCGTACCCACGTCGCCCAATTATTTATGGTGTTTTTTTAAGTATGGCTATCGAACAGCCATACCTGATTTGATATATTATTTTCGTAATCGGGTATACTTAAATTTATTTACCTAATCGACTGGAGGACACCTCGGTCGTCCTTTCGGGAGCCATCATGGCGTCGCATCGGCATGCGATGAGCATTACGCCAGTTGCCTGCGACCTACTCTTCTACGGCGGAGAGGAAGCGATACAACATCATTTTCCCAATTTCGCTCCGCATCTTCCTCCTGCGTCATCATCACAGTCTCCGCAAAGCAGACTGCGGCGTCATGTCCTTGTTCGTTATTGGCCATGGCACAAACCAAGGCTGACAGGGCAAATGTCATGTACTTACAATGGCGACACTAATCACTGCTCGCGGCCCCGCCCAGGCTGGTTACTCTGCGCGTGTGTTCTGTCGTATAGTCTAGCCCAGTGCAGTGTAGCAGATCATAGACATTTTCCGACCGGCCACCCGGCACAGATAGTGACCGAAACAACCATGTCCTTTCAGTAACTGAGTCAGATGGTAGGTCAGTGCTCCATGTTTGTGCCGTAACCACTGCGTTAGTATAGTCTTGAAGGCGAAATCTCTATGAAATCTATCTATATCTTTTCACGTTTGACAGCTGTCATCTGAAATTAAGTTCTGGATGAGATTTAAGGCTTTTGTAAAGTAACTGAAATAAATTGAAGTAGGTATGTAGTTTATTACCAAAGATAATACAAACTTATGCGAATGTATCGAATGTGTGTAACAATCTCACGTGACTGTGTGAGACTATTACCCATGCGAGTGAAGCCGCAGGTAACAGCTATAGTATTCAATATAAAGTCACAATTGTGACATTTTCGAACACGTGGTATTAAAAGCTATCCCCTTATAATAAACGTGTAGCAATGCACAAAAGAGATTTGCAGTACAATAGTTGCTATAATTAAATTAAATATAATTATGTAAAGGGGTATTTTTTTGTATGGGATACCATTGTGAATAATTATCTCCGTTTATCAATACGCGTATTTAAGTACATACATATAGGTAACAACATATTTTGAAATAAGTAAGAGTTCGACCTCACATGGAGTACAGCTCTCACCTCTGGGCCAGAGCTCCCCAAGTCCCCAGTACCAGCTTCTTCCATTTGACCGCATTCAACGCAGAGCGACTCGAATCGTCGACGATCACTCTGCATCTTTTACCGTATATATCACGGGGAGTGTTCTGAGGAACTGTTCGATTTACTACCTGCAGCTCAATTTCGCCGCGGGATTTCACGACAAAGCATGATGTTTCATCAATTTCATGTCGACGTCTGGAAGTCCACAACCTTGCGATTTTTAGGGCATTTTCTACCTCGCACTGCCACATTATGGAACCAGCTGCCAGGTGAAGTATTTCCGAACAGTTACGACTTAGGAACCTTCAAGAAGAGAGCATATTCCCTCCTGTTTTCAATCCCATACATTAACTTTAAGAATCTCGTTTGGTTTCTTGGACCTACATAAAGAATGGTATAATACCATGGACTGCCCATGGCACGAACAACACGTTGATCGATACATTGATGGTGTACATCCTACTACACACACATTTTTATGCCTGATAGATTAGCCTTTGACCACTATCTGACCTGATGGTAAGTGATGATGTGGTCGAAGATGTTGTTCAGGCTAACCTAGAATTACTGGCTCTCAAGGACAGCTGCCGGAACACACCGTTAGGTGCTTGGCGACAGATTTTCTACTTGAGGGTGGTAGCTAGCAAGGCGGGTATTCGCAAAATGCCCTACTATCATGCTATAACGACTGCTATCCTAAGACAACAACCAGGACCAACGGCTTAACGTGCCCTCCGAAGCACGGAAGAGCTCAGTAGTAATGTAACCAGTGGTCACCCATCCAAATCATGACCGAGGCGGACGTTGCTTAACTTTGCTGATCGGGTCAGAATGGCCAAGCAAACTTCGCTACGAGCGCACACACATCTACAAATGATCAAGCAAAAGATCTACATGTCACAGAGGCAGTAGGGCAAGTAGTTATTCAATAAGAAAAATCCAATCACCTTACAGAAATCAGGGATATTGTAGGTAGGTGCTTATGACAGATAAGGCAAGATAACAAGACTTATTGTTGCTTGGTAGTTATGCAGTATCAGTAATTTTATTATCAAATTATCACGTTTTCGTGACAAGAGATCGTTCAAGGGTGGAATTACAAATTATTGTGATAGTTTACATGTCATGTTATTGTTTTAAACATGATGCCGTGGACACCGTTCGGAGAGAGTGAAAAAAAAACACGGAGTAATAGAGTTGGCTCGGTGGATACTGGTAATGAGTCTAATAGTGGAGTGTTTCTGAGAAACAAAGCAGGATCTTCAGCAAATCTGTGAGCATGATTCTGTTGTTTTTAATTTTATCTAGCAGTTAAGGCGCAAATTGTACCTGCATGCCATCTCTAAACTAGATTATAAATATAATATTAGCGTATTTTATGCAACAGAAAGTATATAAAAGGGGTTTAAGAGAAATATGAATCGGAATAACGTTTATTATGGTATGTTCTCGGTATTAGCACAAATTTATGTTCTTGAAATAGGCTATTATTGAACCTGAAATCCGTGGCTGGACGAAATTTTAAAATGTTGTAGAATTCAAATTCAATATGCGGTCTATTTTTATGGGAAAATTTGACACAAAAAATACACATACGATGTGTTAGTTATCTAAGCAGACGCAGCTACAGATGACCATTTTGTGAAATTGGTGATGTTCAATTATGAAATTTCCAAAAAAAATATTGATTCAAAAATGTGCCCAGTGTTATAATAATTAACTTAATGACAATTAAACCGTTATATCTACTGTTTGCAATGGACATTACTGACTTAATAGGAATAGGGACATGAAAAGAACCCCTCAATGTTTTATGAGCGCTATGTTTAAAACTCAAAATATTTATCATAAAAAAAATATTTGTGTAGGTAGCAAACCGCCGTTACTGATAAAACTACAGTTATTGTATATTTCTTCAGCTTATATTTAGGTACTTAAGTATATCAGATTCCTTGTTCCTTAATCACGACGACGTCCCGAATTAAAGAGCATTGGTTCTTCGTGCATATAGATGTATTCTTTGTCTGAAAATTCAGATCAGTGGTAAACAAAAACTCCACGGTTTCCACCCATGTTTCGGGCATATTTGAAGTAAGCATCTGCAGCAGACATAGGTATGAATAATGTTCTATTTTGAGTGTCATTGCTATGAAAAAATAATATGGCTGGGTCTTTAATTCAATTCCTACATTGTTTTCGTACCGAAAAATTTCGGCCTGTTTCAGAATGTTCGACTAAGTTCAGGTTATACTACCCAGAACTTATTTATTAAATAAACATTATCTTTGCGTTTCACAGTCATCGATTACCAAAACCATGTTAACTGTAATTTTTACCTTCAGTGATTTTATGTGTTGGTTAGCAACACGAAACTTTATTAGGGCATTCTGAAACGGAACCTAAATGTACTTCTTCTAAACTAACTAAAGATATAATTTCGAAGCATTTCAAGATATCATTATTTTAGTGTTTCGTTTGTTGTATTCACTGGTAGACAAATAATATAACGCACGTCTGTCCTGGGAAATTAAATAAAAAATTGTAAATTTTGAGCCAGTAACCTAGTGTATTTACAAAAGTACAACACTAAGTTGATCATATAAAATATATCTATGAAGTGAATTTTGATTCATAACCTCGCCTAAAAAACATATTCTAAGAATAGATTTCTGATTTTCTGAACCACTTCGACTTTATAAAACATCTTTGCGTGAAAATCATAGCTGTAAAAGTACCAACCTAACAGCAAAAAGTGCACATTGATACATATTTCTATTTTAACCATTTTTTTAAATGCCCGATAATTATTACATCTACGAATAAATATGAAATCTATCCGTAGATTTACATATAATAGGCAAATAAGTTATTGTATCCGTTTATACTAACCAAGGAATTGGTAGGTTTCCAGCAATATAAGGAAGTCTTACGATGTGCTCTCGATGAATTCTTCTGATAGTAAAATCGATGAACACGTCAAAGTTGCCTTAGTTTATAAAGATCTTATTATTATTATATTTCTTTCTTATTATATTATGATGAAAAATAAGGTTAATACTGACTATTCAATATAGAGTATTACTTAGGTATGTTTAATTGTAGATGGCGTCCCAGTTCTTTGGTGAATATCGTGAATCCTATTCGGAAGAGCAGAGGTAGTGCCGTGTTCGATTCCAGCCCGACGAGTGACGTAAACAGAGATGATGCAAAAAATCAGGACACAGCACTTGTTTTAAGTAGAACTGAAAAGGTAAGTAATATTTGTGGTAATATTAATATAGTGAACTTAGTCAAAATAAATAGTTGTGTGTACCACTTCTGTTAATCACATGTTAGTAATTTACTCATTAAATACAACACCACGAATATATTTCTTTTGCACAATAGTACATTATGCAACAAGTGCGCGAAGTTGTTTATTAGAATCGAGACGGGTTTTAGGAGGTTGAAGGGCCTAAATGGAGTAAAACAACGCGCACGGGTTCCATGCGACGTTTTTCAACACACTTGCGAGGAAAGAATACGAAAATTTCGATACGAAAATATTTTCCTGATCTTTTTCATGGCAATAATAATCTGATTAAGAAGGTTTATAATTAAATCTTCTTAAGTTCTACTTCAGTGGGTTATAAAACTCTTTGGTTTGTTTTTTAATGAAAAACGAACGAAACAAACTATAATCTCCTTCGTGAGATGTGTGGAAACATTGTTTTTTTTCTAAAACGGTAAAACACTAGTGCGGTAAAGTAAACAAAAAGCACGAGTGCGTAATAGACTATATTATGACACTAAAATCGGTACATTTAAAGGACCTTTATGAGCGAGTGTGTTGAAAATAACTATTATATATACTTATTATACTACACCCACTCAGAAAGTGTCTCATTGCTCGTTCAAAAACGTGTTATAAAGTTATTGATATTTCCCTCATATATGCGCGGCGGGAAAAGTTACATGGATTTTCATTCCTGCCCTCCGTAGCAGTGAAGGAATGTTGTATGAAATTCCATGCCGGCCCTGCTAGCGATCTTTTATTTGGCTGCGAACATAAAAAATACCAATGTCAAATCTCAAAATGGCTTTATATCAAATAATTAGAAAAAAATGGTGGGTTTTTGTACTCGATTTTCAATGAAATGAAGTTGGCAAAAATTATCTGCACTACGAAAAGAAATACCTGGGAATTAGTATTGTTTTTTTTAACTAAATTGATAATTTTACAGTACGCTTATAATTATTCTAAATAATTTTCCAAAATGTCATCTGATAGTGAAAGTGACTATTTTATAATGATGACGCCACCAGAAATAAAAAATACAGCTCAAGAAGTCATAAAGAAGTTACTTCCTGACAAGCCTCGGGAAAATACGAGAAAACTTATAATGATTTTATTTTCCTCGTAGGGGTAGTATAAAGCACTAATGTATCTTTCGGGAGAAAGTTCTATTTCTGTTCAAGAGTGTTTAAGCCCGACGCGCAGCGGAGGACTATAACGTACTCTCCCCGGTATACAATGTAGGTACTATTCTACTGCGAATGAAAGAAAGTTGAAAGAAAAAGTTGTACAGAACGAAAGCGATTGTTCTACCGAAATAACGGTCCCACATTTCTACGGTCTGCCGACCGTAGAAATGTGGCGTAGGTGACGACGGCGACCGACGCGCGACGTCTTGCGTTTTTGTAGCCGTAATTATAAGTCCCACGGAACCCTAAAAATAGTTCCTCAAATAAATTTCATTTTCAGAGTGAAAAATCTGAATCACCTGTTAAAAAACTTGGAGGTGGTTCTAACATAGTTGTGAGCATAGTTTTGGTAGAAGCAAATGGTCTTCCCAATTCCCCGACTGACGGGTTTTCCCATGGAGTATACTGCAAGTTACAGTAAGTAGTACAGACTGCGTTATTTATTAATTAGCTTTACCTTTTGACTCACGAAGATACGCCCTTGTACACATTTCCAGTGTATACCTACCTGCCTAGCCAAGCGATCATATTTTATTGTTTTACTGTAGGTATGCAGGGTTGGGCAAAATACATGATTTGATTTAATTGACATACAAATTAAAAAAATCTGTATTGCAAGTAATTTGAAATTTAAAATACAAAATACAATATTTTAGATATTTATAATTGAAATACAAATTACAAAATAAGTAATGTAGACCAGCACTGGCTGAAAACAAGATTAATTAATCAGTAAAACCAGAGTTTCTTTCCGTGAACACTAGATTTTTAAATGTACTGTCAGTTTAAACAGCCTCTTGTTGGAGAGTGAATAAAGCTGTTGCCAGCTATAACAGCTGCTTTACCATCATTATGAAGCGCTCGTAGCCAAGTTTGCTTAGCCATTCTGAATCGATCAGCAAAGTTAAGCAACGTCCGCCGCGGTCATGACTTGGATGGGTGACCGCTGGTGACATTACTACTGAGCGCTTCCGTGCTTCGGAGGGCACGTTAAGCCGTCGGTCCCGGTTGTTGTCTTAGGAAAGCAGTCGTTACAGCATGGTGGTAGGGCACTTTGCAAATGCCCGCCTGGCTAGCTACCACCCTCAAGTTGAAACTCTGTCGCCAAACACCTAAAGGTGTGTTCCGGCAGCTGTCCTTGAGAGCCAGTAACTCTAGGTTAGTCTGAACAACATCCTCGACCACATCAACACTTACCATCAGGTGAGATAGTGGTCAAAGGCTAATCTATCAGGCATAAAAAAAAAATTACATTCGCCTTGTACTCACACTCACGGTCGCTAAATGAAGGTTGAAATGTATTTTAAAGCCTCAAGTATTTGATATAGGTACTAATTACAAAATACCTCGGTGTCAGGTATTTGAAATACAAATTACAAATTACATTTTAAGAAAATGCAAATACCAAATACGTATTCTATTACAAAATTACAAATTTGTATTTGTATTTCAATTACGTATTTTAATTACAAGTAAATCAAATACTGCCCAACCCTGACTGTATGTACAATTAGCATTTACACCCACACTAAGACATCTTGTACAAACGAGGTCTACCCGTCTAATGCGCATCAATAGTTTTCTGTGCCTTCGTGAGTGAAAAGGTCTCTAGTTACGCAAGTTGTACGCATGCTCGATTTTTAAATAGTTTCCTACCTTGGCGAGATGTAGGTGGCAATTTTACTATACTATTTTAGGGTATTATAGTCACGCTCTCCTTGTTAGCAACCTCCTCCAAATCACAAATAGTCAAGCATCTAACAGTATATTCCATTTTCGAATTACTGATAGGGCTAGTTTTGATCACTATCTCACCTGTTGGTAAGTGATGATGTGATAGAAATCGCTTAGACTAAGTCTAGATCGGAACTCGCTCTGTATAAAAGCTGCTGGAAAATACCGTTAGATGATGTTTTGGTGCAAATTTTTAGCCTAAGGGTTGTAAGTACTTTTAGCTCTCTATTTTGTCTTTGTCGAAGTTTTTAAGCCGGACGAGCACACGAAACGTGCCTTGCTATCATGCGTAAATGACCTACGATGTCTCTTCGGTGTATCTATTGTTAGATAGATACCAATAGACTTATCTAAAGTACTTCGAATGATTCAAAAATTATATATTATTATTATAATATTTTTAAATTAGATTGGCAGCACAATCATTCAAGTCGAAGACTGTTCAAAACTTGCTACATCCAGTATGGAAGGAACGGTTTCAACTTAATCTGTTTAAGGACCATCTACTTAAGGTTTCTCTTTGGGATAAAGGGAAACAGAAAAACTTTATGGGCAGGTTTGTACACTTATGTATAAATAATAAACCTAAACTTAAGTTTATGCTACATCAAGTCATGTAATTCTTTTAACACTAGTAGGTACGTTTTTTTTATTGTGACGGAATACGCTCGAGGTCCACCTGATGTTAAGCGGATCAACCTCTGCCTATAACAGAGGCCTGTAATTTTTGTGGCTCTCAAGGACTGCCTGCCGGAACACACTGTTCAGTGTTGGCGAGAGATTTTCTACTTGAGGGTGGTGGTATCTAGCCAGGCGGGCATTCGCAAAATTCCCTTCCACCATGCGGTGAAGCTCAAGTCGGCTGTGGGGATCGAATCAGGGATCTGCGCCACGGCAGTCCATAGCTATAACCACTCGGCCATCGTTGCATAACAATAGTTAAATAAGGCTTTGGAAACAACGACAGTAGAATCGCCCCCTGCGAAGTTCTCATGTTCGTGTCCTAGCGTCGCAGGTGTGCGTACTCTCGCTGTTTTTGTATGGGAATTTGGTCTTTATATATTTTTTTATATTAGCTATATTTCTTCCACAATAACTGTATAATAATTTTCAGTTCTATACTAGATTTATCCCAGTTGGAACAGGAGAGAACTCACGAGATCTGGCAGCAGCTAGACAATGGTTACGGAGCCGTCCATCTATCGGTTACCATTTGCGATATAAGCAAGAGGACAAATATGCACGAAGAAACACAAGAATTAAAGAGTAATGGCCTGGAAGATAAGCATGTGCGTAATTTAGGTATTATTAACCCACTATACCAATTATAATATACGAATACCAAAGCAGCTATACAGAAATTTTTTGAGAAACTATCATAAAGACGGTAAAAAAATCAAATAGTTCCCTTTCGTCTTTCACTGTATTATTACATAATAGAAAGTTTTGCTACATATGCTGTCAATTACAGGAAAGGGCACATTACTCCGTCTCCGACTGTTCACAGATCTTGTAATGTTTAGAACTAAGACAGGTTGGCATGCGATCGGCCTTGATTAGACAATTCGGCGTCATTACGTTATTACAGTAGTTAATTTGTTATCTTCGGCTTGCATTTTGGGTGGAATAATGCAAAGATGCTGATTTCACCATTGATGATTTGTCATATTATTATATTCATAAGAACAGTTCCGTTTTCATTCTAGTCTATACTTAATATGTTTTTTTCCTTTAATTTGTAGGTATTATTCAACCACACCACAGACTGGAAGCTAGTCGGTCGCTTACATGTAAAAGTAATATCTGGCAAAGGTCTAAGCGGGAGGCCGAGTGCATATTGTTTTCTGGAAGTAGACAATGAAAGAGTCAGGACCCACAGTGCTAGAAGCAGCGCGGAGCCTACATGGAATAAGAGTTTTGTATTGTAAGTTACACTACGGATTTTTGAACTCGGCTCTTAAACTGTGATGTATTTACAATGTTTCCTGAGCATAAAGCGCAACGCCACGTAGAGCATTATGAGTGGCCGGCTAGTGGCCGGCCAAGACCAGAAGCCCATATTTTTTTCCTAAATTAGATATTGACTCGATGCTATTAAGGGATAATACAAGCTGGCTTATATATGAAATATTTAACTTCTCGAACATTTTTAGAGCCACTTGACTGGTATTTTGTTGAAGTATTTGGTCTTTTACTTAATAATAAAAGCATGGATAAGATTTCATAACGAAGCGTCTCTTAGGAATCACGATATAAGCGCCATGCTCGGCGACGATAGATCGTTGCAGGCGGTGGTTTCCTTCTGCCAAGCGGTAATGGCGCAGAAGGAAGCCATGGAGCGGGTCATCATCAGTAAAACAGATCTGGTGAAAAGTTGATTATTAAACAAAAGGTTGCTTAGAGACTTCTATTATCGAGAATCTTTTGAGGATATAGTGATGCTACGTTATACTCGTAGGTATAATAAATAATGTACAAATTTGCACCATAAATTTTCTTCAATTCCTTCCCCCTTTTCATACAGTGGCAATATGTGTTTGTTATCCCTTAGAGTTGGAGCTATTCCCGACCTTGAATATTTCTACATCTTTGTTTTAGTAATGTTTATGACGTCACTTCGACTCTAGATCTCAAAGTTTACGACAGCTCAATAATGACTTCTCTGCACAACGAATCTCTGGGTAGAGTGTCTATACCATTGTTGAGGATAAACAATGGAGAGATGAAGTGGTACGCACTGAAGGATAAGAGTAAAAGGAGTAGTGCCAAAGGAAACTGCCCCAGGGTGCTTTTAGAAATGTCTTTCTTCTGGAATCCAGTGAGTAGCAATTTTTTTTTACCTAAACATTTTTTCTTGTGATTGAACAAAGAAAAAACTGACTTCATCTGGTTAAAAAAATGACTAGATTAGAACTTCACAGCCTCATCTGCCGGTAGGCTAGCCTTTGACCACAATCTCATCTTATGACTAAGTTTTGATATTAATGAAGATCTGGTAAGCAGGCTTTACTTAGAATGGGATCTGATTCTCAAGGATAAATGCCAGAACCCACAGTAAGATGCTTGGTGATTTATTTTACGTAATAAATAAATATGCCCTTCCTCCATGCACTTAATAGGTAAATTAATTATTGTTAGGCATTTTGTGAGCTCTTTGAAAAATTGACAAACTAAGTATCTTTGGACTAGATGGTGGTTTCCTGGCAAGTTCCCTATATATTATGGTGTCTCAAAAATCATCAAATACGTAAGATATTTAGTTGTAATGTAAATAATATTACATCGTAGGTACTAATCAAATGTATACTTTGATTTTAGATAAAGGCATCACTTAGAGTGTTCAAACCTAAGGAACTGAAATACATAAAGAAACCAGAAAAGTTTGACATAGCTCTAGTTTACAAGAATTTTGAATTTGTACGAGACACCTTTGTTTTTCTTCATAGCATCAATGAAAGTTACAAGTAAGTATATTATATATAGAGAAAAGAGATACAGAGAGAGAGAGAAATATGGAAGGAAAATATTCAAAGACTATGAATATGAATAATGAGTATTAGTTTTTGTATAGCTTGGCCCGCTTTGAAATAAGCTTTATTGCGCTCGATCGGGAATCACACAGTAAATCGGGATAAAAGTATCCCACATCCTATTCCTACGACCTCTAAATTTAATTAAAATTAAATTCAGTGTGACTGGAAACAAACATATGGACACCTAAGCCTTTATAATATTACTAGCTACGCCCCGCGGTGTCACCTGCGTAAAAAATAATAATATAATAATAATAATAACACACACATGAGCCTAAGTGGAAGAATAAACGAAAAATCAGCAATGTTTTTGTCGTTCCTAAATGTAACACAGTATTTGCCAAGAGATTCTCTGGTTTTCTGGGTGGTCATATATACAATCAATTGGCTAAACACATTAATTTGAAAAAGCTTAATTATTATAAACTTAAAAAAGCTGTTACAGATACATTATACACTTATAGCTATGAGAAAACAGAATCACTATTAAAATAAAATTACTTACTCCAATAAGATATATAATAACTCCAATAAGAGCACTCATTTAACTGCACTCCTCATTCCACATACACACACACCACACACACACACACACACACACACACAAACACACCCTCATACGCACATGCACCCACATGCGCGTTCATTCATACACAAGCAAACATTTTAACACACCATAAAAGGAACTGAAATACAATCTCTGCCTGCAGATGCCTCAGCATAGCAGCTCTTTTTATGATAAATCATTTACAGTCCAAGCAGTTCGCTTATGGAATGCATTGCCAGTTTCCATAAGGCAAGCACAGTCACTCCCTATTTTTAAAAATCAAGTAAGAGAATGGTACTTCTCGCTTAATAATCCGTCTCTAAAGTTGATTAGTTGATACTTATTTTTTTGTCTCATTCATTATTAGTTTATATATACATATATATTGTTATTATTTATATATATGAATATTTATGTATATATTATTGTATGTTTTATATATATATTATTAAGTATATTGTATGTGTGATTAATGTTTATGTAATGTTATTACCATAGTGTAGGTTACATAAAGTACCTATTTAACTTAAATGTTTTTAATCTAGTATTATACACCACCGTCATTTATCATGGCTAAATTTCTCTCCATCCAAAGGTTGTCTGGAAGAGATCGCTTTTTAGCGATAAGACCGCCAATTGTACAACATTACTAAAGTTTATGTTATTGTTTATAATGATTATGTTATTTTGGTGTACAATAAAGAGTTATCTATCTATCTATCTATCTAAAAGAAGGTATAGACTTCAATTCTTATGATTTAATATATTTTTATATTTTTATTTTTATATTTTTATTTTGCCCATTGTTCTATATGTAATTAGTTAAATTTCTCCATTTTCAATTTTCATAAAAATATATGTAATTCATAATTGTTATTTACTTTGATTCAATGCACTCTGTAACTGGTACAAATAATATGATATGTAACTAGGGGAAACGCAGATGCCTATATTACAGGCTTTCTAAAGTCTAGCTTAGGCATCTGAGGTTCATCATACATTATGTGGCCTATTAAATGTTTGTGTTAATTACGGTTATACATTGTCAATCTTGTAATTATCTTTTGTGGCAATAAAGATTTATTATTATTATTATATTATTATTATTATTATTATATGTACATTGTTTTGCTTTTGTATCAAGATTACTTGTGCTTATTTATAGTAGCGTATGATGTGATAGGCACAATTTATGTAAGCATATTAGAAATAATCTAGCTAGGTACATACATACATAAGGAATTGAAACAAACATAAATATATACAATAATCCTAAGATGAATCGTAGAATTATACAAACATAATATATTTAAACAATAATCATAAGATGTACCTACACATAAAAGATACAATTTCAAATTTATCTAGACGGTTTTTTTTTCTCGAACGCATGGAAATATGGCCATTATTTTCGAAAAATTAACACGCCAAGCTTCGAATTTATGGACAAGGATTGGCAATTCCATTGCAGGAGCGTTTTTTGATTATGGAACATTACAACACTCCAGAAATGTTGTATATGAAACAGCGTGCTCGGGTTATTAAATTTGTTGATCGGATCCCTTTTATAATTCTTGGCATACCAAAGTTAGCCTCTTTGTATTAGTACAAATTGCGTTCATATGGCTGTATAGCTTCTAGCGGTATAGCCTTAAATGCATTTGCTTTTCTGCACAGATAGGTAATAGAAAATTGGCGGCAAAGCTAAAAATTCGTCTTGATTTGTTATGTACATACTTAATAAGTATAAATTTAATAATATAAAATGAGTTCCAATGGTTCAGAGAGTGATATGGAGATTGTTTTTTTTGTACTCCATACAAATCTTTAAGATCAGTAGCCAAATTGGCAAGGAATAACCTACTTCCAGCGAAGTCAACAGAAAAATACATGAAAGTATATAAAAATTTTATGAGGGGGAAAAACGAAAAAAAAGTGAAAATTTTCTTCGAAACAGTATTTTTGGCAAATTTTAATGAGATTGATAGAACTAAAAATCCATCTACATTATGGTCAATTTATTCCGTGCTAAAATGTACAGTTTTTTTTAGAAACGGCATTGACTTGAAAATTTAACTACTTTACTACCGACAAACGACCGGATTCAAAAGTAAAATAGTAGATTGTCATACTAGGGTCGAAAGGAATCAATTCCCATTCGGCTATATTCCGAGTAGGAATTGATAACTTTCACCCGCGTTAAGCACTCTACTTTTCATTTTGAACTTAAGGAAAGATAAATAGTCGCTTTTCTAAAAATTATTTATTAAAAATAATAATTAAAAATTAACATAGTTACTAAATATTTATTGAGAGGTTAGAACTATTTGTGAAATTTAACGTAAAATTTTGTTTTGAATATTTACGGGCGGCTATAGCCAGAATAGGAATTGATGACTTCCACTCTGCTTTTCACTACAATACTAAGGAATACATATATAAAAATAGTAAGTTTTTTATAATATTTATTTTGATTATAATAACATGAGCAGTATCTATTTAAAATTAATGCGGCTATAGTCTAAGTAGGAATTGATGACCCTAAGTCACATCCGTGTTAAATAGTCTACTTTTCATTTAAAATATGAGGATAAAAAAATAGTAGTTTTCCTATATATTTACAAAAATATTTACAAAGATATATTAAGAGTTAGAATAATGAAATTTAGGGAAATTTTTAGTTGTTTTTTTTAATAATTACCTTATAGGTATTTAGTTACTACCCTGCGAAACGTAGTTGTTATTAATTGTTTTATAACTACAGAGTATTTCATCATATAACTTTGTTTACACGAATAGCTACCATGGTTTCGAGTCATTCCGACCCTAGAGAAGGAAGCATTACTATGAGTTTTTCCCACCCTTAGGTGGGAAGGAGCGTCTTCCACCCGCTACTCAGATTAAACAAACACTACTTTCCGAGAATGAGAAATGATAAATAGTTTCTCTTTTACTGTTGAAAACATAAGTAGGCAGGTTTTATTTTTTTACCTCCATTCTTTTAAGAAAATCACTATATATATGCTTCGGCGGAAATGGCAATTTCCTGTCTCGTATAAGTGAAGTCCTCGCCTACGGCGGCCTGGCGTTCAAACTCATTTTCGACCTGCAATTACTCGGACCTACTTCACGGCCTTTGCAATAATGTACTATCACTTATCAATGTTTTCTTCAACTTTGATGGTATATATTTATTAATTTCATTTCATTATATTCAATTATGAAATCTCAATTACATGTTTTCATTACAAATAAATGTTGAAATCTAAAGCTGACACATTTTTATCGCTAGATTAATGGAATATGCCGAGCCTAATCAGTTTTTATTACGATGTATGTACCTAGGGTGATTTCCTAATAATATGTTATTGTTTGTTAGGTCATTGTAGGAATCTAATCTTTAGAAAAAAATAAGACCTTATTCCTATTATTAATTACAACACACGTAATTTAAATTTATAACACTGTCATTAGACCATGTCTGTAATTAGACCAGTATAAATTGAAACATTTAAGAGATTTCACCACCTTACCTCAGATTCCACCTTAGGATGGTTGGATGGGTTAAAGTTAACTGCAGAGCTTAAAGTTAGGTATATTAAGGAGATTTTGTTATATTTAAAAAAGTATAGCTCCGATCGCGCTCAATCTAACGGGAAACGATCGGGGATCGCGGCCCGCGTGTTTTGATACGTGGAGCTATTTAAAAAGGTTGAAACTGAATTTTTAATTTAAAATTACACAAAATTTTGAAAAATATGACTATAAAATGGTGATAACTTTTTGACTATTGACACTAAAGACCTAAAAACAACGCTGGAGGGTCCGCTACCAGCGCCCGCAAATTACCAAATACAAAAACAACACACAATTAGGAAACAGACAAAGACAACACAAAAATATGAAATTTCTTACAAAAATATTTGCAAAAACAGGTTTCTGCAGTCTAGTGTAAGATTTTACTCTAGGTCGATGCTATTTAAACTGTCTAGTTGATTTGCGCTGCCAGAGACGCAAATTTTGGTAGGCTACACTCTATCTTTGGACGTGAAATCGACTATGTTGTATTCCTAATGTATGGGGAGCGGTTCACCTTATGTGGATTTTCTAAGTGTAATTTATAAAGATTTTGCTATATTTAAAAAAGTATAGCTCCGATCGCGCTCAATCCAACGGGAAACGATCGGGGTTTGTTTTGATGCGAAAGGTTGAAACTGAATTTTTAATTAAAAAATACACGAAATTTTGAAAAATATGACTATAAAATGGTGATAACTTTTTGACTATTGACACTAAAGACCTAAAATCATTTCATTGCTTACAACAAGCGATTTAGTCTGTGTAAAATTTGTCTAATTAGCTCGTATGTATATTATTATGAAGGTATAGATATATCCCTAAAGATAATTTTCTGATATTTACACCAGCCTGCGTAGCGTCACGCTTCGTGAAGCGTGACGCGCTACCGACTCATAGTAAGTTCACGTACAAACACCCGTGTTCTTCATATATAAGATACCCACTGTAAACCGGAGGACATAGTGCCCAAGGCACTACACCCGATACGGGTGCAGAAGGCATGAAGCTCCTTCTGCCTGCGTCTTTTGCTACTGCTGAAAACGTACCCGTTGTTGGTCGGTGGCATAACGACCCTATTGATAGGTTGTAACTAGAGGTAGGGCCTTTTGAAGGTCTACCTAGAATGTAAGCGTATGCCGTTTATTAGTAGGTTATTCCGCACTCAAAGTCAAAGTAATTTATTCAATTAAGGCGTCTACAACGCTCTTATGTAGGTCAATTACAAATTTTAGTATTGAAATATTTTACATTTCTTGATGTACCGATTTTGATTATTTGTTTTTATATTCGAAAGCTTTTCATATCGTCCCATTTAAATTTGAATGAGATCTGACGAGTACTATTTGAGTTATACCCAATAATGCGTATTTTATACTTGAAGTAAGGTGGTGTTTAGTTAAAAAAATATATTATTTATAGTTCGCGTAACTATTGTACGTGCTCACGTTATTCGTGAGATTGGGAACATATTTGTCACGATGTCAATTATATTTCTTTAAATTCATTGAATTATTACATTTTTTTATCACGTGTAAATGTCATGATTAATGCTTTGATGGTTTAAGGGGTAATTTATGGAATCACGTTCAATGGTGGTATATAACTTTTCAAGATATTACGAAAAATATTATTTTGAACTCGCGAATAACAAACATTTAGAATGGCTACCAAACCTAGGTTCAATATCTTTTTAGCAGTCTATCTCACAGATATATAACTCAATAAGATTCAGACTTTTTCCACGAATATTAAATAGTGGAAGTTTAAAAATTAGTGTTCGGTGCTCTACACAGTTGGATGCCTTGGATTACAAAATACGCCAATAGCATCAAGTGAACTCTATGAGGCTTCAAGTATATATGTGACATCAATTGAATACCCGCATCTTTTGTGGATCTGTTCTTCGTGAAACCAAAATGAGGCTCGTGCAATGACGCTCTTTGATATGAGATAGAAGTTGTTTTTCCAATACTTTAGACAGAATAGGAAGTATGGAAATCGCTTGGGTCAGATTTAGCTCCTGTCTAGAACACTGGAGTAATTTCTCTCTGTTTAATTAAATCAGGGAAGTTTCTTCTATCGACATTTTTCCATTAAGTACAGTTACTTTTTTAGCTACCGGCGGTATGCCTTTATTAAACAAAATACTACAAACTATATACATCACTACAGCTACTACAATAAAAGCATTTAAATAACCTATAAGTCATAGCAGACTCACAGGCAGTCCAAATGCTCCAGCCCAGTACCAGTTGGCAGCGTGCCCAACGTGCTGGCAGCATTGCCCCGTTGAATTGCAATGCTTATTCGTTGAGCCAAATATGTGCCAGCATTTTGATTCATTTAGTATAGTTACTAATTTCTTTTTTATGTGATGGTGTGGCAAACAAGCAGACGGCCCACCATGGTAAGCGGTTACCGTCGCCTATGGACATTTGAAACACCAAGGGCGTTACCAATGCATTGCCGACCCTTTAAGACTCTTTTAACACCTTTAAGACTTTTTTAATATGGTGTAATAATGCAACGAATAGACTACCACCTTTACTAACACAGTTTTTAATGACACAGTGTTGTTTCCGGCACAAGTATTAGAGAACCAGGCCCCATTATTTTGTTAGGGCACCTTTTTTTAGCGTGGATGTTAGGGCGATCTTCATGCATTGACACTTTGCTGACGTCCCATATTTCTGAAACAAACGTGAGGGTTGACGACGTGGCTAATGAACGGAGCACGTCGAGCGGCGCAAATATGCTAATCTCGGTAGTATTTTTAATTAATCGCTCACGTTATTTAATTATTACATAGATCTGTTTCGCTCACTCGTATGTGAAACGAGGTCTCTCCGTCCTAAGCCATCACTCTGAAATTTTTCAGAGATCACTTCGTCTTAAGGGTTTCGCTTGGCAACAGCCCGTAAACAAAAAATTAAATCGTTAGTTCTAGATGTAGATTTTATTTGCAAGACTGAAAAGTTGTTATATGGCGCGAGTAAGTACTTGTATTGAATTTTGAGCGAAAGGAAGATTTCAAAGGCACGAGACCCAAAACAACTTTTCTGCCGAGGAAAACACACGATTTTTCACTTCACTACAGCGAGAAGCAATGTGAAAGAAAAGCAGCTAAAATAATATATGAAATTAGTGTTTATTTATTTATAGTAAAAAATAAAAGTTAAATCATTTCCACTCACTCCTCCCGCAAAATATAAGTATTGAAAAGATATTTCACTAAACTGTTGCTCTATGTTATGAATTTTGAAAGCATTCCAAATGGGAAAACTGCATGGATGGCTATACGGTACGGGCTCCTTGTCCACATTGTTGTAGCAACAATGTTACTGCATTTTTTTATATAGTTACTGTATTAATTATCAGTTTTCGCAAATCCCATGATTAATTTATTTGTAATGTATACACTGATATTATATATAAAAGGAACAAAGTATACAAAAAAACCTACTGCCTACACTTTAAAGGGTTTCGATATTATACATCATGGTTTGGCTTTTAACAGTGTGTTTTACTTACCACCTCCACTTTTTTACTAGCCGTTTGTCATTGTTAAATCTGCCGAAGCATATACTAAGAAAGTCAAATGTATTTTAAGATCGGTTTGATAGTAATTTTTTTTTATTTTGCAGACGTCTGTTTGAATGGGATAATCAAGAGTTATCCTTTGCAGCGTTGTGCTGTTGGTTGTTATTTTGGTACTATTTCAAACTATGGACTGCTCCGCTTCTACTCTTGACACCATTCTTTTACTTTTGGATCTGTAATCGACATCAATGTAAGTATTAACAATAATTTAATTATTATTAAATAAAAAAAATATACCTAGATGCCTTTTAGTTTTACTCAGTAATAAAGTCATATAAATAGGTAGTCGCTAGAAAATATTAAAATTGATAATTGGAACTGTATAGGCCATTTATATGTAAACACGGACCAAAGTAGCTCTTTAAGCCCTTAGGGAGCTAATGATTTCAGTTCGGAATTTGGATATTGTTAGTAAATTTTCTGCGCGTGAACTCAATGAAATATAAACTTTGTGGTAAAGTATACCTACTTAAAAAAAATAGTGCGTCCTTAATTAAGATAATATTGTGCTTACCGGACAGCAAAAAAGTGATAAAATGTCTCTTACTAACAAAATCCCGTGAACAAGTTTTGAAAGTTCATGACGTTTGTCTTTTAGAGAAGCAAGTACGTTTAATTCGAATATTTGTTACCATACATGGGAAAACATACAAGAATGTTAACATATGCTTACGCCGATTTACGGGTTAATGTAAACCAGTATTTAAATTTAAAAAACTGCTAACAGTTCCCTGTATATATATTTATGAAATGTCCAAGTTTGTAACGAGCAATATGTATCTATTTGAAAGTAACGACAATGAGAATAAAAGAACCACTACTCATGTGCGTCTTAGGCGTGAGCCAGACAGAAGAGACGTAAGACGGAGACGGGGCGCGGACCTTTGTCTCTTCCGCGTCTCTTTCATACAAAATGTATAGAAGCGTCGCGACGCAAAACATACAGAAGAGGCAGGGTGCGGGCGCGACGCTTTTACGTCTCCGCCTTTTATTCGAAACACACAGGAGAGACACGGCGGAGACGCGGCGGAGACACGGCGGGGGCGAGGTCGGGGCGCGGAGTGGCATGCCACCCCGCGCCCGCTCTGACTGCGTCGCGTCCGCGACGCGTCTCTTCTGTATAATTCAAAAAGTCGCGTCTCTGCCTCGTCTCCGGCCCGTCCTCGACGCGTCTCCGTCTTACGTCTCTTCTATCTGGCCCACGCCTTAAGATGCCTATTCCTTCCCTACAAGTATTTAGGAACAACTGCTCCTACATGGCCCCATTAATGTACAATTCACTGCCCCATCACATAGTAAACCTCCCTTATAATAGGTTTTGTTCTAATTTAAAGAACTGACTGGTTGGGGAAAGTTTTTATACAATCGAAGATTTTCTATATACAATATCATGTCGATTTTACTTGTAAGGAAGTGCATTGTAGTATTCGTAATATCTATTAAAATTTTATGGGATATAGATATTATTATGATTATTTATTGTATGTTATAGTAGATAATATTAAATATTGAACCAAGATTTGCATATCAGGATTCTGATTGAATATAGAGAGACTTATTTTATAACAAAGTCGTAGAAAATGATTTTGTTCTATTATCAATAGTTTTTTTAATTTTTGAAATCGGTCCAGTAGTTTCGGAGCCTATTCATTACAAACAAACAAACAAACAAATCTTTCCTCTTTATAATATTAGTATAGATATAAGACCATAATTGTACCTATTTCAGTAAATAAATAAATAAAATAAATGTACAATTTTTCTGTTTTCAAAGAAACAAACTGTTGCGAATTAAATCACCTAAAACTTTCGATATCACCACCGCCAACCGGATTCACGCTATAAATTCTACACAATAAAAAGCCATATTTTTTTCAATGTCATTTATTTTTCATAATTGAAATTACAGCCGTTGAAAGATCCTTCATGAGAAACTACGGCATTATCGATACACTAGATCATGACGCAAAAGGGACCGATAAATCAAAAACTGACAAAAGCTTGACAAACAGGATACAAGAAATGCCAGAGATGACTTTGACAATCACGAACAGTGTTAATTATATAGCTTCATTGTCAGAAAAGTTATACAAGTAAGTAAAAATTGTTTCTGTATTCGATCTTAAGTTATACTTGACAGAACACCTTATATTTCACCTGTATACTGGAAAAAATAAGTCCAACCTACCTCTTCCTTCATACAGTACATATATTGGAACATGAAAGAGGGAGGGGGTACGGGCCTTATTGTTTATTGATACCTTTGAGCTTGACCACTAACTCATCTGATGTTAGAGGATAGTAGATAGCTACATGAGCAACCTACTAAACTAGGAAATGCCAAAATAATGTCGGCATATGAGATGAAACATCAAATTTACGTCGGGTTTTGAATACTAATCATTGCGACGCAGAATAAGCGCATGAAAATGGGCATGGATAAAACAGCAAGCGAGACGCGTACTCATTTCACCAAAGTTAGGATATCTTTAGTATAATATTATCCATAAAGTATTTAATTTACACATTTTGTTTCAGTTTGGCAAGCTTTAAAGTTCCTTTCCTGAGCTATCTCACAATGGTTCTGTTAGTTGTGGCATCAATCTGTTTATATTTGATACCGTTCAACTACTTAATGATGATTCTAGGTTAGTACTACTTACCCAGGTCCTTCTAGGTTAGTATTAGTTATAACCAACGGGACGGCGGACCGACTTCTAATACTGAATAGTATGAAATAACTTGTAGAAGTTGATAGTCTTACGATTTAAACAGTTTGTAGCTTACGTATGCACAGTCAATCTTCCACTAGTTATCGCTAACTTTTCAATATCGGAAGTCGATTAGTTTTATTTAAAGTTCACTATTTGCTATGATGCATCTTGCTAACATTATCGATTGTATCACTCGCCCACAATACTATTTGCCATCGGCAATAGATGCTATTACTGATACCATCCAGGTAAAGGCATATTGCCTAATTCGCACTTGATTCAGTTAATTTTGTGGAACTTAAAGACGACTTGATCAGAGTATAGATGATTTTTTATAAGGGACTAATTTTGATGTAGGTACTGGTATATAATACAAAAAAAAAATAACAAGATTGGATTGTAATAAGTTATGGATGTTGTTACATAAGACAATCGATATACGCGGAGACTAGATACGCGGAAACATTTCTTTTTTTTTATGGAAATCGGTAAAACTTTAAAAACTGTTCGATTACGAGTCACAAGTCACAACACTAATGTTGTCTTCAGTCGTAAGCAGGGACACTCTTCTACGGCGACGACTGGAGACCTGTACCTATACCTGGTGGACTGATGCTATCGTAAAATTCGCGGGTATCCAATGGATACAAGCGGCTAGCCGGTCTTTGTGGCGTTCTATAGAGGAGAAATTAGTTCAACAGTGGCCGTCTTCTAGCCGATGATGATAATAATGATGAAAATTTTCAGGTTTATACAAGTTTTCACGGAAGTACTTGAGGCCTGATAGAGTACTAAATAATGATTTCGAAGATTTCCTCTCGAGAATACCTGATACTGAAGTATTGGTAAGATGAATCATTACAATAAGGGTTCGAATACTGCCACATAAGCGTTCTTCTTATAGCCACCCACAGTATTCAGTTGCTCCTCTCATCGCCCATCAGGTTAATTTTATCAAACTACTTTTGAATGAGACGCTTTGTGGCTGCCACAGTATTTTTGAAATAGTGATGGTTCAGTGGCATGGCTATGGACTGCCGTGCAGCAGGATTTTCCGAATGCCTGGCTGGCTATATATCGACCACCCTCAAGCAGAAAATTTGTCACCGAGTACCTAACGGTTTGTTCCGGCAGCTGTCCTTGAGAGCCAGTAATTATATGGTTAATCCTGTTAACACCTTCGACCACATCACTTAACGTCAAGTGAAATTGTGGTCAAAGGCATAGCTATCAGTAAAAAAAAATACTCATACAATAGCACGGTCCTACAAAATACTTACCATCATTGTTTTTTTTTCAGATTGATTGGAAGGAACTGAACGTCCCAGAACCAAAACCAGCCAACGGAATTAATATTGGTAGTAATCCTTACACACTAAAAGGTTCTTTTATGTATTAGAAATTACGCATTGGAAAAACAACAAAGTATTGTGACAACTTAAAATTAGTTTCAGTGACTATTTTTCATTTTATTTCTAGGAATCGACTTTGCTAATGTTATGGATGTTAAAATATAATGTCGAATTAAAAAAAACAACACTGTTTATCTCACCTTTTTTATGTGTTAAGTGTTAAGTGGTAGCCTCTGCCTATAACAGATGCATTTTGTCACAAGTGGCTGTATGTACAAAATAAAACTATCGTGCAGGATATTCCCAACCTAGGCATGGTTGCGGGTGCGAATCCCGATTCTGGTTCAAATTTTTATTCGCATTATATAAAAAATCCATAAATAAGTAATGTTAACCCCTGTATTAACTTGAAAATATGACCATAAACATACTAAGTATATTAATTTACAGTATTCCTAAGGACGTCATAATTAAAATAAAACATAAAAGCGCTTTTGTTTGTATAAAATCATATTTAATTTAATAACTTATGACTAACTCGGTAACTAAATCTATAAATCACAATTTGTAATAAGTCTTACATATTTTGTAAATATTACCTTGGCCCTCTAAATTTGTACCTACTGAGATTACAATATAAGGTATTAAATAACTTAAAATATGATAACTACAAAATAAAATTATCAAGTCATGTGTTTTAATGTCGCTGGAAAGTGGTCCAAAGTATATTATAATGAATATAATTATTATAAACATTATCACAATTTTGAGCAAAACGATTGTATTCATACATTGTAAACTTTAGTTCAAGATTCTCAAGAAGTTGAGAAAATGAACATACAATTTGAACATTTAACAAAACATGTCGTAGAATAAAGTTTCACGAACTATATATACCAAAATTCTTAATACCTATTCATAGGATACAAAAACTCTTAAATCTAACAAAATGCGTATTGTCACTCAACATAGTTAATGATATTCTGCTTTTCCTTTCCATTGTTAAACATTTTAATCTCGGGAAATAGATTGGTAACTTAACTTTTGATGGTGTACTTATGACTCTATATGTATAATATATAAACAAAAAAAGAATATACCTCAGAATTAAAGCATTTGTATTTTTATTTTTGTAACTTTTAAAGATTTGTATTTTTGTACAAAATAAATACTGATTTGCATAAAACAAAATGTGTTATGTTTTCTTATTTTTCTTATATGTGTACTAAATACAATTTTAATACGGCAATATATAAATAGGAAATATATTAATTAAATAAAGTAAGAGTTACATTGGAGTTGAGCATGTATGGCACATTTTGTAGAGTACCTATCTATTTAATATTACCTACCCTATATAGTTGGCACTAGTTGTGACATAAGTCTATGGACCGCACAGTATATATCAATGTAATTGTGAAAAAAATCTATGGACAGCACAGTACATACCAATGTATTTGTGACAAAAATATTATGGACCGCACTGTACATACCAATGTAATTATGAAAAAAAATCTATCGAGCGCACTGTACATACCAATGTATATGTTATAAAAGTATTATAGACCGGACAGTACATACCAATGTATTTGTTATAAAAGTATTATAGACCGGACAGTACATACCAATGTATTTGTGATAAAAGTATTATAGACCGAACAGTACATACCAATGTATTTGTGATAAAAGTATTATAGACCGAACAGTACATACCCATGTATTTGTGATAAAAGTATTATAGACCGAACAGTACATATCAATGTATTTGTGATAAAAGTATTATAGACCGAACAGTACATATCAATGTAATTGTGACAGCAGTCTATGGACCGCACAGTACATACCAATTTATTTGTGACAAATATATTATGGAACGCACTGTACACACCAACCTATTTGATAAAAGTTTTATAAAGCACAGTACATACCAATGTTTTGAGACAAAGATATTACGGGCCGTACAATTTATTAAAAAGCAAATCGATAGCAAACCTGACATATATGTTACGTTAGGTACAATACATTTATACTCGCTAAAGCATTTAGCACAGTAAATGTATGCGATCGAAGCTATAATTTAATACATCAATTTAGTACAAGGTTCATTTGAAGTCTTCATTCTACCGTCTTCTCTCAGATCCAGATCTACTAACGTTGGGCTCCGGGACAGTCAGCTCTCGCCATTGTTTCTGAAATTTGTTAATTTATAACGTGATTTTTTTATCCTTAAAAACACGTGCTAAGGAGTTTATTTATTAAGACTGTAATTTTATTATTCCTCATTAGGTTCTCGTTTTAGTGAGTGGGTCGTTGTCATTAAGTCCTGAACCCTGATAGCTTAGCTGATGTACTTCCACCATGACTTAGGTGTGGTGACACGTGAGCCATTACCGTATGAAAAAATATAGTATAAATGCCGGCAAAAAGTTCATAATTATCTCAGTGGTGGAGATGAAAAGTTTTATGTTTTACATAATATTTTGTTTGTGGTCTCATGCCTGTAAATCCATAGAATTTAAAGTCGGCACTCGCACCGTAAAATACTTTGCTCACAAGATCAATCAATTACTAGGCTTAAATTCTTATTAGACTTCTTTGATACGTTGGTCGAGCAGTGTTGTAAAAATCTTGGATCCCGATATCCTCGGTTCGATCCCTAGGTAGTGAATTAATTGGAGTTTCCGGAAAAAAAATATTCAGTAGCTGTCCGGATTGTATTTTTTTTTATGATATTCTAACGGAAAATGTTAGGAGTCCACCTGTGAGCGGTACCTTCTGTCTACGAGTATAACAGATTCATTTCGCCACAAGTGACCAACTTCACTCCGCTCATCACCCTGAGAGATAAATTTGTTAAGCCTCTAATACAGTGATTCCCAACCAGTGGCCGGTGGACCACCGGTGGTCCGCAGGAGTCTAAATTTGGTCAACGAACAAATGACGAGAGCGCGGGTGGCGCGGACCGAGGAGCGGTAATGAAAATGTGGGGATCGCGGAGAAACAATTATATAAATAAACTTCGCGCGTTTATTTGCAAACTTCAGTAATGGTTATCCAAAAATGAGGGAAGTTATTATTCTGTTTCACCGGCACCCTTATCCTTCAAACTGGAACACAGTAACATTACCGCTTGGCGGTAGAAATAGGTATGATGGCATTATTTCCCCGAACGAACTCGCACAAAGAGTTCTACTGTTACTCAAAGTACTGTGCCTAAAACGTACATACCAAAAAGCGCTCCCCCTTTTACACAATATTAGGTATATGAGACTAGGCATAAATATGTAGCAAAATGTTAGTGTTTAGACACGCTAGGCCGGTCTTTCATTCATCAGATCAGACCGCTTAAAAGTTAACCGCCCAAATTTAAAACTATTCAAATTTTAAACAACCCACATTCGTTCTTTTATAGTTGGCTGTGAATACATTTATTTTATTTTACTCTCTGACGATTGAATACTGAGATTATGAGGATATAAGGGATTGATAATTATGTGATCCAACTCTCGAAGGAAGGAAGATAAAAGAATGATTTCTTTTATCATAAATTATGTAATGAATCTTACCAAAGTCTCATCGTCAGGAACTCTAGAGATGAAGTCCAAAATATCGTTGTTTGGTACTCTGTCAGGATTCAAAACCTTGCGCGTAAACTTGTAAATACCTAAGAATGAAAAAAGTTTTAATAATAACAAATGTTTTAAAAATATTTTAAGAAAACATTCAATTAATATTATAGCCCATTGTGGTATGGCATTTTTGGAATGCCCACCTGAAAATCTGTCGCTAAGCACCTAACAATGTGTCCCAACAGCTGTCCTTGAGAGCCTAGTAATGGTGGGTTAGCCTGAACAACATCTTTGACCACATTATTATTTAACATCAGGTGATATAGTGGTCAAAGGCTTACCTATCAGCTGTAAATAAACGTGGTATCAAAATCTGAAGAAGGTAGTAATCTTACCGAATGCCATGAATAAATAGTTGACAGGTATCAGGTACAGCGCCGCAGTCAGGGCCACCATAGCTGCCATCGCCAAGTAACTGAGATACGGCACGGCGAACATCGCCAAACTGAAATCATTGACAATAAAAACAACTCAATAAATATTCTAAAACAAAAAATGCACTATAATGTGAATAAACCAAAACATCGTATACCGTTTTATTTGTCCATTTTACATCGACTCGAATAATAGATAACTAATCGTGAGATCTCACTCAAATTTATATGGGAGTACATGACAATCACCAGCTTTCGATTATAAAAAAATAATCAAAATCGATATACCCTATAAAAAGTTTTGATATATACATGATACACACAACAAAACACCTACTCCTTTTTAAGTCGGTTAAAAATAGGGTATTCACGTGTAATTTTCTGCCTCGTTAATTAACTCATTTCGCTTTGGATTCTGGATTTGATCGAGCAGTTATTTTTAGACGATCAATTTCAGTGGCTGTCCGGTGTCTGAAAAATATCCGGTAGAAAACAATGGGCTCGCCTCCTACAATGTGGTTGCTACTTAGCCAGGGTAGTTAGTGTAGTGAAGAAATAAAAGAAGTATGCAAAATTATTATAAAGAGACAGCTTTTAAGAGTAGCTACTGGAACGCGACGTCATGTCAGTTGCATGGCGATAGATTATCTATTTGTGAGTATAGTAGCTGGGCTAACTGTACATTCATAAAATGCCAATGATATGGTAAACCTCCAGCTTGCAGTGAGATCAGAACCTTTCCACTTCATAGCTACACATAGCTATCGACATTGAGCCATCACTGCTTCGAAATTATAACAATAATCACATTTACAAATAATTATTGGAGTTCAAAATTTTTAGTTCCGGACGGGAAAAAAATAGACTCCGATAATTTTTAAATGTGATTTTCACTCAGCAGTACGTAACTTTAGTAATCTACAGAATAGTATTAATATTTTTAAGCTACATATTGCATAGCTTCTATCGCGGGCCTTGAGCGTGGAGACCGAATCCAGAAATTCAGTAACGAAAATAACCTAACACCCGTTTTCATTTTCAGAAAAGAAATCTGCAGATTAGTAACGTTAAGTCATGCAAGTACATTTTATAATGCTATTCTTTAAACTTATCACATAACAGATAAAATAACTTACTTTTTTACCCTGTCTATGAGAGAGCAGATGTAATCGATGCCATTCTTGATAGTGAACGTTAGATCTTGGAGTCCATTTAGTCTTGTTTTTAACGTTTTTTCGTCCTGTAAAAAATCTTAATATAAGTATATTGTAATTGTTATACGCATTTTTTTTATTTTATTATATTTTTTTTCTGTCGGTAAAACATATTTTTCATTATTTTATACTTTTTTTTTCGGCAGTATACCTTTATTTTATACTAAATATATTATTCAGTATTTTTCTCGTGAGGAAACCAGAGACTTCAGGGTTCTACTACAGATACTAGAGACATTTTTCTATTTACTCTTGTGAAATTTTTTATACATGAAAGTATATTAGGGTACCTACTCTTGACGACTTATCTCCAGAACATTTGCAATTTGGCAGGATACCGTTTAGTTGAAGATTTCCTTCTATACAACCTAGTGCGCTATACAACTTTGCTTGCTCCTGTTCCCCACAACAATACACCATACAACATTATCCTGAGGAAATACGCGAAATAAACCAGCCAAGCTGTAGCTACACCCGTCAACTGCCTTATCTTACGAACCGCTTATGCAGTAGAGCTAAGTCTTCAGGATAGATAATTTACTCGTATAAAGACTCAACTGATAAAATTGAATCCATTTTAAACTCAAGAAGCTTGCTGCTTTATAAATTAAAATTTTTACTTGTACAAGCAAAATGTTTGGTACTGCATAGCTAAGATTAGAGAAAGCAAACTTTAAACCATTCAGATATTATAGATATATAATACATTATTTATTTATAACTATTTGCTATTTTTACTATCTTCTTCACAAATCAGATAGTATCAACTACAATATTGCAGAGAACATTGAGCATGTAACGCAAATTGTTGTTATACAGTGGAAAAAAAGGTGGACCTAATATCGATCCTTGTCAAACTCAAATTTTTACTAAACACCCGGAAGAAGAAATGTAATTTATTATTAATCCAATGTTTTACAGAAGTAGGCGGTCTGGCAGCTGTTCCACGAATCACTTAGTGTGAACGTTTGCGGACGAGTGTACAGGGTTCTACACAATCAAATGAGAAAGATCCGTTATCGACACAAAAATCGAAGGTAGATACAAAATACTGTGCTACAGTACCAGCCAATAATTAGCTCTAATTCATTATGATTTATGTTATGTGTAAAGCCAAAGTTCGGTATTACGGGACAAGAGACATTATCTTTGAACAGAGCTTCTGCTACAATAGCGAAATAGCCTAAATACTTTGTATTCTCAACAACCGTTACTGCACATTCGTTTTGTGAAATAGTCATATTTATAATGCAGTCCACACTGCATACTATATTTTACATTTGACAGAGCTCGTATCAATATAATAAATAATCCTGCTTACCTTATGTAGATCCACATCCTCTTCAATGTCTTCTTCTTCTGATAAGTTTGTTGTCGCAGGCATTAATGTGTTTAAATCTGTAAGAAATATTTTGTGAGATTCAATGTCTGATTTTAAGACTGTGGGTATAACGCACTTGAAATATCTAGGATACACATAGTAGGTAGAGTCAAGGAGAACTTAATTTTATTTTAAACATGAATTAAAATGTTTCTAATCAAAAGCTATAGTGGTACTTACTGTTGCTCTGACTCGCGATCCAGTAGTAAATGAACGGCACTAAAAGCAGTAATGGCGTCATCCACATCCTGAAGAAGAACCAGAAAGTCAACCAGGCGAATAGTGCTAATGCTGATACTTCTCTGTTGTCCCATTCAAAAAGATATCTGCAAATAAAATGTAAAGTACATAAACAGGATAATTGATATTTAAAAAACACTGTAAGCGCCGTTCTTAGTTTACTCCATAACAAATGGTAGGTACCTACTTAAAAGATTTCTATAAGAGGAGTGTGTTCCGTAGTTATCTTATGAATATCATGTTTTTTTTTCAGTATTATGTGTAAATTATCCACTTCCGTTCGACATCTTCGCAAAGAATTGTAAGTACAATAATATTAATCCTCATCACGCATGTCTTATTAATATTATAAGAACCAAAAACTTGCTCTTTATAATTACAGTAGCGACCCGCCCCGGCTTCGCACGGTAATATTTTCGAAAATATTCATTTAAATTACATGTTGTAAAGGGCCATATTGATCTATATTTAATACACAATGTATTTAAGGTACTTAATTGGATAAGGAATAATGCTACATACTGCAGAAAATCACTTCGTAAATAAGCCATTATATGTCGCAAAAAGTAAAGGATAAAAAATGGTTATTGTGGGTTATCCCTAAGCGATAGACATATAGATAGATAGATAGAATAGATAGAAAACTCTTTATTGTTACACCACTTTAGAAATATAAAAGTTAACACATTAAATTATAATAACATAGTGTTACAATGGGCGGCCTTATCACTAAAAGTGATCTCTACCATATATATACTATCGCGAACTTTTTTGTAGTCCTTTCAAGGTGTACATTATCAATTTTTTTTTTATCTATCTCGTAGGGTTCAGCCAGCGCTGTGTTTGCAATGTAAGCGCAAAAAATATGTTAATTACGACAACAAATTAGAAACCTCCATAGAGATATAAGATACTATTCTTTTCTGTGGAAACCTCTAAATTTATCAGCGTTTCTTTATTATATTATGCATGCATTACACATATAAACCTTCCTCTTGAATAACTATTTATAAAAATCCCGCATCAAAAACTGTTGCGTAGTTTTAAAGATCAAAGCATACATAGGGACAGATTGACAGAGGGAAGTGACTTTGTTTTATACTAAAACTTAGGTACTATTTCAACAAGAATAAGTTTTAAGCATTCACGTATAAATTAATTATGTAAACATGTCATTACCTACTTACTGAAATCTTTAAATGTAGGTATGTATTAGTAATTCACCGTGCCAAGTACCTACCTAGCGTTAAACAACATGCAGTGAATAATTTGGTCATTGCTTACATTACAGTTAATTATAAGAGAAAATCATTATATGTATGTACATATAATTATAATATAGAAACACATTAATCTGTACTTTTATACAAAAAAAACAATAGATACTTTGTTACAACACTTTAACAATCCCAATATTATTATCATAATCTTGTGTAAATGGAACACGCCGTTAAATAAATACCTAATGAATTAATTTAAGAAACGCTTTGTGGCCATCTATTGTAGTTTATTGTATTGAATAATTATAAAAATGTGATATATTTGTGTTGATTTAAACGCCGAATGTGATTTTTTTACAGGGGTTTTTAGTAGGTTCTCAACTTGACTGTATTTTTGTGTTATCTCATAGCTCAGTACAAGGTGTACCGATTTTGATGTTATTTTTACATTCAAAAGCTAGTGCTAGTTATGTGGTCCAATTCAAATGTTAGTGAGATCTGACGAGTACTATTTGAGTTATCTGTAATAATAAGTATTTTATGTTTGAAGTCGGTTTTTTGTTAAAACTTTAAATATTCTTTATATATGTAACATTTTAATAATTATTTACCTAGTACCTATAAAAAAACATACAAGTTACTAAAAGAGTAGGCTTCTGGCCAGATTTTATTCTTTTTTATCGTATTTTAACATAATTTTAACGTAGGGTACCGTAGAAAACGGGACTCTTACTATGCCTTGGCTGTGCGTTCGTCCGTCTATTTGCTCTTTGAAAACGTAATAGGTTGGGAACAACTAGTTGATTTTTTTCCAGAATAAGTGCTGGTATGAAGAATTAATAACACCAAAATGTTAAATATAAAAGGGATCTCATAATCTTTAAACCTCTAAAGTTACTTGCTCGATAAGTCCATATAACTTTCAACAAAACATTATAAACACCGTCCAAGTGCGGATCGGATTTTCGAAAAAGAACCCGAATTGAATTAAAAAAAAAAGCGCAGGCGCTCTTGAAGCGCTCGTAGCGTAGTTTGCTTAGCTGTTCTTAATCGATCAGCAAAGTTAAGCACCGTCCACCTCGGTCATGAGTTAGATGGGTGGCCGCTGGTGACATTAATACTGAGCGCTTCCGTGCTTCGGCGGGCACGTTAAGCCGTCGGTCCCGGTTGTTGTCTTAGGAAGGCAGTCATTATAGCATGGTGGTAGGGCATTTTGCGAATGCCCGCCTGGCTAGGTACCACCCTCAAGTTGAAAATCTGTCGCCAAGCACTTAACGGTGTGTTCCGGCAGCTGTCCTTGAGAGCCAGTAATTATAGATAAGCCTGAACAATATCTTAGACCACATCATCACTTACCATCAGGTGAGATAGTGGTCAAAGGCTAATCTATCAGGCATTAAAAAAAAATTACATTATGGTACACTTTGTGTTAGTACGGAAATGTTGCCCAGTTCCTGTTTTAGGATGACAGACGTTATAGCATGGTGGTAGGGTATTATTTTACTGCTCGCCTGGCTACCACCCTAAAGTAGAAAACCTGTGTCTAATCACCTAATGGTGTATATTCCGGAACGACCTCTTCGACTGCAACACCACTTACCATTAGGTGAGAAAGTAGTGAAAGGCTATTCTATCAGCTATAAATAATCATTTAACATTCAAATACCTACATATATCATCACATTTTAATATATTTACTGTAGCCAGAATTCGGGGCTAAACTTCGCAAGAAGGGTACCTTCCAATGATTGTTTGGTAACCCCATTCCTTGTTGGTATGGATATTCAGTATACGAGTCTATCTAGCACTTCGTCGGTTTTCCTAGTTCACATTTTTAGTGTTAAGTATCATGAAACGAGAACAATCAAAGATTGTCGACACACGAAACGTTAGCAGATCGTTCGTTTTGGACGACATAATTGAGTACTTATTATTGCGACGAATTGTTATGTCAACAATTAAAAGAACCGGTCCTAATTAAGGCTCATTAATAAAACTCATAATAATCTCATGTACCTACTACAAAACCGGAACAGTTAGCCGGATGCTAAAAGTCGGCGAATTTGGACTTCCATATATCAACTCGAGGTTAGAAGGTTGATATAATGTTAATACTTATAAGATTGGCTACTAAAACTATAGATATAGTACCGGACTCGCGCACGAAGGGTTCCGTACCATTAGCTACACAACATTAGACTTCAAATTTTAACCTTTTTTGTTTTAACGTGCGCGAGTCCGACTAGCACTTGGCCAAATTTTGTATTTGTTGTTATAGCGGCAGCAGAAAAACATCATTTGTGAAAATTTCAACCGTCTAGCTATCACCGTTCTTGAGATACAGCCTGGTGACAGACGGACGGACGGACAGCGAAGTCTCAGTAATAGGGTCCCGTTTTTAGCCTTTGGGTACGGAACCCAAAAAAGATGTGTTTGTATGATATCATAATAAAATAACATTGTAGAGATATGTATGATCTACGTATCGTTATTAAATAATATAATACTTACTTGAAATGTTCGTTCCCAAGACACACAGCATGGAAAATGTCTTTGATGAATTTTAAATTGTTGTAAATCAATGGAATACTAAACGTGTTAGGAGTCTTCTCTGTATATTTCTCTTCTTTTGGACTTAATACTCGAAAGGAGGCTTTCACCTAAAACAAAAAACAGGCATTATTGTATGATGAAAAACTAGCATTTCTAAACGACTTTAAAAAAACAGGAGGTTCTCATTCAACCCTAAGCCTAATGAAATAGCGCGAAAAAGGAAAAAATGAGCAGCGTGCCGGTAGCTAGCTGAGTAGAAGCTCAATTCGACGAGTGATTTGCTGCATATTGGGGGAGAAAGATATAAAGTGGGTATTCTACCAACAAGTGTTGCCAAGGAGAGTTAGCATCAGACAGGCTACCAGTCAAGAAACCGAAACCTAAAAACTGTTTACAATAATAGGTACTTATGTTATTTTTTTTTATATATGTTCTTATATCATATAATATAACGATATTGTTTTTGTTCTTGAAACTTTTTATAAACTCAAGCGTGTGTATTATAAATAAAATATCGACGTCTACAATTATAATGACGTAAGCCGAAAGACGAGAAACTTTTTTTCCGTCAACCAACGAACGCTATTCTCATTTGACGCATATTTAAATTTTTATGTATTTTATATTCTGATAACTCCGTAAGTTATGGACCGATTTGGATGATAGTTTATGTGTTTGATAAGAGGTATATTACGTCGGTATTACAAAAAAAATGCAATAACATTGTAAATATCAAATTCAGAAGCACTTGTTTTCATGTACTTGAGTCAATATTGTATCAGATCGTCTCTTGCTTTTGACATAGACAAAATTAGTATTTAGTCTATTCTTTTGATTTCTTTAGCTCTTCCGTCACTGTTATTCTTATTAAGGTAATTTGTACCAACGTCACATAGATAGGAGGTAGGATGACGACATTCTGAATATTACCTAATGCAATAAAGAATCATAATATCTGCAATAGTCGCTAGGTACAAGCACAATAACTTCAGAACAAATGAAACATAATACAGTTTATTTTTACTTCAATGCGCGCTGAGGCAAATTAATCATAATTTTATTGCACAATAAGTGACAATAATAGTAAATTTGATTTACTACTTAAACTTCAACGTTTACAATTTTACGTGTCTTTGTATGTACAAGTAATTATAACGTAAATCTTATTTGTCTGCCAAGAAAGTGATTCATCAGTACACAGTCAATAATGCGAGCAGGTTTCCCATGCAAACACGAGCTACACCTTGGGTGGTGGTAGCGGTAGCAATGCAAATAGGTGTAGTATTATAAAAACTTACGATCATATTTATATTTTATGTTTGAAAACACGACGTAGTCAGATTCTCACGATACAGGCAAAGCAATGCCTACATCACAGTTCTTTACATGTTTTATATACGTGATCAGCAAAGTGCACCATAAGGCAATTATTATATCAAACTTGTTATTCGTTGTTGTGGTTTACTTAAAGCTGTAAATATTTTTCACTTTAATTTTCGTCTTCGACTGCATCATGACACTCTTGCCAGGTACTAAGTTGTCAAAAGCTAGCCTAGCAGCTATAAAAAAAAATATAAACATCTAAATTGGTCTTGTTAATTGGCTTCGTGTTGATACTACAGGTCATAAAATGATTTAAGAAGAAAATTTTAAAATCATTGAGCTTAAGACATAAAATTATCTAACGTTTTATTATATATTTATACACTAATATTATAAAGAGGAAAAATTAGCATTTTTGTATTTAACGAATGAACTTAGAACTACTGACTAATATTATAAAGAGGAAAGATTAGCTTTTTTGAATTTTGTATTAACTTAAAACTACTGGACCGATTTGAAAAATTGTTTCACCATTAGAATCCTACATTATCCCAGTTGCACATAAAATAGAATATTTTCAAATTTTTAGTAAAACTCTTGCGATGCCGGGGCGTGGCGCAGCCCGCTAGTATGATGTATGTAGCAGTAGCCGGGTAAATATACATAACGGCAGTCTATCAATTCTTTTGAGTTCTTTCAAGTTTCATTTATTGTTTTGGACGATTCCCTACCATACCTTATACCAATCACAAATTATGGAATATAGTCTTACCGGATTCCAAACAAGCGACATCTGCAAACATATCCTTGGGCAGTTACCTTTGGCACCGGACTTCTTTGATTTGTCTTTTAGTGCGTACCACCTTTTTTCATCATTCTCGACCCTGAGCAGTGGGATTGATATTCTGCCTAGAGTCTCGTGAATGAGGGATGCGTCGTAGACTATGATGTCCAGTATTGACGTGACATCATTTACTGGGCTGAAAATGTTGGGTTTTTTAGATATGACATTTTAAAATTATTAGAACATATTTTCTTTGTTACGGGCTGGAAACGAAACCGCTTCCCCCTGAATTTGCGGCAGGTGCCTAAACCACTGGGCCACTGGAACATGCCCGTTTGATCTAAATCTTGTGCTCTAATTTTATTACTCTTTAAACGTTATATTAAACCTTGGTGGTTTATAAATGTGATTTTCGATTAGCACGCTATAGTGCTTGTAATCTTAATTAGAATTTATTTAGATATAGTTATTGTTGTTAAAGGTATATAAATACTTAATACAATAAAGGTACAGTTTCTATTCAAATCAGTTCAGTAAGTTCTCTCCTGAGATCAGAACCCTTTGGCATAACTTTGGCAACTTTTTGGTTTTCTTTCGCAGCCACAGTTGTTATGAGTATCTTTAAAAGAGTCCCGAAGAGTCACATAGGTACTTACGGCGTACTTATAAAGAAGCTTTATACTTACAAGGTATAGCTCTTGTTCCAGATAGGGTCCGAGGTACCGGGCATAACGTGCGTCTGGACTCTAGAATTGTCCAGCTCCAACACACAATACGCGTCTGCCTTCCCACTGATTCCTAAAGCATGAAGTCCTCGGGCCCCATGCACCGTCACAGACAACTGACCCACTTGGTTCAAGTCTTTTAGCTGATACCATGACTGAAACAAATAATATACATTTCAAATTAAATCCTTGGGTGTTAGTATGCAAGATGATAGGGCATTTTGCGAATGCTCTGCTGGCTAACCCTCAAGTAGAATATCTGTCGGCAAGCATCAACAGTGTGTTCCGGTAAATGTTCTTTCATTATCATATCAGTCGACCACATCATCACTGACCAACAGGTGAGATAGTGGTTAATCGGCTGTAAAAACAAAGTTTTCCTATTTATAGACAACCTTAGTTAACAAGATACGAGTATATGCTGATGGACATTTGAAAGATAAAAGGTATATAGTATATATAAAATATTGCTAATTATTAATTTTTTTGCCTATATCCCATACAAGTACAAAATTGATTAAACCGGAAGATCCAGACATGATCTAAAATAAGAAACTCTCGATAAAATGTCTCTTTTTTTGGAAGTCACTCAACAGTAATAACAAAAATTTAAACGAAAAATTGGGTTCTAATATTTTATTTTTGAAATGAAATTCTCATGAGTCCATATTTAATAATATGCGCTGTGCCCGGCTCCCGCCGCTTGCAGATGTAACTGCGCACTTCCACTGATGATAGAATCTGATATGCTCGAAACCCGGATCGATGTATTTGATCCTCAACTTGAGTGTCTTTGCCGGTTAATTTATAATAACTATTATTAACTATTTAAAGACGTTTATTGCCACAGATCAGAATTTTTTTCTGATCTGAAATGATCGTTATTATAAAATTATATATTCCGGCAAAATTCTTGCTAAGCCGACGTGACGTCTCATCATTTTCATCTCATATGTGTTTTATCCGTGCTCAAAGAAGTTTGTCGAAGTAATGTCTACATTACAAGCATTTTTTGAGAATAATATTTATCACGTCTTCCTTGATGATGCAGGCAAATATGTATTTTTTGAATAAATACTTATATTGCACCAGGTGCTGTCATATGTAATAGAGGATAACCCTGATGTCATTCACCCTGAGAACTTCTTGAAGGAAAAGCTCGACTGGTAATCGAATCCAATGCTTCGTGATTTGGACGTGTCACCTATGATATGGCACTAACGATGACAATATTTTAATGAAGAATATTATCCTTTTACCCACTATAAGTACGAGTATACTAGATGAATATACTTAAGTTAATCCTATTACACAAAATATAGTATGTATCCGTAATGTTTTTTATTTCGTGCTTAAATTTTTTGTATACCTAGTATATTTTTAGAGATACTCGTATCTACTAATAATAAAAAAGTATTGACGTAGAGTTTAGGATACATTATGATTTATGATTCTTTGAATCATGAAATAGGCGGCTATAGATACCTATAACGTTTTTGTTTAGCAAGATAATGTTAATGGACTTATTTATTATAATATATACCTACTAACTTGTATAATTTTGTTTCACAATATAATGTTAATGTTCCTTTAACATTTTATATTGTTATTTATATACAAATAGTATTTCAATATCTTTGATTAAATATTGGAGCTTTTGTAAGAAAATATACTTTTAAAGCACAACGCCCCTAAAGTCCACAGTTAAACAAGGACTCCCTTATAATATTAACGGGTTTGTCATCATAATGCCCACGGCTGGCTGGCGTCTTGAAAGTCGCAGTGCAAGATAGAAGTTTTTCAGATGGTAAGTTTCAGGTATTTTTACCTTCGTAGCGACTTACGATTCCCAAAGGAAGTTAAGAAGGAGTGCAATTTTAATCCGCCTCCATGTGTGAAAATATTTGTAACTAGCTTTCCGGGCGCGGCTCCGCCCGTGCGTATGTCGGTTATCGCGCGAAAACATTAACCTCTTTTTGCGCAGTCGGATAAAAACTATCCTATATTTTTTCCCGGGTCTCAAACTATCTCCATACCAAATTTCATTCAAATCGGTCCAGTAGTTTTGGCGTGAAAGCGTAACAGACAGACAGACAGAGTTACTTTCGCATTTATAATATTAGTACTGATAGTACTGATAGTACTGATTTGTATAGGAAGCTTTTTATAATTTACGAATCGTAAAATACAAAATATTTACTTAGCTTATAATTTTTCAAATGACTTACAAATAAACAATATGAATCGATGTTTTCCCCAAGCAGATACAAGCAGGCATGGACAAATACTTACTTACCTATATAAACCTACGTCATAATCCAACATGGGTTTTTACCAGTTCTCATTACGTGAGAAATTATAATTGCATACCAAACGGAATATTCCGGCGGTGGTAATGAAAGAAACCGGATCACGATCGGTTTAGTGGACTCGAGCTCAAGTTCAAGTGGTAAGAAAGGCAAGGTGAGTCACGCGTGCCTAAGGATGAACACGAAGGTAAGGCAAAATGTATCATAATTAAACGGACTTGTCTAGTGTTCAGAATACTGATAAGTCCTGGCTGATGGCCAGATGAAAACTTGGACTGCATATAGATCACGATCAGATAGCATCAGTTTTCCTTGTTGTGCATTACAGGTAATTATAGTAGATATAGTTAACCTTGAAGATCTTTATTTTGATTTTTATTTAAGAGTAGGTAGGTGCCTACCTATTTATACCTAACTGCTCTCTTTTGTTTCCTAGATTTCTCCAAACATAAATATTGTTTCTCGTAGTAACCTATGTAGTCAATATGCAGAAAATGTATCTCAAAAAGGTAAATGAACATTCGTTTAAAAAGAGTGTAAGTACGGCTTACAGATATGAATAAAATATAATAATATTCTAGAGGATATGCCCAAATATTATGCTTGATCCGAAAACAAGATTGCATATATTTTTATGAGATAAAAAATCATGAATAAGTTTTGTGTGTATGTAAATGTCATGGATACAAATTTAATTTTTAGCTATTATGGAATAACCATTTATCTCTGAGTTGAATATTTTTTATTTTAGAAATGGAAAAGAAAAAAAATGGCGTCGTCACCGTTGTCGGTCTCCAAATCTCAGACTACTCGCTTTATACATAAGTACAAACAATTCCGTAGGTTTCAAGCACCTTTTAATTATTTATGGATTTACTAAAGTTTTAAAAAAATATAATTACATGTATATTGACACTACACATCTATTTAATCTATCATCTAATTGCGTTAGGTAATAATTTATGCTTTTTAAGGTCCAACATTCGCTACAGCTTTGAATGCTTATTACATTCAACATTTTAACAATTCCACCACTTGTGTTGAATAAACAGTTCGTTTTTGCGGCAGAAACTTATATTGATTAGGTAAACAAGGTTCAATCAATTAAGCAGTTACCTATACAAACTTTAATATACAAGTTTTTTAGTAATGACATCAGCAAACCGAACAGCGAGATAATAATTGGTAATTAAATGAACGCATGTTCACATATTGTTCTGCAATTATTGAATAATTTTAATATACCTTTAATATTACCGTGCCTTTAGTTAGTATTATTATATTATGTTCTATGGTTTAGGTCCTCAATTTAACAAGTTTAACGGAATAAATCGCTATATTATATTATTTATATTATGCATGTTCAATTCCTGTATTTATACACAAACTCGAAGGAAGTAATAAACTTGTTATTTTTGTACAAGAATTACACAGCATCATCTATACAATAATATATCTTATTATGTAATGCGTACGTTATAATAATAATAACATATATTACATAATACAATACTCTGCGTGAAGGAGGCAAAGGTTCATATAGAAACTCAACTATATGCCTAATCTAAAAATAAACATTAAAAAAACCTGTCCTATTCATATACGTCGAAGTATGCGTAAGTGTGTTTTTATGCCTCCTAAAAATAAATATTAATTTTACAACCGTAGCCAGTATGATTGACTTTACAAGGTAAAATGTGTGTGCTCAATTGCTCAAAGGAGCTGTTTATCATATCTCAATTAATAAGATACAGCATTATCATTTATAGCTGATATGCTAGCCTTTGACTACTATCTCACCTGATGATAAGTGATGATGGGGACGAAGATGTTTTTCAGGCTAACACACCGTTAGGTGCTTGGGGACAGATTATCAACTAATGGACAGATTGAGGGTGGTATCTAGCCAGGCGGGAATTTGTACAATGCCCTACCACCATGCTGTAACGACTGCCATCCTACCTAAGACAAAAACCGGGACCGACGCGTCGGCCTCCGAAGCACGGAAGCGCTCAGTAGTAATGCCACTAGATTTTTTTTATTTATTCCTGATAGGTTAGCCTTTGGCCACTATCTCACCTGATGGTAATTGATGATGTGGTTGAAGATGTTGTTCAGGCTAACCTAGAATAAAAATATCATGCGTGAAGGATGTCACCTATCTAAGTCATGACCGCAGCGGACGATAAAGAACGGCTAAGCTAACTTCGGTACAAGCGCTTTAAAATAATTATATAGTACCTACTCGTACAATGTAGGTAAATTAATTTATCTGAGAGATTTTGATCTGTGCATAGGTACCTACTGGTAAATCAAGTAAAATGCCACAGGTAAACTTTAAAAACGATTTTTGCAATCAACATAACATTGAAGTAATAAAATTTATTTATTGGCCATGCAAGTGTCAAGAAACGTAACAGTAGGGTAAATTCTGGCATTTTTTAATATATATATATATAGTCATACCTGTATATCTAAGAAGAGGCAGGTGCCTTGCCCACGTTTTGTCGATATATTTTGGCATATAATAGGGGGCGTGCCTGTTTCTATTTTTATATAAGTAGAGGTAATCAAAGTTTTGTGGGCCCCTAGGAAATATGTAAGAATTTTTTTCCTCCGTCGTACCGACCTCCAAATTTGAAGCCAGAACTGGTTGTTTTGTGATTTTAGTGGTAATGCAAAATATTTAATATAATGACAAGCGAAACGTTACGCTAAAATACCAGAAGGTGGCAGCAGCGCTTCTAAAAATCTGCCAATATTACGCTTCAATCCCCAAGATTCTTGCCAAGCGTCGTATTATATATAACACAAACCGACCACTAACGGTCAAGGCCTAATTCGACGGTGAACGTTATGACTGTTTATGATATCTTCAAAAAATAATTAAAGGAGCATATATCTTATTATGTAATGCGTAGGTAATAATAATAACATTTATTACATAATACAATACTCTGCGTGAAGTATTATGTAAAAAATAAAAAAAATAAAAATAAAAGTTTGAAAAAAAAAAAATAAAAAAAAAAAAATAAAAAAAAAAGGTTAATAAAGGTTCATATTGAAACTCAACAATATGCCTAATCTAAAAATAAACATTTCAAAAACCTGTCCTATTCATATACGTCGAAGTATGCGTAAGTGTGTTTTTATGCCTTCTAAAAATGGGAAATACTGGGCAATGCTGCCAGCATGCTGGGCACGCTGCCAACTGGGAGTGGGCTGGAGCATTTGGACTGCCTATGAGTCTGCTATGACTTATAGGTGTCTAAATGCTTTTATTGTAGTAGCTGTAGTGTTGTATATAGTTCATAGTATTTTGATTAATAAAGGCATACCGCCGGAAAAAAATTAAAGGAGCAGAAGAAAAAAAGTAGACATGTCATTAAAAAATATTTTATTGTTATGACAGAACTAAATGAATACAAAAGAATACATGTTCCCTAATAATCGCCGTACACAAGAAACAGCTGATTAGGTACGTAAACTTGTAATTTTGAAGGATACTCTCAGTAGTTGTTTTTAATTTTTAGTGTTATTTTGTAAGAGTCAGTCTACGTACCTACTTGTTTTTTGAACTTAATTAATCTGTGTAGAGGGTATCAAAATAACAGGAGTGAAATTTGTATGTGAGAAACATATTTCTTAGAATAATATGGTAGCTGGCACAACGAGTAAAAACACCATTTTGTATTTGTTATAATTATGACGTCTCCGTGATGGAAAATTTATCTCATAATCCTATAAACTGGACCTAGACATTGAATGTCAAACATACCTGTTCCTCGGGCTAGTAAACAAGTTTCTAAGGTATAGGTGTAAGTCTGGTTATGATTTATTTCCCAACCATTGGGGCATTTCAGTAACTACATTATTTATCTGAACCGGCGATAGTTAAATTTATACGAATTAGGAACGTAATGTTGTATACATTACGTTCCTAATCTATCTAAATTTAAATTAGTTTAAAATCAGTAAAAAGTGACATATACAGCGCCATTTTACAAAACTTCTAAGTATGCCTAAGCAGGTTTATATAATTATCAGTTAGGACTATATCCTAACTGATAATTACACAGATAGGTACCTAATGATTTATTTGAGCGATGCATTTCTAAGGTTATGAGAATGTATGAAATTTATTGAAATTGTGTTTTAATTTTAGTTACCGACTCAGAATATGCATCCTCCACCTTTTTCAGTGGGAGCTGTAAAATCAGATGAAAGGATAATACCAGAGCATCGGCAGTTTCGTGTTCTGTACAACCGTCATCCGTCATACTCTTATATACTGCTGTGCCCAAGAAGCCACCTTCCAAGCATGTGGATAATTGTAAATCCAAGAGAGCATTCGAAAGTGGACACTCTGAACAACACTTCAACAAGCATGAATAAAATCAAACATTGCTATTTCCTGGCCGTAGCGCCATAAACTGGAATGCTACCAAGAATTTCCTGGAAAAACAACATTAGGTTGGCCCACGGATCAAATCTCCTAGTTTGGACGTGACTCTCACGCCACTGCATCAATAAATTACACCGTAACTGCTGAATAGACATGTCACTTACGAAATCTTCAGCAGGAGGAGGCACATGGACTCCAGTAGTGGTCGGCACGTTGTCCATTGTTAGACTTCTGGCTGTCCCACTGACGGTCACTAGCAAATGTAGAGAGCCGTAGCCACACTCCAGTTCTTGCCATACGTCAAGGGTCTTCTCTTTTTCCAGTTGTGTGACGTCGATAATACACCTGAAAATTGCTCGAGTTGTAAAAGTAGAATTTAGAAAGTCAGAATTTATGGAGGTCAGAACTTATAAACAAGAATGGATTGAGTGACGGACATAATGTAGGATACAGTTACTGTATATCAGACAGTTCAGCGGGTGAAAACGGTACATCTAGTCTGTGTTAATTATTGCCTTAGTAGGTAGAAACTATAAACCAGAATCTTCTTAGTTGATCATAAGACTATGTTTATATATATGTTTCGCACGGGCTTAGATAGCTGTTGATATACCTAATACAATTACCAAAAACACTATATGACGAATAAATTCAAAGGGAGGAGAGCACAAAGAACGCATGATTCAAGAAAAAAGATTTATTGTAAGGTCACTATACTCTATTATATACCTAGGTAGGTGTTATGTACTTTAAATATTACAATACTTTTATAATCCATAATAGAGTGTATGAGTCGACTGTTGACAAACATTTTGAATTGATTTAATTTTTATATGATTTTGAGTTATTTTTTCTTAAATTGCATTTGAAAATTTCTGTACAGACAGTTGTAATTGTATTTTGAATAAATAAATAAAAATTAAAGCGGTCTTCTGGTTATTTACAACACAAATGTGGCACATGTAATAATAATAATAACACACTTTTTTTATCTATCTTGCTAGCTAGCCTCTGATCTATCCCATCAGATGGTAAGTGATGATGTGATCGAAGATGTTGTTCAGGCTAACCTAGAATTAATGGTTCACAAGGACAGCTGCCGGAACACACCGTTAGGTACTTGACTACAGATTTTTTACTTGAAGGTGGTAGCTAGCCAGGAGGGCATTCGCTAAACGCCCTTCCACCAAAAGTGAGATAATTTGTGACAGGATGTGAAAGTTGTGATAGGCGACAATGGGAAAAATATCAGAAGGTGGGCGGTAGTGCCCTCTGAAGAATTGCAATCCCCGAGACGCCTGCCAAGCGTGGAAATTACGGCGAACCTCCTTGATTGGAATGGTCTTTATTGATGTGATGTGAAAAATTGCTATCTTTATATACCTTAAGGCGAAATTTAAAATTTACTTTCATACGAATTGAAAGCAAAAAAATTAATAACCGTACAAGATTTGAATCTTATGATTTTCCTGACAAGATACTATTCAATCATAAGATCACCGAGATCGTGCTACGTATGTTTATTTTGATTTATTCTTATCACAATGAAAACCCCAATTTTGTTGACGCACTATTTTCAGAATACAAAGAGCATGTACTCATGAGTAAGAACAATGAACAAAAGATCAAGTTGACATGACACGACACTGGCGTTTCAAAAGGTATTGTTTATTCGAAAATGCTATTTTGACAATAGAAGTATACAACATCTAGACAACAAAATATACTGAGCTTATATTAAACTGAAATGCTAATGAAGGTGACCGAGGTCTTACCATTGCACATAATAACGTACACGTAAGTGTTATTATTCTTCTATAGTCAGATAAGCATTACGAAGTATCCTTCATACAATTTCGTTGAAAAATGACAGACTAAGAGCGATCGGCCCGCATGCAGGGCAAGAATTGCAGGCTACCTCTATTAATTTCCGATTTTGTCGCAATTAGACAAAAGCAAATGGTCGTGACCGATGGGAGTGAGATGCCAGGAACGAATTGCAAGTTACACCAACTCATGTACGATTTTGTAGTAATTACACCTGCTACGTGTAATGCGGGGCAGAAGTGCTGGCTCCCCAAAATTGTTCCCGTTTTTATTACAAAAAATACAAATACAAAATATTTATTACGTTCTTTTCTTTATATAGCTTGCTAGCTAGCCTCTGATCTATCCCATCAGCTGGTAAGTGATGATGTGATCGAAGATGTTGTTCAGGCTAACCTAGAATTAATGGCTCACAAGGACAGTGCTACATACAGGTGCTCTTATTTCTATAGTTAAAGCCCTGCGATGTGCTTTAGTATTAATACTGTGTTGCAGAAGGCAGTGTCTTCCCTAAATAATGAGTACAAATTACATACCTAATATATGATTTTTTTTACTTGTTACATTAAATCGAATATCTCAAGGTATAAACAAAACTGTTTTTTTATATTTAGTGTGTGTATTAGAGTGTGTGTGCGAGGGTGTATTGGGTCGTTTATAGAGAGTGTGTATACATATGTGAGTGTATTGTAAGAACTGACTGAGAGAAATGTAGAAGATGAGCAGAAGCGTATTTTCCAGGTGTAACAACAGCTACCCTAATGTCAAGACAAAAGAAGACGGCCTTTGGGTTATGGTAGTCCATCTTTACGCTTGGAATCTCAAACCTCAAATGTTGGGGAAGGCATTATGTTGAGTCAGCAATGCATAAATTACCATCTGGTCGCTGTGTGGTACACATGATCCACCTTGCTAAAAGTGCTATTCAGATGTATGTTACATAATAATATGTATTGTACAAATATGCGGTTATCTATGTAATTCGATAGTATCGTACTTACTCAAGGATCACTTTGTACCTAATTCAAATTCAAAATCATTTATTAAATTTAGCGTCTACAACGCTCTTATGAAGGTCAATTACAAATTTTAATATTGAAATATTCTACATTGTACTGCCACGTTCAGCAAAAAAAAATTATAGAGCCACTGCGAGAAGAACAGGCAAGAAACTCGGGGCCATTCTTTTAAACATCTTTTAACAATGTGTTACCTATATACAATATAATACGATTATTACAATATTTGTTTATATTACGTAGGTGACAGGTGATAGCTTGGCAGAGGCGGAACTTTCTAAGCATCTTTGTCGTAATCACAAACTTTGTAGTATGATTTCTTAATCAGAATATTTTTCACATGCAACTTGAATTTTCCTTCTGTGAGCATTGTAATATGTTTGGGAATTTTATTATAAAACCGCACACAATTACCTAAATAGGACATTTATTTGTCTTTGCTAGTCTAAAACCTGGTATTGCTATTTTATATTTATTGCTGGTGTTGTAATCGTGGTTGTCACAATTTAATTTAAATTTACTCAATTTTTTCCGAACATACATAATATTTTCAAACATATACAGACTCGGTAAAGTTAATATATCAATTTCTTTAAAAAGATCCCTTAGAGATTCCATAGGATCCATTTTATATATGGCTCGAATTGCACGCTTTTGTAAGATAAAGATTGTCTCTATCTCAGCAGCAGCTCCCCACAGCAATACACCATACGACATAATACTGTGGAAGTACGCGAAATAAACTAGCCTAAATAGGGATGACATGTAAGGTTTTTGAAGTATATAGGCCATCACCCTGAGGCTTACTCCTAAATACCTTTAATATCTTAATGGCAATCAAGGACTGATGCCTGAACACACTGTCTGATCTGATTAGCGACAGTTTTTTCTACTGAAGAGTGTAAAGCGAGCATTCGCAACTACCCTCTTCCACCAGTGCTGGTGCGGTGAAGCTCAATGCTGGCGGCGGGAACAAACCATAGACCTGCAGCACTATTACCGCTCGGCTTTAATGTTTGAAATTCGAAATGTTTAACTTACTACGATAGATATCCTAAAAATGTTTACAACTTTTTTTCTATAATGATAGTTTTTGTGTGACGAATTCGTCTAGAATCCATTTTTTGCTGGTAACGAAACTGGCGTAGATACATATGATGTGTTAATTATACGTACTACAGTATAGGAGAATAATATTTGAGTTTACCAGTAGTAAACAAATAAAGAAGGCGATGAAAACAAATAAAGAAGGTCGATTCCCAACGTGAGTGTTTTTGCCGGTTATTATATAATAACTAAATTAGTGTGAAACTCACGAGACATTCATTTCAAAAATAAAGAAGGTCTACGAAATCATACATTTAAGTTTGTAGGTAAATTTTTTAAGTCTCTTGTAAGCCTGATAGGCTAGGTAAGTAGGTCGGTTAATACAAAGTCCGTGTCCTAATTCAACCGATGCGATGCAAAGTAACAATTGAATTTGTTTAGCTTTATTCAAATTAAATCCGATTACCTACAATTTTAAATACGACTAAAAGTATTAGTCACATGGATCGTAGTGATTTTATTCATCCAGATCGTATTACGGTCTCGAAACTCAAATGACAACCTTGTGACCCAGTAAAGCCTCCTTTCATTATAAAAAAAACAGCTAAAAATATATGACATTACACTTATCGCATGGTAGAATTTGAAAATCATATATATAACTATAATAAAACCAACCAACCATATATAAGATAAGTGCAAGTTGGGCTCGCATAGCGAAGATTCCATGCCAACACTTGGCCAATATTTATTATTTGTTGTTACGCGGTAGATGTTAAACCATTGTCAAACCAAGTTTGACACTTGTATGGCCAAATAATACAGTCTTTACGATGTTGAAAAAACAAATATACGTTTAAAAACATGTTTTCTGTATGGAGACCTTTTATTTGTAATTCTTGACAGATGGATAGTTAAGGCTTCGTAATAGGGTCCCATTTTCACGTACGGAACGCTAAAAGGGATCTTAGCGACTTTGACACAAATCCGCCACCTCTACGCCTGAGGCGAACAAAGTTAAATGAGAGCTTATATAAAACCAGATTTATAAATTGGTACTTATATAATTTATGAATGTCACAAATAAAGAGTACATTCAGAAATTATATATTTATGAATGTACTCTTTATTTGTTACTATTATTAACATGTATACATTTTATTTGCACAATCACAATCAGAATACCGCCAACCGCGTCAGTTACAATACAATCCTTTAGGTAAGATTCACCTATAGGACGTCTGAAATGTTTTAACTATTATTTAAGTAAAATCAATGTGCATATAGAAGCACAATATTTAATTATAAAAATCCAAATATGCTACCAAATAAAATGTTAATATAAATGCAAACATATACCTCTACCCACACTAAGTTTACCCAAGTAAGTACCTAAGAGTATTTGGATTACTTGCTTAAGTACCATCGTCTTCTTCGTAGTACATAATCTCCGGACAAATATATTGACCTTGACTATTGAGTGTTGCCAATTGACTAATAATATTTATCGCAATTAACATTTTCATTGAAGCACCCATTGTAAAAAAACGATACTCCTCTTAAGAATACCTTCTCTAAAAATGTTTTGTCGCTCTGTTGATCTGAAGTATTTTCTGTTACATCTAGATTTATCAAAGGTACGCCGAATCAAGTACTATTTATTTGTACGCAACAAATTAGGATTAGGCTCACCGGAATTATAATGATCTACTATACTCACATTCTCTTAGAACATAGTACCTATATTATGTTCTAAGAGAATGTGAGTATATATCAACCCTATTTTAATAGGCTCTTTTATATCTCAACAATCCTCAAATCAATTCTCATAAATAGTAGCACAGAACATATTATAATAGTACTTGACAGTAGGTAACTATATAAAATTTAATAATACTGTCGCACACTATACCTTCGCGATCATGAAGATCGATTTAAGTGTTCGTAAGGTTTAATATCAAAACCTTCGGTTAAAACCCACACCTACGTACTATTCAAACGTTCAAATGTTATCAGGTCAATTTGGAATAAAGATATCCCCGGTCAATAATAGGTAAAAAAACTTTTTCTACAGATTGATCTTTCAGATCCCGGATTTGCTGGTGTTATGTCATGCTCCCTCGCGGCCTTGGAATCTTCTTAGTAAATCAGGATAGAAAATATCCTTTATATAGATCCTGGTCTTAACACATTTTTATTTTTTATTTTTTTTATGCCTGATAGGTTAGCCTTTGACCAATATCTCACCTGATGGTAAGTGATGGTGTGGTCGAAGATGTTGTTCAGGCTAACCTAGAATTACTATATTTACTATATATTTTTTTTTTAAAATAAAGCCTTACTTCATGTCTCACTAAAATTTAAATGGGAGAACATGACAAGCACCAGCGTTCAAATATTAAAAAAATCATCAAAATATACTTAATAAAAAGTTATAGTGTTAATAAATAAAAATTCGAAATGAGAACCTCCTCCTTTTTGAAGTAAAAACACGATTATCTGCTATAAAAGTGATGGCGAAGAAACATAAACAAGCTTTTACTCGGTTCCATTGTTACGAGTATCATATTTACAAAATGAAATAATTTAATCAATATCTGTGCCGTGGGGTACCTGGTTAGAATCGCACCTCTCCATATCATCCTAAAACCTAATAATTTACAAATTAGGAAAGAACCTCAACATATCTTCAAGTATTTATTTATTAGAAATTTAATTAATAACTATCGTGGACCACTACCGGAACCAACCGTAAGTTGCTTGGCAATAGATGGCAACTTGAGGGTGGTAGCTATCCTTCAGGGATTCACAAAATGCCCGCCTGGACATAAAATATATTACAATACATAAGATAAATAAGCATTAATTTTTTTTTATTATACTTATAATACTTCTGAGCTATATTCATGATGGATGACGCAAAGACACGTGCATTATAATAACAAGTTTCATTTAGAATTCAATCTCGAACGTCATCATTGCCACAAACGTTAGTGATTTTGGCCTTTTGGCCTGCATTGAGAATTGAAGTGACGTCTTTCTCTGGGCATGTCCTGGTATGACAGATTAAACTTGGTGTTGCATTCAAGTCAATGACTTTGACGTGTGACCAATGAAGTGGAAAACTAGTTGAATAGGTACCTACAAGGATAGTTTTGATTCCAGAATTTTTAAGTAGTTCTCGAAGGAGCTCTAAAGAACCAAATTCCAAGCAAAAAGTAGTAATTTCTTAATATTGATTAACAATCTTTGGAAGAGTTATTCATTAGAAGAACAATGGAGTAATTTAATTCAATATTATGGACTGGCCAATCTATCACAGCACAGTTTGAACAAATTTAGGCAGTAAACAAGTTTTTTTTCAAAAAGCAGGAAGCGCGCCTCTTTGATTGATAGTTTCGTAGGTATGATAAATAAAGAGAATAAAGCGTGATTTTATATCAAATGACCTTTATAACGAGTGGCACTTCGCAAAAGGTTTTTTGTGGAATTCAACAAAACAAATGAGCCTTATTTTTTTATGTTATAAAGATAAGCGGACACGCGTGCCCATTACTGATGTGGTGTCAACATCCTCGTTCTGCTAGACACTGCACTGCACTCATCACTCAGAGGCGTGAGATCTTATGTTGTTTGTTCGTTATATCTCGTATCGATTCAATTGCTACATAGCCCTTCACGCCTAAACATACTACGGTTTTGAGGCAGATAATCAGACAATGCTGTGGTACCCACCAATACAGACTCTTGCTGAAGAAACCTACCGCCTGGTATGTCATTTCCCTATCACACACACAAGGGGTCGTTAAAATAGTTATATCTACGCTAACAATACAAGAACTATGATTTCCATAACACACAGGATAATAAAAAAAAAAAAAAAAAAAAAATGGCTTTGGTTTCATGGCCGTTCGCCTGCCAGAGGGCAACGCTCCTTGGGAAAGCTCTCGTTAGTAGATTTAGCCGCTACCTATGTGATACCTAAACAGGGCGTTAAAATTGTAAGGAGACCTTATACAACCCGTTCGCATCGACGTGAGTGGTGGAATGCTTGTGTTTTAAGTCATACTTTTATTTGTTTTCAACACCCTTGCTCGTAAAGTGAGCTTTATTATATCGTTCTTAGGGGCACCAACTGAACTATAACACCCGCGTGCATAGTAATATTAGTAGTAGTTAGCACTAGTGCGTAATAGAATTATCCCTACAAAGTTAAGTTAGTACCTAATTGCAAATTATATGCGAGTAAACAGAGCATTTTAAATTTAACCGGGTAATACAGATTTGTAACAACAAAGAGGTTTAAGGCTAAATATATGTAATCAAACAACATACATTTGCCGCGCGCAAAAAACGACTTGCGCGCTATTTTCCATAATTTTTTCGTATGTTGTTTTTTATAGCAAACCTTTAGGTGCTTGGCGTTAGATTTCCTACTTGAGGGTGGTAGGTAGCAAGGCGGGCATTCGCAAAATATCCTACCACCAAGCAAATACTTCAGGTGTATGCTTTTATTGTAGTAGCTGTAGTGTTGTATATAGCTCGTAGTATTTTGTTAAATATTTCCGAACGGTTACGACTTAGGAACCTTCAAGAAGAGAGCATATTCCCTCCTTAAAGGCCGGCAACGCATCCTCGAGACCTCTGGTGTTGCGGATGTTTGTGGGCGACGGTGATCACTTACCATCAGGTAAGCCGCCTGCTCGTTTGCCCTCCTATCCCATAAAAAAAAAAAAAAACTTCAGGTGAACACGGAACATTTCCTATTTGCATAAGCCAGGAACTGTAATAATTAGTATGCTGGGTGCTGCCAATTGGTAGTGGCTATTGGTCTTCTTTTGCCTTAAGGTTACTTAAATACCTTCATGCATATGTTAGTTTACAGTGTTTTCTTTTTAAAGACAAAACGTCGGTTAAATATACTTAACTTAACAATTACAACAACTTAACAGTAAATGTATTTCACTCGAACTTTAGCATATCATTATCAGTCGATGTTTTTATAATTGCAATCAATTTAAGCGGGTAATTATATTGTCTGGCTTGATGCTTGACTGATAAGTAACTCAAAAACTCCACTGTATGAGAATCTCATTGATTGCTGCTTTTTATAACGGAACTAAAATTTTAATTAAACGTCTCACTCGCCGCCGCCTATCAGTGTTCTCGCTCGTCAGTCGACAGTCAAAAGCTTGGACTTTTGAGTGAAGAAACAGATAATAGTTTTCTGGGCTTATGTTTTTGAGGCTATGTATTTTTATGAATTTATTTAGAACATTTTGATTATTCTTTGCACCTCCTGCTCCTGGCCTTCCGGGCTACCGGGGCCAGGAATAATAGACCTGCCGGAGACTGGGGCCGGGTTATTATTGTGCTTGTCATTGGATGATTTTTGCCAAAATCCATACGCTTGGCAGACGTCTTGGGGATCGCAATAACAAGATAACAGTTACTCAGACGGCGCTGCTGCCAATCTTCTGGTATTTTTTTTCTTAGTCGCGAAGGATCCAACTCGGATGGGCAGCATTCGGGAAGTTACTCGACATCTTCTCGTCGAACATCCCGCAGAGCCTGAAGACGATAGTCTTCAACCTATGTGTGTTGCCAGTGGTGACATAGATATGGCACTGAAACGTGGTCCTTAACTATGACCATTATGGACAAGCTCAGAGTTGCTCAACGAGCTATGGAGATAACTATGCTCAGAGTGTCATTGTGCATATGTTTTATGATTGTGCGATAAAATCCGGAACATGGATATTCGCCAAGAACCAAGGTCACCGACATTGGTTTCAAAATTTGCAATTTGGAGTGGCAATGGGCGGGTTACATTGATCGACAAACTGATAACCGATGGAGAAGAAAGGTTCTCGTGTGGTTACCATATTATGCTGAAAGCCGGAGAGGTGGTAGGCCCCCCACGAGGACTAACGACGTCGTTAAAGTCGCGGGTAGCAATGGTTACAAGCTGCTAATAGCCGTTTGTGGTGTTCTGGGGGGAAGCCTTTGTTTAACAGTGGACGTCTTCCAGCTGATGACGGGGATGTTAGTTATGATTACATAATGATTCACATTCCGAGGCTGGGCCGTATGGCTCCTAAAGTTTATATAGAATATATTTATATTGACGGTGAAGAAGGTTTCGAGTTTAAGTGGACCTTAGGGTACCGCGGCTAGATTTGCACCCCCCATACCTTCCTGTGGAAGTCGTAGTAGGTGACGAAGTGAAAAATGTCTAAAATTAAGGAATCTAAACCTTTCCTTAATAAAAATGTATGTAAACCCATAAGTTTTACAACATTAAGCAACACATTAAAAGATGAGACTTGAAAAAAGAAATGTATTAACAGTGAAAAAAGTGATTACACAGCACAAAAGTGGACATAAACTAAGCAACTGTTGTGCTGTGTAATCACTTTTTTCAGTATTATCAAGTCTAATCTATTGTCTCTCATATCTTACTATGATGTCTGGCAAGGACGCATCGAGTTGACGAGGCGGTCTTCTCCTTCATTCTCACATCCAATCGGTAACTGTCTTCAACTATAGTGGTCAGTTTTAATAAACTTTAAATGCCAAATGTGTAATGGTCAAAACTTACCTTCCCATAAAATTCTTCTGTTTCCCTTTATGCCACACTGTGACTTCCAATGTGCTGTCTTCGTAAAGGTAGAGGTTGAATCTCTCGCACCACGTCGGTTTTGATTTTGACACTTGTTTCGATTTATGTGATTCGTTGCCAAGTCTGTAAAGAAGCCAAAATGAGAATATAATCATGGAAATGGATTGCTCATGCATATGCTGATGTCTGCTAGCATAGTTTATTACCGGGAAGGGTGACAGTTACTGTTCCAAACCTTATAATACTCAGAGTAAGATCTTATCTCCCTTCACTTAAGTGCTTACTTTAAATTCCAACCCCATCGATCTATGGATTAACACACGATTTCAATTCTGCGTAGGTTCAAATATTATATAACCAATTTATAAAAAAAACTGTCAATGAGTCGGTCTCGCACACTGAATGTTCTGCGCCAACATACTATGTATTTGAATAGATTCAGTCGTTACTTTGCGGAAATCAATATTTAGGAATAAGAAATATTATAAAAATTTTAAGAAAACATAATATTTATATTTTAGAAAAAAAAAAATTATACAATATACCTTTCCGCCTAAATTTTTTCTTTTTTTCTGTGACATCAAACACAAACGCTACGTATTCGAGAAACTTCTTAATCGTGCGCTTGAAGAGTCAAGGCCTGCTGAGGATACTTCGTATAGAAGCTAAACGCGTCGAAAATTCATTCGGTTTGGCACTTATGATGTCACTTCGGCCTAATAGGAAAATTAGGCCGAAGTGGCATTTATGATGTCACTTCGGCCTAATAGGAAAATTAGGCGGAAATGTCACAGGATATATTTTTAAGTATTCTTCTAAAATAAAAATAAAATGTTTTCTTATATAGTATTTTTATAATATTTGTTATTACTACTATATATTTATGGATAATCAAATCAAAACCCTCAGTGGGAGTTGACTTGCACTTGACTGGATTTTGTTAATTGTAGTGCTCCAATTATACATATTTTGACGTCTCACCACGATAGGTCAATTGGCAGAGCATGTCCAGGCTCAGGGGATGGTTGCGAGTTCGGATCCTGCTTTGAGAGTAGGTATGTGTAGAAATAGAACTTAAAAAGAATAGAGAGGACCAAAGCAATGAGAGAAGCAAGAGTGAATGAGTGTATATATGGCTGTTACAGAGTGTATATATAACGTCGTTCGAGAGAGGTACGCTTAGAAGAATTGCATTTACAAAACATGTAGAAGGGTAGGACGAAAAGAGATGGACAAGTAAGTACAAAGCTTCAAAGCTAGATTGCTATGCAAAGATTATGTCGCACACAAGTGCAAATCCGTAGTCTTCAACTTTCGGGATATAGTCGTGATGTTATATGTACTTGTACTCGTATTTAAGTATGTATGGTACATAGGTACAGAATATCATAGATTATAGATATTTAATAAAGAATATCCGATAGTCCCGCTCTAGGAGCAAGTATCAGCGATACTTCCTCCTAGGTCCCGCTGAAATCCTTTTTAAGGGTATATTTTAGACGAACGCTCCCATACAAAACGCAGCTCCAATCTCATTTGAATAATAGCGAATAAAACTCAATGATTTTTGACCTACGTAATCACTACCCTAATATCTAGGGTTGTGGTGCATCAGATTTTCATTATATTATACAGTTTTGAAATTACACTAGCTCATAAACTCGTAATTTTAGATAAAAGAAAGACCCAACTTTAAGCATCTCTTTCAAGAAAAATAAGCATGTTTTTCATATTTCTATTGCACCACAAACATGGGGAATATAATGAACTTTCTATAATCGGAAGTTATTTATACATGTGTACTATACTTTTCAAATAAATCTGGAGCTACGAATAACTGGCTCAAACTCCTAAAAACGAGTGCTATATACTAAACGCTATATAATAAAAATTTAATTATTAGTCCAAAATAAAAAGGATTTAAGCCAGAAACGATAGGTCTAATAATACACTATATTTACATGCGAGTTTTTTTTAAATAACAAGTTGAGTTTGTATAAAAGTTCACGCTTTGGCTGGCGGGTGTATGTCCTTAATGAAATTCTTTACTACATATTCCAAAACCAGAAAAAACAGGTTAACCCTGCAAATATCTCGGTCTACTATTATCTTCAATCATATTATGATTTCATAAAATCTGTGTTCGTAGGCTACAAAAAAGCTTAATAAGTTCGTATTTCTAACTTATACAACACCTACATTATATTTTTTACACAGCGACTATTACATGTTATTAGCATGATTGATAGTGTACAAAGTACAAGCATCAGTTCTGCCACAGTGATCCTGTTTACTATCTGTTTTTTTTATTCTCTCCGGTGTGTATTGTGGGTATATACCTGAATATTTAATTAAATACTACTTGAGTTATGTACATCCATTAGATGTTGATTTATCTTACATCAAAGTTAAGATTAAACCTAGGGTTAATTTTAAATAACTCACTGTTGTGGGGATTTTAAGTCGCTAACGGTGGATTAGTGCAGTTTATGCGAAAATAAGTTGAGGCTATGTTTCGCTGTGCCTTTTCTACTTTGTGTTATGTTTAGTTCAAATAGTTAATGATTAATAATTATTTATTATCTCATGATGACGAAGAACTCATAGATTATATTAGGTCAAGCTTTTATGACAGACGAGTATTTTTTTAGGTAGGCTCAGATTATTATAATTCACATAGGAACAAAAATTATCATACATATTTCGATTGGAAAAAGAGAGCGTGCTGTATTCAGAACTATATTTTTTTTTTATATATCTGCTGCAAACTGTTTATCGTTCAACAGCAACCAGTAGTACTTGAATTGTACATTACACCACTTCGAGCCAAGCTGTAGGTTTTCGTTGGAGTTTACTTCTATAGTTTTTTTTTTTTTCAATTACGTGATTGTATTTCGCTACTATTACATAGAAGCATATTATCACCAGCTGTGAAATTAGGAGCAGGTAAACACGGATTTTATCCATATTTCTACAAAACAATTTATTTTGACACTTTATAACCACACACAAATCCACGGAAGTAACTGCTTAAATGCCACGAAACAATACGACTACAATTATACATCGGCAACAGTCATACAATGAAGGACACATATCCAGTGTACTTTGTAAAAAGATGGACTTATTAAGTGGGGGCAGTCAAAAATAATTCCCACGCTAGCTCCGCCCATGCGGCGCAACGATCCCCGCTGCACCGAACGAGGCGATGTGCAGCAGCGGCGCACGCGTCTCGCTTATAAACATATTTGTATACTTGATATTAGATTCGCGAACACAGATACCATTGAGACGATTTCAACTTTTTTTATAATCTTATTCACGTGACGAATTTCGATATATAAAGTAGTCGCTAAGCGACCAAAAGTCTCAAAAAAAAAAAAATTTAGAATAAAAAAAAAAAAAAAGATATATAAAGTAACTTTGTATATACTGCAATTGATGTCACGTTTTTATTTTTATCAACATTACTAATATTTCTTAGTAAGAAATTGATTATTTGATTTACTTTTCAAAATTATTCTTATGGTCGACAGACTTATTACTTATTACCATATGTTCATGTCTGCTCGACTTTATTGGTATATATTATTGGTATATCATATTATACATATTTAACTGACTTCCCAATAGAAAGAGGGTTCTTAAATTGACTTGTCTATTATTTATTTTATGTTTGACCACACATAACTTTTTTACTGAACCTTACAATATAGAAGATTATTTGTTTGCTAGTACAGTTTAACTCTTTATTGGTTTCATTTTAATTTCATCAACACCGGCGAACGGTTTGCCAGTTACAGTCAACTTACTAAAAGTAATTTGCCAAAATGCCTTGACGATCGCAGTGCTTCTAGCAACTAATGTAAGTGGCAACTATGAATATAGATGAAAGTTATTGTTCAATATTGATAAAAACACAAATTTGAGATCATATTGAACCGATATCAACCAGTTATTTCAGACTGTTTAATTTAAAAAATTGTTTTCATGTCTTTTTTTTTAAAGTTTCTTTGCTATGTTGTTGCGTCGCAGTCTCCGTGTTTATAAAAAAAAACATACTGCACTAAACCAACATAAGTGAGACAAGGGTCGGAATATGATGGTGGTACATAACAGCCCAAACGGCACGATATATATTGATAAATGGGGTGTTTTTAAATTCTCCGTAGTAACGAAAGTAATGTTACTTGGCATCCGCGTGGACGATAATTTATGAATGAATCAACATTGTTCTCAGTATCTTGGAATGTGATTAATCAGATTACATGTTACACATCATTAGAATAAAGTAAAATACCATCAAATTGAATGAGCAAAATATTATATTATATTCGGTGAATATGGGTACAATTGACCTGAAATAAATGGATTTGATTTGATTTCATTAAATGTTAGTTGTGGGCAATATATTTTACCACGACTCGTCATACAAATATGAATTATAGTTTTTCATAACTGTGCTACTGTACACGTTCCCATAATAATATAAAGCAGGTTGTTTTTTTTATTGCTATCATATAATTTTTGACTATTAATTACTTATGTTGAAAATATGTTCGTAATTCGTATACATCCTATTTCGTTTAATTTTTCAGTTACAGTGGTTAACAGAAAGGTGTTATTTTACTACCACTCTGCTTTCATATACCAACTATGGTAAAAATTAGACCAACCAGATATATATCTAGCCACTTCTAAACAGCAGGATAAGATTTTTTTTTACCAAACTTGCAGAAGAGTCTACATACGCAATTGTAAGGGCCTTAAACTTTGGGATATTTTATGAAAAAAACACACAGCTGCAGAAACATTGTAGGGAACATGTTATACAGGCTTTTTTAATGAAACATGGCAGACAAGTGAGAGGTACTGGAACAGGTGACTAAATTCGACTTTAAAATAAAAATAGTGGATTCTTAGAATGTTAGTAAGTGGTATAGTCTACAGAGGTTATCGACAAATTAAGTTAAGATGTATATAAATTAACAAAAAATCATTTATAAAATAAAAAATATATTGTTTTCAATTTATACAGTTTTAATGATATGCAAAAGTGTGCGTGAGAAATAACGAGTATCGGAAACGGAAAGTCAAGTTTTTTTTCAAGTTTGCAGTCCCCGTGACCACGATCACTGCAAAGTGTTTGAAACGTCAGGACAAAAATAATGATAAATATACGAGATTTAAACCGTTTAATGTTGTTTAATTACTATGTGTAACAATCGCGAAAACCTAAGACAACATTAAGTTAAGAGCCCTTATTCCAGCAAAGCCATTTTACAGCCCTTTTCTCAAGGCTGGTGCGGCTAAAGTATAAAAGTTTTTGTTTTTTAAATGATGCAGGAAGAAAGTTTATTGTTTTTGTAATTGAGTGCATTAGCCAAAACAATCTCTCGGTATGATATCGCTACCCTTCTATATTTCTAAATATGATTACAAGCACTATCGCGTGCTAAGCGAAATCATATCAAACAAATTATTGGAGTACAAAATTATATGCCCAAGGCGGGAATCGAACCCGCGTCCTTCGATATCGCGTTCGATTTCCGTCTTGGACATAAAATTTTGTACTCCAATAATTTGTTTGATATGATTTCGCTTAGCACGCGATAGTGCTTGTAATCATATTTAGAAATATAGAAGGGTAGCAACATCATACCGAGAGTTAAGTGTTTGAAAAAACACTTCTTTCGATCAGATGAAGTCTTGTAGTCTGGTTGATGGCCGCGCACCGTCCCCTATGATGGTTAAAGTAATACAATTGGAGCACAAAGTTTCGGCAGAAATTCCAATGTCCAGGTGGCTGAGATGGTGTTAAGCATCCGACGCGATATCGGAGGACGCGGGTTCGATTCCCGCCTTGGGCATAAAATTTTGTACTCCAATAATTTGTTTGATATGTATCTATCTATCTAAAGCCGTTCCGCCAACAGGGCAGTTATACAAATATAATGAACCAAGGTATGCATGCACAAAGCAGGTATACAAACTACAAAACTAAGTTATTTGCCTATATGTATACAATTATGGTTAGAAGGACATAATCAAATATAGATACCTACATAGTAGTCCATTTAAATGTTACAATTTAAGGACCGAATATTGCAATTCCTAGAGGGCGCAATTTTACTTTTGAGACAAATCTAAGTTTGTGGGGTCGCCACCCTTGTGCCCCGGCCACCATCTTGATAAAAGGGGTGAAAACACTTATTTCGCGATATCTCGGAAACGATGTGTCCTACAAAAAATTCCACTGCACATAATTTGTAGCAAATTATTTTTCCTACAAATATGTTATTATAACTTTTTGCCCTAAATTAAAAATGTAAGAAGTTATAAGCAAAAAAGTGAGAAAATTTTCATATTTTTTTCTTGCTCTATAACTTTTTTTTCTTATTTTACAAAATAATACCTCAGACCAACATTTTTGATTATCTTTTGACGATTTTTTTATTTTATTTTAATTCATTTAACACACTGTTACAGCGCTCCAAAGTTGACCAGGTTCGTCAATGCTCATGAGAATCCGGTCAAAAAGAAATGTTTAACTTATTATATTTTTTATTGTAAATATATTCTTAAAAAAAATTGTTGAATTCGTACAACTTTACTTCTTCATTCCTGTTTTCCTTACCATAGAACTTACTAAATTTAACTTACGGAAGGATAAGCAGGTAGAAAAGGTCTGAGTAACCGTTTGGGTTCAAAGGAACATCTGCCTGCTACGACTATTATTATTATACGTAGGCTTAGCTGTTTCTTCTATCTCATTTTATTCTCTTAGTTGTGCTACATTTTTTGCAACGTGTAAACGTATTGAAAATTGTGGATATTATTTTCAGTTTTATCAATTAACCTGCGAGTTTCATAAAAACATCCTGAGCAGATCATCTACGACATTGTTCTAGGGTATTTTTTTTGTAAAATGTATAAAAAAGTTATAGAGCAAAAAAATTTATTATTGCTTATAACTTCTTTAATATTTAATTTAGGGCAAAAAATTATATAAATATGTTTGTGGGCAACACAATTTGCTACAAATTATGTTCTTACAATTTTTTTATAAAACGCACAGTTTCTGAGATATTGCAAAATACGTGTTTTTGTGCCGCATTGCCACGTTGTATGGCAATGCTTATCCTTTGTCCAAAGTATATGCCAGCATTTTGGTCACAAGTAGCGTCGACCAGACGTTTTGAGACGTCTTTGAATAATAGTTTGGCGCTCGGTCCCCACGGTCCCAGCGTTTCGACCCTAAAAGGCACAAACATGTAACAACTACTGAGATTACTATATTTGCGCCTTTCGAGGCCTTCTGCTAGTTCAGCCGCCGCACCGGCCACTTTTTGGGTAGCAGGAATATGAGAAGGTGCTAAGGTATCGACACAGGTAGCGTCCCATACCAGAGGCCTTCCCATCCTCCACGGAACCAAAGTCATGCCGTCCGGCCTTTTACCATCGCCACGTACAAGGCCTAAGCATTTAGTTATATTACAAATGTGCATTTAGCCTTCAGTTTGATAATATCAATCAAATTTTTTATTGATATATATACCTGCAAAATACATTTTACAGACAATCCGTTACCTGAAGCCTTCAGAAAAGCAACTGTACATTTCTGTTTGTCCGACAATCAATTTCGCACAATTTGTTAGAATGTGTAGATAGAATTTGTTAAAAGGTAGAAGTAAGGATAAATGTCGGGAGAGCAGTCGAATGACACCTGTCAAAAATCCAAAATGGCGATTTCAAGACGGCCACCATACAAACTGCTCCGCCCCTGCTGAAGCTCGGCCTTCAGAAAGGGGGTGTAGTGAATATGAATAAATGAATTTAAATACATAAATTCAGATAATTTCACGTCAGATTTTTTGCACGTCAAGAGTAAAACATCGCTCTTTACCATCTATCTAATACCCTAACTAATAACCGAAAAGGGGGCAAAAGCGAGTATAATACATATCAACGATGGCATACGCAAAGGCATATTGCTTCAGATAGGAGGCCGGCCATAAAATTTAAGTCTTACTCCGCACAACTATGTCAATGCGTTGTCTTTTGTGAAGGTACTCAGAAAAAATATATTGTTTATACCGACCCTACAGAGGTGTGACAAGTGCAGGGCGATAATAATGTAAAGTTTTTTTTTTCAGTGTAAAAAGCATGATGCTCGGTGGCTTTGGCTATGGACTGCCGCGCAGCAGGTCCATGGTTCGAATCCCGCCGCTGGCTTGAGCTTCACCGCATGGTGGAAGGGCATTTTAGCGAATGCCCGCCTGGCTAGCGACCACCCTCAAGTGGAAAATCTGTCGCCAAGCACCTAACGGTGTGTTCCGGCAGCTGTCCTTGAGAGCCAGTAATTCTAGGTTAAGCCTGTTAACACCTTCGACCATATCATCACTTACCATCAGGTGAGATTGTGGTTAAAGGCTTACCTATCAGCAATAAAAAAAAAATGTATATACACATTTATACGTTTTTGTTATTTAAGTTTACCTGCTGCTCTGCTATGGATAGGTCAAAATATTTTTTTGCCTAATATAGGTATTATAATATTTAAATAATATATTTAATATTATTTCGTAAACGAAATAATATTTAATATATTTCGTTTACGAAATTTCCTGTGAATAAAATGTGCAAATTTAATAATACTTTATTCAAAGATTACTCACTTATTTTCATATAGTGGAAGAACACAGTCTAAATTTATTATATGAGATGGCGACTCCGACAGTTCTCCCTGTTCCGAGTGATCTCGGACTTTGACTGATTTATTATTTTTTTTCCTGAGAAAGAAGGTGCATTTTATGAGCACAGTCTATTTTATTATATATATGTACAGAATCTATTTATTCCACTCTATTATATTTGTATAAATCGTTACTTATATGTACATGTCTAAGTGATAAAATGTATATTTAAAAGTACCTATGCAGGTGACTTTGTAGATAATCTCTTGAATATATACCTACTTGCCTGATTCTGAATATTCTTTCATTTATATAAATCTACATTTAGTCTTGAGGGACATGAACAATGTTCGATGTTTTATTGCGATATACCCACCAAACCAAATGCTTTGATTTGCTACGCTTGTGTTATTATTATTTAGCAACACTCAACTCCATTTACGGTTGAACGTCAGCTGTACTTTAGAGCCAGATAATTTTAGTTATCACCTGTTTGGTACCTTCTACCACATCACTTACCATCAGGTGAGACCATAACTATACATTACCAGATATTATTATAGTATCCAACTAATCGTACTTAGATTAGTACGACATTTAGTTATTTTATAGCTCCATTACAGTACTATAGGAACCTAGTAACCTAGTAGGTATAGAATCTCTTAGTTCGATAGAGATAATATGTTTCATGAATAGAATAAACACCGAAATACAAACGAATATTAAATTTGCATAGGTAAAAATAAACTGAAATATTATACGCTCTCTCATAATTCTTGCAAAGTCTTTGTATCGACTCTTCTGCTTCGTTTTTTATTTTTTAGTTATCTTTATTTCCCATATTGATTGATATACCTACCAAGATACGTATTTATACTGCACAGCACAGGTGATAGCGCGCGAGCGATAGGTCCACGTCCAACGGCGCACAGCGCGGCACTGAAGGACAGCTCTTACGCATTGATTTTATTTCGTAATCCTAAGCTAATAAGGTTGAATATCGTATCTTCCGATTGACCGTAATCCTGCACAGAACTAAAGGTCGTAAGTCTAAAACACTATTTAATTTATTATGACAATACTAATTACTCTAGGTAAATTTTACTTATACAGCGGATAATAAACTACATTTCCTTTCTATGTGTGTTTATTATTAATATGTAACTGATGTAGTTTCCAAGAAAACTCCAATAATTTAAAGAAAAGGCTTCATTTTGAAAAATTAAAACTATCGAGTAAATTTCTTTCAAATGTGTTTCTGACTGTACAACTGATAGAAAAAGGTTTGAAATATCAAATATTTAAGTTTTCGTGTTGATTGCATATTTCAGTTGCTTAAAAAAACTAGTCGAATGAGAGTATTTTTTCCGCAGCCTCGTCTTAATTTCGTTTTTTTCCTATTTATTCATCTACGGTCGAGTTACAATAGAAGCGAATAGAAATTGCAATGTTCCCAGCTTCTTTTATTTTCTTCTTTCATTTTAAAAGAAGGAATGTAAGGCAGTGTTATTTTTAAGCAACGCGTTGCTACGTTGCAACGTAAGGCACAGATTTATAATATTTTTTAATAAGGGTTTACTAGCTCTATTTATTTATTTATTTAACCCGACTATGCGTGCAAGTGGGCCATAATCTTTAAACAACTAAAGCCTTCTTAGACTAATTTCTTGGAAATTCACGTTGCTTACCAACATACTACCACTCAGATAATAATCAGATTACAAGTATATCGCACATATTAAATATTAATATACCTAATAAGCGAATTAAATATCTGAAATTACTTATTCACTAGATTCGATCACATGCATATTCCTACGTGCTTCTATGCATGAAAATGAAATTTATGAATATATGTTAAAAAAAGCTGAGTGGCAACGAAAAACATAGTGTGTGGTTTATGACACACACACACGCACACTCTCTCTCGCTCGAACATATGCATGCGCATAATAGTTGTGTGATTAGTGAGTGTGATAGTTGGTTATCATACACACATCAAAATGGGAGTAGGAACTAAAATGTATGAAACAGTAATTAATTATATTGGGAACTATAATTAAGGTTATACAACTTACTTAAATTTACAGTAGACGTGTCCTGTTGCGCCTTCAGGCAGGTCCTTGGCTTCGATCAGAACGACGTTGACGATAGATTTCCATGACTTTTTCAAGATGTCGAACTTTCGATTTTTCCACACGTACTGAAACAAAATTTGTAATTAATGTTTGTATATCATTATTATTTTGATGCTAGTTAAAGAAAAAAAATATTATTCAACATAATTATATAATTGCAATTTTTTTTATTTCTGATACATGTTTGAAGCGCCTAATAGTTCTTTAAGTATACCTATATCAATGTATTTTGTTTAGTACCTTCCGTGTATTAATGGTTTCTTCCCTAGACTTTTAATACCCTCGAAAAGCAATGATCAAATATATCAAAATGCTTATCATGTAAATCAAATTTTATGTAGCCGCTACTTTTCAAACCAAGTTATTATGGATATTAGTAAATTTTCAAGATCTAACTTTTTAAGGCCGATGAAAATGACAAATTTACCGAACCTAGTCATATGACAGGAGTTTTGGAAATCTCTTACACCCCGAATGAGTTTTGTGTCTATGAATATAATATGAATATGTGACAAAATACTTAACTGACTTTTAATACTGAATAAAATTTTAATTACTTTATCGAGCCTATTATTTACACCATAGAGTGTGATATGTTTATTTGATGTTGGAAGATTTTTATTTAATCTGTTTCTTTAGAGGCTCTAATTGTATTATCTTTATTATTTCATATATATGATACACAATAATTAACACTTAGTTCATATTTACAGCCAAAACCTCAACCATAGAACATAACATATGCCTCCCCATTAGGAGGGTTTTGGCATTATCCCTACGCTTGAAAAGTGTCTTGTGGAGATATTAGTTATTTTTGTATAATATTTCAGTAAAGAAGGCGCTGCTTCCGATCTTCTGATATTATACTACAGTCCTTTAACGCGTGAGCACGGTGGTGTTTGCAAAATAGTGCTTCGAGGCAAAATATCTGCACACCACTAGTGTCAGCCGGACCCAGTGTGCGGTATCCCCAAGACGCAAGGGCTTCCACTCGGTAAAGTAAAAAAAGTATTTACTTTATTTTCAATCAGTCCCATTATTTAATTTTATGATAATCACGACTGCGCCGTTACAATGCAACTTAGTATAAAGGTGGATTACCCTATTGGTCCTTTGTTATATTCCATTAGTAGATATTTAACTATTTTAGGGTGGATTACGTTGTGACTCGATCAAATTTAGCCCGAAATTTTTGTTGGTACATTGTGGCCCTTTTGGGAAACCTTGTGACATGGTAGGTTGAAGGTTTTTGAAATAAGAAATATGCGTGAGGTACAGTCAAAAAATATAACTACATACAGCATCTCAAGGTTTATCTTTCACTAAAGTACCTAGTTGTGAATCCGAAATTTCAGTCTATTCTGTAAAAAATCGTTTATATAACCGAAAGATGCCAGAGACATTGATTTATTATTTAGTTTTCTATAACTGACATCAAAAACTTATATTAAATTCTTTCGCGGGTTGCCTTGGAGCATCGATGGGTATTTACTTGGATGGGTATTTATAATTTCGTCAAGTTATCACAATAATTATTTTAACTAAAATATATAAATGACTTTTCCAAATAATTTTGAAAATATTCATAATTATTAAAAAATAACAAACCAGAAGCATAGCTTTTAGACTTCAAGGATATGCATGCAAAATTTATGACAAAACTAAATTTGTATAGAAAGCGCTTTTTAAAAGCTATAAGATTGTTTGACTTGTCCAATTAAATAGTTAAGTTTTGCTAAGCATTGCTTGAAAGTATTTTAGTTAAGTTTATACAGATGAAGACACTTCCAGCGGTTTTACCCGCGTATACAATGTTAAAAATTTATGATGAGGATGATAAAAATATTCTATATTATGGTTATTTCCAGGACCTAAACTTTATATTGATATTCCAAGTAACGACCAAATCGGCACAAAGGTTTCAGTGTTAAGGAGACACTATTATACAAACTCACAACCTCACTCACAAATTTTCGCATTTATAATATTAGTGTGATGTAGGAGTAATCTTTAACGTCCTTAATCTTCCTACCCTCCTGGCCGATGGGGGGTCACCACAATATGTTTTCCCTAACATAAAGGACGACTCACAAACATATTGTGGAACATTTTGGTTTCAGTTTTGTAGCCGGTCTGACATCAACTCTCCATTAGCGTGCTCTTGTTGTTAGAGTACCCGCTACCTTTCATTTATAAGGCATTTATAATAAACGAGCCTTGTCGTGTTGTTCATTCGATGATTTCTTTCCCTTTGGCAAAATTTTAGTGTACCGAAAGGAATGGAAGGGAACGGAGGTGTATATAGCATCAAGAACTTAGTATCAACTCTGTAGATCACCAACTATCGCCACTGACGATAGTTTAGCCTTTACCCACTATCTCACCCGATGGTAAGTGATCCTATGGTCGAAGATATTGTTCAGGTAAAGCTAGAATTACTGGCTCTCAAGGACAGCACATAACACACTGTTAAGTGCTTGGCGACAGATTTTCTACTTTAAGGTAGTAGCTAAGTCAGTAGTAATGTCACTAGAGATCACCCACCCGGTCATTAGCTGATCGGTTAAGAACGGCTAAGCAAACCAAGCTACGAGCGCTTCAAAATGAATGCTGAATTTCCAAGCCTTAAGCTGCATATCCACAGATATATTATGCGAGGAAGATAAACGGTGTAGGAAAAAAAAGCACTAATATCGTATATAATAAATTGCTGCGCTCAGTGAGACCAGGAAAATTTGTTGTTGATTTTACCTCACACACTGCTTATCTCTGTGACACAACTCTGGTGGACACGCAGTCTTAGTTTTTTCTTAGTTTTACAAACATCCTAGAGGGAGTTATAAGGTCCGAGGAGTTCCGGGTTAGAATGTCACCCCCCCAATCTCTTTTCCCATGGGTGTCGTAAGACACGACTAAGGGTAACACATCAGAAGGTGAGAAGCAGCCCTTTGTGAGGAACTCATATCACACACTCCAATCGCCAAGACGCCTGCCAAAGCGTGGCTACTGTGGCAAACCCTCCCATAATGGGAGAGGCTGTGTTCAGCTGTACAATCCGCTTAACAGTACAGTATGGGGAGTCAGGGAGTATTCATTATATCCATAGGGACTGCTTCATATCCTACACATTCATTTAATAAAATGATGTCATTAAAACATAATAAACTAATCATTATTATGGTGAATATTATTCACTTTTGGACAGTTTGTTGAGCTAATCAAATACTAGGCTTCATATATTAAATCTATATGACTATATTATTCAAATAGAATATTACTAATATTCATGACGTGCGCCATGTAAATACTAAAACTAAATAAACGATTCGCACGTTGACTATTAAACATTCCGCATATCTTATTAATTCAAAATATCTGCTCGGAAAGCATCTATTTACTTTCTTCAAAATGAGGCAGAAGGTACTTCGTTGTTGTTATTTGCTATTTCAACAGCCATAATGTTCATCGCTTAAGTTACAATTTACAAGTCTTCACATCTATAGAAGTTAAATGGTTAACAAAGAGCCTTAATGATACAAACTTATAAATATTTATTATTTTAGAATAATTTGGGCTATCCTCACTAACAACCACTCTAAATATGTATGTAGGTATATAAAAAATCAATGGAAGAAACTGCTATTGGAATCGAGTGCAACAAACAAAGCAAGCACAGTGTAACACGTCCTCTCATAGGTTGAATAAATATAGTCTTGCTCTAAAACTTAGTACCCATTGTAAAACCCATATTATACTGTCAAATTTATAAAAATTTAAATGACTATTTTATTTATCTTTTTACAATTTATATGAATCAATAACACTTTGTTACAATATAATTAATTACAATCATATGAAAATTTATATGGATCATTCATCGATTAAGACAGCACTCTTTCTTGTACTGTGCCTCCCCTTGGCCCCAACTTAACTTCAAAAGCAATAGGCACATGTATAATATATTCTTAAATAAAACATTAAAATGCAGGCGTTGCTTATGTCCCGAATCCATTTCTAACAAAGGAATTGTAACTCCAGCACTTAATTGTAACCACCCAAATAGCCACTATTTCCATATAATATCTGGTTCAGAGTTTATCCATTACAGTAGATGGTTTAAAAGAGATTAATACGCTACTCACGCAAAATGTTACCTAATTGTGAATAATTATATAGGAACCTATATATTTTTATACAAGTATAGAACAAAAACATTTTCAAAGTAATATAAACTATAAATTATTGACTTATAATAATTTTTAATTGTTTCCCGAATACAAACAGAGCAACATTAGATAAATATATATTATGAAAATATTACTGCCTTGATTCAACTTCCTGTCTCTCTGTTTATATATTCGAAACGATTTCTTACATTGTTAAACAGGTATTTAACGTTGAATTCAAATTATATTCTATGATCTAATAAACAACTTTTTGTTTTACAAACAGGAAGCTAATTAAATATAACGGTATCATGTTATACCTACCAACCTTCTGAACTTTTTTTCCGTGTCCCCTTAACAGGGTGAGGCCACTGCCAATCCGGTCCATGAATTCTGTGGAGACCGCGAGTGCGGTAGGCGCCAAGGGGTCCATTACCAGCCCCTCCGGAATCGCGAATGACCTGGACACACCACACCACTTTGTATAAGTAACGCGTAGCGCACACACAACTCAAAAGTCTTGAAGACTTTACACGATCGATTTTGATGCTAAACACGACCGCTACGAAACGAAACTTAAAAGCACATGACGTCTTCACGGTTGAAAATACCGTTAGTTTCCTTTTAACCGCAGTGAATCTTCTAAAACGTAATTAATAATCAGTAAAGTACTAAGCAAATATTGGAAAATAATTTGCGTTTAATATTGACCCTGTGATTTGAAGCCGCGTGTGTCAACGACGACGCATGGCGTTGTACTCAGATCAATTCTGATCAAGATCTGGTTTTCCGTATCTCAGGGGTACTGCCCCTTATGCCTACGTCAATAGGTATCAAGTTATAATGTCAGAAAACTTTACAAAAAAACTTAAAATGCCAGATACTTAATGTTTTTATCGTTTAAACCAATTAAGTTCTTAGCGTCCCCTTTTAGTTTTAATTGAGCAAGTACCATAAACAATTTATATAGACTTGTTCACTCACGAAGGCGCGCTAATCGAAAGAAAATGATTAATGCGCATTTGTACGGGTAGACTTCGTTTGTACACGACTTCTTAGTGTGAGTGTGAATGATAAGGGTGTACGTACAATATATATAACGTGATCGCTTGGGTATGCAGAAGTAGTGGCAACTACACTCAAAAATATGAAGGAGCTCGTCTTCCTGATAAGGTCTGTATTATAAAATAAGAGGTTACTCATTAAAAACATAAATTTTCTTCCGAGACGTTTATATACGAAAATGTTACGTTATTTGTACCAGGAATAGATAAGATTTCAATGATTTCTCAATTAAACGTGATACAAAATTGCAGTGATAAATATTGGTAACATTACTCGATTCGTTAACAATTTATCACAGATAGCTCCCATGCGTATTTACTTTATGCAATCTATAAATAAAATCAATATTTAAAATTATCGTGTCACAGTGTTTGTAATAAAAATCCTCCCAAATGGATTGACCAGTTCGTATGAATTTTTTTTTGTATATTCAGTAGGTCTGAGAATAGGACGTAAACTATTTTTCAAATAAGTATTCATTTATTTGCCTATATTACGGCAAAACAACGATTGTCTTTGACGTTTTAGGATGCACGTAGTGTGACTCAATAAAACATTTTTTGGAAATTCAATCTAATATACGAGTTCAAAGCAACACACATAAAATATAATATTTCAATTTAAGTACCTCCTCCTTTTTGGAAAGTTGCCTTAAAAGTACCTAAGCACGCACAATTACAAGCAGTTTTTATCAGAAATTACAGTCGAAACATTTGCGATACAGATAATTATTGTAATATTCATACCAAATACAAATACATAATTGTACTTATAGTCACTACTGTACTGTACTACTGCATCAGCCGGATCGTCCACTGCTGAAAACAGCGTCCCATATTAAGGGGGTATTTACCGTAATCCCCACCCTTTGGCAGGCGGCCTGGTGATCGCAGTGTAAGTTGGCAGTTCTTTAGAAGGCGCTGCTGCCCACCTTCCAGTATTTTCCCCTTAGTCGCCTCTAACGACATCCACGGAATGATATGGGGAGGTGCAATTCTAACCCGGCACCCCACGGGGCTTATAGTCACTATTCCATATTAATTAAATGTGACAGGTAATAACAGTTTAAGGGCCCGTTTCAGAATGTCCTAATAAAGTTTCGGGTTGCTATGCAACACATAAAATAACTGAATGATAAAAACGACAGCATGCAGCGCGTTTCAAGCTTTAACTGATGGATAGCCTAAATCGATATCCGTGAAACGAAAAGATAGTGTTTTATTTGTTAAATATTTTCTGGGTAGTAAAACCGGAACTTCTCGAACATTCTGAAACAGACCCTAAGTATTTTTTTCTTAACCGGCGTTTTGCCTTTATTAACAAAACACTACATAAAAAAATAGAATTTAGAATTTATTTTGAAGTATACAAAGGTACACGACCTATTTACATTAATTAAATTTCTGTTAAATTAGTTGGTTTTTCTCGTATTTTTTCCGAATACTTAATGAACAATCGTTTTAACTCGACGAAGCGTTTTTTTTCGTAACATTGTAACTGTAGATATTGTTAAACTAAGAAAGTTTTTTCCCAGTAGGTACACAGCTGCCACACCAAATGTAATTATCGTAGTTATGAGTAATTTTCTGCCATAGCTAATTCTACACCAAAGATTTTTAATTACATACATTGAATCCTATAATAGCTAACATAATACATTTTATTAAATGCTATTCAATACTCCGTAGACATAAAGAATATGGAATATAATTTACCGTAATTTCAGATTTTAAACTATTTTAATTTTTGGGATAGACCCTGTATCAAAGAGGAGCTAAAATTGACAATTTTGGTTGCTATTTATTTATTAAAGTAATCGTACGGTACAAGTATTTTATACTGAGTTTTATAATTAAGTTTTATCAGTAAGCTTGTTAATTTTTCTTTTTATTTATTAAATATTATTTGTTTTAATTTCAAGTATCTGCCTACTACGGTTCAAAAGATACATCGATATGATAGATGGATGAACAGGCCGAGCCCCAGCGATTTAGATTCAGGTGTTAATTATATATGTATAAACTTTATAAATTACAGTATTGATGTTCCTCAGTGACGCTTTCACGTGGCACACTCCCCACATATTGTACTGTACTGTACCATCAAGCATTTTTTTGGTGCATACTGTACCAAAAAAATGTATCTCCTATTTCTCATTTATGAGTTTCTCTGAAAAATAAATCAATTGAATTTCTAGTCCAATATTCATCTTTGGGTTAACGTTTTACACTAAGTGCTAAAATTTCAGGTTTTGGACTCATTCCGATTAGACGTTAGAGGTTTAGAGGCCCGTGGCTTACGAGCGGACGGACAAATGGACACCTTCCACCCTTTGGGTACGGGACCCTAAAAATGTTGTGAAATACTTTTCTTGTGGACCCTCCTTACTTTTTACTTTTCCATTATACACTAAATAAATGGGTGAATATTGTAGGTTTGAAAAAGTACCAACGAATGAAAATGGGAATGCAATTTTAAACATGGCCGTTTTTTTAATTTTGCAGTATAAAACATTATCAGTATTATTAAAACATCTGTAATCAAGAGCAATAAATAATTTTATCAATCGACTTCAAAAAAGAAGGAGGTTCTCATTTCGACTAGGTATATATATTTGTTAAGACTGGGTGAACCGATTTTGATAATTCTTTTTTTATTTAAAAGCTGGTACTTCTCATGTAATATAATATATATTATACCATTTAAATTTCATCAAAATCGGTCAAGCCATTTTTGAGTAACACTCCAATACTGAAAAGTATTTTCCTATCTTGATGATATAATTATTGACAGTGATTAACATTCGATCCCGTAGGTAGCAAGGGTCAATGAAAAATGTTTTTTTTTGTTATTTTAACACTAATAAGTGTAGATAAAATAACTTATCGAAGTAGGTACCATGCGCACAATATTGTGATAATAGGTACGTTTAAACTGTAATCTGTAATCAAGAGCTACAAATATTTATGCTTTCATGGTTTGATGTGCTGAGGAACTTCAAAAGAGTGAGGCCTTTGTTTGAGATTGATTATTTGGTACACCGTTTGCTTTGGGTTCTGATCGAGAAATAATTATGAGGTAACTGAAGGATGGGGATCGTTATCTATCTCACTTCTACTAACACACTATCTAACTCTCGCACTTTTTCTCTATTGCTTGTGCATAGGGCACAAGCGGGCTATGAAATCGACGATAACCTCTGAACGGGAAACTCTGAATTGTTCCTTTACCTATGCGGCTACTGTACCCATTACAGACATAGCAAATTGGTACCTCACAGCTTGTTTTTCTTATTAATGCCCTCATTAACAGAACAATCACATTTCCCATTAGCAATTAATAGCGTGCCATTACATCTTTACTATAATTGAATGGACCTGTTTAGTATTCACGTTAGGCAACATGGAGACATGTTAACAAAAGGATTTATACTGGCTTTGTATAAAACACGTCATCCATCATGAGACGGAGGACGTATCACAATGGGCCTAAAGTATTTAACCAACAGCGATCCCCAGCAGGGTCATTTCCGCACATTTCAGCCTTGGCAGATGACCTCGATACTTAAGACATTGACAGTGACCTATCACAGTCAAAAGATCGATTATATTTGAGGTACTTGACTGGATTAGTAGATACGTCTTCTCCAATTATAAAACTACCAAGTAGCGATGTATGAAGAGTAATAAGATTCTGAGTGGCGAAAGCAATGTAATACCGTGCATAGAAGGTTTGTACTGTTTAAAGCTATGGTCGCAGTAGCTTATCATATCTTATCTCATCCGTTTAAATAGTATCGGTACATTTAGTCATCAAAATGAATAAAAAAACAATATAAGAACAAATTTGTAAAGAACTATTGTAACTATGCCCTTGCAAACAGCACACAAGTGTTTTTTTCTAACATCAAGACTATGGCCATGAAAAAAAAATAAAAGAAGAGCATAGAAAAGTCATAACTATTGTAACGTATTCTGTGATTTTTACTATATAAGGAGCTGGACTCAGATCATAGAAACAAGGGAGATTTGCTTTCATTAATCGTTCCTGTTAAGATGTTTCCAAGGTTCCCCTACCTGTTTCTCTAACACAAACACTTGTTTCTATGATCTGAGACTAGGTCAGGTAGCCCAGCGCATTAATTGGGAGAGTCAGATAAATTTTATAAAAGGAGAGATTCGCTATTCAACGCGTACCTATACTTTTTATCTGTCTTTTCTGTAATCTCGTAAGTTGTATGCCGATGATCTTATTTTTGTCAATGAGGTATCCGGTGTACTCTCCTAGCATTTGGTTCCTAGGTTTTAGAAATGATATATCTACTAAATAATTTCCAAAAATAGGTACGCATAGCGAAAAACTTCCGACAGTGCGCGTACACCCTGTTAATAGGCTTAAAAAATAAAAATATGCAAATCGGTTCATAGCCTTCAGAGCCATCAGAACTCACTTAAATAAAATCAAAATAAACACGTTATTGTCGGTCAAAAATAAAACGAATCTATAGATTAAATGTTTACATCATTTTCATAATACTTATCCATAAGACTTGTAAACTGACACTACTAAAACTTTACAAGTGGTTTTTCGTATTTCGACTGCATTTATATGAAATTTTAAATACATTATCATAAAAATGTCCATGAGTAATACCTGTTATAGAAAACAATAAAAAGTGTCTATGCAATGTTAAAGTAAAATAAAATAACGAAGCTAGTTTGTGTCGATTGTTTATACGACATTGGCCCTAACTCAAAATAAATAAACATAGATTTTAAATCTAAGAGCTCAAATTTTTAAAATCTATCAGGATATAGATATATAGTAACCGGCGTAATCTAGAATAGGAAATGAACTGTACAACTGCTGAAACACACTGCTTTACTGTTAGGTGTTTGGCGACAGATTTTCTACTTGAGGATCATATCTATCCAGGTGGGCATTCGAAAAATGATCTATGCAGAGTTTTATTCCACCCGAATGCCTCCGACATAGTTTAACCACTTCCATCCTAAGACAACAACCAGCGGGACCATGCCGTTTGAAACACGGAAGCGCAGAAATGCCACAAGCGGTTACCCATCCTTGTAGTGTTCGGTTAGAAACGACTAGGCAAGCTCTGCTAGGAGCGCTTCAGACATGTGTAAAATATTAGATGCAGTCTTATCTTACTGACTTTAACAACAACGTAGACCAATTCACTAAAATAATCCATCATTGACTTAATAGGCGATGAATATTTTCCGTTGTGCTATATATATTTATACTTCCTGTATAAATTGATTAGTTATTGACTTAGGTATAATTGGGCTGGTCAACTTAGTCAGTAGTTTAATGGGTGACTCAATAACGATATTAAAACCAGTTCTATTGATTCATTTTTAAACACAAAGTAGGTACTCAACCTATCTGTTCGAACTAAACTATCAAAGAGTTTTTAATTGACAGAATAGGATTTCAAATTTCAATTTATATAAAAGCTAAACCGTTATACCATTTCCCAGACTTATGTTCCCGTCACATATATTCATGCTGGTCATTCTATAAATAAATAGTTGCCTTTGGTCTGTCAATATCAATATGTAGCCACTCAATCAGAGGTGTTTAACACCTTAGTGACATATGCATAAAAAAACAAACAGGTTTGTGTCTTTGTTTACTTTCAAAGTACAAAATAAAATGAAATAGTATGTCAAGAAAAGAAAACCGATATTAAAACCTTTGTTGTTGGAATCAGGCTTAGCAATGCTTACATTGTATTAGGTGCCTATTTATTACATAAAGAAATGTTAAACGGAAATCTTAGTATTACTTTTCATATTTTCAAGTAGTTACTTTACGAACATTTATCCTGTTAATGCTTGTTGTGATCTAAATATCGGTTTTTAAGCTCAAGTGCATAAAAGTCTGCTTTTTAAGCTCAAGTGCATAAAATTCTGCTTTTTAAGCACAAGAAGATACATAAAATGATTATTTTATTTCAATTTCTGCAAAGATGTTAAGTTTGTAATATATTTCATGTAGGAAATTTGCCTGGGTCTTTCATAATACCCATATGATACCATTTGACATAAATTGTGTTGCAGCAATGACATTCAAAATAAGAGCATTGTTCATGTATCAGTTTCAATTTAAATTAAATGGTAGGGTAGTGACCGTCTAGAATCTAGATCATAGACTTATTAGGAGAATCGTTAATTTATGAAAAAGAGTATACTTTTTTTTAACTGGCCGTTTATAAAACTGGCGCGAAAATAATAACAAATGAAGAACTCGGTCAGTTCGAGCACATGAATAAATAACTTTATTCATGTGGTTCGAAACACAAGTTCATGCATGGATTTTTTCCTAAAGCAAATTATTAAAAAAAATCGGCCAAGTGCGTGTCGGACTCGCGCATGAAGGGTTCCGTACCATTAGCTATACAACATTAGACTTCATACTTTAACCTTTTTTGTTTTAACGTGTGCTAGTCCGACTCGCACTTGGCCAACTTTTTGTATTTGTTGTTATAGCGGCAGCAGAAATACATTATCTGTGAAAATTTCAACTGTCTAGCTATCACCGTTCTTGAGATACAGCCTGGTGACAGACGGACGGAAGGACAACGAAGTCTCAGTAATAGGGTCCCGTTTTTACCCTTTGGGTACGGAACCCTAAAAAGGGTTCTTATATTTTTTTAGTTATGACGTTTCTTTAATTTTATCCAGGAACAATGATATTATAATATGTAACTACCATTTTTATTTATTATATTCATGATTAACAGTTAAGTCATTAAAAGTATTTAATGTTACTATTTAAAAGTTTTTTATTTATTTTTCTCATAATGGGATAAAAAAGAGTTCACACGATCGCAAAATTATTCCTACGACGAAGTGATGTATTGAATCCCTCGCTCGCTACACTTGGGATTCTATTCTAGAATTCTTCGCTCCGCTTTGGATTCAAATTACAATTATTTGAATTATTTTGCTCCCTTGTGGCTTGTGGTCTACTATTGCTGCTGAGCGAAATATACAATTTTTCGCCTCACACTCATAAAGCGACGAAAATATAGTTAACTAGCTTTTACCTGCGGCTTTGCCCGCGTCGACTATCCCTGCCTTTGGAAAATTTGTGAGATTTCTTTGTAAGATTTATGTATATTTTTTCCTAATATACGTAATCTTATTTAATTTGATTAAGCATTTAAGGAAGTATGCGGCATTCTCTCTAGAAGTTTAATTTATCTTTACGTTTCCGTAGACAAAAAGAATGATTCTTTTGCTGTTTGACTCTACGACACGAGTCTCTAACATTTTTAAAAGAAAGAGTGACAAAACTGATATTTATTTATTTATTAACAAAATCCACAGCTCTTAGAGGTAAACAATAAATCATAATTACTCAACCGACAGCCAATAACGGATTTACATTATAAATGTTGTATCATACGTAAGTCGACAAGTCATCAAGAACATAAATAATAATAATAATAAGCTGTAAAAATGTACATCACAAAAATTTAAATATAGTCATAAAATACATAATACTAATTGTTTATTACATAAGTGTGTGTAGAGTGAGTAAGCAAAAAGCATCAATGCTTTTTGGCAAAGGCATGTAGTTTTGTAGCAGTGTGAGAGTGCTTATTTTAATAACACCAAGGTCCCAAAAAAAAAACGAGCCTGGTTATTAGAGAGCCTCATATATGTGTGGTGTATTTTATGTGTGACTTATAATATTATTTTAATGTCGATCCATAAGTTTATATAGAATAAGAAATTCAATTAAATTATTTTGAAGGAGGTGCTATACTTGAAAAGTAAGATAATAATAGAATGCAGAGAATCGCCGTCCATCAAGAATCGAGAACGTTAAGTATGGTTTATACATAAAAATTGAAAATTAATTATTTATTTATTTTATATTGTGGTCTAGCAGGCATAATAATTATAGATTATTAGTTCCGCTTGCGGACATAACACGCAGTATGCTTTATATATATATAAAAATAAACGTAAGGGATGGTGGTCCGTTAGTTGAGTAAATAATTATTGGAATTGCTTATTCACCCGTATACAATTATATATAAAGGCCTCAAAATTCACCAAACAAGGTGTCATAAACAAATAGAAATTCCCCTTTCGGCACCAATTAATAATCAAAACGTAAGTAGTAGCAGTGTTGCGAGCCCTGCTACGCCTTCCAAACCGTTTTGGGAGGTTTTAAGCTCGTACAAAAATAACATTCCTTTATTAAAACGCATACCTCGGGGTGCAAGAATTTCTGTTGCCCAATCTTTATCTTGTTCTATTAAAAACGTCTTGGCTACTAATACTACACAAGCCTGGGAGCATCTTCTAGCATTCCCGTACCACGTATTTCACGTGAATTTTGATCCGTCTAACAAAAAATCACTTACTACTAGAGTAAAGGAAAACTGCGTGAAATACAGGGCACGGGAAGAGCAATCTTTTGGCACAACTATAATCATTCCGCCTCTGCGGCGGAATACAAAAACAAATAATTTCGATTCAGCTACTATTAAAATAGTAGAAAACAAAATTACTGATGGTGATATTAAAAACGCGGCACGCATCTTGTTTTCGAGTGATACAATCGCTCCTTTTACATCTGATACGTTGAATTCCCTAATTGAAAAGCATCCGCCTGCAACTGCAGGTCTCCACCTTCCCGAATCTCCTATACAAGACATTGTTGAGGTGACCCCACAGGATGTTTCTGCAGCCGTGGCATCTTTTTTAAGTGGTTCAGCCGGTGGCCTTGATGGCCTCACGCCTCAGCACTTAAAAGATATTTTATCTTTTAGTTCTGGTGAGGTAGGCGAGACACTTTTAAGGGATGTGACGGCTTTGGTTAATTTGATGTTGTCGGGTCAGGTCAACAATGAAATTACCGAAATTCTGTACGGTGCGAATTTATGTGCCCTAAATAAAAAAGATGGTGGTATTAGGCCTATAGCAGTAGGCACCACTTATCGTCGCCTCACAGCCAAATGCGGTTGTAGGAAAAAGGTTGCTTTTTTAAGTAATCTTTTTCAACCACTGCAACTCGGTTTTGGTTCACAGGGTGGCTGTGAGGCTGCTGTACATTCACTTCACACATTTCTTGATCAAAATTGTGGAGATGTGCTTTTGAAGGTGGATGTTAAAAATGCATTCAACTCTTTAGATAGAGGCACTCTTTTGACTGAAGTGAAAGATAAAATTCCGGAATTATACCCTTTTCTTTGGCAATGCTACGGCAAACCGTCAAAATTAACATACCAAAATAACGTTATTTTATCTTCCGTAGGATGTCAACAGGGTGATCCTCTGGGACCAGCCATTTTTAGCCTTGCGATCCACTCAATAATTTAACGTCTCCAATCAAAACTTAACGTTTGGTATTTGGATGACGGAACCTTAGGAGGCGATGCGAACACGGTTTTGGATGACTTGCGAGTACTTATAGACGATTTTCGTGTTATTGGCCTTGAACTAAATTTTTCTAAATGTGAACTTTTTGTTTGTGATACTTGTCCGGATAAAGTTTCGATTATTGAAAAATTCAACTTACTTGCGCCTAATATAAAATTAGTAGAAAAAAGTTCGCTTCGTCTTTTGGGTTCACCGATTCTTAACGAATCTTTATCACCATTTGTCGAAGAACAAATTCAAAAGTTTAGAAATGCTTCTAGCAGATTATCCAAAATTAACGCCCATATGGCTTTTACAATTATAAGATTTTGCCTTTTCGTTCCTAAATTTACATACTATTTAAGATGTTGTCAGCTGTGGCAACACAGTGAGCTTTTGTTAAGCTTAGACAACTTAGTAAAAGATACGTTAGTGTCGGTTTTGAATGTTGAGATGGATGATAGGGCTTGGGTGCAAGCTTCCCTCCCTGTGAGGTTGGGGGGCATAGGGATACGCAAAATTTCTAGTGTGGCATTACCAGCTTTTTTGTCTTCTGTACACAGTACACACAAATTAGTAGAAAAAATTCTTGCACGATCTTTAGGCTCTTTCGATGTAGCATATCTGGCTGAGGCCAAAAACACATGGAGACTGGCTTGTCCAAATACTGAATTCCCAAAAATGTTGTCATCTCAGAAACAGTGGGATCGGCCTCTATGCGAGCTAACACGGAAAGATCTTTTAAATACGTGTTCTAGCATCGCAGATCGTGCTCGTATTCTCGCTGTTTCTGTGTGGGAATCCGGTCTTTGGTTACAGGCCATTCCTTCTTACAAAACTGGTAGCCTTATAGATCCATCCGCTTTTCGTTTAGCTATTAGCTTACGCTTGGGTGCAAGGTGTTGTGTTGCACATCACTGCCAGTGTGGTACTGCAGTTGATCAACTCGGTCACCATGGCCTCTCCTGCTCTCGAAGTGCTGGTCGAATTTCCCGCCACGCCAGCCTTAACGATATCATTCGCCGGGCTTTTTTTTACCAGCGCCAATGTTCCAGCTATTCTCGAACCGAATGGTCTGATGCGTGACGATGGTAAAAGACCTGACGGCATGACTGGTTCCGTGGAAGTTAGGACGGCCCTTAGTGTGGGACGCTACGTGCGTGGACACTTTAGCGCCGTCACATCTTTCTGAAACCAACGTGAGGGCTGGCGCTGCGGCTACTTCGGCGGAGCAACTCAAGCGGCGCAAATATGCTAACCTCGGTATGGGTTACATATTTGAGCCGTTTGGTGTAGAGACGTTGGGTCCGTGGGGACCGGGAGCTCATCGTATTTTCCAAAACCTATCTGAGCGCTTGGTCGATGCGACGCGTGATCAAAATGCTGGCACATATTTGGCTCAACGAATAAGCATTGCAATTCAACGGGGCAATGCTGCCAGCATGCTGGGCACGCTGCCAACTGGGAGTGGGCTGGAGCATTTGGACTGCCTATGAGTCTGCTATGACTTATAGGTGTCTAAATGCTTTTATTGTAGTAGCTGTAGTGTTGTATATAGTTCATAGTATTTTGTTTAATAAAGGCATACCGCCGGAAAAAAAAAAAAAAAAAAAAAAAAACAAAAATATAAATAATCATTATTTTATATGTAATGCCCCGTGGGGTGCCGGGTTAGAATTGCATCTCCCCAAATCATCCCTTGGGTGTCGAAAGAGGAGCCTAAGGGAAAAATACTGGAAGGTGGGCAGCACCGCCTTCTAGAGAACTGCCAACTTAAACTGCGATCCTCAAGACGCCTGCCAAGGGTTGGGGATTATGACAAATACCCCCTTAATAGGGGAAGCTGTGTTTAGCAGTGGACGATCCGGCTGTGGCAGTATATGTATTTCATATAAATATATATAAAACATTAGTTTTTCTTCTCTCATATTAACAATATAACAAATATTTAGACCTAGACACGAGGTATCACGTATATAATATCTAATAGGTAACTTAGTGAAGGCAGGCTAATATTCAAAGAGCTTCTTCTTCAATGTAAATAAAAAGGTGGCAAAGTTTATGAAAGTGGACGGAAGAAGGATGCTATCTTAAATAAAATACCTTTCGTGCATTAACAAGTATATTGTACTTCCGACCATGAACCTATAAAAAAGGAGGACACCGCGCCACTCACATTAATAACGTGCAATGCAAGCAACTCAATCTGTTTGTACATAAACACCTGTTACTTTAAAAAAAAAAATTAAGCATAGAATGGAAGCGACTTCAATACTCAAAAGTGTAAAAAAACTTGTTGAAGTCGGTACCGTGATAGTTCAAAAGTACCAATTATCACAGTTTTGTGCGCATGGTACCGACTTCGACATGTTATTTAAAAAAAACACTTATTTTAGTAACCCTTGCTACCTACCTACGGAATCGATTGTCATTCACTGTCAACGACTATATCAAATATTTTTCAGTGATTGATGATTATGAAATTGGAATGGGACCAAACAACAAGCACCAGCTTTCAAATAAAAAGAATTATCAAAATCGGTTCACCCAGTCAAGTTCTGAGGTAAGAAACATAAAAATACAGACGAATTGAGAACCTTCTCCTTTTTTGAAGTCGGTTCAAAGTAGCTTAATTTCCTTGCATTATGCACACGTTTGAATGCCGGATGATTATCATATCTTTAAAGTCAGAGAGTGCGCGTTGCTTGGTATATTGGTATGTGCGGCGCACTTGTGCATATTAGCTTTACAAAAAAGTTCATATTTTTATCGTCTTGCTACTAAACGATAAAGACTGTTGCCAGGAATGAATGCCAAAAAAAGCAAGAAGAAACGTATACAATTCCGTATACTTACCGATAACCAAGGTTGAATAAATTGTTTATTGCAAAAGAAAGTAAAAGAAACCTTGACTTTACTGATGTAGGTACTCTTCCGTATAATCCTTTTACCTACTGATTGATGTTGATGTACCTTTTATCAATTATCATGGACTCTCATAAACGAATTTATTTAACGAGCGCCGCTGTAGGTAAGTAGGAAATTGTACTGTAAGTAGAAATAAGAACAGGAAACAAAAAGGAAGCGAATTTTTATGGCTTAGGGCTTGTTTCAGAATGTTCGAGTAAGTTCCGGTTTTACTACCCAGAACATATTTAATAAATAAAACACTATCTTTGCGTTTCACAGTCATCGATTTAGCCTATCCATCGGTTAAAGCTTGAAACGCGCTCCATGCCAACTGTCATTGTTATCATTCAGTTATTTTATGTGTTGCATAGCAACCCGAAACTTTATTAGAACATTCTGAAACGGACAACTTCTTTAGAATAATCGTTCTTTTGTCCCATAGAAATTTCATCAAAATCGGTTCAAAAGTTTGGTTTTTATGTCAAAATTAGTGGAAAATACCAATGTTATCCAAGTAAATGCAACGAAATCAAATTTCATACTTTTCAGTTGTGGATGTTACTTTTGAGCTAAAAAACTGTCGCGAGTTTTGTCCATAATTATTATTTAGTAACCGGCTAGGACTCGCGTAATATTTACCGGATATTGCTCCGACCAGTTTCGAACTTATTTGAAGTTCTTCGTCTGGGAGTCACGATTGTGCACAACGTAGTGCAGTGTCGTGATTGCAGTGTCATACCTACATTTACACGTATTAAACCAGTGCAGTGTATTCGGGATTGCAGTGAATTCTTCCGTGTCGCCAATATCAAGTTACTCCGTCGTGTTATCACTGAGTACCGACAAAAACTCATGTACACAAACAAAAAAGTCTACGAACTGCATCTTGAGTTGTCACAGGAGTTACACCTTGATCTTTGGCAAGTACTAGACGCCATGTCGTATAATAGAACAACATGTATTGAGAATAACACGATCCAGAGGCATCATAAAAAGTTGAAAAATCTTTTATGTAAACAACGACAAAATAAAACTAATGTAGTTTCCTACCCACATTGTAGGACAACCGCTAGGGATGAGACACACCGATATGATAATGTTGTTAATCTCTCTACGTGTGTTTTAAGTGAAGATGCCACTCGCGCTCTATCTAGGGGCCTTAATTATGCACCTGCACCCCGTAAAATTCCGTATGAAAGTATTATAACCAGCGTGGAGGATGCAGTAATTCGGAATAAAGTTCCACATCGGGAGGTAGAGTGCCTCAGGCAGGATATAGCGTCAATGCTGAGAAAACTGAAACCACCCCAAAGCAACATTACTAAGGATGAGATAGTGGCTCTTAGAAGCTTGCGGAATAATGATGACATCTTGGTGTTGTCAGCCGATAAAGGAAATGCGACTGTTGTAGTTGACACCAATGAATATGAACTAAAAATAATGTTGTTGGTTAGTGACCCTACTGTTTACAAGAAGGTTAGCTACAACCCGACCGCTCGGGTTACTGCTAAAGTATTGAAATTGTTGCGGCAGTCATCCGATGAAGATCTGGCAGCACGACTTCGACCTCATGATCCTGTGCCGCCAAAGATTTACGGATTGCCTAAAATCCATAAGGCAGATTGGCCATTACGTCCCATTGTAAGCCAAATTAATGCTCCTACGTACCAATTGTCTAGACATTTAGCTGCAGTCCTACAACCTTTGGTCGGAAAAACTGATAGCCATGTAAGAGACTCTAGGCATTTTGTCCGCCTGATAGAAGACGTGTATGTGCAGCCGGATGAAGTAATGGTAAGCTTCGACGTCATTTCGTTATTCACGAATGTGCCAGTAGAGGATGCAATGAAGGTATTAAATGACATAATACAGGGTGCGAATTTGCCTATTGAGTACATTCAGTGGACGGAATACTGTCTCAAGAGCGGATACTTCGTTTGGCGCGGTGAATACTACCTACAGGTGGACGGTGTGGCAATGGGCTCGCCGTGGTGGCTAACATCTTCATGGAGTGGTTTGAAGCTGCGGCGCTGACGAATGCTGTCCTCAAGCCAAGGCACTGGTGGAGATACGTTGATGATGTGTTTGCCATTATTGATAAGGTTGCACTCAGTGGTTTCGGGACTTACTTAAATTCTATACACACGAAGATTCAGTTCACGTTTGAGGAAGAACAAAACGGGAATCTGCCTTTCCTGGACGTTCTTGTCATTAGGGAGCCAAATGGCAGGTTGGCTCACACTGTTTATCGGAAGCCGACACACACGGATAGGTACCTACAGGCAGAATCACACCATCACCCGCACAACTGGCGTCCGTGTCACGAACCCTTATAAATAGAGCTTTGCAGATCTGCGACCCTCAATACGTCGATGCTGAATTTGTTAATGTCAGGAACGTCCTAGAGAGTAATGGCTTCAACTGGAAGAGATGTACTCAATGGGCAAGCACAAGTCAATATCAGCGGCAGCAAAAAGTTGAACGCTCCCCTATCTACCTGCCTTTCGTGAAGGGGGTGACTGACCAAATCGGGCACTACCTGAAACGGAAGTTCGATATAAAGGCTGTATTCCGTCCACCCAGTCAGCTGCGACAACTTCTCCGGTCTCCTAAGGACAAGGATGCTCTGAATTGCCCTGGAGTGTACAAGATCCCATGCGATTGCGGCAAATCGTGTATAGGCGAGACTAGACGCAATGTTTCCACCAGAGTGACTGAGCATATCAGGAGTATCAAAAACTTAGATACCGTGAGGTCGGCAGTGGCAGAGCATTCCCAAATCTCAGGCGCACATTATATTCGCTTTGATAAGTAGCCGTACTAGCGCGAGAGAAGTTTTCGTCCCATGCAAAGTACGAGAGGCCATCGAAATTAGACGCCATCCTAATTTTAATCGGGATCGTGGGTGGAACATTCCACCGTCCTGGATACCTGTTCTCAATATTTGTGATATGGCATAGGGGTTGTGGAACCGTGAAGAGGACAGTACTATAGTCTATTTTTTTTAACAGACGAGTACCGGAAAATTTACTGCGTTGCTATTGGCCCACGTAATCAACATAAAGTTCGTTCCACACGAACGTAGTTACATGTAGGTTTCAGTTCAACATTCAGTTGAGTCTTCGAATACCTGTGCGTCGAAAACGATTGCTTGTAACGAATCAATACTAAAGTTGAAACTTTTGAATTAGGGTAAGCAAAACAAAGATCGTTTCGGAAAAAATATTGTTGCTAATTCAACAAATCGTCTCGTCATACTTTTGCCGACGTATCACTGTGAGATCAACCCAATTGAATTCGTTTGGTATCAAGTGAAGGGCTATGGTAGGATATAACGAAATTTATACAATTTATGAAGTCTGAACTCTTTTGTTACAAGGAGTAGCTAAATAGGCCATTCATATCATCCACCTTTTTTATAAATCAAATAATTATACGACAATTTTTGTAATCTTAAAAATTTTCGTCATCCTTCTGATGAACTTTCTGCAGATACGTCAATAGTAAATTGCTCTATCATATTTCGTACATGATTGTCGACTCCGTACATTTTTGTTTATATCTTGGTTATTACATGATTGAGAAATGACCGCCATTTTTATCTAACCAAAAATTTTTAAGATTACAAGAATTGTAGTAGAATTATTTGATATATATATGTTATAGTGTTGGTAGTGTAATACAATATTGTTTTATATCATGAACGCGAACAAAAAATTTTGTTACGTATATACTTATCATGCAAATTTATAATAACGTAATTTTTTCTACTGTAAAAGTATTCAATATGAACGGGCCTTGACAATTTCAAAACAAGAACAAAGACGTTGACCAATGACAGCAATCACCCATCTCACTCTGTCAATATCGGAAATGTGCGAGAGACATACTCAGTACTCGTTTGTTAAAAAAAATAGACTATAGTGTAGTGTGTCAACAGTCCTATACCTATCAAAACGACAATGACAATTACAGTGATAGTGACAGGAGTGACAGTTCCGACGGAGGAATTCTGACTTTGACAGCTACGGCGCAACCGTCTCAACGCCAGTTACATGCTGAGGCCCGCGCTCGACGCTGTGCACAATCGTGACTCCCAGACGAAGAACTTCAAATAAGTTCGAAACTGGTCGGAGCAATATCCAGTAAATATTACGCGAGTCCTAGCCGGTTACTAAATAATAATGATGTTACTTTTGCTTATTATAAGTAATTATTTACCAAAATTATATTAATATTAGGGATTAAAGTCTGAAATGACAAAAATTTGGTTTTTATGTCAAAATTAGTGGAAAATACCAATGTCATCCAAGTAAATGCAACGAAATCAAATTTCATACTTTTCAGTTGTGGAAGTTACTTTTGCTTGTTATAAGTAATTATTTACCAACATTATATTAATATTAGGGATTAAAGTCTGAAATGACTGTATCATTGAGTTTTTTTGTAACAATTTCTATATTTATAAACTCAAAGTTCGATTATCTATCCCTCTTTGCCTATACATATCTGATATCTAATAGAAAAATTATTTAAGATCTAACGCTGCGTTATTGGTAGGAAAATATAAAACTTATTTGTTGGTTTTGTTGCTATGTTCTATAACTTTTGTGTTTGATCATGAAATATTCAGAGAATAGTTTTACGATATCTAATTAAAATAGTTTTTTTAACTAATTGCATTGATTGCATTTGCAACGAGTAAACGTAATATTTAATATTTTTACGGTTTATTTTAGAGATTGGTAATTGATGTTATTTGTTTCACATAAAAGCGAATAAGCTTACAAAATTACAATGAACGGAAACATTTTAACTACAAGCGGGATAATAATTTAGATAATTTTGTAAACTCATAAATATTTAATAAAACAGATGATTCACGGTCAGATACAACGTGCCAAATGAACCCTCAAATGGAACGAATTCAAAATTAGGCATAATATAATGGAAGACGCTGTTCTTCATGTGGAGTCTATACCTACCTATATAGGCTATCAACTAACGCTATGTTATATAGAGGATCTTAAATTACAAATAAGCATTTGTTACATAAATTGATCACAGCAAATCAGTATTTTTAAATTGATATATATTTTACTGCTTTACCTATTACAAGATTAAAGAAGATTATTTATTAGAGAAAATGCCAAGTTAAATGAGATCACACCTCCCGATCACTCCTTAAATAAAATAAGTACGTATACATAACTTAAAAAAAAGAACCACGTAGTTTCAAATAATGTGATGACTTATTTTTTTTTTTAATGTTATTGTGACGGAACAAGCTCGAGGCCCACCTGAGGTTAAGCGGTATCCTCTGTATAACAGGTGCATATTTCGTCACAAGTCACGAATTGCACTGCGCCCGTCACCTTGAGACATATATTTGGTAAGTCTCATGTGCCTGTAATTTCACTGGCTCTCAAAGGCTGCTGCCGGAACACACCGTTAGTACGGTGCTTGGCGACAGATTTTCTACTTGAGGGTGGTCGCTAGCTAGGCGGGCACTCGAAAAATGTCCTTCCACCATGCGGGAAGCTCAAGCCCGCGGCAGGATTCGATCCATGGACCTGCTGCGCGGCAGTCCATAGCCAATGCCACTGAGCCATCACTGCTTCAAAACTTAATAAGATACATTATTATAGAAATGCAAAGTCCAGTTTATTTATGGAGAAATATATAGAGAGCCCCCCGAAAAATAAATTAAATGATTTTTTTGTAAATTCTTTGGGTCACAAAAAAATTTAATTGTGCAGAATAGTAACTCATTCGGTTTATGAGCTAGGGATTCGTGCGACAGACATAGGGGCATCCATTTTGCCTTTACCCCTACTACTACTAAAAACTGTTTCGCTTATGTTCGGTAGTCATACTTAAATTGGACTAGTCTATATACATTGGTCTAGGCGTTCAAGAGTTTTTGTGGAATTGGGAAAACCCACTTTCTTACAATAAACATACTCTCTGTTTTGGCTAGTCATGTAAAAAATCCACAGGATGTTGCTGAAACTATAGTTGTCTATAAAAAAAATCTGACATTAAAATATTTAAGGAATGCAAAGTTAATCAACTATATACGTACTCCTTTTTTGGGCTGACGAAGTCGTGTAAAAACATTATATTATTTAGGACTTACGTAAAAAATGGTAAATCCTACTGAATAATAAGAACCGTTAAAAAACGTCGGTGAATTAATTATTAAATATTATCAGTACTATCAGTACTAATATTATAAATGTGAAAGTAACTCTGTCTGTCTGTCTGTCTGTCTGTCTGTTACGCTTTCACGCCAAAACTACTGGACCGATTTGAATGAAATTTGGTATGGAGATAGTTTGAGACCCGGGAAAAAACATAGGATAGTTTTTATCCGACTGCGCAAAAAGAGGTTAATGTTTTCGCGCGATAACCGACATACGCGCGGGCGGAGCCGCGCCCGGAAAGCTAGTAATAAAATATATCTAATGACAATTGGGAAGCCCACTGTCAAGTTAGTTCCGCCAAGATGGCGCTAAGTGTTGGCTATATAGATAAGGTTATTTCGTATGGAAATATTTGATATAATTTAGATTTCAGTTGATACATTTTATAGAATAGTTGTTTGCCGGGTAATAAAAAATAAACTGGGTAAATTCCTTGAAAAGATTTGTTATTGAATATTTGCATTAGAATTGTTTATATCATAAATTATAAAAACATAATTAATTATATTTTAACTGACTTCAAAAAGGAGGAGGTTCTCAATTCGTCTGTTTTTTAAAATATTTTTATCTCAGGACTTTTGAGTTGTTGAACCGATTTCGATAATTCTTTTTTTTTATTTGAAAGCTAATGCCTTTTACAAATCACGTCGTTTTTGAGTTACGCTCCAATAACTGAAAAATATTTTCCTATCTTGATTATTACAATCGATCCCTTAAGTAGTAAGGGACAATAAAAAGGGCGAAGAATTTTTTTTATCATTGAATTGTGAGAATTTTTATTCCTTAATACTGTAAGATTTAAATGTACAAAGAAATATCGTTCCATAATAGTTTACAATAGTTATGACCTGTTGAGGGTGTTTATATGAAACTTAATATATCTTCACCTAGGACAAGACGAAACTTATAAAATTGACCAAATTTAATTTGGGTAGAACGACGTACAAAGAACAATTTAAAGTCAAACAAGAGTAAAAAAACTATGAATAATGTGTGTATATATTTATATAAGCTTTCCTTCTCAAAAGGTAAATAACATTTTTACCTCCTCGTTTAATCAGTGACATGCTAGGTATAGACATAGAGAAAAGTACTAGTCTTTTCTCTATGGTATAGATTAAATCATTGGAGAAGTTGAAAACTCACATTTAAAAGAGCTATTGAAATACAGAAAATATCTATGTTAAACAAACACACCACGCCATCTGCAAAATTCTGTAATCAAAGTTTAATCAACTCCAATGCTCCAGAATTTGCGAAGCCAACCTTACGTCAGAAACGATACGTAGGTGACGTGGCCCATCTAGAACGTTTTTCGACGCATTTCGTTTGTACACAAAGCATAGAACATAATAATACCTAGCACTATACAAAGTATCTTGAGCCTTCCACGATTTAAGTATTTTTACTTTAATTATTAAATATGAAATTTTGGTTATTGAACAAGATTATTTACCTTAAGTTTAGTAGTAGGTATATGTATCTAATAAATGTAACCAAATCTGAACGCAACCTCGTCGCAGCATTCGCTAGTAGTTGTAACTACTTAAAAATGGCTAAGTATGTTCCTGCTTTATTGATTTAATTTTCGATATAGCCTTGAATGTAACAAAACCAAACAAACAAGAATATTATCTTCCTACGCGAGATAAGCTATAATAGATAGGTAGATATTTACGTGCCATGCCAGCTGGGTAAAGTAATATCTTTGTTTCAAAACGAGGTTCTTACTATAAAGTTAATTTATATGTGGGTAATCGACTATAATATTGTAGTGTTGATTATAGTTAGATTCAATTTCCATCTTTACGATTTTGTGAACTTAATCCTTGAAGTGTGATATGAGATTTCTGAAGTCTTTCAGGATGCTGGGTGTTATTTCAGTTATGACAAAGAAATTACTAATAGATTCACAAAATCACAACTAGCACATTTGCCAGATACTAAGCTGTATGCTGTATACAATTTTTGAGGATAAGTGATCTTTTATCTAAATATGAAGCAGAATAAGTATAGAAGAAATGTACCTATTTGGTTAATGGAAACTAGGATGTTGATCGGCCCGACTGACATTTTAAGGTTTAGATATTTTGATCTTTTAGAAAAGGTAATAGGTAGCTGTTTGAACATTTTCCTATACAAAATACGTATTATTTTACCGTTTTGCTCTGTCGTTAAAAAGTTAATAAATAGATTTAAGCGTCAAACTAAGTATAATTATCGTCCAATAGTTAACACACAACAACTAATACTAAAACCAGCAATTTGCAAGTCGGACTTCCGCTCAAGATCTCGAAAAACACATAATACTTTGGTACATTTTGTATTATTGGTACGGAGCTCTCTTTTGAGTACTACTCGCATTTGGCCGGTTTTTTAATGGATTATGACACATACATATTATACTTCTATATTGTTGGTTTATTGAGAAATTCCTACATAAAAACTCTTTAAATTTGCTTTTTCAAGCCAGTTAGATACCTATATGAATTAGGACGATCGTTGTTTATCTCATTAAGATCATCCTTTCATCAGAAATTACCAGGGCATGATCATCCTGTCATGCCCTGGTAATTTGTCAAAATGTCATACTGCAGGTTAGTCCATCCGTCTGTATCACGGATCAGAATAAGGTATTTTATTATAAACACTAACGTGGTTTTAACTCATTTCAGTACCTAAATAATATACGGAATAACTCACGTGAATAACTATAGTCGGAGCTATCTGACTTATTCACGTGAGCTATCCCGTATTATTTACTAAAAAAGGAATAAGTTATATCTGGATATTTTGTGTACAAATCAAGAGCAAACATTGATTCAGAATTCATTTACTATTATATTTTTAAATTTTTTTTAAAGGTTTTTAAAAGTAAATTTATTCCTTCATGGCAGCGTCATTGTCTAGAACTAAATGAGTAGATTAAGTACATTGTATTGTTAATTTTTTTATATAATCTCATTCGGTAATATTCTAATTATGAAATGAAATACAGACTTTTATTGGCATATTTTATGTACATACTTATTTAAGAAAATTAAAAAGTTAAATTAAAGCATTGTTCTCATAATAAAACAATGCTTTAAAACAATTTTTTAATTATTAAAGTACAATGTGTCCCGACCAAGGAGGTTTCAATTCAATTTAAGTACACATTATCTATGGTGAGCGAGATGCGCGCGCAACGCGCTGCGCTGGTTCCGAGCCAATAGACCAATAACAGACTTTTTCCATTTTGGCGCTATTTCGTACATACGAATTTGAGTAATATTTTGTTGGATAAAACTTTAGTAGCAAAAATGTCAAGCAACACCCACGATACTGATGATTTAACTCCACCTGACATTCTAGAAACAGCTATGAAACTGACAAATAGTCTTTTGCCAGAAAATCAAGAACAGCGTATAGCCACAAAGAGTTGAAATACAGGTAAAAAAAAATTAATATAGCCATGAGATTAAATAAAGTAGTGTATGCAACTGCATATAATTAGGTATTAAAACACTCGTGTAATCTTATTTTGAAACTCGCCTGCGGCTCGTTTCAAAAACCTACACTCATGTTTTAATACCCTCTATTATATGACAGTTGCATAAACTACTATTACCAAACATAGAATAATGTATCAATCAAAGATGATTTTTCATACGCGGCCGTCTATCTATAAACAAGTTCGAAGTTTGGAACAGCAAATACTTCGCTGTATAATGTAACCTTTGACCAAAATAAACCAAACATTTGGACCCCTTATAATCAGTAGGTAGAGATCATAAAACCGTATCTGTATTAATATCAATACCCATATACGGCAAACCAAGACTTGGTAAATCCGAAGGTTGTACTCGTGGTTAGACAAGTCCAAGGTAGCAGTGGAGAAATATCAGTTACTTACTGGGTGACTTCCGATTGCGCGAGCGCAGGGTCAGACGCCGACGTTTCTGTTGCCGATTCTATTGTGCTCACATTATCACTGGAACTGTTCCTCGAATCGGTACTCTCCGTGTCAGAGTGATCGATATCTTGCGAAACTTGCGACAATGTGCCGTTACAATTTCTGTTAGTCATGGGGGTTGTTGCACCATTTCTTGACAGAGTTTCATTAACTCTTGTCGCTATATTTGATGACTTTTCATTTATTTGTATATTTGATACTTCAAAAAACTTTATACTTTTAAAATGATTTCAGATGACACTTTTTCGCAACATTTTAGTAGACTTTCATACGATATTGTTTCTGTGAGTGACATACTTTTCGATTGTATTTAGATTGGGAGTTGACTATTTTAGAGTGATTTGATTTATTGATTAATTTAAAAAAATATCGCGTTTGATCTTCTGTAGAGCGACGTATTTCGTTGATATAAAATATAATACTAAATGTTTAATTCGGCCACGACTTTAACAAAACTACATATTTAATACAGGAAAAACGGACACCGTCTATTCAAATGGAGAATTAAGTCATTAATGTCTATTATGTTTCTGAATTCTAATAAATGCACTAAACCACATTGGTTTTCCGTGTTTCTAATTGTATCATTGACTAATTCATTTATTCATCACACTAACATAACACTCAAATGACATCAAATCTACAACTAATTTGATTTGTTTATAGTTTATTTTAAATTGTGAGTGGGATGTGGAACCGACCCGTGGACTGGAAGCCCTGACCTGATAAATTTATGGTTATCATTGCGACATATTTGTTTAACTGCATTTTAGTGATTTTTGTGTGAATAGTTATAATTACTAGTTGTTGTAAACGTACCTTGTCAGTGGACGGTGTCACTGTGGGTCTGGCAAAGGTGCTCAAGTAAATGATTCAACGTTTGTCTTGGCGTTTACACTTCGACTGAGGGAATTTACACCTTACGGTTCTTCGTATTCTCGTCCTGATTCTCAATTCACCGAACATGTTATGTTAAAACTTAGCCGGAAGATTGTTTAACTCGGTGTGTTTACTAAAAACTAAGGGCGCCTTTGTGCACGACGCGACCTGTTTGACTGTCATTCTTAAAGAAACGTATCGTATCGTGGGTAATGGAATAAATTAGCATAGATACGTCATTAACGAATTGTAGTGTAAATACGAAGTGTCACTGCGTTCACGACAGTTTTATAGATGGACATGTGCTAATTCCAAATATGGGTATTTACTCGTGCTCCTACTAATTTTACCTTTTTGACCTATTCCTGATCGTCCTATCCTACAAGTCTAGGATCTGTATAAAGTTGGTAGGCATTACAAAATTCAAATTTCTAAGATATACAGGTATCTTAGAAATTACGTTTTCTGTAGTACTTTAATATCTATTTAAATACTTTTTATTTTGCAATACGCATGCTCTGCGGGCATTACAAAATAACATATTTACGAGATAAAAAAAAAGGTTTATGTGCGGGATTCGAACCCGCGCCATCCACCTCCAGAGCCGGAGCATGCTCTGATCATCTAAGATAACATGAAATTATGACTCATAACTCCAATTTCCCCCCTCGTTCTTGTTTGTTTGTAGCACAATGTAAGTTGAACTATAGGCACGGTAATGTTATCTATACAGTATCTTAACTCGGCTCTGTCGTTGAAATAACTACCTTCAACCGCGCTGTACGTAAACATGCGATAGGGCTACCCGCCTCCATTATTTTAATTACATTTGCCTACTTTGTGTTTCCATTTAGTTTTGTGATTGTAAATATACTTTTTTTATATGAACAAATAAATGTACTTTTTTTTATACTTTTTTTATATGAATAAATAGTCTACAAGTGTAGGATAATTTTCCAGAAAATCAACAATGACAGGGCAATAATTGAGGTATTCTGAAAAACAAATGCCAGACGAACAAGAGTAAAGGATGACTCACGCTAGACCGTGTCGGGTCCGAGCCGAGTGTAGGCCGTAGCACGGTCACCGAGCTGCTCCCATACCTGTAATTACAAAAACGGGCCTCGACCGAGCAATGACCGATGTGCCGTGATGCAGTATACTCGCCCGAGCAAAAATAGTGATGTAACTAGACTACAATCATGTTGAATTTTGACGATCTGGAATTATCGGCTATTGCGTTCGCACTGGACGTTGAAGAATCTGAAAAAAAACCAACTCCAATGAAATGGAGTGTGCATCCAATTTGGTAAAAAAAATATTATTTGCTCTTAAGAATAGCTAAGCGAATACACGTTAGCTGCTTGGCATAAGATTAGCTAGCCAAGCAGGTATTTGCAAAATGCCCTATTATAATGACTGCCATTCTAAGATATATATCAGGACCGACGACTTAACGTGCCCTCCAAGGCACGGAAACACTCAGTTATAATGCCACTAGCTATCACTCATCCCAGCCATGAATGCAGTGGAGGTTGTTTTACTTATTTGATCGATTAAGATCGACTTTGTCAGCGATGACATCGCTTTGTCATCTACATTCCATCAACGAGCTGAAGACCTGTAACATACAGCTCTCACTTTCGTCACACCATCAGACGACCCCATTGTGGTCACAGCCCGGTGTACAAAAATCATGCTGCAGGAGAAAATAATAGAGATGGCAAAAACCATCTCGGAAGGCTCCGAACCAACGGCAGCATGGGAAAACTGGACGTTGCCAAAGTTTACCTGGATAAATGGGGTTCCCGGATGCGGCAAAACCACCTGGATAGTTGACATCTTCGATGCTAACAGAGACATCATTGTAACCACAACAACCGAAGCAGCAAAAGACCTGAGAGCCAAGGTAGCGCACCGCATAGGCGATGGAGTAAAATCCAAAGTGCGTACCTTGGCCTCCATATTGGCGAACGGGTTCATGGAGCGCAGAGAAAAGCGTCTACTCATAGACGAAGCTCACATGAACCATTTCGGGGCCATCATAATGGCTGCACGGTTACTGGACGCGGAGGATGTCGTTATCATCGGAGATGTCAACCAGCTGCCGTATATTGAAAGAGAGAACCTCTTCAAAATACGGTACAGCAATCCCAACGTACTGGCGACCATCGGCCAAGAGTTGTACTGCACGCACCGCAATCCCATGGACGTGGCATACGTCCTACGCGAAGTATACCCGGGTTTTTATTCCTCAAGATCTCGTGTCCACTCCCTGAAGCTTAAACGGTACACAGGTGCTTTAATACCAAAAGACCTCCCAAACACCCTATACTTGACACTGACTCAGGAGGAGAAATCTTCCTTAATTAGTGGAGGGTATAGGTGCGGACAGGGGTCTCGCATTCTGACCGTACATGAGGCACAGGGACTGACACACGAGTCCGTCATCATCATCCAGACGAGGGAAAATGTGACCAGGTTGAGGGACAGTGTTCCGCATGCGGTCGTGGCTCTGTCGCGACACACAGAAAGCTGCACGTATTACACCGACGACAGCTCCGACACCATCGGTGGGTTTGTGCGGCGGGCGGTAAAGGCAACGGAAGAAGAAATCTGTAACCATAACCTCAGAATGGCTATAAGGGACAGAAACGATAGGGTCGTGGGGGAAATGACAAACCGAAAACGGACACCAGAGTCGGTGGCAGGTCCATCCGAGACAAAATGACCTGTTTTTAAAATTGTTAAATAGAGTCTAAATCCTACATTTATAGTCTAAGCATGTTTTCCTTTTATTTTCCATTTTTAAGTATAAAATCAATGTTAATGTTAATTTTAATAACTATCGCAATGTATCAAGTAGAATAAATAACAAATTATTGTAAGAGGATTTCTAAAGTTTAAAAAAAATATTTAAATTTTAGCAAATTCAATAATTATCAAGTTCCAAATCTTAGTTATATAATGCATGATATAACTAAGCATGATGTTAGGAAATAAACTAAGAAATAAAATTGAATTGTAATACTGTAGGATTTAAGTTCATTTTAATTTCCATTTGTAATTAGAATTAAGTCGTTCCTTTGAGTTGATAATTCCTTATATTAGTAAATTATATTATTATATTCATAGTAAAAAAGTATACAAACAGGAGACAAAAAGAGGACTCACTTAGTATTTAAGAAATAACATTCGTATTGTTAATAACATCCGCATGTATGTAGTAAAATGTAATAAAAATGTTTAAATATGTCAAAATAAATCGAAATCTAAGCTGGACAGTCGACAGACCAGGGCCCAAGTCTCACCTCTTATAATAATAATAACTTGATCTTACTGCTAAACTTTATACCTCCACATCAATCAAGCAGTCTTACAAGTGGTAAAGGAATCGCTCGGCGCTCTGATGACGTCACAACAAATAGTGCATTCTTTTCGCGAACCCTGACGTGACATTTAATACGAAGTATAAAATATACTTTGCTTATTAATTACATATACTTTGCTTATTTTGACCCATTATGAAGACTTATAATTGGAGTCCATACATTTCCCATCGCTCATATCATATAATGCTGGATATTTGCTCACAGCTTCAATCTAACGTTCGTTGTTCATTTTCCAATGTCGAACAAAAACGACAGTGCACTTGCATAGCACAACTACGACTGCTCGGGCGCAGCTCGGCGGCACTGTATTAATGCAACGGGCCGTGGCCGAGCCGAGGCGGGACCGAGTTGTTTCCGAGCGTTGTCCGTTGCTCGGCCGTCACTCGGTTGCCGCTCGGTATAGCGTGAGTGTGCCCATACGTGATATAGGTAATATTAGTTGACCGTGCTCCGGCCGACACTCGGCTCGGACCCGACACGGTCTAGCGTGAGTCATCCAGTGAAAAGAACGTTATCCAAGAGAATTATGCAGTTATGTCAGGTTAGTTACAAGTACAAATGGACATCCTTTCCTTAGAGTTATCTATTCCTTCAAATTTGTTTTTTCAACACAGTTTTTTCTTCTATAACTTTCGCGAGTATCATCGTTTTTCATTTGCTTTTATTCATACGATGAATTTCCGAATAAAGATTTATTATTATAGAAGAAAGATTTAATATTATTGTGTTTCCTTCGGTGAGAATAAAAATAATAAACTAAAGAAATATTTATAAAAAACCAAGTTGTGTCTTGATATACAGAACAATGACATAACTTTGCTTTTGAAAAATTCCGGAAAATGAACTTAGCGTTGTGTACTGCGCTCAGACGTATTTAATAATCAAAGATGAGTACATTGCCCACGCGAACAAAGCCGCGGGTAAAATAAATATAAGGAATATGTTACAAAATTACACATCAGTGTACATTATGAGGTTATGATTCAATTTTCTGAATCATGTAAGTACCTATTGCTCATCGTGGTAAATGTAGGTTCATCTGGGTTTTTTAGGTTACTTATATATTATTAATTACCTAAGTATATTTGTTAATATTAAGTTGAAAATTCCCATAGTTGTATATAGTACACAACATATTTCTTGCATAATATTGTAGTCCAGTGGTAATCCGACAAACGTTTTGCAAGTCGGTGGAGGATAATCAAATTTGTCGAACTATACAGGGTTATTGGTTATATTCTAACAACCTCTTAGGGTTGACTTCTGATAGTCATAACAAACATTTTGAGATCAAGTTTTTTTTATTTAAAAAAAAAAACTATCTCTAATATAATCTCTGTCCTAAGCCCTCAGTCTGAATTTTTCAAAGACAACTTCATAATAATAACAAATATTTTGAAATATTTCAAGAAAACATTTATTTAATATTTGAATAAAACATTTATTAAATATTTTCATCAAACATTAAATTAATATTTTAATAAAACACTTCAAAATATATCTAGTGACAATTCCGCCTAATTTTCCCGTTAAGACGACGTGACGTCACAAAACTCACAAACGCCAGGCAGCCAAACCGGAAGAATTTTCGATGCGACTCGCTACTATACGCTAAGAATAATAATAATATAAAGGTGAAAATATTCAAAATTACACCAAGCTGGAACATTTACTACGTTTGTACAGGCACTACCACGCATTACGCATACACCGCCTTATAAAGTCTGCTACTAATAACTGTGTGTGTAGTAGGTAATCTTTGAGACCCTTATAACCATTTATTTGTTTGTAACTCTATGTCCAATGCATGTTGTCATCTATATAAAATCTGTTGCCAAGCCCTAACGGTGTGTTCCGGTAGGTGCCTTTTAGAGCCAGTAATTCTAGGTTATCCTGAACAACATCTTCAAGCACACCATCACCTACCATCAGGTATAATAGTGATCAAAAGCTAGACTATCAGCTAGAAATAAAAAAAGTCCTTTTCTGTTATGTAATCTGTGCTACAGTGATATGAGCACTGTTCCACACCCTACTATTGAAGGAAAACGACTATAAGAGAAATAAGAATGCGTCGAATGACCAGCATGCCTCTGCTGCTAATTCTATATGAGTAGGATATCGCTGCACATTAGCAGCACACACTATTAGGATATTTACTACTAACAACCGTATTTCCAAGGAGGGTTGGTGTCAGTTTGGTGGATGGCTTCCGAAGAAATTGAAAAGTTTGTACAATTTGTTCTTGTGATGTTAGAGACTCCATTTGGTACCGAACCCACATACCTGCATGGTTATACAATACCTATATTTGTATAGTTGATTAGTCATGTCGTGTTATTAAATTCAACAGCAATATCACAATAATCTTAAATATATACCTACGTAGGTAATCGCTTTTACAGTCGGGGAACAAAACGTAACCTCACCTCATTTTTATGATTTTTATTATGAGGCATTGAAAGCCCAGCAATAGCTATGGGCCATAACGCTATGAGATATGGGCACCGCAGGCTTGAGCTGCATCATATGGTGCATTATGCAAATGCTAACCTGGCAATTTCGTCTTATCTGTCCTTGAATGCCAGTTCCCAGTACCTATATCGGTTTATCCTGTACTCGTTTTATTCTCGCACCGGTTTACCCTACCCGACCACAACATCACGTGCCAACGTGTGTGATTGTATACAAAGACCTATCTGCTGTAGAAAAATTATACAAAAATTGTAAACAAAATCGACTTACTCATGGAAATTGGTGAATATTTTCGCACAAAACATTTATTCTACGCGAGTTTCAACAATAAAAAGCCGGCCATCTGCACGCACCATAACGTACTATGTACACCATACACCGACAAAAATCTACATTCTTAACAGGTGAATGTATGACGTGAATAAAATAATATTCAGCATTCATAAACGTGTGACAGGAAAAATAATTGAATGTCAATGTTCAAGGCTGGCTCTCGTTCAATATTATCTTTACTCATCTACATATTTATATAGATATAAATATAGGTACCTAGGTGAGGAGCAAATTCTTTTTTTTTTAAATCAACAACTAAATTCTATATGTAACACTACAGTTACTACAACGCAAGCTTTAAGGCAATCTAAAGACCATTGGAGGTCCACAGTCAATTCAAATGCTGTAGCCCACTGCTAATGGGTAGCGTGCCCAACCTGCTGGCAGCATTGCCCCGTTTGGATTGCAATGTTCATTCGTTGAGGCGAGTTAGCCAGCATTTTGATCAGCGACCCAGCGACAAGTTTTGGAACATACGACGTTTTGAAGAGCTCATAGCGGAGATTGTCTAGTTATTCTTAATCGATCAACTAGGTCATGGTCAACGTCCGCTGTGGTCATGACTTGGATGGGTGACCGCTCATTGCGTTTCCGTGCTTCGCAGAACACGTTACACCGTCGCGTCGGTCCCCGATGCTGTCATGCAGAGGATGGCAGTCGTTAGGCTATGTCGGAGGCTTTCGGGAAGCCGGAAAATTCACCCACTTTGCATAGTAGTAGACCATTTAGCGAATGCCCGCCTGGCTAGCAAACTCAAGCTTGCGTTGTTCCTACATTAATAATAATTATTAGCTACAACTGTCAAGTAGAAAATCTGTCGCTAAGAATCTAATTGTAAGTTCCAGCAACTTTTTTTGAGCGCAACTACCACATTATTTATGTTCAGTATTATTATTAGTAAAAAATAGGGAGATAATGATCAAATAATAATTAAATTACGAAGGCGAATGAGAACGCCCATACTAGAGATTTTTATCTGTGATTACACGACTACTCACTACTGTGATTAGACTACCTTAATGCTAACATGTAATTGCACTCTCAAATTTACATAAAAATGCTACATTTTAGCTCGCCTAATCTAGGGCTAAATTATCTACAAAGAGTCCTTTGGAAATCATGGAAGTCAAGCAGCAGTTTCACATCGGGACAGTTTCAAAAAGGGTAGGTAACCTACCTATCAAGCTCAATTTCGGTGCTGTACAAAATATTGCAGCATTTCTAGTCTGGGATCAAGTAGAAACTTTGGACTCGACGAATAAAAAAATACGAGAAAATATCTCAGTGGCGACAACGCTTTAGTAGAGGCTAGACTTAAGAATTACAAGCATAGGTTGAATGTATTTATTCGCTCATTATTAATTGTTGGACAGTCAACGACTCTACATTATCTTACTCTTCATCTTCTACCTTTATCACAAGATGCACGCAAAGCGGCATCCATCACATTATCAATAGTAACAAAATAAGCGTTTTCCTTATAGATTCACTGGGCGTGCGGCTAAAGAATGATTAACAACATTCTTTGTTCCACAATCAATACGCGCCTATATACAGGGTTATTGGTAAAATGCTAACCTCTTAGGGTTGACTTCTGCTAGTCCTAAATGGTCACGTGTTCGAATCCCGCTCCAAGTTAATATTTTGTCTTTCGTTGTAATTTTGTAAAGATATTCGCTTAGCACAAGTTGTTCAGAAGTGTTGTGTAGTAGTTTGGTTCTTGTCAGAATTCTAGCCGGACTTGGACAAATCAGGATTTTAGAAGTTACAAACAAATCATTATCCAGGTAAAGAAACTATAGGTAGAACACGGGTCCAATAAGTACCTGTAGTCTACCCAGGTTCTGTCATCTGTGACCCAGTTTACAATATCTACTCAGGTGGACCAAGGTTAGGAGGTGGGTACACTATGACTTATCTAACAAAACAAAAGACAATGAAAGAACAAAATACGAGTAATGATATGTTTCACTCACAACCACAATTATTGTAAAAAGTTTTGGCTTCTTGTTTGTAGCCGGCTGCCTTCCTGACACTAATCCTTCTTAGAAATGTAATATTTTGATAGTTCACCCGCGTGCGTTTGTATAGAAGCCTTGTTGTGCGCCCAATGTGCAGCAACGCCCCACTCGCATTGTGCAGACTATTAAGCTAATAATTGAATATACTCACTTTTCCACTTGGTCACATTTCATAGTCCTTGAAAAAATTTAAGAATTTTTATTTGTTACGAACATGGCTATGTATGTATGAACATGTATATGTTATAAAAAGGAATCGACCTAAATGTAACCTAGGTTCATGTTTTACGTCTTATGTCTTTTTCTTAACCTTTCGTAGTAGGTAGAAATGTTTAAATCATAATATACATTTATTTTTAGGCATCGGGATTTAATCTGATACAATATTTGTCACAATCTAATTCGTAGTTATAAAATAGTCACACATACCTATAACTAATTTAAAATAACAATTTTATCTGTAAAAGTTATCTACAATAAAAACTATTTTATCTCAGTATCTATCTGAGCGTGACATATACAATATTGTTTTGAATAACATTTGTACAATTCGGCCTTAGTATATTAGGAAAATAATTAGATATAGGTAATATCTACCCGTCACATATTCGTACAGAAAATAACAAGACTTTAATCGACGTCAAAGTATTGGTGTGGAAAACAAACATGGTAACGAAAATGCAAAAGCCAAAAGACTACCTACCATTGTTCCAATTCCTATTAATAACGCAGAAAAACCTAGTTGGTGGCAGTATAGAAGCATGTTACTGACAAAGGGCTTTTTTTCGCAATGACGCATGTTCCGCAGGTTACATTTACAACGAGACACAGTTACAACGAGAGGAAAAATAATATACCGCACACTACGAATAAATAATGTAATTTGTAGCCCGCACATGACTATAATTTTATATCGTTGTAATTTTGTAATGACAAGAAGCTTACCTATTTGTTTCTTAAAAAATATAACAAAAACGCAACAATGTAACGTTGACCAGAACAAGCTTTAGCAGTTACCTAATGGGATACAGAGATGAGTCTAAGCGTGATTCTAAGCCATAATATTATAAGAGGCAAAATCGGGACAATCCATACTGTCCTCTATGACATCTAACCCACTGCCCTCAACAAGTACTAATGCCGTGGTAGATCTATGCTTTTAAAATGAGAGCTTAGTGCCCAGCCGTATACTTAGCTGCTGATCCACACTGGCAACGGTAGCAGTAGAGTGCAAATAGTAGGTACTAGCTAAATGAAAAGGACGTTTTAAGGTTTACTTTTTAGTAACTATATGCCTCAGTGATTTCGCTTTGGGCTATTATTTAAATACGCAAAAACACTTTATTTCCACTGCATCTATATGTGCCCTCAGCAATTAAATCAAGTGGAAAGATAAGAGATTAAGGTAAGAGGTTAAATGATGGTGGAACTCTAGTAATATCTTGTCTGGTACCCGTCCAACGCCATGCCATGGTACCACAATGGCTCTGATCTGGAAGGCCATATGACTCTATATGTCACCGTCACACGTCAGCAGTTCCGCTCGCAGTGTCGGGGCCGCAAATTTTAAAATTGTGCGAATATACACATCTCAATGCTCACTACTTATTTATTTTACTGACTGTAGAGACCTTGGTACGATGGTAACCAAGTTAAACTAGATTGGTCTGTATCTCAGGGATCTCAGTACCGATGCACACTGCTGAAAAGTTGAGCTTCACGATCCTATTAGGTTCACGAAGATCAACATCATGGTCAGACCTTTCCTCAATGTGTTTAATTTATAGTTAGTTGCAAAAGAAAAATTTATTTTTAGTTCTACTATATAGGTACATATTTGTTTCGAATATTTATAAAATATATTAACTTAATATCATTTATCACCACTTGATCAAATCACTTCTTGATGATTTCCATGGCACATTTAGATAGGTACCTATATAAGTTTATTAGTACCTACCTACCTACTGGCACCGTGGAAGTTATTATTCACATTCCTATAATCAACATAGCACAAATTAAGTAGAATTACGGTCAAAGGCCACTTTTTATACATGTTTACTGATTTTATGTAAGTATCTATATATTGTACCTACTTATGAACGTAGTAGGTACGTATATAGGAAGGTGGAGGCAGTAAATAGGTTCTACCGCAGTTTCAGATATTCTACATCGTAGCGTACTATGTACAAAAATACTATGAACGGTCAAAAAAATAGTACATTACTTGGATGGGTGACCGCTGGTGACATTACTACTGAGCGCTTCCGTGCTTATATGGAGGGATGATTATGCTTCGGAGGGCACGTTAAGCCGTCGGTCCCGGTTGTTGTCTTTGGATGGCAGTCGTTATAGCATGGTGGTAGGGCATTTTGCGAATGCCCGCCTGGCTAGCTACCACCCTAATCTAATCAAGAAGAAAATCTGTCGCCAAGCACCGAATGGTGTGTTCCGGCAGCTGTCCTTGAGAGCCAGTCATTCTATGTTAGCCTGAACAACATCTTCGACCACATCATAACCTATCAGGTCAGATAGTGGTCAAAGGCTAACCTATCAAGCAAAAAAAAAACAATTACTGCAGCGGCCAGCAAAGGAGGCATTGATGGATGAACGTGTAAATGTGGGCCGAGGCGAAGCCGAGGCACACATACGTAAGTCCATCAATGCCTACTTCTGGCCAAGGCTTGTATAGTGCTTTTCTCAAATAATGCGCGGAAATTAAAACAAAATAGTACCTAGGCAGAATTTTTTATTTGAAGATACAGTTGTTAAATGTACAATTGCATTGAATTTAGATTTGGATACTGTTTTAAATTCACGTTACGTTTCATTAAAACTGTGCATTTTAGCATTGAATAGATGACCCATAGCGTTGTCGGATTAACTTTCTTGGCGAGTTCGCCGAAATAAGCCAAAAAAAATTTCGGATAAGCATTTCAATTTTCTTCCATTCTTCCATTGAACAAAATTTTCATAGGGTTTCAAATATTTATCTTTCGATTTTGGCGGTAACAAGTTTTCTATTATGGCTCTTGCTGCCTCTTGAATTTCAGGTGTTGTTGAATTAAGTTCATCACACTCATTGTCTTCACTTGAACTCATTTTGTCGAAACAATTACTTAAATTACTAAAATCAATGACTATCAACAAACAACAATAAAATTGCCCGCGTTAAAGTGTTCATTTGTTTTTTTTTTTCAATAAACAGCGTTCTATTTGCAAGCCAGATCGAAATTTTAATAAAACCTTTGTTAAGTTACCTCCTTGGTTGCCATGCTTCGTAGTATAGTAAGTAAATATCGTTCCATTTTTAAATAACACGACAGATATGAGTTTACTATGCAATTTATTTGGGCGCTAGACACGACTGATATAGATTTTCATACATTTTTGCCGGCCGCTGAGCGCATGTATTTGGCCAGTACAGCAATTTCGAATTATCTCGGAGAAGGTTGTCAAAATAATGCTCACATTTCCAAGCATGTTTGAGAAAATATTGTTTCTCAAAATATAATCCATTAGCGCTAATGCGATTTTTAATACGAATAAAGCATTTTAGAAAATATTTATTCTACTTTTCATCATACACTTCTTTATAATATAGTTTTGAAACTGTAATCAAAACTAACAATATTTTTTTATGGTCTCCTGCAATGGCGATACAACTCACAATTAGCTAGTTCACCTTCAAATATTCGTTTATCAGTTTGGTCGTGTGAGAGTGGGAGTTATCAAGATGATACGGCGTATACCTAGGTACGGTATTTTTACGGAGTTCGTCTATAACTTCCGGCAATAAATATGAATAAATATGAAGCGCTCCGATCAGTTAAGTTAAGCAACGTCCGTCGCGGTCATGTCATGACATGGTGGTAAGGCATTTTGCCCGCCTGGCTAGCTGCCACCCTCAAATCTTTCGCCATGCACCTAACGGTGTGTTCCGGCAGCTATCCTTGAGAGCCAATTCTAGGTTAGCCTGTAAACATCGTAGACCACAGCATCACTATTAATATCAGGTGAGAGAGTGGTCAAAGGCTATCCTAACAGCAATAAATAAAAAAAAATGGCCAAGTACAAGTCGCACCTTGCTCTTTAAAAGAAAAACATTTTTTTTTTTCAATACTGCATTTTAATTCTGCGTTATTAGTATTTGTTGATCAAAATTAGAGTAATTATGGTACAGACAAACATGTATTCTTCGTAGGTTACATAATATACCAGTGTTTTTAAGATAGATCCGATAACGATGGTATGGACCATCGTTTCTGCAGTATTAGCGTATTGTGAAAGTATGAGAGACCAATGGGTCAATACGGGTAATTCCGAAATTAGCGACAGCGAATAATGTTTATTTTACCTATATGTAATTTGACTTTATCCAATTGACATTAATATCATGCTTTTATCATTGACTTATACTTAAGGGACATTATTATAATTTATTTTTATCCAATCCTATGATCTTTTTATGTATTTATCTTCGTAATTTGTATGTTTTTATTGTTCTTATTTGTTTGCTAAATGTACCATATTGATTTTTTATTTGTTTTATATTTGTATGTTAATTCTAATCTGTGTGGTAGATGTAATTGATTGTAAAGTCGTTTCTATTCACAATAAACAAATTTAATTTAAATTTAAAACCAAAAATGTTTTAAACTTGAAAAGATTTACGTTTCTTTATTCTTTAAGTAAAAACATATTTTTGTTATATTATCAATAAACGGTGATAAGTCACATGCTAGGGTGCAAAACAATCTTTCATCTAACTACCCATGTATAGGAGACCACCTAAAAACAATTGGACCTTTTGAAATAAATTTCTAGTCCAATATTCATCTTAGGGTAGGTTCTTAATACATAGATAACATTTTACACTTATCAAAATTTCAGGTTTGTAACATTGAGATATGGTACTACGTTAGTAATAATATCTCAATGGTTTGTAACTTATTGACAAAATTCCGTTATGATCTGTGACATACGGATGGATGGACAGCGGGCGTTCCGTTTCACCACTAGTGTATGGAACTCTAAAAAGAAGCAATCATCAGCATAGCGGAACTGAGGATGCACGTCACTTTGGTAGGTTTCGGCTTACCCTGAAAGACCCAAACGGTCGATTGCTGTTTTGTTTTGGTCTAATAGCTATCAATCCATGTTTCATTAAGTACCTGGCACTATTTCAAAATTTTACGCCCTTTATTGAATAAATCAGCTAACTATGCTTCGCAAGCATAGCTTTTTTAGAACCAAAGGAGAATGTTCAAAGGCAGGTCCCCTATATGGCGGAGTGTCCGATTCAAATATGATGCTAAAACCGTTACATATATTTTTACTCTTCTATCATTCACGGCGTATTTCTTATCACCATAGCATTAAAAGTTTCTTAAAGAGTACTATTTTTATTTATTTCCTGTTCCATTTGAACACTGTCAACCAAAGATAATATTCAGTACAATACTAACAACTTCGAATTGCCAGTTTATTCAGAATGCCCATGTAGGTACATATATTACTCATTTGTGTATGATGATTGATAATTCTGACAAGTTATATCACACTTTTGAGTGTTAAAGTCGGTTCGATATTTTGGTAAAAAAAAAACTTTTCACTCTTTTTATTGACCCTTGCTACTTACGGGATCGATTGTCATTAATTGTCAACGACTATATCATCAAAATAGGAAAAAAGTTATTGTAATGTAACTCATAAACGGCTATCAAAATCGGTTCACCCAGTCAAAAGTTCTGAGATAAAAACATTTAAAAAAAACACGACGATTTGAGAATCTCCTCTTATTTTCAAGTCAGTTAAACAGCAGCTTGAAACCGGGTAAGGTTCTGCCTATTAGGTGTATATAAAATCGTAATAAATAAATCATACGCCTACGAAAATTTAACGAGTTAATCAATTTTTGTTTAGGATTCACAAACTAACTCCAAGTGTGAGCCAGGCAGGTGTTTCTCATTGCAACGCAAGAACCCGTCAATGAAAAATGTTTACTTATAGCTTATTTGCAATATTTATTAAAGCTAAAAAACTACTCTATGAATCGTCGTTTTCTGTAATTAATGAAAAATAACATATATTAAAAACACTAATATTTTATATAAATAAAATCCACCAACTAAATATCTATCTAAGCAGACGCGCGACGACCTGAGACGTGACGTTAAATTTGCCACGCCGCGCCGGAATACTTGTTCGTTCTACACTAGAAACGAACGAGTAACGAGACTGGTGGTAGACCATTTTGCGAATGGCCGCCTGGCTAGCTACCACACTCAAGTAGAAAATCTGTCGCCAAGCACCTAACGGTGTGTTCCGACCGCTTTCCTTGAGTCAGTCATCCTAAACAACATCTTCGACCATATCATCACTTACTATTGGGTGAGATAGTGGTCAAAGGCTTGCCAATGAGGTATAAAAAAGCATCTTCAGATCTTGACTCTACGAGCTCACGATCAATGATCTAATCAATCCTTGTAAATTAAACAGCAACTATATACTATGACTACTAGTTCTCCACGTGGTTGACGTGCCACGACGTTGACACGACGACGCGACAGCGTGATATTTAACTACGTATTTGATTGTGATGCTGATGACCCATGACTTGTGACCTTATGACTCAAGGGACAATCTACAGAGGTTAATAAATGGATGTCATCAAATTATTTTCTTAATATCACTTCCTCAATGACTAAATAATTGCTTTCAAAGAATAATACCAATACTTAGACATTGATGCAAATTAAAATTAATAAAGTGCTCCCTCCCAATACGATGGAGAACGATAGGAAAAAATTGAGTTATGACTCATTGTCATGTTAGCTCAATTGGATAGAGCATACCCCGGCTAAAGGGGTGGATGGACGCGGGTTCGAATCCCTCACATGACTTAAATCTTTCCACCCGTAAATATGTAATTTTGTAATTGATAAATGATAAATTAATATATAAAAAACAATAGTTGAACGGCACCGCCCATGTGCTTTGAACCGTAATAAAAGACATTTTCAGAAAACATGTGCCATTAAGGCGGTTATTGTAACAAATTGTATTAAAACATATGAAAATAAAACGCTTCTTCGTTTTTATCTCAGCCGATAAATACATTAATTTGCTTTAGTAAAGTTGGTAGAGTGTAATTATAGTAGGTTATTAGGGATAAAATAAATAGATACGAGGGTGGATTGAAAAGTTCGCGGCCTAACACATAAATACTTGAACTATTTTAATGTAACTGACCTCATTCGATTTGCTTACTCTCTGGTTGTCACATTGTAAAATTTTATCGCAATAGCATTATCAGTTTTTAAATTAGACTGAATTTTGTGAGCCTAAGTGCAGCATTTTTAAAGAATGGAGAAAATTGAGCAACGTGCGGTCATCAAATACCTGTTTAAAAAAAAAACTAACTCCAAAAGAGATTCACGAAGACATGTCAACAACATTGAGGAAATCTGCTCCGTCGTATACGACTGTGAAAAAGTGGGTTGCTGAATTTAAACGCGGACGAGAGAGTATTGAAGATGACCCTCGCTCCGGCCGGCCTACGACGTCTACGACTGAAGAAAACATCGGGAAAATCTGTGATCTGATATTGGCAGATCGGAGATTGACCATCAGGGAGATTACAGACACTATTGGCATCTCGTATGAACGAACACAAAACATCATCGTCAATGAACTTGGATTTTCTAAAGTTTCTGCGCGGTGGGTACCCAGATTGCTTTCAGTTGAACGAATACAGCTCACGATTTCTCGCGACTGTTTGAGGCTGATCCACAAGATTTTTTGGCCAGATTTGTGACAATGGATGAAACCTGGGTACACCACTACACCCCAGAGTCAAAACAGCAATGGAAAAAACCTGATGAACCGACTCCAAAAAAAGCCAAAGCAATTTTGTCAGCTGGCAAGGTGATGGCGTCAGTCATCAGGGATGCTAAGGGTGTCATCGTGGTGGACTACCTTGCAAAAGGTGAAACTATAAACTCTGCTTATTACTGCATCCTTTTACGTCGTTCGCGTGAAACAATTAAAGCGAAAAGGCCAGGATTACTTAGCAAGAAAGTGTTGTTTCATCAGGATAATGCACGCGTTCACACGTCTGTTGAATCTATGGCTCAAATTCGCGATTGTGGCTTTGAATTACTGCCGCATCCCGCCTATTCCCCTGATTTGGCACCTTCAGACTTTCATTTATTCCCAAACCTAAAAAAACACCTTGGAGGTCAAAAATTTTCATCAAATGAGGAGGTCGAAGCTGCAGTGGGTGACTTTTTTGAAGGCCTTGAAGAAACTTTTTTTATGACTGGCATACAGGCGTTGGAAACCAGATGGAAGAAGTGCATTGAGTTAAGTGGAGATTACGTGGAAAAATAAAATTACTTTTGTTTATTTTACAAATAGTTTTCTTGCTGAGGCCGCGAACTTTTCAATCCACCCTCGTACCAAATAAGGAATATATTTGTACTCTCCTGATGTAGCTCTGATGATGATACCAAACATGCTATGAGGAATACTTAAAACACAGATTTATAATATTATTTTGAATTTGTTATTTAAACCCACATATATTTTCTTTTATGTGTTGTTTCAATAAAATATAGAAGCGAATGCACTGGGCCAGTTTTTTAGAATTGCATTGATTTAAAAGTTATAAGGGGATTACTATTTTTATTACACGATTGAAAAACTTCATAAAAAAGGATAAAAGTGAATATTAATTATTTGAACATTTATTATTATAATATAAAACTTATTCTATTCCAGTAGATAAATAAAAAAGTAGTGTACTTATTTTATTTTAACTCTTATCAAAATGTTTCATTTTAATTTTAAGTTGATTAAGTTTGTAGTGAAAAATGTTTTTAATTATATAATTTACTTACTTATTTGCAGAAAATCAATGGTATATATTTTCGAATTTCATTATACATTATACTAAACTTACATAGTACTTAGTATAACATTCCTTCTTCAAACATTTAATTAATACATACTTTACTTTATTCTATCATTAATATTGAAACTTGAATGTTTGATTTTTTATTACAAAAGAAATTACTCATAATAAATGCCAAAACTACAACAAATGGTGGGACCAATTTAGTCTCAATTTTATTTAGGGCCCGTTTCAGAATGTCATGATAAAGTTTCGGGTTGCTATGCAACACATAAAATAACTGAATGATAAAAATGACAGTTAATATGCAGCGCATTTCAAGCTTTAACCGATGGATAGGCTAAATTGATGTCTGTGAAACGCAAAGATAGTGTTTTGTTTAATAAATATGTTCTGGGTAGTAAAACCGGAACTTACTCGAACATTCTGAAACAGGCCCTAAATATTTTTCTAATATTTTCTATAAACTAATTTTAACTAATCACATTATATTCTGTATATTCATTCATCATATGTACTGCTTCACTTATAATGGAGCCAACATTTTAGGCATCCCATTTAACTTTCTGGGTTATTAATAGAATGTAGGTAAACCCAAGCTATTTTTTTCCAAACAATGAAAGTGGAAAAAACCTTGGAATTTAAAATTAAGGTACTAACTATCTGGTAGGATGTACCAGCAAGCAATTACTATTATAGAATTGAGGAAATTCTGGACGGACAAACAAAATTAAAATGTTATACACTACTAAGCATAAAAAATAGTTTCCTTACCTAATAAAGTTATAGCTTAATCATTAATACTACATACAAGCTTTAACATACTCAATAATTATTGTACAATACTTTGAACATCAATTAACAGTAATGCTTACTTACATTTATTTTACTTTAAGTGTGTATAGTCTAAATAAATATTTGTGTGTAAATTGTTCAAAATTAAAACTTAGCTTTAAAGTATTTTGATTGTTGTATAAATCAAAAAATATTTTCTAGGGTGATAATCTCTTCGTTTAATACAAAATATGATTAAGCTGACCTACACAATTTTATTAAAATAAGATAACACAGCTACAGGGCTAGTGCAACAGGTCAAGTGAACAAAGCCTATAATTTGATAGCTACCCTATAACTTAGCTTACTTTATAAAAAATATCATAACAAAACATGATAACAGCTAATTAGGTTTCTAGAGGAATGATAGTGTTAAATAGTTGTGTTTGGGTGACTAATTATGTCCTATTCAAAGTTTTATCCAAATTTAGATATGTCCAATGTCAATTGAATTTTCTTTTCACTGAAAGTCAGTCTTTTAAATATCCCCAAATGCTAATGAACACAGTGGGTCAAATCTGCATGTAATGCAGTATATTTAATTGTGTCACATTTTAGTAGTGGCCTCTAATGAGCGCAGCAATGGCGCACGGGCCATATACTAGAAACGATCCTTAGAAGCATGCAAGTCTGGGTTGGTGAGGTATTGCAGCTCCTGCAATTCTTGGAATTTTTCATGGTCTCGAATGTGTGCATAGTTTGCAGATAGACACATCAGGTAATGTACTAAACTCAATATCACTAGAATACAGGAGACCATCGCCAATATGAACATAAATTCAGCCTTCTCAACATAATCCTTGCAAAATAGTTTCACTTTGTGCGCTTCACATATTCTCATATCTTCCTGTTTGACACTTGAAGGGAACATGAAGTCAAATTGAGTAAAGTCAATACATGTTGATAAGTCAATGTTTTTTGGTTTCGAACACAATTTCCAGAAGATTGTGAAGAGGAATGTCGTTATGACAAGGAACCCTAGTAGAATGATCCATACAAATGTCAGAATGTAGGTTATAATCATGAATATAGCGCAGGATATCCGGCCACCGACTCTTGCTCGCCATGCTCGGTACACTCTCTGTCGAGTGGCACCTGTTGTAAGGCATCCTAAACAAAGGAGCATGAATCCGAGCGCAGCCATGCAGGCGCTACCAACTATGAAAATCATTTGAAGAGCTTCGATCCACATGAGTCTGAAGTGAAATACCTCGTCGAACATCAGTATGGAGAGAGCGGAACCACGGTACATGGTGCCACAGAATACACCCACGCCCAAGCAGCACATAATCGTCGCGATCAGAGTCGCGTGAGGCACCCTCGTGAGACATGCCTGACAGCCGTCGCCCATTTTCACTTGAGTTTAAATCTTAAAATCACGTACACGATTACTTTTATATTGGTTCAAAGAAACAGAAACTTAACACTTATTTTATAGAAAGTATGTTGTTTTCAAGTCAAGTGGATTGAACGAACGTCGAACACGTAAATAGATAGTGAGTAGCATGTCGACTTTACCCGAATATACAGGATATCGATTTAAATAAAAAATCGATTTATGTCGAAACATATAATATATTATTTTTATATGCCAGGTGTAAGAGAGGCAACAACAAAATTACATGTATTGTTCGCTTTTATGGTCAAACATTTGGTAAATACTAAATCAGAGCTCGCTGTTATAGCAGAAAAGTAAACATAGTCTATGGTCTCATCAATAATTTCGTTACATTAGGTACATACCTAGTTGTTATTGCTACAATTAATCATTTATGATAAAAATTCAAATAGATTTGATGATAATAGGTAGATGTGAATAATATTCTTTGTTGCTTTGTTGACATTCATCCCTGATCATTATACCTTTTATTTACTTTTTGATCTTTAATGTAGAATATACAAGAAATTAGAAATTGTTATTTTGCGTCTAAAGGATATCTTTGGCTTGACAGTAACTGCATGAACTGAAAAATGCTAGTAACAGCCTTAAGGCTGCGTTCACCACACAACCCGATTAAAAAAATTGCATTTTTGATGAATTAAGTTCCATCTCCCAATTGTTCTGAGTGTGGGGTTATTGACAACGTTCAGCATGTATTGATGTAGTGTATGCGGAATGAAAGCTATATGAGATCTTGCTTTAACAGAAAAAGTATAATAAATGTTGGATACATGTACTAGCGAGTCTTATTTCAGAACAGGCAATTCAAATGTATAAACTAGGAGAGTTAGCCTTATAATAATTAGTTGGTAAGTTTGTATTTTGGTATCACTGGGTGATGTTGTCGCTTAGCAACAAAACCCAGTAAAAAATAAAAACATTTTCCTCATACATATTTTTAATATCTTTGTTCTATTGGTTTGAATGAAAATCTAGCGGAAATCTAGGAGTTCGAATCCTACTAATATTATAAATGCGAAAGTTTGTGAGTGTATATGGATGTTTATTACTCTTTCACGCAAAAGCAATTGAATGGATTTTAATGAAACTTTACAGTAATATAGCTTAGACATCAGAATAACACATAGGATATTATAATTTGTAAAGATATTGTGTGAATTGTCGAAAATATAACGATAAGTGTCAAGTAAGTAAGTAAAAAATCAGCCATATGCGAGACATTCTGGCGTGTGCTGCAAAAACCTTAGGTGTCACACTCACATAATGTATAACGGGAATGTTTACCTCAATTTTTCCTACAAAAAAGTCAGTGACAGCATATATCTATCTTATATGTGTAGGTAAGCCATTATCGCCAATATAGTGAACCATATATACTATAAAAAAAATTAATTTATTTCTTATGCATATTCGGTAGTAACAAATTGATCCTTTTCAAACTAATATTAATAAGGCAAACGTTTGTGAGTGTGTGTGTATCTTCATTACTTTTTCACCCTCAAACGACTTTACCGATTTTGATGAAATTGGGTATTATAGATAGCGAGATAAATAACTCTTTATTGAAAACACCATAATAACAACATAAAACTTATTACAAAAATATAAATTAAAACCGAGTGTATCAATGGGTGGTCTTACCGCTCAGAGCGATCTCTTCCAGACAATCCATCAACAATATTCTGAAGCGCGAAGTAGCGTACTTCGTAGCGAAGTTTGCTTAGCCATTCTGAATCGATCAGCAAAGTTAAGCAACGTCCGCCGCGGTCATGAGTTGGATGGGTGACCGCTGGTGACATTACTACTGAGCGCTTCCGTGCTTCGGAGGGCACGTTAAGCCGTCGGTCCCGTTTGTTATCTCAGGATGGCAGTCGTTATAGCATGGTGGTAGGGCATTTTGCGAATGCCCGCCTGGCTAGCTACCACCCTCAAGTTGAAAATCTGTCGCCAAGCACCTAACGGTGTGTTCCGGCAGCCGTCCTTGAGAGCCAGTAATTCTAGGTTAGCCTGAACAACATCTTCGACCACATCATCACTTACCATCAGGTGAGATAGTGGTCAAAGGCTAACCTATCAGGCATAAAAAAAAAAAAAAAAAAAAAAAAATAGATATGGTCAAATTATTGGGCAGGGTTTCTTAAAGTCTTAATAATTGTACATATAAATAACTGCCTTATAGCTTTACGTTTTCTAATGACATAGAATGGGTAGAATGAAGAAATTTAAATTGTTCCTTGAGATAGCGCGGGGATAAAGGATTGAACAGAATACTGTAAAGGAGAGATAATATGTGAGCATTCCGGCGACGACGAATAGGGAGCCACTTGAGCTTATTACTAAAATTGGAGGTATGATCATATTTGCGTAAGCAATATATTATAATACCTATAAACCTTATACCTACAACAATTAATGGTATTGAGGTAGATAAGGCGCTGGATTAACACATATTATACATTTTATCATCATCATCCATTAACCCGCGGGTGTAACCGCGGGGCGCAGCTAGTAAATATATATTAGTATGAAAAATTCACAATGAATGAAAACCATCCGATCGATTAATTGAACTTTTTTTTGAGGTCCTTTGATTTGAGAATAGATCTGTGGTGAGTTGTTTTATACACGACTAAAGAATCGTTTATTTTCAACACGAATGGACATCCTTAGTGGACATACGAAATACTTTTGACATATCCTATTGGCGGATTAGTGACGTTGAGTCATATTTTCTCGATGAGTCATGTCAACATTATGTCTTTTAAGCATGGACATATATCTATGGACCGGAAATACCTATAAAATAAACGTGTATACCTACAACATGAAAGGGCAAATTAAATGACTGCGATCTTAAGAGTTGCTTTCTTCCAATTATAACTTGTTTATCGATATCGATGTTCATACAGTTATCAATATAACTATACAACTATATAATTATAACAAAACATACACAATCTTCCAATTTCAATTGGATTGGTTAATTGATTTGGCGCTTAGAAATGATCGCATCCGATTGGTGTCATCAAGGTAATGTTGTTGCGCCGCATGATCCTTTTTGCAAGCTTTTATTTTTTAAACTCGCCCGCCGTGAAAATGTTCTGCTTATTTTGAGCTTGATATACATTATTTTTTACATATTTATTCGTAGCATACAGAACAGGGCATCCCAGGCCAACTAATAATACTAATCTATAGGTATATATGTATGTAATATTTCTTACAATAGAATTTATTCTGATGCCACAGAATATCTAACTTCAGAAAATTAATGAACGTGTAAAAAACGAGCCGAGTATTAGAGTGATGATTGTAAAAATAACAATATGATGATTTGCGTGGTAAAATTATGCCACAACCCAACCAAGAAACAAAATGTAATTTATATATTTCAATATAGTAAAGTCGTGTAAGAATAGGTACTAGCTTTTTTATATTACGGAGGTGAATGATAACAAACTTTTGAAATACCTCTTATATATTACTACTAGAAGAAGTTTTTAATCGGTCCGAAGGTTTCTTATATTTCACTGACAAAATAAATAAACAAACTCTCACTAAAATGTTGATACATATAGTAACCTTTTTTAATACAATTTACTTTAAATACTTTTTCAATTACAGATTGGCTAGCATTGGGCCCCAATCTCATCTCTTGGTATATCATAAGAGACGTGGGTAATAATGATTTTCATGCTAAGTCTAGAGGGGGAACTGGTACTCATATACTACTTGAGGGTTAGTAGCTAGCCAACTCAACACTTTGTTTTTTTTAAAGACATAGCTTTAATGAAGAATATTCATCATCACGTTGGCTGTAGGAGTAGGAATTCCGACAGGGCTTTAAAAGTGTAAAAAGAAAAGTGAAAATAAGTTAAAAACATAACGATGAATAGCTTAATACAATATCGATAAAAATCATCGATATATTTTTTCAAATCCATACTTATCTCTAATACACGAAACCGGGCAAAAAATGGCGAAATGTGGCATGTGCTGTCAAGATTGTGTCGTCATCACAAAATGTTTCCGAATTATGTAGTGACAAACGTTTCCCCATCTCTTTCCACTTAAGACATTTCTACTGAGTTAAAAAGAGATATAGTGTCATTTGATATTGTGGCGTCGATATTATATATATGTGTATAACCTACCGTATGTATAGAACATCGAGAAAATAAATCTCGTTGGTATAGAACATCGAGAAAATAAGTATAGAACAATAGTTCCTATCCATAGGTTTCATACATCCATGCTTTTAAGTAACTTTAAATGACACTCGTATAATTTGTACATTAAGCGTTCATCAAGTTATGTAGACAGTTAGAAGTAAGATTAGAAAACAAGTTGTCACACAAAGAAGTCCCTGTTGTACGAGGCCGGTTTAAACATTACACCTTCCTACATCCTTGGCAATAGGTACATTTTTGAGCTTTACTACATATCTACTGCAGTTAATCAGATATATCACATGCACCTTAAAAAAAATAATTTTAATATTATATGAGTATGTAAGTAATATTATATATTTTTATTTTTTAACTCATCGAAAATAACGATTTCACATGTTCATATGGGTAAAATCGGATAATGTTACAATGTCGTCTGCGAAGTAACTGTTGGATAATATATAGCTGCCATCAGAAAAGTAATTGAAACGCTTTTATCTCGGAAACTATAAGATAAGGCGGCCAACCGTCCCGTAATGCGAGCTGTAGTCCCGCTTTGAAATAATTAGTATTATAGTCCCGTAAAACGTTTAATGCGTCCCGCATGTCCCGCATGCCGATTTTTCAACCACCACCCACACAAATAAAAGCGCAGCTCAGCGCACCCACGCGTAAGTAAGTTATGTGGCCAACTAAGTAAGGGCTGCGAGGAGAAAAAGTACCTACAGCTCAGAACAACGGCAGAAGGAGGTATTTGAAAAAATCCAAAACACCGGAATATCATTAAAAACCTGCTTGTCCATAATTTTCCAGAGCCTTTGCTTACCAGGGACGAACGTGCCTTCCGAAAGTGTATTTTCGTTAATAAATACAAGTGGATTAATAAATAAATTTAAGTGGATGCCCGAAAAATCTTGACTAAAAGTGGTAACACTACAGCCTTGCTTGTACAGTACCTACTTAAACTTAATATGGGCAGTTGTGAAGGCTTATAAATAAACACCCTGAACTTATGAAACAGCGTTTAATAATATGATTTTATAATTAATTACTCATGTAAGGTTTTTGTAAGGATTTGAAAATATTATGTATGTTCGTAAAAATTTTAGTAAATATAAATTCAACAGTGACAATCACGGTGCCAGCAAAGACAATTAAGTTTCTTTTTAGGTAATTGTGTGCGGTTTTATAATAAAGTTCCCAAACATATTACAGTGCTCACAGAAGGAAAATTCAAGTTGCACGTGAAAAACATTTTGATTAAGAAATCCTACTACACAGTTTGTTATTACTTAAACGACAAAAATGCTTGTTCAAGTCAGCCTCTGCCAAGTTATCGCCTGTCACCTACGTAATTTAAACAAATATACCTAATAATTTTATTATATACCATATATGATATAACACATTGTTAAAAGAAGATTCAAAGAATGGCCCCGACTTTCTTGCTCGTTCTTCTTGCAGTTGCTCTATACAAATTTAGTTTGCTGAATGTGGCAGTACAATGTCGAATATTTCAATATATAAATTTGTAATTGACCTTCATAAGAGCATCGTAGACGCCTAAATTTAATAAATGATTTTGATTTTGACTAAGTTTTTATGTAATTTTGGTAGGTAGGTATACTAACAAAATTTCATACATCGCAATCACCCCAAACATATGTCCAAACCGTATCTACCTACAAAAAGTCCCGCATTAAATTTTCAGAAAGTTGGTCGCCTTACTATAAGATAAAGGTGTAATTTATTCAGAGTCATGTCAGATTTTTTAATATCATGCAAAGTTCTGTGAAATAAAGCTTAAAATTGTAATTATTATGTAATTACGGGTATATTCTTTACTAAACAACAATTTTGTTTTTATGTTGTACCTATATAGGCAACTTATTGACAATTATACTAAGCACGCAGCGGGATTCTTATTTTGAACCATATATCTGCAGTTATTGCTTTTCAAACATCATAAAAAGTCTATAAATTTTGCACAATTCCCTGCCAAAAACGATATTTGAGGTTATAAAACAACCGGCCGTTCGGAACCTTCGAGTAAGTTAAAGCAACCAAACAACGCACTCTGACCCTCGGAACGCGGCCCATCATTAGGTACACGTCATTTGTAAATGACAATTATGAAGTGGGTTTAATAAATGTACATTAGGGATGTTAACACTCGTTAAAAAAATCGATTCTAATCGGTTCGAAAAAATTGATTTTGCAAATGTAATCATTTTCAAATGTTATGGTTAGGCAGACTTTGCAACAAAACCAAACATGTTACAAATATTATATTTACCGTCTTAGAGGTTAGTGTACACCACAATTTAATGCCAAATGTGTACTTCGTCAAAATTAATTTAGGTAGATAGGTTGGTATATCATATATCGTTGATATATCATGCAAAACGAAAAAGTAATTTAAAATACAACATATAGGACAGATCAAATGAAAATTATTATGTAAAATGTGACTTCTTTTTAACCAAGGTCTGTTGCGCCAACAGTCCCTGAGCAATAGTTCCTCAAAGTAGTTATCCTTAGCAGTTTCTTTTCTTATCCCCTCATCTATTGAATCTGTAGATCGGGTATGGCGCATCGATAGTAAACTGTCGACGTTTTTTTCCCTCGACGCCCCATGACGTTTTTTTTAGCACAAAGTTGTTTTTCATTACCTAAACATTTCACCCTCATATCCCCATTCCCTAATATATCACTTATACCATACAAAAATAACATTTTCATCCATTTAGTTTGAGTGGATCAAACAGCGAAATGTAAATATATTTTTACAGATTTTGACGATTTTTGTTTTAAAACCGAATTTATTTGATGTAATCTCCAATCAACATATAATTTTCTTAGTACTAATGCAATCTTCATTATATTCATTTAACTGGAAGAGAAATGAAAAATAGACCTTTTTATGGAATATTTTACAGGAAAAGGGTTTGAATAGGCGACGAAAATGGCGGAACACAGCAATATTTTTTTCTTACACTGTTCAATGATTTTTCTTTTAATATGAGTATTTACTATGGTTCTTCATCCATGAATTATTACAGATTGTTGGGATAAATAATTTAAAATCAGTAACGAGATAAAAACAATGCGATTTTGTTAAGGAATTTTGGGGGGAAAACTCGATGGAAGCGTATTTTTTTTTCAAAAACTATACCACCTACGACTTTGGTTCTTCTTTTGATATGATTATTTACATTTAATCTATACACCTGAATTATTTTAGATGTTCAGGTTTAGTAGTTTAAAAGTCCTTACGAGATTATTCATTACGTAAGTTTCCATCGGTGAGTGTTTGCGCGGCAAAATGTATCGAGTGAAAGTAAAAACTTTCATTTCACGATTTGAATACCTACGGTAACGAGATACCGTATTGTGATGCGGTTTTTTTGAGTTGTATAGCCAAGGACACTAACTTACTAACAACTTTTGAATAATAACGATCGGATAAATGCAAGCTTCAAACTAAACCTTTTTTTCAGACGACCGGAAATCTGTTCAGGACGTGAAGAGGGTCAAATAAAAAAATTATAAAAAAAAACCTTTCAATCGTTATCCTTTTAATTTCTTTTAACCTCGTTATTGACTTGTTCCCTTTATATATGCAAAATTACAGCTTTGTATGTTCATTACTTTAGAAGTAGTTACGAGATTATTAATAAACGACGTAATACTTTGGCACCAAAATGTAATTTTACCTGGTTTTAGATTTCATAAAACTATTAAACATACTTTGTTTTATCTCGGAAAACTATGGATTTATTCTCGTATAGCCAAGGATACATCCTTATGAAAACCGCTTGCCATATAAAAATTGGACAAACGAAGATTTTATGGTGAATTTGCAAACACGACTATTGTCTGCCAACCGGCTAGCTGGTTTGTATACAGATGCACACAAATCAGGCAGGCCAGTGGATACATATTAAGGGTTATGCCTAATCAACTCCTTCAACTACATAATCACTTACCAACAGGTGAGACATAGTCAAAGGCTAATCTATTGGTTATGTTAAAATAAAATTCTTTTTTAATCATATTTTACCATCATTTTCAACCTAATGTTAATCGGACTAGCCTCGACCTGTAACATGCATTTCGTTACAAGTGTTGAATTGCACTGCGCCTGACACCATGATACATATAATTATTAAGTGTCATGTGTCTGTAATTTTACTGGCTCACAATGGCTGCTGCTGTAACAGACTGTTTGGTGCTTGGCGACAGATTTTCTACTTGAAGGTGGTAGCTAGCTAAGCGAGCAATCACTGGATACCCTTCCACCATGAGGTTAAGCTCAAGCTGGCGGTGGAGATCAAACCATGGATCTGCCATACGGCATACGTCCATAGCTATTACCATTCTGCAATCATTGCTTTAAAAGGCTAAAACTAAACTAATAAATTACAAAATTATAACACGAGGAAATAATACAATGAGTATTATAAAAAAAAACCTACATGGCACGCAGTAGCGCGTGGATTTGCATTTCGGAGCGGCGACGTGGTGCGCCACGCCACTACCCACCAGTCCAAACTTGTAGCTTTGTACCTAAATTGCGGAGGACTCAACAGGGAAATAAGATCGAAACAATAGAAAATAAGAATATTTCCATATATGCATACAAGCACTATCACGTGCTGAGCATTTACAAATAAATGGAATACAAAAATATGAATATCGTGAAATTTTTGCAGCAGAGCTTTCACTGCTACGGGAGAAGCTGCAGCCTGCCATACCAGAGGTGCATGGTTTGATCCGTACTGATGGTTTGAACTTCACTGCATGGTAAAAATGGATTTTGCAAAAACTTCAGCTGGCTATATATCACCCTTAAGGAGAGAAGATGTCGACAAGCACCAAATAGTATGTTCCGGCAGCAGTCCTTGAGAGCTAGTAAGTAATTCATAAAATTACAGGCACATGAGACTTTACATCCGCATGGTAGGGTTATGGGCGCAGTTTGTTACCTATAAGGAAATAAATCTACTAAGGTCTAATAATAAGACAATTCAGTTTTTGGAATTTTTAAAACGGCGGAGATATTATTTGAGTTGATAACGTAAATTTAATATACAATTTCAGTAGGGATAACTTCCGCTCAAAGAGGCAGCCGTAACTTAATTTTTCATTGTAGCCGTAAACATTTGTACATGGCAAAATGAAATTGTAGAACATAGACTATGAAGAAACGATTTCAGTAATCGATACACTTTACTAATCGTCAAAATAATAATGTATTATATTACTAGCAGTCCGGGCGCGGCTCCACCCGCGCATATGTCGGTTATCGCGCAAAAACATTAACCTCTTTTTGCGAAATTGGATAAAAACTAGCCTATGTCTTTCCCGGGTCTCAAACTATTTCCATACCAAATTTCATTCAAATCGGTCCAGTAGTTTTGACGTGAAAGCGTAACAGACAGACAGACAGAGTTACTTTGGAATTTATAATATTAGTACTTATGATCGATACAAAATCGGTACGTAAACATTTCTACATGGCAAAATGAAATTGAAGCATTGGGTGCAACAAGACCGTTACTCAAAAACGTGAGTTTTGAGATAGTTGATGCTAAACATTTTGATGTATTGTAACAACTTAATATTGTTTAAGTAAATTTCATGTACTTTATTACATATTTGTACCATGATTAAGTTACATGATTCTAGTATTATTGTTTGTTTAAGATAATTAGTTACTCCCAAATAACATATTTTTTAATACATGTTATCCGCTCTTGTTGCACCCGACCGGTAAATTAATTGGGCGTTCATATATAAAACGGTTTTAAGGGGTCAATAAAAGCTTTAGAATAATATGTGACTTAATTGTTTTTAATGTTAATCAGAGCTATCAATGATAAATTTAGTTAAAGATTAAATACAGATTTAATACACCTCAAATTTACTCGATCTAAAAGAATTATCACAGTCGTCATCTGAACGTCTCACTGACCTAGAAGGCCGATTACAACATGCTTCTCGGTCTTGTTCTTGGAAGGTATAAGTTGCTTAGCCATTCAGCATTATGGGGTTCCATTCAGCATAGCATAGCCATGATAAAAGGTCCTTAATTTTAACGTCCTTTATTCCTGATTTTTCTACCAGCTGCATTATCCAAAGTGCATCTTGCTGTACTTTTGTCACCAATTCTCTAGAACTCAGAGAAAATGTTGTTCTGAGCATTGCTGTCAATGTTATTAGTACACTTTTTAGAATAACACTTGATTACATAATAGAAAACTTTTCTGGGTACTCTTTTACTTTGAGCCGATAATGTACCTATAATGTACATATAATGTTCTGCATGGTGGTAGGGCATTTTGCGAATGCCCGCCTGGCTAGCTACCACCCTCAAGTAGAAAATCTGTCGCCAAGCACCTAAGTGTTCCGGCAGCTGTCCTTGAGAGCCAGTAATTCTAGGTTAGCCTGAACAACATCTCCGACCACTTCATCACTTACCATCAGGTGAGATAGTGGTAAAAGGCTAACCTATCCAGCATAAAAAAAATAATGTACTTTTCACCGCAATTTCTTTCAGTCTTGCGCACTTTTTTTTGGATAAATACATATTATTTATTAAGTATTTTCTTTTCTTTTTTGGGGGTATTTAATCAATCTGCACTAAAATCACTTTTTTTAGTATTTTCAGACAGTCGCAACGCAACGTTTCTGAAATTGAAACGCGTACTCCTAATCAGTGCAACTAGGGCGTAGCGCCACCGTCTCAATAAATGTCTATCACGCCATCCATATCCATTAGATCCAAATGATTTTTTGTGAAATCGAAACTAGTTGAAGCTTTGAATTTTATGATGCAATAACATTAAAAAGGGCTTTGGGTACCGAACGCCCTTGTTGCTCCCAATGCTTCAATTGTAGAACATAGACGAATGAAGAAACGATTTCAGTAATCGATACACTTTACTTATCGTCTAAATAATTATGTATTATATTATAATCGATTAAAAATCGGTACGTGCCTACGGACTGCAATGGTATACGTCAAAACAAAAGTTTATTCGAATCAAATCCGAGTCCGAGTCCAAACATGAAATGAAATCTTATCGGAGTTTTAGGAGTTTCCAGCTGGCGAAGCAATTTTGCAATTTTTATATGTTCGACAAAAGTTCTATTTAACAGTAATCGATTAAGAACAATAAAATGGAATCGCTTTATCATCAAACAAACCAGTTGATACAAGAAACATCAGAGCTTTTCCAACGCTTAGAAAAAGAGCTCAACAATTACGAAACGATTGAAAATGCGATTCAAGTCAAAATTAACGCAGTTAACGCGTAAGTTTTGCATTTAAATATTAGATATCCAGTTCTATTTTAAATATATTGAATACCTTTTATATGTTTCTTTCCGTGTTAATACGTGGAATCTGTATGCATGGTGGTAGGGCATTTTGCGAAGGTCCGCCTGGCTAGCTTCCACCCTCAGGTATAAAATCTGTCGCCAAACACCTAACAGTGTTTTCCGGCAGCTTCCAGCGTCCTTGAGAGCCAGTAATTCTAGGTTAGGTTAAGGCTATTAACAACATCTTCAACCACATCATCACATACCATCAGGTGAGATATTGGTCATAGGCTAGCCTATCAGCTATAAATAATTTAAAAATCCGTAAAGGATGTGTGATAGCATTATTATTGGAGCTGTGCTGTATCAGGTAATATCACTGGATGAAGGTTGTTGTTTTGTTTCTAAGTTTTTTGGTATTGAGCAACAATCAGTGCAAACAAAGTCATGAGTATTATATTTTATACATGCGGACATAATAAGGTAAAAAGGGCAATGTTCATACCATCATTTGTTACTGTTGTACTTTGTTATACTTGCACTCATTTTCGGAACTGCTCAATGACTTGTGATTATAGAAGAGCAGCATGTTTGCTGGTAAGTACTAGTTTTCAGAAATTATTTTTTTTTACTTTATAGCTAGATAACAAGTAGGTAATTTCTTAAAATAACATACAATGTTTGCAGTAACTACAACCAAATACTGGAAACATAAAAACAGACAGGGTCTTATTGAAAATTAGCAGAAAACTGTTTAGCTAGGCCCTAAGGCAGCATATCCACCAGAGATGTGTGAAAAATCCACCTTCAGAATGGCTTCATTTTCCTAGCCTTGCTGAGCAAAGTGCTATCTTTATTATTAGCTCTACGGCCGCGGCTCCGCAAAAAATGAATACTTTTTATCCAACTGTGCAAAAAGAGGATATGTCCTTCCCCAGGTTTCAAACTATTTCCATACCAAATTTCATCCAAATCAGTCCAGTAGTTTTTAAGTTAATTTGTTGCATACAAAAATTCAAATCTTTCATCTCTATAATATTATTATAGATGCATCCTGTTGATGGTTTTTTTCCTGGAACAAATATTTACAAAATATATTTAACCCTTGCAACTCATTGGCATTCAGGTGAAAATTGTTAAATCTGCTAAAAGTGTCTGGCGTAGACTTGAACCGTGTATTAGTGCAGATTATCAGCAATGAGGCCACCTTTAATGCATCTATTGTTCCATAAGAATCAAAGTAACATTTCTAGAAAGTCATTGAACTGAGCTTTTGTATTTTTGTTTGAGGTACTACAGGTGTTCTTTTCGATGGGACCTTAGAAATTTGACTGGAAAGATTTACTTGATTGTTTTGTTATAATAAAATCTTGAATTATGATTTGATTGTGTTATTCCACAATTCTGCATAAGATATCCATTCCAAAATGATAACCATTTATATATCTGTTGTAATAATAATTCAATATATCAGCATCCAAACATCTGCTAAGTAACTGCAATATACACTATTTGCAATTATGCAATTGAAAATTTGCACTTATGGCATAGAAATACAGGCCAATAAAAGACGTTGACCAATCCGGGACTGATCAGTTCTGTTTGATATTGAACTCAATAACAGCGTTTGTTTTCAAAGGAAATAGATAAGCCCCCAATTCAGTGTTAGATAGTTTTAACCAGTTATTTCCCATTTAAATAACCGGCTGTTGTAACTCTACTAGCCTTAGTACCTTTGTTTATTGATCTCAAACAATGAACAGAATAAAAAAAATAAAGATCTGTTTCTGGGACCAAATGTCACCCATAAATGCTCATAAAAGTTAAGGAAAACATGAGATTTGTGACAATCAGACTAGGAGGATATAAGCAGATTGCATGAAGCAGTAATGAAACACATCAAATAGCGAGTGTGAGACCGTCGGTGTGTGTAATGCTTAAAAATAAGCCCATAGAGCAAGTTTATGAAGCAAGAAATCTAGGGTTGCATATGGACTCTGAGCTGCGGTTCGAAAAGAATGTCGCAAATGCAGCAAACGGGTGCTTTTACAAACTTAGAGTATTATACAGAATGAGGCCGTTTATCAAAGAAGCCTTACATATTCAATTAGTGGAGTCACTAGTTCTATCTAAGCTGAATTATATGGATGTAGTTTTCGGTCCGCGTCTATTAGCAAAGACCCAAAACTTATTCAACGTGTTCAAAATGTTTGCGCACGCTTCTGTTTCGACATTCCATTTAAGGCTCATGTAACTCCATACCTAAATAAAAATTTTATTATAAAAACGAAACATCGTCGAAAACTGCATATAGCCTGCCTTCTCTTTGGTGTTATTAAACATAAAATTCCCAAGTATTTATATGATAAGCTATCCTGGGTGTCTAATCGCAGGTCATTTGGATCGCGGCAATGCGCGAGACAGCTCTATACGGAGCGGCATAGTTCCGCTGCGTTTAGAGGTAGCTTCCGCTACGCTGCTTCCAAATGCTGGAATAACATTCCGCCGCCGATCAGGAATCTGCAAACCATTGTGATGTTTAAATCTAAACTGAAAGTACTTATTATTAACCACCAAAAAAGCGAAGAAATCCAAAGGTATGACACTAGTGCAATATAGTGTTTAATATAGGTACCTACCTATATTCAACAAAGGCCTATTGTTTTAGCGTATGTAAAAATATTATACCTACCGTAGTATCGATATGATACGATACATGTCACCTGTACAAAACGTGATAAGTATGTAAAAAGAGGTATTAGACAGCATCTCAATTAATATATTTATATATTTTTGAATTTAAGTTATCAGATATTTTGTATTTAATAGTTTTTTTTTTTTTGCTATTGTCAATTTCGTATAACATATTGTATATTGTTAGTTTTTGTTTGTATTATGTAATGTGTTTAATTTCAAAAGCATTTTGATGTGTAATTTATATACTCGTATTTTATATATTCATATAGGGCTGTTGTCGAAAACAACCTTCGTGTCGTCACAAAGCCGGCTCCAACAGAAGACCAGCGCTAGTTTTACACTAGCATATGCTGAGTTGAAGACCGTTTTACGACATGTAGCAAATACCTTATTAATATTCTATTTATAAAATATTTTGTACTTGTTTCTTTGCTACTGTTGTAAATAAAAATTATTTCATTCATTTCATTTAATGTAATTATGTGAAGATGGTTGTGTGGTGAAATTAGAATGGACCAGATTAGGAATCAGTTTGGAGAGAAAATTTGTGAGCACTGGTGACAGTTAAGTTGAAGAGTAATAGATTGGCTAAAGAGTAATTGATATGATTATATAAGGCAGGATGTAAAGGGCAGAGAAAGGTTGAAGAAGTGAGATTGCCTGAAGAATAATATGTGTATCAAACATAAGTACCGAGATGGCCAGAAACAAAACAGATAGGAAGAGGATGTCACCTTGTTCTGACCTGACTTAACATGGGATAAAAACTGGCACAAGAAGAGTAGTGAATGTCAGAATTGCATCATACAATTCAGGTTTGGATCATATGGGATATGATCATGTTTCCTTAACTCAGTTTGCAGAGTAAAAATTGTCTTATAGTGAGGACTTTGCATAATGAGTTTAGCTCACTAGTAGGAAATCAACATGGTTTATAAGAGAGGACTTTCATTACTGCTCTTGGTGCCCTTTCCAAATATATCATATTTGATTTTACAGAATCACCCCTCAAAGTTAAGCAGTGTGTCATGATAGATTGGACTATAGGCTGTAGTATCAATCCATTACAAACAGGCCAGAAAAATAAAACAACTAGAAAACAATGTAACTTTCTAGAATGGATTTTTGCTAATGATTTCAATCATGTTTGCAAAAAAGCACTTTAATCAAGATTTTTTTGTGGCCTAAGGTTGACTGAGAACTGTCACTTAAAAAAAACTGTAAAGTTGTTCTTTATTATATTTATGTAGATGTATAGTTTTAATATTCTATCTATAGGATCTACAAGAAAAAGTTAAATCTATACTTATCTCTGGTTTGGGTACTGTTAGTAAACAGTCAATATATCTACAGGTTTATTCGTTCATTTTGTTGATAACCTTTAAATTTAACCACACATACTCGTACATTCAGATTATTTCATTTCCAAAACATTTGAAAATCCATGTTTAGTTTAAGAATTTGTCAACAGCTAATTATCTACCATGTGAGGAATGCATTGTTGTGGTATAAGAATTTTGTTTCATTGTATTAACAAGTTATTATATACACGTTTTCAGAAACTGTGAGAAGCTGGACATATTTGTATATAAAACGCCAATCAATCAGAGGCCAATGGCAAAAATGAGAGTGGACCAGCTCAAATACGACAATAAACATATACAGGTACTATTTATTGATATGGTTTTACCATTTATAGCTTTTTTGGTTTGTAGAGAACTCCTTAAATGTTTATGTTTATGTGAAACACTGTGTTGGCTGCCAGGAACAGAAATCTTTTATTAAATTGTCACTTGATTGATGTGTCTTTATGCATACTCATATGTAAATGAACAGTAGATAATTTTATTTATGCCACATTTTACATATGACTTTACATGGGAATTATTAGAATATTAAGTCATTGTCAAGGTATTTGGGTTGTTTTAGAAATCAATATCCTGATTATAAAATATATTTTGAGTTTAGATGCCATGTCCAAGTTTAACATTTCAGAATATTTATGTATCTAGAATATGTATTTCGAATAACAGTATCAGGAACACAGATCACCACAACATAGAAGATATTGTTTTTTGTTATTAGCAATATAGAAGATATTTTTTTTTGTTTTTAGTTTATATTAATGACCTATTTTACATAATAAAAGAACTGTGTGTTTTATTTGCTGACGACATTTCTATTTTAATTCCGGCGCCAAGTAATAATGGACTAAAGAATTAGACTCAATTTTATCCCAAATAGATAACTGGCTAATAGACCATAATTTACAAATTAACTTTAAAAAAACAAACGTTATGCAGTGTTGACCTTACCAAAAAAAAAACAATAAAAATTGATTATGCTTTTAAAAATACAAAGTTAGAATGTGTTGACTCTATTTCATTACTCGATATAGAAAAAGTAGATAGTATACATGTTGGAAAATGCACATTCAAAAAATTAAATCAAAACTTAGCAATTTATCATTTGCATTAATGGAGTTAAAGAAAACAACGAACATCGCGACGGCAATATGTGCCTATTTTGTGTATGGTCACGCTTTGTTACAGTACGGTATCATTTTGTGGGGAAACAGCACCAATGTCGGAAACTTATTTACACTACAAAAAAAATATTAGAATTATCACAAACAGACTCAACTGAAAGTTGCAAGCCACACTTTATTGAACTCCAAATTTTAACTTTAGCTTCCATCTATATTCTAGAAATTTTCAAGTTTGTGAGAAAATATCCTCAATTCATTGACAAATTTGAAGATTGCTATACTGGACCTTATGATTTGAGGCACAAAAAAGACGAGCCCTTCCAAATTAAAACTTAAAAATGTGCAGTTCAGGTACCCATATCATGGCTATAAAAATATATAACCATATCCCGAAACATATAAAAGATATACAAAAAGATTCAGCATTTTTCCATAGTCTTAAAGGAAATCTTATTAAAAAATGCTAGATTACAAGACTTCTTTACAGATAAGACTCATTAGCTATAAATATTTAATTTCGGTCAGTTTTGAACAATTTTAATTAAGATAATAGTAATTAAACTTTGGTCCTACCCAGAGTCCATTAAACTCTAGAGTGCCCACCAGGGTTTCATGTTGTTAGTACTTAATTAATTATTTAAGATCTTATTGTACACATGAATATGGAGAAATAAATTATTATGATCCTACTTCCATCCCCTTCAGTTTTCAGTAGCTGTAGTATAGTTTTACCAGGTTTGTTGTTTATTGTTTTTTCCATTTACAGTTATGGATGAAAAATATGAATACAATTTCGTAGATGATTTCATGTACGAAGTTTATAATTTTCTTTGAACTGGTGTTTCGCTTAAGTATAATATGCAATAAGTATAGTTATTGCCTGTGGGATTCTGTGCCCGGATTTCCCGGAACTCATCATTAGGTATTTGACGCCAGATTTTCTAGTTGAGGATAGTAGCCAACCAGGGCAAATTTGCAAAATGTCATACCACCATGCAATACCAAAATATCATCCGGTGGCGAGCGACGAAGGGAAAAAATGCATCGTACAAGCAGCTCGCCACTGCTCACATCGATGTGGGTCGAGTGTTACTGATCCTTGGGCGCTTAGGCTCCTTACCATTTTAATGCCCTGATTACCAAAATGGGTAGAAGGTATACTCAGGGAGGGTTGGAGTCAGGTAGGAGGTGGCTATAGAACTAAATCTAAAACTCTTCACAGTTAAGTATATCCATCTTATCTCTAGTTGTCGTGTGCATTGTTAACAAAAATATAGTTTTACTTTATTCTTGTGTTGTTATAAGAAATTATATTTTACTGACCCCTCATTATAGGGATAAGCGTAGGAAAATTATATCATTATTTTAACTATCTGTACAATATTTTCCAGGCATCTCTAATTAGTGCCCAGAACAGAAGACGTAGGCGAGAGCAAGAGGCGGCTGATAGAGAGCAGCTGTTGAGTCGACGATTCGGGCACGACCACACTGCCATCAATGTGGACTACTTAGCACAGGAACAAGTGTCTCTGCAGAACTCACATCGAAATGTGGATGAAATGTTACACACAGGTAACTAGATACTACAGTTCTGAAGCACTGGTGGACTGCCGCGCTTCATGGTACGAATGATCATGTCGCATACTGCCTAATGCGTAAAGCGCCCAACGTAACAAAAAACGCAATCAGTCTAACACCAAAACTATTTTTTAACTTATTGGCTCATTATGTTCCGAGATATTATACCCTCTATAAGTTTGACAGCCGTCATCCGAAATCTCTCTCTTTCTCATTAACGTTTATTACTTCTGTCAAGAAACTTTTTGTATAGGTTCAATATAATCGGATATACAGCTTTTTATAGTGAAAACTCTGAAATATAGATCTTGATCAGACTTACTCACTTCAATAAAGGATCTATATGTGTAGGATGAATAGTTTTCGCGATCTAACTTTTTTAGTTTGACAGTTGTCATTCGATATTATTCTGTCATCATGTTGATGGGTTTCAAATATATCACTTATTGTAAGGGCAATTTTTAAGCAGATTGTAGCCTATATATGAAGCCAGAACCTTAAAATAAGACTACCAATGTAATATTGACAGCTGTCACACCTCTTAGAATTGAAATATTTGTTTGAAACCTAGCCTAATATTTTCTCGGCAACGGAAGGGCATTGTTTTTCCTGGATCTATCGAGGACGGAACTTAGTTTAGCGCTGGTAGGAATCCTTACTAAGGCTCCGTTCAGACGTTGCCGCGGCCGCGCATAGTTACTAGGTCGTTCGAAGTTTTTGTACCACGCGTTTCTGACGCTAAAAGTAGTGAACACGAAATCCAAGAGATGACTTTAAATTTTCGTCAAGGAGAGCTTCCTGTAAAATTTATTGTTTAGGCGTTTTATTACATTTGTTGTTAATACAGTATCTAGCTCTATACCACGGCCAGGGGGCTAACTCTCACCTTTTATAGTAGTAATAACGATATCTCACTGCAAGATTGTATACTTCCACGTTAATTAAGCAAGTTTAAAAACAGTAATGGGAACACTCGGCGATTTGATGACGTCACTACAACTTGTTCATACTATTCGCGTACTCTGACGTGACATTACATACGAAGTACTTACTGTTCCAACGACAAATTCGTCATATTTATCCATCTTAAAAAAGTAATTCTCAACCTGCGGATATAATCTTGATGTTGACTATTTTACAATGAAAATGCTTTTAATTTATGTCACAGAATAAAAAGGACCAGAAGGATCACTCCACAAATGCATTCCAACAAATAATCGACTTTAGCTACAAAGCAATGAAGTGCCCTTCAGCTCGCAAAACACTGAGCACCTAATATTTATATTCACCTACAAGCCGTATCTCTTTCTATCGTATAGTCACGCATAGCTCCGAGCATAGTCTTCTGACACGGCACGCATCGTAGAATATTCCCGTCCGGACGGATACGCCGATATACCTGTAGCGTTGTACTTAAAGTGCGGAGTGCGCCATGAGTGCTTAGGAAAGCACGCTTGATGTGTTAAGTACTGTATCAGCCGGGTTGCCCACTCCTGAACACAGCCTCCCATATTTGATGGGGGGGAGGGGGGGGGTATAATACCCACGCTTGGCATTTTGGGGATCGCAGTGTAAGATAGTAGTTCCTCTGATTACAAAATATTCCAGCTCGGCACCCCACGGGCATCCTATCCACCTCCTTATTACAAACACGACTGTGACTATTTACTAAGTGTTCTAGATGGCAGGGAATTTACGGTGACTATTTCTAAGCAAGTTGTGAATCTATCATATTACTTGGTAAAAAACCGATAAAATGTACTGACCGTACGAGTCTAATTCTAAACTCAGAAAGTTACAGACAGCTGTTGTGTAGCAATACGTACATCATATACTTAATAATAAAAATAAAATATCGTTCCATTCTACGAATAATATCGTAACGTCGATCGGAACAGTGCGAGCGGGATAACGCCATATAATACACATCTTGCATGCACAACCGTGATAAATATTTCTTTCTCTCATAGGATTAAACCAATATTGTTTCAGGCGATAATGAGCCGGTGATAGTTCGTGTCTACGTATGATTATTTTGGGCATGAAACAAAACGCTTTCTATGATGGTTTCGTAAAATGTGGGAGTTAGCCCCCAGGGGGTAATTAAATTAGTCTTATTTTAACCTTACATTAACAGTTTTATTTCGCACTTTCAAAAATCATTAAACTTTTATTAGAACTTACACTTGAGAGCGGGCTCAGGCATTGAATCAAGTCATTTGCGCGAAAGATGAAGTGCGTTATATTAACATATTATAACTAGTAGCTCTCCGAGCTGTAGAGCTCGCCAATCTGCTCTTGCATTGCTTACAATTGAATAAAGGTTCACTGCGCATGCTAATGGGAGAACGGGTCGAGAAATCAAAAAATCTAGATATGTAATGTAAATAATAAATGATTTTCTTGGACTTATGTCCAAGAGAAGCAATGACACGCGGGCCCCAGCGAAGGCAAGTTGTATCAGAAATGTGTAGGTAAGTAGTAAATATACAATAATTTTACATACTTGCTATTGTATTTATCTCGAATTGACATACTGGCTACAAAAACATGGAAAATAAATAATTGATTATACGAGAGAGAGAGAGAGCCTACCACTTTTAGGCAACAGACGTGCGTATCAGGACATTGCCATTAAATTAAGCGCAGGCGTTCATACTTTCAACACCTTATAATGTATATCTCCGTAATTTTGAAAAAAATATTAAAACTGAAACCTGCTCACAAAATTTCGTGAAAATCGGTTTAGAAATGCGACCTGTAGAGGAGAACAACTGAACATACGAAAGCATTTTTGTCTAAGTTGAAGCAGAGACGCTTCGCTCGAACTAAGTTCTCGCTCGATCAATTGAATATGAATATCTGCAAAGTAACGCCTCAATCTATCTATTAATATATATATTGCTTCAGGACTATAGTATTGATATTTTAAATTTATAATAATGACGTTTCCGTATACATTTTGACATGAATACGTCTTTAATATTGCTTCCATAGGGACGCAATTAAAAAAAACGAATGATAATAATAACAACTATTATCCTCATCCAAATTTCAATTACACAATGGATAGCTAAAGAATCAAAGAATTTATTACGCTAAGTAAAGACTGTGATCTATTCACATACAACAAACGGCCGTGTCCACAACACAGCCACATCCAATTATTTCATTATAATTTTTAATAGCCATACTAAAACATATTCTGTAAAGAATTCAACCGGCTATCCATGACAGTTCCAAAGATCAAAAATATACAGCCCTCCCGTCTAAGTCAAAGAATAAGAATAATTTGTTTGCTCAAAACACGAATATATATACATAATATGACTAACATGCATAGCATGTTAAAAACTCAGAGAAAGGTTAGTGTGCTTTGATCGTGTTTTGCCCTAAGGCGTGCAAATTTATGGAGCGATGGCATGCCAAAATAATTTAACATTAAGTAGTACTTACATCAGAGTTAGTTAAAAGATTAAAGATTGCCAAAAAAGGAAATGACAATTATGTTAATTACAAAAACAAAGACATCAAAATATAAAAAAAATATAAAATTAAATCACATATTACCTAGTAAATAGATAAGAATAATGTAAAATTTGTCAAAAGCGAAGAGACCCTCAATTTTATTAAAACATTTATCTAATATATATTTTTCCAACTTGACGAATGTAGTAATTCTGAAAATATTTACTCGATATGACGATGTGAAGGTCAGTGCCCTCGCGGCGCCGGGACGTACTCTGGGACCAATTATAAATACATGATATATTATATTTTTTGTTTCTAGACATTTTGTATTGAAAATTTGTATACGTTTCTAGACATTTTGTTTTGAAGCAGTGATGGCTCAGTGGCATTGACTATGGACTGCCACGCAGCAGGTCCATGGTTCGAATCCCGCCGCGGGCTTGAGCTTCACCGCATGGTGGAAGGGCTTTTTGCGAATGCCCGCCTGGCTAGCGACCACCCTCAAGTTGAAAATCTGTCGCCAAGCACCTAACGGTGTGTTCCGGCAGCAGTCCTTGAGAGCCAGTGAAATTACAGGCACATGAGACTTAACAACTATGTCTCAAGGTGACGGGCGCAGGGCAATTCATCACTTGTGACGAAATGCATCTGTTATAGGCAGAGGTAACCGCTTAACATCAGGTGGGCCTCGAGCTTGTTCCGTCACAATAATATAAAAAAAAAAAAAAAAAAACGTATTTCTGTATGCGTATTTCAGTTAATTGCGTTCATTAGTCCAGTTAATTTCTACAGAACATCGATCGTTTTGGAAGAATCTCCTTGCCGTATTTCCATCATTGCTGTTTTCAGAACCTTGACGGTTTATGATATTAATGTGTAAACTAAATAACCGGAAAGGGAACTTACTTCTTTTTTTACCATATAATATTTAAATAAAAAAAACGAGTATTTTGTTTCCACAAATGTCATAATTAAGTGAAAATAACCAGGATCGTCAATGTTATTCTTTCCTCGGCTACATTTTTACCTCTAGCTTAAAATGGCGCACTTTGAAGCAGTGATGGCTCAGTGGCATTGGCTGTGGACTGCCGCGCAGCAGGTCCATGGTTCGAATCCCGCCGTGGGCTTGAGCTTCACCGCATGGTGGAAGGGCATTTTGCGAATGCCCGCCTGGCCAGCGACGACCCTTAAGTAAAAAATCTGTCGCCAAGCACCTAACGGTGTGTTCCGACAGCAGTCCTTGAGAGCCAGTGAAATCACAGGCACATGAGATTTAACAACTATGTCTTAAAATGAAGGGCGCAGTGCAATTCGTGACTTGTGACGAAATGCATTTGTTATATAGGCAGAGGTTAGTCCACATCAGGTGTTAACATAAGGTGGGCCTCAAGTTAGTTCCGTCACAATAACATAAAAAAAAAGTTTTTTTTATATGTTTTACTGAATAGGTAACAAATCTACAAATATTGTTTAGGTTTCATTGGCAGGTAACGGCACGAAAGAAACCTCAACTTGGAAATCAAAAAGACGAAAGATTTCCTTAAGATACCTAAAGTATAAAAATTTAATAAAAATATATATATATCTCTCATAAAAATAGTAACGTTCTTGTAAATAAGAGATCATGAGCAATCCACAAATTTATATTTTGAGAGTTGTTAGACTAATATTCTATTTATGAGACACATTTTCATACTATTGTTAACTATGCCATAAATTAGATCGAAATAATACTTTTAATTTTTTTTACGGATATACTACCTTCCGTCTTTTAATGCATTTACATCAGTGTTTCACAACCAGCGGTCCGCGGACCACCAGTGGTATTGCAGGAGTTTGGTCCGCGAACAATTAAAAATTTTGGCGAGAGCGTGGGTGGAACGGATGGAGGAGCGGAAAACGTGACGTCGCATAGGAGTGGATTCGACATTGTTACTTTGCTGTCGCTCGCAATTGCAGTCGTAATCGTGTGCAACAAATATACCTCAACATATATTGAGGAGCAACTAGTTTAAAATATCAAAAACTCCCCGTACTTGCTTCGTATTGCAGTTTCTGTACAGTTGCCCCTCCATCTATGTTGAGATCGCCTATCCGGCGTGGCGACCTTAGTAAAACAGAATAATCCTTAGGCTATATCAACGCACTGTTATAGCCGGAAAGCCAGACGGTTTAATTCTAAGATAACAACGTGTTAGCTTCAAAGATTCTTCATGGCTGCTTTAAGAAAATAATCGATAAATATAGCCATAAAAGTGGTAAATGTGAAAAAGCAACGCCTTAAGACACCTTTTTACCACATTTACAGATAGTTATATTTCGAAATGTACAAATGCATTATTTTAATGTTATAATTGCCTATATAAATGTATATTTAAATTGAACTTAGATACTAAACGATAAAAAAATCAATCAAGATGCTTCTGTTGCACCGCGCGTGCAGTCGTTGCATTTTTTTGCACAATTTTGAACCCTTTGCAAAATATTATTTTACACAAACAAGTTTAAATATCATAATATGTGAAAGTAGATTTAGTACAGAATCGAATAATTGAATACATAATACAAATTTCAATTTATTTATACCGACTCAGAATTCAGCTTCACCACAAAGTCAGTATCGCCAGATAAATGAGAAAATTACACGGAGACGGGAATCGCCAATTTTGGCCTGAGAGGATAACTTTGTGCAATGGCTCCCTAGAAGTGTATGTAACTTTGAATGATAACGGTCCACGCAGGCGTCAAATATTACCAAATTTTTAAGAACACCGCGATCGCCGCGGTTTTTATTCTATTGTACCCGGTAAATATCTGATTTTAAAAAGTCGGACGTACGGATAGCGGAGGCTTTGTAATCGGTCGTTTTCTAGTTCGGGACCCTATAAATAAAAAATAAATGATATACATAACAAATTATTTTATTACTGATAATTGTCGATGATGAAAACACGTCTGAGATGTAAACACATTTTCACATCTAAAACACTGAAATCTGAGTATTTAAAAAAATATTTACAGGACGAAAGATCGTGTGTCTGACCATGCTTTTTTAGAGGAATTTGATGAAATTTTGTATGAAGATTTTCTATAGGTTCTAGAATAACATTATAGTGATGTGTAATTTTTATGATAATACGAATTTAACTAAAGCAAAACCCCGTAGCATTGATGTTGGAAGATCTTACCCGCCCTCCTCGATTTTTATAACAGTCAACTAATAGGCAATCATAAAGTTTGCAGGGCTTGTAGCTTATTTAGATTTGTTTTAACAAATCAAAAAGGTAAGTAAATAACTTAAGAAGTAAATAGAGATTCGAAGTATAAAAACTGGATGCTCCAGATTAACAGTTAAAATTCACTCGGTTAACAGCCTTCATTATTGACAACGATGAAGACTAGTCGGTCAGTTCTCGGTAAAAAAATACAAGCACTACACATATAATAAGCAATTCGATGTTTAAACAGCTGTCGTGATGATGTAATACTGAGTTGCTTGCAAACCACCGGTCCGAATGCTTGTATTCGAAATGTCATAAAAAATACCTTACATATTTAAACAGTGGCCAATAATAGATACGAGTAGGTACGTATAATAACTAGTTTTAATGAAACTGAAACCGGTCTAGGAGTGCAGCAAGTGTTCGCGACAAAGTTAAAATGCACATTCTAAGTTAATACCAACAATTCTTTTGATTGTAAAATAATAAAGCCTGTGGATTACTTACCACATCGTGGTTTCTTGTTATGTCACGTGCACACTTATGGTAATCACTGTTTAATTAGTTATTTTGTTCGATTTGATCTCGCGCGCGGTTCGTAACAATCTAGCGGTGGAGTGACCTTGTGCGGGTGTCACGGTTCGAATGAGGTGATCGCATCGGATCAAGGCGAACTGTTTACTAGTAAACTTGGTCATTAATTTTCTTAGAAGTTAGACTGCAGCTAGGTAACTTGATGGATTCAAGAGATACTGTGACAAACCTCGCTCGAAAACACTTGAGAGACCGCGACTAACAAACAAGTTGCTAATGAGTTTTTGTAGTTTTATGCCAAAGTAGTTACTTCCGTAATTATTATGATCATTTGTTTGAATTCTACCGCAAATAGATTTTCTGTAGTGTTGTGATCAGACAAATTGCATGCACGCTTGGCATATCTTAATGTCTGTCGCCAAGCACATCATAGTTTTTTCCGATCGGTATTCTCCGTATATACCTACATAAAATATAATGTCTAGTTTTTTAGGCTAACATAGAAACACTAGCTGTCAAGTACAGCCCCCGGAATAAATCGTTAGTTGCATGGTGACAGATTTTCTACTTAAGGGACCACCCACAAGTAGGCTAGCTACCAAGCTAGACAGTTGGGCATCAAAATGCGCTACAACCATAATAATATGACGTATGCCGCCCTAAAATAAGAAATGGAACCGATGGCTTAATTTTGGTAGGCCCTCTACTAGGTGGACTGACGACATCGTGAAAGTCGCGGGTAAGCAATGGTTACAAGCGGCTGCCGTTCTTTGTGGCCTTCAATGGGGGAAGATTTGTTCAGCAGTGAACGTCTTCCGGCTGATGATGATGGCTTAATGTGACCACCGAAGCAAGTGCACGCTCAGTAAGAAACGCCACCAGCGGTCAATTCAATACCCATCCAAGTCATGCCGGCAGCGGACGTTGCTTAATCTTCTTGATCGGTTAAGACCAGATTGCTCTATGAGCGCTCAAAAAGTGTGACCTTGGATGTTTACTTGCCGAGATCTTGGCAGCTCTCTTGGTTCTATCATTCTTATAACATTCTTACTACACCAGTTTGTTAAAAGTATTCACGGTTTAACATTTTTCATTGCTATTCTTCAGAGTCAGCTTCTATTCTCGGTCTAGCCTGCTCTCGAGCTTTGACTAGCTCACTAAAGACCTCCGCTCACGACAGTACGCCCTTCTTGGAGAGTTGTTGTAGTTGCAACTACTACTGTCTACCCAAGCGATTATATATAACATTTTATTGTTTTACTGATGTACCATTATCATTTACACCTGCGTCTTGTACAGACAAAGAAAGCATTGTAAATACAGAGTCAGTAAAAATTGAAATAGACACCGTATATGGCTTTGGATAGATCACCGCTCTACAGGCGCTTCAGAAGGTTTAGTGTTTCAAGTAATATATAAGTATCCGATGCACCACAGTCTAACATTTGGCACAGATTAGATAGTAGTTAGTATTATGCTACATACCTTTTTACGTACCATGGATGGAGATTGCATCAGTTGTACTGGTAACCGACGCCTTCAAACTAATTAACACTACATATCTAACACAATGAGAAATTAATTGTCGCAGCGTCATTATACTCAATTACAAAGACATTAAAACTGGTTATGTACGCGTAGTAGTTATTTTTTTAGAACTGATGTTTTGCTTTATTGCGTATGATCTTATCAACTACAAAACTGGATAGAATATTTTAAAGCTAGTAGGTTGAAAACAATTCATGTTCTTACCTACATAACACACGCAATGTTTTTATTACATTTATAACGTGAATGAAGTAACGCTAATGGGCTTTTTATAAAGAATTAAGACTTCTCTACCTCACCTCAGCTAGCATTGACGCTAAGCTGGTATTGGTATATCCTTAGCAAATTTAGTACTTAAAACTATGTATATTTTAGTACTACGAATGTATTTGCTAATTTTAGATAGATAGATAGATAGAAAACTCTTTATTGTTACACCACTTTAGAAATATAAAAGTTTACACATTAAATTATAATAATATAGTGTTACAATGGGCGGCCTTATCACTAAAAGTGATCTCTACCAGGCAACCTTAGGATGGAGTTGAACGAATAAAACAATAGAGGCGGGTGTAGTCCAAATACATAATCAAATTTAATAAAAACATTTTAAAATAAAACGTATTTTAGTTTAATTTCTAAACAAATATTTAAAAAATAGCATACATATAGGTTTTTATAATAATTAAACAAATACAATTATAAACATATATAATATATATAAATAAACATATACATAGCAACATACATAAATAGATAATGATATATACATATACCTATAAATTATATAAAAATATAGTACATATTATAATATTATCTCATATATAGCATAGAAATTGACAAAAATATAATGCAAAATTAATTGGACAAATAAAACCTTTTAACTTGATCCTTGAACATATTGAGAGTCGGTGCTTGTCTGATTGATACAGGAAGAGAATTCCACAAGCGGGCAGCCTGAATAGTGAAGGATTTGCTATAAAACGAACTCGTATGAGGATGGATTTCAAGTGTGAGATTTTCTGATGACCTTAACGTGTATGAAGAACAGTGAAGGAAATCGAAGCGTTCCTTGAGATAGCGCGGGGATGTAGGACTGAACTATATATTGTAAAGGAGACTGAGAATATGAGCATTCCTGCGAAAACGTATATTCAGCCAATTGAGCTTAGAACGAAACTGAGATACGTGATCATATTTGCGTAAACCAAATATGAATCTAATGCAAAAATTTTGAAGACGCTCAAGTTTATCTAGCTGTTCCTCCGTGAGATCTAGATAGCAGGCATCAGCGTAGTCAAGAATAGGAAGTAACAGAGATTGGACTAATGCAATTTTAGTGGCTGTTGGAAGAAAGTTGCGCAACCTTTTTAAGGATCCTGCTGCGGCAAATAGCTTGCGACTGGTGATTTGTAGCTGTTGATCCCACCTCATATAGCGATCCATTGTTATTCCAAGATTCTTTACAGAGCTACTAAAGGGAATAGCAATACCACCAAAGAAAACTTGAGGAAGTAATGTCCAGTCTATTGTAGACAGCAATCTTGAGCTACCAATTACTATTGTTTGTGTCTTAATGGGATTTACTTGTAACCCAAAAGAATTGCTCCATTTAGCTATACGATCAAGATCAGCATTAACAGTCTGAATTGCTTCAGATAGTTTATTCACTGGTGCCTTAGAATAAATCTGTAGATCGTCTGCATATAGGTGGTAGGAAGAAGTGAGGTTGTGAGAAATGGAATTAATAAATAAATCAAACAATAAAGGAGATAAGACGCCACCTTGCGGGACGCCTGCTGACGTGTTACACCACAAAGAGTATTTATCTTCAAGGCGAACACGCTGCCTGCGCCCGTACAGATAACTGTGAAACCAATCAACTACCGTTGGAGAGATGTTAATTGAGCGAAGGAGAGCAAGAAGAATGTCAAAATTAACAGTGTTAAAAGCGTTGCTAAAATCTAATAGAGTTAATACGGTAAGTTGGCCGTTGTCCATTCCAAGACGGATATCATCAGTAATTTTGATGAGAGTAGTTACAGTGCTATGCCCAGGTCGAAAGCCAGATTGAAAAGGGTTTAAGAGATTGTGACTAGATAAGAATTTGCTAATTTGGTTGTAGATAACACGCTCGAAAACTTTTGACAGGAATAGAAGGATAGAAATGGGTCGATAATCGGAATAAGATTTAGGGTTTGATTTTTTAGCCAAGGGAATAATTTGAGCGTCTTTCCAAATTGAGGGAAATACTCCATCAGAGACAGAGTTATTAAAAATGTGACAGAGAACAGGAAGTATAACATCTAAGATGGGCATAACCATGTTACGACTTATGCCATCAACACCAACAGCATTGGAAGTGATTGAAATTACGCTCTTCTTAACATCACAAGCGGATAGTTGATTAAAAATAAATGGAGAATGATCGGGAGTCGGTAAAGTTGAAAGATAACGTAAGGTATTGTTTTTATCTGACATGTTAATATCAGATGACGAAGAGAAATGTTGGTTGAGAGAATTGATATTTAAATCATTAGGAATAGACTCTTGTCGTGATTTACCTATGCCCAATGACCTAAGAAATTTCCAAACTTTGGCAGGGTCCTCGTTAGCGACAGACTTGTGAACATGGTGGCGTAAAGCATCCCTACACACCATATTGCAGCGATTGCGAGATTTAACATACACAGCTTTATTTTCATCACTTGGTTGACGCTTGTATTTACTTTTAGTGACTGCTTTTTTATGCATTAACACTTTTATGTCATTGGTTAGCCAAGGAGCTGGAAGGTGTTTTAATTTTATAGCTCGCAGAGGGGCATGCTTATCATACAACTGTGTTAATAAGGAGTTGAAAATAGCAACTTGGTCATTCACAGTCGCTGCATTATATACCGGAGACCAGTCGACTACTTGGGCATCATTAAGAAATGCAGCCTGGTCCATGCCACTAAAATTGCGCTGAAGTATGACTTTAGGTTATGCTTTAGGAGGACGAATTTTATAAGATAGGAATATCAGATCATGATATGAGAAGGCATCGGCGGAACATTGACCGTGCTTCGCAACATGCAGGGTGGATGATACTATAATCAAGTCAAGAAGTGAAGGAGTGTAATTTGGGGAGTGATGAGTAGCATTTAGAGACAGAATATGCATGTTGCAGGAATTAACGACAGCTTCAAGTGAGGAAGTACGACAATCCCGTTTGAGAAGACAGGTATTGAAATCACCCATGATAATGGTATGGATATATGAAGGGGTAAGATCTTCAAGGATTTGTTCAAAAGATGAAAAGTAATTATTACAAGAAGAACTGCTATAATAGGCTCCGAGTAAGATTTTATTATGTGAAAGAAGGACTTCCACAAAAAGATGCTCACCGGCATTTGATGTAGGCGGCTGGGATGAGGTGCTGACTACTGAGAAAGGAATATGTGATCTAAGGTAAATAGCCACCCCACCCCCACGGCTGTCAGTACGATCATTTCGGATAAGGTTAAAGCCGGGCAAGGAGTACGAGAGGGTAAGCACTATTATGGCGTGAATATTTTTGTGATCTAGAGATGCCTGCATATCGGGATAATGTGCCGGAATACTCTGCGCGTTGATATGAATCACGTTAAAATTTTTCGGTACATCAGAAAACTGTGCGTCGAGAGTATCGTTGAGCGTTGGGATGCTTTCGAAACTCTGGTCACTGAGGGAACTGTTAGAAGACAATGACAAATACTCTTCACTATCAGTATTATCTGCATTGTTAAATAAGTTTAACATAGTTTGTGATATGAGCAGAGATCGGAATAGGTAGAATGATTTAGGGTCAATGATCTCGAACGTATATGTTAATATGGATAAGCCTCCCAGATTTCGGAATTTTGAATTCATTCTTTTTTTTCCCGGAATATCAAAAATATTACGTGGAGGCGTAAGGTGAGTAACGTATCAATATGAGCATTTTTTTCTGTATAACTTTAATGCTCTTAGAGCGCCATATGTGACCGGTATTTTATAGCAAAGAAAACTGTGGTGTTCAAAATCTTTAAGTAAAAACCTAACTAAGTATAAATAGGGATCAAATTAGCTCTACATACAAAAAAAATTAGGTAACTATAACTCGGGAAATGGGGTCTTTTGTTACCTTATACTTCGTATGCACAATTGCTACCAATCAGGACTGAGCATCTTCGATGGTTCATTTATTGTTCGTCAGAATATTGCGCGCACGCTCACTTCACAGGTAAATAACTCAGTATAAACGAGATCAGATTCGCTATAAATACCATGAATAATAATAAGTACCTATAACTCGGCAAATAGGGTCTTTTGTCACCTTATCATTTGTATGCATAATTGCAGCCAATCAGAACGGCATATCTTCAACGACTAATTGTTTGTTTGTCAAAATATAGCGCGCACGTGCACATCGCAATTACCTACCTCATTCTCTTACTTCGGTTCGTAGAGTGCGTTTCTTTCTTTGCTGTGTTGTGAAAATCGTGATTTGTAGGGACTTTCTGGAATCTTCTTAAAACGACGAATTTGGCTTGGATCTAAAGACTTTGATTTGTTACTGAAGTAGTTACTGAATCAATATTTTAATAATATTATGTAACGCAATCCCGTGAATATCGGAACTTTCCGGAAAAAATGGCATATCCATGTTATGACAACGTGATCTAAGTACGTAAAATCATTCAGCCTATTCCGATCACTGAATATGAGATATAAATATTATATAATAAAATAATAAATACTATTTATACTTATAAATAATAATGTAGTTTTTAATTAGTGCCTTCTAAACTTTTTTGTACACAATATTCTTAACTAATCTGTCAGTAGGCGCTAAAACTATAGAGTTATTGGGAGAACTTACTCATGAGCAAGCAACATAAAACTGTCCACGAGAGAAGCAATGTTCTCTCAAGTCAATACCCGCAAATTTGAGAGTTTACTTGTTTATTGTCATGGCAAAGCAGACATTTAGGGGAAACTGCAATCGTTTAAATTAGAACGGGATATAGTTAGGACCTAACTGGAACGCCCACACGCAGAATAAGCTTATGATAAGGCAAACCTGGCGGTTTCAATGAATTGTAAAATTCTACAGGGTAATTAATAGCGTCATCTGTATTAACCACAGTATCAATCGAAGTATAGACCTTTTTTTCGCCCTCAAACGACATGAGCAGGATATCGTTGATAGCCTCTGCTAGATCGTTCTTTGGAGTAAGTATGGCACGCTCACATTTGATAGTTTGTTTTCCTTTTTTTCTATTAATGTCACAGACTCAGATTGGGACAATAAACGTTTTATTAAAATTTTCATCATAATTTATTGAAAATACCATAAGTGAATTTAGAATTAGGTTCACGCTCTAAAAGAGGTACCTCCTGACAACCCTTATCAACTTTAAGTTGCGAAGGTGCATCAATTCCAAAATCAATATTCTTCTACAGCTACCTCCATACGACGCCGATTAATTTTCTGTGCTGCTATGGGAAGATAGGCATCAAAATGCCCTCTGGAAAAATCTTGGCTGAATCGAAATCGCCTTACCGGATAGTCGTTGGATCCAGATTCCGTATATATGAGACCGTTTCTATAAACTTCAAACTTAAACGGGAATATTAATCCTGCTGCTATTAACTCACAAAATCCGCCATAAGTAGCAATTTTCATCATATCAGCAAAATATTCGTCAGATGTTACGTAGTTATCACCATTCCTGCCGTGGGTCATAATTGAAAGCTTTCTCCAGTCATTAACCACTTTCTGAACGCACCTCCATCGCTCTATCTTGTGTTCCGTACATTAAATAAGGGAGAGCACGAAATAAATATGCACCGTCACCAACAATAGGGACGACAGTACATTCTTCAACTTCTCCATTAACGTTCAGATTTTCTATAGCCATTTCAAAAAAGTCTAACCGACAAAACCTATACTTAAACCAAACGAATACAAAACGAATGCCAAATACAAAGAAGAGTCTATAACCAAAACTACTAAACTGAAACAACAAATGCAATCCAAAATAAGTCAAGAAAAGAACAGCCAAAATCTAAATATATAACATAGTGATCTATCTTCTTAACTATACTTCTTAACGCGAGCGAAGCCGCGGGCAAAAGCTAGTCGTCAAATATAATCCGCTAGATATAATATCTATGCACTATGCACAAAAATGGTTAAATCAAAGTGCTCTCCAAAATAACTCAATGTAGATGGCGCTAGCATACAGAAATTCGTATATTTTAAACTGAAAAGTTACTAATCTTATATAGCCTGCATCTCAAAATCCTTTCTTAGGGGATGCATGCATACGTCATTGTAGCTTTATGCATGCAAAGTCTCAGCCCCATCGGTTTAAAATTGACAAAGTTTCATACAAACTTTCACCCCTTTGGGGATAGAATTAATCAAAATCCTTTCTTAACGGATGTCTACGTTATAACATCTACCTGCATGCCAAATTGCAGCCCGATCCGTCCAGTGGTTTGGGCTGTGCGTTGATAGATCACTATGTCAGTCAGTCAGTCACCTTTGAGTTATATATATTTAGATTTGCTAAATATTAACATATAGTTATAAGTACTAACTTTATAACTATACTAGCTGCGCCCCGCGGTTACACCCGCGTGGTGATGGATGATGAGGATAAATGGTATGATGTGTGTTAATCCAGCGCCTTATCTACCTCCGTGCCATATATTTTTGTATAAGATTTATATATGGCTTAGGCAAATATGATCATGTATCCGATTTTCGTAATAATCTCAAGTGGCTTCCTATTCGTAGTCGCCGTAATGCTCACATATCATCCTTCCTTTACAGCATCCTTTATCCCCGAAAATTTAAGATTTCCGTTAAGCATTATGTACGTGAGACACTTAAGGTTTTTGCAGCGCACGCCAGAATAGATCGCATATGGCTAATTTTTTTCTTACTTACTTGACACTTATCATAATATTTTCGACAATTCACACAATATCTCTATAAAAAAATATTAGTAGGATGTCCTAACAAGCTAGGTATTTGCTAAGCACCAACTCAGCAATAAACATATCAATACAGTTTTTTTCTCCCATTATATAAATTTTGGAACTTTATTTAAGCTTAAGACATACTATACTATACTACGTTCGTCTTCTTCCCTATCGATCCAGTCCTTCTAATAAATGCGAATTTGTGTGTGTTAGTTGCCACTCGTCTTTAAACGACTAAATAGATTTTGATTTTGGTACATTGATTTATTAGGTTATGGATTCGGGCCTAATATACTTATTATTTAGATTTACTGAAAAGGAAGTTCCCGAGGGAATGTGATGCAAACGCTCTAAGCTATATACTACACAGTCGTCAGTCATGGTTTCCAACCATTGAATGTTATGTTGTTTTTCAGTCTTTTATTTCCCTTACGCTCCTCGTCTCCCAGTCCTATAAAGGAAAAAAATATATACAAAAAAATATAGGGAGATTCCCGTACAAGAAACGTGCATTTTCAACGTTAGTTATTTGGGTACATACTACCGTCAAAGTTGACCTGATTATAGTGCAAACTCTAAAACATCATAATTAAATCGCAGATAGCTGGTTTGTTTTCGTGATTTTAAGATAAGATTATAATCGAAGTGGTATTCAAAATTCTTTGTTAAGGCTTCCAGAGAATATGTTCTAAGAGACTCGTCACTTCGTCTGTTTTGGTTTTGGTTAAACCGTGACTCCATGCATGTCAAATTAGGAATATAAAGTACTCTTCGCCATCTCCCATCCTGCAGGTTATCTGAGTATCAAAGTTAATCGAAATCGGATCAATAGTTCATAGAAAAGACAAGCGGACAAACTAACATTATCCTTTCTAATATTAGTACCTACAAATAAACTCTTTCATCTTTTTTCCAGGATCGAGCATGCTGGAGACACTAAAATACAACAGAGAGACAATAAAAGGAGCTCACAGGAGAATCATCGACCTGGCCAACACATTGGGGCTGTCAAATGCAACCATCTCCTTGATAGAAAGAAGGGTATCCCAGGACAAATATGTGCTGTTCGGTGGCATGTTCGTCACTCTTGCTGTTATTGTACTGGTTATCATATACTTGACGTAATATTGAATTATGTATAGAACTAGTAATTTAAACGTGGCTGAAAACAAAGACTTCAATCAAACGGTGTGCGACATGGATCTTTTGAAACGTGGCCAAAATCGGAATTAAATTTTTCAGTACGATTTTTGCTGTTTATTCGACAACTAACGCCCCCCTGTCATCCCAGCGGCACAGGGCTACGTTCAGAGCCTCAGAGTGTAGTTGTTTGGATGTTTTTAACTTACTCGTAGGTGCCGAACGACGAGGTTGTTGTATTACCATTATCATCATCTAGATGTATTATATTATGGTGTCTGTAGTGTTTATCTATCGTATGTTTAAGTAGCAAAATTATACACGTTTAAAAGTATTTGGATGTCCTTACTAGCACTGTTAACCTGCAAATTCAGGCCATGTCAGGTATGTACGGTCGCAACCTTTTATTAACTGATTTTTATAATCAAAAGTTTCAACCTTCAGAGGTTCGAAATGATCGAGTATTGAACAACCGAATGCTTTATCCTGAGGTTTGAACGACGTTAGTGTGAAAAGTTGCACTCCGGGCGCGCTCTAACTTAGGTTCTCAACGCACCGTACCGAGTTCAACTCAACAACCAAAGTAACAAACTGCAACCACACGAATAAATTATGGTAAAGAATGAAAGTTTCCAAAGTCCAAAATTATAAAATTTTTCATAGGGCTGTCACGCAGTTATTGAAAATGAAAAACCGGACAAAATGCTAGTTTGGATTTGGTAATGAGCACAGACAACCGAACGGACCGACGAATTAATAGACAGACATGACAGATTTCGGAGGGACAGGTTATGACGTATTTCCTTGATTTTAGTTTTAAATTTGGATACCAAATATTTAAAAATTACCAGAGGGCATAGGTCTTAAATGTGACAGATGTCAAAATAACACTTAGTGTCATATATCTCGATTTTCATTTATTTGTAATCGGGTTGCAGATATTCTAAGAATTAGTAATTAGACTCAAAGAAAATAAGTATTTAGACTCTAATTTGACATACAAACTGAAAAATATGATATCACGTGTCACTTTGACATCTGTCACATCTAAGACCTTTTTTCCTACATTTGTTGTCTACAGATTTTCTGTTTCGGTGTGTTCTAGCAGAAGTCTACGAGAGCCAGATCCAATTTTAGGTTATGGCTATTTACCATTCGCATCTTATCTCATGAGAAATCAAGGGAAGTGTTAGTATGTGTCCGTTTTACTAAAACTTGACAAGGACACGGCTGACTCATTGACTCTACTTCTACATGACTTTGACTGCAACTATTTTTATGCAAATTTAACTCATGCAACATCTACATACATGACGAATACCTAATGTGCATATCGGTCGAGTAGAACGTGAAAAATAAAATAACGGAGTTTAGTATGTGACAGGGTAGGGCCTTATATTTTTATAGTTATATCTAATGACTTTTCTAACTCCTGTATAAAAAAACATCAAGAAAACCTCAATTTAGTGAAAACAACAGATTGCTCTAAAAATATTACAAACAGATAATAAAAGTCCCGTTCTTAAACAAGTGTAGCTCTTTTGATATTTATTGTGTTACGTCACTATTGAAATAATTGATAACTTTTTTTTCCGTATGAAATAATTTTAAGCAATGTAAGCATTTAAAATGTTATTTTTCAAATAGTAAGTTTATTTATGCTACTTTACGCGCTAGTGCTTTTAGAGTACTTTTGGATAGTACATTCCTTATTTTGTGTATTGTAAGATGCCTTTGCTTAAAAATAATATACCTATTGTGAATAAGATAATTGTACAGTGCAGTTATGTAATATAATAATTAAATTTTATAATGTTTGATCTCGAGTTTTATTTATAAGAAAGCTTGTTTTAAACAATCTTTTCACGTATTCACAAGGAATCTCTCCATATACCGAGCGCGGTGCGTTGGGGATACTCTGTGGATCTACGTGCATCATAATTAAAGAGCCCTTCCTACAGAAAACGCGTAAAGTTGAAGGCGTTGTGATTTTTTTATAGCTGTTTCGACAACTTTCCTGATAGTAAGTGATAGAAATATACTGGTTGACAGTTACGGAAATACTGTGGTGGGCTTTGCTTTGCTTTGAAACAGAAACGGCCAGATTATATAAATAATAATATATGTAGGTATTAATATGTTGGTGGCATATAGAAAGGTAGGCGTTCGTAAAATGCCCTATCTAACCAGTTTCAAAAATGAAACCGCTTTCAGAAACATTTCCTAATGGCATAACTTCACACATTTATCTGTTACTTTGTTTAGTAATAGGAGGACCGGCCCGGCTAGCATGCACGCCGCGAGTAAATTTTGTCTACCCTTTATCTCGTGTAAAATAGACATTTTGACATATGACTACGAATGCTAACATGGCAGAGCAAAGAACTCGTCCGTGTTTACATACATTTCGTGCTACCTGTGGCAACTTGTCGACCAATGCGCCCTCCTTAAATCGATTTTTGACTCTTATCTGCGAGTATTTGCGTGTATTTTCTCTACCTCAGTTTTGAGGACGAGATAAATCGAGTGTTTCTCGCGCGTCTAAGTATAATGGGGGCGATCGACGATTTAGTACAAATTTACTTTCCGTCCAGTATTAGCAGACCCTTGATATATGTGTGTGTAATCTATACCATAACGTAATTTGAACACAACTCACGAACTCTGTGTGCGTAACTTAAATACAATATCATTGAATATTGCTGTAGGTAGCGTAGATAGTTTTTTCATCAATTTTTAATATAATTACACTATAGGTACCTACCTAACTGATAACTCAAAAAAACTATATTTTATATTTAAATAAATGTGTAGGTATCAAATTTTTTTTTTTAATGAAATCGCAACAGTAATAATTTAAAGTAATCTAAATGAATAAGTTCGGTTTAGGGTGCCGTACTCAATACATTGCAATAAAATATTATTATATTGTTTAATAAATAAAAAAATAAATGGGGCACTGAAAACTAGTTAAGTACCTAGCTGTGATAAAAACTTTCGTTCGCTACTTAGCATTCATCAACAAAAAAAAAAATAGATAAGCGCCCATCGTCAAAAGAGATGAATATGAAATACTTACTTTATGCAGAAAAATCGCCAATTCTATTAACACTTTTATCATTCGTTTGAAAATTACATCAACGGGAACAGTTTTTAATCATAAAACCATCATAATTCGTAATGAAATGTCGAGAACGGTAAAAATGTTTAATAGTTTATAAATGTATGGTATTTTATTAGTACAAAGCCCATCACTGCTTATTTCCTAAAACTGTTCGCAATTCAACCAACATATAGCGATTATCTATGGAGAATCGTCCATAGATAATCTCAATTAAAAATCGTAGTTTGGTGCGGCCGCTGCTATCGTCCACCACTCTCAACGCGCGAGAAAAATACTCTTCTCGTCTCATGCGTGACATATGTCTTATTTGCGCATGCTAGCCAGGCAGGTAAGTAGGAACATAATTTGCGAATTATTTCCTACCGGGGCACGGGGAATACTTAGTTAAGTCCACATGATCCTACCATATAATTGGGAGAATTACGTAGGAGTACGAGGGAGCACCTCGGAATTACATCTGATAGCCTACCACAATCCATCAAACCCACATGGGTAAATGTAATAGGAATAGGCGGCCTCAGGCGGTGGGTCCAAGCATAGGTATCCACATGGGATCATTAAATATAGGTCCGTACCTATCTCAGTCGTGATCTTGAGATCGATCTTCGCTCGTAAGCTGTCAAGACCTGGTCTCGTATTCATTAATGGTCACATACAATACACAGCATCTCGAAAGCAGCTCAGAAAATAATGCTGGTTAGAATAAGCATCTTGAGACCTCTCCTGGAAATGAGACCTAAGATGGTTTGTGGTATCAGCTGATGACGAGCTCTCTCAATATTCGTCATCTCTATTGTTTATTAAATAGCTCAGTAACCTTGAGAGCATACCAAAAGCTGATGTCAGCTTATGAATACGGACCAGTGTGACTAAGTAGTTAGTTACTGGGACTTGGTACTATCCAACAATAAAACAACGGAAGAAAAATTAAAATAATTATAAGTAATCAAAAAATCATTTGTCTCGCGCATTCGGGTCGCAGCACGGCAGCTTTGGTTCCACATGCGGGCAGGCGAACGCTACGTCTTCTTCCTTTATTTGCGCGCAAGGGCCAGTGTCCTCAAGCGGTGGGTGCAAGCATTCCTCCACGGACGATTGTTGAACATCACGTGGGTAGTCCGCAATGCGGGTCGCAGCGGGGGAGATCTCGGGAATGTCACGACGTAGATTCTTGACGCGCTCGTACGCATCCGCTGACAGCTTCATGTAGTCTGGTACCTGTTGCATCAACAAAGTTTTAAAGACAAATCTGACTATCAGGATCTTGCAGTCACGCAGCTTTGAAGTAATGATAACTCCATGCCGTACACGAAGGAAAGACATGGAGCCGAATAATAAAGTGACGGTGACCATAAAAAAATGCCTCAGTTATATATGATTAGCGCCTTATTTTGCGAATACCCGCCAGACTAGCTATACCACCCACAAGTAACACTAATAAACACACCCTCACTCATCACACACACACACACATAAGATAAGGGACCTAACCTAACTTATTTTTCTTCTGCAATTTTAACTATAATAATTGTGTATTCTCTTATTCATACAACCTAAGCGATCGGGGGTGGCTGAAAATCAGAGCCGCCCGGAATATTTATATATTTGAGGTTGCACAAGCTCAGTCACCTCCCTTTGCTTTGTTTCCTCCATATAGTTTTCAGTTATCTTTGTAATAGTCTAGTTTTAAAATGGAAAAGAGTAAATAATTTGTATTATTTTATTAAGTATTAGGTAAGCAGAAACTCTGTCGCCAAACACCTAACGCTCCGGCAACTCCCGTGAGAGCCAGTCCCAATTCTAGGTTAAGCCAGTCTGCCACCATCGACCGCATCGTCACTCAACACCAGGTGAGATTGTGGTCACAGGCTAACTTATCAGCAATAACAAAATAAACCGACGTCAAGTCCAGCAGCTGTCTTATAGAGGCAACTTCCATTCTAGTTCCAGGTTCAGGCTGCTACCATCTAAAAAAAGTGTGATAGCGGTCAAAGGCTTGTTTAGGGCAGAGTTCACCGTTGAATCTGAATGCAGTTTATGCTGTATACTGAATTTAAACGTCGATATTTTTGCTAATGAAAATGTATTACCTCCTTGCAATCAACGCCATAAGAGCCGAGGTATCCCGGAGGTTTCGTCCGGTCTGCGCCTTCTTCCGCGCTGTCGGCGGCCAATGGAGCGCTCGGAATCATCTCGTATGCACAGATGTCTTTAGCCCGTCTTTCGGCACGCTCCTTGTAGTCCTGTGATAAGTCAGTCAGGTAGGGAATATTCAAAACTAATTCTAGATTGCTGGTGAGATGAACATACAGCCGCAAGACGGCCACCATTGAACATAGGCCTACCCTATTTTTGAGGGTTGCTATAATGCCCGCGCTTGGCAAGCGTCTTATGGGGATCAGAGTGTAAGATGGCAGTATATTCTGGTTATTTCCCTTCGTCGCCTCTTACGCCGTCCACAAATCGCTAATGAAAAATGCTAAAAACCTTCTAAAGTGGACGCGAAAGTAGACGCGCTGCAGGAGCCCCTCATCGAATACATTCAGAAATGGGAGTCGTTCAGCCTGTTCAATACCTGTGTTCGTTTTATGACAAAAGAATACGTACAAAATAATTTCTAGTAATGAATATTTTAAAGCACTGTCTTAGTTCTGCATCTAGTAGTAAACGAAATAGCAACAGTGCCTCACGCAGGTCACCCGACGCGACGCGAGTGTCGTACTACATCAGCTTCTCGTAGTATTCATTTGTACTACGTAGCGTAGGCGCACGTAGCAATAGAAATGCTCCGCGTGTTTTGTATGCAAAATTAGTATAAAATGCATATTTAAACGTAATAGATATTAAATCTATAACTCAATATGTTTTTAGGATTTACAGAAGCCAAGTTTATGTGATTGTTAGCATTTTTCCAGTTACTGTATCAGCCGGATTGTCCACTGCTGGACACAGCCTCCGTAATTTGGGGGGGTTTGCCATAATCCCTACGATTGGCAGGCGTCTAAGGATCGCAGTGTGAGATATCGTGTTCCTCAGTAAGCGCTGCTGCCCACTTTCTGTACGTGTGTACTCTTAGTCGCCTCTTATGACACCCCCCCCGGGATGATATTCTAGCCCGGCACCCAGGGTACGGTAGTTTCAATTTACCCTATACTTACATAAAAGAAACTTTTTACCTTATAAAAAAGAAATATGGTTACACACGTAGGCATAAACACGATAGATGCCTACGTTTCATCTTAGTATAGTTCCATTCCAACCAAATCTGGTGGTCTTTTTCAAAGTCAGTACTATGAAGTCATAATTAGCTAGCATATTCTAGTTGGAACTCATTCTTGACAATAATAAGTCAATCAATACCCGTGTTTAAACTATAAGTATGTTTTTACTTACCTTTAATGTATCAGGAATGAATAAATTTTTCTATCTTCCTCAATAAAAATGATGGCACATACCGGTTCCTTATATTTCTCACAGAAGTCCGGGTCATCTGAGTAATGTGGCTGAAGCCCCGGCGGGTAGTCGACGGGGCGGGCGCTGGCCCGAGGGTCGCGGTGCTCAGGCGCGGGCCCGCTGAAGCACACCACCTTCTGGTGCTCGTCCTTCGCCGCGCCTGACTTCAGAATGCCCTTCAACGGCATAACATTGTCGCATGTCGGTTTGCTGGAATATACACGAAAACCATTATTACACCTGGTACTTTCAAAATTAGTGTTGTTCGATACTTTCGTTTATAACATTAGATTTGAGGGTGGTGAATGATTTTTACCACTGCGCGAGATGTTTTTCGCGTCCTACCCTCGACTTGGGATGGAAACAGAAAAGAATTGACACGACAGAGACACGTCTGTCAGTTTACGTCGAGCAGCCCCGTGGGTCGCATTCCTCGCACTTTTTTCGTGTTTCTTTTTGTTAGCTCGGTGAGCTCTGAACTGCACTACTGTCGTGCAGAATTATTACCTACTAGCTTTCCGGGCGCGGCTCCGCCCGCGCGTATGTCGGATATCGCGCGAAAACATGACACTCTTTTTGCGCAGTTGGATAAAAACTATCCTATGTTTTTTCCCGGGTCTCAAACTATTTCCATATCAAATTTCATTCAAATCGGTCCAGTAGTTTTGTTGTGAAAGCGTAACAGACAGACAGACAGAGTTACTTTCGAATTTATAATATTAGTACTGATTTGTGTATTTGCGTGTGTGAACTTTCCAAGGCCGACCTCACACAGGAGAAATCTCATTCAGCCAGCCTGTCTTGGGGACGGTTCGTAGGTACGTGATGAATTTCTTTGCCTCCTCTTTCTATTTGTTTGGATCGTAACCTCAGCATTTCATCATCATTATATAGTTCACACAGCTCCATATTTTGAGTGTTCGTATATCGAACAAGTTTCCTAATATAAAGAAGTGTAAAATGTTAAGTTTATCTTGCTAACCGTACTCAAGTATGTAAATAGTAGTGTTAAAAAGTAGGTGGGATCAAATAGAGAAATATTTAAAAAAATACCGAAAAATTAAACCGTCTTCAACACTAAAAAATAACTTGTTGAAGTCGGTACCACGATAGTTCAAAAGTACCTATTATCACAATATTGTGCTCATGGTACTGACTTCGACAAGTAATTTCACACTTTGAGTGTTGAAGTCGGTACCGTTTTTTTTTGATTAAAAATTATTTTTCACTCTTTTTAGTGACTTGCCACTTACGGGATCGATTGTCATTCCCTTTCAACGATTATATTATCAAGATAGGAAAATATTTTTCAGTTATTGGAGTGAACTCAAAAACGGCTTGACTGATTTTGATGAAATGTTAAATCTAATTTAAAAGTAAACATTGGGACCAAACGCCAAGCATCAGCTTTAAAATAAAAATAATATCAAAATAGGTTCACCCAGTCAAAAGTTCTGAACTTCTGAGGTAACAAAAGACAGACGAATTCTGCCGTCACTAGAAGAAAGGGCTTAACTTCCACTTTTGTCGAAAATGACTTATATACATATTCGGAATCAGCGCGGAAAATGCTATCGTATAGTCTTACTCATAAAGCTGTAACTCGTCTGAATCCAAAGATATCATAAGCATTATGGGCGTAACTTCACATAATTGCGGAGTTTTCTAGTGTTAAAAGACTTAATTTCTAAATTACGTCCTTTCATATTAGCAATTGCATTTTACCAGACTGAAAGGGCCTAATTTCAAAATTAAGCCTTTCCTGACTAGCACGACATAAATTCGACTTTGATTCGCATAAAATAAAAGGCGTAATTTATCAGTTAGGACTTTTCATGCTAGTGCATTGAGTAAAATATTGAAGTGCGGGCGTGCGGGTGGACTTTTTCAGTATTGGATAAAGACTAAAACCACTGATAGCTTCATGAAAAGTTTCAATGATAGTAATTCAGAATGTATCTCCGATTCAGACTTTATTATCTTTATTACCAATAGGGTGCTATTGGGTCAAGAGGAGATTATTATCTGACCTTACATCGTAACATCTTTTCAAAAGAGACACTTTTCTGTTCGGTCAATGTCTATGGCATGATAAGTGAGACTGGTGCAAACAGTACCAAAAAAAGAACCAGGTCAGTTTCTTATTTCTTGAAAGGAGAAAAAAAGTTTGTCTGCAAAGCTTTTTATGACTACTCTTAACTACTCTAAAAATAACGAGAAGACTGTCAGGAATGATCATCAACATCATAATGCTACATATAACACCATCATGCTACAGAGAAATTGATGGCAAAAAGTCGTACAAGAAAAATAGTTTTAATTGTTTTAAAAAATATACACAAAGTTTACAAACTTTGTTTTTGAGTGTAAAAAAAAATAAAAAAAATATTTTGTTACAATATTTTTCTTGTGTATATTTGTTTTTAATGCATTGGTTAAACTTTTGAGTTGTAACTAAATAGAAAATAAGAAATTATAGATTGTGTATAGATTCACTAAAGCCAGGAAGGACCTGGCTCTTGAAATACAGGCCACCAGCCTAGTTTAAGAGCCAGAGACTCAATATAAATGTAGCACAATATGGATACAATACATTTATTTGTATTTGTATTATTTGTATACAATATGACGCCTTCTAATTCAATTAAAAATTCAAAAAAACATAAAATTTACCATGACTTAATCAAAAGCCACGTTGAGTCCTCTAAGCAAACAAATTCGCATTATAGAAGAGATTATGCACCAAACCGGAAATCTTCAGAAATAACAATTAAATATAATATGTATGATGACTTCATTGATACACATCTAACTGAAAACAGCATTTCTTGTCAGCTTTACAGATACATTTGTGAGTATGAACATTTCTAAATAAAAAGTATGAACATTTTCTTTGCTAAGCTAGTATAGTGAGGAATGTGAAGTGAGCAATTTGGATTTTACTCAAATAGACAAGACCTGCGTCGTAGAAATTGTGACAACTATGAAAAACATCACAAAAATACATTTTAGTAAGGCAGCTACCTGCAGCTTGCGTTAGTAGAAAAAGATCGGAGGTCTTTACAATCAACCGATGAAGGCTATTTTTCCATTGACCTACAGAAAGTTATCATGTTACCCAGGATTTAATAAGGTTCTATTTTGCCTTCGTCTAGTAGTATTAAATGAGAGTTTTGTACCGCTGGGCTATAGTAAAACAACATCGAATGTAATGACTTTTTGTAAGAAGTTTTTTGTGGCAGAAAAAAAGACGATATCATAAGTTCATTTAGAGCTTCCTGAAGCACCACAGTGACCAAAGAAGATTACTCCGTGACTCGATAACTGTTCAGCGCAGATTAAAAACTGGGCATTGGTTTCGTTTCTGATTTACTTCGTAACATCGTTTCTTGTCTCAACGCTCCTTGTCAAAGTCAAGCAAGCTGACACATATTATGGGACCAACAGTATATACTCGACTGCCGGATAACATTACGGAAGCCGCAAGCTTTACTGCCTTTAAATCGCGCCTAAAGAGCTGGCTCATCGAGCAAAGTTTTTATTCGCTAGATGAATTGTTTAGTCTGTAAATAAATAATGACTTTACAAGTAGTTTACAATTTTGTAAGAATGATTTTATTTGTATCAACGATTTATGTAATTGATTTATAATCAACAAAGTGCATAGTACAAAAAGTATACATAATTGTGTTGTGTAGCTGTATATAAACTTTTTATTTTTAATTATCATAACTAATGTTTATTAATAAATTACTATGACTATGACTATTTTTCTAATAGTGTGTCAGGTTTTTGTTATTTTAATTTTATTACTATTGAGTGTTGCTATGAATACATAAATTATATCCTATGTGCAGTATGTGATACTTAATTACTATGTCTAATGTATTTGGAAAATCATTTTAGTTGGTACATTTTAAAGATCAAACTGTAAGAGAAAATGATAATAAGCAATAAACATTTTAACTTCGTTAATACACACTCATGTCAAAGTAATCATAAGGGTGGTTCTTTTATTAATATGGACTTATGATAAATACAATTATAATTATAATTACAATATTTATTTTATGATTTATAAATACCAACTGATATTTTAGTTAAAGTGTGATTGAATACTTAAAATACTGATTATAAAAAACTAAAACTTTCGAGTAATAATGGTTTTGTTTTAATTTTTTATTTTAAACGAGCCTTAAAAATAAGTCGTGTATCAGTTTTCTAGGAAGAAAAGTCATAATTCTTCAATTAAGGCTTTACAAACTAGGTCAAAATTATGACATAAACTTGGGATTCTAGTATGAAAAGTCGTAATTTCATTTTTTTAAATTACGGCCTTTCATCTTAACTTTACGTAATTTATCCAGATTTTTTTACATAAATGAAAGGGCAAAACTAAAATAAGAAACAAATGCTACTAGGCATGAATATAAAACCATATGCATCATGAAATACAATTTTTTTAAGAAATATTAAATAACAATTTATTACAATAAATTATGCAGCGACGCGCGGGCATTCATTTTAGACAAAACTTCAATTATCTCGGAATCAACTATGAGGAAATTAAGCCTTTTCTTCTAGTGACGGCAGAATTGAGAACCTCCTCTATTTTTGCAGTCGGTTAAAAATAAACGGATCCCACATTAAATAATAAGTGAGATCAGAACAGAATAAAAAGTAATTTTAAATATAAACTGATACTATGTGTTATATCTTCATGGGATCGGAGCGGAATACAACGCATTTCGTTGGAAGTCATTATGTGAGTGTAAGAATGTAACCAAAAAAATAAAGCTGGAAACGGATACCGGGGTGCATCTTTGGTGTGTGCGTAATCTCTAAGGTTCGATGCCAGGAGGTCTACTCCCAAAAACGAAGTTCGAAGTTTCGTTTCGGATCAAAGTAACGACGAACATCGAACTTGTACCTACTACCAAATAACTTCGGATGCGACTTGTACGGACGATCTTCGTTTCGGATTCATAGACAAATATTATAGTGGAGTGATATTGAAATCTTTGGGCAGGTTCTTTATGGTAGATATGATGAATAAATCAAAAACTAATAACCAAAAAGAATTTGTGAAGAAGAATGTTTCGATAATTAATAAATTATTTATTCATGAATGTGTATGTGGAATTTAATGTATTCTACAGTTTGTTTGCTTAGTAAACAAGTATTTTTCAGAGTGGTTGTGTCATCGACAAACAAAGAACCTAATTGAATGTTGCCTAACACTATAAACTCTTTCGTAAATTCTACTTCGAATATGACAACTAGAATGCAACCATGGACTTACATTAGTAGATAAGCCCATATGTTCAATACACCGTTCGTCAGAATGTTTTTATTTTTTCAAGTAGCAGACCCATTTTTTTGACGTAAGTACCTATTTCTCGCGCTGCATTTTATGAACAACCATGTTCATAAAATGCACCATTTGAAGCGCTCGTAGCCAAGTTTGCTTAGCCATTCTGAATCGATCAGCAAAGTTAAGCAACGTCCGCCGCCGTCATGACTTGGATGGGTGACCGCTGATTGGGCATTACTACTGAGCGCTTCCGTGCTTCGGAGGGCACGTTAAGCCGTCGGTCCCGGTTGTTGTCTTAGGATAGCAGTCGTTACAGCATGGTGGTAGGGCACTTTGCAAATGCCCGCCTGGCTAGCTACCACCCTCAAGTTGAAAATCTGTCGCCAAGCACCTAACGGTGTGTTCCGGCAGCTGTCCTTGAGAGCCAGTAACTCTAGGTTAGTCTGAACAACATCCTCGACCACATCATCACTTACCATCAGGTGAGATAGTGGTCAAAGGCTAAACTATCAGGCATAAAAAAAAAAAAAAAAAAAAAGATGTAACGCGTTCCTACATTAAGTAAACATATTCTTGAAAACACAAGAATGATTTTTTATTTATTGTAACGGCGACTCTTGTATACAAAGGTATTTGTACATTCATGTTCCATAACTTTTTCTTCCACCACCAAGCGCATCACCATTATACATATTATACATATATATTATATTATGAAGCAGTGATGACTCTGACAGACGTAACAGTAGGGCGTATCTATCATGAGATTATCATTCGTCCATAATCAACTTACTGTCTAAATACGAAATAATAAATGTCAAATAACATTTGGGAGTAGAGTCAAATACGGGCAATATGTCAATTCACGAAGTACGGATCCGAAAGTGTTTCGTGGTAAGAAAAGGTGCGATCCGTCAAACGAAACTTCAAACTTCGTTTTTGGGAGTAGACCTCCAGGGTCGCAAAATAGATTCAGTTTTTCTGATAAAAAAATTTTAGACTCTTAGCCTGTGTCATGTAGATGGTAACATGCTCGCCCCCTTTACCCATGGAAACAAAACATTTTTGGTGAAATGTAGGATCTAAGACACTCTGCCTACCAATTGGGGAATACAGGCGTAATGATGTTTAAATGTTTGACTTGGAAATAACCGCAGTGCAGTCATAGTGGTCTTTTTGGTTAGTTATGAGCGACACTGCACCTGTCATATTTGACGCAATTAAATATGACAGGTGTAAGACAATCGGTACGTCACTTGATGTAATAAGAAAATGCAAGATGAACAAACAAATTCAAGCAATTTTTATTTTCTATTTCGTAGTCTTTTTTGCCGTTTAGCGTTCATTCTATAAATTTTAAAGTCTCAAAAGTTGATGTGTCAAAATTTGATAATCAAACACGCACACCTTTTTTTTTATTTTTATTTCTGATATGTCAGCCTTTGTTCACTATCTCACCTGATGGTAAGTGATAATGTGGACGAAGGTGTTGTTCAGACGAACCTAGAATTACTGGCTCTCAAGACAGCTGTCGGAACACATCGTTCGGTGCTTGGCGACAGATTTCCTACTTGTTTATGTCAATAATCACAATCTTTTACAAATAGAAGAAGAGTATGTCCTTACTATAATCAATTGTTAACTTTACCTTTGCCGCACCATCCTTAAACTTTCGTCGTAAGATATTCGGTCGGTGGTCTTAGGTGGGGAGGGTGGCCTAAGTGGAGTGGCACTTCCTTCCACCACATCGAGAGCCGTGAGGCAACGCTCCATGACGCTTGGCTCGGCCACTGCGGCGGAACCAATCTTCGCGAGCTGCGCTTGAGTCTCAGCTAGATGCTCGTCGCGAACTGCGCCCTGCAATTTTATTACAAATACCTATATCAAAGAAAATAATATGTAATTATTTGATTATCTTTGAAATATATTAAGATTATTAACAATAAGGTATAATCAACTGCCAGATTGGGAGGCAGGGTTTTGCCATAATCCCCTAGCTTGGCAGGCGTCTTGGGGATCGCAGTCTATGTGGCAGTTCTTCAAGAGAAAGCTCTACTACCCTGTGATATTTCTCTTTGTCGTCTTTGTTGACAGGAAGATAAGCAATTCGATTCTAGCCCTGGGGTGCAGGGTATAAATATAGCGTAGATAGCAATTGGCAGTATTAAAAACTGGCACGGATGTCACTGATTGATAACGCATTTACTTAATAATCCATTCCTTCCACATCATAGGACAATAATATTGTTCCGATGTTACGGTAGGTTATTTTTTATTGCTTATAGGTAAGCCATAAACTACTATCTCACCTGATGGTAAGTGATTATGTGGTCGAAGGTGCTAGCAGACTTAAACCTACAATTACTGGCTCTCAAGGACAGCTGCCGGAACACACCGTTATGTGCTTGACAGATTTTTTACTTGAGGGCGGTCGCTAGCCAGGCGGGCACTCGCAAAAGACCCTTCCACTCCACCATGCGGTGAAGCTCCAGCCCGCGGCGGGATTTGAACCATGGACCTGATGCGCGGCAGTCCATATAGCCAATGTCACTGGGCCATCACTGCTTCTACTACTTCGTCTTTGTTGACAGGAAGATGTGGGGGAGGGGTGCAATTCTAGATCTGCATCCCATGGGGTATAATTATAATAGCGTAAATGGCAACTGGCAGTATTAAAAACTGACAAGGACGTATGTCACTTTAGAATGTTAACGCATTTACTATATGTTCCATACCCTCCACAACACAAAACATATATTGTTCTGATGTTAAGGCATATCAAATATTTAATAATTATATTATTCAATCATAACTGACATCTGAACTGGTTTTAAATATTGCCAGTTGACACCTATACGCTATAATTATTAATTAGGTATATCTACATAAAAAAACAATGGAAAAATATTTACTGGGTAGGTAATGGAAGAAAAAATAATTTAAACATAGGAACTATGCCGCCTTAACCATTAGCGTTGACAGGCGCTTCGTCAATTATTCACGTCAAATCACATCTGTTCTTTTACATTCATAGGATAGATGTGTACCAAACGTCGCATACACACGGCACATCCATCAATTAAGTAGTGCACCGTCTGCGTCGTTTCTGACACAAAGGCAAAGCCATTCGTCATTTTAAAAAGACATCACTATCTGTTTTGCCTTTTAATTTCACAAACGAACTCGTACATGGAAAATTGGTAAGGTATTTCTATTGGGTTTTACATGTAAGCGAAAAATCGTCTTTATAAATGATATCTTTCACGATACTGTGATGTACTCGTATATATAAACTATATCTCATATGTGTCTTTAATTCAAGTAGGTACGAAATTGGGCACAACTTCCTTAGCAACAGTATAGGTACTCAATCGGAACTGATTACTAAATGAATGTTGTGTTGCCAATACTGCTCATTGTTTTAGAACCGGCTTGATAACGTTACGAACTAATAAACGACTTAAGTAAGTTAACATCCACAGTGAAATTAATACCTTTCGATACTGTGTGGTATGACATAATACAAATTATCCTTTTCGTCTATAAACAAATAAACGATTATCAACATAAATACTTAGGTAAACACATCCTTCACGGATATTCCAGAACGACCTATGCCTTCATAGGTATGTTTTGTATTGTCTAAGAAGGGTTTAACTCGTATGTACCTAGTCATTATACACATTATTAAATAACCCTACCCTAGTGAAAAAATTATTATTGGAGTAAAGTTAACAAACACCCAATTTTCATAGACGACCTGGATGTTGTTATATTATGTTGATAAATCCCCATTTATATTGATGCCCTGTTTTTTACTTCAATTTATAGCTGATAGGCTACCATTTGACCACTATCTCACCTGATGGTAAGTGATGATGTGGTCTTAGATTTTGTTAAGGTTACCCTAGAATTAGCTTAATTGGCTCTCAAATACAGCTGTTGTAACACACCGTTCGGTGCTTGGCTTCTAGAGGATAGTTATGAAGACTTTAATCTTTATAAGTAGTTACGCATCTATATCTTCATAACGGGTAACGTCGCGTCCCGCTGATTTTATCCACTAGGTACAGTCTTGCAACAGTTATAGCTAGACCACTTGTATGACAAAGCTTGCAAAAATTTCATTATATAAAGCAGTCATCAGTACCTGTAGTTCGTCCTTCAAGTTGCCTTCCCTCATGTGGTAGTTGCGCACGTTGTCTATCACCTCCTGGGGGAACTTCTCGGGGTTGGCGCTCATGTACCGGTACACGAAGAGGTCGCACCCAATTATCCTGAACCGGTGCTTGAACACTGGCACTATAGCTCCTGCCAAGTTTTACGGTAAATTATATGAAATTAGTTCCAAATTAGTTAATAATAACAAATATTTTTAAAATATTTTAAGAAAATATCAAATTAATATTTTAATAAAACACTTAAAAAATACAAAAATATATCTAGTGACAATTTCGCCAAATTTTCCTGCTAAGTCGACGTGACGTCACTAACGCCACGCAGCCAAACCGGAAGAATTTTTCGATGCGTGATCGTGCGCTCGCCGTCACGTCACGTCGGCTTAGCAGGAAAATTTGGCGGAATTGTCACTCCACACAGATATATTTTTGTATTTTTTAAGTGTTTTATTAAAATATTAATTTGATATTTTCTTAAAATATTTTAGAAATATTTGTTATTATTAAATATGGATTTCCGCAAAGTAACGCCTGAATCTATTCATTATCCAAATTAATTCTAGTCCAACCCGGGATTTCGTCCCATGTAGAACTCGAATTGTAAACTATTTGGTATTAATGTGACGTACTTATTATGGTTTAATATCGTTATTCTTCAGACCACTCCGTGCCAAATAACGCAATTCTGTTAGTGAAGACATGAAAAACTAACAGAAAAACTAAACTGTTAAATTTAATAATATAATTTTGAAATATATGTTAGTAAGGAGTTTATTTACCTAGATCCCTACCTACTACCTAAGGGGCTATAAGGCACGATGTTGCAATTTGATTTAAATTAAAGAGGCCTACGTACTAATCCATCCCTATGCCCCCCCACACATAGTTGATCATTTTTTAATCTCGCCATTCTAGAAATGTATCATTTGTTTCAAACAAATGATAAATCACTTGTTTGAATCTACTCGTAAATTCAAATCAAAATAAAAATACCGGCCCAGTGCGAGTTGGACTCACACACCGAGGTTTCCATACCAACACAGAAAGTACCATAATAGTTATTTTTTTTAATACAGTTAGAGATCACAAAATCTGAACTTGGCACTTATAGACGGACGGATGACTAGACGGACAGCCGAGGCCTAGAGTAATAGGGTCCCGTTTTCTAGTACGGAATCCAACAATATATAGATATTTTTCACCTATGTCCACACCATTGATTTGTAGTTCGATGTCGGCCTGGATGGGCCATCATATATTAAGAGAAATAAGGTTATGTCATCAAATTCATAAAAAAGGTTGTGTGTGATATAGGTAATTATTGGATAAGCTTAGCAATATATATAAAGAAGTATACGGCAAGAATTTATCATCAGGATCAAAGGTCATCCTGATGATAAATTCTTGCCGTATACTTCTGCACACTACTTGGGAAGCATATATAATGGCCGAAAAGGTCGAGAAAAGGTAACGCTCATATGAATATGGTAATTGTTTTACACCAGTTTAATTGATACCACTTTGAGCTATTTGAACATTTGGATTCGTTGAGTAAGACCAAGCGGATAGGTACTTACACTTTCTCATTCGAATAGTTAAATGTTCTTGAAAAAGCTTGCTGGTAAATAGGTTATAAGTTAAGATTGGATTGGAAGCACATTGCTTCGAAAAGTTTGTCGTCCTAATGCCAGACTTTCGGGAGCAATCTCAATTGTGCCAAGCCATGTGCCGGACTCCGCCACCGCCGCGCCCCGGGGCTTGAAACTTAATTTAACTACACTGAGAAAAAAATGAAATGTAGCGAAGTCTTTTCACAATGTATGTGTAGTTTTATCTAAAATACGTAATCTACAGCCGTAAAAATGTTGGATAATACAAAATAATGTTGAAGCGTATCAACACGTCACTAAGTTACAACATGTTGTGTACTGATCTTGCCGTTTAATACGTACCCGTCTGTCGGGTCCGTCAACAAGACTCAACATACGTAACCGATATAGGCAGATACATGCTAGGAAGTAGTCCATGGATATGACGTCACAGATAGAACATTACATTATGCTGTCGCATCTTTATAAATGTACTCCAACATTAACAGGATGACACAAACGTCTTGACTAAAAAAAATAATGTTTCAAGTAGTTTGCGTCGTGACTATAAGTAGATCGTCTATTTATTGTAAGTATTTTGGAAACAGACTCCTACTGTGAGTACCCAACAACAAGGTATAAGTAGACAATCTCCTATATGTACGTAGCTTGATGCATGATGTAGGTACGTAGAAAACATTATTAGTTACATTTAAGTAGACTGCGCTAAGACTCCTTACTGTACGTAGGCCGATGCACGATATAAGTAAGCGAATTATGCAAGCTCCTTCCAGTACGTAGGCTGATGCATGATTTCGTAAGAAAGATCTTTACCACAGCAGTGAGCAGCTTCAAGGTTGACGTAGAAAAACTATTTACCGTACGTGAATTTATGCTCAATAAATTTACGTAAAATTCATTTAAGTAACCTACTTACTGCGCGTAGGCCTATGCGTGATGAACATAGGGAACATCATTAAACGTTTTTAGACATACTGCATTTGAACATTATTTAAATGTTACGGGCGCAATAATATACTGTTCCCTCGACATTTTAAAGATTGTTTTACGACAGAAGATCAGTGTTGCCAGATGCCGAATAAAAAAATACGAAAGCAATGTTTCATAAACGCTGATTTTCGACCATTGCTTATTTCAATATTTCTTCATTTACAATCAAATTTGCGCTCGTACTCATGTTCGTATAAAATACATACAAATCAATTGTTATACGCGTGCAAATAAATAAAAACTAGTTACTCTGCACTGAAACCCCATATTTCGATTTGGTACTTCTTTAGTTATGTCTATTATGTGCATTTGTACTTTTAGTTTGTGCCTCATTTTTTACATCACATACAACATATATATAACGTTGCTTATATCGGTATCGTTACGTGGTGTTTTCATCATAATAGTTCAATAAGCACAGAAATAATAAAAAGTAATTCATTGATGAGATGATTTATAGTATACTATTGACTATATAGAATAAAAAATTGATATAAGGTTTTTTTCTGTTATTTTAAAAAAATATGTTTGGTATATACCTACTGCATCCCGCAGAATCATTCACGTAGGCAATAATGAAAAGTGATGATGGTCATGATGATTATGATAGTAAGAAGTTTGCGTTGTGTTTATCTAAGACCTAAACTATCTATATTTCTATTTATATTTCAGTTTCATCCAAAGTGGTCCAGCAATTTCAGCGTATATATATATATATACAAATATAACAAATATACATTCTCGTCCTTACTTACTAACCTTAGTATTTCTAATGAATCGATTCAGGCGTTACTTTGCGGAAATATAATAATATCAAATATTTTGAAAATATTAAAAAAAACATTAAATTAATATTTTAACAAAACTCTTAAAAACTATTAAAATATAACTAGTGACGATTTCGCCTAATTTTCCTGTTAAGCCGACGTGACGTCACAAACACGTGAGTCGAGAAGGTGCGATCGTGCACTCGTATAGTCAAGACCTCCTGAGGATGCTTCGTGTAAAAGCGACACGCGTCAAACGGTTTGACTGCGTGTTGTTTGTGACGTCACGTCGGCTTAGCAAGAAAATTAGGCGGAATCGACATTGGATATATTTTTATATTTTTAAGTGTTTTATTAAAACTTAGCATTACTAATGTTACTGTTCTTGACCAGGAAAAATTACATATTTTTTTATTTATAACAGCATTTAGCCACATTCTCACCTGAAGATTTTGGTATTTCCTAATCTAGCCATACTAATTGTAAAACAGAGCTTTTGAGGGTGTAAGGAAGTGTTCAGTTTTTTTTATAAATATTTAATCTAATACTACTAAACATGGATTGTTTTGTCTACATGGATGAAACCGCGGGGAGCAATTGTTATTATAATAGTTTTTGAAAAGTCTAAGCAATGCATCAATGATATCAAAGTTAATATCTAATTGTATTAATATTTAAATATTTTTATGTGAATACTCGGCTGATTTTGATTTACACGCTGGCAATACTGGCTGGAGCGTAATGCAACAGCTATAATATTAGTTTTCTGCGAGACCGTGGCAATCGCGTCACGCGCGCATGTAAATGTTTTCAACAGTGATTATTTATAAAAAATCTTTTATTACAAAGTTTCCAAAATCAATTTATCACCAATCAAATTTGAATAAACGAAGAAAGGGGTTCAGTCGCCCCAAAGTGGGTCTGTGTGTATAAAGAAAGGCCAAAGACACAGCCTGGCTATCCGGCAACCAGTGAATTCAAATGCTAAACGGCAACATTCACAGGTAAGCGACTTTGTTGTTTTTTTAAAGTCTTTAGTTATAAATGATTTAGTCAAACGTTGAACAAATGCCTCCCTCTATTAAGAAAGGGGGCTATAATTGCAATAATTTTATTTCATTTCATTTGCCATAATGTCCATGCTTGGCAAGCAACTTTGGGAGCTCGTTTGTAAGATGACAGTTCTTCGGAAAAGGCAGCTGTCCAAGTTGTGATATTTTCCCTTTTGTCGCCACTTGCAACTCCCACAGAAAGATATGGATGGTGCAATTTTATCCGGGCATCCCAAGGCCGGTTAAACATAAAACAAATATATTTATGTAAATGAAGTCTACACAATTGTTACAGATGCTACTTTATTAGAAGACAAATTGACTTGGCTAAAAATAATATTAATACCTGACACTGAGTACAAAAATCCTCGAGAAAGACTGCTGATACTGGTGTTAAAGAAATATTATGAGAATAAAGAACACATCTGACTACCTATGACAATCCAACTCTCCGATAACCCCAAGGTATATTTTGGTATGTTAAATTTTCAAACCTACATGATATTTTACTTTCATAATTCATATTTATGTTTCATATTACTTTCATAGTGGAATTATTCGAATGATCTTAATGTTATTGATTGCAGATTTTACAAGATCTCAACCATATATATCAAAAAAATAATGAGGGGCTTTTCTTATAACTCCAGGGACTAGTGCTAGTGGTAAGTACTTTAAATACCCTTAGAATATACCCGACGACTACAAATAAGCTGGAAACGTAACGCTACAAGTGCAGCACAATTAACTATTGTGGTATAGCGAGTGTAGTCTGACATTAATAAGCTATTGTTTCCTAACTTCTTGGTAATACTTTTTAGGGAGTGTCATTTTTATTTAACAAATTTCATAAAATATTTATTTATTCCAGATGGTGAATCTGAAACTGTAACTGTGCGCCGCACTGCTTTGATCCTCGCATACATTGTTGATTCCGCATAGAAAAATAAAATGTATATGGAGACCATGTCGAAGATACATTTTTCAAACTCCGTGAAATGTTGTACGCATGTCTTTTAAGCCTGATATCTGAGGTTTGACAGTTTTCCACCACGTCCTTAATAATGTCATGTACCACCTTAGGCTGGCTACGCTCACCTGTCTTTCAACTTAAATTGATAATTGATAGTGGACCTAAATATTTTACAATTTTGTATATTGTTTTCAATAAATAGATCACAAATTGATGATAATAATTTTTTATTAACCTTATGAATTTATTTATTTAATATGCTTATTTACTGTCTTATTACAGGTGCAGCCTGCATATAGAATAATTACTTAAATCGTGCATCAGCCTTTGTACAGCTAGGTTGTATACGTAAACCTTAGTGCAGTTTACTAATGGTTTGGATCTTTTCTTCGTATAGAATGCATCAATCTATGTAGAGTAGGGTGCACAAATTGTAATCCAATGCGCATAAATAAACCACGAGCAACCTTCATATAGTAAAGAGGTTTACCTTTGTATACTACAAATGGTGCTCTTAATAACATCTTAAGTGTAATAATGGTCCAGGTTTATGTACATATGTAATATCCATACTCTACATAGGCGAATGCATGATAAATATATTAAAAATCCTTACTATTAGTAGGTTGTGCCAAAATTGACGTAGGCAACCTCTTTACTATAATACAGCCGATGCATGATACATATGAGGATCATCCCTACAGTAAATGGGCTGCACCACGATTGACGTACGCAACCTCTTTACTGTACGTAGGACGATGCATTATAAATATAAGGAACATCCTTACTATAAGTAGGCTGCATCAATATTAACGTACACAATCTCCTTACTGTATGTAGGCCACTACATGACAAACGTATGGAACATACTTACCATAAGTAGCCTGCATCAAGATTGGTGTACATAACCTCCTTCCTGTAAGTAGGCTGATACATGAGATACGTAGGGATCATCTTTACTATAAGTAGGCTGCATCAAATTTGACTTACGGTACCTCCTTACTGTACATAGGCCGATACATGACTAACGCAGGGAACATCTTTGCCATAAGTAGGCTGCAACAATATTGACGTACCATAAATAGGCAGTACCAAAGCTGATGTAGGCAACCTCCTTACAGTACGTAAGCTGACGCATGTTAAACGCCAGAATCACCTTTACCATTAATAGGCTGTAGCAAGTTTGACGTAGACTACCTCCTTATAGTAAACATAATAAACGTAGGAAACATACTTATCGTAAGTAGGCTGCACCAGGATCTACGTAAGTAACATCCTTACTTTGTCAAGATGTTACATACTTATTTGCATGACAGTACCTCATTGAATGAATGAATGAACGAATGATTTTCATACATTATTGTAATGTACAATGCTCGTTACAGCAAGGCCATTATACGTCATGTTGTCTCATCTTTATGTACGCTAGTCACGTTTTAAACAAGAAATACGTATGCTGAGGCTAAAATTACGTATGTCAAAACATGAAATTTTTCTCAGTGTATCGAAGTAATCTACTTACTATTTATGTGGCAGCAAACTTATAAAATTTGGTCAAATACCTACGCTCTAACCTCGTAAGTACCCATACACGGTAGGAAGGCTATCAATATGAAGTCTTACGAAGAAGCTTTATTTTGTCAATGATGCAGCTTTGGATGTTATAACTAGATCACAATAATAATTTACTTTCCATCAGCTGAGATAGCGGCCAAATGCTTGCCTATAACGCATAAAAAATGTAACAATGCTATGAATATGGCCTATAATATACAAAACTTACATAAACTATGTATTTTTTCATGTGATAGGTAAGCCTTTGACCGTTATCTCACAAGTAAAGCAAGGTAAACCTAAGCAGGTTTATTTAATAAAGTTATTATACAGAATTGCTGGCTCTGACAGATTTCTTACATAGAGGACCACCCTTTGCGAATTCTCTTTATTCCTGGCTATCTTGGTAGATATCCGTTAGTCAGATGAGCATTTACAAAATGCCCTACCACCACATAAACTAAGTGTACTATGTAATTATATCCCCTCCAGTCATGCACCATAACTATCCAAACTTCTTTAACTATAATAGTTGTTCTTTAACTAGCACCTTCCAAGTCATCTAAATAAGTATACATTGTTCAAAGTTCATAGCGTTCTGAATTTGTTATAGGTATCTAGCGGTAAGAGCTTAACATCAGTCTAGCTGACTATTCAGTGTTTGACTATAATAGAAATCACCAAGTAGCAAGTGTGAAAAACAAGTTTGGCAACAGCTGTTTGGCACAGCAAGCAGCTCCATTAACTAATATCCAAAACGGATCATTCATGAACTACCTACCTAACACGCAAACTAAACTATACTTCACCAAACTTCCCACTTACGTTATAACAAATGTTACTCTCATATACTCACCAACGTAGAAACGATCAGGCGTGAAATACGTCGGGAAGTTGGGATCGGATTCCGGCGTTTGCAGAGGCATCGAACTGAGGAACTTGCCCTCCCTTATGCCGGAGTTTCGACGAGGGATCTCACCGATCTTGACGGTGCCATCGGCCAGGCTATAGGACAGGACAAAGCGACGACCTTCGTCTTCTGGGTGTATCCAGTCAAGCTCACACAGGTACCGAAGATTCTATGGCAAAAAGAAAAAAAATCGGTTATGGTTAGATTAAAATACATGTTAGTCTTGCATGAGTTTATCAATCCATAGGTATCATATTATAAAAACTTACGCTCATATTTATATCTTAGTTAAGAAGAACACGGGTGTTTGAGCGTGAACTTACTATGAGTGGATATCGCTATCGACAATGTTTCGGCTTCTACCGGAAGCCTTCCTCAGGATTTTGAGTGTGGTACGTCCGCCGCGGTCGCGTCACGCTTCACACAGTGTGGTACGTCCGCCGCGGTCGCGTCACGCTTCTTCCACGTCACCTAACGCAAGTTCCAACAAATCCACAGGTAATTTCAACCCGCAAACCCCATTAAAAAATTTCACGGAAAAAGAAGACGGTTTCACAGATTATGCTCACATCCTCTCGCTCAAAGTGACACTCCAACGTTTTAATGTGTGAGTGAAAGTCAAAATCATTTATTAAATTAAGACGTCATAACTCTCTTATGAAGCTAAATGTGTAATTACACATTTTGACTGTTAAATCAATCTACAGCCGCATTCTGCAAAAATGGTATAGAGCCTCTGCGAGAAGACTACACAAGAAACTCGAGGTCATTCTTTTTAAATCGCTTCAATATAATGAACGTTACACGTCTATGATGAAGTTATAATATTTATTTCTAATATATTCGTTACAACCTATGTTACTATGTGGTGATGACTTCTGTTTTCGGCGTCTTTGTTAATAGACATCCTAGCAGACTCCCAAATTCTGCGTAATTTTAGGATTGATTTGGAAACCGGATTAGTAATCGGAGTTAATTGTCTACTCATTAATATATTATTATATTATATAATATTTATATATTATATCGAATAATATCTGGCATGCAGTCGCCAGTAGTAGGCAAAGTTACTGTTATAACAAAAGTTATCCCTGCTATACTACAGTTGGTGGAATCCGATCTAAATTATAGGCATGTATTCAATAACATATGCACTCTACCTCTTCATGAAAAATCCTATATGTACATCAAGGTATTACACTTATATTTTATAATAAAAAAAGATATCTGGTGAACGAATGTTTTTGCATTTGTATGCAAACATTATGAACACAGTCAGTAAGCGAATAAACGCGTATTTAAAAGATAAACATTTTCATTTCTGTTCTACTTAAGAAACACTCAACTTGGGCGCCAGCAAGACGGAAAATTACATTTCGAGTTTTTACGTCACAAGTGCGACAAGTAGAATTATTTCCACCATAAAATAAAAGCGTGGTATGGCGTCTTTATCTAGAAATTACGAGCTTACATGCACAACTACATTATTAATCTGCGAAAATAATTTTAATGATTAGTTAAGTGCATACGAGTACAAGACAAGATAGGCTTTTTGCATGAAAAATATGAAGATAACTTTTCTGGTTGAACCATGCAATAATGGCAAAGTATCAATGATTATGGACTGCCTTTCTTTTTGGAGGGTTTAAATCCTCCTGCAGGCGGAGAGCATTTCTTATGGTGTTATTTCTACATACATACATATTTTATGTAATTTTTTGCGATCTAGCATAGGTCACAGACTAGAAATCAAGGCAAAAAATGTAAGTGTTGCCAGTCCTGAAGGTTACTTGCTTGATAGCATGATGGATGAACGTTGAGGAGAATCCAATGTGGTGTATTCAGTCCTCACGCACATATTATATATACATTTTTGGGGTCTTTTTGTTAACTGTAAAAGAAGCTCTTGTCAAATAAATCCTCCACCACGTTGCGTAGACTACCGCTGGTTCTACTGTAGCATATACTGAGTAAGGGATCGATTTATGACACGTTTCGATTAGTTTCCTAATTGTCATATATTATTTGTTTCAAATTATTATATGCCACTTGATGTAGTAGTCCGATCAATTTAGACATAAAGATCAAATAACAATAATTCCCGGAGAGCCAAATACCTATAGGTGGAGTTTTTGTTGTGTTGGAGTTGTGTTGGAGTTCGAGTTGGGGTTTTTCCATTACAAATAAAGTTTTAAAAATCCATATCGATCCTATGTGTGCTACAAAAGTTATTCGTTGTCAAAAGTAAAAATTTGAGGTTTCTTAGATTTTTCTCGAAAACGGTAAGTTCTTTAAAAAAAATCTAAAACCAAAGTTGTAGACCTTAAAATTATCTACAAAAATGGTTATTATAATATTTTTCCTAAGAGTTACTATTTCTGAGATATCGCGATTCTAAGAGTCACATTATACATGATATTCACACATTTCCACGCCTAGTGAGGTAGTGTACTCGGCGAGTTTTTTTTTACCGTGGTTTCCCCACCCACCTACTGTAGGCCTACTCCACTAACTGTCATGACAATTTTAGGATAATTTAAGGGATACTCGTCAAGTTCTAGATATTACCTTATTAATGATGTTGCTATTGATTATTGGGTTAACTATTGTTTTGATTTCTTTAGATATTTTAATCAGATTCATACTTCATAGTTCACTCTACGGGAATTTTTGTTATTTCAAATGTCTATATTGACCGGACTATAGGTAATTTGCTGCTGTTGTTTTTAAATTATTTTACATATAATTGGCAAAATGACTACTGATGGTAGCAGTACCAGATCCTTTTTTAACCAGACACTTTCAAACGGAAAATCAGTCGGCAAGCCCTTAACGGTATGTTCCGGAGCTGTCTTAGAGAGCCTTTTCTAGCTTTAGCCTGATAAGTTTTCGTCCACATTATCACTGATAAACGGGTGAGCTAGTCCATAAAGCTAGTCTATCTGCTGTAAAAAAAACAAAAGATGAGGTGCTTACATGTTTCGATCATATTATATTTAGACACTATTGTCGACATTATACTTACTCGTAGGAAACCAAACGACAGTGGCTACATATTATTCTCAAGTTTACCTCGTGTAAATGTGACTAATTGAGAGCAAAACAAGGTAGATATTCCAATTTAATAGCATTAATTTTGACTGTATGTCTGTATACTTTATATAATAAGCCAGCCGAGTAGATTTCAGTTCAAAAGTCAGATACCTACTTCGCTGCGCTGCTCAGAATAATTGCAACTTTAATTGAGAAGCCAACAAACTGCAAACTCAAACATCAAAGAATAATTTATATTGTTCTACGAGTATAATTTGCAAACTTTTGCATGGCTTTCAGACGAAATTCTTTGTTATTTTATTTGGAATGTTATTGCAATATTATTTTCTGCGGTAAGCGTATATTACTGATTGTAAAAACACGCGTATCACGATAGACAATTACCACTGCAGATCCCTATCTGCTTTGAATAAATTAAATATGACGACGACGTGGTGATGTGCTCAAAGATAAAGCATAGGTACTTGTTTAAAATGTTCTACATTTTGTATATATGCCTAGTCAGCTACTAGTTTTTGAACACACCATGCCATCACATATCAATTGGCTTTCACATATTATAGTCAAAAGCTACAATACTCAAACATCCACAAAAATATAAATATGGATGGATCTTAGAAACTGTAAGAAGGTGGGTAGAGGTGCTTGAAAAATATCACAGTAAATCGGGAAAGCACTCTCAGGACACACGTCAAACATACCAAACGACGTAATCAAGATGACTACCATATCATACAAAGGGCTCCGACAACACAGAAGCTCGGCCTGAATGGTCACTGCTATTCGTATAAACTATTCAAATGAAAATATAGTAAGTAAACTATTTATAGGTTTATCGATTTTCCCCTGCTATTCCTGACACCCCTAGTTCACCCTTTCCGCGTAAGTTTTCCTGCACGTCATAACTGATTTTACGCTTTCATTATTCTCGGTTCCTTGGGAAACTACTATTTTTCTATTAGCGAGAAGTTAACGTACCTATCTAGTTCTATTTTATAAGAAAAATGTTGTTTTATTTTGGTACGTACGTATGGTATACGTAGGAAACTATTTCGTATATTAACATCTTTTTTTAATGGATTATAGGCTAGCCTGATGGTAAGTGATGATGTGGTGAAAGATGTTGTTAACCTAGAATTTTCGGCTCTTAAGAAAAGCTGCCGGAATACAACGTTAGGTGCTTGGCGACAGATTTTTATACTTAAGGGTTGTAACTAGCCAGACGGGCCTTCGAAAAATGTCCTACCGCCATGCTTTATCAGCTGCCATCGTAAGACAACAACCAAGGCCGACTGGCTTAACGTGCCCTCCGAAGCACGGAAACGCTCAGTAGTATAGTAATATTACCTAATATCACTAGTGGTCACCCGTCCAAGTCATGACCACGGCGGACGTTAAGAAGGCTGGTCGCAAATGATTAAACTTTTACAATTAAGTATGTTTTCTCCATAATTTGAGATAAATTTTGAGTATCTGCTGTGTCACTGTCGACCACATTTATATGGAATAGGGTGATGCCAGAAGCAGAGATAAAAGAGGACAAAGAAGCATGATAAATTTAAGAAAGGGCAATTAAATAGGGGTGTACCCCAACATCATATATATTTGGGTAGTCTCATAACGTACATGGTGGTAGTCTGGCTAGCTACCACCTTCAAGTACAAACCCTGTCACCAAGCACCTAACGGTGAGTTCCGGCAGCTGTCCTTGAGAGCCAGTAATTCTACGCCATAGCTTGAACAACTTCTTCGACCACATCACTTACCATCAGGTGAGATAGTGTTCAAAAGCTAGCCAATCAGAAATAATACAAAAATACTAGCTACCAGTGCCAGGCTACTAGAATGTCACCACCCCATATCTATAAGACACCCGCCAAGCGTGGGGATTATGGCAACCCCCCTTAGTAATGGCTGGTACAATAACTAGGTACTAAAAAGTGACTTTCTATATGAATGTCGAAGATCAAGTTAAGTGAAGTGAAAGGTTAACCATGGGGGTTAACCTACAAGCCATGAAATAACATAACTAGGCAAGCTTAGTATTCTATTAGAAAAAAAAGAGGAAAAAAATTGGTACTCACTTTGTTAGCGTTGAGATTGTACTTGATAATGTCTTTTCGCGGAGGTTTGGGCATCAAGCCAAAGCAGGACTGCAAGGAGTCTTCTGGTGCTCCAATGCCGATATGTGGTGGGAATTTCTGTGAATTAAATGTTTAGGAGTTAAATCTAGCAACTCCAAAAGCACATGTATCTAAAAAGAGCATGTTTATTAGGTACCTATGTATAAATGTTATGAATTCATATAGTTTTGTGTTGTATATTCGTATAGAATAAGCGAACAAACGACATTATTCTTAAAAAAACCCTTGCTAAAATATAACTAGGTTCTTATACATAGTAGATCCTTTCAGCTGGCAGATGAATCGAAAACATTTTTTGTCCACTCGCTTTTATCATCACTGTATAAACTAATCAATCATATTAATGTTTGTATTTGTGTTTGTATATACCTACTCATAGCATCATATATCGCGATTAGCTCTGCACAAAACAATAATTTGTTAAAAATCAAGCTTTGTCATTATATTTTCATAAAAATATTTAAAAAATTTATTCTTTCTCTCAAAATGGAACCGGAACGAAAACAAAAATAAATTTATAAAACGTAGAAAAGATTAAGTGAATACGTTCTTACCTTTGGAAAGTCTTTCTTTGTCTCATGATGGACATCAACTCGCGGAGGTTGTTCTATGTTTAGCATTACCCTGTGACATAGACACGAGAAAATATTAGAAATGACTATGAAAACTTTATTAAATAAAGTAGCACACTCTTAACTTCATATAAAAAAAAACGAATTATGGTTGATTGACATGCATAATACTTTAAGAGCCCTAAATTTTCGCTGAAGTCTGTGTTTAACCTGTAGACCTAGTGCAAGCTTTTCTCACTGAACGCTGCTAGCTGTAAGTATGGCAAAAGCGTTTTAGAGAATCAAGCATTTTGAGAAACAAAATATCGTTTACGAGCTCTCGGCGTATCAGGAAAAAGGCACACTATGCCCACGGGCATCTTCCGGAGAATACGCGCCGGATGCGTTTTCATTTTGGCTATCGAAATAGTATAGGTGCGAATTTTGTGTTCAAATTGAGTTTCAGCTTCGAAGGAAAAGATCAATATGTTATTGTTTCGCTAACCATGCTATAGAATATCATATTTAGAACGCTTGAAAATCATATTTAGAAATAACATCAGATATGTACCTAATATGCTACGAATAAATATGTAAAGAAGTGTAACTCTCATACAGTTACTGCTTTGATTTCGGAAACATCAAGTTCACAACCAACAAAACACACGCATCCTCCAAATTCAATTGGCTTGGTTAGTTGATCTGTCGCTTAGTAATGATTGCATCCGATTGGTCGCGTCAAGGTAATGTTGGTGCAAAGCACGGTACACTTTTAAAACCATGCCCGCCGCGGTAAGGTTTGCGCTCCGCTGTTTTTGATTTGACTTACATTTCTTTACTATTTACTTATTCGTAGCTTCTTAAAATATATTTAATTTTTTATAGCTATTTTCTATAAAAAAATTAAATAGATACATTGATTGGCAATTTCTATATGTCTATAGATTCCAATAGGTAAAGGAACTAAATCCGCTCTATATGTTTCCGATATAATGGAAAACTATTATTTTAATTTCGTTCTTGGACAAATGCCATACCCATAATGCCTATCTGCTATCCACAACGACTGCTTTAATGTTATAGAAAATATTACGAATGACTATAAATAGGACATAAAAGGGTTGTCAAAGTTAGTAACTAACAAAATAAGTGGGTAGTTTTCTTTACATAAAACTCCTTATTTATAATCGTTTATAGTACATTTACGTAAGGTCACATCACAATATAAAGTAGGTAACTACATAGGTCCGCAAAAAAATTTAAAAGGCAAAGCATCCATCAATATATAATATAACGGTCAATTGGACTGAGCATCAAGTGAAATCCTGTGGTCTCTTATATAGTAGATACCAGAGCTCTAAAACGATGTCTTATCATTTTAAACCATATAAAGTCGTTGGGTCAGCTGATCTTTAACCTGTTTGTGGGAGCAGTAAAGGTAAGAATGAAATATTGTGGATAGTACATGGGAAGTTGGGAAACAATTTCTGCCATATAAAAAAAATTGCTGACGGTACATAGTTTTCATAGATTTTGTCATTTTATCTCGGATAAAATGTTTTCCTAAGATTTCGGCGTAATTAGGCGCCTGAGTGCTTTTTAGGGTCCCGTACCCAAAGGGAAAAAACAGGACCCTATTACTGAGACTTCGCTGTCCAACCGTCCGTCCGTCACCAGACTGTATCTCAAGAACGGTGATAGCTAGACAGTTGAAATATTCACAGATGATGTATTTCTATTGCTGTTATAACAACAAATACTAAAAATAAAATAAATATTTAAGGGGGGCGCCTATGCAACAAACTTGATTTTTTACAGTTTCTTGCTCGATACTAATAACGATGACAGGTATTTAGTTATTCACGGTATATTTAGTTTATATTCTGTTTAAATATAATTAATTAAAATAAAATAAACTAAAATAAATAATTCAGAGGGTTCCCATACAATATAAGAGGTTTTCGCCGTTTATTTGCTAAAAATAATAATGATTAAAACTGGTAGAAACATGAAATATTCACCGATTATTTAGTTGTATATTTACTTTAAAAATAAACAATTAGGTAAATTTAATGGTACGGAACTCTTCGTGAGCGAGTCCCACTCGCACTTGGCACACTTTTATTTGTAAAAATATGTCAATGAATTGAATTAAACTGTATTTTATATTGTGTATTGCAAAGTTAAATTTATTTTAACACTTGTGTCTCTGCCAGAATTACCAGTATGTACTAAAATACTGTTTTCGATCCTAAAAAACTATTTTACACATATTCTTAGCTCTACGCAGCGTTTCAGTTGAATAAGTAATTATTGTCACCAAGCGCCATTCTACTTGATGACCTGTAATTATATCGAAGGATGGTATAATTTACCCGCAAACGTATTTTACAGCGAACGACGTTCAATTTGCTATCGCTGTGGGAGTACAAATTGCTACAATTTGTGGGTTTATATAGTTGTATTTAATATATTGTAAGTCTTTCGATTTTCAAATTAACTTACTGGTTATCAATTTATCATTATCAGTACTAATATTATAAATGCGAAAGTAACTCTGTCTGTCTGTCTGTCTGTCTGTTACGCTTTCACGCCAAAACTACTGGAGCGATTTGAATGAAATTTAGTATGGAGATAGTTTGAGACCCGGGAAAAAACATAGTATAGTTTTTATCCGACTGCGCAAAAAGAGGTTAATGTTTTCGCGCGATAACCGACCTACGCGCGGGCGGAGCCGCGCCCGGAAAGCTAGTGATAAATATAATGGTGGCTATTAATGTATCAACAATACAGTGGGGGTGGTGAGGAAACAATAACTGAATGATAATAGTTAGTACTGATTTTTTGTATGTGAAAATTAACACATGAGTGGAACACATTCAGTTATGGATTCCACACCACCCCCCGCAGTATTGTTGATATATTAATATCGACCATATATATATAGTTTGAAGCGCTCGTAGCGAAGTTTGCTTAGCTGTTCTAAGCCGATCAGCAAAGTTGAGCAACGTCCGTCGCGGTCATGACTTGGATACCGACGGATGACCGCTGGTGACATTACTACTGAGCGCTTCCGTGCTTCGGAGGGCACGTTAAGCCGTCAGTCCTGGTTGTTGTCTTAGGATGGCAGTCGTTATAGCATGTTGGTAGGGCATTTTATGAATGCCCGCCTGGCTAGCTACCACAATCAAGTAGAAAATCTGTCGCCAAGCACCTAACAGTGTGTTCCGGCAGCTATCCTTGAAGGCTAACCTAGAAGAACCAGTAATTCTAGGTTAGCCTGAACAACACCTTCGACCACATCATCACTTACCATAAGGTGAGATAGTGGTCAAAGACTAACCTAAAAGGCATAAATAAAATATAACTGATGTAGTCTGATGTAACTTGCTAACAAGTACCTATCTACTTCGGCCAAAATACATAAATAGAGGCTTACCGATATATTTTCTACATAAGGGTGATACTTCTAGAAATATATCAATACCTGTATATACTAAACACAAAATCTCACGCAGCATCTACTTAGTAATAATGATATCAACAAGAAGAGGAAATATCTAAGATACTATGCGGAAAATGATCCAATAAAAAGTAGTGAATTGCATGATATAGACTTGTCTATTGTTCAAAGAGTTCTAATAATAGCATTATTAAATTGGTTCCCAGAAACGCTAGCCAACCAATTAAAAAAAACTTATTTAAGTTGCATGAAGTCGCCTCATCATAAGATTAAAATGGTTCAAGTCTTTGGATATGAAAAGACGTGAAAGACTCATTTGTCAATGAAAAATATCGGTGCAGACAATATTCGCTTTGCACTTCTTCGACACGGTAATAGAAATATACTCGTATAAGCAAGTACGTACATTTGTACTGCAAAAATAGTACACACCGGCTGGCGTAGTAACGTGAACATTTTGTCGGTGGGTGGCAACGTTTGCCGATATTTTTAAAGATTATGGGGCCCCGGTACTATTTAATTGTTCGACTCGTGGATGCGTTCCACAAACGAATGTAACATAGTTTGTGTCTTGGGACTTATACCAAAAGCAGATCCAGAGCCGGTGACACCGAGCATTCGTAATTTTCTCTCGGCCCATGCTAGCTTTCGTCAGATTGTCCATATGATGGAATTAAAACCACAGAACGTATAGGATTCGTAGCGGCCTGTATTCCTATAAGAACGTTTAGTTATTTGTGGTGTGGAATTCGTATTGCATCTCTCAATTTTTCCCGGTATATTAGTAATTCACTCCTACGCCTGACAATGTTTAAATTGTGATGGTGAATACTTCAAGTCGAAGCTTTCACTACGAAAGCTAAATGTTAAACCGATAGGTATCTAATAAAAAATATGCTTTGATAATCTCTTCGTAAAACAAAAAAAAAAACATTACAATTGTGGGAAGAAAGATCAGAGATGATGTGACATACCTTGACATATTTTATTTCATATACAAGAGAGGATTCTAATGCCTTTTTAATTTTAAAATTATATGATTTTGGACACTTCACATTTGTCACTATAAAACTTCACATTATGTCGGTATAATCAAGTCAGCTGATCAAAACAAATCTGGGCAAAAAGAGTGCTACACTAATTGCTTGCCTTGCACTAACGAAGTGAATATTTCACTGTCAAAACAGAACATAGGGGGAGAGACTTAACGGCCGAGATCTTTAGCAAATAATTCACACTAACGCGTTTGTTACATTATAATGTTTAGGGTTCACCTTCAGCTTTGTGATCTCGGACAGTACATATTATATGGTATATCCGTAAAGAATTTTACTCAGGTGTAAAAGTGAATAGTAACTTTAAGACTTTCGCGAATTGAATACATAGTTATAAGGTATTTAACGGCACTTAATCGCGATAAGATATGTATATTTTTTTTTATTTATTTACCTCAACGTTTTGACCAAGTTGCATTGGCCGTGGTCACGAGCGGACTGAATAGGGAATTACTAATCACGGAGTATACTATAGTATAGGAGGGAGTATCCCAGGGAGTATAGTATACAGGGAGGGAAGTATTAATCACGAGATGGTAGTGACGTTCTGTCGCGAGAACTTTCGGGTCGTGGAGCTCAATCAAGTGATTAGGTCCTGACTCTAGCAGATGTTCAGCTATAGCAGATTTCTCCACCTGGCGATTTTTCACAGCTGCAATATGTTCTTTGACTCGTTCACTAATAGTTCGCTACCTTGTATAAACCAGGTGTCTGAAGGGGAGTAATATCTTTGGGTGACCTGACTTGCGCTGCCAACTTTGACAACGGACGATATCCAGTCTTGATGGAGAAGGACTTTAATACTGTTCCAAATTTATCCATCACCTCTTTCACATATGGCAAGACAGCCGGTAGTCTCTGCACTTCCATTTTCATCCCCTTCTGTCTGCGTCGAGAACCACCATAAATATTGTTTTTGTAGCCGTTTCGTTTCAGTCTCCTGAACATGTGCTATTTCTGCTTCCAAGTGTTCAGGGTCACATAGATCTTGTGCTCTGTTAATTAATGATCTAGCTACGGATTGTAAATGTCTTGGGGGATGATGAGATGCAGCGTTCAAATACCTGTCCGTGTGTGTAGGTTTTCTATAAACAGAATTCCCAATGAGCCATTTTGTCTTACTATTACTTTTATATCGAGGAAAGGTAAAGTTCTTTCCACCTCGCGTTCAAAAGTGAACTTAACGTTTCCATGGATAGAGTTTAAGTGATCCAAAAATCGTTCTACTCTATTTTGGTCACCCTTCATGATGCAGAACACGTCATCCACGTAACGTTTCCACACTCTTACCGCACCAGACAGTAGATGTATATATGACAATATGTTCTTCAATATGTTCCATCCAGATGTTAGCCATAACTGGTGCCACGTGACTGCCCATGGCAACGCCATCCACCTGGAGGTAGTGTTGGTTACGATAGACGAAATAATTTCCATCCAAACAGTATCTTAGTAGAATGATGTAGTTCTCTGGAAGGTGGTTACGTTCCAACTTTACCTTTATAACCTCAAGACATTCTTTTACCGGAACATTAGTAAAAAGTTACTCAACGTCGAAACTCACCATAATCTTGTCGGGTTCAAGAGTCAGGTTGTCGATAATTTGGACGAAATGGCGAGAATCTTTTACATAAGACCTACGAGCGCCTGAAGCACAGACGTAACGAACCTTGCGAGATCGTAAATCGGGGAGTCTATTTGGCTCACGATGAGACGCAGGGGTACATTCGTTATGAGTAGTTTAGGCAAACCGTATATCTTCGGTGGTTAGACCACTTTGGGTTTATATATACGTTCATAAACGTCTTTTGTAAAAAGGTGTTTAAAATCTCTGATCACAGCTCGTATACGAAGTGTCACTCTAGCTGTAGGATTGTATGACACCGGTCCGTAAACATTGCTGTCACTTAACAAACGCAGCAACTTAGAGTTGTAATCATCGGAGTTCAATACCACAGTAGCGTTACCCTTGTCGGCTGTTAAGACGAGAACTTCATTGTTACTACGAAGCGCTCGAAGCGCTAAACGCTCTTCTATGGTGACATTACTCTTTGGCAACTTAGCTTTTCTCAGTATAATAGAAACATCCTGTCTCAGCGCTTCCGTTTCATTAGACGGCACCTTGTTACGTATTATTGCCTCCTCTACGTTGCTAATTATGCTTTCGTACGAAATTTGTTTTTGGTGTTAAAGCAAAATTCAATCCCTTGGTCAATACTTCATGTGTTGCATCATCGATCGTAATGGATGACAAGTTAACCACTGGTCTTTGTGTTGAAGGTAAATATGCGTTGTTAGTTTTTCACGGTATGTTTAGAGTACTCACGGCGAAGCAGTAATTTCTCAAACTTTTTTCGTGCCCTACACTACACAGTTGATATGTACCACTAGCCTGTTCATAGTTTATGCGATCACAGAAATCGTAATCGTCACGAGACAACACTGCACAACACTTCGAATGCACATCGTATAGTTCACGGTTCACTCTGTTTAGGTCTTGATAACAATTCCGTATCAATTGTTTCAGTAAACGGACACTCGAGTTTCTTAGAATTTCTGTGGAATGCGCAATATCACTACGCGGTCTAATACGAACACACGTAGGTAACAAGTTATTATCACGACACTTCGTTAGAAAAGTCAGTGAAGTATTGAAGCGCGCTCGTTTTCTACGGAGAAATTCAAGCTGGTGTATATTATTTGCAACCTCCGGCCCGTAACGGTTGGCAATAGTAACTTTAAGGCTTTCGCGACTTGAACACGTAGTTATAGGTATTTAACAGGACTTAATCGTGATAAAAGATGTATATTTTTTTAAATTTATTTACCTCGACGTTTCGACCAAGTTGCATTGGTCGTGGTCACGAGCGGACTGAAGAGGCAGGTGTCAACATCTTCAAGGGCAGGTATTTTCTCCAACTACCCGCATTTGATTCAGAAATGTATCGTCTCGACACACAACACTGACAACCTCAACGCGCTTGGTGCATTTCCTTAGCACTGGATTCCAGGATGCAGCTAGCTTAAAACTTGGTCGAAACGTCGAGGTAAATAAATAAAAAAAATAAACATCTTTTATCGCGATTAAGTCCCGTTAAATACCTATATCTATGAAAAAGTGAAGTTGGTGAATATGTACATATAAGTACCTACGATTATTATCTTCGGAAAGTCTCCAAATCGGAAACACGGTAAACATATTAATTCTGTTTATAAATAAACCAACTATGAATGTGCAGTAAAGACTGCCATGTTTAAATTATGTTCGCTGAAATTCCGTCAATTACTTTGTACAGATGTGATTTTCCGGACAATTTTTCGCATGCTCGTTTCAATTCTCAATATAAACCTTGTTTGTGCCAACCAATTTGCATTATTCGCACTTATTTACTGCGTTATTGCTCGTACTAATTTGACACACTTGTAATGCTTAAAAAATTACCAGATTATACATATACTAGTATATAGCCTGTGGGGTGCCGGGTTAGAATTGCACCTCCCCATATCATCCCGTTATTATGTCGTAAGAGGCGATTGAGGGCAAAATACTGGAAGGTGGGCAGCAGCGCCTTCTAAAGAACTACCAACTTACACTGCGATCCCCAATACGTCTGCCAAGCGGTGGGATTATGGCAAATACCCCCTTAATAGGAGAGGCTGTGTTCAGCAGTGGACGATCCGGCTGATACAGTACAGTATACAGACTTCTTTATCGAGGCTTTGAGCGTCATCGCTTTGGAATCCGGAAGCCCTAGGTTCGTTATCCGGGTCAGATGGTTAATGGGTTTTTCTTACCCAGAAATTTTTAGTAGCAGTCCAGATTCTGTAAGTGTGCCTGATAGATGACAACAGGTTCGCCCTATTACATGAAACCAATAGGGATTCTTATCTCTGCCTTACTACCCGTGAAGATATGTATCTATAATATTTTCTGCAAATGTAGGTACTCCATATAAAACAGTTAAATTTGAAGAAAAAACTATAGGCTAATATATGAAAAACACGGGTGTTTGAGCGTGAACTTACTACGAGTCAATATCGCTATCGACAATGTTTCGGCTTCTACCGGAAGCCTTCCTCAGTTTTTTATAATATAATTAACTATAGGCGTTTTTATGCTTCTCAGAAGCATTTGAAGAATTCCTCAAATTCTAATATGTCATGGCGACCCTAGTAATGTCTGCCGGCTGACAGTGCTTAATGAAATGGTCATTGTGGTATGACAATGTGCTCTTACATCATTGTTTAGCGGAGTTTGTCATTGTAGGCAGTAGCGGGCCAGTATAGCGATTTGTGACAGTCAGCGCAGACCGTTGCCAAATCTGTTTCTTAGTAGGCGCTGGGAAAGTGATTAGGGTTTATTGTTCTACACGTTACGCCGAATTGTCTCCGTTAGGGCAGATTTTAGCTCCAATTACAGTTATTACATTTTGTCACTCAGTACGGGACGATCCGACGCTCTCTCCCATCTACGTTAGAATAGAAGATTATATGGGTTATTCGCAGGCTGTTTAATTTGTTTTACTACCACTTCTACGACTTTCTCGACTGGACAGCAGAATAATTAGGATCCTCATTATAAACTAAGTACACATCTAATATTCTTTTCTTCGCTGATTCACTAAAATAATCTTCATAAGAAAAATATCTCGCCAACAACATGCATAAGCTCCGTGAAAAATCATGAATTCAAAATCAAAATTAGCATATCCCAAAATAGAAAAGTAGGCACGTAAGGACCCCTGCATGGCCTTGCTACATTACCGCAGAGACGTTTTTCAGAACGTGCCAAGAATTGGATTACATTTTCAAGTTATCCACAGTAGGTACACCGGCCTTGTTAAGTCGGTGACGGTAAGAAAACGTAACTAAATTTAAACGGATGGGTCCGTCTATCTGCTCGATCAAGTCTTTATTCCCCGATTTCCGAAGTTATCTCATACATTACTAGGAAAGAGGTAAAGTTTTTAGTTTGTATATGAAGTTATCTCTGGTAAGTTATATATTCGATTGTAAAATGTCTTGATAGTCTTGAACCTAACACGCTTGTTTCAGGTGTGAGCCTTTTTTCTATATATCATCTATTTTTTTGCATCGATAAATGATAATTTTAAGTTTGGCTTTGAAGAAACCTGTAAGGATTATGTATAACTATTAAGACATTATTAAAGAGCATATAACATTGCGTGTGTCAACGCTTTTGTCAAGTCGCATTGCATACTGAAAAAATATTAACAATCGACAAAACATAGACCGCGTCCGAGTGGCATCACTCGTTTTCAGAGCAGTATTGCCAAATCGTTATTTATGGTAACTTTTTTTTACCGTTACTAGTCTAAAATTGCTTCATTTTCGTTACTTTCTGAAATCTGGTTATAGACAATTTTTAACCAGTTTTTGTTCAAAAACTCGTCAAAACTTGGCTAAACGTTGTCAGACAAACGGATCATCATGATGTTTAGTACAACTGTTCTAACATATTTCATCTAATATTTTTATTCTTAAATGCTTACAATAAAGATCAAACCAACAATTTTTTGTGTCATATTAAATAATAAGCAGTCAGTTTCGAATTTATTGGGAATTAAAACTGCAATAAATCAATGAAATTACTAAATAACAATTTAATAATTATAAAAACTTTGAGCGTCACCGCCGCGGACGTACCACACTCAAAATCCTGAAGAAGGCTTCCGGTAGAAGCCGAAACATTGTCGATAGTGATATCGACTCATATTAAGTTCACGCTCAAACACCCGTGTCTTCATATAAAAATAATAATAATAAATTATCATATTTTTTTTTAATATAGCATCACTAGGAAATATTCTGTCATATTTGCTTATTCTTTATTTTATTTTTATTTATATTCGGTTACATAACTTTTTTTGTGCAAGATAAGTTTACATTTATAATACGATTTAATTAATATAGGCATCAAAATATGCATCCAAATCATAAAAACAGCCACAGAGCAGAAATTGATGATATTTGAGGGTATTTTGTTATAAATTTTGACACAAATTGGAAAACAACTATGATCTAATTTGTAGTCGGATTTTCATTTATCAGAGAACATGTTTTAAAATAAGAATACTTGCAAGAATCAAATAAACGTGGAAGCATTTTTTTTATTATAAGTATAGTATTTCAAACAGACATAACGTTTCAGATATACGAGTACATACTCGGAACAATAAGCAACTGCAGGTTCTTGAAAAGAGGTCTACCTAAGACCAAGAAAGCTACATTACAAATGCAATGCAGGTATTGTCTCCGAGAGTTTAAAATTATATCGATATGGCATGAATTATCCCATAGCAAATTGCCATAACTTAAAATTGATGAGACGTACCTAGCCATGGTAAGCTTGCAATAAAACGACTTTGCCCACGGCGGCTTCTTTATGTGAAATAACACCCCTTTCTTAATATTTTTTTTCCATTACAAATCTTATTAGTCAATTTATAATCAAAGAATATAATTTGATACACCCTAACACATTCATCAAAACCTGTAGAGTAAGATAGTTATAACGACAAGGTCTGTTTTACATAAAAATTATCAGTCTATTTTGGATATAAGTATTTGATAGTAATCCCCTTATAAATAGTTCATAAAACAGTTCTGGTTTTAAGAATGACACCTACTCTTTCTCATTGTTTTGTACGTAACTTTGATTTAAACGTTTGTATTAAACCAAATGTCGTTTAATGTAACATTAACTAAAATGGGGTTTCCATACACGATTGTTTTATTCGACGTTCAAAGTCATTTCTGCGTTTACATTTTTTTTATAGCTGATAGGCTAGCCACTATCTCACCTGATGGTAAGCGATGATGTGGTCGAAGATGTTGTTCAGGCTTACCTAGAATCATCCTATGCATCTTTGAGTAATAAGAAATGAATTTCGTAATAGAAAATGTTGAACCAATTTATTTTAAAGCTTTCTACTTACAATACAGCAGCCAAAGGAAATCGATCTTGCTTTTAAAATCTATTTCCATTTATCGGAACTCTACTTCAAAATTGCCTGTCAAACAGGATAGTTTGTCTATTTCACGGAATATGAGATTGAATTGAACAACATAAAAGTAGGTTTAACAAATTGATCCGCTCAAATCCTTCGCTTTTTCAGGTTTCTTTAAAAGTACTCGCGCCAAATAAAAACTTTGCAGTCTTGCATAAAAATAACTTTAATTTATTTAAAAATAAATAAATGGGGAGCTGTCAAAGTTTTCCATTATAGACCACTGTTGGTACGTGTTCTATCACTCTAAATTATCTAAGGTTAGAAATCTCAATTTGGTATATGATGTACCCGATTCTCTATTTAACCAAAAAGTACAGAAAAATTCGATTTATAATGTTGTTTGATGTGAAAGCATAGAGCAAAGATATTCTCGCACTATAAAGATATTCTTTTTAAAGTTATCGGACATTGAGGACATCGATTGCGACTAAGCGGTTGACTTAAACAGAACTCCGAGGCAGACAGCAAGCGTAGAACATATCTCTGAAATCAGAATTCTATAACGCTGTGGGCCCGGTGCCTTATGAACTCAGGTTGCTTAGTAATAAAGAAAACTACAATGTTTAACTAAACTTTGTAACAAAATCATACTTGAAGTAAGTCCTGGTGTAGCTGTCGCAGTCACAAATCAAGAATCTCCGACCTAGGACAAATATGGTCTCTCCTACGATGAGGTCCCTTGGAGCGTAGTACTCCGTTACTTCTTCTTCAGTTGTCTCCAATACGGTTGTGGGAAACGTCACTGAAACAAGAAAGACATGTTAGATACTTACTATTAACGTCTAACCTCAAATAAACCATGCAGTGAATGCAAAAGTATTCGTAGAGATACGTGTAACTTCTGCAAATTTTCATAGCATTATGTTAACATTCTCGTAGTAAAAGTATAATGGCGAAAAGCTTTTTACATTTACCAAAAAAGCAACGCGTTTAGAACGCGTTATACCATCGCATAACGCGTTCAGTATAATATCTTCAGTAATATCTTGGGAATACATAAGTCAGTATATAAGTGAAACAGCAAGAACAGTTTTCTATAAAATAGTGCACTAGAGAGAATACAAAATAAGTAAATTGGGCCATTAATTCCATTCTTTACTGGTACAATTTAGACCTTTATTGGACCACTATTTCATGTAACCTAGTACGCAGCAGTAATTTCAACCACCCCTGTGCGTAGAATCCGATTAATTTCTATAAATCTGGCTGTTTTTGCGACTTTAACAGCATTTTCATGCCTACCTCCAAAATTCCGGCGGCAACAAAAACTTGGACATTTAAGAGTTCCGCAGCGTAGTGATTACGGTGACGACGCTTTCTTCAGTTGCAATAATTCATAATCTCTTTAGTTAAGAACTTGGAGTAGGCACGGCCCGCCATCACTTCAAACTTTCATGGCTTAATCTTCTTAAAAGCGGCCTATTAATATAGAACGAGTACTTTATTTATTCGCGTTCAAATTATGATTATTACCAAAGTTAAACATTAAGTTACTGTTTTAATTAAGTTTATCAATTAAATGGGTACTTAGTTTCAACGCTATGACCTAGAAGTGAAAGTTTTTGTTGACAATAGTATATATCTAGTATTTGGCGGGTGTATTTCAGCTCAGCTAGCTGTCTGTAGGGATTTACTAGGTGCACTCGGGCGCGTTAACTCCAACAAAGTGGAACATCGAAAAGCTATTTGAAAAGTTAAAAATGCGGAAAAGGGAATTTTGCAGTGTTGATGGAATCGTTTAAGCTGTTTTCAAAGTCCATAATTTTGAGAACGAATAATAGAAATGGAAGTAATTGACACAGTTTGAGAATGTGTCTCAGATTATTCCGTCTATTCTGATCCGTTTGTTGCTGTTTTTCTTCACTTTTATTGTTCCTTATATCCATAAAATTGGATTATTTTATTCTACTCTTTCTAACTTTTTTTTTTATGCCTGATGGGTTAGCCTTTGACCACTATCTCACCTGATGGTAAGTGATGATGTGGTCGAAGATGTTGTACAGGCTAACCTAGAATTACTGGCTCTCAAGGACAGCTGCCGGAACACACCGTTAGGTGCTTGGCGACAGATTTTCAACTTGAGGGTGGTAGCTAGCCAGGCGGGCATTCGCAAAGTGCCCTACCACCATACTGTAACGACTGCCATCCTAAGACAACAACCGGGACCGACGGCTTAACGTGCCCTCCGAAGCACGGAAGCGCTCAGTAGTAATGTCACCAGCGGTCACCCATCCAACTCCTGACCGCGGCGGACGTTGCTTAACTTTGCTGATCGATTCAGAATGGCTAAGCAAACTTCGCTACGAGCGCTTCATATCAAGTTGTAATTACAAAATAACTATAAATACACGAGGGTATGGTATATTTTCTTCGTAAGCCACACAGGTATCGTTTTTAATGTCGTTTTATATTGGTATTTTCTAGCAGGCATTAACAAGCGGCATTGTAAGATCATTAGAGGTTTTTGTGTCTGCTCGTTTAGCGCCCGACCTTCATCGGTCGATCATGCGAAAAGAATTACTCCGTATATGTACAATAAGTAACATTTAAAATTCCTAACTAATAATATTTGTCGTAAAATATAATTACTAAATGTAGTTATTTAGTGCTTTATAGAGCAAACATTTTGTGCAAACTTATGTACTACAATTATTGAATAATGTTTTGCGATTTGCATTGATTATTATTAAAATAATAGTGATATAATTGAAAGAGTTTATTGTCGCTATTTATGTTTCTCACAGTTTGAGCAATTTCTAAGGAGCATCTTAGCTACGAACCACGCATTCGTACTGTTACACCTAATATATTGCTGACCTAGGCCCGAATCCCTCACAAACCTATTTACGCGTGGTCAGCGGTATTTTTCTGTATATAAACGGTGGCTTCCAAAATTAAGTGTTCAGATTTATTGTGATAACTCCAGGAGTCACCAGACTCAATACCTTCAATTCAGGTGGAACCTCTGCCCAAATTAGTAGCAAAAGTGAGTTGCGGGAACTTTTAAAGTCAAGTGTAAATTAATAATTTTATTTTTCAAATAAAACAAATGTGTGTGTATCCATAAGTTGTTTTTTTTTAAGACAACTGAATAGGTCCACACAACAGTACGACAGTTCGTAGCATATAGAAATGTGTGAAGCGTGCCATTCCCTCATGCTCACTACGATAGAAGATTTAAGTTTTTTTTTTACCAAGGATGCGTGGTCTTCCCTGTGTTCCCACACATGAAACATGAATTCCCACTTTGGTGCAGAGCGTTCCGTATTTTGATTGTATGTCAAAGACAACTAAGTACTCGTATAGGGTTGAGTTGTTCTTTAAAAATGTGTTTGATGAACAAAATTACGTAAGGCTTTCGACCGGAAATTGCTTTAGACGATGGTGGTTGCTGAGTTGAATGGCTGGTCGTAGATCATAGTGCTGTTGCATCCAAAGCATCGATTTAGGTGTCTGAACTGTTGTCTTTTTAACTATAAGTGTGATTACGCAATCGACGTACGTGTGTATGTATTTGCAATTATTTCAGTGAATTACATACACTATAATGCACCGTTTAAATTAACGTTCTGGAGAATGCTCGAGTGCTCATAGCGGATTTGTATTTGGTACTCAAGGATGTCCATTATTCGATTTGAATATAAATAATATTACTTTTTTTATTTTTGTTTTATTGCTGATAGGTCAGCCTTTGACCACAATCTCACGTGATAGTAAGTGATGATGTGGTCGAAGAAGGTGTTAACAGGCTTAACCTAGAATGACTGGCTCTCAAGGACAGCTGCCGGAACACACCGTTAGGTGCTTGGCGACAGATTTTCAACTTGAAGGTGGTCGCTAGCCAGGCGGGCATTCACAAAAATGCCCTACCACCATGCGGTGAAGCTCAAGCCCGCGGCGGGATTCGAACCATGGACCTGCTGCGCGGCAGTCCATAGCCAAAGCCACTGAGCTATCACTGCTTCAAAATGTATTCATATTATTAATATCATGTATTCATATTATTAATACCATGTATTCATATTATTAATACCAGGCTTTCGGTCAGATGAAGTCCAGTAGTCTGGCTGATGGTCGCATCATCTATGACGTTTGAAAATGGATACATTTCTAAGAACAGGAAAAAATTAAAATTAATATTCGACGAGATGTTCGATTGATAAAGATAATTGAAAAAAAAACAAATCTTCCTGCCTTGATTGCCAAAATCATTTTCTATAAATATTACTCACCTTTATATCAAGTATAAATTTAAAAAAAACATTCAATGTGGCGATGATTTGTATCTCATCACTATTTTAGACCATAAATGTACATGTATAACACTCAGTGCAGCATCACTTGGAAGTGCCTTTTAAATATATATGTAAAAGTTTTAGTTAGCGACGACTGGAAAGAGAAAAGAGAGGTATTTGCCATGCAATAGGACTAAAACGGCTTAAATAATTACAATAATACTTACTAGGTTTCTCTTTCCATTTTTTGGGCAGCTTAGTTTTTTTAAGAAGCATGGGGAATGGATCCTTCCCACCCCTCCCATCGTGGATTTCCTATAACAAACAAAAGAAATTGAAAAGGAATTTTGTTATATTATTCAATGTCTCTTATTTACTATCGAATTATTGAAAAGCTTTCAGTGATGTGGGCGACGACGATTTTTCACCGAGCCTTGGTAATTGGAGTGCGTCTTTTTTGGCTCCCTCCTGAGCTTCAATAAATATTCATTGTTCTGATTTTGCGAGTCTCGCCCTTGTTTTCAAATTAAAACCTGAAACTCTCTACGAAACTTATACAACATCAATTATTTCTCAATTCACTTTGTGACGAAATGTTTGCATTTATTAAAACTTTCTAATAGATACTGCGGTTGTTATAATATACCAACCTATCCGTATATCCAAAATAGGTATTATTTTCATGGTGGTAGTGCATTTACAAATACCCGCCTGGCAAGCTACCATCCTCAAGTATCTGTCGCCAAGCACCGAGAGCCAGTAATTCTAGGTTAGCCTGAATAACATCTTTGACCATATCATCACTTACCACCAGGTAGTGGTCAAAGGCTAACCTATCATGTATAAAAAAAATAATGACCTAATATAATATGTGTAAAACACATGATCGGTAGTTGATGGAGCATTGATGTACTTACTTAATAGTTTTATTTTTAGCCTTTCCATAAGGAATAAAAAATAGGTATAATATGTAATAGCTACGCTCCGCAGTTACGCTCACGTAGACAATGATATAACAATAATGATCAAACATGTGATGAGTACATCCTCTCTCACTCACTCACAAACATTCACATTTATAATAGCAGCGTGATAAATAAACAAATTAAAATCCTCATTCATTTTTTTATGCATCATAGGTAAGCCTTTGGCCACTATCTCACCTGATGGTGAGTGATGATATGGTCGAAGATGTTGTTCAGGCTAACCTAGAATTATTGGCTCTCAAGGACAGCTGCCAGAACACACCGTTAGGTGCTTGGCGACAGATTTTCTACTTGAGCTAGCCAGTGTGTGCTTCTCAGTCGGGCATTCACAAAATGCTCTACCACCATGCTGTAACAACTGCCATCTTAAGACAAAAACCGGGACCGACGGCTTAACGTGCCCTCCGAAGGACGGAAGCGCTTTGTAGTAATGTCACCAGCGGTCATCCATCCAAGTCATGACCGAGGTGGACGTTGCTTAACTTTGCTGATCGGTTCAGAATGGCTAAGCAAACTCCGCTACGAGCGCTTCAAATTATATTAAGTATACTTCTCTATATTATCAAAATATACTCAATACCTATTATAATCCTAATCTGCAGTAGTTGCCTCTACGGCGTAGGCCAAGTTTTAAATACAAAATCTTGTTATTTTTTACACGTGTTGTGTAGACTGCCAAATCGCCCGCTTGGCAGTACTTACTACCAAGCGTCACGACTGTCCATTACTGTTTTACTGTCACCATTCTCGTTGTGCACTGCGCTCGTCACTACGAAAAGCTAGTTCTTTTTTTTTCCTTTGTCCAGTATTTCACTTGCTTTAGTGCATCTTCATGCCTAAATACACAAGTGTTTGCACACTATTGGTTCGAGGCAATATATCTAAAACTACGGCGGTAACCATCAATATGGACTTTTGCTGAAGGGACCTGCCACCTGGTAAATTTATTCCAGCATTTTCCACCAAGGTATCACCACCGGTGGGATGATAGTTTTCGAAAAAACCTTTGGGCATAAAAGTGCCAGTAGGTATTTTTTGGAATAAACATGTCCACTGACCATGCTATGAAAACTTTAATTATAACTGTTTGAGTATAATTAATCTGCATCACTAAATATACAGCGAAGTATAAGGTGTCATTATGTTTTACGCAACGCAAAGGCCTCTGCGAGTTTCTCGTAATTGGTAATATTGTCTATGTCTCTGTATATTTCCATGCAATAACAATCATTCGAATGAATTAATTGTATAATTATTCAAACTAACTTATTGAGAAATCTTCTTATTGTTATATTATAGAATTAATTTATTGATTTCTTTATGTGAAATTTCATTTTAAGTTTGCTTGTTCTTCTTAGCCTTTGTTAATTCCTTTCTGGCGAAATAGGATTATAGTAAAGTTTTACTTACTATCTACATTGACCTACGCTATACTAGACGCGACATCTCAAACGAAAATAGTCAACCTGTGCAAGTATGCTCGCCAGCATACTCTCCCCCACAGGCAGTTGGGCACTCGTAAAGATTACACGCGCTTTACGTTCTAAAATTGTGTATTCAAAATATACAATTGATAATACACAATATTCGAATGTAAACTACGTGTAATTTTTACGAGTGCCCAGCTACGTGTGGGAGAGAGTATGCCGGCCAGCATACTTGCCCTGGTCGACTATTTTCGTTTGAGATGTCGCGTCTAGTATATATAGGTCAATGTTATTCTATTGATTTTATTTACTTGCTATAAATTTCATTCGTTTATATATTTTATATATGAATAAAATCAAGCAATTGTAAATTTGACTCATACACTGCGGGTTTCCTACCAAGCAACGAATGTAAGCACCTATCAAAAAATCCTTAGTTATATATTTAATACAGTTTAAAACCGTTAGCGGGAGTGCGGACCTTTAATACGAGTATTTCTTGTTATACGCTGGATATTGGACAGTTATCATATTAAGTTTGACACTTCTGAGTAACTATTACTGTTTTTAAGATACAGTAAAAATCCTGTATGAGGAGATCCGTTTTATGTTTTTTGTTATTTCGTACGAACAGACGAACGGATGGGTGGGCATACGGGCAGCCTAGGTTTTACTAAACTGGTCCCGTTTTCTAGCCCAGAAACTGAAAGAATTGTAACAAATAGAAAATCCCAACATTCCATAAAAAAACACAATTAGGGTCAAGCAATTTCATAATATTTAGCAGATAACGCTGTTAATTATTTTACATTGCGCTTTCACGGCTGTTTTTGTGCTAACTGCGCTGAGCGCTGCCGTATAATTGAAAGCACGTTAATTAAATGAAAATTATCAGAGTTGGGTTGTTGAGATTTTTATACCTAGTTTTGCGGCCAAAACGGATAACCTTTGACTACTTTACACTTATTGGTAATTGATAATGTGATCGAGGATGATAAACAGTTACGATACGATACGATAACTCTTTATTGACCCCCAGACCAGATAAAAAATGGAAACAATACATGGAATAGTAAACTTAAGTAGGTCCAATGGACGGTCTTATCGCTCACAGCGATCTCTTCCAGACAACCTTAGGATGGAAAGAAGTAAACCACAAAATATGGACGGTGGTGTTTTAACAATAAAATCACAAAATTGTGTATTACCATAAAAAAACAACTGCATAGATACAATTACAGTGTATGTATATTTTTTTATGCGATTACTTATAATCATTAATATTTTAAATAAAAATAAACACTAATTGTGAAACACACACTCACGTGAGTGTTTTGCCCTACGAATAAATATGAAAAGAAATAAAGGTCTCACACAGTTGCCGCTTTGATTTCGGAGTAATAAAATTCACAATTAACAAAACACGTACTATCTTCCATATTCTATTAGATTGGATAATTCATTTGGCGCTTAGAAGTGATCGGATCCGATTGGTCGCGTCAATGTATTGTTGTTACGCTGCACGGTACACATTTTATACACGCAATGTATTCACTTTTACATTGTTTGTTTTGATTTAAATGTGTTTTAACACCATGCAACCCTGTTTCATTTGTAAATACTGATACTCACTATGATTTATTTATTTATTGGCTATAATAAGAACGGCATAGCCACTTATACTTATTATTAAATTGTATATTGTAATATAGGGTTATTATACATACACGGCCAAAATTTGATCATAAAAAAAAACTAAAGATAAAAATTGCACAAATCATGATTTTATTATGTAGACTGTATGAGCAGAAAATGCATAACGTAAGCCCAAAATATGAAATATTCAATTGTTCGTGTACATTACATTACCCTATGTTCTAAATAATGGAACATAGCAATTGCTGTTTGGTGGCTGAATATGACTTGGCCAGGGGGGTATAAACACTCCTGAGATTCTTACGAGAACTCTTACAAGATACTTAATATAGTTTGGAGTTGTGGGCTAGATTGGCACCTTTGCATGTCTTTCCGTAGAAAATCCAACGCCTGCAATTTCTTTGTCAGTACTATCCAAGCCTAGACATTGACCCTTTAGACCTACCTGCTGCTAACGGTGGAGTCAATAGGCAAGGCTTTAGTAATTGGCGTATTCATATCAAGGTCACATACAATATAATATAATAGATTTTTTTGAGTTCATTGACAGGCTATTGGAATACACAAACTTTGAACTTCATTTTCTTGCCAAATTAATTAAATGAGTCCAAGACATTTGTTCGTTTTTGAACTAATGTCTACCTATATCTAAAATAGATACACATATGTTCGAGTATATGTTATTTATGTTAATGTTCAATAGAAGTCACAAAATGAATTATTATACGTAATATATGTAGTTACTTTTATGGCAACGGTGTCGTCTTGTAGGAAGTACAGCAACTTAAAGTCTTCTAATTCTCCGTTTTCGGCATCACGATTGTCCCAAACCACGTTGAACCTATAAATAATTATTTTTGATTAAAATGATGATAAAAACTTTCATCGCTGTAGGTGCAGAACAGAGTTACAATGCATGCAAAGATTTATACATCAATTTATTACATGTTCAATTGTGAGGAAAACTTTATGATGTTACCAAAATGCCATTATGCACATATATTCGCAAAAATTCTGCATTGAATGCCTTTCTTAGCAGTGAAGAGATAATATTTTGTCTAAAACACTGGTCTTAGACAAAATATTAATGATATTTTAATTTACTAAAAAGTAACGGCAAGGTTTCTCATAAAAAATCCGTAAACACAGAATGTAAAAAAATATTGGTATTTTTAAATACACTTAGAACTAAATAGCGGTTCCATCAGCATTCGGTCGCTTGTTTATATATATTGGTGTACAAGGTAGATATTGTACTATACCAAGCTTGAGATTTGCATATAATATTATCGTTTTTACGATAGGTCAAAAATCAAAACCGTCAAAAAAACACGTTTCATGTATGGGGACCCCTTTTATTTTATTTTTTTGTATTATTTTTTTTTTTAAGGCAATCTGCCTCATTACATTTGCTGTAAAATGTTATCCGGATATTCTATTACCGTCTCAAAGATTTTCTTTTTAAAGGAAGGACGGATAACCGAGACTTATACCGCATATGAACAAAAAGAATGGTTAGGTTATATTAGATTTGAAGTGTTTTATTTGGAAATCTTTAGCTCAAGAACTTAGAAAAAGTGGTTAGTTGAGGAAAGTTTTTATACTATTGACGATTTTTTGAAGAAAGGTTCGTGTCGCTTCTATGCATACAGAAATGCGTTGTAGGTTTTAAGTGACATTTATTTATTCAAACTCTATGATATTAATTATTTCACGTCTTATTTAATGCATTGTATATATAGATTAACGAAATGAATATTGATTTATGTATTCTGATTTACATATTTGTACACCAGAGGACTGGTAGACTGTAGAGAACTAAATTTATCTTAAGAACTATTTGTACCTACTTTTGACAAATAAATATTTGAAATATTGAAACAGAAGTTTAATTTTTTTTTCTTTTTTATGCTCCATGATGGAAAAAGAACGAGGTCCACCTGGTGTGACGCGTTAATCTCTGGCTATAACAGATGCAGTTTGTCTCAAGTGGCGAATTGTACTGTCTATCACCCTGATACATAAAGTTGTCAAGTTTCATTTGCCTGTAATTTCACCGGCAACCATACCCTTCAAACGGAAGACAATAATGCGAGTATTACATTACTGCTTTGCTGTAGACATAGGTAGGTATGGTGGTAATGGGTACTTCCCCGGACAAAATTCCACAAAGAGTTGCTGCACTGCAACTAATATTCTTATTATCTATGAATATACCGCACATGACTATAACCACATAACTTTAGCTCTCGTTGTAATTTTGTAACGTAAACCTCAGACTATACGTTATTACAAAATAAAATTATTAAAATGTTATGGTTGCATCATTGTAAATAAGTTCACAGCTAATAGCAAACAAGCTTATATCTATAAAAAAACTTTTTGAAAACAACCTTTTATTATGTTCTTGTTAGTAAAAAGAACTAAAAATACTCGCCATGATGAAGTCATCATTTGTACACACTTAAATTAGTGCTGATCTGATTTTCAGATATACGCGTAAACCTGTAGCACGGTGGAGGACACGATACTATTTATCTCTATTTAACACGCGCTTAGTTTCTGATGCAATTCAATAAAATCTCACGGAAATGATATTGCGGCTGGCAGCTTTATTACAAGCAGGAGTTAGTTTATCAAAGGCAAGATAGGTACAATATTTTATGATAATTACTTGAGTACCAAGCAATATCCCGATGAGTTTACCTCTGACTTTTAATGATTTCATCTTTAGGATAATCATAGCTCATTGTAAAGGAAAAACCTACAGAAGGTTGACTAAAACCAGCGTAGTATTCAAATCGATCGATAATAGTATCAGTTTTTACGAAGAATTCGAATTAATTGAAGTGTTAAATTTCATCTTTAGTTAATTGCCAAAAACCCTATTTGCAAACGAGTTAAAGACACTTTCGTATATACCTAACTGCTCAAGTCTACAAAGAGAGTCGCAGACAAACTTCTAGACACCGTAGACACGCAATTAATCTTGGAATATTCTCGTATATCGCTAACAAAATACGGAAAAGGACAAAAATAAAGCGTCAGCCAGACGCGTGTCCCAGCGGTGCCGCGGAGCCACCGGTGATTTATTAACATCCCAGGACTACGGTCGTGTTTATTATTATGACCGGGTATAAGATAACAAGACATTTACAAATTATCCATATGCTGCTGCATTGATTTATTTAATATTTTTTTAGTAGGTACTGGCTGGTATTTACAAGCTTTTATTTAGTTTCACCTGTGCCGATGTTTGTCATGAAATCTTGATTGAGCTGAAATTTTGCATACATGTAGAAATGGCGTGACAATGCAATATTATGATGACACGGTGCTGATCTGATGATGGAGCTGGAAGGTGGCTAATGGAACTTCGCAATGAAACGACTCAATCTCATCGAGTTTGGGCTCATTTGAATCGTCTAAACGAGTAGTTTTATAGTTGTTTTAATTAACAAAATCATAATAACTTATTATTAAATAAAAAAAAAGAATAAAGTTTTTTTTAAATTATAACTTGCGAAAATATAACATACTTACTAGCTTTCCGGGCGCGGCTCCGCCCGCGCGTATGTCGGTTATGGCGCGAAAACATTAACCTCTTTTTGCGCAGTCAGATAAAAACTATCCTATGTTTTTTCCCGGGTCTCAAACTATCTCCATACCAAATTTCATTCAAATCGATCCAGTAGTTTTGGCGTGAAAGCGTAACAGACAGACAGACAGAGTTACTTTCGCATTTATAATATTATAGTACTGAAGTACTGATTAGTAACATTACTTGGGTGTATGAGGGCATAATACTGTAATACTGAGTACCGAAATATGTCTTCTCTATCAACACAAAGAACGACAAAACAACACATTAAAATTAGGTTTTCGCTAACAGCTCACACACAAAGATATTTGTAAGAATTTTTGGCTTCGGTGCTGTGACCGGCGGCGTCTTTGATCGGGAACTAACTACGACCGCCTTTACCTATCAATGGGCTTGAAACTGTATGAATAAACAATATTTAAGCCCTGGTTAGAAAAGTTATCTGCCAGTTGAAAGATATAAGAGATGCCTTAAAAAAACCTTTATTCTGTAGATGAGCGTAATAGACGTCTACACTCTAAAGCAGGCATGGGCAACCTTTGGTGTGTTGCGTGCCAAACTTTACAATATTAATAAAGTCGTGGGTCAAAGCAATAAAAAAAATTGAGTCTAAAGTATGTTTTGAAGCAGAAATGGGTCAGTGGCTTTGGCTATGAACTGCCGCGCAGCAGGGCCATGGTACGAATCCCGCCGCGGGATTCGAACCATGGACTATGCATGGATCAAGAGCTTGAGCTTCACCGCATGGTGGAAGGGCATTTTGCGATTGCAAGCCTGGCTAGCGACCGCCCTCAATTAGAAAACCTGTCGCCAAGCACCTAACGGTGTGTTCCGGCTTGAGAGCCAGTAAAATTACAGGCACATGAGACTTAACAAATACGTCTCAAGGTGACGGGCGCAGTGCAATTCGTGACTTGTGACGAAATGCATCTGTTATGGGCAGAGGTTAGTCCGCTTAACATCAGGTGGGCCTCGAGCTTATTTCGTCACAGTAACATAAAATAAGTAACGGGAATATGAACAAAAACCAATCGAATGCAAGTTTATCGGGCGGGGATGGACTCATGAAAAACTGAATTGCCTGCACTTTTATTAAAAACTGTTATATATTAGTTTTCGTTTTGTAAAGTTACACTGACATTACTAGTATGAAGACTTAGTTACTTTTTGATAAAAACAGAATTTTCACTGATATATCAACTCAGTCAAGAAAGGGTGGATCCGGTCTATAATTAATTGTCTTGTAAAATCTTAAATTAGGTCGGGGAGGCTGTGAAAGGCTTTTAGTGTCGAAATTCATAATAAATGTAAACTGATAAATATCCATTGTGTAATATGCTATACTATATACTTACTAACATACCTTCCCGAAACAGTCTTATGGTACTCTTTATGCTTAAGTTTTGAATTTAAGGTATAGTTATTGTACTTATCTAAAAAAAGGTCGCCTATTTTTGAGAAAAATATTTTTTATCAGAGCTTTTGCTATATTGGGTCAAGAGCTTTCAAGTCTTTTTTTTCTATATATGATTGCAAGCACTATCGCTTGCTAAGCGAAAATCACATTTACAAATTATTGTAGTAAAATTTTTTTTATTTCAACAAAGATAATTTAACAATTATTTCTAACAGCTATAAGAACCATTCGTTGAACACAGGTCTCTTCCATTAGAGGCGTGCCATACGATCTGTTCTACGGGCACGTGCCTTTATAGTCCCCAGGCTTGACAGGCGTCTTGGGGATCGTAGTGGTAAGACGCCAGCTCTTCAGAATGTGTCATTTTGTGTTATATCCTACGAGTAGGTATAGTGAATAGTATATAAAATACCAAAAATCGACGATGTCGATGATGATATTACTATTGAGAAAGTTGATATATTATTACTACAACATATTACATAACTTTTTCGAATACCACCCTCTGTCCAATTATAAACTCTGTATGTGTCAAAAAATCTTTGAAAGAAATATAAAAAATGAGTTGATAGAAATATAATTAGTGTCATTAACGGCCTATGTTTATAAGAAAACTTACTGTTGTTCTGTCTTCATCAAAATGTATCGCAAGATCTTTGTGGTCACTGTAATTGTTTATGGTATTACTGTTTGGTTCGGTTTAATTGGCTATATAATAAGTTAAACTGCCCTTCGTCGCTTACAGAATTGAAAGTTTAAATGAAATGACAATGAAATATGAACAATTACATTTCAGAAAAGCACATGCAAAAAAGGATTTTTACATTTAGAAGACATTGGATAATTTTGATCGCGTCTTTGTCTGTCGATGAGTGATAAACATACAATACTAGTAGCGGCATACTTCAGCACGAGCAACCTCATATGCCTATATGTCTATACGTTCAACTTAAGGTCAGTAAACCCAACAAGAAATCTATATTCTTCTCGTACATTTGTAGAATTGAAGGGCACAACGTCGATATAAATAACGCATTTTAATATTAATAAACATATTTTTCAAATAAGAAAGAACCTCATGATTCGATGTGTCACTATTATGCTACACGGAAGTATATTTTTTAATTTTGAAATTGCCACCCAAAATTAATTTATATTCAAATGAAAATAAAAACCCTAATGCGTATTTTGGATAACCATACTCTATAGGCGTGGAAAAGTAAATGGCAATAGTCTAAGGCAGTGAACATCACTACCAAGTCGCGTTGAGAGTATCTGAAATAAATAGTAAAAACAATAAAACGATTAAAGCCGCGAGTAGTAAAGTCGAGTAGGTACTAAACAGGGAGCAGATGGGTTGGTGGCTGTGGCATGGAAAGCCGAGCACACAGAAAACCAGTAGGGATACTATGATGTTATGCTTAATCAAAATCAAAACGGTTCTAACTAGATTTTACAATTAATCTCTTTACTATTCAATGTGTCCTTTTAAAATTTGCATCGTCGTCGTCGTCCATATCAATCACGATGTTGTTTCAACTCTTTGTTTGAGCGTTACCGAGATTCTTTAAATTAAAATCATAGCGGTAACTTCAACCACCAGTCCGTTATCCGTACATTACACACTTACACATTTTGACAGTTGCTGTAGTAATCTATTTTAACATAAATGGATAGGCGGTTTTACTACTTTTCTTTGGAGATGTCAACCGGTCATAAGAATCTTGGAATGCCGTACGTGTCACTCAGAAACTAACTTATCTACATTTCACAATATTTGAAGCTAAACAATTTCAAAAACACAAACAAACTTTGAGATCCCTCAACCTGCATCTGCAAGTGCGAGCAATATGAATATTGGAAATAGAATCTTGGAAAGATAAGCAGGCTATGCTTTAAGACAAAAATCTGCCGTCTATATATAAAGTGCTCTTATGCCCCTTTCATGTTATACGTTTATCATGTTTCTATAATAAAGAAAATATGCGCTTAAATAGAAAAGCTGCGAATATACATGTAATAGAATAGTATAATTAGTAATAAATACAATAAATATGCATCCCATCCCATTGAGCCACGCGCGATATCTGTGGTTCGCAATCAGTTGCGATAGAAGAAAAATTATTCGTAGAACGAGAGTTGTCACTGGAAATTTAGTCATAAGTAACTACAAATTCAAGTATACACGCCAGTGTCATACGACCCCACCGCCAGAGTAACTCGACGTATAGTCATCCGGGACTATGGAAATCTGTTCAAAGAGGATAATTAAAAACATTTATATAGACCAAGGACTGTACAGCCACCCAAATTATAAGAATTTTCCGAAGGTTTTCAAGTGTAACGTGGCCCATGATGAAGCTGCTCTTGCCAAGCACGTTGTGTCTTTGTTACAGCCGTTAGTTAGAGAAACATCCAATAAAAGACTAACGTCATTTTGTGGAAATCCTTAGATGTCAGAAGTTGTAACTTGATGACTTATGATTTTGAATCACTCTTCATAAATGTTCCTATAACAGACTGCCTTAATAACAATTTACTCCTGGATCACATTGTTTTATTATAAAACTGTTTAAAAGGGAATAACTATTAGTACCGTGGACAGAATTATCTCCAGATATATGGCGTTGCCATTGATAGTCCTGTGGCACCAATGTTGGCTAATATCTAGATGGAACAAATCATTCGATTTGTTTCAGCTAGCTAAAATACCTTCTAGTTATAGACAATAGGGCTATACGGCTTAAACTGATACAATGTTGATGTGCTTAAACTGTTACAAGTGTTAAATAATTTACAATAATATTTTTGTAAAGTGGAGGTACAGTTAGTTGGTGTAGTAGTAAGAACACCAAAAGCAAGATTTCTAGCTTCTGTACTATTTGTTTGTGCATGTTCACTATCATTGTTGGTTTCCTAGGATAGCAGTGCCGTCACCGTTATATACTTTTGAAACTGTGATCAAAATCAACAAACATAAATTTGTATGCTGTTGTAATGCAGGGATATCTAAAAGAGTGAGACGCGACTCCCACTTGGCCCTTTTTTACGTTACAGTGTCAAATACCTCTAGGAAACCTTTCTGTTTACATACTTATGTCTATATAAACAAAACGGCGCGGTTCTCATGACATCATTTACCGCCATTAATCCTAGGAAACCAGAGCTTTAGCGGTTAATTTTCCCTTATTACACGATAAGGCTTAGTTTCGACGACGACTAAATGTATCACAAACTTTGGGAAAATAATAAGAAATATATAAAATATGTATGTATCTATAACATAATATTTATTTAGCCACATTACTCACACACATCCATGCTGACAAATGTAAACATATTGGATATTGGAAACCACTAAGGCAGCGTGAATATGCATAGCAGCATCAGCCACAGCCACAAAGGAGCCATATCATCGAATCAAGGGATTCCATTGTAGATTGAAACTTGGATGGAGACTACGCTTTATATTTCTGTATAGGCTCCCTAATTACATTCCAAGCGGCTTTTACAAAAAGGATAACATTCTTTACTGTTTGTGTAATATTGAGAGGGGTTGAAACCGCGGTAAGGCGCCAGCGGCGCTGCGGTCGGCGCCTGCTGATGTTCAACACACAGAACGTCGCCCTCATTCTCGCTAATATACTCTATAAATCTCACATAGTTTTTATCCTACTTTGTAATAAGCCTTTAGACCGCCTAAGTAGACTTGTTTTGCAACTAAAGATTTTTTTTGATCTCGTAACTATACAACAACTCAGAAGAACAAAACATATTAGATCAATATTTCTAAAAGGGTATGTGGAAGCGTTTAAGGTTTTATAGATACAGGTTATTGCTATTCATAATAAGGCATCCTATTGCAATGCGTTTGATTAATACAAACATGAGACATAAGTTGCGACAGATAGATGAGTAACGAAGTCACCCTTATCATGTAAGGATTACGTATCCTTTTACATATTTTAGAGGTACGGGACTGAAGTAATATAGATAGGTACCCTCTCATATGAAAAGATGTTTTATCAACGGAAATCGAATCCTCTATTTGACCTCTTGAACCAGCGCCGCCCATCGCTCTATAGAAATATCTGGATATTTTCTTTTTAAATTGTGTTTTACGACATTAAAAAATCATTGGAAATGGAAAAGTATTGGAATTGGTAATGAGTTGATTCAGACGTAACTTTGCGGAAATCCATATTTAATAATAATAAATATTTTAAGGTAACACCAAATCTTAATTATATTAATAAAACACTTTAAAATATATAAAAATATATCTAGTGATGATTCCGCCTAATTTTCCTGTCAAGCCGAGACGTGACGTCACAAATGCCACGCAGCCAAACCGGACGAATTTTCGACGCGATTCTATTCTACACGAAGCATCCTCAGGGGGTCTTGACTCTACGAGCGCACGACCGATCGTCCTCCTAAGTGTTTTAATAAAATATTGATTTGGTGTTTTCTTACAATATTATTTTTTGTGTTTGGTTGAAATTATACATATATGTACGAGTATGACTCATCAACATCATAATGCAGTCCTGTAATTTAAGAGACCAGGTCCAGACCACTAAGTCTCTTTAGCAAGAGTCTGTCTTGGTGTGTGTGCAGTCTGCAGTGTCAGATATTCTACCTGCAAGGCGTCAGGGGCACTATGGCAAGTAAAACTACTGAGCGTGAGACATAAGAACCAACTCGGAATGACGAGTGCAGTGAAGTGTCATGCAGGATGAGTACGGTGACATAAACATTTTTATTTTTTTTATGTATGTTTACAGATTGATCTTGTTAGGAGTCTTTATCATTAAAAAGAGTAAAAAACTTACGGTACCATGCTGATTTAAAACACCAACCTCACATTAGGATGGTCCGGCTTCCATAAGTTAATTCAGTCAATTCCGTTTTATGTTGGATTTTTTTATGTATTTCCCGTTATTATTTTACCACTTTTCTATTATATAATCTCATATTATAGATTAAGCCAAGTTTTTAAGATTTCAAAGCAACATTGGTACATACACTTCTTGAATATTTAGGTCCTAGTATTTATTCTGTATCTTAATTCGATATCTACGTCAGTCAGTGTTATCGTGTCTTTAGAAATAAATCATACTCAGTTGCAGTCATATCTTCTAGCAATATGCCCAGTACATGGCAAATCTGTGGTCATCCCTATTACATGGGGCCAAAAAACATAACTGGAAAAAAAAGGGTACTATACGACAACTCTACTAAATTATTTTAGTAAAATATAATATGGGATAACTCACGTGAATAAGCCAGATAGCTCCGACTATAGTTTCAACCACATTCGGCGGTCTTTTTCAAGGATAACTCGCCCGCGTTGACATCTCGCTTAGCACTTATTCACGAAAGCTATCCTGTATTATTTACTTAAATGAGTGAAAATCACGTTAGTCATTACAACAAAACTCTACTAACACCTTTTGATAGGTATATACATGCATAATGAGCTTATGTCGAATCATGTTATTGAAGACCTTGGCTTCTAGAATTAAACGCAGGACCACGACAAATCAGCTGAATACTAAATATGGATCTAAAAATTATGTATTCGAAACGAATGCCTAAGTGTTACATGAAACATGATGAATTCATTCATGGCGTATGTAAAATTCCCGGTTAAAGAATATAGGGACTGTTTTTTTATGTTACATATGCGAGAGAAAAAAGCGAATAATGAGCAGTATGCCATCCATATCAATGTAAATGGGTTGTAACTACACATTAGGCGCAAAACTTCTTAACATATTAACGCCTTGATCACCCCCAAAGACAGCGGAGATACTACCAAGTACCATCGAGAGGGAGATCTTCCTGATAGATATAAAACTGAGGCCAATACTTTTTGCAATTAAGTATGTTCATGTGTTGTCAGAGAACACATAATATTATTTCTATAGAATACCAACCCCTCATGAATGCAATAAGGGCACGAATATGATAATGATGATAGTCATACATTAGATACCCAACACATTCTCACTAATAAACTTTTTACGTTTAATTTACTATATGTCGCTTGTACGACTATACTCGTATGTAGTTCATAGGAAGGATATATTAGGTAAGTACTTTGGTAAATTACGAATCAGGATTTGGTAGTGAAATCGTAACCTCATTTAAAATTTTCATGGCAAACGCTGTAGGTATATCTGTACATACATAATAAATGTGGGCAATAGAATGCGTAAGTAGGTTTCCATATTTTCATTATAAAGAACTTGATATTTATGGCACGCCTACTTAGAATAAAAATCCCTGGAATGATATAGCCTCCTGTTTATGGATCATAAAAGACGGCTTCGGTCGGGAGACCGCTTGTCGAATGAAGAGGGAACTTTACGTAGGCACTTATAACGCGATATAATGATTCTCGCTTTGAGTATTGAAGGAAATGGAATGGAAAATTCCTGGAATAAAGTACCTTAACGTAATGATCAAAACGAAAATTGAGTTACGAACAAACCCCGATACGGCAAAATGGGTTGAGTCCTCTTACGTTCCTTTCAGTGAACACGCTTTTTATTGTAAGCACATAGTCGTATTTATTTATCATACATTTCATATTCCTATTGTCATATTCTTAGTAACGTTGAATGTTGACCAAACGTACGTTATTTGATACACGTACTAATATTATCTACTCGTATTTTTGTTTGTGATATGTATAGCTAAGTTAAATTTTTCTTTTTTACGTCTGATAGTTTTACATTTGATCAGCATCTGACATGTTGATAAGTAATAATGTGGTTGAGATTGGTTAGCAGGCGTAACGTAGAAGGTATTGGCTCTAAAGGACAGCACCCAAAGTACACCAATAAGTGCTTGGCGGCCTATTTTTTAGTTGAGGATGGTAGTTAGCCCGACGAGCACTCGCGAAATGCCCTACCACTTAGAGAGGTTAACCAGTATTTAATTAACCAAAAATAAAAGATAATTTTAGCTATAGTATATGTACAAGGAATAAAATATTTTTCCTTTTCTTCAAAGGGATCATATTCCAACTTTAAAATTGTTCCCAATGACACTGTCCATGTTCCGGATGTATCATAGTCTTTGTTGAGCACTTCTTAACTTACCCACGATAATTCACAATGTTTTTAACAGTAAATTATTAATTAATAATTTGAAAAATTATCTGTTAGCAACCCGTTATAATACTGCCTTCCGCGAAAATTAAAATGCGAAAAATGTGAGGGCTTACTGCGCTCAAACGTTGTTATTTAATTAAATTGTGCATTCTGCACAACGCTAATATGACGTGATACGAGTATAATTGCAGAATACATAAAATTTACATACAATTGATATAACTGGTATGCATAAAACACATTTAAGGGTATGCATCCATAATATTATAGTATGTACGTATTTAGACTACCTCTGCCTCTGGCTTTTTATATAAAGAATTCCAAAAGTTCTCAAAAGCTAGACAAAGTAAGAAGTTAAAAATAATTTTTCAAAAGATCCAAATATCTGTCGAAAAGCATTTATAAACAATGGGTGGGCCGGTTAAAAGAAAAAATCCAGCCAAGGGCCAGATTCACAAACCGAGGGTTCCGTACAAACTCACAACAAAATATTGTTGTTTAAGATATATAATAAAAAAAACTAGCCAAGAGTTAGTCGGGTCTCGCTATTTTTGGATCCAGCCCGTAAAAGATGTGTTGGTTTTCATTACAGCTTCAAAACTACCTACGTTATATATTCTCATTTTCAGCATTTGCTAGTCAAACAGACGATATGATTACATAATGAAATTTCCGATTTCTACCGAGCTTTTTAGGCACGCCGCGTATGTGTGCGTAAGTAAGGCACGCCAACAGCATCCGTCCCCGTCCGACGGCCGAAGAATTACTAAAGCGGATAGGGACAAAGCATCGCGGCTCTGGCTAAAATGGACGGAACATGCGTGAATTTGAGTATTTCCTTCGTATAATAAAAGCAAATACCTATTTGAAAAATGTAACGTATATACGTTATAGAAAACATGTTGTTTTTTTATTATTCAAATACGGATGACTCCCTGTTAAGTATTTACGCCATACTAAGGGTTTATTTCATTTTTTAGTTGTAACTTTGGATTTTTTTATCGATCGAGAAAATTTTAAGTAATCGTGTTTCCAAAGTATATGATTTATAGAATAAATCCTTAAATATAATATATATTAATTACCTATGTAATCTCAAAATTAAGAAATAAAGATACAGCAAGGGATCAAACGTACCACAATTACGTATCGCTGCCTCTGTGCAGGCTTAAGTTTCCGAGATTAATTCTGTTACAAAAATGGTCTCAAATTAATTAATTTGTTATAAATTTATTAATTAACTACTTGTAATTGGCCATCAGCACTTTTTAATTATGTACACAAATTAAATAATGTTTTGTAGCCTAGCTGTAAGTTTTCCGTAATTTTTTAAATAAAATTTACAACTTTCTCCCTTTCATTTATTGTTTTAGATAAGATTATGAATTTGTAATTTACTTACTTAATGAGCTCTTAACGATGACACCCCATAAGCTAAGGTGCTAGCTAGGCTTTTTCGGCTAGCTTCTCATGTATTGAGTAGAGCCCTCATTGAAAATTCACGAACACAACTGTTACATACAACTTTCCCTCACGCATGTTTGTCCTAGAAAAATGACGTTATTTCTACCTTAATTAAAAAAAATGAAGTACTTTCTGACCGGGAACTTATACTGCAAGAATGAAAATATTTTTTTAACTGATTTTTTACGCAATTAAAGTTACCAATAAAATAGGTTTTGCTTGACATTTTTATAACTGACAGCTTTGACCACTAAATCAACTGATGTTAAGTGAAGATATGGTCGAAAATGTTATCAAGCTAAATCTAAATCGTTTAATGAAATAATAATTTTATTAAGATAAAATTTATTATTTTGCAAAAATTAGGTATTATTTGATTTTCTATCTCTTCAGTTCTTGAGACTCTCATCGACATTTTGTCGCGACAACACTTACTTGATAAATTCGCTGTGTAATAATGTAAAAATATCCCACGTTCAATCGTAATTATGGCAACAAACATGCCACGAAATTTTCATTACAGGTGATTCAAACAGATTTAACAGTTATTATTGTTTGGCCGCAACGGTGGTGGCAACTGTCCGGCCTGAGGGGGTACCCACCCCGCGGAAGAGACTAACCACCGCGCCGGCCAGGGGTGGCAAGGCTAGATGCTTACCAAGAATTACCTCCATGTTAATTGCCGACTTTAATTACGTACACTTCGTACCGCTTACAGCCCCAACTGAGCCTTTTAAACTAACTTATTACAATGGATAGGTAGATTCTATTGTGATTTTAATGTAGCTTTCAAAGTGTATAATGCTGGTATTTGCGGTCCCAAGGGATTTCCCGGAATCAACTCTCTTCTTGAGGTATTGTGACGCTAGTATATGTATTATCTATTATTGACAATAGTATAACAGATATAGAAGTAAGAGCTGCTTTTGATATTGATAGCAGTAGAGGAGAGATAAAATACTATGAACTATATACAGCACTATATTATATACAATACTATACAACTATATACAGCTACTACCTCCCAGTTGGCAGCGTGCCCAGCATGTTGGCAGCATTGCCCCGTTGAATTCAAATGCTTATTCGTTGAGCCAAATATGTGCCAGCATTTTGATCACGCGTCGCATCGACCAAACGCTCAGATAAGTTTTGGAAAATACGATGAGCTCCCGGTCCCCACGGACCCAACGTCTCCACACCAAACGGCTTAAATATGTAACCCATACTGAGGTTAGCATATTTGCGCCGCTTGAGTTGCTCCGCCGAAGTAGCCGCAGCACCAGCCCTCACGTTGGATTGATTATTAAAAAGATAATGAATAGATTCAGGCGTTACTTTGCGGAAATCCATATTTAATAATAACAAATACTTTTAAAAGTATCCTAAAAAACATTAAATAATATTTAAATAAAACACTTAAAAAAGCATAAAATTATATATCTAGTGACAATTCCGCCTAATTTTCCTGTTATCTACGTGATGTCATAAACATCACGCAGCCTAACCGGAAGAATACCCGACTAGTTTCGCTTCTAAACGAAGCATCTTCAGGAGGTCTTGACTTACCGAGCGCACGATTGAGTCTCGATCGTGCGCTCGGTAAGTCAAGACCTCCTGAAGATGCTTCGTTTAGAAGCGAAACTAGTCGGGTATTCTTCCGGTTAGGCTGCGTGATGTTTATGACGTCACGTAGATAACAGGAAAATTAGGCGGAATTGTCACTAGATATATAATTTTATGCTTTTTTAAGTGTTTTATTTAAATATTATTTAATGTTTTTTAGGATACTTTTAAAAGTATTTGTTATTATTAAAAAGATTTTTATGTTATTTTCTTAGATAATATTTTCTGCAAATATAAATGTGCAGTTTTACTTCAGAAGATATTATACTCATATCTGTATATGTGATGAACATAACTTTTTGGTTTGAGACTATTTTCAAATTAAAAATACACTCAGATTGGTGTGAACAGTTGCCGTGTGACAGCTGTCACATTGACAGATGACGTATTTTTGATTTTTGCTTTTTCAATTAGAACTTATAACTTACATGAGACATGAATCTTAATGTGAGTTTTGGTTATGTCAGTTATTAGTTAATTAAGATAGCTGTCTCTGTATGAAAGGCTTTGTTTCATAATATTAAGACTAGATAATTGGTTCATCGCGGAAATCACTGAGTTCTATGATTCAAGATACACCTGAAACTTAAAATTACGATATCTTTTTAACTTTTGAATCTAGATTACAGGTTTTTAACAGAAAAGATATATCTTATTGAGATCTTCGTTTCAAATTACGGCTTTAAAATTTAAAATTGCTATATCTCTGAAAGCATTGATTCCAGACCACTAGTTTCTTAACAGAGGCGTAGTGTAGTAGTCCACTACAGATGCAGGTGTTCAATTGATGTCACATATACTTGAAGCCTGGGAGAGTTCACATGATGCTATTGGCGTATTTTGTGATCTTTCCAAGGCATTCGACTGTGTAGAACACTGCACTCTGATTCGTAAGCTTTCACACTATGGTGTTCGTGGGAAAGCTTTGAATCTAATAGAGTCATATCTGTCTGACAGGCTACAGATGGTTGGAATAAATGGCAATACTTCTTCCGGGTCTTTCGTAAAAATAGGTGTACCGCAGGGATCAATTTTGGGACCTTTTCTGTTCCTAGCGTATATTAATGATCTGCCTTGCATGGTCAAAGATTTCTGTGATATTGTTTTATTCGCGGATGATACCTCTCTGATTTTTAAAGTAGATAGGAAAGATAGTGAACTCATTCATGTAAATAATGTGTTATCTATGATCTCTGGATGGTTCGCCGCTAATAATTTTCTGTTAAATTCAAAAAAGACCAAATGTTTAAAGTTTTCATTACCAAATGTTCCTTATGTTGAACCAAACATTAAGCTTGGCCTAGATAAACTCTCTATTGACAAAGCGACAGTCTTTCTGGGAATCAAAATGGATTCAACTTTACAGTGGGATCCACATATACATGATCTAGCCGGAAGACTTAGTTCTGCTGCATATGCAGTTTGTAAGATAAGACAGTTAACAGATGTAGCTACTGCACGGCTAGTTTATTTCGCATACTTCCACAGTATTATGTCGTATGGTATATTGCTGTGGGGAGCTGCTGCTGAGATAGAGACAATCTTTATCTTACAAAAGCGTGCAATTCGAGTCATATATGAAATGGATCCTAGGGAATCTCTAAGGGATCTTTTTAAAGAAATTGATATATTAACTTTACCGAGTCTGTATATATTTGAAAATATTATGTATTTTCGGAAAAATTTGAGTAAATTTAAATTAAACAGTGACAACCATCATTACAACACTAGGAACAAATATAAATTAACGGTACCATGTTTTAGATTAGCAAAGACAAATAAAAGGTCCTTTTTAGGTAATTGTGTGCGGTTTTATAATAAAATTCCCGAACATATTACAATGCTCACAGAAGGAAAATTCAAATTGCACGTGAAAAATATTTTGATGAAGAAATCCTACTACACAGTTTGTGATTACTTAAACGACAAAAATGCTTGGAAAATTCCACCTCTGCCAAGCCATCACATGTCTCCTACGTTATTTAAACAAATATTGTAATAATTGTATTATATTGTTTATAACACATTGTAAAAAGACGTTTAAAAGAATGGCCCCGAGTTTCTTGCCCGTTCTTCTCGCAGTGGCTCTATAAACTTTTTTTGCTGAACGTGGCAGTACAATGTAGAATATTTCAATATTAAAATTTGTAATTGACCTTCATAAGAGCGTCGTAGACGCCTAAATTGAATAAATGATTTTGAATTTGAATTTGAATTTGAGTGCAGTTCACCAGTTTTGACGAACTGCATCTATTATAGGCAGAGATTACTGATTAATACCAAGTGGACCTAGTGCTTGTACAACAGCGGTATGAAAATTTTTGCTACTTTTCAAATTGATGCGTTTAACGGCCTACGAGCACATCTGTTCAAACTAAGTAACAAAACAGACTGTTCAACAGAAAAAAAATATGTTTAACTATTTGAGAATAAGGTTTAAAATTACTGGATCTAAGTAGTTTGATTTTAGATCTTAACTAAAAAGACAAGAGATATAATAACTAGAGATATAATACCTTGTTATTGGTTTTAACACGTATGATAAACGTAGTTTTTTTTATGCCTGATAAAGGCTGACCCCTTTGACCACTATCTCACCTGATGGTAAGTGATGATGTGGTCGAAGATGTTGTACAGGCTAACCTAGAATTACTGGCTCTTAAGGGCAGCTGCCGGAACACACCGTTAAGTGCTTGGTTACAGATTTTCAACTTGAGGGTGGTAGCAGGGCATTTGCAAAATGCCCTACTACCATGCTATAACGACTGCCATCCTAAGACAACAACCAGGAACGACTGCTAAACGTGCCCTCCGAAGCACGGAAGCGCACAGTAGTAATGTCACCAGCAGTCACCCATCCAAGTCATGACCGCGGCGGACGTTGCTTAACTTTGCTCATCGGTTAAGAACAGCTAAGGAAACTTCGCTACGAGCGCTTCAAAAATAGTGATAAAATCCTCTTTGTTTCTGATGATTCAAACAATTGTTTATGTCAATTATAGTTATTCTCAACATGTAAATTTTCTATTTTCACTTTTCCATAGTAGATTAAATCATGCACTTTCTTATTTTATAATGCCAAAGATCTTTAAATTTTGAAGAAAGAGCAGCAATTGTTGCCGAACGTGAGGCTGGTATAATCAGTGCGATATCGCGACATCTTAATGTAACTGGGGACATTTATTTATTAATGCATTCGTGCAAGCAAAAACCGATTTTAAGGTGACGAACCTTTTCATACCGTGACTGTGCAATCAGAGCATAGAGAAAACTATCTTTTATACCAAAAAGTTTTGCCTTATCGAGATCTTAATTTGAGATGACATCTGTCTTATTTTATAGAATCACATTAAAAGCCGACAGATGTCATCTTATATGAAAATAAGATCCATAATTTTGATATCTTTGGAAACTAAGTGTAGTATCAATAGTTTTTGAGATATAGCTCTTTTAACTTTGACAACCGTCATCTTAATTGAAAATTGTCAGTAAACTTAAAACACATACTTTGTAATCAAATGTCACTTTGATATAGATGTAACATCTAAGGCCTATAACCGTTAAATTCGTAAACCATTTGCAAGTCTAATTTGAAATCAGTATCTACTCATCTAAGACTTATTACTATCACATTTCAATTGCAAAGTTGTAAATAAATAATCATATTATAGTACCTACAAACATTAAAAACGTTATGATTGATACAAGATGTGATTTTGACAGGTGTCACCTTAAAGGTTACGCCGAGGTATTTAACGTTTAGATATTTCTTTATATTGATCAGTGTAGTACAGTCTTTTACTAGAAAGTTAAGTTAGACCTCGAATGCAGTTGTGTCATAAGGAACACTTCAAGTACAACTATGAGTTGTGCCAAGTTGTGCGTTAAGAAATAATATTTGGGATGGTATAACTAGTTGTGCATATTGATTGGTCCATAGGATATTCCTCTCATGACCGCAGCGGACGATACTTATCATAGTTAATCGGTTAAGAATGTCTAAGCAAGGTAGGGTACGAGCGCTTCAAAATTCAAAAGTTTAATATTTCCAATATCATAGAAGGCGTGAACATTGATACCTATTTATATTTAAACCAGATAACAGTGAAATAAGTATTGAAACATATTTTCCTCTTGGTAACTTAGAACTCATATAGATAACCTACTTTTAATGTAACTTTTCATCATCTGTACTAAACAAAACAACAATGTAAACCTTAAAAAGTAGGACCAGTTTTAAGTCATTCCAATATAATTGCAATCTAATTGAAATATATACTCACAGAGTGTTAAATTAAGCAGGTCGAGTTACAGAGTACAGCGATGCGGACTCTATTATAGATTCTTATGAGCGGGCAGCTTCAATTTCCACTGTTTACTTTCGTGAACGAGATGGGAGGATTGCCGCCATGAGAGGGGAAAAGGGGGCGGGAATGGCTTTCCCAGTTAATGGCTCAATTCTGCAAATACTTAAAGGTGCCAGTTTACGTTAAACATGCAAACAGTCGGTAGGTATCGAACGCTCAATATTGAAACCTGAAACGGATGTTTCGAGTAGGGTAGGCAACGTGAAATTCAGTTTCGCACCCAATTTAGACCGGTACAGTCAAGTCCAAAAGTGAAATTACATTCAACATCCCTTAATTTGAGAGTAGGTACTAAAAACGACGAGAAAATGTTATTTATGATGAACATAAACATTAATTGTATTCACTATGAACTTATTAATTTCTTAATTTTTATATTACTTTTAGGCTAGCCTTTGACCTTTATCTCACCTGATGATAAGTGATAATGCGGTTGAAGATGTTGTTGAGGGTAACCTGGACTTATTGGATTATTGGCTCTCAAGGACAGCTACCGGAACACACCGTTAGATTCGAGGCGATAGATTTTCTTCTTGGGGGTGGCTAACATTAGCAAAATATCGTACCATCATGGATATTCCTATAGGCAAAGGTGAATTTCGACATCGGATATAACGACAGAGCATGATATTTGACTAATTACCTGCCGACAACGTCGGCCGAGGTAGAAAATGCCGTTCCTGACGGCATTTTCTACCTCGTACTGCCCCTAAGTGCAACACGCTGCCATTTTAAGTATTTTCGAATCTATGCTTAATATATTTTAGCTTAGGCACCTACAAGAAAAGATAGTAGTCCTTCCTCATAAACTGGCAACGCATACTTCATACCTCTCTGGTTGTGCGTATCGCCATGGATTATAATGGTACAACATAGCTGCAATAAATCGCTACGGAAGTAGTAGACTTGGGAATATATTGACAAATAATAAATTTAATTAAATAGTGGAGAACTAATTTTCAAATAATACTTAATGATAATAATGTAGTTATTATCTAAAAGATAGTCTAGTTAATTATATAAACTAGACTAAAATATGAACCAGCATGAATCCTTGTTCACGCGATAATACGGGATAAGTAAGCCAATGTAATTTTCGTGCTGGAACTGATAATTTTGTAGTCATTACCGAACTTCCTATTACATATAGCATGCCACAAGGCAGCATATTGGGTCCCACACTTTTTTAATGTATATTAACAAGTTATGTTTGATAAAGCCACTTAAAGGTAAACTTATCTCATATGCGGATGACACAGTCTTAACATTTGCTGCTGACACATTAAGTATACAAAGCGGCTCAAGGTGGCTTCAATACTGTTACTACATGGCTTCATGAAAATATCGATAAAACAAAATGCTTAAGTTTTTTCATGCGTTATTTTGCACAAGATGTTGACCTACAAATTTTTGCACATAATTATTCATGCATCTCAACTAATTTGGAAAAATGTTCTTGTAAAACCTTATATTTTACAAATTCAGTTATGTATTTAGGAATTGTAATCGATAGAAATATAAATTTCAAAAATCAACAATCTTTGTGGAAGGGTCCGTAAAGTAATGTATATTTTAAAGAAGCTGAAACCATTAGCAACACCTGAGCTGATATGACAAGTCTACATAGCTGTATGCCAGACTTTGATAAATTACTGCATGTCTTCGTGGGGGTGCACCTAAAACAACGTTACTTGCCTTAGAACTCTCTCTAAGGGCTGTATTGAAGATCAGTACAGGCCGACCTTTTTTGTTCCCTACCACGCTTTTGTAAAGTTTCTGTGATGCCTTGACCGTTCGTCAACTTTTTATTGTCAATGTAATTTTTAATGCAACACAAAGCTACAAGTTATGACCAGCAAACTCAAACAAAATGGCGAAAATTTGACGTATGTTATCAAACTGAAAGAATCAATTCAGTTTTTGTAAAAAGATTTATACATTCTTAGGTCTCTATCTCTACAACACGTTAAACAGAAAATTTACTATATACGCGTTAGCAAATACGAATGCACAACATGGTTGAAGTCATTTTCATATGAATCAACTAAAGACCTTACTTAAACTAATTTCATAATGAGACCTGAAAGGCGGCACTCGAATTGATTATATAGCAAATTAATTAAAAGGAACTAAAATAAATTTATTTTGGCAACACAATGATACACCCTCTTACGCCCACACACACATTCTCATTATATACACAAATAAAGAGAAACACTAATCAAAAATAGACATAAATATTGTTAAAAATGAAAATTTATAATTAAAATACACTAACTCCTGTAATTGTATACCAATGCCATTCGGTAATATTATAAAAACTAACTCTCATTTCTGCTAAAGCTAAGCACTACTAAATTGATGTGAAATATAGATATTATTTTTATGCTAGATTTACACTACTATAGGGAAGAGCGCTGTATGCTGAAACAAAGGCCATAAGCCTAGATCGGCAGCAGATACCCATGAAACAAAATGTTAAATTTTTCTGGCGTAACAATATTTAAGATTGCAAAATTGTGATTTTATCTTGAATAAATGCTTCTTATCATTATTATTACAAACCTTATCTAAAAAGAAATGCTCATATAAATCGCAGTGAAGGTATACAATAACTTGCCAGATGACATTAAGAATATGTTTTTTTTTTTTTATTGCTGATAGGTTAGCTTTTGACCACAATCTCACCTGATGGTAAGTGATGATGTGGTCGAAGGTGTTAACAGGCTTAACCTAGAATTACTGGCTCTCAAGGACAGCTGCCGGAACACACCGTTAGATGCTAAGCGACAGATTTTCCACTTGAGGGTGGTCGCTAGCCAGGCGGGCATTCGCAAAAATGCCCTTCCACCACGCGGTGAAGCTCAAGCCCGCGGCGGGATTCGAACCATGGACCTGCTGCGCGGCAGTCCATAGCCAAAGCCACTGAGCCATCACTGCTTCAAAATGCAATGAATGCCAACATGTTAAAAGTTGGATTGCGTAAGTGATTGGTCGAGATGTGGTTTTCTTCAGTAAACGAATTTTTCAATTATAAATATATTGCAACATAATCATAATAAAATTTCATTGTAAACATAAACATAAAACATAAAAATCATTTATTGACATAATTGTGAACAATGTTAATTATGAAGCCTCTGGTCTTCGATGAAGTTTTACACTGTGTTACGAAGACCAGATCCTTCCCCAATGTGTGTCTATAAAAACAGAAATTATGCCATTACTTATACATTTTTTTTTCAAAATAGAGTTTTGTTGTTTTGTATGTGTGTGGAAGTGAATATATGTGAGGGGGTGTGAGGTGTGTTATGTAAGTGTGGTGTGTTATGTGTGTGGATGTGAATATATGTGAGGGGGAGTGAGGTGTGTTATGTGAGTGTGGTGTGTTATGTGATTGTGGCGAGTTATTATCCTTTAAAGGTTATCGAGTATGCTTTCAACATCATCATAGTCTAGTTGATTAAGCCATGTGAGTATAACTTTTTTAATTTTATTATTAGAGTATTTTTTTATGTTACTTTCATGATTTAGTTTTTTTAACTTATTGTACAGGTGCGGTGCCACATAGTCAAAGTGTCTCTGCGCAAATTTACTGCGGGCAAATGGCACTGGACAACGGTCGACGCGTTTATTTAACGTAGGTAAATGTGTGACTATATTTGCGTGATATCGTCTTAGGATTTGATATATATAAAGTTTTCTAACCGATAGGACCTGTGCTTTGCTGTATACCTCTGTGGTAGGATGTCTGCTGGGTAAGTACATAAGAACTTTTAAAACCGCTCTTTGAGCTCGTTCAACATTTATAAAATACGTTTTAGCAGCTAATCCCCAGACACAGATGCAGTAACTTATAATGCATTCACAGAGTGCTTTGTATGTTTGAATAAGTAAATCAAAGTGAGCGACTGCTCTTAAGTTCTTAAAAATATAAATGAGTTTTCTAATTCTTGCCGATAGTGTAGTTATATGAGATTTCCAGTTTAGATTACAATCTAATGTCACACCCAAATATTTAAGAGATTCTACTCTATTCAATTTTTCACAGGTACAGACGCTGTCTACATTTATGGTTCGACGATTACAAGGATACGTATGAATTGTTAGTTGGAAGTCAGAGTTTAGAGCTGTTGCGGCTGTTTTACTAAAGCAAATATACTTTGTCTTACTTGTGTTAAGAGACAACAGACTGTCTTCAAGCCAGGAGGTAACCTTAGAAAGGCCGGCTTCAGCTAATTCAATAACAGTTTCCCACGTCTTTTCATGGAATAGGAGGACCGTGTCATCAGCAAACATGAGGAGCTCCATTCCAGGCATACATGTTTTACAGAGCTCATTGATGTAAATGAGAAACAGGGTTGGTCCTAACGTGCTGCCTTGTGGAACACCATATCTGCTGAATCCGACGTCACTCTCATAGTCATTGACTCTTACCCTTTGCTCTCGGCAGGTTAGATAATCTTCAAACCATTGCAAAGCTACACCTCTAATGCCAGCGTTGTTTAACCTTGTTAAAAGGATAGGAATTGACACCGAATCAAAGGCTTTTTGCAGGTCAAGGAATACACCTACGCAGCACTCTCCATTATCTAGGTGGTCCTTAATAATAGTAGTTAGTTTTAGGACAGCGTCCTCTGTTGACTTTTTTTCTCTAAACCCGTACTGATTAGTGTTAAGTATATGATTTTTTTCAAGAAATTTAGTGAGGCGTTTATTGACGATTCTTTCAAATATCTTAGATAGTGCACTGAGCAGAGAAATTGGTCGATAATTTGTTGAATTACTTTTGTCACCAGTTTTATAAATAGGACATATTATTGCTTTCTTACAAAACTCAGGAAAAGTTCCTGATTCGAAGCTGAGGTTGCAAAGGTAAGTAATTGGGTCAGTGATATATGCAATAATTTCTTTAAGAGTAGCGGTAGTTACTTTATCCCAGCCTGGTGCACTAGCTGTTCGCAAATTATTTATAACAGATCTTACTTCATATACATCGGTGAGAAAAAGAGATAGAGAATTAAGTGGCTTATTATTGGATTCAGATATTTGTGCTAAATCTTGCTCACTTTTATCTACTCTGTTAAGAATTACTCTGGCTAAGTTGTGACCGACTGACACAAAAAAGTTATTTACGTCATTAAGTGATTTTTTAGGGTCAGAATGTATACTCAAAAGTTCAAAAGATGGTACATTACTTTTTTTAAAATTACAAACTTCTTTAATTATTTTCCACGTTTCCTTAATATTACCACTGTGTTGAATTAGTTTAGATGAGTAGTATTGCCTCTTTAATTTTTTTACTATTGTATTACACGTTTTTCTGTAGTCTAGGTATCTTTTCCTTATAGCTTCATTGTCAGGGTTCTGTTTTACTTTTTTATATAGTTTATCCCTTTTTCTGAGGCATTTGACAACTCCTATTGTAATCCAGGGCTTAAGCGGTCTATTTTTCTTCGAGCATCGAGTTATTTGAGAATTAATGTTAATGTATGTAATGAGACGAGAAGCAAAGAGTTTCATGGCAATATTCACATTTTTTAATTGATACAAGTCAGACCAAGTCTCTTTACCTAGTTGATTTTTTAATGTTTCATAATTTATCTTAATTTTATTATAAGTTATTTGTTTTCTTTCCAATTTAGTTTTATCTATAAATAACATAATGGGTGCATGATCTGTGACTAATTGCTCAAATACAATAGTTTTCCAACTGTTACTACATTTAACCATAAAATGGTCAATACATGTAGTTACTCTTGTTGGTCGGTTTATGCCTTGTCTCAACCCATACATCGCCATTAAGTTAAGGTACCTTAGTGAATTGTCCGTAAGATTATTAGGCATTAAATCTAAATTAATGTCTCCTGTTAAGATTATATTTTGACTTGAGACATTCTGGAGAACATATTCGATGGAATTTAAATAATTGGTAGGATTGCGGAAACATGGCGGTCTATAGGAACAAATTATTGAATATTGTTGGCCAATTGATATCAGTAGACAATTACCCTCTTCTATGTTTGGTTCTGAAAATGTAACTGCAATATCTTCATGAACGTATGCTACAACACCATCATTTTGATTTAGATATTTTTTTGTAAATGACATGTTATAATTATCAATAGATTGTGGGGGGTTATTCTTACTAGTCCAGCATTCGGTGCAAATAATAATGTCAATTTTAATATCAATGCTGGACAAAAAAGCTAAAAATATATCTAAATTACGATTAATACTGCGTATGTTCACGGATATTATCGAAAGAGAGCTATCATTGCTACGGTAAGTAAGGTTAAGGGCTTGAGAACATTGGCTAGGATCGCTTATTGTCATACATTCTGGGTTTCCTGTATTATCTACTTCTGTCAGTAAAAAACCATTAACATTATCCATTATTAAATAGCAAAGTAATCGAGTGCATCGAAATTGAGTATGTATAGAATTTCATTAAATTTAAATTATTGTGGAAAATTATAATATATTTTTGTATACATGTAGTATTTACTATTAAATTGTGTAAGTGTAAAAGTATGGTTCCAGTGCGAAAGCGACGTCGTGATTGTTTAAAATGAGTTACTATTTGTATGTGGTGTTTGTGTATATTTTGGGGCGTGAGTATTTTGTGATATGGACATGATTTTGTGTATATTTTTTTATGTGTATAACATACAAAACTTAATATTAATTTAAAAACAAATATAAAACAAAAAATATGAATTTTAGGTAAACGGTGTAAGCCCGCAGAGCGAATAAAAATATTTAGTCATCTTTTTAACTTTTCTAAGTCATCCTCGTTATTGACTCGTACAAGTGAAGCACCGTCCGCTTTTCTGAGATATATTTTGCCTCTTGATGCCCAGCAGTACCTAAATTCATTTCTTTTGGCGAAATCCCTGGCCAAGAAAAACAATTTTTTCGCCTGTACAGTCAAGCTTTCTGAAATGAATACTGGGATAGTAGGCCCGTCAAGCTTCAGGTTTGAGGTACTGAATTTACAGGTCGAGTACCTTTTATTGTACGTCTTGACGGAGCTAATAACACTGTCTCTCAGTATTACAGTGGAGAGCTCGACAATGATGGGCTGGCTCTTATCGTTCTTTGTATTGATGCGGTATACATCTTTGACATCTGCCGGTTGAATTGGAGTACTAAGTGCAATCCCTGCATTCGATACTATTTTTATAAGATCTGCCTTCGTTTCACCGTTTTTTTTCGGCACATTGCGTATTTCAATGCTTGAACTACGGAGACTTCGGTCTAATTGATCAACTCTAGACTCCAGCGATTGAATGTATGCACGATTCGCATTTTTTTCCTCCTCCAAAGTATTGATTTTCAATGTCATCTCGTCATACTTTTGAGATAAAAAGTCGATAGAACTTGAGATACCTGCGTTTTGTTCTGTGTGAGAATTTATGCCAAATTGGATCTTATCCATGAGGGCGGTAAATTTATCGTTTTGCTCCTTTAAGAGCGCGGTATATTTGTCGTCTTGCTCTCTTCTAAGCGTCGTAAATAGTTAAGTAAGTAATTGTCGTTTTTTTATTTACACAACAATTATTTTGTACCCATACATTGATTATTCTAATTACATTTTATCTCTTCATATTGGTATTGACGTTGCGATAATCTAATAATTTGCATGCTGTAATTGCAAAAAACATGCTCGGACCCTCGACCTGGCAACTGTATGTATATGTAATTATTTAGTACTGTAATATTGAGAATATAGGTAGTAATAACACATTACATAATAATTGTATATTACGAGTATTTTATATCTCACATAATTATATTAAGTACCTATGTTATATTATTTCTTACTAAAGTAACTACGGCAACCTACTTCCGCTTTTGGGGGCACCTCGCCTCCCTCTCTCCCTCTATGTCTTTTTTTCAATGGTGAACGTCTTCCGCGTATTGATGCGATGTGAAATAAATACAAACACGAGAGATCAAGGTAACCTGAATATATTCAAATTATATAAAGTCATTTTTTTGTCATTATTCAAAACTAACATAATTTTGTACATGACTGTCCAAAATGTATTACTTTGTAGGTGTAGGTAGTATGAAAAACTAAAAAATCGTGTTATTAAACATTCACTATGTTGAAACTTAATAGGTACAATTATACTCGTAGGTAGAATATTGCCTAATCGGACAACAATGTGGCAAATTGGGCAGGTACGAATATTAATCAGTTGGCAGTCTGCAGGTTTCCGCCAAATTACGTGGCCGCTGGATTATTTGAGCACATCGACCGATGCCATTGTTTACTCATGGGGATTGTCAGAGTCGACTTAATCCATTGTGGCTCTACCTAACTGAATGAAGTTACCGATCCAGAATTTGATTGGAAATGTTCCAGCTCTAAACAGCGTGAATTGGCTTTCGAAAACAATAATGACTATTGTAATAATAGATTCAACATCAATATTTGGCCCACGACTTAGATACAGTAGCGTTGGTGATGATCAGGATAAGTATCTATACCGAATTTAGTAACGACATTTACAATAAAGTAGATAGTAATAAAATGTATGAAATAACTTTCGCAGTCGGATACCTGCTGATTCAAACTTCATATTATCGTCCAACTTCTACATTGCACACTATTCAGTGATGGAAGTCAGGTTTTTTCTTCACTTATTTTCGTGATGCATAGGTACTGATTACAAGATAATTGTCAGTAACCAAAAATACTGTTCACCATCGGCAAAAATTGCAATTACTGTGATTTCTATATCATTTAGGTATACAATAGTATGTATGTAGTTTATTAAACAAGGGTCGAAAGGAATCAATAACCATACGAGCTATTTAGGCTATAGTCGGAGTAGGTATTGATGACTTTCCTGTCTACCCGACACTCTATACTTTTCATTCGAGATTGCAGTTAGTAAACTGCCATCTCGAACAGTCTTGTACCAGCGGCTGAACAGGCACCACCTAATCATAGCGTGTAACTTGTGACGTTGAAAGCGAAGACCGTGACCTAATCAGTGTACATCAGTGGTGCAAGATGACAGCAGTTTCTGACATACACATATCTCATAACTCATACGTTATGGAATACACGCCACAGTGAGGATGAGTTATGAACAGAGTGATATTATGAAGAGAGAACCCTCTCTTGGAGGCGAGAGTTCAGAAAGAAACTGGACACTATGAAAAAAAAAATTAATAATAATATTTTTTATAACAAAGAGGGCTTATGGCACCAAAGATAATAGTAAAAAACGTAAGTCCTATGTGTCCTGCTACCTACTCCACCACTGAAGATTATAGAAGATAAGTATTTACTTCGAAGTGATGTATACAAAAGCTATTTCAAGGCTTGTCACTTATTAATTTTTACCATAATAAGAGGGTGTTAATATAATACCACATGCTTTGAAAAACTAAAACGGTTAATGAAATACCCTGCTACCTTACACACCCGTAAACTCAAAAAGATTTTAAGTTTTAAGTAAAAATTACTAACATTGTTCCTAGCTCACTCTCTGTCTTACATGCTCAGTAATCATAGGAAAAGTCCTTAAGTTTTACTAATAAGTATAATTCGAGAGTGCAATTTCTCCGGCTCTGCAGGAAGAGCATCCCAGCAGCAGTTTTTGTGATGTAGTAACTAAATAATATGATTTAATTTATGCATCCAATGCGACGACCTCGATCAGTCAATTAAATTTCTGGTAACCTAATAATTAGGTTGGTTTATCCCGTATTTGGAAACTGCGCCTTTGGTAATGCTTATATTGGGCCTTGCTGAACTAACTGAATGATCAAATTTTTTCTTAGTCCCAATTCCATAGTGCCCTGTTCCCAACACTCCAACCCATGAGTGTTCTAGTGATTTGTGTCTTCTCATTTGCACGATACACAAATAAGAGCCCACGATATAAGAGCTCTGGCCATAGACCTGCTGATGAAATAATTATTCATTTGTCTACATATTTAAATTTAATTGAGAAATTATAGTAATTCGTGTAATAAAAAGATAAATTTTAGTTTAGAATCCGAATTGGAATTGATGATTTTCGCCCGTGTTTTAACTCTCCTTTTCATTTCGAATACAAGGAAGGCCAAAAGAACGAATGTTAAACCAACGTGAGGTCATCAAAACGCCACGTAGCCGGGATGGATGCGTGTATAGATCCTTATAGTATATTTAATATTGCCTTTATCAAGCCTTCAGGCTAATATTTCTTTTTTGGAGCTGCAAGTCCAGCTTTTACGATATTATGGTGGTCAGTGAACCGAAATCATTTAATGACATTTATTTAATTACCATCATTCAATCATTGTCAAAGAACATAAAACGGAGGCCTTTATTAGACAAGACTGGTTTACTCACGCTAGAACCTTCCCATCGTACTCCAGGAAACGACGCAGCCGATCATCGTGCACGTTCCTTTTAACAGGAGGTGGTACGTTCTTCCATCGCTCCTTTTCGGTGTACGCGTCTTCTGGCAATTCTTCTTCTTTGGACACTTCTATGCCCTGAGACTCCAGCCACTCCTGCAAAACATAGCCTACTTTAATTTTTGTATTTACCTGTAAAACGGCTATCCGCTGACAAAGGGATGTAAATAGCTGTTTTCGCGCTTATATTATATATATATAAATATAATTGATATATTGATATATGAAACATAAAATTATATATATATATAAATATAATTTTATGTTTCATCTTAGAAGCTCTAAAATCTGTATGGAAAAGTGCATTTTATCCGCTAGCTTAGAAAACATTTTGAAATTAAAATCTCTCTTATGCCCCTTCTTCTGTTCCTTTTTTAAGTTATATGAATGGATCCGATACAATTTGCTCGAATAAATGGTAATGCCATCCTATCCATACAAAAGAAAATGAATGAATCTTGCTATGGATTTTTAAGTTCATTCAACATAATATCTAAGAAAACAAACCGATCATTGTGTTTTTTTATTGCTAGATTATTAAAACGATCTTCCAACGAAATAGGAGCTTTAAGTGTGTGCGCGCGAAGTTGTTTATTATAATCGAGACGGGTTTTAGTGGACACTAAATGGGGTAGAGATTGTAATAAACAACGCGCACGAGTTTCATACGACGTTTTTCAACACACTTGGAGGGACGAATACGAAAATTTCGATACTAAAATATTTTCTTGATCTTTTTTTATAGCAATTATAATCTGATTAAGAAGGTTTATAATTAAATCTTCTATAGTTCTACTTCAGTACGTAAAAACTCTTTGGTTTTTTATATGAAAAACGAACGATACAAACTACAATCTCCTTGGTGAGAAGTGTGGAAACGTTGTTTTTTTTCTATTTAAAACACTAGTACGGTAATGTAAACAAAAAGCACAGCAGGAGTGCGTAATAGACTATACTATGACACAAAAATCGGTGCATTTAAAGGCCCTTTACGAGCGAGTGTGCTGAAAAAATAATTTCAAGCACTATCGCATTTTAAGTGAATTCATGTTGAAAAATATTTTGAGGACAAGCTTCTCAATTCTACGCATTTTTTTATATGTGATCTGCCTGTCTCTGTCCGGTGTGAGTGAACTTATTTGGATGATTATTCATTGTTTAAATTTTAAAAAATAATACATTGTCATGTCTATATCCCGAAGCAAAAAGCAGAAGTATTTAAACATCTCTGCCACTTATCGTATTTATTTTATTAAGAACTAGCTTTCCGGGCGCGGCTCCGCCCGCGCGTATGTCGGTTATCGCGCGTAAACATTGACCTCTTTTTGCGCAGTCGGATAAAAACTATCCTATGTTTTTTCCCGGGTCTCAAACTATCTCCATACCAAATTTCATTCAAATCGGTCCAGTAGTTTTGGCGTGAAAGCGTAACAGACAGACAGACAGACAGAGTTACTTTCGCATTTATAATATTAGTACTGATTAGTACTGATATAACATTGCATTAAAAAATGGAACATTTATAACGGAGACATTAACTTAAATACATGAACAAAAACTTAATAAGCCTAAATGATAGTTCAGTAACATAAATTAAGTTAGAAACTGACGTCTGTGGCGGGAAATTCAACATTTTTATATTTGTAGCTAGGTTTCATAATCATTGTACAAAATCATGGTGTTCGCAAGTTTAAAATCATATTGCTCGTATATTATCTTTAAAAATTCACATCAATCACATGATTAATTCTCGATCGTGCGCTCAAAGAGTCATGACCTCCTGAGGATGCTTCGTGTAGAAGCGAAAAATTCTTCTGGTTTGGCTGCGTGGCGTTTGTGACGTCACTTAGCAGGAATTTTGGATGGAATCGTCACTAGATATATTTTAAGTGTTTTATTAAAATATTAATTTAATGTTTTCTTATTATATTTTAAAATATTTGTTATGATTGCACAAGATTCCATAAGTTACCCCTAAAACTGTAAAAAAATAATTATTATTATGTTTACACGTAAGAAATGTAAATAATTCAATAACTATTTTAATAAAATGTATAAGATTTTGTGCAAACTATGATCCAAATCTATCGTTTTACGTGATAAAGTAGAAAAGTTAGACGATCTAATGACAAAACTAAAACAATAATAAAACTATGAATTTCCCGCCAAGGCGTTCAGCGTTCACCTTAAGATCATATTTTCATAATGTAAAATATAATATTTAAAAATGTAAAATAGAAAGTTGAATAGAAAATTTTGTGCATACAGATAAATCACTTACAAAATTGTAATCAAGGTACGGTGCACTTGAAATTAAGGCGCAGAAAAGTGCTAAATAGAACTAAAACAGATCGGTATTTTTGATTATATTTTCTAGGGCTAAGTAAAATCCTAAACACGTTTCCTGAAAATCTTCTCCATAGAATGAAATTGCAATGTTGGCTCTAAATTACGCTTTTAACGTAAATGTCTTAATTATTTATCAGTACTATTCTGTACTACTTAATATTATAAATGCGAAAGTGACTCTGTCTGTCTGTCTGTCTGTCTGTTACACTTTCACGCCAAAACTACTGGACCGATTTGAATGAAATTTGGTATGGAAATTGTTTGAGACCCGGGAAAAATATATTATATTAGATAGTTTTTATCCTACTGCGCAAAAAGAGGTTAATGTTTTTGCGCGATACACCGACATAGGCGCGGGCGGAGCCGCGCCCGGAAAGCTAGTGTATACAATAAAACTAAATGTAAATATACAAATATAAGTAAAGTATATAAGTAAATAAAAGTAGTAAGTAAAAAAAAGTACGTACACAAAAATATAACAATAAAATACAAAATCCTTACAGAGAGGGACAAGTTAAGTTACATTTTCGATTTAAGTTACTAGTTTTGTATTAATAAGCTTTCTTTCGTTTATCACCCCAACTTATCGCGATTTCACCATCGTTGTCTGTCTTTCATTATGCAGTCCGTTAGTGACGGAATTTCAGCATTTGACAGCGTCTTAATATATAAAATTTTGTATTTGTATATAAATGGTAGTGGTAATGGGTAAATGGTAATATGAGTAATTACTGGGCTCTGGTAATGATAATTTAGTGGTATATAGCATGCTAAGAAGAATATGAAGTGAGTGAAATTGCTTTCTAACGAGAACATATTTTGAAATATGACAATTCGTCACTTCGCCATCCCTTTAACGAGCACCCGCCATATTGGCTACCCGCTACCTATGGCGAGGAAATAGCAACGTTCGTGTGGGTATAGCTACCCATAGAAGTGTATAGAAGTCCGTTGCAGTTTCAGTGCTTCTTCTGGTTGGTCTGGCAGCTTCTGGTGTCTTGGAGCTTGATCTCGCTTCTCTACCCCCCGGACTGCCAACGGGTTTCGCATCGCACTCGTTGACTCGAATGAAACAAAGCTGCCCCATTATTTATATTTATAGAGACCATAACGTTAAGTAAATTTATTTTTGGGAAAAATTGGCTGTCGAATCGAAACTTCCGGAGATAAAGCTATTTAAATTTAACAACTGTTATCTGAAGTTGATTGTTTAAGATGAATAGTTTCCAAAATATTGCCGTATTGGTAAGCACTGTTTCCATGTGGAACTGCTACAGGAATAGTGAGTGTTGTAAAGGGTATTGTAGGCACACTAGGTTCGCACGTGATTTAAATTTCTCGAGTGTTATTGATAACTTAAGTAATTTTAACATTCTTCATTCATTCTTGATTCATCCTTTATTTTAACACTGGGCATATGTGCCTCCGTGGTGGAATTAGTTTTTTCGCGCGTTCGGCTGCTAACTGAAAGTTGGGTGGCTCAAGTCCACTCTCAAGTCAAGGGGGTAATATTTTTTGGAACTATTTATCATCTGTATGGAATCAACTGCACAGTTGATAATATGTATAAAATGGCCCTGGTATATTAATCTTGAACGGGTACACGGTTCACGGTAATTATTTAGATATCGGTAAATAAGTGATGACTATCACCAACCTTACTAAATATATGAGTAGGTATTAATGCACATATATGCACATATACGCACATATAATTTATATGAGCCTATGTGCAGCTTCTCACAATTTGTTTGCAATATGTAGAAATTGCTGTCACATGATTATTTAAGAATAACTACTTCACTTATTTTAAATTCCACACATGTTTTACATACATACATACATAAAATCAAGCCTCTTTCCCGTAGGGGTAGGCAGATACCAAAGAATTCCACTTACTACGATCTTTACCTTTCCTTTCGCTTCATCTACAGTCTACACTCATCAATCCTTTCATACATACGCAACGGTTTAGGTACTCCTGAACTCCTTCGGAACTTTCGCGTAGGTCTTCCCCTTACAACTTTTCCGTTCACTTGTCTTATGTATACCTGTTTAGTCACTCTCATTTCATTCATCCTCTCCACATATCCAAACCATCTTAACATTCTTTTCCCCTTTTTTGCCACTACATCCTCATTCACACCACATCGTTCCCTTATCACAATATTCATTATCCTGTCACTGTTTTACATATCATTGTTTAATCTGTGTAGCCTATCAGCAGTGTAGTATAATTAACTTCTTGCGTATTATGATATGAATGAAGAATATTGTGTGCTGGCTGCTATTAAGCTAAAAGCATTATTTCCGTAATATTGGGCCCGCATGCGAGCGCGTTGCTATGAGGCGAAGTGTAGGCACTATAAGCCTACATAAATAAAAGAGGTATGTTTAGCCCCATTTAGCAACTTTCTATCGTGGTTTATTCCCAATTGACTAATACCACTTAAGCCTTTATAGACTAACGAGTACCATTAAAATAATAATATGCAAGCATACATTAAACAGACCGTGAGCATCGCTCGTAACTCGTAGCCTGCCGACCGTTGCAGGCTGCAGGTAATTGTACAGTTTTCATACTCTGGCCTCTTTGGCGTCGTATTTTTCACGTTATAGTACTATTTACATAGTGCATGTGAATTTTGATACACTTACACGAACCTATGCAAAAGTTACTCAGTTCCTATCGTGAAATGGGCCTAAGGCATTGCCACGCTGCTGGAGGGAAAAATAAAAATTAACTGTAGCACTTCTTCGAACATCGTGTTAATCTTTTTCCTTTTTATTAATATACTTAGTAATTGTCTTTCAATGATGTTAAGTATCTTAAACTGATAAAATTACTATATACTTAACTATATAAGTACCTACCTTATTGTTATTGGTAGGACTTAGAAATACTTAAGTGTAAATATTAAGGAAAAACCTCACTCGTTGGTTATAACACGTTAGTTATAACTTACCACTTGCCTATATGTACCTAGTATTAGTTAAACGTCATTAAATATATATTTCAAACGCCTAGATTTATAACACCGGCCGGTTAGCGGTAAGACATTGAACTTGGATTATACAAACCAGTTGCCATCGTGAAGTTGTTAACGTTCATTTCAACTTTCGAAACGGAATCCGTTCGTTCTTTTATCATTCGTGCAGTGACTGACACCACCGCTTGACGATAACTTGTGTAATATATTGCTATCGCGTTTCATATACCGTACTACTATGGCTCCCGTATCGTTGGATAACTTGCTCGTGCAGACGTTTATTGTTCACTCGGCTATCCTAGCCCTCAAATTGCTGGCGGTAGCTCCCCTGACTTCCTTGAACCGCATGCTACGCGGTGTATTTTCCAACCCAGAAGACACAATATTTATTAAAGGTAGCAGAGTCAAGTACGATGAACCCAACATCGAGAGAGTACGCCGCGCACATCGCAACGATTTAGAAAATATACCGGCCTTTTGGATTTTGGGAGCACTTTACCTGACGACTGGTCCCGTGAATGCGTGGGCTACGCTTTTATTCCGTGCGTTTACTCTCGGCCGAGTTTTGCACACCATCGTGTATGCAGTTATTCCTTTGCCCCAGCCAGCAAGATTCCTCGCCTTTGTGGTTCCATACGTCGTCAATATCTACATGGGTCTGCAGATCGTACTGTTTTACATAACAGCTTTGTAAACAATTTTGGTTGTGTGAGACAAGTTGTGTTTTTTAATTAAATTTTATATCATATGCTAATTTCAAGTGGTTTAATTTAAATTTGGGTAATTTAATTATGTAGATTAAAAATATTTATGTGTATATGATTTATTTGGTTGTAAGGTTTCAGGATTTTTGTAAGACCATATTTGAATTGTATTATAAATCAATAATTAAGCAGGTAGGTAGATGATCTTGTTTTTGACCTGATTTTGAAAATTATGTTTTAAAATGTTTCTGTTATTTTAAATCAAAGACCAGCTCCTTTACTATAAATTTGCCTAATAAGCAACATTTGATGAAGGTAATATTATATTAATATTAACTACTAAGCATTTATACTTATAATTTTCTGTATATAATAAAAAAAACTACACAGTAAATGGTCAACTTAGTTTAATTATTACACCTAGAAACAAATTTCTTTGTTATTTGCAAAATTATTATGTATTTTTAATTAATAAATATGTAAGTAAAGTACCTACGCCCAGATTATTAAGTACTTAATTAGTGATTTGTTTTTCTTAGATAGGTAAATTGGTGTGGGTTCACTGTGATGACACATGGTAAAATCAATGACTTTCTATACACATGTGTATAGAAGGTCATTACGTAAAATTCAAAACAGTAAGTACATAGTTATGCATCCGCCCGAACCATCTATATTAGATTAGTAAGCGAATATTCCGCTGACTTAGCATTGTCAAGTTCCATAGAATGTATCCCACGACGATGCACTCTTGCATCGTCTCATAACAAGAATTATAAGACATAATAAATCGAGCCTCCAAATCGGCTGGACGTATTTCATAGTTTATATTTTAAATTAGTTTTAAAAACCCTTCCTTCCTAAACGGAAGCTTGACTACTTAGTACTGTACTGTAAGAAAAACAAAATGATAATTACTGAAAAACATGGGCATAGGTACCGACTTTACTCACATATTTCCATATCTATTTGTAGTAATGGACAAAATTAAAACTTTAAGAGTAGAGTGTACGGAGCCCCTTCCATACAAACGCAGTTTCGTCATATTTTAAATACTACCTAGAGTTCAACCTTGGTGAAATTTATTATGCATATTGGTAAGCCTAATATTTATGCTCCTGGCTTGTCAGTTTTTCGATTTATTATTTATTTTATCCCTAAATGTCAATATAACAATTCGCAAACAAAACTATTTTGCGAATTATTTATGTAAATACTTAATTTTACGGAAATCTGGCATACTAGAAGCATAGATATTAGGCTCATGGACATACATGCAAAGTTTCACCGAGCTTAAGGGTATATTTTAGACGAACGCCCCCATACAAAACGCAGCTCCAAACTCATTATAATAATAGCGAATAAAACTCAATGATTTTTTACCTACGTAATCACTATCCTAATATTTAGATCTGTGGTGCATCAGAATTCATTAAATTATAAAGTTTTGAAATTATACTAGCTCAAAAACTCGTAATTTTAGATAAAAGAAAGTCCCAACTTTAAGCAGTTCTTTCAAGAAAATTAAGCATGTTTTTAATATATACATTGCACCACAAACATGGGGAATATAATGTACATTCTATAATGGGAAGTTATTTATACATGTGTACTATATTTTTTTAATAAATCTGGAACTACGACTAACTCGCTCAAACTCTTAAAAACGAGTGTTATACACTAAACGGCTATACTAAAAATTTTAATTATTAGTCCAAAAAAAAAGAATTTAAGCCGGAAACGATAGGTCTATTAAGACACTATATTTACAAGCGAGTTTTTTTTTAAATAACAAGTTGAATTTATAAATAAGTTCACGCTTTGGTTGGCGGGTATATGCCCTTAAACGTTTAGTATTTAAAATATGACGATACCACGTTTGTATAGAAAGCGCCACAAGCACTCCAGCCTTAAATTGATAAGTTACATAAGCGGTTCCATTGTTTCTTGTACAATGTAAGGGAAAATACTTATGAATGGTAGGTTGTGTATATCTCTATGCTCTGAATTTTAAATAAGTTGGTACATAATATAATCTTTATGTCGATTATTAAATTGTTTTATTGTTGTGGTAATAAATGGAATAGCTACACGTCACAATGAATTATAAATACTCGTACCTAGCTCTTAACTCAGTTACTGTTATATGCTATCTTCAACGACACAAATCTAGCTCTAATTCGGAACACAGTAATGCGAACATTAGAAACTGCTGAGCGGTAGAAATAGGTATGGTGTCAGCTTAACCGCTACAACAACAAATACAAAAAATTGGCTAAGTGCGAGTCGGACTAGCGCATATTAAATCAAAAGAAGGTTAAAATATTAAGTCTAATGTTGTATAGCTAATGGCACGGAACCCTTCGTGCGCGAGTCCGACTCGCACTTGGTCAATTTTTTATTTTACCTAGCAGTTATGTATACGTGATGTTGTCAAAATTTCCGTAAGTACAAAGTATATTTTTAGAAAAGTAGTTTTTAATACAATTACGGACAATGAAATGCTGTGACAGGAGATTAAACAATGGTTTTGCTCAGTGTCTTTGAAAAGTTATAAGTTAAATAAACGACAAAGAAGTATAGCATCCTGTTGCATCATAACTTAAGGCACATTAATGTTTAGGGCATAACATGTTATTAACATTTTTAGTTTCTGAAAATGTAGAAGCTTGTGACCCAACCCGCACATAATCCAGCTAGCACATAGTCCCGACACAGCACATGCGATTTATTTATTTTGAACAACATGCCGAATTCAAATTTAAAGTCATTTATTCAATCTTGGCGTCTATGACGCTGTTATGAAAGTCAATTACAAAACTTTACTATTAAAATACTGAAGCGTTCAGCAAAACTGGTAAAAAGCCACCTCGAGAAGGACGGGCAAGACACTCGGGGCCTTTTCATTTTATATGTTTTTATTTTTTTACAATTTTTTAAAGCTATTTATTACATAGGTGATTGGCGGTGGTTGAGAAAAGATAGAATCTCCCAAGCATTATGATCTTCTAAATAATCACCAAGTTTATTTTTACCGCTTTTAAATTATATTTTTTTGTTACATGCAGCATGAATTTTTCTTCTACGATAACTGTAATAAATCTTTATGAATTTTATTATATAATCGCACACAATTACCTAATAAAAACTTTATTTGTCTGCGCTAATATAAAACCTGCGTCACCGCTACTTTATTTATATTCCGAGTTCTGTAATTGTAGTGCTCGCCACTTAATTTAAATTTACCTAAGTTATTTCGAGTATACAATATATTTTCAAGAATATAAATACTTGGCAATGTTAATGTTTTGATTTCTTTAAATAAAATCCCTCAGTGATTCTCTAGAATCTATTCCATACAAAGCATGAATTGCCATGTTTACAAGATAGAAGTATTTTTTATAGCTTATCGGCTAGCCTTTGACCACTATCTCACCAGATGGTAAGTGATGATGTGGTCGAAGATGTTGTTCAGGCTAGCCTCGAATTACTGGCTCTCAAGGACAGCTGCCACAACACACTGTTAGGTGCTTGGCGACAGATTTTCTACTTGAGGGTGGTAGCTAGCCAGGCGGGCATTCGTTAAATGCCCTACCACCTTGCTGTATCGACTGCCATCGTAAGACAACAACCGAGACCGACGTCTTAACGTGCCCTCCGAAGCACGGAAGCGCTCAGTAGTAATGTCACTAGCAGTCACCCATTCAACTCCTGACCGCGGCGGACATTGCTTAGCTTTGCTGATCGGTTCAGAATGGCTAAGCAAACGCCGCTACGAGCAGAGTTCGATTGCATAAGGTGGCCTCAGCCCTTTTAATATTAGTATAGGTCTTTAAATATCCTGTAATAAAAATGTATACCATCACCAAAAATAATGTACTTAATTGGCATTATCCATTCTTTACATTGCTACTGATACGTATGATTAGGACGATGACGTAAGCTACGGTTACCTAACTTTTTAATTATTCTGCATGATTCAATCCTTCATCTTTGAAAATTGTGATCTGATTTGTAACTCAACTAAATTCGTGGGGCGCACCTAAAATGTTGCGTAACTCATAAATAAAACAACTTGTATATCATGGTCGTTATATCATGGTGGTAGGGCATTTTGCGAATGCCCGCCTGCCTAGCTACCACCCTCTAGTAGAAAACCTGTCGCCAAGCACCTAACGGTGTGTTCCGGCAGCTGTTCTTGAGAGCCAGTAATTCTAGGTTAGCCTGAACAACATCTTCGACCACATCATCACTTACCATAAGGTGAGATAGTGGTCAAAGGCTAACCTATCAATAAAAAAAAAAAAAAAAAGATAGTGGTCAAAGGCTAACCTATCAAACATAAAAAAAAAATATATAAACAAATCGGACGTTCATTTTCGCTGCGTAATAGTGACTCCACATGATGACTGACGAACGATTTTGCCCTCCACTCCACGGTATCATACCTGCCTTATTTGTCGATAAGACAACATCCGTACTTCATTCGGTTGTTTTGTTACGTTCGTACTGGCTGGCTCATTCCGTGATATTTTTAAAAACTCTGCTAAGTTTGTTCTGAATTGAATCGATAGATTATAAAAAGTTTTTGTTAATAATGGCACTGTCACTAACAGATCCCGGCGTGCAAACGTACATCTTATACTCAGCGATACTCGCTTTGAAACTTCTGGCCATGTCAGTGTTCACCGGAGCGACGCGAAAAGCTAAGAAAGTCGTCTCCAACCCAGAGGACGAGAAATCCGGCTTGGGTAAAATTAAATTTGATGATCCTGATGTTGAAAGAATCCGAAGAGCGCACCTCAACGACCTGGAGAATATTCCTGCTTTCTGGATCATCGGTGCCTTGTACCTGACGACAGATCCTTTCGCTATGTGGGCCACCTTTCTGTTTAGAGTGTTTGCGGTGGCCAGGATAGTGCACACATTCGCGTATGCCGTCGTGCCAATACAGCGAGCTCGAGGTCTCTCCTGGTTCGCTGCATATCTCATTAATATTTACATGGGCGTGCAAGTTGTGCTATATTATATTACCGCAATATGATTTATGGTTAAGGAGTTAGCTCAAGGTTATTAAATATATTTCTGTTAATATATATTTTTTTACTGTTAGCACATTTAACATATTATAGCATTACGACAGCTCTATTAAAATATTTAGAAACATCGACAACGTCTTGTTTGGTTGCGTATAGATCAAAATAAAGAGGTTTGACATGTCTTGTAAAATATATAAATTGTTTTCATTTAGAGTATAAACAAAACCTGCTCATCTTCAAAATGTTATATGATAATTGTTTTAAGTACTTTTGATCTCATGTATAAAAGAAACAGTATCACTTTCAAATACTGGAACATCAACTTGGAAGTATAGTCTACCCAATAAAAAATATAATTATTTAAATCAGTTCACGATTGGCGGATGGCATAACAAACATACAAAGGAATACAGTCAAATTGGGAACCATTATCGAAATCAGTTAAAACTAATTTTTGTTCTCTTCAGGTTCGTATTCATAAATTCATTTGAAAGTTGAGATCGATCTCAAGATGCAGTTTTTGACAGATGTTCCATACATTAAACATCAAAGTGCATCTTAGGGTCACATAACTTGAGATGCATTTATGTATATGAGCCTTAATCAGTGATAAGAAGTAGGCTTTTTTAAAAACCTGTATGTACCCCGTAATATTATAGGTCTTTGAACAAGATTTAAACCTGAAAAAAATTATACCTATTCCTATTTTAGGTCGTTGAATATACATGCTGTTTTGTCGTACTACTTAACCTGGGTTAAGAGCTAACTAGTGCATAAGTTAAAAAATTAGACAGTTCTTACATAACTGTTAAGTGATAATGTATTAAAAGATGTTAGCAGGCTAATGCTAGAATAATTAGATTTGCCTCGCGAGACAGCAGCCTGGACTCACCATTGCGTGCTTAGGGTCAGCTGTACTACACGAGGGTAATATAGCGGAGTAGGTAACCTTGGTTCGAACTACTTATGTGCGATAACAATTATTTCGTAAGTTCGATGCTTCGAGGAATTACTCTGCTATCGCAAAATGTCGATGCGATGAACGATAGTTCGAAATAATTATGGTACTATATTACAGATAGGCCATCGTTCTACAGCGAAATTATTCTGTCGGTCGGTAGTATACTTATGTAGCTCCATCATTCTTTTTCACTCACATTCACAATTTACACTGACAGACACAATGTTTTGCAGAGTAATTCTTCGAAACATCGATCTTTCGAATAAATCTTCATCGCACATCAGTAGTTCGAACTTAGGAATGGACTGGATAAACCTATAAAACTTTTTAGCTTTCACAAAATGTCCTACGATTATATTGTGAAGCGGAGGCCCGTGGTAGGACTAGAACACCAGTAGTCTGTGACCAGACTTCAGCACTGTAGTGAACACTTAACTTCTATACGATAATGATAACCAGGCTCTCATGATCAAGATTTAGACATAATTTTATTCCCCTGGTAACGACTCGGGTGATAAACATTTCGTCACTATAAGTAGTATCTTAGTTTGTCTAAGGATTCCTGTGGAAGTTGTAGAAAACTTGATTGGATCATGTGCATTCTTCGGCCCCAAGAAGTGAGCATCTATAGTTGCCGAAAATAAAGAGACTCAAAAGTATAATCATCCAGGAACTACAGAGAAAGCGTTCCTGGGATTACTTAGGAGGATAGAATAGTTTATCGAGATTACATTATTAAGGAAACCAGCACGAGGTCCACCTGATGTTAAGTAATTACCTGTACTTATAACAGATGTATTTCGACACAATAGCGATGATCTGCACGGCGCGCGTCTTACTGAGACATACAGTTGTTAAGTACCATGTGCATGTAATTGTACTGGCTCTCAAGGAATGCCCCCGGACTGTTAGGTGCTTGGCGACATATTTTCTACTTGAGGGTGATAGTTAGCCTGAGGACCTGTGGCACGGCAATCCGTACGGATCGACTATCATTGCTATTGGTATATATTTGGTGATATTCCTACGTTACTCTTTTGTGGTTTATAACTTCAATAAGAACGTTGCAGTGCAAGTACCGTAAGTATGGCTCGAGTCGCTAAAATCAATAAATTATATTTTGTTCAAAAAGCAATAGTTACCTACGTTCAATACGAAGTATCTAAAATACAATTTGTCATAACACACACCTATTGTAAATTGTAATTTTTCAAACTTAATATACATAGGTACTATGTCTGTCATAGTATAGACTCCACAGAACATTTTCTCCCTCCAACATAGGCAGATAATATTTTGGTCATACGAACAAATAGCGGATTCTAGGATTGTGTTTCTTGCAATATTTATATAAGTACAATCAAATTTAATTGAAAAAAATAAGTACCTATATTAATTTCTTTGTATTAGAAAACGAATGACACAACCCAAGCGGCGGACCGGCGCGGCGACAAGCCGATGAACAGCCTGCACTCTGCACTCTGCAGTCAACCGTATTTGCTCTGTGAACTGTGATCGTACTATACATATTTAAACGTTAGTAGTACCTTTATTATGAAAGAGAACGAACAACAACAAACCTGCCCGTCATCGTGACTCTGTAGACTACCTACGTAAGCGGTGAGCGGCGAGCGTATTATTAGTTCACTATCTCGACAACACCATTCTGCTGTTACCGCGCGACTCGAGTACACCGCTGTTCACTTAGCCCGCGATAAATCATGGCGCTCTTGTTGTCACAGCCGGCTGTACAATCTTACATCGTTTACTCTGGAATCCTAGCGTTAAAAGTACTGGGAACCGCGCTCTTAACGTCGAAAGCAAGATACGCCAACAAAGCTTTCGCCAATCCTGAGGACGCTAAAGCGGCGAAAGGGAAAGTGAAGCTCGACGACCCAGATGTGGAAAGAGTAAGGCGAGCGCACCTCAACGACTTGGAGAATATTCCAGCTTTTTGGATCTTGGGAGCGTTGTTCGTGACTACGAGCCCTGAGGCTGCTTGGGCCACTTTGTTGTTTAGAATCTTCACTGCTGGTCGGGTGCTTCATACAATAGTATATGCTGTGAAGCCCCTGCCGCAACCCGCGCGAGCGATCGCGTTTGGAATCCCATATCTTATCAATATCTATATGGGAGTCAAGGTTGTTATGCACTACATATCTGCCTTGTAAACTTAACATTCCATTTATAAATCGTTATAGGTGTATTGTGAATTTCTGATAACACTTTGTAGGTACGTTGTTACTCAGAATGTTTAAAGTGTTTGGTTCAAAGGTGTTTCTAGAACTGTATGGATGGTGATTGAAGTGTTTAAATTAATGGCCGGGGAACAACGGCCAACTTGTTGCGTTGTCATGATATTTTATTTAATTACCCACGCATTCCAATAAGTGTATATAGTTTTGTTAATAAATAATAATATTGAATAGCGTCGATTATTTTCGGAGATTAAGGGACCTACCTAATATATTATTTTGATTAGGAAAAATTTACGTCATCAGTGAACGACGTTATTGATGTGAAGGACATAACTTACTTATGAAGGTATATTTAAATAATCAAATCATATTGAATGAATACTAATAAGTAATAACATATTTCCACTATTATATTTATTACCCGAATTCAATTAGGTATCATAGGTTTGTATTGAATAAATTATTACCGTTTAAAAATATGAACATAATGCAAGTTATATAACACACACCTATACAACTACGTACAAAATTATCTGATTGTTCCCCTTCAGATTTTTGTTTATACACAATACCTAATTATGTAAGGAATACTTAAGTCCCCTTAGATCGCGATGATATTTATATTCGACTAAATACTACCTACCTACTTAATAAAGTCCTCTTATACTCGTACATAAATAGTTACATACTATCTAAAACGTAAAATAGGTATATAATACGTATCTACTTGTGGTTACATATTATTATCACAAAACAAGATATGTGATCTGAAATCGGTACAAAGTGCCATTGAGTTTATATAAGATTATATTTTAAATATTAATTAATAATTTTCGGTCAATCAATAATTTTTACATGATTTCATACATGAAAGATGCAAAGCTACACATGTTTAAATAAATGCTATACTAGTTTACTGCTTACATAATATGTACAGCAGCCATCACGAATGTTTGAAAACTGAATATAATAATATTTTTTTCTTCAGAGATACTTCCTTTTAATTTTAGATGGATATAGATAGCCAAATAAATATTTTATTGTTCCTATTATACAAAGTAGTTATCATCTAAAAGTGTTGAGCAAATCTCAAACAACTTAACATATATAATTGAAAGCTGTAAAAATTGTTAATATAAACATTATATTATAGGGTTATAGGGTGCATGGGTATCTCAAAACCTTAGGTTACGAATTTAAAATTTTTATATTTTATTTATGATTATGAATCATCTTATCCAAAATCAATGTTTAATTAAACTCTTCTTGAACAGTTTTCATAAACTTAGTAATTTATCTAAATAAAATATAAACTTAGATACTCTTTGTAAGCCGGTTGTAAAGAAAAATCATTATTCTTTATCCGAAACCAATTTCCAAACTTTGTATCGAAAGAAGCAAAACCGGCAAATTGTGAGTCGGATTGTATTAAATATGCCGAACTTTTTTCACGAAAAATCCCAAAATGTAGATGCATACATGTTTGTCTTGCACTTGGCAGTTTTTTCCCTAAAACAGACTTGATTATATAATAAAAGCCAGTTTCAAAGACAAAAAACCGTAGCTATAATATCTACCTATAAGTATCTAGAGATGAAGCGATCACACATTTTTATAAACGTGATCTGCACATGACATCATATTTTATGACATTATAAATATATTAAGGTTAAAAACCGGTCAAGTGCGAGTTGGACTGACACACCGAAGGTTCACAGAATGTGTTGGAACGGAACATTCGGTACCATAAAATCGTTATTTTCTTTTTTTTTTATTGCTGATAGGTAAGCCTTTGACCATAATCTCACCTGATGGTAAGTGATGAGTGATGACGTAGTCGAAGGTGCTAACAGGCTTAACCTAGGCTCTCAAGGACAGCTGCCGAAACACACCGTTCGGTGCTTGGCGACAGATATTCTACTGGAGGGTGGTCGCTAGCTAGGCGGGTATTCGCAAAATGCCCTTCCTCCATGCGGTAAAACTCAAACCCGCGGCGGGATTCGAACCGTGGATCTGTTGCGCGGCATTCCAGCAAATGCCACTGAGCCATCACTCCTTCAAAAAATAGAGACTAAGATTCTTAGCGATAGTCCGAGTATAGAGTAATAAGCGCGAGTGCTCAATTAGGCGGTTTTGACTATTTATTGTTCTACGTTAGGTATTGGACCTTGGTCATACTAAGTTTGACTTTGCACCGAAAATTGCATATGACTACCGTCGTTTTACTGTCTTAAACATACAGTCCTTTAGGTCGGACGGACGGACTGACACCCGAGGCTTAGCAATAGGTTCCCGTAAACTAGTACGGAAATCTAAAAACCCGGAAAGCCATCGTACAAATAAATTCTTTTTACAATGTCTTCCCAGCCGAAGCATAAAGAGCAATTGAAGAGCACCACGTAAGTATACCTAGATACCTATCCTAGTTTATATAGTCAGTGCGGGCTTTATCCAGGAATGTTCCTTTGGCTATAAACACATTTATTTAAGCCCTCACGACCTCCCTTTGAGCTTTATTCGAAAAGCCATTCCAAGGTTTAACGGTGCCCATTCGCGTAGCATTATTATTGTGTTGTTATTGGAAAGGAGCAGTGGAATTATTAAAATTAAATTAATAAACGGGTTCCTATGTTTTAATTAATTATAATCAACGTACAAAGAAGGTAATTTAGAACCGTAGAAGTTTTATAATGTATACCTATTGTACACAATAACATACAATAGCTATCTGATTTTTAATAAGCATTTATTTTATGGTTAATTAGTATTTATGAAGTTCTTTATGGTTATTAGATACTTACCTACAAACCAAAAAAATATTTAAACCTACTAGCGGCCCGCCCCGTCTTCGCACGGGTAATTACGACTATAAATTGAGATGTAAGCTATCCTATCTTTCAATTTGGGTCAAATTGCACCCGGGGTGTAAGTCAAATTCAAAATTAATTCAGTAGTTTAGGAGTCTATCGCGGACAAACAACGTGACACGTAATTTTTGTATATAAGGATATAATAATATATTTATAAGGATTTTTTATGCTAAAGTTTAACTTTGGGTGAAAGAAACACAAAAGAATTTCATGATCACATAACTCAGTTCACGAAAAAACGAGTAAGACGAGGGTAAAAGTGTATAAGTCTTTCATATGTCGTTCTATATGTTCCCCCTATAAAAAAAGATTACTTAGGTACGCATTCTTATAACAGAAGTTTTTTTTTATCTACAATTAGAAATTCAGTCACCTAGCTCCCTCCAAGTAGAAAATCTATCGCCAAGCACCAAACAGTGTGTTTCCAGCACCTGTCATTGAGAGCCAGTAAGGGGGAGAATTACTGATTTTGGTGACTTTAAAGGTGATCTTTTCTTCAGAAGTTTTTTTTATGCCTGATAAGTTAGCCTTTGACCACTATCGCATCTGATGGTAAGTGATGATGTGGTCGGAGATGTTGTTCAGGCTAACCTAGAATTATATAGTAAAATATCGTCTTGTTCGCCAACTAGTGCTAAAAACCGATTTTGTATGGAAATTTAATCTGTGATCAAAACCAAAAAGCGTTTTTTTTCTTCTACGGGCTGTTGCAATATAAAACCTTAAAATAGCAGGACCTGACTCATTTAGCCTGTATTTAGGTCTTGCCTGGATAGTCTTTAAACAAGTTTAAGGCCATTAATGGATCTCAAGTACACGTGGTTCTTCAAAAGATCATTACATATAATTATGGATACAGAAAAAAGTATATGTTCTGTACGGACTTTTTGGCAACAAATATGTGCTGAAAATGCTATTTCATAACTTCTTAATTGAAAAAAAAATCTCGACCTATAATTCGCGCGTTTCGGACAAAATAGTTCGTACCCACCAAGTGCAGCTCTCATTGAGATTGAACTTTATTTCATTCATTTTTTATTTTACCTACGTTCCTACTCCTAATTGATCTAAATTGCCCTCTTTCACCTCACCCTATACTACATCGGCACATTTCCCATCGGTGTCAGGTAAAACTAGTCAAGGGCTAACCTGATAAAAATATTTCTTATTATTTTCTTAATGTTATTTATAAATTTTATATCAATAGTTTGGTCCATATTGTGGTTTTATGTAGGTACTACTCGTATATGTTACTTAAGTACTTCCAATTTAAATAATTAAAATAATGATCTTATTTTTTTACATTTTTAAGCTAACTGAATAAGCTTACTACATTACAACGACAGGAATGACATAATTATTTACAGAATTACGTACAAGGAAGTAAAAAAAAAACATTACAATATCTCAATCCCATAAATTCTACAATTCTGAATTAACGATTGTTTATCGCGACATTTTAAAGAAGATTATTATTTTAATAAGAAATTAAATTGTAATCTTTTAACTTGTTTAAGAGCCTGTTTCAGAATATTCGAGTAAGTTCCGGTTTTACTACCCAGAACATATTTATTAAACAAAACACTATCTTTGCGTTTCACTTAGCCTATCCATCGGTTAAAGCTTGAAACGAGTTGCATTGCATGTTAATACTGTCATTTTATCATTCAGTTATTTTATGTGTTGCATAGCAACCCGAAACTTTTGGGGCATTCTGAAACGGGCCCTAAATCTTTGAAATCAGTTACATACATACCTATAGGTGTACAGTAGGTATAATATAAACATACACATTATACGTAACTATGTACTATACTAATGCACTGTAGTAGTAGCTTCAACATAATAATTATATCATAGTGCCTATCTAGGTTGTAGGCAAGACATAGGTATAAGTTAAATAGATACATATAGATACTAGGTAGGTATGTAATATACTCCAAGTATCTAAGTAGCGAGAGAACCTAGCGAAGAAACCGCCTCTGCTCTGACCGTAATGTAATGACCAGCCGACGCTATATTGTAGTCTTTGCAGCAGGCGACGACCTTGTGCGCACAAACACAAACTTAATAACCTAAAAATAGGACGCCAGTGCCGCGTTCACGTGTTCTTAACTTCTCATTGCCTTTTTGTGCCACAACGCTCTCATTTATTAATCAGCATTTGGTAAGTTTTTGTTACTTTTTATTTACAATTGGCACTGAAACGTATAATTTACAAGCATATAGTGTGGTTAGTAATCTCAAGAGTTTTGCACGGTAATGAAGTTATGCCACACGCAGCTTGTGGTACGAAATATCAAATACCGCTATGGGTAACGGATCGGTGACACGATTTGGCTAGTCGGAGTTATTTTTAAGGTTAGATAAGGACAAAACATTCTAAAGGTCACTGTCCTGCCCGCACACCAATCTGAAGTTAGCGTGGCATTGATAACAAAACAAGTTCGACACATGTTTGGAAACTTCATAGCGATGCTGAAGATAGGTACCAATTAATGATACTGATTTTATTTTATTAACCTTCAGTAAAAGGAGGAGTTTCTCAATTCGACTGTATTTTTTTCCGTGTGTTATCACGTAACTTTTACAGAATGAACCGTATTCAATGTTTTTTTTATACACACTATTCGGAAGCTGGTGCTGTTTGTCATGCATGTGGTCCCATATAAATTTGAGTGATTGTGATCTGACGTATATAGTACCTACCTATTTGAGATATCCCTTATATTGCGTATTTAATTGGCTTTGACTACATTGATGATGTTTTAACTTATCGATGTAAAATGAACAAAAATAAAAACAATATTCCTAGGTTACGATGGTTTGGTTTATTTTCTTTTTGGTGCAGTTTTGTTTTAGAATAGGTATTATAGTTTATTTTGATAAAATTTACTCTGGTTGTATCCATTTATAATTAACTGTGGTAGGTCGCTCGCCTAAATGATATTCAGTATTCACACAGTGCAGTGGTGGAAATAAGTAATATAACAAATCATCTTCCTAATCTTATCTCAGTCACGTGGGGTATGTATTCTGTATCGGTAACACAAATGACAATAAAAGAACACATTGAATAGATGTTTTCCCATATTCTCCTGCACGAAAAGGACAGTTTTGGTGTTCAAAAAGTTCAAAAACCTAAGCGGGCGTGAGGTGAACTAAGGCCAAAACAAAACTGTTAAGTAGTTATGACCTGCAGGACTCCAAAAACTTTACTTGTAAATTTTAATGAAGTATAAACTAATATTTAGTTTTTACTTCACTAGAGAGAGAAAAACATTAGGTAAGAAACATTTTTTTAACTGACTTTAGCTCATTGGTGGTGTTGAAAAGTTGTTATGTTTGACACGAGAGCAAATTTTCTATACCAATTCTAGGCTTAACTAGGTAAGGCTAAAGAGTCACGGTGCAATTAGTATAAACTCTTCCTACTTTAGGCACTTTTTGCCGCATACATACTGTTTTTTATTTTAGAACTATATTCGCGACAGGATTGCAGACGTGTTGTAAAATCCACATTTCACCAGTTATTTTTATGGCCCAATTTGTATCGAGCCTATAGCCATCTACTGGCAACAATCCCATAACTTTGGCAAAGATTGATAGAACAATACTCACCTTTGTAAAAAGATCACAGGACACGGTGTGAAACACCTTGCCGTAGATGCAAATGTCCTTGCCGTTGTCCAAATCCTTCCAGTGCCAGTACTCGCCGATATCATTCTTCGGTATCTTTCCCCTTGTTACCAGCCTCCCTTGCCACAAGCCGGAGTTCTGTAACAATAAGACATTACCCCATTACTAGAACTTTGTATGAAGATAAGGCGCGAGCAAGAAAAGTAATATATCTTATTGTTATTGTATTATTCGCCAACACTACAACAAGAAAAATTACGTACGGATCGTGGACATCCACACTGAATGACATAATTGACTTAATTTTCTCCTAGAAGGAGCGAGTTGAACGCACACCTTGACGCGCCGCTGTAGCATCACGCGCCCCAAACCCCAGGTATCGAATTCGTTCAGAATTTGTGGTACATTGGCGCGGATAGTTTTTTTATTTTTTATTTATACCTACCTACCTAGTCTGTGGTCTTTGACCACTATCTCACATGGTAAGTAAAGATGCAGTCGAAGATTTTGTTTAGGCTAACCTAGAACTACTGGCTTTCAATGGACAGCTGCCAGAACACATCTTTAGTTGCTTAGATTTTATGCTTGAAGATGGTAGATAGCCAGACTACGCTCGCAAAATGCTCCACCTCCTTAGTAAAACGCCAATATATGTGCAATGAAAGTTTTCGCAAAATCACAATAAGTAAATATTATTTCAAAGACTATTAATTTTAAATAACTGGGTAGAAAAGTATAACTAATTATTACCATATGTACTTTATACTTTGCAATAGATAACATCAACCTACGTTTTAGTAATAAATTTCTTTGCATATTGAACATAGCATAAACCTACCCACAATATTTTGGCAGAAAATGTTGCGTTGTCTATATGTACTTACATACATACCTATATAATTATATACCTATTAGTTATTTTTGGCGAATTTTTCGAATTCGTGGAGTGGTTCACTGGTGACTTTTAATGCAGGTTTTTTTAAACCTATCTCAGGCACTAGTCTTCCAAAATGCATGATCGTAGACGTTTTATCATATATTTGCTTGTAATAGTTATAGTTTCTAAAACAAGACAGCTAAAATACCTTTTGTCAAGACTGTGAGATAACCTTTGTGGAAAAAAATAAATGCATATTATTATTATAATAATTTGTACAAAAATATATTATTAATAAAGAATGACTTTGCTGGTTACCGTATACTATATTGGCCGACCAAATCTTGACTTATTTAGACATTATAATAATACAGTTGTTACTTTTCAAATGACTATTTAGTTGCAAGCTGTATCTGTTTTTCTACACTTAATTAAATAACTTGCAAACCTTTTTAAGTAAATTTTAATGTAACAAACAACCTTTTAAAGAAATACATTTAATGAGTACTATTTCAGTCTCGGTAGCACGTAGGTAATTACGCGAAGAATGGGAAGTAAGACGATTAAATAAAGCTTTTAGCTTCAACTACAAACTTAAAAGCACTACTCTATTCTATTGTAAATATAAGTAGGTACATAAAGCTGGGCTTCGAAATAATGTAGTGTTTTTTAAGTTCATAAGCTTCGTCGACTAACAATACTTACATATTCTAAAGTACTTAAATAAAGTTATGTACGGACATTTAACAATCCGTGCTGAAGGTTTTTCATTACTGCTTAATTAATAGGTGAAAAAATCGGACGTGCAGCTGTTTTAATATTATTTTTAGGAATTACATTAAATATTTAATAATTAATATTAATATTACATCTACAGTTAAGAATTTTCACATATAACTTTCGTTTAAAATGTTATCAATTATATCCTTAACAATTATCTACCTGTTTAAAATTTCAAAATCGGACAATCGTATCCATGTGAAAAGTATTTTCTCTAAATTTCATGACACGAAGTTCGAGCCCACGACGGGAATTGGACCCTAGTCTCCCGTGTGCGACGGTAAATAGCTAATTTCATTGATAAAATGATCCCATTAGGTTTGCTCTTTTTACACTAGCTAGGCACCTTCTTATAGCGAGCCATTTTTGCTAATACAAAATTCAAAATACTGAATATTACCTATACATAGGTCGTTATTTCTATATGAAAACGTGCGCAATATATTGTCATTCTTTTGTTGTTCCTTATATGTACAATTATGTATATATTATATTATATTATGTATATATTATATATTATGTATATATTACAATTATCATTTATGTATATTATTTCATAAACATCAAGGCCTTCAACAAACCAAGCACCGTTCAGAATCAAGTATATCAGTAGAGATATTATAACAAGGATCAACGTATACTAAACTCATAATTCACCCCAGTCCCCCACCACGGCGCAGACAATGCGCTTCCCTGAGTTGTCGGCGGTTCGCATTCATTCATATGGTACCGAGACAAATGCGACCTCATTTGCCTTCTCTGAGATAAATATTATGCTAACCATATCGAGCCCATTTTCAAGAATACTGACATATAGAGTAATCATTTCAACTTTCACAAATTATCCTTCTCGTATTCATTATATATCTTATGTAAAAATTACAGAATTTGTTTTCTTCCTTATTATTTTTCTGGCATCGTCTTTTAAACCTCTTCTAAAAAAAGTCATTGAATCGACGTTTAGGGGAAGAGTGGGTATATTAGGTAGGGTTTCCGCGGTTGTCAAAAACTTAGCATAACAAAACCCGAAACGCTATTGTTATACTAGCTTAAGTTTACTTCCTAGCCTTCATATAGAGATTGGCCTCGACACGATTTCAAATTTTTGATTGCTATTTTCATTAAGAGCATTTATTTTCTTCTCCAGCAGGTCTGGACCGGACATATAAATTTTTTATCCCCCAGAACGTGGATAAAATTGTCTCCGTTTGAAAGAAAGGGAGAAGTTATCCTTATTTTAAGACGTGGTTATACAATAAATAACTAATTGAATAATATAGGGTGGCGTGCGTATTTATTTACGTAGGTGTATTTTAAAATTTACGTAAATTTAAAACAACGTGATAGATAGAATGGATTCATCAACCGTAGATACATGTTTATAGGAAAGCCCATACTCCGAGAGTTGAAAAAAATTCAAATGTTAGACGAATTTGATCTTCTCCCGGGGAGATAATACTTATATTGTCTCCAGTACGTGCTAGACCCGCTGGTTAGGCCCAAGGATCCACAAAGGATCTGGCGCCGGCGCGGGCATGTCATGGGCGTTTTTATACTCAATTCCAAATTTGTACTCAAAGAACGGAAAAAAGTGGCAATTTGAAAAAATCTAATGTTGTGAAATGTATCCTCGTATAGCGCGCCATTTTCACGTGCTTGTGATTGACGTCTGCTAGTGAAGCAAAACTGCGTGATGACACCAATTTCAACAAAGTGTTTTGTGAATTAATATAACAATATCTTTATATTGATGACTACAGTCTTTCTGATTATTGTAATATAAATGTTCAAGATAAAGTGTAGCAGGGGGTCAAAATCAGGATAGTAAACGCATTGCTCTAAACAGTCTGCAATCCTATCCTGATTGCCACAAAGGGTGCACCCAATACCGTCTAGGACTTTTTATATTGGTTTATTTGAAAAGAGCATCTTCGTCTTCTGTGAATTACATGCTGGACACATCGATATCAGACAATAGACTGTGGCCGACCGCTCTGATCGCATTCACGTCAATTGTTTCAGTGTCATTTCAGTGTCATGTCCTCGCCATGCCCACTCTTTTTCGAAACTTATACGTTGTTAAATAATATCCAGATGTTTTATACAATTCAGGCTTTGGTGCAGACAACCACGCTTGGCCAACGCCATATTCTATCTGGTTTGTGTCTTACAGAAACAGGTATTAATATTATCTTCTACTAAATAAAAAAAAACCTTTTTACCTAAATAGCTTCATCGCTAGCTTGTATAAAATCTACTTTACGTTTGATTTCTTCGAATACTCGCTGAGTAAAAGCTTATTGTTGAACCTAAATTGTTATAAAACATCTGGGTATTATATACAACATATAAGTTTCGAAAAAATCGATGTTATTCGCCAAATGTCGGGGGTATCCGATCGGCAAAATTTTATATATTTGCCAACAAAATAATGTATAAAAACGATGAAAAATAATAATTTAAAACTTAAAGTCGTATAAATTGACCATCGAAACCTAATTTAATCAAAATAAAATACTTACGATTCTTTCTCATGCTGCCGTTCGTAGAGCTATGAGACTTGCTTAGTCCGACAAAAAAACTGTAACGTGAGAATCGTTGGCTATTCACGCCACTACCACAACTAAATTGAATCTTTGTTTACACTGCATGTTCTACATTTAGATATACCTATTCATTTATTTTGTATGTGTATATATAACACTTAGAAGTATCCCGGGCTTCTCGCTGTCCGGGAAGACCCATCTTTGCACTATTTTTTTATAATTACATTCAGTTGCTTCAAGTTCAGCCAACAAAATTAAGTTTGGAAAATATTGGTTGATAGTATGCTCGTAGCTTGCCAGATCCGCAGGCCGTCGCTGACAATGCGCTGCGTTTCGGTATTGAGAACTCGTATTCAGACGGAGAAAAACGCGAGCTCATTTGCAAGCTCTTAGTTAAGCCTCTTAGCATTCACTATAGTGTCTGTTTTGAAGGGAACTCAGAAAAGTGGCGCACTTATGGAATCAGATAACGACTTTCGCGCTTAGTTAAGTAAGTATCCCTTACGTATTCATGACATCAATCTCTATAATTAAAGGTGGTTTTATCTCCGCATAAATCGCCTAAAGACCATCGTTTATGACCAATTACAAAAAAAATTTTGAGTACAACGTTTTGTGAACGAGTTCGTCCGGGGAAATACTGCTACCGTACCTACCTATTTCTGCCGCCAAGCAGTAATTACTGTGTTCCGGTTTGAAGGGTATGGATGCCGGTGAATTACAGCCACATGAGCAGGGCGAAGTTTTCAGTTTCTCACTTCTGACAAAATGCATCATCTGTCATGGGTATAGTTTTTTTTTTGTAATGCTGATAGGTAAGCCTTTGACCACAATCTCACCTGATGGTAAGTGATCCTAGAATTACTGGCTCTCAAGGACAGTTGCCGGAACACACCTTTAGGTACTTGCGGCGACAGATTTTCCACTTGAGGGTGGTCGCTAGCCAGGCGGGTATTCGCAAAAATGGCCTTCCACCATGCGGTGAAGCTCAGCCAGCGGCGGGATTCGAACCATGGACAGAAAAATGGCAGTCCATAGTCAAAGCCGCTGAGCTATCACTGCTTCAGAAACCACAGTTTACCACTTAACACCAGGCGGGCATCGTGCTCGTTCCGTCATAATCCCCTAAAATGGTTTTTATTTTTCGTATACGATTATTATGTCATCGTACCTACAAGGCTCGTAGCCCACCGGTTCTGGGGCTCGTTCCAGCAATGGCTTGGGCAAATATATCTCCTGGAACAACCTTTATAGTTTTTATTGTCAAAATATGAGTTTGATAGCAATGTTTTTAGGTGGTAAAATATTTCCTGCATGTTTTAGAAACCGGGTTTATTACGTAATCAAATAGATTTAGTAATCACTAATCTTTCGCTTAATTTGTACAAAATTTATTATTTATTCTAAAATCTGTCACTTTTGACAGTTAGCTAAGATTTAGCCCATTCAAAAGGTATTGTAAAATGTTTGCTAGGCAGAGCATAATTAGCTCTGACAGGTCGCCGAGAATGGGTATGATCAGAGATTTAATCTTGTCATAAACAAAATTAGCTAGATTGGAGTGCTATAGTCTATTTTTTTTAACAAACGAGTACCGAGTGTGTCTATCGCACATATCCGATATTGACAGAGTGAGATGGGTCATTGCCGTCATTGGTCAATGCCTTTGTTCTGGTTTTGAAATTATTAAGGCCCGTTCATATTGTATACTTGTAAAATTTACTGTTCGCGTTTATGATATAAAACAATATTGTAATAGTTTATAATTATATTATGCACTAGTACATATAAATCAAATAATTCTACAATTCTTGTTACCTTAAAAATTATCGTCATCCTTCTAATGAACTTTCTGCAGATACGTCAATAATAAATTGCTCTAACATATTTTGTACATGATTGTCGACTCCGTACATTTTTGTTTCTATCTTGGTTATCACATGATTGAGACATGGCCACCATTTTTATCTATCCTTTTTAGCTACTTCCTCCTTTTAACAAAAGAGTTCAGACTTCATAAATTTTATAACTTTTGTTATTTCCTGCCATAGCCCTGCACTTGAAACCAAACGAGTTCAATTGGATTGAGCTCACAGTGATACGTCGGCAAACGTAACGTATATAAAGTACGTTCGTGTGGAACGGACTTTATATTGATTACGTAGGCCAATAGCAACGCAGTAAAATTTTCAGTACTCGTCTGTTAAAAAAATAGACTATAGAATGGCGTGTATCCGCAGTTAGATCATAAAATTTGCGTTGGCCGAAGGAATGCTGGAACGTACCCCTGGAGTACGGCGCAAACAATGTTCTGCGCTGTCTGTGAAACGTATTCATAAAAATGCGCGTCCATTTGGCAGTTGCCAACCAAACTATTTCCAAGCAAGCCTACATATTCCGGGTTCATCTGACAAACAATGAACACAAGTCTTATCTAAAAAAAATTACAAGCATGCTCACTTACACATTAAGTTTAGAGCAAGTATTAATGTATAGGTGGATTTAGAGAGCAATATCTATGTAGGTATATAAAAGGAAGCCAGATCGATGGCGGTTAAGCGAGGTACATTTATTTTAATCCTACGACCGAGAACTTTGTTCAGAATCTATGGCAATTACAGGCTTATTGCCATAGACCCTGAAGCGCTCGTAGCGAAGTTTGCTTAGCCACTCCGAACCGATCAGCAAAGTTAAGCAACGTCCGCCGCGGTCATGACTTGGATGGGTGAGCGCTGGTGACATTACTACTGAGCGCTTCCGTGCTTCGGAGGGCACGTTAAGCCGTCGGTCCCGGTTGTTGTTTTAGGATGGCAGTCGTTATAGCATGGTGGTAGGGCATTTTGCGAGTACCCGCCTGGCTAGCTACCACCCTCAGGTGCAAAATCTGTCGCCAAGCACCTAACAGTGTGTTCCAGCAGCTGTCCTTGAGAGCCAGTAATTCTAGGTTAGTCTGAACAACATCTTCGACCTCATCATCACTTACCATCAGGTGAGATAGTGGTCAAAGGCTAACCTATCAAGCATAAAAAAAAAGACTGTACAAAGTTCCATAAGTTAAGACCTCTTTTCAGATATTTGATATAAATCTTGATTCTTGATTATATATACACTCGAGAGCAATGAATCCGGGTCACTTAAAGAATGTTAAAAATCTCGGAAACTAAAAATGATAGGTTAATGCAATAAATTGTATTTAATAGACAATGTAATACTCGATACACTCTGTGTCTTCCATCGTGCTTGTAGAGCATAAATTTTGATTCGTCGGAGAACATAATTTTTGACCAATCTTCAATACTCCAATTTACGTGGCTCTGGGCATATCTTAGTCTCGAAATACGATGCCCACGCTCCAGTTTAGGGCCGTTTGCAGGTCTAAGGGGTTTTAAGTTAGATTCAGCAAGCCGACGTCTTACTGTCCATGCACTTGGGTTACTTCCTCCGAGGCGTCGAAACTGATTGGTGAGTTCAGTTCCTGTGAGAAAGCGATTTCGAAGCATGGTGTTCACCAAGTATCGGTCTTCTCGTGCTGTGGTACACCTGGTTCTGCCCGTTCCTGGTCTGCGTAGGTTAGAACCAGTTTCTTCGTAACGTCGGAGAACTCTTTGTACTGTTGACAGCGACACACCGACAGTCCTGGCTGTATCGCGCTGACTCCGGCCGGTTTCCAGCATTGTAAGTATTCTGGTGCATTCTTCAGGCGTAAGCGACATAATTTCAGCTTGAATAATGAATATAGAGCACTATCAACATGGTTTATGTACCCACATAAATGACAGATTACAAACAAAAGCAAAACCAAATGCTGTAATTTCGTAGTTCCATCTTCGAAAGTGGCCCTTTTTCAAATTTGATTTTTTTATGATATAACTTTACAATAACTAAGAAGTTTTAATACCTTCATTTAAGGAGTATTACATTGTCTATTAAATACAATTTATTGCATTAACCTAGCATTTTTAGTTTCCGAGATTTTTAGGATTCTTTAAGTGACCCGGATTCATTGCTCTCGAGTGTAGTTCTTGACTGAGCTAGACAAACGTTTATACGACAAGGAGGGCATCTTAGCCATCGTATCTGCTATGTAAAATTTTTCATCGTATAAGTATAAATTGGTTAGTCTTTAAAAGAATTTAGCAGAGGTTGAGGAGAGGTTTTATGTATGAAGCAATGACCGGTTAAACATTTTTTTTAGAATAAAATACGTGAAAATATATATCAGTTCCGAATTCTAATTATATTTCATATTTTATGCCAAACTAAATATAATTATCACGTCTCAAGATTCACATCTTATGGACATATCATGTAACATACAAAAATAAATTAACAATAAAATTAAATTTTTCTGTTCTTCTGAGATCAATTTAATGCACTTGGTTCATAATACAACAATGACAACTCGTTTTGCCGTACGACGATGACTTCTATCAAATATCTTGATGAATTCATTATAATATTATCTGCACTTTTATTTCATGTTAAACATAGCCGGTTTTACTGACTGCAATGTTGATTTTAATAAATGATAAAAAGCCTTTTCATTCAATTGATGTAATATATTATAGTTTAAGGTTGTTTCGGTATTATGTTAATGTCAGAGAGGAATTGATGCTATGAAAAGCCCTACACTACACTTTAACAAACTTATTTTTTTTAAAAAAGCCTTATTCCAACCTTATAAAAAACGGGAGAAGCGGCACCCATGCGAAAACATGGCAATGTCTAATCAGGCGACGTCTTCTGATTGATTCTCAGTAGTGTGCATAAGTATGTATATTGCATGCTTGTCTTCCTGTCTTTGCCATTATTTAAAACATATCATATACAACAGTGAAGCCGTGTGCATGATATTATGCATAAATTTGTGCCATATTATATTGTGACATTAGAGCGAGCCCTATCTTTCTTTTTTATTTTAATCGATGATTGTGACTGAAAAAATGAAATTGGAATAAAAAAAACTAACCAATTGCGAGTTGGATTCACACACCAGGGGTTCGAAAACAACCCAGTATGTACCAAATAGTAGTTATTGCTTTATACAGTTAGATCTCCCTAACAGTATCCGACCTACACAATGTTGTTGAATGGATATCGTATTTTATTTTTGGCTATCTTCACATGATCTTTGATTCTTGTATTTGTTTTTACAATAGAGAAAAAAAATGTTAAAAACGCGTCTCTTTGGTTAGTATGTTTTATTTTTTCTGTTTAGCAATTAACCAACTATCGTATACCTAATTGTGTGAAAATTTTAACCGGATGCCTACTATGATTTTAGGGATACATTTCTTGGAGGACGGACCAGACGTACATTGAATTCTTATCCTATTTTCTATTATTTATGTCCTATTTTCTAATACGAAACCCTGAATAAAAGTTTCATTACCTTTCAAGATGTTCATCCTACTTCCTACTATTTATTATAAATGTGTAAGTATTGATGTATGGATGTTTGTTACTCTTTCACGCAAAAACTACCGAATGGATTTTAATGAAACTTTACAATAATGTCAGAATACACGTCAGAATAACACATAGGCTATAATTTATACAGATATTGTGTGAATTTTCCAAAAAATAACGATAAGTGTCAAGTAGGAAAAAACTCTGCCATAATGCTAGGTTAGGTTACCTATTCTGCTACAATTATTATTAATTGTCCTACAAAAAAGCCCGCGAGAGCATATATATTTTATGTGTAAGCTATTACCGCCAAACCGTGATACTATAATACTGTTTTCTTGGATCATGCATAAATACCATTAAAAAATTCAGTTTATTTCTAATGCACAAACAAATTGGTCCTTATCAAACTAATATTAAATTTGTGAGTGTGTATTTATGCACGTTGCTTCTTCGCGCTCAAATGGCTGGAATAAATTTGATGAAATTTGGTATGGAAATAGATGAGGCGCTGATATATAATACTTTTTATCATCATCATCCATCACCACGCGGGTGTACCCGCGGGGCGCAGCTAGTACTAAATATTTAAACGAACAATGAAATTTTTATTCGACTCGTTACTTGATACCGAACTAAGTATATAACGCACTTTGTCTCCATGGAAACAAAAAAAAAGATAAATAGAGGCAGAGTAAGCGGCGAAGTGCCGCAGGCGTCAGGCCCGCGCAGTGGAGTACGGACAGAAAGAGAGAGTTTTTTTTTCGTATGTGGTTCTTAGTTTATACTTTTTAATCTATTATCTAAGTAGTCAAGTGATAATGTGCTTGAAGAAGAACTTTCATACTAAGTTTAATAAAAATAACAAAATTAAACATATTATTTTATATCAGTCCAATTTATCTGTACGTAACCATTACGAAATTGAGCAAAACATTATTAATTATTATAATTGTAAAAAAAATATATCCGAAATTGGAACCGACTTCAACACTCAAAAGTGTGAAATAACTTGTTGAAGTCGGTACCATGATAGTTCAAAAGTACCTATTATCACAATATTGTGCGCATGGTACCGACTTCGACTTTTTGGTTAACAAATTTTTCACCCTTTTTAGTGACCCTTTCTACTTACGGGATCGATTGTCATTCATTGGCAATGACTATATCATCAAGATAGGAAAATCTATTTTTTTATTGGAGTGTAACTCAAAAACGGCTTGACCAATTTTGATGAAATTAAAATGTGACCACAGCACAAGCTTCAGCTTTCAAAAAAAATAATTTACAAACTCGCAACAAACAATCAAAATGAATCACTTAACAACTGACTGAACAAGCAATCTGAGGCAACAAACATAAAAAAACAGACGAATTGAGAACCTCTTCTTTTTTTAAAGTCAGTTAAAAATCCAAATATTGTGTGGTTACAGTTGGTATGGTTGATATCATTGCTAAAATTATTATTTTTCCTCTGCAACATACCCAGTAGGCCGCGCCATTATGTTTGTTTTCCCTGAAAGTTCTGAGACAGCTTCGATTGTATATTATTTAGTACATTGTTACAAAAATATTATAATATTTAATTTTCCAAAATAATGTATACAGTATATAATAATAGATTATGATACAAGTGTGCTGTGTTGGTTATTTCCACGATGCGGGATTGTAATGACCAATATGTTCACGAGTATCACGCGACGTTGTTCAACACACATGCGAGAAAAAAATACGAAAGTTTAATTAAAGAAACAATTACATTTAATAATAATAAATACTTTTAAAAGTATCCCAAAAAATCATTAAATAATATTTAAATAAAACACTTAAAAAAGCATAAGATTATATATCTAGTGACAATTCCGCCTAATTTTCCTTTTATTACTTAATGTTTTTTTAGGATACTTTTAAAAGTATTTATTATTAAATATGGATTTCCGCAAAGTAACGCCTGAATCTATTCATTACATTTAATAACTATTAATTAAGTGGCACTCAACAGTTTTTGCTGGCATTTCCCTGGTTAGTTTGTATTATTATAGATAATTTCATTTTTTAAATATGTAGTTACTTTGAGCTGCCGTGAATGAGAGCATTGTAGCTCTTCATCGTCATAGGAAGAAGAAGGCCGCGGTTCAGGGCAACACTTTTTAGTTTGTGGCTCTAAATAACCGCCAATATAACATAAGCTAGGTACATATTCTAGGTTAAGCCTGTTAACACCTTCGACCACATCATCACTTACCATCAGGTGAGATTGTGGTCAAGGGCTTACCTATCAGCAATAAAAAAAAATAAAAAAATAAGTAATCATGCCTATGTTCATTTCAACATAAGATTCTGTTACTGTGTTGGATTGCCACCCGCCTTGACGTTTTATGGTCAGTATATCGGCTCCTGTAACAGCCAGTAATATAGGTAGCTGAAGTTTTTCTAAAATTTTAGTGTAAGCATAGAACATATAATAATGTGTAAGAGTCAGCATCTGGTAATCCTCAAAACTTTGCGTTTTCTTTTGGCATGGCACCAAATTTGTGCCCATCAATAGGTTGAATCTTTTGTTGTACCTTTCCTATTAGTATTTTTTTTGTTGTTGAATACTTCTTTAATAGTACTGACAATAGTTCCGTTTCAAAAAAGACCACATTCAGATATATTCAATGTCACGGTTTTATATTGTATAATATATGGGCGGCAGTTCTAATCCTTTCTGATACCTATTATTGCTATGATGAACTTCTTTTAAAGTCTAAAGCATATTGCCTTATTTGTGGAGTTGCCTCAACGGAGAATTAAGTGGCTAAAATGACACCTTCATATTGGCTTTCTGTTAAAATTTCATATTTGGTCTATATTGGACGATATTCAATGATAATTTAGAGATTAAGACTTAAATAAGGCTTACTTTAATGAAAAAAACTATATTAGATAATATAAGGCAAAATTTCAACTATATAGGGCTAAATTAATACGCGGATAACTTTATACCATAAACCATTAAAATGTGATAGCCTTTCACTACCATAGGATTTCATAAAGATATTAAGTTAGTGGATTCCTGTTGTGGAAAAAAGAAAACTCTTTGGTTTGACATGTGACAGCTGTGGGCAAAGAAATAGTATGTATTATCGGCTGTATCAAAGGGGCCATATTTGTTTTTCGTTTCCAGAGCTAAGCCGCAAATTCGATGGTATATTCTTTAAACTTGGAATAGATTTTTTTCCTTTGCTGTAGCCCTCTACCTGATGTCGAAATTCATAAAAGCCAATACTAATACGGCAAATTTAAAACACTGTAATTTCTTTGGACGCAAGTTGTAATGTCTATCATATTTTGTTGGTTATAGAGATTAAAGTTATCCATGTATTAGTTACACCCAAGCTTAGTGAAATTGGCCCTATATAGGTGAGGCTCATACAACGTTTAAACTGAATTTTTATTCCAACGGTACATTTTCCCTCGTAGTGATCCATCTTAAATTGTGTCCCAGTCTGATTTGCTGCCGTCTCGCGTGCCAAGATGCTTACTAATTCATTATATTCCACGACATAAGGAGACGTTATTCCTTGAGTAATCAAGGACTTACACTGAAATAGTAAACAGTGATTACCTACTTTTCGTCGTTTCGACTAAGTGGCTCATATTCTCTTCTGAAGTGGTGGATAACAGTTTAATACACTTAGGTAGGTTTAGGTTAAGTAGGTAGTAGGTCCAGATAAGTTGTTAAATGCTTAATCCTTTTATAATTACGTATTATTATTTTGATTCCTATTACTTTGATACTTATGTGATCTATAACCTTCACTTTGAAAACTATCGCGAGTTTTATCCATATTAACTTATTATTAAACGGCTAGGAACCGCGTTATATTTACCGGAAAGATTCCGACCAGTTTCGGACTGTTTTGAAGTCCTTCGTCTGCGAGTTACGATTGCGCGAAGCGACGAGCACGGGCCTCAGCGCGTAACTGACGTTGCGATGGCGCTGTCTGCTCCGGCCATGGACTTTCATCTATGGACTGGAAATACCTACAAAATAAACGTGTATACCTACTTTCCAAAAGGGCAAGTCAAATGGCTGCGATCTGAGTTGCTCTCTTGAAATAACGTTTTTATCGATATCGATAAATTATGATATGACACATTGAATAAAAATCCCACATGGAGGTATTAATTAATATATTTTCAGAATCAGAACATACCAGTATACGGGTCAGGGTATCCTTGGCCGACAAAGAATATCTACGTACTTACTCCTATTATTGTATGATAAATATGACAGTATAAAATATTCTGATAGCACAGAAACCTAATGAACGCGCACACGGAATTGAGCCACATAAATGGCTCAAACATGTAATGGACGCGAAAGCTGTTAAAATTAATGTTAATATTAATACATTATAATTTCAGGCGGCCATGGCACGTGGAGTTTGATTATCATATTATTTAGTCAGTTTAGGGTAGCATATCGGTAAACTTTCTGTTTATACCGAATTAAGATGGTATAGTGCCCTGTAAAACGCCTAATGAGTGGCACACCCTATCGATATCGAAATGAGGTAATAGTACGCTGCTCATTCAGCGCATTTGTTCCCTTTGTCGCTTCGTAAATAACTTATTTCAATATGACTGATTGCAAATTTCTGGCATGAATTTGTACTCTGGTTATTTAATCTTCTAATAGAAGTTGCGAGGGTAAAAAAGAATTATACATGAATGATACGTTTATTAAATAATATATTCTCAAAATTTATATTCCTTCTTTATTTATATTCCTATTATTTTATTATAAATGAAGAATATACAAAACTATCAGACATAATTATAAAAAATAAACTACGCACAATAAATGTTTTCACCCAAATCAACTGTTGCCTACACACCTGCCTGTTATGATATAACTTTTTCACTTTGCCATATTTGAGTTGAAAATATAGGTAACTATGTTATTAATAGGACATCATCATCACAACATCCTGTACTTTATGGACATTAGTATCTCCAGGAACAACAAAGCAATATGGTCTAATTGCCTAACTTTATATAAAAAGTTTGCCAATTGCAATAGCCGAAGCTGTAAAATAGAATGCTGCTACCATCAATGTGGTCATCGCTTACCAACACTTTTCCACCACACAGTATTCATTAATAATAAAATTAAAAAAAATAAGACTTTATTTTCCATATCTCTTAAATAACATTTTAAATGTGGATTCTTATTTACGAATTATATAATTATGTATTCAAAAAATTACGATTTTAATCTAAATCTCCTCCAGTTTCTTCCATTTGTCCCTGTCCTTTGTAATATTCTGCCATTCATTTCCTGCTTGGTGTATGTTCACTTTTTTGTATGGTAGAAGCAGCAGACTCCAGCACTGAGGTCTAAAAAAAAGATAGTTAATGAACTAATATTTTCAGATTTGCAAATTAATAATAAGCAGTTACGGTCGCGCTGCTGCTGGCAGAATGCGTTTGATAGTTCGTGTTTGTGTTTCGTCGTAGCTTTTTAATTGCTAAAATATACAATTAATTTTTTTTTTCCGGCGGTATGCCTTTATTAAACAAAATACTATGAACTATATACAACACTACAGCTACTACAATAAAAGCATTTAGACAATCTATAAGTTATAGCAGACTCATAGGCAGTCCAAATGCTTATAGACATTATAAATATTTATAGACATTCAAATGCCCGTCTAACACAATATTAAGCAACCATAGCCAACGTCATTTTTAGGGGAAAAAAAATTATTACGAACTATCAAACGCATTGTCTCATCAGCCGCACTATAGATGCAATTTTTACCTCTTCATAATGCAACATCTGAATATTCTCACACAAAGTTGGTCTATTTTGTCTCTCTTCAGAATTATGTTCTTTGCAGCTCTGAAATAAATAAAAACATATGAATATTATTACGAAATAACTAAATATATTGAAATTTATGAAGCATACAAAAATATTTTTGAATCTCCGAATTTTACTTATATATGTTTTTTAGAATACTAAAAAATTACTCGTTTCTAGCACAATCAATAGGTTTCTTAACGGTATCTAGGTACCTATGTCGTACCATCAGAATAAGTTTAGATACAAGAACTATTACATACATTTATAGAACTAGGTAGATATTTGTTGGCCTGGGATAGGATAACTGTAAAACAGTGTGCTGATTCGATAAATGTATAAATTATTACAATCGCGTAGGTTTTATATTCAATCGTATCATTATTCATCGATATCGACAAGAATGATATATATAGAAGAGATCGAATCTTCCAATCTCAGCCATTCAATTTGTCACTTTTTTAAGATATTTTATTTGTATTTTCACGTGTGTGTGTGTGAACCTAGCTATCCAATATTGAGTTTAGTTTGTTACTGGTTTCTTTTCAGTGACATTGTGGACGATGAGCCTAAGAATTTTCTAAAACCTTACCACAAATGACAGAGAAGGTATTGCATAATCATGCAATCTCATAATATTAAGGGTCTTGTTAAAGCATGTTTCTTCAAAATGCAATGAACAGACGAACCAGTTCTTGTGACGAGGGTTAATATTATCAGATCCAATAACATTAATCCACCTTCTCCTTAATACTTCATTATTTGGAAACCTGAAACAGACCATAACAATGAGTAAAGAAATAATAGCAGTGAATATCAGGCTGATGATGAGAGGTAGCAGTTGTGTTTTAGTTTTGTTAAGATTGAACGCCGAAATAATATTACACTATTCCTTGACTTTTAAAAGTAGGTACGTAAGTAAATATCGATAAATTATAGCAGTTGATGTCACATCACTAGCTTACGTTATGTTTTCGAAATACTTAACAAAAATGATAGAAAAATAAGCGTAATAAGGAAAATAATCAAATAACACATGGTTTCTTGTCCTTCAACTACGCTTGCATCTATATAAAACATCAACTTAATTGAAAACTTATGATCATGCAGATACTTACTTATGAAGAGTCAGTTGGGGCTGGTTTTTATTTTAGCGGGCCTTACAGTGAGCTATCGAACATGAAGGCATGGCGCACTTTGTATTTCCAGCAATAAAGTCTCTATTTACTGAAAAAATAGTAACATACAACCACTTGACTATATAAAAACCACGAAACTCGGCAAATCAGCTGGTGGACTGTGGCACGCTCTGTCAATATAGTGACGTCATTGCACAATGTTTCCGAAATATGTATTAGCAAACGTTTCACTATCTCTTTTCGCATAAGCCATTATTGGTTAGTTAAAAAGAGATAGAGTGTTATTTGAAACTGTGGCGTCGATATTGTATATATTTGTATAACCTAACGTATGTATAGAACAATAGTTCCTATCCCTGTGTTTATAAATCCATGGCTCCGGCTCAGCCGCATTTGTCAAGTCACCGTCAGAACTGTCACTTGTCTCACTGTCATTGTCACTGTTATTGATAAAATAGGGTTGATGACACACTACTCTAACTGTATCAGTCTCACGATCTAGGCGCACAATATTAGAGTCACAGATGTTCAGAACAGTTTTCCATGCTGGCGGTATGTTCCACCCACAATCCCGGTTGAAGTTGGGATGACGACATATTTCGATAGCTTCTCGCACCTTACGCGGGACGAAGAACTTTTCCCGCGCAAGAACGGACGCTTTATCGAAACGCACAAAATGACAGGAACCCGGGATGTGAGCGTGTTCTGCAACTGCCGATCTTACAGTGTCCATGTTTTTCACACTCCTTATATGTTCAGTGAGCCTAGTTGCAATATTCCGTTGCGTCTCGCCAATGTACGACTTACCACAGTCACAAGGAATCCTATACACTCCCGGACCGCTAAAGGGTTCTCTGTCCTTTGGTGAGCGAAGGAACCGTCGTAGCTGTCCAGGCGGTCGGAATATCATTCTCATGTTCCTATTTAAAGTTGTACTCGTACGTGTACGCGTTTTAATAAAAACATCTGATGTTGATGCGTCAAAGTGATGATGTGGTCAAAAGCTGATAGATAATGGAATAAAACCAAAAACATTTTCAAGCAACACAAAAATAATTAAATAATTATTGTATATATTATTAAAAATATTATTCGTATTTTGTTATTATTTAGATGGACGATTTGGAGATTCCGCCTCTGATAAGCCACCGCCAGTACCTACACATCTAAAGTAAATATATATTGTAACTAGCTTTCCGGGCGCGGCTCCGCCCGCGCGTATGTCAGTTATCGCGCAAAAACATTAACCTCTTTTTGCGCTGTTGGATAAAAACTATCCTATGTTTTTTCCCGGGTCTCAAACTATTTCCATACCAAATTTCATTCAAATCGGTCCAGTAGTTTTGGCGTGCAAGCGTAACAGACAGATAGAGAGACAGACAGACAGACAGAGTTACTTTCGCATTTATAATATTAGTACTGATAATTTTATAATCGCTTACGGTAAAAGAGTAAAGACATACAAAATAATATGGCCCCAAGTTACGAGTCCATTCTCCTCGCTATGGTTCTATAGCCATTTTGTTGAAGGTGACAGGAATTTATTTAGTAAGTAAAACGTTGTATTTTACCTTCATAACCGCGTCGTAGATGCACAAATTGAAATTATGATTTTGAGTTTGACTAAGTTTAAATTCCTAATAAAGTCGAAACGGTATCTTTACACCCGTAAAGATACTGATTCAACCCACGAGTAAAACAGTTTACAATTTACTATGACGGCCACCATTATTTGAAGATAAACTTTTTTTTTTATGCCTTATAGGTTAGCCTTTGACCACTATCTCACCTGATGGTAAGTGATGATGTGGTCGAAGATGTTGTTCAGGCTAATCTAGAATTACTGGCTCTCAAGGACAGCTGCCGGAACACACCGTTAGGTGCTTGGCGACAGATTCTCAACTTGAGGGTGGTAGCTAGCCAGGCGGGCATTCGCAAAATGCCCTACCACCATGCTATAACGACTGCCGTCCTAAGACAACAACCGGGACCGACGGCTTAACGTGCCCTCCGAAGCACGGAAGCGCTCTGTAGTAATGTCCAACCAGCGGTCACCCATCCAAGTCCTGACCGCGGCGGACGTTGCTTAACTTTGCTGATCGATTCAGAATGGCTAAGCAAACTTCGCTACGAGCGCTTCAAAACTACTAAACTAATAAGTACAATAAATATACTGTACTCTTATCAATGGCTCTGGACTATGATTCCTACTTGCTAGAACCCCCTTTATTTAATTGAATTTCTAGTCCAAAAACAACGTCTACACAAAATATCTAAATATTAGATTTGTAATTCCTTCCGTTAACATTAAATAACAACAAAAGTTAGACTTTAATGTTTACCCAGAAAGAAATATAACATTAAGAACTGGCTGCGTTACCATATATGATAGTACCCGCGGCTTTTCTCACGTTGGTATAGTCGCATAAGACATGTTTGTTTTGATTTTTAATTATTTGATTGTCATAAACGTTCGACTACACAAAGCTACTTCTGATTCTCGGAAAGGTGCAGATGCCACCACAGCACACTTTCAAGATATACTCCAGGCTCCATAAGCCCTGAAAAATCCTTCTCCACCAGTAGACGGAGAGGAGTTGGAGAAGATGGATGCCCTTACTGCTACTAAAATTCTATCTTAATTGATCTGGTAGTTTTTACGTGTTGCGAGAACATAAAAACTCGTGTTCAGTAGGTTAGTTGTCTAAGCCATAATTTTAAAATGTATATGCCATGTGCAGACTTTTTGACATCCATTCCATTAATTATAAGATGAGATAACGTGACGTGAGGTGATGATAGATTGTGATGAACACTAAATTTCGATTAGGTTATGAGATAGAGACCTGTTACATAAGGACACACAGCGGCGTCTCATTAGGAGGAAACCGTTAAGATCTTTGGTTACTGAACCCTTAAAATTGTAATACTATTCAGTAATTGTACTAGACTGGTGGAACTTAGATACATACGGAAGAGTGATTAGTAATCTATATAACACGCTGTTATTTGGTTCACATGTGTATGTATTTGTGTGAAAATAAATCTATAATGTAACCGATTGTACCCCCTCATAATTGTTGTAACATCAAGAAACTTGGCAAAAATCTTCGATTGAAAAACTGAAAAACTTGTATGGCAAAGGTTTTAAAGCAAAGGCCATTCGGTCTTCCGAACAGATCCGATTATAGAACTGGACCTCCATAACCGAACAACGTATCTTTCCCGAACTTTGGTTAATCTGTGGATGTTTGCCTGGAGCGTGATGTATAAGACGGGCCATACAACGTGTTTAATTAGTTATTCCTATTATTATTTGCAGTATGACATATTGAACAGTCAAATTTCTTTTCGCTGAAAACTTAAGCAATTTTATTATTTACCTTTACAGTTTTTCTCCCAAATCCGCCCCAAAAGAAAACTGTACAACAAATAAAAAGGTTGCTAGGAAATTACTCCTAGTACAGGTAAAAGTACGTTGGTCTATATGGCGTGTTAGAACCCCGTTCTGAGATGCTATTCGGCTTTATAAATGATACCCCTCAGTGCTATCGTGTGCACATAACGATAATGTAATTCTATTACCACGGAACGCTTGCAAAGCTCATGCAATAGTAATGTTGCCGTGCCGCTTTCTCCATAAAGCCAAATCCAACGTAGTTAGAGTGAACGGGACGTAAATATTATGGACTTCTTCATACCAGCGTCAGTTTTGAAGTTTTTTGTTCTATGGATTAAGTATCAGTAAAATAAGTCGATAAGTGTCACCTTCAGTAATTCCCCTAAAAGAAACATAATCCACTTGATAAATATATTCAGGTGTTACTTTGCGGAAACCCTATATTTAATAATTTAAAAATATTTAAGATAACATCAACTTTACATTTTAGAAAATTTCTTAAAAAATATAACTTAAACTCTTCGAGCGCCTGCGGTCGAGTGTGAGTCAAGACAAGACCTCCTGAGGATACTTCGTTTAGAAGCGATACGCGTTGAAAATTCTTTTTGTTTGTCTACCTGGCGTTTATGACGCAGGTAATTCAGCGGAAATGTCATTAGATATATTTTTTAATATCTACAGTATTCATTAAATGTTTTTTTTAAATATTTGATATTATAATCACGATTGATGACCTTGTTCTATCTATCTATCAAGGAATAATGTTAGCATAGAAATATTAATATTACGAACAGGGTACGCAGTTAAATTTAGGTATGTGAAACATAGTAATTTCAACGTATTCAATGTCGCATGCCATGTAGTGCCGAAATTCATAGACGGATGTGTACATAAAAGTGAACCCATTGATTTGTATTGAGTTTTGTGAGAAGGGTTAAAATAATATGTCGTTTCTCATGCAGATTGCATGATACCTTGATCAACTATTTATTAACCTTCAAAGTTATATTTTAAGGCACCTGGTACATATAAAAAACTCGTTCGGAGCTCTGAAGATGCAGACGTGTTGTCGCTCGCTCCGTAATCTTTATGAGAAATTTTGTGTCTAAAGTTCGTGTATATCTTTGCACGTAGCGTTAAAACATAGCCCTTAAAAAGTTGCATCGAGGTGTGGAAACAGTTTTAAAACTCATCCACGAATAGTGAAGTTACAACGAAAAACATTTTAAAAGTTTTTAAAACGGTTTATATTTGTGCTGTGAATCACGTTGACGCCGCGCGCCGATCGGCTGTTTGCGTACGGCCTGCGCTGACTCACTGCTGCACCCTGCGCGCCCCTGGCCCCCGTCGCCGGCGCCGTGACAACCTGTTGCATCTGCTGTGATAGAATCGTGTCTATACAATGAATAGCGCAGACTCAGAGAGTGCGATGATTTGTTGCGCGTGTTTGGGTAAATTGTTGGTGGGTGAGTTTTATCTACAGTGCATGGTGGAGGCTTGTGGTAAATTATACCACAAACTATGTACCAATAAGCCACCTACGGCTACTGAACAGGATTCATGGGTATGCCCTGAGTGTATTTGTGCATTGAAGAAAACTGGTCGTAATTGTGAAACACCTGTTGTCTCACCATATACCACTAAAAATATTACACTTAGAACCAAAATTACATCTTCGCCTTTGCCTCCCTTGGAAATTGAGCCCGGAACCATATCTGCAGCGGAAGTACCGATTCTCCGTAGTCAGATGGCCAAGCTTACGCAACAGCTAGAATCAGCAGTCTTTAACATAGCAAATTATCAAGCAGCTATGCATGACACAATGGTAAGTGTTCAAGCTATTAACCAGAAACTCCAACTTTTAGAACTAAAGTACGATGGCAAGTGTAATTGCCGTTGTAACGAGTCTGCACCTCCACCTATGACTGATGAACCCATGAAGGCATCGGACAAAGTTGGTGACACAACCACGAAACCTAAACGCAACCGTGTTATTGGTCTGAATCAATCAACAGCTACTTCCACCTCCGAATGCTTCAAGAAGATTGTACCTTGTACGACTAATGCGCGCGCAACTCAATCCACTGTGGCTCCTGACGATTCCTGCGGTTCTTGTCAACAGCTTTCTACTGATGACGGTATGTCGGTTGCTACTGTCAGCGATGTACAACATGAGCTTAACACAGCGTGGACCGAAGTACGTAAGAAGAAAAGTGGTCGTGTTTCGACCCTTGCTATAGATTCCGATACAAAGAAGCAAAACGAAACAAATCTAAACGAACAACGAAACATCAAGCGCAATAGCACTTCAATCCGATGTACTGCGGGACCTAACATGACTTCACTTAGGGCGGTTGAGTTTCGTAAGTACGTCCATCTATGGAATATGTTGTCTGGAGCTGATGAAATAAAGTCTTACTTGGCGGAACTGTGCCCGGAAGGAACATGCACAGTTGAAGAACTTAAGCCGAAGGGTGATTATAAGTCTTTTAAAATTGGGGTCCCACCAACTTATCACGATAAATGCCTAAGCCCTAGCACCTGGCCTTTTAACGCAAGAGTCAAGCCGTGGTTATTTCGTGGACCATCTAGCAAAGCGAACTAATATAAACGATTTTAAAACGGGTACTAGACAGAATTTAAAATCTCCTATAAATCTCTCTATAGTGTATCAAAACGTGAGAGGTCTGAATTCACGGCTCAGCTATTACAGACAGGCATTGCTATCTTTAGAAGAGGATCTAGTTGCGGTTACTGAATCCTTTCTTAACGACTCGGTTGAGGACGCAGAATTATTATGTGAAGGTTGGAGCATACTGCGTAGAGACCGTACTACGGGCATCCATGAAGGCGTCCTTTTAGCCGCCAGACCAGGTATAACCCTTCAACGACGCTTTGATTTAGAGACGACTGCAGGGGAAGATCTTTGGACCTCATTCTCTTTGGAACAGTCATTGTGTCATATATGTGTAGTTTACATAAAGCCTAAAGCCCCTGAGGAAGCCTACATGGCATGGTTTCACAAAGTAGAATCTATTATCGACTCACTGAAGGGAATTGTAATTATCATTGGTGACCTTAATCTAAACCCTTTATATACGTCTTTTAATATTTTAAGCTATTATTGTTATTTTTTAAATGTATGTGGATTGACTGAGATGAATGAGATACAGAATCTGTATGGTGGTAAGCTTGATGTGGTGCTGGTGTCAGATAGTCATCGTGGTATTACTGTATCTGAAATTGAAGGCAGCGGACTAGTCCCTAAAAGAGACGCTTACCATCCGCCACTTAATATAGCCGTCATACTTGTTAATAGCCAAGATAAATGCTGCGCCGATCCGATTGACCCTAGCAACATGAACATTCAACAGGATTGGAACTTTGCAAAGGGTGATTACGATCTGCTCTACAAACTTATTTCTGAGGCCAACTGGATTGATGTGTATGAGGCCCAACTTGTTGATCATGCATTGGAGAATTTCTATAGCACTCTTTATAAAATCTTTGATACGTGTGTGCCAAAAAAGGTTCGTTCTCAATATCGTAGTAGACAATATCCTGTTTGGTTTACTGTAGATTTGATTAAAGACATACAGCGCAAAGCAGCCCTCCATCGTCTTTGGAAAGCTACTAAGAGCCAAGCTGTATATGAAAAATTCGCTCTATTGAGAATTGACATTAAATTAAGGATCTCGTGTGCTTACGACAGCTATATTAATCATATTCAAGCCAAAATAAAGAGCAACCCTCGTGCTTTTTGGCAACACGTTGGAAATTTAAAATCGAAAGGCGGCTTTGAGTCTCGTGTTGATCATGAAGGTAGGAAATATGTCGGCAAGGAGACGGCTCAAGCTTTTGCACAATATTTTTCGGGAGAGTTTCTGCCAAATATTCCTTTACTCGATTATCTTGCAGTTGCTCCTGGGAATGGTGATAACTCTGCAAACTACGTGCATATTAATGAAATTTCATTGAAAGATGTAGATACGGCAATAAAGTTGTTGAAACCTGCTAGCTCTCCTGGACCTGACAATTGTCCTGCATTTGTTTTAAAGGGTTGCAAAGAGTATGTAAATGGACCAATCTGCCACATTTTGAACCTGGCACTGACTACTGGTGATTATCCCCGCCAGTGGAAAGTCTCAAGGGTAAGACCAATTCCTAAGGCTAAAGATACAACTAAAGTTTACAATTATCGTCCAATAGCCATTTTCTCTGCTCTTGCTAAGCTTTTCGAATCGGTTCTACTCAGATCAATATCACCACAACTAAAACCATTTTTATGTGATTCGCAGCATGGCTTTAGAACAAATCGGTCAGTTGATTCTAACTTGTTAACTTTGGTAGATTTAATATCGCAACACTTAGACAAAGGTATGCAGGTCGATGTTATATATTGTGATTTTAAAAAAGCTTTTGATAGAGTTGACAACGATGTCCTACTTAGAAAGTTATGTCGCATTGGATTCTCACCAAAGTTACTTAAACTATTTGCAAATTATTTAAAGGACCGAAAACAGTTTGTTCAACATGGTTGCTTTATCTCAGAAACTTATCACACAAGGTCAGGGGTCAGTCAGGGTTCTATATTGGGCCCAACTTTGTTTGGAGTTATGATTAATGACCTCGAAGCTGTTCTTAAACATTCAAAGTGTCTGCTTTACGCAGATGACCTGAAGTTGGTATATGGGTTTGATCCAAGGGACAACTTCAGATTTCTGCAGGAAGACATTGACGCAGTGTATGAATGGAGTCTTGCTAACAAGCTTGACTTCAACTTGGCTAAGTGTTTCACTATGACTTTTAGTCGCGCACGCGATCCCTTACAAATGCAGTACTTATTGGGTACGGAACCGATAGTCAGAGTCAACACCATTAAGGACCTAGGCATTACGTTCGATACGCGACTAAACTTTCATGAACATATGAAGGTACTTGCAGCCAATTGCTATAGTCGGTTGGGTTTTGTCATCCGGAACTCCCGCGAATTTCACGATGCTAGTGCTATAAAGCTGGTTTATACCGCTCTTGTAAGGAGTAAGATTGAGGCAGCATCAATTGTGTGGCATCCCTACGAAAGTTCTTACGCTTTGCGTCTGGAGAAGATACAAAAGGCATTTTTGAGATTCTTGTACAAGAAATTGTATGGATATTATCCTTTCCTATATCCTACAATATTTTTACTTGGAGTACTCGGCTTTAATTCTTTAGAGGCTAGGCGTAACTATAATCTACTCATGACAGCTTGTCGGATTTTGCGCGGTGATTCCGATTGCCCTGAATTGGTGACAAAAGTCGTAAGACTGTCTGTTCCCCCTGTACCTAATTACATTCTTAGGCCCCGTAATCACGTTTTACTGGAAGTGCCGCGGTCGCGCTCTGTGGCGCACTCTAACTCGCCTCTCGTACGAGCTTTAAGACTATTGAATGGACTTCTGGCATCAGCCCCACAGTGTGATATATTCGCTGATAGATGGATGAAAGTATGTGATGCATGTTTGAGGTACTGTGAGAAGATTGATAGTGTAAGGAAAAGTTCTATTGTTGTTTAAATTCGATATTTTCATTATTTTTAATTTACATTTTATTTTATTTAATCCAAAATGTTTTTTGTTTCAATAATTATGTACTTTATTATAAATTTGTAAATAATATGTCTGTATATCACGGCGCATTGGTGTAACTGTAATGCCGTGCTTATATTTTTAATAAATAAATAAATAAATAAATAAATAAATATACCTAGCTGAGTGGCGCTGGTTAGAATACCGTATAAGATGAAAAATTATGAGTTCTATAAAATTATAAATGTGTCTATATATATACGCTTACCATGCGATAGCACTTGAAATAATATTTATATAATCTTATTCGGTAATATTCTAATTATGTATGTACCTACATACTTCTTAAAGAAAATTAGAAAATTAAAATAAAGCATTATTCTCCTAATAAAACAATGTTTTAAAACATTTTTATTATTATTAAAGTACAATATGTCCCGACCAAGGAGGTTTTAATTCAATTTAAGTAAACATTATCTATGGAGAGCGCGCTGCGCGCGCAACGTAAGCGAAGATTTATCTCCACCTGATATTCTAGAAACAGCTACGAAAATGACGAATAGTCTTTTGCCAGAAAAATCAAGAAAAGCGTATAGCCATGAGATTGAATAAAGTAGTGTATGCAACTGCACATAATTAGGTATTAAAACACTTGTGTAATCTTATATTGAAACTCTCCTACGGCTCGTTTCTAAAAACTACATTCATGTTTTAATACCCTCTATTATATGACAGTTGCATAAACTACTATTAAATAATTCAAATTACCATCCATTACAGACATTCATTATGAACCTTTGCTCGAAAGCGCTACGATTTTGCTGTGATTAAAATGAAAAAATGATATCGTATTCCAGGAACACTTTTCATAGCTTTTTCTCATAAAAGTACAAACCTTATTTGTTTTTCTTTTTCTAGTTTCAGTGCAGTCGTATTTTTACTTTTGCATTTTTATTAATTTCCTGTTTTTCTAGGAGCAACTGAGTACTGGATTTAAAAAGGCAATTTCTCACTGTACATTAAATATACTCGTAACTGAAGCATAAATGTTTCGAGAGTAAGATGATGACCTTATTTAAAATGGCCTTTGTGTCATATTAGCACTTACTAACAGGTGAGATAGTAATCTCAGCTATTAGTTAGAGATAATATGACCTGAATATGGTAGCAGGCTTAGGATGCCTTTCCATCTGGTCGCTGTGCGAGAAATCTGAGTAGAAAGCAAGAAAATATACCCCAATTGATTTATTAAAAGTTCTAGAATCAACAAATATTCTCAAAATATAAGGAAATAAACGCTTACATAATGTAACTTCCGTCCATATAACAAAATGTCCAACACTCAAAATATCACATCTGACATTTAATGAGTAAGAATTGTCACATTGTCCAGGTTTCAAAACACTAAATCTACTCGTATGAATTGCCATAATGCTGCATGCATTATGGCAATGCTAAATATATGCATGTGACAGATCATGTTATGGTACCATGTTAAAGAGGACTGCTGAGGCTACTGCGTTAGACAGTCATCCCCCATTTCTTGCCGCAGGCGTCGTAAGAGGCGACTACGGGAAAAATATCAGAAGGTGGAAAGTAGGAACTTCTGAAGAACTGACTCCTACAATCCTCAAGATGCCTGCAAAGCGTGGGAATTATGGCAAATCCCTCCAACATGAAAGACCTTGTTCAACGGTTGATGTTTCGGTTGATGACGATGAATAGGGGTAAGCTTATTTCCATCTACGGGGCACCGTTCCACGCTCTGGACAGCTATTAAATTTGTTATTGTTAGATAAATGCATGACAAACCCCGTTTGTCCGGCTCTGGGATAGAACTTAGAACCTCGAAATTCCAAAGCGATGCTTTTACACCCACATACCAATTACAAGAGGCGACTGCCTCTTCACAGATTAGGCGAATTCCCAGTTTTTTATGATATATCATAGTCACTTTGACCACAGCACATAATAAGTTTTAAATATTTTGACATCGTGTGGGCCTGGCTCCACATAACTTTCTGTGAGAGGCGAAGAAGGGAAAAATACCAGAATATGGGCAGCAGCGCATTCTGAAGAATTATCTCCTTACACCTCGATCCCCAAGACACCTACTAGAAGACACTAGAAGCTTTTATTCAGCGTTAAATGTCATCGGCTATTGATGATGACGATTATTACCTTTGCGACAATATAACAATTGGGCTCATTAGCTTTCTTGTCATTTTATCATTTGGACGGAAGCCTTAAGCCAATGAATTGAATATTATAGTCCGACCCGATCTCGTCGACATATTTATTTACATATCAACACTTCTACACGAATATTATAAAGAAAGATTTGTGTTTTTCTAGTTTTGTATGTAACGAATAAACTTAAAATCTACTGAACCGATTTGAAAATTTCTTTCACCATTAGAATTCTACATTATTCCTAATGAAAATAAGCTAGAGCTATTTTCAAATAATTTGTTTTTTTTTAAATACCGAGCCACTAGTAGTTTAATTTTGTTTTAACACGTAACTTGAAAAAAATTGAAGTAGTGTACTAAATGTTTCATCTAGATATTAACTTATAATTGCTTCGAAATGACCTATAAACATTCTTAGATCAACACCATTCCGTTTGCATAATCGATAAAGAAATTAAACAGCGAGTTTTCTCTCCGAAGACAAACTTTTGTGACTCTGCAGACTATTAATTTCACACTCAAGTAAGTTCGTTGGTTAAAAAAAGTCGCTTTGAGAATTTCGTCCCGGATATTAAGTTTTAGACATACATTGACAAATCACTCGACTGCGAGATACTGTGACAAACCAGTTGCCTGAAAATTACTTATAACTGTAACTGTAACAGCCGGATCGTCCACTGCTGAAAACAGCCCCCCTATTAAGGGGGTATTTGCCATAATCCCCACACTTGGCAGGCGTCTTGCGGATCGCAGTGTAAGTTGGCAGTTTAAGAAGGCGCTGCTGCCCACCTTGCAGTATTTTTCCATTAGTCGCCTCTTACGACACCCACGGGATGATATGGAAAGATGCAATTCTAACCCGGCACTCCACGGGGTAAATTACTTCTAAAACTCCGTCAGTTGCTGATGGACTTCCAGATTAGAGAAGAAGTATAGCGTAAATGTATTATACTACTATAAAAATCTGTTGCTCAGCAGCAGCTTAGTACCTACTTAACGTTGGAAAGAAGTAAATGTGTCCGAGATTCTTTAAAAATTTCCAGAAAATCACTTTAACATACCTTATGTTAATGTCCAATGCAAATTTTTAATATAAAAATAAATTAATGACACCTTCTCTCAACCTCGCCAAATCATCTCTCGCTCGATAAATTATCAATATAAACACTATTGAATGCGAAGAAAATGTGTGAAATCTTTGGCCATTATTTCAATTGCCTTGCTTACACCTGTGTTACAGATTAAAAAAGGAGAGTAAAATTAAAAATGAACATAAAATGTAGGTAGATACTTATTGCTTTTTCGTATCTTATTCATCATCAGTTGATCTAATAAATGTGTCGCTCTGATCATTTGACTATTTACGGAACTTGGAAAGTAGCAACATCTTAATTTTTTTAGTTGTTGATGGTTCCATCACTAACTCATCAACAACTTCCCACTCTTATCTAGCCATATTATATCCCATTGATAAAAGCAATACATGTTTTTATGTATAATGTATTTTCATCAATATATATATCATAAAAATAATTATTATACCGCAAGTTAGCAGTCGCGGTATAAAATCTTGGTTTATTCAGCTGAAAACCTGATTAAGGGTGCTTTTCCACCAAGTGATTACAGGGAGTGGTGAACGAGGAAATAATTCATCTAATGGTCACACGGGACACATCATTGGAGCTTCATTTGTAGAAAAACATAACATATCATATCATGCATAAAATTTATATCACCGAAGAAGTAGGCAGAGGAGTCAAACATCCACGTTTCGCTGGAGATGTAAATAAAGGTGAGCATGTTGACATCTACCGTGCACAGTACCAAATTTCAGAGTACCACTACAGAAAAAATATTTATGTGAAAATCCCAAACAGTGTCAACCGTCCGACCCGGGGATCACACCAACCCAAATCCACCACTCATTTGTAAAGCGTAAGAAAATGAAGGAATTATATTGACGCTGATTGATGGATATCGTTAACCACTTAGCTTCCTTACTGTGATTTGGTCAGCGAGTATTCTACAAAATAATGTCCCACAAAACAAGTGCCGGTGAATGCTGAGGTTAAATAAAAAAATCGGTGAAAATTTTATACCCGAGTTCACTTACAGCGGAAGTTTAAATATCTCGCTCAACAAAAATACTTACTTATAAAGAGGTAATTATTTCGAATTAATTCACTCGAATATGCACAATCTCCAGATTCCTTGTTTAAGCTACACTGTTTTAAATAATTATGTTTCAAAAAGAAACTTTAAAACAAAATTAAAAGTCAGATTATTATGTTGTTGTTGTAGATTATTAAGTACCCACATTTAGATTTCAGACATCAACATTAGACTTCATATTTTAACCTTTTTTTGTTTTAACGTGCGCGAGTCCGACTCGCAATTGGCCAACTTTTTGTCTTTGTTGTTATAGCGGCAACAGGAATACATCATTTATGAATATTTCAACTGTCTACCTATCACCGTTCTTGGTGACAGACGGAGGGACAGCGAAGTCTCATTAATAGGGTTCCTATATGACATCCTACACACTATGTATATTATGTACATTTACATTTATTAGACAAAGACAAGACACGAACACACATCCAACCAAGCAGGTAGGTACTTAATGTTATTTACCTTTACTCTGGGCTCCATTACAGTTAGAGAATCGTCTTCAAGAAAGTAGATGAGGTTAACGATCCGCACTCGATACTTCTCATCAGGGTTGTCAAAGACCGGCTGCTTGAAGAATGCGGTAAAGTTGAGGCACCTCTTGTCGTAGTGGACCCAGTGCGGCACGACGGCAGGAAGAGCTGGCTGCTTAACGCGTCCATACGTTAATGAAGGATCGTAACTGCGCAAATTAACATTAATTATAACAACGAACCGCATAACATTTAGCAACAATTCCGCGAATTTGATTATACAAGTTTCGAAATAAGTTTGAAGGTGTCACACCGATGCTTTCCGATGCCCGCACTCAAAATATCAGCGATCAACTCAAGAGCACTCAAAATATCTATTTAATACTTTTCGACACAGTATATGTTCTACACCAAATATCTTTAGGGTTGTCGACTTTTAAATAGGGCGTATCACTATATTATATTTAAAAATACACGTCGGCTAGAAAACCTTCTCTGTTTTGGCTTGAAAGTTGATTAGAAATATATTATAGATATCAGTAGACGAAGGGATATTGACAAAGCAAGTATGAGGCTTATATGAACTGAACAGTTAGAACAGAAAGTCCTCGGGGAACGTATACCCACCAGAACACAGACGTTCTGGAACAACCCTTATAAAAGAACGGGTGCATGATATAAGTGAGAATGAAGCTAAGGATCACAATACAAGTATCTTGTATGTATGTGGTATTATATGTATTGCACAATAATACCACATTTCTACTAAAAAGTGTTGTAAGCGCGTTATATTACTAAGTACTCATCCATTTTCTTATTTATATTTGCTTTACCCCGCCTGGCTACACAGACAAGGCCACTTCTGAAGATATTTATCGTTTAATTAAATTGTTATTCTAATTATTGTTCCCTGCAAATGACAGAACCCTACCCCATCCACTGTGCTTAAAATTAATTTGAACTTAGTGTCTTTGTGTAGATAGATATTAGATATTCTCATATATAATTATGATGAACCAGACTGAGTGCACGTGTTCAATTCTCAAGAATAACATTATACATTGAAAGTCTATAAATTTCATTAGATTCAAGAGTCTATCGTGCACTGACCTTTTACCCGTAAAGGTATACACAGCTTGAACTTTAGAGACCGTAATGTAATGGAGAGTGATATCGGCGGAGTATCAATACAATCAATCCCCTACTTGAAAAAAGTTCCTCTTCTAAAAGTAAGTACTGAGAAATGACCCGAGGCGCTAGTGACTAGAAAGTTCGTGATGGCCATTTGCCAACCTATTTCTTATACTTACATACCTATTTCTTATGGTTTTGGTTTGTTAGCTACTCAACAAGGACGCTTTATCCCCAGTGCGGGACATTAGGACAACGCTCTTTTTACTTTGACTGCGTAGGTAATCCGATATAATTAATAACAAGTCTCTAATCATCATACATATTCATAAAACCAGTGTGGTTTATGAAATTTAAAATAGATATTCAACGATTATGCAAATCTTTTCAATAACAGGTGTCATTTAGTTTAGAGAATTATTTTTACGATGCAAAGATATTTTTGCGAACTTCGAATCCATTATCAGTTTATTTTAAAGCTAGTTTTGCTCGGGGAAAATTTCAGTATAGCAGAGTTTGTTAGCCTTTGAATTTCATAGTTAAAACCAAATGTTTCGCCGTCACCGTCTGTACGTCACGGTCTTCAATATTGTTTTCAATACTGAATAAAAGACTAATCTACAAGGATGAAGTTTGAGGCATCTATACATAATTACCTACAATTGATTTACAATGATTTACTATACAATCATTCATTTACCTATATGAGCATTACCACAGGCTAAGTTGTTGCTACGATGACTGAAGTGGGGAAAATGATTTTGCGGTCGCTAGCTACTCAATATTATGATTTTTTTGTTTTTGAAACATTCAAGTCGTATGTCTATTTTGACAAACATAAAACTTCACCCTTATTAAAATTATAAAACTAAAATGTATAAATTTATAATTGAAATTAACTTCAAAATATGAACAAGCAACAGAGTCCCAAAGATTTTTATTATATATTTTAGAGATATAGCTGACCAAATTGGCATTGTGGTTGTTCTCAGCGTACGGTAACGGTACCCTTACTTTTTTATTTATGTTGAGTTACACCTATGATGTGAATCTTAGGGCCTGTTTCAGAATGTTCGAGTAAGTTCCGGTTTTACTACTCAGAACATAATTAATAAATAAAACACTATCTTTGCGTTTCACAGTCATCGATTAAGCCTATCCATCGGTTAAAGCTTTAAACGCAGTGCATGTTAACTGTCATTTTTACCCTTCAGTTATTTTATGTGTTGCATAGCAACCCGAAACTTTATTATGACATTCTGAAATGGGGCATAAATAATATTATAAGCAATATGAATAATATTTGGCATAGTACTTACTTGACGGAATCATCAGGAAGTGCGAAAGCATTGCTATCAACATCGGTATCGGTACCACCCGGACCACGTACTTCAGTATCAGGAAATCTGTATCCTTGGTAATACCGCAGCGAGCTTCTCATGTGAAACTGAGTCTTCGTTGGATCGGAGAAGCTCAACCCTGGCAGCTTCGGTAGTCCCCATGCCATCTCCTACTCAGAAAATAATCGAAAAAGTTAAAACTTAAGATACAGTTTGCAACGAGGCTTTTAAACGGAAACAATTATATTGAACGCTACCTGAACTTTCTTCCCTCACGGGTACAAAGAGTTTGCTAACAACCGGTAGAACTACTTTCCTGCTAAGATTTTGAACTTTGGCATTTATATTTGCAACCGTAAACTGGTTACCTTGAGTTGCAATTCTCCACTTAAAACGGTATAGGATATAACAGATTATAAGTTTAAGGTTCATTGAACCGAAATTTGATATACTCGTATAATAAATCATATTTCATGTTCCAAGTAAATATTTAAGATGTTTTAATTCAAACATATTAGGATGCAAGACTACCAAATGCACTCGAGCATGCATGCATGAACGCTTGACGAGATAAGCGAAACGTGAGAGCATTCCCTATTCAGACACGTCTTACTATTCTTCCCTACATAGAATAGACAATAGTTTTATCAACCTGTTTAAAAAAATATATGTAGGTACTAATAGAATAAACTTCTACATTTTGCATTAATATACCTTATTGACTTTAGACCTTAGTCGCCTTTTTAGTTTTTAACGATAGGTACAGTGTATTCAATAATTTGACGACTGAATGACCTACAATTACTGTACTGCAATTATTTATATCTAAATATGTTTGAATATTTTATTCTTATCTTAAAATTTTATAAAAATGATCATTATATTTCAAGCGCTCGTAGCGAAGTTTGATCAGCTAAGTTAAACAACGTCCGCCGCGGTCTGGCTTGGACTGGATTTGGATGGCGACCCTTGGTGACATTACTACTGATGTTTCCGTGCTTTGGAGGTTAAGCCGCGTGCCGGTCGGTTTAAGTCTAAGAATGGCAGTCGTTATAGCATGATGGTAGGTCATTTTGCGAATGCCCGCCTGTAATTTTAATAAAGTACAGACTTTATTAAAAATTACAGGCAGTGTATGAGGCACCGAAGCAAGTTACTCATTTTCTGAATTTCTCTTGATTTAGATATATCCCCTACCTCTACGTCCACACTAATGTAGCGCATATTCGACACATGCATACGACAAAGCGTAAGTTAGAGTGTTTTAACTTCTGAACTTCATCTAACAAATTGTTGTAACTACGTATCACATGGTGATAGGGCATTTTGCGAATGCCTGCCATATCATCGCTTACCATCAGGTGAGATAGTCGTCACAGGCTAACCTATCAGGTAAAAACTTTTTAACCAAAAAAGGGAACTGACTAACACTCAAAAGTGTGAAATAACTTGTTGAAGTCGGTACCATGAAGTTCAGTACCTATTGTCAAAATATTATGCGCATGGTACCGACTTCGACAAGTTATTTCACTCTTTTTAGTGACCCTTGCTACTTACGGGATCAATTGTCATTCACTATCCACGACTATATCATCAATATAGGAAAATATTTTTCAATTATTGGAGTTTAACTCAAAAACGGCTGGACTGACTTTGATGATATTTAAATGGGATCAAACGACAAGCATCAACTTTCAAATAAAACAGAATTATTAAAATCGGTTCACCCAGTCAAAAGTTCTGGGGTAACAAACATCAGTACTAATATTATAAATGCGAAAGTAACTCTGTCTGTCTGTCTGTCTGTGTTACGCTTTCACGCCAAAACTACTGGACCGATTTGAATGAAATTTGGTATGGAGATAGTTTGAGACCCGGGAAAAAACATAGGATAGTTTTTATCTGACTGCGCAAAAAGAGGTTAATGTTTTCGCGCGATAACCGACATACGCGCGGGCGGAGCCGCGCCCGGAAAGCTAGTAAAAAATACAGACGAATTGAGAACCTCCTCCTTTTTTGAAGCTGGTTAGTAAAAAAAGTGGCAATAGATCGCAGCGACCCGCGATTTCACACGCAAAGATATTATTGTATCGAAAAGTATCACCACTCTTTCAGTTGAGGTTGTAGGTAAGGGAGTAATCACACTTTCACATTTGTATGGCGAAAGGACCAGCCAGTGCACCCTTAATATGCGGACCTAAATTCATGTATTTAAAGTTTTATATAATTAGGTTCAGCACTTTCAGTGTGAAGAAGTAGTAACCATACATACGTTATCACATCCTCACACATTCACAAATTGTCGCATATACGTGTGCGCGGTAAACAGTTATGATTTTGCAGACATTCTTGTTCATAGCATCTATTGATTTAAAAGTTTTTAAAGTATTCATTAATCTTATTTATTTTTAATGTTAAATTAACCTCAAGAACTGATATTTGGCTAGATAAACCTAACATTGGTTTTTAAAAGAGGTCTAACCATTATTTGCGATTTATTTTGATAAATAAATACATATAAATATATATTACATTAGTGTAATTATTGTTACACAAAGTTAAAAGCAGGTCGGTTAAACAGTATCGATCAAGTCTTTCACTTAACATGAAAGTAGGTATCTGTCGATCGAACAGTACATTCAAGAGGTATCTAAGTAATATCATGTGAGAAACTGATTGTTAATCTGTTGATGAACTGTTGAGTGATTTTCTGTGTATAAAATAAGTACAAAGTTCTGTTTCGAAGATAATTCTAACATTATTTGAACTGACAAGTAGGATACTAGATTAGTTCACAAAGAAAACCATATACTTAACTATGCAATTACTATGTCGATTTAAGCAATGATTAAGGCTCTCTATAATTCCATTCCAATAAATACTAAACTATAAAAATCTGTCGATAAGTTTATCGCGTGTGAACGACGGGGTAAAACTGTCATGTATGTTATTAGCAGACTATTATGGACAGTAGGTAACAGCTAGGTATAGATTAATATGTGAGCTTTTAAAGTAAATAACACTTAAACATGGAACATTATTTCTACCATTATTTTTGAAATAACGCTTATTTATGATAATAAAAATAGATAATGAAAAATGAAAATACGATACTCAAATAATATTTTGCTGATGCGTTATATCACGAGTTATACTTACAATGATCTAATCATGACTTTTGTATGTGATTGTGACGGAACAAGCACGACGCCCACCTGATGTTAAGCGGATTAACCACTGTATCAACATATGCATTTCGTCATGTGACTAAATGCACTGCGCCCGTCACATTGACATCCAGTTGTTAAGTCTCATGTGCCTGTAATTTTTCGGCTCTCAAGGACAGCTGCCGGAACACACCGTTAGGTGCTTGGCGATAGATTTTCTACTTGATTGTGGTAACTAGCCATGAGGGGATTCGCAAAATGCCCCACCACCATGCTATAACGACTGCCATCCTAAGACAACAACCGGGACCGACGGCTTAACGTGCCCTCCGAAGCACGGAAGCGGTCAGTAGTAATGTCACTAGCAGTCACCCATCCAAGTCAAGACCTCAGTGGACGTTGCTTAGACGATCGATTAATAACGACCAAGCAAACTTCGCTAAGAGCGGTTAAAAATATAGCAGAGTAAACTGTCACTTAATAGGTGGCAACAGTATGTACAGACCTTATTAAAAATTACAGGCAGTCTATGAGGCACCGAAGCAAGTTACTCGTTTGCTACGTTCCCTTGGTTTAGATATATCCCGTACTTCTGTACTGTATCAGCCTGATCGTCCACTGCTGAACACAGTCTCCCCTATTTAGTGGGTATTTGCCATAATCCCCACGCTTGGCAGGCGGCTTGGGGATCGCAGTGTAAGATAGTAGTTCTTTAGAAGGCGCTGCTGCCCACCTCCCAGTATAATTATTCCCTTAGTCGCCTTTTACAACACCATCAGGATGATATGGGGAGGTGCAATTATAACCCGGCACCCCACGGGGTACCCCTACCTCTACGTCCACACTAATCTAGCGCATATTTGACACATGCATACGACAAAGCGTAAGTTAGAGTGTAACTTCGTCTAACAAATTGTTGTAACTACGTTTCACATAGTGATAGGGCATTTTGCGAATGCCTGCCTGTGTAGCTACCACCCTCAAGTAGAAAATCTGTCACCAAGCACTTAACGGTGCATTTCGACAGCTGTTCTTGAGAGCCAGTAATTATAAGTTAGCCTGATCAACATTCAACTACATCACTTACCATCTGGTGAGATAGTGGCCAAATGCTAGTCTATCAGCTATAAATAATAAACTACGTAACTACATAGGGGTAGTACAGAAACGTATAACGTTACGGTACCACATATATGCCGTAGATAACTATTAGGAAAAGCTCCTCTAAGATAAACTTATTTGATCGTAAATAAAACGTGCAGCGAGTAGGTAATTTATACTAGGCACTGGTTAGTGTGCTAGTCGAATCTACCGTCGTTCTCACTCGTGTAAACCCGTTTTTATACATTGAAAACACTTACTCGTATGTTTGGCACAATGTCACGTATAAAATGATATAAACTCTGATTCTATACAAAAATATTCAAAGACTGCAATCGCAAACAATAAATAAATGTTATGACATTTCAAGGATCACAGGTGAAATAAACAGATGTCAGGTAACAACAGTATCTTGGCAACGTTCGCAGTTAAGCCAATAAAACTTTTTTGTCCTTTAAGTAAACCACATAAAATAATCTCCATGGTAACAGGAAAATGACAACTTCGACGAAGTTATAAACATCAATGTTAAAAAAAAATACCTAAAAATAGACTGACTTCAACACCCAAAAGTGTGAAATAACTTGTTGAAGTCGGTACCATGATAGTTCAAAAGAAACTATTATCACAGTGTTGTGGGCATGGTGCCGATTTACTTTATTCCAATTTAATTTTCATTCCATTTTAATTTATTTCACTCTTTTTAGCTTAGACAAAGATAGCTTTCTTACTCTAAGCTTTTTAGTGACCCTTGCTACTTACGGGATCGATTGTCATTCACTGTCAACGACTATATCATCAAGATAGGAAAATATTTTTCACTTATTGGAGTGTAACTCAAAACTCGCTTGACCGATTTTGATGAAATTTAAATGGGACCACACGACAAGCATCAGTTTTCAAATAGAAAAATATATAATAAAATCGGTTATCCCAGTCAAAAATTCTGAGGTAAGAAACATAAATAAATAATAATAATAATACAGACGAATTGAACACCTCCTTCTTTTTTGAAGTGGATTAAAAACCCATAAAGTGGTGGTTGTATCTACAACATAGTTAGTATGACTTCCTCAGCACTAAGCAAGTAACAATATTAGTGGTTCTATCTAGATAGACATAATCGCTTTAAGGGTATATTTTAGACGAACGCCCCCATACAAAACGCAGCTCCAATCTCATTTTAATAATAGCGAATAAAACTCAATGAATTTTCACCTACGTAATCACTACCCTAATATCTAGGTTTGTGGTGCATCAGATTTTCATTAAATTATACAGTTTGGAATTTACACAAGCTCAAAAACTCGTAATTTTAGATAAAAGAAAGACCCAACTTTAAGCATCTCTTTCAAGAAAAATAAGCATGTTTTTAATATTTCTATTGCACCACAAACATGGGAAATATAATGAACTTTCTATAATCGGAAGTTATTTATACATGTGTATTTACTATACTTTTTAAATAAATCTGGAGCTACGAATAACTGGCTCAAACTCCTAAAAATGAGTACTATATACTAAACGCTATATAATAAAAAATAGTACATTGTTCACCGAGAGGAGAAAGTGACCGATTACCGTCGAGGGTGTCGTTTGAAGCCCGAGCCGTAGGCGAGGGCTTTAAAACACCCGAGATCGGGAATCGCACTTTCTCTCGAGTGATACATAGTGCTTTATACTACACCTACCTTTTATTTTACTTTTCTACGAAAACTGAATCCTCAAACAACACACAAATTGAAAATGGCGCCAAAGGCGTCTGCAATTTTCACAGGTTCTTTTTTCAAATTGTTTGACACCATCCAACACACAGCTAGTGGCCAGTGTCATTTTGCGAACTTGGAGATAAAAACTCACTGTAAAAACTTTTTGGCTTTTGATATTTAGGTTACCAGCGCATAGTCTTACCCAAAATTAAAAAAGAAAAACCACGTAAGAAATGGATTATCATACACTTTTCTCTTCCGCTCAGATGCGTTTTCTCCCCGCATATTTGTTCGATATGCAATGACGTACTTTCTACCGTAAATTTGATAAGGTATCAAGGTACTTTCCGAGCAGGTGTATATAAAATAATTATTAGTCCAAAAGAAAAAGGATTTAAGCCAGAAACGATAGGTCTTATAATACACTATATTTACATGCGAGTTTTTTTTAATAACAAGTTGAGTTTATATAAAAGTTCACGCTTTGGCTGGCGGGTATATGTCCTTAAGTATCAATATCATCATCATCCTACGACCTTTATCCCTTTGAGGTGGTGTTGGGACAATGTCTTTCGCCAACACATGTACACATCGTAAAGGGGTTTTGATTTCACTTTATGGCCGGCTGACCATCGCTAACAGAATATATTCGTTATGTAGATAACTACGAGACTTATCGTGCTCCTTATTTATGCAACAACTCTCTAGCACCAAAATATAACAAATAAAAATGAAATTTCGTAAAGAAAACATTATATATATATATTTGAAAAGCACTTAGAAAAATATAGATAATCATTCTCGATTGTGCGCTTGAAGAGTCAAGACCTCTTGAGGATGCTTCCTGTAGTCGCTTCTACGACGCGTCAAATTTCTTCCGGTTTGGCTAGGTGGTGTTTCCTGGGCTATAGTAGTCTTCCCTCGCCAAAAACCGGTGGAGCTGGACGTCCAACAGTCGGTAGCCAGCATCTATGTCCTCCCTAAAAAAAAACAAAAAAATAACTTCGTGTTGTTTGTGACGTCACGTCGGTTTAACAGGAAAATGAGGCGGAATTGTCAGAAGGTATATTTTTTTATAAAGTATAAGTGTTTTACTAAAATATCAATTTAATGTTTTCTTAAAATATTTTTAGTTTATAATTATTAATTATTTATTGTTATTATTATATTATGGATTTCCGAAAACTAACGCCTGTGTCTACTATTTAATCTACATTTAATTTTTATCTATATTTTATTTTTATTATTATTTATTTATTTATATAATAAAATCTATATAGTTTACGTGACACTAGCTTCAGATCTATGGTAAAAGTTACTGAATAAATAATAATTTTACATTAATTGGAATAAATAAGTACATTAACAATTGAACACCCTTTTCATTACGATTTTATACCCATAACCACTCCTGAAACCGCATGTAGTTCAGTACACAATTTCTCCTGATACGGTCTGATGTAATTAAAATCTACCGTTACCATAATTATACATATGCATAAAGATGAGCCTTATATCGGGTGCGGCACGAGATTTTTTTGCCATACAATAACACTAAAACAAAAATCAAAATCAAAAAATCTTTATTTCAGACATAAAATAGTCTATATTATAAAATAGAAAAACAGAATTATAGTAAGATAGGATCAGAAATACACAATATAATAAAAAGTCACAGCATACATTCAAATGTCAAGAAAAATATTCGTACAATAAATATATGCGTAATTTTTTTTAATATCATTCATTTATATTAATGAGTTAAATTAATTGAGTTGTTGACTGGATTGGTACGATATTAAACCAATAAGCTTATGTATTCACATATAAATAATCTTGTAAACGATCTGCTAACAATACTTACATTATTATATCTACAGAGTGCAACGCTAATAAGTATATCCATATTATTACCATGTTTAAATCCTATTGATGATCTATAAGAACTCAGGACCACATTCGTCCTATTATGACCTCAGTAGTGTGCGGTCATGTTAGTGAACTTCCTTTTCGTAAAATCCAATTCATCCAGAATAGCTTAATACCCAATGCAGTCGGTGCAGGTATTTAAGAAACTTCGAACTGCATCGCGATCTCAACCTGTCCACTACAGCTCAGTTCATTAAGAGCTGCGCCCGTTACTTCGACATGGCTTCACACCACCCCAAACCTGTGGTTGTCCTGGCAACGAATCATTTGAATGCGTCTCCCGATCTCTATTTCAAACTTCCCATCAGTCATCCCAGTAATGGCATCCCCAGTTCAAGGTCAGTGGTAATTAGAAGTTACACAATCAAACACCGAGCTCGCTGGGAGCTAAAGGCAAACATAGAGTCCCGATTAGTGTCTCTCCAAATAGTCACAGAGCAAATATCCGTAGGGCTCACTCTCTTGTTACTAACATTACAACCCTGTTGAACAGGGGCAATAATTTTGATCTTCTCGAATAATCTAGGCTAGGCAACGGTTCAAGTTGAGGTGCCTTTGAGTCATTGTCAACATGGCAGCAAGCAGCATACAGGTCCATAAAAAAAACAAGAACCCTGTGTTCATTATATAATTCTATTTGTATATAATTAGGCGTCCCACGGTTACGACAGTGTCAGAAGACTTAAATTTATATTGAAAAAACATTAATGAAATGCAGTCGAATTGAGAACCTCCTCCTTTTTTCAAGTCGATTAAAAATATGTAAAACTGCATTCACTGAATTTTTTGTCATTGCCTGCCTGCCTGCATATTTAATATTTCGATCGTGCGCTTGAAGCGGTTCGATTCCCGTTTGAGGCAGACGATATTTAATAAATTTGAGAATGCAGTCTTACAAATTATTAAAAATGAAATTATGTCTTCTTTCAGGTTTTAAGAGGTTATAATGTGTTTTTTCAAAACTAATTATACCTATATGCTTACAAAATTACAAATAGAGTAAAAATTAGAACCACGATCAGGATTTGAAACCGTTAATATAGGTCACTCAGGCGTAGACATGCTCTGCCAATTTGAGTTACCGTGCGGATAGTCATGGCTTTGAAGCTCGTGGTTTAATTTCTATTAATTTCTATCATCGTACCGGAGCATATAGCTGAAGGAGTTATATAACTAAATATACTTCTGGTATCACTCCGTTTTCACTCATATTTCACTGATAAAATGGCTCATACGAGTAGGTCCCGTAAACGATGACAAATATATCCATATATTCGAATATCCTTGTTAAAACTACTGCTTCTGAAAAACGATACTCATCCCCCGCTCTCGTATATCCACCTTACTTTCCAGGTAATTTTAGGAGAAAAATTTGCAAAGGATGTTTTCGCCCACGCTTTGATAACTAGTGCTGGAGGTGGCTGGAGTGGCGAAGTCGGACATTGATTAATGTACGCGGTGTGCCGTGGTGTTTTCATCAAAATGTCGAACTGCAGGCCTGCCTGAGTTTTTGAAGCATGTACGTCGTCGAGCTTTACGACCTTGATTGGTTTTTTGTTAGTTCCTATACTAGTTTCTGGTCGCAAATTTAGTCATGTGGAATTTGGTTTATCTCGTGCGTCCTCGGTGCCTCTATATAGTGGTAGGAAATTTGGAGTTCTCCGGAATAAGTCCAATTTGCGAATCCTGGCTTTTTTTTTAAATGTTATGGTGACGGTACAAGATCGAGGTCTACCTGATGTTAAGCGGACTAACCTCTGCCTATACCAGATGCATTACGTCACAAGGCACGAATTGCACTGCGCTCGTCACCTTGAGACATAGTTGTTAAGTCTCATGTGCCTATAATTTCTCTGGCTCTCAAGGACTACTGCCGTAACACACCGTTAGGTGCTTGGCGACAGATTTTGTACTTGAGGGTAGTCACTAGCCAGGCGGGCATTCGAAAAATACCCTTCCACCATGCGGTGAAGCTCAAGCCCTCGGCAGGATTCGAACCATGGACCTGCTGCGCGGCGGTCCATAGCCAATGCAACTGAGCCATCACTGCTTCAAAAGGCTTGGCTAGTTACTACCCTCAAGTAGGAAATCTGTTGCCGAGCACCTAACGATGGCAGCCGTCCTTTTCAGTCGTAGATTACGCTTATTTACCTCGACCACATCATCACTATCATCTATCATCACTTATCAATAAGATAGACAGTAGTCAAAGGCTAACTTTTTAGCTGAAAAAGAACTGCTTAGTAGTACTGCCGCTTTACATTTTTTTTACCTTTGTTGCTTTGAGCACGTTCTCAACTGTAGGTAAATGACGATCTGATCTAATCTCTCTGGTTTCTTATTTTTTTTTTGATTAATCGGCTCCTAAAGACAGTTGCTGTAATAATTCATTAGGTGCTGGTCACCACACTTTCTATTACGAACTGATTTTGTATTTTTACTCGAAATAATAATTAACTGTCCAAATTTCTCATTTAATAATAAACAGGCTTCTCTTATTATTCAGATATACAGGAGTTTCAACATATGTTCGAAGGTTTCAACCCACAAAAGCATTTACTAAATCCCTTGAGTGTACAACAAAGTCGTTTAAGTCTACTTGTATGTGATTGTTTCCGAGACAATCCCTTTTATTGCAGTAATGTGTGTTTGCTTAAGCAACACCCTCATAATGTCAACTAAACAACGACTAGGTAAACTCCTAAATGCATATACAAACGCTGAGAAACGTGTTTCGCTCTTAATAACTGAACAAGTCAATCCCACTGAAACAATGTGCCGATTGAAGTAAATTGAATACGACAAACTGAGCTAGTTCAACAGAATCGAATAACTCCCACGATTTATTTCAACCATTTCCTTTTAAATACCAGCGAATGTATTTTTAGCGAGCTCTAATGATCTCAATTTTATTTTTAGATATCGGAATGGCGCTCTTACTGAAGTATGTGTCAAAGGGTTTCCGATTTATCGGGTTTCGCCGTGGGTTTAGTACGTCACCGCCTATTATTTACTCGCAAGAGGTGCTTGAAGCGAAATCAGCTGGAAAACCGTTGGTTGCGTTGGAGTCTACAATAATTACTCACGGAATGCCGTATCCGCAAAATGTAGAGACAGCTGTACACGTTGAAAACATCATTAGGCAACGGGTGAGTACATTTCTACAATTATGTCGATGTCGGCGGTTTCTCAATCAGACCTACAATTGTGTTATTCTTCTATACGAACTGTTTTCAAGAGGCTAGCCTCTAGTAAGATTGGATACGTTAAAATTGGATCGAAAAAGACCAAGTCATAAGTAATTAAGAGAAATAAAGATGAAATTCCAATATTTTAGCAAGTAATAACACATAGCCTCTATCTACCCCTTCTAGAAACCGATATGACGTTAATTAAAGTTCTTCATTATGTTTATTGAATATGAAAATGCATGTTTTTATATTACACTTCTACTTACATCAACAGCCATAACTTCCACCGTTGAACAAAGTCCTCCTCAATCAGGGGATTGGCATGCTTGGCAGGCATCTTGGAGATCGCAGTGTAACGTGGCAGTTCTTAAGAAGCCGCTTTCTGACATTTTCCCTTCGTCGCTTCTTACGGCTCCCATAGGAAGATTTGGGAGAGTACAAGTTTAGCTTGGCACCTTACGGGGTCGGAGAGTATACATTTACACTTATTGTCTGTGTCATAATATATATATACTAGAATATAGAATTTTAATGTTTACAGCCCTACATTACGCTCCGTATTATAAAGTTCACCTGAGGTTAAATCAATCAATCTTAATTAAATACTATTTATGAATTTAAGTTCGCATAAAAACACGTTTCTTTCAGTCTGCAATAAGTATATAAGTATATTTATGACAGAGCTAGAAAAGTGCATTACAAATTGTTTCCAGTTCTAACTTGCTACGGTTTTGTAGACTCGTAGAAGCGCTACGAAAGTCGGGTAGCAAACAAAATGTAGAGTGATATAATTCTGTTATTTTTACTAAAATTACTTCTCGGTGGCATCAAAATTATAATTACAACATTGTTGAGATGTGACATTAAAAAAACATTTTTTCCCAAAAAATCAAAATTATGAATAATAGTTAATAAATAAATAATAACGTAACATATTATTTTACCAATTTCAACTTGTGTTCAGGTTTTTGTTAGTAAATGTATTAGTAATTATTAAGAATCTAACGATTGTATGACACCCTACTGACGTCATTTCTTCACGAAATGCTGACCCAAAAAGTACTACGCAAGTAAAAATGGACTTTTAAGTTCCATGCTTAAAGCAAAATTGCCGTCCAGAAGTATTTCCTACAAAACAGGTTCGTATCTCCTCCGATCTCGCGTTATCGTATTTGTACAGAGTTGTTTTGCAAACTCTGATTCAGATAGGATTGCCTGAAAGGAAGCATCGAAAAGCTAAATGTATAAATATACGTGTATGTTTTGTATACGTATTTATTCTACGTAACCTTATTTACGTAGTATAAATTAAGTATATATTATTCCAAGTCAGGTCTTTATAATTTTTAAATGTTTATTTACAAATCATAGAGAAATTTAGAGCTATAAGGTATATATAAGGTGTGTTACTTTAGGTTTATAGACAAATATATGCCCCTTTTAAAATTACTTATACATGAAGGCCAATTTGAAGTTTTCACAGATTAGGAATAATAGATTAACAGTAACAGTTAACGATGTTTATATAAAGGAAATAAAATACACGTAGAATATGGCTGAATAAGTACGATACCCTAGTTATATATATGATTCACATAGTTCCCAGTTCAAGTGTAGTAATGTGCAAAGTCACCACGATTTGACATAATTTGTGTTTCAGTTGGGTGTTTCTGTGCACAACGACATTCCTTTCCTCCAGAAATAAGAATTATCTAATAATATTTTATCAGTATACCGCACCAACTTTCAAAATAAAGTATCGATACCGTTAGCCAGTATAAATGGAGACGTATTACTAAACCTATACCTATTTATATATTGGCTAACGGTATCGATCACAAAAGTTCCTGCCTCAGAATATTTCTAACATACTTATGGTTTATAGGGAGCAGTGCCTGCTACAATAGCAATACTTAAGGGCCAGCTGACTGTGGGTCTTTCCGCGGAACAGCTCCAATACCTGGCGCAAGCCAAGGGCGTGGTGAAGGCTTCTAGAAGAGACCTGGCTCCCGTGATAGCTGCTGAACTGGACGGGGCCACGACAGTGGCTGGTACAATCATCGCTGCTGAGCTAGCTGACATACCCGTATTTATTACTGGTGGAATAGGTAAGATAACTAGTCTCCATGTTTTCTGAGCTAGTTCCTGAGATAGCTGTACCGTGTGGATTTATGTCGCTGTCTTCGCAAGAGAGTATTTATCAATTCAAAGCGCTGCTACCTCAGAAACTGAATTAGGCTTATAGACATAGTAAAACCAAAGAAAATATGTTTGACTGGAGTCCCGTTGGAAATTGAAATGTCTACTTAATGTTTTTAGTCCTCATACGAAAATTAGATCATATCTCAAAGTTTTGTAAGTAATATGCATAGGGTATACTATAGCCCGTGGTTAGCCGGATTAGAATGTCCTCACCCATTCCTGCCTGTGAGTGTCGTAAGAAGCGACTAAACGTAAAATACCAGAATTTGAGCAGCAGCGTCATTTATGGAACTGAAATCTTAAACTGCAATCCCAAGACGCCTGCCAAGCGGATAATGGCTAATCCCCCTAAATGGGGGGAGGCTGTGTTCAGCAGTGGACAACTCGCAACTATGTTTATATCTTAATTTTTGTTAATAATCTAATTCTCTTTTAAATAATATTTCTAAATATGATTGCACTATCGCGCGCTCAGTGAAAATCATATTGAACCGAGTCCTTTAGGCAACTGGCGCGAAATCGAAGAACGTGGGTTTGATTCCCGCCCGCCGGGCATACTTTTTTGTAAAATATCTCTTTAAAATTCAACGACTCTAACAAGTTAGATATTAGCAATAGTGTGCATGCTGTGGCACTTAAAAATCTTTCTTCGTATACACCTTTCGTACATATTTTCACATTTCTTAAAGGGTGGTCATTAAAGTGTTGCAATTTTTAATAACGGTAATAATTTTTTAATTACGGTAATTTTTTTAATATCCATCTAATCCAACGTATTAACGCCGTAACAGTATTATAAGCATTCTTCATACAAATTGTTATTTTACAATGCCCTATTGGATGGATTTTCAAAATATTGCGACACAAATAATAGTGACATTTCTTTGTGCCATTTAATCCAGTAGTAGTAGAACCAAGCGTTTCTCATTATGAAATATATTATAAATTTTCTTTACTTAATGTGAATCGTGTACTAATTTTAAAACCAACATCCAACATCCTGTTTTCACTGTGATTGAACGACCTGCCGGAACACGTAACTGAGGGAAAGGCGTAAATGTACGCGGACGGTGTGTCTAAAGTCGTCAGCGCCCCGTCACTGAACTACCTCGAGCAGCGGTTGAACACGGTCGCACACCAGGTGGTGCAATTGTTTCAGCGGAACAGACTCGCTCTGAACCACAAGAAAACGCACTTTATGCATTTTCACATGTCTGGGCGGCAGGTTAGGCGCTCTTGGGATTTCAAATAGACCGCGGCCTAACCTTGGAAAAGCATATCGACAGCTTGTGTGCCAGGCTGGGTACCACATGCTTCGCTCTGCGGAGGCTATCGCACGTGGTGTCCGCTGACGTGGTCCGCATTTGTTATTTCGCGACCATTCAATCGCTCCTCCAGTACGGCGCAGAGCTGTCTTCCGCATGTATATAAACGTGCTGTGAGGGCGATTGCGAGGACAGCGTGGGACACGCCGGCGCGACAGTCACTTGTATCGCTCCAAATCTTTACGCTGCCTTCCATTGTCATACTTCAGATATTGATGTATGTTAGGCAAAACCTGGAGCGATTCAAGACACGCGGAGATCACCACACGCGATACTTCAATACCCGTGGAGCTAGCAAGTTATCCTGCGGTATCGCACAGACTGGCTAAGTCAGACAGACTCACACACGTGCTGGGACCCGCGTTATATAACCACCTACCGGATCATGTAGTCACAGAACATAGCCTCTCTTCATTTAAGAACATACTTAAATCCTGGCTCGTTGAGAAGGCTTGGTATAGTGTTGACGAATATGTACAAAAAATAATATTTGAATTATTTATTTTATAATTAATTGAATTTACCTGCTTAAATAATTGTAAATATTTTGTTTATAATTGAAATTATAACTCTATTGTTATACTAAGTGATAGCGCCAACAAGTAATTATTTTATGTCTTCGATGCGGACTGTATTATCTTAGGTAGAATAGAACACACAGCAAGAAAAGGGGCGGGAATAAAGAAAGACGAGGGAATGCAAGTCTACCAGACAATCCAGGAGCAGCCAGGTAGTGGAACGGCGCGATATCACATACGCCGGCGGGCCCGCCACGCGGCCTTCTTCAGCAGACACTGCAATCCTTCGTTTCACCTTTTATCACTGATGGGCTATCACACGCTATCACTAGGAATTTATAAAGAGCACAATGCTCTGGGTTTAAAGTTTATTTGTACGTAGTTTATAATATTATTTGCGGAGCGTTATAATTTGTCAGCCGAGCTGGCGGCGGGTGAGTTCAATACTAGTTTCATTTCTTCACGCCAGGTGGCACTAGTGCACTATACCAAGGGCGGATGGCGGCAGTTTTGCTTGCATTTAAAATGGTGAGGATGTGTGGGGAGAGGGTATGTACTATTCATATTAAGCCGTGACGTTATTTATGTTTTCTGGCGTTACCACTAAGGTATAGGTAATCATAATAATTATTATATTATAATAAAAAAATGTGACATGCAATATTCTTATCAATAAATTGATTATTCTGATTGTTACCCAATAACGTTGCAGCATCAAATAAACTTTCTCGATTCAAGCTTTAGCACCGTTGCTCAACCCCGCTAAAGTTGATTTTCAACAAATGGTAAAACCCATAAAAGTATTTATTCTGTAGGTTTCATACAAAAACTTGGAAAATGTATAAGATTTCTTATATTTTTAGTTTAGTAAAAATTAAAACAGAAGAATTAAAAAAATAAGCTAAAATGAATATATATAAAGTTGTATCTTTAATGGTACAGGAGGACAAATGAGTAATCAGCTCATCTGGTGTTAAGCGAAGTGGTCTCGAGGATGCGTTGCCGGTCTGTGAGGAGCGAATATGTTCTGTTCTTGAATGTGGACTAAGACATTGCACAGAACAATTTCAAAATATTACTGGCTCTTGAGGACAGCTGTCAAAACACACTTTTAAGCCAAGTGAGCATTCGCAAAATGCCATAGCCTTGCGGAGAATCTCGAATCCACGGCAGAATTCGATCAAAGGACAACCTGCCTATATATATATGCTCTAATAGTCAACAGCGGCATATTCCCAATGCAAAAAATATGAATCTTTATCCATCGTCGTACAGTATCAAATTTACTCGCAAAGAAAAATATAACATTCATAAATAAACAACCTATCTTGGGAAAGGAGATAACAACAGTAACCAGATATGCCATATAACGTAAAATAATAAACCTTTTCAGCAGAGTTCCCCTGGGCGTGAGATTGCTTCATGCATCAAATATTCAAAGGAAAACCAGTGCAATCCCACGAGTCGTTGCAGACATACCCTCTTATCTTTTTAGGGTTCCGTGTTCAAATCAAATGTGGTAATTTTTCGTCAGTCTGTGAAACGCTCCTTAGGTCAAAATAATACCATTTTTAATAAAAAACAACTGACGTCAAACATAAAATGCGGATTATTAGGGATAACTCAAAGACTACTCGTCAGATCTAGCTCGAGTTTAAATGGGTCCATATAACAAGCACCAGCTTCCCATCGGCACATACAAAAAAAGAACAGTCGAAATGAGAACTTCCTATTGTACAACTTCCTCCTTATTTCATCAGCATTTTCAATTAAGTCATAATATACAGGATTTTTGGTAAATGGCTAACAACCTCTTAGGATTGACTTCTGCTAGTCCTAACAAACATTTTGAGATTTTTTTTTGTTTGAAAAAAGAAATTATTTTGAATGTGAAAGAGTTTTGAATTTTTACATCGAGCAAAGTAATATATAATATGAAATAATACATTACAGGCACAAGAGACTTTAAACATCAGGTGGTTATCATACTTATTCCGTCAAAAACACCAAAAATAAGAACAAAAATAAAAAAAATATTAATTAAAAATAAACTATTCAGAACAAAAAAAAACATCTCAAAATGTTTTTTAGGACTAGCAGAAGTCAACCATAAGAGGTTATTAACCATTTACCAATAACGTTGAATATATTTATTCATCTCATGTGTGCCTTTATTAAAAAAATACTACGAACTATACAATACTACGGTTACTACAATAAAAGCATTTAGACAACCTATAAGTCATTGCAGACTCACTGGCAGTCGAACTGCTCCAGCCCACTAACAGTTGGCAGCGTGCCCAGCATGCTGGCAGCATTTCCCCGTTAAATAATAGTTAATAAGTCATAAGAATTGTCTAGAAGCATTTCATGCTCCCGAAAACGTTTACTGCTGCCCTCTCTGAAGTTTTGTAAAAGCAGTTGGCTGTATGTTTCATTAAAAATTATAATAAACATTTACTACCTCTCAATAAGTATTTTTTAGTAATAAATACTTTTAAAAGTATCCTAAATAGCAATAGTATTTTTTAGCTTTTCAACCCCCCATAATACCACTGTTTTCAAAAAGTTCTTAAAATTATTTGACATAAAATTCCGTTGGTATTATGATTGAAACTGCTCGCAAAATAAGTTGAGAAATGCGACCCGTAGAAGAGAACAACTGGAAATCCGCAAATCCCTACAGCCAAACAAAAATATTTTTGCCCAAGCTGAATCAGAGACGCTTCTCTGTAGTTCGGGCTCGCTTGATCAGTATAAAAAGTGTCGTATCATATGAATTTTTTTGTTTTCATATAAAATTTACTTTTTAAATTTTCAGATCTAGTTCTCACTTGACCTAGTTAGCTTAGCTTGCGGAGATTGCATTTTCACTACCCTGTCCGTCAATTTGTATTACGGGAACGCAAGAATTAATTCTCGGTAACGGTAATAAAAAAAATGTAAGCCCACGTAGCGAAGTTTGCTCACTGGTTTTAACCGATCAGCTAAGTTAAGCAACATCCATAGTGGTCATGACACTGCCATAATCCCCACGCTTTGCAAACGTCTTGGGGATCGCAGTTTAAACAATCAGTTTCTCAGCGCTGCTGCTCACCTTCCGGTATTTTACCTTTAGTCGCCTCTTACGACACCCACAGGAAGCAATGGGGAGGTGACATTCTAGCCCGGCACCCCACGGGTACCTGTCCTTGAGAGACTGTAATTCTAGGTTAGCCTGAACAACATCTTTGACAACATCATCACTAACCATCAGGTAAGATAGTGGTCAAAGGCTTTCCATCAGCTATGAAAAAAAATAGCACGATACAAAAGTTATCCATAAAGCAATAATATCCTATTAAGACAATGTATAACGTTAAAATCGTGTCATTTAAACGACATATTATCCAGGTCGAGATATTTTATGTACTTACGTTAAAATGAACTCAGTCTTTCGTATTATCCGAGATGTAGCGTTCAATAAAGCCTCAATAACAGCTTCTGGAGTTCCAATAATAAGACGCAGAGCTTGTTTCAAATACCTATTAAATTTTCATGTCATTTGAAGCGGATATTGAATGTTACATTATAAGTTATATTAAATAGTTGTTCTTTAGTTTGTATTGAAAGTATAACGATATAGTTTTGAAGATTTTTGAAATTATTTGATTTTGAGTGTTTAAACTGACTTCAAACATTAAGAATGAGGCTATTGATTTTTTTATAGTGGTTTAAGGGTCCCGTATCGAAAATGCAAAATGAGGTTTATTATTGACACTCCGCTGTTGGTCTATTTATCCGTAAATATGTCAAAGGTATCTGAAGCGAAATGAGTAAACCTAAAAATTTCATATTTTGTATAGATAAATATATAGATAGTTGACCCTAAGACTGGACTAGCAATTCAATTTAAAAAAATCAGGGGGATTAAACATGAGCAGGTAGCCGAAAAAAAAATTACGCCCTAGCATGTGGGATATCTTCGTCTAGAACTCATTGAGCTCAGTAGGTACTTATATAGGTTTTATAATAATACTAGTGGATCACCCCGGCAGGGTATTTGACAAAAATTTCAACTTATCTTAAAATATTTGTTTATCAGAGATAATGTAGGATGCTAATGCCGAAAGATTTTTTCAAACCGGTTCAGTAGTTTTTAAGTTTATTCGATAATACAAAATACTTATCTTTCCTCTTAATAATATTATTATAGATATAAAAAAGGGCGCTGACAAATTTATACCATTTGTGTACGGGGTTTATGATCCCGATATATCAGATTTCTCAAAACCAAACTAGTAGAAATCCAAAATATATAATAATACGCACCATATCCTTTTGCTAAAATCAAATACTGAAGACGCTGATATAAAATTTGTATGCTATCTAATTCGACAATAATTTAGTTTAACAACGAAATTTCGTTTGCATATGGTTTGTGGTGGGGTAAAAAAAAAAGAACATTAGTCAGTACTAATATTATAAATGCGAAAGTAACTATGTCTGTCTGTCTGTCTGTTATGCTTTCACGCCAAAACTACTGGACCGATTTGAATGCAATTTGGTATGAAAATAGTTTGAGACCCGGGAAAAACATAGGATAATTTTATCCAACTGTGCAAAAGGAGGTTAATGTTTTTGCATGATAACCGACATATGCCCGGAAATCCTATAAAAGTAAAACTTGAAAATGCTAAAAATAATAAAGATTTTATCGAATTCGATATATTAGGAATAATAAACGGATACATATGCCTGTTAAATAAAAGGATAAAACACTAGAGTTTTGTAAGTTTTAATGCTTAAATCTGTATGTAATGTCTTCTATTTATAACATGTTTTAATAATATTTAACGCATGACAAACATCCTTTAAGGCTCGGAAATTACAAAATAGTGCCAACATGATATGGAAAATCTCATAAACCAGGTACCGGATGGTACTGCAATTTAAATACACGATACTCAAGGATATAAGTAATACTTTCATCGATTTCAAAACATGTTTCCTAATAATTGGCTCGATAGAAAAAAATCTCAAAAACACCTCTGAAAATAGAGGATTCCTACTTTTTCCGCCATATTTTAGTGTATTAAAATTTGTTTTTTTTTTCTAAAATATTGATTTTTTAAGTACGATAAATTTCATTGATTATTTTAATCCAAAAAAAGCACAGTTAATGCGTACTGAGCCTGTTTACAAAATGTCACATACGCCCTTTCATTCCGAGAAGCGTTAACATCATGTCGCACTATTTACTCTAGCGATCTACGTATATTGCTATCATCCTCGCTCATATCGCGGTCAGCCGCGTCATGCGTCGGACCTGTGTCACTTTTCTCGGCGATCTCAATTAAAATAAAACATGGGTAAAATTATAAATAAACGCTTTGGGAATGCAAAAAAGATGTATAAAAATCGTCAAAAACGCATGATGGACATAATAAGGTAAGCATCTATGGCTTCCTTTCTCCATGTACCTATGTATATATATCTTATATTAATGAAATTATGATATGATTGTGAACCCTAACGCAATATAAAAAACACTTCAAACATTTTACAAGACATAGGTACAACTTTAGCTACCTAAAATAATTATTATAAGCAATATTCAGAATTTTTCGTAATGAATGTGTTGTAATTATTTTAGATGGATCATGATTAATACAGTTTCTGACAATAAGGCACAAAGGTTATGTACATAATTTTCGACTAATCAATCGTCGTTCAAATAGCGCATAGTAAGTGACATCGCTTCGCAATTGAGAGGTACGTGGATCGAATCCAGCGTAAAGAGATTCTTTTTGGTCAAATTTTAATTTTACGACATAATTCTTAATAATACAATAATAATTTTACGTATGTACGTGGACCAATATAATGTGTCTGACAGTAAGGCATAAACGATATGTGTGTAATTTTCGACACCTTGGTCAATGATTGTATAGTGTGTAACTACTGAAGTCGAATCAGAAGATCGAGTACCGTGGATCGAATCTCACATACCTAGATTCTTTTTGGTGACTTTTTTATTTGTATTACTTTTTATTTGATACGTATTATATTTACGTATAATTAAGTTTTCTGACGCGTATTCAATTTACGATTACAATGCTTGCAAATTTATTAGGTATCTCGAGTTTCCATGTTTTCATATAATTAGAGAGTTTAGTATATCTAATGAACGTGAACATTAAATAGGTACTACCTAATCTAGCTACCTGAACACGTTTTTTCATAGATCTCGAAAAAGTATGTCTTGGATGGACACGAGTTGCCACAGCGTAATAGTTACAGTAGAACAACATTATCAATTTACTAAAAAGCTATGTTGAGTAAACACCGTCCTTCTGTCCACTACTATAGAAAACACAAACTTTCATACATGGAAAGTTATTGAAATATTCATGGTATTATCGAGTACGTAATATATTAGTACATATAAATTAGTAGTAAAAAGATGGCCGTAAACGTTTGATGCGATAGAGATAATGAAATTCTGAAATGAAAACTTAATACAAAAAGAAGAAGCCTAAGCTTCTGCTTTAGAATGAGACTTTCCATGGTTTTCTTGAATAGCATAAGAATTAAGAACTGACTAAAAGAAAATGAAATAATTAGCACCATACCAATACTTACGTAAGAACATCGAGTAAGGTGCATTATAGGGGACTTAACTATAACGCCCTTTATAAAGGCATCTTGTGTTGTGTGTATATCGACCACCAACAGATGAAGGTCGTGCTCAAAATTTTACAGAATTCTTAGCCACTCTGGAAAGTATACTACTAAAAATTTCTAAATGTAAAAAACCCATATTTGTATGTGGTGATTTTAATGTAGATATTTTATTGAAATCTAAAAATAAGACTGATCTTATTTCATTGTTTAAGTCATTTAATTTGAAATTTCTATTCTGTGAGCCAGTGTGTAGAGCACCGCACTCTGATTCGAAAACTTTCACATTATGGTATTCGTGGAAAAGCTCTGGATCTTATAAAGTCATATCTGTCAGACAGGCTACAGAAGGTTAGAATAAATGGCAATACTTCTTCCGGGTCTTTGGTAAGAATAGGCGTACCGCAAGGATCAATTTTAGGACCTTTTCTGTTTCTAGCTTATATAAATGATCTGCCTTGCATGGTTAAAAATTTCTGCGATATAGTTTTATTCGCAGATGATACCTCCCTAATTTTTAAAGTAGATAGGAGGGATAGTGAACTTATTCATGTAAATAATGTGTTATCTATGATCTCTAAGTGGTTCGCGGCTAATAATCTTCTCTTAAATTCAAAAAAGACCAAATGTTTTAAGTTTTCTTTACCAAATGTTACTTATGTTGAACCAAACATTAAGCTTGGCCTAGAAAAACTCTCTTTTGACAATGCGACAGTCTTCCTGGGAATTAAAATGGATTCAACTTTACAGTGGAATCCACATATACATGATCTATCTGGAAGACTTAGTTCTGCTGCATATGCAGTTCGTAAGATAAGACAGCTAACAGACGTAGCTACTGCTAGGCTCGTTTATTTCGCGTACTTCCACAGTATTATGTCTTATGGTATATTGCTGTGGGGAGCTGCTGCTGAGATAGAGACAATCTTTATCTTACAAAAGCGTGCAATTCGAGCCATATATGAAATGGATCCTAGGGAATCCCTGAGAGATATTTTTAAAGAAATTGATATTTTAACTTTACCAAGTCTGTATATATTTGAAAATATTATGTATGTTCGTAAAAATTTGAGCAAATTTAAATCAAACAGTGACACTCACGATTATAACACTAGGAATAAAGATAAAATAGCGGTGCCAGGTTTTAGATTAGCAAAGACAAATAAAAGGTCCTTCTTAGGAAATTGTGTGCGGTTTTATAATAAATTGCCCAAACATATTACAACGCTCACAGAAAGAAAATTCAAGTTGCATGTGAAGAATATTTTGATAAAGAAATCTTACTACACAGTTTGTGATTACTTAAACGACAAAAATGCTTGGACTGGTTCGCCTCTGCCAAGCTAGCGCCTAACACCTACGTAATGTAAATTAAGTATTGTAATAATTTTATTATATAGTATGTACTTAACACATTTTTAAAAAAACCTTTAAAAGAATGGCCCCGAGTTTCTTGCCCGTTCTTCTCGCAGTGGCTCTATAACTTTTGTTTGCTGAACGTGGCAGTACAATGTAGTATATTTCAATATTAAAATTTGTAATTGACCTTCATAAGAGCGTCGTAGACGCCTAAATTGAATAAATGATTTTGACTTTGACTTTGACTTTGACTAACCAAAGTATAGCGGATATACTACCAAAGAGAGTATTCCCCAGGACGTTTTGGTGTTAAGGGGCAGCCGGTAATTCAACAAAAGTTAAAATTATACACATTATAGCCATTATGTTTTTAAATGTTACATCTTCTGTGTTGTATAAACAACATACGGTAGCCATATAAACAACCCCATATATTGTAGGATAGGAGGATGCTTCTTGGTTATTGATACTATCCCATAACTTACTTACCAATAAAATTCTTCACCAAAAATATTATTTGAAAATCAATAAAAGTTTGTTATTTTTCTAGTATAGAAAATGGAGGAGAAGAACGACGCATTGTTGATATACACTATTACACAAAGAGTATATTAAGACAAATCTCGAAACATTCACCTTTCGATTATTTTTTTATTAATATGCAGGGTTATTGGTAAAATGCTAAATCCAGGGAAACCCGGATGGATGGCAGACCTACTCTCATAGAATGTCCGATTTTATGTCGCACTCCGGTGCATCTTCGCAACATAATCTACCTATACAAGTACATACATCAAGTGACGGCACGGGTGTCGTTTACAAACATAAACGTATCTTTCGTAATCTTTGACAAATACAGTTAATAACAGTAATACCACGGTTTTATAATCGATATGTAATATTGTGGTATTACGTATGAATAGTAATACAAAGTAATACATTTTCAAACAAAATACTTATCTTTCTCCTTGGGTGATTTCAATAATGGTATTATTTTGTTAGAAGTTTTGTTGTTCCACCCATCTACACAATAGCATCCACGAGATGTATTTATTATTATTAACAAATTGAAACAATAACTGTACCTACCTACTACATTCTCCATGTGATTTTTTGTAAGTGAAATCTTAATAATGACTTGTAGTAATGACACGAGCAGGTACCCTTGATTGTTAGCGGAAACAAAGCCAGGATCTGAATGAACTACGCTACTTGATAAAAAAAAACAAAGATTGGAACCGACTCCAACACCCAAAAGTGTGAAATAACTTGTTCAAGTCGGTACCAGTATAGTTCAAAAGTACCTATTATCACAATATTGTGCACGTGGTACTAGTGTTGGACTTCGACAAGTTAATTCACACTTTTTGGTGATGAAGTCATTTCCATTTTTATTTAAAAAAAAACACTTCTTTTTATGACCCTTGCTACTTACGGGATCGATTTTCATTCATTGTCAACGACTATATCATCAAGATAAGTAAATATTTTTCAGTTATTGGAGTGTATGTCAAAAACGGCTTGACCGATTTTGATGAAATTTAACTGGGACCAAACAACAAGTATCAGCTTTCAAACAGTAAAAGATTTTTTTAAATCGATTCACCCAGTCAAATGTTCTGAGGTAACAAACATATAAGAAAAAACAGACGAATTAAGAACCTCCTCCTTTTTTTGAAGTCAGTTAAAAATACCCAATAGTATAACCCGCTATTTGTATTTTGATCAGGGGTAAAAAAGTTTTTTTATGATTTTCTTTGTAAATTTTACACAATATACTTGTTTTTGTAATAATAAACCATCTTTTGTGTAACAGCTTACGCCTTGCATCAAAGTAGATACATAGTTCATGTTCATCAAAACCATAGTTCATGTTCATTAAAAATGAACATACACAAAAACTGCAAAAATCAAACAAGTTGGTATGGTAATAATCAAGACTAAACTTGTTCTACTGTAGGTATGGTAATTTTATTAACTGTGTCACACTATGATATTTACAGCATACAATCAACTAATGGTTGGTATCATGTATGCGTACTAGATGGCGCTTCAGCACACATCACATTCGTGTGTGACAAGATGGTTTCTACTAGTTCTACTAGAGAGCGCTCTAAATTTTTAATCAAATAAAATATTACCGTTGACTTGCGGACGTGGCGCCATGTACACCGCGAAGTAAACACGCGAGGAGAAGTGGGGACAAAATCTAACATCTGGTTTTAGAATTCTGTCCCTTAAGTCGTTTGATGTTTTCGATGTGTCTTAGTTTCAAAGGTCTAGGCTTCAGAGTGGAAGGATATTACGAAGGTTTTACTCTCCTCCATACACAGCTCGTAATTAATACATCACATTATCAGTGCAGATTCGATGTATCCACTCTTAATGTGCTAAATACCTACCATGAAATGTAGCCAGCGGCAAACATCGCAACCGGCAATACCTATTTTATCGATGAAATTTAACAATTTCATCGCTTCGCTGTTTCGAATGAATTTGTCGTTGCACGGCAGCGCATTCAATTAGTGGATCTCGCTACGAATCGCAAGCGTTCCATGTACGAGTAGTATTTACTGAGTATCAAGCGATCAATCGATTATTAGATTAGGATTGGGATAAACTGTTACCTCTGGAAATTAAACTATTGTATTGCAATTCATTGCAAAGATATACGGGTGAGATTTTCCTCACTGATCATATGTAGTACGGTTCAGGATGAATACATTCAGGCGTTACATTGCAGTAATACATAATAAATAATAAAAATTATTCAAATAATATTTTATGACTGTATTAAATTGATATTACAGAAAAACTTTTAAAAGTGACATCTAGTTTCATTCCGATTAATTTTCCTGACGAGTTGACGTGAATTCCCAAACGCCATGTAACCTACAGATTTCGCATTCGAAATCTGTGACGTAAACTAACTGTAAGACTTTTCGTCAATCGTGTGCTCGAAGAGTCAAGACCTCTTTATAATGCTCTAACGGTAACGTGGCCATTATGGCGTCACGTTGGTTACCGCTTAAGGGACAGAATTCTAAAACCAGATGTTAGATTTTGTCCCCACTTCTCCTCGCGTGTTTACTTCGCGGTGTACATGGCGCCACGTCCGCAAGTCAACGGTAATATTTTATTTGATTAAAAATTTAGAGCGCTCTCTAGTAGAACTAGTAGAAACTATCTTGTCACACACGAATGTGATGTGTGCTGAAGCGCCATCTAGTACGCATATATGATACCAACCATTAGTTGATTGTATGCTGTAAATATCATAGTGTGACACAGTTAATAAATTTACCATACCTACAGTAGAACAAGTTTAGTCTTGATTATTACCAACTTGTTTGATTTTTGCAGTTTTTGTGTATGTTCATTTTTAATGAACATGAACTATGGTTTTGATGAACATGAACTATGTATCTACTTTGATGCAAGGCGTAAGCTGTTACACAAAAGATGGTTTATTATTACAAAAACAAGTATATTGTGTAAAATTTACAAAGAAAATCATAAAAAAACTTTTTTACCCCTGATCAAAATACAAATAGCGGGTTATAGTATTGGTTATTTTTAACTGACTTCAAAAAAAGGAGGAGGTTCTTAATTCGTCTGTTTTTTCTTATATGTTTGTTACCTCAGAACATTTGACTGGGTGAATCGATTTAAAAAAATCTTTTACTGTTTGAAAGCTGAAACTTGTTGTTTGGTTCCAGTTAAATTTCATCAAAATCGGTCAAGCCGTTTTTGACATACACTCCAATAACTGAAAAATATTTACTTATCTTGATGATATAGTCGTTGACAATGAATGAAAATCGATCCCGTAAGTAGCAAGGGTCATAAAAAGAAGTGTTTTTTTTTTAAATAAAAATGGAAATGACTTCATCACCAAAAAGTGTGAATTAACTTGTCGAAGTCCAACACTAGTACCACGTGCACAATATTGTGATAATAGGTACTTTTGAACTATACTGGTACCGACTTGAACAAGTTATTTCACACTTTTGGGTGTTGGAGTCGGTTCCAATCTTTGTTTTTTTTTTATCAAGTAGCGTAGTTCATTCAGATCCTGGCTTTGTTTCCGCTAACAATCAAGGGTACCTGCTCGTGTCATTACTACAAGTCATTATTAAGATTTCACTTACAAAAAATCACATGGAGAATGTAGTAGGTAGGTACAGTTATTGTTTCAATTTGTTAATAATAATAAATACATCTCGTGGATGCTATTGTGTAGATGGGTGGAACAACAAAACTTCTAACAAAATAATACCATTATTGAAATCACCCAAGGAGAAAGATAAGTATTTTGTTTGAAAATGTATTACTTTGTATTACTATTCATACGTAATACCACAATATTACATATCGATTATAAAACCGTGGTATTACTGTTATTAACTGTATTTGTCAAAGATTACGAAAGATACGTTTATGTTTGTAAACGACACCCGTGCCGTCACTTGATGTATGTACTTGTATAGGTAGATTATGTTGCGAAGATGCACCGGAGTGCGACATAAAATCGGACATTCTATGAGAGTAGGGTTGCCATCCGTCCGGGTTTCCCTGGATTTAACATTTTACCAATAACCCTGCATATTAATAAAAAAATAATCGAAAGGTGAATGTTTCGAGATTTGTCTTAATATACTCTTTGTGTAATAGTGTATATCAACAATGCGTCGTTCTTCTCCTCCATTTTCTATACTAGAAAAATAACAAACTTTTATTGATTTTCAAATAATATTTTTGGTGAAGAATTTTATTGGTAAGTAAGTTATGGGATAGTATCAATAACCAAGAAGCATCCTCCTATCCTACAATATATGGGGTTGTTTATATGGCTACCATATGTTGTTTATACAACACAGAAGATGTAACATTTAAAAACATAATGGCTATAATGTGTATAATTTTAACTTTTGTTGAATTACCGGCCGCCCCTTAACACCAAAACGTCCTGGGGAATACTCTCTTTGGTAGTATATCCGCTATACTTTGGTTATAAAGGGCGTTATAGTTAAGTCCCCTATAATGCATCTTACTCGATGTTCTTACGTAAGTATTGGTATGGTGCTAATTATTTCATTTTCTTTTAGTCAGTTCTTAATTCTTATGCTATTCAAGAAAACCATGGAAAGTCTCATTCTAAAGCAGAAGCTTAGGCTTCTTCTTTTTGTATTAAGTTTTCATTTCAGAATTTCATTATCTCTATCGCATCAAACGTTTACGGCCATCTTTTTACTACTAATTTATATGTACTAATATATTACGTACTCGATAATACCATGAATATTTCAATAACTTTCCATGTATGAAAGTTTGTGTTTTCTATAGTAGTGGACAGAAGGACGGTGTTTACTCAACATAGCTTTTTAGTAAATTGATAATGTTGTTCTACTGTAACTATTACGCTGTGGCAACTCGTGTCCATCCAAGACATACTTTTTCGAGATCTATGAAAAAACGTGTTCAGGTAGCTAGATTAGGTAGTACCTATTTAATGTTCACGTTCATTAGATATACTAAACTCTCTAATTATATGAAAACATGGAAACTCGAGATACCTAATAAATTTGCAAGCATTGTAATCGTAAATTGAATACGCGTCAGAAAACTTAATTATACGTAAATATAATACGTATCAAATAAAAAGTAATACAAATAAAAAAGTCACCAAAAAGAATCTAGGTATGTGAGATTCGATCCACGGTACTCGATCTTCTGATTCGACTTCAGTAGTTACACACTATACAATCATTGACCAAGGTGTCGAAAATTACACACATATCGTTTATGCCTTACTGTCAGACACATTATATTGGTCCACGTACATACGTAAAATTATTATTGTATTATTAAGAATTATGTCGTAAAATTAAAATTTGACCAAAAAGAATCTCTTTACGCTGGATTCGATCCACGTACCTCTCAATTGCGAAGCGATGTCACTTACTATGCGCTATTTGAACGTCGATTGATTAGTCGAAAATTATGTACATAACCTTTGTGCCTTATTGTCAGAAACTGTATAAATTAATCATGATCCATCTAAAATAATTACAACACATTCATTACGAAAAATTCTGAATATTGCTTATAATAATTATTTTAGGTAGCTAAAGTTGTACCTATGTCTTGTAAAATGTTTGAAGTGTTTTTTATATTGCGTTAGGGTTCACAATCATATCATAATTTCATTAATATAAGAGATATATACATAGGTACATGGAGAAAGGAAGCCATAGATGCTTACCTTATTATGTCCATCATGCGTTTTTGACGATTTTTATACATCTTTTTTGCATTCCCAAAGCGTTTATTTATAATTTTACCCATGTTTTATTTTAATTGAGATCGCCGAGAAAAGTGACACAGGTCCAACGCATGACGCGGCTGACCGCGATATGAGCGAGGATGATAGCAATATACGTAGATCGCTAGAGTAAATAGTGCGACATGATGTTAACGCTTCTCGGAATGAAAGGGCGTATGTGACATTTTGTAAACAGGCTCAGTACGCATTAACTGTGCTTTTTTTGGATTCAAATAATCAATGAAATTTATTGTACTTAAAAAATCAATATTTTAGAAAAAAAAAACAAATTTTAATACACTAAAATCTGGCGGAAAAAGTAGGAATCCTCTATTTTCAGAGGTGTTTTTGAGATTTTTTTCTATCGAGCCAATTATTAGGAAACATGTTTTGAAATCGATGAAAGTATTACTTATATCCTTGAGTATCGTGTATTTAAATTGCAGTACCATCCGGTACCTGGTTTATGAGATTTTCCATATCATGTTGGCACTATTTTGTAATTTCCGAGCCTTAACAATACTTGTCAAAACCTAACTTTTTAATGTTTTCTGAAGTATACATTTAATATGTAAGATATGCCATTTTTAATATGTGTGTACATAATACACATATCTATCATCAAGCTTTTACATATCCAACCAGAGATAACCTTGACGCGCGACTGCTAATCTTTTTTCGCTCGTTCCACTGTTAAAAAGTAAAATAATCTTAAAAATCTTAGGTTCAATTGATAATGCACAACGATAATATGATTACATGAGAAATTGTTTGTGCATGTGTGTACGCCACCTTCCAAACAATTGAAGGAATTTTGATGAAACTTAGTACTCAACTGTATAATATTCTTGAGATATGGGATTAGAAATAGGAAGAACCTTGTTCCAGCTATATAGAATAACTGCTGTTTTTCTAGAATTAAAATGTCTGTCCCATTTTAACAGGAAAAAATATATACTTTGGTAAATTATTTTGCAAGCAAATAAGCATAAGTGTCACTTATACATTCTTTAAATTAAAACCTTTAATAATCATAGCCTCTGAAACACATTGTAACTAATACAGCAACAATATATTGATAGAATCATAGAACATATAATAATATAGAATGACATGTTGCTATTCATTTGCTATGCCACGAATGTTGCATGTTTCACTGTGATATTGCACGTAGTTGCTTCCTCATTTTAAGGACAACGCACGATTCTTAAATGTATGTCAATGAAACTCCATGTTCTCTCCGTGTTCAGGCAGAGCATATTTTTAACGTGTATCTCAAAGTAGTAAAATATTTTTATTTATATTTTTATTTTTGCAATATCGCATACTCTTACATTACAAAATTACAACTTACTTATACCCGCACTTGACTATAATTTGTCCACTCGTAAATTTTTGATTTTGTAATATAATAGAAGAGACACTTCAAGAAACACTTTTCTGTAAAAAACTTATTTCGACTTTATTTCGGAGCAGTTATTTACACAAAAAATGACAAAGCACAACTTATTTATTCGTAGTAAAGCATGTTATTTGCCGTGTATACCCTAGCGATGCAGATCGTATCAGCAGAGTAGATGAGATCCGAGGCTGTGATCAATGAGCCGGCACACAGTGCCACATCCGGCAAACCCTCGATGTAATTAACGTAGAATTCAGCGCTGCAAGGCGTGATCTGTCACATCCGGCTCTCTGCGCTCGCCTTCCCTTGGAATGCCTTTGTCCTTCTAATTCGATTACCCCCACTTATCTGATTGCGTTACTCTGGTTCGCCAATCGTTGCTAAGTATTTCCTTATCTGCCATCCCTTCCTAATGCTCGAAATTATTCAACGAGAGACAGCACCTGCGCCTTTACGGATTTTAATATTTTATATTCATCGCTGAAGCGTGCCGCGCAGGTTTAAATGTAAATCTTATTCATGACCGCCTAATATTCCAAAACTGTGGTGACATTTTTCTTATGAAAATATTTGTGAAAAAATCTATATTATAATACTATGCAAATCGTCGTTTTTAGATTTTTACTTAACTTTGATCATAGTCAATATTATTTGACACGGCATTGACGCATGCCAAGTGAAATTATGGATGTATTTAGATAGGATAAATATGACTTTTTATTATTTTATACATTATATTCCTATTACAGTTTCATTGTACGTCACAATGCAATGCGCTTGACAGTCGGAGGCATTCATTTCACAGTAATTTCAGTAACTACAGTACCCTTAAAACCTAATACAGCAGAGTTTGCACAATGTTCGGAGGTAGAATATCTGACACTGCGATGGTATCCACTAAGACGGCCTCTTGCTTAAGTGGCCAACCACCTGGCGAATTCCAGCGGGGCTTGAACCCTGAACCTCATAATACCGTTCTATCCCATAACCAACTATGGTTTGGAAACGGGAACTGGGTATTACAGTCCGATGATGAGATGACGCCTTTCAAATTAACTTGTTTATTTTGAAAAACGTCATCATGTATTGATTCATTATGAATAATAATCTGAGTGGTTTCAGTCTAATAAGGTGGACTGAGGGAAAATTTGACTGAATTTGAGTGATCCGCTTTCAAGGTATACATAATTGGTAATGCAATAGAGCAGTATTCTGGGGTTAAAGTTCCAGCCCCGCGGAAAGTCATCGTTTTCTAACCCAAAAATGTCTAAGGATTATAGTCGGTTAGTAAATTCAAAACGGACGAAACAATTCACTTTTGCATTTATATTTCTCTGTAGATAGATGGGAGGCAATCTAATATATAGTTCTATCACAGTTTTTCTATTCGTTTTGCGAGAGACAGATGGATAAGACGAAGTTTCTGCAATAATTCAGTCCAACAGTGATGTAACAGTTTCATTTCCCGCTGCTGGCTGTGTGACGGTATTAAGTTACATTCGAATTATTATTAGTTTTTCGTTAAATTCAATTATATGAGGAAAGTCACGAACATAGTATGCCGTTATTTAGTAAGCGCTAAGTGCGTTTGCGGAAGGTTATACATTGGCACACGGCGAAATATCCCATATCTTCGATTTGGTTTTTTTATGGAAGACTTTGAAACAGTCTTGGTAACTGAGTCAACCCCATAAGCGGGTTGAGTGAGTAGCTTTTTCTGCGCTGATAGTAACATTGCTTCTGAAAGCTTGAAATTTAAATAATTTGTACATGATTCGTATTTGGCTGGTTTTAGCTTTATAACGGAAAGTATTAGATTGCGTCATAGTATTCTCGTTCTCATATTGTATAATTTTAGGCCATTTTTAAATAAACGCGCTATATAAATAAATTGTTATTTTTTATTATTTACAGGTGTCGTTTATAACAGTTTTATTTCTGGCTTTTCAGATTATTTTTAATCGGTTTATATTTTTATTAATTGTACCAAAGGTGGAGTTCATCGTGAGGGAGAAACAACACTGGACATATCAGCTGATTTGAATGAACTGGGTCGCAGCAAGACCCTGGTGGTCTGCAGTGGAGTCAAATCCATCCTTGATATTGGAAGGACTCTTGAATATTTGGTAAGTCTCGACAACTCCGTCAACTAAAATAGAGCACAATGTTATACCTACATGTCGAATAAACATTTACTTAACACAAATCACCATGTTCTTGCCCTTATCCCACTCATGTGGTGTGGTCGGTATAAACCATATGTAAAACTTTTGGTAACTATCACAAATGCACGTTCAGTGAATGCTTCAATTTACGATTGGACAAACTTAAAGCCAGCCGCCATTGGGAATATAATTATTATATTATAATATATTATTTATACCCGGCTATATTTGAGTTCATTTTTTTTTTTTTTAGGGAGGACATAGATGCTTGCTACCGCCTGTGCGGTCGTCCAGCTCCACCGGGTTTTGGGCGAGGGCCTGGCCCTACAATAGCCCGGGAGGGAGAAGTGCCGAAGGCACTTCTCCCGAGACGGGCGTAGAAGGCGAAAATCGCTTTCTACCTCCGTCTCCTGCGGACGCCGAAAACGTACCACTATTATAGGAGGGGTTGACCGCGAGCTCAAGGGCACCACTGTGGTTCGGACCTCGGCTTGTCTCGCTGTCGAGAGACATGGGGGGGATCGGAGCAAAATGCCTCTGTGCAACTGCAGTGTTGCACAATTGGGCCCTACTGAATAATACTCTTTGACTATTTGGAGAGCAATTTATCGTGACCTTGTTTTTGCCTCGAGCTCGCCGGCGAGCTCGGTGTTTGATTGTGTGACCTCTAATTACCTCACACCTGGGGATTTTACCTCGACGACTTGCGGATAACGCTAAAGCTGCCAATGTAATGGCTGCGATGGGGTCATCCGGGTCGTCTAATACCTGCCGTGGTCGGCGACGGGGGGGTTTGAAAAATGGAATAGAAGAGGCAGTCGAGTAGTTCGATGCCTGGACAACCAATGGGTTCGGGTGGTGGGGCGCTCGATCAAAGTATCGGCGGGCGCAGTCCTTATTGAACTGCGCTAAAGAGGGAAGGTTTAGGTCGCAATGCAATTCGGTGTTCCGGATATACCACGGAGCGCCGGTTGCACTACGAAGAAAACGGTTTTGAATGACTTGAAGCTTATGAAGATGGGCCTCACTAGCATGACTAAATACTACTGATGCGTAAGTCATGATGGGGCGGATGCAGGCAGTGTAAAGTGTCTTCTTATTACTAAGAGACATTTTACTCTCTTTGCGAATCAGGGGACCGAGGCGACCCATTACAAAGGCCGCTCTGTTACGGACGGTTGTTATATGATCGTTAAAGGTGAGATTCCGATCAAGGGTAACTCCGAGATATTTTGTTTTACTAACCCAGGGGATGGGTTGGTCGAACAAAGTTAAAGGTTGCGGGTAACGGGGGCGAGTCTTCTCAGTAAAGTACATAGCTGCACTTTTAACTGGGTTGACCGCGATGCGCCATTTACGGAACCAGTCACCGATCTCGGTGATGGCCCGTTGAAGGGCGAAAATGGACTTTCTGCTGATACGCCACCCAGTGGTATAAATAGCGGTATCATCCGCGTATTGGGCCAATAGGACGTCTGGCTGAGAGCGTGGGATGTCGCTGGTATACAGCGCGAAGAGAATGGGTGATAGCACGGAGCCCTGAGGGACTCCGGCTCTGACTGGGTGGGGGGAGGAGAGGGTGCCTTCCACGCGATAGCGAAAGCTTCTGGCTTTAAGGAAGTCTTGTAGGATGAGCACAAGACATTCTGGCACGCCAAGTTGGTATAGCTTGTAAATCAAGCCATTGTGCCAGACTTTGTCAAAAGCTTTCGCTACGTCGAGGAAGACTGCTAGCGTTGTCTGGGGTTTGGGGTACTTGTTGAAGCCCTCAATGATGTGCTCCGTGAGGCGGTGCACCTGTTGGACGCATGAGTGTCCTGGTCTGAAGCCAAACTGCTCATCTGGAATAAGGTGGTGTTCCTTAGCATGGGACTGGAGACGGTTTGCAAGTAACCGCTCGTAAAGTTTGCCTAAGGCACTGAGGAGGCTGATGGGGCGGTAACTGGTGGGGTCAGATGAGCTTTTGCCTGGTTTGTGAATGCCAATGACATTTGCACATTTCCAGGTGTCTGGGAATAAGCAGTGGCTCATAGCAGCATTGAAGATGCTGACTAGGAGATGGATGAGAGGAGGAGAGAGGGTTTTAAGAACCCTGTTGGAGATGCCATCGGCACCGGGGGATTTGCGCGGTCGGAGGGCCTTGATCAGTCTCGCCACCTCAGCGTAAGTCGCTAAGGTGATTGGTGGGAGTTCAGAGGTGACCACAGAGCTTTTACGTTCGACTTCAGCATCCACCGAATCGAGGTGAGCTTGGTCAACGTGATCTACGTTAGGGGAACACTGAGCCTCTAGGCTATCAGCTAGGCACTCAGCTTTGTCTTCGTCAAAGAACGCTGGGACTAGTGGGACTGGTCTGTATAAGGGAGGCATGTCGTTATGGTTACTACCTTTCATACGTCGCGCCAAGTCCCAATAAGCATGGTGGCTTGGCACGAGGTTTGAAAGTTTGTCACCCCATTGTTGATCACGCAACTCAGACATGCGACTTTGAACCATGCGTTCAAAGTGGCGTTTCTTTGTTTTGTTCTCTTTACTGGGGTAAGAGTCGTAATGTCGGGTCACTGCTTTACTTTCCGTCACTAATCGTCTCACATCCGCTGGAATGACAAGGCGCCGGTCGTCCGGCACCATGACCTCCTTTGCGGATGCACCTACTACGGTGGAGAGGTGATTAGTGAACGAATCGATCGCAAGGGTTACGTCATCTTTAGTCAGGATGTCGTCAGGGATCTTGTCAAGGTCCGGTGAACAGATAGCCTTTAGGGCATCGCCTACTTGCTTCCAGTTCACTATTGTCTTAGTGGGGCGGGGGAGGTCTGTCGTTGGATCGGGACCTAGTCGCAGTATAATGGGTCGGTGGTCAGAGTGAAGCTCGTGAACCACTTCTATGGAGCGTAACTGAAGTGTTACGCCTCTGAGTAGTGCCATGTCAAGCAAGTCAGGTCGAAAGTCTTCCATATGAGGGTAGTGAGTGGGCTCAGTGGGCGCAATTATGTCAAAATTAAGTTCTGCGACTAGTTTTTCAAGTGCAATACCTCTGGGATTGTTGACGTTACAATTCCATAGGATGTGCTTACTGTTGAAGTCGCCAATCAGAAGGACGGCGCTTCCTAAAGAGAACAAAGCTTCTAAGTCAGCTCGGACGATCGGCTTGGAGCAAGCTTGGTAACAGGACGCTATGACTATAGGTTGATGACCAGTCATAGCTAGGAGGCAACAAGATGCTTCCATATTAACAAGAGTCGGGGTAGGTAGGGGAATGCAGTGCAGGGACCTTTTGTAATAGATAAGAGTGCCTCCCCCACGGGAGTTCACTCTATCAACACGTACCGTTCTGTAATTGGCAAACCTAGGGTTCGCCTTCCCCGGTTTTAGAAGGGTTTCCTGCACGCATATGATATCGATAAGGTGGGTACAACAAAAGTCGTGGACGAGGTCACGTTGTCTGAAGAGGCCGTTAGCGTTAAATGACGCTAACGAAACTGAGTGCGGTTTAGTGCGTTCGGTTGTACTACCCATAGTGGTTGTACTGGGGAGGGGCCTGGGGGACGAAGCGCTTAAGGGCGCTTAGTAAGTTTGCGTGTTCCAATGTGTATTGGATCACGTCCGCTGGGGATTGAGCGTATTGCATCTTGTGGAATAGCTCTTGTACCTCATTGATGTCAACCGACATAGCCAGATCGCTGACTAGGTTGATTGCCTCTTGAAGAGGGGCAGCCATCAATGGCATAGGGGGAGCTTGTGGCCGGGAAGCGGCGCGGGGAGGGGCGCGAACGGTGTTGGCAGCGGGTGCCGGGAGCGCGGGGCGAGCCGGGGCCGGTGCGCGGGCATCGGCCGCGGCGCGGGCGGGTGCGGGAGCGGGCGCGGGCGCGCGGGCCGGGGCGCGGGCGGTAGCGACGGTCTTAACCATACTGGGTGGTTTAGACCATGCGTTACGGGCTGGGAGCGGCGCGGGTATTACCTGTGAGGCAGGTACTACCGTTAGTTTAGGACTTACCCGTTGGTAACGGTCGTAAGAGGGGCGGGTCGGCCTATGCCTTGCCACCCTGTGGTTCACTCGTGGTGCTTTAGGGCAACCACGGTAATTCGCGGTATACCCTTGTGCACCGCATAGAACACAACTGGGTGGGTCCGGCGAATCCCGGGTGCGAGTGCACGCTGCTGTCGCGTGATCGCCTAGGCACTTAACGCACCTAGCGCGAGCGAAGCAGAAACGGGAGGCGTGCCCGTATAGTTGGCAGTTATGGCACTGCGAGGGACTCCCATTCTTGTATGGGGCTTGGACATCGAGTCCTGAGAGGCCACAGACCTTTTTTAAATTAAAAATGGCCTTGCCTTCAGGTGTACGATCTAGTACTACGAGTACTAGATCGTAGGGACTGCGGTCCTTCCCGCTGTACATGCGGTGAACTGCATGTACGGGGAAGTCTTGTGCCTTCAGGTCGGCACATACCAAATCGGTATGTACCTCCTTGGGCACACCGCGGATGACCACTCGGAGGACTTTCTCCTCTTCGAGCGCATAAGTGTGGAAGCTTATGCTCTCATTGCGGAGGAGTTTTGGTAGCGCTCTGTGGTCGCTAATGGTGGACACTTGAACTTTAATGCCCTGCTGCGTGGAGCGGGCATTAGTGTAGTGGATCCCACGATCCGAAACTAAACGGGACAGCATGTCCCATTTGGTTTTGTCCTGAATGAACAGGGGCGGAGGTGGTTTTTCGCGGCGCGCGCTCGCGTCCTGAGGGGACGCGGCAGTGGTGGCCGGAGCGGAGGGAGGAGACGCGGGGCGCGGGGCGGGGGTCGGCTTCTTGCCGGAGGCGGGGGCCTTAGCGGGTGCCTTGGCGGGAGGGGCGGAAGTTGCGCAACTAGCGGCTTTAGGAGCACGCTTGCGTTTTCTATCTACGACGGTATAGCCGTCGTTATCGGAGTCCGAGTCAGTGCGTAAGGCGTGACTCGGATCTACCTCCATATCCGCTTCGGAATCCGAAGTGGGCTCGACAACGGCGATGGAGGGACGGGTGCTCGCTGGCCTCCCGATCGGTGAGCGCGAGCGAGACCTCTCACGGGGAGGGGCTGCCACCGTGCGTCTATTGTCTGGGCCCGGAGCGGGCGAAAGCGGACTGTCCTCTGAGAAGGACCGGGTCAGAGGAGGGACGTTGGCCTCCGGGATTGAAGTCCCGGAGGGAGCAATAAGAGTGTCCGTGAGGCGGGCACTCGCTTCCTCTTCGAGGAGTTGCATGTGTGCAACATACAGATCGGGGTGGCGGAGGGCGAAGGTCTGAAGGACCTGCACCTCACCGTTAGAGGGACGGGACTGCATCCTGAGGGGAATACTCAGGACGCCCTATCAAGGGTTTGAATTCCCTCACACACCTTGTGAGCTCACTGTGTGAGAGGGAGTGTGTACCTAGGGTGTGCCCTAGTTGTGTACCCTCTCCGAGCTTTTTTCTCGGCGGAGAGGGGTGCTCCTAAGCGCTACTCCGGGGTTGACTAGGGGCGACCCCAAGGCCAGTTATCCCGGAGCCCAGCTTGCTTCGGCTGACCCGTGAAGCGGGAAAGGCCACGGTGCAAGGTTAAACCAAAACAACAACAGTGGCCGTTGTCACCGTAGGGTGTCACACTGCGACCGCAGCAAATGGCGGATTTGATCGTTCAGACGGGTTTGGCTGACGCTACCCCACGCCTGAACGACGTCGCTTAACAGCACAAAGTGTGTTGTAACGCGCACTGTTACAATGTTGTGTCGAGTAGTAAAGTTGTGAAGTGCGCACCGAAAAGTGCGGTCAAAACAAGACCACCAGCCCGGTATGATGTTGTTCCGAAACAAGGGACTTGGGTAGGTGGTAATGCCTGACGTCTTAGAGCGCCTCTGCGCGCCGGCACGGCGAGCTCGTAGCTCACGTTGCACGGCGGTCGGCGGCTGCTCAGCTTCTGCACACAAAACAAAACTTCGTCAGGACTGCGTATTCCAAGGCACTGGTCTGCAACTAGCGTCGGAACGATGACCCGAGTGAGACGGCAATAGTGCGGGGACTATTGCGGTCTCACTGGGAGATACTGGCGGAGCTGTAGACAGGTGTGCACGGCGTGGCGGCACAGGTCGGAATGAAAAATTTGAGTTCATAAGCGCCCTGTTGTAGGTATAAATAATGTGCACCAACACCCTACTTACTAAATACGGCAGTGAATAGTGTCATACTGCCCAATTGGGGCTTTTCCTCTAAGTATCCTTTTACGATCGTCCAGTGGTAAGATACTGCGCTATACTGGTTTCTTAAACCGAAACGCTTACTCAGAACGACAAACTCTAGCTAGTTTTTTTTAGCCCACTACGTTATCACACCTTTTGCGCTGCAACTTGGAAAAGTGAATACTGTTGCTTTAGAATTCAGTAAGTATAGTGGGAGTTTAGTACGCTACGACTTTTCTTCGCATATTTCAAAAATACTAAAAATATGTATTAGAAAACGTTAACGTATATCATATATTGTAACGTAAACTATGAGAACCCTTACAGCCTAGTGCTCGTGAGCTGTTATAATAACTTAGCTGACGTATTCTGTCGAGTAAATTAATGCAAATTAGTTGGCTGTAGCGTAACCAACAAGACAACCGTACTCCTCAATCAAAGGTTGCCTGATTGACATCGATTTATTCAATAACTACCTTGGCATTTTAGTTATTGATTTATTCATATCTGCCATTTGTATCATAATGACTTAACTGTCGAAATGCCTGCCAATGCACTCCAATTGTAAATGAAAAGTTTTGAAGAAAATTCACAATTACGTAGATAAAACAAGAGTATTCTTTATAGCTATTTTTGGAAACTATGATGGTCTCAAATTTGGTACCCAACGATATAACACATCACCATCATCATCATCAGCCGGAAGACGTCCACTGTTGAACAAAGGGCTCCATAGAACACCACAAAGAGTGGCTACCCGCGGCTTTTATGATGTCATTAGAGTCCACTTACAAATTCTACGCTTTCCGGTGTAAAATGGTAACCTTTCTTCCCCATTGATTATCAGTTCGTCGAGTAATGTTGTCTGCCCATTGCCACTTCGACTTCCAAATTCTGAAAGCTATGTCGGCGACTGGTTCATCGGCGAATATCCTCGCTCCGGATTTTGTCGCGCAAAATAAATTCCTAGCATAGCTATCTAAATAGCTCTTTGATCGAGTCTGAGCCACAGTTAAGGACCACGTCTCAGTGCCATAGGTTATCACTAGCAACACAATACTAGTTGAAAGCTTTGGTCTTCAGGCTCTGCGGGATGTTCGACGAGGAGATGTCTCGTAACTTTCCGAACGCTATATGATATTATATGCCATGCAATAATTTACAATACGTTAATAATTGACATTTCTGTCGGGGCCATATTGTCTAAAATGGTAATTAAAATTAACTACATTTTGATATTTGAACATATTTTGCACATGGGGCAAAGTGGGCTTTAAAAGGTAAATGTGAAAATTAAGTTCATCTCTATCTACGAATAAATTTTATTCGAAAGATGAACTACGAATAAATTTATTCGTATTAGTGATCTATAACATTCTTGGCTCCCTAGTTTTTCTTTAAAAATATTCATGATGTGCTAGCTATCGAGATTTTTTAGTGGACACTAACATTGATTTGGTATTTTTGTGTACACGATATTTATACAGAGACTAAAAGCAAATCGCCTACACATATTGAGCTAAATATATATTGCCTGTGCTAAACGTATTTTTCAAAAGTGAAAATAGACGAACAGTCTCGCGATTTATCATTGCCACGGCAAATTAGACAGGTAAAGTATTGTAGTATCCACAGAAAAGAGAAATAGTATTTTATATCTCTATGGTAGTACCTATGTGTTTCTTGACTATACATATGTTGCATGTTTCCTAGCATATAAAAAAAATAATGACAGTGACCTGAGCTCTGTTTTCTACTATGATTGCCTCCTGTCAGGAAACAGAGCTCACAATTTTTATGTATAACATTTTTAGTTCATAGATATAGTTACATTGTTTAATTATTTTGCTTGCTTGTAATTGTGTTCCTTGTCTTTAAAATTGCAGCTATCGGCCGATTTTATTTATATCTGATAGACTAGCCTTTGACCACTATCTAACCAGATGTTAAGGGATGATGTGGTTGAAGATGTTGTTCAGGCTAACCTTGACTCACTGGCTCTTAAGGACAGCTACACACTGTTAGATGCTTGACGACAGATTTTCTACTTGAGGGTAGTAGCTATCCAAGCGGGCATTCCAAAAAAATCACAACCGTGGTGCTGTAACGGCTGCCATTCTAAGACAATAACGGGGACTGACGGCTTAACGTGCACTCCGAACCACGCAGGCGCTCAGTAGTAATGTCACTAGCAATCACCCATCACCAGTCAGGTCAGTGATAACTCCGATGGACGTTACTTAACTAAGCTGATCGGTTAAGAACGGCTAAGCAAACTTCGCTACGAGCGCTTCCGAATGGCGACTATTAAAAGCACTTGGGAAGTAGGTCCTCAGATTCGCATCGTGTTTTCATTATAGCTATTTCAATATAGCTCGGCAGTGAATTACTTTATTTCAGACCTACACAGTGAATGTACTACATATATAATACCTGAATGCCATCTGCCAGTGACTTTGTACGCCCATGTTTTGTTTATTTTAATAGGCCCTCGAAAACCTTTATCTTTTTTTTATTGTTATATTTATAGGATTTGGAAAACCTTTATCGTTTTATTGCTTTATTTGAATTCCTTTATCGTGGTAAAACCATAGTTAGAAAAAAAAATATATATAAACAGATCAACAAACAAAGAGTTTTCTACTAACCTCTTAATGTTTATAACACCACATTTTGTACTGAACTCGGATTTGAATAAAAATAAATAATAAGAAATAAAACCACTTCAGATTCTAATCATATTTGTAAATTCTTTTTAACTTACCTATAAATGCGAAGTGAGCAACATTATTCTTCATATCTGAACTATTGAACTGGTTTTGACGCAAGTTATTGACGCATAAACTGCCCACTATAGCCTGGAGAAGGTCATAAGTTCATGGCTCGCGCATATCAAGGAATCCTAATTCTAGAAAAGATAGATAGATAGAAAACACTTTATTTGCACAAGAACTTAAAAAATAGCATTACAAAAAGGCTTATATATAAAATAATCAAGTGCAAAATGGCGGCCTTATCGCTTATAGCGATTTCTTCCAGACAACCAAGAATAGAGGATTTATAATATATTCGATGTGGGAGGCAGTATTACGAAAATTATAAAACTTACTGAAATTATCATAAAGGTACTGCATACAAATAATTTAACCTATATTAAAATTTTACCATGTATATACTTACGTGTAATAATACACATATATGAATACCTATATACATACTACATAATAAATAAACATACATATACCTAAATACTATAAATACCTACTAATACAAGTACAGGAAAGCGAATGATAAAAGCTAGCTATGACTAGATAAGTAATGTTCTTTTACTCTATTTTTGAAGATATATAGCGACTGCGACTTACGAATTAATACTGGCAGACTGTTCCAAAGTCGTGCAGCATGTACAGAAAAAGATTTATCATAAAACGACGTTCTGTGCGGGGGTAATTTAAGAAGTAAATTTTCTGATGACCTTAATGACAAAGAATGTGTTGATTCAAGAAACTCAAAGCGGTCTTTGAGATAGCGCGGGGAAAGCGGATTAAACAAAATATTGTAAAGTAGAGAGAGGATATGAGTATTCCGGCGAAGGCGTATGGGAAGCCACTTGAGCTTATGTCTAAATTTGGAAACATGGTCATATTTGCGCAAACCAAATATGAACCTAATAGAGAAGTTTTGGAGACGCTCAAGTCTATTTAGCTGGTCCTCCGTTAGATCTAATTCTAGTGAGGGATTTAAATATTCGCACACATTTATACACTCGTGTCGATATTTGCCTAGTTATTTTGTCTTTGTGGTAGAAACATAAATATACATACGTAAAAATCTTTAAATTTAGGTTCGAAGATATTATATTAAATATTGGGTTGTCATTGGGTTGGACTTGAAGGGATGAAAATGTTAAGTTCGTTGTGCACCACGACAATACGTTTATATAACTTCCTCTTACTAGTAGTTTCTAATAAACTGTTAGATATTTTTTATCGAGCAACGGGCTATATTGAATTTACAAAATCGTACCGCTATACCGATTTAATAAGTCTGTATAGTAAACTCGCCACGAAGCATGCTTATCTGTAAATGCCATCGTCTTGTTAAAAGATATTGATCATTATAATTTTCATTATAAATATCGATGTTGGAGAATGTCTCACCAGATAAAGAATCAAGTTTGTAAAAATTATATAAAAGTGACGGTCAGTCATAAACATATTTTAATTAATTCAACCAGTTGTTTGATAACAAGTATAAATTACTAAATATTATGATTACAAGCACTACCGCGTACTAAGCGAAAATCATGAATTTACAATTTATTGGAGTACAAAATATTTGCTCCGTGCGGGAATTGAACCCGCGTCCTTCCGATTTCGCGCCGGTTTGCTTTATCCACTCAGCTACCGGGGGATCGGCTATGTCGCCGAAATTTCATGCTCCAATCGTATTTCTTAAACCATCATAGGGGATGGTGCGCGGCCATCAACCAGACTACTAGACTTCATCCGATCGAAAGAAGTGTTTTTTCAAACACTTAACTCTCGGAATGATGTCGCTACCCTTCTTTATTTCTAAATATTATGATTACAAGCACTACCGCGTACTAAGCTAAAATCATAAATTTACAAATTATAGGAGTACAAAATGTTTTGCCCCGGGCGGGAATTGAACCCGCGTCCTTCCGATTTCGCGCCGGATGCTTTATCCACTCAGCTACCGGGGGATCGGCTGTGTCGTAAATGTAAATGGAAATCCTACACGATAGGTTCAGAATAAAAAAAACACAATATGGCGTCTAAACTCCGCTAGTTGTTTTTTTTTATTTATCTACCTAGTATCACTTGTGCTATCAAGACAAATCTAACGATAGCTCTTACATTGAATTCGGTTAAGCCGTTTAGAAGTTATTTGTGGAATAAAGAAACTCGTAAACATACATACATGAACCCTGAAAATATAACTCTCCGTTTTTGGGCAGTCGTGTAAAAGAGACCAACACAATTTACCAGAAGTATTTATTAATAACAATTGCTAAAGTAAGTAGGGGCTCAACGATCAAGTATTATAGGCTAACTTAATCGCAGGATGTAATTGCAATTAGTTTGTGGAATTGCCAAGCAGTTACAGACATGTTCACTAACGAAGGCGCGCCATTCCACGAACTAGGATTATAAAAGGGCCTTCCCTTGCCCAAAGTCCGGTGGAGTTGTGCAGCCGACAGCGGCATACAAAACCCTGGTCTAAACAAAAAAAGCGCCCGTCCACAGTTTGATATTGTTGTGCATTTTACGGGTAGGCCTCGTTTGTACATTGCGTCTTAGAGAAGTGTAAATGATAATGGTATATACAGTAAAACAATAAGTAAACAGAGTAGGCAGTAGTAGTTGCCAGTACACTCAAAAAATATGGAAAGGTGTGCCTTCGTGAGTTGAAAGGTTCGTACTGAGTTTTAATATTTAACTACTGGCCATGTTTGGGCTTAGAACGATGGATTATTGTAAGCCATATTTTATCTAGCACAAAATGTTGACACATCCATCATTATATATACTAGAAATTGCTATATTTGTAAAAAAATATCCTAAAATGTTATAAAAACTGTCAGACCTTAGCGAAAGAAACCGCCGCGACAATAACATAGCATGTAGACAAACAGATAAAACCGCTCTTCTTCAAATGAGTGCAATCTGCCTGACACCACGTATTTATAATAAAATCCTAAAGTCCTTGAGGGAGTTAGAGGAGGAGGGAGAGTAATATATTTAAAAATAAATTTAATCAAAATATCTGGAAGATAAATGTTGCTATACTAACGATTTCTTTTTAAATGACAACAATTTTCATCATTTTTTTATTGTAATTTAAGTGTCATATGACAGTGTTATTTTAATGCATGTAACTAGTATCTAGATATAATATTATTTAATTTAAATATTATTGTTAATGATATTCTTATAAATATATGAAGATATTGCAAATAATGTTATACCTATAATTATATAATAATATAAATTTTAAAAACGAATGAAATTGATAATAACAATTTATAATTTGGTTGCTCCATCTCTAAAATTGTACGCCTACATAGGCAAAACGTGGTGCGACCAAATCTTTGTATACTTACCATGTGCTTAAATCCGATTATATATATCATGTACCCATGTTTTGAACAATAAATATATCCTTAACTAATTGTTAATTTTTACCAGGAAACACAAGGTGTGTGCGTTTGCGCATTTGGCGATAGTCATGATTTCCCAGCGTTCTACACTCAGCGCTCTGGCCACAAAGCGCCCTACCGTGTTTCAAACGCCGAAGAAGCAGCGCGCTTATTACACGCATCGCGGAAACTAGGTCTTGGATCTGGAATTGTCGTTGCTGTGTCACTACCGAAAGAAAATGCAATGGATGGTAAGCTTGTTTGTCAATTATGTTTGTAAAAATCATTTTATCTCCATGTTTTGAAGCAATGGGCTTCAACTATAGAAATAAGACCATCTATATTTTGAACAAGTTATAAATATTTTGTATTTGTATGCGTAATGATGGCGGAGTCGTAATAGCTATGGACTGCCGTGCCGCAGGTGCCTGGTTCGATCCCAACCGGCACGCTGGCTTGAGCTTCACCGCATGGTGGAAGGCATTCTGTGTATGCCCGCCTGGCTAGCTACCACCCTCAAGTAGAAAATCTGTTGCCAAGCAACTAACAGTTTGTTCCGGCAGCAGTCTTTGAGACTTAACAGCTGTATATGTCTCAGTATGACGGGCGCAGTGCAATTCGTCCAATGCATCTGTTGTAGGCAGAGGTCAGCCCGGTTAACATCAGGTGGGTCTCGTGCTTGTTCCGTCACAATCACTAAAAAAAAAGTTAAATCTAATATGTATCTACAAGTTAATTTATCATGTAGATACCGAACGTTTTCCGATTTCTGAAATAGTCCTCGGTCCCGTTTGCGCCGAAATTTTCAAGCAGTTGGTGTAAAATAATCAATATCATCGTCGCAACATTACGTACGTTTTCTGTAATAAATGATGACGAGAATATATTGTAAAAGTTTTGGCTTGGTTTCATGGCTGGCTGCTGCCTGATGGCAACTCGTTTTAGGAAAAATATATTTTTATTTGTATGGGCACGTACTTAATCGAATAAGCAAATTTTCGATTTAGATAGTAATATTTCACTAATCTAGGTTCAAATTAATCCGGGGATAACTTTATAAGTACTGTAAAGCATTAAAATGTGGTGCCTTTCGCTATCATAGAACGTCAAAGCTAAACGCAAATTTCAAATTTGTTGGATTCTTGTAGTAGAAAAGAAAATTGGAATCCTTAGACATGTGACAGTAGGGTGGACATAAAATTAGTATGTATTATTATCAGATGTTGTAAAGTGACCATATTTGTTTTTGGTTTAGAAGCTAGATGGCCAAATTCGATACAGGTATATTTTATTAAATCTTGGATATATTTATTCCCTTGCCGTAAGCCGTTTTCCTGATATCAAATTTCATAAAAGTCAATATCATGGCAAATTTAAAATACTCCAACATCATTGAAAGTCTATGGTGACGAAGTCTATTATAATATAATTGTTGGTTACAGAGATAAAAGTTATTCTCGTAAAGTTTTATCGTATTTTGGTGAATTGGTCTTAAGTGGCATCAGGCATGCAACTAATTTATTTCTATTTTTTGGTATATTCCCATAGTGCCCCTTAGGCAGAATGATATGAAGCTTTGCATGATTTACTTTTCATATGTTATGTAGTAAGGAGAGGCTTGAAGGTAAGCGCCTATCCATTACAGTGTTCTTCGATTCAGAATATTTAACACTGTGAGACCTCCTACCTACCACCTGGTAAAACAAGAACACATTTTATACGTTTGCGTTTTTTGACGAAAAAAGGTCAGTTAAAGTTCAGAGATAGGGACGGACGGACAGCCGGGGCTTAGTAACAGGATTCCGTTTTCTAGTACGGAATCCCAAAAGTAGTATTTTTTGGTGGAGGGTGTTTTGAAAATACTTTTCTTAAGTCCTCGATTACTTAACGGTTTTTTATAAAAACAAAAAAACCATATGATATTCAAAAAGCCAAAACATAAATGAACCCAATACTGTTGTATTGGGTTCATTATTACAAATAAAATAATAGTTTGAAATTTACCTAAGTACATACTATGTTTTGTTTATGTTTTGCTTAAGAGGAAATATGAACCCCAAAACCGCGACATACCTACGGCGTTCATGATATAAATAAAACCTTTGAAAAACAATTACATATAGGTACATTTAGGCATACATACCTCCTACTTCTATGCAACTCTAATATGTAACACTTAAATTATAAAAAATTACATATAAAAGTCTACTTATATCCTAATAACTTTTAAATCTTTGAAATACTTATTATTGATAGGTAATATTTTATATCTACGTTTTGAATGGGACCAAAAAGCAAATCAGTATAAATATATTGCTGCTTCAAAAATTTTCCATAACCAAACGTTGAAAAGTAGTTACACAGCAACTACTTTTTTAAGTAGTTGCTGCAGTTTGAAGCAAATATATTGCTGCTTCAAAAATCATCCAAAACAAAACGTTGAAAATTAGTTACTCAGTCTGTTCTTGATATAAAATAATGAATTTGAAGTAAAATGCCCTGTTTGGATTATTTAGCCACCTTTACATTTTCTGCCTTGTAACTTAGCAACTGTTTATACATAGGAACCTGTTTGTGTCATAACGACCAAGCCAATGTGCTAACTTTTGCAATACTAAGACATTATTAACTTAAATACCTACACTCACTTTCCTATTTCTCGGATGTGTTGATAGCCTAAGTTTCTATTACCTATGGGAGGAAAGTTTTCATGTCCGAAACCACAAACCAAATTACAAAAGTTCTGTATAGCCATCTCTATATACCTACCCATCTCCGTCTGTCTTTATGATTTATTTATTCTGCTTATAACATAAGATAGAAATGGCTAACAAAACTTGTTGATGAAAATAAAAGTTGTGATGTGTATTTTAAATAAATAAGCTATGTTTTTATCTAATAATTTTCTTATACTAATATAAGCACTTTAATTTTTGATACTAAAGTAAGTAGGAAAAGTTGAAGTAAAGTTTTTCGGTCGGTGTATTACTTCATTGTGCCTTTAACTACGTAGTATTATTGTATGTTCTATGCTATAACAAAAAAGCAGTAGGCAATCTGTGATGATCACTATAACTTTCCCACCTTTGTCCAAGTTAAGAGATGTCTTCTCTTCTAACAAAGAGGACAAGACTAACAAAAAAAAAATGTTTTGACTAAGAACAATCACACGTGACAAGACAACACAAGGACTTACTTAATTTCTTATTTATCTAGGCTTATTAGGTATCTATGTTAGGCTTCGGTCTTATAGGCGGCCGCCAACCTGACGCCATCCATGGAAATGGTCTAAGTATTTAGAGTGTTAATTATAAGAAAACCTGGTTTGTCGCCAAAGATTCCGCAAAATCCCAATTAAATAACGTGAGTTTCGGTAAGGTACTGCTCAATAGGCGTATTTTTAAATCACCTTCTACGACGTCGAACGGGATGATATGGAACAATACTTATATTCTAAAGCCGGAAACTTGATGACATAACAACCTTCAACTACTGAGTTCGTTAAACTATTCTACCAATTTAACTCAGAGTATAGGTTTAATATTACACAGCAGCACACTTAACCAAATATCACACGGAGATAGCCACGAACAGCAGCTCAAACCTTCTATCTTCTATCTAACACTACTAAGCCTACTCTCCGTTGGAATAATATTAATTTATATTGTGCTTTATACCGATTGATAAGTATACTAATTAAAGTATTGTTCCAGAAAATAAAATCGAAGAAGTTATAGGTAAGGCTCTAGAAGATGCAAATAAGAATGGAATTCGAGGCAAAGAAGTGACACCATTCATTCTGTCAGCTGTTGCGAAAGCCACTGGCGGCGCATCCCTCGACGCAAGTATCCTTTTAAAATAACTAGCTGAGTTTCTCTCTGTGGTTTTATAGTAAATAGCTGTAGAAGTCACCATAGAAATCCTAATTTTAAGTTTTACAACTTTGAATGAGTTTTAAAGGCCCCAAGGGATCAACCCTTCATTAAATCATTGTACTTACCATTCAATTAAGTTTCAACCATAACACTCTCGTACAAATGGCTTTCTAAGGCATAAGACATCTTTGTAGAGCAATTTCGCACCCATTAAAATACTTAATGAAGCATTTACCCACCCTGCGTAATATTGTATTAAATTAAATGTGTTGAAACGGCAAGGGATGAAGGGACTCTAAATGTTAAAGTAGTGAAGCTGATTGCCACATTTTCTTTCTTTAACTGCTCGCAGACATCGCTCTCATAAAGAACAACGCCAAAGTCGGCGCCGACATCGCCGTCGAGTTTAAAAAGGTGAAGAATGTTCACGACTCGAAGAACGCGTTTAATATCAGCGGTAAATCGTCGTCGTCGAGACATTTTCACACCTGGAGTGTGAATTGTGCGAGCGCGTGGGTGAAAGTGGAGCGCACTGACGTCGACGATACCTTTGTGTTCCCACCTGGAGCTAATACGGACGGAGACGTATTAGTTATTGGAGGAGCAAACGTCGACAGGACTTACAGAACATCTGAAAACGTGCACGTGAGTACCACCGATCCTTGATTATCTAGTATTCAGTGATATCTTAGCATATATCCGTAAACCTGTAACTGGAACTAGCAAGTGTATTCAGCTGATTCTGAGTGAATAAAATGAAATAAGACAATATTTTAACAAACTCTTTATTTAATGCATTTATTATGATAGTATTTAGCTCTCAGTCGCCTAGTGCGTACCTTCGGAAAGTTGTAACAACTCTACTTCAAACAGAGCTTAATGAAAATAAAGGAAGTTTTTCTTCCATCTCGTTCAATCAAGTCAATTGGTATTAAAAATAAATTAGTGTTAACCTTGAAACTTCTGTTAACAGGCCTGAATGTATATTTACTCGTAGATACTAATAAATAAAAATATGTTCGATAAAAATTGATGTTCAATTAAAAGACAATCTGAATTCAATAAAGAAGTTCAATTAGGCTTTGAGTGACAAAGTCTAATTAAACCACATAATATGTACGCAGTTGATAGTTTTTTAAGTGTTTTTATTTTATATTTTACTTTTGCACCACTGGGTGTGTCTGAGGAAATAACAGTTCCCCGAGGCACGACTTGTAGTGCCACGCAGCTGTGCTACGAATAAGTAACGGTATTTTTTTATTTGTAATAGCCAGTGGCAGAAGCTATGGACTGTCACGAGCTGGGGTTTCATAGTTTGAATCCTATCGGGGACTTGATCTTCCCCCGATTAGTGATAAGGCATATAGCGTGCTCACCCTAGCTATGTATCAACCCTCAAATAGTCTATCTAGACAAATCTATCACCATACGCCAAATGGTCTGCTGCTTGAGACCCAGTCATTCTAGATTAATAGTTAGATAATCTTCATATGTAGTTAGATAATGGTCTAGGCTATCCAATAATCAGTAAAAAAACGGATTCTTGATCGTATACATAATTACGCCATCACATTACTCGTTTATGCTTCAGAAAAGCCACGATTGAACGAGATGAAAGTAAATATTATAAAGGGATTGAATTGATACAGTAAGTAATTTAACTTTTACAAATACAATAATTGAAGCTGGGTAGAAGCGGTTTTTATTGACATTAATCTGTCGAGCACGTTTCTGCAATCAAACGACGAAATAATATTTGCTAACAATTTATTTATTTGCTACGTTCTTACTTTGTAATATATTTTTCGTCGCATGCTCGGGTAATTACTTCAAATATTATTACAGACAGAAAATGCTCATTAACATTTAATTGGTAGAAATGATGTGTTAAAGTAAATATATACATAGATGAAGGCTGTCATAAGGTTTAGGCAGCACTTTAGAGACGAGTTTATATATTGATTTATTCATATTCTTTAGTTTACAATAAACGTAACATCAGTTATACAATTTTAAAAGCCAAGGCACATGTCACTTTACAGTTTTTTTTGGAAGAAATGCAGGATTTAGATTGGATCCTAGCTACAAATTATTCAACTTTCCGAATATAGGTACAAATTTTATAAGATTGGTACATTTATGAGACAACAATATTAAAAAACTATTTTTCTGCATAAATTCACAAAATATTATACCTACTCTAAGCGAACATAACTTTACACTCGTCATTACAATATAATCTATAAAGATACTTCGTATTAAGTACAAAATGTGTTGTAGATACTCAATCGAACATTGGTTTGATCGTACTGCGATACTTGCACAACTACCTACGTCCGTAGGAGCGTCGCGCCGCGCGCCACTCGGGTGGCTCGCGGCGCTCGCAGCGCTCGCACACGTAGCGAGTGCTTCAACATAGGACACCTGACAGTCCAATACACACTGCACGAATAGGTTTGACCTAAACTTGACACAGCCTTTATTAATTTTACCTAAATTCCTTACGTGTCTTTATCGATTTATAAAACGCGCAATCAAAGTCCGAAACGCGTTTTTATACAAATAGATTGTGTTCGATAGTCCACGTTTTATAACAATTTTAATAGATTTTTTCCATCACCATGAAATAAATGTAAGCTGCAGCATTGAAATTTCAAAACACTGTCACAGGTTATATAAATTCAGTTATAGCCTTTATAACTTTAATTGCATGTCAAACGAAAATGAGTTAATTTTATAAAAGTGGTTTAATAATTTAGTTGCAGTCTGTTCCCTAGAGATAACAGTTCTGTCTGTATGTAGTTCGCTTTATACTGTCACAAGCATATAATTGTAGGCACTACGTCATTAAGCTCATATCAGTACTATGTATGTCATCTGTCCATGCATAATTACTCGCATTCTACACATGTACAAATTATGTATATTTATTTACATATACGAACAATATTATGTAAGATACCAAGATCTAAATAACGGTTAGCTTACATTGGTCCAGCCGCTATTTCCAGTAATCGCCATGGTCAAACAAGATGAACATGATTAAACTTCGAGCTTATCTTACTGTCGAAGTGATTAAAGTGCTATAAGAAAGCAGTAACTGGCTCAACGCAAACTAACCATAAAAACGATGGCTAGTCAGGGCTGAAACATCAATATTACCTAAACGAGAACGTAATGAGTAATTAATAGACTTATAGACACGGGGCAACGTAACTGCTGAGAAATTGCAACATTCGCAGAATTGAAGTCTAATCACGTAGGTATTCTTATGCTTTGAGAAACATTTAAATTATTCTTATGCTTCACATGCTTGTTAAAAATATATAAACCATCAGGGAACGTATTTTTACTTTGTTCAGTTTTTCAATTGTAATTTCACAAGTCAAATAATTGTGTTACAATTTTCAAATGACAGTTAGGTTGCTCCATAATGGCTTAGATAGAAATTAAATCTATGATTCGCATTTGGGTAGCTAAAAAGCAGTGTTAAATCTAAACTAACAGCTAAGAATACTGTTCAGGATATCTGTGCAATAGGTTACAAAACATTAATAACAAGTCACTACGGTTAAAGTTTCACAAATTAAATGATAAAATATGAAGTGATTGAATAATACATATATTATTTTGAAGTGAATGAGAGGAAGCTTATATATTTTATTTTTAAATGAAACACTAAAGGAGTTAGTGTGACGTATCCATATTTTAGAATCTTGCTCGGAAACATCTATATTGGAAATGTAATTTTTATTTCTTTTATATTCTGAAAGAAAACCTTTGGACCAAAATGCTATCATAAAGTTTAAAAGATTACAGAGAAGCTAATGATGCCGTTGTACTTGTGTGTTTTATTTATAACTGATCCACATTTATTAACACCTAGGTAAACAGTATATGGTTCGTCAAAAAATGTTACGTCATACATCTATTGGTATAGGTACAGTTCAAACATTCATTGGACTTACACTAAACAGTAATAATGTACAGCTATTAAAATTGTTTGATTCCCGTTTTCAGTTCAACTTAAATGCAGTGATTTATGGAAATATATTTTGCTCGTGCACCCACTCTACGGAAGCTACGGGCGTCGTAGCTTCTAACGGCAACTGCACCGTCGCACACACTTGTGTAATGGAACATTAAATATAAATGTAGACAATAATCTTTATGGGGTAGTATACATATAAAGGAAAATATTCCTAAACGCGTTTATGTCCTATGTACCTACATACATAAATCTGCAACCTGTAGGAACTAAACACAAGCTTCACTCGGTTCACCATATAGTTTCACCATATTTATCGTTACACGAAAAACGTTAAACATTCAATTAGTCACTCACTGTTCGCAAAATTTAATTAAATGATACTTTCACTGATATTGATACAGTGTATAATATTTTTTTTTGTATATTGTTCCACCGAAAAGTACGGTCCTCACAATTGACAGTAGTCAAAGTATGGCGAGCTCTGTAGGAGATGCGTTGGCAGCCTAGAGCTCGAACTCGGAGCGGGTGTGGCGGCGGTGGTCGAGGCGGACACGCGCGGCCGAGCGGCGCACGCAGAGCGGTGCGCCCGCGCCGCCGCCACCGCGGCCCAGCGGCAGCTCCGTCTCGTACCCGGCCGCAGGGAACGAGCGCCATCGCCGCCCGAACAGCCGCTCCAGGTAACATCTTAGTCAGATCCGGGTCGCCGCGCTGTCCGCCGCCAGTGGCCTGTACTCTCCGCGGGCAAGCTCGCGCATCTCACAGTTGTTATTCCCATTGATGGTCTTCGGACCGAGTGGCTCATCGTGCGTGCTTCGACGTGAGCACGGCTCTGATGCTCGTCCCAGCAGCGCCTCGCGCTCGCTCGCCCGCTCGGGGCTCCCGCCATGTGCGCGCACGCCGCCATTCGCGTTCACGGCGTTCACTATCACCGTCTGTGAAAGCGGCCCGCCATGTATCGGACTTCCATCCATAAGCTCGCCCGCGCCTATTTCGCTCCGCAATATTCTAATTTTTTGAATCATCTCCTTTATTTCGTATCGGAGAATTCCGAGGAAGCACAACTTTAAAAAAGCGATGACACAATAACCTAAAACGAAAAGCGCGTCCGCAGTTCTCCGAAGCCAGATCAGTAACCGCTCCGCACAGGCGGCCGTGTGCGGAGCGCAGTGTACGGGAGTGAACGGCGCGGTGGAGGTGGCAGACGTGGCGGCGAATATGGCGGGCGTGCCTGCAGCGGCCGTATGCGCTGGAATGCGGCAGCAGCTCGCCGGGAGCACGGTGCGGTTAAGAGCGGCGTAATCTGCGGGCCCCGTTACCCCACAGCAACGCTGCTCCCTTTGCAAGCGATCCCAGGCCTCTGAGAATTCCAACTCCGTCTCGTAATCTCTCGCCAGGCGGATTTTCAACTGAGGTCGTAGCTCTCGACAGACGCGTTCAAAACGGAAAGCCCAATAGACTCCGATAGCGGCGTCACCCACGAGCAGTGCGAGGAGTGCAAACCAGTAGGCGTTGAGCATACGCTCCGAGAGGCGCAGCGCTGCTAAGCAGCCGAGAAGCTGCAGCAGGCCCGCCTGCGCTGGCAGTGCCGCGTACCCGTAGAGAAAGCCGGGCTGCGCCACGCTGAGTCCCGGCACGAGGGTACGGCGATAGTCAGCGAGCGCACGCCCCGCCGCCGCGCAGAAAGCGAGCGCGCCCAGCAGCAGCGCGCCGTTGCACGCGTATATCCAGATGCGGTAATAGCGCATTGCGCGATGCGCGGCAGGGTGCGCGGGGGGCGCGGGCGGCGGCAGCGTCATGGTGGCGGGCGCCGCGTCATGGCGCCGCCCGCGCCCGCGCCGCCGCCACGCGCCGCGCCCCACGCCTCTGCAACAACACAACACAACATCATTAAACCATCAACAACCCACAGCAACTAATTAGCAAATAGGAAAATTCTAGCATACCTATTATGCACCGTATGAATAAAGCACTTCCTTAAGGGGCGAGGAGGGCGACATATTAAATCCCGAGTGCAGATAATATAAGGCTCTATACCTAGTTAACTCCAGAGCTCAAGGCGAAGACACGAGGGGCTCGCCAAGGCGAAGACAGCTTTATTCCCGAGAAAAAATGTAGCGACACAAAGATTGATAACGTTGTTTCACATTTGGTAATAGTTTTAGTAGTGGTTTTTATGCATTAGTAGTCCAAAATAAGATGTTAAACCTATGTGTACATTTTAACTCTCTGGGTGTACTTATCAATTATTGAACTTTCTGTTTTCACTATAATCATTATACCTACGCTCAAACTATAAGCACCCCTACTCGATAAGCGAGAGTTTGAAAATATGCTATAGTCTTAGAAGCACTAATTTAGGCACATACATTTGTAGTTCCCCATAGTTGGCAATCTCTAACTTTCTGTCAATAGGTTTATAACAAAGTCTAAGTCTCAGTACTCATTCAAACCACTTTTGACTTTAGTCACTTTCATGATCATTTCAAATATGTATATAACGTTATAAATGTATACTATCAGAGTGATTCACTATACCTACCTACTTGTTTTGTATCTTTCTAGCATAAAGTAACTGTGTAAATAGATATTCATCATTTAAAAATGAGGTTCGATCCTAATTATAATCGCAACATTTTCCGTTCTCTGGAACGAAACCTCTTTGATTATATTATATTAGGTAAACAAGATTATGGAATGGTTATAGAGGCCATAGCCCTCGGACATTAGAATGGGGTTCATCTGAGCCATAGCCAGTTCTATTTTCAAATATAATTCCGCCGACATTTCCTGCGTACATAACCCAACGTGACGTCAAAAACGCTACGAAGCTAAGCTGTTATATTTTCGATGTTATACTTGAAGCATCTTCAGGAGGTTCTGACTCTTCCAGCGCACAACCACAATGAGCGATGGCGGTTAAATTATTTAGTGTATTATTTATTATCAAAGGAACTACAATGACCGCAATTGTTATGTGATATGCAACAACGATATTCGATTTGATTAGTCGTCTCACATGTTGTGTGTTGTGGGCTTCAGTGCCGTACACTCTGTCCCAGGCAGGTCTCATTCCCTAACAAGGCATATTGCGAAGGCTGTATGATTCAGCACGCCTTTACATATGCAGAAACGTGAATTTTGAATTATTTTAATTTTATTTGTTAAGGATTTCTAACAGCCTTCTTCTTATAAAATTATAACTAACATATAAAACACCAAGGGCAATAAAGGTAATCACAAATAGAACAATTAAATGCGCAAGAAAATGTAGATATTCTAACTATAGTTATACTGTTAACTTAAAAACAGATAAAAATGTCAAAGCCATATACCTAAATGTAGAAATGTATGTACCTAAATGTCAAACCCATATAAATGTATAATACAAGTAGTAATTACTTTTTTTTACTTATTTAAACATCAAAAAATTGATGATATATCATTTTCTGAATAGTATTTTCTCTCACTGTAAATAAATCAACATACGGGGAATAGTTTGAGTTAATGTTTCTTAAAGTGCGTGGGAAATTTGACGATCTCTAGTGCTACAGCGGGGGACACAAAGATGAATAAAATCTTTTCGTGATGACAGAGACGATACGACATCCTTGATCTAGAACAGTCTTTTCTACTCGAGACATTATTATGCAGGAAGGAAAGGTCAGCTGCATCCCATCTTTTGTTAAGAGGTAAAAGGTGATGATACCTGCAACTTACTTCATAATCTAAAGTCAGAATTCGAAATTTTAGCTTTAAAGTTAATGAAATAAAGAAATTTCTTCTGAGGTTTTTCAAGGAGGATTATATATTTGTCACATGGGCTCCAAACTTGAGATCCATACTCAAGCTGACTTCGGACTAAGGACCACAACAAAATCATAAGGGTTTTAATGACCTTAAAGTCATTAAAACCCTGTAAGTTCCGGTTTTACTACCCAGAACATATTTAATAAATAAAACACTATCTTTGCGTTTCACAGTCATCGATTTACTCTATCCATCGGTTAAAGCTTGAAATGCGCTGTCATTTTTATCATTCAGTTATTTTAAGTGTTGCATAACAATCCGAAACTTTATTCGGACATTATGAAACGGATCCTAAGAGGGATTAAGAACTTTGCAGCCGCTGCTAGTAACCGCATCTTCACAAAGAGCTGCATTATAAAAGGACTAGCTGTACCCGCGACTTCGTTCGCGATTGCCGTACCTGCACACTAATTATTCACATTTGTGCACTGTTTATCTCATATTAAGCAACACTGTGGTCTGCGGTGAAGCACTCTTATAGTAAACCATAGCTCAGAATAGAGCTTTCTACTTTGGATTTCAAAACTCCCGGGTTGTATTTTCCAGAAGACAGTAGTTAAGTAACTCAGAGAGTTCTTTCCCGGTTCGCACAATAAATGTTGAAGCAAAGTACCTTGTTCTTTAGAATTTCGATTTTAAAACGGCGGTTTGTTTGACAGTAGATCGAATTTTTTTTTTATTTCTCATTCTCGGAAAGTAGTGTTTGTTTGATCTGAGTAGCGGGTGGGAGACGCTCCTTCCCACCTAAGGCAAAACATTGGTGTAAACAAAGTTATATGTCTAAGATTTTTCGTTGTAAAATATTCTGTTGTTGTAAAACAATTAATAACAACTATGTTTGGCAGGGTAGTAACTAAACATAAGGTAGAAAGTGTAGGTAAAAAAAAAATTTAAACTTTCCCTAAATTTCGTTGTTCTAACTCCTAGTGTATCTTTGTATCTTCTACTCATGTTTATTATTTTTAGTAAATATTTAGAAAAACTACTATTTTTTTATCCTCCTCATATTTGAAATGAAAAGTAGAGTGTTCAACACGGATGTAAGTCATCGATTCCTACTTGGACTATAGCCGCATTCATTTTAAAAATATACTGCTCATGTTATTAAAATCAAAATAAATAATATAAAAAACATACTATATTTATATCTTTATTCCTTATATTAGTAGTGAAAAGCAGAGAGATTCCTATTCGGGCTATAGCCGCCCGTAAATATTCCAAACAAAATTTTACGTAAAATTTCAGAAATAGTTCAAACCTCTCAATAAATTTTTAGTAAGTATGTTATTTTATCAATTAATAATTTTTAGAAAAGCTACTTTATTTACTTTCTTTAAATTCGATATGAAAAGTAGACAGCTGACCGCGGGTGAAAGTTACCAATTCCTTTCGACCCTTTTATAACAATCTACTAAAGTTGTGCACTTCCAACTTTAAACGGATTAAATCACGTATATTTATCATTATTTTTGTCCCGACAGTCACCCCGTGACCACGATCACTACAAAGTGTTTGAAACGTCGGGACAAAAATAATGATAAATATACGCGATTTAAATCGTTTAAAGTTGTTTAATTACAAAGTGTAACAATCGCGAAAACCTAAGACTACATTGTGCACTTTCATTGCGCAGTCTCCGAAATGTATCCGTCAAAAGAAAGATAATTATGTAGTTTAAAAAACTGATTGTGGTGAATGTTTTTTTTTTTTTATTGCTGATAGGTAAGCCTTTGACCACAATCTCACCTGATGGTAAGTGACGATGTGGTCGTAGGTGTTAACAGGCTTAACCTAGAATTACTGGCTGGCAAGGACAGCTGTCCATGAGAGCCTAACGGTGTGTTCCGGCAGCTGCCGGAACACACCGTTAGGTGCTTGGCGACAGATTTTCCACTGGAGGGTGGTCGCTAGCCAGGCGAGCATTCGCAAAAATGCCCTTCCACCATGCGGTGAAGCTCAAGCCAGCGGCGGGATTCGAACCATGGACCTGCTGCGCAGCAGTCCATAGCCAAAGCCACTGAGCTATCACTGCTTCAAATGTACCACATTTTAGAGTTTTATCGTAGCAAGCTTGCAAAACTAAATAAGGGTGCCGTGCTGCCCGTGGGGCGCCGGGCTGCCCGTGGGATGCCGGTCTGCCCGTGGGGTGTCGGGCTTCCCGTGGGGTTCCGGGCTGCCTGTGGGCTTAAGATGAGCCGTACGTTCAAGGGTTTCTCAACATTCCGCGGTCCAAATTATTTAAAACGAAATATTTAGTTTGTGATATCTGTAATTTCTGAACTGCAAAACTGAGGACTGAAATATTTACGGGAAAATAATTAAATAACCACTATTGTAACAAAAAAAGAATGATTGAAATCGGACTACGCGTTAATAAATTACAACTAAATGTACATTTTGACTTTCATCCCCTTTCCCAAGAGAACCGTACTGAATTTCGGGATAAAAGTATCGTATGTCCTTCTTCGTAGTATGAACTCGAATCGTGCTAAGTTTCATTCAAATCCATTTAATAGCTTTGGAGTGATGCGAGGCAGCCAGAAAAAGTATCAGCTACAGATTGCTCTCAAAACAAATTTTCAAAATATCTGCAATGTACAGAATTGGACCTGTTACAGAGTTATTATAAGTATAAATAGATAAATTTAAGCGTCTAACCCCTCGCGCTTCCCTACCTGTTGTGATGTCTGTTATTTCTGAACTTCAAACCCGATGACTTTGAAATATTTACGGGATAAATTTTAAAGTACCACTATTCTAACAAAAAAATCGGCCAAGTGCGAGTCGGACTCGCGCACGAAGGGTTCCGTACCATTAGCTATACAACATTAGACTTCATATTTTAACCTTTTTTGTTTTAACGTGAGCGAGTCCAACTCGCACTTGGCCAACTTTTTGTATTTGTTGTTATAGCGGCAACAGAAATACATCACATGTGAAAATTTCAACTGTCTAGCTATCACCGTTCTTGAGATACAGCCTGGTGACAGACGGACGGACGGATGGACGGACAGACGGACGGACGGACAGCGGGACAGACCGTTTTTACCCTTCGGGTACGGAACCCTAAAAAGAACGTCTGAAATCGGACTACGCGTTAATAAATTACAACTAAGTGTATATTTTGACTTTCATCCCCTCTCCCAAGGGAACCATACTGAATTTCGGGATAAAAAGCTAAATTATCCTACCTTGTGGTATGAACTCCAATCATGCTAAGTTTCATTGAAATCCATTCAGTAGTTTTGGAGTGATACGCGGCCGGGATACAGACAGACAGACAGACAGACAGACAGACAGACAGACAGACAGACAAAAATAAAAAAAAATATAGTTTCGGCATCAGTATCAGCTACAGAGTACTGTACATTTTTTTTTTTCAAAATATCTGCCATGTACAGAATTGGACCTGTTACAGTTTTATTATAAGTATAGATTACCGAAGCAAAGACGGCTCGTTACACAATCGTCTCGATTTTCCCGTGCTTCCTTACAGGGACTTATGCAAAATGTAACTCGACGCATTTTGTAAATTTATTGTCACAGAAGACTTGAACCAGCCCTCGCACCATACCTGGTACAACTCTTATGTATAGTTGTTGAAATTACTTCGTTCTTCCCACTTTTCTTCCTGTACCAGAACCTTTACATCTCGGCTTACATTTAATATGTGCAGCGTACATGTCTCAACCGACAAAATGAATTAGGAATTTAGGATCTTCTATTTACATTCATGAAGTTTAAACCGAAATGAATGTTTCCACTAAGAATTGTTCCAATAGTTACTCTCGCGGTGAACGTTTTATTTACCTTAGGAAAATTAAGAAAGTAATTAAAAAGAAAATAAGAAGAAAACAAAATACAAATCGAACAAAAAATGCAATGAAAGTTAGATGGTAATTAGATCAACGATTTTCTATATTTCCATATGACTTTTTTAGTAGAATACTTCTTTTCGTTAACTTGAACTCTTTCTTATATATAAGTTTTTTACAAAATTGTTTATATATAAATATTGTTAAGATTTTGAGTCGGAAAACGAGAATTTAATTCGCCTCGTGTTATGTTTTACTAACTACCTATGAACACCTTCGATCACTTGATCACTTTATATCAGGTGAGATTGTGGTCAAAGGCTTACCTAACAGCAATAAAAAAATACCATAACAAAAACAGACCTTTCAGAACACGTCATTTGTAACACAGCTCTGTGTTTTGTTCGCTAACCATTATATATAGTTCTTCAGTTGTTATACTTAGTTGTTCATAACAGAGAGTTCTTTCTCAGCCTATCCTGGCCTATCAGTGGAAATGTGATGGACTGATGATGATGTAATAAATAGATATAAGAGTGCTTACAATCCGCCAGCCGTGCCTTGTGCGAATGCCCGCGCTAGTCACAGGAGGGGCCTAGCGAGTCTCTGCAAGGCTCCTAACACTCCGCTGCGAGGTCTGAAACAAAGCAGCGGTACTTTAGACACATTTTACTTATTTTATGTTATGATGTAATAAGATGGACACGTAGGCCGCCTGATGGTAAGCATCGGGCCGGTTCGTTACTGTGGCAGTGTCAACGTAACGACACTGTTATCTCGTTCTGCTTTACAGTACACTGCGCTCGTAACTCCGAGTCGTTAGTTCTTAAGTATGTCTCGTTTTCCTAGTAGTTTTGCTTCCTACAGTACCCTTTACACGTAAAAAAAATATTTCTTTGAAGAAGTGTTCTTAGTATTACTACATAGTATTATTATATGTTCTATGGTACTATACGAAGGTGACCGCACCAAGACAAAAAATACTTGTAGAGTAAGTTAAATTAATGGGTTTAATATTCTATAAAATAATCATTACTGTGATGAACTTTTAATATAAAGTCGGTCCTAATTTTTTTTTTATTTTCTGTAAGAAAATTTGGCGATAACGCATTTCCTTCAAATGACATCTATTATGATAAAACCTTAATAGAACAACTCGCGCGGTCAACTGTACATGTTTGCATAACGCTCCGGTAAAAAATTGTGAAAACAAGGACAAAGTGACAAAAATCTTTTGGAAAATACACCAAAACCAGAAGGGACACTGAATTCACAAGGTACGCTAATTAAAACAGCATTAAAACTTACATCAAAGTTAGTTAGTTTAGGGAGGACATAGATGCTGGCTACCGCCTGTGCGGTCGTCCAGCTCCACCGGGTTTTGGGCGAGGGCCTGGCCCTACAATAGCCCGGGAGGGAGAAGTGCCGAAGGCACTTCTCCCGAGACGGGCGTAGAAGGCGAAAAGCGCTTTCTACCTCCGTCTCCTGCGGACGCCGAAAACGTACCGCTACTATAGGAGGGGTTGACAGCGAGCTCAAGGGCACCACTGTGGTTCGGACCTCGGCTTGTCTCGCTGTCGAGAGACATGGGGGGGATCGGAGCAAAATGCCTCTGTGCAACTGCAGTGTTGCACAATTGGGCCCTACTGAATAATACTCTTTGATTATTTGGAGAGCAATTTATCGTGACCTTGTTTTTGCCTCGAGCTCGCCGGCGAGCTCGGTGTTTGATTGTGTGACCTCTGATTACCTCACACCTGGGGATTTTACCTCGACGACTTGCGGATAACGCTAAAGCTGCCAACGTAATGGCTGCGATGGGGTCATCCGGGTCGTCTAATACCTGCCGTGGTCGGCGACGGGGGGGTTTGAAAAATGGGATAGAAGAGGCAGTCGAGTAGTTCGATGCCTGGACAACCAATGGGTTCGGGTGGTGGGGCGCTCGATCAAAGTATCGGCGGGCGCAGTCCTTATTGAACTGCGCTAGAGAGGGAAGGTTTAAGTCGCAATGCAACTCGGTGTTCCGGATATACCACGGGGCGCCGGTTGCATTACGAAGAAAACGGTTTTGGATGACTTGAAGTTTATGAAGGTGGGCCTCACTAGCATGACTAAACACTACTGATGCGTAAGTCATGATGGGGCGGATGCAGGCAGTGTAAAGTGTCTTCTTATTACTAAGAGACATTTTACTCTCTTTGCGAAGTAGGGGACCAAGGCGACCCATTATGAAGGCCGCTCTGTTACGGACGGTTGTTATGTGATCGTTAAAGGTGAGATGACGATCAAGGGTGACTCCGAGGTATTTTGTTCTAGGAACCCAGGGAATGGGTTCGTCGAACAAAATAAGCGGTTTCGGGTAAGGGGAGCGTGTCTTCTCAGTAAAGCACATAGCTGTGCTTTTAGCTGGGTTGACCGCGATGCGCCATTTTCGGAACCAGTCACCGATCTCGGTGATGGCCCGTTGCATGACGAAATAGGACTGTCTGTTGATATGCCACCCAGTGGTGTAAATGGCGGTATCATCCGCATATTGGGCTAGGAATACTTTGGGCTGAGAGCGTGGGATGTCACTGGTATACAGTGCAAAGAGAATAGGTGATAGCACGGAGCCCTGAGGGACTCCGGCTGTGACTGGGTGGGGGGAGGAGAGGGTGCCTTCCACGCGATAGCGAAAGCTTCTGGCTTTAAGGAAGTCTTGTAGGATGAGCACAAGACGTTCTGGCACGCCAAATTGGTATAGCTTGTAGATCAAGCCGTTGTGCCAGACTTTGTCAAAAGCTTTCGCTACGTCGAGGAAGACTGCTAGCGTAGTCTGGGGTTTGGGGTACTTATTGAAGCCCTCAATGATGTGCTCCGTGAGGCGGTGCACCTGTTGGACGCATGAGTGTCCGGGTCTGAAGCCAAACTGCTCATCTGGGATAAGGTGGTGTTCCTTAGCATGGGACTGGAGACGGTTTGCAAGTAACCGCTCGTAAAGTTTGCCTAAGGCACTGAGGAGGCTGATGGGGCGGTAACTGGTGGGGTCAGATGAGCTTTTGCCTGGTTTGTGAATGCCAATGACATTTGCACATTTCCAGGTGTCTGGGAATAAGCAGTGGCTCATAGCAGCATTGAAGATGCTGACTAAGAGATGGATGAGAGGGGGAGAGAGGGTTTTAAGAACCCTGTTGGAGATGCCATCGGCACCGGGGGATTTGCGCGGTCGGAGGGCCTTGATCAGTCTCTCCACCTCAGCGTAAGTCGCTAAGGTGATTGGTGGGAGTTCAGAGGTGACCACAGAGCTTTTACGTTCGACTTCAGCATCCACCGAATCGAGGTGAGCTTGGTCAACGTGATCTACGTTAGGGGAACACTGAGCCTCTAGGCTATCAGCTAGGCACTCAGCTTTGTCTTCGTCAAAGAACGCTGGGACTAGTGGGACTGTTCTGTATAAGGGAGGCATGTCGTTATGGTTACTTCCTTTCAAGCCTCGCGCCAAGTCCCAGTAAGCATGGTGGCTTGGCACGAGGTTTGAAAGTTTATCGCCCCATTGTTGATCACGCAACTCAGACATGCGACTTTGAACCATGCGTTCAAAGTGGCGTTTCTTAGTTTTGTTCTCTTTACTGGGGTAAGAGTCGTAATGTCGGGTCACTGCTTTACTCTCCGTCACCAATCGTCTCACATCCGCTGGAATGACAAGGCGCCGGTCGTCCGGCACTATGACCTCCTTTGCGGATGCACCTACTACGGTGGAGAGGTGATTGGTGAACGAATCGATCGCAAGGGTTACGTCATCTTTTGTCAGGATGTCGTCAGGGATCTTGTCTAGGTCTGGTGAACTGATAGCCTTTAGGGCATCGCCTACTTGCTTCCAGTTCACTATCGTCTTAGTGGGGCGGGGGAGGTCAGTCGTTGGGTCGGGACCTAGTCGCAGTATAATGGGTCGGTGGTCAGAGTGAAGCTCGTGAACCACTTCTATGGAGCGTAACCGGAGTGTTACGCCTCTGAATAGTGCCATGTCAAGCAAGTCAGCTCGGTGGTTTTCCATATAAGGGTAGTGAGTGGGCTCAGTGGGCGCAATTATGTCAAAGTTAAGTTCTGCGATTAGGTTTTCAAGTGCAATACCTCTGGGATTGTTGACGTTACAATTCCATAGGATGTGCTTACTGTTGAAGTCGCCAATCAGAATGACGGCGCTTCCTAATGAGAATAGGGCTTCTAAGTCAGCTCGGACGATCGGCTTTGCGCAAGCTTGGTAACAGGATGCTATGACTATAGGTTGATGACCAGTCATAGCTAGGAGGCAACAAGATGCTTCCATATTAACAAGAGTCGGGGTAGGTAGGGGAATGCAGTGCAGGGACCTTTTGTAATAGATAAGAGTGCCTCCCCCACGGGAGTTCACTCTATCATCACGTACCGTTCTGTAATTGGCAAACCTAGGGTTCGCCTTCCCCGGTTTTAGAAAGGTTTCCTGCACGCATATGATATCGATAAGGTGGGTACAACAAAAGTCGTGGACGAGGTCACGTTGTCTGAAGAGGCCGTCAGCGTTAAATGACGCTAACGAAACTGAGTACGGTTTCGTGCGTTCGGTTGTACTACCCATAGTGGTTGTACTGGGGAGGGGCCTGGGGAACGAAGCGCTTAAGGGCGCTAAGTAAATTCGCGTGTTCCAATGTGTATTGGATCACGTCCGCTGGGGATTGAGCGTATTGCATCTTGTGGAATAGCTCTTGTACCTCATTGATGTCAACCGACATAGCCAGATCGCTGACTAGGTTGATTGCCTCTTGAAGAGGGGCAGCCATCAATGGCATAGGTGGAGCTTGTGGCCGGGAAGCGGCGCGGGGAGGCGCGCGAATGGTGTTGGCGACGGGTGCCGGGAGCGCGGGGCGAGCCGGGGCCGGTGCGCGGGCAGGGGCCGCGGCGCGGGCGGGTGCGGGTGCGGGCGCGGGTGCGGGCGCGCGGGCCGGGGCGCGGGCGGTAGCGACGGTCTTAACCATACTGGGTGGTTTAGACCATGCGTTACGGGCTGGGAGCGGCGCGGGTATTACCTGTGAGGCAGGTACTACCGTTAGTTTAGGGTAACGGTCGTAAGAGGGACGGGTCGGCCTATGCCTTGCCACCCTGTGGTTCACTCGAGGTGCTTTAGGGCAGCCACGGTAATTCGCGGTATGCCCTTGAGCACCGCATAAAACACAGCTGGGTGGGTCCGGCGAATCCCGGGTGCGAGTGCACGCTGCTGTCGCGTGATCGCCTAGGCACTTAACGCACCTAGCGCGAGCGAAGCAGAAACGGGAGGCGTGCCCGTATAGTTGGCAGTTATGGCACTGCGAGGGACTCCCATTCTTGTATGGGGCTTGGACATCGAGTCCTGAGAGGCCACAGACCTTTTTTAAATTAAAAATGGCCTTGCCTTCAGGAGTACGATCTAGTACTACGAGTACTAGATCGTAGGGGCTGCGGTCCTTCCCGCTGTACATGCGGTGAACTGCATGTACGGGGAAGTCTTGTGCCTTCAGGTCGGCACATACCGAATCGGTATGTACCTCCTTGGGCACACCGCGGATGACCACTCGGAGGACTTTCTCCTCTTCGAGCGCATAAGTGTGAAAACTTATGCTCTCGTGGCGGAGGAGTTTAGTTAGCGCTCTGTGGTCGCTAATGGTGGAAACTTGGACTTTAATGCCCTGCTGCGTGGAGCGGGCATTAGTATAGTGGATCCCACGATCCGAAACTAAACGGGACAGCATGTCCCATTTGGTTTTGTCCTGAATGAACAGGGGCGGAGGCGGTTTTTCGCGGCGGAGGCGGTTTTTCGCGGCGCGCGCTCGCGTCCTGAGGGGACGCGGCAGTGGTGGCCGGAGCGGAGGGAGGAGACGCGGGGCGCGGGGCGGGGGTCGGCTTCTTGCCGGAGGCGGGGGCCTTAGCGGGTGCCTTGGCGGGAGGGGCGGAAGTTGCGCAACTAGCGGCTTTAGGAGCACGCTTGCGTTTGCGGTCAACGACGGTATAGCCGTCGTTATCGGAGTCCGAGTCAGTGCGTAAGGCGCGACTCGGATCTACTTCCATCTCCGTTTCGGAGTCCGAAGTGGGCTCGACAACGGCGATGGAGGGACGGGTGCTCGCTGGCCTCCCGATCGGTGAGCGCGAGCGAGACCTCTCACGGGGAGGGGCTGCCACCGTGCGTCTATTATCCGGGCCCGGAGCGGGCGAAAGCGGGCTGTCCTCTGAGAAGGACCGGGTCAGAGGAGGGACGTTGGCCTCCGGGATTGAAGTCCCGGAGGGAGCAATAAGAGTGTCCGTGAGGCGGGCACTCGCTTCCTCTTCGAGGAGTTGCATATGAGCAACATACAGATCGGGGTGGCGGAGGGCGAAGGTCTGAAGGACCTGCACCTCACCGTTAGAGGGACGGGACTGCATCGTGAGGGGAATACTCAGGACGCCCTATCAAGGGTTTGAATTCCCTCACACACCTTGTGAGCTCACTGTGTGAGAGGGAGTGTGTACCTAAGGTGTGCCCTAGTTGTGTACCCTCTCCGAGCTTTTTTCTCGGCGGAGAGGGGTGCTCCTAAGCGCTACTCCGGGGTTGACTAGGGGTGACCCCAAGGCCAGTAATCCCGGAGCCCAGCTTGCTTCGGCTGACCCGTGAAGCGGGAAAGGCCACGGTGCAAGGTTAAACCAAAACAACAACAGTGGCCGTTGTCACCGTAGGGTGTCACACTGCGACCGCAGCAAATGGCGGATTTGATCGTTCAGACGGGTTTGGCTGACGCTACCCCACGCCTGAACGACGTCGCTTAACAGCACAAAGTGTGTTGTTACGCGACTGTTACTATGTTGTGTCGGGTAGTAAAGTGGTGAAATGCGCACCGAAAAGTGCGGTCAAAACAAGACCACCAGCCCGATATGATGTTGTTCGTCCGAAACAAGGGACTTGGGTAGGTGGTAATGCCTGACGTCTTAGAGCGCCTCTGCGCGACGGCACGGCGAGCTCGTAGCTCGCGTTGCTCGGCGTTCGGCGGCTGCTCAGCTTCTGCACACAAAAAAAAAAAAACTTCGTCAGGACTGCGTATTCCAAGGCACTGGTCTGCAACTAGCGTCGGAACGATGACCCGAGTGAGACGGCAATAGTGCGGGGACTATTGCGGTCTCACTGGGAGATACTGGCGGAGCTGTAGACAGGTGTGCACGGCGTGGCGGCACAGGTCGGAATGCCACTTACATCAAAGAAGCCACAGCGAAATAAATACTTCGCTAATTCATCGCAAATCTAACAGCAGCTGTTGACTCGCTTCAATTCAACGGAACGGCAGACGGCAGCCGCGCGCCGCCGCCGCCCGTATCGCACAGCTCCGTGTGTCCCGTCTCGCTCGCACTACTACGTAACACCTGTCGTGCTACGCCGCTCCCACCCACGGTCATTCTTCGATACCGGTTTTATTGATTTACGCATATTTCATTCATTGCGTTGGCGCATCAATAACAACATTTGCGAGCTGTATTAAAAAATGGAAACCGACTGCGCAGCGTGCAAGCAAGACATCACTGCCTCGCGTTCACTTATTTGTATCTTTTGTAAGGCTTCTTACCACCCAGCATGCGTAAATGTAGCAACCACAGATCCTACAAAACTCATCGACTGGCAGTGTCCTTCATGCAAACTTAAGGAACCAAAGAACAGGAACTTAAACACACCCATTCTCTCTTATAACCTACCCGAAATCTCTAACGCAAAAGCCGTAACACGCGCGCAAAAAAGAGTTGCCCTTAGATCGCCTGTTCAGACTGATGATGATGATGATGTCGTCCGCGTCGTTTTCGACGATGGCGACCTTGGCTATCTTCTGGCATGAGCTCGAGCGTGGCTGGCGAACCCGAACTTCGTCTTGAACACTCGGGCACAAGTCGGGCAGTACAGCTGGCCCGTGGAGTTGTAAGTGTAGTGGTAAGAGGGTTTAGGCTGATCCTTTCTAATTTGACGCTTCAAGTCTAAACCAGAAAGGCGAGCGTCTTCAAAAGAAGACACACCTTTATTGACCTTAGAACGCCAAACTGATCTAGTACAGGCTTCCTCTTCCCACCTGTCAGTTGGTAGGTGACAACTATTTAAATTCCGTTTAAGAACGTCCTTATAACGCAGGTACTGCCCGCCGGAACTACGCTTTCCACTCGAGAGCTCCGAGTAGAATACGCTCTTCGGTAGTCTGCAGTCATCCATTCGCTGAACGTGGCCGCACCAACGCAGTTGACCTCTCATCAACAGGGCCTCCATACCGTGAGCTTGTGAGCGACGGAGAACATCAGCATTTGTGACGCGATCCTGCCATTTAACGCGTAATATTGAACGCAGGCATTTCATGTGAAAAGCGTCCAGCTTCCGTATATCAGCCTTATATGGGCACCAGGTCTCAGAGGCGTATAAAAGGATCGGTAGCACTAAAGCACGATATACTGCAAGTTTCGTCTGTAGCGTGATATCATGAGACTTCCACACACGCTGGTTCAGTTTTCCGAAGGTGGACGCAGCTATTGCTATACGCGCAAGAATCTCGGACGAAAGTCGATTGTCATTCCTAATTTGGCATCCCAGGTAACGGAAGTTAGTGACCTCCTCCAAGATTGTCCCATCAATGGACAGCGTCTTCGTGTCAGAACCACTGCCTCTTGGTGGTTGCTTGACAAGCTGAGTTTTGGATACACTAATCACTAAACCAAACTTGCGGCATGATTCCTGTAGGGCATCCATTTGAGTTTGCAAGGCTTCCATGCTGTCCGCCATCAGGCACACATCATCGGCATAAAGTATTTCCATAATGTAGAGGTTAGAGATTCGCGATCTTGCTCTAAACCGTGAAAGGTCAAAGACACTTTTGTCCGTTCGCACATTCAGCTGGATACGTCCACCACAACTTTCGAAAGCGTCATCCAACACTGCAGCAAAATAGAGAGCAAACAAAGTAGGTGCCATCACGCATCCCTGTTTTACACCACTAGTCACTGGAAAAGGGGCTGAGAAGTTACACTCGTGCATAACCTGGGCTCTCATATTGTCATGGAACTGCCTAACTATGTTCGTAAATTTCTCAGGACATCCGGATTTTCTGAGGACAACCCAGAGAGCTTCTCGTGGCACACGGTCGAATGCCTTTTCCAGATCTACGAAGCACGTAAAGAGAGGACTGTTCTGCTCAAGGCTCTTCTCCTGCATTTGTTTCACCACAAAGATGGCATCAACCGTTCCTCGGTTCGGGCGGAACCCGCATTGCGACTCCGGCAGTACTCTCTCAGCCAGTTTCCCAAGGCGGGAATTGAGAATGTGTGCCATCACCTTTCCTGCTGCCGAGAGAAGGGAAATGCCCCGATAAGAACTGCAGTCCGACACGCTACCCTTTCCTTTGTACAGCTTGCAGATTGAGGCATCTCTCCAGTCTTGCGGAATGTTCTGCGCCTCCCACGCCCTCAAGATCAAATCAAATAACCTACATTTGATATTGGGCCCGCCATACTTATAAACCTCGGCTGGAAGTCCATCTGCACCAGGTGTTTTTGCATTTTTTAGTTTCTGCATCACTGTACTAAATTCCCTAAAAGTAGGCGGATTAGCCAGGTCTTCACAAACAGGCAAGGTCGCAATCGCATTGACATACGCAAGGTCAGCACTGTGTGTGGCAGGATTTAAAACTCCGTTGAAGTGCTCTGCCCATCTTACTAAAATGTCATTATGGTCTGTCAGTTGACGCTGCTTATCAATGGACAAAATTGGCGCCATCTTCTTCATCCTCGGACCAAATACGGCTTGTATACTTGCGAAAAACTTGCCTGTTTGATTAGAATCAGCGTAATTCTGCATTTCTTGCGCTCTCTCTGCCCACCATCTATCCTTGAGGTCTCGAACCTTAAGTTGTAGCCTCTGCTGTGAGATCTTTCTTTCTGAGACACTCGATTGACTTTTAAGTGCACGTCTGTAATCTTCTACGAGCTTTTGAATCTCCACGTCTGAGGCGTCAAACCAGTCTTGGTTTTTCTTACACGATCTACCAAGGACTTGTAGAGCACATGCATGAAGGTTTTCAGCGTATTCTCGCCATCCTTCATCTATAGGTGTTTCTATAGACGAAGATGGTACGGCACTAAAAGCATCATCCAGATTCTTTTGAAGTTCTACAGAATGGACTAGTTTTTGTACATCTAGTTTTGTTGGGTTCTTATGACAGGACCTTCGTGGCATATTTAGTGTCATACTTAACTTAGACCTGACAAGGTTATGGTCCGTCCATCCTTGCGCTCTTCTCATAGCTCTCGTTATATGGACGTCTTTAAGATCGCTTTTCCGGACAATCACATAATCTAAAAGATGCCAGTGACGTGAACGTGGATGCATCCAGGTGGTCTTATATTTGTCCGGCATACGGAAACACGTATTGGTTATAGAAAGGCCAAACTCAGCACACAGCGTTAAAAGATCCAGGCCATTGGCATTGCATTTCCCGACACCATGACGACCGAGTACTCCGTCCCAAATATCAAACTCTGCCCCCACACGAGCGTTGAAGTCACCTAGCAAAACAATCTTGTCCTTAGTTGGATTAGATTAGATGTGCTCCAGGACATGGCGAAGCTCTTGATAAAATTTGGCTTTCTCTTCGTCTGGGGATGGAAGTGTAGGAGCGTAAACACTAACGAAGTTGAGATAGACGTTGTTTTTAAGCGGCAGCCTTAAGGTCATAATTCTATCATTGACACCTCTCGGAAGTTCTGGTAAGGTGTCTGCCAATTTGTTACGAATCGCAAAACCAACACCACTTGCAGCACGTTCTCCTGTAGGTTTTCCACTCCAGTAGTAAGTGTAGCCCCCGAGGTCCTCGCGAAGATTACCGCTATCACTGAGATGCGTTTCACTAAGTGCGACAATATCTATTCTGTAGCGGGCCAATTCCCTCGCAATTAGAGCTGTTTTCCTTTCAGGACAGAGGTTATTGCTATTATCCAGAAGTGTTCGAACATTCCATGCTCCGATCATCAGTTCTTTTTTTAAACTATAATTTTGTCTCTTTCGACCGCGTTAGTTCGATGTCCAGATGACCGCGGTTTGACATCTGGTGTATTAATGAGGCGGACTATTTTTGGGCCACCTTTTCTAGGCCCCTCCCCTATTCAGGGGAAAGCAGAGCGATCCTTAATAGGGCTGCTTTGTCATCAGACGTGCTGCCGAACCCATCCTCCCACCTCAAATCGATTCTGGGAGCGACCACTGATCGTCTGATCGCCTACGTGCAGAGCTTTAGCTAAGGTTTGGACACACTGTCGTCCTTCACCCCACCACCAAAGCTCCATCGCCGCAGGGCTTTTTGAGTCGCGTAAAGCCAGTTAGATAAGCTAAGGTCATCTGCGCGTGAATTTATTTAAGCGGACAAGCAGTTGCGCTGGTGCAAACCCACTCTCTCGTCCTCTACCCCTCGGAACCAATGGATTGGGAACCAATACGACTGGAAAGAGATAGGAGGATGCAGTAAAATGGCCGCATATCACTCTTAGATCCACAATATGCGCCCTTTACGGCCAATTACACTGCCGTGCTACGTCGCCAAGTTCGCCGAAATCATTTGCCATACTGACGGTGCTCGCCTCTTCTTACCGACGCAGTCTTCATGTGCTACACGGAGGATCACCCGCCCAACTGTACACGTTTGAGGTACACAGCCCCCTCTGCTAGGTTTAGTCCACGGGTCGACGTGGCTTCCAGGGTGTGGCCGCTGTGCACACAACAGCTTCTTGGAGCCACTAACAGAGAGTTATGAGGGTCTGCAGTCCAGTCAGCAACTACCACCCGCGTAACGCAAGTCGACCGGCAGCTCTGTAAAGGTCCCACTGCTAAACACCCCACTACACCCCTGTGTTCAGACTAGAGACGGTAGCGAGGAACGCGAGTCTGACACCGTGGCTTCTGAGCTTCGGTTGTTAAGACTCGAGATGGTAGAAATTAAAACATATCTCAAATCGATTCCTGAGGAAATTAGTAGATATAATGTCCGATTAGACGACTGTGAATCCCGCATTAAGGCACTAGAAGAGAAGGGCAAACTTACTGCGTCGTTGAGCGAAACTATACTTTACCTACAGGACCAATTAAACCTGCATACACAAGCTGCCCTCAAAAATGAACTGGAAATAATCGGCATTAACGAGACAACAAACGAGAACCTTGAACATATAGTTCAAGTAACCGCCACAAAATTTGGAGTCAACCTACCCGAAAGTGACAAAGACTGGGTGACACGAGCTGGTCCTAAAAATAACAAGAGAAACTCGGACCTCCCACGCCCGGTCATCGTTCGACTGACAAGAAAAGCCAAAAGAGATGAAATGCTCAAAGCTGTCAAAACACGTCGTCAAACAGTAATTACTTCGGCTGACTTAGACTTGCTAGGCCCACCCCGTAATATTTATGTAAATGAACATTTGACAAAAGTAAACAGGTTGTTATTTCGCGAAGCAAGAATCCGTGCTAGATCAAACGGTTTTAGATTCTGCTGGATCAACAACAGCAGAGTGCACGTACGACGCGATGAAGGAAAACCAGCAATCCACATCAAAAGCGCTGCTGATTTGGACCGCTTACTTTCTGCTGGGCCTGCTAGTGGGGAGACAAAAACAGTGCAATCAAACCAGTAACGGCTCAATGAAAGTTACAAATGTTCATCTTATTGATCAGATTTTCATCTTGTTTTTTGCAGCACAACACGCTTGCTACTGTCACGTGTGTCTATACAAGATATACTCATACGACATAAATTTCTACACACTTTACACGCCCACAAACACAAAGATTAGTCTGTCCCCAAACAAATACACGTCAAATACAGAACTGCCTTCTAAACGCCCTCATAATTGGTCAGGTGTCCTTTCCAGCCGCTTAACCCTGAACAAGTATACACTAAATATATTTATACTGCTATGTGCTACATTCCGTCCCCTATTCTCAAAAAATACTGTGGCGCTTATCTCTAACTGCCAACCATATTTTATGTTTCACTTTGAAAATGGATGATCTGGACCTTTTTGAAGAAATTGATGAAACTCTTGAAATAAAGTGCCATAGTATCGATAAACTTGAACTTTGTAAATCCATCATTAGTTCGTTCAACTTCAAAGTAATTTCCTTCAACATAAGAAGCTTGCAAAAAAATTTCCTTCAGTTAATTACGACCCTGACAAGTTCAGAAACAGATTTTGACGTATTGGTACTCAGCGAGTGTTGGTTGAATGAGTCATCTCGGATACCGTTGTTATCAGGTTACAACGTTTTTCACACAAATAAATTCCTTAATAAATGTGGAGGAGTCACAATATATGTAAAAGAATGCTGGTCGGCGAGTGCTATTGAGCCTGCTTTTGACGATGCCAACTGCCTTATTGTTAGCATAGCAAATGTAACGGAAATAATAGGTATCTACAGGTCCCCCGCTGTCAAGAAGTTAGATAATTTTCTTTTGGCTTTTGAAAATATTCTTGAAAATGTGAAATCCTGTTCATCAGTGCTGGTAACTGGTGACATTAATATTAACCTCCTTGAAGAAGTGCCACATAAGGACAACGCCAGGTACCAGAGCATACTGGCGGAAGAAGGTTTTCTACCTGCAATAACATGTGCAACAAGAAGTAAAACATGTTTAGACCACGCATTTGTTAAAACGAAAAACCGGGCTCTTGGTATTGTTTGTAAATGCTCTGTAACCGATCACGATCTCTTAATTGTAGGATTGACTCTCCATTTGCCAAAAAATAAAGAAAAAAACAGATTCACATTTAAAACGGATTATCCCAAAGTGACAACTGATCTAAAGCAAGTAAACTGGCAAACGATTTATGATATGGAAGATGTAAACGAAGCAGTCCTCGCTCTAAATAAAGTACTTAAAACCTGTATAGAGAAACACACTCATAAAATTAAAGTGAGTCGTGCTAATTACAACCTTAAACCTTGGATCACGCCGGGTCTACTTAGGTGTATACGTCATCGTGATAATCTTCACTTGCAGGTCAGAAATGAACCCAAAAACGAAACTCTTAAACAAATATACACTCGCTATAGAAATTTTTGCAACAACCTACTCCACAAACTTAAAGACGAATATGATAATTCACAGATAACTAAAAACCATAACAGCCCTAGAAAATTATGGAAAACTATAAAAAAAGTATGCCACATCCCTAATCGTAACAATTACTCCAGCGACTTAATAAGTACACAAAACCCACAGGTATCTATCAACAACTGTAATAAGCACTTCGCCACGGTTGGAGCTGAATTAGCTGGCAACATTCTTAATAAATTAGGCACAACAAATGAGGCACTAAGTAAACAAAGTAAATATAGAAGCCGTTGCTTGAATTCGTTCTTTCTCGCCCCCACGGACACTACGGAAATCAGCAGAATCTTACAAAATCTAAAGATCGGTAGTGCTCCTGGTAGAGATTCCATAACACCGCTTTTGCTTAGATACGCCAAAGATGAAATACTAGAGCCCCTAACGTACATTTGTAATCTCAGCATGTCATCCGGCATTTTTCCAGACTACTGGAAGACCGCTATAGTAACACCAATTTATAAAAAAGGGCCAAAAACAAGTCCAAATAATTATAGACCAATTTCCCTTCTTTGTGTGATGTCGAAAGTGCTGGAAAAGCTCGTAAACAAAAGATTGGTAGATTTCTTAGGAAAGTATAATCTTCTATCTGATCGTCAATTTGGCTTTAGGCGTGGGAAATCGACTGAAGACGCAGTCCAACTCCTAATAGAAGAAGTAACGTCATATTTAGACGGTGGACAATGTTGCATTGGAGTATTCTTAGACCTTGCCAAAGCATTCGACACAGTTTCAACTCGAACTCTGCTAATGAAACTAGAATGCTTTGGCATCAGAGGAACTTCTCTCGCGTGGTTTACCAGCTACCTATCGAATAGACAACAATATGTCAAGGTCGGTGAGTATGAAAGTTGCAACATGCACGTTGCTTACGGTGTCCCACAAGGAAGCATCCTTGCTCCAACGTTGTTCACCGTCTACATGGATGACATTCTTAGAAGAAACATAAACAATGGTGAACTTGTTTGTTATGCAGATGACACAGTGGCAATTTTTCATGGTGACAATTGGCAATCTACTGCAAAAACAGCTGAAAAAGGATTATCAGAAATGGCTTCTTGGCTAGATGTCAATTTACTAACATTAAACATAGAAAAATCTAATTTCATTGCATTCCACATAACTCAAGCAAATGGCCCTGAACTGACACATCTCAAAATTCATAAAACAAATTGTCGTCCGTATGATAACTGCTCTAGTGAGGTTGTGACCTGCACTTGTAGCCAGATCGGGAGAGTTAGTTACACAAAATATTTGGGAGTAATGGTAGATCAAAATCTGAAATTCAATATTCATATATCATTTCTGTCAAAAAAGGTTCGCAAACTAATATATCTTATGAAAATTCTACGCAGCGTTGCTGCTATTGAAGTCAAGAAGCTTGTGTACACCTCACTTTGCGAATCTTTGATACGATATTGTATAGGAGTATGGGGAGGAGCTGCCAAAACGCACATGATCGAGCTGGAAAGAGCCCAAAGAGCGGTCTTGAAAGTTATGTTGGGAAAGCCCCGCCGATACTCGACAGACGAACTTTACAAACAAGTAAACGTATTGAGAGTCCGACAATTGTTCATTCTAAGAGCAATAAATAAAAGACACTCTCACACCAAACAGGAACAAACCAAAAGAAAGATCCATCACCTAAGGCAACCGCTTCCAAAAGTAAATACTACGTTTGCAACCCGTCTCCCTAAACACTCTCAAATATTCACATATAACGCAGTCTGTAGGTTGATTGACATCAGAAACACTCACGTTATCGATGCAGCACAGAAAATAAAAAAATGGTTGCTGGCGCTTAATTACGATCGTACAGAGAGACTTGTTGGATCATGTGATTATTAGTTATTAAAAAACAGGTTTAATTCATCTCCATTAGACACTATCCAATCTCCCACACATCCCACACACACATACACACATACCAACACACACACTCTCACACCCACACCCGTCATAACATACTCTAACATACAAACATATTATACACCCTCACATGTAATTTTCCCTCCTTACAGCAAAAACTCGTCAGATGCTACACTGTAATTTCCAGCCTATCAAATTATGTAAATAAGGTTTTCTTTTGTGTTATAGAAAATAATTACATAGTAGGTTAAATATTATTTTATTATCATATTGTATTACGCTATTTATCTAAAGTCAACAATAATAATAATAGAAACGCTTAAATTGATAACTTTTCCACTTACAATTTTATTAATAGTACTCTCATTCATGGTATATTATTTTATGCAAAACTTTATAGCCTCCCGAGAGAATAAAATGTTGAATTAATCTCCCATCTCCCCAGCTTATACTTATTCTTTGTTTTTGTCTATATTTCATGTTTGTATCGAAGCAAATGTGCACAGTTATTCGCAATATAATAATTATAATTATATTTTAATTATAAATCTATACAACAAGTGACATGTGCGCCCAAGATACAGGCTATGCCTAGTTTGGGGCACATTGTAAACACTGCTTAGGTTTATATTATAATTTTAAGAATAGAAAATTGTTATTTGTATACTCACGTCTATTTCTGAATAAAATTATTATTATTATTAATAATAATTTGAGTTCATCCCAAATCAAGTAATCGATTATTGGAATCAATGATTTTGAAGCAATGTTAGCCGAGCCGAGTCCTTTGTTCGATCCCTGGCTGGCTAGCTACCACTCTCAAGTCGAAAATCTGTCGCCAAGCACCTAACAGCAGTCTTTGAAAGCCAGTAAAAATACAGACACATGAGACTTGACAACTATATGTCTCAGTGCGACGGGCAGTCATGTCCCAGTGCAGATCGTCATTTGTGATGAAATGCATCTGTTATAGGCAGGCAGAGGTTAGTCCGCTTAACATCAGGTAGGACTCGCGCTAGTTCCGTCACAATTACATTAAAAAAAATTAAGAATTCGATCAATTACACTTTCCCTTGCAAGAAAATACTAGAAAAAATATGGGAATATGTGTACGTATTGTATCATATGTATGCTCAGTTGGCTATATTACATTGTCCTACAATATCTCACAACACGGCAATACGGGGTTGAATAACACAATCTAGCTATTTGTACGAGGACCGCACGTTCACTGAATACAGGATGACAATAAGTTGAGAAGCGCTTTTGTTGTAAGTATATAAGTTACTATAACTGAACGTATTGTAACAGAAACATGCGCCAACTTGAGCCACAGCACAATGTGCAACATGACGCAAACAATTTGCGCAAGTTGTGAATATGTCGTTCCTCACGGCACAGCTTACATAACATTATTATGGACATAGAACGCTACATCTAGAAAGCTATACGTACGGCTTTTGAGTACATAGTTTTGTGTATGTGGGTGGCATAGAGAAAACAATTGAATGTGGATATCGATTGTTTACGTGAGTCTACTAGCTGACCTCGTGTCCACGTCACCGTGATTTATGTGAAAACGTTTGGCTCTTAAAACCATCTCTCTGATCGCTTAATTCATGTAACATGTTAAAAAATGCATAATATACTTATATTTGATAGATAAAAGACGGCAAATTATATGTATAAACTCAAATTCGGAAAACGATATCATAATCAATTGTGTAGTCTGTGAGTAAATAAACTAGAATTCTAGAAGTGGCTTATTACACGATACAATAGTATCTAATAATTGCGAGCTGACCTCGTGTCCAGGTCACCGTGATTTATGTGAAAACGTTTGGCTCTTAAAAACATCTCTCTGATCGCTTAATTCATGTAACATGTTAAAAAATGCATAATATACTTATATGTGATAGATAAAAGACGGCAAATTATATGTATAAACTCAAATTCGGAAAACGTTATCATAATCAATTGTGTAGTCTGTGAGTAAATAAACTAGAATTCTAGAAGTGGCTTATTACACGATACAATAGTATCTAATAATTGCGAGCTGACCTCGTGTCCACGTCACCGTGATTTATGTGAAAACGTTTGGCTCTTAAAAACATCTCTCTGATCGCTTAATTCATGTAACATGTTAAAAAATGCATAATATACTTATATTTGATAGATAAAAGACGGCAAATTATATGTATAAACTCAAATTCGGAAAACGATATCATAATCAATTGTGTAGTCTGTGAGTAAATAAACTAGAATTCTAGAAGTGGCTTATTACACGATACAATAGTATCTAATAATTGCGAGCTGACCTCGTGTCCAGGTCACCGTGATTTATGTGAAAACGTTTGGCTCTTAAAAACATCTCTCTGATCGCTTAATTCATGTAACATGTTAAAAAATGCATAATATACTTATATGTGATAGATAAAAGACGGCAAATTATATGTATAAACTCAAATTCGGAAAACGTTATCATAATCAATTGTGTAGTCTGTGAGTAAATAAACTAGAATTCTAGAAGTGGCTTATTACACGATACAATAGTATCTAATAATTGCGAGCTGACCTCGTGTCCACGTCACCGTGATTTATGTGAAAACGTTTGGCTCTTAAAAACATCTCTCTGATCGCTTAATTCATGTAACATGTTAAAAAATGCATAATATACTTATAGGTGCTAGATAAAAGACGGCAAATTATATGTAAAAACTCAAATTCGGAAAACGTTATCATAATCAATTACGTAGTCTGTGAGTAAATAAACTAGAATTCTAGAAGTGGCTTATTACTTACGATACAATAGTGAGATATTATGATAAAATATAAAATGACTAATTGCGAGTCGGACTCAAGCACGAAGGGTTCCGGACCATTAGCTATACAACATTAGACGTCATATTTTAACCTTTTTTGTTTTAACGTGCGCGAGTCCGACTCGCACTTGATAACTTTTTTATTTGTTGTTATAGCGGCAACAGAAATACATCATGTATGAAAATTTTAATTGTCTAGCTATCACCGTTCTTGAGATATAGCTTGGTGACAGACGGACGGACGGACGGACAGCGAAGTCTCAGTAATAGGGTCCCGTTTTTACCCTTTGGGTACGGAACCCTAAAAATGATAAAAGATTAGAAAAACATTATGTGAAAGGACCAATAGTGACCACAGTTCGTGCTCATTTGGCTGCTTCATATTTATAGACTAGAAAAATGGAGGTAAATATCGTAGAAGGCTTTTCCTTCGCTGATGAGTACCGAAGTGCCTCAATCAGTTCTGTTAAAAATAGACACATGTACCTGAGTAACTGCCAAACTTAACATAAACAAGCAACATGAAAGATTCAGAATAAAACTTGAATAAACTTAGACTCTGCGTACCCTGAATTAGTCAAAGACTGGTATTTAACTAATTTCTTAATGAAGTACCAATCGCACATTATACAAAGAAGGTTTCGAGGCATACACGCTGGCATGAATTGTAATAGTATACATTATTATAATATCGAATGTTTACCGCTCATAGATGATGATGATGAGATTAAATTTCAGTATTATATTGTACGCATAATATAATTCTGAAGGTTGGTAGGTACGTACATTGTAGCCGACCTCCGCGACCTCGCTGCCCCTAGACAAGCCTCTCTAGGGAATAGACAGATGCCACTCTAAAAATACCTCCTTGCCATTATACTCATCTACTTACCTACGTAAACGACCCGACATTTGCCGGTTCACAGACAATAGATAGACAAAGTAATTTGTTGAGCTATGGCGTTAGGCAAATTATTTACGTATATGCTTTAAATATCACCAACATCTAAAATGTATTTTATTTAAATTAGGTACGGTGATTGGTTTTGGTATGATAAGACAGGTGCAGTGAGTCGGTGCAGTGAGAATTTAGGGTTTGGGCACACAACTCTGTTATGAATATATCTACATGATTCATAACACGCTCACTGCGTTAGTTAGCGGGATAAACCTCATGTGTGGCTATATCGCTTACTCTGATCGAGTCAACGAGACTCTAACAGTAATTTCGACAGTAACCCACTCGTAAAGATCTTCAGTGCACTCAGCAAATTGGATCCAATTCCATAACTTTACATATATAAAATTATCAATAACATACTAAAGAGGGTTTCAAGGAAGTAAATGGAAGGAAAAGACCCGTAAATAATAAAGTTTCTATCGGATTTTTATCAAGAAAAAGTTTTATCGACAATAGGAATACCTACTAAAGTTACATACAAAGTTAAAGTTAATTTAAAAAGAGTGGTAAGTATATGCTTGTTTGGTTTTGTAAGTACATAAACAATATCATGTAATAGATGACAATCAATGTCAAATAAACAAAGTCATAATTGCGCGCCTTGCTGTTTGCAGCGATAAGGTGAACAGAAGTCGTAATTATTTATGAAGCTTAGGTATTCGTACCTGGATAATCTATAATAATATAGTTCCAGTACTAGCAGTTTTATCATTATTATCATCATCTTCCCACCCTAATTCCAAGCATTTGGGGGTTAGTATAAAGTGTCTTATTTAATAATATTAATAAAATACAATGCTAATATATAATATTTATATATAAAATACAATGTTAATACATATTTTATTTAATATTATTAAATAAGACACAATGTCATATTAATATGTTTCGCTAACAAACCGCATGACCACACAAAGGACATAATCGTAAAAAGTTGTCATCAATTTTATGGCCGTCTGCCTACCTGACTCCAACCCACTTTAGGAATACTTTCATTGGTAGTACCATAGTACCAGTAATTAATTTTCATTGGTAATCTAGGCATGCTTGTAACATCAAAGTTGCCCGACCGGTCTATTATGAATAAATTTCCATTGTTTATCGTATGTGGAGTATGATGCTGAAAAGTTAAGATGGTGAGAAGCCCTGATGTGGACCTAAGTGCAGCTTCATATTAAGGACAATAGCACTAGTTATTTTTTATATTAATGGATCACTCGATACTTCGAGAACTCGGTATAAAGCAGCGTCTATTTTCAATAGTACAATATCGCATCCTTACATTCTTCGGACATGTTTCCCGGCGTGACAATCAGTCCTTACAACGGCTTGTCGTCCAAGGGAAAGTAAACGGCATTAGACTGCGCGTAAGGTCACCCACGCGTTGGACTGACCAGATCAAGTCTGCCATCGGAAGTTCCCTGAACCAGTGCATAGCAGAATGACCTCCAGCAGGCAAAGGTGGCGAAACATCGTGAGGCGCATCACATCTGCCCCTGCCAGTACTACTGCATAGCGATCACGACCGCGCTGTCAAGAGCGTACCGGATAAGAAGAAGAAGAAGAATGGTTCACAGAACTGGATATACACAAAAATAAACACAAGTGATAATTACATTACAAAACATGTAAAGACTTATATTACGAAACGTGCGATCGCATGATGATAGTTTTAGCATTTATGCCTCAATTGCGTTGTTTTCGTAAAATCAGTTGTAGTCCTTCAGTAGCCGTAATATGTAATGTCGTGCGTCCTAAGGAGGAAGTAAGCAGTGCGAGTGACGGCATCCAAAAGCAAAACCTCCCGTCGTGTTTTTTCCTGTTTTCGCATTTTCCTTATTGATTGGCAACGGGTGAACTTGACGAGGGTGTCTAAGAGATACGATTTTACCTCGTTATTGGAACGTCGACGGGGCGTACCTTTTTAAAAGTAGAAGAATGATTCGCATTTTCTTAGCCGTAGTGTAATTGCAAAATACAGTGGTTTAATCATGAAGATATCACAGATATAAATAAATTTATTTAATTAGAGCTGTGAAGTGAAAAGAGTGAAGAACATTTAATTTTTTTATACTATTTTGACGAAACAAGCACAAGGACCACCTGGTGTTAAGTGGTGACCTCTAAACATAACAGTTGCATTTCGTCAAGTGACAAATTGCACTACGCACATCGCCCTTAGACAAAGTTGTCGCCTTTATTGCCCTTGACACCGGAACACAGTAATGCGAGCTGCTTGGCAGTAGAAATAGATTTGGTGGCATAGGCTAGCAAGTTCAACAATACAAGTTATTAACTTCTTCCCTGGCTACACATGAAATTGCTAACATTATAAAAACAATACAACATCATACTCTAAAAAATTTGGCTGCGGTTTCATGGCCAGCCGTCTATGTGACGCCAAGCTTTTTTAGGTATTTTAATTGCTGTAGTACAAGCATTTTAACTACTGTACAACAGCCATTTTAATATAAGTCAATAAGTAAATATAAATCCAGACTTATCTGGGTAGGTATATATACCTATACACCTAAATAAGTCAGCTAATAAGAGCGCAATAGAATAATAGTCATTTTGTGTGCCTTAGGTGTAGAAAAATACAAAAAAAATTGTTTACCCATGAAATAATGTATGATTTATTCAGTTACCTGATACGCATATTTTTTTTAAATACTGTTATGAAATCTTAAGTGGTTTGTCATGGAAAACTCACGTGAATAAGTCAAACAGCTGTCACTATAGTTTCCAACACATCTAGTGGTCTTTTTCAAGGATATTTCCGGACGACGTTGACGTCTCCGTTTCGCACTTTTCTAAACAGCTCACCCCTGCACTGTCAGTTCGTTAGCTTATAATTGAACTTCGGTCGAATTCAGTAGATTTAACTTCATAATATAGCCCACAGAATACTTCTACATTATATAGCCTGCTGCTGAGGTTTTAACTTGTGCCCTCCCGTCGCACGTCCGCCATTTTAATTTGAAATAATTTACTAAAACAAATTACCTTTGACTCCATCATCACATTATCATCAGGCTAATAGCAACCCGGGACAGCAGAAATATTTGTTTTCTTTAAGTCATCATGCGAGATTGTTGTCAAAGGCTTAGCCTATAGTTAATACAAATACCAATGAAAAAATTTTAAAAATTCTTACATATTTTAGTAGTGAAAGTCTGTTTGCCTGTTTTTTTTTTCAATACCGATAAGAGAATAAAGAAAAGGGTAAAATTACCTTTTAGTTGATTTTTACGAGTATGTTCTCCTACAACTTTAAGACAGGCAATAAACATCAGTACACAGGCGTTGAAGTATGGTACATAATTGCAAATACACATTATTGCCTCACATAAAAAAATATGCTTACCTCCTGCCGGTTCCGATACACGCGCAAAATAAATGAGGTGATATTTTAAGGAGGAAACCAAAATAAACAGCGGCAATTTTTCTCCAAAAAGTTACTCTAGATACACAACAATTTGTTTACTCGTGTCTATCAAACGGTTTCGTTTATCATTGGTATAAAAATATATCAAAAGAGGCTGAAAAAATTATATTAATACCAATTATCTCCCTATCCTTATCAACGCATTTAGGGTCGTAACTCCTTCAACAAAACGAACCATATATTAGGTTAGGTTAGGGTATTTTGGTCGCAGTGAAATTTGGTCATAGATTTTCGGTTTCATACTTAGAGTTAAGTAAGCTAAATTTACTATTTACTGCAAATTGGACAATAATTTATTTTAAATTAATTATGTATATTTTAGTATTTAAGACACATCAGGTGTTTGTACTATCATTAAAAAATCTGATAACGTTAGTATGAATTATAAGTTTTTTTTATGCTACTGTGACGGACCAAGTTTAGCGGACTAACCACTGTCTATAACTGATGCATTTCGTCACAAGTCACTTATTGCACTGCGCCCGTCACCTTGAGACATATTGGTTCAGTCTCATGTGCCTGTAATTTTACTGTCTCTCAAGGACGGCCGCCGTTAAAAGTTGGTTGGTTTAACGGGGCGGTTCCCTGATATTGGTGTTCTTGATAGTGAACTCCTGTTCAAAACATCATTATATGATTCAGAAAAAATATATAATGTAGATATTAATTCATCAACTATATTGCGGGGGATGGTGTAGAATCGATAACGGAATGTGTTCCACTCATGTTTAATTTTCACATACAAAAAGTCTGTACTATTGCTTAAGCTGTGGCACGTTGGCTTTGGGAATAATAGAAAGAACAACCGCAGTCTACGAACAACACGGTGTATCTTCTCTATTTACACAAACGCATGATTGCTACGCGAAGTCAATGAACTGCTATACTAGGCACAATAGACAGCTGTTTTATGTACCTATTCTGCCTAGTCGGTCTTTGGCGGATTGCGACAAAAGAGCGCGCGATGCGATGGCGGTTTAACACAATACGGCATACTTAAGTAGCTGCAACACTATACAGTACGTACCTACGTAAACTTGAAATTAAAAAGAATGTAGGTATGTAACATTTTTTATCATTTAGAAGAGTTAAATCGATTGGCGATTATGCAAAGCATTCGGCAGTCTAGCTAGATTGGCCGGTAAGGCCTTCGCGTTCGTCAGAATAGGTACGCTTCATCTATCACTAGGGCAAAACAGCTGTTTTGCCATAGTGATAGCGTCTAATTGACATCGGGTAACGTTCGTACGTGTGAGAATGGACCGCGGTTTCTCGCTATTATACTAAAAGGCAACGCGCCGCGCTTAGAAAATATACTGATTTTTTGTATGTGAAAATTAAACATGAGTGAAACACATTCCGTTATCGATACTACACCATCCCCCGCAGTATTGTTGATGAATTAATATCCACCTTATATATCATGTACGGTCATTTCGGCAACAATTCAGTGATGAAGGTTTTTTCATAACTTATTGATTGATAGTTAAAAAAAACTGTGATGCATCTGTTCTCAAATTGTTCTTTGGAACTCCTCCTTAATGATATTAAAATTTCAAGAAAATCTATTTTTCGCTTAAATGTGACCAATTATATCCTTAGCACATCCTATAAAAGTTTATATAGGTTGAAAATTGTGAAATTCGGGCTATCGATCTATGTCAAAAGTATTATTTTCTCGCATTTCGGGCAAACAAAAGGTCAGGTTAATGCTAATTTGGCAAACATGGAAACCGGAAATGGCTATTACTACAATAGCCATTTCCGGTTTCCATGTTTGCTCCCTTACTTTTCCGTATCTACGCCGAACTATCTCTTTAACACAAGTTATATATGGTTTTTCACGACTGCCAATAAAAGGGGTGTTATTTTGTCAGGGTTAATATGTCGATGTATGTATGTGAGTTTCTTTATTCTACCTTTTAACTTTTGAACGGCTGAACCGATTTCAATGTTTGATATTTTTTTTCTTCCAAATCCATCGAGTGGGGTATCAAAATGAAGGGCTTTAAAATGGATTCTATAAATGTATATAACTTTCAGTTTTAATTTTAATAGAGCAATAAAACGTTGAACGAAAATAAAAAAAAATTAAGTCAGGTTTTCATACTTTTGTAATTAATTTATACTTGTTAAACTTTATTTGGAAGTGTCGAGTAAAGCACAAGAAGTAATTAAACAACTTTAAACGGTTTAAATCGCGTACATTTGTGATGATTTTCAACATCCCGTGGTAGAGTCACCGTTAAAAGTGTCCCCCAGTCGCCCCGTGACCACGATCACTGCAAAGTGATTGAAACGTCGGGACAAAAATAATGATAAATATACGAGATTTAAACCGTTTAAAGTTGTTTAATTATTATGTGTAATAATGGCGAAAACCTACATACTACATTAAAGCACACGACTTTGATGAAGGATATTATAATGAATGTTATTGAATAACTATTGTCGCAGAGGAATTGTAGTGTCCACGAAAATGCTTGTCGTGCAGAAGGTTCATGGTTTGAATCCCGCCACGGGCTTGAGTTTCTCAGTATGGTGGAAGGACATTTGGCGAATTTCCGACTGCTATTTACAAATGCCACCCTAACGTGGCAAATATGGCTGTACTTGAGAGCCAATTTTCCTCTAGGTTTTCCTTTCTGCATACCACCTATAAGACTCCGATGTTGTTTAACTTCAGGTGAGACTGTGATCAAAGGCAAAACCATAAAAAACATTGATAAATAATTAATAAATAATTAATATTGAACTGAATTTTTTTTGCATTAAAAGCTAAGATCAAATTGCACTCAATATTTAAAATTAAATTGGCTTGTGACAAAATTTAAGATATTATGTTTCCTTATTAAAATATACAACTGTGACCACTTTGTACTTGTTTTGCTCATGACCAAATTTTACTGTGACCCAAAACTATTTCTAAAAATAGTATACACAAATAGCTCTAACAAGTAACTTGATTTCTGGAAATACCTATTTATAAAACTTCCGGCGTAATGCGAACATCGAGTTCCTCTCAAAGTATTCCACATGACTCCCACGTCCCCCACATTTTCCGCATTTATGTGACCTAAAAACTATTGAAGAAACGACTAGTCGTAACTCACAAACGATCAGCCCAATTCTGAATCTAATATAATATGGAAGAAAAATAGATTATAGATATGAAACAGTAAGTCATTGGCGATATATGGAGCGTTTTATTTTATTGCCTAATTAATATTAATAGAATTATTTTCTGACTACCAATACTACTGAAATACCAATATATACCATATATATTGGTATTTCAAATATTTAACTGCGTTGTATTAAAAACAGAATATGAATCTGATGTGATCTTTATTTCTTAAATCATCGGCAAAAATACTTTATACTTAAACAAAAGTAGCCAAACTAGGAAAAACAGGACATCACAAACAGTAGACTGCATGGTTTTTGGTAATGTCGCACTCTTAAAGACTTTGTAAAAGAGGATACAATTTACATTATTCATATCTGTATCAGCCCATCCCGTTTCCACTTGTAGGACACGGGTCTTCATCTCAAATATTGAGAGAGATAGAGAAACCTAAAAAAAATGTGGGTTATAAGTTATAAACTGCCATCCGCCGGGACCGACGGACGTACGGACGGGTATGTTAAACCGAACGCCCTTCGAAGCTTGGCAAGAAAGCAACTGCTTAATTCCAATATCACTATAGGTCGTGGTCACCCATTCAAATAGAGACCACAGGGTAGGTTGTTTATCTCTTGAACTGGTAGTCAATTGAAGGATTAACGTAGTTGGTCGGTAAAGGACGACTACGTAAGCTCCCCCACAAGCGCTTCAGCTCCATTGCAAAGGATTTGACACTTATTCTTTGGTGATTTAATTACTCTGACCACCGACCCATTATACTGCGACTAGGTCCCGACCCAACGACTGACCTCCCCCGCCCCACTAAGACGATAGTGAACTGGAAGCAAGTAGGCGATGCCCTAAAGGCTATCAGTTCACCGGACCTAGACAAGATCCCTGACGACATCCTGACAAAAGATGACGTAACCCTTGCGATCGATTCGTTCACCAATCACCTCTCCACCGTAGTAGGTGCATCCGCAAAGGAGGTCATAGTGCCGGACGACCGGCGCCTTGTCATTCCAGCGGATGTGAGACGATTGGTGACGGAGAGTAAAGCAGTGACCCGACATTACGACTCTTACCCCAGTAAAGAGAACAAAACTAAGAAACGCCACTTTGAACGCATGGTTCAAAGTCGCATGTCTGAGTTGCGTGATCAACAATGGGGCGATAAACTTTCAAACCTCGTGCCAAGCCACCATGCTTACTGGGACTTGGCGCGAGGTTTGAAAGGAAGTAACCATAACGACATGCCTCCCTTATACAGACCAGTCCCACTAGTCCCAGCGTTCTTTGACGAAGACAAAGCTGAGTGCCTAGCTGATAGCCTAGAGGCTCAGTGTTCCCCTAACGTAGATCACGTTGACCAAGCTCACCTCGATTCGGTGGATGCGGAAGTCGAACGTAAAAGCTCTGTGGTCACCTCTGAACTCCCACCAATCACCTTAGCGACTTACGCTGAGGTGGAGAGACTGATCAAGGCCCTCCGACCGCGCAAGTCCCCCGGTGCCGATGGCATCTCCAACAGGGTTCTTAAAACCCTCTCTCCTCCTCTCATCCATCTCTTAGTCAGCATCTTCAATGCTGCTATGAGCCACTGCTTATTCCCAGACACCTGGAAATGTGCAAATGTCATTGGCATTCACAAACCAGGCAAAAGCTCATCTGACCCCACCAGCTACCGCCCCATCAGCCTCCTCAGTGCCTTAGGCAAACTTTACGAGCGGTTACTTGCAAACCGTCTCCAGTCCCATGCTAAGGAACACCACCTTATCCCAGATGAGCAGTTTGGCTTCAGACCCGGACACTCATGCGTCCAACAGGTGCACCGCCTCACGGAGCACATCATTGAGGGCTTCAATAAGTACCCCAAACCCCAGACTACGCTAGCAGTCTTCCTCGACGTAGCGAAAGCTTTTGACAAAGTCTGGCACAATGGCTTGATCTACAAGCTATACCAATTTGGCGTGCCAGAACGGCTTGTGCTCATCCTACAAGACTTCCTTAAAGCCAGAAGCTTTCGCTATCGCGTGGAAGGCACCCTCTCCTCCCCCCACCCAGTCAGAGCCGGAGTCCCTCAGGGCTCCGTGCTATCACCTATTCTCTTTGCACTGTATACCAGTGACATCCCACGCTCTCAGCCCAAAGTATTCCTAGCCCAATATGCGGACGATACCGCCATTTACACCACTGGGTGGCATATCAACAGACAGTCCTATTTCGTCATTCAACGGGCCGTCACCGAGATCGGTGACTGGTTCCGAAAATGGCGCATCGCGGTCAACCCAGCCAAAAGCACAGCTATGTGCTTTACTGAGAAGACACGCTCCCCTTACCCGAAACCGCTTATTTTATTCGACGAACCCATTCCCTGGGTTCCTAGAACAAAATACCTCGGAATCACCCTTGATCGTCATCTCACCTTTAACGATCACATAACAACCGTCCGTAACAGAGCGGCCTTCGTAATGGGTCGCCTTGGTCCCCTAATTCGCAAAGAGAGTAAAATGTCTCTTAGTAATAAGAAGACACTTTACACTGCCTGCATCCGCCCCATCATGACTTACGCATCAGTAGTGTTTAGTCATGCTAGTGAGGCCCACCTTCATAAACTTCAAGTCATCCAAAACCGTTTTCTTCGTAATGCAACCGGCGCCCCGTGGTATATCCGGAACACCGAGTTGCATTGCGACTTAAACCTTCCCTCTTTAGCGCAGTTCAATAAGGACTGCGCCCGCCGATACTTTGATCGAGCGCCCCACCACCCGAACCCATTGGTTGTCCAGGCATCGAACTACTCGACTGCCTCTTCTATCCCATTCTTCAAACCCCCCCGTCGCCGACCACGGCAGGTATTAGACGACCCGGATGACCCCATCGCAGCCATTACATTGGCAGCTTTAGCGTTATCCGCAAGTCGTCGAGGTAAAATCCCCAGGTGTGAGGTAATTAGAGGTCACACAATCAAACACCGAGCCCGCCGGCGAGCTCGAGGCAAAAACAAGGTCACAATAAATTGCTCTCCAAATAGTCAAAGAGTATTATTCAGTAGGGCCCAATTGTGCAACACTGCAGTTGCACAGAGGCATTTTGCTCCGATCCCCCCCATGTCTCTCGACAGCGAGACAAGCCGAGGTCCGAACCACAGTGGTGCCCTTGAGCTCGCTGTCAACCCCTCCTATAGTAGCGGCACGTTTTCGGCGTCCGCAGGAGACGGAGGTAGAAAGCGCTTTTCGCCTTCTACGCCCGTCTCGGGAGAAGTGCCGAAGGCACTTCTCCCTCCCGGGCTATTGTAGGGCCAGGCCCTCGCCCAAAACCCGGTGGAGCTGGACGACCGCACAGGCGGTAGCCAGCATCTATGTCCTCCCTAATTAATTAATTAATAATGATTTAATTATACACCTACCTTCGATCGCAATGTGTTCAGCCCATAGTAAACCCATGATAAGTACATTTTGTGTGTGTGTACTTAAACTTGTTTCTTTTTATTGAATTTATATTACGACTAATGCAGTCTGAAGTATGACGAATTGATAAAAAAAATGCTCTGGAATCCGAGTACTAAAGCGTACTTACCGAACGCATGGTAATGTTAAAGATTGAAATATAATAATACTGTTATTATGTCATATATCCGGTATTAGGAATAACCAAAGAATGATAAAAACAATTAGGGCATTCGGAAACAGTAGGTACACGGGTTAATGAATCTGTCAACAACCGGCCGGAAACAAAAGTGGTGTCAATGGCGCTCGCCGCCGTCCGCCAATATCGCTTTGTTTTCTCATTCACTTCAACTCTTGATCCCTTCTGTCGTTGTTTTTGTTTGTTTTTAGCACCACCGACAGAGAGCTCTAAAATCCGCATTGTTTCGTTTTATTGTAAACTTTTTGAAACTCATCCCATAGTTTGACATTCCTATCAAATTTATCGTGCACGAAAATTTTCATTCACTCGAATATTTTGTTTCGTTTTGTCAAAAACAATCGACAGATATCGTATGGTTTATGAATATGACGTAAATAGTAGATTGTACAAAGAGTGCAAGACATTTTAGCTGAGGCAGTTGATATAGTCGAGTCTGAAATGTGAGTCTAGTATGGATTTTATGCACGAGTTTATACAATCGGCTTTTCACTTCAATTGAGAGGAAATTAAACGATGGTAAGTAATGACTTATTTGAGCCATGCCTGATATTTCAACAAAGTTCTATTTTGAGGGTCATCGTCGAAATGTATGTCTGTGTTTAATAAAATGAAGCATATTAAGACGCTAACAAATGCTGAAATTTTGTCACTATCGGACTGCGTAGGAGTGAAAGAGAGGCAGCTATGGTGAAAGCGCGATCACTTTAGGTGAAATACGAAAGTAAGCTTAATAACACAAAACCAGGTAAATTGCAAATTCCTTGCCCCTCTTGAAAATGTTTTGCTATTTTTAACCGACTTCCAAAAAAGGAGGAGGTTCTCAGTTCGTCTGTATTTTTTTTTTTTTTTTTTTTATGTTTGTTACCTCAGATCTCTTGACTGGGTGAACCGATTTTGAAAATTCTTTTTTTGTTTGAAAGCTGATGCTTGTCGTTTGGTCCCATTTTAAATTTCATCAAAATCGGTCAAGCCGTTTTTGAGTTACACTAAAAAGATTGAAAAAAAAATTTTAACAAAAAATGGAACCGACTTCAACACCCAAAAGTGTGAAATAACTTGTCGAAGTCGGTACCATGCCCACAATAATGTGATAATAGGTACTTTTGAACTATCATGGTACTCTCGACTTCAACAAGTTATTTCACACTTTTGGGTGTTGAAGTCGGTTCCATTTTTTGTTGAAATTTTTTTATAAATTCTAAACAATTAAGATATTTACGTTACAAGCGTAATTTAGAGTCAATTTTGCAATTTTATTCTGTCGAGAAAATGTTAAAGTAAACCTGTTTCGTACTTTTCTTAGCCTTTGATGATGTGATGTGAAACACTTTGCTAAAGATCTGTCCAAGTAAAGCTATATATAACTTGTCAGCGTCTACCCCTGATCTTTGGATGTTATGAAAAACCGAGTAAAACGTCCTGTATGAAATATATTATAAACTGAATCTCTTTGAACGTTTTAAAATATTATAAGTAATAATAATTCTATGTATATATTCTGTTTAAAAAAACTGGCTTATATGTTACAAAAACCCTTTTTATTCTGCGCTAGAACATGAAAAGCCGTTTTAGTCCGCTTACACTGGGGATAAACAAGAAATTTACGAGTATGACAATTGAAAAAGGTCGTTATTCATTGTTGCAAATTCAAATGAAATATCGCAGTGATACTTTAACCTCTACTTGCTTGCAATTACAATATCACAAGGATTGCTTACTTTCTTGAAATTCGCAACTACATATATGAGGTATCATAGAGCAACTCGGACCCCAATCCCGGAGGGTGGTAGCATCGCAATTCAAAGTTGTAAAAAATAATGCCCTAAGAACATAAATGATAAAATGATGAAAAAGTGCTCGAGTCGTAATTTGCCGCCGCGTGCAAGTTCTGATACTATTAGTGTAGTGTTTCGAGGTGACAGTGATATAGACATTAACGAAAACCTAACGGGGGTAGATTTAAATCGCTCCCGCCGCTCCTCAAGACGATGACACCCGCTTCTTCAGTCTACTCGTCACCACGGTCAATGCAACTTGATCGAAACGCCGAGGTTAGTCAAAATATTATTTTGATGTTAATTCGTGCGTGGATAGACTCGACAGTAATTTAGAAACATGGGTCTATACCCATGTTTCTAAATTACTGACGACGAATTCACGAAAATTTAAAGAAAAGAATCTACTATTTATTGGGCATAGTACAAACATACTTGTCAAATGGAGGAAAAGTGTTTATCTTCAATTATTTAGTACAGAGAGCAAAGTAAGGAGACGCGTCTCCTCTTTATTACGCGTTAAATCGAGTTTATTAATTCAGTTTGAGAGTTACATCCTTAATGTCGGGAACGTGTCACGAATCTTGCAAAGATCAAAAGGAGGATGGATTGTGTAAAGCTAGCTGAACCAAATTAATCTTGTATTCCTCGACGTCACTTTGTTCTTAACTGTGACGTCACAGTACACATTTGTACAAGTGGTATAAGTACCAATAAGGATATGGGATGGGGATCCCACACACATCTAGCGAGAAGTTTGCGCCAGAACTTCCAGATCGATTACTCCTACATTAATGCTAATCAGGCACCACACTTAGGCGAACTTCAATCAACTACACAATGATAGTTAGATCGTAGACACGTAAACTCAAAAAGCGTTGGTGTGAATTAATGTCAAAAATGAGTCACTGTACTTTTCTAATTGGTATTATACATCAGTTTTGGAGTTTTTTTTTCTAGTCAAAGCCGCAGCTTGAGTTTAGAATAAAAATCGATTGTGTACATTTGGTCTAAGGTAAGTACATAGGTATAAGTTTTGATACAATATTGGAGTTCCAAATTCAAACCACTTTATTGGTCAGCGGGTTATAATGGTACATGAGCATCATTGTCCAGCTATGCCATCGAGAAACTAACCGCTTCTCGAAGGGTAATAATAATAATGTCCTATATGATCAAATTGTTTACCCATGACGCTTAATACCCATACGTTAGGTCAACATTTGCGAACTTCATTTGTTATAAGTGGTTACATGTTTGCCAAAGGTGCACATTTTTTTCTACCTTCTATATTATAACGTGTACCTAAAATTTGTATGTCATTGCGTCACGAATGAAGAGCAGCATTGCGCCCATAGCCCTAAAACATAGAGATGTTAAGTCTCATGTGCCGGTAATTTCATTAATTACTTAATGTAACCAACATCATCTTCTCAAGGACTGCTGCCAGAACATTGTTAGGTGCATGGTGACAGATTATCTATTTGAGCGTGGTATCTAAATAGGCGAGCATTTGCAAAATGCCGTTCGACCATGTGGTGCAGCTCAAGTTAGCGGTGGGTATTGAACCATGGACCTGTGGCACTGCAGTCCATAGATATTTTCGCTCAGTTATCACTACTTCAAAAAGTTATTTTATTGTTCCATAACCGTCCATATTTTTGAGCTTTAATACTTTTCATACTAAGGTCAAAGGGATCGCTATAAGCGATAAAACCGCCCATTCGATCTATTTAAGTTTTCTACTCCATTATTTATCTTTCAATAAAGAGTTATCGTTTCGTCTATTTCTAATGTAAAGATTTGTGTATGTACGAGTATGTGTACATATATAGTTACATAGTTGTTTCTGTAACATTGGACCATCGAGGACTAAGCAATGTAGTATGAGAAAAGCAGTGTAACTATGAGAACATGTAAAGCTGGCAGTCCGCCAAACGTAACAGTGTAGGGCAGAATAGTAAAATTACAGGTATTTGAGACTTAACAACTTTATGTCTCAGTGTGAGGGGCGCAGTGCAATTCATCAATTGTGATTAAATGCATCTGTTATAGGCTGAGATTACTCCACTTAACATCAGGTGGGACTAGCGCTTGTTCCGTCACGATTACAATAAAATTAAAACTATACTCGTATAGGTACTCTTATATCTGATTGTTCTGTGCTTGCTATATACTGGTCGCAATAACCTCGCAGACTGCGGGTAACCTCAGTCAACCCTCAGCTAATTTAGCGATGTATGCGAAACAAATGCACATAGTAATGAAAGCAATATATCTTGTGCATGGTATACATAACTATTTATATTAATAATATATGATGTATCTTGCTTCTGATTCAGGACAATATTTCCGCTCGTAAATTTGTAAATTTGTAATGTATATAATTACAATATCAGTAATAATGATAGTTATTACAAAATTACAAATTTACGAGAGGAAAAATTGTCATTTAAGCTCAATTGGATTAGAGCATACCCTGGCTAAAGGGATGGACGGACGCGGGTTCGAATCCCGCAAATGACTTAAGGGTATATTTTAGACGAACGCCCCCATACAAAACGCAGCTCCAATCTCATTCTAATAATAGCGAATAAAACTCAATGATTTTTTACCTACGTAATCACTACCCTAATATCTAGGTTTGTGGTGCATCAGATTTTCATTAAATTATACAGTTTTGAAATTACACTAGCTCAAAAACTCGTAATTTTAGTTAAAAGAAAGACCCAACTTTAAGCATCTCTTTCAAGAAAAATAAGCATGTTTTTAATATTTCTATTGCACCACAAACATGGAGAATATAATGAACTTTATATAATGGGAAGTTATTTATACATGTGTACTATACTTTTTAAATAAATCTGGAGCTACGAATAACTGGCTCAAACTCCTAAAAACGAGTGCTATATACTAATCGCTATATAATAAAAAAATAATTATTAGTCCAAAAGAAAAAGGATTTAAGCCAGAAACGATAGGTCTAATAATACACTATATTTACATGCGAGTTTTTTTTTAATAACAAGTTGAGTTTATTTAATTGTTCCTCTCGTAAATTCTTAATTTTGTAATGTAATCCGCAGAGCATACGTTATTGCAAACATAAAAATATTAAAATAATAGTTATATACGTTATGCAAAGACGCAAAGTTGATATTAGGCGCGAGTACTTTTATTGTAAACAGACGAAGCAAAGGATTCTATATAGGATTTAACCGTATGCGAGTGGTTCAAAATATAAAACCCTGAATGTACTGAAGGTTTCAAACACGCTAAATAACTTTTTGCTACATGCAACACACGATTTTTCACCTCACTACAATGAGGAAAATGCTAGGTTTTATTTTATTTTTTTATTTCTATTATAATAATGTAATTTAATTTGGTCTAACTTATCTGTACTTGCATTTATTCTTCATAATATTATTTATTAATTACCTACGTTATATATTATCTCTGCATTATTAATTGACATGGTCGTGTTTTGGATTTAGTCTGTAAGCCACATTGACTGTTTTTAAATAAATAAATTTAAATAAATAGGTGCAAGAAAATAGCTTAAATATTGTAGTAAATTAACTTTAATTTATAGTAAAAATGTCATGTAATTTTTTTAAAATTTGTAATATTTAAAGTAAATTAGGTAATTTTTCTGGAACTTTTATATACGATTCGATGAATTTTAAAAACTGTAGCGGATAAAAAGCACTCTTGATAAACTCAATGATAAACAATACCTTACAGTGTGGCTAAAATATATTGGAAATGTTGCTTCTCCCCTAATGAGTTCACCAGTCCGATTTTTTTTAAACGTTAAGGTAACCGTGGTCTTAAAAATCCATATTTCAAACTTTAATTTAGTCTGTCCAGCTATGAGAAGGAAACAGGCATTCATATAGTATAGTGTCCTCCTCATCAGGGTTAAGTCCTCACCCTGATGTGTAACGACCCCCACTTTTCTACCTTCCCCTCGAAGCTAACGCATCCCCCGACCTCTATAGTCACGGACCATCTTAACGATGACGGTGGACAAGGAGAAGACGGAACTCACAGCCACGATCAAGGAACGCCGTGGTGTCGCTCTTCCTGAGCATGCTTTCAACTCATTTTATCATTACCCTGACCTATCCTCAAACATGAGGGGTCGGTATATTTTTTTACTATGCAAATTATGTCACAAGAACATATTGTAAGTTATGGCTCCCTCCAATGTTCCTTTTGCATTCACATGTTGGTAGTATATCCACTACTTTTTAGTTATAAGAGTGTAAAGATAGTGCCATGAGTCTTAAGTGCAGCATTTCGACATTGACATGAGTAGTATCTTGCTGCTCGTTCAGGGCAATATCTTCAAATTAATTCAAGCGAGATATTCCATAGTGCTTTTCATTTTTCAGTCGTAAATGTGCGGCGTCCGTTAGTAGGTAGGCACTCGGCTATTTCATCTATCACACACACACTTACACGCCTATATATAGCTTATATTATGTGTTTTCATATAAATATGAACTCTCTGTTTCGGCTGAGTCTACTGAAACAACATCCAGTATTACAACTTGGCAAGAACACTTCCTGTTTCGAGTAATTCGCTCATTTTTATAGACTGCAATGCCATGTCATCTATTCTAACGAGCCCAATTTTGCAAGTCAGCTGTTGACATCATCCGACGAGCAATCTGTCCAATTATTTCCTAATTTTTTAACTTTCGCGAACTGGGGCTTGATGTCAGCGGCGTGTTCACGTAATATTACAGATTCGTGACTGACAAAGATTTTTTTCTTTTTCATAGTTGGTAGGTTAGCCTTGGATCGCTATCTCACTTGTTGTTAATGATGATGTGATCGAGATTAATTTACAGGCTTAATATGCTGCTGGAATACACCGTTAGGTGGTTAGTGACAGATTTTTCACTTGAAGGTGGTAAATAGCCAGGTGAGTATTAGCAAAATGCCCTTCCAGCATGTAGTGAAAGGTGAAGCCCGCTGTGACATTGAATCATTGCATATTGCTATTGCCACGGGAGCAACGCTTCAAAAGTTATGCCCTTATTCGTTATGTTAGGAATTCCTTGCAAATAACGCTTGATTTCATAACGTGCAAAGTTTTTGATAACGTGCTAAATAGACACGGCAAGCTTTCAAGATATTCTGTATGCCACAAAGATAAGTTGTATATAACTAAATTCTTTAATTTCAAGTATTCACGAATAACTTTTTTTTTATTTGGTTTTGTTCATTTTCCACAGACTCCGTGGTCCGTGCCATTTTTGAAGATAACCGAGAAATTTGTTAAGTTACATTACTATGGGGAGCATTCTTACATACTTAACACGAATTACGTTTGAAAACGCTTTAAAGACTATTTTTATAATAGACGGCATATATACCTTTTTATCCCGTAATTTATCATCGTGAAAGTAAATACTTGAACCTCAGACCAAATAAAAAGTCAAGACAGAATGTTATGAACAGAGAAGTGAGGCCGGTTTTCCAAACATGTGTGCACACACGCACACATGTTTGGATGGTGATGGTGTTGCCATGATAATCAAATTACCTTATGAAAATAACGTTACCAATTTAATAACGTAATTAGTATTAATACAAGCAGTGATAGCTCAGTGAAGCAGTGATAGCTCAGTGAAGCAGTGATAGCTCAGTGGCTTTGGCTATGGACTGCCGCGCAGCAGGTCCATGGTTTGAATCCCGCCGCGGGCTTGAGCTTCACCGCATGGTGGAAGGGCATTTTTGCGAATACCCGCCTGGCTAGCGACCACCCTCAAGTAGAAAATCTGTCGCCAAGCACCTAACGGTATGTTCCGGAAGCAGTCCTTGAGAGCCAGTATTTCTAGGTTAAGCCTGTTAACACCTTCGACCACATCATCACTTACCATCTGGTGAGATTGTGGTCAAAAGCTTACCTACCAGCAATAAAAAAATAAATAAAAAAATGCAACAATAGGGTTCCGATGTAACGTGTCGGCAAAAGTAGTGTCGTTAAGTAGGGAATGGAAAAAGTGTTTCAGAAATAACATTACTGGGTATTAAATTTACATGCATTTATTTCTTGTAACTAATTAGTGACGGGTTTTTTATGCAATCGGGGAAAAAAGCACAAAGCCCACCTGGCGTTAAGCTGTAACCTCTGCCGATACAGTTCGTCACAAGTGGCAAACTGGACTGCGCCCATCACCTTGAGACATAAAGATGTTAAGTCTCATGTGCCTGTAATTTTACCGGAACATAGGAATGTGAAGATTACTGCTTGGCGGTAGAAATAGGTATAAATAAATATAAGTCGCCGATTTAAAAATATTCCCAAGATAGTTCCTTCTTACTTTTCCGAATGATTTTGATCCAATTTTGTTTAATTTTTGGACTCAATTCGGAAAATGAAAAAATAATGAAATAGTAACACTGGTAAGTGACCAGTAAAGCGTGAACAGTTAACAAGGAACTTAAATTTGCCTTTGTAATATCAATAATAATATGGTTATAATTCAACTCTATACACAACAACGTTAAAAACAACAAAAAAACAATGGAAATATGTTTTTTTTTATAACGAAAAAAAACATCATCTACTTCAATATCTTCGAAACCGAAAATCCAATACCAATGAAATGAATATGAGGTATCAGCAATTATAATTAAAGGTATCAGCTTCCCAACAAAAAATAAAATGACGGAGTTATGAAGTAACAAAGATTTAATCAAATAAATTAAATTAAAAAAAATACAACTGAATTGAAAATCTGGTCCTTTTTGAAGTCGGTTGAAAATGTAGTGAATGAATGAAATCTATCTTTTAAATTTGCAATTAAACCACTGAACCGATTTTGATAATGATTGCGTCGTAGATGCCTACGACGCAATATCTGTATTTAAAAACTATACAGTCCAATTGAGAACCTTGTCTTTTTTTAAGTCGGTTAAAACACATTGATCAACAATTAAAAATAACTAATAGCAACACGTTGTGTATTATCACCCAATAATAGGGTAAACCTTATAGGCTTAATAATGGCAACACCAATGCCACCACGCCGCAATAGTTCGACTTACAAGTCAAGGCGTAGTTTCGTTGAAACATATGTGTGTGTAATCGTGTTTGTACACGGCGAGGCGTAGTTTTACCGGCCTCACTGCTCCTTACACAACATTCTGTCTTGACTTTTTATTCGGTCTGAGACTTGAACGTTTGGAGTAAATACTAGAATGTTAAACGTGAGTATTTGAACGGGTAATGTTATCTTCATTTTACCATAAAGAAACTTTGTATCTTACCTCATACCACTGAGGCCATAACAATGATGTTGTTACTATTGAGCCGCGTTAATTTGACAATAAGAAACACGCAGATAACGTGCTCGTACGGCGTCGTCAAAGTTGAAGTGGCATACAGAAATACCAATTCAACTAACGTGCCGCGTTCCTTTTTAAATGGAGTCATAGAGAATAAGGGCCCTGAATGCAATTAGGTAAAGGGTATTTCTATAGAGACGCGTGAACTTTGACAGCGCATAGCGGCCATCTTGGTAAAACGATAGCTGTCAAATTTGGCATGAACACATATTTACTTAGTCGTGACATTTCACAATGGAACGCTACACGCTTCAACAACACGTAGTAATTGCTAAAATTTATGATAAAAAAAACAATGCTCTATTCACCTAACGTACTGAGCCGCGCTCACTGTCAATGGCGACCGATATTGGACGATGATAATATTTTTTTTATAGCCTAAGTTAGATGATATGGATCTCACAAACATGTGGCTCCAACATGACGGCGCCACTTGCCATACAGCACGGGAAACATTAAATTTATTGGATGAGAAATTCGAAGGCGTGCGTGACTTAACACCGCTCGACTTCTTTCTGTGGGATTACGTGAAGTCTCTAGTCTATGCAAACAAACCATAGTCAATTGCCGCCCTGAAGGCCAACATAACTCGCGCTCTTCGTGAAATTTAGCCCCATTTATGCGAAAATGTCATCCAAAATTGGTGCACCAGGATACACCACCTAAAGCTGAGTCGCGGCGGCCATTTGGCTGAAATTATATTCCATACATAATGTTAGCGAATATCCTTTAAAATAAAACAAAAATTGTGACAATATCGCTTAAAGAGGTTTTTTTATTTTCTTTTTATTTCGAGTACTCTTAATGAATAACCCTTTATATTTAGGTTGTTATAATTATTTATTTTGCCGTTACGAGTTTATCATTAAAGATCAGTATCTAAAGGGTAAAACGAAGTCCTATTTATGAGACTTCGCTGTATGTCTGTGTGTTTGTCCGTACGTCCGTATGTCAATGTTTGTAGGTAGTATGCGGAAAGAGTTACAATTAGTAACCTCAGTATTATACATTTTTTTTTATCTAGGTATGTAAATGATATATATTAATCCCATATTTACGAACGAATCCTCTATGTAACCAAGAAATACTAAAAATGCTGATTGAAGTAATTTGAAGCTGAGCAAAAGCACTGAACATTTTTTCTTTTACTGACTGTTGCATCATTTAAACAGCGGGGTCGACTCACACTAGGCTAGTTTAAATATTTGTACTATTTACTTTGTTCGCCCTTACTGTTGACCAACTATACTGTGACACGAATGAACCACAGCCTTTATGGACTATACAGCTCAAGCCTGAGGGTAGAGTGGCGAGGCCCAAAATGCTTGTTATTTCAATAAAGAATTTCACTGCGCCCGCCTTCATATCATCTCGCTATCTCTCTACACACCACTGTGTATGTACCATATACTACTGCCAAGTTTATATCCATTCTTTCAGCGAAATGTTACGTTAAAAAAGTTACGCAATATATTAGTAACAACCGGACGATTAATCTTAGTTTGTGACTCGTAATCTGTAGTTCCATAAAAGTGGAAATACGAATGTCAAAATAGTTACTGTTTTTCTGTTATGTCTACTAAAACAGTCCGAAACTGGTCGGAATCTTTCCGGTAAATATAACGCGGGTCCTAGCCGTTTAATAATAAGTTAATATGGATAAAACTCGCGATAGTTTTTCAAAGTGAAGTTACTTTGGGAAGTTTATTTATGCAATAACGCCTTCCTAAAAACTGAGTAACCACCTACTACAGTCCTTTACTATAAAATTCAATATTACTTATGTATTTAATGATTTTCTTTATAATCAACTCAACAAAGTAAACATACATTTTAATAAGAATTATTTCGATCATCCCTGATTTTTATTTACTTATACAAAAACTTGTTTATTGTTTTTTTACTTATAATTCAGTTTACAATAACATACATTTCGACTTAAATAAGATAATTTTCTCAATTCAGCTGTATATTTTTACTGTATGTTTGTTAAGAGACAACTCTGCCAATTATGGATTGTTTTTTTTTTATTTGACTGGGTATACTTTAATCTAAAGGTAGTCCCATTTAAATTGCATCAACATGAATGTAATGTAGTTTCATGATAAAAGTATTTGCCAATATGCTTATACTTCGATGACATGGTAGGTGCAAGCTTGTCGATGGTGACCTGACTATTGTGTACCTTCTCTCTATTGTGTATTGTGTCTTGCCCCCAGTAAGTGAAAATCGATTTTGTAAGAAAATATAAAATAAAAAGGATTAAAACATTTTTTTATTAAAACAAATGGAACCAACTTCTAACACGCACAGTAAAAAAAGTAAAAGTATGAAATAACTTGTGGCAATCAGACCATGAAGATAGAAGCTCAGAGTGATTTCATATTTTTTTAAATCAGCATAATATCGACTTCTACAACTTATTTGATACATATCAATGTCAGAAATCGGCACCGTATTTTTTTGTTAGTGCAGCAAGTTCTTCTACAAAATGTAACTAGAAAATTAACAACACAATCACGGAGTACCGTATTGAAAGAATCAAACAATGTCTTATTCTAATTCTTGATATATGTTAGCTGCAGTTCAAAGAATTTCTTGCATCAACAAAATATTCAATATAATATCTCATATAAACATCTACTTACAAGTCGGTTTCTCCAATAACAAAGGCGCGAAAATTTTATGACTCGCGTGATGGCCACATGCAAATGACATAGTCGTGGGTCAATGTGTCAGGGACTCAGAGTCTTGGTATATTGTCGTAAAACTACGCTAGCACTTTAGTGTTATGGGGATAGGGCATAGGAATTTTATATTATGAATAAGCTTCTGATAGGTCTATGTTTTATTATAGCGAGAACATTACTCATGTTATATACTATGATCTAGTAGCTTCTGTCCACATTATTGTCCGCGTGGTTTTTTTTTTATTTATTGATCTATAATTTACAACTACACATGTTATTATTTTGAAACGCTCGTAGCGAAGATTGCTTAGCCGATCTTAAACGATCAGCAAAAATACATGGGGGCTGGCTTTACCAAATGAAGAGTTCAATTCCATACATGTATGTTTTTTTACATGTTTTCTCGCCCATGGCGAAAAACGGCTCATTCTATAAAATAATAATCGTACTAAGTCAGCTACTATTTAGAATTAAAGTTCATGCTCAAAACGTACTAGTTCCATTTCAATTCCTGTCAAAATGTGTTAGTTGGTCTTAGTTCAATAGAAAACGTATATTAATATTTCTTATGTTATATAATTTATATTTCTAAGTTAATTTGTTTTTTATATTATGTAAAGTTTTTGGGTCAAGAGCTATTTACAAACTACGTAGTTATTCATATTTTCACATTTATATCTTTTAATTTGATTTTATGAACTTAGTACTTCATGAAAAAGACCTCTTTGATACCGACTACCCGAAGGTTTTGTCCTCTCATAGAGAGTGGAAACTCAGAGTGGATCTTTTTAATACGTGTCCAGGACACAAAGTATCACAAAAAAGTTCACAAGTGGAAAAAAATGTGCTCTAGGCTAGTAAGACACGAAACTCGCAAATTATCCAATACAGTGTTCGCATCGCCGCCTAAGGTCTCGTCATCCCAATACCAAACGTTAAGTTTTGATTGGAGACGTTGAATTATTGAGTGGGTGGCAAGGCTAAAGATAGCTGGACCAAGAGGATTGCGGACTGTTGACATCATACGGAAGATACTATTACGTTAATTTGATCGGTTAATTTTGACGGTTTACAGCATTACCAAAGGGTATGAATTTTGTCTCTCACATCATTCAAACGTGGCACTCTGCTCTATTTATCAAGTAAAAGGCATTTTTGACATCCTCTCTCAAACGCACCTCTACACAGTTTTGATCTAAAAAAGTGTGAAATGAATGTACAGCAAGCTCACAACCACCCCACGAAACAAAACTGAACTGTGTCGGTTGTAAAAGTTATTTTTTATTCAGGGCACATAGATTTGTAAATTAGGTAAATATTTTTTGGAGTAAAATGGTAACAAACACATAAAAAATTCTAATAACTTTGCATTAAAATTTTTAGTCTAACTAAAGTGTAAAAGGTAAGTTGTATATGCTTTGATGTTCTTACTATCCTTTTATTTATTTGTAACATTTATTCAAATAAATAAAGGACACGACGACAGATAGTCATTTATTTGTAACATATGCAACATTTTTTCAAGCAAAATACATTGTACTGTAAATAAAATACAACTCAAACATAATTTAAATATTAGACTTATGATGGCGTATCAATTTGGTAGGAATACCAAGGACAACTTTTAAAACTTTAATCCTCGATTAAGAATATTATAGATATTATCATCATAAGTAAGTACAATCGCAAATATTTTAAGTACTGTGGAGTAGGTAACTTCGCTACCAATAAATATTTATGCATAATACATCAAACTTATCAAATTACGGTTCGTTAACTGATTATTACACAGCACAATTAATCAACGTGGCGGAATTGGGTTAAGCCGCTTTAAAATTTGATTAAACGAAACATTTTACGGGATTAGGAAGGTGGAAAGATGATGGATGGTTATGCGACCGCTTCTCATTAACGTTCCTTTGTAATACTACCTTTACAATAGAGGTTCGTCTTCTATAAATAGTGTATAGGTTGAGTTTCAGAGGAGTCTGTATCTGTACTTTAACTAAGCAGGTGCCAAGTGTGTTACTTTAGAATTACTAGCTCTCTAAGGACAGCTGCCGGAACATGTCATTAAGTACTACACAGGTGACAGGTTTTCTACTTGAAGGTGGCATCTAGCGTAGACGTGCATTCGCAAAATTTATCGGAGAATGACTGGGCAAGTTCCGTTCTTTTGTAATAGTATGTCTGTACAATATGTCATGACTTCTCTTTGGGATGTGCTGACGAACACATCATGGACGAGCTCATCTTATATTAAAAAAATATCAGAGTGCTTGGTCGATGCGACCCGTGATAATAATGGTGCCACCTAGGGCTTGTTCTTATATGTCTCAACGAATCCAACGGGAGAATTGGTAGTGGGCTGGAGTTGGCCTGGAATGGCCTTGTGCTGCCTGAAAGCTTTCGTTGAAGTTGCCGTACTCTCAAGTGTCACAACCGTGACAATTGTAGTAGATAAATTTTATAAATCCTATTATTGTTATTTGAATAGTTTTCTAAAGTAGGCATCTTTGTTTAATATCAGTAGTAACTTCTTTTACTCTATGATGATGGTAAGTATTTCAAATCATGAAATGCTAAACTGTACAAATTACATTTTGACGCCAATATTCTCAACGGTCGGAAGTCCCTCAATAATATTCTCTTAACGGTATACTACTTCTAATCTAATAGATTAAGGAATATTTTATTTTGTATAGATACTGTATACAGCCAGATTGTCCACTGCTGAACACATACTTTTTGCCATAATCTCTAAGCTTGGCAGGCGTTTTGGAGACGGCACTTTATATCACACGGCATATCAGTTCTTCAGAATGCGCTGCTGTCTACCTTCCGGTATTTTTTATTTTATTTTATTTTATTTATTAAACAAAATCCACAGCCATTAATTAAATGTACATTTTTTCTTATAAACATAACTTACCTACTCATTTTTACATGACAAGCCGATAGAAATCTTATCATAAAGAATTCAAAATGAATTCCCTTGGTAACACCGCTGAAGGGCATGGTATACCTGAACCCCAAGGTATAGTGCTGTTTGAAGGGTTAAAATCTTGGCAGTATTATAAATGTTAATGTTGAGATGAAATACCTCAACCCAACAAGGCTATTCCATCCTTCATCCGCTCTATTAATGGCGGTACATAAACAAGGCATAAATCATTAAGATCTCTTGTCTCTTTTATTATTGCTTTATAAAAGAGAAAAGGGATCTAAGTTTCGTCAGTGAGTCCAATCAAGAGATTTACGCACTCGCGATGGACAAATAAAAATGATTAAAATATAAATAAAGTGTTTCTTTATATGTGTGTCTTCGTGACTCATGTGGTTTGTTTTATTCAAATGCTGGCATTCGTGTAATAGGCCCTAGCGACCTTGGATGAAATACAGTCAAGCACTTCCAAATTATTGTGTAAGCAAAAACAAAAATGTATTTTTAGTTGCATAACGAACTGTCACATCTAGTGTATTGCTGACCTAGGTTCGAATCCCCACAAACCTATTTACGTGTTGTCAGTAGTATATTTCTCTATAATATATAAACGATGGCTTCCAAAATTAAGTGCTCAGAATTACTGTGATAACTCCAAGGGACACCAGACTCAGTACTAGTATACCCTTCAGGTGGAACCTCTGCCCAAATTAGTAGCAAAAGTGAGTTGCGGGAACTTGTAAGTCATCGTGTAAATATAATAATTTTATTTTGCAAATAAAATAAACGTGTGTGTGTTTTTTCTTAAGACAACTGAATACCTAGGTCCACACAAAATAACGTTTCTTTTTAAATTGTTTAAGGCTAGACTAACGATATTTCAAGGTCGTAAAAATACATTGAATCTACTCGACTCATTCACATTACTGCTCTGCAAAATAATATAAACAAAACATTAATGAAATTCACAACTGAATCAGAACATTAAACAGAACAAACACTTACTCGTATTCACATCGTTTTCGATTTAACGAAACGATCTACATAACGATTTAAATTCATAACATCCATACGAGTACGTGAAGCTATGAAAAATACGGTTAATTTACATGAACAGTTAGTGTCCATTCGATATGCAGTAGATTTAAATGAGAACGGTGTAAGTTTGCATATCCAATATGAATAAATAGCTCCAGTTGGCTTTATTGCAGAAGGTTGGTATATGACATGCTTGGTGTGGCTGTACTGGAAAATCGTTTCATTGCATCTAAATGGTCGAACATCCAACCAAATTGTCGTTATTTTACACGATTGTACAAGATTTTAAGTATCGTGGTGCAACTGTTGCAATTTTTCAGTGTTTTCCCTTTTAATACTTTACTTAAACCATTTGCTTTAGATATTAGCTACGCAAATTGATATTGTACCTTAGTAGTAGGTTGGTATAACATGCATATTGCAGATACATATTTGTGTACCTATGCTACAATTGTATGTTTAATTGTATCTCAATGGGTGGACACCCGACCAAATTGTTTACTTTACAAGATTTAAAGTTTTGTTGCAACTGTTGCAATTTTTCAGAATGTTCCCTATTAATAATTTATAAGATTGATAAAAGCCAATCATATGAATAATTGGCTTTTATCAAGTGTATCGTCAGCCTCTAGCGGGGCTGGTTGAGGCATCGAGCACTGTACTCATAGCCTCTGCTGGACCTCGTGGGGCCTCTACCCTACGGTATCTTTTCACTGCGCAGGCTTCTTTTGTTTTAGGTTTTAATTGCAGTGTCTGTATGCACTTTTGTGCTTTCGTTTTTATGGACGATCTTTTTAATTCTTACTCTTCAAGAAGAAGAATAGCTCAGCTTAACATCATGCCACCGATTACGATATAAGCTCGTTCGTTGCATCTTGCATACTTCTTTTGTAGGTCCTTGTTATTGGTTCGTGCCTCCTGGCTTGCGGTCATCCCCCGGATCTTCAGCGGTCTCCTTATTTGGAAGGATCTCACATGGGGGAGAGCTCGCCAGGTCTTTTTGGCGACTGGGGGTCTGGCATGTAATGGTGCGATCCCCTAGAGATGGGTGTGCGGTCCGTTGTCTGCCCTGTCCAACATTTTCTTCGACAGGCGGACGACGAACTGGTCCACGGTTTCTATCTTCATGTCCTTTACGATAGTTTCGCCCCGCACCAGTGATTATGCGGAGCGCCACGTTCTGCTGTGCTTGCAACCTCTTCTTATTAAGTTTGGAACATAGATGGTGCCAAGCTGGGGCAGCATACTTCAGTCTGGATCTGACGTATGTTTTGTATATCCCCAGCTTGGTTCTGGTAGGCAGGTGTGATCAAAGGACTGGATTAAGCAGTGCAAAATTGGCTTTAGATATAAGCTACATAAATGAATTTTCGTCTTTGTAGAACATCACTTCGTCTCTGAAAATAACTGGGATTTGCCTTAACAAACAAACATAAGTCTCTTATAAATATACACGGAAGGAGCAGATTTTTTATTTTATTAGAAATAATGGTTGGCAGCTGTCAAAAAACCAAGCCTTATTTATTACTCAGACCGCTTCTGAACCATGAAAGCCTTATCTAGCTCAACTGAGTTTCCCTGGATTATAAGGCCATAACTGAGAACCGATGAAACATTGCCACGGGAGGTAGCTAAGGCAGTTTCAACATATTATACTGTTTGTCTTAGTTTTTTAGGCAAAATTATAACGGTTACTTTTGATAAACCACATTAATATGATCTTCCTAATAAATTCATTGGGTACAAGATTTAAGTTATTTAATGTTAAGAATTTTAGTGTAGGCAGTGCGTTTAACAGATCATCTGCGGAAGGAGGAGGGTGTATTATTCTTGTAAATAATAACTTAAAATTTAAAGAACGCCGTGACTTAGTCAGATGTTCTGTCGAACGTGTCTGTGAAGTTGCTTGTGTGGAGGTGGACAGGCATCTTGTGTTGTGTGTATATCGACCACCAACAGATCAAGGTCGTGCTCAAAATTTTGCAGAATTTTTATCCACTATGGAAGGTATACTGCGGAAAATCTCTAAATGCAGAAAACCCATATTTGAATGTGGTGATTTTAATATAGATATTTTAATGAATTCTAAAAATAAGACTGATCTTATTTCATTATTTAAGTAATTTAATTTGAAATTTCTGTTCTGTGAGCCCACTAGGATAACAGACACTTCATCTACCTGTATAGACAATATATACTCAAACTGTAAGATTAAAGAAAAGTTAATATTGAAAGGTATTAGGTCTGATCATGAGGGCCTTGCGATAAAATTTGTTGGAAATAGAGAAACAGAGAGGTATGAAGTTGAACATAGGCCGTTAACAACCAGTAGGCTAGAAATTCTCGGTACCAACATAGAAGCTAAGCTTGGCATAACAAGTTTTTCTCACTGTGACCCGAATGACATCTACAATAACTTATTTTCTTTAGTAAATATTGAGTTTCAAAAAGTTTGTCCAAAAATAAAGAAACAAATAAATGGAAAATTGAAGTTTGGTGATTGGGCAACTAGAGGTATCCGAAAAAGTAGAGATTATTTGTTTGATCTGTATCGCAGGAAAAATTTAACATCTTGCAAGCAGTTTCATGATTATGTTAGGAACTATTCAAAAATTTTTAAGTCTGTTTGCTTGTGTGCTAAATCTCTTTTTATTAGAGACAAAATTAGCAAGTCTAAAAATAAAATAAAAACCATTTGGAAGACTATAAATACTGAGACTGGTAAGAATAAACCTAGAGATTCAACATATGTCTTAACTATTAATAAACATCAAATCTCTGATCCAATACAAGTGGCGAATATATTTGAAATTTTTTTTTCTAACTTACCCCTAGAAGCCACTAAATCATTGGATTCTTGTCCGAATGTAGCAGAAGCCCTATTAAAACATAATTTTCCCTGCAAAACACCGGACTTCTCTTTCAGATACACGACAAACTTTGAAATTATAAAGACATTCAAAAGTTTAAACATAAAGAGTACTGAAGACTTGTGGGGTATGTCAGTTAAAGTGGCAGAGTCTATTATTTGCATTATTGCACCATACTTAGTAACAATATTCAATCTTTGTGTTGATAGAGGAAGTTTCCCCGACTTAATGAAACTAAGTAAAATCACTCCAATTTTGAAGTCGGGGGCTGCATCTGACCCTTGCAATTATAGACCTATTTCCATCTTACCCGTTCTGAGTAAAGTATTCGAAAAAATTATGCTCAAACAACTTTTATCTCATTTTAATGAGCATAATATATTGAATGAGAATCAGTTTGGTTTCACTAAGAGCAGATCGACAACAGATGCAGGTGTTCAATTGATGTCACATATACTTGAAGCCTGGGAGAGTTCACATGATGCTATTGGCGTATTTTGTGATCTTTCCAAGGCATTCGACTGTGTAGAACACTGCACTCTGATTCGTAAGCTTTCACACTATGGTGTTCGTGGAAAAGCTTTGAATCTAATAGAGTCATATCTGTCTGACAGGCTACAGATGGTTGGAATAAATAGCAATACTTCTTCCGGGTCTTTCGTAAAAATAGGTGTACCGCAGGGATCAATTTTGGGACCTTTTCTGTTCCTAGCGTATATTAATGATCTGCCTTGCATGGTCAAAGATTTCTGTAATATTGTTTTATTCGCGGATGATACCTCTCTGATTTTTAAAGTAGATAGGAAAGATAGTGAACTCATTCATGTAAATAATGTGTTATCTCTGGATGGTTCGCCGCTAATAATCTTCTGTTAAATTCAAAAAAGACCAAATGTTTAAAGTTTTCATTACCAAATGTTCCTTATGTTGAACCAAACATTAAGCTTGGCCTAGATAAACTCTCTATTGACAAAGCGACAGTCTTTCTGGGAATCAAAATGGATTCAACTTTACAGTGGGATCCACATATACATGATCTAGCCGGAAGACTTAGTTCTGCTGCATATGCAGTTTGTAAGATAAGACAGTTAACAGATGTAGCTACTGCACGGCTAGTTTATTTCGCATACTTCCACAGTATTATGTCGTATGGTGTATTGCTGTGGGGAGCTGCTGCTGAGATAGAGACAATCTTTATCTTACAAAAGCGTGCAATTCGAGCCATATATGAAATGGATCCTAGGGAATCTCTAAGGGATCTTTTTAAAGAAATTGATATATTAACTTTACCGAGTCTGTATATATTTGAAAATATTATGTATGTTCGGAAAAATTTGAGTAAATTTAAATTAAACAGTGACAACCATCATTACAACACTAGGAACAAATATAAATTAACGGTACCATGTTTTAGATTAGCAAAGACAAATAAAAGGTCCTTTTTAGGTAATTGTGTGCGGTTTTATAATAAAATTCCCGAACATATTACAATGCTCACAGAAGGAAAATTCAAATTGCACGTGAAAAATATTTTGATGAAGAAATCCTACTACACAGTTTGTGATTACTTAAACGACAAAAATGCTTGGAAAATTCCACCTCTGCCAAGCCATCACATGTCTCCTACGTAATTTAAACAAATATTGTAATAATTGTATTATATTGTTTATAACACATTGTAAAAAGACGTTTAAAAGAATGGCCCCGAGTTTCTTGCCCGTTCTTCTCGCAGTGGCTCTATAAACTTTTTTTGCTGAACGTGGCAGTACAATGTAGAATATTTCAATATTAAAATTTGTAATTGACCTTCATAAGAGCGTCGTAGACGCCTAAATTGAATAAATGATTTAGAATTTTTGAATTTTTTGAAGGTATCATGATTCTACTTTTGTTATTTTTAGAATTTTGCTAATATTTCACTCAAACCATTGGCTCTAGATATTAATTACGCATTTTCATATCATACCTTGATCAGGCGTTACACCTGGCTCGACATATCGTTAATCATTTAAATGCAAGTGGCTCTCGGAGCGGAAAACCTTGCGAGTCTGCTCTTACATAACTTACAATTAAAATAAAGGTTCACTGCGCACGCTGATGGGCGACTAGGTCACAAAATCCAAAAAACATAGTTATATTCCAAAAACTTATGAAATTAAGTTGATGTGATACAGGTAATTTTCATTTTTTCATTAAATTTGTTTACCTATTTTTATTTATTCTGATTTAAATTTATCAGATGAATGAGTTGTTCTGACAAAAAAGCTGCTTCTTGATAAGGGTAACATAAATTAAATGTAACGTTTTTGAAAAAAAAACGATATTTATTTCAGATATACAATTTTTTTAAAGTTTTTAATCCGTCATTTTTTAAATTTCCATAAACTGAATAGACAAAAAAAATATTTGTAATTATCGAACCTGCTCACAAAATCTATCACGAGAATCCGTTGAGACATGCAACCTGTAGAAGAGAACAACCGGACATACGAAAACGCTTTTGTGTAAGCCGAAGCAGAGACGCTTCGCTGGCTCTTCGTGGTCGCTCGGTCTATTATGATTTACCACATGCTGAGCAATCATATCTACACACATAATAGGGGAGATAACTGCTCATTTTGTCTCTCTATTTTCTAAAAAATACCTCTCTATTGCGAGATGGAATTGCGTGGATGAGAGTTCCATACTAGCAAATCAACCCAATACCTACCACCTATGCTTTAAGGTATCAGAAAACAGAACCGTGTTACAAAGCTTATGTCCATCCATATGTAGTATGAAAGAAATTAAATTTTCAATGCACACCGAAAAAGTGGCAGTGGCTGGCAGTTTTAGTATCACTCTTATATAAAAGAACTGACGGTCATGAGCTGCGTGGGTATTCGCGGCATTGCGAGCGGCTACTCAACTTATATGGTTTTTCACGCGATATTAAAGGTATTCATGCCTAGCCTATTTCCAGAAAATCTCCTAGATCTGTTTGCTGAAGTTTTTCACGTCTCACTATTTCATTGAAACTCATTCTGTATACAATTGCTTTTTCAATAATGTCCTCTTGTCAATCTCCTCAGCTGGCAGTTTTAGTATCACTGTAATATAAAAGAACTGACGGTCATGAGCTGCGCGGGTATTCGCGGCATTGCGAGCGGCTACTCAACTTATATGGTTTTTCACGCGATATTAAAGGTATTCATGCCTAGCCTATTTCCAGAAAATCTCCTAGATCTGTTTGCTGAAGTTTTTCACGTCTCACTATTTCATTGAAACTCATTCTGTATACAATTGCTTTTTCAATAATGTCCTCCTGTCAATCTCCTCAGCTGGCAGTTTTAGTATCACTCTAATATAAAAGAACTGACGGTCATGAGCTGAGCGGGTATTCGCGGCATTGCGAGCGGCTACTCAACTTATATGGTTTTTCACGCGATATTAAAGGTATTCATGCCTAGCCATTTTCCAGAAAATCTCCTAGATCTGTTTGCTGAAGTTTTTCACGTCCCACTATTTCATTGAAACTCATTCTGTATACAATTGCTTTTTCAATAATGTCCTCTTGTCAATCTCCTCAGCTGGCAGTTTTAGTATCACTCTAATATAAAAGAACTGACGGTCATGAGCTGCGTGGGTATTCGCGGCATTGCGAGCGGCTACTCAACTTATATGGTTTTTCACGCGATATTAAAGGTATTCATGCCTAGCCATTTTCCAGAAAATCTCCTAGATCGGTTTGCCGAAGTTTTTCACGTCCAACTATTTCGTTGAAACTCATCCTGTTTACAATTGATTTTTCAATAATGTCCTCTTGTCAATCTCCTCATACTATATTCGCATAAGTAGCGGCACTCTATCATCGCCAATATCCTTATAAACTACATATTTCTCATCCTGTCTTTCTATACTGCACTCATACCTAATTCAGTTTGCTCTCAATACAACAGCACTTATTCGACTTAGATCTTTCTTCTGTCATAGCAAACTTCAAAACTACCATACAATAATGTCGCCACAAACACTCTTCTATGGACTGCCATTTGCGCCTTTTTTTAAACACGCTTACGCTGAGCTTAGCAGGAGTGTTGAGTGCCCCATTCACTCCACTTCCAACATTCACGCTCCTTTCAACATCTCTTTCAAGATGTTGTCTTAGGTTGTCGCGTAATTGTAATTAAACAAGTCACACCATGAGCACGAGTTTACTGTTGTGTTTAAAAGTCTTAATTCTTCGCATATATTTTCTTTTTTTTTATTCCTGATAGATTTAGCCTTTGACCACTATCTCTCCTGTTGGTAAGTGATGATGTGGTCGAAGATGTTGTTCAGGCTAACCTAGAATTACTGGCTCTCAAGGACAGCTGCCGGAACACAGCGTTAGGTGCTTCGCGTCAGATTTTCTACTTGAGGATGGTAGCTAGCCAGGCGGGCATTCGGAAAATGCCCTACCACCATGCTATAACGACTGCCATCCTAACAAATATAATTAAATATACGCGATTTAAACCATGAAATTTGTTTTTTCTCTCGTAAGTAAAGTTTCCTTGCCTTTCCCTTGCTCAACTTCTTCTCTTATCAATCAGAATATCACATGAGTTAATTATTTTAAACAAGTATAAATTAATTTAAAAAAGAAAAAACCTGGCTGAAATTAATTATTTTTACTAAACGTTTTATCCTCCCATTGAAATTAAAACTACAAGTTGAAACAAAAAATATTTTTCATCTTGCAATATGGCGTCTAAAATGCGCCTGTTTCTTTTTTTATGTAACTAGTGTCACTTGCGCTATCAAGATATCTCATACGTTTAAATTGGTTAAGTCGAGGCAGTCAAAAATAATTCCCACGCTAGCTCCGCCCATGCGGCGCAACGATCCCCGCTGCACCGACCGACGCGATGTGCAGCGGCGCACGCTTCTCGCTTATAAAAATATTTGTGTACTTGATATTTAGATTCGCGAACACAGATACCATTGAGACGATTTCAACTTTTTTCATAATCTTATTCACGTGACGAATTTCGATACATAAAGTAACTTTGTATATACCGCAATTGATGTCACGTTTTTATTTTTATCAACATTACTAATATTTCTTAGTAAGAAATTGATTATTTGATTTACTTTCAAAAATTATTCTTTCGGTCGACAGTAGCTCATAAAACTAAAGTCAAGAGTTTTACTTTTTACAATACGATCATGTCTGCTCGACTTTATTGGTACATGTTATTATGTACGTATGTATTGGTATATATATATTATACATATTTAACTGACTTCTCAAAAGAAAGAGGGTTCATAAATTGACTTGTCTATTATTTATTTTATGTTTGACCACACATAACTTTTTTACTGAACCTTACAATCTTGAAGACTATTTATTTGCTAGTACAGTTTAACTCTTAATTGGTTACATTTTAATTTCATCAACATCGGTCGAACGGTGTGCCAGTTACAGTCAACTTACTAAAAAGTAATTTGCCAAAATGCCTTGACGAATTACTTTTCGCAGTGCTTCTAGCAACTAATGTAAGTGGCAACTATGAATATAGATGAAAGTTATTGTTAAATAGTGATAAAATCTATAAATAATATGTGAATAATAATCTCTCTAGTAAAGTCTGTAGTCATCAGTATATCAAATAACCTGTCAAAGTCAGTTACATGAGCACAAAATTTTGCACCGATATTAACCAGTTATTTCAGACTTTTGAATTAAAAACATTGTTTTCAAGTCTTTTTTTTCTTTGCTATGTTGTTGTGTCGCTGTCTCTATGTTTATAGAGAAAACATATTGCAACAAACCAACATAAAGTGAGACAAGGGTCGGAATATGATGATGGTACATAACAGCCTAAACGGCACGATATACACGGAGAATTTAAAAACACCCCCCATTTATCAATATAAATGGGGGGTGTTTTTAAATTCTCCGTAGTAATAAAAGTGATTTCTACTGATTAAACTTACTAAAAAAATTTCATTACCACTTGGCATCCGCGTGGACGATAATTTATGAATGAATCAACATTGTTCTCAGTATCTTGGATTGCGATTAATCAGATTACACATCATTAGAATAAAGTAAAATACCATCAAATTGAATGAGCATAATATTATATTATATTCGGTGAATATGGGTACAATTGACCTGAAATAAATGGATTTGATTTGATTAAATATTAGTTGTGGGCAATATATTTTACCATGACTCGTCATACAAATATGAATTATAGATTTTCATAACTGTGCTACGGTACACGTTCCCATAATAATATAAAGTAGGTTGTTTTTTTATTGCTATCATATAATTTTTAACTATTAATTACTAATGTTGAAAATATATGTTCGTATACATCCTATTACGTTTTATTTTTCAGTTACAGTGCTAAACAGAAAGTGTTATTTTACTACTACTCTGCTTTTAGATACCAACTATGGTAAAAATTAGACCAACCAGATATAGATCTAGCCACAAAACAGCAGGATAAGATTTTTTTACCAAACTTGCAGAAGAGTCTATATACGCAATTGTAATGGCCTTAAACTTTGGGATATTAAAAAAAAACACACAACTGCAGAAACATTGTAGAGAACATGTTATACAAGCTTCTTTTAATGCAACATGGCAGACAAGTGGGTTAAGATGTATATAAATTAACAAAAAATCATTTATGAAATAAAAAATATATTGTTTTCAATTTATACAGAATTAATGATATGCAAAAGTGTACGTGAGAAAGAACGAGTATTGGAACGGAAAGTCAAGTTTTTTTTCAAGTTTGCAGTCCCCCCAATCGTCACCCGTAAGACAACATTAAGTCAAGTCTTCTTTTTATGCCGGGAGGAAGTACTGAAGCATTTGCACTTTGATGTTGCAAGTCACCCTCGACAGCCTCCTCTTGATTTTTTCTTTTTCTAGAAGTATCCGCATATTCTTGATCCCGGATCATTCTTTTCTTTGGGTGGCGGGATCGACCAGAAAGACCAGCTCGGACAGAAGGCAGTCCATATAGAATGTGACTAGTTTTGTCTCCATTTTTTTCCTCCAAAATTCTTCATCATTTGTAGAATTTCTATTTTTAATTTGTTGTCTCCATACTACACGCACGGCAAATAAGCATTTAGTTATATAACAAGTGTGCATTTAGTCTTCAGTTTGATAATATCAATCAAATTTTTTATTGATATATATACCTGCAAAATACATTTTACAGACAATCAGTTACCTGAAGCCTTCAGAAAAGCAACTGTACATTTCTGTTTGTCTGACAATCAATTTCGCACAATTTGTTAGAATGTGTAGATATAATTTGTTAAAAGGTAGAAGTAAGGATAAATGTCGGGAGAGCAGTCGAATGACACCTGTAAAAAATCCAAAATGGCGATTTCAAGACGGCCACCATACAAACTGCTCGGCCCCTGCTGAAGCTCGGCCTTCAGAAAGGGGGTGTTCGGAATATGAATAAATGAATTTAAATACATTAATTCAGATAATTTGCACGTCAGATTTTTGGCACGTCAAGAGTACAACATCGCTCTTTACCATCTATCTAATACCCTAATAACCGAAAAGGGGGCGAAGGCGAGTATAATACATATCAACGATGGCATTCGCAAAGGGGTATTGCTTCAGATAGGAGGTCGGCCATAAAATTTAAGTCTTACTCCGCACAATTATGTGTGCGTTGTCTTTTGTGTAGGTACTCAGAAAAAATATATTGTTTATACCGACCCTACAGAGGTGTGACAAGTGCAGGGCGATAATTATGAAAAAAATTTTTTTAGTGTTAAAAAGAAAATTTTAATGTTTTTAAGTATACTTTTTTTTATTTAATTTTACCTGCTGCTCTGCTATTTTTTATTTAGATACAAAATAATTTTTAGCTTAATATAGGTAGTATAAAAAATATTTCCTTTACGAAATTTCCTGTGAATAAAATGTGCAAATTTAGCAATACTTTATTCAAAGAATTACTCACTTATTTTCATGTAGTGGAAGAACAGTCTAAACTTATTATATGAGATAGCGACTCCGACAGTTCTCCCTGTTCCGAGTGATCTCGGACTTCGACTGATTTATTTATTTTTTTCCTGAGAAAGAAGGTGCATTTTATGAGCACAGTCTATTTTAATATATATACACAATCTATTTATTCCACTCTATTATTTTTGTATAAATCGATACTTATATGTACATGTCTAAGTGATAAAATGTATATTTAAAAGTATACCTATGCAGGTGACTTTACTTGGTAGATAATCTCTTGAATATATACTTACTTGCCTGATTCTCAATATTCTTTCATTGATATAAATCTATATCTAGTCATAAACAATGTTCGATGTTTTATTGCGATATACCTACCCACCAAACCAAATGCTTTGATTTGCTACGCTTGTGCTATTATTATTTAGCAACACTCAACTCCATTTACGGTTGAACGGCAGCTGTACTTTAGAGCCAGATAATTTTAGTTTACACCTATTTGGCACCTTCAACCATATCACTTACCATCAGGTGAGACCATAATTATACATATACTAGATATTATTATAGTACCTTACTAATCATACTTAGATTAGTACGACATATAGTTATTTTATAGCTCCATTACAGTACTATAGGAACTTAGTTGGCATATAATCTCTTAGTTCGGTAGAGATAGTATGTTTCATGAATAGAATAAACACCAAAACACAAACGAATATTAAATTTGCATAGGTGCAGTAAAAAAAAACTGAAATATTATACGCTTTTGCCTCTCTCATAATTCTTGCAAAGTCTTTGTATCGACTCTTCTGCTTCCTTTTTTTATTTTTTAGTTATCTTTATTTCCCATATTGATTGATATACCTTTTTATTGATATACCTTTTTATTGATTGGTGATAGCGCGCGAGCGATAGGTCCACGTCCAACGGCGCACAGCGCGGCACTGAAGGACAGCTCTTACGCATTGATTTCATTTCGTAACCGTAAGCTAATAAGGTTGAATATCGAATCTTCCGATTGACCGTAATCCTGCACAGAACTAAAGGTCGTAAGTCTGAAACACAATTTAATTTATTATGAGAATACTAATAGCTCTAGGTAAATTTTACTTTTACAGTGGATAATAAACTACATTTCCTTTCTATGTGTATTTATTATTGATATGTATCTGACGTAGTTTCCAAGAAAAATCCAATAATTCAAAGAAAAGGCTTCATTTAAAAAAATTAAAACTATCGAGTAAATTTCTTTCAAATGTGTTTCTGTCTTAACAACGGATAGAAAAAGGTTTGAAAAATCAAATATTTAAGTTATCGTGTCGATTGCATATTTAAGTTGCTTAAAAAAACTAGTCGAATGAGAGTATTTTTTCAGCAGCCTCGTCTTAAGCCGTTAAGAAGTTTTGATGGTATGAAGAAACTCACAAACATACATACATGAACCCTGAGAACATAATACTCCTTTCGTGGACAGCCCTGTAATAATAATTTCTGGTTGGTTACACTAACCTTCATTGCGTTACTCTAAAACTTACCGGGCGGAATCGTTACCATCTCCAGTACTAGCGTACATTAATGATCACATTTCTTGCCTGTAACCAATAATAGTTAACAGTTCCTGTAACTATTGATTTCCCATTTTTATTTGATTATTATTCTGGGCACGCTCTAGTGTCCTTGAATGCCAAAAATAGACGCGGTCGCAATTAATTAGAGTCCAGCAGGGCGCCGCCGCCGCCCGCCCTCTGCCGAGCTTTCGCTATGAATGGAATTTATAGGCCGCGAGATAAGTGATGCCGATATTCAAAATATATTTTACGTTTTATTTCGCGGTAATGTATCGCTATTTATACACGAAAAACCAATTCAGAACTCTCTGATAGATTTTCTGGATATTATCACCTTTTGGAAAGCCGAAATACAATAATTTCATTCACCGATGAATTCAATCGGTATACGTACCTCTAGCTATAAAATGTGCTTGACTCCTTTCGTTATAATGAGTCTGATTTTTATTTCTTCAGACTTTTTCACGAAGTACCCACTCGTACCACGAGAAGTCGTCGACTCTGCAAAGCGCTGGATCAAAAGTACTATTGTCTACACTTTGTTGTGGTGTTTCTAATATGGTAGGTATTGCTTTCCTGTAATATAAGTTTTAGTGAACCTTGGCTTCTTAGCCTTATCCCACTAATGTGGGGTAGGTACAATATATATTCACTATGAACGCAAAAGCATGTTTTCGTTAACAACATACAGAATATTTTAAAATCTTCTGTCTTCGGGGTTTATGGCCGGCCACTTTCCTGACGCAATTCTTCTTGGAAATTCTTTCCCAAAATATTTTCCAATAATTAAATAATAATTATTTAATTAAATAATAATTATTTAATTATTTATATTTGCTTTAATATATGAACCAAAATAATCGTTAGGTTAATGAATAGATTCAGGCGTTACTTTGCGAAATCCATATTTAATAATAAATACTTTTAAAAGTATCCTAAAAAACGTAAAATAATATTTAAATAAAACACTTAAAAAAGCATAAAATTATATATCTAGTGACATTTCCGCCTAATTTTCCTGTCATCTACGTGACATCACAAACATCACGCAGCCTAACCGGAAGAATACCCGACTAGTTTCGCTTCTAAACGAAGCATCCTCAGGAGGTCCTGACTCACCGAGCGCACGATTCTCGATCGTGTGCTTTTGAAAATCGTTAGGCTTTTGAAGAGTATATTTTTACAATTTCTTTTTCCGATGTAGTTTTTTTCGTATTTCAATAACTAATACAATTGATACTTTCTTTAAACTTTCGTGAACTAATCGAAACATTGAGGTTAGTCAAAACTTTGTTTTTATTATTTTGATATCAATTCGTGTATGAAAATAAACCCAATAACGATTAAGAATTGAAATACAATTGATGATTTTTCTTTGTTAGAATCATGACATGATTAAAACTGTAAAAAATATATTTTCAGCACTGAAACCTGAAGCAAGCAAATTTTATATCTATACAGCAGATAGGCTCGCCTTTGACCACTATCTTACCTGATGGTAAGTTATGATGTGGTCAAATGTATAATAATGTTGTTCAAGCTAACGTAGGACAAATGTATGGACCTCTCAATATCTTTCAGAATAATTGAACGTTTGTATTTTAAACAGTATCTAATACGGTAGTTACATTATATATTTTATGACAACACGGACCCATGTTTGTTGTTTACTATCCCGCAAACCATTTCACGTAGCATTAAATGCGGAATAAACGGAGCAACAAGTTATCTTTGAAAGTAAGTATTTTACGCTGCTATAACTGTATTATAAAACAATATAATGACTCCTTTTATTGCAACTTTAAACAGGTAATAACTCTTTGGTTAATATATTTCGAAGCATTCTATGTCCAATCTCTTACTTAACTTTGCTTCAAAGACGAGTAGGTACCTATTTTTTCCTAATAGTATCAATTTATACTAGCAAAAAGCTCAGCTTTGTGAGGGCTAGCGTTTATTGTACAACCTATGTATTTGGGTATTGAGTTTAGTTCTGTTGCAGCAATGTTGATTCTCTGGTTTTATAAAAAAATGGCGTTAGTAGTACAATAACATTATATCCAATGAATACAAAATTCTTGAGGTAATTTTTTTTAATAATTATATTTTTTGACAGATAACACATTAAGATATGAAGTTAAATTACTATTTAAAAGCACAAATCTATAGGCATGATAGTTTTTCAGTAATGTGTGCCACAAAATTTTCAAGTTGTGTAATATAGAGATAGGCCTTGCTTCGCTCGCTCTACTAACCAAATACATTTATATAATCTATAAAGCATGACTGCTAACTAAGAAAAATAAGTATCCTGCTTTTAGAAGTTACTAAACCATAGCCTAAAATATCAGTGGCACTGTTTGAAACTAAAATTTCAGAATATATAGCATTCGAAGTTCACCGTTAGCTATGTTTCCATAACTGACCCCAAACCGACTCTCACTGCACAAACATCAATTTGAAATCGAAACTCGTGTATGCAATCCACTCTACAAGAGAGATATTCTAGTATAGTAACACTGCCTCGACTACGTTAGCCACGAAAATAAAAAGTTATTTCCCGAATAGACTTCTCCTCTACTTTTATGAAAAAGTAGAGGAGAGTATAATGTACCGAAGTAGACAAATATGCACCAGAACAAGGTTCTTTGTGTGAATTTACAAAAAGTAATTTGTAATTTATAAATGTGCATAATAAAGCCCTAACTCATGTGTTTGGTTTGGATGGGTGTGGGCCAAAATTTGATTTATTAATTGACCAAATTTTTGTTTGTTTTTGTTGGAACGTAAAGGGTTCAAAGTTAAAAGGTTTGCAATTCAATTTATACATACTCGTATATTGTCACCGTTACAAAGTTTAAAGTTACCGTTCAAAAGTGTTATGAATGCTTCTACAAGTGTTAACGTATTTATATTGATTTAATAATATAAATGTATCTATATTAATCTAATATATTGTGGCATATTTTACATATTATTAGGTATTGAATTTAATTTTGGTTTACTAGGTACTAAGAAGTCGTAGACTTGATTTCGCAACGAAGATAATAGGCACATTCTTATGTTAACCAATGGTCTGCATTGAGTGCTAAAGGCTATGCTGTTATATTTATTGTTAAATGCTTTTATTTTCCTCTTTGCATGAGTTTGTAAAATATCGCAACTAATGCAAGAAAACTCAATCATTCATGTCTTGGTAGTATTAGCAAAAAATATTGTTTTTTAAATACATTAATTTTAAGGTAATAACTAATAACATAAACGCTCTACACAATTAAAATGTATCAACATGGGTCACAATCTCTGAGAACTGAAATGTTAGAATGGAAGTGAAATTAATCAGAGAGAGAGGGTCATGTTCGGTGCTTCTATCAGAGAGCATACATCGATCCCGATTGCTATGGGCTGCAGGAAATTAGTTTCGAACTTGCTTTGCGAATTCCCTGTACCCAACTAACTTAACAAGGGAATGAAAAGCTTTACGGTCTAGGTACATAAACACAATTCACTAGCCACAAGCTGCCTCACACACTGCCTTTGAATTTATATTGTCTTGAAATGAGAAACAATTATACTCTATCTGCCTTCGAACGTGAGAGAAGGTCTTATCATTTATAAGATTCTGTTACCAAACATATGCACTGCCAAATTTAACTCAGAATTCAGATTCAGATTCAGATAAATTTGTAGAAGATACTTTTATTTAATAAAAATAATACTAATATTAACAATGTAATTCCTTACAGTGTCACTACCTTGGTGCTTACCCAGGCATTTTACCATAATGAGTAGATGTAGTAATTGATGTTTCTTTAAATAATTGACACTCAAATTATTCAAATGTCAACAACAACTAAGAGAGACCCTTGTGTAAACTTTTATAAATGCATTTATACAGAAACTAAAGCTTTAGTTTTTGCGCCACGTAAAAACGGCAAGCTTGTTTTTTAATCATGAGTCAACTCAAATGGAGGCAATTCACACGCTCGCCTCGTCTTCATGACGTCTCTTCAAGTCATTTCCGTCTCAAACAAGAATCAGAATAGGTAAAGTACGAAGTGACACGTTATAACGATGCAGAATGCGCTGTGCTGAGTCTTGCGCCTGGCACGGAATTGCACTGCCACTTTTTGAACTGTCTAAACAATTGTTTAAGCTTTTGATTTGCAAATACGAGCTTTGTTCAAGAGTTACTTGCCCTATATTTATAACTAGCTTTCCGGCCGCGGCTCCGGCAGCGCATTTGTCAGTTATCACGCAAAACCATTAACCTCTTTTAGCGCAGTTGGATGAAAACTATCCTATGTCCTTTTCCTGGGTCTGTTCCTGGGTCTCAAACTATTTCCATTCCAAATTTCATCCAAATCGGTGTAGTAGTTTTTAAGTTTATTCGTTGCATACAAAAATACAAATCTTTCCTCTTTATAATATTAGTTTAGAAGTGTAGATGGAGAAAAGCAAAATAATTAGAAGTAATTTCAAATCAGTACAATTTAAAACTTATTTGTGTAGTAAACCCTAGGTATCAGTCACACCTACCGTCCTAGCATTTATAAACTTTTATATAAACCAAAAAAGCAATTTGTTTGATACGATTGATAGCCCTATAAATCTCGGGGTAACCTGCTCCACGAATCCGAAATCGTTTCTGACGCGCGTTTTTATACTTATTTAAACAGGAAATGAGGTCGGGAAACTAATTTGAAGTGATAAAAGTTGCAGGAAGCCTAATGATCAGAGACACGGAACATTCTAATCTATATTAACCCGCGGCAAACATTTGCCTAGATTTAGGAAGGTTAACGACGACGATGTCGCGCCACCACATTAGTAATCCTTTATGATACGTATCAGTTGTCATAATCTATATACGGTACCAACTAACTCGAGGGTTAGAACAATATATCTTATCTAACAACGCAACGTTTTCGTTAACAACTCACAGAAGTACAGAAATTGTAAAATGTTTTGACTTCGGGTTTATGGCCGACCACTTTCCTAACGCAATTATTTTTGTAAATTATTTAACTTTTAGTTTTCACCACTTTTTATGCAATCATACATACAAACATACATAAAATCACGCCTATGGGTAGGCACAGACCACAGATGTCCACTTACTACGATCTTTACATATCTCTTTTGATTCACCTACACTCATCAATCCTTTCATACATTAGCGTCGGTTTAGGGTACTCCTGACCTGGCGTTCGCCTAGGTCTCCCCCTTCCAACACTTCCGTTCACTTGTATCATGTATACCTGTTTAGTCATTCTCATTTCATTCATTCTCTCCACATGTCAAAACCATCTTAACGTACCTTTCTCGATTTTTGTCACGACATTCCCATTCGCACCACATCGTTCCCTTTTCACACTATTCCTTATCCTGTCACTCCGTTTGGCTCCAATTATGCTTCTCAACGCTCTCATCTCCAGTGCATTATTTCCACTTTCATGCTTTGTCTGCCATACCCAACATTCACTACCATACATTAGTGTCGGAACCAACACCAATCTATGCAATCAAATGCTTTAATACAATAAGGAAAATGATATCAACCAAAATAATCTACTGAGTAAATTTTTACAATTTATTTGTTCGAGATAAAAAAAAATGTACTTCAAAAACGTACGTTTGATTATTTATTCATGTTCATGACATGATAAAAATTGTAAAAACTATACATCAGCACTAAAACTTTAATGGAGTGAATATTTTTATATATACCTGATAGGCTAGCCTTTGACTAGCATTAAAACTTATAATATTTACCATTTTTTTAAGTAGATTTGTTAATGTTCTACACGTAAAGGACCATTAACGACTTTAAGGTCAATAAGCGGATCAATACGTACTAAATACACATTAAACGCTCGCATTACATATCATGATAATGGAGTGCAACATGTGGTCGATATAAAAATAGCTTAAATGACCATTGTGTGAGCTAAATAAGCAAACAGGCAAAAGTTGATATTACTTGTCAATGTTTTGTTATGTAGAAGCTTCAAAACAACTGTTATGAATTAATTTACGACCTCAATGTCATAAAGCTGAAAAGCTGTTTCTAATAACACCACGAAATCTCTACGAACATTTATTAGCTTACTTAGGTGGCATGCTGAAGAGCTCCTATACACCTTGGAAAATTCCTGTAATAAAACAAAATTTTATTACGTCAAGCTATGAAATCGCTTTTTTAATATCGTAGTAGCGGGTAGGCACGGGAAATTCAGAAAGATAAAAGATTTTTTTAGTCACGGAAGGAAGTGACGTTACACACGGCAGCAATAAAGTGTCCCTGTAGCTATAATCAGTAGACAGGATGTGATTCGACTAATATGAACCTTATGAGGCCCCTGGCATCAGTGTTGTAAAATTTTTTTAATCCTTATCACTGGTACGAGGACGTCAACAAGTCATCAAGTGCAAGTTTGGTAACTTATTAATCATCTTCAATAAAAGGAGAAGATTCTCAATTCGACGGTCTTTTTTAGGGTTTCGTACGAGAAACGGGACCCTATTACTGAGAATTCGCTGTCCGTCCGTCCTACTGTCATCACGCTGTATCTCAAGAACGGTGATAGCTAGACAGTTGAAATTTTCACAGATGATGTAAGTATTTCCATTGCCGCTATAACAACAAATACAAAAAGTTCGCCAAGTGCAAGTCGGACTTGCGCACGTTAAAACAAAAAAAGGTTAAAATATGAAGTCTAATGTTGTATAGCTAATGCTACGGAACTCTTCATGCGCGAGTCCAACTCGCACTTAACCGATTTTTTTGTGTGTTACCTCCAGACTTTTTACAGGCTGTACCGATTATGATGATGTTTTTTATATTCGAAAGCTGGTGCTTGTCATGAGGTGCCATTCAAATGTGTGTTAGATCTGACGACTTGTATTTGAGTTATTCCTTATAATGCGCATTTAATTGGCTTCAACGACATTTCTGATGTTCTCATTTTCACTTGTCGATGTAAAATCAACAAAATCGGTACGGCCCATAGACTCAGGATTAAAAAGTTTTAGAAGTTATGAGGTAACACAAACGAAAATAAATACAGTCGAATTAAGAACTTTCTCCTGTTTTTAAGTCAGTTGTTAATTAAAATTGTATGGAACATTCAAGTGTCGAGTCCTTTATTTACTTATTGTTGTAAGGCCTTACTGATATAATATATAGATTACTAGCTTTCCGGGCGCGGCTCCGCCCGCGCGTATAGGTATGTCGGTTATCGCGCAAAAACATTAACCTCTTTTTGCGCAGTTGGATAAAAACTATCCTAGGTTTTTTTCCGGGTATCAAACTATTTCCATACCAAATTTTATTAAAATCAGTCGAGTAGTTTTGGCGTGAAAACGTAACAGACAGACAGACAGACAGAGTTACTTTCGCATATATAATATTAGTACTGATACTTTACCATTACATACATAAAACAATGTAGCTATCTTAACCTTAAAAATGTATTAATGCGATGTCTAATTATGTAAATTGTATATAACATAATATAAAAACAAAATGATAGGTTTGAAATCCTTTTGAATCTATTTTGATTTTAAATTGTGCGTAATGTATTGTAAAAGTCATACTTCTTTCGCTAATTTGGTAACGTGATCATTTCGTATTAAACGTAATATATATTTATGTAATTGTGTATCAGGATTCAGGAGTAGATGGTAACACCGCTTCCGCACATTGAATGGCGGTGACGCACAGGAACTTAATTAAATAAAACATAGTAACACTGTCGTCATTCAATATATTATGAATTGATATTACGTTCTCCTGTCAGATGCAGTGTATCTGTTACTTAGAAGTCTCAGTTGCCGTGAAAATGGAAATGTGACATCAATGTTTGTGTGTTACTTTCCAAATTTATTTCTCTTATAATATAATATTGACCGTATAGTGTTTGTGAGCGTACATGAGTGGAGGCACACAGCACAGCAGTTTTAACCCAATCACCGAAAGAATTTTAGTAATGTAGGTGTCTAACATAGTAACTAAACAACTTTAAACTGATTAAAGATGTGTGACTCGTAGATATGTTTAATAATCGTAAGAGATGTTACTATATCACTGTTTAATTTCCTCTCAATTAAAGTGAAAAGCTGCGTGTATAACACTACCATAAAACCAACTTTAACCTCGTCCTACACGCATCGGCTAAATTGACTTGTTTTATGCGCTGTTGTGCAGTTACTATGTCGCACTAGTGAAAAAATGTTCAATGTTCAACTCGGGTGACATGCATCATCATGAGACTTAACAACTGTTTTTCTCAGGGTGATGGGCGCAGTGCAGTTCATCACGATGAAATGCATCTGTTACTGGTATAGGTTACCAGTTAACATCAGGTGGGCCTATTGCATGTTCCGTCACAATCACCAAAAAACCAGCTAGGCTAGTCGAACTCCCTCTAAAAATCACGGACTGAATAAAAAAAACGTTTTTGGATACGCAACTCTAGGTGTGTAAGCCCGATTGGCCAGTTTTTTGGTGTGTATTCAAATTTTATATTTACCTTTAAAAATATATATTAGATTGGCCTACTTATCACTTGTTATTAAATTTGACAAACGAAGTCTTTTGAGGCTCGAGGCGAAAGTATAATATTTAGTATCAAAATTGTATAAATATTATGTTAGACATACAATGTACCTTCCACATGCGTACAACACATGCACATGTTGAAACCAAAACTGAATTTCTAAATATGATTACAAGCACTATGGTATGCTAAGCGAAAATCATATTTTATAAATTATTGGACCGGCCGGTTTAGGCAATCGGGGCGAAATCGGAGGACGCGGGTTCGATGCCTCCCCGGGGAATAAAAGTCTGTGCTCCAATCATTTCCAAAACTGAATATTTAGATTGCATTTTAAAAATGTTTAATTACAGGTACGGCGTAGCCTACAGCTCTGTCGCACTGGTACCTACGTCAAATCAAAAACAACCCACTATTTCTGCGTTATCATTCACTGTGAAACGTCGTGAAACACGAGAACATTGATCGTTATAGTCTCGGCTCAATTACAACGGCATCTTCAGCTCGGGCTGCAATTCAGCTTCGAATGGAATGACCAACATATACTTTTTTTATTTATAGCTGATAGACTAGCCTCTGTCCACTATCTCACCGATGGTAATTAATGATATGGTCGAAGATGTTGTTCAAGCTAATCTAGGCTAACTTGCTCTAAAATACAGCAGCCGGAACACACCGTTTAGACAAAAACCGGGACCGACTGAGTAGTAATGCCATCAGCGGTCACCCATCCAAGTCATGACCACGGCTGACGTTGAATGGCTAAGCAAACTAAGCTACGAGTGCTTAAAAAATATTATTATTATCTATTATTCATGTGATAAAGCCTATTCAACAACATTGCACATGCTTCGTTTACTGAAAAACAATTGCAAATGTCAAATAACTTCATCACTCAAAGTCATTAAAATGACATATCAAACTCACAATTTTGGAAGCACTATAAACTACACGAGAGATACCATATTATATAACAACGAAGATTAATTGTAAACAAAATATCGTCTGCAAGCAGGTGGCGTAGTCATTAGTGAAATTAATTTGACGGAGCACGAACCTGGCTCGTATATACGCGTTTTATGAGAAACTAAGTAACCTATTCTACGTTGCCTAAGTACCTAATTTTCGCAAAGGCCGCGCTCTCACAAAATCTAGGGACTGCCACTCGGAACAAGATTGTTTGCAGGGTTTCATTAAAAATGCAGGTCTCAAAGCTCAGTTCCTTTTAGAACTTTAACAAAGTTCGTGTTGATTGAGTTATCAGCAAAGTGGTCACATGCTTAGTGGTGTTCCGTAGCTTTATAAACGATTAAACAAAAGAAAAGAGAATCATGTTTGACGAGCTTCTAGCAAAGCTTGCTTACTCTAGTCGTTATTAAGCGATCAACTAGATAAGTCTAGTTGATTGCGGTCGTGGGCTGGATGGGTGACCGCATTTCTACTGAGTGCTTCCTTGCTTCGTAGGGCCGTCGGTCACGCTTGGTGTCTTAGGATGGTAGTCATTAGGCTATGTTGGTGGCCTTTGGGCGCCCTTAAAAATCCGATACTTAGCACCGTATTTTCTAGCTTTTTTAGACATAATGTTAGGTTAAGCCTGGCTATTACCTATGACCACATATTCACTTACCATCAGATGTGTTTGTGATCAAAAACCTAACCATCTTACTGAGGAAATGGTTATAAATTTGTTCTCATCTCTAAATATTGTAATATATCTATGTAGCTTCATGGAAGCAAATATACATTTTAGTCGGGAAAAAAATATAATACCCGTAATTAATATAAAAACAGGTTTCTGAATGTTTTGTATTTATCATTTTAACACCACAATAATAAAATATAAGCACAAATGAAAATACCTATGTTATCTACTATGACAGGTGGGGTTACTTTTTCCCACGAGTTCCATCATGGAACTAGTCGATGGATCTACTGGGACAAAGCGAATAAAATTGTAAGACCATTCTGGTTAGACGTAATTATTTTCAAAGCAGATAATTTGAGACGAATTAAAGCATCCCATGGGTTTACGATGTGAGTGCCGCGTTCATCGCGTTGCAGTAAAAGATGGTATCGGATGGGACCTACCCCTCGAGATCTTAATAAAAATACAACTGTTTGTATGTGTGTGTTCATTAAGGCTGAACCAAATACTGAATATAAAACTTGGTATAGAATTAGATATATCAACTCCTTGAAAGTAGCACATAATATATTTTATCTTTATTTAGTAAAAAGTTCAGAAGGACTGCGAAATGGCCAAGAGAAGTCTTGCATAAGCTAGCCTAATAATAAATTATGCCCGGTGGATGCTTTCTTTCATTTGTGGAGTATTATTGGTTCAAATGTTAATTATCTTAGTAAGGGGAAAAGGTCAAGCATGGAGGACGCACGCGTAGTTCTTTTGATGCTTTTCTATCTATGGATCGTTGCCTCTATTATCCATTGCAAATATTAGGAATACTCATAACTAGGCTAATAGTTGACTCCATTTGCGCTGCGAATAATTTATATAAAAGAGTGTAAGTCTCATACAGTTACCGTTTTGATTTTGGACACATAAAGTTCACAATTAACAAAACACGCACAATATTCCAAATTCAATTAATTTGGCGCTTACAAATAATCGCGTCCGATTGGTCGCTTCAAGGTAATGTTGTTGCGCGAAATGGTTCACTTTTTAAACCACGCCAGCTGGCGGTTCTGCTGTTTATAAGCCTGACTTGCATTTCTTTACGGATTTGTTCGTAGAGGTAGCTTTAGTAACATAGGTTTAGGCACTTTTGATGGTAGGTTTTAAACGTATGTTAGGTGGAAATATACCAAAAGCAAATATGTTATGTACTCGCAGCGAAGTTTGCTTAGCTGTTCTCAACCGATCATCAGAGGTAAGCAACGTCCGCCGCGGTCATGAGTTGGATGGGTGACCGCTAGTGACATTACTACTGAGCGCTTCCGTGCTTCCGAGGGCACGTTAAGCCGTTTGTCTCGGTTGTTGTCTTAGGATGACAGTTGTTATGGCATGGTGGTAGGGCATTTTGCGAATGCCCGCCGGGCTAGCTACCACCCTCAAGTAGGAAATCTGTCGCCAAACACCTAATGGTGTGTTCCGGCAGCAGTCCTTGAGAGCCAGTAATTCTAGGTTAGCCTGAACAATACCTTCTACCACATCACCACTTACCATCAGGTGAGATAATGGGCAAAGGCTAACCTATCAAGCATAAAAAAAGCAATCCACTTTTTTCCTCAGTGTTACGACCCTAGCTACATGTTGGGGTCAGTCTAATACAGTAGTGCCTGCCAATTACAACCAACTTCTTGTACCTACTTGGGAGACAGACTCGCACGCTGCGTTGCGTTCAAACCTACAATTACTATAGGTATTTCGGGATCCAGACGGAATTATTAAATAGAAATCTAATTTGAAATGTATTGTAATAAAATTATTTAGAAAACCAACTCGGAATAGATCATATATTTTTTGGAAGTATTTACCACAAAAATGTACTTTTTAGGCTTCCGTACCCAACAGGCAAAATGGAGCCCACTTACCATCAGGTATAGCTCAAAAGCAAGCCTATCACCATTATAAAACAGCGCTACGGATCCCAAAATTGATGAATGTTTTTATTGGTAAATAATAAACTAATAAAATAACCAAATGTTTATTCCACAAATAACTACGTTGTTACGAACTGTGGGTGTGCAAATACGACGCGCACTTGGCAGGTAGCTTTGTTAAATACAGCTTAGAGCTACAAATTACACAAATACTATTTCAAAACAAATTCACAAAGAAAACAAACGTCTAACTAAAGTGCAAATTTTAACCATTAATCTATATATAATGTGAAAACACATTAAATAGACTTGTATAGTGGAGTATTTGATTACCTAACCTATTTTCTTCAATGGCTATTATAAGATTGAAGGTATGCGTGTATTTTCTAAACAAATTGATTTACTAGTAGTAAACAGATCTTTTTCTGAAGCGTAAATGATTTCGGGTTGAAATAGTAGACCATCCAAAAGATTAAATACTATTTTTGCCGTTGCCTCAACTAATTTACTCGGTGCAAGGTGAAACAAAATTGAATGAACTTTGGCAAAACAGACAGGAGCGCCGCGCTTTCTGCGCATATTTTAATGTTGTTCAGGTAAAATTTACAAACCAAAGTGTTCTTTTACCTTCAATAATTGATTACATGTTTACTTTTATAATTAATCTTAATGTTCTTGAACTTTTACATGGATATTTATATTAAATGAATACTTATTAGAAGTTCAAATGGAGTCAAGGTGCCCAGCTTTCACAAAGCGGAAAATATCATCCTTGTGAACTTATACATACTCCATCGAGTCTTTATATTTTATCATATTTTACATGTAATTTCATTCATGTATTTATTGTTATTTGTGTGTCTTGTGCTGTCTGGTAAATGGATTTTCGTTGAGGAAGCTAATTTTTCTTCGAAAAAAATAGCTGAATCCACTGGTTCAATAAAAACAAGAACATAATTTTGTTAATTGTAATGGAGGAGGGAATGGAATTAATATTACATTTTAATTCGTACATTTCAACTCGCACAACTGTCCGAGTATACGACTCTCCAAAATGGGTACAACTCTCTAGGGGAAAAACTCTCCAGAGTAAAGATGAATGTAGATATACATTTTTGCATTTTTGCACTTACAGTGGGCTCTCTCAAACTGCTCAGGTAGCAGGTTTTTTATATGATAGTAATGCAGCCGCGCAGGAGTTTATCTCGCATTCTTATGGATTTAAAATTAGAAACACAACGCAAGTCTATCACAATTTCTTCAGATGTTACAATGAAAACAAAGAACAACCTTTCTGTAGGCTGGTTTTTAGCTTTAAATTATCTAGTCCACGTGCCCAACTAACTTCTTTTGTTCAGCATGTTTATATGTATATGCAAAAACGTAATTTCATATCCATCAAGCACGCTATAATAATAAAATAATACAAGTAGGTTGAGCTTTGGTAACAGAGTTACTAATTAAAAGTTCAAAGCAATGCTGCAGTTCTACAGGTCAAAAGTTACATAATAGTTTTGTACGTGAATTACAATTCCTCATGCGCAATATTAGCTCTCTCAACAAAATTAATTGTGGCTGCGAGAGGTAATATTATAGAATATTAAAATTCTCTTTGAATTTTTATGAAATTATGTAATGAGACTCGTACCTACAGGCTACAAGTCACCAACCGGTGGTAAGCATGACACTGTAGTGCGCTCTAAGACCTAAGTTATAATGTCTCGTTCGTCCAGACCCTTTAAAAGGATAGTTGGCGTGCAATTCTCCACACAAATGTATTGCTCTACTTTCTTTACAGATAATGCCTCAAGAGCATTAATTTTTTGCTTAATATCAATGCTTGAAATTTCTTATTTTCCAGCAACTAAAATATGACCCTAAAAACTCTAAAAGTGTGCCGTTATCCGCCATGATTAGGGAACCACCAGACAAATTTAAAAAGTTTTTAGACAAAAGAAAATGATAGGAGCCTAGATATTCACTTTATAAAATTTTAATGCCAAAGAATAATTGAATCGGCTCAGTTTTGCAGGAGAAAACAGGGGAATATGAAACCTCAATTTCGTGAATTTTATTTCTATGCCTCGCAGACCTTGTTTCCTCTTAAGTAGAGTATTTTAAAAATGCACGTAGATGCATGACTCTCTGTTTGTAATTATATACGACTCGTTTTATCTGTATAAATAACTTGATAAACGTAGTTTAATTTCTCAACTAAACTAGGTATATAATATTATAAAGAGGAAAGCTTTAACTATAAGTTTGCATTGAATAGGCTCTGAAACTACTAAACCGATTTGAAAAATTATTTCATCATAAGAATTCTGCTTTATCCCTGATGAGCATAAGCGAAGCAATATTTTCAAAAAGTTAGGGATCCATATGAAAACTTCGATAATGTAATGCGACGTGTAAAATACTAAAATAATCGTTATATCGTGTACGTTGCGGAAATTATTGTCAATTGAGCAATGTGATGTACTACAATTCTATAAAGAGCGTCTACAAAAAATATGCAGTACTATATGTCTTACTATTACAGTTACGTCATAATAACTAATTTTTCATGTGTTTTTTTTATTTTTTGTTTAATACCTGTTAGAAGCCGGAGTGAGCTGCTTGTCTACAAAAAATACAGCAAATTTTTAAATAATTTATTAAGTTCAATATTTTTTCCAGATGTACCTTTGCTTAGGCAAAAACTTGTGGAGAGCTATTCTGGGAGCCCTAATTAACAGACACTGTTGAACATAATACATCAATATTTTTTCTGCATATCACTTCTTTTCTATTCTTTCTTAACAACATAATGTATATTCTTTACATGTAAAAGACATAACGGGATCAAATTCAAATTCTACTGAAAAGTTCTGAAACATGTTCGAATATATCCGAAGGTCTAAACACTAGGTTTCCGCGTACTATTTATATCAAAATAATCTTTATATAATCTCATTCGGTAATATTCTAATTATGAAATTAAATACAAACTTTTATTGGCATATTTTATGTACATACTTCTTTAAGAAAATTAATAAATTAAATTAAAGCTTAATTATTAATTCTTATATTAATTATTCTCCTAACAAAACAATGCTTTAAAACAATTTTTTAATTATTAAAGTACAATGTGTCCCGACCAAGGAGGTTTCAATTCAATTTAAGTACATATTATCTATGGTCAACGCGCTGCGCGCGCAACGCGCTGGTTTTTATATTGCATTTTATTGATTGTAGCTACCTATAGCCATGAGATTAAATAAAGTAGTGTATGCAACTGCATATAATTAGGTATTAAAACACTCGTGTAATCTTATTTTGAAACTCACCTGCAGCTCGTTTTAAAAAACTACACTCATGTTTTAATACCCGCTATTATATGACAGTTGCATAAACTACTGTTAACGATTGCTAAACACAATAGATTTGTTTCATTTTGAATAAACACTATAATTATTTAATAAAATAAAAGTTCTATATATGTCAACACGTGCTACACAAATCTAGCGAAATATAAAATAGCTAATACACAGTACTTTTTGCACACATATTCATATTATAGAAAGAATATCTGGTGTTAATGGGAATTCCGGTAGTACGTGGGTACTACCAAGATAGCTTCTTGCTCAAAATACCTACTATTTGATAAAATACTGTACATACATAGCGATAACGATATATAACAAATATTTCTAATTAATAACTCTCATCTAGCTTGTGAACAAACAACGGCCAGAGAAAGGGATTTAATTAGTCTTTCTCAAATCTGCTCAGTAAACATGGTTCAAAGGAGAACTTGAGCAAAATTGCGTTGGTTCTAAACATAAACGAGATTGAAACTTGCAGCGATATTGCATATTATTTCAACTTGTGTTAGCTTTCCTGAATTACCATTATATAGAAAGAATTAATACCAAAGATGAGTAGTCCAAATCTCGCCTAACAGTATTTAAATAGAATGCAAAATAATGTTACATACCGAGTGCAAAATAATAAAATTATATTTTATTATATTTATATTTAATACAACACTTTAAAATTTTATAAAAGTTTAGGAAAATTACGCGGAATTGTCACTAGATATAAAATATATATTTTTTTTTAGGGTTTTATTAAAGTATTAATTTAAGTCTCGATTGTGCGCTAGTAGAGTCAAGACCTTCTGAGGATGCTTCGTGTAGAAGCGAAACGCGTCGAAAATTCTTCCGGTTTGACTGCGTGGCGTTTGTCGTGACGCCACGTGGGCTTATCAGGAAAATTAGGCGGATTTGTTACTAGGTATATTTTTATATACTTATAAGTGTTTTGTTAAAGTAGCTATTTATTTGATGTTTTCTTAGAATACTTTTAAAATATATGTTATTTTTAATAAAATTATACTATCTACATAAGATGCTCCTGATAAATATTGAAAGATAAATTTTTGAGTATTCAATACTTTACACTAAATTGGCGTTTGACATTGAACATAATCTCTTTGACTGCTGTTTCGGCTGACGGTAAGTGACGACACAGGAAACACAGAGTCAAGCAACAAATAACACTGATAAAAGTCTGACAAATAATCCACCGTGTGACGGTATCATATTGCTATTGGTCTTGTTATCTGGAGATGAAATGGGGATGGTGGAATTAATTTACGTAAGTAATTCCAAAGCACACTCTGCGAATGTACGAGTATATAATATGCCGATCAACTAGCGACTCTGCGCCATTACTCAAGACTTTGTAGTTACTCTTGGCTCGTTTCTCTATTGGCTCGAATGCCTAAATTTGGTACTTAACTGAGTCGTCCCACAAATGAAAACAGCACTCCATAAAGTATGTGTTTTGCTTGGTATTAGTAAGTACTTTATACGGCATGAAATAGTGTCTCACTTTTGCATTAATGACTAGCTTCTCAGCCGCTAACTGAGCTTTAAATTTAATGTAAGCGCCAAAGTTGATAATAGACAATAGAATGACAACTAGAATTTCCACGCTATCGTCATCGATACGGAAACACTTTGGACACTAATAATCAGATGAAATTTACTACTTTTTTCTGGTTTGAGATACGCGAGAGTCTTTGCAGCGTTGAACCTGAGTAAGTTCGCATTGACTGAAACGAAGACAGCTTTCAGGTGCAAATTTAAGACCTCAACCCTGACCTCTCTGAACAAGCGTGTTTGTGTATCATTGATTTTAGAGCTTACTACTTCCATGTCGTCGTGTACATAATCAAAATTGTCGGATTTCAACAAATGTGCAGAAAAAAAGCGTAACAGGAAATACGGACATCTACGAAAAAACGTGGATTAGCTGAGCTAAAAGTAAGATAAACTACATGTTAAACATTTGCTGCTATATTTAAATCTCGGCAACATAGAATTTGGAAGATATTAATTGGCACATTATTTTTGCTTCTTATATTCTATAATCTTTAAGTCAACTAATTATTTTTTTTTTTTTTGCTCATAGGTAAGCCTTTGACCGCAATGTCACCTGATGTTAAGTGATGATGTGGTAAAAAGTGTTAACAGGCTTAACCTAGAATTACTGGCTCTAAAGGACAGCTGCCGAAACACACCGTTAGGTGCTTGGCGATAGATTTTCAACTTGTGGATGGTCACTAGCCAGGCGGGCATTCGCAAAAATGTCCTTCCACCATGCGGTGAAGCTCAAGCCAGCGGCGGGATTCGAACCATGGACCTGCTACACGGCAGTCCATAGCCAAAGCCACTGAGCTATCACTGCTTCAAGTCACTTAATTGAGGGGTAATTGTACCTAGAACATTAACTGTAAAACAATTTCAATTGCAGAATTAATTAGTTACTTATACTTAATAAATAAGGAGCAAGCATAATAATATGTACTAGATCACACATCATATAGATGAATACATCGCCACTTCGATTCTAATTATGCATAATTAGTTATACAAGGAACAGATCGTTAACGTATTCACGGTTGGAATAACAGGGTAAGTTATAATAGCTATTAACTACCATAACACCGCCGCAATTAACATGTTTCAGCGAAAACAAAAACAGACGCTGCCTGTGAATATGTAAATGCTCCACAAAATATATTATTACGACCTACAAAATCGTTTTGAATTTAAAAATAGAAAGTTTCTCCTTTCTGTTACTCCCAGCCGTCCCGAGACCGTAGGAGGGAGGGAGAGACGAGGGCACAAATATTCCACATAGACATGATTTATTCCTGCAAAGATCGCTTTCACAGAAAAACATTTAATGAGGTCAGTATATGTAATAAGTACAAGCAAAAGCTCGATCCTTATTTGCAAAGTGACTTTGGAATTAAGGAGATTAAAAGCTTTCTTGATTACGTTTAGTGCTGAGTGTGCTAAGGGCGAAGGGCGACGGAATTGTCGACCGCCTTTGACGATAAATGTATAGGACGAGCTGGGACAAGGCCAGAGCGAGGGCTGTTTTGTTTTTCCTTTCCCTACGTGTTCACCTCGCTCGTATTACGCAGAATCCTAATAAATCTTTGGGAGAAACCGATAGGTGTCGGTACAGGTTTAACATATTAGTGCGATAAGCTGAATTTGTTTGTTGTGGTTGGATTTATATTGATTTTACCGTGGTGTTCCGTTGTAAAGTCTTTTGCCTTTCTGGCTAGTGGGGCTATATGGTCGATGACCTAGTCGATTGTTATTACAATATAAATTAGTTCGATATGTGGGCAGTATTGACCAGTGTGTCGCAAATTCCGCTTTGTACCTACCATAGGTAAGTAAATATAAATGAACGTAAATTCTTCTTTGTTACTTATACGAGTAGTATAAGTAACAAAGAATCATTTCCCAATCCCAATAGGAAAAGAGATATATTCCAAATTCAAAAACATACCCATAAAAACACTTGTCTTTATTTTTATTCAACTGCCGTGTGTGAATGGCCGACTAGACTTGATAAATAAAGAACTGATGAGCAATTCACAGTCTCTCAAATAATGAGAAAGATATGAATAAATCATTTCATTCAAGATCCAGCCATCTCCTTTTCTTCGAATATTTTTCAATGGCCAAGCAATTTATATGACGACTATATAAGTTTGAGCTTGGCTAAGTCTACAGAAAATACGTGAAACCTTATCTCTAGCGATAAAACCAACATTTATAAGCGCGTTCTTGGTCATATATTTATTCTTAGTTGGTCTTAAAATTTGTCGCCCAACACATGATACGTTTCATAGGTGTTATCCTTGAGAGGTAGATCCGTTTAATTCTAATAACAATGATAATATAACATGACATCATGATATCATGGTGGAACATTTCTAGAAACACCATGTGGAATGATTTATTTTATATTTGACATATTACTTTAATTATTTTAGAAATAACAAATGTTGTTATTGTGAGATAGTATTGCTGTTTCCTTGAAAAGCAAACAATTTAAAGGTGTTATCAAAACTGACTTACTACGGACCTGTAATTTAACGGATATAAAACATACCTTGTATGCACACCCAATTCGTACCACATGAATCCTAAGCGTACAAATAAGATACAAATTCGTATAAAAAGTGCGACCAGTCATATTAAACAGTGCGTTTTCAACGACAACAACGAATGCTATGGGTACTTACGTAACTTTTTGATCTTAGCCGTTCCCCAAATACTATAAGCCTGTCGTGGAGACAAACAGAGCCAAACAAAACAAAATGTTTATTTAGGATCGTTAATAACATTCCCTTAGCTCAGGTACGAGTAAAGTGGCCCCGTTTGCATACTTTAAACAAACACACGCACGTGTGCAATTTATATTCTGATCAAAACTTTGCCTCGAATGTGCCCACAGGAGTTGAAAATGAGCTTTATTACGGGAGCTGAAGAGATGAGCAATTGTTAGGGACAATGTACTGCACTGACAGCATATGAGTACCATGAAACTTTAATTCACAACAAAGTTTTCATTCGCCATTGTAGAATTGTGTATTATAAGCAGAGCATTATTTCGCACATGAGGTGGACAGTGATAAAACTAGTTATATGTCTCGTCACGAAATAAGAGCGCTGCTGCCGGCTGCCATGCAAAATATATTATGTTTATAATAAAACTAGCTGGTAACCGCGACTTTGTTCGGTTGGACGTTAAAACGTTAAGTTGTCACCACACCACATATCCTGGTCTACAGAGTGTTTCTTGAAATCAAAAACGAACGAAAAAGATTATGCCTACGGACAAAACCTATCAGAAGAAATTCTTAAATTAAGACAGACAGACTTTACATAAACCTACGTTAATTAAAATAGTAAATGGTTTACGTAACCACTTTTTTAAACTATTTTATTTTACTACTATTACCAAATATGTAAGTACCTGTATACTGTACTGTATCAGCCGGATTGTCCACTGCTAAACTCAGCCCCCCACGTTGAGGGGGCTTTGCCATAAACCCCATATAAACCCCACATTTAATTAAAAACATATATAGATATACATTCCCCATAAACATTATACGGGAGTAGCACAAATATTCTTAAAACGTGATATTATCGAAAATGACGTCTGCCCTCACGAATCGTAGCTGTTCGGCTAAGTTAAATAACCCATGAGCAGCCCTTTGCAATAAAATCACTCTATAGTGACACAGGAATAGCACTTGTAACGTCGATAAACGTGCCGTCGCGCACTATCTATGCTAAGTTGCAGCCGCGTCTGTAACGTGGCGGAATAGATTACTATGTGATCTTTGTAGTAGCTACGTATCAATGTTCGATTCCGTCGATCTATGTCTGTCACTGTGCCATACAAAATCTTATTAATACGACATTTTAAGATCTTCCATTTAGCCATAAAAAAGCCTACAATCAGACATTGAGACAGAGGGGTCAGAGAAACACATCAATAACTTTTGCTTATACGAGTGTTTATTTGATAAGGGCTTGATTTTTTTTTTCTTAAAATAATATCAAATAACCCGTCTAGCTCTTACCTGTTATCTCTACAATTTACCTGGCTAGCTACCACCCTCAAGTAGAAAATTTGTCGCTGAGTACCTAACGGTGTATTTCGGAAGGTGTCTTTGAGAGACATGGCCAAAGGCTAGCCTATCAGACATTAAAAACTTATTAGTTTTTCAACACAAGCTCGACCTGTTTCACTGTATTCCACGAGATACGAATAGCGACGCGCGGAATCAGCAAACGACGAAACGCTCACAGTTAGATGTTCCTAAATATAGCATTATCCAATTACTGAGTCCCTCTTTGGGCCCGGAACGGGGTAGTTAGCAGTCCTCGTTAAATATGCAGTTGGGAACCGTCTCGAATGACATTTATTGCCCTACCAATATTCAACCAGCAACTAATCCTAAAGAACATTTATTCCATTCTCAGCTATTCGTCGCTTGCAGACAGCTATCTGGTCTCCTTAAAATTTATTTTATACTTCGATAAAATATATGTATGTTCGAATCTTTTATTCGTTATTTGGTAGCTGTAGTCAGTGCTACGTACGTAGCTTCGTAGCAAGCTCGTAGCCTTGTTCTGACGCAGATCAGAGATAACTACTCAGCGTTTTCTTATCATTTTCCGATATCTTGTAAATAGATTTTAAATTTCTTCTCTCTCGTTTTATGCCTGATAAGAATAGGTGCGCAAATTATATACGTAACACCTTTTCACCTTACCTACGTGTTTATTTATATAATATATGTTTACAAAAAATACTTCAACATTTTCACTATTCAAGGTCAACATGAACAAATTTAACTTAAGTACTTTAACCAAATCGCTTTAAAGTTTTGTATGACGACCTTACCCAGGGAAATGTCAGCATGCTACAGCACAACACGAATAGTTTTAGTAGACATAAAGTATTCACGATGTTGACTTTTAGTTGTTTTCTGCTTCAAATTTTATGCTTTTGTACCGTACACTTCGGATTTTATCGAGTTTTCAACACATAAAGTAGTAAAAAATCTATAAAGGGTTTGGATTTATGGTTATATAATTTTTTGTGACATGCATAATTCTAGATAGTGTTACGGAACGAATAAGATTGGTGTACTATATAATTCCACTACGTATCGCAGTACTTTTATTTGTTTTATGAAGTGAGGAGACGAACAAGTCACCCGCCTGATGTTATAGGCACGTTTATAGTTGCAGTGCCACTTCCTTGTTTTGCATGACACTGCACTGCGCTTGTCATTCCCAGACTTTAGTTCTTATGTCACATTTGTTTATTGTTTGTTAGTAATTTCACTTCCCAAAGTGACCTTCACGCCTAAATACAGTAGTGTTTGTACACTACTGTATCATCACCTAGGTCTCAAGTATGCATAAAATATACACTAGATAATCTTTAGATAAATAATTATGTACATATTACGAATGTAGCCTAAATATCCTAGAGAACTAGTCAAAAAATATAATAGTTACTACGTAATTTTAGGTACAAATCTATGTTGTAGATGTTGTCAAAATCTTTGCTTAGAGTTTTGGTTTTTTCCTCGCATTGAATATGAAACTAGTTAGTACCAGACTCCACACTGCTACAGAAAATTTCAATATTTCTTTGTTAAACCAATTTAATAATTGTCCCATCAGGAAATCGAACCCTGGACCACTAAATTCCAAATCCAACAGCAAACACGACCATTGACGTAGTCTATGAAACGAAAGAGTGTCCATTTCACGCTCATCGGCTTAGCTCGATTTCCAAGTCATGTAAACACGTCGTCGTTCGCTCCGAAAGGATACATACGCGTATCGAACCAGAACCAATAATGGTAACGCAAACAACCACACATCACGTATTCTGTAGACGCCTTCGTGAGTTACGTCGATTTATCCGATTCAAATTGACGGCTTGACACATGACACCCTACGAAATGACGTACGGAAATGTGATAAAATATCATCTGATAGTATAGGAGCTGTACAGTTGGTTACTTTATAGGAATGCATGTTAATGAATAGATAAAGAACAGATTCTGGCGTTACTTTGCGGAAATCCATATTTAATTATAACAAATATTATAAAAATATGTCAAGAAAACATTAAATTAATATTTAATTATTTAATAAATTACTTAAAAATATATATAAATATATCTTGTGACTAATTTTCCTGTTAAGTCGACGTGACGTCACAAACACTACGCAGTCAAACCGGAAGAATTTCCGACGCGTTTCGGACCTACACGAAGCATCCTCAGGAGATCTTGACTGCGAGCGCACGATCGAGAAAGTAATGTAATATTGTGTGTGGAATGTATGTTATTCTTACATTGTAATAATTGCATAAGCAATAAGCTCACAATAAATTACAGCGAAAGAAAAAATGTAAGCCACGAGAGGGATTAAAACCCGTGGTTTATTTATTACCTCGGGCCGTGACATGTTTGCCAATTGAGCTATCGTGATGAGTGTGTTATAGCTCAAATTTGTCATTTCGTTCCTCCACTACAACCAATCGCATGATATTGGCTACCAGTTGACCATAGTTGCCAACTTCACCATAAGATTCTCGTAATAGTCTACACCTTACAGATTTTTTTTTGTTGTAAAACTAGTGAACAATTTTAATACTTTGAGCGATAGCTAAGTGAGCCTTATTGTAAATGTAATTTTTTATATAACTTCGACATTTGATGTTGAACAGCGTCGCTAACATAGGAAACATGAGTTAAATCACCCTTTATTCATACATATTTCCTTATTCACTCGACATTTTTCCGAGTTTATTCTAACCGGCCAAGTCTTACAGGCTCTTAGTCTATATGGAAATAGCGTATGACACCATTAAAGGCTCGTTAAATACGTCGTAAGTGCCACCCTTCATGAAAATCGACTTATTGAGCAGGTCCTTCCAACTTTGCTGTAGATAACAATTAAGGTTCGTTTCGTATCTTCGAGCTTATGAATTTTCGTCAACTTTTTAAACAGCTCACCAGTTACTGTCGGCAATTTAATCACCATATTTTTTATGATTTCATGTGCACAGGTATCAAAACGGTAGTCTACTTCCTTTGTTTAATATTATTTTGACAGCATGATGTTAATTTGCGATGTATTTCTTATTCGATTATTAATTTGATTGTGACACAAGAAAGTAATGTTACAGCTCAAGCACGGTAATGCTATCTATACAGTATTTCAACTTCATAGAAACGGACGAAACGCGAGTTAGACCTACGCGCCTCGATCTCAGCCCGCGCTCAGATCGCAGACAGTCGCGACTGCGTCGTGACGAATGGACTGTGCGTAATTTTCTTTAACAAAAAATAAGTTCATGTACATATTTAATATGACGAATAGGATATATTGTGCTGTTTTTGGTTGCATGAATTCCTCAATAACGCATCCAGAGATAACTTTTTTAGATTACCTGGAAACTCTGAAAGATAAGACTATAAAATAAGTTTACTTACTAGTAGGTAGGTTACCTACATAATGCGTGTATTTTTAATGGATAAGTGTATTTCCTTTTATCTCCCGAAAAAAGCTAACTGGATTAATAATAAAATAAGTAAATAGAATAAAGGAATGACACGAGTGAAATATGTAGTTATAGGCGGTTCATGAATCACGATACGGTAGGTACGCTTGTGTGAAAAGCTCGGGGCATGTGTGTTTTGTTTTGTTACTTTGTATAGTTCAAAATAAAGACGTGGTATTTTATCAGTACTAATATATAAGCAGTACTTATAGTATAAATGCGAAAGTAACTCTGTATGTTGTTACGCTTTCACGCCAAAACTACTGGACTGGACTGAATTTATAAGACTGATTTGTTATTCAAAAATAAACATGGTTTTTTAATTAAATCTACCAATCAAAAAACAACACGCATTATTTATTGAACACTTCCTATTTAATTCACAGTCTTTTATTTGTTTAAACAAAAAAAGTATACTTACAATCACATAACTAAATGGAAACACAAAGTAGGAAAATGTAATTAAATACTGGAGGCGGGCAGCCCTATCGCATGTTTACGTACCGCGCGGTGGTAGGTAGTTATTTCGAATACAAAGCCGAGTTAAGATACTGTATAGATAGTTCGAACAATCTAGAATAACGCATCGTAAATAGACAAATCTTAGGGATTGAGAATGTACCAACATTTTACACAAAATTATATTAAAAATTCTTCTAAAAAAACTTCCTAAGTTAAAGCGAGGATGGAACCCTGTTAAGTAAATTCAGAGACGAATCATGAGTGTAGTGAGAAATTTTATTGAAATGCGAGGAAAAATATTTTTGTTGTCGAACGACTTTCTCTGTCTTATCTTAAATCTTAAAATATACCATAGTCAATATACTTTTCAATCTTATTTGAAATATATGGGTACATGTATCAAGTTTGATTCGTCAGCAAAAATAATATCCGCAAACGTATAAAACTGTCACATTGGATGTTAGATTTAGGTCGTTGTTGGCAAAAATAGGCTTTTGAACATTTTTGTGCACCGTTGGGATCATTTATGTTCGAGTTTCAGAACAGATTGCTTCAAATCGGTTTCTCCTCGTTCATCCGTCAAACCATCAATAATTCTACGTTCAGGAACATCAAGCAGGTAGTCTGAATGAATTAGCTACAACACCAGATTTGCGCAGTTGGTACACAGTTCAATTAAAGGTTGGTCAATCTACAGTGTTCGCACAGCTACACTGTAGGTTGGCCAACCTATGTTATTATTATTATAAAACCTTTTATATAATATTGTACGCCGCATTTGGCAAGATATGGAGGACATAAAACCTGGTTTAAGACCATATTGTAACCCATACTGCAATAAATATTCTTGATTCTTGATACACCGATACACTAATCGACGAATGCAGCAAGAATCCAACGCTTAGTTACGTTTTTATGCGATTGTGACAAGCATGAGGCTTACCTGATGTTAAACGGACTAAACTCTGCCTATAACAGATGCATTTCGTTAAAAGTGACGAATAAGTCTCATGTGCCTGTAGTTTTACTGACTTTCAAGGACTGCTGCCGGAACACATTGTTAGATTCTTGGCGATAGATTTTCTTCTTGAGGGTGGAGCTAACCAGGCGAGCATTTGAAAAATGCCCATCCAGAATACGGTGAATCTCAAGCCCGCGGTGTGGATCGAACCATATTATATTACTCTATTCCCGCTCGGCCATCATTGCTTCAAGCTCTTTTAAAACATAAGCTATCTCTTCAAAGTGACCGCAGTCGACTTACATTTCCTTACATTTCGGTCTCCACTATTTGCAGTTCAGGTGCTCAACCTTAAATAAGTATAGTTTGTCATTATTACTTTACTACACACCAAGGTAGGTGACCGTATATTGACAGAACTGTGTTCACATCACACTAAGTCAGAATAATAGTATGTATTATTTTGAGCACGTGTTTATTAACAGATTAATTGAACTAGGTACTTGCTCTTTATGAAATTCCTTTAAAACTTCAACGGTTTCATTCTAAGGACTTATTGTTTATAAACTTATTAAAATCTGATAGCGACTGATTCTGACAAGAGTAGCTGAGTCATCAAATTAAACTTTTCTTAAGTTTTAATGAGAATCCGTACCTTGCATAAAATATATTAAGATCATTTGCAATATTATTTCAAACTGTTATTTTTTATCCATAAATGTAGTTGGCACATTTAGATAAAAATTTTGCAAGATGTAGGCGAAGTTTTTTGTCCATTTACAAACGCAGTGCAGAACCGTGGACATCAAATTAAAGTTTTGAATTATACGTTTTAATGAGATTATGCAGCATGAATATAATATGTGTTCGAGACTGAAAGGGTTCTCTGCTTCAGATTTAATGGCAGAGATCTTATAACGCTGGCTATGGTACAAATGAGAAGACACAAATCACTAGAATACTCTTAGTTTATTCTAAGTCCACAGTTTATCGGTGAACCCCGAAACGGCCTTCGTTCTCCCCCTATAGCCATTCTAATCCTCTCCTTGCACCACAATCTTCTCAATCTTACCCTTCCTTACTGATTCCGGATATCGCTGGTTAGGTTGACTCGTTATCACTGTGGTAAGTCATAATTTACCACAATAACTGCTAGCAATAGCTGCTGTTGCTTAAGTACAATCATCCATGAAATAAGAACACCTTCCACACGCATAGGTCTGTGTCAATATCTTCCAATAATAAAATCACCATTTCGTTTAAGGATAGCACTGATGTAGACTGATTAGTGCACAGTCCTCAATTTCAATATTAACTGTCATAGATTTTACTACATAGTTTGGAGGTGTTTCCTATTTGTCAGCTAGTACAGAAATCCCGAGTCAGCTACAGTGCAGTGTCTAATAACGTAACTAACACAGATTCAAATGACTATAGACTAGCAGTAATCACAGACTAGAAATTACGTCGATAAATCAGTGTTGCCAGTCCTGTGGCAAACTCACTCCAGTTAACCGCTCGACGCGCTTTCCACTTCGATTTAAAATAGCCGGATTCAACATTGTAATGATTATTTTATACTATAACGCTTATTTTACGCTTAACTGGACCAGTGCTTAGGCACAATGTAAAGTAACATTTTAGGTGATTATTTTTTTGTAGGATGGAGAACGCCGTGCGGACCGTAGACAACATTGTCGTATTTTGTTTATCGTTGGAAGAAGGGAACGATGTGAATTTTCTTCCTATTCCTCACACGCAACGTCAAACGCTTCGCTCCCTCCCTTCTCCCTCGTTCCTTCGTAAAGTCAAACGGACCAATCTCGCTAGTTTCGGCACTTTTCATACACAAAAACAACAATAATCACAATTATTTTCTTCCGCATGCTTTACGCACTCGCAGTCGTGATTAGTTTCCCAGAGTAGATATAAAATTAAACATAGAATTTAACTAAATAATTTAATAAACCGGCCATATGTGGACTCGCACACAGAAGCTATCGTACCACACAGTTAAGTGATCATTAATTATATCTGATAAGCTAGCCTCTGACTACTATCTCACCCTACGAATAAATATGTATCGTAGATCTCATGTATTGGTAAGTGATTAAATGGTCGAATATGTTGTCTAGGCTTACCTAGAATTACTGGTTCTTACAGGACAGCTGACGGAATACATCATTAGGTGCTTGGCGACAGATTTGTGATGTATACATAGATGTTTTGCAAAAATCTAAAACTGAATAAACACGTTTGATGCATGAGGAACTCTTTTAACCTTTTTATGTTAGTCAATCTGCCATTTCCATACTTGTGGAACAAATATTCCATAGAATATATTGCATCACAATATCAATCGTCCGGCTCAAAAGATACAGTCCCATACATAGCCCATACTGAAGAAATAAATAGAGCATATTCGAAATGCTTTATGTCTCAACTTTTTCTGCCTTCCTTCCCATATTTACAAATTTATACTGTCGCATGTCGCGGCAAAGTGTCGCAGCCATAAAAAGAAATTGTTACGAATATATAAAACCAGCGTGGCGTTGAGATGAAACGACCGCTTTGACATAACTCGAATTCGCAAAGTAAAGCATCCAGTACACCTCTAAAGCCTCTAACTACGCGCCCATTCGTTTTAATCGAAGTAACTACGAAGTACGAATAACAAGTGTCTGGGATTTGCGAGACACTCCGACACTCGCTCTAGCGCTCTATTCAGTCTACTGTGAAGTTTCTCTGAACTGCCGCTTGAGAGGCATTTGGCTGTGCAGCGAATTAAATTCAACTTGACATACGTGCATTGTTGACTTATTAGGAGCGTTATAAGTGTATATAGTGAGTTGGTCTGAGTTGGTTGATAAAGTTTTGCTAGTTGGCAGTTTCAGTTGATTAGAGAGTGCACCTGAATACTACTTTAGGTAGATAAACGTAATATAATTCCCAGGTAGAAAAAAGACGTATGTGCCGTCTATACGACGTGTATTTTGGTCGTATTGTGGTCGGTAACTGTTTACCTGTCAAAATTGTCAATACGATGTGGACGTCCGTACCGGTGCTTTATCAATCACGTAGTAGTAGTATCAAAGTATCTGTATTTTTTCACGTAGTTGACTAATTTATTGGTAACGCCAACAGTGTGTCTATCACGACAAGGCCAAGAGTCCGTGTCCCAGTATCCGGGAAACTTTTAGTTTATTAATAATTTTGTAAAGTTGTAAAATATCTTCATAACCCTAACCAGACAAAAACCTTTTTGAAAATGTGTTAGTTTTATATTTTAAATTAATGCTAGGCTTGTTTCTGCCGACCTTGTCTTGAGAGGACGTCGATTTAATATCTGTAAAAGATGTATATAAATCTTTTCGTTCGTCGCATGACTTCAGTTTAACTTTGGACACGTCGAGAATACTTTGAAAAGACGTCTTTACGACGTCAAATTACTGCTTGGGTTATACAAATTTCTAAGTAGCAAACATACCAACTTAGTTTCATTTTACTGCCGATAGGCTAGCTTTTGACTAATATCGCCTAATGGTAAGTCAAGTGGCCGAAGATGGTGAACGGGCTCAACTTAGAATGGAACCTGGCTGTCAAGTATAGCTACCGAAAAACGCCGTTTCGTGCTTGGCAGCCTTTTTTTTTACTAGAGGATGGTAGCTAACCAAGCGGGCATTCGTATATTAGGTACCTTACTTCCAAGCAGTGTTGAAGTTTTTAGGTAACTGAAAAGCCTCCGTGACTGCCAATCTAAAAAACAACTGGGACTGACGGCTTGACGTGCCTTCCGAAATACGGAAGCGCTTCCTACTAGCGCTCACTCAACCAAGTCATGACCGCAGCGAACACTGCATAACCTAGTTGATTAGTTATGAATGACTACATAAATTCTATAGTCTTCATAAAACTAAATTTGAACTTATTTTTAACCTTTCAATTTTATTAGAAGCGCTTCATTACACATACACTCTTATTTATTCCTGATGCGGATTGCTTATTTAGAAACTATGGCTATAGTAGATTATACTTAGAAAATACAACTATTATTTAGATACTATAGAAACTGGCGTTTGTAGTCAGGCCTTACAGCCCAAATACTCCAACCATTAGTGGTAGCGCACCCAGAACAGTGTCCATTTACAAAGGTGGTACTGCACACTGGGTGGAAAAAAGGCTTCTTTTCCATCTTAACCACCTGATTAACTAAAAAATTGTGGGTATTACTACCAATGGAACATTCGGAGGATAGAAAGATATAATATAGGAAGGCAGCTGGCCATAAAACTGATGCAGAAAACTTTACAATCATGTATTTGGGCTATCATCCTAATATGCTATGCGTGACATTATTTACAATATTATGTTCTTATTTAGACATTTTGTTGTTTACCTAGTGTAAGCCTAGAATGACTGACGCTTAAGAAAAACAAAAGTGGTATAAGAACAAGACAATGATAATGAGTCATCAATCCCACCCAATCTTGAATCAATTAAGCTAGTTTCATCGACCGAAGGCGCACTAGATAGGTTATTGAAAAACTTTAACAATAGACATGGTCTGCTCAATACAAATTATTTTCATAATACTTATATGAGTACATGGCATTGTTAGTGAATAAGTGATGAGGTTCAATTATAACGCAATATAAAGAAAATTTACCTAAGCTTCGTAATAAGCGCTACTTTGAAGTGCGTAACGCTCCGTGACGTTACTTTATCGATGTTTGCTCGGGGCCTTCGGTATTAATTTCTGTGACGAGCGAGCGTAACCTATCTAATTAATTTCTCGCCTGTTGACTACGATAAGATCAAACACGTTTAATTAAAAAGATAAGGTCGCTTTTTATCGCTACTCTGGAACGAACTCAACTTGTTTTGCAATCAAAAGTTAAAAGGAGGTTAATCACTTCATCCACTGTGCTATCCACGGGAATTCACAGAAATACCTGCACGAACTGCTCGTTATTTGATCACGAACTATCCAGTTTTATTCGATAGTAATTTTGCTCCTTTCTATTGCAGTCAAAGTTTTGTGAAGCTTAAATTGTTTATGATGGTACAGCTATAGTTTAGTTATGTAGAAATGGAAGATAAAAATGACGGACAAATAAAAAGAAAATTTTATATATTCTTTAAAAAGGCAACAAGATACTGTCTAGCGTGTATGAAGAATGTATTGAGATGAAGTAAGGGCGGAAATCCATGACCAGTGAAAAACGCGACAAAATTAGTAGTATCTACCTACCCAACTCAAACTTCCAAAAATTAGCCGTTTCTACTTATACATGCATGTATAAATACTACATATACATTTATACGATGTTATAAATTTTATGAAAATTATCGATATGATTTTGTGTTATAGATTTTTTTTAATAGGCTAGCCTTCGACCTACCTATGATGTTAAATGAAGATGTGATATGAGATTAATCTAGAATATGATCTGGCTCTCAATGACAGCTGCCGAGACACCGTTAATTACTTGGCAACAGATTTTCTACTGGTGTTTAATAGCCAGGCGGGTAGTTAAAAATACTTTACAACTAAACTACATTTTACGTAAATAGCCCCAAAAACATGACCCGCAGTTAAAAACAAACACGTAGCAAACAAACAAAGTAAACCTACACCACAATGCCACCACTTTGTTAAAATTTTAATAAGTATTCGGCCACTCCTTGGCTGTAACCCAGACAAAGTCAATGATAGTTTCACTCAAAGGCAAGTCTTTGTTAAAGTGTTTTTGAATGTTAAACAGGTTCGTTTACCTGCAGCGCTTGCATAGATAACGTTTACAGAATGGCCGCAGCGCACACGCCACCGGAAACCTGATAAGGGAGGCGGTGACGTATGAACTATAAATTAGTGGAGCAAAGTGTGCCGGGCTGTGGTGGAAAACTGCATTGTGGTAGGTACCGCCCGCGCTGGCTCACGCCACATTCTCACTTGCTTCAACTTCGTCACGCGATGCAGGACGATCTACTTTGCATAAAATGCTCGCAAAATAGAACACAAACAGGGAATATATTTTCTGTTACGTTAGGTATTTTTTTTCTGTGATACGGACTTTAAAATATTATGTGAGTAAAATACATGTCCGTAAATCAAACTTAGTTAGAGATGTTTCAGTGTTGCAGAAACGGCGGATGTAATACGATTAACAAAAGAAGTATGGAAAGTGAGAGGCAGTTAAAACGGACATTTTAGGGAAATATATGGATATTGGTTATCATAAACTTACGACGGTATCAGAGGAATGTGATTAGTTACAGTTTTGAAAACTATGTATTAATAGGTATGAGTATAATTATTAAATTGCTATAAGTAAATTTATTAAGAGTGATGTGTGTTGTAGTGAAAATGAGCGGGTATAGATGTAGGAATTTGCATTAATTATGTCACGTACAAAGACTGAATTTATGTATATGAAAATTAATGATTTGATTTGTTATTATGTTAGATTACAGAGGAACTCGCCCAATACCTTCGTGTGAAGAGCAAATCAATCATAAATTCTGTCATTGTTGCGACTCGCCCACGGCACGACGACCGAAAATTATGAAATGTTGTATGCTACTTGTACACAAATTGAATAGTTTATGAGACTTTATATCATTCATTAAGACAGTTACCTGGCAGCCGCTGTTTATACCAACCATCAATGACTAAGAAACGATACTATTAATTAGGTAGGTATATAAAGTATTAATTAGAGAGACTATGATGTTTATCAAAGTAAACAGTTGGTAAAATGATGATTTAATTTATTTACGCACCTCTCTTTCTACATCCTGTGGAACCTTTTTTGTTTTTAACTTCTTGTGATGTTTGTTAGATATTTTTCATTTTTGCTTTAATGGCCAAATCCAACATGACAATTAATCAATCAATATAAAGCAAAAAAGTTACCAAAGTTGTTTTACGGGCCAATTTGAAAATATCTAAGACTATAGTTAAATATATTTTACCGGAAATCACTGATAGCTTTTTTGAACCGGGAATCACTGATAGCTAATTCTCGAGCATATGATCTTACCATCGGTTGAGATAAAGGTGAAAGGTGACCATAAAGAATTTAAAAAAATATCAAAGTATAATAATTATACAGTCAAGTAAGTAATAGTATGTCTTAGTAGATACGGTTCTTTTCCCAAAGGTTAAGAGGGAGCTTTATTAATGAGACTCCCCTGTCTGTCTGTCAGTCTGCATGCCAAAGGTCTCTAGCTCGTAAAGTTTCCAAACTTGAAATTAATGTTGACCATAAAACAAATATAATGGTTTTCTTATTATTTACAATGGCTGAGAAGGAATCTGGATAAAAGTTTCGAGCCCTAGCATGTAGGGTGTCGTCATCTAGAACTCATGGAGTTATGGTACAAACATGGATTTAAATAAAAAAAAATCTTTCAAATTTTATAAAGAAATGGAGGGCCTTCAAAGTGGTTTAATTTAGACCATTTTTATAACGAACTCTATCTCAAAAACTAAACTTAGTTAAGAATCTGAAATCGGTATATTATTTCCATATACTAATATGTACGCGTCAGTTTTACTTTTTTTCATACTGAAAACCCCCATTTATTTATATAGTAATTAAGCTGTGATGAAAACTCACAAATATTTTTATACTTCTTTAACAGTAAGTTGTGATGCAGATCCCTCAAGAGGCCTGCATCACACTGGGCCGGTATTATAAGATTCGTAGCGTTCTACGCCGTAGCCTCGTAGTACTCTAACATACTACAGTTTAAACCACAGAAATAGATCTGTAGTAGGTACGATTAAGGGCGCGATATAGAATTCAGTATGCTACTTTGGGTGTTTTATACGAACCTCATGAGAAATTATACGGCTTTTTCATTTGTTATGGACACACTGTTCGCATGGAAGTTGTGCTAGTTGATTCGTCGGAGCCACAAATAATGAAGAGCCAATAAATACCTTTTTTTTCTGAGTCCATAATGCTGCCAGAGTGACATACGTTATTAGACTGTTGCATGCCAAGTAATAGCTATAGTCTACCCAAATTAATAAAACAAATAAATAGAAAAGTATGAAAACATTTAAATTATTTTAAATAAAAATAGAATAAAACACAAAAGTTAAATATCAGCGTCATCATCCTTGAAATGGATGTTTGGCTAAATTCCATTCATTTATTAATTTCGTATCGATGGCTTATTGACTCTTAGATAATGTTTGCCCAATGGGAGGACACCTCCACAGCCCTGTAAGATGCATATTTGAGGTCATATTGTTTTAATTTTATTAAGTGCCATATTTAGCTCAGGGCACTACACTCACATTTCACATCTAACCTGTCCTTTACCCCACATTTGGCCAGGTTACTTTTGCAATGACCTGCTTGGGTACGGAGTTTATAGAGCGATTTCCGAATTGGCCCCTGCAGTTCGTTACCATGATGCAGGTGTTCCACTGGGGTAATATAGTTTGTGGGTGTGGGTTATTTTTTGTGCCAAAGTTGAAGTATCGCCTCCTTTACGCATCTTTTTCCGAAGGAGTTGTAAATTAAATATCATTTTTGAATTCCATTCAAAATTATAGTTTAATATAGTATGTAAACAAAATTATAGTATATTAGTATATTAGTGTAATATCAGACATGTATTAACAGCTTCTAAAAAAAATTTTAACTGTTTGAACATGAACATTTTAGGGATATGATCAAGAAAATGGGTCTCTGTCACTAAACCTACGCTGTCCATCCATCCGTGCTACCTTAAAAGGATACTGAATATTTAGTTTGACTAAACTAAATATTCAGTATCCTTTTTTAGACTTCATGAAGCTTCATGGAATTGAATTTTTCCAGATATAATATGTTGTTCTGGCAGATTGCATAAAAATAACGTTAAATACAAGGTACTTTTTTACTAAATATTTATTAGTTTCCATTCGCACTCGTCCGGCTTGTAACTACATTTGTCATTCGACAAGTAATATGTTACAAGGATTAAATTTACATAAAAATAATCACAATTAAGATCTAGTCATGTTTCAGTAAAGCGGTGGGTACTTAATTAAAGCATCATATGGAGAGAACACAAATGTAAAATATCTTGTCGGTGTACCATTTGCCTACATTATTCACGACCAATTAAACTATTAATAATCCACCATTAAAACAACTGGTATCAAGGAGTGTCAATATGTAGCTACATATCTCCTAGATGCCAGTTGTTTCATTTTCATCGTATGACGTCCTATTCCAAAATATACTTCCTATTTAAACCGATTTCTATTCCTATTACAACTGATAGAAATTATTTAGAATAAAAAACAAGTTATGAAGAAAAAACACAACATCAAAGATGTCACATTTCCAATATTCTCCTTTGGCTAGTTTTACTGAGTATCACGGAACATATCGAAACGTCATAAGAACTTTTGCAGGGTCGTCGGTACCCGGGATGTAATGTAGGTAAGTGCGCTTGAAAGGCCGAGGTCGAGTTCGGATAAGAAACAATCTTACCTACTAGCTTCCTTCGCTTATAGCTAATTACACCGATATATCTATACGTTCACTAGCAGCCTACAGGAATTCGTGCCTTATCGCCATCGTAAACTTTGCCAACCCATCTCCACTTTCGGCAAAAGTCGGCTAAACGACACCTTGTCATTACAACGAAGTAAAATCGAGTCCAGTCCCCGATTATCGTATATCCGTAATATAAGCTCATCAAACACTAAGACCACTTGATCTTCTTACTTGCTTATCTAAACAGCCCGAGAGCCTACTGGCCTTAAATTCTAAGTACTTTATATTACACTATTTGGGTTACCATTGCGTAATAATTAACAATATACCGTCAAGCTTATATATACCGGAAGAGGTATTTTTAAACCTACGGCATACAACAAAAACAAATGACAGTGAAGTTTTACATTTGCTGTTACTAACCTAAATACCGTGCTACAAACAAAGTCAACAGCCCCTGACATTAATGTAAATTACACGAATAAACATCATTTCCCAAAGGAAAAGCACTCTTTAACTAAGCAACTTACACAAAGGTCTTGACGTGGTCCCGACCGCCTTTACAAGTGACTCAAAGGAAATTACTTTTGGCGTTGCCGGCTCTTCCTCTATAAGACTCTATGCCCGGATTATCCGTAACGACTTATAGAAAAACGTACACGAGGCGGGCTAATAAATCGATTGTCCCAGAAACAGGAAGCGCTTACGTATCATCTTATCGTAACGTACATTCTTTATGTCACCTCTTTGCGGTAACGGATACCTTGCCAGCAAAGTATCACGGATAATATTGAGAATTTTTAGCACAAGATTACGTGTCACACTTTTTTCAACTTTGATATAGTTATAGATTTCTTGCTTCGTAATTTTTGTTGTCATAAGTGTAACTAAAGACATACATATCTTTTTTTAAGTAAGTTAATGAGCGCTATAATATACACACAAAAATATAACATTCTAATTCTGTGATTAAGCGTCACTTAAATTCACAATTTAAAGTATTTGAAGGTTTGCAATAAGCGGTTTAATTAACGGGTTTTCGAATGGAAACTAATTATAAGCTAGGAGGCAGACGACAGAAGCTATTTCTCAAACGTATTGATCACGACGAATAGAAAGGGGCCGCCGTCGCCGACGCGACGGCAGCACGCATCAGATGTCCAATGCCGAGTCACGTACCTACCTACTTATATATTCTAACAGTAGCCTTAAACTTTCATACAAAACCCTGCTTGATGCGGGTTCGGGACCCATCAAATCTACCTCGCCAAGGAGGACAAAGCGAAAGCTCGAATATCTTTAGGAAATCTTCACTTCTTTAAGTTATATGATATTTCACCGGAGATTTACTCGGAATAGTCAGGTCGAACCCTTTTATTTCTTTAAGTTTTATCGTCCCATTTATCCCGAAATAGCTGTGTTTACTTTATATGTAGTAAACAATTATTTTTGTGAATATCTATTTGGGAAAAACCTAGAAAGATGATATGTTGAAGTTTAATTTTAACCAATGGAGATAAACAGTATTATTTTCAGATTTTACCTTTTAGTTGGACACGTGGATACAGATGAAAGCTGATGAAATACATTCTTGTGAGCTAATTGTCCTATGGGGACATCTGCTATCTGCAACAAGACAAAAATATACAATTATTTTGCATTTTGGTATGAGTGCAGGGATATCATGCAATCATCAATGCAATTCAATAGGTGTAAACATGACGGTATTTAATAATAGCAAATTGATTTAAAATATTTTAAGAAAACAATAAATTAATATTTTAATAAAACAAAGAAAAAATATATATCTAGTGACAATTCCGCCTAATTTTCCTGCTTAGCCGACGTGACGACACAAAAATCACGCAGCCAAACTGGAACATTTTTTTCGACGCGTTTCGCTTCTGCAAGAAGCATGCTCAGGAAATCTTGACTCTACGAGCGTACGACTGTCGATCGGGCGCTAATTATTACCAATATTATTATTAAATATGGATTTTCGCAAAGTAACGCCTGAATCTATTCATTATGATGGAATTTACATTATTCCGCCTAATTTTCTTGCTGAGCCGATGTAACGCAATAAGCGCCATGTAGCCTAGCCGGAAGAATTTTCGTCGCGTTTCATATAAACTTTTAATGTGTACACCTTATCCAGTGTCGTAGAATAAACTATTTTGTATTGATTAATTTGTAATTCTCATGTAATACGCATTTTAAACCAAAAGCTTGCTTGTGACCTGTCACCAAAGAATGTCTCGCGTCACCTCACTCAACCCTCTGGCCGTAGGTCACGCGCTACCGTATACATTGTACAAACCGCTGACATTTTGACGACCACGGCATGCACAAGTATTTTGATATGTAAGTACATGTACGAGTATATGTTATCATATTTTTTATAACCTTGTACAGTTCTACTTTAGGGTATAAGAACTGTATCTTCCTGTGTGATGTCATATTCAATTATTATTTTTTTATCTTTCTTTAAATGTTTATTTTGTATATAATTATATGTTGTTGAAACAGTAGTGGTAGCCGTTCGGTAACAGCTAAAGACTGCCGTGCTGCAGATGCAAGGTTCAATCCCCACCGCCAGCCGGCTGGAGCTTCACCTTATGGCAGAAGGATATATTGCGAATGCGCGCTTGGTTAGATGCCATCATCAAGTAGAAAATCTGTCGCCAACCAACTGTTTGGTTCCACAGTCCTTGAGAGTAAGTAAGTAATACCAAAATTACAGGCACTTGAGATACTTAACAACTGGATGCCTCACAGTGGTAGACGTAGTGCAGATCGTCACTTGTGACGAAATGCATCAGTTATAAACAGAGGTTTACCGCTTAACCTTAGGTGTGTCTAGCGTGTATTCCATCACAACCTCAAAAAGGCTTATAAACCTGAAGGTGGTAACAAGCTAGGCGAGCATACTTTAATGCCCTACTACGAATACTATGCACGCAACTGATAAAGTGAGATTGGAAAGGGTTCAATAATTAACTTTGTTTCAGTATAAATACTGATTGTGCCATTGCCCGTGGGGTGCCGGGTTAGAATATCACCCTTCATATCTACCTATAAGTGGGCAGCAGCGCTTTCTGAAAAACTTGTATCACCCACTGCGATCCCCAAGACGACTACCAAGCGTGAGCATTATGGCAATACCATATATATCATGGGGGAGGCTGTGTTCAACAGTAGTCATTCCGGCAGATACAGTACAGTTACAGTACAGTTGGATACTAATTGCTTTGACACATTTGTAGTCCCTAGGAAAAGGCTGATCAAACTTTTGTTCAACATAGCTCAAAACTATCAAATGCATACTATTTTTCAAATGGAATGAATAAAATTGGGTAGGCTGTTTTAGAAATACGATGCAGAGACAAAAACTCAATCTTATATAGAAATATATATTGTTAGAACCAGAAGTGGAGTTACTTTAAAATAACACGAGTTAGAACAAGAAATACGTTTTTATTTAACACATCAGTAGTCACGTTCAAATATTACACAAAAACAAATATACTTGAAAAACAATTATGCCTTTAAAATTTATTCCTTTTAACAATATAAATAAAATTACCACCACCCGACACTGGCTTATATAGGTTTCCCATCCATTGACAGTGTTGCCTCTAACAATAAATATATAAACTTTGTCGGTCGAGAGTTATAAAAAATAAACTAATATTGCACAGCGTTAGCATAATATAGTTATTTCAGGGGGTAGAGGACTAATATACGACCCATCTTCAGCTACTCCCGCGAGAATTAAGCTCGAGCAATGCTGTCAGGACTTAAGAAACACGAATGTTCTTATTTTTCACATACAATTATCATTAAAAAGCGATGAAATACGAAACAAACAATAATGATTTTTCTTATAGGTACTTAATTATTGTTCTGCCATTAAATAGTTTGAACGTAAACTAGAACTAACAATAACGTTCGAGCTGAAAGTAGGTAGAAGTCATACGCAAGGCTCCACTCGAACTGTGATAGGATTCCAGACGAGCGACATGACCTACATGCTTGAGATGAAATTCTTTTGTCGCGCACCGTCCCCTATGACAGTTAAAGTAATACAATTGGAGCACAAAGTTTCAGCTCGAAGGAGTAAGGTTCCGGTAGTCGAGAGGAATAGGCATCCGGTGCGAAATCGGAGGACGTGGATTCGATTCCCGTGCGGAACAAATAACTTTGTACTCCAACGTACTTGTAAATGTTCTTTGGTCGAGTATATAGATGCATACTAGAGACTAGACCGTGGACGCTGCGGACAAACATACGCAATGGTCGATCCAATGTTGGATTAAAATACTAATTGATAGAGGCAATGCTGCTCTCGGCACGTATGTTTAAACTCTCGCAGCATATGTGCGTATAAGTGTCAAAATTCCTGGCGAGCAAGACGTCTGAATGGGTATCACCTCTTGTCCTTTAATTCAGCCATCTTACTGCACTGCATTGAAATGGTGAGAGGATTGAAGAACAAGGATAAATGTCTAATTTCGAGAGTTATTTAAAAATTCTATTTAAAGTTACTCTGAAAGCTATTCATTTGTTATATAAAGGACAATGACCCAGCATGGCGCATACCACCCTTTATTCTTTTTTTTATATGTTGCAAATTTTAAATAAAACTGTATAGGAAATGTTTTTGTTATAGCATAATGGTGTAAATAGCTCTACCATGTCCCTCTAAAATGCTATTGAGTTAACTAAACAAGCGAACAATGAATGTTCTAAATAAACAGATCGTGATAACATCTGGCTGCGGTGACAAATGCGGCGGGCAGCCGACTCCTTCCGGCGGGACCTGAGTCTCACGCAACGAAACCGCCTTTCCGGTCATATAAGCCGCCGCGAATATAGCATTTTACGACCTTACGACGTTATCATCGTAAATTTTCACTAAAATTTACGCCGCGGCTTTGCAATGTTTTGTTTTTGAGACCGATAATTTTATTTTCTATCTACGTGGTTCTAAAATGTAGCTGCCAGTACATAACAAAATGGTACATATTTATGTTGAAATGTTCAAGTATTTAATATTATAAAATTTAATAATTAAGTTTTCTTATGTTAAGGTATTAATAGTGTTTTTTTTATGTTATTGTGACGGAACAAGCTCGAGGCCCACCTGATGTTAAATTGGACTCTGCACTGACTGACTGATTCTGCTAAATAAAAATGTATTTCGTCACAAGTCACGAATTGCACTGCGCCCGTCACCTTGATACATAGATGTTAAGTCTGATGTGCCTGCAATTTCACTGGCTCTCAAGGACTGCTGCCGGAACATACCGTTAGGTGCTTAGCGACAGATTTACTACTTGAGGGTGGTCGCTAGCCAGGCGGGCATTCGCAAAATGCCTTTCCACCATGCGGTGAAAAGCCCATGCCCGCGGCGGGATTCGAACCACGGACCTGCTGCGTGGCAGTCCATAGCCAATGTCACTGAGCCATCACTGCTTCAATCAGTTGCTCATAAAGAGCGCACACAATATTATAAATAGATTATAAGTAGATTATAGGCCAGAGATTTCACGGTCTATCTTGTCCTTACTCAGAATATTCAAACATTTCACTAGGCAAAACTAAAAAACTATTACTATCCAACTGACTCTGAACAACAGTTAATTTAACATATCATAGAACATATAATAATACTTATGTCAGTTTGCCGAGACGTCAAAGTTTCAGGAGCTTTTGTTTATATACTCATACGAATTACATTATTTATTCGTAGATATACTCGTACAACAAAGAATACTAAGGCCGTTGTCGTTTTTGCCTTCTATAAATCTAATATAATAGTAAAATAATCAATTTTTACACTGAATTGCTTTCAAACAACGTAAAAGTTTTAATTCGGAACGTGTTACAGCATAATAAAGTGGGATCACTAGCCGTTTGGATGGGGTAAACAAAACTGTTGAAGCCAACCAACATTGTTTGGAATCAATTTATACGAAGTTAGCATTCCAAAAGCGCTCGCAGCGCTGAAAGCATCGTCGTTTGTGTTGACACATGTCATATTCGAATGAGTGACCGCTAGTGGTGTTGACAACTGTGTGTTGACGTGATTCAAAGGGCAAAACTGTAGGTCCTAGTTGATATCTCAGGATTAAAGTCTTCAAGCCATGCTACACACTTTTTAACTGGCTTTTACACTAGCTGATGCTTACATTAGTTATACGATAGTAATAATATAAACTTCGTGAATGTACGTTAACGGTTGCATTTACTGACCATTACTTTGAACAAACGCCTCTCCCATTAGGGTGGGTTTGCTATAATCCCCCAATTAGGGCATTATGTCTTGGGGATCGCAGTGTAAGATGGCAGTTCTTCAGAAGGCGCTGGAAACATGACTCACCGGCACCCCACGGGGGTTACAAACAAGGGACTGATAAATTGATATCGATACAAACATTTATCGATATCAGACAGTATCAGACTCACTTAAGAATTCTCATGGCAAAAATGTAGTAAGTAGGTACGTCCATGCCTTGCGTTTCTGATTTTTAATTCCATGAACCTGTCTGAATATCGTCACATCAATCTGTTTAGCATGCCCGTAAAAAATATAATTTCCGTCTACGTTTACTTACGTCATTCTTTATCACAAATAGCAAATCAAACGTTGGAACCTAAGTGCCAGAAGGAAGTATCGTTTCGCCTTTTCCGCTTCTAAGTTCACGCAACGACGCTGTGTATTTTGTACATTAGTGATATATAACGATACAATTTACATTTATTACCAGATACTTAGAAGTAACATTGAAGATCGTTTTAAAAATAAATTATGAAATAATGTTAAACAGTACTAAAGCTTTTGTCTTCATTCACTGTTTAACATTGCAACATTGGGCACTTCTCATAAGTACCTTTAAATAGTTATTTGTTATACAAGAGTGCAAAGTTGCTTTTTAACCGCGTGTTCAATTTTGATGACCAAGCAAGCAAAGGAATGAATCACGAGCGCAGCGAGTGATTCAAAATTAGAATCCTGAGCGTTAGCGAGGGAATCAAAAGAGCACGAGGTGAAAAATCTTTGCACTCGAGTGCAACACGTAACTTTTCATTCCACCTCAGCGAGGAAAGAAAAAATGCCGCGTAAAGAACCGCGTACAAAGCAAACTGAAAAAAGAACACCAAGAAGGTTCCGACTCTGAGTTTTTAACAAATTAAAAAGAAGTTGTATGATATATTCGGCACCATAGAGGTGGCAGTAAATAGGTTTAATGTTTTTTTAATTCACAAACTTAGTGCACACGATGTTCTAAATTCAATTTACTTTATCCTCTAGAGAATAAAAACGGCTTTTCCACTCAGATATTGAAGATTAAAAATACTCTTTCCGAGATGGTGGGATGAAAAAATCTTTATTATTTGCAAAAAGAGTATATTTTACAAAATTACAAATCTACGAGAGGAAAAATTTAAGTCCTATGCGTGATTCGAAACCGCGCCCATCGACTCCTTTAGCCGGGGTATGCTCTGACCAATTGAGCTAAGATGACAATTAGTCATTACTAATTTTTTTTCTATCGTTCTTCAACCATCGTATTGGGATGGTGCGACATCTATAGTTGAACTTACGTTGTACTACAAACAAGACTAATTTTGCAATAAGCTTTAAACTTGATAATGATGAGGCAATTTCAATATTTTTATGTTTGCAATAACGCATGCTCTGCGGATTATATATAAATATTATGAGCGTTAACATCAAGCGTTACTACAATTTTCTGGTTCAACATTTTTATATATTTATAAAAGTTATTTATGAAATGACAAGACCAAGCATAAATTTAGAGGGCCTACATTGCGTGGTTATTTTTGTAATTACTTGAAGTAGGAAATCTATTTATTTAGATCCTTTTCTTAATTGTTAAGGTACGACGCAGTGGCCAGGAAGGTATGGCAGTACTCCACGTAGATGGCCTTCTGTAAAGACAATAATTATGGTACTAACCAGTTGCTACGCACACTGTGCACAAACGGGGCGCACGATATCTTTGAGGGGTCTATTTTTCAGGATGCGGTACCAATCCATCCACTGCAGTGCACGCTGTGCATTTATGTAGACCCACGGGTGTATTAGTATTAATCAAATTCTACCGTCCCGAACGGTGGTTTTGTGACGAACCACAATAAATATTGAAATAAATGTAAATATATAAATATAATTGCTAGCAAATGGGTCATAGCTGGGCTGAAATAATTACAAGTTTTTGATTGATTACTGTGTTACTATATAATATTTGTAATTACTGCTATTTTTGCGTTGATTGATGCTATAGAGCTGAAGTATTCTGTCTTCAAAATGATCTAAAAATAAGTGATTTCACCAATTTAGTATATATATGACACTTTACTATAAAGGCGAAAGTAATCGTGTATGTTTTTTTCTTATTTTGCCCATGTTTTCTTCAGGTCTTGGATTTAAAAACATAAGATTGAGGATACCTGTTATCCGAATGAATTGGGTGGTGCCTGAGTGAGCGCGATAACCATATCACGCGAGCGAAACCGCGGGAAAAACATTGTAACTCATATAAATTTTATATAGCAATTTCCCCGATACAGACTCCGCCAGTGGACCACAATATCGATTTATCGATAGACCGTACAAACAAAATAATCTTCAACGATGTTTCATAAAGAGGGGTGTGTGTGAACTTACATGTCAGTGCAGTTTGATTTGTAAAGATAATCGCTATGATATATTGCAATGTCTTTTAGCACGAGTTTCAAGACATTGTAGATGTCAATGACATTATCAATCACAGATAGTCATGTGTTTTTTTAACCGATTTAAAAAAAAGGAGGAGGTTCTCAATTCGTCGGTTTTTTTTTGTGTTTGTTACCTTAGAACTTTTGCGTCGGGTAACCAATTATTTTTTTTTTTTATTTCAAAGCTGATGCTTGTTGTTTGGTCCTATTTAAATTTCATCAAAAATGGTCAAGCCGTCTTTGAGTTACACTCCAATAACTGAAAAATATTTTCCTATCTTGATGATATAGTCGTTGACAATGAATGACAATCGATCCCGTAAGTAGTAAGGGTCACTATAAAGAGTGAAAACATTGTAATATTTATTTGGCTCAACGAATAAGCATTGCAATTCAACGGGGCAATGCTGCCAGCATGTTGGGCACGCTGCCAACTGGGAGTGGGCTGGAGCATTTGGACTGCCTATGAGTCTGCTATGACTTATAGGTTGTCTAAATGCTTTTATTGTAGTAGCTGTAGTGTTGTATATAGTTCATAGTATTTTGTTTAATAAAGGCATACAGCCGGAAAAAAAAAATACAAAAAAAAATATTTTCAAACCAAAAAACTTGAACCGACTTCAACACTCAAAAGTATGAAATAATTTGTCGAAGTTGGTACCATGCGCACAATATTGTGATAATAGCTACTTTTGAACTATCATGGTACCGACTTCAATAAGTTATTGCACACTTTTAAGTGTTGAAATCGGTTCCATTTTTTTGTAGTGTCCGACCGAAAGTTTCGGTTTCGGTCAAAATTAGCCGAAACTTTTGCCGAAACCGAAACTGATTTTTGATTTGGTCGAAGATGTTGTTCAGGCTAGCCTAGAATTACTGGTTCTCAAGGACAAGTGGCGGAACACACCGTTAGGTGCTTGGCGACAGATTTTCTGCTTGAGGGTGGTAGCTAGCCAGGCAGGCATTCGCAAAATGACCTAGCACCATGCTGTAACGACTGTCATCGTAAGACAACAACCGGGACCGACGGCTTAACGTGCCCTCCCTAGCACGGAAGCGCTCAGTAGTAATGTCACCAGCGGTCACTCATCCAAGTCATGACCGAGTTGGACGTTGCTTAACTTTGCTGATCGGTTCAGAACGGCTAAGCAAACTTTGCTAAGAGCGCTTCGAATGTCGTTTCTGTACTTGTATGATTTATATAGTTGAATATAGAGAGAGTGTAACTTTGTTTTGTTGTTATTAACAAACCAAATCACATGTAAAAAAGAGATTGTAAATGAAAAATGTAAAATGTTTCATTTGTTAAATTACGTTGTATAGGTTAACTTATTCTACGATTTTTTTTTTACTTTCATATATAACTCTTCTGAGTACAAATACAAATCAAAACATAGTTAATAAGATTTCAAAATACCAATACTTAGTATTTAATGAAACAGTATCAATCAGTAATTTGATTTTTTTATAACAGATAAACATTTTCATATGAGAACACAATTTAAAAAAATAAAAAAATATTTTTTATATTCATTAAATCAAGTATTACAACAAAATTAATATACTGTGTTTCCATTTCATGTCGTAATTAATGAAGAATAAAGGGTAAGTGAACAAAATTACAGTATTTTAAAGAAAATGATACTTGAACACGTGAGTTTCGGTTTCCGTTTCGGTTTCGGCCGAAACTGAACCCACGGCTGAATATTCAGTTTCGGTTTCGGCCGGAAAACCAGTTTCGGTGGGACATTAATTTTTGGTTACATTTTTTTTCATTCTTTTTTGTGAGTACCAGTCACAGGCAGCAGTGGATTTACATTTTATTAGAAAGCTTGTCTGCGTAATTGTAATAAAGCTGTATTGTATGTTCTTTTACAGATTGCGTCATCAAGTCTTTGTTTACCTGGTTTCCATATTCTGCATTGCATTTATTCTGTTTGTATTTTGCATATTTCATGGGCCAGTCTGTTCTTCTCCAAAAACCTTTTAAAGTCGATTCCATTTGATTTCATAAATGTTTTTGAACCAACTTCCAAAACGTTCTTATTCAAACTGTTTTTTTTTTATGTTTGTTACTGGAATACTTCGCCAATTATGAATTTATTTAAAATTGAATAAACCTACAAGTTATAGTACAATTTAAATTTCATCAATATCGGTCGAGTAGTTTTTAAGTTACAGTTACTTAATTGAGGTCAGTTTTTGCATACCTGGTACATTTTTTTAATACTTTTTACTAAGTACGTTCTGCTTCTCTCAGTATTTGGTTTTGAAGAATCTATATTGTTTAGATATTAGCTTTAAACAGTTAGTTTTTATTACCAAGAAGAAGATGTTAGACTTAGAACTTCAAATTAAGATTTCTTTTTTTTTATAGATTCATATACACGCAACAACATGCGGTGAGAAACTGATAGTCTATTTTAAGACATTTTGCATGGCTTGCTCCGAGGGGGAGCGGAAACGCGTGGGTAAAGGCATACTTACGAGTATTTTCATATTCATGGGAAAAATATATCACACCTTGATTCCCAGATAGGGATACATTTTTTTTTATTTCGCTAAGCCTTATCACGTCCTGTTATTTATTCTAGCCACTAATAACAAAAGAGGAAAATCGCGAAACAACACCGGTGTTGAGTAAAATGTAAATAAGAAAACTCATTTTTCATTCCGCAGAACTAATTTCCAAAGTGTCACTGCCGACTCTGATGGCAGTTTGAAAGTAAAAAGAAACACCATTTGTCATAACTGGAACTGACCATCAATAAAAAAAACACTAGATATTTCTCATCTTCTAACCTTTATTATATGACTTCGGTTGTGTACAAAATACCTTTTCCAAATTTAAAATAATTATAACCGGTTGATGCCAAACACACGTAGGAGATTCTTGTTGTTAGTGCAACAATTCTCTAATTAGGCCTCTAAAATATGGTAATGAGCATTATTCTGCGCCAAATTTATAGCAATTACCTGGTATGTAGTACAACGTCAGTTGAACTATATATGTCGCTTCATTCCCATACGATGGTTAAAGGATGAGAGGAAATATTTGAGTTATGAGTCGTAATGTCCTGTTGGCTTAAATGGAATAAAATCAGATCATGTGATGGCGTGGATGGCAAAAGTTGGAATCCCGCATATGGCTATAATTTTTCCTCTTTTAATTTTGTAATATCTTACTAATACAATTTTCACAAATCTACTTATATATAGTGGTGTTGCACATTTTGCCCATAATATAGGACTTTGCCACCTAACGCGTATACTACCAATAAAAGTATTTCCGGGAAGGGTTGACATCAGTAAGCATCGGGACATAGAACCGAAATGAAAACTTTATGCAATAATCAATTTATATAACAAATATGTTCTTGTGTTGTTGCCTATTGTGTCAATAGTGGTAACAGATTATCCTCTAATATATTCTTGTTTCGCGTTCTGTGTATTGTTAGAGAAAACATATTTCACGAACTACACAACGTAGGACAAGGGCTTCGATGTGGAAACTCCATAAAATCTAAGTTTGTATAAATTTGTCATAATGCTTCATACATAGGTGTTCATGTATATTGAGTATGTATGTATGTATTTTGAGTCTGGTTCTGAAAGCCAGTGAGCGGAAATGTGGTGACGATGGCGACGACGAAATTGCCAAATTCCTGCGACATTGAGTCACGTGCAGAAAATCAACTCATCTTATTTTGAGAGAACCGCCAATAAATACTTGGTGCATTGACGTATTTAATGAGGACGAGTGAGATTGGTTCTTTTGATAAACAACTTGTATATCAAAATAGATTTAGCACGACCAAGTTAAACACCTAGCTTAGCGTCACACTAGCTCATATCACTTCTAGTTGTGGCAGTACAAATCGGATATTCAGGTCACTTCTTGTGCATATCGCCTCCAAAAATCATCACGCTATCAATCAAATTTAATAGAGGCAATCCTACTGTCATTTACCGATAACATTGTCAGACTGTGGGTGGATGCTGTAGTGACGTGATTCACCACGGTTTTAATCACTGTCGGCACTTTACACTATAGCACTCAATATAAACTCAGTTTCTTGTGTGTCGCCTTCGGAGGTCGGTAACAGACTGCCGAATCTACTGCCGTGTCTTGTGACGTAAGCTTCGAAGGCTGAGTCACAGTATCTCAAATGACTAAAGACTAGTAGCGACCACAGACTAGAATAACGTCGATAAAGTGTTGCAAGTCTCGTAGTAAACTAACTCCGACAAATATATTAATTAATACATATTATATTATTAGAAATGTATATCTTTAATATATCTATATCCTACAGATGCTTACAATTTTCTGTAAGAAATGCCAAAAGTACTTAGCTGATATGGTGTTTGAACAAGAATTCTCTGTAGCTCATGTCCCGAGACATTTTTGGCCAGACGGAGATATTTTTTGTGAGGCTACATGGTTTTGCTAGAGCTCCTGATACGGACCGTGACTTTCAGCGTGGTATTATATAGTATTCTACCATACTGTAACTACCGTACTGCTGAACATTTACGTTTCACTTAATACACTATATGGTTTTTGGGAAAATGCTAACAACCTAATGAAGTCAACCGAATCATTTCAATCCTAATATATATGTTGAGTTATAAATTTTGAATATTCCGTTCTTTTTAATTTCTCCATAGAAAAACTATATACGTGGTAATAAGCTCTATAGAACGTTTGATGGACGCGTGGCTCAGCGCAATCGTGCCGGTTATGGGCTCTCTAAGCTCGCGGGAATCATTGTTGCTATTTCGATTGCAACGAGACAGACCTAAAAAGTGTCACAAAGAAGTTGATGTTTTATGTTAAACAGAAGTGAGAATTCATTATATATTGCTAGTATCTTTGCAATGGCCCTGTATTTTTTTAAATATTTGTTACCAATAAGGTGGAAACATACGTCTGTGGCGCTAAATTCAAAATTAAAACAGTTTGTGTAGATTTTACTTAGCTAACTTTGGTAACCGTTCTACATGAACATATAATTCGCGAGTTTGAAATAATATTCTCATGCCTATTCTCTCGAAATCTTATTAAAAACCAATGCAAATGATTCCATAAGTTACCCTTAAAACATTCAAAAAGATTTAAATAAAAGTTATTTTAACAAATGTAATCAATTTCAGGAGAATTAAAAAAATTTACTGTCTTTAAAAATATTCCCAGAATCTTTACCAAGAACAATAGTTATTTATCTTGCAACAACCAGAAAGTGTTTTTAATTTTTAATTTACTGTGTGAAATTACAGTCTTAATTCAGTTGTCAGTGCTCATCTTAAATAAAGTACGTAACAACTGAATTTATGAATTATTAATTATTTACCGAGCGAGAACTTAGTTTGAGCGAAGCGTCTCTGCTTCAACTTAGACAAAAATGCTTTTGTATGTCCAGTTGTTCATCTCTACAGGTCGCATTTCTCAACTGATTCTCACGAAATTTTGTGAGCAGGTTTGATAAGACCATACATTTTTTTTGTCGATACAGTTTTTGGAAAATTTTCAAAATGACGGAGATATACATTATAAGGTGTTGAAAGTAAGGACGCCTGCGCTTAATTTAATGGCAATGTCCTCATACGCACGTCAGTTGCCTAAAAGTAGTAAGCTCTCTCTCTCTCTCTCGTATATTCAATTATTTATTTTCCATTTTAGTAGCCAGAAATTTATTACCAAGTATGTAAAATTATTGTATATATAGGTACTACTTACCTACTTATTTCTGATACGACTAGCCTTCGCTGGGGCCTGCGTGTCATTGATTTTCTTGGATATAAGTCCAACATTTACATTACATATCTAGATTTTTGGATTTCTTGACCCATTCTCCAATTAGCAAGCGCAGTGAACCTTTATTCAATTGTTATGGCAACGGGCTATGCAAGGTCAGACTCGCTAGGTCTACAGCTCGGAGAGCCACTAGTTCTAGCAGGTACAATATTATTTGGCGTGAGCTTGAATATTACAAATCTTTCTTTTGAAACGAGTAAAAATGTAACGTACCTACCATACCTATTTCTGCCGCTAAGCAGTAGCAGTCGGTAGCTGCTTGCAGCACTTGTATAACGAACTGCATCTGTTACAGACAGAGATTACTGTTTAAAACCATGTGATCCTCGTGATAAAAAAACGTACATAAGTGTCTACGGAAAAAAGAACCAAAATTGTTTTCCAGAAAATATAATAGAAAAGGGGAACCAAATACCACCCAGCTACACAATTTACTTAACAAAGTACGGTCTCACAGCCCGTTAAAAGAAACACCTATTAGAGTTTTATGTTGAACCAACCAAATTTGGATGTCCTGCTTCAGGCAAAATGTTGCGCTAAGTTTTTTCTGCCTGTTGTCTTTTAATAAAGACTTATAAATATGAAATTTGAAAACCCGCAAAAGGTTCTACATTATCGTTATGTTAGTTAAAAGCTATCAGAATGTTTACGTGAACTCGTGATTTAATATTCAATGAGCATTATTGCATGCTTATTAGAACAAAGTTTGTTTGTTGTGCGTATGAAGAGGGTAGTCTCTTCAATCACTACTTTGTCCAAATTTAACGTTACAAACATAATTTTAAATATTTTTACGTAAGTGTGAATTTTTACAATGTACATATGTGAGATATGTCTCGATCGTGCCCTCAGTGAGTCAAATCCTCCTGAAGATGCTTCGTTTAGAAGCGTAACTAGTCGGATATTATTCCTGTTAGGCTGCGTGATGTTTGTGACATCACGTAGATAACAGGAAAATTAGGCGGAATTGTCACTAGATATATATATTTATACTTTTTAAGTGTTTTATTTAAATATTATTTAATGTTTTCTTAAGATACTTTTAAAAATATTTGTTATTATTTCTAATATTTTTATTTTTGCAGTGACGCATGCTCCCCGGACCATATTGCAAAATTACAAAGCATTGCAAGCAAAAAAAACATCCCTTTGGAAGGTTAAGAATGGAAGTAAAAACTTGAGTTATGCGTCATATATCATGTTGTGCTAGAGCATATCATATCATATACGGGTGGTTGCCGTGGGTTCGAATTCCGCACATGACTACAATTTTACCTCTCGGTGTAGTTTTATAATTACCAAGTATTATTCAAAACACCACTTTCTGTTATCTATGTTAACGCACAGAAAACCAATTATAATTACCTGTTTTGAAAAAAGAAATAAACACTACTATCCATCGGTTCTAACTACGTGAATGATCAGCTTGTTCATAAATACTACGTTTATATCCCGTAATGATATATCATTATGGTTCAATAAGTAGCGTATAAATCGCTTGAAAATAACTACCATTCAATCAATGACTCTGTTAGATATTGTTTGAAAGCTTTTTGTAACAGTTTATTTTAATAATTCCAATTACTTTGTAACAAATTGTGGCGGTGTAATTCGGCTATTTCGACAAACGCCCGTGACACGCGGCGACACCGATTTCTGGGTATAAAAGTAAACAATGTGAAAGTTGCGTGAAACAACACATTTTCACGGCTCTGACCGTTTTTGTTGCTTTATTGTATGTGCTCGCTCCACTAACCTGCCTTAGAATATAGTGGCGGACTGTAATTAGAACTAGAAAGGGCATTGTTTTATCTTATAGTTAGGCGTATTTATCACGGTAGTTAACGGCGAGTTGTTCAATACGGGTTAATTTACTAATCCCCACCGACGTGCCTCATTTTTGTGATTGAAAACATTTCTTCTCTGCATCCCTTTTGACTTCTCATAGAGCTCGTAATAGGGACTTGTGTAATAAAGTTCACAAATCCCCATCGGTTTAAAATCTTATAATAGGGGTTAAAGTATGAAATTATAACATTTGTGCTTATGAGAAATAGTTCTTTAAACCTAAATTGCTTTTTTATTGTTATAGGTGCTCTGAATTGACCCAGAACCTTGATGGTTTGAGATTTTTGAGTGATTTTTTTTTCACCTGGTACCTATGAGGTTGTACTCTTAAAAATGTGCAACATTCGATTATCGACTTTCAGTAGTTTTGTATTCAGCTTAGACAAGAAAGAAGTATTCTTGCAGCGGAAACAGCTTGCAGTATCAATGTTGCGTTTGGAGAGGGGACTGCTAATAAACCGCACACCGTGTGATTTTGGTTTAAACGTTGAAACTATCGGTAATTTTATACTTTAAACCCAATATTAACTCAAAAATACTAACTGGAGGAAAAATAATTTTTGTCCCAATTCCTCTTAGCGAGGGGTAAGGAAATGACAAGAACACAATATAATAGTTAACGTGTGTGAAAGTGACAGTTAATATCATAGTGTTTGTTTTCAGTTTTGGGATTCCTTTAACCAATAAATAAAATCAAAACGGATGAAAGGTGTGGAAGCTGACAATGTTACAGTTGATGTATTTTTCAAGTTTATGCCACAATTGACTGAAAACCTACGTGATAATAGGAATCTGATGTGACAGCTGTCAAACTGATGATTTTATGGTTTCAATTCAATTTCACTTTTCTTACAGCTGTCAAATTTAATTTCCGAGATAAAACCTTTCAAAGTTTGGCAGCTGTAATAAAAATGAAAATGAAAACCATATATTACGAAAGCGACCCTTAGTTTGACAGCTGTCACCCCTTTACAGCCGTTATGATATAATTTATTTATTAAAAGAAGTCAAAACTAAAAACAGACCTGAAAACTACGACATAAACTGTTACATCTAAGCCCTGTTCTGTGTCCATATCCTGTGTTTACCCTTCGCTAAATAGTATCAGCACTAAATATAGTTTTCTTCAAGTAAATATATTGTTGTTTATATTTTTAACAGTTTGCCAAAAAACAGGATATATTGAATTGAGCTGTATGTTTTTTTTCGTATATTGTTACGTGATTACTCCACCATTACTGATTACTCCTCCATTTATACGTGATTTTGATGAATATTTTTCGATCGGAACAGAATATTACCAAGTTAGTCCCATCTAAATTTCATCAATATCGGTCAAGTAGTTTTAAAGTTAGAGTCAAATCACGCAAAAATGATATCATATGTGGACGATTTAGAAGTATGGTCGACGTTGAATAGTATTTTAGGCCAGTGACAATGATGACAATGTAAGCCAGCAAGCATCACTAAAAAGTGTATTTTTTTACAAGGCACTGAGTTCCATCACGGAAAAGTATGAAATTAATGGTAGACATCATACCATGATAATATTACATCAAATCAGGATGCTACCGACTTCGACGAATTACCTATTTCATATGTTCTCATGTTGGAATTAAGTTTTTTTCCAGAAATCCCCACTATGTGCTCTATGAGACGTCATTAGGACTTAGTAGAAAAAAGTTCACACCGTTTATGGAGAATGTCAATGGGGATTAGCGGAATAACCTACTGACTCTCTGCCAAATTTGAAGTTCATCGAAAGCTTTCGTTGACGCTATCAGGTAACAAATGTCCAAGCGGCTAATACTGGGATCTTGGTTTTACTCGGGAAATAATCATGTTAGTTAATTAATAACAAACCGGATTTATATGATATAATGCAGTTCGCCAGGACAAGGATTCTTATGTAGTAATCATCGCATATTACGCTGTTTTTTATCTGTTTTATTTTAGTCTCTGAGGTATCAGTGACGCTACTACTATACTAAATAAACAAGACAAGACGGGACAAGGAATTACGGAAGCCAATTTTAATATATTTTCTATAATAAGTACCTCATAAACTCTGACTTTGCAAAATATTTGTATGAAGTAAGAGTTTATTTTATGTTTTTAATTTCTTCACAGAATAATAATTAGGTTATTTACAGTATATACCGTAGTGTATATACCTAGTACCGTAGTAGTAGTGGTATATACCTAGTGTAGCTGTCGATGTTATAAGGCCAATAAAAATTCTTTTCTAGTCATATGAATAGAATAATTGAGTAAACATTTTCGGTCCATTAGACTCAAATAAAAAGGCCGTAACAAGTGGCGCTATGCGATTACAGAATGAGGATGCCGTTTTATTACCGATTTATTTTTTATCGAAATTGAACCATAAAATAGGTTTTTTTTGTATACTTAAATTATTACTGATTTTTTTTATAACTGTAATACTAGCTTTTGGCTACTATCTCACCTGATGGTAAGTGATGAAGCGTCGAAGCCGTTGTTCAGGTTAATCTGTAATAGCTTTAAAGGATTGCTTCTGGAACTTTTTAAGGCTAGTTTGTTCATAGCGCTTTCCATACGAACTTAATTTAGTAATATTTAAAATAAAGTATTCAAACTTTAAACAATTTTACATGCGTATCCCTTAGCCTAATATATCTGCTTTTTATTCGCTAGTTTTTCGGGTTATCATTTATTATATCCCTAAATGTGAAATAAGAATAATATATACAAAACGAATTTTGAGTTAATTTTACGAAAAACTGGCAAACTAGAAGTAGGTATAGTAGTATTGGGGTCCAACGATATGCGTACTATATTTCACCGAGTTTGAATACTACGTCAGAATTCTTGTAAATGCTATAGTTACCCGCATGAGGGCGTTTAGATGGTAAAGACAAGACTCTTAATATCAACGCAACAATGTGGGCCTAATGTTCAGCAACACTGTACTTACCTTACTCTACACCTCCTTTCCCTGCGCTCATCACGACATTAGAAGTAACAGTATTTATATTATTAAGTCGGAAACTATACAGCATATTATATAAAGACACGTACATTATCACAGAATATTCGAGGATAATACCAAATTGAGTAACACGATATTATCCGTGGGACTCCCGTGAGATATGTATTTGTTCGAGCTACGCAACTTATCCAACTTATAAGATCCGCGACCGCAAACATATTAATAAAGCTCGACCAATAGTTTATTGCGGTTTTAGATTTCTGTCCAAATTCTTTTATATGAAGTTTTTACCCATTAATTTAAAGTTAGAGTTTTGACACATTTAACAGCATTATATTTTAAGACGATGTTTAAATTTTTCTGGCTACTTGTTAATTGAAACAGCAACGCGAATTCTTTGTTCATTAGTGATTTTTCCTCTTCACGAAAAGGTTGTAAATAATTTTGAGTAGCACGCTCGAGCTGCAAATGGTAGACATAAGGCGTCGACGATTTCCGTCAGATGTGGTGTCTGCTTTTTTGTCACTTCATTTTAATATATCGGCACAATGTGAGTCAACAACTAATGAAAAAAGTAGTCTGTTTGTTTTGATCACAGCTAACAACTTATTATAAATCGATACTTTCAGTGTTGTATAAATATGTTGCAAAATGTACAGAAATTCCAGATTCTTACCTAGTTTCATTTTTGACATACACTACAGACCCTGTAACAAAAATAGATTTTTGGATTCAACCGTGGCAAAATACAAATATGTTTCTTTGCATAGCATGCTCATTATCTATATAAACTAGAGGGGCATCTAAGTAAGATCATTGTCAATCTTAAAACGCAAAATTGTTAGAAATCTAAAATTTAAGTACATATTGCTTTGTTTAAAAACGCCTTGCAATAAATATTTCATAATATAGTCTTTAGTCAGTGATTAATATAAGATACATTCTATGAGTTACTGAATCCTAATAAAGCAAGACTGACTCGCAATTTTCCACTGTTATATATGTTATATTGTGCGCTTTTTAAATATTCTATGATAGTGGTAATATTGGGAATAAATTTAATGCGATTTCTACGTACAGTTTAAGCTATCACCTTCGTTAATGTTGGTATTGATTGATAATTTCATTCCTAGTACATATTAAATGCTTGCGACCCTCGCACGCCCTCGACACCAGTTATTTTTAGACAACATTGAACTTCTTCAAGTCTTGTTCTTTAACCTGTTTGTTTAGCTATGGTTAAAGCTGCTTTTTTGTAAAACAAATTACGTATACATTCGCATAAATGAACATGGTACTAGTCACCTTGAAATAAAAACATAATTTAGGGTTGTTTGATACCAAATAATAAGAAATTACCATATTTTGTCGCGATTATTACACATAGTAATTAAACAACTTTGAAGTTGTTTAATTATTTTCAAATTGTGTTTGTCTTTTTATCGATTGTCTAACAACGCATCTATCATTTCCTCAAATACAATAGTTTCAATAGTTCGTAGTGTAGCTTGCTAAGTCGTTCAAAACCGATCAACTAAGTCAGTTTAAACATCGCTGTGATCATGACTTGGATGGGTGACCGCTAGTGGCATTACAGCCTTGACCGTGCTTCAGAGGGCAAGTTAAGCCGTCGGCCCTGCTTGTTCTCTTAGGATGGCGATCGTTATAGCATGGTGGAGGGCATTTTATGAATGCTTACCTGGCTAGCTACCGCCCCCCAAGTATCTAACGGTGTGTTCCAGCAGCTGTCCATGAGAGCTAGTAATTTTAGGTAAACATGAACAATATCGGCGACAAAGCATCACTTACCCTCAGTTGAGATATCGATCAAAAGTTAGCCTATCAGCTATAAATACCTAAATAAAATCCCCATGAACTTTTTCTCAGCCCACTAATATGTTAACGTAAGTAATTTAATACTGCTTATTCACTAACGGCAAAGAGAGGAAATGGAACAGTTCTGCCTTTTAATCCGGGAATGTAAATGTGCATAATAATAAAACAGAAGTACCTATATGTAGATACGTAATTCCATGTATGCAACGGAAACAAAGACCAACACCTATGTTAAAGCCAATAATCCAATTAAAACGTCCTTCCAGCACGCGACTGAAACATAGCTTATTGGAATTTAAATAACGCTGTTGATACCTCTCCATATGCTGTTGACAGCATAATACGCAAGGGTTATAATGGAATTACATTGACGCAAATGATCAAATTATAACATGCTAATACAGGCAGTTATGGTAATTCATAACTCCAGGCATAATACATGTAAATTAAATGTATCCATCGATCGACTGCAATTGATTGTGGATTAAGATATGCAGGTAGATATTTTGTAAGAAACATCTATTATATAAGTTTTAATATAAAAATTAATAATGAAGGCATTGATAACACATACCGATAAAAAAATACCACCAAAGTGAATCTATAAGTGACAACAAAGGCTACGCAACAAAATTTTAATGGAATAGTTCGAGATAATCTGTTTAGTGTAAATACTTTACTACTTTATGATACTGGGTTTAGTTAAATTATCTTAAGTCTATCGTTTTATAGATTTGTTAAAATTGTACATATGTCCGTCAACGTTTTTGTTCTGTTTCTTGATGTTCATGATTGTTTCGAACGGGTTGTTTTTTTATACAATACCAAACCCTATATAATAGTTCCCGTTAAGACGTCCCTAAGAGTCATCAAATTCTGGGAAGTAACAATAAGAAGCTATAAAACACGAGTAAACTACAGGGCAAACTAAAGAATAAGGCTCATAATTCACTCGCTTTTGTTAAGTTCACCTGTGTATGTACTAGAATCCAAGTGCCTGAATTCTGATGACGAAACAGTAATATGGAGAGCAGCTATTATGCTTATTCTCGCCAACACCGCCCACTGCTACCATTTCACATGATGACACGAGGAACTGAGCATATTTTTTGACGATGACGATGGTACATGCTCGCCGACTCAGGCAATGCATTCTACTCTTTGATCGTAGGCCTGATAAGTGTGAAAGCAAACCACATAGTGCCACTTGCACGCGCTGGTGCAATATCAACTATGTAACGGTGTCGTATCGGCATCTGTCTGATTTTCCGAAGGTGGAATGGGGACGGTGGAATCAAATCATGCAAATCCAGGGCACACTCCCTGAAATGTATCCGGTGCTTGAGACTTTGAAGTCTTCTCCCAAGCAATAGAGTTATTATTTATTAGTCTTATGGCTCGTTTTTCTATTGCCATCCTAAACAACATCCCATACCGGACCGTAGTTGTGCTTGGTATAGACTCATAATAAAATTTGTTCTGATTAGAAGTACCGTATCTTTGCGTTTATGCCCAGCTTCTTGGCCGCCAACAGAGCTTTAGACTCGATGTACGAGCCAAAGTTAAATATGCACAGGGACATTGGATCTCTATGTTACTTTTATCGCATTTATAACGGGGAGTGTTCTGAAGAATTATGACGCCTCATTTTTCATTTTTAACACCGAACGTGGGTTTAACACCGAAATAGCCGCCATCGCTAGAAAACTCATACACATGTGATTACCATGCATCTATAGCATGGTAATAACATTCTGCGCGATTCACGTGATTTTTTCTGAGTTAAACCTGCAGTGAATGAGCTTCCCTAAATTTTCGCAGCCGCTACAATATAAGGTTCTTCAAAAGGCTAGTCAACAAAGTCCTTAAATGATCGACAACGTATTTGTGACGCCCAGGGTCAGATCAAATTGACTCCGTTTTGCAGAAAATAGTGACACCTTATGTTTTTCAGCATTGAATTTTACCAAATTACATCACCCCATTTGGGTCTCCAAATGGGGTGATGTAATGCTTTCAGAGATAAATTCAAGTGCTCAAGGTCTTTATATACAAACGTATTTGAGCTCCACTGCTACGTTCATTGGACGTTTGGCTCTCTACTACGTTCATTGCTGACTGTATACCCAAAGGCGCCAGGCTTCAACAAGTCTTTGATGTGTAGCAGAAATATCGTAGCAGAGAGTACGAAACCTTGATGAACACCGGCATTAATGAATAACTGACCAGATGAGCAGCCTTCAACGACTACTCGAATTCATCGTTATATCGGAGAGACCGAAATCACAGCCAGTGGGCAAACCTTATGCGGGAAGTTTGCTTATAAGATTTTGATGACAAAACCCTTTTCGAGATTTCTAAAGAAACGGCTAGAGCCTGCCTATATCTCTCGGTATAATTTCTCCAAACGTGAGTGGAATACGCAAGAAGATCCCCTTGGATCGGTTTCGGTGAAATTCGTGTTACCGATTACTGAGGAGGTTAGCTTCAAGGTATGCCAAAACATGACAAGACAGAACATGTTCCATACACTAGGCCCTAGTACTCCGGCATTTTCGAACCAAAAGGCATTTTTTGTAAAATGAATAGCCGTAATTTCCTAAAAATCTGAAAATACGAAACCATGCTTATTGAAACTCTCCGCTTTATATGGGTAGCAACATTTTTTTATAAATGTCCGCCATGATTATTTTTAAACGAATTCCAAAAAAAGAGGAGGTTGAGATCCGGTTTTATTCATGTTTTATTCGATTGTATTTATGTTTGTTACATGTTTTATTCAGCCAATTATGATTTGGTTTTGATGATTATTTTTTGTTGGAAAGAGTATAGTTACAAGTTGGTTTCATTTAAATTTCAACAATCTCGATCTTGTGGTTATTAAGTTACAGTCAATTAAATGAAAAATGTACTAGCATACCTTGATATCATGTTTTAATTTGATATTTTACAAATTAATTTGATGCCTGAATGACATCGAGTGTTTAAGATTAAAGGTAACCCGTTCGATGATGCATGTATATATATTTTTAATCTACACTCACAGCTTAAAACAAACATATTCCAAATATGAATTCAAAAAAGATTGTATAAATACGTACTTTTTTTTTCGAGGATAGTTAAAATTAAAAAAAAAAACCTTTACAGGGTGTGGAAGTCTACGGCAGTGACGGAATCATACATAGATGAGTCCGGAAATAGTAAGATTCAAGTATCAAACACAATAATGAATACAAGGCAAAGAAGTAAACATAAATATTCCAGCCCCAACTCTGAGTAACAATAATGCCACTGCCAGCTCCATATTTAATTTTCAATTTCATAATAGCAACATTCATAATTTAAACAATTATTATAGTATATACATAACTCATTTTCCACTTTTGTTTTTTTTCAACTGTATCAGAGAAGATACAATAATGTATGTTAGGCGAGAGTGTTTCTTTGAATCCAGAGAGGAACGAAGGATTCTGAAGTAAAATCCTGAGTACAGCGAGGGTACCTGAGTCTCGAGCTTCAAAATATTTGTTGGCTCCCGAGGTGGACACTACTTTTTATCACCCTCTATGATAAAATAAGTGTAACTTATGAATAAGAATAATACGTTTATTTATTTAGATATAATATTATGAAAAATAAGACAAAGCATAGAAATAGTTAGTTAGTGCATCGTAACAATTTTACCGCTACCATCCGTTACAGTTGTCGATTTATTAACAGCTTGAGAATTTGAAATATTCTCTGAAAACGTCCTCTTAGAATGTTGTTTTTGAAAAACTAAATCATATTTTAGAAAGTAAAAAGAATTATAAATATATAAATATATCATTTCATAAATAATACCTAAAGAGCAAAAATAAACCAACCTGTAAATTGTTCATACAGTGTTTGTAATTGATCTCTTTGGTAATTGGAACTTTTAGTAAAAATATCCACATTCTAATTTCAAGCGCTTATAGTCCCTCAGGGATTAAAAACTATTTTAGTCCCTATTTACGAAGTATAACTAGCTCTTTTCGAATAGATATGATAAAAAAAATATATTGTTCGCTGCATTTTAACTACAAGAATATTAATGGATAGGTCTATCGCAGAGGGCAAATTCCTCGTTTGTAATTTCCCTTTGTGCGTCCCGATTATTGCCTTTGTATATCCACTCGCTCCACGGTGGGAAAAAGCTTTAAAGAATTTTCTTTATTACTAACTTCGAATCAAGTAAATTTTGAATTAAATTACATCATTACCAGTTTACTTTTGGTATATAATTCATTGTATTAGCTACTGCAGCTTAGAAGAGGATGTTATTTGAGCATTTTGACATTGTGAAAAAAAAAACATGTTTTCCGTTCGACTTTTTCATTATTTGCTTGTCCTACTTAGAGCACTGTGTTTTATGGCATTTACAAAACTTTCAAAAGCTTTGCTGGCGGCTCAAACTTTTACAATTATGGAGTGCGTAGCGCTGCTCTCTGTGCCGTAGCGCGCTACGAAATGAGATACCCACCTTTTCAACTTTATCGGCTGCGTGCATTGAGTTCTACAGCAAATACTTCTGCATACTTCTTCCACTATATTATTAAAATCTGAACAAAATATGTTTTATTGCTGATAGGATATCCTTTGACCAAAATCTCACCTGATGTAATTGATGATGTGGCTTGAAACTTTAGAAGGTAATTTTGTAATATAAATAATCAGATCAACCGAACATAAATTAACAGATAGCATATATATGATAACTTTATACATAAAAAAAAGAATCCCTAAAGGAGAGACCAAAGTGGCCTTTTCCACGTGTTATTGCAGGTCTCGATTTTGAGAAGTGTTTTGTTCATTTGATAATGCGAGATCAGCACTATGCTGATACGGCTATCAAGAGTTGTTACTCGTCTAAATTGCAATATCGCATTAGAGGAATTTTACGAGCAGGGCAGAAACAGAACGCTCTAAACGAAATCAATAAAATCTCCAGACGTTTATAACAGAATTGTATGTGAATGATGATACTGACGTGATCGCTGATGTTTTCTGCAGGTAAATTATGAGAAATAGGTGTACAAGGTGCTATATTGAGGTATTTCGACCTCCATATCTTATTACCATATGTGTGGGAGGAAAGAGCGATACGTATAGTATTAACCTATCGCGCTTTCATTGCGCACTGGTTTTATAATTGCTTCACTTCATTTGCTAGTGAAATCACAATACAGCAGTGCAAGTACCGTAGTATAGCTCGTTAAATTGTCGAATCCCTATGATCGATAAATTTAACCAATCGTATCGCCCATTGCAGGTACGGAACTGTTGTCGATAACTCTTATTGATGGCTGAAGATCGTGAAATTGTGAACAGTATGTCGATAATTACGAAATGGCAACTTCGAAAGGAGACTGTTTTTGAACAGTTTTTTTTTTGTCTTTACTTACACGATAGTTCAGAAATATAGTTAAGTATTAAGTTTTCTTATAATATTTCTTTAAAGAAATTTAACATAGACCAAAACAATAATTCTATTTAATAAGTAGTATACTTAGGAATTTAGTGTCTGTAATTTGCACGGGTAGAACTGTGAGATCGCGTCCTTCTAATATCGTTGTCTAAGCTTTGCATGAGGGCGAGTACAATTTCTTTCAATATTCGAAATATATTCCTGAAGCTCTCTTCCGAAAGCCCGATCGGTAGGGTTGTGTAACATTTGTCAACCTCATCCCTGCAGCATTTGCACAGCACCGTTCTTTTTTCAATATTAAAAGGAGCCCAAATGTTAATTTTAAAATTTGTCTCGTTTATGTCGAGCTTCTTTTTAAACCTGACAAAACAATCGTTAAAATGTACAAAATAGACGATCCCAGACGTAATCTTAAAGTTCCACGCTAGGGTTATCGTCAAAATTCGGGAAATTTTAACGATGTTTACCAAATTTTTATTTCTGATCGTTAAAGTAGTTTTCATACTTGCAAACATCGATATAACCCGTTTTATCGAATTTAGACGATTTTAAATGTCAAATTTGGCCATCGGTAACTTCGGTACTTGCGCTGCAGGTGCGTTAGGCTTCATTAAGTTCGCAACCTTAATATCTACTTGTCAATCCAAGACTCAAAATCGTATAAATAACTTGTGGTAAATCAATACCTTGTATTGAGCAGCGGCACTATGCTTTATCAAGTCAATGCTGAGTTTGATTTTTTTTATTCGACCAAGATGACAATTTGAAGGACAATTCGTAATATCGATATGTAAAAAAGCTATGCTGAGCAATTCTAATACTTTTAATCCTGGTTTTATTTTTTATATGTATACAATTAATTCAATTTAATTTAAATCTACCTGCATTATGTTTGAATTAATATACATGATAAAATATTTAACGATTATATTTATTTTACGAATATTTTTCTTGATATTTGAATATAAGCTGTGACTTTTTATCATATTGTATATTTCTAATACTATAATCCTGCTCCTAATATAATTCTGTATGATTTTTGTTTTATAATATGGACTGTGTTATATCCGAAATATCGATTTTTTTAATTTGATTTTTTCTCTAAATCAGTACGTGACAGAAAACACTCATTGCAATATTTTATATGAAATCGTTATTGTTTATAAACTATATTTCAGTTATTCACTGCTTGGTAAAAACACACGAAGATTTTCGTTTAAAATATTTGCCAGTCGTACTCCCGTCTAAAATCGAACTCAAAGTAAAACACAGGTGCAAACAATTGGCCGTATATGAAATCGTTCGTGCAAGAATGTGATCCGACGGCGCAGTTTGCAAAAATATATAGTATAGTACCTATGTTTTTTTGTCATAAAATGATGAGATAGACTAATCTTCCATCTGATTAGGTGTAAGTGTCACGCCTATCCATTCTAGTAGCAGTGCTACCGTCAACGTTCTGTTTGACACTGCACTAAGCTTGACCTTCCGAGACGCTAGTTCTTATGTCTTGTTTGCCCAGTTATATCACTAGCTACTATGCCCTCACAGATATACACAATAGCATTTGCACTCTATTGCATCAATGCGGAATATGTGACAATGTGGTGGTACCCAGCCACACGGACACTCACAGGTATATAGGTCTTAAAGAGACCACCTCTTCAGAAACGACTACTGTGTAATTGTACTAAAAAGTATAGAAATCACGAAAACGCCCACGTTGATGGCTACAACATTGTGAAAATGGACCGTGGGCAGGTAGCACTGGGTACTATTAAATCGATATTACATTAACATGATTGACACAGGCGGAGCGAGCTCCAATGGAACAATAGACGGTCGTCTTGCCAAGCCAGTGCCAACAGTTCAGCTATTATAGTTCAGTGATATGATAAGCGGCAATGACCTCGCGTCCAGAAATTGGGTTAGGGCCGCACCTCCGTCCTACTCAGCCAACCGCAAAAACCATTCAGTCATCTAGTTTCCTGTCACTTGAACACCACTACAAACGCAAGTGGAACGTGCTTTCGACGGACTCCAAGAAACTTCATCTCGTTTGCCAAAGACACGCTGGTCGTTAGCGCACCAGCCGAGCCTTTTTCTCGGATGAGTGAATTTGTTACATCCATTACGAAAACGTTTATGTGTTGGTATTTACGCGTATATAGTAATTGTTTTCCTCAATGTGTTTTGCAGTTGACTTGCTACGGGGCTACAATACGTTAAAACATTTAAAGCTGTTTTCCTATGAAGAAATTTTATAAAAACAGAATTCCCATGTGGTTTTCATCATCTGGTAAGATATATATTCTAACGTTATGTAGGTCATTTCCTACTTTAAAACATTTCATCAAAAATATTGAGTACTAATTGTGGCTACAGAGAATGTGAATTTTGTGTATAATATCCCAAAATTTCGTGAACGCAATGTGCGGTGGAATTTCCTTTTTCAAATGTATGAAGCAATTCCCTGAAAGCATTCGGTATAAGTTCGTACAGACTGTAAACCTGTTATTCCGCTCAACGGAAAATGTTTCATAGATTACGTTAGAATCTAGATTTCAGACAGGTACATAATACAGGACATAAAAAATCAAATTGAAGACTTAAGTCTTAATTTAAGAGATTAGTGAGATAACGCACAAAAATATTAAAAGCTTATAAATGGTACCTAACATTTATTGCTTACAAATTTCACCGTTAGTAATTTATCTAAATATTTCTGTAAAGAAATAATATTTTAAACAGGTTGGTATAAAATTTTACTCTAAAATATTACGGTACCAATTACTAATTATATAAAACTATAATTGATATAAAAGCAAAGATGTTGGAAATTACATGATGTCAATCACATATGGCAATATCGCTTAGTTTTAAAATAAACAGCACCGATCTTAAACTCGTTCAGAGTCTCATTATGTCCCATCTAAATAAATAGGAAGATTTAGATAAGATGAGGCGAACATGATAGTAAGCAGTAACGCCTTTCCATCGCAGATACACCATGTCACCATCCTCGAGACGAGAACTCATTTGCCCAGGAATTTTATTTGGTACAATGCCGTTTACTTTAAAATACAGTAGTCTTTGCACACTACTACTTTGAGGCAAAATATCTAACACTACAATAGTACCAAACCAATCAAGTCAGACTCTTGCTGAAAATACCACATCGTAAATATATTATTTAAGTACATACATATTATCAGGTGTAAAATTAAGTAATATATAGGACATTACACTTGCTTACACTTGCATCGCATGCTGTCCTATATAATAAATCGATGAACATTTCAAACTAAATGTAAATAATTAAACAAAACGTTACGCTGTTATACCCTTCGAGTTGAGGTGAAGCGCCGAGAGTGGAGTCAGCGGCGAGGGTGGCACTTTGCCAGACCACATTCATGTCAGTGTTCTACCAATCGAGCATAGTTGGGGCAGAAATGGGTCGTATACCCTAGATTCAGGTACCGCAGATTTTGTTAGAAAATAAACGAATAACGTTTATCTCACAACATTTGTGCTATATTCTGGCCACTAACTGTGGGTATTATACAGTAAAGAAGTTTTGACTTAGCTAATACAGTTATTTTAGTACAGTACAGTTTTTCCCTACGTAACACAGCATATTGATTTTCTTCTCAACTAGAAATGTGCGAAGATTCTAGAATAACAGCCTATCTTCAGCGGCTACCATGTGTACTATAATTATAGACTAAAATTTGTGTCCGATGTAGTTAGCCTAGTTTAACGGTATAAGAATTTATCATATGATGAACAACATATTTCTGTTGTGAGTAAAGTTTAATACATAAATTAATTAATCAACTTACGTAAGTGCAACCTATTGTAAGTATAATTTATTTGGAATTATATTCGTACTTATTCCGTTCTAGTACTTATATCTTATTATCCTTTCGAACGTCACAAATTCTATTGTTACCGAGGATTTAATACCGAAAGGCAATCGCCATAAAACGTTTTGCAGAAGTCACTGTAAATATATTAAATTACCAGTTCATAAAAGATTTATTACAACTTTGATATCCGAAATTTAACAATGGAATTTTATTTCAATTCGCCACCTAATAGTTATGACTAGATTTTAAATAATGTTAAAGCGTTGTTTTGCCCTAGACTAGGGCAAAGTCAAAAAAGCACAATCAGCTGATGGCAGTTTGCCAGGTAGCTTGTACTACAAATTGATGATACACTTACCTACCTATCTAGATAAAGTCTATGATAGAAGTGAAAGCATTAACAGGTCAACGCTCCTATTTAACGCAACATTTTTGGAAAGGTCATTCTCATAAATTTAGTAATAGTAATAAAACCTTATCAAGAGTGTAATAAGTGCCTATTTTGCAAGCTACGAATAATGAATTTTTCAAAGCAGTTTTATTTTGAGTTTGCACTTTGTAACAATTTATCAAACTAATAATAGTTACTGTTTATTTATAAAAATGAAATAAACTATGTATAAAACCGAATTTATTTGGTATCCTTATTGCATATGGATTGTTGTTCATTAGACGCTATTATAGAAAATATATTGAAGGGGGTACTGCTGAAACTTGAGAATGTTTCAAATTTATATACCTACTTATAAACAATAACATTCCGTGATGGTATAGCCTATGTGCCGAACTTTAACTACATTTCCCCAATCGAATTTAGTATCCGAATGCCTCAGAATGGAGTTCACTATTGGGAATAGCTTGTAGCTAGGTCAACGAGGCATTGTTTCCAGCACAATTCTCTCGTCGAACATATACAATATTGAGATAGATTACATCAAGTTAGTATTTGCGCAAAAGCGCTATTTAGAGCCAAAAGCTACTTTGGAAATGTTTCAAACGTTAAACATAATTTTTAAAACATACTTATTTTAAGATTTTATTATGGAAATGAGGCTAGATAGCAATGAAAACAGACATCTCAAAGTTAAATTCATTCAGAAAAAGTATCTGGCAGAAAACCAGTTCGGGCAAAACCTCGTGGCTTTGGGCCAAAACTACGGGAAGACTTAATGTGGTGTGAACTTTTACGATGCCAAATGAACTCTAGGAAAACTGCCAGTGGAATCAATGGTCGAAGTTTAATATATACTGTTTGCAGTAGCAACAGCAATGGTGGGCGTCAGCAATGTGTTCATTCACTCAAACAAACTTACAATCAATATTATCTGATGTAATGAAAATATGACAACACACAATGTTAGAGTAATTGTAACGCCTTCTAAAGAACTGTCAACTTACACTGCGATCCCCAAGACGCCTGCCAAGCGTGGGGATTATGGCAAATACCCCCATAATAGGGGAGACTGTGTTCAGCAGTGGATGATCCGGCTGTTACGGTAAGATTTTCAAGAATAATTTTGAAAATACATAAATTTTTGGGCAAAACTGGCCAACCTGACGCATAGATATAAGGCAAGGACATGCAAAATTTAACCGATTTTGTATAATCTGAAAACATGACGAAACTACCTTTTTACCTATAGAAAACGGTGTAAAGACACTTTCCTTATATGACATTAAGTTACGGTGGTAGAATTGCGCGTTGCCCGCGCTACTTTACGAGCTATAGAGAGACGATATTGGCACAGTATTAAAATATATTGCAAAACTAAGTTGTTGGTGTAGTGTTTAGTCAATATTGTGTGCGATGGCCTCAATGCACGACACTAGGTACTCGTATACAAACCTTGTATTGTGATTAATACTTTAAGCTATTTTAGTGCAGCTTACCTTCTTCTGTACTTAACCTATCAACTTAGATGGGGGCCGTTGACTGGCATTTGCTACTCAGTGCGGTAGCACGGTAGTGCTTCGGAGCATGTCACGTCGACGCGGTGGTTGTCGAAGGATGACAGTCGTTATAGCATGGAGGTAAATGTTGGAACAACATTCCACCGCCGTTGAGGAATTTACAAAATATTCAAAATTTTAAAGTTAAATTAAAAGAACATTTTACTGCTCATCAAAAAGAACAGGAAACTTTTCGTCACGATACTAGTGCAATATAAGCTGGGTAATGCATACACTGAAATTAATCATTATTTAATTATTATTATTAATTATTGCCTTACATTTCAACTTTAAGTACATACTATTACTAGGTATAATATTACTAATTTGTTAATTTATTTTGTATAGTGATATTATTTTATATTTTTTTTTTTGTTAAATAATTTATTTTTATATCATATTTTATTTTTCTATTTGTCGAATGTGTGTGTGTGACGTCACCATAATATGGTTCCAAAGGAAGACAAGCGCTGGCTAACAACCAGCATTATGCTGATTTGGGACCAATCTTTACTATGTAGGTAGTTGTAATTTTTCAAGAAACTCGGGGCCATTCTTTTAAACATTTTTAACAATGTGTTAAGTACATACCTACACGAACCAGTCCAAGCATTTTTGTCGTTTAAGTAATCACAAACTGTGTAGAAAGATTTCTTTATCAAAATATTCTTCACGTGCAATTTGAATCTTCTTTCTGTGAGCGTTGTAATATGTTTGGGCACTTTATTATAAAACCGTACCCAATTGCCTAAGAAGGACCTTTTATTTGTCTTTGTTGATCTAAAACCTGGCACCGGTATTTTATCTTTATTCCTAGTGTTATAATCGTGATTGTCACTGTTTGATTTATATTAAGGCAAAGGCTAGATAGCTATTAAATAGTTTTTTTTTGTGTTATCTAAGTGATCACCGTCGCCCACGAACATCTGCATAACCAAAGACTGATTGATTCTAGAGGATTTGCCAGCTTTTGAAGAGGGAATATATTCCCTTCTTGAATTAAAGCGCTCGTAGCGAAGTGTGCTTAGCCATTCTGAACCGATCAGCAAAGCTAAGCAACGTCTGCTTCGGTCATGAGTTGGATGGGTGACCGTTGGTGACATTACTACTGAGCGCTTCCGTGCTTCGGAGGACACGTTAAGCCGTCGGTCCCGGTTGTTGTCTTAGGATGGCAGTCGTTATAGCATGGTGGTAGGGCATTTTGCGAATGCACGCCTGGCTAGGAAGCTTCTGCTTGATGATATGTTGCTTTGCGGTGTCTTTTTTTTATGCCTGATAGGTTAGCCTTTGACCACTATCTCACCTGATGATAAGTAATGATTTAGTCGAAGATGTTCTTCAGACTAACCTAGAATTACTGGCTCTCATGGACAGCTGCCGGAACACACCGTTGGGTGCTTGGCGACAGATTTTCTACTCGAGGGTGGTGTCTAGCCAGGCGAGCATTCGCAAAATGCCCTTCTATGGTGCTTGAAGCTCAATCTGGTGGTTTGAATCGAACCATGGACCTGTAGCACGGCAGTCCATAGCTATTACCGCTCGACTATCACTGCATATATGGCACCAAAACAGTACCTACTATTTTACAAATACCTATATATATACCTCCATAAATATCTATATAACTTTAGGTACACATAATAAATTACCTATCGACAACTCACTACCCCACTATTACGCAACGGCTTCAGATAAAATAGCAAACCCACCTGATACTTCCCACGGTATAATCATCCCCATAACTTTCAATTGACGTCCGAGCTACATAAAACTCTAGGATCAGTTTATATACAACCGCAAACTGTAAAAAGGTATCCGCCATTTTAACTGTCTTATGTGATAATAAAGTTATTGTCTTCAGTTATAGATAGTAGTATAGTTTTTTTTATAGCTGATAGGCTATACTTTGACCACAACTTCACCTGATGGTAATTGATGATGTGTTTGAAGATGTTGTTCAGGCTAGCCTAGAATTACTGGCTCTCAAGGACAGGTGCCGGAACACACTGTTAGGTACTTGGCGACAGATTTTCCACTTGAGGGTGGTAGCTAGCCAGGCGGGCATTCGCAAAATGCCCTACCACCTTGCTGACATCGTAAGACAACATCTGGGTCCGATGGCTTAACGTGCCCTCCGAAGCACGGAAGCGCTCAGTAGTGATGTCACTAGCGATCACCCATCCAACTCCTGACCACGGCGGACGTTGCTTAATTTAACTGATCGATGAAGAAGCCAGGATAAACTATCCCATCATCTGTGGGTTAATTTGTCAGTTTGCAGAAATTCTTGTTGTTTTTGGAAATTATATCTTCCAAAATATATTTTATTTAATTAAGTCAGACTGTCTCTTTGGTGAGTGGTTATTAATAATAATAAAAAATATTGTTACATGTAGTCAGTTCAGTCTCGATTATAAGACATAATTGATTGATGTTTTACATTAGAATAACAGTATATAAGATAATATTTGTAACAGGTATAAACGAAAGAGAAACATCTACTAAAAGACTTCTTGTTGCACAGAATTATTGACAAAATAACTTAAAATTTATCAAGAAGGTCTTTATGGCATCGTAAAATATACCAACAAGGTTTTTATGGCCTCGTTGATACATTCACCATTAACGTGCGAATATTGATCGTTTGACTTCAATGAAGACTAGAGACATCACTGAAGAGGAGGCAGTACGTATCTAGATGATAATGCATTACTTCATTATGACGTACCTATATCTCGTACTCGTGATCGGCTTTACGTTATATAATTTGGATATACTCGTACTTATATATTTATATTCTTCCTTGGCAACTAGTTAGTAATGTTGTCTTAGGATTTCGATTGTTACACATAGTAACTTAAGAACTTTAAATGGTTTAAATGTCGTACCTATATTTATCATTATTTTTTTCCAACACTATGCAGTGATAGTGGTCACGGGGTGACTCTAACTAGTTAGTAATTCGGGTTAAAAAGCTGCCCACTGGTAGTGGGCTGGAGCATTTGTAATGCCTGGGGGCCTGCAATGGCATTTAGGTTGTCCCGATGCTTTCATTGTAGATTTTTTAATAGTTTATGTTAATAAAAGCATATACCGCCAATTTTAAAAATTACATATAAAAATAAAATGTCGCATGATCTCTATTGTCCTGAAATAATTTTTGTTTTCTGTGTATAGCCTAAATTTGTGCGAACAGCAGCCAGCTAGGGCGACGCCTGACAGTACGATGCAAATTTTTGTTTGTCTTGTGTAGACATCAACAATAATCGGCAGTTGATATGCGATCGCGTTTGTTTCAATGACGCAGATGGTAGGTTACCATTGTAATTGAAACAGGATTAATTCCGCCGTTCCCATGGCAATTTCTAATAAAAGAAAGCTTCAGGTTTGAAAATACAAAGTTTCAGACACACAAACACCTTTATAATAGGAACGTGGAAAGTAGAATAGAGTTCGTAATCGCTTCCTTGAAAACATCTTGATATTGATAAAATTTACAGTTCTAGATAAATCTTATCTTTGATGTTAAAAATCATTACACTACACACAAACATCAAGCACTACACACAACTAATGTCCGGCCGCTGAGAGAATGCGTTTGACAGAACGTATTCGTATTGTCGTTATGGCTTATAAATGGAGTAAAATGAAATGAAATGAAAAATATTTTATTACTGCAAAATACATAGAGATATAACAGTACATGAGTTATAAAGCATACGATTGTAACAGCTGTATAATGTAGAAGAAACATATATCTCAATAAGTAGCTTTATTCTATGGTTTCCTCACTAGGCAAGCCTGTATCGAGGAAGCCTGATTGCTCATTCATAAACGATTGATACAATTTTAATCCTCAGCAGACAGATAGTTTTATGTCACTAACATATATATATATATATATATATAATATTAAAAACTTTAAATATATATATATATGTATAAATTAAGTTTATAAATGCAGGTGTGGCTTAAAATAGTTTCTATTATCTCTTCATGTGTCAAATGTAGGAACGTTCTAACACCCAATGGTAGTAACGATCTTATGCCTGTACGTTTGGAAGCGGTAGATATGCATGTCAGCAAGAAGGATTTCCAAGATGGGAGTTACATTACAGTCAGTCAGATAACGAGCGCTTTTCCTCCTTCCTCCATTTTAACTTTATCAGGAACAGCTGGAACTTTCCTTCGTTTTATGGCTTTGCCAAACGATTGATGTTTGGTATTAGGCCGAATTCGCCGAAGTTTTATAAATAAAACACGAAAACAGCAGTAGGTATTTTTATACCCTAATTTACGTATATCTAGACACTTCATCTTCATCTTTTTGTATTTTGTTTATTTTTCACCGTATTCTCGCAATTTCGTATTTTCCCAATGGCAATGAAACAGGCGGATAAAAAATTACTACATGTGTAAGATATGCGAATGTTATAATGGGTATAGTGAAGTAACTAGTATTGACAAAATAAATAACTATATTATTTTATTATTAGCAATTTTAAAGAAATGATAGCCGAGTGGTTATAGCTATGGCCTGCGGTGCCGCAAGTCCATGGTTCGATCTCCACCGCCGGCTTGAGCTTCACAGCATGGTGGGAGGGCCAAAAATCTGTCACCAAGCACCTAACAGTGTATTCCGTCAGCAGTCCTTGAGAGCCAGTATAAAATTACAGGCACATGAGACTCAGCAATTGCATGGCTCAGGGTGACGGGCGCAGTGCAGTTCATCACTTGTGACGAAGTGCATCTCTTATAGGCAAAGGTCATGGCAGCCTCACAAAAAAAAAGTAGTAATTGATGTAGTGATATAAATAGAATTGACAAAATAAATTGTAATGGATATAGTAACATAACTTCACTCGACAAAATAACGATTCAGTATATCAGACGAAGCATGCAGTTCGCAAGTGACAGAAAAGTATAATATTAATATAGATTGGCCTGGTATGGCCATGTCACGTCGTGAGGAGATATGGAACTGAAACAGTAGAAACCTGGTGTGGACGGACAAGGCAGCGGAAGGCCAAATAAAATATGGATGGACTATGTGAAGAATTATTTGTTTATGAAATGAGTAGTATTAAGCTGGCAAGGAATGAACTCACTGGAAAAATTATAAATGTTTTGCCGATCTCATTAAGCGTGGGAAAAAACAGGAAAAATATAGTTGGGATTGAACGCGCGTCATTTATTTCTGCACCGGACGCCATCTTTAAAGTTGAACATTGGCTCAGCATGCAATAGTGATTTGAATGGTTCCTTAGTATAGGGGCCGTGTCTACGGCCGTTCTTCCCTAATAAACATTCATAACACTTCTCGAACTCTATTATATCCAACCTTATTCAATTAATATAACATTTTCTTAAAGCAAAAATAAAATTTATTTGCGTTGCAATTGTCAAAAACAAAATTAACGTCACATTTCTAGAGAGTTCAGTCATTTATATAAATAATTTTCTTGGCAAACAAATCGTTAAATCTTGAATGTGTCATCAAAATGAAGTATTTTTACGGCGATCATTACCTGTTTGTCTAAGCGTGGGTATGCGTTATTTAATAAATTTATTTGCATAATGTTTTTGCTAGAGTCAAGTATACAATATATTTATAGAAACCAAACTACTCGAGCCATGACAAACTCCAAGGGGTACATTACAAACTTACATATATTTTTAAATAGTGGGGAAAGTAAAGGGTTACATGTCTAGATTTAAATAAAGCAAAATAAAGTCAAACTAAAATAATTTCAAACAATAAATAAACATGTTTATTTAAAGTTTAATAATTCACAGTTTTTGTTTAGTTTACGTACCTTACATTCAACCATTTAAGTAAGAGGTAAAAAGAGGGAGATTTAAATGTATCTACTACAAAATATTAGCTCGATTACTCTGAGATTTTAAACTGATTCGTGTGATTTATTTTCTGTGTTCGGTAAAAACAAGTATTCTTATAGCTGTATAAATTTCAGTATACTCAAAACTATTCTCACCATATTGACATATGAAGCAATCGATATTCAGTTTAGATCACTAAAAAGTGAAAGTAAGAATATTTTTTCTAGCATTGTGTGGCCTAAGCCCGCTATTAGCTCACGCTTCACCGTGACTACCTAGGATACACGTGGTTAGCCCGTGGGGTGCCGGGCTAGATTAAGGGTAGAATACTAGAAGGTAGGCAGCAGCGCGTTCTAAGGCACTGCTAGCGCGCCTGTCAAGTGTAGGATTTATGGAAAACCCCCCTTTAATAGGCTGTGTTCAGCAGTGGACAATCCATCCGGATACAGTAAGTCACAAGTAATGACCAATATGGCGGGTTTATGCACATTTGTAGAGTTGTAATAGTATACGATACTCGTGACCTCATACACGGCATTTTAACCCTCTCACCACGCTCAGCCTTACCTTCACACCTTGCTACTTAATCCTTTGCATTAAGTAGCAAGGTGTGAAGAAATGAGAATAATTTAAGTAATCCCATTCATAAATGGACCGATCGGTCCAATCGTAATGTTGAAAGGTTGAATGACCATGTTCCTACTATTATAGTATATGTTATACTGTCCTTGAGAGCCAGTAATTCTAGGCTAGCCTGAACAACATCTGCGACCACATCATCACTTACCATTAGGTGAGATAGTGGTCAAACGCTATAAGGCATATAAAATATATGGGTTAGTGGCGACAATCTCGTACAGTGGACGACACCGTACATTGTATTTGACAGTCTGAATGATGACTGAATATGTCTATCACTGACTAAACGCCCAAACCAACGCGTTTAGCTAGGTAAGTTATATATAGGATCCAGTTCTTTTTTTGTAAGATTTTTTTGCGAATATTTAAGTGTAGAGTCCCCGGGAGAGATACTTATAACATCTGTGTGGCTATGTGTATCTATGCCAGTAACAGACTTGGGTGAATTTCACCAATATAATGATTAACAGCATGAGAGTTATTTCATCGCAGTAACCAACAAAATGTGATAGGCCTTTGTCACCAATCACCATTCTTATCTATCCCCATAACATCCTAGTGCATTAAGGGGGTAAAAGTCGTTGTGTTGGTAGGTAAAATACGAAAATCAGACAGACTATGGTTAAATAACAGCGAGCGCTGTAACTCACCTCGTTAATCACTCTATTCGAAATGAGCTAAAATGACACAATGTAACTGATGTATTAGGAGCTTAAGGCTCTTCCTATAGTAACTTAGCAACATAATTTTAAATTATATCTATTTATTTATACTTAAAATTGTATTATTTAATTTTTTTGTAAGATTTTTCTTGCGAAATACACTCATGTACCGTTCACAGTATGATAACTTCTCTATCCTCAAACATAAAATATTCTAAACCAAAAAATGCACTAAACCAAACCATCCTATATATATTTTTTTGTTCATTTTGCATCGACAATTATTGGAAGTGAGAATACATCAGTAATGTAGTTGAAGCTACGAATAAAATTCGTAGAGTTGAAGCCAATTAAATACGCATTATTAGTGATAAATCAAATACTACTCGTCAGATCTCACTGAATTTTAATTGGGACCTGGTCAAGCACTAGCTTTCAAATATAAAAAAATACATCAAATTCGTACAGACTATAAAAACTTATGGGCTTTTCTTAAGTCTTTCAATTTGTTTAATTAACTTATTCGCTTAATGAACGTATACTGAACCTTTAATGGTTTGAATAACGAAGGCAACGAAACCAATATATAATTATTAATTTTTTTTAGAATATAAAATAGTATTACCTACTTATATTTTCAAAAAATATTTACATATTTGGTTTTTTACTTCTCGAAATACGGCGCTTTGTCAATAGAGGGACGGTAGCTATATAAAAGGTTATGTCCATACTTCCATAGCTGGCTAAAACCATTGTTACTAATAGCTCCAAGGCAAACTCCAGGTTCCTTTGAAGTGCAACGCTCACAACATCTCATAAAGTAATTTCACAAATGAACGTTGATTGTATAACCAACACTTAACATTAGACATACAAGGTAGACGACTGCTCTTAAATATATTGCTAGCTTTAGGCAAGCAAGCTACGCTGGTGAATTTTGTTTGTGACGCAAGTGGTAGGTACGAGTATAAAAGTACCTAGTTATTAAGGCATGCGATAAATATTATGCAATTTAAAAAAGGTTTTCCAAAAAAGCGTTTCTTCTTCTACGGTCTTGCGTTCATGCATTCTGCGTTCCTTGCATTGCCACAGAATAAAATGATATTGCACTGCGTCTTAGTATAGAATGCAAAACGCGTAAACCCTCATAAGGGTTTGTTCAGACAAAGAGCGTACAAGCGTTTTTTTGTTCAAACCTCCCTCGCCTATCTCTTACCGTTTTCGAGATACACCATCTAATTTTACTTGGCAGACGACATCCTCAGGTTTTCCGATTTTTCCATACTCACACAAACCCTATCTTTACTTTCCCCATACCATATTATGCCCATACATCGCTTTCTTCCGGTAGGTACCTATGCGTAAACCGTACTACTAGTTCGATACGTGTGGCTCCTAGTTACAGCTGACCTGAACTTGAAATTAGTTTTATACATTTTGTTTTCTAAACCCCTTGGCATCCGCGTGGACCATATCGTCAATTTTATGAATGAAATTCTATTGTTTTCTTTATCTATGGATGCGCCTAGATAAAGTATGAGGTCTTTTTAGGTCATTTAAAATTTTAAGCCACCTGAATTATTTTGACATTAAAATTTCAACCTTTTTATCAGACCTTACAAACCCACAACCTCCAAGCCGACTTAGCTTATATAGTGAAGCTAAGCACCTTCCTTAGAATGTATTTAATGATCGCCATCGTCACGTACTATATGTCATAGAAACTGCCTTCCTAATTTGTTAAAGACTTTTGTGATATTATGCTAAAAATGACATATCCATCAATAGCTACTAAAATGAAACCACTGCATTGATAGATCACTTTCAAAGACAATGTTATTTTGTTTCATATATTTCTAGCTTACACTTATTACTTTTACAGACAGTAACAGTTGTTTTACTGTCTTATGATATAAACTAATTATGTGTGCTCGTAACGGTACTGCAAGAAACATTAACGACATAATTGAGTAATAGTATAAGAGTTAATAATATTGTAGTATCAAATATTACAATATTATTAATAGACATATACCAAAAAATTATAATAAAATATTACTTTTATTAAATTATTACATTAATATATTTTCTTTCTATTTCAAAAACAATACATGTAATTATTGATGTAAATTTATGTAAGTCATTCATTTCACTCGTATTATATATTGAATTTGGCGTTTCATTTACAAATTTATTTTATTATATCCCTATTAAATTCGTAAACTGAATAATGCGCCTTATTAAACAATAATCATATAACTTGTTTTGTTAAACATACCGTTTTTTTAATGATTTTATAGCATTTGCATTTTTTTTCACACCTAAAATATGCAATATTTCCTTCTATTTTTAAAGTGTTAAAAGGTGATATTAGCTTATTTCTGTTTTTTAACTCTATATTTGGTGTAAATAGGTTTGTATATTTTCTTTAAATAGAGTGATTTGAAAAAAATAAATACATGGTTGTGCAAGCATTTTTGTTTCAATAAAAAGAGGTTTACAGCTTAGTAATATCCCTCTTGGTGGCTCTTTACCTACAAATTACTACTAAACAAGTATATTAAAATCATTTGTGGAAGTAAGTATCAATTACATTCCAAGTTATAAAGGTTTTCAATAGTATTATGAGGCAAATGACCGAAACTGTAATTGTACCAGATGAAACTACTGACTGCCAGTATGTTGACAGAGGTTAATTGCATTCCTCTGGAACCTGATCATGCGAACTGGCGTAGAGGTAGTCTACCCATGAATATTTAAGTGTAGAGTCCCCGGGAGAGATACCTATAACATCTGTGTGGCTATGTGTATCTATGCCAATAACAGACTTGGGTGAATTTCACCAATATAATGATTAACAGCATGAGGGTTATTTTATCGCAGTAACCAACAAAATGTGAAAGGCCTTTGTCACCAATCACCATTCTTTCTATCCCCATAACATCCTAGTGCATTAAGGGGGTAAAAGTCGTTGTGTTGGTAGGTAAAATACGAAAATCAGACAGACTATGGTTAAATAACAGCGAGCGCTGTAACTCACCTCGTTAATCACTCTATTCGAAATGAGCTAAAATGACACAATGTAACTGATGTATTAGGAGCCTAAGGCTCTTCCTATAGTATCTTTGCAACACAATCCTAAATTATATCTATTTATTTATACTTAAAATTGTATTATTTAATTAATTTTTTTTCAAGAGGTGATAGCGCATCATTAGTAAAACGAAGATATTACTTAAGCGAACAATTTAGATGCTACTATAGGTAGGTATTATATTGTATGTTTATTTTTCAGTAAATAGTGAACTATTTATTGTAACTTATATTGTTTAGTTATAATACCAGTTATATTTGTCACAAGAACGTTTTGATATAAATTTTAGTGAGATTTGGAGTTACATGTTTGCTATACACAAGTAGAGACGAAATTATAAAAGTATTTTTTTAAGGCTAGGTACTACTCCAATAATTCCATTTTAAAATATACATATAAAAACATATGGTTTGGACTTTATTACAGATTCTTGCTAATAGTAATTCTATTTTATTTAAGCTAACGTAGCGGAAGAGTCACATAGAATAATATTATTAAAACTATTTCAACTATATCTAAAATCTGTGGAACATTAGCAACCACACAGTTAAACCACAAGACGAAATGAAACAAACACCATTCTTAGCATGGACATTGATTGCACTTATCCAGTCACGTAATGTAGAAAGGTATGCCCTTTGAATAAGTAAAGCCAAGGGTTTGATTCAGAGTTAGAGCAACACTGCTCGTAACATATGTGCCATTATGTAACCTACGTGCTTATTGCCTTGCCTCGAATAACTACATAAATAACACTGCTTGCTTATACTCTATTAGTCACTTATGTAAGAACACTATTGCGCAAATACTAGTACTACTATATATATATATCTATATATATATATATATATATATATCTAGCAACGCAACGCTTGTATAAGCCCAAGCAGCATTTGGCAAAGTTATAAAAGTACTCTGTAACCTAATTTTTCATAAAGGAATAGGTACAAGAATTTGTGCTACACTTTGTTAAGTGCCACCTATGTTCAGGCACTAGCTAACCACATATATCATAGTATATAATATAATATGCACAAAGTGATCTGTAGATACTAAACTATAATCAGGCATATAATAAACACTATAACATACTGTATGAAAGTAGAGATAAATTTAATATTGAAAATTTACATAAAAATACAAAAGCATGGAATTTATTTATGAAATAAGACCTATGCCCAATCCCTATAATTTATGGCAGGGCGCCGAGCGAGGGACACTAGGTGTATAAATCATTCGCGATATTTGCCCTTAAACCTACATAAAACCGCTCTCAACATTAATTAGAAAAGGACCTTGCGCCTGATGGATAATTTGCTCCATTTTATTGCTATATAATTACCAATTGGTAAAGCAATAACTCTGACTATAACTCTGAGAATTCCCTATGGAAGTAGTTGAGACGGGAAAGCAGCATAGAAAGGTACAAATATATAACTACAACAAATATCTATTGATTGTGAGTGTAATTAGCAAACGTATTCATTCAAATAGGTGATTAGGTCTACAATACAATTTTGAACTTTAGGCACGCAGAGTTTGGACATTTCGCTTCAAGCAAGGCTTGTCTTCGAAAAATTATTATTCTTGCAATAAAAGTATAAAATGCTATTAAAAATAGGTTTGGTTTTATTTTAAAATTATAAATTTACAGGCAAAAACGTTGGGGATGAAATAGTACGTCAAACCAGGTTTCGAGCATATTAGATGCTCATCATTAGGAGGAGAGCGCAGCTGCGTATGCAAGCTCCCGGCGGGCACTTTTTTTAAATAGTTTATTTGGCTTCGTTTGTTAAACAGATTAACTACAGCTCCCTACCCGACGATGCCTCTGTACCGATACTATTCAATGAACTTGTATATTCAGTGAACGAACATCAGACTATGCCCGATAATTTGCAGTTCTTCAATAATTTGAGATCACAAACGATTGAAGGTGAAAATAAATCTCTACTGAAAAATCAACAAATTCACGTGTTCTGCCATATTTATTTTAAGTTTTCTTTGAAGTGTGGTTTGTAAAACGAAATTGATTTTATGGGTACTTTATTTTTATTTTTTTCCACTCGCCTGGGAATAAATACGCAAGACCACTTTTAGGTCTATTATTTGGACTGGATCTTAATTGCGTCTAGTGTTACTACAGGTGCTAGAAGAAAACTGGAACTTGATACTTAAAACCAAGGCCTGCCAAGGCCGCGACGAATGAGCTAATTGGATTTGCCGCGTTCACTGGACAAATCAATATCATTGTAACTAAAGTTTCCGCAAATCACAAGGTAAACTTTTTCTCTTACATTGTGTTCGTATGCGAATTGTGTTATTAATTATCATATAAAGATTGGAGCTAAAGATTATAGATTAGAATCCCGTGTGTAATCAGGGAACCTATAACCGCAATGAGGGATTACTAAATCATGGAAAATAAATAATTGATTATACGAGAGAGACGGAGCCTATCATTTTTAGGCAACTGAAGTGTGTATGAGCATATTGCCATTAAATTAAGCGCAAGCTTAAATACGCAAAAAATTTCAATACCTTATAATGTATATCTCCGTAATTTTGAAAAATTTACAAAAATTGGTTCGTCAAAAAAAAATATGGACATCAAACCTGCTCACAAAATTTCGTGAGAATCGGTTGAGAAATGCGACATGTAGAGGAGAACAACCGGACATACAAAAAAATTTTGTCTAAGTTGAAGCAGAGACGCTTCGCTCGATCTGAGTTCGTTTAAGAAAGTTTCGCTCGGTCAATTAGCGTATGATAAACAAAATTTTACTCTCGATATCATTTAACACAGACTTGATGATTTCGATAGTTTATCGTTACAGGAGATCGTCAAAAGGTTTAGATTTGTTACGATTTCGTTGACTTTCCGATATCGAGAACTAAATGTTTATTGCATCGGAATATTGATTGTAATTCATTATTGTCACTCGACGTGTTCATTAAAATTTGTAATGGATAAGTATGAAATGTTAAAATGTTATTAATATTAAGAGCGTTTTCACAAAATTTGTTTTGTCTTGAAAGTCAGCAAAAGCCTTTGACTATTTTAAGTAATGGAAAACTTCATAAAGCTCTGTCTGAATAAACATTTCGATTCTTCATCTAAACAATTGCGTTGCATCTTTACAGTGTTCACGGGTCATCAATTTGCATCAAACTCGATAATGAAATATCAATTAAATATTGGAATTATTAGAGAAAACGTCATCGAATTATATATATTTTTTTAATTTTCATTACCTACTTATAATGTATAAGCGAGTACCAACTAAGCCTTATTTCTAGTATGCAGAAGGTGTAAAGGCTAATGAGTTCTCCTCGAGCATAAATCACACACTTGGGTGAGCTCGAATCTCTTTCTCCACATAAGATTCTAGTATGAAATCCCTTGCTATGCTCGGAAATCAACTCTAGAACCCTTCCTTTCACTCGGGATCAAACATTTCGCCCGTGAAATGACATGAGACTGCTTTAACGATCCAATACATCTACATACACAGCCATAAAGTCCACCGTAGCACAAATGTTTCTCCTATCAGTGGAGATTGCTATGATTTATTGCCGATATAAAAATAAATGGGGGTGCGACTCTAGCCTGGCAACACTAGCAGAACCAAAGTGATCATTCCAGAGATCGGAAAATGAAGGTCGATAATGAAGGTCTAAAATAGTAGCAAAACCCAAAAAGAAGAATAAGCCGCTATTGGATGAAAACTCGGTACAAACCTAACAAGAAGTATGCAAACAAAGTATTGTGAAAACGCTCTGATGGTGCATTCTCGTTCATTTACAGAGTTCGTACGCTGTAAACGAACGCTATAAAGAATGAACATTATGAACAAAGTATCGGTAACAAGTGTTTTGAATCAATAGTAAGACCTGAGATTCAATATCTATTATTATTATAACTTAAGAGTTAGAATCTTGTCGGTGCAGCTGATGCATTTTTCTCCATTTTGATCTATTTACGGCGACCTCTTTGTACGGCACGACATTTACTAGTTGTGTTATTTGGCTCATGTGGCTTATCCATAGCCTACCCCTTGTTTGCTTTCCTTATATTTTCCCTTCATTTTTTTTTTTTTTTTTTTTTTTTTTATGTATTTTTATCGTGCGATCAGTCTTGCAACTATAAGCAGATGGAGTGTGTGATTTTTGTCGTGTAGGGCGCTACTTCCAGCGAAGTCAGCCCCTTCTTTTTTCAGTCAATTAGTATGACTCTTAGTCAAAGATGTCCCGTCGCTTTTTAAGGCGACGGATGGTTTCAGGGAAGGTGAGTTGCCCCGCCAGCTGGTTCGGGTGCCTCTGTAATCTAGACATGTAGTTAGCTCCATGATTATCAATCTCCTCCTTCACCATAGGCATGTTGAGTATTTCATGCAGCTCTGTTGTTCTGACAAACCATGGTGCATTTGAAATTTGTTTCAGGATGTAGTTTTGCACCCTTTGAATTATCATTATGTTTGAGGCACTAGCAGAACCCCACAACTGTATGCCATATGTCCAAATTGGTTTTAAGATTGATTTGTATATCAACAGCTTATTGTCTATGGCTAGTTTTGAGTTTCGTCCCATCAGCCAGTAGAGCCCTTTGTATTTCAAATTAATTTCATCCCGTTTTGTTTCAACATGTTTCCTCCAGGTGAGTCTACGGTCCACGTGTATACCCAAGTACTTTACTGTATCTTGATGTGGCAATTGGGTATCATTCAGAGTGACTGGTGCGCAGTTCTGTTTTTTCAGAGTAAATGTTACATGTACTGATTTGGAAGCACTGGCAGCAATTCGCCATTTGGAAAGCCATTCATCTATGTCATTAAGACTGTTTTGGAGTAGCCTAGAGGCCTCAATCGGGCATTTACTAGAGGCAAGTAGAGCGGTGTCGGTTCCCTTCATTTAAGTTTTTTATAAAATTGTCATGTCGAAAATAGTGCCCAATTATTTATCCCTTTTCTTGAGTCTTGAGTAAGACACTTTTTTCAACTTCCAGAAAATAGAACAGAACTGTACATGAAAGCCTCCGACGATTTCCAATTATGAAGGAACTATAAGAACATCAAATATGTGCTCAAACTAGCACTTCTAGTTTATCTTCGGCAGCACTCATTATGTATCAGAAGCCAATTAATCATCTAGGTGCATCTGTTTAATGTTCAGGTCAACAACATGCGTCAAATGCGTTAATGAAATATTAATGTGATGGATTTATTAAAGAGGACTTTGATAAAAGTATTGTTTTTCGTTAATATTATTTACCATATTTTAAATGGTAAATACCATATTTTAACTTTCAGTGTGTAACTGCATTATCAATTGTTGCAAAGATACTTAGTATAGTTACTTAAATAAAATTAGATGCTTCTTCTTGTTTGTTCAGTCTTGCTTGTTATTTTTTCGTAGAAGGTATAAAAAATAGGTACTTGTATTTCGGATAGTTTTCTTCTTGTGTGAACTTGAATCCCTCATGACATTCAATATCCTATTATTGAATCCCTCACTACGATCTTCTCTAGTGTTCTTAGTTAAGCTCGGGTTTCCCACCCGTGCGCTGCTTTATTTTACAGTATTTAGTTAACAGTCAACTGCTTTTAAAGAATCCTTACTTCCGCGGACTCCCGTTAGATCTCGAACTGTATTTAAATAGTAATGATTTTATGGTACATTGTGTAGCCCCCGGTTTGTGAGTGACTCTCGTACTATTTAAAGTTAGAAGACGTAATATTTTATTATTATCAAAATTCGATTGTACATTTCTTATCATTTTTAAATAAAGCATCAAAAACGTATATATATGCATGGCTTAGTTAGCTGCATTGAGGCACAAAGTGCATAAGCGTATTGTAACTTTGTACAGTTTGCAGCCATTATTATCTACGTTTAAAATTCATTAGAATTTTACCTACGTGACCATTCTCCAATATTTCTGTAAAACGTTTTGCCCACCTATGGTTGAGACTAAGCTGTATTAATTCATAAAATATATATTTATCGCCGCGCCTTTATTCCTTGAAGGAATTTCCCAAACAGCACCTAGATTTTGCCAGGCATGTTTTGGTCTACTTATACACATTTAATTGGAAGCAAGCCTATTAGCTAACCATATTCCGGTCATATTTCCAGATAGGATTGATTTATTGCCATAAAACCTTATATTCTTTGCCCCGATAGAGCAATTTTCAAACGAATGTAAGAATATAAAGATTATCAAAGTAGAATACTGAATATTGGTGTTATTTATTAATGAGTTACAAAACAGTATCTATTGATCGAAATAAAATGGCAGGGATTATATGGAGTCTCTTTGGAATAAATCATTTTTTCAAGATAATCCCTGTTACATAACAGTAATATCTATCAAGCTTGGGTGGTAGGGCATGCGGCATCCTCAATTTGTAAACATAGCCTGAGTATGCTATGTATAGACTATATACAGAGCAACATTTAGTATGTCAACCTTAGATGTTCTTGAGGTAATAAAATTAATAAGTACATGCTTAATTAAACGAGTCCGTAGTGTGGTGCAGTTCAGATTATACCCATCTTTTAAACAAATAATTATTCAAGTAAAATTAACGAATTTAATTTTAGAATAGGTATTTAAAAGTAAACTCCCTAAAACGACATCTTGTAACTCAATACGTCTTTACTTCATAAAAGGAGAGGCCTTATACTTCGCCCAAGTTCTCGGATAGGCCCCCAGGGTGAAATAAACTTTGCAACGGCCTCATGCTAAATCGGGTCTATACATCGTTATTTATATATTATCGAATAAAGAATGAGCAGGCTAGTGTTTAAGGAAAACAAAAGATGAAAGGGGCTATTAGATGTAAACAGTAAGTAAAGCTTAATATATCAAAGGATAGATAAATGGTTCGATATGCTTCTATGATCTTCTATAAAGCTACTAAATACTACTCCATGTTTTCTTCAATAAAAATAAACATAAAGGCAATTGATTTTTTATCTTTACATGGAGGATTCCATAATAGTTAATGGTACTATATTACTTCTGGTAATTATAAATGTTATAAATAGCATATTTACCATGTAAACTTATTGCACTAAATAAACGGAAACCCTAAAATAATACATGGGTATGAATGCTTGTTATCTGTCATTAATTATATTCAGTCTATCCACATCTAAAAACTTACAGCGCATAGTTGCTTGTCTGCGTAAAATACGAAGAATAAATCCCCTTTCCATAAATTTATGTAGTCATGGCTTGCAAATCTTTACAAAACGATCTTCAAATACATTGAAAGCATTTACGGCTATTAATAAAATGATACCATACCAAGAAACATGACGTGGCGTCGCCGCCGCCCAATTTATTCTGTAAACACTATTTTCCGTCACATATCATATTATTATTATCACACCGTCAATTTTAATGTGTTTATACCAATTTCAAAGTCATTAAATAGAAATTATTGTTTCTCTCAATCCAACAAAGTTTATTTATGAGAGCGGTTTTCGCGGACCGGTCGAATGTTAGTTGATGCACGTGCAACTGAACGGAACGGTCGGTGGGAACTCGGAGTCGACACAGGGTGTCGAGTCTGTCGGGGGTGTTAGAGCGCGAGACTCGCGAAAGGCTGCGTGCACTGTGCGGTGCGGAGTGTCCGATGTGGCAGTGTGCGCTGCCAAGAAGCCGGCGACGGCGCGCGGTGGGGAATGCAGACGGGCGTGCGCGCCGGCCCGATACCCTCTCTCGACTGTAGGGCTTCGCTTCGTCCCGCTAGGGCGGCGCGCCCACGCTCGATACCGCCGCCTTCTCGGCGCCCTCCCACATTGCAAAATCATTTTATAAAAATTCAACACTTCATTACAAAATACGTACGCAGACATGTTCATTATTCTGTCTACGGTTTATTCTATGAATTATTTTTATACAATCCTGCTTTTTCTCTAAGCACACGTTTCGTAAGTTATACACTTCGGTAATTGTTAGAGGCGTGGCTCTACTCCGGACGAGTTAATTAAAGGTGTATTTATTTTGGTAAATCTATTTTGGCTCTACACTAACAACATTATTTATTAACATAACGTAACTTCCGAATAGGGCAGGTGCCCAAATTTTGTCGTCCTTGAGAGTCAATTCTCAGTCTACGAACCTGTTTTACATATTAGACCATATCAACACGTTCACAGGCCTATGAATTAATAAAAACTACCTTATGTAAATAGTAATATACATAAAAATGAATGACATAATCTTTGGGATTCGGAGAATTGGGTTGGGGCCTCATAGGTACGGACAATTATTGTGTTTTTCTTACAACATATAAATTAGGTAAGTGTCTGGAGCATGGAGAACTGCGCCCGGAAGGAGGCAATAGGCTCGCCCATTGTTACATAGAACTCAATATGAGTATATCTGGCGATACGTGGTTGAACCTGTCTCTGCCCAACCCTATAAGTAATACATGTTGGCGTGTTGTTTTCTGAACATTAGTGTATATTAATGAATGTAACGTTTATTATCAAAATGTATCGTTGAACATGAAAATATATGAAGTATTTTTCGTAATGAGAGCCAGTGAACATAAGCATACTTATATAAAATAAGCTATTACTTATTTTATATAAGTATTATGATTAATAAATTCATGAAGTTTAATCAATACGAAGGTTCTTTTTTGCTTTAAAAATATTGCTGCAATATTGCTGCCTGCAATCTGTTCGGTATAGGTAAGTTTAAGTTGAAAAATCAGACTTCAATAGAAATTGTGTAAATCTACTCGTATTTCTTAAGCATATATTCTTATAAGTTATACTGTCCATACGGCGTGTCTACGACATGCGGCATCTTGCGTTGACAGCGTCGTAGAGCGTCTACGAAATATTTCGGAGCATAGCCAATTCGTAGCACGTGTCAAGTATTTTGAAATAGCGATAATTTTATGTTTGTGTCGGGGACTACATACATACGACATACATGTGCCTGACTGATGTATATGTATACCCTCGTTGGTTGTGGCGAACTGCGCTGCCTTAGAATTCCAAGGTTCTGGGTTGGACAGTAATTGGGTACCTTATTTACAAAAACAATATTAGCACGTTAGTGGCATTTAGTGAATTGAACATTGCTGTAAATGTTATTCGTTGGGTACGCAATAGTTTTTAACTGTTCTCTCAAAAAAATCAGACTAACTTTTTTAGAGCACAAATATTTCATCTTCGGTGTCCTTTAAAAATTGTTAAATATGTTACTAGCACAGCAGGCTACAGCACTTTAAAAAAAATAGGTATTCCTTGAAGAAAATAGTAGCCATTCTGAGTCCAGCGTGTGCCTGGCTAGTGACAACAGGCCTGCCACCTATTGCCAATGGTACGAAACATTTGTTGTGAAACGTGGGCAATTATCAGCATCTGCCTGCCACTTCAAAATTATGTAGTGCCATTTTTTCAATGGAATTTCTGTCTACATATTTGTACAATTGGGATTTAAATATCATAAATTGCATGAACATACAGAAATTCGTGTAAATGTTTCTCTTCTTTGTTAGCATATTGGTTATTTAAAATATACTTAAATAAATAAAATAAAATAAATCTTTATTTCTGTTAACCTATTTAACTAAACATTACATATTAGTATAGAAATGAAAATGATAATAATATTATAAAACTATATAAATTAACTAATATATATCCCCAACATTCGGCTCATCTCTTCCCTTAACAGCTTGTCTTTCGACAAAGGCCTCCTCTAAGGATTTCCATGTGTTTCTGTCCTTTGCTATACGCAACCATTCTGGCCCAGCTACTTGCTTCAAGTCGTCTTCCCATCGCTTCAACTGTCTTCCTCTACATCTTTTGCTTTCTCTGGGGTACCATTCCGTTATTATTCTAGTCCATTTATCTTTCTTTTCTCTCAGCATATGCCCCGTCCAACGCCATTTTAATTTTTTGCATATTGATTGCACTTTTCCAAACTTAGTCTTTCCTTTGATCTTTTTTAATCGTATTTTATCCCTTCTTCTTACTCCGAATACGCTTCTCTCTATCCCATTCTGACATATATTTAATTTATTTTGTTGTTGTTCAGTTAAAGCCCAAGTTTGGCATCCGTATGTAAGACATGGCAGTATGCAAGCATTGAAGACTTTTCGTTTCTCTACCATAGGTATTTCTTCATTTTTCATAATTTCGCTCAACGACCAGAATCTCTTCCAAGTGTTTGCTATTCTTCTTTCTATTTCTTTCTGCATACTCTCTGTTGGTGATACTAATTGTCCCAAATAAACATATTCGCTTACATATTCTAAATGTTGATTGTTAACTGTAATAGCATTTTTTTGTGAGGAGTTGCTCATTACTTTTGTCTTTGTTATATTCATTGTGAGCCCGGCATTTGCACTTTCGTCTGACAATTGCAAAAAAAAAATTAAATCATCAGCGAATCTCAAATGACTCAGTTTGTCTCCGTTCACGTTAATTCCGAAATCCTCCCAACCACAGTCTCCTAAAGATCAACTCCAACACAGCGGAGAATATCTTTGGCGAAATAGGATCACGTTGACGGACGCCTCTTTTTATCGGGAACTCTTCACCTGACCTTTCCAATTTTATTTGTGCCTTACTTTTCCCATAAATATTTTTCAGTATGCGTATGTACTTTTTATGGACCCCTTGTTGTTCTAATGATTCCCATATGTAGTGGTGTTCCAGGGAATCAAACGCCTTGTTGAAGTCTACGAAGGCCAAGTAATATGTTTTGTTGTATTCTTTGTATTTCTGAAGTATCTGGCATAGGACGTGTATGTGGTCAATAGTTGAGAAGTTGCTACTAAATCCTGCTTGCTCCCTCGGCTGGTTTTGATCAAGGGTGTTAGTTAGTCTAAACAATAGTATTTTAGAAAATACCTTATAAATATTAGACACTAGCTTTCCGGGCGCGGCTCCACCCGCGCGTATGTCGGTTATCGCGCAAATACATTAACCTCTTTTTGCGCAGTTGGATAAAAACTATCCTATGTTTTTTCCCGGGTCTCAAACTATTTCCATACCAAATTTCATTCAAATCGGTCCAGCAGTTTTCACGTGAAAGCGTAACAGACAGACAGACAGAGTTACTTTCGCATTTATAATATTAGTACTGAAGTACTGATTAAGCTTATTGGCCTATAATTGTTAATATCTCCTTTGTCTCCTTTTTTGTGTAACAAAACTATCACGGATTTTGTCCAATCCTCTGGGATAACTTCTGCTATTATTATTTCGTTAAACAAATTGGTTAATTTAGGGACAATTACCGGCATGGACATTTTGAGTAGTTCATTGGTGATTTGATCGGGACCAGGTGCTTTCTGCGTAGTAATAGCTCTTTCTGTTTCTTCTTTTAGAATAGGTGGTATAGGTTCAGAATCTTGTGTGTCGTCTATCATAGTCTTAGCATTATTATTTTTGCTTGTGTACAACTCCTTGTAATATGCCGTAGCAATATTTAATATATCCGATCTTTTTGCGAAATATACTTAAAACATAACAAAAAAGAAAGGCTTGAAAAGGGGGTGCAAATGTTTGGCATGATATATGTTGCTAACTAATTACTCTGATATTTATAAATCAATCCATTAGATTGAATTTTCAGTAGAAAAAGTAAGTTTTAGGCAAAGTTCAATAAAAAAATTATATTATTTTTATTTAATAATTAATTACACAAATATAAAAGAATGTACAATTCCTATTGTACATTCTTTTATTATTTAGATTAATGATAAAACTTTATCTAACTTTCATCCAGCGGAGGAAACAGAGAAATGGCAAAGTGCATCAAAATTTCAAGTAGGGTTTTAAAAAAGAAAAATTAACTCAAACATTAACAAACAGTGAATAAATAGATATACTGGTCGTGCAAATATCCCCTGGCCGCTAGTAGAAGAGAATCGGGTAAGACTTGTGTCTGAAGTAGAGAACTCCCTGGAGCGAGTCTCTGAATGGGGACGACAAAATCTTGTCCATTTTAACCCCACGAAGACACAGGTCTGTGCATTCTCTGCGAAAAAAACCCCATTCGTCCCTGCGGTGCAGTTCCAAGGAACACCCCTGTCCATATCTAACAGTATTGGGATCCTTGGAGTCAACATAACGAATGATGTGCAGTTTTGGGGTCATCTGGAGAGCAAAGCTAAAATTGCCTCATAAAAGCTTGGTGTGCTAAACCAGTCCAAGCTGTACTTCACCCCGCGGCAACGTCTTGCGCTTTACAAAAAGGGGGTCATTAAATTTCTCAAAGGTCGGCAGCGCGTTGGTAACACCCCTGGTGTTGCAAACGTCCATAGGCGACGGTAACCACTTCCCATCAGGTGGGCCGCCTGCCTGTCTGCCTACTTAAAGGCAATAAAAAAATAAAAAAATAAAAAAATGGAACCTACATTGCATAATATTATATGAGATAATAAATAAATATAACACATACTTTCTTGTAAGTACCTACCTTCTTAATATAAATGCCAATACGCATGTATATAATTTTATAGTATATACACAGAGTTATTGGTAATATGCTAACAACCTCTTAGGGTTGACATCTGCTAGGCCTAAAAAAACATTTGGAGATAAAAAAATATTGTTCTGATTTTTTTAAATGTTTTAATGCCTACTTCGAGCCAAGAGCGTTCACCGCGGTAACACTGGACCGCGCCTTGCTCCGCTTTGAATACAGTTTTGAATATTTACGTCGAGCAAAGTAATGAAAAATATGAAATAATACATTACAGGCACAAGATACTTTTAACATTAGATGGGCCTCGTACTTATTCCGCCAAAAACAAATAATAAACACAAAAAAAAAAAATTTTGATAATACTTTTTTTTTTAAAACGATTTTTTTTATCCCAAAATGTTTGTTAGGACTATAATAGCAGATGTCAACCCTAAGAGGTTGTTAGCATATTACCAATAACCCTGTATATATAGAAAATAAATTATAATATAAAATAAGTCTAAAAATATGTAGCAAAAATTAAAAAGGAAAGTATATACTATGTACACTACATACTGTATTGGACTGGTTCGCCTCTGCCAAGCTAGCGCCTAACACCTACGTAATGTAAATTAAGTATTGTAATAATTTTACTATATAGTATGTACTTAACACATTGTTAAAAACGTTTAAAGGAATGGCCCCGAGTTTCTTGCCCGTTCTTCTCGCAGTGGCTCTATAATTTTTGTTTGCTGAACGTGGCAGTACAATGTAGTATATTTCAATATTAAAATTTGTAATTGACCTTCATAAGAGCGTCGTAGACGCCTAAATTGAATAAATGACTTTGACTTTGACACACTTTCCTATAAGGACTAATAATAATGCAGAACTCAAAAACATTATCTACGTTATGATTGGGCACCTTTTTCAAGGTTGTAGGTGCGGACAAGTGTTTTTGAAGTTTCTATTGAAGGAGCTTTTTTAATGTAAGTAGATAGGAAGTTAATTCCACAACCTCGTTGCCTGACTTTAATACTCGTAGATTTTGCCATTTCTAATGTTGAGTGGACAGGATTGTCTAGGACTAGGAAATCTGTCGGGCACAATCTTAAATTCATGTCAATGGCCAGGACGTGAATTTAACTATCTTCAATTAAAGGAACCATTACTATAGTGACAAGATCATGCCAAATCGAAAAATCGATTTTCACCATAATAGCGAAAGAAGCAGTCTTGGCAAAGTGTAGTACGAGTGTAGACTAATCAGAGTTAAAAATAAAACTTTATTAATATATGAACTGTTGTTTTACTTTATAAAGTATTATAAATAATTTGTTAGATGACAAAATATATTAGTTACGACATAACGATGAAGATTTATAAAGAAACAGCACAGCGGTTGTTAGCGGTCGTTGTAGTAAGTTTCTTGAAATTCCCACGGAGAAAATTTAAACCTTAATTCCATTATCTATGAATAGAAGCAGTAGCATACGTGTATGTAAGATAGAAAAATATTACAATATTTACCTTTAAGTTGTGCTCCAACATACAATACTAACAACAACCGAATACAAGAATAATGACTTCGTATAAACAAAGAGTATTTAATAATATACCTTATTCTTATTTAATCAACTTTATGAAAAACAGTTTTGTGTCACTGTACATTAAGTTTATTTTAAACTTTTAACCAAGGAGCATTAGTCATCCATAGTTCCGGGCCATCAACACAATATGAGTGCATAATATAATATCTTAGAGCATATATATTTTAATTAGAGCATTGGAAACTTTACCATCGTTGGTATTTAAGCATACACATAAATTATAGTAAAAAAAGACAAACTTGCAATAAATCCTGCATTTTCGTCTTTACCTCTACGAGATAATGCTCAAAATCCTAACGCATTAACCACCATACGTACACTTAATGACGTTGTTAAGCTCATCAACTGCCCTCGTTCATGAGTAATTCGAGCGTAATTACATTTTAATAACGACCATTGTACACATGGCAGGCGAGGATTTCACTTGACAAACGTGATTATCACAGGAATACCTACCTAACACAGTATTTAACATACAGTCAGACAAAATTCACGTAATTTTCTAAACTTGTTATACTTTCTTTTTGGCATATTTACATAGGTACATACATACATAAAATGACGCCTCTTTCCCGTAAGGGTAGGCCCACAGATTTTCTCTTGTTACGATCCTTACCTACATATTTCTTTCGCTTTATCTATACTCATCAATCCTTTCATGCATAAGCGTCGGTTTAGGGTACTCCTGAGCTGGCCTTTTTCCAGAACGTCTTCAATCTGATTTCGGAACGTTCGCCTAGGTCTTCCTCTTCCAACACTTCCATTCACTTGTCCCACGTATACCTGTTTAGTCAAGCTCAATTCATTCATTCTCTCTACATGTCCAAACCATCTTAGCATACCTTTCTCGATTTTTGTCACTACATCCTCATTCGCACCACATCGTTCCCTTATCACACTATTCCTTATCCTGTCACTCCGTTTGACTCCAATCATGCTTCTCAATGCTCTCATCTCCACAGCAATTATTCTACTTTCATGCTTTTTCTGCCATACCCAACTTTCACTCCATATTTGCCAAACTATATTTGCTGATCTCATGGCTTACACGTATTAAACAAAATAAAAAGGATCACTCCGCAAAGCCATTTCAATAAGGAAGTGACTCTAGCTACGAATCATTAAAGCTTAGTGCACTTTAGCTCGCAAAGCACGACGTATGTACCTACTTAATATTTATATTTACCTACAAGGCGTCTCTATCTCATAGCTACGCATAGGTCTGATCACTAGTGATGTGACGCAGCACGCACGTTGCTTTGTACCTAAAGTACAGAGTGAGCCAGGCCGTGTATTACCTAATTGTGTCTTATATTGTTCCATAACATAGGTATAGTATATCGTACTTAAATCGGTGACTTATTTATTGCATAAACTACACTACACTTGCAAGACATATATAGTAAAATATAAATATTTGCTATATTGTATTAAGCGTGCATTAAAAATAACATACATTTAAATGTGTGGTGGGTATGAAACATAAATATCGCTCTCGCAAAAGAACGGCCTACTTCAACCGTTTATTCAAAAGGTGGCACATGTAACTAAGGTAACGTAGAACAAGGAATTCATAAAGCATTCAATAAAAACGGAGATTTCTCGGATTACCACAATATAAATTCTGTATTTATAGATGTGCAAAAAGAGTTTGATTGCTTGGCTGGACAGTCGCGTGCAGAATGCTGATACCATCGCTGCAGTGGGTCTGGCAGCGGTCGAAGCACTCGCTGCGACAAAATCGGCTTCGCTGACCGACCACCGATTTTTAGCAGCTAAAATGCTCAACACAGACGTAAATCTAAGTAGGTAGATAGCACAAGACTTTCTAACTGTATAGAAACCAAACAAATTTTATAAAGTATATATTTCGTATTTACCATAATGACATGTAGAGGGCAATTTATTGATGCAATGTACATGTCACTCGAATTTAATTAATTCAAGATATACCCACTGACAAACTGATTCATATGTATCGCCTGGCACGTCACAGTTCTTGGTTTCTCCACAACCACTGACGCAGCACTCGCGCCGCAAACCCCCGCCGGACTAAACTTAACTTAAAATTTATCAATGTTAGGACACGGATTAGGGCATGTAGGGTAGATAGACTTTTTGTACTGCTGATAGGACCTCTTGATCACAAAATCACCTAATGAAAATAATGTAACCGAAGATGATAACCAGGCATAACGTAGATTGGGAACTGGAACCTAAGGACGGCTACCCGTACACATCATTCCGTACTTAGCGACAGATTTTCTAATCGAGGGTGGTAGCTAACCAGGTGGGCATTCGCAAAAGGCCCTACCACCATGCTATATCGACTGTCATCATAAAACAACAGCCGGGACCGACGGCTTAACGTACCCTGCGAAGCACGGAAGCGCTCGGTAGTATTGTCACTAGCGGTCACCCATCTAATAATGACCGTAGCGAACGTTGCTTAACTTATCTGATCAGTTAAGAACGGCTAAGCAAAGTTCGCTTCAGAATTGTGTTGTGGGATCTATTAGCATATTAGTCTGTGGTGCCCAGTCCTGTGCTTTCCTCGTGTGACATGCAACCTCGCTAAACTGCCTCACATTAAAATTCACATGCAATAAAATATTTACCTTAACTTAGAGTATTAAAGTGGTCCACTTTAACTGCATTATTTAAATAGGTAACTTGTTTTCGAAATGCTTAAATTTATTTTTAAATGCTTTGAGTATTTTAACAACTAACATTTCGTATTTAAATAACTTCGTAATCCGACATTAAAATGCCTGAAAGAGCCCACATAACAAAACTTTTTGTTGCTCAGTTCAGAAATGAGGTCAAACGTAGCATACGCGATTAGGCACATTACATGTTTTATATTTATACACGAATTCTCTTGTATTGGCTTTTCCTGACTTTTGCCCATATAAAACTCGCTAAAACGATAAGCACCTACATCCCACGCTGCTTATTATCATAGGACAGGATTCACATGTAACAGATAACTATTCAGCAAAATTTTAATTTATGTTTGGCATTTGCTACTTAGTACCAAAGAAATCTATGTCTGCAGCTAAGATATTTTATTTTATTCCGATAAAACTCAGACTACATAATATCGTCTGAGGATTCAAAGAAATTATTCTGACGGGAACTTTTCTACTCTTACGCTGACACAAAGGAACATAGGCGCTTGATGATATGTAGTGATGTATGTGTTTTTAGGGTTCCGTACCCAAAGGGTAAAAACGGGACCCAATTACTGAGACTTCGTTGTCCGTCCGTCTGTCACCAAGCTGTTACTCAAGAACGGTGATAGCTAGATAGTTGAAAAATAATCAGGGGTGCGCCCATACAATAAAAGAGGTTTCCATTTATTTAATTTTAATGTGTCTGTAACTTGCAAGATTAGGTTACAGATAATGCTACGGAACCCTTCGTGCGCGAGTCCCACTCGCACTTGGTTTTATTTATTTTAGGAAGAAAAGAGTAGGTATTTAGTAAATTAAGAGTAGATCCTAGGTAAATAATTATAAGGACAGTTTCTCTGTATCTTTTATGTTTTCGGATTTCCCTATACTATAGCGTTAAAAATATAGTTTAAATTAAATTGGAGTGCTCCTAGCTTAGCTTGCTTAATCGTTATTGACCGATCAACTCGGTTAAGCAACTTCAAAGCAAGTCATGACTTGGATGGGTGACTGCTAGTGACATTTACTAATGTGCGCTTCCCTGCTTCTGAGGGCACGTTTGCTCGTCGGTCCCATTTGTTGTCTTAGTCTTAGTCGTAGTAGGCTATTTTGTAAATGCCCGCCTGGCTAATACCCTGAAGTATAAAATTTGTCACACCTAGCAAGTACCTAACGGTGTTCCGACAGCTGCCCTTGAGAGTCTGTAATCTTAAATTAAGGTTGTTAACACCATCGACCACATCACCACTTAACATTGTGGTGAAAGGCAGCAAAATTTGAAGCAGTGATAGCTCAGTGGCTTTGGCTATGGACTGCCGCGCAGCAGGTCCATGGTTCGAATCCCGCCGCGGGCTTGAGCTTCACCGCATGGTGGAAGGGCATTTTTGCGAATGCCCGCCTGGCTAGCGACCACCCTCAAGTTGAAAATCTGTCGCCAAGCACCTAACGGTGTGTTCCGGCAGCTGTCCTTGAGAGCCAGTCATTCTAGGTTAAGCCTGTTAACACCTTCGACCACATCATCACTTACCATCACGTGAGGTTGCGGTCAAAAGATTACCTATCAGCAATAAAAAAAAAACAATAAAAATAATTTAACAAAAAATATACTGGTGTAATATAAAATATTACCGTACAATTCTCCGGTTGCGGTATTAAGTACCATAAACCTAAATGGATGTATTAATAAGAGGCACTTGAATTAATGCATCATATGAGCACCATGCTATCACTTCTATAAGCAGTTATCTATTCGTGGCTAGGTGTTGCTGAGCATGGTGTTCGATAACTTTTGTAACATAATTGCCCCTAGCGGTGTGAGAGCTTTCCTAAAGAGTGATGGCTTCAGAAAGGCGACTGGCCCTAAACTAGCCATAACTCTTACAATATGTATTTTATACATTTTATGCTGATTTAGAATATACCAGTAGCATAATATATACCCAATCACGAGATCCAAGGTTCAATCCCTGTGTTGGACGGTTATTAAGTAATAACAAGTATGTTTTTTTATATTTTAAGAAAACATTAAATTAATATTTTAGTAAAACACCTCAAAAATTTTTTTTTTTTAAATTTAGTGACAATTCCGCCTAATTTTTCTGCTAAGCCGGCGTGACTTCACAAACGCCACGCACCCAACCCCAGGAGCATCCTCATTTCTACACAAAGCATCCTCGGGAGGTCTTGACTCTTCGAGTGCACGATCGAAAACAAAAAACAGTTAAGGTTTTCCGACAAAGAGATAGTAGTTTAAAAGCTGGATTTGATCTGATCCGTGCTCTGTAGATGGCAATATACTCGCAGACATAAAGGCAGTAAGTTAAGATGATAATGTACGAGTATGTATGTAGGTATACCTAGAATACAGCTATGGGAAATACCTAATACTGAGTCCGGTGTGGTGCAAAGGTGGTGCAGCAACTTCACTAACATACATTCACAGAATGTCGTGTCACACGACAATTTGCGGGTGACATGTATTGTTGTAATTGCGCAAAATAACTAATGACCTGGCAGGGCAGAATATAATTTAAATAGCTCTGTAACGTAAACTATAGCAACTCTTTTGGATTGGTTTACCTTGTACCTATATGGTACACACCGCCCAGAGGACTCGGGACGTCGTCGGTTGTGGGGACATCCGGTGCCCCCATCAGGTACTGACGAGGTATAAGCCCAGAGGTTGGGCCTGCTGAAGCACACAGCGACGTCGCGTCGGTAGGGCAGCTTTTTTTTGACTAACCTCTGCCTATAACAGATGCATCTCGTCACAAGTCACGAATTGCACTACGCCCGTCACCATGAGACATAGTCACCACGTGCCTGTAATTTCACTGGCTCTCAAGGACTACTGCCGGAACACACCGATAGGTGCTTGGCGACAGATTTTCTACTTGAAGGTAGTCGCTAGCCAGGTTGTCACGTTTAGTCTGTACTAGGGTTCTTACTGATCCCTAGCCCGATGTACGACCTAGCACCTGCTCCCCGGCGGATGGGTGCTCGTAAATGCATTTTCCCCATGGCAAAAAAAGGGTATGTATAATTTAGGAATAGACATCCTATCATCATTACATGATAAACTGTTAGTGGTCACTGATGTCAATATGATACTTAGTAATACGTTTCGCAATCCATTAAGCCCTATCCTATCTCCCTGATTAATTTGAAAGTACTTGGCCAAACGAGCAGCGCTCTAGGCCGATATAAAACGAGTTTTGCAAAGATAAGATCGGTTTTTCACTCACGAAAATCTCTTAAATAAACTGTACATTTTATTAAAGTCATATAGAGCTGTTTCTGACTATGCGATTACCAATATATATTTATCCCATGCGCATCGTGAATAATTATAATAATAGAAATATAAATCTAATTTTTTGACGATTTCGCCACTGCGGATGCTAAGAGCTCAATATTGGATTCATTATTTATAAACTTACAAATATTCCTTTAATTACAACACACTACAAACTAAATACAAAACTACAGCAACTTCTACAACGAAGGCATTTAGGCAAACTAAAGGCCATTGCAGGCCTACAGCCAGTCCAAATGCCCACTACCAGTTAACAGTAGCGTACACAGCATCCTGACAGCATTACCTCGTTGGATTGCAATTATTTTTCGTTGAGCCAAATACGTGCCAGCTAGCATTTTAATCACGCGTCGCATGGACTAAGCGCTCTAATAAGTTTTGGAAAATAAGATAACTTCCCGGCCCCAACGGACCCAATATCCATATAACAAAAGGCTCATATATGTAACCACTACCGAGAATAGCTTCTCTACGCCACGTGAGTCGCTCTTTAAAAACTTTTATTTCTTTACTTTACTTGTTCATAGTTGGACGGCAGCACTCACGCTTGCAAGACGGAGCAAAGCGCCGGCGGGGTGGGCCGTAACATGGCTGAAGCACTTTGGAGACTTCGAGGCGGACGCACACGCCTGCTTACAGCTGTGGGGGATGACGCTGATGGCCTTTACATCGCTGATATTGCACCGGGACTTTTGCTTGACGGTAAACTTAAACCAACATAGTAGCTTAATTGAGTTTGGCTCTGTTATGTATTTTAGATGACAGTTACCTACTATTCCTGTTTACCACCTTCGCCCACATCATAATTTAGTAATAAGCGTATGTTAAGATTACTTATATTAATCACGTGTCGCATCGACCAAGCGCTCTGATAAGTTTTGTAAAATACGATGAACTCCCGGTCCCCATAATCCAATCTCTACAGCGGGTGAAATATGCACCTTAACTTACTTGATTTGATTTTAATATAGTTTATGTACGGGAGAAGACCAAAATTTTGAGGAATTTGCCAAATGCAAACTATGCAAACAATTTTCTTGAAAACTAAATATATCTTTAAAAAATTTACAACAGTCGATACTACATTAAATTGTTATTTGTTCAGCGTTCCAAAGACTCATTGTCATAGAATAATCCCTGAAGCCATATTCAATCACGTCCTCATTATAATATCTCGACAATATATACAGAGTAAATTGGCAAATAGTGCTGTATTTCAAAGAAGGAGATTTTCAAGATTTGGAGATTTTCAAAATCTCTAATCAGGTCCAATTTTGGGATCATTTGGAGGTCAAAACGAAACTCGTTTCTAAGAAGTATTTAAAAGAGCAAAGCGATACTTCACACCGGGTCAATGGCTTGTGCTTTACAAAGCACATGCTCGTACCCACGAGGACTATTGCTACAACTTCTGGAATGGAAGGCCAGCTCCAACCCCTTGACTTACTACAGCGATGCGCAGTTAGAATTGTTGACTATACCGGGATAACAAATAAGTTAGCCAACTTAGCGTTCATAGACATATGCGTTTTCTACCGCTTTTTTTTCAAGGTAATTCTCTAAAGAGCTTAATCCGGCGTCGAAATTCAGCCACCGTATATCTTGAAATCATCCCACATCTTGCAAAGCTGGAAAAGCCACACTGTTCGATTCTCTCGATCTTTTCTTCAGAAGATCAGCATGATGTGGAATGGCGAAAATAACCTTCCACCGAAGACGTTTCCTCGGTGTTACAACAGGGAGCGTTTAATGGGTGTATACAAATTCCTTTCCGGATCGGCCAAACACCAGCATCACCACTGAAGTTGCAGTTGTCTATAAGCGGCGATTAAAGCATAGCACCAGACAGCACGGCTGCTTTTTTTGCCGCCTTTTAAATAAAAAATTTGATATGGAAAGAGCGGAAATAAATATAGAGCTTTCAGTATTTATGTACCCCATGTGGGAGTTGTATGTATAAGAGGCGACGGTGGGGAGGCATTTTTTCAGCGGTGAACTTCTAAGTAATTCTAAGTGGTAGTTTTAGCATATTCTATTCTGCCATTCTCTATTGACGCTGGTCGGTCAATACAGAGAGTATTTGCACCCTTCTAATTCCATTGATACTCATAAAAACAATTTATATACTAATCTTTTTAACGTAATTATGTAGTACCCATACTGCTCCAAAAAAACTTCTCCGCTTTTAACAATTTGATTGGAGTAATTGATTCAACCAAGCAATCCCTTTGGCCCTAAAAAGAGTAAAGAGGCGAACAGGCCGTATTTCACATTTACGGGGACATTAATGGTTTCAGGGTGCATCGTAAAAGGGTCACGCACACCGACCTACGCTGCCGTGTTGGACCCTAAGGGCGAGTGCCTACTGGGGCTGGGCGACATGGACCTGCATAACCACATCACAGTGGATCTAGTAAGCCATTTCTGAATACACAGTTTTAGCGCTTGGCCGGTTATTATTACTAGTGGTTTACTTTAAAGTTTGTTCTGTAATTAAACTAAGTTTTATGCATGTGTTACTGTTACTTTTTAATAGAAAAAAACAAATTGTTATCAAGATAAAGGCAAAATTATCAAAGTTCCCATGTTAAACCAAAGAGTTACTTCGGATTCGTACAAGCTTGGCTCAGCAATAGAATAATACTGTGGGGAATATATTCTGAAATTCTTTTTATTTCTCCAAAAAATGCGTAAGTAGTACTAACGAGTACGTATTCTTGCCAATATTAGAGCTATGGAAAGATGCTAGCCATATTTTATAAAATATAATATTTTAACCCATGAGTCCTTTTATTTATTAGAAACATGTACGTAAATTTGTAAATAAATACCCACAATTTTCAATAAAGATCAACCTAGAATATATCCCATTAGATTGAGACATAGCCTCATACTACCAAGCTCAAAACTATATAGCAATGCACAGATCTGGTCCGAATGTAATGGCAATAATAATATTTAACACGCTAACAAATACATTAAAAAGTGAAGAAAAAGACTCGAACTTTGTCAATACTTTAAAAAAAACTATTATTTACTAGATTATACGATAAACGAATTCCTTGGTGACAAATTTATGATAGTGAAAAAGATCGTCGCTCTACTATTATATCTGTTGCTATACCCAAAATGGGTCATATTATTATGTAAGTATAACTTTATAATTATGTATCAGCATATACACCACATAATATGCAATAAAAATTGAGAATTGAGACAAAACAACACGATTTTTTTATGGGCAATGCCAGAAATAGTGCATGTAAATATTTCTAAAATATGCGTTGTTATTCGTTATTACATATTCTGTGCAATATAAATGTTCAAAAAATTCAGCCCTGTATAGGGGTGCGTTCTTATATGTCGTCCGACGACGGATGATCGCTCCAAGCAGAGCGACGCTCGTCGTCCGCCTTTTAAGAACGGCTCTGTATCATATCTGTATCAAGAACACTACTTAAAAAGTTTCACTGACTCGGAAGAAATGTATTTACAATTATGTACTTTTCCAGAATACATAACTAAAACAAACATACATAATACAACAATAATAATAATAAAATTTTGTAAACAGAAGTCTACGTAAACAAAAAGTAACTTAAAACAAAGAAAAATCAAGTCCCAACTGTCAAATGAAACGTCAGGGCGATATTTATCCACCGATTTCGTGGGGCGACCGGTGCGTCGTCGAGCGATATATAAGAACGCTCCGGATGATCATCGGACGATCGCCCCGGGCATATAAAAACGCTCGGGGCGTCGTCGGACGTCGTCGGACGACAAATAAGAACGCACCCTAGGGTATGTTACAGTTAGGATGGGGTGACGAGTGGACAGCGCAGCGCTAGGCTTGTTAGTAACAGTTTCGTTTTCTCTATTATAGAACCCTAAAACCAATAATGAATGTTAAATAAGCGTGTCTAAGATAGGATTTTTTTTCTAATAAGACTATAACTGTCGAGTATTTCGGTATGACCTGGTCTGACGAGATTTAAGTAGTTTGTTAACAAAGATAATTATAACTCTTATAACTCTGTTTTAAGTAATTTGAACACGTAACCTTAAATCGTAATATATTACATAAACCCACATGTTTTTTAATGTGTAAAGTAACTTCTTAAAAAGATACTTCCCTTGAAAACAGGTCAACAAACACATTGGAGTTTTAGAGCAGGCGCCCCTGGTAGTGCTAGACGGTAATGTGCCTCAAACGACGGTGGACCACGTTCTTCTGCTGTGTCACCAGATGGGCAAACCAGGTATGATCTTTCAGTACCCACCAATATTCTTTATACCCATCAGATAACCTTTTAGTAGCAGTAGAACTTTTTGTGAATTTTTTCATCCGGGGAAGTACTACTGACAGCAAGAACTGATATTTTTTATTTTATAATAAGAAATATATTTTTAAAAGTATCTTAAGAAAACATTAGATAACATTTTAATGAAACACACAAAAAATCGAGACGTAACTTTTGTTTAGTTACAAAAGTTTAGTCTCGATCATGCGCTCGGTGAGTCAAGACCTCCTGAAGATGCTTCGTTTAGAAGCGAATATTCTTCCGGTTAGGCTGCGTGGCGTTTGTGACGTTACGTGGGCAAGACAGGAAAATTAGGCGAATTGTCACTAGATATGTATAATTATATTTTTTAAGTGTTTCATTAAAATTTTATTTAATGTTTTCATAAGATACTTTTAAAAATATATTTGTTATTATTAAATATGGATTTCCGCAAAGTAACGCCTGAATCTATTCAGTATTTTTTATTTTATTAAACATACCAAATCCTTCCAACCTACTGAAGCTCGCCCTAACAGCCTCGCTTCAAGGAATTGAAGAACTTTGTATAGCCATCTTATTTGAGTTTACCGATAACGGGAAAAATAATAACAAAATATTGTTACTAAAATAACGTATGATTTATTCAATTCAGTACAAGATGCTTACAAAATATAAATGGCTATGCATAAGTGGACGGAGTGAGTTAATAATCTTAAATTAACTAAAATTAATTACATAAACTAAATAAACTTAAAAGTATATTCATATTAGAGTGATCCATACACAGCAGTGTGACCCTATAGTGTAGGGAATCTAGGGGAAGGTATAATAAGATAAAATATTAATATCTGCATTTTAAAAATAAATATGAATTATTGGAACATTCTAAGAGATTCTGATTACTCAACATATATCATCAAATATATACATAAATACCTAGTGAAATATACACATAGAAAAAATTTCAACTAAAACAACAAATTGCTTTTTCTTGGTCTGATAACAAATGAAATTTCGGAGATTCCACACCATGGCCTTATATTTATTTCGTGCTGTGTGCACCATGATAAAAAGGGTTTAATTCATAATACTACAACTTCTATCATCTTTGTCTAAGTACAATAGGTAAGAGAAAAATACCATTGGGTATTATTATATAGAAAAATACATCTTGGCAGTACCATTATTGTGGTATTCGTCAATTAATTTGTAAAACTATAAAAATAACTAATTGATAGGTATTCATTTAATAAATCTCAAAGTTGAGAGATGCAGTTTTGACGTTTAATGTATGACATCTGTCAAAAACTGCATCTTAAGATCAATTTCAACTTTGAGATCCATTTAATAATAGAAGCCTTAGCATAGTACAATAATATGTAAACACCATTACTAATTAGAAAATAAAATATTACTGTTTACGCTTACTACTTAAGTGCATAGAATTAAGAGTGTATAATTAAAAATTCAAAGTGGTCCCAGGTACTTCAAATTCCAATACAGCTAAGTTTAAATTGTAATTGAATATAACATTTTACTTACACTTTTATAGGCCTAATTATTATTTCAATCTAAAGCCAAATATATATGTGTAAAAAAGACTTACTAACAAATAGGCAGAAATAATGTTGACAGTGAAAGCAATTGTTTTGATTAATAAGGAATTAAAAATGCGGTTGCGATTCATACTTTATCAGTCATCACCATCAATCATACTAATATAATAAATGCGTCAGTGTGTGTGTGTTGCTACTCCACTCCAAAATGTGTGAACAGACTTTAGTGACCCTTGGCATTTATATTCCTAAGGGCCTACTTTTTATCCCGGTCAATGAGTTAAACCTCGCCATCGCCGGCGGAAGTTAGTAATCAATAAATTAATAAATACAACACGGCCGAACATACGCCAATAAGTCATATTTAGTAAACAATTTTTAACATATTTAACAATTTTAATTTTACCTTTTAAATGAATTAGAAAGGAAAAAAACACAAGTTTTTTTGATCCCAAGTCACATGTATAAGGCACAATTTCAAACTTGTTTATATTAAACTGAATCATTAGAATATATATAGACACAGATGTAAATTGAGGTATATATGAATATGAATGAACATAATATTTAACTTGCCAATAACACTTTTGAATGGATATAGTGGATATCTTTCAGTCTAAATATGCCCGCCCCTCTAATGTCGACACCTGCACTTGTAAAATAGTGTATAGATGCATGACACGCAACCATTCAATACTATTGGTTTTTCAGTCATCACAGTGTGTGCATGAGCAACGGTCGTGTCCGAGTTAACAGTAAAATCGCTGTATGCACACACATTTCAATAATCACGATTCGTAGAGGGGCGTGCATGTTTAGACTGGACGATCCCATATTTGATTTGCAAATACTTATCATAGAATAAAAAATTGGTTGTAAAGTGCCATCAGTAGAAATCATGTTAATTTTTAAACTGACTGTGTTGCAATTTCAGTCAGATTTTCAGTATAATCCAGGAGTTCATAATTAGTATAACCATCAATTAAGTGGCAGTATAGATTTCACTTACATTAAATACACAAATTGTTTTTCCTTGGGTTAAGTCAATATAAAATTGATTTTGTATTGTAAAAATATTCAGATCTGCGCAGTGAAGATCACCATTGGAATGGTGTTTAATATAGTATTAATAATGGTTTATCATCTAACGATGCATAGGCATTACCAATTTCCACCACCTTGGCGCTGCTGCTGTAATTGCTCACGGAACTGGTTCAGGGCATGCTCAGGTTGGCTGTGTTGCATCTGAGCAACCAGGTTTTTGGCTTCAGAGCGCAACTCATACAGTTTGCAAGATTCCAGGTAGAGCAGGATTGCAGCTATACCTGAGGGATAAATAATTCTTATGTTTATGACGTGAAAATTTATATAGAGTAATGAAAAAAATATTTTAATATACCCACATTTACATTAAAAGTATGAGACTTACTAAAATATGCAAGATAGCAGGCATACAACATTTGTATATCATACAGCATTTATCTATGACAATACATAACAATATAACAATGACCAACTTATAATCAGTTAATAAATTCCACATAAAATGTTGTAAACACAAAAATAAATTTCGGCTATCTTACAGCCATGTTTGCAATACTATATCATATTATATAATATACACACTACACAGGTAGAAGGCTTAGAAGCCACAGATGGCAAAAAAAGGTATGATGACCATTGTCATTATACCATAGGATGACGACAATATAAAAATTGCAGGGGAGTATACACATCCACACATATCAGCTAACAACTACACAAATATCCAGGATAGGGACTAATAATGGTGAATACTCAATCCTATAATACTTACCAAACAGTATAAAGGCAACAACAGCAAATGCATAAGACCAGGAAAGTACATTGAACGAGGGATAGAGCAGCCAGTCGCGCCGGTAGCAGTTGCCTCCAAATATAGCCACTGCCAGAAACAGGAATACACCTGTTCACAAACATATAAAATATACTAAAAGCTTTAAAAGGGCTTTGAATATTTTCCTTTGATGGTACTTAGCCGCCATCTTGATATCTTTGCATATCAGCAGCACACAATGAAACTAATATAATTATTATATGGATAGAGGACACAAATACAAACATGAATCATTGTGGATATACAAACATGAATCATTGTGGCCCTAAAGAGTCACATTGCCGAGATATTTATTATCATTATTATTGTGATACTACACTAAGCAGCTTAAAGCTGATACATAAAATATGAAAAAAAAAGTGTACTAATTTTATAGTTCCAAATATTTGTCTAGTCTTTTGAAAACAATTCACTGAAGGGGCTCTTATAATGGTCATTGCCAGTCTGTGCCTTTATTTGATGTTTGCTATTACAATTCAAAATCTGCAGCTTCAGACAGTGTACTCTCGTCCTCTTGTTATCATTCATTCTGTAGATTTGTTATGTTTGGGACATTATATTATCCATTTAAAATTTTGTATGTTTCAATGAGGTCTTCTTGGTTGTCTTGGCTGTTCTAAAGTGGTCAAGCCTAATTGAGAGAGAGTAGAGACAAAGTTCATATGGTCCCTCAATGATTACATCTTGATGGTTGCTTTATGATGTACTCTGTCAAGATCAATATCTTTTTTTAAATACAGAATTCAAATCTAAATGGCATATTCTAGCAGTGGATGTATGAGTATACTTATAAGTTCTATAAACCTTCAAAAAAAGATCATATTATTATTTCAAGGAGAAAATGTGGGTAAAAACCAAGTTTTTATTTCATCTTTTTTGTATTGGTCTGAGAGCACTCCCAGCTTCAGTAAACTATTTAATAATAATACTCACTAAGAGTTTTAAACCAATTGCTCAAAGAATAATGGTTGAAATGGAATAATATTTAATACATAGAAAAACATAATTGTATTTTAGTTTCCAATGTTGAAAACATTAAAATAATAAAATTCTTGTAGGGTATTTATAAATTTCAGTGTGACTTTGCATGAAGACCTTTATATAAAAAATATGAACCATGTTAACTCTATTGGTGTTAAACAAAATAAACGATTTATGTTTCAATAATTACTTACTGGCTGTGGCCACCATTCCAAACGAAAAAGAGACAAAGATCCATTCATAACGTAGCACTGTGCGCAACGGCCAGCGCACTATCACACATGCCAGCAGCACTTGTGATGTTAGAGACAGCATCAATGCCAATGTAACAAACGACTGCACTGCCATTAGCCATCCAGGTATCAACCATTCTCGGATAACATAGAACTCCTGAAAACATTATTTATAGTGTTTGAACAGTATATGTACGTACATGTAAACATGTAAATGTAACTGAGATCTAGTAGTTATTGTTATATTCTCTACTACAGACTGACAGTATTAGAATTATAAGTATATATTTGATTGAATTTTTTTACATGGATTAGAGGGAAGGACTTTAGAATCAGTATACATACATATCTACTATAGGAAGGGTGGAGGGGGGAGAGGGGTGTTGTAGCATCCCCCCAGAGGGGTGGGGGGTACCGGAAAACATTTTTTTTTAAATAATAATAATAATTAAAAAATGTTTATACCTACATACACTAAAAGGACTTTAGTTAGATATGGTATATGTTAGTACATATTATGTATTGTAGTTAGGGGGAGAGTGGGCAGAATATTCCCCACTGAAGGGAGGGGATTACAGATTTTTAATAAAAAATCTTGGTTTCTGTAATCCCCACCCTTAGATTAATAAAATCTCTCAAAATTAGCTTCTTCTTCATGAAAATAATCAGTCATAAATCACAAGCACGAAAATGTCAACAAAAAAAGGTTAGGCATAAGACACTAATGTCTTATTAGAAGTGAAGTAATTCTATGACAGCTCCGGCGATGTGGATTTGCAGCGCTTTAGTCTTCTCGCTACCCTCGCTTCCATGGCTTGAGTAGACTAGCGTCGCTCCCCCTCCACGCCTTCAGCTTATAAAAAAAACACTAGAGGTAGGGCAGACAAGACTGCTTGGAAGGTGTGTGCTCCGATTCGGTACTGTCACACCATACCACCTAATCTAAGCCACCTGAATAAATCGGGGTATTTTGAATTTTATTTCATTAGGCTGTACTTAGTAGAAATGCAACATACACAAATAATCAAGGTTAAAATTAAAACTTCAATAAATTATTTCTTAGAAACTATTGATTTCCGGGAGATAAAATTTTGTGTATTTATTTAAAATAACTATATCTATCTGTTAAAAAAGTATGAAGGTACATTGTGGTGAAAACCGATTCTAAAGATGAGCCGAGACATGACTAAGCCTTAGCTTAAAAAAGGGTAGACACATAATGAGGTTGTTAATTTAATAAAAGGTATATCTAAGTAAAACTTACTTGGCTAAAAATGTAGTGACACCCATCAAATAATTTATCAAATTGATATGCTGGGAACCTAAAGCGATCGAAGCAGTATTCCCACAAGCCCATTCGTTTGAAGGAAGAAAACATTTCTGGATACGATTCAATCCAATACGGTCCGGCAAAGGAAAGCAGCAGGAATAAGCCTGCCAGGTACGTGATTGAAGCTCCAATAAGTGTGGCATCTGAAATTCCAAAGTTGGCGCTGCTCAAATGCTAATGTTTTAAATTAGTCAACAAATAATTATTAAAACGATGAAAGGTACACAAACACAAGGGCGTGCCCGTATTTAAGCAACATGAGAGGACTTACTGGAAGCCTTCGGATATTCGTTGTCGGCAGCAGCCATATTCTTTTTTACTATCCCGTGGTTTGTTTTTCACACAGATCTAGTTTGGATTCACAAATCTATTTAATTTTCTTTTAAATTATTTGTAGCAAAACGTTGTATTCCAATTTCTTGCCCGTTTATTTGGAATTTGTGTATGCCGAAAAGAGTAGTAAACGCCAAACAGATTCGGAATTCGGATGATGACATTGATTGACGGTTGGAAAAGTTGACAGTGACAGCCAATTCTGTTATGGCTATGAGTGATTTGTCAACTCTAAAGTCGGTTTAAAAACAAAGGGAACACAGAGAAAAGTTTTTATTATTCATAAAATAATATTGTTTTCTTGGACCATGGGCATAATATAAAGTAATACGTTAGAAGCAAATGTCAATTTGCTTCTACGCTCTTCTAACTCAAATTAATCTTCACTTCAATTACTTGCATGTACTGTACTGTAACAGCCGGATCGTCCACTGCTGAACACAGCCTATTAAGGGGTATTTGCCATAATCCCCACGCTTGGCAGGCGTCTTGGGGATCGCAGTATAAGTTGACAGTTCTATAGAAAGCGCCGCTGCCCACCTTCCAGAATTTTTCCCTTAGTCGCCTCTTACGACACCCATGGGATGATATGGGAAAGTGCTATTCTTACCCAGCACCCTACGGGGGGCATGTACGACTGGCGAATTAGCATGAGTGGAATTACATTTCAAGGCATTCTTTTGTGTGTATTTTGAATACACAATTTTCGAACGTAAAGCGCGTATAAACTCTACGAGTGCCCAACTGCCTGGGGGGGAGAATATGCCGGCCAGCATACTTGCACCGGTCAACTATCCTCGTTTGAGATGTCGCGTCTAGTATATATAGGTCAATGGTTTAATGTCTAGAATTCTAACAACAACAACATAAATCTCCTCATCTGTATTTCATTGGATGTAAGGTAAAATTGATGCAGTGATAGCTCAGTGGCTTTGGCTATGGACTGCCGCGCAGCAAGTCTATGGTTCGAATCCCGCCGCGGGCTTGAGCTTCACCGCATGGTGGAAGGGCATTTTGTGAATGCCCGCCTGGCTAGCGACCACCCTCAAGTTGAAAATCTGTCGCCAAGCACCTAACGGTGTGTTCCGGCAGCTGTCCTTGAGAGCCAGAGTAATTCTAGGTAAAGCCTGTTAACACCTTCGACTACATCATCACTTACTATCACGTGAGATTGTGGTCAAAGGTTTTTACCAATAAGCACTAAAAAAAAAATTGAGTTTGACGTTTGTGCACACGCTATTCTTACAATTATTCTGAGAACATTATTTGCAACCCGAGGTGAAGTCATACCTAAATGACAGCATTTTTCTATCGTGGTGTCTGTTTAGCATACATACTCGTATTATGAACCAACCGTTTGCACGAATACAGTGCAAACAGTAGTTGTTTCCGAACTAACTTCGAGTAAATCAAGTAGAAGCCCGAACTAGGAGGTACCACAGTTATAGAGAATATTATATTGTAATGCCTGGTATGTACTCATAATAATTTCCGACCCTTGTTTCACGACCTAAATCTACACTTATTATAAAACTGTAACATGTCCAATTCTGTACATTTCAGAAATTTTGAAAATAACTTTTGAGTGCACTATATAGCTGATTCTGACGCCAAAACTGTAATTTTTTAATTTTTATCTCTATATCATGGCCGCGCATCACGCCCAAAACTACTGAATGAATTTCAATGAAGCTTAACATGATTTGAGCTCATACTACGAAGAAGAACATTGTGTACTTTTTATCCCGAAATTCAGCATGGTTCCCTTGGGAAAGTTGTAATTTATTAACACGTAGTCCGGTTTCAGTAAAAAAAAAATTATGTTCAAAGTACTATAAAGATTGTCCCGTAAATATTTCAAGTCATCGGTTTTGTAGTTCAGAAATTACACATATCACAACCTAAATGTTTCGTCCCAAATAACTTCAACCGCGGAATGCTCAGGAACCCTTGAACGTACGGCTCATCTTAAGCTGGCATTCGCACTTTATCATATAGGTAGGTATATTAGATAAATTACATCAAATGGATAGTCCACTGCTGAACATAGCCTCCCCTATTATGGGAGGGTTTGAAATAATCCCCACGCTTGGCAGGTGTCTTGGGGATCACAGTTTGAGATATCAGTTCTCAGAAAGCGCTGCTGCCCACCCTCTAGTGTTACCTTTAGTCACCTCTTACAACACCCACGTTCAAAATACGTTTACCCGTAACAAATGTAATAAATTAATCTATAAGCATACAAAATATCGTAACAAACATTCTTAGCAACAAATATCTCACTAAATCCGTGATCCATTTAGAAGTTTAGTAAGACAGCAAAAAAACTGATTATTACGCGTGAATCTATCCTGATTTTTACAGATGGAAGGTGAGCCAGAAACATAATATAATAGAATAATACTACGTATAGAATGGACACTCCTCACCCCCCACCCAAACCAGCCTTCCTCACCCCGCCACCGCGTCTGAGCTGACGCTGCGCTTATTTGAGCCACTGTGCAAGTAAAGCTGTGACATAGAGTTGGAAACCAGCCTCCCATCATGGTCGCCAACCATGGTTTATAACTATGGAGATGATGGTTTGCGACCAAATTACGTTTGACCTTCCAACGCCCTTGGATTGCGAGCATGCGTTGTCAACCGTGGTGAGCAACCACTGTTTCCCACTGTATGGACGCCGGTTGCAAACCACGTGAGGGCTAGCGATGCGCGACTGCGAACGAAAACAGTTCATTTAGTCGTATACTAATTTCCTATTTCGAATAATCCGAACAATATCTCTCGAACGATTTCATTCGTACCAAAAACTGTCGTAAAGTAGAAGTAGGGAACTGGCATTTTTAATATATTATGTAACTTCCCCGGACGAACTTGCAGCTGTGCTTCCATCATATCTAGCCCAGAATAACACTCTGTTATAAATATTGTTTTTTTGATATTAAAGTTTAACATTATAATTGTGTTTGTAAATATTTTTTTACCCTGATCCCTGTTTAACATTTATCAGTCACGTCATTATTAAAAACAAAATGGCTGATACTCCTTTTCAGTTCACGGCATAATGCACGCTTGCTCGTTTCGGTTCGGGTGAAGTCGGCGAAATCCGCTCGACGCATCTATTCATCCGAAGAGTCGAGCACGAGCCGCGAGGTCGAGAACGACTTGATTAGTCGTTAGGTACCTACCCAATGAATCGTTCGCCCGCGAAACTTCATTCGCTTTCGTTCGTAGGTACGTTGAAAATTGTTCAAACAATATGTAAGAATAATACTACTCCTACCGGAGTGCCGGCGAGAGCGCACGCATGGCGGGAACGCACGCGTAGCGCATTTCCCTCTTTGACATACGTAGGTATAGAAGCCACGACCAAATATAATGCATTATTTATGACATTTTTTTCTCTCAAATTTCATACAAAGATAATTTTAAAACGTGAGGATATCGTGTGTGGTTTGGCTCTCGTACGATGCGTGTTGTGGGCGCGGAAGTTCGAAACACACACTACGGTTTAAATCACGCAAACACTGCTGTCACTGCATACGTTGCAAAAGCTCGGTTCATAACTGAAATCCGAGAATATGCATTGTTTGCGCGCAAACGATGTGAACCGATATGTAGCCGCGCTAATAACATCTGCTAACTGTCAATTTGCTTCTTTTTCGCAATTGACCCAAAATCTAATTATTGATAATAGAAGTATTACACTTCAAGGCATTCTTTTGTGAACAGATGTTTGTACGTTCAACATTCTAACCACAACAACAAAAATCTCCTCATCTATCTGTCAAGATTTGAGTTTGACGTTTGTGCATACATTGCACTACCACTTTTCTGTTAGCGTCGTTTGCGGCCGGAGGTGACGTCATAGATGACGTCATTACGATATCGTGGTGTCTGTTTAGCAAGTTATGAACCGACCGTTTGCGTGCATACAGTGCAAATAGCGCATATTTGCGTGACTTAAACCACAATGACAGTGTGGTGAGTACCTATGTAAGGTGCGTTCGTTTTGGCTCAGTTGCGTTTGTAGCAGTTTCAAAAGTGGCATTTGTATCTTAGCGTTCGGAAAGAAGCTTCTTCTATTTTTGACCACCAATGACTATCCGTATGTATGCTATCCGAACGTCTTATACTTATTTTGACAACCGCTGAAAACCAAAATAACGTTTTCTGGAACTGCAGCTAAAGATATAGGTGCAAGAACTGAAGCCAAAGATATAGGTCTGTGTCGGAGGCATCGCCAGTTCTATTCTGTATGATAGGAACCACAATATTTCTCATAAAATGTTAAGGTAGATATGAATTTCCAAGTTGTCAAAAAACTATCACAACGATCCCACGGTAAGACGTGGGTCAAAAATAGCACTTTTCTCTGTCATTTGTAGCGTTTTCAAAGCTATCCGAACGGTGAGCGAAAACGATATAAATGCTCACGAACTCCCAATACGAACGCCCTACGTGATCATTTTGTGTTTGTGAGTGTTATTTTTAGAACTGATAGGCTATCCGAACGCCCTAGTAGTAGCAAATTCCGACGGTGGTGAGCAACAATCCCCTCGCCAAGGCCAATGGGCGGAGCCCGTGGTTTCCAACTGTGTGGCACATCTTTTAAGGAGAAGACTGTAGGCAAAATAATTTCTGATTCGGGCGGAGCTTAATAAGGAATGGGCGTTAACTTCGAACTCGATAACAATGTGAAAAATATTGAGTCGTACAGCGGCACTCATCGCCGTACTAGCATAATGTCTCGAAAACTACAGAACTTTCACAAATAACTGGAGAACATAATTTAAAGTCCCGGGTGGGAACCGAAGCTGCCGATTTCCAATCACTCGGCAACCAGAATGTACTCGTTTGAGCCGAAGCTTTGTGCTCCATTTGTGATTGTGTTTTGTATGTGATTATAGTTACTTTAACCATCCTAGGGGACGAGACGGTGCATGGTCATCAACTAGACTTCATCTGATCGTAAGAACTGCTATTTTAAACACTTAACTCTCCTAATTATGCCGCCTCTTAGGCATCCGGCGCAAAATCCGAGGACTCAGGTTCGATTACCGCCCGGGTTAAAAAAATATTGTGTGCAATAATTTGTAATGTGATTTTAGCCTAGCACGCCATAGTGTAATCATATTAAGAGTTCCTTTGCCGTTGTACCATTAGATAGTTCCTTTGTTTTAGAAATACAGAGTTTTGTAAACTATTAGAAGCAGCAGATAAAACGTGTAATTAAGACGAAATATGCTCCAAATTTGACGATTCGTCCTCACGAATATTCAAAACTAGACCTTTCAAAACGGGTAATTAATGATTTATTTTTTGTAGGTATAATAACAGTTCATAAAGTACTTTATCCCCCGTTTTAATTTTTAATTACTTTATTTATATTACTTTAGGCCCCGAAACACGATTAAACAAATTTGGCTTTATAGAAAAAAAATCGTAAACTTTCCTAAAAAACCCCCATTTTGAGATCCCAACTATGGAATGAATCAACTTAATTCAGTTTCTATCGAACATATATTTACCAAAAATTATGTGTGTAATCCTAACAAACATTCACATACTTCTTTGGAATTAGTTTTTTGAAAAAACGTAAGATTATTTAATGAAAATAGAGTGAAATAAATATTGAGAATATTTGAAAGCGCGCACGCTGAATATGCAGGCTGACCCCCGCCAGTCGCCCGGTGTGCTTTGTCGAGAGTAGACCTATAAACTTTTTTCGAACCTCCAGCGCATCCGTACGTTCGATTACATTTAGTCCGTATCAATTTTTATGGGCGATATAGAAGATATGAAGATAGATTGTTGCTACGTGTAAAAATAATAAATTGTAAGTAGGTTACGTAAGTCATGTACTTACTTCTAGTCTATTGACTAGTAGACATGGGAAGTAAAGACAATAAGTATAAAATAAATCTCTATTCGGAAATAAAGATAAAGAAATTATCTAAGGAGTAGAAAATCTGTCGCTAAGCACCTAATGGTGTGTTCTGACAGTTACCCTTGAGAGCCAGTAATTCTAGGTTAGCCTGAACAACACCTTCGTCCACATCATCACCTACCATCAGGTGAGATAGTGGTCAACGACTATCACATCAGACAATTAAAAAAAACCAACTTGAAGCAGCATATGGAAATACCTACCTGCTGCGGTTTTTCATTCATTATCTTGGCTGTAGGTTGGGTCAGCTACTAACTTTTGCCTAGTGTTCACCTACTAACTTTTGCCTATCTACCTACCTACAAAATTATCCGTAAGGGTATTATTACAACAAATTATTTAATGCAAAAAAGGATGAAAATAAGACGAACAAAATATAATTACTATTATTCTTGGTGACGTAAAAATTACAAAAATATTATGGCGTGGTGTTGTCCTTTTGCCCGGTGTCATTTGAAAGTATGTGGGTATTTTCATCTGCGCTTAGATGATGTACTCGTATTTTATACAATATCTAGAGGAGCACCAGCTGATTAGCGATCGCCAGTACGGTTTTCGTCGCGGTCGCTCAGCTGGTGATCTTTTAGTATATCTTACGCATCGATGGGCGGAGGTGGTGGATTCCAAGGGTGAGGCGTTGGCGGCTAGTTTGGACATAGCGAAGGCCTTTGATCGGGTGTAGCATAAAGCGCTTCTATCGAAGCTTCCTGCCTATGGGCTTCCCGAGAAATTGTGCGAATGGGTCTCCAGTTTTTTGGCAGATCGGAGCATTAAGGTCGTTGTCGACGGTGCATGCTCCGACTTAAAGCCGATTAATGCTGGCGTTCCGCAAGGCTGTGTGCTATCTCCGACTCTATTTCTCTTGCACATCAATGACATGCTGCAACTCAGCGATATTCATTGTTATGCGGATGACAGTACTGGAGATGCCTCATACACCGGCCGCGCTAAAATATCTCGGGAAAACGTTGTCGAGAGTCGGAACAAACTTGTGTCTTCAATCGAGACCATGTTGTCAAATGTTTCGAAGTGGGGCCAATTGAACTTAGTCCAATTTAACCCCAAGAAAACACAAGTTTGTGCGTTTACCGCTAAGATATCCCCCTTTGTCGTATCCCTCAATTTTGAAGACACTCCCCTTGCTACCTCAACCAGCATCGGAGTACTTGGCGTCGACATATCGAACGTCGTTCAGTTTCGCTGTCACTTGGAAGATAAGGCTAAGTTAGCCTCTAAGAAGCTTGGTGTGCTCGGAAAGGCAAGGCGGTACTTCACGCCGACCCATCGCCTGCAACTTTATAAGGCTCAGGTTCGGCCTCACATGGAGTACTGCTCTCACCTCTGGGCGGGAGCTCCCCAGTACCAGCTTCTTCCATTTGACCGCATTCAACGCAGAGCGACTCGAATCGTCGACGATCAAGCTCTCTCCGGTCGGCTCGACCCTTTGGCTTTGCGTAGAGATGTTGGATCACTCTGCATCTTTTACCGCATATATCGCGGGGAGTGTTCTGAGGAACTGTTCGATTTACTACCTGCAGCTCAATTTCGCCACCGGACTTCCCGACAAAACATGATGTTTCATCAATTTCATGTCGACGTCTGGAAGTCCACAACCTTGCGATTTTCTCGGCATTTTCTACCTCGCACTGCCACACTATGGAACCAGCTGCCTGGTGAAGTATTTCCGAACAGTTACGACTTAGGAACCTTCAAGAAGAGAGCATATTCCCTCCTTAAAGGCCGGCAACGCATCCTCGAGACCTCTGGTGTTGCGGATGTTTGTGGGCGACGGTGATCACTTACCATCAGGTGAGCCGCCTGCTCGTTTGCCATCCTACCCCATAAAAAAAAAAAAAATATACCATCTTATTTCGTAGTCAAGTATAACTTGTATACAGGGCACATATACCGTTTTTATTAATACCGTTATTTTTATTTAGACATTCCGGTTTTATTGTAACTATGGCTTACCTGTATATATTATTATTATAATAGTGAATAAAAAAAATGCATTTGAAATATTGACCAGACACAAAGGTTTTTGAACCGCGAGAAAAGACGAAACCGAATTTTCATCGTGGCTATATATGGGTTTAGTTTGTTGGTACGTATAATGAATTAGAGGCTAAAGCGGTGGAGTTCAAATAACGGGCTGCTGCAAAGAAGCAGCAATTGAAGATGAAAATTTAATAAATGATGTTCTCATAATTGATGTGTTCGCAGACGGATCATGGTGCAAATACCATAAACACTACATAAAAATCTGAGATGTCGGTTTACATTGCCCTTGGGGCAATATAAAAAGACTTGAATGCAAAAGAGAGCACCAGAAAAGTGAATATAACGTTGTGAAAAGAAAAAAAATATAATGACTGAGGGAATCGAATGGCAGAAGATGATATATCTGATGAAAATTACAATGCAGCATCTTGAGTTCAATCTTGATCAAATTTGTAACCCGGCACCTCCCCATTTCATCCCGTGTTGGTATCGTAAAAGTCGACTAAGGGAAAAATACTATTAGAAGGTGGGCAGCAGCGTCTTCTTAAGAACTATGCTATCTGGCACTGCGATTCGCAAGCCGCCTGCCAAGCGTGGGGATTATGGCAAACACCCCCTACATAGGGGAGGCTGTGTTCAGCCTGTGATCCGGCTGATACATTACAGTACATTTTTTTACTTTCTGATTTGAAACCCTAGTGGGAGTTGTTTTTGTAGTATACAAAATAGACTAGTAATAAGTATAATCCAATATTATAAATATTGCAGTTACATCATTGACTATAGTATATGTAGTTTGATTTGAGGATACCTACTAATAAAAAGTATTTGAATATACCGGTATTATTTTTCATACCGGTATTTGACGAAAACGAAGCTGTGCAACATCGCTATCATGTCGCCTTAACAATATTTATATAATTTTACAGTCTACTGAAAAAAAGCTCTAGGGTAAAAAAATATGTTCACTTGTAAGTATAACATGCGAACAGCCGCGAAACTTGCCGACCATGTGTGTCACTTGGCGCTGGGCATCTTGCGACTTATATGGATCGTCCACATTATAAAATATTAACTATAATCTGACGGTCTGAGTAGGTCAATCTACTGAATAATACCTGTATAAACTACACCGATTAGAAAGGATTTAGGACAGGAAGAATATTGTGTAGAAACTAAAACTTTAAATTTTTTGATAGAATATGGATCTATATGATATTTGAAAATTGTACATAATAGGAAAATAAAACGTTAATAAAACAATAGATTTGTAGAAAAAACCAAGTAAACAATTTATTTAATTATGGACGGCAGTTACGAGATTCTGATATGATTACCATAGTACCTACAAAACTAAAATGTTGTATAATAATGTTAATTAAAAAAATAATCAGTGGTAGACTCCACCAGAGGTGGTCAAATAAAAAATGGTTCTACCTCAAGTGGTAAATGTTGATAACTTCTCACTTAAACGGATAAGGCAAGTACAATTTTTCATATATGATTTCGTAGTAAGCAAATTTACTACAGAAGAAAGGTTTTATTTTACTATCGACATAAACGTTCAATAACCTTCCTAGTCTGATGATGATGAGAACTATGTAATGCACTTAAGGCGCATATTTCATTACACCCAATCGGTATCATAGAAGTTAGCAACATTATAAAAGCTATGTTATATAAACTGTTTTGTTTCTGATAATACCAGTATAAACATAATTGGACGTGATTGACAAAAATATAAAATCTTATATTATAGCTACCTATTGCCGTACTAACTTTATTTCACATAATTAAGTTACCACTAGAGGCAGGGTAGTTGTTTATATAAACAGCAATTATGTGTCCCACTATACACTTTCTAAAAGATAAGATAATAACTTACAATTCTACATCGTACATAAAATACAAAAAATGGACGGAATAATAAAATATCAGTTTAAAATGCAAACATTAAAGCTAACACATGTTCTGTGAAACATTTAAGCCAATAATTAAAAATAAGTTGTACAAATTACAAAAACAGTTAATTTATTTCCGAGATGATACTACTTCGTTACTTTTGACTGTGACATTACATTACGTTTGTTTGGTTTCACTTTGTATATCGAATCCAAAAGAAACAGAGTAGTACAGATAGTATTTCATTATATTAATTTCATTTCACCTACTTTATGTATATTAAATAGATATAATCCAATATTTTAAGCTTTCTATATTTTTTTTGTTTTGTTAGTAAACTTAACACACCTAAAAAGTTTTAAATCAATGGAGACTTATTATGCTTTTTAATGTAATCACATAATTTCAGTGATGAAAACCGCACGCGTCTGCGCGCCATCTTTCTAGAGAGAAGGTTAAAAATTTAATAGTAGCGCAGCACGGCGTCTCTTGTCAATCGAGCTCTCGCACTTCTTGGTGAATACAGGGCGCGACTGCTAAATGCACAAAGCCAATATGCCTTACCACTCGCCTTAATACTATTTAGCTATAATGCAGTTAGTAGACAAATTTGCATTAAATGTGATCAATGGATGTGGACGTAACAAATACTTATTATAAATAGATTCAGAGTCTGGCACAAACACTTAAGTTTTCTTTCTTATTTATCTAAACCTTGGCACCATAGACAAATATTTTAGACGTCAAAAACACAATGGAATGTATATTTTTGAAATTGACTCTTATTTGATAATGCCTGGAAAATTTGATGTTTTTTTATATGATTCAGCATATTTTATTCTAGAACACTTCAAATGATAGTGGACTTGATTTTTTTTTTCCCTGAATTGACTTCTGATATGAGTGACTCGCATAGTGATGTGATTTTTTTAAAATAGAAACATAACGTCTACACTATAATATTTCATTATATTTTATTAAACAATTGTATACTTCAATGTAACTAGAAAAGCAAAAATTAAAAAAAAATTGGTATCTGCAAAGAGTTGGATTAATAACAGATTTTAAACAATACTACAATATCGATACGACTGTTCTAGTTGCTTTGTTACTACTAAGAACTTGGAACAGTTAATGCTAGCTGTGTCCAAAAGTCACGTTGCTATGCAAACTTAGGTCCACTGTAACCCCACCACTCACACTCCACAACTTTACAAATATGGTCAAACAAAGCTATGCCAGCGAGCCAAGGTCCTTCTCCGCTACATCAGGGAGTTGGGATGGCTTGGGTAGAAGCTGGCGGGGGAAATGCACAAAACATCCCAAGCGGGACGACAGTGCAGGATATATCGCCCCCAAATAGAATAAGAATAATAATAAGAATGGTCAAACAAAATTCGTACTTCGAGTTGTCGATCGAAATTATATAGAAATTTGTCCAAATTATCTCAAAAGGCACACCTTGGTATAAATACTTATCACGACACAAAATTAATGCTTTGCACATTTGATTTATTCATTGAATATGGTGAAACATAAGGTTAACTTAAAATTACTTACTTAAAGATCTTTCAGTCTAATAATGCACACCCCTCCATGTATAATAATAGACGCAATATACATACGCAACCTGGTCAATATCATTGGTTCTATAGTCTTCGTGGTGTGTGTGCGGAGTGCTCGGAGGTGGTCGAGTTCACAGGAAAATCACTGTACGCACACATATTTAAATAATCACGTTAAGTGGAGGGGCATGCATTTTTAGACTGAAATAATATGGTGGTAAAATGACAGATGCATATCATTTGTGCAGCGTACAAAAAAAATATAACTAATGTCTTCATAGAGAACAATCAAAAACAACTAAATAATATAACGCGTTTCGTTGTTTTATGGAGCAGAATACAGGCGCCCGATTATTAAGTTCTCAGGTTTACTTTTATACTGAAATATTTCCTTAGATCACAATAGAGCAGTGAATATAAAAGATATGTTTCATATTATCATTCACATGGACTGTCTGTTTACCTAAAGAACTAGAAAACAGCTAGAATAAACGCACAGAAAGAGGTACAATTACACATTTTTATAGCACGAAAGTTTCATCTTGTTCGGCTTCAATTACCACCCAAAGTGTATATATTGAACTCAAAAAAATTGTAGATATGATATTTTATTAAAACTTTCGTATGTAGTACACATATTGAAACAATTTTGAAATCGATTTCACTTACGGTAAATCAGCCGATTAGTTTGATATCGACCGGTTTCGCGACTTTCAGGATCGCTTCATCATAGAGTACGTGCGCTCCTGACCGCGTCCGCGCATGTACTGCATGCATGACGTCAATGAAATGATCATGATGAAAATTGTTTACAAAGATATGAAGTTTGAGATAGTGCTTGAAATTTCGAGAAATATAGTTAGTATATATTTTACGATGGCTTGAAATCATATTGGACACGTTAAGATGCTTAGTTACCATAATAAAGGTAACTGCAGTTACGGTACGACCCTAATAACTTCCGTGAGATAAAAAATTATTTAATAATTTCTTCCTTTTTTTGTTTGTCACATACAACTTTTTTAATATTACAATAAAATGTACGACATACTAACATTAATAGAATATTTCCCTGTTCTATCAATGATCTAAGTAAAAACTCCTTGTCTTGTTATTGTTACGCTTTTGACTCGTATTCTAATTCAAACCGAGCTTGGGACTCTTTGAATTTTGTCTGTTTTTTGGCTTGTATGTTGGCTTCTGTTAGGAAGAGGGCTGCTGCGACTAAGCAGGCGACTGATCCTACCACTCCCAGGCCGAACGACCAACCTTTAAAAAACATTAAATGATTATATTTTATCAAACTTTTATCTGTATATCGTAGATATTTTTTAAATAAATACAATGATTATGCATATAGAACATATGAAAAACGTAGATAAACCACTTATAACTGGTGAAAGAAGGTTGTAAAAAAAAATTGGCAAATATACATTCGAATGTTCACTAAAAACTAAAAAACTTTTAGAAGTTTAGCTTTTTGACTATAATGCTATCTCAAGGACAGCTGCCACAACGTATTACCTATGTAATAAACAGGTCTTCAAAATACTAAAGGCCTGTTTCAGAATGTTAGAAGTAAGTGCCGGTTATACTACCCAGAACTTATTCAATAAATAAAACACTATCTTTGCGTTTCACAGTCATCGATTTAACCTATCCATTAAAGCTTGAAACGCATGTTAACTGTAATTTTTATCATTCAGCTATTTTATGTGTTGGTTAGCAACCCGAAACTTTGTTAGGACATTCTGAAACGGACCCTAAATCAATTAATAATCTAAAACAAAAGAAGCTTAACCTATTATTAAAATTGCTATAATGCTTACCTAAATAGTTATTTGGATGATCTGGCATCCATCCATCCGTATTTCCCAAACAAGCGAACACAATTACTGCTATAGCTCCACATATTCCTGAAACAAAATAATTTCTATTAAATTTTCATAACCACTAGAACTATAAGCACGCGATTTCCTAAATATATCAAGAACAGGGTCAGTTAAGTCCAACTTTCAAGTGTAGACTTTTATCATGTGATCGGTCATCATCATCGCTGTGTGAAATATTCTGCCTTGAAGCAGAAGAGTGCAAACACTACTATGTGTTTAGGCAAGAAGGGCACTGCACTGTAACAAGTGAAATTACAGTGCAAATGAGACATCAGATGTAACATCTCCGAGTGTCAAGCAGATATTATTGCATATAATATTACTGTACTACAGACAGTTTTTTTTTTTAATGGAACTGATTTCCAACACTGAAAAGTATGAAATAAGTAGCACAGTACTCACAGTAGCATGGTCCGAATTCTACAAGTAATTAAGTACTTTTCAGTATTGGATGTCAGTTCCATTTTTGTTGTTCTCTCTCTTTTTAGTAATAAAGACTGCTTACATGATTATTCAGTCACTTAAAATAATAAAAAAATTGAAACACATCCAGGTAAACAAATACATTATTCAGGTAATTGACTATATGTATATTACAACTGATTCTGATGTATTTTTTATGGGACTACTTCGGAGGTACACCCTTAAAAAAATAACTATCAAAAGTGGACTAATCTGCGAAAAATTATGCGTGGCCATATATAAAATATATATATGCGCCTCGAATTGAGAACCTCCTCCTTTTTTAGAAGTCGGTTTGAAATCTATGACCAGGGAAACATGAACCTAGATAGTGCAACTTACTATTGTCACTAATGGTGTGCACCGGTTCTCAAAAAACCGGATAATCACCGGTTGGGATGGGTACCGGAGACTAATCGGTGTTTCTCTTAACTATCGGTTTATCGATAATTTGATGGGTAAACATTTCTGAACGAATTATTCGGTCGCGATTAGGGTAGGGATGTAACTTTATTCGATACTACTCATATGAATATCATAAAATGATAATATTAATTTAATCTCACCTCATTCATACCATAAATGCGTTTTTGCTTCTATTAACCTACACGGCAAACCATTATTACTACTACCCCATTGTGCTCTCCTCCGTTTACGCTACCCAAGAAAAACACTTGTTCTTGGAAGGTACCTAAGTATTTTGATGACAATCAAAACCCTCTTTTTACCTTTGATTGCATTCAAAAATATTTTATTCGTTACATTACATTCGATTGGATGTCAAGTACTTTCTGTGCATAAGTAATAATATATTGACTATCCGGAGAATAACCGGAGAAACACCGGTTATTCAATAAAATCTCCGGTGGCGGAAATTGCCTCCGGTACACACCTCTAATTGTCACAGTAGATTTGATAATACCAGATTTTAGAAAATATTTGCTAATACACAGAATGGTTAGTTACTCCTAATTGTTTATTTTTAACAATGGCAACATAATTAATGTAGGTCTTTTTTCATGAATATCCAAACAGTAGTTTTAGTAGCATTAGAACTCTTAACTCTTTGTGCTAGTTCCTCTGGGGAAGTACTGTTACCATACCTATGTATTTATACCGCCAAGCAGTAATGTTTACATTAGTGTGTGCTTGAGGGTATAGGTGCCGATGAAATTAGAGGCACATGAGAGTTAACAACTTTATGTCAGAGTGACGGGTGCAGTGCAGTTCCTCACAAGTTAATCGCAATTGCATAAAAACAAAATAAAAGTATATGCATAGTAAACGAATGTTTAAAATGTTGTATGAAACTTACCTGATCCCAACATGATAAATCCGATAGTTTTGATCAACGTTATAAATCTGTTTTGGTCAGGCCCACAGCACAGGAAGAATATCAATACCAATATCGTTGATATAAGAACACCAAGAAGACACAACGTGAAGAAGAATTGCGTCGCTATCATAAAACCTGTAATAGGAATTAACACAAGTGTCACAAACATTATAAAGGCTCATGTTTTATAACACTAGAATAATTTTATTATAAAAAAACACAAGTAAAGACAGTTACACCCAATTACGAAATGCTTACAATTAAAAATTAATCATGTATGTCAAGCGTTGGAGTTGGGATGGCTTGGGTAGAAGCAGGCGGGGGGAATGCACATAACACCCCAAGCGGGACGTCAGTGCAGGACATATCGCCCCCAAACAGAATAAGAATAAGATGTCAAGCGTTTGCATTGGGTCCCAAACTAGGCAAAGCCTGTATCTTGGGCAACCTTGGGGACGTTACAAGTAGATTTTTATCACACAGAGTTGTACATGTTCACAACTCAAGGATGTTTAATGAGCTGAATTAGTGAATAAATATTATATATAAATGTATATTATGGGCCATTATAAGTTCCCAATAATATGCCGTTACATCTGCTATTTCATGACGTGTTTTCATTCATATGTATAAACGACGCGACGAAGCTATTTTGAAGCAATGATGGCCGAGCGGTAATAGTTATGGACTGCCGCGCCGCAGGTCCCTGGTTGTTTCCCCACCGCCGGCTTGAGCTTCACCGTATGGTGGAAGGGTATTATGCAAATGCCCGCCTGGCTAGCTACCACCCTCAAGTAGAAAATCTGTCCTAAAAGTGTGTTCTAGCAGCAGTCCTTGAGAGCCAGAAAAATTACAGGCACATGAGACTTAACAACTGTATGTCTCAGTGTGACAGACGCACTACAATTCGTCTCGTGACGAAATGCATCTGTTATAGGCAGAGGTTAATCCACTTAACATCAGGTGGGTCTCGTGCTTGTTCCGTCACAATAACATTTAAACAAAATTAAATACTAAATTCTTATACTAATAAAATTATTTTAAATTATTGTGTTCTATCTTCTGCATAGGATAAAAAACGTAGCGTACTGTTGTGTGGACCTATTCAGTTGTCTTAACAAAAAAACAACTTATGGACACACACACATTTATTTTATTTGAAAATTAAAATTATTAATTTACACTTGACTTAAAACTTCCCGCCACTCACTTTTGGTACTAATTTGGGCAGAGGTGCCACCTGAAGGGTATACTGGTACTGAGTCTGGTGACTCCTAGAGTTATCACAATAAATCTGAGCACTTAATTTTGGAAGCCACCGTTTATATAGAGAAAAATACCGCTGACAACGCGTAAATAGGTTTGTGAGGGATTCGGGCCTAGGTCAGCAATATATTAGGTGTAACAGTACGAAAACAACAGACGCTCGTTTTGAGGGATTTGTGCCAAGAAACAGCAAACTATTAGTAAGCCTCTGCTGTGCATCTGTCCGGCCGACATTTGCTATATCTTTGGAATCGTAATAGGTAGCCGGTTGAATGTATTACAGAATATAGCAGTATTGGATTGCGTATCCAATAATAATAATAACTAAACGTTATAAACAAAAGGGGGTCCCCATATATAAAAACAGAAGACTTCTTTTATTGTTATTTATTTTTATTCTGTCTTATTATATGTAACATATACAAGTGTCCAGATTGGTGTCAAGACGCTGATAAATGCTGAAATCTGTCACTATCTGACTGCATAGGAGTGAAAGAGACGCAGCGATGGTGAAATTGTAATCTGTTTGTTTGTGTTGAAGCGAAAGAAAGCTTATTAACACAAAACTCCTAAATTAAATCGAAAATGTTACTTGTCTCTGTACTCTCGTGATAGCTTTTTGCAATTTTATTATATTTTAATACACATACATGATTAATTGAGATATTTACGTTACAAGTGTAATTTAGAGTCAACTTTGTAATTATATTCTATCGAACAAAAAATAGGGTATTGTGTTTCGGAATTAACTTGGCCCTAGATAATATCATCAAGATTATGATATAATTTTCTTACTACTGCAAACTAAAAATCTGTTCAAGTGAAGCTTAGCACTTGTCAGCCTTAAATTAAAATAACAGAAAAAAGTAGTTCCCCGTCTCTTTGAGTTTTACAGATTAACATAATTCAGAGATTTCAAAGATAGAAGGAGCCCGGAAGAGATAACTTTCAATGATAAGGCAGGTTCCGTCGTAACAGTGCCATTTTCAAATTAAAGTATCATATTTTTTCTTGTAACATTACAGATATATCTACACAATTATCAATTTTGAACGAAGAATCTACTTGATCTTGTACGCCCGTACATACCTACTTCTACATTTTGATTATATCTTACGAACTTTCATTATGAAAATATATACAAAATAGTCAATGAAACTATCATTACATCATCAATAATCGAAATGATTATAGTACCGCGCACAGATAGAAAAATCAAATAAACGCATATTCTGGTACCGTTTTCAGAAACATGGTGCTTACAAGGCTAGTAAGCTTGCCTTGAAAGTTAATTTTACCGCCCTAGTGCTTTTTCTTAATCTCTGTAATTCTAATAAAAAGTTTATTTGTATACTTTGGTCAAATCTATATATGAATTACTACAACATGTATACTTTGTATTTTAGTTGCACTTTGAATCTGAATAATAGATTTGATAGATAATTGAAGGATAGCATACCAGGTAACAAGTATCCTCTGATTTTGTCGTAGCCAGTGGTAAAAGGATCATACACCCAACGACATCCAACGAAGAACCGTCGCTGGTATTGGTCTAATGGATCGGGCAGCGATCTGAAGCAGTGGCTCCATAGTCCTAGCCTGAAAATATATAAAAGATAATAAGGTTTTCAAATCAAATAATTTATTTACGAGAGCCAATAATGTATGTACATTTTGAGTTCTAGGGTAAAATGCATGGTTTCTGTCATCTGCCTGCAAGTAGACGTGCAAATATTTAAGGCTAATGCTAAAATACACTAAAAATATTAACAATTTGATCAAATTAATTACATAATAAACATACAAATGCTCAGTTCTCCTGTTATGCAACAGCGACTTCGCTTCGGTCGATAAATAATTATATTACTGACTGTAGGTACTCAATGTATGATATTTCGTAATTTGAAAACAATATCGTGGAGCGACGTTCCAGAAGCTGTCTCTCTCTGCTTATTCTTTGAGAGACCCCAGCCTAACAGGCCTGATGGTATATTTTTAAGGTTCCATACTAGAAAACGAGATCCTATTACTGAATCTCGGCTGTTTGTCTGTCCGACCTTTAAAAGGCTGTAACTTTGAACATTTTCACAGAAAATGTGTTAGTATGGCTGGTGGATTATCTAACAAATTATAATACCAATAAAACATCTCAATACAAAAACATATATTTTAGCCTTTCCTCGTTGCTGTAACCAGGCCTGCGGCGGCCTACATCGGCGTATCCGTCCGGACGGGATTATTCTACGGTACATGTAGAAGAGATCAGGGCTATGCGTGGCTATGGGATAGAAAGAGAGGCGCTTCGTAGGTGGATATAAATATTAGTTATGCCGTGTTTTGCGAGCTGAAATGTACTTTATTGCTTCGTATCTAGAGTTACTTATTTAATAAATGGCTTTGTAGACTGATCCTTCTGGAACTTTCTATTCTGTACGCAAGCGTCAAACTTAATATGAATGCAAATATCTAACGCACAACAACAAATACTATAAACCGAGCAAGTGCAGATTGGATCCGTTAAGAATGTCGATCGGTATGAAAAATAATAAAGTTATTTTTATAAATTCTTAGGTACGGAACCGTCGGTGTGGAAGTGCAACTCGCACTTGGCCGGTTTGTTTTAAATATATCCGGTGAATACCTGTCCAATCTAGCGCCCCTTATCCTCGAATCGCTGACCAGCCAGCTGGGCGTGCCGAATGCCAATGCCACAGTAACAAGGGCGATGACGAACACGCCAATCCCACAATTACCGGCCAAACTTCTATTCTTCATTGTTTCTGAAACGTACATACAAAAACAACTTGGTGATACTGTTAACTCGTAAAGGAAACACTGCAGTATATATAATTAGATATTATGCATAAAAACTTGAAGATTCGGAGGTGTGTCACAAAACTACAGAAACAAAACAGTTACCATGACAAAATATCAGGTTACCATTTTAGAAACCTTTTAATGCTAAAGCTCGTGGCTTATGAAACATTTGTACCTATAAGTTTACAATTATCAGATTATTTTAATCTCAATGTATATACTTATTAAAAACTGCCCTTCTTGGTCATGGTTTCGTTATGGTCGATGACATTGTTCAAGGCATGGCACAAGTCACAATATACCGCCATCTGAAAGCCTTCGAGCTACCATCTTGATCAAAGGAGGAAAAGAACAAATGTTTAATAATATGCTATACCTACATCGATTTAATAAGGAAGATAGGGTACATACGCTCCATTAATTCTTCACACTAATTAATTATTTTTTTCCACATATATTATGATTATATGATTATATATGATTATATTTATTATTGTCGTGATATAAGAGTCACGACAATATTACGTGGAGAAAATTTAAAACAAGCATATAATGCGCACAGCTACACTTCCGTTGTATATGATAAATTTTAATGAATACATAGACACTCTATTGAGATCAGGAGACATCGCCTAATTTGATGTCGCCATGTTCGAGGGACGGGGACGGGTGCCGTTTCTCCCGTTTTTTACAAGTTCAATGTCTACATAGCATATAATATTTTTAAATTGTAGCACTTATATATAAAAATGACCCCCGAACCCCAGACGGGCAGCGTCCAACATAGGAGCGGACGAGGAAAAATGGTGTTGGATTGATATTATATATAGACACTGATCCTACTTTAATCAAGCCCAAAAATATCAGCCCTACTTTTTTTTTCATATTTATTTTGGTAATAAACAAGAATAATGCCCAAGTTGCATTTGTGTCCAGTGTATTTATTATACGGACAACGTACTTAAGTGGTCAATGGTTAGGCAACACACTTCCGATCCAACAGCTCTTTTTAGTTAAATTGAGTATAGACTATTTATAACAAACAAATTTATAGACTACAAATGATGTTTCCCTATAATTTTTTGTGCATTTTAGATTGGTATGAATGAGAACGAACACTACGAACCGAACCGAACGAAATTCATGCATACACAGTTTTTTTCTAGTTATATACCTACATGATATAGCAGCCTACGATTGAGGGATTATTAGGTTTTATCTTATATACCACGGAATAGGAGTAGTTTTAAAAGCTTCGCGGAAATTGCACTAAATTCGTTTTAGTGGCCAAAATCATGCGATACCTTACATAATGTATCATAATTTATCGATAAATACTCATGTATTTTAAATTATGAACCAGGAACTACACAGTAGAGCTCACGCGCTAAAAAAAACAACACGAAAAATTACGACACTAAAAAAAAAATTAATCATTATTCTGCCCGAGACTTTGTGCCGCATGTGTTTTGGTTATATAGTTTTCATAAACAGTTAAAGTAGGAAATAAAACGTTAAAACAAAAAAATTGTATTCGTGTTAAAAACTATTCAACAAAGCACATAAAAAAATTCTGTATTTTCTTCGATTGTCTCTAATATGTACCGTGTGATTGTTTTATTTGATGCCAATCTTTTCCGAAACGGCGGAATTGGTGTTAATGAAACTTAATGCTTTATACGTTTTAAATATGCCTACTTATACTTATCTATTCCCGTATTTGGCCATACGATAATTTTATACTGGGAAGTTCCTTAGGGATCGCAATATAACCGATATCAAACTAGGCATAGTCGCGGCGGATTCTATTAATTGAGTAAAGTAGTGTACCTATTTTATTACCTACCTACCGTTATAATTGAACCAGTTAGCATGCACAGCTTGTCATGCTAATTAGAACGAAGTCCACGTAAGTGTCTATTTGACAGTGTAGTGAAGCTTAAAAGGATAGGCTATTTTACGCCAAGCTAACACAAGGTTATGTCTAAGATGAATAATAACACAAACACTGACTGCGAAGGAGTTAGCATGTGAAATGTTTCGCAACACAGTGGTGGTCAGCCACAGGCGTGTGCGTTAACAACATAACATTCATCCAAGTACAATGCCAAGAAGTTCACATGCATTGAAGTACTTACCTACTACCGTGAGAACTTATGAGAACATTGAATGTTAATAATACATGTAGGAAATTATTTGTTCATAAAACTTTAGGGAGTTCATTTACGTATTCATTTTAATAATGCCTAAGTTTGGGAATGACATAAAAAGATGTATCAATTAACATAAGTAGTACCCTTCCGAATAAATGATTAACACGTAAAGGTGCAAGTTGGCGATGAGCGGTTTGTGTTTGCCTGCACAAGAGTTTCTGTTTCCTTTACCATTCAGCCAATTCCGAGCATAGACCCACCAAACAACAAATATGCATTAAAACTATTGGGCAGCAGGTATAGTTGATTACAGGAAGACGATAGAGGAATTCCCGAAGCAAAACCAATTGAGAAGACTTTTTTTTTTTTATGCCTGATAGGTTAGCCTTTGACCCTATCTCACCTGATGGTAAGTGATGATGTGGTCGAAGAAGTTGTACAGGCTAACCTAGAATTACTGGCTCTCAAGGACAGCTGCCGGAACACACCGTTAGGTGCTTGGCGACAGATTTTCAACTTGAGGGTGGTAGCTAGCCAGGCGGGCATTCGCAATGTGCCCTACCACCATGCTGTAACGACTGCCATCCTAAGACAACAACCGGGACCGACGGCTTAACGTACCCTCCGAAGCACGGAAACGCTCAGTAGTAATGTCACCAGCGGTCACCCATCCAACTCCTGACCGCGGCGGGCGTTGCTTAACTTTGCTGATCGATTCAGAATGGCCAAGCAAACTTCGCTACGAGCGCTTCAAAAGCCTTGAAAAATGGGCATAATAATTGTGACAGGTAATCGGAATTGTTACCTCACTCAACAACCACCTGTTTGTAATAAGTGTCACAGACAGACCGTTGTGCAAGCTCTGCACGTTGCATGGCCGTGAAATAAAAGAAGCTTATGCACTGGAGCGTACTCGTAGCGTCACAAAAAGCAAAACACCTTGGTGTACCAGGGACCGACCAGGAAGCCTGCTGGCATTCCTGGGCGAAATTGGATGGTTGAACTAACGTGAACCATCCCAGTCCCCGCATAACTAGCCGTATTAATGTTAGGCTCCAGTGTGATGTGAGCGCCGCGCCGTTTCGACATCGCCTCAACTGAATCCGTTCTGTATTCTTCGTATGGCCTCAATTCTACAACGCATATGTACCTACTAATCGGCATAGCCTCTAATCGGGACAAGCTCGCTAGTAGTCTTGATAAAGAGGCGAGGCGACACGACACAACGTTGATAATTTGCCGAGGCGATATGTCCGCGTGAACTTAATGCACTTCACCTGAGTAATGTATTTCTAAACAATATACAAAATGGTCTGTCTACCCGTGGCACATTCCATACTAACATATGCCGATTTTGAAATAGAATTTCAAAATCTATAATTTAAATAATGGTTGGTATGTATAGTACCTACTCGCTACGTAACGTACGCTACTTAATATTTGTTACTTAACAATCTTAAAGGGTTAAAACCCACTGTAGCTTGGCCTGACAGAAGGTATTTAGGAGTAACTATGATTGGTATTTATTTGAAATCGCGATGTAGAAATCAGCTAACGATTTCGATAATTATTTATGTAGATATAGTATACCTAGAACCTATCATGATGGGTTTTCGAAGCACAAAAATGGATGTATCCTGGGTTCATCTCCGGGAAATAACTATTTTATTATATAAGGTATAAATTGGCTGCGTTTCATCACTAAGCATTTAATCAAAACTAGTTTTACCCACAGCTTTCACTACATGTACTCTGACGACCCTAAGAGCCGTCGCTGACTGACGGTACGACACGGCATGCTTCGGCAGCGTGAAGGATGCCGTGGCATCCCGCAGAAAGTCCAGCCAATTTCGCGTATTCCCAAAGTTGATGGTGTAGTTTTGATTGGCTGGGATTTTTTATTGACATCAGTTCTTACTGAAGATGAAGAGAGACAGACATGAACACTGCTAAGTTGAAGAAAATAAATATAGGATACTTCTGATATGACGACACAATGTGCCACGGAATCCTTCGGCATGCCGGGACATGAAACGAGAAGCTAAGGTCTCATTGTATCGAAATAAAGTATGTAATGTGAATTCTAAACTCATTGTAATAAGGTTAAAAATAACTTGATATGGTAGAAAATGCCATGCCGTGCCGTCAGGCAGCACATTACAATTTCATTTTTACTCCAACTTGATTTTGAACTCCAATTAGAGTTTGCCCTTAACTTCTACCACCGTAACCTATACCCGATAACACACTCCTACCATCTCCTTAAAGGATAAAGTTCCCACAAACTTAAAATAAGGTAGTACATTATTATTCTATGTTAAAGTTTAATATGATAATTATTGTAATATTTTAAATTTCAAAACTGTACATGTGTGACTACCTAATTACTATGCCTATGATAGTATAGTAAGCCAAGGCTTTTTGCAGATAGAATACAAGACGTTTTACACCTACTAAGTTTAAACCATATAGGTACTATTATTGTCACCATTAATATTAAAACTTAAGTGCATAAATTTTTAAGCTATAACAAAATTTAGCTCTTTAATATATAACACTTTAATATATAGCCTTTTTATGCAATATTTTTTTTATTGAAGTAAACTCATATCCACATTTCTAACGGGTACATAGCATTTCAGTTGAGACCATATATTTTCTATTAGATATAAATCCAAATGGTATGGTGCCAATTGCAACACAGTGTGACCATGTTCTGCAAGTACCTTGCCTTGGAAAACTCTGTAAACCTCTTTGTGCTGTATATCCTAGGATTTTGTAAATTTTTAATAAACTGAAATTTGTTTCTAACCAGTTATCTCTTTTTCCTGTTTAATGGTGTTTGATTTGGAAATTTTTGGGTTTTCGACATATTTATTGTGATGGGTGCGTTGTCTATAACCAGAAAAGAATCACTAGGTATTTTTGGGATAAATTGATTCATCAGCCATTTCTCACAGTAAATGTCATTAATCACAGTGTGATGATCTCCTCTAGTGTTCGTAGATTTTTTCCATTCAAAAGGCTCCGGGTTCAAAGCCTTTTTTGTTTCCTGCATTGATTATAACCCCATATTCGCTTTTTTAAAACAGGATTTGTATCCCCCTTTTGAATGAAAGACCATCCATATATATTATACTAGCTTTCCAGCCGTGGCACCGCCGGCGCATATGTTGGTAACACCTCAAAAATGACCTTCTGCCCATCTCAAACTATTTCTATACCAAATTTCATCCAAGTCAGTCCAGTAGTTTTGGCGTGAAAGTGAGACAGACAGATTAATTTTGCATTTATAATATTAAGTATGGATTTTTTCCTCCTTTGTGAAATTCTTTTGAGAGTTAAATTGTGCTTTTCCATTTCAGAGAAGTGAAATCCCATCTCATGTAGTATTTTTCTCAACAATTTTTCTGACCCATTCTAATAATAATAATGAGCTGAACTTAATTGTAATGGAATGTGTTTCAGTACTAACTTTGTTTAATATATTGTTCAAAGTTCACATTGAAATTCCAGTGGCATTTGCAACTCTCTCTTGAACATTCATAAATTACTTATATTATTACAGTTTTGTTTTAATCTATGATTATGAAGCTTTGATTAAAAAATACTTATTTTTTATTTATTATTTATATATCTATAACTTAAGGAACCATTATTGGGAATTCACTCTGCTAGTTTAACTTCTGCTCTCAGGTGAAGGTATAGGAAGTAGTTAATAATAGGAGAAATCTAAACTAATATAATAAAAAAGCAAGATATGATTGTTTGTTTGCATTGAATTGCTCTGAAACTACTGGACCGAATTTGAAAAATTCTTTCACCATTAGAATCCTACACTATCCCTGATGAACATAGGCTATGGATGATTTTCAAAAATTTAGGGATCCGTATGAAATTGTATGTATAATGTAATCCAAAGTGCGAAAAAAATACAAAATAAATATATCATGTACGCTGTGGAAATCGTTGATAATGGAGCAAGGTGTTGTATCACAATTTTATAGAGGACATCAATATCTACAAAGTTACACAATAAAGACTCTGAATATTTCTCTGTTTGAACTATGAATTAACAAACAATAATTTAAATGAATTAATAATTGATAATGCTATAGGGAAATATGTAATGTAAGTAATTCCTAAGGGTTCATTATGAATACTCCCATCAATAGTTTACCCTCTGCCTCTCGGGATTCAAAGGTTGTCTGGAAAATCGTTCTTGGCGATAAGGCAGCCGATTGTTCCCAATTGAAAGCTTAATATTATTAATTTTGGTTACTGTTAAAGGTGTACCATAAAGAGTTTATCTTGTCTATCCAAAAACATTCTTTGACATCCAAATTATGTATCAAAAATACTTACACGAATTCACCTTCCACCTCGAAGTAATTCAGCAGTAAAACAATTTTTGTTTGATGTATTCAAATCATCAAGAAAGTCGTCAATAATTGTAAATTCACACACAAATGTTTAAACTTTCGGGAGGTTTGAAGATACAACACAATACTACTATCTGTAATCAATCACGGATATCAACCTCTTAATACTTTTACGATAGATAGATATGAATCAAAAACAGGCTTTGATGAACGCCATCAATCAATGTACAAATTGTTATTGTTTGTTTGATGACTGTGAGTCGTTAAGTAAATTTGAGAATCTTGAGTTTTGTCTGACAGACCAGTGGAAGTTCTGCTCCCCTCCTCGCACCTCTGCAAACAAACAAATACAAGGGCGTAGCCCTAGCCTCTCTGTCTCTGTTCTATGATCTGTGTACACTGCTGACTGGGCCGCGTTCCAAGCGACAAAGTGTAGTTGTTTGGTTGCTTTAACTTACTCCAAGGTTCCGCACGACTCGGTGGTTTTATAACCTCAAATATGGATATTTGGATTTGGCGGGGAAATAGCATATAACATATAATAAGGAAATAGCAAAAAATATAGACATTTATGATGTTTGAAAAGCAATAACTGCTGTTACCTGCAAAATACAAAAGATTGCCTATAATCCTCCCATCAAGAAATGTCAAGGTCATGTCAGTTAAAGATTCAACCTTTTAACGAAAACTTTTGATAGTTAAATAGTTGCGCTCTACTTGCAGGCTGTGAACGACGACGTTAGACTGAAAAGTTGCACTCCAAATGCGCTCTAACCAAGGTTCGGAACGCGCTCCTGCACTGTACAGGCCACAGACTGCTAGGATGCAAACGCTCAGATAAAGAATATTCTTTATCTTAGTGCTAACGTATGAGTTGAGATGAGTTGCGGACCATAGACAGAGAGACACCAGCCGGATACTGCACACTAGAGATGGGTCGTCGACGCATTTAACGTAGACGAAACTAGACCGTCCATTTTCTTTCGTGGACTAGTCGATCGACTAGTTAAATTCATCGACTAGTTGATTTATACCGACGGCGTTTTCTTTATGGACGATTAGTCGACTCGATCCGTTACGTACGACTATTCAACTAGACTAGACGCATTAGTAGTAGTAATGAATGAGTATTCTAGTTAAATGAAATTTGTATCCTAGTTTTATATGTTACGTATCACAAGCATATTATTGAAAAGTTTGACCTTCCCTACATACTTTTTCCAGGCTAAGGACTGGCTAAATAGAATTTATAATAGTCGATTATTTTACCTATTTAGGCATATTTAGAAGATCAACTGATTCTATTTACAATCATTGTTTTTTTTAATATGTTTTATGTACAATATTTACGACGGCAATGACTTAAAAATAGATATATGCTTCCGTTTTAGATGGCTTTTCAAATTTGCCGCAGTAGATTTATACGCCAATTTTTCATACATATATTTAGCATAGATTGCAAATCGCCTTTCCACTAGATATGTCCTTTTCAAAGTGATGCCATAATTCACTTAAATTTCGTCCTGCCATTTTACTGTTTCCTACACTAAAAAGTTCACTTAGGTATATCACCCTATCTACTTATTAAAATCAACCATAAAGTTTTGAAAGTTTTTTAAACTATTTACATATAATTTACACTATTCACAATAATAAAATACTCGTATGTAACAAACATTTAATCAAATTTTGAAACTATAGTACGTAATTTGGTTAAACACGAAATAAGAAAGTTTCTAATAAGTGCATCGTTCGCGTTTCGACTGTAGTCAAGGCGCCGCGCGGCCGGTCTACGTCTATGACGGAGCTTCAACACAACACGCTCAATGTTATTATTAACTCAGAGCTCCTAGATTTAAAGTTCAATTTTGTCTGCATGGACGGTTCAACGATTTCAACGCGTTAAAATGACCGTCCATGCAGACAAAATTGAACTTTAAATGTAGGAGCTCTGAGTTGATAATAACATTGAGCGTGTTGTGTAACGGACCAATGAATGAATATATTAACCGACTGTGTTCACGAGTCGTCGTCGCGTTGACAGTCGCTATGAACTTTGTATAGACTACAATTTAGCCGTCCTGCCGTCTACAGATTCTACTAATCCGTTCATCGTCGATGAACTGTCCGTTCGTCTATTGTACGTCGACGGTCGAATTAACTAGTTCGTTCATTCAACGCTCTTCTCTACTGCACACCGCACGAGTAATTATATATTGGTGATCTTTGTTATTTATCTTATTTAATTACTAATAATTTAATTACGCTGAACGCGTTTCTACGCGTGCCGCAGGAGCCACACGCGCCGTGCAATCGAATTCTTTCAGTAAAGCAAGGTCACGAGTCCCCCTCGTGCGTCCAAACCGGGCACACGGCTTTCTCATTATCTGTCCCGACCGGGTACTAGGTTGGCGAGTAGCTACTACTTTTACAAAATCTTCCGAAAAAAAGCTAACTGGATTAATAATAAAATAAGTGAATAGAGTAAAGGAATGACACGAGTGATATAGGTAGTTATAGGCGGTTCATGAATCACGATACGGTAGGTACGCTTGTGTTAAAACCTCGGGGCATGTGTGTTTTGTTTTGTTACTTTGTATAATTCAAAATAAAGACGTGGTATTTTATCATTACTAATATATAATCAGTACTTATATTATAAATGCGTAAGTAACTCTGTCTGTCTGTCTGTTACGCTGTCACGCCAAAACTACTGGACTGGACTGAATTTATAAGACTGATTTGTTATTCAAAAATAAACATGGTTTTTTAATTAAATCTACCAATCAAAAAACAACACGCATTTTTATTAAACACTACCTATTTAATTCAGTCTTTTATTTGTTTATACATAAAAAGGTATATTAACAATCACAAAACAAAATGGAAACACAATGTAGGCAAATGTAATTAAAATGCTGGAGGCGGGTAGCCCTATCGCATGTTTACGAGCCGCGCGGTGGTAGGTACTTATTTCGAGGACAGAGCTGAGTTAAGATACTGTATAGATAACATTACCGTGTAGTACGTGGTATAGCTTTCGAAAAAAAAATGACGCTTCCATAGAGTTTTCCCGCCAAAATTCTTAAAAAAAATCGCGTTGTTTTAATCTCTTTACTTCTTTTAATATATTTGTCCTAACAATCTGTAATAATTCATGGGTAAAGAACCATAGTAAATACTCAAATTAATAGAAAAACGAAGTTACATGTGGAACAGTTTCGGAAAAAAAAATATTAAAAAAATGCTGTTTCACGCCATTTTCGTCGTGTTTTCAAACCTCTTTTTCTGTGAAATTTTCAATGAAAAGGTCTATTTTTCTTTTCCGTAAAGCCTATATGCTGAGGATTGCATGAATGCCAAGAAGTTATTATATACTAGCTTTCCGGGCACGGCTCCGCCCGCGCGTATGTCGGTTATCGCGCAAAAACATTAAACTCTTTTTGCGCAGTTGGATAAAAACTATCCTATGTTTTTTCCCGGGTGTCAAACTATTTCCATACCAAATTTCATTCAAATCGGTCCAGTAGTTTTGGCGTGAAAGCGTAACAGACAGACAGACAGACAGAGTTACTGTCGCATTTATAATATTAGTACTGATAGTACTGATGTTATACATTGCATCAAATAAACCCGATTTAAAATCATAAAACCTCATAATCTGTAAAAAACAAAAAAAAAATTCGCTTTTTGGTCTACTCAAACTAAATGGATGAAAATGTTATTTTTGTATGGTGCAAGTGATATAATATTGGGGTATGGGGATATAAGGGTTTTAAGTTTAGGTATTGGAAAACGTCTTAAAACTTAAGAAAAACATCACGGGGCATCGAGGGATGAAAAGCTTGAGCAGATGCGTGGACTGCTACTGCGTACCCTGTACAGATGCGAGGACGCACGAGTGGTAGCGCGCCGAACGAATTTCTTAATGGATTCGATGTCTTCGGCACGTGCGGCTCGTCCCAGCGCAGCGGTTGCGCGTGCATTTATGGAGAATACTACTTGCGAGTGAGATGTTCTTGGATGTTGTTTACCTACGACTTGCGACAGTACAACTCCACCGGGCTATGATAAGTAACTTTCATTAAGGGCCCAGTCTTTCATTTTTTCATATCAGTGCAAAATAAAAAATCGCGCTCTGTGCGATGGCACAGAATAGGTATTAGTGCTTTATGTTTAAGCGTCTCCGTCGCGGAGATTCATTCTCCGCAATCATCTAACAAGAGATGAGCGGAATAAAAAGTTGCTCTACTCTTTAATTTATTTATCATACTGATATTTTGTTATTGGATAATGATGGCAACAAAGTGCCAAAATAGAAAATAATTTTGATAAAAAAATATAATATTACATTGGTGTGGATGCCTTTACATTACATTTTTATATTAATAATGTAAATTTTCCAGACAACATTTTTTCTAACTCTTTGTGTTGAAATCAGGATGATTTCTTATCTTCAGGATGATGACTTTTACCACATTAACACCTCATTTCGTAATTAACTACTGTCTTAATAAATATTTCATACACCGATTCTTCATTCAAATTCAAAACAATCGCCCAACCCTCACTTACCTAGTTTGATGCGTTCCTACATGAGCTCTCATGACAAAATCTCAGATTCTATAGAAACAACTAATAGTGATTTAAAACAGATAGCAGATTGGAGCAATAATTTTGGTTTAAGGGTTAATCCAACGAAAACTCAAGTTATTAATTGTTGTAGGCAGCTCCCAAATGTTGGCTAAATTGAACTGGGATACAATGCCTCCAATAGTTTTTGACGGTGTAGTCATACCTTATAGCAAGCAGCAGCAAAAAATCTTGGGATAATAATTGACCAGTCCTTGTCATGGGGCCCTCAATTAGAAGCAATTAGTCGTAAAATGTTTGCTTCTGCGGGTTCTTTAAAGCGGCTTCGTAATTTTCTTCCTACTGCTACCAAAGTTGCGCTTGCTCAATCTCTTTTACTTCCTATTTTAGACTATGCCGATTTTTGTTACCTTGATCTTAGGGAGGACCAGCTAAATAGACTTGAGCGTCTCCAAAACTTCTCGATCAGGTTCATATTTGGTTTACGCAAATATGCCACGTTTCCAAATTTCGTCATAATTTTTATTTTGCACTGATATGAAAAAATGAAAGACTGGGCCCTTAATGAAAGTTACTTATCATAGCCCGGTGGAGTTGTACTGTCGCAAGTCGTAGGTAAACAACATCCAAGAACATCTCACTCGCAAGTAGTATTCTCCATAAATGCACGCGCAACCGCTGCGCTGGGACGAGCCGCACGTGCCGAAGACATCGAATCCATTAAGAATGCCGATTTTTGTTACCTTGATCTTAGGGAGGACCAGCTAAATAGACTTGAGCGTCTCCAAAACTTCTCGATCAGGTTCATATTTGGTTTAGGTACGCAAATATGCCACGTTTCCAAATTTCGTCATAAGCTCAAGTGGCTTCCCATTCGCCTTCGCCGGAATACTCATATTCTTTCCCTACTCTTCAATATATTGTTTAATACTAATTCTCCGCACTATTTTAAGGAACGCTTTGAGTTTCTTGAATCGGCTCATGCCTTGCCATTGACCATTGAGGTCATCAGAAAATCTTCTACTCAAAATTCCGTCACACAGAACATCTTTCTACGATAATTCATTCTCAGTGCAGGCAGTTCGACTATGGAACAGTACGCCAGTCTCGATTCGAAAATCTCAGTCACTATACATTTTCAAAAATAGAGTCAACGAATTTTACTTCTCCACTCTGAGCTAATCTATTTCCTTGGTTATCGCTAATTATATTTACTTTGTAAGTAGTATTTGGATATATTTACATATATATATATATATATATATATATATAAATATATATATGTAAATATTTATATTATTAATATTTATAAGAATGATGAATCATTTGATTTATGTAATATTCATTGAAAATAGCTGATTAGATCTCAAGTTTTTACAGAGAATAAATTATCAATTAGATAAATACTGCAATTATGCTGAAAATTTTGAGAACTGGCGATTTTCTATACCAAAAAATACAAGTACCTACTGGTTACTGTTAGTATGATAAACAGCAGCAAATCAGTACGTTAAATGAATGTTTTATTTCACATTAAGTATTTAATAATAGAAATATATTAGTACTAATTATATATATATATATATGTAAATATATCCAAATACATTTATAAATATTAATAATATAAATATTTACATATATATTTATATATATATATATATATATATATATATATATGTAAATATATCCAAATACTACTTACAAAGTAAATATAATTAGCGATAACCAAGGAAATAGATTAGCTCAGAGTGGAGAAGTAAAATTCGTTGACTCTATTTTTGAAAATGTATAGTGACTGAGATTTTCGAATCGAGACTGGCGTACTGTTCCATAGTCGAACTGCCTGCACTGAGAATGAATTATCGTAGAAAGATGTTCTGTGTGACGGAATTTTGAGTAGAAGATTTTCTGATGACCTCAATGGTCAATGGCAAGGCATGAGCCGATTCAAGAAACTCAAAGCGTTCCTTAAAATAGTGCGGAGAATTAGTATTAAACAATATATTGAAGAGTAGGGAAAGAATATGAGTATTCCGGCGAAGGCGAATGGGAAGCCACTTGAGCTTATGACGAAATTTGGAAACGTGGCATATTTGCGTACCTAAACCAATATATATATATATATATATATATAACCACCATATACACAACCACCTATATATATATATATATATATATATATATATATATATATATATATATATATATATATATATCTATATATATATATTTATAGGTATATATTTTTATAAAAGTATGTGTGTATGTATGTATATAAGATTTTTTTATTTTTATTTGTTATATGTTTAGTATAGGTTTATATTTTAATATAGGTTTTTTTTGTAACTTAAATAGTACTTCGTGAATAATTATTATGTTTACCTAGTAAAATTTTGTAAATCCTTTTTGTTCGGTTGTCTGGAAGAAATAGCTTTAAGCAATAAGACCGCCCTTTGTATACCTAATATGTGTGTTAATTTTCTGTAATGTTTTTTCATGGTATGCAAATAAAGTGTTTCTATCTATCTATCTCTCATTACGAGCCGTGTTCATTACTTACCTACCTATTTTTATTATAAGAAGTGAAGCTGAGATGAAAAATGTTTATTTGTCAGTAAAAACGTTATAGGTATTAAAGTTTTTAATTATTATTTTATTTATTTTGTTTCTTAACTTCATTGTATCATTGTGTCCTGATTTTTACTGTTCCTGGTTAACCTTATTCCTGATTTTTACTATTCCTGCACCATGTAACACTATCCCGTACCATCTATGAAAACGAGCAGTTCTCTTGATTGGGCCATTAGCCCTCGGAGAACCCACACCGTTGCAACTTTTCTAGACTTAACACTTTTTTTATGGAATAGGAGGGCAAACGATCAGTTGGCTCACCTGGTGGTCGCCCACAAACGTCCGAAATACCAGATGTTACGGGGATGCGTTCCCAAGAAATTCCCAAATTTCAGAAGCGAATAAATTACTTAGTCTGGCCATGTTACAAATAAAAATATACAAAATATGACATTTGAATTTAGATTCTGTCATTTTTATATGACTGTTCATTGTGTTTTCTCATTTCGGCGCCAACACATTGTACACATTTTGCAATATTAAAATGGAGTGGGGTGATAAAGAGAACCGAATCGCTGTGATTGCATTACACAAAGTAGGTGAAACTCTCAATACTCTAGGTTTTAGTCAAATGTTGGTGTACCATGAGACCTCCTGTGCTTGTGACAGAAAAAGATCTGGCCGTACACGTAGTGTTCGTACGAAAAAGGCGGTCAAAACAGTAAGGGAAAGAATTCGTAGAAATCCTTTCCGAAAGCAATAGATTTTATCTCGGGAGATGAAGATATCACCAAGAATCATCTTTATCTTCAGATGAATATATCTTTATCTTTAAAAGAACCATGTCACGTATTTTAAAAGATGACTTAGGATTTGCAGCCTATAAGAGACGCTCTGGTCATCTCTAATCTCTCTGGTCTTAACTGATATTTTAAAAGAGAATAGGGCGGTAAAATCGAAAGCGCTTTTAAAGTGGTACGCAAAGGGAGGTCATGGAAAAATTTTGTTTACGGATGAGATTTTTTTTATAATTGAGCAACATATTAACAAACAAAATAACCGAATTTATGCTCAAAGCTCTAAGGAAGCTTCCCAATTAGTCGCCAGAGTGCAACGAGGGCATTATCTGACATCAGTGATGGTTTAGCAGCTAATGGAGACCACTTCGATTAAGCTTTTATATTTTAAATTGTTTTATATTTTTGTATTAAACTAACACACTGTAAAAGTAATAAATGTTATTTGCAATAGAAAAAAGTGTTTTATCTTAGTTACAATATTTATGCCTAGGTATATCTATAAATTGACCATTTGTTGTAATTTATGGAATAACAAAGACCAGTCGTTCAATAAACTTATACATATAAATTTAATTGGTAAGTGTAGATTAAAAGTGCTCTATACTATTTGGTGGTTGGAATAGATTATAACTATAATATATATTAACATCAAAATGACTTCTCAAAGTATTAATGTTGACTCAGACCCATATTTCCCATTTAACATGAAAAAAGCCTGAGATCAGAACAAACTGCTGTAGCCACGAAAAGGGGTAGAGTTATATATCTACCGGCACTAAACTTTGGATCAGGCAATGGTTCGACTAGTCGAATGGAGTGTTCATAAACATTGAGTAGATGTACGGTTACGAGGTCAGCAGAAGGTCCAACAGGGAAGGGGGAAGGTCATTCACATCACCACATAGGTGAGGTGACCTCTGATCTCTGATGTGAAGATAGGCAAGGAGAGGGGGGCAGGGGGCATTCAGGTACATCTGAATGAACTCATAAGGATATTGCGTATCACTACCGCTAGCATTTTTCTTAGTGTTAGTGCCACGCTGTATCAATTCTTGCGCCGCATCGTTTGCGATGGATGACGTTGACGAGAGCATTATTTTTAGTATTTTGAGTTTATTTACAATTGCTTGCATTATGTGTTTTTATTTTGAGTTTTTGATATTGAGTGCTCAAGGCGTTCAGGAAGCAGACAATTCATATAAAATTTTATTAATGACCCCACCATTTTGTCCTCCCAGAACTTAGGATCTCTTTGGATGTCTTTATTCAAATTAGAAAAATCTGAATGAATTTTCTATTTGAAGTCTGAAATAAACTAATCTTTTCAATTTCAACTGCCATCGTAGAAGAGGTAGGAATAATTTGATTCTCAGACAGATTGCCATTAATATCTGACAGTTGACGAGAACCAACTACAGGCCTATAAAAATATAAAACTGTGTAAATATATTAGTTAATTATGTTACGCTAGTCAGCGAAATAAACACGCGCATTCAATGTTAAATTTTAACAAGAAAACTTTTGTTTTGTGTATCACTTTCCTATGAATTCTATTTATCTTCATCACTCTAACTTAAATTTAAATTATTTGTTTGACTTAAATTTATTTTTTATTGTACACGCATATTTTTGCTTTTACGATCCATATTCTAATCAAATACTTATCTATTTATGAAACAAATATACATAAAAATACAATCCCCCTCATTTTTTTTTTACTAATGTAGAGCAACTTTAGATGTGTAACGGGGCACGAACAAGGAGAGAGTGAGAGAAATGTAAGAGCGAGAGGTACGCACAAAATTTTTCGTGATCCTCACGTCCGAACACTGAGACGGCTCGGCCGTCACTGAGAATTTTACAATGGGATTTTTGTATATAAACTCAATTTTCTTAGTTTTCTTTATTAAATTATTATAATATTTGTTGTTAATTTGAAATGCTTATTTTTATATTTATTTATTAATTGAATAATAGGCATTGTAATAAAGTAATTACTGCTTAAATTCGATCCGTTAACAATAAGAGGAAAACAGTTCAATCTATACTTATAATAAAACTGTAACAGGTCCAATTCTGTACATGGCAGATATTTTGAAAAAAAAAAATGTACAGTACTCTGTAGCTGATACTGATGCCGAAACTATATTTGTTTTTATTTTTGTCTGTCTGTCTGTCTGTCTGTCTGTCTGTCTGTCTGTATCCCGGCCGCGTATCACTCCAAAACTACTGAATGGATTTCAATGAAACTTAGCATGATTGGAGTTCATACTACAAGGTAGGATAATTTAGCTTTTTATCCCGAAATTCAGCGTGGTTCCCTTGGGAGAGGGGATGAAAGTCAAAATATACACTTAGTTGTAATTTATTAACGCGTTTAGGGTTCCGTACCCAAAGGGGAAAAACGGTCTGTCCCGCTGTCCGTCCGTCCGTCTGTCCGTCCATCCGTCCGTCTGTTTGTCACCAGGCTGTATCTCAAGAACGGTGATAGCTAGACAGTTGAAATTTTCACAGATGATGTATTTCTGTTGCCGCTATAACTACAAATACAAAAAGTTGGCCAAGTGCGAGTTGGACTCGCTCACGTTAAAACAAAGAAAGGTTAAAATATGAAGTCTAATGTTGTATAGCTAACGGTACGGAACCCTTCGTGCGTGAGCCCGACTCGCACTTGGCCGATATTTTTGTTAGAATAGTGGTACTTTAAAATTTATCCCGTAAATATTTCAAAGTCATCGGGTTTGAAGTTCAGAAATAACAGACATCACAACCTAAATATTACGTTCCAAAAAACTTGACACCCAAAATGTACAGAAACCTTTCAACGTACGGCTCATCTTAAGCTGGCGTTTGCACTTTATCGTATAGGTATAATAGATAGGTCTGTAATCGGACCTCTCCAAAAGACTGATTTTTCAAACGATAAAACACAGTTTTTTTTATTACGATAAGCACAACTTCCCTACGTATATTTTTCATAACATGCAATGCTCTAATCAGTCTAATCTATACCTATAACAGAAAAAAAAACATTCACCACAATCAGTTTTTTAAACTACATAATTATCTTTCTTTTGACGGATACATTTCGGAGACTGCGCAATGAAAGTGCACAATGTAGTCTTAGGTTTTCACGATTGTTACACTTTGTAATTAAACAACTTTAAACGGTTTAAATCGCGTATATTTATCATTATTTTTGTCCCGACGTTTCAAACACTTTGTAGTGATCGTGGTCACGGGGTGACTGTCGGGACAAAAATAATGATAAATATACGTGATTTAATCCGTTTAAAGTTGGAAGTGCACAACTTTAGTAGATTGTTATACAAGGTTCGAAAGGAATTGGTAACTTTCACCCGCGTTCAGCTCTCTACTTTTCATATCGAATTTAAAGAAAGTAAATAAAGTAGCTTTTCTAAAAATTATTCATTGATAAAATAACATACCTACTTACTAAAAATTTATTGAGAGGTTTGAACTATTTGTGAAATTTTACGTAAAATTTTGTTTGGAATATTTACGGGCGGCTATAGCCCGTATAGGAATCTCTCTGCTTTTCACTACTAATATAAGGAATAAAGATATAAATATAGTATGTTTTTTTATATTATTTATTTTGATTTTAATAACATGAGCAGTATATTTTTAAAATTAATGCGGCTATAGTCCAAGTAGGAATCGATGACTTACATCCGTGTTGAACACTCTACTTTTCATTTCAAATATGAGGAGGGTAAAAAAATAGTAGTTTTTCTAAATATTTACTAAAAATAATAAAATAGAAGATACAAATATACACTAGGAGTTAGAACAATGAAATTTAGGGAAAGTTTTAATTTTTTTTTTACCTACACTTTCTACCTTATATTTAGTTACTACCCTGCCAAACATAGCTGTTATTAATTGTTTTACAACAACAGAATATTTTACAACGAAAAATCTTGGACATATAACTTTGTTTACACCAATGTTTTTCCCGGTCTTAGGTGGGAAGGAGCGTCTCCTACCCGCTACTCAGATCAAACAAACACTACTTTCCGAGAATGAGAAATAAAAAAAAATTCGATCTACCGTCAAACAAACCGCCGTTTTAAAATCGAAATTCTAAAGAAACGCACAAGGTACTTTGCTTCAACATTTATTGTGCGAACCGGGAAAGAACTCTCTGAGTTACTTAACTAATGTCTTCTGGAAAATACAACCCGGGAGTTTTGAAATCCAAAGTAGAAAGCTCCATTCTGAGCTATGGTTTACTATAACTATAAGAGTGCTTCACCGCAGACCACAGTGTTGCTTAATATGAGATAAACAGTGCACAAATGTGAATAATTAGTGTTCAGGTACGGCAATCGCGAACGAAGTCGCGGGTACAGCTAGTAAGCAATAAAATCAAATGAATTTGACGATATTCCGACCGACATTATAATATTATATAGACATTTAGAAAAAAATAACCAGCGCATCTTAGAGACTTATCTGTCTTTGTATCTTTGTGCTGAGCAGTTTTCCTGTTTTCTTTTATACTGTAGTACTTATAGTACTCAAATCTGAACCAAAATGTGGCTGGGCACGACAGAGCCATGTTGATCGTTTGATTTGTAAACCTAAATCCATTCTTTTGAAGCTAAAAAAAATATATAGCGATAGCTTATACGAAGAATATTTATTTGTTACAAATATTTTAATAAGTTATTCAATTATTTTGCTTTAAAAATATATCAAAGTTGCGCAATTTAAATGCCACGCGTCGACTTTGCAAGACTGCAGCCTTAAGCGACCGTCATTTTACATTAAATGACAGTCACTTCCGTAATAAACCTTTTCGAATTGAACTTAAGCTGCCAGGTTTATCTCACGAGGTTACTCGTGTTTCCATTTTTAAGAGTGAGGTACGGAACTGTAAATATTTAAAAATAGTTTTGTAATTGAAGTGTTAAAATTAGGGATTGAATCTTATACCTACCTTCTTTTGTCCTTAGAAACCAATTAAAATTGATATTTTGACGCTAATTTTACATATCTTTTACTTGAGTTTTTTTTAAATGTATTCATGCGTTCGTTTTTTTTTTAGAATCTGATGTCAAATCAATTGAGGTGAGTAAATTAAAAAACAGAGTTTTTTTTAAAAAGGAAGACGATTATATCTTTAGACCTGTAACGGTGTAAAAAATTCTGCGATAGGGTTTTATTCGCAGATGATACCTCTCTGATTTTTAAAGTAGATAGGAAAGATAGTGAACTCATTCATGTAAATACTGTGTTATCCATGATCTCTAAGTGGTTCGTGGCTAATAATCTTCTCTTAAATTAAAAAAAGACCTAATGTTTAAAGTTTTCCTTACCAAATGTCACTTATGTTGAACCAAACATTAAGCTTGGTTGGCCTAGATAAACTCTCTATAGACAATGCGACAGTCTCCTGGGAATCAAAATGGATTCAACTTTACAGTGGAATCCACATATACATGATCTATCCGGAAGACTTAGTTATGTTGCATATGCAGTTCGTAAGATAAGACAGCTAGCTACTGCTAGGCTCGTTTATTTCGCGTACTTCCACAGTATTATGTCATATGGGGTTTTACTGTGGGGAGCTGCTGCTGAGATAGAGACGATCTTTATCTTACAAAAGCGTGCAATTCGAGCCATATATGTAATGGATCCTAGGGAATCCCTGAGAGATCTTTTTAAAGAAATTGATATCTTAACTTTACCAAGTCTGTATATATACAGGATGTCCCACGGCGATGCAACATGGAGGGAGAGTACCTTGAATATTGTAGATGGAACATTTTACTGGAAGAAGACATTATTTGAATTTTAAAAACAAATTAAACTGATTTCATATATATTTAAATGATTACATGGTTGAACGGGGAATCGAACCCGTTACACGAGAAAAAAAAAACACCTGTAGTTTTATCTGTACAACAATGTGTAACACAAATGTTTTTGGTGACAAATAATTGCGAAAATTTTTGAAAAAGCTATCTACACGATGATTTCTTAACAAAATTTGACACAATTAATGAGATTAAAAAAAATAAGTCTACATATCTTGCTTGTTTTAAACTAATTAAAGTACAGAAAAAACATCAGCAGTGTCTAGGTATATTCTTAGATATGAGTAAAGCTCGAAGGAGTAAAGCATTTAATCACGCAAAATTACTGGCGAAAATAGAAACTAAGTAAAGCGTAGCGGTTGAGTAGTTACTTACATTGATGAAAACAGTGCACTAAAATTTTAAATACGACCAACCACGAGGAGACGTCTGACAAAAGAAATATATGTATATAGTCTCCACTTATATTATACCGACCGCATGTGGAGGTCCATGAGGGGGCATCATCAAACTGTAACGATGTGCGTATGACAGCGATAAAACTGAAATCGTTTGATAGGTGTGTGTTAATATTTAGTGTTTATATGCCTACAGATTGCTACGAAAACTTACCAAAATTTACGCATTGCCTAGCTAAAATAAGCTCTATTATTGATGATAATAGTGACACTGACGGAATTTACATTTTAGGAGATTTTAATGCTCACCCAAAGGAACTTTTCTGTGATGAATTAGTAGATTTTTGTAATGGGCAACAATGGATATGTGCTGATCTACATATGTTGGGGTATGAATCTGACACATATACTTTTATTAGTGAGGCACACGGAAGTGTGAGATGGTTAGACCACTGCTTAGTCACGGGCGCCGCACTATCATCTATTAGTCGCATATGGGTAAAGCATAATGTTCAGTGGTCTGACCATTTCCCACTTTTTATATCATGTGACTTATGTAAATTGAGCTGCAGCAACATGGCGTTACCATCAGTTGTTAATAAAGTTGTTTGGGGAGAACGCGCTAAACCTCAGATAGAGCATTATCATCGCATGTGTCATGCGCGACTGAGGGACATTGACTTTCCAGTAGAGCTCACTGAGTGTTGTGATGGAGTCTGTTCCGATGTAAAACATAAAGTTATATTGGACAAAATGTACATCGATATAATTACCATCTTATCAGAGTCTGCCACATTATCACATGATAGAGGGAGACAGCAGAGGAGAGGTGGTTACATAACCGGGTGGAATAAATACGTAGCGGCTTACCATGGGCAGGCCAGGCTTAAGTTTTTGGTGTGGGTTGAGGCCGGTAAGCCCAGACATGGTCAGTTATATGACGATATGTGCGAGAGTAGGAAATCCTTTAAGAAACGGTTAAAATGGTGTCAAGATAAACAAGACCAAATAAAAATGGATATTCTTGCCTCACACCATACTGCCAAAAACTTTACGTCATTTTGGAAACAGACAAACAAAATGAATGCTAGGCCTGGTCTCCCTGTGAATGTGGACGATGTTAGTGACCATACGGATATAGCTAACCTCTTTAAAGACCACTTCAGGGTGCAATCAGTATCTATTGAGTCTACTGAGAGTGAAATGGTCAATGCTGAGACTAAAGTGCTAAACCGAAATGTACACTTTGAAGCCAGGGATGTGAGAAAAGTTATAAGTTCCATGAAAAAGGGTAAATCTCCTGGGCATGACGGTCTCAGCATAGAACATTTACGATATGCAGGTGTGCACTTGCCGCACGTACTCTCCATGTTTTTTAATTTATGTTTATGTCACGGCTATCTACCTAACAGTGTAACAAAGACGTTGGTGGTACCGATTATAAAATGTAAGACGGGGAGTGCGTCGGACAAAACTAACTATAGGCCTATATCACTGGCAACAATAGTAGCGAAGGTGCTTGACAGTCTGCTTAATGACATATTACACAAACATATCCAACTAAACGATGCTCAGTTCGGGTTCAGGGCTGGGCTTTCGACAGAAAGCGCGATCTTGTGTCTTAAGCAGGCTGTCAGGTACTATACCGACAGGAAGACGCCGGTATACGCTTGCTTCCTGGATCTGTCCAGGGCTTTTGATACAGTTCTGTACAAAAAGCTTTGGGGCAAGTTGGGTGTGGCGGGTGTGCCGGATGAAATCATCAATATGTTGAAATACTGGTACAGTAGTCAACAGAATCAGGTGAGATGGGCGGGTAGTTTGTCCGACGCGTATGGCATGGGGTGTGGTGTGCGGCAAGGGGGTATTACCTCTCCTTTGCTGTTTAATCTCTATGTTAACGACCTCATTGGCGAACTCAGCAGCACGCATACTGGTTGTTTTATAGACGGAGTATCTGTCAATAACATAAGTTATGCTGACGATATGGTGCTGCTAGGTCCGTCAGTTGGTGCGATTCGCAAACTACTCACAATTTGTGAAGCGTATGCGGTGGAACACGGGCTAAGGTATAACTCTACTAAAAGCGAAGTTCTCGTTTTTAAGAGTGGTAGAATAAAGCCCGCTTGTGTTCCGCCTATTGTGCTCAATGGTGCGGCTCTGAGGGTGGTAAGTAGTTTTAAATACCTGGGGCACATTGTCACCGAAGAGCTTAAAGATGATATGGACATAGAGAGAGAGCGCAGGGCGCTGGCGGTACGAGGAAATATGCTAGCTCGTAGATTTGCTCGCTGCTCTAAAGAAGTAAAAATCTGCCTTTTTAAGGCTTACTGCCAGTCTTTTTACTCCAGCAGTCTATGGGTGAACCATACTCGTCGGGCCGCCAGTTCTCTGCGAGTCCAATATAACGATGTCTTCAGGATGCTGTTGTCACTGCCTCGTTATTGCAGTGCGTCCGGGATGTTTGCGGAAGCGCGCACGGATGGTTTTCACGCAATAATTCGCAAAAAAGTCGCCAGCTTATCCCGGCGCACGCGAGGCACTGGTAGCGGTATCCTGCAGATGTTTGAATCACGACCAGACTGCCCTATCCAATATAGATGGGTAAAAATTGTCACTGGGCAAGTAAATTTATCTTAAATCATTATTTGACATTATCACGTACCTACTTCTATTTGACATTATAATTATTTTATTTTATTTTTTAATACTTTGACTTATTGTACTATTATTATTTTATTTTTAGCTTATTGGAATACTACTTATGATTATATTTGATTATACTAACCTTTTGATTACGATGTCACTAATGTTAAATGACCGTTATAATGTGATTATTTGATTTTAAGGTATTTTGATGTAATGTTATTAATGATATGTTTGAATGTACATTTTATGGTTTAATGACTGAAATAAATAATTATTATTATTATTATTATTATTATTATAGGACACCTGTTATTTTTGAAGTATATAAACAATCTACCAAAATCAATAAGAGAACACTGTGTGCTATTTGCTGATGATACGACCTTAATAGTAAAAGCAGAAAACAAACAACATTTTGAAAAACAAATACATAACTCACTGATATAATTTAATGGCTGACTTAAATGGAATATACCTAATAGTAAATACAAAATTAAACAATTTCGTACAAATCAAAATATGTACGAAATTGAATAACCAGAACCGGTACAACTTAATATTCATTATGAAAACGAGGATATTAACCATTATTTGTTATCTCAGAAACAGTGGGATTCGCCCCTTTGCGAGCTGGTACAGAAAGATCTTTTAAATTCGTGCCCTAGCATCGCAGATCGTGCTTGGATAAGGAGGGTGAATGCGCCATTTACCCGACCAGTGCCTGTCTTCGACCATTTGATGATTCATTGCTGTAAAATTACGCTAAATAGATTAACCGAGACACATACCGCGATAAACGTAGTTCTTACAGAAACTAGAATATCGTATGAACATATGCACACATAAACTAAGGGACTTGTGTGGGTGATATATTTAAGAAAGCCAAATCAGTCTGTGGTTTACCGTCCACGACCGAGTGCAGACGCGTCAAATTGTGTAAAAAAAAAGCAGAGCGCCGCAACTTTCACGGTATGTTTTAAGTTGTCGTATTGTAAATTTAATGTCGTTTGTTGATTTCCCATGTCATTTATGGTACATAAAATGAGAATACTCATACTTTACTATATTTTTTTATTGTTTTACCAATTTAATTAAGTGGACGAGAATTGGTTCGTCTTTTTTGAAATTATAAACAGTTATCGACCAGGTGGTCGAGACATGTCCAGTTTGGTTCACTCAAGTATCTAACGATCTTTAAAAATAAATAAATGTCATTTAGCAATTTGAATCCTAAGCCCGTGAATATTTTCATAGCCAATTCTCGTCCACATAATTTATATTGTAAAAAATACAATCGTTAAAAATCACTTGAGGACGAAAACTGGAAATAGACTAGATGACATTCTAGTTTTCGACCAGTTTTTTGTTAATTAAAAAAATACCTCAAAAATGTATAAACATTTTTTTATTTTCAAAAATATTTATTATTAAAGGTAAAGTTATATTTTCCTAAATTATATTAAACGATGCACAATATTTACAATAAAAAAATAGTTATCGAATATTGTCGAGTTGGAACGGGTTTCGACCAATTCTTTATGATAATGATTTATACAGAAAGTGTTTCTTAGTTTTTGTTATTTTAATACAGCTTTAAAAAATATAAGTAGGTAATTCATACCTAATTGAACTAGTAATAATAAATATTAAGTTTTACCTCCCTGAAACTGTTTTTATTTTTGGTCGAAAACTACTCCGCATGTGGACGAATACTAGATTTTTTGGTCGAAAACTAGGGAAAATGGCAATTTGAGTTTCTTAATTTTATTTTAAAAAAAATCTAGGTTGGAATTTTCAATTCTTGACAATTACTGAAAATAGAGTATATACAAAGTACACTCTAAATTTTTTTTAAAATAAATAACTCTAAATCCCTTTCTTTTTTGCTTGCCGAATTTGGCAACTCCACTAATTGGTCGAAAACTGGCGATTTGACCCGATTTTGTTGTAAAACATTCGGACGTGACTGAAAAAGTTACTAGACATAATAACAGATAGAAGAGACAGAGCGACTCGAATCGTCGACGATCAAGTTCTCTCCGGTCGACTCGACCCTTTGGCTTTGCGTAGAGATGTTGGATCACTCTGCATCTTTTACCGTATATATCACGGGGAGTGTTCTGAGTTCTGTTTGATTATTTTTTTTTTTTTTTTAGAACTGTTCGATTTACTACCTGCAGCTCAATTTCGCCACCGGACTTCCCGACAAAGCATGATGTTTCATCAATTTCATGTCGACGTCTGGCAGTCCACAACCCTGCGATTTTCACGGCATTTTTTACCACGCACTGCCATATTATGGAACCAGCTGCCTGGTGAAGTATTTCCGAACAGTTACGACTTAGGAACCTTCAAGAAGAGAGCATATTCCCTCCTTAAAGGCCGGCAACGCATCCTCGAGACCTCTGGTGTTGCGGATGTTTGTGGGCGACGGTGATCACTTACCATCAGGTGAGCCACCTGCTCGTTTGCCCTCCTATGCCATAAAAAAAAAACAGATTTTGTACCTAGCCAGATGCTCCGAGCAAATAAGAAGACCTATTGGTCTGAGCCCAGATGTCATTTCAATGTTAAGGTAAAATTAACTATAGAGAAAAGTAATACACCAGGTAAGAATTCATATTGTATGCATTGACCTCTATATACATATCTCGATGATTGTATGGCCATAAAAATTTACAATAATTTTAACGAACACTACAAAGTCTACAAAAAACAATTTAAAGAAAACTCAAAGGAGTGGCATCTTGAACGAGGTTTTTACTTTGTAGGGTGATTACGTCAGTTTTCGGCCTTTTAGCGGAAACACGAATTTTAAGATACCGCCAAAAACTAACTGCAAGGATTATAATTACACAATTTATGTTTCTTGGTAGCTTATATATTGTAGTTTTCCATCACAAAATTTCTTGACTTCAAGGAGATTAGTTATTTTACTATATAATTTTAAGTATAAAAGTGATGAAAACGCTAGTTTTCGGCCGTATGTGTCAGTATTCGGCTTCATATATTTTAGTTTTCGGCCACTGTGATATGACTGTTTAAAATTAAAATCTTTTAAATAAATTCACATCAAAAATAAGATAATTTGAACTCCTTATTTCGAATCAATTTAATTATTCATCCAGCCATAGATTCATGACAAGACAACATAAATTTATTCTTTAAAATTAATAAAGGGCAGTCCGTAATAGGTACAAAATTGATACGAGTACTTCTATTCTTTATTCAATTTACTCACAAATTTCATGAAAGGTGTCAGAGAGTTAGTTTAGTTATATTATTATGAGTTTCGTTGCCATAATCAACATTAGCTTTTTTTTAAGTATACCTAACTAAATAAAGCATTTACCAAGGGAATATACACTTCCTTTAGATACTGCTCTTTGTCATGTTATGATTAATAATTTGAGAGACTTTATGACTTTTAACTAACAGTCATAAATTCTCTCAAATCTTTAATAGTTATTATCGCCAATATCAAAATTAAAATAACGAATAGTCAGGAATACCTCTATCAATTCTATTTTAAAAAATGTCCCTTGTATTTATATCTTAGTAATTTTAATAAAACCGTCATTATATGTATGAGTAATTATTAAAATGTAACATTTATGGGATTATTTTTGTTTAAACTCTTCTTAAATAAGTAATACGTATTGAACCTAATGCTTCAAATTACTTTTAATCGTGAAGTTAAGTTTCATGTTCTTGTAAAAAACTAGTCATCAATAAATAATATCTTCATAATTAATTTTCAATTAGATTTAATCATGCATTGCATTTGAAGGATTTATAATGCATATCTTCAAATTTGGTCCCCAACATCTTAAATTATACAATTTAGAGCAGAAGTCACAACTAATATTCTTTAATCGTTTTCTTCTGTGTCGCTTATTACAAATATAGCAATTAGCTATTCTTCTATTGCTTTTTATTTTCTTGTGACATTTTTTTTTAAAATCTGTTGCTCTCCTCGACTGCTTTAACGTATCTTTTTCTATTCACTTCATTTCAGATTTTCTTACCCTCAGAAAAAGTGAAAAATTTGGTAAAAACCAAAAAGTTGGTAGACACCAACTTCTTTTTTCCAGTTTTACAAAATCTTTTTAAGTAGAATTTGGTGTTCTGGTTTGTGTCAGTGCTTTTTGGATTGATGTAAGGTTTGATGTTGTAATATCCGTTTCACAGTGGTCTTGCTTCACTTTTTTGTCATAATTTCGTTTACTGCATGATATATACTGGAAAATTACTGGTACATGAGACTTAACAAATTTGTCTCAGATATCTAAATATGATGTTTTTTAAAAAGCTTAAGAAGTAGGATTGCTGGACGTGATCATTTTGTTTTTTTTTTGGATTCCTAGTCTTATAAATTTTTTTGGACCGTGTCTGGTAAATCTGATTTCTTTAAAGAAAAACTACACTTTGGTAAGTTCAATAATCAATGTACGAGATATTTCTTGACTTCATTTATGATAAAAGGATTAGGCCGCGCTTTGATCGTATCACTAGTTCTTCCAGAGATAAGATCTTGTATAGAAATTCCGTTATGTCGGCAAACTTCCCATAAAGACAATTTTTTCTCTCTGAAATCCCTAAGCGCCAAGATCACAGACTTCTTTGAATATTGAGTTATTTTTTGTTTTGCTTCTGGAGGTGCCATCTAGACAGACAATTATTAATTGATACACAAATCTAAGCCTAAATCGTCAGTAGTTTCGTTGTTTGAGTTTATTTTATTATTCAGTGTTCACACTTTATCATGTGTTGATTTACGTACTCCAACCCAAAACTTCTAAAAAAAAAGCTTGAAAACAATGAAGAAGATATTTATGCAATAATAATATATATTTTTATCGGCGTTAGGAATTTTTTTAGCAACATGGCCGGCAAATTGATCAATCCAATCCGGTTTCGGCCTAATTTTACTCCATACATTTTTAATAGGCCGAAAACTAACTCAAAATATTGTCGCAATTTTAGATTTCGGCCGTTACTGCAATATAACTGTTATTTCGCCGTATTTAATGCGGCCGAAAACTGATAGCCAGGTCTTTAAGTGTATGGCAATAGTAAATTGAAAAGGAGTTTTATATAGCGGACCTATATGAAAAATAAGAGTCAAAAATAATGTAAATAGTCATAAGCTAGTATTCGGCCCCTAGGCCGAGAACTAAAATTTTTAATAAATTCATATGTTAATATTCGGCCGTCTATTTTTTTGAATTTTTTGAAGTAATATCGCAATAAAAACAATTGGTACCTTATCTTCATTTATTTCTTCATAGACTATAATTTACATCTACATTGTTTCCCGTAACCACATCAAATAACTTACCTTGAAATGAATCGCGCGTCACTATTTTTTTACTAAATTTATTGCATTCAGTGACCTTCCAGTCCAGTGCCGGTGTCGTTTTTAATTATTTATTAAAAATCACATTGTACCTACATGCTACCCGCGTAAAAAAAATCTGATGTTGTCCAACTATTTTAAGTGATATTGAACGTAAAGAAGAATGATAAAGTACTATAAAAACTCTATTTTCTTAATTTTACTTTAAGACTTCCACCAAACGCCGCGCGCCGGCCGGCTAACTAACGTTGTTGAAACATTGTTGACGAACATTATATGAATTAAAAGAGATGCTTGATTATTATTAGATATGTAATTAGTTTTTTAAATATATATAAGTATTGCAGTATTTTGACATCCATGCAATAAATAATATTTTTGCATGTTGGAAATTTTGCGAATACCCGCCTGGCTAGCGACCACCTTTAAGTAGAAAATCTGTCGCCAAGCACCTTACGGTGTGTTCTGGCAGCAGCCCTTGAAAGCCAGTGATATTACTAGCACATAAGACTTAACAACTTTGTCTCAAGGTGACGGCCGCAGTGCAATGCGTGACTTGTGGCGAAATGCATCCGTTATGGGTAGAGGTTAGTCCGCTTACCATCAGGTGAGCCTCGAGTTTGTATCGTCACTATAACATTTAAAAAAATAACTAGTAAGTATCTGTATAAAAAATATTTTATAATATTTGAATTATTTTGAGACATGTTAGGTACTACGTAGTAAATTTTTTTTTACATTCAAACATTTGCATGCCTGTAGAGGTAGAATAAGATAAATTTATAATTCTATGTGTAGGTAATATTAAGATCAGCACAAAGCATTATTTCAATTTTCAACAAATAAAATGATATGCTATTCTTTATTTTCAGTGTTCTTCGAGACTACAGATAGAAGAAAGGCCATAAAAGTTCTACATAATAAGCAAGGTTATGTCGTCTGCTCCCCTAACTTATCAGAGTTGAGGGCAATGGCCAAGTGTCTGGCCCCAGGTATTTCAATACAAGAATCCAAAGATTTGATTGAAATATTTTCTTTATCCGAAATAGTCTTACAAGTAATCGATTTTATTATTGTAACTGCTGGGTCTTATGGTGTTTTTACTATTAAAAAATTTCACCAGCCAGAAAATATCAATACTATGATGGGAAGGTTTTACCCTGTGAAAGCCTTATCACAAGTAGAAAGCGTGTCAGGTGCTGGAGACTGCTTTGCGTGTGGTTTTATATATGGAATGCTCTCTGGGTATCAAGAATCCTATAATGTTAATTTTGGCTTCGAGTCAGCAAAACAGGCATTGTTTTGTAAAAATAATGTTCCCAGAGACTTGAATATAAATATGAATGCTGTAAAAGGAGCAGGTTATGTTTCTTATAATAAAATAACTAATATTTCATAAGACTTGTATTAAAAAATAAATGCACACAAAAATTTGAAAAAGGACATAGTGTTATGCAAATGTATAATTAAGTAATAACTACAATAAAAAGAATTTGTTAAAGGATAAGTATATGCATAGAAAACCAATTATTGTAAAGGAAAATCTTCTCTTATTCTATAAGCTCTAACTATACCTACAGATTACTTACTAAACATTTATTTATGTTCTAAACATTTGCAAATCTTAATTTCTTCTATTCAAGGCACTGTACCAGTTGTATACAACACAACATGTACTCGTACTAGGTTGTAGTACATACATATAATAATAATAATACATTAAATATTCATAATCCTTTCATAACTTTATGATAGGTCTAGATATATGACAGATTAGAACTGTGCAAGGGAATTCTTTTGCTCAGTAGGTACTAATGAAGTTTGATATAAATAAGTTATGAAACAATTGTGAATAAGAGGGTTTGTCTTATATGGATGGAAACAAAATTGAGATTACTACTGAAAAAACCTTAAAAGAACTTATGCCTGGATAGACTAACATTTTATGTATATATAGAGCAGTAGATTGGTGTAAATGAGAAATAAATCATCACATAAAAAATATCAGAATCATAAAATATTAACAAATTTAAAATAAATGAACTTTTCTTTTAAACATCGAACTTTCTTATGCATAGTATTTATGTGATAATAAAAACCCTGCCTTGTTAAGATTCTGATTACCAGTAAATAATCAAATAAAGTAAGTTGCGTTGATTAATATGATTTAAATTTATAATATTAGTATAATATAGTATAGTATATTAGTATAATTTAAAACTAATATAATATACTCAGTTTAATAATCACTATAAAAAACACTCGCCACACAACAGAACGGATTAGTACAGATTGTGACTTGTGTTAAGCAAAGTAAATCCTAATAAAATTTTAGTCGAAAATATTTTTTAGCTTAAATGTTTTTTTTGCAGTCTTAGTTATTGTTTGTATTGAAGGCACTGAAGAACAATATACCTATGGTAATCCATCAATATAAGAATAATTATTATTAAGTTAAATATGTTTGTAATTTTTCAAGGAAATGTTTTAAATATGTGTTAAACATTGTCAAGTAACATAATAAAATATAAATATATAAAAAGTTAGTGTGACCTTTTAAACTTTTTTCTTAAACCGTATCATCAAGTTACAGTAACACTTGATGGGGTCAAAACCAATGAATTAGGCATTTACTAAATACCTTTTAGTAGTTTAGTAGTATTAGGATATGTTTTGGGAAATCCCAAATTGTCAATGTTATATTACACCAGCAACTGCCTATGTTTTCAAATTAAAAATTTATGCATTTGTGTAAAAATGTACATGTAAATTGGAACTCGAAAATATAGCGCATAATTGTTTAAAAATAAGGTCCAAGTTTTCTTTAATGTATGAATCAGTACTTCAGTACTAATATTATAAATGCGAAAGTAACTCTGTCTGTCTGTTACGCTTTCACGCCAAAGCTACTGGACCGATTTGAATGAATTTGGTATGGAGATAGTTTGAGACCCGGGAAAAACATAGGATAGTTTTTATCCGACTGCGCAAAAAAAGGTTAATGTTTTCGAGCGATAACCGAGATACGCGCGGGCCGAGCCGCGCCCGGAAAGCTAGTTATTAATAATTAATGAGGATTATATTAGAAACAACCATATTTTTATACAGTCAAATGCCCTATACAGTTACATTATCAAGATTGCTGCTGAAGAAATCTTTAAAAATAACTTATGTCTATAATCATATCATAATGTACAATATACCAAGTTTAAAAATCTTACAGGACGGATTGGTAATTGTACAAGTCACTGCATAATTTTGTATGACAGCAATTTTATATCATCGTGGTTTACGTGATTTGTAATAATAGTTTGTACGGACACGGTCCGCTAAGCATTATATAAGTATCAAATGAAAAAAAAAGTATTTGTACAAGGTACAAATAAAAGATGTTTTTGTTTGATATGATACTTATTCCATCATGTAAAGCACAATGATATAAAATTGCTGACATACAAAATTGTGCGGTGACTCATACAGTAATAATATTCGTGATAAACTAAATAAACAATGTCAAAATCTTATTCTTTATATATCCGTATGTCCACCAGAATATCCAACCTTCCTTTCATGCATAGTATATGAAGAGGGGTCACGACTTTGCATTTCATGAAGCCTTTTATACTTTTGCACTCTTGCTTCCACTAGGAATAAAATGCCAGCAGGAAACAGGAATATAACTCCAACAACTCCAAGAGCGAAAGCCCACCCTAGATCATTGTGCTCCCAGTTGGGCATCCAGTCACGTCCATCACCTCTTGCCCCAAAGGTGACCACAGATATAAGGCCTGAAAATCCTGAAACAGAAATGGCATTATTCTAAGTAAACAAACAAGGGAATTATTACGTAGAAATTTTGAAGCATTGTGGCGGAGCTTGCCTTATCATTCTTAATGACTTAACTAGGTTAAGTGACGTCCGCTGCAGTCCTTACTTGGATGGGTGACCGCATGTGGCAATTATTACTGAGCGCTGTTGCTGCTACTACTGTTTCAGAGTGCATGTGAAGCCGTCGGTCCCGGTTGTCTAAGGATTGCAGTTGTTATTGTATGGCCGCAGGGCATTTTGCGAATGTCCACCTGCATAGCTACCACCCTAAAGTAGAACCTCTGTCACGAAACCACCCACGTTGTGATCCGGCAGCTGTTCTTCTGAGCCAGTAATTCTAGGTTAAGCCTGTTGACACCTTCCACCACATCATCACTTACCATCAGGAAGATAGTGGTCAAAGTTTAGCGTAACGGCAAAGGAAAAGTTGTGTTTATTTTAACAACAGACTTTTTTAGGCTGCTATGATGATAGCAAATGGGAAACACCCAACCTTCGTCGAATCGACGAGTACAGTTCTTTTAACGCGAGTGTCAATCTGAGCGTTGTCATTCGTCAAATCGGTGTTTGCCGAGCGCTCTCTCGATATATTACGAAAATCGTTTCGACAAATGGTTAGGTTTTGTGTGTAAATTTTTACAACTAGTGTTCATATTTTTCTGTAGATTTAATTATGGATTCTGAATGATTGCTGTCTGATGAAAATATTACACGCTTATTATTGGGCAGGGAAGATGTTGGTGAATTGGGGGAGTGAACTGACAGCAAAACAGAAGATATGTTGAGGTGGATGATGCAGAAAGCTATGCTCAAAACGACACTTCAAATGTCAAAGGTGCTCAAGATTGTTCTCCATCTGATTTGCATCAAAATGTTTGATTCCAGTATATTGAGCTTGTTACCAAGCAAAATCTGTAGTTGTGGCCGTCACGTTTGGGTAACCCCAACATATTGCTAGAGCAAAGGGCATATTTCAAGTAGAGCAGCAGCAATAAATATTGTGTATGTTGCCAGAGAACCTTACCATACGGTACCCTGGATTCACTGCTTTTATTTGAACAATTCATTACTAAGATGCTAGAATTATTTTTTTTAATGATAAGACTCTTATTATTAATGTTTGCCAAAAATAAAAGGATATTTTCAGTTGCTTTTTTTTATTGTTAAAATTTTCTAAGTTTATATCTATCTCATTTGGTCAAAAATAACTAGTGTCGTATAATATAAGGTATAAGGTACAAAATAAATATTTCTGTAGTGAAACATACATTTATTTTTTTATTTACTAAAATAATACTTTGTTTATGTATATAAGTAAAAAATATAACAAAATCAATAATTATTACATAAAATTATATGCTCTTAAAATTGCATGTCGAGTCTATTTATGAATAGTTAGGTTTAAAGGAGTATGTCTGAAGGTTAGGTATCTAGAGTTAAAGATGTTTAATTACTATGTGTAAAAATCTAAGACAACATTAAGCATAATTGCTGATACATCTATATCACTGACATTATGACATATCATTTATTTTAAATTTAACACTTAACCAGGTGGTAGTTCACTTAGAAAAGTCTGGTATTGGATATTCTGCCTCGAAGCAGTAGTATGATTGTAAATATTACTGTGTTTATGGTATGAAATGCAGTCATCTGAAATGACTGCACAAATAAGACATGCCTAAGAACTAACATTTTATAGTGACAAGTGCAACATAAAACACCACCTAAATTTCAAATACGGTGTCATACAATTTCGTGAAAGCCAGTGTATTTTATGCTTGCTGCTGACTTTTTAAGGATTATATTTTTTCTTTACTATTATCAAAATTATGTAGGTAAATGAATTATTTGTTTTAAGTAGATACAAGCTACTGTGTAGAAATTGAGATATATTATTTATATATAAGTAGAATTGACTATAATATTATAAGGTGTGTGCAGCATTTGAACCTTGTGGAACAGAATTGTTTTTAATTTCACCCTTTAGAAAGATATTAAAAATGCAGAAAAATACCTACCTCCCATAACAAGCACAGTTCCAAGTGTGACCAATAACGTCAGATAGTTGTCATCATCTCTATCTCTTCTTAGGTAAAGACATGACAAGAACATAGACATTATAACACAACACATGGTCACAGTGTAGAAAAATTGTGTCGCCACGAAGAAACCAGGCAGTAAAATGTCGTGAATGATATAATATTCCTCTTCAAAAATCCACCAACACCCAGTAAAAACTGTGTCATACCAGTGATGCACTTCTTCAAACTTATTGAAACAAACTTCCCATAGCCCTGCGGGTAAAAGATCATGGTGAGTTTTACGAATATGAATATAAATGCGAAAAATGTAACAGTAATTATTTAAGAGTATATGTAAATAATTATACCAACCTATTTTCACAAACTTGGGATCTTTTAGTTTACCATCAGTGACTAACCAATATGGACTAACAAATGCAATAATAACAAATAAGGAGGCTAATGAAAAAAAACCGAGAGCGGCTAGTCCAGTTTTAGATTTAGCCATTGTAAACAATGAACGGGATAAACTTATTCAGGACCAGCCTTAGTATTTTTGTCATAAATAAATTAGACTATGTCTTCTATGTTACTATTGTGGTATAACACTCAAAGATGATGTTTTGTGTTTTATTTATTATTCCTTGCTTGATGAAGAACCATTACCAAGTAATTAGGTACTTTTTAATATTTACGATTTGCACTCAAACGGTTACCATTTGACACATGACCAATTGCCCATCCCAACTTATGGTGCGTTCGTTTTGGCTCGGTTGCGTTTGTAGCAGTTTCAAAAGTGGCATTTGTATCTTAGCGTTCGGAAAGAAGCTTCTGCTATTTTTGACCACCAATGACTGTATGCTATCCGAACGTCTTATACTTATTTTGACAACCGCTGAAACCCAAAATAACGTTTTCTGGAACTGCAGCTAAAGATATAGGTGCAACAACTGAAGCCAAAGATATAGGTCTGTAATTAAATCTGCCGGAGGCATCGCCAGTTCTATTCATTATGATAGGAACAACAATATTTCTCATAAAATGTTAGCTGTCAAAAAACGATCACAACGATCCCAAGGTAAGACGTGGGTCAAAAATAGCACTTTTCTCTGTCATTTGTAGCGTTTTCAAAGCTATCCGAACGGTGAACGAAAACGATATTTATGCTCACGAAGTCCCTATCCGAACGCCCTGTGTGATCATTTGTAGCGTTTGTGAGTGTTATTTTTGGAACTGATAGGCTATCCGAACGCCCTATTACTATACTAGAGTAGAGATGGGTCGGTCCTAGTGGTGTGCACCGGTTCTCAAAAAACCGGATAATCACCGGTTGGGATGGGTACCGGGGTCTTATCGGTGTTTCTCTTAGCTATCGGTTTATCGATTATTTGATGCGTAAACATTACTGAACGCGCGAAACAGTCGCTTTTAGGGTAGGGATGTATCTTTGTTCAATACTAATCATATGAATATCATAAAACGATAATATTAATTTCATCTCATCTCATTCATACTATAAATGCGTTTTGTTTTTATTAACCTACACGGGAAACCATCATTACTACTACCCCATTAAGCTCTCCTCCGTTTACGCTACCCAAGAAAAAACACTTGTTCTCGGTAGGTAAGTTGGTATTTTGACGACAGTCAAAACCATTTTTTTTCCTTGGCTTTGCATTCAAAAATATTTTATTGTTCACATTAGTGTCCGCATGTCCCAATCGGTTCGGGACTGCGAGCTAAGGAACTTCGGATCCATCTCACTGCGCGACAGACCTGTGGCGCGGAACGACAGAGACGGCTCCCGAACGGCAACGAATCCACCCGATCTTTCTTTCACCCGGCCTTCTTATTACCTCAAAACTAAAAACCGATATTTACAATAGAAAAAGTGACTTATTTATTAGGCGTTATGGTCGATATTTAAGTGGATCAAAGTTCGCAATATCTGTGTAAAGTTGTGTTGTACTACTTTCATGTAGCTAATTTAATGTTGTATAGATTCTTATTTGACAGTCCTAAGCCTGAAAAGTATGAAGGTAAATCAACTGAATAATTTCGAAAATGTGTTAACATTTTTGAAATTAACTCACTGCTTCCACGCACATATATGAACAGATTAGCAGCCACTCTTATGCACTACGGTTTTAATCGTACAAACACTCCTATCGTTGAATACATTGCAAATGCTCCTTTCATAACTGAAAAACGAGAATATTGGGGTCCAATTTCCAATGTATTTGGTGTTAGGTTCAGATTGTAGTATCAATAATACAATCAGAACCTAAAATAACTTCTTTTATTTAAATTAAATTAAATCACGTTTCGTAATATAATTTTATTATTTGTTATGCATATAATTTAGGGTATAACAGTATCAAGTATGCCTCTGATATTAATAAAAATTGAAAATAATAAATATGATAAATATTTTTACACAGTTTCAGCTCATACTAGGTTAAAAGCATGTGCATTTTATTACGGTCGTTGGTCATGCCCTTAAGACCCTTGGAAGGGTTATAAATAAAATAGTTTTAATGGTTAATTTTTTTTTCACAACCTGTCAGTCTTATTTCATCAGCAAGCTGTTTTTTTAACAGTGCTATATTACATTTTATCTTGAAAGACTATGCTTATTTTTTTTCTGAGAGGAGGAGGTACGTCATTACTTATACGAGCTGCTGCAAACCTGAAACACCGCCTGATACGCGCTGAACTATGAGCTGGTATTTTGAAAAGATTTTTCGTAGTGGAACGGGCATTTCCCGAGTGATATCTTTTATCCATAACATCTTTTCAAATAAGTATTGCATAAGCTTTTTGTTGTAGATAACTTTATTGACTGTGCATGTGTATTGTATCGTTCTTTTTACCTTCACAATTAGGGTTCCGTACCCAAAGGGTAAAAACGGGACCCTATTACTGAGAATTCGTTGTCCATCCGTCCGTCCGTCTGTCACCAGGCTGTATCTCAAGAACGGATAATGAGACAGTTGAAATTTTCACAAATGGTGTATTGCTATTGCCATTATAACAACATATACTATAAATAAAATAACATATTTTTTTAAGGGGGGCTCCCATACGACAAACTTGTTATTTTTACTGTTTCTTGCCCGATGTAAATAACGGTGACAGGTAGACTTTAACTATTCACAGAATATAAGTTAAGTTTCATGTTCTCTTTAAATATAAATAATTGGGGGGGCTCCCATACAAGAAAGAGGTTTTCGCCGTTTATTTGCTAAAAATAATAATAATGAAAACAGGTAGAAACTTGAAATATTCACCGAATATTTAGTTTTACTTATATTTACTTAAAATATAAACAAATAGTGAGCTCACTGTTTAGGGTTCGTACCTACCTAGGATAGGAACGTACCTACCCAGCTTAATCGGACACTGCGAAAAGTGTCTGTATGTTGCAAGATTAGGTTACAGATAATGATACGGAACCCTTCGTGGGCGAGTCCCACTAGCACTTGGCCGGATTTATTTATGAAAATACCGCGTTTATTTAAGTAATTTGTATATGGTTATAGTTTCCGAGTTATGCCATCCAATTTTACTTTGCAGGTCAACCCTCGTCTCATGTTTCTAATACATTACTTCAACCTCGCATGACTCCTTCTGGAACTCAAACACTCCACCGAGCCCATATAGTCATATTCATATTCATATTCATTTATTCATATAATAACATACACGTCAAAAGTACATTTCAGTATGTGTACAAAAGAATATTACACACTTACTTAAAAACATTAAAATACTATTATCTACGTCTTAAACGTTATCAAATTAATTAAATAATTTGAAATATCATTATGATAAATGTCAATAATTTAATCCTAATAATACGTCAAAAATAATAACAAACATATGTCAAACATAAATTCGAACAGAAAATAATAATAATAATATAATAAAGTAGTCATAAAAATGTCGGAAACAGAATAAGACAAACTCATATCAATATCAAGAAACACTCACAGTACTCACATTAAAATAAATAAAATCGAAAAAATGCCTACTACATATCTATTTATAAGAACTCCTACATATATTATGTGATGAACTCCTCATAGCTGTAGAACGTTCGATTGATAAGCCAGCGTTTTAACCTAGACTTAAAAATGCATAGGTCACTGAGGTATTTGGGTTTGAATTGTTTTTTCGAAGTCGATGATCTCTTTCGTGCTTTTTGAAAAACGATACATATAGTGTTTTTATATATACTAGCGTCCCGCCCCGGCTTCGCACGCGTGCAAAGCTGATCGTTGCGTTACTAGTAAAACCAATTATTTGCACTTTTTGCCATCTATCGTCTGGTAACACAGAATAAATACTCCGACCTACAGTTGCCGTGGACTTCAACTTAAATTAATTTTAAATCAGTACTAATCATCAGTACTAATATTATAAATGCGAAAGTAACTCTGTCTGTCTGTCTGTCTGTCTGTCTGTTACGCTTTCACGCCAAAACTACTGGACCGATTTGAATTAAATTTGGTATAGAGATAGTTTGAGACCCGGGAAAAAACATAGGATAGTTTTTATCCGTCTGCGCAAAAAGAGGTTAATTTTTTCGCGCGATAACCGACATACGCGCGGGCGGAGCCCCGCCCGGAAAGCTAGTTCACTATAATTGGAAAAAAAAAGTATTAAAACAGCATAAGTTATTTTTCTCTCGTAAATTTGTAATTTTGTAGCATAAGTCATACTTATTGCCCGAATTTATTAATGTGGTACAAGTAAATAGGTATAATTATGGTTTAGCATGTAGTATGTCTAATAGAATCCGATATAACCTAAAAAAAAAGTAACAAAAGTAAAAAAACAAAAAAAGTCAGATACAGTTATTTTATTTTCATTTATAAATTTATCTGTAATTATAGTATAAATGACACTAACTGACGAAACATTATTCAGCTATATAAAACCAGTTAACCTTAACAAACTAGGGATTTTTGAAGTAAATATTGCGAAAATTATAAGTTCCTGTTCAGATTATGCTTCATAGTCAGTTAATAAATGTCTGAATGCTAAAATCAGCTTTCTGAAATCACTGAAACAGAAATTAGAGAACAATTTCAAATTATATAAAAAACCAATCAACTGTTCATTTCTCATTTTGTCAAACTACTAGGAACTCTATCGTATTTAGCTTTACCTCAAATTTACTTGGCAGATGAAATTTTCATATTTTTCATTTTATCCTTACTCATTATTTTTGCAGTGTAGAGGATCTTTTATTATTTGACAAATGACTAAGAGAGCAATCATATTTACGTTGGACCTCATTCCTAACACCCCTATTACACTATCAAATATATTGGATCTAATATTTTTGATAGCGTAATACGTACATTTGACTCACTTTAATCTTTGGGGAAACAAACACCTCGTCTTTCATATATATTTTTGAGATAATATATATAAGCGTGTGAATGTTATTTTGACAGCGGCCACCTTTGTTTTTATAAACCGCAAAGAGCGTAGTCATGTTAAGTTTTATAGTTTTGCCCTAATCTAATTTTACTTTGCAAGCATTTCATAATATCGGGGTTTCCCCATAATCAGGTCAATCCTTGCTTCACTTATGTTATACATTTTCAAAATAGGAGGAGGTTCTCAATTCGTATGTTTGTTACCTCAGAACTTTTTAACGGGTGAACATATTTTGACTCTTTTATTTTGTTTCAAAGCTGATGTTTGTCGTCTAGTCCCATTTAAATTTCATCAAAATCAGTCAAGCCATTTTTGAGTAACACTCCGATATCTGTTTTTTTATATCTTGATGATTTAGTAATTTCCACTGAATGACAATCGATCCCGTAAGTAGCAAAGGGCACTAAAAATGGTGGAAAAAATGTTTGACTTCAAAATGGAACCGACTTCAACACTCAGAAGTGTGAAATAACTTGTCGAAGACGGTACCATGCACCCTATATTTTCATAATAGGTACTTTTGTACTATCATGGTCAACACTCAGAAGTGTGAAATAACTTGTCGAAGACGGTACCATGCACCCTATATTTTCATAATAGGTACTTTTGAACTATCATGGTACCGACTTCAACAAGTTATTTCACACTTTTGAGTGTAGAAGTTGGTTCCATGTATAGGTAAAAAAATATTAATAAAAAATTCATACATATTTAACCACGGTTTACATTTTACGGAATAAACGCTATTTAATTAACAACTTTAAAAGTTAGCCAAGGTTGCAAGTCAGACCGCGCTGCCCACGCCCAGCGCCCACCACGGCACACGCTCGCACCGCGTTTGGTGTGTCTTGGGCTTAAGCCTATGCCGTGCGTGAGTAGTAGTGTTCTGTGGGCTAAGGGAGTAAATACACCAAGCGCCTGGCGGTAGCGTGGCTGGCGGGCGCGGGGCAGTTGCCGCGCGGTAGGTGTTCACACCAAATTCAAAATGGCGGTGCGTGTGAGCGCGTGCCCGCCGCCAGCGTTGCCATATATACAGATTTCTCCGAATTTATAATGATTTTCGATTTGCGATACAGATTACCATTGGATACAAATTTTATACAGAATTTTCACATTCTAGTGACCTAATTGCCGCAATCTGCTTAAAAACATAACGAAATAAATAATCTACTCAAATGCCGTCGGTAATTATAGTGCTTATGACTTCTGAAATAAACTAATATTGTATTGTAATATTATCAAATGTTGTTAGCAATCGCAAATCGTCAGCAAAAGAAAATTAAGGCGAAGTTTTTTTTTACCCATTTCTAGTTCGCGGTGTAGATATCATTTTATCATCTATATATTTTATGAAGACAGACAACGCAATAGACTGAAGGCGTATAGAGTCGCCAATGCCCTTGAGCATCTGGGCCAAATCGAGCTTACTTCACCAGCGCATCGCCGCATGTAATCATTTAAACACACGTTCGGCGCTCGCTGCACAAATATAACGGTCAAAGAATATGCAGATGCGCAATGCGCTCCGGTAACATGGCACTTTATATTCCTACCGTACGATTCTAGTGAGTATCCGCAATTGCAACTGCGACTGAGATCAGTATGAAAATTCATAGTGTACCTATCTAGGTTGTTCTGGACGTCCTTATTCCAAATTATGTTTTCAATGTCGTCTGCCAAGTGATTAAAGTTACTGCGGTTTGGCTGAAAATCGATATCTAGGTTGTGCTGGACGTTTTTATTCCAAATTTGAATTTATTTCTCGATGACGTCTGCCTAGTGAATAAAAGTTACTCCGATTTGAATAAAAATCGATATCTAGGTTTTTCTCGACGTCCTTATTCCAAATTTGGTATATATTTTTCGATGACGTTTGCCAAGCGAAAAACGTTACTTTGATTTGGCTGAAAATCGATATTTAGGTTGGATTGGGCGTAAATATTCCAAATTTGGATTTATTTGTTCAATGTCGTCTGCCAAGTGGAGAGAGTAACTCCGATTTGGCTGAAAATCGATATCTAGGTTGTGCTGGGCGTTTTTATTCTGAATTTGAACTTTGTTTTACGATGACGTCTCCCGAGCGAAAAAACTACTCCGATTTGGCTGAAATTGATATAAAGGTGGTTTTAGACGTAATTATTCCAAATTCTGAATTTGTTTTACGATGATGTCTGCCAAGTGAAAAAAGTTACTACGATTTGCCTGAAAATGTATATCTGGGTTGTTCTAGACGTCTTTATTCTGAATTTAGAACTTATTTTTCTATGACGTCTTTCAAGTAAAACAGTTACTCCGATTTGGCTGAAAATCGATATCTAGGTTTTTCTAGACGTTTTTATTCCATACTAGCTGCGCCCCGCGGTTACACCTGCGTGGTGATGGTTGATTATAAAATGTATGATATGTGTTAATCCAGCGCCTTATCTACCTCCATACCTTTATTATATTTTCAACAATTCACATAATATCTTTATAAATCATAGCCCATATGTTATTCTGATGTCTAAGCTATATTACTGTAAAGATTCATTAAAAATCGTTCAGTGGTTTTTGTGTGACAGAGTAACAAACTTCCTTACATCCACACATCCTTTCAAACATTCGCGTTTATAATATTAGTAGGATATGGAATTAATTTTTCGACGATATCTGCCACTTAAGTAAAGTAACTCCGATTTGGCTGAAATTTAATATCTAGGTTGTTCTAGACGTCTTTATTCCGAATTTAGAATTTATTTTTCGATGATGTCTGCCAAGTGAAGAAAGTTACTCCGATTTGGCTGAAATTCAAAATCTTGGCAGTTCTGGACGGCATTATTACGAATTTGGAATTCACATCTTTATGCAGTCTGCCAAGTGAAAAAAGTTACTTGGATTTGGCTAAAAATCGATATCAAGGCTTTATTCATTATCATGCTAATTTTGCTTTTTAGATATATAGATAAACTCTTTATTGAACACCTTAAACTATACCAAAATTAAAAATATTTAGCTTATAATAGTGAACAATAGGCGGCCTTATCGCTCAAAGCGATCTCTTCCAGACAACCGTCACGTTATTGGCGACAGATTTTCTACCTGAGGATAACAGCTAGACAGATTGGCATTCGCAAAAGCCTATCATCAAGCAAATACATAGACTTTCCAAGAAACTACTTATTAACAGAATGTATGGGTTTGTTATGATTATAATTACCAAATATTTAAGGTGAATTAAAAACATTCCTACACAGAAACTTTGTCAGCGTGATATTTCAAAATGACCACATCATGTAAAACCTTAATTTGAGTAGGTACTTACTGCGTGTTCATGTCGTTGTAGATATATCAGTAGCCAAAACTACCTAGATATAATTTGATACTAAGGAATCTCAGCAACGACTTTTAATTGAATGTCATTAACAAAACCTACCTAGTATTTGTATATTGCATGGAGGATCCAAATAATAATAATTAGATTACGATAACATTTATAAGCTTTTATTGTGTTTAAAAATAAGAAATAAATCTTAAGTTTCCACAGAAAATTTGCGGCATATTTAATAATTATTACACCTCCACAGTAGTAGTACTAATTAGTTTTAGTACTTTGACAAAGAGGTCACTTTAAGAATCCAACTGGGATGGGTAGCGTTCGAGAAGTTACATGACATCTTCTCGTCGAACATCCCGCAGAGATTGAAGACCAAAGTCTTCAACCAGTGTTTGTTGCCAATGACGACATAGGGTACTGAAACGTGATTCTTAATTGTGGCTTTTATGGACAAGCTCAGAGACGCTCAACGAACCATGAAAATCCGGAATGTGGATATTCGCAAAGAACCAAAGTTATAGCTTTCAGAATTTCTAAGTTGAAGTTGCAATGAGCGGGCCACATTGCAGACGTACAGAAAACTGATAGGAAGAACCGGGTGGTTGTCATCACCCCATACTAGGTGGACTGACGACATCGTAAAAGTCACGGGTAGCCAATGGTTTCAAGCAGCTAATAGCTTAGGAGGGAGCATATTCCCACCTTAAAGGCTGGTAACGCAACCAAGAGACCTCTGATTTTTTTTTTTTTTTATGTAACTTCATTTCTCCACAAACTCCAGGGTCCGTGCCTTTTTTAGATTTAATTTATTTTTATTTGATTACATTTTTTTTAAAATATCCTATCATAGCGTATGTTTGTGGCCGACGGTGATAACTTACCATCAGGTAAGCCTTCTGCTCGTTTGCTATTTCATAAAAAAAATCTAATAGCTGTTCTTTGTGGTGTATAATGTAATGGGGGAAGCAATTGGGTTTGGCAGTGGACGTCTTCCGGCTGACGATAATACCTACATTTTCTTAGTTAAGTATGTGGTATTACTTTATTTAGTGATAGATATAGGTACTTAAGTATTTTTAGTTACGTAACGAAATACCGATGATGCATATATTAAATATCTGTACCTACTTGCCATACGTATTAAATCTATATAGTTACTACGTCTAGCAAGATTACTTAGATGATCAATGTACATGTATACAAGGTTAATGCTAATTAACTGGCGAAACTCAACAGGCGTGATGGGTATCGATAACAAAAATTAAAAAAAAAATTTTTTTGATGATTTTTTTAAGTGGTCAGGTAGTTATCAATAAGATATTAAGTAATAAACAAGACTGTATGGTGCTTAGATTCACTAACAAAACAATAAAAAAAATCATAAGTAAAAGCATCAGCTGTTAGCGCTGCCACCCGCTCGTCTTCGATCGCTCAGGGATTGAAACGGCCACCGCTTGACGGTAGCCGGTCCGCAGCGCAGCGCGGAGCAAGGCCCGCGCCGCCGTTTCCCACTTCCCACACTCCATCTTTTCTTTAGGCTACCCTAATCCATCCATGAACTTTTATCCATATCAATCAGTCTCTTGGTAAGCGTTGCAATACCTACTTACATCCTATCTTTTTTTTTATGTAAAGAAGTGACGAGACGAGCGAGACGGTGAAAATATTCACCCTTTTCAGTAGGTACGTTGCAATGACCCTTGCTAGATACCTACTTACAGGACGATTCAGGCCGATTGTCATTCACTGTTAACAATTAAATCAAGATAGGCGTACACTTTTCAGTTATTAGAGTGTTGTCTAAAACTGCTTGAATGATTTTGTTGAAATTTAAATGAGACCACCTCGAGACGAAGTTTTCATAAAAGTTTTCTTTTTTAAGAGTAGAAGAGTTTTAAATCGGTTCACAATGGCCAAAAATTACGATGAACATACACAAAAAAATACATACAGACGAACATAAAACCTCTTTCGGAAGTCGGTTAAAAATCTAACTCGCTAGCTATGTACTACCTACCAATGAACTCGAGTTATCCGTATCATAAACGACTGATTATTGACACTTAGAGAAACTTGGCGTTTAAAAATTTGAATCACGTAGGTAGGTACCTACCTATTTACAATAATTGAATTAATCAGCATATTTACGCTTACTACTACTAACACTGAAAATGTTTCTACATACACTAGAAGTAATAGGTAGGTACTAACATTAAATGTTCGAAGTGCATACCGTAACATCTGCTCAATGCACAGGTTCGCACGATAGCCGCATAGAACTCCGATCACTTCTTGTTGTTAAAGGCACTCATAATCCACGTTTTACACTATTATTTTGTATCACCTCCACTTGAGGGTAATGTGTACGTACATTACCCTCTTGCTGCGTAAAACATTACCTCGTCGATGTACTGTCTGTCCGTATATCGGTACGGTCCCGGTGCAATAACAACTAATTTGTAAGGGCGTGGGCCTGGACGGCAGTAAAACACAGGAGTGTAGTAAATAGTCTATTATACTGTCCGAAAACAAATCACATAACACAATCACAAAATGAATAAAATGGCGCGTGAGCCGTAAAATTAAACGCGTGCGCACGGCTCTCTAGAGTAGAACGACTGGCGCGGGGCGGGGCGCGGGGGTCCTGTTGCCATAGAGACGGCCGCTGGGCTGGCATGCGTACACTAATCACAAAGGATAGACAACGAATCTAATGACTCAGCAGGGCTATCACGTATCTTCTGTAGCAATCAACTGTTGATTGCAACAATAAAACCGTCAGTTTTGACAAATTTTGTAAGACAGATAGATAACAGACCTTCATGCGCCCAAACGTTAGTCACCGACCGTTTTATTTCTTTTATACCTGAGACGATAACTGGCATATACATTGATCGAATTAAAAATTTCGTACTATCCATTCTACTAAAGAGTTTGTAAAAATATAGGATATATACAGGTTGTACTCCCATGGTCAGTATTTCCTTTTATTTCATACTATTATTACTCTAAAATCTAAATAAAGGCAAAATTCTTACCTGTTACGTGTGAGCAGAAATTTTAATGAGATAGACAAGAGAGTTGGCCTAGACTTATTTTGTACAAGCATTGCATCGGCTAGGCGGTTGTTGAGCAGAGAGTTCTTCGACTAAATGTTTGAATTTTATTATAAGCAGCAGTCTAAACATTAAGACTAAGTTGTAACCTAGTGTTCATTATTTGAATGTCATTTATAAGATAGCTATCCGTGAGGACCTATAATTGGTTATCTGTTGTTATTAGTTATATAAGTCCAACAGTTTAACAAATAACTTAATATTTGTTATACTGTTGGTCTTCCTAAGAAATAAATAAAACTTAAGTTTATATTGGCATAGATTTTAAAATACAAGTAGTAATTTCTTATTATTATTATTTTTCTTATTCGGAGAGAGGAGAAACCTTTTCTTTTCCCGCTCATAACTTAAATTTTTCCTCTCGTATATATTTTTTTTATGTTAACCGCAGAGCATGCGTTATTGCAAAACATAAAAATACTAAAAATATCATAGTCGCTTTTGGTTTTACACATTTGCAACATTTGGTTTTATTTTACAGGATATATCAAGCGTATGAATCCAAAGTGTAGATACTCATTGGCATTACACACTAAAATTGAAGCGGTGTGGAGGAAGATATATTTTGGGTTAATTTGTGTTAGGGGAGGTAGAAGAAATTACTACTTGTATTTTAAAATAAATGCCAATATTATTTTTTTATTTTAATATTGTTAAGTTTGCAATAACGCCTGCTAGGCGAATTACATTACAAAATTACAAATTTACGAGAGAAAAAATTATAGTCATGTGCGGGATTCGAACCCGCTGTGTCATGTTAGCTCAATTGGTTAAGAGCATACCCCGGCTAAAGGGGTGGATGGACGCGGGTTCGAATCCCGCACATGACTATAATTTTTTCTCTCGTAAATTTGTAATTTTGTAATGCCAATATTAACTTAAATTTTGATCTACTTAGATTTCAAAAATAAAATTAGATTTTAGAATAATAATAATATGAAATCAAAGGAAATACTGACCATGGGAGAACAACCATATATATACGTATACTATGTTAGTACAACTCTTTATTAGAATTGATATTACGAAATTTTAATTCGATCAATGTATATGCCAGTTATCGTCTCAGGTATAAAAGAAAAAAACGGTCGGAGACTAACTTTTGGGCACAAGAAGGTCTTGTTACCTATCTGTCTTTTTCATTGATACAAGACCTGTCCAAACTGTCATTTTTGATTGTTGCAATCAGCATTTCATTGCTACAGAAGATACGTGATCACCCCGCTGATCCGAAAGATGATGAAATCTGATGCGATACATTATCGAATTATACACACGGAAATGACATAGTATGAAAATGGCGGCAATAGGGGACTATTTTTAGTGAAATACCGAAATACCGGTATTCCGGTATTGAAAATATTGATACCGATATAATACCGGTATTGCGAATAAGTCCAATACCGCCATGCCCTAGTGCTCGGTGTGAACGCCTCCATACATTTCAGACAGCGCGGGACCGCCACGCGCCGCCTACCGCGCACGCCCCGCGTCTGGTGTGTACACACTTTTAGACATAAACAAAAATATTCCATCTACAGGTGCGTTCGTTTTGGCTCGATTGCGTTTGTAGCAGTTTCAAAAGTGGCATTTGTATCTTAGCATTCGGATAGAAACTTCTGCTATTTTTGACCACCAATGACTGCATGCTATCCGAACGGCTTAAAAACATATACAATATTTTTTTGTACAATGTATTCTGGCACTGAAATTTTCGAATATCTTTTGTTTACTAGTGCCCATACGTTCAAAATGGAGATCTATTAAACCTAAGTACTCAGGCCGATTATTTAATTTTTGGTCTGAGCCTAAGAGACAGTATAGTTTGTGATATTGTTTCAATGATTCCAAGCTAATAGAAAATATATTGCTTCACTGTTATTAAACAGAGAGGTTGAAATAGAAGTATCATCATCCGCTGATTCCTTGGAAGATGAGCATTTAGAGTTTGTGAAGAAACGGTAACGGGTTTGCTTGAGAGTCAGAACGGAGAATTACGTGAAACTACGTACACTTATACAGCGATGATGAAATCAGAGCGCACTTGAGGTTAGCCATTATGAATATTAACAAACACACCCAGATGAAGTATTTATTTACTCAACAATTCGCCGGTTAGAGACAAGATAAAGACAAAATATGATTTGTGGTTAGTAATATCTGAAAATACAGGACGCAACAAGGAATCAATCTCTAAAATTCACAAAAAAAATGTAATGCATTTTTGAAATTCTTCAATACAACTGTCAAACTAGCAGTTGTCAAAAAATCATCACAACGATCCCACGGTAAGACGTGGGTCAAAAATATCACGTTTTTTTCGCCCGCTGGTCTTCGTGCTAGTCGATACGTGTGTCAGCGAGTTAATTCTAAAACAACATTATTTCCTTTTAATCTGTGTGGAAACTTTCAAATTCAAAGTGATTTGTTAACACCTAACTTATTATAAACAATCTAACCCCGGGAAGGTGGTAAGTTTAATGTTTTAACTCAATTTTTTGTTTCGCCGCTCCGCTTACTAACCTACAAGATGGAGGTCGAGGAGGTCCCGCCGAAACCCCCTGATCCACCTAATGATGCAATAATGAAAGAAACGCAATTTGCTTCCAAACGCCGTTTGGAAACAGATTCCGTTTAACAAACTAGTGCCAAAAAAACGGTGACCAGTATGGATATGGCCGCAGCTTCTATCCAAACTATGTACGTCCACCCGAGCGTCGTAGTAGGTTCTCAGGCTTACTCCAACATGGATCAAGGTCCCTTTATCGTGCATGTTTCCCGCGCCGAACCAGATCCTGCTGCAGGACTGACCATCCGCCCAATCAAATTTGGACAATTTCTGTTCAAAAATAGGATTAGCAATATATGTCCTGATGGTGTAAAACGCGTAGGCAGAAATAAAATTGCTGTGGAGTTCCGTTCTCATTTAGATGCTAATGGCTTTGTTGCAAACCCACTGTTAAGCCAGAACAAATATATTGCTGTGATTCCCAACTACAACATCACCCGTATGGGTCTTGTCCGTGATGTCCCTGTGGATTTTTCAATGGAAGAGTTCGCTGAAAATGTAGACCTTCCCGCTGGATGTGGACATATTTTAAAAGCTCGTCGTCTCAACAGAAAAGTAATAAACGATGGCAAAGCTTCATGGATACCCACCCAAACTGTAGTGCTGACATTCCGTGGTCAGATGTTACCTGATAGGATTTTCTCTTTTCATACCTCCATGCGTGTGGAGGTTTACCAATATCCCACAATTCAATGCCTCAACTGCTGCAGATTTGGGCACATCAAAGCCCCATTCAGGAGACTCCTGTGATGTTGTAGAAAGCAACTCTACATGCCTGTACTGCTCAGGACGCCACTTTGCCTCCAATAAGTGCTGTCCAGAACAAAGTAGACAAATTTCCATAAAAAAGCTTATGGCTGAAGAGGGTATGTCTTACATGGATGCTGCAAACCGCTTACCTCAAGTTTATAAACGTTATACAGAGGTGGCTCAGACCCCTTCCAATCTCTCTGGACAATCAGAAATTCCCACTCCCATGCACATCAACCCTACCGCAAGCACACAATCTCACACAAAAACTGTCTATGCTGCTCGTCCCCCTAGAGCTCCACTAGGAAAATCCTACGACAAGGTGGCACACCAGGCTATTGTGGCAGATGTCCCATCCGCTATGCCTAATGGTTGTGCTTTGCAAAACCCATCCCCACCTGTATCATCCCAAAATGAGAACCTTATCCAACTGCTTCTCAAGATCATAATTGATCTGATTACACAAAACAACACAGCCATACCGTCCAACGTTGCCAGCACACTTTCAACTATTACATCTCTTCTAGGTCAATATGGACCAGGTCAATGTTCTGCAATGGAACAGCCGCAGTCTGCGTCCAAAGACGCATGAATTAGTCCACCTCATATCCAAGTTCCACCCGTCAGTCATTGCCGTCTCGGAGACATGGTTGGTGCCTGGCTCTCATTTCAGAGTCTCAGGTTACTCCTGCCTTCGGGACGACAGGGCTGACGGGTGTGCAGGATGCGTGATCTTAATAAGACGCACCCTCCCCTTTGCCCAAATCCCTCTCCCTGCCCATTCCCCTGATATCAACATCACAGCTGTAAGAGCTTTTGATATTTCCTTTGTATCCATATATATCCCCCATCCTAATGGCTCCTTAATTTCTGATCTTTTATTCGTTATTTCTTCTATACCAGCACCCATTCTTGTAATGGGTGATTTTAACGCCCATCATACCTCAAATTTCAAAATTCAAATTCAAATTCAAATTCAAAATCATTTATTCAATTTAGGCGTCTACGACGCTCTTATGAAGGTCAATTACAAATTTTAATATTGAAATATTCTACATTGTACTGCCACGTTCAGCAAAAAAAGTTTATAGAGCCACTGCGAGAAGAACGGGCAAGAAACTCGGGGCCATTCTTTTAAACGTCTTTTTACAATGTGTTATAAACAATACAATACAATTATTACAATATTTGTTTAAATTACGTAGGAGACATGTGATGGCTTGGCAGAGGTGGAATTTTCCAAGCATTTTTGTCGTTTAAGTAATCACAAACTGTGTAGTAGGATTTCTTCATCAAAATATTTTTCACGTGCAATTTGAATTTTCCTTCTGTGAGCATTGTAATATGTTCGGGAATTTTATTATAAAACCGCACACAATTACCTAAAAAGGACCTTTTATTTGTCTTTGCTAATCTAAAACATGGTACCGTTAATTTATATTTGTTCCTAGTGTTGTAATGATGGTTGTCACTGTTTAATTTAAATTTACTCAAATTTTTCCGAACATACATAATATTTTCAAATATATACAGACTCGGTAAAGTTAATTTATCAATTTCTTTAAAAAGATCCCTTAGAGATTCCCTAGGATCCATTTCATATATGGCTCGAATTGCACGCTTTTGTAAGATAAAGATTGTCTCTATCTCAGCAGCAGCTCCCCACAGCAATACACCATACGACATAATACTGTGGAAGTATGCGAAATAAATTAGCCGTGCAGTAGCTACATCTGTTAACTGTCTTATCTTACAAACTGCATATGCAGCAGAACTAAGTCTTCCGGCTAGATCATGTATATGTGGATCCCACTGTAAAGTTGAATCCATTTTGATTCCCAGAAAGACTGTCGCTTTGTCAATAGAGAGTTTATCTAGGCCAAGCTTAATGTTTGGTTCAACATAAGGAACATTTGGTAATGAAAACTTTAAACATTTGGTCTTTTTTGAATTTAACAGAAGATTATTAGCGGCGAACCATCCAGAGATCATAGATAACACATTATTTACATGAATGAGTTCACTATCTTTCCTATCTACTTTAAAAATCAGAGAGGTATCATCCGCGAATAAAATAATATCACAGAAATCTTTGACCATGCAAGGCAGATCATTAATATACGCTAGGAACAGAAAAGGTCCCAAAATTGATCCCTGCGGTACACCTATTTTTACGAAAGACCCGGAAGAAGTATTGCCATTTATTCCAACCATCTGTAGCCTGTCAGACAGATATGACTCTATTAGATTCAAAGCTTTTCCACGAACACCATAGTGTGAAAGCTTACGAATCAGAGTGCAGTGTTCTACACAGTTGAATGCCTTGGAAAGATCACAAAATACGCCAATAGCATCATGTGAACTCTCCCAGGCTTCAAGTATATGTGACATCAATTGAACACCTGCATCTGTTGTCGATCTGCTCTTAGTGAAACCAAACTGATTCTCATTCAATATATTATGCTCATTAAAATGAGATAAAAGTTGTTTGAGCATAATTTTTTCGAATACTTTACTCAGAACGGGTAAGATGGAAATAGGTCTATAATTGCAAGGGTCAGATGCAGCCCCCGACTTCAAAATTGGAGTGATTTTACTTAGTTTCATTAAGTCGGGGAAACTTCCTCTATCAACACAAAGATTGAATATTGTTACTAAGTATGGTGCAATAATGCAAATAATAGACTCTGCCACTTTAACTGACATACCCCACAAGTCTTCAGTACTCTTTATGTTTAAACTTTTGAATGTCTTTATAATTTCAAAGTTTGTCGTGTATCTGAAAGAGAAGTCCGGTGTTTTGTAGGGAAAATTATGTTTTAATAGGGCTTCTGCTACACTGGGACAAGAATCCAATGATTTAGTGGCTTCTAGGGGTAAGTTAGAAAAAAAATGTTCAAATATATTCGCCACTTGTATTGGATCAGAGATTTGATGTTTATTAATAGTTAAGACATATGTTGAATCTCTAGGTTTATTCTTACCAGTCTCAGTATTTATAGTCTTCCAAATGGTTTTTATTTTATTTTTAGACTTGCTAATTTTGTCTCTAATAAAAAGAGATTTAGCACACAAGCAAACAGACTTAAACATTTTTGAATAGTTCCTAACATAATCATGAAACTGCTTGCAAGATGTTAAATTTTTCCTGCGATACAGATCAAACAAATAATCTCTACTTTTTCGGATACCTCTAGTTGCCCAATCACCAAACTTCAATTTTCCATTTATTTGTTTCTTTATTTTTGGACAAACTTTTTGAAACTCAATATTTACTAAAGAAAATAAGTTATTGTAGATGTCATTCGGGTCACAGTGAGAAAAACTTGTTATGTCAAGCTTAGCTTCTATGTTGGTACCGAGAATTTCTAGCCTACTGGTTGTTAACGGCCTATGTTCAACTTCATACCTCTCTGTTTCTCTATTTCCATCAAATTTTATCGCAAGGCCCTCATGATCAGACCTAATACCTTTCAATATTAACCTCTTGGGGCTCCGGCCATTGCGACTCATTTGGCCATCTTTTAATAGAAATGTTTGACGAGGCTAACCTATGTGTGGTCAATGATGGTTCTCCTACTCGCAGGGTCCGACCGTCTCAGAACTCTAGAAGTGCTGTTGACCTCTCAGTCTGCTCACCTTCACTTGCCTCTCTATTGACGTGGCAGATATTAAATCTCTCATTTGGCAGTGACCATTTCCCCATTTTAATCTCTATTCCTAACAGATCACTACCTGTGACTAATTATACCCCTTCTCTCAAATACATGCTTACTGGTAATGATTTTCAGCATATTCTACATGTCTCGAGTCTAAAATTAATGTCATTCCCCCTGTTAACTCTCTTGACCCTCTCCAATCATATTTAAACTTTGTTAATGCCATTACCTCAACAGCTGACAACCTTTTCCCCCTGAAGAAGTCCCCTAAATTTACTGCTTCTACTCCTTGGTGAAATTCCGAATGCTCCAAAATTGTTAGAGACAGAAATGAGGCAGAACTTAATTATAATTTATCAATGACCATGCCTAACTTTCTCATTTATCAGCATAAAGCAGCAAAATCAAAAAGATCTCTTTCATTAAAAAAGAAGGGAGGTTGGATACGCTATTGCGAAAATTTATCCCCAAGAACACCATCTTCTTTAGTATGGAAACAAATAAAAAGATTCAGAGGTTCATACAAAGATGACAATATAACTGCTAATGACCCATCATCGTGGGTTGAAGCTTTCGCTGATAAACTGGCCCCCCCATCTGTCCCTACCGATGACTCTTTCCCAACTCCTCCTTGTTCCCTTCCCTCACTTAGTAAATTCGATTCAGATTTCTCTTTCTCAGAACTTCAACTAGCCCTTGATGGGTTAGTTGATTCTGCCCCTGGAATAGATGGCATCCCATACTCCTTTCTAATTAATGCTTCTCCCAAGTGTCAACAATACCTATTAAACATAATAAATGCATTTTACAATTCAGGCATCATTCCTGATGCTTGGAAAACCCAAATTGTAATCCCTATTCCCAAACCAGGAAAGACTTGGGCAGGTCCCAGCTGTAGGAGACCTATTGCTTTGTCCTCAGTTCTATGTAAAATAACAGAGCATATGATAAAACATAGACTTGAGTGGATTGTGGAAAGTGGTGGTTTTATTGCTCAAAGTCAAAATGGCTTCCGAAAAGGTTTCAGCACATATGACAGTCTTGGAATTTTAACAACCGATATTCATATTTCATATCGTAAAAAAGAATATTTATTGGGAGCTTTTCTAGACATAGTTTCGGCCTATGATAATGTGTGTCTTCCGGTGCTCAGGAATAAAATGTTCAAGCTGAATATCCCTGTGATGATAATACGCTTTATCAGCAACCTCCTAATGGAAAGGACAATCAAAATTAAATGCCAGGGCACATATCTCCCTACTAAAACAGTTTGGAAAGGCCTCCCCCAAGGCTCTGTACTGAGCCTGCTCCTCTATAGCCTTTACACCCATGACCTTGATCGAGCAGTATTACCCTATTGTAACATTTTGCAATATGCTGATGACTTGGCCCTTTACACCGCTGCTAAAACCATTGACGAAGCTGAATCACAATTAAACTGTGCCCTTTCTGATTTGAACGTATGGCTGATCGAACATGGACTATCACTTTCTGCCCCCAAGTGTAAAGCTGTAGTTTTTACAAGGAAAAAAATTATACCTCCCATAGAGTTAGTTGTCAGAGATCAAATTATCCCACAGGATAGCAGTGTAAAGTTCTTGGGGGTTCTTTTAGACTCAAGGATGAATGGAGTTCCCTACTGTAATTATATCTCCAAAAAATGTGAAAAAAACATTATTTTAAGATCGTTATCAGGCGTGTGGTGGGGTGCTCATCCCTTCACACAAAAGCTCCTGTACAACGCTATAATTCGCAGTCACCTAGACTATGGAACTTTCTTCATTGACCCCTGTAATAAATTATCACTTGCAATATTTTCTAAAATTCAGTCTAAATGTTTAAGAATAATCCTGGGTGCAATGAAGTCCTCCCCAATCAATGCCATGCAAGTCGAATGCGTAGAACCACCTCTCCATCTGAGACGACAGATCCTATCAGATAAATTCTTTTATAAACTTGCCCAAAATTCCTCCCATCCTATTTTGCCAAAGCTCAGACAGTTGTTAACCCTAGTGGAATCTCAAGGCTACCGCTCCTTACATGACCTTCCTTGTCTTCTCCGCAGTTATAAAAAATTTACCTCTTTGCCTCACCCTACACTGCAATTACCAGCAAACCCCCTTTTCCTTCTTCCCTTTGAAGCTCTTATATACCAACCAACAGTGCTCCTAGACTTTGGCATAAATAAAGACTCCACAGAGGCAGACCAAATATTCAGGATAAATATGTCCTCCTCTTATGATGGATGGTCCCCCATATTTACTGACGCCTCTAAGAAGGAAATTGGCATCCCAGTAGGTGCAGCTGTGTGGATTCCTTCATCCCGTATAATCTTAAGTTTTAAATTCCCCCCAGTTACTTCTGTAGTTACCGCAGAATCTATAGCTATCCTTGAAGCCATTTCCTTCATTAAGTCCCATCACTTAAATAAAATAATAATATTTTCTGATGCGAAATCTTGTCTTCAAGCTATTCTTTCAAACCCTTTTCGTTGTAAATATAGGTTTCCAACAATTTTAAAAATTAGGGAAGAATTATTCAATTGCAAGCAAATAGGAATTGACATTATACTAGCGTGGATTCCAGGACATAAAGGAATAGCTGGAAATGAGTCAGCTGACTCATGCGCAAGGCAGGCAATCCATGTCGGAACATCAGATCATTTTAAAATTTACCTTCATGACCTAAGTGCAACTGTAAAACCTCAAATGAATATTGCCTGGGCTAAGGAATGGCAAATTTCTAAGACCACTAAAGGTATATTTTATAGCGAAATCCAGACAGATATACCAGCTAAACCTTGGTTCTTTAAGTTTCGAAATACAAGCAAAATTCCAACTTCAGTAGTATGTCGACTTCGGTTAAGACACGCATGTACCCCAGTTCATTTGGCCAAAATTCGGGTTAGGGATCACTCCTTATGCGAATGTGGTTTGGACGAAGGAAACATTAATCACCTCTTTTTTGAGTGCCAGAGGCTGCAGCTATCTCTCTATGATATCCTCCCTCGTGAGATCCCCCGTCCCACTTCCCTAAAATCTCTCCTCTCACTTTGCCATACTCCTTTTGTGTACCTCCTATGTAAATTTATTTCATATAATAAGATAAAATTATGATATATATAGTAAACTAACTTACTAACGTAATATATATGTTATTTTTCTTAAAGTCACCATATAAATATATATTTTATTTATTTTATGTGTAGATACAGAGCTGTGCTTATGTGATGTTTTTATTACTGTTTTAGATTATACAATCTCTTGAATTTGGAAGCCAGCATGTGGATGCTCCCATAGAACCATACCGTACCCACATTTATGACAGATTATTCTCCATCACTTGTCGGTCTAGTACAGTCAGCACATGACATTGGCAAAATTGCGATATCGCCCAGTCGCAGAAGCCATAAACAAAGAAACAACAAAAATATCACTTTTCTCTGACATTTGTAGTGTTTTCAAAGCTATCCGAACGGTGAGCGAAAACGTTATTTTTGCTCACGAAGTCCCAAATCGAACGGCTTGTGTGATCATTTTTAGGGTTTGTGAGAGTTATGTTTGGAACCGATAGGCTATCCGAACGCACTATACAAATGATATTGTTGACATCAATCATCATTCATCATTCATCAATAGATAAATTCACAATTTGACATTGACAGAATACACTAGTCGTGCATGATCTATGGTCATGCAGTTGTGGAAATTGCAATTTCCAATGCCATAAAAAGTATATTATATTAATAAATAAAATGATACGCCGCAGAAGCCATAAAAGAAATCAAGTCGACATATTAAATGAATTATCCGAAAAAAACGTGCGATAACGATAAATAAACAAAGCTGATTGCTGATGGACTTTGTGGCTTAGATAATTATGCATAATGAATAGACAAAAACACAGTTTTTTAAAGATGCACCGATGGATATATCAACATAGTAATATAAGCTCGGAAATAGGTGATACTCCTCGAAAGTATGTGGACAATCTTTGTAAACATCTGGGTTTACGTAAAAATGAAGCAGAGCATCTGAGCATGAAGCACCCTGTTGTTAAAAAAATGAATGAAGCTGACATGAAATATTTGATTCATACGATTCATAAGCTTGGCTATGACAAAAAAGTTTTAATTCAAGATCCCCAACTGTTTGGAATATTACCAATCACTATCAAATTTAGGCATCAAGTGCTAACCGAATGTGGTTTCAGTAATGTCTCTTCTGATTTAATAGCATCATATTTAACAATACTCAAACAGGAATGTATTGGTGATTTAAAAAAGTCAGGTCTGATACCGTCACTATTAAATATTGAAAACAGGTTAGCAAGTTATATGACCCAGTGGCCGACATCACTTACTTCATCAGTTTGGGGGGATAACAATGAATTGACTCTTTATTCCCTACGACTTCAAATAATTCAAAGGTATCTTGAATTAATGTTAGACCTTACAGAACATGAATATGCCAGAGGGATTAAAACTTATCCTACTCTAAAGCATCGTCCACTGACAGTAATCAACGAAAACCTCAACATATTACAATCACAAATAATGATACCAATAAACAAAATCAAATCAAATTTATACTTACTTCATGGTGATCCACAAAACTTGAAAAACATTATTCATAAATTTAGATCTATAGGTGGCATTGATATAAAAGAAATTATTAGAATGCATCCTAGAATAGCAATGAAAAACTACAGTACATTAGAAGAGATAAAAAGAGTGTTGAATGAGTATGAAATAAGCGATGAGGCACAGATGAGATGTTTTGATATTTACACCCTAAGTACTAATACAGTGAAAGAGAGACTGGAAAAAGCTAAGAGTATTCCTGAATTCAAGACCTTTGTCAAACATCCAAGGTTCCTCAAAATGATCCATTACAACAAAAAAGCAATTAATCGATTGCATAAACTGTATGGTAACAATAAGAAGTGTCTTAGTTTAAATATACTTTCTGGAAGCTCAGCACATTATGAAGTGTTTGAAAAAGCTCCTGGTGACAGACTTGGAAAAGGGAAAGACTTAGTTTTCTGTATATCTCAGGCCCTAGGCAATAAATATAAAAGAAGTGAAATTCATAATATAATCAAAAGGCATCCGTTTTGGGTAAACATACCATTGGTTCAAGTGAGTTATGTTTATGACCAGTTATCTTTTGAATTCACTCCAAATGATATATATGAGAATTGTGCTATTTTACTTTATCCATGGAATAAAGTAAAAGATGTGATAAATAAGTTGCATATAAATAAATCATATTTTTGTGAAACCCTAGATACTAGTACATTAAGCAAATCACAGAAGCTTAGTCTTGTTCTGTATGCACTTGAAAAAGATCATTATTTTACAGGGAATGGTGTATGGGCTGTAGAAAAAGCTAAAACTCTTGTTATCTGTTAAAATATTGGTATACTTTTTTTGTATTAAGATATTATTAATAAATGATCACCATCCGTCAGCATCATTTTGTTAATGTTTTAGATTAAGAAAATAGAATGAATTTGTACTGTGCTTAATGAACTCTACATAAAGACACCCTACATGGTAAGGAACAAAACGATTTATTATGTTAATCTCTCATGTATTGGTGCTCCCTGGAAAAATAATTCTGTTTACAAGATAAAAACCTGTTACACAAAGAGGGAAGGACAGACATGCAGCAGAGTCCCACTTAATTAGGCTCAGTTTACCCATTGTGTACAGAACCCTAAAAATTATTACCTTTGTCATCCTATAAATAATTACAATCAGAGGTTTGTCACATGCAATCCACTTCTTAACTTTATTTTGTAGCTTAACTCGATTATCCACTGCTTAACAATATGAAATACATATAAATAATAATATTCATATGTATTTCTAAAACCAGAGTTAATATTAATTAGCCTTTATTCTTAACATCATTCATAAATTATCTGAACAGTAATTGATGTACTAAAGATAAGGGGGTATCAAGATCTTGCTGATGATTCTACTTTGGATAGCTTAAACGCTGCTTGGCATTTTTCTGCCAGTGTTTCGAGTGTGGTCAGTGAAAGGTTTGTAATAAAGAATGTCCAGTATAATAATTAAAATTCAGTTATTAAAACAAAAATATAGATTGAGAAGTATGAATTTAAAAATACACTTAAAATTAATATTAATTGACTTATATGAAATAACTTAATACATATTATAAATGGAGTAGACATCAAAGAAGACATTTGAAGTAAACATGGTCTAGGGATATCAGGACTCTAAATATTGTATAGTTAAAAGGCAACTTTTAGTTTAGGACCCTAGAAGAAAATATGATCTAAGGCAGGCATGTCAAACATGCGGCCCTCTGGGCATATGCCTTCGGCCCGATCCAATTTTAAGAATAGCCTCTTGATGTGGCCCGGATTTGAACCGAATGATGGGTCGTTGAAGCTCGGTTATGGAAATTTGCTTACAAAATCATATGAATGTTTGGAACATCTTTGGAGCATCAACAAATGTGAGCAATTATTTTCTCTAATGAGAGGGAAACGTATCTCCTGCGAGATCGCAAGTATCGCGACGCGACTGCCCTCACGTGAATGCAGTTTTGAAACTAATTTCCGCAGAAAAAGTTACACCTCAAATGGGTAATTTAGTTAAAGACAAAAGATGTCATATTCCTGGGAAAAGGTTTTGTTAATGATTGAAATAACATTTTCCTGCTATTATATTATTACCCTCTATTACCCTTCCTAACCTGGGTAAACTGGGATTGTCCTAAAACTGCATCCAGAACCATCGTAGGACGGACAGCAGTGTCCTCTCGATTAACGGTGGTGAGCATTCTGTGATCCCCAACCCGCCTGCCAAAGCGTGGGGATTATAGCAAACAAGTTGAAAATCTGTCGCCAAGCACCTAACGGTGTGTTCCGGCAGCTGTCCTTGAGAGCCAGTCATTCTAGGTTAAGTCTGTAACATCTTCGACCACATCATCACTTACCATCACGTGAGATTGTGGTCAAAGACTTACCTATCAGCAATAAAAAAAAAAAAAAACTTTTCATTGGATTCATTAGAAGCGGATTTGAAACAACATCCAGCAGTGGTGGAAGTATTCTGGTTCATGATGATGACCGACTCTGTCTGTGAAATGTTTTTTTTTTCATTATGGTTAGGTTTTGCGGCCCACTGACTTTACGATCCTTACGGATTTGGCCATGCTCGGGACGCTTACCTGAAAAGTCGGATTTTCCGTGATTTTTGGTAAATAGCACCCTCTAAAAATGCCGTCGCAAATGATTTATCTAGATTCTAGTCCCATACATAACCATTAGATGACAGAACAATCAAATTCGTGCGACACCAAATCCCGACTCCGAGAGAACAAAAAAAAACAAAACTTCATCATCATCTCCTTCGTAATTCGATTATATTTATGTCAAAGTCAATTTGTCAATGGTAACATATGACAGACATTAATTGACAAAGGACAGATCAATGTGTTGACAATGCCTCTATCAGATAGTCGTTTATGAAGAAATTGATGTAAGTGAAGGAATTAGATAGCAATTTAATCGAAGATTTATGAAATAAGACAAATACGGCTAAAATGTAACTTTTAGCCTAATTGCTCTGGCAACACTGTTGATTTGATCTGGGGTACGTTTCAGCATTTCTTCAACCAAGGTAAATTTTATATATTGTATATAAAATGTGATTAGAGTGCGTGAAACAAAATACGTATGATGTATACCTATGATGTCAATAAAATCTTCAATTTTGCTTAATAGGTGGCGCCACTCCTGCTATTGAGACTGGCAAAAGTAGTCGATTTCCACTACTTGGCTTAGCATAGCATGCGCTAAGTTTAAGCGTTGTTCCAGATGTCTTCGAATACAATTTTGAAGCTAAGCACTACGTTTTGACATATGAAAGCATTAGTTCACGCTTAGACTTGTCACTGAATCTTAGCCTTAGTCTTGTTCCAGTACTCCAATCGAGCTTAAGTCGATCCTATTTAGATTTTCCTGCCAACCTATCGACCTGTCAATTATGCTCTGTCTACCCAAAATTCTACAACCTCTTGAATCGGCCAAATCTTGGCTAGCTGTCGAATGTGACGTGAGATTTTAAAATAAATAATAAACTTTATACAAGCTTAGCCAAAGATGATTGATTACTATATTACTATTGTTTAACTACGCAATGAGCCCGATATTCAAAACATGCATAAAAAATTTAACCACCTAAAAGCATCGCTATCGATCTCATAATAGTTAAATGTGTTCAAATAGGTTATATTTTTCTAACAAGTTATATCGATAGGTTATAAATAAAAAACGTAATATTAAGGTTATAAAATATAACTTACTGTAAAATCTTGTTGTGTAGCAGTTATAGACATATAAGTAGCGCAGCTAGTATACTAACTGCGCCCTGCGGTTACACCCGCGTGGTGATGGATGATGTTGATGATAAAAATTATGATATGTGTTAATCCAGGGCCTTATCCCATGCCATACATTTTTGTATAAGATTTAGATTTATATATGATCATGTCTCCGATTTTGGCAATAAGCTCAAGTACCTATTCGTCATCGCCGCAATGCTCTATATATTATCTCTCAATCCATTATCCCCGAGCTACCTCAAAGAACAATTTAAATTTCTTCATTCTACCCATTCTCTGTCGTTACGGTCGTTAGAATACTTAACGCTACAACAACCTGCAATTAAAACTACCTTTTACCTCTATTTATTTGCCCCTGAAGCTGTCAGATTGTGAAATCTACTACCGCTAGAAATTAAATGTGCTCCTTCATTGAAATCTTTTAAGGATCAAGTCAAAAACTTCTCTTGCTCTAAATTTCTATAATAATGGAAACTGTAGTACAAACATCCTTTTTAATTCAATTGTGTTTGACATGTATAAAATTACACGTGTAGTGATAATATATGTCTACGACGTATTTATGTATTTATTTATTATGATTTTATTAGTATTTATATTATAATATATTTATATGTAATTATATGTATTCATTTATTTATGTAGTTTTTGGTTAATTATGTAATTATTTGGAAACATCGGTTATTTATGTATAGAATTAATAAAACCATAAGAATACCTGCCCTATATTTTACCATATCTCGAATTAATCTGTGGTCTGGAAGAGATCGCTCTGAGTGGTAAGACCGCCCCGTGATATACTTGGTGTTAAGTTATGTTTTATAATTAAATGTATTGTTGTTATTATGATATTTTCAATAAAGAGTTATCTTTCGTTTCCTCAAAATCAGTCCAGCCGTTTGAACAAACGTTCGCCTTTATAATTTAAGTTTGAAAAGGATCAATTTGTTACTACTGAATATGCATTAGAAATAAATTATATTTTTTTATAGGATATATGGTTCACTATTTTGGCGATAATGACTTACCCATAAAATATAGATATATGCTGTTGCTGGCTTTTTTGTAGGAAAATTTAAGATAAACATTTCCGTTATACATTATGTACGTGTGAAACTTAAGGTTTTTGCAGCGCACGCCAGAATGTCTCGTATATGGCTGATTATTTACTTACTTACACACTTACCGTTATATTTTCGACAATTCACACAATATCTTTACAAATATGCCTATGTGTTATTGTGATGTCTAAGCTATATTACTGTAAAGTTGCATTAAAATCCATTCAGTAGTTTTTACGTGAAAGAGTAACAAACACCAATACATCCATACACACAAACTTTCGCATTTATAATATATAAAGAATAAAAATTCAGAAAATAACCTTTGGTATAGATACTCAAATATGAACCTAATCACTCCTATAATTAAGATGAAAATGAATATATTTTAAAAATAACCTCTTTTAAATTTTTTATACTCCAATTTGAACCTTTCCCTTGTTATAAAGACTAAAAATAAATCGAATAAAACTCAAAAGTAACTATTACAATATTCAAGGAAATATAAACCTAACCTCATTCAAAATAAAGCCGATATCTACTCATAAGGCAACTACTCAGAATATAGATTATTAATTTGTGTAACTACTGACAGAACAATACTGTCCGTTTAAGCAAGTGAAATACCTACATTACCTTTTGTTTTCATAAGTTCTAATAATTAAAATTAATGCCATCTAGAGCAAATCAACATCATTAGTTCTAACAACTTTGATTTGATTACCATTAATAAATTGATATTGAATGACTGTTCACTAGTAGTTTTTTTATTGTCTAGTAGATGGCTCTGAATTCAAAAACAATAAGGACTATGTATCTAGTTGCCAATAATTATTAAAAAAAAAATCTTTTCTGTCAGATTCTGTCATATGCAGACTACTGCAGGCAGAGTGAAAAACATTCAGAATTGTGGTGAAAAATGGCGACTTTTCTACCCCGTTCTTTTGGTCTTGTGGAAACATTAATCGTTAAAAATGCAAATAAGGTATGAACTCAAAGTTTTACCACGTAATATTGTCTCTGATTTATATAAACATGTAAGCCTACATAGTTTTCTTAAATATAGGTTTTAAGTGGGTAACAAACTAGACGATTCCGTCGCCCTAATGTACGTTTTATAGAATTGTTTTATGTTATTATAATTTACATTACAAAGTTCATTAATATATAATAAACATTTAATTAAAATTGAACCTTGATTGCAAACATCAATTTTATTTATAACTGACCTTGTCGTTTTCAGCTCGTAAATGACCTTACGTCATCAGCATTGAAATGTTGCCGTCTGGGCAATTTTTCGTTGAACGATTATATATTTTTACCAATACAATAAATTAAGTGCACATTAAAATTCGTTGCCAATCTCATCTTCACTTTTCATAATTGTCTACATGGGAGAAACTACGAGGCATAGCTAGGTAGTTATAAAATAAAATAATATTTGAAATTGTGACACATTAATATTTTGATAAACCCTGTATTATATAAAAAGCATTTAAAACAATATGAAAAATAAAAAATCAAAATTTGTGATCTTTTGGAGACCTTGCATGGTGGTAGGGCATTTTGCAAGATGTGTCACCAAGCTAGGGATATTTTACGGAAAGTGTGCTTGAGAGACAGTAATTCTTGGTTAACCTGAACAAAATCTTCCTCTGTATCATCCATCACCAAATAATTTGCACATTTTTTGCATGTACATTAAATTCAGCATTAGGTGAGATAATGGTCAAAGGCTTACCTATAGGCAATTAAAAAAGGGCCTATGTTAATCTTTATTTATTTCTTAGACCTTTCGTTTCCTAGGAATGCACTGAACTTTTTAAGTGTTCAAAGCAGAGTTAGCAAACATCTGCTGCAGTCACGATTTCAAATGGTGACTGCTAGTAGCATAAGCCTGGGTGATCTATGATTTAAAAAATATTTATTATCTACATGTTGCTTTTTGTACCAATATCCTTAGTTATGGCCAATGCAGATGTATTGCCAAATTGCCTCTATCTTGTGACTATGTACAATCTGATATTAGTTACAGTTGAGGCTATTGCTATAAGGCATTGATTAGTGTGCATTAGTGTCCATACAAAGAATCCTGAATGCCTTGAGCTGTAACACTATTGATATGATCCTGGGTGAATCAGTATGTTCCAACTATTTATTATTATTTAATATATTTGGATCTATCAATTGCTGGTATCATCTCCCTTATCAAATCAATATTATGAGATAAAAATAGCATTATTAGTGACTATAGATTGCAATTGATTGTGTGTTCATAACAAATAACTGAGTTTTATACTTCTGAAAAATCATTCATTCTGAACACTGCTAAGTACAATACAATAGAAATCAATCCAATAATTTTGTGACTAATGCAATTACTTTGTAATCTACTATGACATGTGTGATGTTATTTTGGTCACAGCAAGTTGCTGGCTACTAAAACTAATTGACCCTGTTAAACAGTTTGAAGGCAATCAATTATAGAAGTAGGCAATTTGAAAGTAATACTTATGTACTTAGATAACTGTTAATTATTTATTCTCTAATGGGATATTTATAGATAAATGAAATAATACATTTGAATACAAAAGAAAATAAAACTAAAACTCAACAGTATTTGCAAATTTGATTTGCACTGGATAGTACTTGTAATCATATTAAGAAATATAGAAGAGCAGCAAAATCATTGTGAGTTAAGTGTTTGAAAAAGCACTTCTTTTGATCAGATGAAGTCTAATAGTCTGGTGGAGGACCACTCACCATCCCTAATGGTATGACAGTGAAAGTAATACAATTGAAGCGCAAAGCTTCTACTCGAAAGTGTATGGTTCCGGTGGCCAGTTTAGGTGTGTGGCGTATCAGAAGACACAAGTCGATTCCCATCTGGAACAAAAAAATAACTTTGTATGCTCCAATTATGTGTATATGTGAAAATAAAACTGTTTAATTTATATTATCTAAAATTATATTTTAAACCTCTATCTCTATGTCTGCGTATGAAATCCCTGTGTGCAGAACTACTATTTATACAAAAATATTAATAGCACCTGAGATAAATGTTATTTTGTTTTATCAGCTTCTGGCAGCACATACAGCAGCTAGTGCTATTGCAGGCAAGCAGCAAGTTCGGCACCTGAATGTCCATGAATATGTCAGCTACACACTGTTGCGAGATGCTGGCATTCCAGTGCCTAAGTTTAATGTTGCCAAGACCAAAGAAGAAGCAGTAAAGTTTGCCACAGAACTTAACACTAAAGATATTGTCCTCAAAGCCCAGGTTTGTTCCATACCTAAAAATTGTAAATTACTTGAATGATAACCTATACTTTGTTTATTAATTCCTAAATTGATATTTAATCATTAGTGTTAGCAATAAAATAAAACATGTTTACTATCATTATTTACATATCTGCTTTAATGTGACTTTTAAGATACCTCTCCCAACATCCTTACTATATAACCTACCCATTCTATATAAATGTATTTTTTTTGTTGAAAGTTAGTATTCTAATACTTTTAAACATGCTCTTATTTCCAATTTATGTCTTAAACTGCTGTTTTCAGAGATTCTCTATATATTTTATATCAATGTAATACATAATCATAAATAAGGGCTTATGTTTAGAGTTCATGTTTGTTAAGAAATCACATTGTTTTAAGTTTATAATAATGATTTAAGGTTCTGGCTGGAGGCAGAGGCAAAGGGTCCTTCAAATCAGGCTTAAAGGGTGGTGTACGGATGGTTAGCTCGTAAGTATCTTTTGGTTTAAGAATATCTTTCCTGTAAGGATAATATTAATTTGCAGATGAAGTCCAGTGCTCTGGTTGATGGTCATACTGTCCCCTTGGAATGTTAAACAAAGTAAAAGCACAAAATTCACATCTGATTCCATCGTTTTGATGGCCGAGGGATTGAGGCCTCCAGTATCTTAAAGTATTAGTACTCAAAGATGTGGGTTCTATTTCTGCCTGAGATGAAAATGTACTCTAAAATTTTTTAAATGTAATTATACAATTTTTTTGTGGCAGACCTCAAGTTGCTGGTGAACTCTCGAGCAAGATGCTCAACGAATACCTTGTAACAAAACAGACTGGAGCAGGAGGACGTATCTGTAACATGGTGATGATAACTGAAAGGAAATTCCCACGCAGAGAATTCTATGTTGCCATCATGATGGAGCGCAGTTTCAATGTGAGTCTTTAAATCGCCTAGTTACTTAAGAAAATGTACTCAAAGACTACAGACACCAACTTCAATATATTGCATTGACAGAATGAGAACTTAAATATCATTGTTACTATCAATTTCTGGTTCAAATTGTCATTCTGAGAGGATTAGCTGGAGACACAGCTCCATTGTTATAGAAAAACTATATTAAGTATTACTTATTATTATTCTTCATCAAGGAGCTGTAAGTCAACTGATGATGTCTGCAAACTACTGTTCTCCCAATTTACCTTCAATGTTTCTGGTAGTATTTATCTAAATGATTTTTTATACTGGTTTGTGTTAATGGCTGATAACACATGTTACCATGGTAACTTATTCCAAGATGTCACAACTCCGTTAGAAAGAATTTGTGTGGGTTATTGTATGAGAAAAGGATATTCAGCTTGCGAAAGTGTCCTTGCAATTCTTTGTTTCATTTGAAAATGATGCACTATGACATTCGAAATTGGACATAATCATTTATGCTCTTTAAGAATTTTTAAAGTCACAATCAAATCTCCAAGCTTGCATTGTGTTTGTAAGGAGTTCAAATTCAGCATTTCTAGCCCTTGTTTGTATGATCTGTTGTTCAGTTGCCGAGTTAATTAATGAAGCTTCAGTGAGTCATTAAAAATGACCTCACTGTGACTAAGTAACTGATGAATGATACCTTAAGAAATATACATAATTATGATTTATATATGGTTGATCCAATAAACTACAATTGAAATATCTAAATGAATAACCACCTTGCTGACATTCAGAAAAACTAAGTTAGCTTAAAATATGGTACATAGGTACACACATAATAATTTAAAGTAGGTACAAAAGAATCACTTAGTGAAGACATCAAATAAATATCTACTCTTGCTAGAAGGCTTTGAAAATGAAATCACCAATGCTATAACCACATACCATAAACTAAACATTTATGAATTGAGGTATTTTCCTATTTTCTGTATTGACAGGGACCAGTAATCATTGCATCTTCCCAAGGAGGTGTGAACATTGAAGATGTGGCTGCAGAGAACCCCGATGCCATCACCTATGAACCCATTGACATCAAGCAGGGCATTACTAATGAACAAATCACTAGAGTTGTAAAAAAGGTAATGTAACTGTTTGATTCTTTATTAATTTCTTCTTATAATAATTGCAACTGCAGTAGGCTGATTCATGGTGCGACACATCATCATTTACCATCAGGTGAGATAGTGATCAGAGGCTAACCTATCAGTCATAAAAAAGCAAATGTTTGTATCCACTGTCTGATTAGAGTGATGATCGGCCCACATGGAAAACTCGCTTTGAAATATATTTTGTATTTATTTATGTTGTGTACTGACGAGACTGACAAGGCTGCCGCATGACGGTTAGCATAACGCCTGTTCATTACTACTATCACGTAAGAGGAATGAGTGACAGTTCTGAAATTTTGACATTTGTTGTAAAATGTTGTCCCGTTGTATAAAACCGTTGTGTAAAACGTTGTTGAATGTTGTTTCAATAAAATTATTTTCAGAGGGGCTCCTAAACAGGAGCCTACCTCCTGTTTAGCGGGACAAAATAGTAGATAGTTATACAAGGGTTGAAATTAAAAGAACTTTGAATCTAAAATTTAAAACTTACAGCTATTGCTTGAGCCTTATCGTGTATATGTTAAGGTAATTGTAAAAGCTTTTTATTTAGTAATGTTGCAACATACTCGTATCACTTGCAAACATTAAGGTTTTACTGTAATATTTGTATTGTAGATTGGTTTGGAAGCAGAAATGGAACAAGCCGTTGACATGATCAACAGAATGTATGATCTATTTTTGAAGAAAGACGCATTGCTTATTGAAATCAATCCTTATGCTGAGGATGCCGTATCTGGACAATGTAAGTTAGTGTTTTCAGCTAGACCAAATTTATTACGGTCAAGATGTTTGTAACTATAGTATGAGCTACTCATTAAAAAATAACAACTATCAAATAAACCTAATATTTGTAGAACTGAATATTTTAATATTCAGGTATTGGTTTGAAGTCTAAAGTATTATGGCCTTTCTATTCATTCAAAATTCATATAGAAATATTGTTTAATTGATTCTGCAGTTTCATCATTACTAGTACTATTAATGTGTGTGCGATAATCTTAAACATTATTTATAAATCAAGTAACAATGGATGGAATACTTTATGTACTATAATATAAGGTGAACAACCTAACCATAGGTTAATTATTTAAATAATTAACCTATGAGGTTATTTATAGATAGATAGATAGATAGATAGATAGATAGATAGAAAACTCTTTATTGTTACACCACTTTAGAAATATAAAAGATTACACATTAAATTATAATAACATAGTGTTACAATGGGCGGCCTTATCACTAAAAGTGATCTCTACCAGGCAACCTTAGGATGGAGTTGAACGAATAAAACAATAGAGGCGGGTGTAGTCCAAATACATAATCAAATTTCATAAAAACATTTTAAAATAAAACGTATTTTAGTGTAATTTCTAAACAAATATATAAAAAATAGCATACATATTATAGGTTTTTATAATAATTAAACAAATACAATTATAAACATACATATAATATATATATATATATATATAAACATATACATAGCAACATACATAAATAGATAATGATATATACATATACCTATAAATTATATAAAAATATAGTACATATTATAATATTATCTCATATTTAGCATAGAAATTGACAAAAATATAGTGCAAAATTAATTGGACAAATAAAACCTTTTAACTTGATCCTTGAACATATTGAGAGTCGGTGCTTGTCTGATTGATACAGGAAGAGAATTCCACAAGCGGGCAGCCTGAATAGTGAAGGATTTGCTATAAAACGAACTCGTATGAGGATGGATTTCAAGTGTGAGATTTTCTGATGACCTTAACGTGTATGAAGAACAGTGAAGGAAATCGAAGCGTTCCTTGAGATAGCGCGGGGATGTAGGACTGAACAATATATTGTAAAGGAGACTGAGAATATGAGCATTCCGGCGAAAACGTATATTCAGCCAATTGAGCTTAGAACGAAACTGAGATACGTGATCATATTTGCGTAAACCAAATATGAATCTAATGCAAAAATTTTGAAGACGCTCAAGTTTATCTAGCTGTTCCTCCGTGAGATCTAGCAGGAAGTAAAAGAGATTGAGCTAATGCAATTTTAGTGGCTGTTGGAAGAAAGTTGCGCAACCTTTTTAAGGATCCTGCTGCGGCAAATAGCTTGCGACTGGTGATTTGTAGCTGTTGATCCCACCTCATATAGCGATCCATTGTTATTCCAAGATTCTTTACAGAGCTACTAAAGGGAATAGCAATACCACCAAAGAAAACTTGAGGAAGTAATGTCCAGTCTATTGTAGACAGCAATCTTGAGCTACCAATTACTATTGTTTGTGTCTTAATGGGATTTACTTGTAACCCAAAAGAATTGCTCCAAGCTACGAATTGCTGCGAGCTATACGATCAAGATCAGCATTAACAGTCTGAATTGCTTCAGATAGTTTATTCACTGGTGCCTTAGAATAAATCTGTAGATCGTCTGCATATAGGTGGTAGGAAGGTATATATGAGGCTATAAATTATTTACCCACAGATTTTGAGTGATTAGTGTGGTAGCTAGCCAGGCAAGTATTGATATTGCACTGGAGCCTGTGGATTTAGTTAAAACAAAATATAAAGCAAAAGTACGCTGTATCTCACGGTTCTTTTTTTTACTACTACTGTTCGACGCAAAACGGGTTGGTAACCAAATGTGATCGCGGTGAAAAAAACGAACAGATACATAATCTCTGGTAATACCATACACTGAGCTACAATTAGGTTCATTTTGTGCAATTGTGGAATAAATTTGGATTCAATCGTGAACAGATTGAATAACTCTCGTAGGTACTTACATTTTCGTGTATTTGTAGGGTACTTAGAGCAGAATTACGAACATTGTCATACTTCCTATCGTTGAACTGTTACATTGTAAAATAGCGACGCAGAATGTGTTCTAAATTAGTAGACATACTTAGCGATTTTTATATCTATGTACTCTTGAACATTGTTTTTCAGTTTTCTGCCTCGATGCCAAGTTCCGATTCGATGACAATGCTGAGTTCAGACAAAAGGAAATCTTTGCATACAGAGACACCACCCAAGAAGACCCCAAGGAAATTGAAGCTGCCAAATTTGACTTGAACTACATTGCATTGGATGGTATTTTAATTTTTTATCTTTAATTTACTATTCTAATTATTATATATAAGGGGGCATTACACTACTTTTAAAACAGAGAAAGGATTTTACGTTTTCTAACTAGCATACTCGCCCATGACTATGATCTTATGGCTCTGATTTTTGTTCCTTTAAGAGCTTTTTGGTTGAATGGTGTTGTATACATATAATATCTCATAAGCTATCCTTGTGCTGTCAAAATCCATTTCTAAATAGGTACATTACCTTCCTCTCCTCACTCGTTTCCTCGAAAGTTGAGGATAGTGACTTTCTGAAGTTTTTAAATGCTTCTCTTTCCCTTTCCCGGTCTTGGGCTTTGTGGAGAACTATGTTGATTGATATATACTGCTGCATTACCTGGTTAGACCACCGTTTCGTTCTGGCTTCTAGGTCCATTACCTCTATCCAAAACTATTATTATTTATCTTTATATGCTTAGCGATGGCAGGAATATTAATAAATATGGTATTTTCGTAATAGGTAACATCGGGTGCATGGTGAATGGTGCCGGTCTGGCCATGGCTACGATGGACATCATTAAGCTATACGGCGGAGACCCAGCAAACTTCCTGGACGTGGGCGGCGGCGCCACCGCGCAAGCAGTTGCGGTAACTAACCTTATCCATACCATGACTTTATATTGGCTGCTAACTTATCCGTCCACGAATTTGTACCTGATGTTTTGCCTTTTTTCACTCTCCCTTGGAAAGTCAGACTTGGAGTCAGTTTCTCTTCCTTCTTTGTCAGGGTTATTTCCGTGAAGTGGCAGTAGACAGACTGACAGACTCAGACTAATTTATTTTAGCATTTATATTATTGATAGATCAGAAGTACCATGTCCTCTAATTCATTTTCTTGATTAATTGCAGAAATACAGCTTTTTGGAAGAATTACATTAGATTTCAATTATAACGACCTCGGCTGTAACGAATGTTTGGTAATAGCGATGTAACACTTGATTCGCTTGAATTTAAAGTATACTTTTAAAATATGTTTTTTCTATATAATTTTTTTCTATATAATAAGTTAATGTTTTTTCTTCTGTCTAATCCATCTTACTGTTTGAACGAATTTATGACGATGCGCTTAACTGAATCCATGTTTTATAATGTCGATTTTGAATAACATTTAAATTGGTGACGAAGGAAGATTGGAACTAAATACGACCTTATAAATATGTACCTTCACTCTATTTAAATACTTATATACTTTAAAGGTGATTAGTTAATGTGCTTGCACATTCCTAGCAGGATAGTTTATAAGTAGTTGTCAAATGTGTTTATAATGTTCTTAATAATGTAATATGACTTGCCCTGTATAACATCCAAAGTTACACGGAGAATAAATATTTCTATTCTATTCTGAGGAAAATGTTACAACTCCCGGATATAGCGACGGAGTTGTAGTAATCACTCGTCGTTACAATCGAAATCCAATGTATTTTCCAAACTTAATCTAGTCATTTTATGACGTATATTCAGATTTTCAAGGAAATTCTGGTTGGAATTCATCTTATTTGTTTTGTCGTAAAAATGTGTGTTTCCATAAAGATGTCATTAGTATGATAGCCGTTAAGGCACAACCATACCTATTACATATGTACATGTACATTCTTGTCGTCATCAATTATGGTGGCCAGTCAAAACTAGATCTTATCATCCTAATTCAACTATTGTAGCACGTGAACATGATCTGGTGATCCAGACCAGTTAATTCTAGATATAAACTACTAGTATTGTGAGATCATTTTAGTGAGGAGTCGCATATCGAGCACCCGTTGCGCTTCATATTAAATTATTTCCCCAGTCAATAAGTACAGATTACGATGAGTCGCGCGGCACATGCAAGCCGTCGGTATGTTTTTTTCACCAGAACTAAAATGGCCGGTTTTTGTCTTAAACTCGCAGCAAAATAGTATTTTTGTTGCGAGCGTGAATAATTGTAATTAGATAATATGAATTAAAATTACACCGAAAAAAACAAAGCGATGACTGATCAAGAATCTAATTAGACCTATATGCGCATATTAAATATTTGGTAGTATATATACATATACAACTGTGCCACGTACTTAGAATTCAATTTAATTTAATTCATAAATGACGTTTTCCTTGTTGACTTGAGACTATAAATAGTACTTTTTTGATAATCATGATAATAAGAATTGATATCACTTAGATAAAACATTTAATGCTATGTTTTAAGAGTCATGCAGTAAAATACCGAACATAACTGTTATAGAAAAAACAATAAATATAAAGAGAAATGTCGGAAAATGAGGTAGAAAATTTGACATTTTTGTAGTATTATTACATGTTGGAGGGGAAGTGGTATGGAGTTCTATTTTTAATGAGCTGAGCGGGAAGAAGTTTTTTGTTGTTCTAGATTTAACAATTTTCATAAAAAAAGAAGAAAAAAACTAAAGCCATTTTGAAAACGATGTTCATTATGGAGTTCGGATTTTAAATTGAAGATCATTTTCATTGCCATTTTAGGTACACCATGCCCCAGATCCACTAAGATATATAAGGCTAAAATGGTGGCCAGTATCATACTATGTAAAATATTTTAATATTCAAATTTGTAATTGACTTTCATAAGAGCGTCATAGACGCCTAAATTGAATAAATTATTTTGACTTTGGCTATGTTGTGTCTTTAAATAAAACATTGGTTTAATGTTTTCTTAAAAATATAGATTTCCGCAAAGTAACACCTGAATCCTATTATATCTTATATTATTATATATTATTATTATATCTTGACGAAATATTTTTTGATTATTATGGAAATAATTGAAACAATAGATATTTTTTATCCGTTTTAGGAAGCGTTCAAAATCATCCTGTTGGACCCGAAAGTGTCTGCCATCCTCGTGAACATCTTCGGAGGCATCATGCGATGTGATGTCATCGCGGAGGGCATTATCAACGCCGCCAAGAATCTGAACATCCAGATACCTGTCATCGTGCGTCTACAGGTTTGTACATACAATGATAATTTCCCTCAAATACCCTGTTCCTTAAAGAACATACAGAAATCTCAGTTCAGAAGTCCTTTGTTCAATAATATACAGACGTATAACAGATATAAAAAAAGAAAGAGTTTTATTATAGACTAGCGGTCAACCCCGGCTTCCCCTATAACATATATATAACAAATTGGTATATAACAAAAATTTCCAAATTATAAATTCAAACGCATAAATAACAATAAGTAAATAATAATAACATAAGTGACAATAGCATTCTGAAAACTGTGGCAGAGGATCCGCATGCACCTGTACTGAGGCATTTCATGCGAGTTATGACAGAGATAGAAGGAGATCTCCCTTCTGGTCGCCGTGCGCACGGAATGCCTCTCAGGTACATGATTTACTAATAGTTAAATATGTAAACATGTGCCTGAATTGAAATGTTTTTGTCATTAGGATAAGATAGTTAGTTAATAATGGATCTTTGTTATCTGAAATAAACATATTTATTATTATTATTTATTATAAAAAAGTAGTTATTGTGACAGAACTTTAATGGTATCGCGAACTATTTTTTAGATATTGATGTCCTCTATAAAATTGTGGTAGGCAATTTACTCATTTTAATAATTTCCGCAGCGTACCAAATAGAATCGTTATATCTCGTAACGATTTTTTTGATATTTTTTCGCATTTTGGATTATATTATCGAAGTTTTCATACGGATCCCTAACGTTTTTGAAAATCTTCTATAGCCTGTGTTCATCAGGGATAATGGTGGATTCTCATGGTGAAAGAATTTTTCAAATTCGATCCAGTACTTTCAGAGCCTATTCAGTGCAAACAAACAATCAATCAAATCTCTTTATTATATTTGTTTAGAATACACAGATTCTAACGCTTATTCTGAAAGCCGAATTTATCTATATCATCTATGATATATATTACATATTACAAAGTTACGAACAGTTGACATAACTAGCTACTTGGACTTTGCTCAGCCGTCATACAAAGATTATTGACTATTGACAAGTTTATCTTATGAACTCGTCGTCTATTTCGAAACGGAGCATGCTCAATTCATTATCGTTGCGAGTGATTTATTACTTTTGATTCGCAGGGCACGAAAGTCAACGAAGCGAGGAAACTGATCGCGGAGTCGGGCCTCAGGATCGTGCCTCGTGATGACCTCGACGAGGCCGCCGCCCTTGTAGTGCAGCTGTCGGAAATTGTCGGGCTGGCCAAGAAGGCAGGCGTTGAGGTTAGATTCGACATCCCGAAATACATGTACGGCAGCCATTAAACAGTATTCTCACCATCATTCATTAGTACATATTGCGATATTTAACTTGAATAGCCTACTGTATTTTTCGAATTTATATGTATTGCACTATATAACTCTCATCACATATGTAATAGCACTTTACGTCCGAGATGTATTCTGCTTAGATCATCCAACCTATGTATAATATAGATAGGTATAAAATGTTACGATAATTAATTGTTCTTCTATGATATCGTATATGAACGAAGTGTTGCGAATTTTTTAAAGTTCCATTCAAGTATAGCAGTATCAATATTGTTTAATTAAAATATAATATTCGCGTAATTTATTGATTACAATAAATACGTACCGGAAAATATTGTATACCAATTGAGTTGGATATCTACAACGTAGGTATGTAGTTAAGTTAAAAGTCATGTTACTATTTATTGAATACCATCTAGTATAAGTGACCATATTAGTAGTTGTTGACTATGTAATTTAGTTCAAATAATTTAATTAACAATTTATAAATCGAATATTATGAAGCTGCATTCCATGAATAATATTACATTAAAATGTTATAGTGATGCCTGGAAATGCAGCTAATTGTTATAAGTGTTGGTGTTAATTCGTTATGGCTTACGATGTAATTTTTAGGCCTAATTTAACCATACCATGTTTGTTTACGCTAAATCAGGCATTAGCTAATGGGTCTTTAAAAATAACAGTGCTGTTAAATCAGTCTACGTTCTATGAAGTTAACTGAATTAATCATCCATTAACAGTTGGTGGGACACTCGGTTCAGTTAACAGTCCGTTAAAAGGATTAACAAGGCGTCAAATAAATAACAGAGTATGGTGAAACTAGGCCTTAGCGAGTTATTCCGCAATATTGATGTATGTTGTATAATGTACATTTCATTTGAAATATTTATTTTTTGAAGGAACCTCCTAACGGAGCCTTAACGTGTATCTGCGCAATAAATCGAAGTATTTTATACATTAACTTAATGTATATTTATTTCTTTGTATATAGCAAACATTTGTATTAAGTTGATGTATTCAGTTGATTTAAATAGATTATCTCGTTAAAGTACAATATTTATGAGTAAACTCCGTTAAAATGTAAGTATTTATTTGTTCTGGCTTCTTTTGAAGAATCACCGTAATACATTTAACTTAGATCTGAAATGTAGTTTTATTTTGAATTATCCTGTACACCTTTAATATGCCTACAATAATCATAATAAAGTATCTTTACCATTTTTATATCACAGACAATTTAGTACTAAAATAGAATTTGGATATATTAAATTACCGAACTAATTTGACCTAGTACTTCATCTCGTCTATGCTCTGGCAACCAATGTAGAATTATTTAGTAGTGTATGCGCTGCGCTTTCCAAACGAAACGTAGTTCTGTATTTTTTTAAACCTGTTGGTTTAGCCACCCTAAGCTCAACTGTTTTGTCAGTACTAATATTATGAATGCGAAAGTAACTCTGTCTGTCTGTCACGCTTTCACGCAAAACTACTGGACCGATTTGAATGAAATTTGGTATGGAGATAGTTTGAGACCCAGGAAAAACAGATAGTTTTTATCCGACTGCGCAAAAAGGGGTTAATGTTTTCGCGCGATAACCGACATACGCGCGGGCGGAGCCGCGCCCGGAAAGCTAGTTTACTATAAATGGAAACGAAAAGAGATGAACGACATCTCCCGAGTCGTAATACGATTGGCAATATGGCTGATAAAAAGGTTAAGCAACAAAATTAAGATATCTACTTCGCCATATACCCCTAGAGTAACATCAGAGTGAGGAAACTGAATAACTGCGACTTCACACATACACATAACTACGGATATAATGTATAGGTAAGGACGGATCATTGTCCCCACTCCACTGGCGGGGATTATCGGCGTAGGACGTCTCAGGCGGAAGTCCTCTTGCGGCGTGTATCAGGGTTTTTGATATCAGTTAAATTAGAATATAGGTAAAAAAAATATTAATTTATAAAATGATAACAATATTATTGTCTATGCAGGTTGTTAAAGTTTATTACATGTTTAATATTGTGAAACTACACATCGCCTTATATTACATAAATTTCATAAGTTACAATTGTAACACTTTGTTATAATAATTGTTTGATACAATTATTTTTAAATATGGTGTTTTAATAAAGAGTTTATTCTATCTAAATTTCTACAAATGTTATTTCAAACTTTTATGGTCATTTACATTATTAGTAATTCCAAGGGGATCATAGAAAATAAAAATCACGGACTTTATCCGTTAAGCGAAATTATTAATAAAATAATATTATAAATGCGAAAGTAACTCTGTCGGTCTGTATGTTACGCTTTCACGCCAAAACTACTGGACTGATTTGAATGAAATTTGGTATGGAAATAGTTTGAGACCCGGGAAAAAACATAGGATAGTTTTTATCCAACTGCGCAAAAAGAGGTTAATGTTTTTGCGCGATAACCGACACGCGCGGGCGGAGCCGCGCCCGGAAAGCAAGTCATTAATAATTCTATATGTTAGAGTTAAAGTATGACATTGCCAATTTGGACTGAAAAAATGAAATAAGTTTTTTTTTAATTTAACATATTTATTTAATCAAAATAATTACCATTATTATCTGTACATTGCTGCCATCTAATAGGAAGGTTATTTATGCCTTAGTGATAGAACTATGGTGATCTAGATTCGACAAACTGTGTGAAAGCATTTTCTACTGTATCCTGTGAAGAAAACTTTTTATCACGTAGAAAATTTACTAAATCAAGGTCTGGCGAATACGGAGGGTGACGAATGGTTTCTATTTGCAGTTCCAAACGGTTTCTCGTACTGTATGAGGTCTCGCGTTATCATATATGTTTATAGCAATAATGGTGAACATCAATTCATGAGTCGGCTGTTTCACTGCTAATTCTGCTATCATTGTTCACAGTAGACATCTGCCGTTATTGCTTGACCAAATCGGAGAAAGCTATAGTGAATAACACCATGCTGAGACCACCAAACAGTTACCATTACCATTTTAAGGGGGGGGGGGGTCCCAAGAACTGTTCAGTGCACCTGCAGCTGAACTTCGGCCATCAGACGTCCCGACAGAACGAGATGTTTCATCAATTTCATGTCCATGTCTGAAAAATCACAAACGTGTGATATCATGATATTTTCCGCCTTGCACTGCCACTATGTGGGACCGGCTGCCATGTGAAGTATTTCCAAACCGATACTGCAATAAGGCTGCAGGTGCTGAATTTTCTCAGGAAGAACAATGTCATCAGCAAACAAATTTTGGCGTGGTGGTGGGGCATTTCTAGAATACAGGCCTGGCTAGATCCATCATGTCATCCGGGTTTGAATCCTAGCCCCAGTAGAAGAGTTACCTGTTGTCGTTATTGTGTTCCCCCGTGGGGTGCCGGGTTAGAATTGCACCTCCCCATTTCTTCCCGTGTGGGTGTCGTAAACGTCTACTAAGGGAAAATACTAGAAGGTGGGCAGCAGCGCCTTCTTAGGAACTATGTCATCTTGCACTGCGATCCCCACGCCGCCTGCCATATACAGACCACCCCCAAATAGAAAATCGCCAAGCACCTAACCTAAATATGAAATCACAACTGAAAAATGCGACCGCATCTGTCATTTTGACATCTGTCACATATATTCCTATTTCTAGTTAATATATAGGTCGAAAGTAAGTGATATCATTACTGAAAAGTACATGTCATACTTTTAACTGGCAGTATGAAAGGTTTCAAATCGAAGATTTGTTTTAAAGTTCTTAAATTGATGCAGCTTTGACAGCTGTTATTGTTGTATCTTGGTTTATGGTTATTATAATAAAGCAACTAGAGTCCCAAAAATATTAAGTCAAGGACAGCACTGCCAACTGTTACAGACAAAATTTATTACGTAAAATAAAAATGTATACCTACTGATTTTATTAAATTAAATTTCTTACACTTATATTATAAACAGGGAAAATTTTTATATTTGTATGCAACGAATAAACTTAAAACTACTGGACCAATTTGAAAAATTCATCATTACAAATTTACATTATTCCTATACAATATATAGGGCTATAGAATATTTTAAAAAATTTGAGATTTTTGAATATTTGTGCAGGCTGGGACTGGCCGCTATTTATTAATATATTCACACTAAGTAGTTTTTTCACTAGAGTGTACATATTGATAAGTGGAACACGGGTCCATCCCCATGACTTCGTGCTCCGTCCATGTCCATGATTTTGAGTGTACGGCACGGGGTCGTACACTCAAAATCGACTGTTTCCGCGCTGTCGTTATGTGTTCACTCTGGTGTAGTGTGTTATGTCTGTACTTAGCAGAATTCATTCAATATTCAAATTTGAATATTGAACAAGTATTTGATATGCACATAATAAAAAACCTGTCGCCGTTTATAATTCGCAGGTATCGTTCCGTTACATAAAGAAAGCTGGCGACGGCGACGGCGGTGGTGGTGGTAAGAAAGTCTTATGTCCTGGGTCCGGCAGAAAACGACGCACTCCACGCTGCCCCCGTAAATAATGTTTCACAGCGATATAAATTTTTTATCCCATTATCAGATCGGAAATTTTTTTGCTATAGTCAGTTTTAGTGACTGGAAAATAGATATTACAGTTGAAACCAAGCAGTTATTTTGACTTCTAATCAATAATTCAATATTTAGTTTGTTCTATCTTGTCACTTTCTGTTAGGTCTTTGTGTCGACAAAAAAATTACTTAGTTACGTGTCGTTTACAATTTAAAAAATTTGGACAAAAATATCCCTCCAAAGAAAGCATAGCTTAAAAAATGAGACTATATAAACATGTAATAAATTATTACATTTACGAACTTTTAAATTCTTACCGTTATATCATAGATTTAGGGGGTTATCTGTGAAAATTAGTTACTCTTTTAGTTATTATTATGGAATGATCTTGTAATTTAAATAAGTAGGTATATTTAACAGTGACTTAATTGACTGAAGGTACGTCCAAACTAACGGCCATTTGCTATTCAGCTGCGCTATATGGTGAGAATCGTTTATTTTATTCCCTATTTTTATTATTATTCAGGTCCCTTAAAAATACTATGAACTATATACAACACTACAGCTACTACAATAAAAGTATTTAGACACCTATAAGTCATAGCAGACTCATAGGCAGTCCAAATGCTCCAGCCCACTCCCAGTTGGCAGCGTGCCCAGCATGCTGGCAGCATTGCCCCGTTGAATTGCAATGCTTATTAAAATGATACCCTTTTTAAAAATATAAATACAAAAAACTGATCACCACCGCAGACGCAGCTCATCTCCTTAGTTTGGGCGTACTTTAAAAAAAATATAAAGAAAAAAATTTGTTATTTTTTTTGCAAATTGGTTTTGATATGTAGATGTTTTTGAAATTTACTTGTAGGTAAGGACACATTTTCTATTTTGTATGTTGTTTATTGTGGTTGTAAAAATAATGAGAGCTCAATATGTGATAAATCATTTTTAATAAACTGTACATTATGATTACATAATATAATATATTGTTATTATTTAACTTTAAATATAGTTAGACTTAATGGACATGGTTGACTCTGGATCATGAAAATAACGTAACTAAAGCATAGAGCTCGATCTAATAATAACAATTAATAATATAACGTATAACTAAATTGTTCAAATCAACAATTGCACTGAGATAGCATGAGTAACGTGACAAGACAAGAAATATTAATTTAATAGAAGGTACATATATAACTTTACACTATACGACTTCTTTGCTAGGTGTGGAAATACCTAAAGCTTCTTCATACCCAACTTTAGTTTCGTGTTTATCTGGAAAAGGCAGAAATTATACACAAATTAAATGTACTATTTCGACAATAACATCATCAATCTAGCTTTTGGAGTATAAATATTTTGAAGCACTGATGGCTCAGTGGCATTGGCTATGGACTGTCGCGCAGCAGGTCTATATGGTCGAATCCCGCCGCGGGGCTTGAGCTTCACTGCATGGTGGAAGGGCATTTTGCGAATGCCCGCCTGGCTAGCGACCACCCTCAAGTAGAAAATATGTCCCCAAGCACCTAACGGTGTGTTCCGGCAGCAGTCCTTGAGAGCCAGTGAAATTACAGGCACATGAGACTTAACAACTATGTCTCAAGGTGGCGGGCGCAGGGCAATTCGTGACTTGTGACGAAATACACCTGTTATAGGCAGAGGTTAGTCCACTTAACATCAGGTGGGCCTCGAGCTTATTCCATTAATACCATAAAATAAAAAAAATTCAAACTTCGAATTTGATTCCACCTATTTCCGAGTTTACTATAAAAATAGAAAAGCTCCTTAGGCTGTGAAAAGAAATTAAATGATAATTCATATCCTGATTATGGCTGATATCAAATCTACATAATTTTTGCAAGTTTTACTGTTTAAAAAAAAACCAGGTGTTTGATAAAGTGATAGATGACTAGGTGTGCAAATCTGATCCTTAGACAACATGAAATTATGTGACTAGATCACAGAATTGTGATATGAAGCCTGAAATGGGCAGCTAAGCTTACACGTGACAAGGTTTTCAACTGTTCATATTTGCAAAATCTACCTTTCTTCATTACAAAATCAAAAGAGCAAAAATTATAGTCATGTGCGGGATTCGAACCCGCGCCATCCACCCCTATAGCCGGGGTATGCTCTGACTGCTAAGCTAACATGGCATATGACTCATAACTATAATTTTTCCTCTAGTGCTAAACGATCGTATGGGGATGTTATCAGTACTAATATTATAAATGCGAAAGTAACTCTGTCTGTCTGTCTGTCTGTTACGCTTTCACGCCAAAACTACTGGACCGATTTGAATGAAATTTGGTATGGAGATAGTTTGAGACCCGGGAAAAAACATAGGATAGTTTTTATCCGACCTCGCAAAAAGAGGTTAATGTTTTGACGCGATAACCGACATACGCGCGGGCGGAGCCGCGCCCGGAAAGCTAGTTATATATATGTACCTTTTTTCGTTGATTTTTTCTTCTTAGAGTCTTTATCTTCTGACTTCTTCTTCGACTTCTTATGTTTATCAGTCTTTGTAGTCTTCGCCTCATCGGGTATCACGTCACTGTCCAATGGTTCACTTTTTTTAGACTTTTTCTTGCCGTTAGAGTTAGTAACTAGTGTATCATTATCGTCTTCGGTCTTAGCCAGTTCTGGTAAAATTAAATCAATTTTTAATTCACTTTGTTTTGATTTCTTTTCTTTTTTTTTCTTGGAAGGTTTATCGTCAGTTCCCTTTGCGGTGGATTTCTTCTTCGATGTCTTGGGTTTTTCTAGGAAACCGGCGGCGTCGGGAGCGGGGTATTGGCTAATTCTAGAAGTGAGCAATTCGTCTTCGCGTAGGGGTCTGAAAATTGTACGACATATTTTTATTACAAGTGTATAATTAACTAGAGCCCGCAACTTTTACCGCAAATATTTCATTGACATCTAGTTATTCCAAATTTCAAACACAGAAAAAAGCAATATCTACTAGCTCTCGCCTATGCGTTTGTTATGTAACAGAAAAATGGTAAAAATAACTATTTAGAAAAGTCCGACATCCACCGTTGAAAAGTACGAAATACGCAATTTCGTTCACTTGGATGCAATAATTTTCCAGTTATTTTGATTTAAAAACCAAACCAGTAAGGTTTTGTTCTTTAATTAAATAAATAAAAATTTCCTCAACTGAATTGCAAACCTCCTGTTTTATTTAAAAGGATATACAGATTAACTGTAACTCAAATGTTGAGGAGGTTTGAGAAAGCAGTTAATCGTGTGGTGTCAGTTCGCGTTGAAGCTACAATTAAGAAGGTAGATAGTATCTTACTGATCTAGGTCGAGATCGAGCGCCCGGTGCGGGTCGTCGGGCGGCGGCGGGGGCTCCTCGTCGGAGGGCGCAGCACCCTCGGGCATCTCTCCGCCTTCTTCCACCATCGGCCGCGCTACTACTTCCTCTGCAATATCACCATTATTCAATTAATAAAATCAACGTAATGAAAAATTTTAACCACAATTCGAACCCGAGATCATCCTTCCCTCAGGCCAGAACATGCTCTGCCAATTTGTGCTACCGTCGTAGGTGAGTCATAGTTCTAACTTATTTTCTTGTTGTTTAAGTGTCTTAAAGGGACGGAACAATAGTCAAGTGGATTGGACTTTTTCCTAGCTTGGCAGGCGAGCAAGCGTTAAAGCAAAAAGTACAATATTACAATCATCATTCAATCATTTGTTTTTTTGTTGTTTTTTTTTTTATGTAATGAAGTGATGAGACGTACAAGTCGTCCACCTGTTGGTAAGCGTCGCGACTATTTCAGTTGCACAGTCACCATTCTCGTTCTGGGTGACCTTACTTGGCGCTCATCACTCCGAGATGTTTTGTTATTGTCTCGTTCGCCCAGTAATTTCACTTGCTACGGTACCCTTCACACCTGCAGTGTTTGAACACTAATGCTGAGGCAGAATAGACACTGCAGTGGTTTCCGCCAAGACGGAAACGGAATGTTAAATAAACCAAGAAACTATTTAAAAAGCAAGCTATTTTTTTGTTGTATATACATATTTAGGGTTATCGGTAAAATGCTAACAACCTCTTAGGGTTGACTTCTGCTAGTCTTATCAAAAATTCTGAGTTTTTTTTATCAAACAAATTATTGGAGTACCAATTTTTTTTATGCCCAAGGCGGGAATCGAACCCTCGTCCTTCGATATCGCATCGGATGCTTAATACCATCTCAGCCACCTGGGACTTGGCATTTCTGCCGAAATTTTGTGCTCCAATTGTATTACTTTAACCGTCATGGGGGACGGTGCGCGGCATCAACCAGAATATCTGATCGAAAGAAGTGATTTTTCAAATACTTAACTCTCGCTATGATGTTTACCCTACTATATTTCTAAATATAATTACAAGCACTATCGCGTTTGCGTGCTAAGCGAAAATCATATCAAACAAATTATGTACTCCAATAATTTGTTTGATATGATTATAGCTTAGTACGCGATAGTGCTTGTCTAGAATCATATTTAGAAATATTTTTTTTTGTTTTGAAAAAAAAAAAACATTAAAAAAATATGCACTTGTGCTTTAAATAAGCTTAATAAGCACTGGAGCATAATAAAACCGTTTCAGTCCGCTTACACCGGTCATAAACAAGAACTAAGGCGAGGGCGTTATTTTGAATCTAAAGTGATGGAATAATCCTTCGCCCTGCTATATTATAAAAAGTTAGTTAATGCTCACCTTCGCTGTCCGACTCTGTGGAATGCTTGTCCTTTTTGCTCTTTCGCTTTTTTGTTTGTCTCTTCTCTTTCTTCTTTTTAGTGGAGTTCTCCCGTATATATTTATCAGATCTCTTGGCTGGAACAAAGAACACTTTATATTCATTTATTTCAAAATCCAGCATAAATTACACAACATAATTATAAAAAAAAAAAACTATACCAGATAACGTAATTATGATTTTTGCAGAAATATTTAGATACATTCTGATTTATATTGAGTAATACTTATTTTACAATAAGTTTTCCTGTTACCAGTAGGTGGCAATAGGCTCCGTATTATTACACATTACTGTCAAAATGTAATTATGTAATTACTTGATTATAATTCCCGACACACATTTTAGCGAATAACATACAAAACAATTTCCACATTAAAGTTATTTAGACCGAAGTAGCAGCAGCCGGCAGTTTTACTGTCAAGCAATTTTAAACTTTACCTCTATCACTATAATATATAATATAGGATGAAAGACTTGATGGTGATGAGACGCGAGCGGCTGCGCGGCGCCCCTTAGGGTGCCAGGTTAGAATTGTACCTCCCCATATCATCCCGTGGGTGTCGTAAGAGGCGACTAAGGGAAATATACTGGTGGGCAGCAGCGCCTTCTTAAGAACTGCCATCTTACACCGCGATCCCCAAGACGCCTGCCAAGCGTGGGGACTATGGCAAATGCGCCCTTAATAGGGGAGGCTGTGTTCAGCAGTGGACGATCTGGCTGTTACAGTACAGTACATAAAAAAACTACTTCTAAGTAGAGGATAATTGAAGGGGAAGCTGAGGGAAAGAATGGGCAGAGTAAGTAGAATACCTTACTCGCGTAGACTAGAGTAGAGCATTACACATTAGGCTCACAGGGGAGCTCTTTACGACCTTATTAAGCGAAACGTTGCGTCCAACAGAGCTTATAACCGAAATCAACAAGTTAGATTTTTTTATAATGATTATCATTTGTCGTCGCTCGTCGTGGGTTAAGGGTTGAGAGTTTGGGAGTTGATGATACTATGTTTAAATGTGTTTAATACCGGATTTAAGTTATTAATACTTTCTCATTTACAAATTATTAGAGCACAACATTTTTCACAAAACCTCGTCCTCCGATTTCTATGCGAGCCTAAACCAGTCGGCTACGGGAACAAGCTTGTGCTTACTTTTATTATTTTTAACGGTCATGTCCCCAATGTCTGTGCGGCTACCAACTAGATTGAATTCCTTTGTTTACAATATTTGATAGGCTTGTCTTCGGCTTGTTGGTATTGATGTGGCCGAAGATGGTTAACAGGTGGCTTTGACTGGCAAGTTAACATATAGCAACCGGGCTTAACAGCTTTTCTAGAAAGTCATACTTCTGTATTACCTTTAAGGCAGGTTCCATTAAATCAACTTGGTTTAGCAGCTGTTTTTAATGCCAAGCCAACCAAAGCCAAAGGCACGAAAGTGTTAAAATAGGTTAAATAATGAATTTTAAGTGTAACCTTCCGACTAAACTAGCTATCCATCATTGAAATGAAGAGCAGGCAATTTTACTCCACTTTTAGTCGAGCAATACGCCAGGCAAAATACAGCATCGGAGAACTTCAAAACACTTGCTTATCTAACAACTAGGGAAATACAGAAAATATTCATAACATTTTGTAAACACGCAGCACCCCTTAGGAAAAGTTTTCCCAATTGTGTCCGTGTCTTGTCCTAACAACAAACACACTTAATATGTACATGTGTATCTTTTTTGTTGTCAGAGATGAAGATGATAGTCTACTGATCCGATCATGGATGAGTTAGGTAGATGATGTGATCAGTTTATCCTACTCACTGTGCACTTGCAATGGGACTTCAAGCGCTATTTCGGCAACTGGAATGTCCTCTTGTTGGTATGAGCGCGGCGAGTCGTCCTTCAGGTAGTGAGGGTTGTTCGCTTGCTCTTGTCTTCGCGCCTCCCTCAACTAAAGACACAAAACAAGAATTAATGTAGATCAAAAAAATATGTAATCTAAAAATTACGTTTTTATGAGTCTGGAAACGAATAAAACTAATCGGGAAATGCCTATAAAACTAAAGTGATAGTAGTAGTAGTCTTTGACCACTATCTCACCTGAAGTTAAGTGATGAAGTGGTCGAAAATGTTGTTCAGGCCACACTAGAATTACTGGCTATCATGGACAGCTGCCGGAACACGCCGTTAGGTGATAGGCGACAGATTTTCTACTTTTGAAAATAGGAACGACAAATCAAACTATGCTACGAGCGCTTCAAAAAGTTCAGTTGTTTAGTCAATAATGCATTGTCATCCAGTTCTGAGCTACCTTAAAATTTTCTGTAGTACACTAACAACGTTTATTTAGTTTGTGGTGCATAACAGAATTTTGGTAAATTTCCGTGGCGATTCGTTTAGGGTCTACCCTCGCATCCGCCGTACAATACCGAAAAACTTTTCGCGAGTTATTTGCACAGGCCGGCGCGGCATGACTGATTAAGGTTTTCAGAAAAAATAGCAGGAAACTAAAGTTAATATTTTTTAGCGGTTATTCGCTTACAAAATTACAGCAAAATAAAAATTTCAATTACGAGTGGAATGCAAACCTAAAAGACGATAGAAGCATTAATAAAAGTGATATGTATGTGAAATTATAAGTCATAGGTTGCCGTATGAAATGTATAATTAAAAGACCATTTTACACAATTGTTTTGCTTGATTTCAAGGCCAATTAGCGTATATTAGTACATTACTGCAGCGGCCAGCAAAGGAGGCATTGATGGACGAACTTGTAAATGTGGGCCGAGGCGAAGCCGAGGCACACATACGTAAGTCCATCAATGCCTAGTTGTGGCCAAGGCTTATATAGTGCTTTTCTCAAATAATGCGCGGAAATTAAAACAAAGTAGTACCTAGGCAGATTTTTTTAATTGAAGATACAGTTGTTAAATGATAAGGATTTCAATTTTCTTTCATTCTTCCATTGAATAAAATTTTCATAGGTTTTCAAATATATTTTTTTCGATTTTGGCGGTAACAAGTTGTATATTATGGCTCTTGCCGGCTCTTGAATTTCAGGTGGCGTTCAATTAAGTTCATCACACTCATTGTCTTCACTTGAACTCATTTTGTCGAAACAATTACTTTTCAAAATCAATTAACTATCAACAAACAACAATAAAATTGCTCGCGTTAAAGTGTTCCTTTGTTTTTTTTTTTCAATAAACAGCGTTCTATTTGCAAGCCAGATCAAAATTTAAATAAATCTTTGATAAGTTACCTCCTTGGTTGCCATGCTTCGAAGTAAAAGATCGTTCCATTTTTAAATTACATGACAGATATGAGTTTACTATGCAATTTATTTGGCCGCTAGACACGACAGATATAGATTTTCATACATTTTTTGCCGGCCGCTGTGCGCATGTATTTGGCCAGTACAGCAATTTCGATTTATCTCGAAGAAGGTTGTCAAAATAATGCTCACATTTCCAAGCATGTTTGAGAAAATTATATATATAGTGTTACCATCTCTAGTTCCTGCGGCGTGAACTGCGCGGTGGGACGCGGGTCATGCGCCGGCGGCGCGAACACTGCGCCCGCGCTCTCTCCCTCGCCTTCAGAACTGGAGCTGTCGTCAGACGACCAGTGGTCGTGCGACAACCATTGCTCCAAGTTCAGACTATTAAAAAAAAAACAAAAGAAATACATAAAAAAAATATTTAATTGTTAATATATAACAAAAATCTTGGAATTAGTTATTATAGTGTTCCCTACTTCAATAAACACAGATGAAGATAGTCGATATGTAGATGCATCTGAAAGTGTTATCTGTGTTTCACCTCTGTATATAAATATCACCTGTGTACTGTTCGTTTTCCAGTTTGATGTTATCTGTGCACTTCATCTGTCAGGAATGTTGAGTTGTCAAGTCATAGAGTTTGAAATTTCTTACTGGCTTTACGCATTATCGCAACAAAAGTTAAATTATATGAAATTTTTTTTTTCCAGAACACTTGTTTCAGAAAACAATAAATATAATATATATAAATGAGGATTTAATGTTCGCATTCGCACGGGCAATTACGAGTATAGATTGAGATGTAAGCCATCCTATCTTTCAATTAGGATCAAATTGCACACGGTGTTCAGTGGTTTCTAACGTGACAATTATTTTTTATATATAAAGATTGTGGCATGCACTCAATTGTATTTACTCGATATGTGTGTTTTATGAGTGTTCGCATCATTATATTGTAATTATAATCAGCGGAAACCTACTTTTCTGCTGATATTTCTGTAGGATTTCTGTATATATTTAAGTCGCCATTATTGATATGTTTAGCTGTTAGTTTTCTATATAATTAAATAATATAAAAAATCAAATCAATAAAAATGATCACATGACAAGTACTCACTCTGCAGGCATAGGCACTTTCTTCTGCGCTTTAGGCGCAACCGGCTTCAATTCTCCCTCGAACAAGTCCGCTAACTCTTCGATGAGACCACTACTGAAGCCCTGGACAGGCTTCTCGCCATTTAACACCTCTTCCGTTGATTCTTTCTCCAGACCGTTACTGAAAAGAAAGCAAATATTATTTAGCTGCTATTAGTTTTTGGTAAATAATGACTTAGGAAAAATAATGCGTCTAATAAGCATTACACCATTGCTAACCTCGGCGTAATAGTCGGATTGAGATAGACATAAAGCCGGTGCTAGGTTTGTGTATTGGAGTGTCAGCTTCAGATTTATTTATTTTTTAAGATTTATTTAGGGCATATTATCCTGTATATCGACGAAAAGCACCGAGCTTCAGGTTTGTTTTATAATACGCGACGTCCTAGCGGGAATCTTCATTTCTCGCGATAACATTTTTTGCTTCCTAATGGGATTTCGATGAATTCTGGTTTTAACAGCATTTACAGCCATTCTAGTTCTATCAATACGCGCGATATTTTATTGTCTTCGATAGAGAAGTGTTATTGCATCTTTTGATAGTAAGATATACGAACATACGGTTGATACCAAACTTTTGGAGTGTCTGGAATATGACCGACGCCTCCTTACCCACCGTATCGTAGGGTGATCACTTCCTTACTTGAGGTGTTAGGTCCAGAATTAAGCTTAATACCGATTGATCTCGTCATTATCTAGGGTTGATGATGCCGAAATTTCAAAAAGATAATTAAGTTGAAAGTTATGAGCCTCGAAAACTTTATATGAAAATGTTTCGAGACCCATAACTCTGTTAATTATCTTATTAAAAAAACGTTACGTCACAAGCCTAGATAATAAAGAAATCAATCGATATCATGCTTTGTGGACCTAAATCCTCAAATAAGGGAGTGATAACCCTACAACGTTTGTATGGAGAACTGACCGGCCAGTACACCCCACCCCATTTCATATTATAATTTGATAACGAACACGAAACATGTGAAATGGCGCAAAATAGAAGAAAAATATTTTTTTTTTTTTGCTTTTTTGAGAGCCAGTAATTTTAGATTAGTCTGAACAACATCTTCGACCACATCATCACTTACCATCAGATGAGATACTGGTCAAAGGCTTACCAGTCAGGAGAAAAAAAAACACGTTCCAAATTTCAAATAATCAAAGAGTTGAAAACATATTGAATTTGTGAGGTATACGTAATTTTAATACTTTTTCTTGTTTTTGGGGCAATTTTTCATGAAAATACGAGCATTAATATTTATACTCCCGAACAACATGATCATATATTGCTATAGTTAACAAATCTACCTACAAACGCGATAAAGCTGTATAAATGTTGAATGTACTGCTATAGACGTCAGTTCACACGTATTCTATCAATTAATTTCATTAAAATACAACACATTAAGCAATTATAATTATAAACTGTATTATACTAATTACCTATGATCATGGTCCACGTGATCCACTAAGGGCATCGTGGACACCGGCACAGAGTCTTCCGGTAACAGATCATCATCGGCGTTCAGCTTCCTCAGAACGAGCGATAACAAGGCGGAGGCGTTGTGGGCGCGTTCTTGCACTTCCATGTCTTCACTGCACAGCAAAGGACGCACGCCAGCGATGGCTTCTCGGAGAACCTTCAAATAAGAAAATAGAACTTGAAATTTTAAAATTTCAAGTTGACTAACAAATTCACCAATGAGTAATCGAGCCACGTTCCCAAGGTTTCTTTTAACTCATTACTCATTTCATCATCATAGGAGACGATGCAGCCTTCCATTGTAGAGTAATGAAAAGCTTCATCGTGTCCTATAATCATAAAGCTTATTTGAGTTATTAGCAACTTGGAAAGGTGTCACACTGGATGCGTGATGCGTCTTGCGGTTTGTCTAGTTAACGCCCGAGACTTTTCTTGTTAATTTTACCAGAGATATTCTAGAGAATAATCGATGAGCGTTGAATCTCATGCAATGATCGCAGTCATAGGTTTAGTTTTTTAATTTGTTTGTATTCTAAATATGAACTGGATTTCATAGATACTTTCCGTAAAACTCGGCGAAAATAAGACATTGCTGAAACAAAACCTAGTGCATCACAGAAAAAAAAATGTGGTCGTTATTATTAATTAATGAAAAACATCGAATAATGAAGTATGTCTAATTTTTTAATTACATTTATTAATTAAAAAACGACATTTAAAATAAAAATGCTTTTTATAACTTACATTTCTAAAAATCATCGAAAAAATATAAACGTCTAAAAGACGAATGTTGAGGAATAGTATATCTATCATGTATGTTTATGAATCTAGGGTTAAACTGTGGGTGCCTGTGGGCAAATCAATGAGAGCTCGCTCGTTAAATTTCGGTGTGTGAGCGGATTGGGAGCGGCATAGTTGCGGCCGTTAATGATATGTCCATACGAAGTAATCTAGTTTAAATAAAGCTGTGCAATATGATCTGGTACTTCATTGTTGCTAAAAAATTCGCTTTGTTACATCACAGCCCCGTGGGGTGCCGGGTCAGAATTAAACCTGCTCATAACAACCCATGGGTGTCGTAAGAGGCGACTAAGGGAAAAATACTGGAAGGTGGACAGCAGCGCCTTCTAATGAACTGCCTAGTTACACTGCGATCCCCAAGCCGCCAAGCGTGGGGATTATGGCAAACACCCCCTTAATAGGGGAGGCTGTGTTCAGCAGTGGACGATCCGGCTGTTACAGTTACATCACAAGTGGAAGTTCATACTGTGTTCTTACTGGCAATATGAACTCGTATGTGCGTGTACTGACCGATATAGCCGCGTTGACGTCTCCCCTCCGTTCGTAGTTAGCGAGCAGTTTGACAGTGAGCTTTAGAGCCGCGTGGACGCAGACCGCACGCGCGCGCATGTGAGCACCGCCCACTCCGCCGCACACCATCAGCGGAGATATCGCCTCGCGCATCACTTCCTCTTCTCTGAAAACAAAACGTTACTTCGTTATATTTCACTTCCCATGCTCGTAATAGTACATTATACATCGAGGGGAGAAAACGATCTATTTCTGTCCGAGAGTATGTTTAAGCCCGACTTGCAGCGGAGGGCTTAGAGGAAAGTCAAGAACAGAGGTAGAACTTTCTCCCGAGTGATACATAGTGCTTTACTACCTACGAGGAAAATAAAATCATTAGGTACCTATAAGTATTTTCGTATTTGTCCCATAAAAAAACTTACTTCTCCGGAAGTAAGTTTTTTATGACTTCTTGAGCTATATTTTTTATTTCTGGTGGCGCCGTTATTATAAAATCGTCACTTTCAATATCAGATGATATTATGATAAATATTAAGGGCCTGTTTCAGAATGTATGAGAAAGTCCCGGTTATACTACCCAGAACATATTTACTAAACAAAACACTATCATTGCGTTTCACAGTCATCGATTTAGCCGATCCATCGGTTAAAGCTTGAAACGCGCTGCATGTTAACTGTCATTTTTATCATTCAGTCGTTTTAAGTGTTGGATAGCAACCCGAAACTTTATTAGGACATTCTGAAACAGAGCCTTACAATATTTAAAAGCGTACCGATAAATTAACAATTTAGTAAAATATAATAATTAACAAAACAAATAAATTGTCGCGCTTTTTTTTGTAGTGCAAAGAAAGGTTAACAACCTCCTTTCATTAAAAATCGAGTACGAAAAATATCTCACCTCTTTTTTCTAATTATTTGATATAAATCCTTTATTGAAGTAAGTTCTGGAGCTGTATTTTTAATTCTGGTGACGTCATGGCGTCATCATTACAAAATCGTCTACTTTTACTATCAGATGATATTTTGGAAAATTATTTGAAATAATTAAAATCGTATTTTTTTGTTAGCCGCTAAAAATCAATTTAGCCTAGCAGGGCGTATGAATTTTCATACAATATTCCTTCACTGCTACGGAGGGAAGAAATGAAATTCCATATAACTTTTCCCGTCGCACATTTATAAGGGAGAAATGACGAATTTTATAACACGTTTTTGAACGAGCAATGAGACTCTTTCGGAGTGGGTGTGGTATAAAGTTTCTTTTTAATGTCCGTGGTAAGCGGTTCAACATTTCACGTTAGGCATAGACTTTGAAAAACTATTTAATCGATAGGTATTGTTAAAGAACCAAGTAGATCGTTTTACTAAAAATAGAACATTGTATCAGTTAATATTTTAAAGAAATATTACTTATAATACCACTGTTTCATCAATTAGCAGGTAAAATGGCTGTATTTGTGCACCTTTTTACAACCCACTATTTTAAGCGTATAATCATTAGCCATAAGTATATTACATACTATGTAAAATCTTTCTTTTTTATGCGCTATAGGCAATCTCACCTGATGGAAAGTGATGATGTGGCCGAAGATGTAGCATGCTTGCCTAGAAGATACCTATTCACTCTAGACTTAAAGGCTCCCAAATTATACTGTTCAGGAAACAAAGACGCGGGCTATGAGTTCCACTCCTTCTCTGTACGGAAGATAAATGTTGAAGCGAAACGCTTCGAACGAACTGGAGGAATGTCAACCATGAAAGGATGACGGCCATTAGAGCGCCTTGTAGTCCGCTGGTAAAAGGGGCATGGTGGAATCAACACGTGTAATTCCTGCGCACATTCTCCGAAATGTAAACGATAGAAAACCGATAGGCTAGCGACCCTGCGACTATGACCGAGACTCTGCATTTTGGACTCAACCAGCTTATCATCGTCTATAAGTCTTTTGGCTCGTCGGTCAACGGAGTCGAGAGCCTCCAGTTGGTATTTCGCGGATCCCTCCCAGAGGTGGCAGCAGTACTCCAGTTCGTAGCAGTAGACACGATCGGACTTGAGCTTGATATAAACTCACTAAATTGGCATCGCCCCAATCGGACACGGCCAACAAGCTAGAGTTTAATCGTCCAATCATCGCCTCTCTTTCAAATTGGACTTGAGCTTCACCAGCTCGTGCATCGGATATATATCTTTCGACAACAGTGCTATCGTCTGCGTACCCAAAGATACCGGGTTTGAGCAGGTCATTAATATGGACCAAAAAAGTGTCGCCGAAAGAAGTGACCCTTGAGGTACCCCGGCATTTATTGCCATTAGTTCAGATGAGCAGCCATCAACGACTACTCGTAACGAACGTTCCGTCAAGAAGTCTTTGATCCACGCACATAGCCTGGGAGGTAAACCATAAGCTGAAAGTTTACCAATAAGGCTATCGTGCCAAACCCTGTCAAAGGCCTTAGAAATACCCAGTGAGACTGCAAGTGCTTCACCATATTTTTCCAAGGCCTCGCTCCATATGTGGGTGGCATATACAAGAAGGTCTCCAGTTGACCGGTTCTGGCGAAACCCATATTGCCGGTCACTCAAGAGGTCATTCTCTTCAAGATAGCCAAGGAGCTTTTTGTTCAGCACAAGTCTTACGCCATTGTCTTACAAAGAATGGACGTGACTGAGATAGGCCAATAGTTGGCAGGGTCGGCACGACTTCCTTTTTTGGGCACGGGTTGCACGTTGGCATCCTTCCAAGCTTCCGGTACTTGCCCAGTCTCCATAGAAAGGCGAAAGAGGCGTGTCAGGATCGGAGTCAATTCAGGCGCACATGTCCTCAGAACTATGGCTGGTATGCCGTCGGGGCCACTAGCCTTGTTCACGTCTAAATTGCGTAGCGCTTTACGTACATCTATGTCGAATGCGGATTTCCGACATGGTCGACTCGCAGACAGGTAAAGTCGGAGGTACAGCACAACCAGCATCTAGACGTGAAGATTCCGCAAAGAGTGCAGCAAATAAGTTTGCTTTCTCCTTGGCGGTGTGAGCCAATGACCCATCAGGTTTTAGCATTGGAGGCAGTGAAGGACGGCAGAAGTTCGCTTCAACCGACTTAGCCAGGGACCAGAATACTTTACTCCCTGCGGGATAAGAAGCAAGTTTGGCCCCTATTCGGCTTATATGGTCGAAGCGAGCCTTCTTCAGAACCTTTTTGCAGGACCTGGCGGCTTTGTTAAAGGCTTTCTTCTTTACGCGAATATCCTTATCTTTGCAGTTTCGTGCTTCAGCCCAAGCAGTGTAGGCCACATGTTTTAACGTTTCTGCGCTAACACATTCAGCCCCGAACCAAGGGCGAGCTTTGCTAGACAGAGGCACGTCAGAGAATGGAATATAATATTCCATACCTTGACGTAGCACATCTACCACAGCATCTGCGCAAGCAGAGGGATCGCTGGAAGAAAAGCAAACTCGCCGCCAAGCATAAGATGCATAGAAAGAACGCATCCCATCCCAATCTGCTGACTTGTATCGCCATATCCGCCGGGTGTCCATAATCTGGGGTCTAGTGGGGAATGGACTGATACAGACTTCACCAGACAATGGTCGGAACTACCTAGTGGTGATGATACCGACACTGTGTAACGGTCTGTATCTTAATGTGACCAACATTTTCACCGTTATCGGGGATCAAATCTGCGTTATGCGGCTATCGCGCAGGACGTTTGATAGATGTCCGCATCCTCAACTGAGACCATTAAATGTAATTATTAATTAATTAGAGCGCGAAATGTACTCTTCAGACGAGATGGAAATCGTGCAGTTAAGTTTTGTAAATATGAAAAATGTGACTTTCCTCGTTATTGTTATTTTTAACTTCACGCAATTAAACATACAAATGAAATTTCAAGCACACTCACTGTCATAATTATAGAGCAGTGAACCTCAGATATTTTAAACTAGCTTTCCGGGCGCGGCTCCGCCCGCGCGTATGTCGGTTATCGCGCGAAAACATTAACCTCTTTTAGCGCAGTCGGATAAAAACTATCCTATGTTTTTTCCCGGGTCTCAAACTATCTCCATACCAAATTTCATTCAAATCGGTCCAGTAGTTTTGGCGTGAAAGCGTAACAGACAGACAGACAGACAGAGTTACTATCGCATTTATAATATTAGTACTGATAATAGAACTGAAGTACTGATTTGCAAAATTCTTTAAGATAATAATAACATGATCACTTTTTCATTTATAAAATGCCGCGACACGGTTAAACGCACTTTTTGTATTTTGTATATATTATAAAAGGACCTTTTTTTTTAATGTTATTGTAGCTCGAGGTCCACCTGATGTTAAGCGGAATAACCTCTGCCTATAACAGATGCATTTTCTTCACAAGTCACGAATTGCACTGCGCCTGTCACACCTTGAGACATAGTTGTTAAGTCTCATGTGCCTGTTATTTCTCTGACTTTCAAGGACTGCTGCTCGAACACACTGTTCGGTGCTTGGCGACAGATTTGTTACTTGAGGGTGGTCGCTAGCCAGGTGGGCATTCGCAAAATGCCCTTCCACCAAGCGGTGAAGCTCAAGCCCGCGGCGGGATTCGAACCATGGACCTGATGCGCGGCAGTCCATAGCCAATGCCACTGAGCCATCACTGCTTCAAAACCATTTATGATTATATTATACCCATATCTTAATGGAGTTAACTGACATCATAAAGATTTTTGGATAATTACATTTAATGGTCTCAGTTGAGGATGCGGACATCTATCAAACGTCCTGTGCGATAGCCGCATAACGCAGACTTGATCCCCGATAACGGCGAAAATGTTGCTCGCATATAATCCAGACCGTTACACAGTGTCGGTATCATCACCACTAGGTAGCTCCGACCATTGTCTGGTGAAGTCTGTATCAGTCCATTCCCCACTAGACCCCAGATCCTAAAGGCACCCGGCGGATATGGCGATACAAGTCAGCAGATTGGGATGGGATGCGTTCTTTCTATGCATCTTATCCTTGGCGGCGAGTTTTTTTTTATTATGTCCCTTCCAGACGCACGATTTTATCACGTGTTACTACGTACATTACTATATTTGTTTTTAGTAGGTCGATTTTCTATTAGAATACATGTGTACTTACACACTGCTCTTTCTAGTATATTTTGTATTAGGATGCTTAGTAACCTACACAGAATTGCGTTAATAACCCTGTCAACACCGCCACCTAACGGCTAATTTGAGAATTAGGACGACGGGTATCCGTTGCGGGTTGCGACACAACCTACACCCCCCATGAAGCACCTCCTCCTCTCATTAATCCAATATTTTCCTACGAACAAACGTCATCAGTAAATAATGCAATAAATAAAGTTATTCATTGGTATACAACTTCATCAGCCAGGTGGCACCAGACTCCATTACAGTAGAAATCAAGTAGACAGAACCCATTTGGGTTTACAGTATCAGAAACCTAGCTAGCCTACTTAGACGCACCCGGTAGCCTGATAGATGCCCGGACAACCCTATTAGACTGTATTCTCCTCCGATTGCGTTGTCGCCGAGAATCAGTATGGTGCTGTAGTGCGGAGGGAGAGGGGAACCTGTAGGTTTACATGCACACATTGAAGATAATCGCACTATATACACTAATATTATCGATATATCGTAGCTGTCTGGTAAAGCCTTTATTGGATAATTTCTGGTAGATATGGTTATTGATGACTTACGTGCAATACTCGGCGAGTACATAAGCAGCAGCGTAGAGTACTTCCCTGGAGGCGGGGCCGGGCGGCGCGGCAGCCGCTCGCGAGCAAATCGCCGCGCATTCCCGCGCGCAAAATGAACGCACCTCCGCAACCCGCGCGCCCACTTCCGTCAGCTGGCCCGCTATTATGCATCCTGGATCACAAGTTTCTATTATGAAAAATGGATAACTTTATAAGTTAAACATACTTTTATATAAGTAACAAAAAGCAGCACCTATTTAGCTTTTAAATTTCATAAATGTTTTGTTTTCTGTCAGAGTAGAAAGTAGTTGAGCCAAAAGCGAAATATGTAATGGGGGGGGGGGGCTGGGGGGGGGGTTAAATCTAGCCTGGTACTTATATTTTAAATTTATATTTAAAACACTAGTGCGGTAAGGTAAATAAAAAGCATTTAAAATAAATTTGAATGAAATTTGGTATGGAGATAGTTTGAGACCCGGGAAAAAACATAGGATAGTTTTTATCCGACTGCGCAAAAAGAGGTTAATGTTTTCACGCGATAACCGACATACGCGCGGGCGGAGCCGCGCCCGGAAAGCTAGTAGACTATATTATGACACTAACATCGGTGCATATAAAGGGCCGTTACGAGCGAGTGTGTTGAAAAAGCATTTTTCAGTGTTGACTTCAACGATGTAGAGAAGATGCCAACGCTTGCGGCAGTCGCTAGATAGTGTCGATGGTATTGCGCTCTGTCTCACTCTTACAGTTACAGTCTAGTTGTAGTCTTTACCTCGCCTTTTGGACCTTATAATAATTACATTCCATAAGTTAAGGGTGGTAAATTTAAATAATGTTACATATAGACATAAATTATAATTCAATGACAATAAAAGAGTTGAAAAGTACTGAGATGTAACAACGGAGTGACCAGAAAAATACGAGGGCAATGAAAAGGGAAGTTACCATGTTTAGCACTAGTTTCCATCTCAGTGAGCTCGGCCAGCACAGTGACGTACCACTCGAAGTCAACAACGTGTTGGTAGTTGTTCTGCGAGCAGATCTCGATCATGCGCGTCAACAGCTCGTCGCGGTATAACGTGCCTTCTGCTCGCTCCATGTGGACCATTAGCTTTTTCACTATCTCCATCAGATTCTTCTTAGATACCTGAATATTGATACAAATATTTATAAGATACTTTGATACAATCTGGTATCAGTAAGTTCAACAGAATGTCATTAATAGATGTGGTGTAATGATTATATATAGTTTAATTGGCAGCCTGAATCTTTTTCGAAAACGACTCGGTCTCGAATATGCATCAATTGGGTCTCAGAGCATGGAATGCAATCTATAACTGTGGTTATTTGAGTTCAGAGTATTTAACCAAATGTTTTAGGTTACCCTTAGGTGGTAGGTCTCTTCAGCAAGAGCCCATCTTGGGGGTATCTCACAGTGTTAGATATTTTGCCTCGAAGCAGAACTGTGTTCATTTATTTATTTGCTATAATAAGAACGGCATAGCCACTTATACTTATTATTAAATTGTAGGTATATTGTAATATAGGGTTATTAAATATACATGGCCAAAATTTGAATATAAAATTACACAAATAAGACATAGTAAAAAAATGTCAAATAATAATATGAAAATAATAAAATTATGAATAAATATGATCATATGTCACAAATTGAAAATTAAAAATGTGTGTATAATTTATAAAATTATTCACACATTTTTATGATGAATGAATTTGAAATGAATTAATTTATATTATTTCAATAGATAATAAAATTCATGCATGAAGGGCACTGTAGCAAGTGAAAATGTTGAACAAAGAAACATAAGAACTAAGGTAATCGGTGTTATGAGTGCAGTGTAGTATCTACCAGAACTATAAAGCTAGTTTATTGCCCGTCTCATCACTTCATAAAATAAAAAAACTGACCTTCCATCTCTCCTGTTGGTAAGTGATGAGGTGGTCGTTTACAATAAACAGACTTGACCTAAACGGTATATGCTCTTAAAGACAGCAGCCGGAAGACATATTTAAGTGATTAGCAACAGGTTTATTTCTGGTGGTAAATCCATACAAGCATTCGCAAAATGCCCCAGGTAACACTAAGCTCAAACTCGCGACGGGATGGGCCCTCTGCGCGGCAGTGCATAGCTATAGCAGCTATATTTTTTTATACTATATGCCTATGAGTCTGCTATGAGTTATAGGTTGTCTAAATGCTTTTATTGTAGTAGCTGTAGTGTTGTATATAGTTCATAGTATTTTGTTTAATAAAGGCTTATGTATCACATAGAATTTAGATATACTAAATTGTATAGGTAGTACCGTTTGTAGATCCATAATAAATAAATAAAATTAAATAAAAATCACGCCCTCTAAACGTTATAATCAATTAAGGCACGTAGTTACAAAATGCCATAGTTTGACGTACTACATTGTGGCTACCTGGGAAATTTTAATAGTACAGAAGTTGTTAAAAAGCTTCCTGCTTTCTGCATGCCAATCATAATCGAACATTAATACGTAAGAGATTAACTCGTATCTACCTTTATTAAACAAAATACTACGAACTATATACAATACTATAGCTACTACAATAAAAGCATTAAGACAACCCATAAGTCATTGCGGACTTGTATCTTGAATAGTGTGTATGGTGGTAGGGCATTTTGCCCGCCAGGCTAGCTACCACCCTCAGGTTGAAAATCTGTCGCCAAGCACTCAACGGTGTGTTCCGGCAGCTGTCCTTGAGAGCCAGTAATTCTAGGTCTAACAACATCTTCGACCACATCATCACTTACCATCAGGTGAGATAGTGGTCAAAGACTAATCTATCAGGCATAAAAACAAAACTCATTAATAGCAGAGAAGTAGATTCTTTGAACTTACCATACCATACAGCAGGCCTAACGCTCTTAGTCGGATGGACTCATCCTTATCGTCTAAACAGGCGAGCACCAGATCTTTATGGGCTTGCACCGACTTTGGATGTGATTTAAGTATCCGTGACATTGCTAATAAGCCGAGGTATTTTACTGGAAAATAAAACGTGTTTTTATTGTGATGTATGATTGTTAGTGAAAAGGTAATATAAATAAAAAATAGGTTAAAGAACAGGAACTATAAAAAATAAATTAATTGCAGAACTACCGGATTAATAAGTCAAATCGCTTCATGCAGTGACTTAACTATTCTGTATTTAACCGACTTCAAAAAAGGATGTTTTTTTTGGTGTTCTCTCTTTACAGGATGTAATGAATTTAATGATTTTTTTGATATTCAAATCTGGTGCTTGTCATGAGGTCTCATCTAAATTTGATTGAGATCTGACGTATTATCTGATTATTTGAGCTATCCCTAATAATCATTATATATAAAAATTACGTGTCACTTTGTTTGTCCGCGATGGACTCCTAAACTACTAAACCAATTTTAAGTTTGATTTGCATACTGTGTGCTATTTGATCCAAATTGAAAGATAGGATAGATTACATTTCAATTTATATTATTTAGTCGTAATTACCAGTGCTAAGCCGGGGCGGGCCGCTAGTGTGTATATGTTATTAAGTTATTATGTTTGAAGTCGTTTTTTTTGATCAAATTGTATTATGTAAAAAATATTTTTTAATATTTGGTGTAGAACGTTAACCCAGAGATGAAATTGGACAAAAAATTATAATATTTTCAGGGCGTTTCAATACACGAGAAGTAAGGCGAAAAAAATACCGACATAATGCTTTTACAGTACATTATTGCATAGCAAAATAGGCTTTATTATTGGAACTATGATTCATGCAAACGTCATTGAAACACCCTCGATTTCACCTGCGATGTTTATAACGCAATCCCTTAATAATTACGAGTAAAATCGGGCCAAGATTTATCCTAACCTTTCCGGCTACAGACCATGGGATTTGCGAGTGATGAAGTCAAAACCAGACAAACTAACACGAAAGTGTTGTTAGTAGTTATGGTATAAGCATCAGATAGGGATCCATACTATTTATAACCCCACGATTACGCCCGTTCCACTACGATCCCCTATGCTTTCTTTTATGCTCAGGATTCAACTTGTACTAGAAAATACAATTCCATTACAGTTAAATGGCGAGCGTAATCTCACTCAGAAATATCCTCTAAATACGTCCTAATTCTGTCAACTCTCAAAATGACAGTTGATGTCATATTTTATGTATTTTCGCTGTCGTGACATCTGTCAAACTTTTATAGATCTCATAGAGATCTTCATTTCAGATGACAGCTGTCAAATTAAAATAGGATTTATTTCTGAAAATATATTTCCTAGACTACTAGTTTCTTCACATATATTTTGATTGATCTTATAGAGATCTTCATTTCAGATGACAGCTGTCAAACTAAAATAGTGTTTATCTCTGAAACTATTGACCCTGGACTACTAGTTTCTTCACAGATATGATAGATCTCATAGAGATCTTCATTTCAGATGACAGCTTTCAAACTAAAATAGTTTTTATCTCGGAAACTATTGATCCTACACTACTAGTTTCTTTACAGATATGATAGATCTCATAGAGATCATTTCAAAAGATAGCTGTCAAATCAAAAATAATATATGGACTTAACGTTTTTGAATATTATGCTCGAACCAATAAGGAAATTATGGAAAGGTATATTATTAGTTTATTTATTGAGAGTTTCATTGATGGCTTACCTATCAACAATAGAAAATAAATAGTTTTCAAATTGTGGTCCACAAGAATCTATTTTTGTGAATATTTTTTGCTGTCAAAACTTTTGGAGATAAAGCTGTTATAAGTTTGACAGCTGTAATCTGAAATTAGTGGTCTAAGATCAAAAGTTTCCAAGATGAGGCCTTTATAGCGTTGGGAGCTCTCATAAAAATGAAAAATAATTGAATGCATACAATTAAACATCAACTTTGACAGCTGTCATACCTTACACTTGTCTTGATATTATTTATTAGAAACTCTTTCATCATTGGGGGAATTTATAAGACTTACAGTTTTGATCGCTATCCTCTATGAGTATCCTTAATTTCTGCACGCACAGTTGCACGGAGGCGGCGTGTCCAGGCATGCCGCTGCTGATGCTGATTAGTACCGCGATCACGGTGTTGATACACTCATAAAGTAGAGACATTGCTGATGTGCTGCAATTTTAAGACAAACATTAAGTCCAGGAACTTATTGGCCATAGTTATAAAAAGTATGATTGAGTTCCCATACGCCACATCCCATCCCATGTAGGTCTAGCGTGCTACGATCCTCGACCATCATTAGTCTCATCGTTACTCATGAAAAGATGAGAAAGTAATGGCGTAGACGGTCGGTTATTAAACACGGTATTAATATAAGAAAACACAACTCTGATATAAGCTTTAGCTTAACTTTACTTTGAAGTAAAGACATTGACCGCGAAGTTCCATTTCGATATGTAGTCCTTAACTTAATTAATATTTTTAACTTGAGAATTGAAGAAGATTGTTTTTTACTTACTTACTATTTTCTTCTTTTTTATGATTTTATTTTGCAGAACATGCCCTTCATTCTTTGCAATAAGTGGCAGGAATTTCTAAACGATTACGAAAACTACATATTGTGTCTTGGATATTTTTTTATAATTAAGTAGATTAGGTACTTATTTTTACAGGTTTTCTTGCAATTCTGCATTGAATTATTTTTTACTGATTTCCTGTTATTTATAGGATGTTTAATTCGATAATTGTTCTATTTACGGTCAGAACAATAAATATAAGTTATTGAAATCCATATTTACAAATTATGAAATAATATAATAATAGTTAGTTACTAATATAATAATTATATAATAAATGTTCGCCTCGAGCGGTAAACGAACCGGCATCTCCCGATGCTACCTACCGGGCCCCTGAACATTTTGGCCATCATGGAAAGAGTGGCGATTTTATTTTATATGATATAATCCAATCTAATTCATTTTTTGACTGTAGTAAAGGCCGGTGCCGGTGCGGTGCAGGACGCAAGACGAGGGTTTGCTTACTGTTGAGGTAACATTTTGTGCTATACATAAGCTTAGTTGAAATTGATGTTTAAAACACCCATCAACTGCTGCCAAACTTTGACTTGCAATTAGACAAGGTGATTCGTAACAACTAGAAAAAGCTCATCAAATGAGATGTGAAATCTGAATCTCTATTAGGCAACAATGCCTTTATGTAAGAAACTGCTTTTACTATATTATTAATTGCACGATAAATTGTTAGAGTAAATACAATTTTACACATTGTCATGGTATAGTAAATAACATTTGTGCAATGAAAAGCATTTAGAAGTGATGTACATAATTAGTGTTTGATACAGTATTCTATATCATATATGAATCATTTTGAAATCAGCATACTTCAGCGCTCTAAGGCTACCTTTACAAGGTTCATACATATCAAATTGTGTAGGTCATAATTCTGTGTAAACAAGCAGATAGATATGTTGTATATTATACACAACTTTCTAATTGACTATGTAGAAAGCATATTGTTCTATTCTAGTGCTGTATCTGAAGCAGATGTGCTACAACTTAAACAGAATCAGAATAAGCACGGCCGCTTGCTACTTTTCCTGAAGGTTAAGGAAAAATTTCTGTTAATTATTGAAATAATTAATATCTATGTTGATCATGAAAAAGCCAATTATTTTAAGGACAATACATAAACAGCTCTGTACACACTGAATATAGTGTCGGTATGTCAATTGAACTTAATTGACTCACCTATGTATTAAGTTAGTTAATGGTTCTATCAGTTTCTTGCCAAGCCGAGGCTCTAATGGAGTTAAGGCACCAAACTGCAACAAACACAATGACACTACATAACATAAGACTAGCTTATGTGGGAGCAACATAACTAAAATGTATTTAATGTATCTAAAACAATTTATCTGAGATGTCATCTATAATTCTTGTATTTCTGTATAATCCTGTTTATCTTACTATACAGAACACCCCATATTCAAGCTCTACCACTTTAAAAACACCCAATATCTGGAACACTGTCATGCAAAGAACAAATGTATTTGTTTTAACCAATCTGAATTGAATGATGAACCTTCATCATTATTTTATTTGTATACAATTGTAGCGGCAAAAATAATAGTAAAGTGAGACATATGTGCCAATTTTTGAGGTGTTCTCCATGTGTTCATATAATATATCATGTACATGTGGTTCGTATATTAAGAATATTACAAAACATAATAATATTATTTGCTAACAGAGAATCCTCGATAAATTACAATGGAGTACAAATTTGACCTTTCATTTCAGCTAATTTTCTTAATTCAAATAAAAGCAATTCTTAACATACCAACAGCACATGTGAGCACATAAGGGTGCCTTTCCACTAACCAAGCAAAAGGGAAAAAATCATATTAGGATCACAACACCAAAATTAAGCTATTTTATCAGTAGCTTTTTTTCACAACTGCTTTGCTCATACAGTTTTCATGAAAAGGCACCCTAATTGTGTATAAAATATTTGGAATAATTTCGTAAAACGTCAATGGTGAGGTGTAGTGAATGCAACTAGCAGTATTGGCTATTAAATTCTGATATTTTGTTTTCATTTTGTGGTACCTGCAAATGAGATCTATGAGGCTTTGTGTAATCTTTCTTCCAATGTCTGGTTCATACTGTGTCATTAAACCAAACTGTGGAGAATTTACAAATAATATGAACATCTGGAATATTCTCTAAATGCATCAATTTCCTTGAGTATTGTCAATATTATTAAATTGCCAATGTTAATAAATTTTATAAAATCAAATTCTGATTATGTATAACTCAATAATATACCTGAGTAAGAATAAGTAAAGTCAAATTTTAAATCGTAACATTTGTTACAATTTAAAATGTTGTCTGGACTGTATAAATCAGTTATCAGCAATGTATAATCACTGGTTGAGTGGTCTGTAAAGTACTAGCACTCACCAGTTTGATGATTTTTATCAGCATCCAATTGTTAGTAGAAGTGGTCATAAGTTTGAAGAAAACTGGAGCTAAAGAGAGGTAGTTTTTGGGGTTTTTTCGAGCCAGTTCACATACTACATTTACAGCAGCTGATTGAACACCTGAAAATGTTACAAATAAGGAATGTATGCAAAGATAATATTTTTGTGTAGGTCACTATGTGTACATATGGGCTAGTGACTGTAGTGTATCAATCAGATTGTCTACAGCTGAACACAGCCTCCTCAATTAAGAGGGGGGTTTGCCATAATCCCAACAGCTGGCAGGAGTCTTTAGAATAACAAAATTTAATTACCAAATTCAAACAGTAAATCTTGCTTTGGCTTTCGAAGTCTGGAAATAACCTTCTGAATCATGTTTTGACTGTACAATAAAATATTTTTTTCAACATGGTTTATTACTAGCTAGTAAGCTATATAAGCGTATAGGACTAGCTTTTGCCCACAGATTCACCCGCATATCCTTTGTCGTCATTTTAATATTATATTTACATTGGATATAAACATTCACAATTGATCTTTGAAGCATTTTTAGCCGTTGTTGCCTAATTGTTGTAAGGCAATATTTGCCGCGGTCATTACTTGGATGGGTAATTGGTAATGGTATTTACTACTGAGTGCTTCTGTGCTTTGCAGAACATATTAAGCTGTCAGTCCCAGTTATTATTTTAGCTTAGGATGGCATTTATTATAGCATGGTAATAGTGGACTTTCTTAATATGGACATCTATGTCTACCTCAATTCTGGATTAGTCTGGATTTTGACTTTTGGTAAAAGATTTGTCTTTATGTTACCCCCTTTTCCCCACACCCTTTCTTTGACCAGTACCCCTTTCTCAACATCACCCTACACATCACAACTCTAATGTATAGACATCAGTCTATACACTAGAAATAAAATAAATGCCAAGTTTCAGCTTAAACATAGATTTTTCTCATTTTAACCCCTATTTGTGTCTATTAATTAGCCTGTTGCAAAGTATCAACAACTTAAAATGATTTACAATAAATAAGGCCTAAAACTTAAACCTATCTCTGAAACTATTAATTGTTACCTGGATCTGGATCTTCTAATTTTTCTTTCAATTTAGGAAATGCTGGTCTCAATGCTTCGGGATATCTTAAGAATACCTTGTACATCATTAATACAGCTTTCATACGAAGATATGGTTTTGTAGAGCTCATCTATATTCAGAAATATATTTAAATTAGCATAGGAACCTGTTTAAGTATTAAAATGAATAATTTATAATGTTAATACTTACCAGAGTCATGATATCATTAGCTAAATCTCTTGCTAAATCATGAGATATGAAGCAGCTGAGGCCACTGAGTGCCAGCCCTGCTTCATACTGGTTTTGAGCATTGAGATCTTTTCGAATCATATTTGTGGTCAACATTAGCAACTCTGAATCGGCATGAAAAGACTGACTGGCTGCTAAGTATCCAATGCGCTTGTGTGTGAATTTTATTGAACTCATTACTTCTATGATGTTGAATATTGCCCATGATATGTCATACCCCAACATTTGAAGCTGAAATACAACTTAAATAAGTACATGCTTTAACAAATTTAACACACAGAATTATGACATATTCAATGGAAAACCATTGTCAATAATATTTAAATTAAATACCTTGCGAATACTTACCTATACATATAATAAACAGTGAATAGAACTTCTTTAGTACAAACAAGTAACATAATTTATTTAAAAGGGGTAGGTATACCAGAATTTAATATGATTATTATAACAATTAATTTGTGCCACAATACTAATATTATGAAAATAAAATTTTAACATCACAATACTCACATAAGTCAGCTTAGCAACAGCATTCGCTTTTACTGCTGTATTATCTTGGCGCAGTTCCACTTTTATTTCTTCCATACATTGGGCTATGTATTTCGCCTACATATAAATATTATGAATGATTATTAAAACACATTAATTAATTTAACACTAAGCCAATTAACTTTGGTACATTACATATATGAAATTTATGCTGAACTAGAGAGTAGTCAATTCCAGCTACAAATTATATTTTGATGTGATATACGAGAAGTCTTATTTACTTTTATTTATGAAAGACTTTTATAATGAGGGTCTACTTTTGAAAGTAGACCCGGATTCATTAGTATAGTTGGGAAGTCAGCTGCTGTAATATAGTAAATTCCTACCTATCAAATTGAGTAGTTTTTGGTGGTGAACAATCTTTTTGTACTAATAAATGAAAGTTTCAGAATATATACAGAATTATTTAAATCACAATGCGTTTAGTTAGAGTACTGTACCTCATTATCTTTGTTGTTTCTGATCCCACGAACTAAATCCGTCAGGTTTTTATCAAACATTCTTTCAAAGTTTCCCTTGACTTTTTTCAAAGCCATGTTGATGCACCAATTTTTCTAACCATTGAATAATGTCCTGATCACCTCCGAATTCAATTAAATCAAAGAAACATGACTACAAAACCAAAAATTGAAAAAGTCGTGTACATGTACCTATCTACCTACGTCAAGAGTACACCACAGACTACAAAACTTTAAAAATAATGTCAACTGTCAAGTATTTTTCGTTCGTTTTGAAATGATAGTGGTAACATGGATCTATGTACTTCTTATTCTAGATCTTAGGTGCATAACGTTTGTTGCTGTTACGAAATAAGCATCTTTATCGAAGCGTACGGAGAGCATTTTTGGTAATAATGCTACTTTCACTCATCAATGATTAGTCCTAAATCGAACGGTTGATAACTCTTTTAAACAATAGCAAACAAGGTCAAAATTAATTATTTTTGACACACATAACTAGGTTTTCATTTATATGGGAATAAACTATAATAATTGACAATGCTCTTCCATTATCACTAAGATCAATGTCAAAACAATTGACAATCACAACGCACATAATGATAATAATTTTTAGCATTTATGGGTGTTAAGTATACCTTGTACATCATAATACAGTGTACTATACGAATTACGAACGCCCTTCGAGTATATAACGTATGTCTAGGGGTGGAGTCTGAATTGTGCCAACAGTAATAATGATTTAAATATTTGCAATGCGGATTACATAACAAAATTAAAAATTTATAAGCGAAAAACTTATATTCATGTGCGGGATTAAAACCCACATCATCCACCCCTATAGCCGGGGTATGCTCAGAACGACTGAGCTAACATGACAATGAGTCATAACTGTACATTTTCCTATCGTTCTTTAATTATCATATGGGGATGGAATGACACCTATAGTTCAACTTACGTTGTACTACAAAAAAGACTAATATTGAAATTAGCTTTAAACTTGTAAATGACGACGTAACTATAATTTTGATATTTTTATTTTTACAATAACGCATGCTCTGCGGATTATATTACAAAATCCCAAATTTATGAGAGGAAAAATTATAGTCATGTGCGGGATTCGAACCCGCGTCGACATCCCTATAGCTGGGGCAGGGTTGGAAAAACAACAGTTTTTTTAATTTCATAAAACAAACAGTTCAAAATGTTTCAAACAGGTGTTTTTTTTATTCCTGAATTAGTTATCATCCATTTTTTATTGATTAAGTCTAATATAATTCACTTTTAGATATACACTAAATTTCTGAATAGGCTTTTCTTATAGGCTGCGTTTACTTACAAGGCATTCTGCGTTATAATTATTAAAGTAGAAATGGAATATGTGGTTTTCGGTAAAAATAAAGATTGTGACTTTGCTAATGTTAATTTCGTAACATGGACTGTAATCTAGGACCACAAGTAAATAAATTTCATTTCGTTTCATTTCATTACGTTTCTAGCTGAAATATCAGATAATAATTATGAGTATTTATACATTCAGAGCGGGTCATTGACTGACTTTCCGTACCGCACTCAATAGTATTCACGTATACCGTCGAGCTAACAAATTTTGATTCCTTCTGAATACCATTAGCATCATCTAGGAATCAGAAAACAGTGGACCGCAATAAAGTCGCGTTTCAAATCAGCATCTATGAGAATAATAAAGGATGCAAAATCAGGCAACGATTGATACTGATGGTTTCACTCTTATAGGAAAAGAAAGTCAGTAACGATAGACGCGCTACCTTTGCTGCACAAAGAAAGAGCAGTTCTATATAAAAAAAAAAACAACAATTATATCAATACAAATTCAATGTTTTCAGTTATGGGCTGTCAACTAGAAAAAACAAGTAGAAAGAAAAATTAATCACTGTATTAGTCCTTGTCAGAAAGAGACAATGAGGTCAAGTAGATGCTCTCGCTCGACACACTTATTTGACAGTAAGCTCGATCCAGTTGTATTCATTACTTAGATTATAAGATACTTGGTATTACCCTTTTTATTCTGTGGTTTTACATTACATTCTCTTGGATACATATTTGTTTTGATTTTGATTTCAGAAGTGATTTCGCGAGTTTATTATCATAAATATAATATATATATATATATAATATATTATATATTTATATAATATAAATATATAATATACATAATAAATATAAATGATGATAGATATTAGATTATTTTATAATCACATAAAGTGTTAAGTTTTGTGGCTTGAAAAAATAGTTTGTTTTCAATTGTAGGTCCATAAGTGCAAATATTGTAAATATGATTATTTTTTTGAGTGAATTGCAGAAAGAACATCTCAGTTTATTACAGGAACATTCAATACAAGGTAATCTAATTATTTATGCATATTGTTCTGTGGTTGGAAATTTAACGAAATCATATAACTCCATACCTCGTTTGTTTTCAGTTTTAATAGATTTTTGTAAGCTGGCCTTGGATTACCTTTCTAATGGAATCAATCTGAAGAAGTATAACATCGCTGCAGGTACTTATTTTATGTAAATAACATGTTTTATATTAGACGGTACAGCTATTTGAACATGCAAACTTTTGGGTTGCTTGCTCCCAGGGAGCAATTTGATGGGGTAATATCTTTAGACATTAATTGTTTATCAATCTAAAGAGGCAGGAAAGTTTTTCAACTATTCATGTGTTAAGATTTGTATTACATGCTCCAATGTAGCAATTTGGTTTAAGTAGGGGAATTAAGGAGACCAGTCTTGAGTATAAACAAAAAAGTATATAGTATACAAATGCACTAAATTGGGGTTAAATTGAACTAAGTTCAGTCAGCCCCACTTCAAACATTTGACAAAAGGGTTTGACTTCAGAATCAAGTTTGTTCCAACTCTCAACTTCATTTTTTTTAGAAAGTGTAGCACTGCCAGTATATGAAGCATTTCCAGTACTAGCATCAGCATAACAATGAATATAGCTGAGCTGCAACATGTCATTGATGTGAAAGAAAAACAGAGCAAAATATAGCACAGAAGCCTTGCAGAACACCAGCATTTACTGGTTTTGAGTCAGAGTTTACATTGTCGACAACATGTTTTAATACTGTTGTCAACAATATGGTTAAATGGTAGTTCCTGCTAGTAATTTAACTTATTGCTGTAAATAATTCTATTATGCACTATTAACTGAAATGAATTAAAGTACAAACCTACTTATTTTGTTTTAATTAAAATCCAAATTAGTATGTCAATGGAAGATTCCAATTTTAGGTATTATATTTTATTAATCTTCCCTGTGGGGTGCCGTGTTAGAAATGAACCTCCCCATATCATCCTGTGGGTGTCGTAAGAGGCGACTAGGGGAAAAATACTGGAAGTCGGGCAGCAGTGCCTTCTAAAGAACTGCTAACTTACACTGCAATCCCCACGACGCCTGCCAAGCATGGGGATTATGGCGAATACCCCCTTAATAGGGGAGACTGTGTTCAGCTGTGGATGATCCGGCTGTTACAGTACAGTACAGTAATATTTGTCTTATGTGTTACACCAATTTGAATTTTAGTCTAAACAGAATAAGAACTTTCTTACTTCTCTTAATTTAGTTTGTAGTTGATAGCAGAATAATGGCCAATTTCTGTGCATACATTTTCAGAGAAGCTCAATATATCTGTGAATGATGTTCAAAATCTCATCCATGCTTTGATATACCTCATGGTTGAAGGAAGCAAGCACAACGTAAGTCACTTATTTTTCTTCTAATCTGTTCATAAACAATTACTCTTTTACTAATAATCTTTTCATAACTTTATCAAATATTATATTAGGCAGTACCTACTAATTGTCGAGTCGAGGTAATGCATTGCTGTAAGATATGTAATTTAAATATTTTTTTTGTTTATTTAATTTGTGGATGCTGTTCTGGTAGACCTAGTGGTGAACTAGTGGCACGTCTTTTATTATTAACATTTTCCGGAATAGAATAGTGTTTGTTGATCTCAGTAGCAGGTAGAAGACACAAAATCCCACCTGAGTCACCTAAGGGTGGGAAATACTCTTATTAATTGGTTTCTTCTCTAGTGCCTGAATGTCTTGTAGCCATGTCAACCATTGTTGTAATAAAATTAGATATCTAATGGTTTTTGTTTTTAAATACTATAACCTCTCAAATAATTTTAAATAGATGCTACTCATGTTATTATTATTAATAATATTTTATAAAAACTAAATTTTTTTAGTGTCCATATATTTCAAATGAAAAGAAGAGTGTTTAACACGGGCGAAAGTCATAAATTCCTACTCTGACTATATCCGCCTTCGCTGCACTAGGGTGTGTAAATACCTAGTATGGGAATCAATTCCTTACAACCCTTGTATAACAATCTACTATAATCTATTTGGCCTATTGGTAGAAAAAGCCTTCTCATTCTATTGATTGAAGAAGCAGTAGAATAGCTAGTAACTACCCCCTATCTACAGGGATATACTATAGAATAGATGCAAAGATCATATAAAGATTCAGCAAAAACACCTATTTTTTATTGATATAATCAGTAGATAGGATAGCAATGTATTAAATTTCAACAGTGGTGACTTACTTTTCAGTTATCCGAATCAGATTTTAAGTCTTCACTAGCTATAGCTGGATTTCCTGAGGATAAGCAAGAAGTGCTGGTCAGGCTGCACAGTACAAAGACAGCTGAACTGTCTGAAGCTTTACATTTACTGCAGCAAAAAGACCCCATATACCAAGACTTCAGTTGGCGGTTTGAGATTCAGGTATACTAAATCAATTATAGATATAGGCAACACAATAGTTGCAAATGTATTTTTAGATCTGGCACAGCCCAAGTTGTATTCTCGAAACACTAAACAAATATGTTTTGAAGACATTTCTGTGTATAAAACTTTATTCTACGTTGATATCAACAATGTATAGAGTATGGCGCTGTGCTCAAACTCAAAGAGTGTATTGGACACTGCCTTAATATTATTGTTTTAGTTTAGATGCATGTGATTTTTATTTTGGCCATTAATAATCTGAAGTTTGCATTTAAGTATGTAGTATCTAGTTAAAGTCCCAGATATTTAGAAGTCGTTCCGATAATTCACAATCAAGTGGTTGTCTATGTAATGTTTTAGTAAAGTTATCTGTCAGTTTTAGATTACTGCTTATTGTACTCACCTGGTTAGCAATTTAGAGTGAAAAGTTAAATCTGACGCCACGCACTTATCTGATTGTTGCTGGCTGTGCAACACACAGAGACACTTGAGAGCCACTATTTTATAACTAGGTAGTGCATTATCACTAATCAAATGGTCAAAATACCTAAAATTGAAAAATGTTTTTTTTTTACAAAATTACACATAGTCATGTGTAATTTTGCTGCGGGATTTGAACCCGCGCTCTCCACCCCTATTGCCGGGGTATGCTCTGACTCATAATTCTAATTTATCCTCTCTTTCTTGACCATCTTATCGGGATGGAGCGACTCCTATAGTTATTTTTTTTTATAACTTACGTTGTACTAAACACAAGACCAAATTTGGAAAGAAATCCTATGCATAATATTTTGAAGACAACATGTGAGGGGTTGTTGCTTACTCTTTAGTACAGTAAGTACTACCGAAGATCATTTTTCCGAACCTAAGCTTTTTCCTAATCCATGAAAGCTGGAAAAACCGGTTTATCTCAAAAGCTTCTTTTTATGAAGCGAAATTATCCCAGCCTTGCACCAAGCACTTGGTCCTTTGTCGATGTTCAGAAAGGTGAAAAACGCGATACAGCTGTCTGGCTACGACGCGATAGTCTTGCTTGTCCAGCCTTGAGCAACATAAATCCGGTCATATGCTAAGATTTTTTTACCTGTAGATCAGTTGTTTCATGTTTGCCCTCCATATTTACTAGACGAATTCAGGGTAATCGCCTGAGTCACTACCAGTCTAGCACTTCCGAGCATCCGGTGAATACATCGCCGCTAATCGTGTTTTTTCGGAATAATCTGTGGACAATACACCTTCCTTGTGTCTTTAGACTCTGCACCAATTATACAGGCACTGTGAGAGATAAGAAAACTGTTTCATTTCACGCGTAATTATTGCTTTTATTGTTGAAATAGAAAATATCGTTATTTTGTTTTATCTCTGGAACGAATCTCAATGAAATGGATGAGCGAGATATGTGTATCGTTTGGTGTGAGAGAGTGAAAGAGATGCAGCATAATGGTGATCGGAACGTCTCGTGGCGGTTCGGTGGTAACACGAATTGCTTATTTATCTCTTTCTAACAACAGATATGATACATAATATTTGAACGTTGTTTCCTTGTCATTACAAACTGCTTATAGATGTGCGTAGGTATGTACATAGGTAAATTCTAGTAAGCTTTTAGAGCAGTGGTGTTCGGATATAACAACTCTAAGTATTTCAACTCTCTGGTCATATGCCGCAAAAGCTGTCACAATTTCGTCCATACTAAAACAGCTTTTATCACTGCTTCCAAACATAATTTAGACAGGCTACCTACTTCCTTTCGTAAAAAAAGGTCTTTTTTCAGCACCGTTTCATGTATTACAGTTCCCCCTAGATGATAATTGATATTATAGTCTAATTTTCAGTGTTAACGTTTACTAGAAATTTTAAAATTTTAGGATGTTACTCATGTTTACAAGAATAAGAGTTAAAGAGTCGTGACATAGACGGATGGACGTACGGACGGATGGACGAACAGATAGACATAGGGCTCCGTTTTGCCCTTAAGATGCGGAACATTAAAAAGTTATGAAAAAGCAGTTCTTAATTTATGTTACATTGAAATAATGACGCAATTTTACAAAACATTACAATACTTAATTACTGGTTGCTATGATATTTATATTATGATATTTTTGTTATGAGTGTTATTTTTACACTGTCATTTAAAATCCAACAAAAGCTAATCAAATAGAATAAATGCTGTACAAATATATGACTATTTAAATTGTTCTGATTACAGCTTGCGTCAAGGAAAAACAGTGATCAGATACTACCTATGATTACAATGAATTTTGTAATCATGACACCTAAAAATTATGGACAATTAATGGGAGATAATCCTAAAAGTGACAGTCAAACAACCGCGTGTTTGTCGCCGGTCCGCGTCAATACGACGGTACGAGACGCCAAAACTGCTAGTCACTGTCAGAATATTATCAGCCACGTGCTTTTACAATGTGATCTGCCGAATTTACTCAATTTAACTAACAAATTAGAACAGGCATTGAAAGAATCGAAAAGTCAACACGTGAGGAAAGTGCAAAGAGCTTTATCGTAGATGCTATCGAATTTTATAATTTAGTAATATTTAGTTCACTTTTAATATAATTATTAACATGTAATGTAAGTTAAGTTATTGTACTATAATATTATAGAATGTCTTTAGTTTTATGTGTTTTATTATATTTAACTGTATGTAAGTACTTCTTGTTTTATCACAGCCTATTGTTCTAAGATTGCACAATAATATTCTGGTCAATATGTGACTTATTACGCAAGCGTTGAAAAGCGAGTTTGTTTAGGTAGATATAAAACTTTGGGAGCCCAGAATTGGCGGTAATTACTGTACCTAACGAAACCCCAATGTATTTTTTTCTTTCTTGGTATTTTTTTTTATTGAATAAAAAAGTCGATTACTGGCTGGAATCAATGGTTCTGTATATGTTGCGTACCTAAACCTCAGTAGCTTTTACGTCGCGAAAGCAGTGCAATTAGCAGTGTTCCTTACAAAGAAAACCAAAAGAACAAACTTCATTCTTTGTTTTTTTCTTAGGACAGATTAAAAACTACTGGACCGATTAGAAAAATAGTATCACTATTAGTACATTATCCTCGATGAACATAGGCTTTAGAATAAAGGATGACTCACCCTAGACCGTGTCGGGTCCGAGCCGAGTGTCGGCCGTAGCACGGTCACCGAGCTGGTCCCATACCTGTAATTACAAAGACGGGCCTCGACCGAGCAATGACCGATGCGCCGTGATGCAGTATACTCGCCCGAGCAAAAATAGTGATGTAACTAGACTACAATCATGTTGAATTTTGACGATATGGAATTATCGGCTATTGCGATCGCACTGGACGTTGAAGAATCTGAAAAAAGGAAATTGAGTGTGCAACCAATTTGGTAAAAAAAAAAATTGCTCTTAAGAATAGCTAAGCGAACACGTTAGCTGCCTGGCATAAGATTAGCTAGCCAGGCAGGTATTTGCAAAATGCCCTATTATAATGACTGCCATTGTAAGATATATATCAGGACCGACGACTTAACGTGCCCTCCAAGGCACAGAATCACTCAGTAATATTGCCACTAGCTGTCACTCATCCCAGTCATGAACGCAGTGGAGGTTGTTTTACTTATTTGATCGATTAAGATCGACTTTGTCAGCGATGACAGCGCTTTGTCATCTACATTCCATTAACGAGCTGAAGACCTGTAACATACAGCTGGACAGTCGACAGACCAGGGGGCCAAGTCTCACCTCTTATAGTAATAATAACTTGATCTTACTGCTAAACTATACCTCCACGTCAATCAAGCAGTCTTACAAGCGGTAAAGGAATCGCTCGGCGCTCTGATGACGTCACAACAAATAGTTCACTCTTTTCGCGAACCCTGACGTGACATTTATTACGAAGTATAAAATATACTTTGCTTATTTTGACCCATCATGAAGACTTATAATTGGAGTCCATACATTTCCCATCGCTCATCAGTACTTAATACTTTAATATTATAAATGCGAAAGTAACTCTGTCTGTCTGTCTGTCTGTTACGCTTTCACGCCAAAACTACTGGACCGATTTGAATGAAATTTGGTATGGAGATAGTTTGAGACCCGGGAAAAAACATAGGATAGTTTTTATCCGACTGCGCAAAAAGAGGTTAATGTTTTCGCGCGATAACCGACATACGCGCGGGCGGAGCCGCGCCCGGAAAGCTAGTATCATATAATGCTGGATATTTCCTCACAGCTTCAATCAAACGTTCGTTGTTCATTTTCCAATGTCGAACAAAAACGACAGTGCATTTGCATAGCACCACTACGACTGCTCGGGCGCAGCTCGGCGGCACTGTATTCATGCAACGGGCCGTGGCCGAGCCGAGCCGGGAGCGAGTTGTTTCCGAGCGTTGTCCGTTTGTCGGCCGTCACTCGGTTGCCGCTCGGTATAACGTGAGTGTGTCCATACGTAATATAGGTAATATTAGTTGACCGTGCTCCGGCCGACACTCGGTTCGGAACCGGCACGGTCTAGCGTGAGTCATCCTTTATATATAATTTAGTTTTTTTTGGTTAAACACCCGTGCAAAGCCGGGCGGGCCGCTAGTCAGTACTTCAGTACTAATATTATAAATGCGAAAGTAACTCTGTCTGTCTGTCTGTCTGTTACGCTTTCACGCCAAAACTACTGGACCGATTTGAATGAAATTTGGTATGGAGATAGTTTGAGACCCGGGAAAAAACATAGGATAGTTTTTATCCGACTGCGCAAAAAGAGGTTAATGTTTTCGCGCGATAACCGACATACGCGCGGGCGGAGCCGCGCCCGGAAAGCTAGTGTTGAATAATTTTATTGAATTTCTGATCCAATGTTCATCTTTGGGTTGTCTTATTACACAAAATTTCAGGTTTGTTAATAATTTCGTTTATGAGATTAGACTTTAAAAATATATACATGGAGTTACAGTGTTATCAGATGAAAAACTAAATCCCAGTGTGACTCGTTTACTTTGGCTGGGAACTCAGTAATACACATTCTTTTTACCTCTCTTCTTTTCTATAAAAAAGTTGACTACCTACTCAATGGCATTTAATTATTAATGATGTACCTTTTCTACTAAACCTTTATTGAAGTTCAAGACTTGTATCGTTGCAGTAACGACATAATAATTATTATACTTACATAAAACGATAGTGAAGTAAAATAAACAGCTCCTGACTTAAAGTGTTTGCAGTGAAATCTGTTGTAGGCAGTAATCTCCGTGTACTAACTTACGGTGTAAGCCAGTTTGCAAACAACGCGTTCTGTCTTCGCGTAACTTTCCAGTTTTATTAAAACTAAGCGTGACTATGCAGGCATACTGCGATATTCCTATCTCAAATTTATTCTCCAGCAAACTCTTACGCCGTAGCGTAGGTAGAGAGGTATTGTATTTATAAAAAATAATATAGAGTAGAATGGTTTAGAAAATCTGGTAATGGTCCGGAGGCAATGTGTTGCAGGACGGAGTATGGTTGCAATAACGTATTCTATTATGACGTATGGGTCAAGTGTCCGGATTGGCTGACTAAACTGGCTGCCGACTTTAGTGGTCAGGTTCGACATGTATTTTTACTTACTATAATCTTAAAGCAGGAATAGCCTAGTGTAGAATTCTTAACCTTATCTATATTGCATGGTGGTAGGGCATTTTGCGAATGCTTGCCTGGCTAGCGACCCTAAGACAAGATATTCTGCCGCCAAATACTTTACAGTGGACTGTTCCAGCCACGGATTTACTCCCTTCCTAAATCCGTGGTTCCAGCAATTCCGGCAGCGGTTTATAACCTTCGACCGCATTATCGCTTGCCATCAGGTGAGATTTTGAAGTTTAGAAATAAAAAGATTATGAAATGAATGGATAAATTCATGGTTGTCACTTTTATATGAAACTACCTGCATAATAGGAGTGTGAATAAGGTTTTAATGCAGGCACGAAAACCAAAAATAATACATAATACAAACAAAGCTGAGTTAGAAGGGAAAATGATGACGAACATATTGTTAACAAAAGAAAATAATAATTCCTGACCTACCGCTATCTGCCCGACCGGTAATTTTACCTATATAACATTACGTGGCCGCGTCGTCATCGACCAAGGAACCAAATTTTTTTAATGTTATTGTGAAAGAACAAGCACGAGGCCCACTTGTTGTTAAGCGGACTAACCTCTCGCGGACATTTCGTCACAAGTGACAAATTGATTGAAGTGACAAAAAGAGGGCCACCTGGTAGGTATTAAGCGGTAACCTCTACCTACTATAACAGATGCAGTTCGTCACAAGTGTTGAACTGCACTGCGCCGATTACCCTGAGATATAAAGTTGTCTCACGTGCCTATAATTTCACCGGCACCAACCCTTTCCAAAACCGCAACACATTCCAAAATTAGTGCTTGGCGGTAAAAATAGGTATGGTAGCACTACTTCCCCGTACGAACTCGACGAAAGAGTTCTACCTCTGTATTACATCTTTGACTACTACAAGGGAAAACTAGTTTATTTGCAATTCGGTTCTTATTGTGTAGAAGTCTACACAGGTAGATAGTACTATTCACCAGATATTCTCACCACCAAAGAGTGAGGTAACAATTGACTTTCTTCACTTGCCAGTTGCCATGTTGAAGTTGGCGCGGTCACGGTGTATGTTATAACATTACCGTGGCGCGGTCATTCAAAGTCGTCCATCGTTGATATGGGTAATCGAGTGTCAATTCCATCTAATTAGATATATCTAAATTTATTCGGTGCTTGAAAGTGTCCTTTATTCGTGTTAAACAATGACTTTGAAGTGTATATTGTAAATTGTAAGTTAAATTCAACGCTGCTGCTTCCACCAAACATGTTGAAATGCAGAATTCTTGGCTGTCAAAACAGAACAGAACGAAATATGGAACACCTTTCGTATCACATGTAAGTATCACTATTTTTCATTATGTCTTCACCATTTTTACACAGTCTATGCGAATCATATATGAATTTCTGATCACAACATGAATGTCTGCGTGTTAAATTATTTGATAATCTTACATTTTACTACAAAATAATTTCTTGATTTTGAGATTATAATCCATAAAAATTAAGTAGTGTTCTTTTGTCTATCTATCTCGCTCTACTGTGATGAAATTTATTTAGGGAGAAAAGAGTGTGAACATAGATCAAAAATTATACTTTTCGAATTATAGCAATTTTCGGAATACGACCGAAGATATTTCCCATAAAAGTGGGTAATTTTGTATGAACCACTTTTGACCATTTATGCAGTAAAATTAACGCAATTAAATTTTGATTTGCAGTTTTCATAAGGATGCTGTCCTTCATCGTGTATGGATTCCTGCAACTGGACGACAAAATTAATTAAATAAAAAAATGCATAATTCATTAATTAAATTGTAAGTGGTGCCAAAATGTTGAATCTCAATGTTATTCACACCTATGTTTTATATACCATAAAGCTATAAATACATTATTACTATGTTTTATTTTAAGTGCACACTATGAAATATTATAGGTACGAAAGTTTGTATGAGTTTGTTACTCATACAAACCTTCAAGTCACTCAACGCCGAAGTTTTCAACGAAATTTCGCATATAGATTCCGTAGGACCTGGATTAATACATTGGCTACCTTTATTCCGAGATATTGAGTATTATCGGGGGACTACGATATAACTATTCCACGCGGTTGAGGCCACAGGCGCAAGCTAGTTATCCAATAGTACCATGGGTTAAGTTATATATTTATTATGCCATAGTTTTAAACTCTACCAAAAAAATATTCTGTACATTTTCAGTTAGTTTTAGAATCATAGTAATTTTCTAAAACTAGCTGACCTGGTTTCTCTGCCATTAAAGCGGACCGTTCAATCTGTAGCGAGAAATTCAAAATTTAACAGTCTGTCTATTTGTTGCGAGATCGAATAACATTTGTAGGTATTTAATTTACTCAAATCAGAGATCCTTTATAGAGTATTTTGTTATTGTGTCTTACGTATATGTATCTGATTTCATATATTTCTCTACTAATCTGCAAAAACAGTTAAGAAACAATTATATATTTGTAAGTTATGATGCCAAAATACTTTAGGGTATAATTTCCGATTTGCGCAATTTAAAAACAATACACGTACTAAAGTTATCCGATCTAGCAATATACATTAAATTTTGAATACCCCGATATAACAAATTGAACGGTCCAGTCCACCTTGAGCATACCATGCAAATGTATTTTTTCAGTAGGCGCGGCAATATTTTTCTAAAAGCTTCATTGTAATTTGGGTAATGTTATGGGCCACTGGCAATTCTGCAATATTAGGTATTTATACTCTGTCTCTATCGGGTATACGCGCATAGCTACTCCACCATAGATATTCTTCCTCCTAGGTTTCATCCTAGGTTACTGTCAAGTACCTACTGTCAACTGTGCATTTGACGTGCGGTTCGTTCACTTCATTCTCTAGTGACGTTTGTTCATGGTAGGTGAGTAAACAGATAGATACGTAATATAATATTAGTATTAGTACGTCGGCAACGTCGGGGCAGTTCGGCCGTGTCGGTTATCTGCTTAGTTCGCGTCGTCGCTTAATCTATATAATCGTTTCACAAACAATACATATAAACGTATTTTTATAATGATTAACATTCGTATATAAAAAGACTCGATTGTTATTACTTCAGTCATTCGCCGCGATCGTGATAATACAACGTCTCGTGGATATTTAACACTAAGGTCAACGTGTGATGTATCTTCTGTTGAAACGCGTCGATGAGTTGTATGAATCAGATTTGACTATCGAATATAACAGAAGTGAATTCAGTTACTTAAAACTTAGTGAAATAGTAAATTTTACATTGGCTAATAACATGATTATTTTAAGTTAAAAAAATATATTGTGCGTTATGCGTAAAACTACTTAAACGAATATTGTATAAAATACGAATTTAACTAGAAGTTGTGGCCTCAAAACAAGTACCGAACTAACTATTCACCGCTATCAGTGCCTAGTTTTATTATACTATATTAAGTGATTAGGTACTAAGTTTGTTTATTGAGCTGTGATATTGTGAACTTCTCGTTAGGAGCTTGTGTTAAAATACATTTACATTCATCGAATAAAATAAGTCAACGAAGTGAATTATGGATTCCAAAGTAGTGTTAAAAGAAAAAAATCCTCATGATAAAGCAAACTTCATATCTAAAATATTTCTCGTGTAAGTAAACCTTTAACTATACATATCGCTAAATGATGATAACAATAGAATCTCATTCATAAATGTCCGAAAATAAAGAATATTAAAAAAAGTACTGTTTTTCAAATGAAAAAAAAAATCTTGCTTCTGTTTGTCAGTATAGTTTTTGTAATTATTAACAATAAGTATTTATTAGATAATTAAATAGTTGATTCAAAAGTTTCAAAACCATATTAAAAATGATGCATGATTTTTTTTGTTGCTGTCTTTAGTTTTCAGACTTGGCCTATGTTTGTGCAAATGCATTTCCAAAACATTTGAATTTATAAAAAGAAAATAAAACTTAATTGAATTATTGCAAATGAAAAATTAATTAAATTCTTATTACTTAGTATTATTTATTTAAAAAGAAAATATAATATATATTATAAATGTACCTACTCACAAAAGGTTATGTTGTAGAGATATGATATTGCAACCTGGTGCTTACTAACTGGTTGAAAACTATGTAGGTAATAAGTACCTACCTAACTATACAATATTTTTTTGGATAGCCAGTTAGGTAGTACGTATCTAAGGGTATGTTACATACTACATTTTAATCAATACACCTACCTAGTCTGCATAAAAAGTACAACAATATTGAAAATCAAAACGGGTTTTAAGAAAAAAAACGATGCTCTGGCCAAGTTCGAACCTGCATCCTTTTTATTCTGTGCGTCTGCTGATTATTCTGTGATCGTATTATGCTATACTATTGCACAAAGGATGGTAGGTATAAAAGATACTTTCATAAGTTACCCTATATACAGGGCGTCCCTCGGCTATGGCATACGGAGGGGAAGTGTATTACATATAGAAGATAGAATATTTCCCCGAAAGAAACATCGTCTTATTTGAAAAAAATATATAAATCTGCAATAACATTTTTTTTATCGCGTGCCTTAAGCGGGACTTGAACTTGCCCGAAATATGTAAATAATACAAACATGTATTTTATGATAACGTAACGATCGAATGATATTATTTTTCGAAATAAATAAAATATCAACAAATAAATGGAAGATCATGAAATTTTACATTTTATTTTTCTTAAAAATTGACACAAACATTATAATAGGTATATCAAATATTCAAATTCTGTATAAAAGGATTATTATTGGACGGCAAGTAAGAATATAATAAAGAAGTCAATTATATATTTTCCTACACAATTTTTTAAAACATAGTTTAGGAAAAATAATCGTTACGATTAACTTTTTTGACTGTTATCAAAAAATATGTATGTCTACATTTCGAGTGGGATCGACCGTCTCGGCCGACGGTAATTTAAAAAATCTGCGAATGCTGTCTTACATATTTGAAAAAAAATACGTGAAGTCTTCTTTCAGGGAAAAAGTCCATCTTAAATATATTAAGTAGTACCTGCCTACCTCTATGCGCTATGTTGCAAATTTGTGGGACGACAACGCCCTGAATAGTATTATAGTAAATTTCAATTATAGGTACCTACTTAACTAAGTACCTACCATAAAATAAAACATTGCAAAAAAGCAGTTTCTTGAGTTATTGCCATTTATGATGATTACACGACATCATTTAATTACTAATTAGGAATCGCGTAATAGAACATTTTCTAATAGTGTTAACTACTACAACTTTTCACGTCCAATTGTATAGGTAATTGATCAGTATTCTGAGTTAGTTATGTAATGTGAACAGCAAAGAAATTATACCTACAACTTGCCGGCGTCCTTGTTAGTCAATACAATCGTAGTCAATGTTGTGACAACGGTATTATATTGGCTGTACTGATCAATTTATAACATGACATTCTTCAAGTCAAGTGCGAGCGGTATGTTTTGGACAAGCATGCTCCATTCTCTTTTTTTATGCTTGATAGTTTAGCCTTTGACCACTATCTCACCTAATGGTAAGTGATGATGTGGTCCAAGATGTTGTTCAGGCTAACCTAGAATTACTGGCAGAACGTCACTTACTAGTATACCTATGGTGAGAATTGAGATCGTGATCAAATGCTTGTACAGGTATTTATGATACAATAAAATTATAAATAAAATATTTTAGTAAATAATACGGGATAACTCACGTGAATCAGCAGATCGCTCCGACTATAGTTTCAACCACATTCGGTGGTCTTTTTCAAGAATTCACGTGAGTTATCCCGTATTATTTACTAAAATGAGTGAACACCACGTTAGTTTTTATAATAAAATATTGTAGTTTTGTTATAGACACAGGAAAAAAATGCTCTAAAACTGTGAAATTTGATCGCCTTCGTTCTATGTGGCAAACTGTACCTACAGCGCCTATCATTCACAGACATAATGTGCCTGTAATTTCACGGTACCCACAACCTTTAAACCGGAACATAGTTATGTACTTCTTGGCAGTAGAAATAGGTATGGTGGCAGTATGTACCTACATCCCCGGACGAACATGCCCGACAATGCTCTTTATCATGTAGCAGTAGGTAGTTCTCCATATCACATTTCACTCAAAACGGTATTGAACCCTACAACCCTAATTCCTAGCAGTGTAAAAATGATTTTGCACTGCTAGGAAAGTTGCGATGGAATAGATGCGATACTATTCCATACAAACGTAGATTCGCCATATTTTAAATATCATCTCGTTGAAATTTTGCACGCATGTCTTTTTGCATTGTTTTTCGTTTTATTATTTACCTATGTTATAAAAAAAATGTGAATGAAAATCTTGTGAGTTTCACACTTATTTAAATATTATAAATTAAACCGGCAACGTTGGGGATCGAATACGTCGACACGGGTTTCGAGCATGTCAGATCTACGTCCTACGTCATTAGGGTGAGTCCACATCTGCGTCGACGAGCTCCCGACGAGCCCGAGCTGATGATGAGCATCTGATATGGTTTAATTTATAATATTTAAATATAAATGTGACTAATAAGAATTCCCATTCAAAAAGATTTTTCCAAATAATTTTGTTAATTTACATTTTTACGGAAAAGTGACAAACCAGAAGCATAGATTATAGACTCAAGGACAGGTACTTATGCAAAATTTCGCTAAGTTTGAACACATGTATTTAAAATATGACGAAACACAGTACGTTTTTATGGAAAGAGATATGAAGAATGAACTGGTTGCAGAAAATTTTGTTAAAACTGAATGCAGAGAAGACTAAAAATCATCGCATTCCGAATCTCAAATCGTACTCAGCCTCTCGGCATTAAACTCCACTCATGTGAACCACATAAAGAGCATCAGTGTATAATGTATATGCCCAAAGCTACAGCAGGTTGAAGATGTAAAGTACTTAGGTATATACATATATTGAAGAACTATTGTCATGGACCAAACACATAAAAATTGTGAGTATCAGGCTGAGGAAGCTACTGTGTATATTTAAAATACTGAGACCGGTGGCTGATGCTGATACTATCAGAGTTGTTTACACGGCACTCTGCCGATCTGCCCTTACATATTGCATTACATCTTGGGGAGTAGCCTGTATTACTCACTTGATGAAAGTAGAGCGGGTGCAACGTGCCATACTCAAAGTTGCATATAAGAAGCCATACTGATACTCCACCGATGCACTATACACTGACACAAAAGAACTTAGAGTAAGACAACTCTTTGTATTGGCAAGTGCATTAAGATTCCACAAAACAGCACTCATCAGTAGAGATCAAAACAAAATTTATTCCAGGCGCAAATGCTTTTGGCAAACAACATTATCAAAGAAAACAATAGGAAAACGATGCTATAACTATCTAAGACACTATATATACAAACAATTGAACACAACACTTAATTTAATACACGATACTAGGAAACTATGTACACGAAAAATCTCAGATTACCTACTTATATTAGGACTTAAAGGTACCGAAAATTTGCTATATATTAACATATAAACATTCACACACACACACACACACCCTCACACACACACACACACAAACGCGCGCGCGCGCACAAGTTCACAAATATACATACAAATTTAATTTAAAAAAAACTTGCCATAATAAAACCCTCATGGAGTGAACTAGCTCTCACAAACACAGGGAATCCTACCGTGAGAGCTAGAGTTATAAATTGTTATCTTGCTGAAAGTTTTCAATTGCAAACATTGTTTAGTTTTCGAATAGTTTTTAAGATATTTAAGGCCAACATTTTTTGTAACAAAGAAATAAATAAATTTGAAAATTTTAAATTTGAAAAAAGACAGATGTACCTGTAGCCTTGGTCTATTACCAGCGCCTCTTAATTATTACGTCGTCACTAGTAAAATTCTTACCGGGGGAGGTGAGGTTACAATTTACATACTTCCGACAGACTCATATTCAATGTCTCCTAGACAATAAAGTGCTGATTAGACATGGTATACATACCTTGAGTCAACAATAGTTCCCTCCTAGAATAATGTTGATATACCTTACTAGGTCCCTTTAGAGTCTATTCGTCGTAAAGGATTTGTAGCACCACACTAAACCGATTTGATACCAACAATATACTTTGATCCCGTTATTAGAGCAATCTTCTCCACTTCCCAGCACATACTTATATTAATTGAAACAATTTATATCAATTGAAGCGCTCGTAGCGGAGTTTGCCAAGACGTTCTTAACATACTCGTAGATGGGTGGCCGCTACGCTAGTGCCATTTAGTACTGATCTCTTCCGTGGTTCGTAGGGCACGATAAACGGGTGATGGGATTAGAAGCTGGTAAGGAATATAAAAGAAAACATGAATTAAATCTCAATGCGCCCAGTACGTGGCGGCTACGACCTTTTGTTTTTACAAAAATACGCAATATTTAGAGAAAATAATACTTTTCAACGATGCCATTTGTCTGATTTGAAAATTTTCAACACGGATTTGTAATGGATAATTGGTCACATTTTAGCAATTGTTAAAGGAACGTTGGGGGAGCTTTAAAAATAATTTAAAAACAATTGCTGCTTTTTACATTTTTATCCAAACTAAGTTGCGTTCTACCAGCTGGACGGAAAGTCCTTCTAGCAGGATTCTGGACGATTTATTATTAATCAAACAGTTATGAAAAAACCAAAGTTTGTTACCAAAACGTGCGTGCAAAATATATATTCTGAATCCAAATTATGATCCTCTGTCCAAATTATAATATCACCTTCAAAGTGACCAAATCAGGGAATCGGCTTATTAGCCATCGGTCCCGGCATTTTACTTAAGATGTCGTTATCACATGGTGGTAGGACATTTTGCGAATGCCCGCCTTGATAGCTACCACCTTTAAATATAAAATCTGTAGCCCAGCAATCAACGGTATGTTCCGGAGCTGTCTTTGAGAGCCAGTAATTCTTAGTTATCCTGACAACATCATCGACCACATAATTACTTACTGTGCTTAAACAGGTAAAATTGTGATCAAAAGCTAGCCTATCAGCGATAAAAAATGTATCAGTCACTACAACTCCTACAACTATAATAATGACTTGGAGTAGAGTATATAATGTAGGAACAAGTATTAGACCTCAGGTAAGTTAGGGAAGAGTCGGCTTTGGGTTCTTATACCTACAGGTGTTTGCTTCCAACTTTTGAGAGCGTTTTCTTGTAAAAACTATTTAAGTATCATAGAATAAGTAGCATATTTTCATGTTTTGTTAATACAGTATGCCAACCACTTCTTTGTTTCCTTTGTCCATACCTAACTACTTAACTTACAGATTCTTTAGAAATGTTGTGCAAAACGTATTATAAACTCCTCTTTGTTATACGATTGACTTGAAACTTGGTACACTTGTTGTAATTATTACTGACTCGTCGTCACACCAGTCGTAGTTCGTTTTTTAGACCGTACCTACCAACACATAGTCAGATATGCATCGAAGCAGTAATTTTGCGAATACCCTGGCTAGCTTCTACCTTCAAGTACAAAATCTATTGCCGAGCTTGTCCGGCAAAATCTTAGACCTAATCATCCATCACCATCTAATGAGTTAGAGGTCAAAGCAGAGACATAAATTGAAAGTCAATGGTTAGCCTATCAGTAATGTAAATAAAAATAGATTTGAAAAAGTGATTCACGGAAACGAAATCACGCGCGGGACAACTAGTGGGTATTAAATATTATAATAATAAAAAGAAAAGTATTATGTGAAATATTCATTATACTTAAGTCACTTGTTTGAAAAGCACAACATTTCAAAACAAATCAAGTACACTCTTTTGCAAAAAAAACGGGCACCTAAGGAAATTTACGTTCTAAGGTCGATTTTAGTTAATTAAATGAAATTTATTTCTTTGACGTAGTCTGTATATACTTATAATAGTGTAAATTAATGCGCGTGAAGTGAATTCGAGCAATTAAAAGAAAAAAAAACGATGGATTCTTTAAAATCGATGTACACGCCCAAACAATATGAAGTGGTCGGCAATAAAGACAAGTTTTTTTTTACTTTTTTTAATTAAATAAAGTTACAAATGTAAATACCTAATAACGAGTGTGACCTCCTCTTGCCAAAATCACAGCTTGAATCCTTCTGGGCATGCTTTCCACGATGTTTTTAATAACGTTTTGAGGAATACGTTCCCACTCTTCTGCAGTGACTCTTTTTACTCCCTGATGTTTTGTGGAGCAGGTTGCACTGATCTTACCCGTCTCTTTAGAACATCTCACACATGCTCAATTGGATTGAGGTCAGGACTTCGAGCTGGCCAATCTAAACGACGGATCCCAACTTCTTGCAAGTACGCTTCCACGTCGCCAGAACGGTGCGGGCGAGCATTATCGTATCCATAAAAATGGAATCTTCCCCAAGTGCACTCAATGTGGGTTGTGCATATGGAATTAGGACTTCCATTATGTACCTGTGTGCATTTAATGTTCCATTTTCTATGAAAACGAAATCCGTACGCTCCGTCGAATTAATTGCTGCCCAAAACATAACGGAGCCTCCGCCATAAGGAGTGATTTCTTCGAAACACACTTCCGCATAGCGTTCCCGTGGTCTTCGCAGCACTCGCCGGCGTCGGTCCTCTCCACTAAAAGAGATTCTAGCTTCATCAGAAAACAATACTTTATTCCAGTCCTCTTACTTTTTCAAGGCTCTTCTTCAGGTCCACACTTGACGCCTTACGATTACGCAACGCCTGACTCACCAAACAGCGGTCATCTCTTGGTTCTGTGCATCGTTTTCTTCCCGAACGGTATCTTCTTTTGACCGAACCAGTCTCTTGATACCGTTGCCAAGTCCACTGGACAGTTGAACGACTCACATTTAGCCGCTGAGACACGTAAGTTTGCGAACAACCTTCTTCAAGTAGGGCTATAATTTTACCGGCCCTTATCGCTTTATCACTCATATCAAAAAGTGGTTATTAATGTAAAAAGAAAGATTATAGTAGATTATTAACCAAGGGCTGTATGACATCAATTGCACACGAGGTTTTTGGCGCCTGAGCGAAGCGAAGGCGCTAATTAACCCGAGTATGCAATTGATGCTTACGCCCGAGATAAATACTCTGCTTTACATATCGATTGTGAGGTAAGTAAACAACAAGACAGCAGGTTTCAATGAACATTTATTAAGAAGAAAAAAATGTGTATTTAATTAAAATTAATAGTAAAATTATTACAATTTGTAAGAGATATGGTCACGTTCTTTTTAGGAATATTTATAGTTTGAATATGAGTTTGTGATGATAAGACTTGAGTTTGAGTGACTTGAGGTTCTTGCATCGTAAATGGCGGCAGTTGACTGGTACTATTTTCTTCATTAAAAAATGGCTCAGATGATGTGCTTTGACGTGGTGATTTCAAGTTTATATTTTCTGTTATTTTAGAAGTAATTTTGCTTTTGGTTGCCATCGAATCTTCGATATAACCTTCGGCCACTTTGCTGGACTTCCAGCCGCCGTGCCTTTTTAACAGAGTGAGGTTGGCTCCCGAATCAGCCAATAGAGTCGCTGATGTTCTGCGAAAGCAATGCCCGGTGTATAACTCTACGTTACTCAGTTTTAAATATGTGGCTATTTGTTTTGGCATGCCTGTAAATTTGTTTTTTCCTAGTACATGTAATATATTTTCGACAACTGTTTTTGCCCTTTCTTTAATAAAATCGGGCGTTAGAACTATGTCTTCGTCACTAGACATGTTTAAAACTTTTGAAAAAGAACTCAAACAAGAAAATTAATTATTTTCGCGATGCTTTCGCGCCTACTAGTAGACTGTCTTTTTTTTTTCACGCACGCAAGCGCGTCATATCTTGCTGGCCAGTTTGATTTTTAAATCGATTCCATCTAACATACGATGTGGAAACAAATAGTTCCATATTTAAAATAAAATCTTTATAAAATAAATTGTCTAGATTCCGATTCGAGTAATTAATCGATACCGAGAAAAAAAATATTAACTTTTTAAAAATATTTTTCGTGCAGTATGAGTATGACAGTTCTTTTTTCAAATTCCAAAACCTATGCTGTAATGATAATTATACACCCCGGCATTCAGGGGTGTAAGGGTGTACTTACAGAGCAAGAGATATGTAAAATTGTTTAATTTGCAGAAAATATACAAAAAGTTTTAAAATATCGTAATCAGTTAAAAATCGTTCCAGCAATTCGGGCCATTAGTAAAGCAATTTTAGAATAATCCACAATAATCATTATTTTTCTTTTAATAATTTTAAATTTGGAACGTAAAGAATCATGCCAGGATGCTTCAAAAAACATGCCAATACATCGTCAAATTAACAAAACCTATTTCTTGTTCTTTTTCATTGTATTAGAGAAAAAAAATCTAAAGTGCCCGATTTTTTTGCAAAAGAGTTTAGTTCAATATCTAGTTTGTTAATAATAACGTTATAGGTTTACATTACTGAACATTTTGTGGTAATTCGACTTGTTTTTGTCAAGTCATGCTTACACAGATATCGCACCTGTTTAGTGTCCCTTTATGATGCCATGGCGCTTCTTTTTTCAGATGGTTATGCGATTATTTTTTGTCAAGTCATGCCTCACACAAGAAGATCAAAATTAAATTGGTTTCCAACACTGACGCAAGTGATTACGTCAGCACTTACATTTCAATGGCAGGTTTCACACGATACAACTTGCAGAAAGTTAGTTTTCAATGGAGACCTAACTCGTCAATAATAGATTAATTTTTCAATATTCATCAATACTTAGCCTCAGCTCTGTGTAAAATACGTGGTATCCAGATACCACGTCATACTTATATAGATACGTCGTAGTCATTTGTTTACCAATTTGAGCGCTTCGTGTGAGATTATTAGTAGCATCGTAGTCGACGACACCTGATGCCAACCAGCAGCTCAAGTATCGTAGTTATCGATCGCTAAATTTGACAATTATCTAAATTCTATTAAACGGGTTGTATCGATGTTTTGTGGACGTTGCAAGTATAAAACTTACTTAAACTATCGGTCATTCATTCATTTCGTATATCAATGGCTAATCATAATAATATAAATAATTGAACCTTAGGGGCCCTTCCCATTGGGCAAACATCAGTTTGCCCAATGGGAGGCCACCTGCTCGGCCCTGTGAGATGCATACGTGAGATCATCTTGTGTGCAGGTGGTCGGGCACTGGGGACATGACACTAAGTGTGCCATATTTTGCTCAGGGGCACCACACTCACATTTCACATCTAACCTGTCCCTTACTCCCCATTTGGCCAGGTTAGTTTTGCAACGACCAACTTGGGTACGGAGTCTGTTGAGCGACTTCCAAATTGGCCACTGCAGTTCGTCACCAGGAGGTATATAGATGTTCCGCTGGGGTAACATAGTTTGTGGGTATGGGGTATTTAACGATCGGTAGGTAAATTCGAAAATTCGATAAACATTACTTAAATTTTAACAAATCTACTGTACGTTAACTCTTGCATGGATCTTTAAAGTGACGTCTAAGATCGTCTAATATAATGATTGTTATGTCAGGTTTAAAAAGGACCGATATAGAAGGATCGATAAAGCTGGAACAAATTTAAATAATGAACTTTTGGGCTCCAGAAATAGCGAAATGCTGTAGAGAAGAGGTTGAAAAATGCGAACTACCCTACCTATGGAACTTTCCGAAGAGTGTTTCGAGAATCTCTTCCGCATATGGATAGAAATCGTCGTTATACTCCCTCTCACTCGATACTGATAAATTTAACGAGCCATACTACGGTACCTGCACTGCAGATTCTGTTGCGATACCGTCTCATCGGGTGAGAAGGGGCTTACTCGTTTCGTACTTATCTAGTGTCCCTGTATGATGCCATGGCGCCTCTTTTTGCAGATGGAGTTTTAGACTGTTCAAGCGCGGATTTAAACATGGAATTACCATCGAAGATTTATTCCAAGCGAGAGCTGGAGATCACTCTGGTCGACTCGGAGATCGCCTGGAGCAGGCGTGGGAACAAGAATTGGAAACAGCGAAGAGAAAAGGCGGAAAGCCTTCTTTATCAAAAGCCCTAATTCGATCTTTTTGGTTTGAGTACATGCTGTGTGGATTGCTAGTTGGTTTATTATTCATAATTTTATGGTATGTATTATTCATACTTACTTGAACCATTCCCGAGTTGTATATCTTACTTATATGTACTTGATGTTTACCTAACAAGTGTTCTGTTTTTCCTTTCAGGCCGTTGATACCATTTACTCTGGCGAAGTTCATCGCATACTTTTCTGGACCAAAAGAGGCAGTAGATTATAGAAATGCCCATATTTACAATTTTGTATTAAACTTTTTGAGTATAACAACGGCGTTAATGCTGAACCATTTGAACCTCAGCCAAGGTCGTGTCGGAATGAGAGTTAGGATTGCTTGCTGCTCGTTACTCTATAGAAAGGTAATGTGTATATACTTACCGACTTTATTTTTTTATTTATCATGACAAAAAAACAGGGCCTTGCTAAGAAATCTTGGTTAGTAGCCATTCAAGGTTTCTGTTACCCATCTTCCAGCTCCATCGTCATACAGCATGACAGCACCAAATTACTGTATTGCCATCAGAATAACATTAAAACTAAATTTAATGATGAGACAACTACAAGAAGTTGCAGAAATGCAGTTAATTGTGTTTTTTTTTATGCTTGATTGGTTAGCCTTTGACCACTATCTCACCTGATGGTAAGTGATGATGTGGTCGAAGGTGTTGTTCAGCCTAACGTGGAGAATTACAATTAAATATGTAGTTAGAATAATAGATAATGCGACCTAAGAAAAGCTAGTTAATAGTGATTTTAGATGCCGTAATCAAATTTTACTCTTTTTAATCGTATTTTAACGCACTAACGATTCTTGCGAGATAAAAAAAATACTAACGTATACTTACTAGGTACTACTCCAATTTGGTCCTTCTTAAAATTCTCAACGATTACATGCATCCATTACAAACAAGTTAGCTCTCTTCTATTTTAAAGATGTCTTGAATAATAATTAGGCAAGTTGTTTCAATTCGACACTATAGTTTTGTGTTTTATTTTTAATGTGGTATAATTTTATGTTTTTTTGTTGTAGATACTAAAATTAGACAAGGCTGGTCTAGCAAAAACTGAGACGGGTCAAGTGATTAATTTGATGTCAAACGATGTGAATCGATTCGATATGGTGACTCTGTTCCTGAACTACATATGGGTGATGCCTATCGTAGTACCAGTGGTGTCGTATCTAGTCTGGCAACATGTCGCCTGGGCTACCCTCGCCGCGCTTACTGTCATATTCCTCCAAACTGTTCTGGTTCAAGGTAATCATTACTTTCGCATGTGTCTTTCTTAAATATCTCCTTGTAATGGTAAAATTTCAAAAACGCATAAAGTAATACCAAGGTATATAGTAAACCGATTTAATTAGGTGTTTCCTTTGTCGTGTAAAAGTATAATGCTGTTTAAAATATATACAAACAAGATAATCGTAAATTCAACCCCTCAAAGCAAACGCTGACGTAACGGTGTGAACTAGGCCACTCAGAAAGTTTTGCAAAAAACGAGTTTTTAACCAAAATACTAATTACGTCGTTGAACGAAATATAATTATTATGGTGGCCTGCTGAAAAATGGAACTGTCTTAAGACCATTTTAGCGCGATAATATTTTACGATGTCAAAAATGGCTTATAAGTGGACAAATCTTGTTAAATTCTGGGTCATCCTCCTTACAGCCTTGATTGGGTACAGAGTGCCACTCTTCCTTTTGTTCCTTAAATTAAAATAAAATCTACTGAAAGGATTCAGTTTTCATTGCCGGAAGATGTGATAGCAACGTTGGAGCAGGTAGTGGAGGATTTATCTGAGGTGGATCGAAAAAACTGTTTTGAAAATGTTTTATTTGCATAAAATTTTGCAGAAATGGTGGCGGAGAGTTCTTTAAAAAATTTTTAATAATGAAGTATTGCTATTTTTTTTCGCAATACTTTCTGATTGTACCACGATCACGTATTCCGTGACATTCGAAAAATATCGTTTAGTTTATTTTTATAATGCATTGTTTACATTTTATTTATTACGGGAAAAAAATATTTTTAATATTTTCGACGGTCTTAGAGGCAACTAAGGTTAGAGACATATTACTCAAGAATACAATTGTCATAATATACAATAGTTGCCGAAATTAACTACAAGCGTGACAATACGTACCGATATTTTTTTTATGTAAGCGAAGAAAGGGGGATCATAACATATTATGTTCGAAAATCTATTCTCTCTGTTTTTAAGGATTCGGCAATTAAGTCAATATGCAGGGACCGTTATAATATAATTATTATATAATTATATTTTGATTCGTTAGATGTATAATTATATCAATGAACTTTATAAATTCAATGAGGTAATGTAGCGTGTTAGTAGGTACTGGACAAATGCGAAGTTAAAGATTCGGATAATTAGTCCATACTTCGCTTTATGTCCAATATGTTACGTTTATAACGCGAGCCTGGATATTGAACCATGCCATTGCAATGAACTCAAGTGTCTCAATATTCGTCACAGCCGGAATGTTCACATTGTTACCCTGTTATATAATAGAGAACAAGGTGACATATTGGAACCGATATCAAAAACTACAACGACTGCGATAATTTTATTACATCGATTGCCGAAAGACTAAATAAAATACAGTAACTATAGCTGGTGCGACACAGCCGGAATGCCTTTCTCAATTCATAATATTACATTCAGAATGCCCATATTTGCAAACATAGTATAGTATTATCTCCCACATATATCAATTTTTATGTTAGACTAGCTGTGCCCGCGACTTCGTTCGCGATTGCCGTACCTGCAGACTAATTATTCACATTTGTGCACTGTTTATCTCATATTAAGCAACACTGGTCTGCGGTGAAGCACTCTTATAGTAAACCATAGCTCAGAATGGAGCTTTTTACTTTGGATTTCAAAACTCCCGGGTTGTATTTTCCAGATGACAGTAGTTAAGTAACTCAGAGAGTTCTTTCCCAGTTCACACAATAAATGTTGAAACAAAGTACCTTGTGCGTTTCTTTAGAATTTCGATTTTAAAACGGCGGTTTGTTTGACGGTAGATCGAATATAATTTTTTTATTTCTCATTCTGAGGAAGTAGTGTTTGTTTGATCTGAGTAGCGGGTAGGCGCCGCTCCTTCCCACCTAAGGCCGAGAAAAACTCATAGTAAATGCTTCCTTCTCTTGGGCCGCAATGACTTGTAACCATGGTAACCATTGGTGTAAACAAAGTTATATGTCTAAAATTTTTCGTTGTAAAATACTCTGTTGTTATAAAACAATTAATAACAACTATGTTTGGCAGGGTAGTAACTAAATATAAGGTAAAAGGTAAAGTAAAAGTAGGTTAAAAAAAAACTAACTAAAAATTTCCCTAAATTTCATTGTTTTAACTCCTAGTGTATCTTTGTATCTTCTACTCATGCTTAATATTTTTAGTAAATATTTAGAAAAACTGCTATTATTTTACCCTCCTCATATTTTAAATGAAAAGGAGAGTGTTTAACACGGATTTAAGTCATCGATTCCTACTTGGACTATAGCCGCATTAATTTTAAATAGGTTATTACTGCTCATGTTATTAAAATCAAAATAAATAATATAAAAAAACATACTATTTTTATATCGTTATTCCTTATATTAGTAGGTAGTGAAAAGCAGAGAGATTCCTATTCGGGCTATAGCCGCCCGTAAATATTCCAAACAAAATTGTACGTAAAATTTCACAAATAGTTCTAACCTCTCAATATTTTTTTAGTAGTTATGTTATTTTTTCAATGAATAATTTTTAGAAAAGCTACTTTTTTACTTTCTTTAATTTCGAAATGAAAAGTAGAGAGCTGAACGCGGGTGAATGTTATAAATTCCTTTTGACCCTTGTATAACAATCTACTAAAGTTGTGCACTTCCAACTTTAAACGCATTAAATCACGTATATTTATAATTATTTTTGTCCCGACAGTCACCGCGTGACCACGATCACTACAAAGTGTTTGAAACGTCGCGACGTCCCGACGCGTCGGGACAAAAATAATGATAAATATACGTGATTTAAACCGTTTAAAATTGTTTTATTACTAAGTGTAACAATCGCGAAAACCTACGACAACATTGTGCACTTCCATTGCGCAGACTCCGAAATGTATCCGGCAAAAGAAAGATATGTAGTTAAAAAAACTGATTGTGGTGAATGTACCACATTTTAAACTTTTATCGTAGCAAGCTTTCAAAACTAAATGAGGGTGCCGTGCTGCCCGTGGGGTGTCGGGCTTCCCGTGGGGTTCCGGTCTGCCTGTGGGCTTAAGATGAGCCGTACGTTCAAGGGTTTCTCAACATCCGCGGTTCAAGTTATTTAAAACGAAATATTTAGTTTGTGATATCTGTAATTTCTTAACTGCAAAACTGAGGACTTTGAAATAAATACGGGAAAATAATTAAATTACCACTATTGTAACAAAAAATTTTGAAGCGCTCGTAGCCAAGTTTGCTTTGCCATTCTGAATCGATCAGCAAAGTTAAGCAACGTCCGCCGCGGTCATGACTTGGATGGGTGACCGCTGGTGACATTACTACCGAGCGCTTCCGTGTTTCGGAGGGCACATTACGCCGTCGGTCCCGGTTGTTGTCTTAGGATAGCAGTCGTTACAGCATGGTGGTAGGGCGACTTTGCGAGGACTTTGCGAATGCCCGGCTAGCTACCACCCTCAAGTTGAAAATCTGTCGCCAAGCACCTAACGGTGTGTTCCGGCAGCAGTCCTTGAGAGCCAGTAACTCTAGGTTAGTCTGAACAACATCCTCGACCACATCATCACTTACCATCAGATGAGATAGTAGTCAAAGGCTAACCTATCAGGCATAAAAAAAAAGAATGATTGCAATCGGACTACGCGGTAATAAATTACAACTAAGTGTACATTTTAACTTTCGGTAGACGCTTTAACTATTCACAGAATATTTAGATTTATGTTTTCTTTAAATATAGTTAATTAAAATAGAATAAATAATTAAGGGAATTGAAATGAATTTTATTGTATGGGAGTCCCCATACAATATAATTTCAGATAATCGTACGGAACCCTTCGTGCGCGAGTCCCATTCGCATTTGGCCGGTTTTTTTGTGTTAACGTGCGCGAGTCCGACTCGCACTTAGCCAAATTTTTGTATTTTTTGTTATAGCAGCAACATAAATACATCATCTGTGAAAATTTCAACTGTCACCGTTCTTGAGATACAGCCTGGTGACATACGGACGGACGGATGGACAGACGGACAGCGAAATCTCAGTAAAAGAGTACCGTTTTTACCCTTTGGGTACGGAACCCTAAAAAGAACGTATGAAATCAGACCACGCGTTAATAAATTACAACTAAGTGTACATTTTAACTTTCATCCCCTTTCCCAAGAGAACCGTACTGAATTTCGGGATAAAAGTATCCCATGTCCTTCTTCGTAGTATGAACTCGAATCGTGCTAAGTTTTATTCATATCCATTCAGTAGTTTTGGCCAGGTAGCCAGAAAAAAAACAGTTTTTGCATCAGTATCAGCAAAGTCAAAGTGAAAGTCATACTTATAGGATAAAGTGCGACCGCCAGCTTAAGATGAGCCGTACGTTCAAAGGTTTCTGTACATTTTGGGTGCCAAGTTATTTGGAACGTAATATTTAGGTTGTGATGTCTGTAATTTCTGAACTGCAAACCCGATGACTTTGAAATATTTACGTGATAATTTTAAAAGCACCACTATTCTAATTAAAAAAATCGGCCAAGTGCGAGTCGGACTCGCGCACGAAGGGTTTCGTACCATTAGCTATACAACATTAGACTTCGTATTTTAACATTTTTTTGTTTTAACGTGCGCGAGTCCAACTCGCACTTGGCCAACTTTTTGTATTTGTTGTTATAGCGGCAACAGAAATACATCATCTGTGAAAACTTCAACTGTCTAGCTATCACCGTTCTGGAGATACAGCCTGGTGACAGACGGACGGACGGACGAATGGACGGACAGACGGACGGATGGACAGCCGGACAGACCGTTTTTACCCTTTGGGTACAGAACCCTAAAAAGAACGTATGAAATCGGACTACGCGTTAATAAATTACAACTTAGTGTATATTTTGACTTTCATCCCCTCTCCCAAGGGAACCATGCTGAATTTCGGGATAAAAAGCTAAATTATCCTACCTTGTAGTATGAACTACAATCATGCTAAGTTTCATTGAAATCCATTCAGTAGTTTTGGAGTGATGCGCGGCCGGGATACAGACAGACAGACAGACAGACAGACAGACAGACAGACAAAAATAAAAAAAAATACAGTTTTGGCATCAGTATCAGCTACAAAGTACTGTACATTTTTTTTTTTCAAAATATCTTTTATGTACAGAATTGGACCTGTTACAGTTTTATTATAAGTATAGATTATAAAGAAAATAAAGTAAATTGTATACAATTTCATCAGTTCTCAATTAAATATTCTGAATTCTAAGAGGCAACCGATTGTGTTCCGTCAGTTATTATATAACATCTAAAAAAAACACAATAATAAAACTCGTGTATGACTTAAAAACTTTTGGACTTGACACGTATATGGCTTTATTATGTATGTTACCTGTAGAGTATAAACGGTTTGGATGATTACTTATTTCATGTCTTATTAGGCCTTTTAAATATCCTGTGATAAGATGCTGAGTGTGAGGACTAACTAGTATCAACTTACAGCATATTTGAGCAACCGCCAAGGAATACTGCGAGGGAAGATTGCAAAGCGGACCGACGAACGAGTCAAAGTCATGAGTGAACTTGTCAATGGCGTGCAGGTCATTAAAATGTACGCTTGGGAGACACCCTTTGAGAAATTAGTCGATAAATTGAGAAAGTAAGTACAGACAAGTTTTTCTTAATACGTAATAGATAAGCCAAATATCTCGTGATATTGTTGTATTTAATTAGGTTTTAATAATCAAAAACAATGACATGGTGAAAATGAAACAGACATGACATAGTCATTAGTGTAGGAAATCACAATGACTTAATTTTTATAAGCTGAAAAGATAATTAAATATTATATAACCATTGACCATTGTACGAAAATATGAATCGATTATTAATGTTTCATGATAACAAATGCTTGAACATAATAAGAAATTTTAATTCTAATTAACATTAGTATCATTGAAGTTATATACTTATTAACCTATTTCTTGAATTAAAAGTCTTAATCGTCAATATTAATAAATAGTACTTAGTAATAGTAAACCAATTCTTAGGTTCATAACAATATTATTAAGTTTGATAACTCCATACGGTCTGAGGTCATTAAGAGTCAATGACATTAAAAGCTGATATTTTTTCCAAGTAATATATATATATGAATCTGCAAAAAATGGAGCTTGTTGGTTTTGTTTTATTTGGAATATTATACTTACAATTAACTTTGGCCGATAAACCTGTTTTCGATTACTCTGTATTCCAAATCCAAAACATATATAGAGAAGTAAAAATGCTCGAGTCTTAGGGCTGATTTAGATATTAGTGAAAGCTGCATTATTCGGTTTGAAACGGGATCGGCTTCGTTAACATTTTTACACATTCGTTTTGGGAGAAGAAAAACTTCGTTATAGGCACCACAAGGGAAGTCTGGTTGCTAACGAAGAATGCCTGATGTTTTTACCGGCGTTATGCTAACAACTGTCTTTACTAACAAAGCACTGCACACTAATTACAACACTACAGCTACTATAACGAACGCGTTTTGGCACCCTTAAAATACCATTGCCAGCAGGCCCACATGTAGTCCGAATGCTCTAGCCTACTACCAGTCGGCAACGCCCCCAGCATGCTGGCATCATTACCCCGTTGGATTGCAATGCATATTCGTTGAGCCAAATAAGTGTCAGCATTTTGATCATGCATCGTCGCATCGGCCAAGCGATCTGATAACCTTTGGAAAAAAAGATGACCACCCAGCCGCCTCGGGCACAATGTGTCCACACCAAACGGCTCAAAAATTAATAAATCCCTTGATATATTTCTTGTTTATAATCAAAATAAAAATGGACTTTTCGATGAGGATAAGTCCTCAAGTCGAATGCGAGTAATATGGTTCATGGTTCACAAAACGACGACGTTGCGTGTGCCCTTGTTTCAAATTTGTCTGATAGTTCTTTGAACACGGCGGGCATTTTTGAAATTTTCAGGATCGTGTTTTCATTAGTAATAGCCAGCTATAGGGCTAGTTCTAGAATTAAGACAAAATTTAATAATTCAATTAACTCCTTACAGTTTTTTGAGGAGAAAGGGGGAATACCAACGTCGTTTTCGTAAAATTTCTTCGTATTCTTTCGTATCGCACTTGTTGACTCTTCTTTGTTCGGTAGAGAAACTATAACTATATAAAAGGTTCTTTTTTTATTTAAATATTGTTATTTAATATTGTTTGTATTCGTTTAACAGGCTCGAAGTAAGTTTCATAATGCGCACGTCGATGATCAAAGGTTTCTCCACCGCTCTGAGTGTGTTCACGGAGCGGTTCATATTGTACGCGGCTGTGGTCGCGTTCGTGGTCATGGGCGGTAACATCCGCGCAGAGATTACCTTCTCCCTGGTGCAATACTTCAATCTGCTGCAACTGGCTGCCAACATCTTCTTCCCGATGGCGCTGGCTTTTCTTGCTGAGACCAAAGTGTCTGTGCGAAGAATTGAGGTAAATATGTGTTATATACAGGGTTATTGGTAATATGCTTACAACTTCTTAGGGTTGACATCTGCTAGTCCTAACAAACGTTTGTATAATACTAGCATCTACCCACGGCTCTGCTGCATGGAAATAACACAAAAATTATTCGTAAAAGTACAAAAAAATTTCATTGATATGTCATAATATTATTACTTTGTAGGCGAGGGTAGAATGCTAAATAATTGCGGACAAAAGTTAGGCTGTTGTAAATTAAAAAAATACTGACCAAGTGAGTTTTTTTTGCTTACTTCTACCTGAAAAATAATTTAAATTGAATTCGTCCATTAGTCCACTTTTTCACTTTGAGTCAACGTTTGACAATTATACCAAAATTTCAGGCTCATAGTTCATAACTCGTTCTGTTTACGAGATAGAGACCCATGATATACGGCCACAGAGGAGTTATATATATATATATATATATATATATATAGAATCCTGTTAATAGCGAAACCCTAAAAATCAATTAAAGGCAAGATTTTTCATAGTGATTTCTAACATGAAACCTGGCTGATAAATTGCCTAGCTTAAGAATCAAGACTATTGTATCAGATAAAAAATTGGATGACAGAAAGACGACTATAACGAAAACGAAGGATTCGTTCCCTTAGTCGTCGGTTGAAGTAAAATCTGGAGAATGAGCGGCATGCGTAATTTCTAATGTTGTTCCACATTAGACGTACAATAGTGCTCATCCTCACCGTCATTGTGCTCTTATTGGCCGAATAAAGTGTTTTTTTTTTATATTTCGGATATAGTCTTAGAAAATTATTTCACCTGATAGTAGTTGATGATGGTTAAAAGGCTTAATCGAAAATGATAACTGACTCTATAGTCTAGCGATCGGGACACACTGAAGTGCTTGGTGTCACATTTCCTACTTAAGAATTGTAGCTACCCAGGCAAGTTTTCGAAAACGGGTGACCATGTACTAGGGATGAGCCTATGCTATTGTGTATCGCCACAAACTGGGCACGTTTCCAGACTGGACTGGTATACTTCATTTGCTAGAAAAACTATCTGATCCCAAGATCCAACCTACGAGAACTACCAAACCCAAGACAATCAGTACTATAAATAAAAATTTAGGATTCAACCCTGTAGATACCTCTACATTCATAAAAAAACTTTGATTTTTCTTCAGATAAATATACTCGTACTTACAGAAGCGATTTTTACAGGAATTTCTACAATTAGAAGAGTTGGAACCGGTTAAGCAGAAGGGAATACTTAGCTCCAAGGCTTTGCTCAACGGTGCCGGTGGTGGCGGCGAGAAAGAGATCGAATTAATAAAGCCGACTGGTCTCGTTCTAGCCAATGTCAATGCCAGCTGGCTGCCGGACCCTATCGTGCACACTCTAAGGAATATTTCCATCACTGCCCGCCCTGGAGAGTTCGTCGGCGTGGCTGGACTTGTGGGAGCAGGAAAGGTAATATTTTCACAATCTTCCATTTAGTACGAATTGTATCGGACGCCTATTATATCTTGAGCTCGCTATAAATTTAATATGTTTGGAAGAGATCGCTTGTAGTGTGATAACGCCGCCGATTGTGATACTTGTATCATATATTTTTTTTTTATGTATTAGTTTAGTGTATATAACAAACAATAAAGATATATCTACCTAAATGACGCAAAATCAGAATATAATTTATCGTAAGCTTGCTATTGAATAGTTTGCCGTTTTGTATTGTAAGCCCTCTATCTATCTTCCCCATTACATAATTTTATCTAGGCCTCTAACTAAGAAGAACCTCAGACACGTTCAAGTTGTTACCCGCGATTTGGTATAATTGTATTTAGATTATCAACCGGCGCTAAGATGAACTGGGTATTGACCAACTGCGATTTAGACAAAACTCTTAGTACACCAAAAGCTATGAAATGTACTGTCAGACTAAAATAATCATAACTATTTATACCAGGCATACCAATTTAATAAAAACCTAAGTTTGTAATGAATCGCTCATCGAACTAAATCAAATACATAATGATATAATCTTAGAGCCAAGATTGTCTTTTAATGTTTGCTACAGGCTATATTTCGTTAGTTACTCTTACTGGAATAAAGGATGGACATTATTTTACAGTGATTACTTACCTTATCTTTCAAGAACAAGGCAAAGTCTGTTACCTCATAATATTATCGCTTTTATTATACCTACTTAGATGTACTTACTCTAAGTATTATTTAAATCGCGTATATTGTATGTGGGTAAATACTAAAGAGTGTTGTTTTCTAAAGATATTTGTTGGCAGTACAATACAATACATTTTTACCATTGCTAAATTTCGTTATAAATTGAACTACATAGCAATTTCGCAGGACAAAAACTTTTTATACAAAACGAATAAGATAAAAACACGTTGAAGCAGTCGTAAATATATAATATACGAAAAAGGTCCTTTTAATAATAGGCGAGTTTTAAATAACTAATGCATATATTTCATTCTAGAAGAATTTGATATTGAAAATTATATGTCCAGGAACCTAGATACCTATACTATCCGTACCTGAAGAATATCATAGTTCAAATAATAAAGACAGTACCTGAATAATAAAGGCATAGGTCAAATATAATAGTAGGGAGTTCATTAGTTATGGTACAGGTATAGTTTATGTAAAATATGCTCGAGCTACAAATGATTTCGGTATTATTTTTGTATCGAAAATTTGGATTTTGCAGTCGTTTTAAAAGAAATTTTCATTTATTTGTCTTACAATATTTTTTTGGAATACATAATCATAATTAAGAGTCAATTTAATACGTATGGCGGAATCCTAAAAGCCGACGAATAAAAAGTTGCCTATCTATTAATTAGACAGCGCATTAATAGATAGGTAGCCTTTAATTTTAAAGTTATCTTATCTTGTATTTATTATAAGTAGATATGTAGGTGTTTTCCCGACTTTAATCTTTGAAATTAATCATCGCACAAGACACAGTACAAATCTCGGCATAAGGTATATCTACAATGTTTGTATCACAATAAATATGTATACTTAGATAAGAAATAATTAAAAAACATAAATGTATCATCACGGCTGTATTCCCGAAAGGAATAGGCAGTGGTACATGAATACCAACGTTTTGCCGTACATGTTTGGTTCCTTATTCCTATGTAATAGGGGACGCAACCGGGAACGATCTCGGAACTTAAAGATTCCACAGCGGCGCTTTTTCACACACGAGGCAGGAATACTTTAATTACTCACAAAATCTTCATTCTTTACAAAGTGCCTCAAGCGTAACTGTGACATTTTACGTATTTTAAGTTTCAAGGTAAACGTATTCAGTTTTATTATTCGCTCATTATTACAAACTGGCAGCGCGCCAAAATATCTTCTAATGTTCAATGTTTAAGTACTATTATTCTTCGACCAAAGTTAACTAGGGTCGATGACTAAATCAGCGGAAACCCTGCTGTGTTAGGAACTCACTGGTACTCTGGTACTGATTCCTCCCCATATACATAGGTATTTCTAAAACCAAATAAGTAAGAATTTGATGATTTCAACATAAAAAAAATCCTGCATGTTGGTAGGGCATTTTGCGAATGCCCGCCTAGCTAGCTACCACCCCCAAGTAAGGCCCAAGCAACAAACTGGCACTACAGTTAGGCCTTGTAATACAATCAACGTTTTTGAAATAAACAGAAATAAAACCATACATGAACAGCGTAAATATGTTGAATATATAATTATTATGAAATAACATAATCATTACTACATAACATAATCACCTTGAAAATTGTTATTTAAACAAGACCAGTGCAGTTTGATGATATGAAAAATCTAAATTTCCACAAATCTATTAATTAGTGGTATGTTATTGACTTCCGTGGAAATCGGGCTGGGTAATTTCTAGTCCTACAACAATGGATATTCGAGCGCAAAAATACCTATATAGTCCGCAAAAAATGATGAGACTGCTCATCTTAAATTTGGAAATATTTAATTAAATCACAAGTGCGTCAGCTCCCTACACATATTTATCCAAGCCTTTCCTTATTAAATGAAACTTTCCCAAATTAAAAAAGTAAGTAAATAAAATTAAAACGTTTCAAAATGTCATATATGAGTACCATTGGTATACAAACTCAGACATTGGTTTATTGGTGATATGTCATTGCCTTCCGTGCATATTGGGCTTAGTAATTTCTAGCCCAGGAACAATAGTAGGTATGTACATTGTACAGTGTACACCGTACACCGATGGGAGATAACGATACGTAGATATTTTTTGGTATTTTTATTACGCTTCCAAAAAAAAACTTAGGCTAGTTGGTTGCGAAAGATACGCGTGTACGTAAGAAATGTTAAAACTATTGTATGATGGAATTATATCACTCCTCCTCCTTTATTTTTATATACGTGTTTTTAAAATGGTGTTCCGTTATAAATATTTATGTAGGTAAAAAAATGGTAACAAACATTTTTTTACTCTGCCATTTATTATAACTGAATTACATATCTAGCTTAGGTCAACATATTATACGTTGAAACGTTTGCAATATGCTAAGACACCTAACTTATCACTAACATCTCTATTTCTTTCAACAGACATCACTGCTTCAAGTGATCCTCGGAGAGCTCCAGCCATCATCAGGCACGGTGTCGTTGGGGGGCGCTCGCATCGCCTACGCGAGTCAAGAGCCGTGGCTCTTCGTCGCTACTCTCAGACAAAACATCCTCTTCGGTCAGCCTTACGACAAAATCAGATATAAGAAGGTAAGACAATTTTATCTCAATTCGTTTTTAAATTAAGATTGCATTGATAACAATCCAATATGTTAACAAAAATCTACGTAATGACGTACATTTTTGTATCAATGGATAAAGGTGCCTACAATGTCTTTGTCTTGTCATATCACATGTATATTATAAAATAAGATTATGTTCTGCTAGATATCTATGAATATTATAGCAATGGTGACCACTCAATAGTTTTCTATGTGTAGATATAATGCATGCTATGATGAGTACCTATACAATCTAAATGATGTGATATGGCTGATTGATAAGCAGTTATAAATAAATGTGTATGTGATGTATACGTTCGTATCGGTATATTAGCAACCTCTTCATCTGACAATTGTGCCACATAAGATATAGGTATCTCTACACATACGTTTTTTAACCGACTTCTAAAAAAGGAGGAGGTTCTCAATTCGTCGGTATTCACCTCAGAGCTGATGCTTGTTGTTTGGTCCCATTTCAACAATATCGGTCAATCCGTTTTTGAGTTACATTCTAATAACTGAAAAATATTTACCTACCTTGATGATATAGTCGTTGACAATTTACGACAATCGATCCCGTAAGCAGCAAGGGTCATTAAAAAGAGATAAACATTTTTTTTACCATAAAATGGAACCGACTTCATCACCCAAAAGTGTGAAATAACTTGTCGAAGTCGGTACCATGCGCACTATATTGTGATAATAGGTACTTACTTTTGAACTTTCATGGCACCGACTTCAACAAGTTATTTCACACTTTTGGGTGTTGAAGTCAGTTCCAATTTTCGGTAAAAAAAAATTACGTTACTTTACGCTAAATTACATTATCATTTTTCTTATTTTTAATCGTATTGCACAAACATAAAATACTTAAATATATCGAAATTGCCGCTGTTTTAGAGAATTTATTATTTTCTTGTGGTTCCACAGTTACACACCTTACAGTTACAGGACAGTTTTACGTCGAGTTCATCTTTTTCTGCTTTTGTAGATACATACCAGAACTAAAATCATATTACTTTTATTAAATTTATTAAACAAAAATTTGCTTCAAATCATTTTAATAGCAATTATTCGAACTAAGTAATTAGTCCAACATAATGTAGAGTTTGAAAGCCGCCTTCTAAAAAGTTATATTAACTTTTTGATCTGTTCTACTCTAGCAAACAAGCATTTATAAAGTCAATCTAAGCCAAGCCATCACATTTTGGAGAACTGAAGGAAATAGATGATTCATGCACGAAGTAGGTTAGGTACAACTAAAATGGTTGTAAAACTTGATAAATTTATTCATCGTCATCGCCTCAACTGGAATGACTACCGTTGAACAAATGTCTACCCCCATTGGAATTTGCCATGATCCCCACGCTTGGCAAGCGTCTTGGGGACCGCCGTATAAGATGGCAGTTCTTCAGAAGGCGATGCTGGTTACGTGGTTTGTTTCCTTCCGTCGCGTCGCCTATTACGTACGACTCCCACAGGAAGATACGGGTGGTGTTATTGTACCCATCACCCCACGGGGTTTATTATTGTGACAGGGACAGGTGATACTCATAAAATATTAACAAATCAGGTTTTCAACACACATGCTCGTAAAAGCTCTATTACACCGTTATCTGTATCGAATTGTGCTACTTTTCGCACACTTGATAGTTACTTTTCAGTTTAGTTTGAATAACCTGCCAGAAGATTGTCTCAAATATTTTTCATACATCTTCCCTATAATAATAAACCAGGAGTTTTTTACTTTCGGAGTTTATCATCCTCACACACAAAAACATGTACACATACTTCGATCAGAAATACCTCCTGAACGAAGTACACATACAACCAATTTTTGTACATATAGCCTGTAGAAACGTTGCGAGTGCCTCACTCCTTATATTTAGCTACGTCGCAAGGCTTTTCTTGGACAATAAATGTTTAAATCATATTCTAAGATTGATTGATTGTTTCCCTTGTTAAAATCAAAGACAAACAAAGGTTCTATATATTTTGGTAATCGATAAGAAAATTTATATTGAGCACATTAACATGTAGGTAATATGTAATACAGGACAATGAGTAAAATCATTCAAATGTATACATCGTTATCCTGGCTTGGAATGCTATTCTGGGTACGTTTTCCTTATACTGAAATGTAAAGCAAGTATTTTTAGACCAAGACGACTCGATGGCGTGTTAGACACATCAATAACAAACTAAAACGTTTTTACGAGCACAGCTATTACACACACAAGACTGTGGCTGCCTCTATTTAATAAAGAATAAGATATATTTGAAAACTGATAAAATTTAAGGTTGACTGTGGAATTTTGCGTTTGTAGACTTGATTTTAAAGACATTTATTCTCAATAAGACATATTGGCGAATGTGTATATCTACAAATTAAGTAAGTGACTCCTTACTTAATTTGTAGAAATAAGTAGGTACATTCGCTATTTCATTCATAACATATATTACTAGTGGCTCTATGAGCCGATGTCCTCGCGTGAAGTACCTATATTTAACGTTTATCTTTTTTACGTTTTCAATGCCGATATCTCTGCCGTTTTGACAAATCACAAACGGAATGGACAAATCAGTTCTATATAATTCTCGTAGTTGCTCACAAAATTTCACGAGAATCGGTTGAGAGATGCGACTTGTACAGGAGAACAACGGAAATACGGATACGCCAAAACTGCTAGACCGATTTGGATGAAATTTGGTATGGAATATTTTGAGATACAGGGAAGGACATAGGATAGTTTTTATCCAATTGCGCAAAAAGAGGTTAATGTCTTTGCGCGATAACCGACATACGCGCGGGCGGAGCCGTTGCCGAAAAGCTAGTTATTCATAAATGTGAAAATATGTACTTTTCGAGAACGCTGTGTTTGACAAATCATCAGCAAACTAAGGACGTTTTCCGATTCGTTACCGTATAATGCCAAAATTATTAAATTAGTTTTGGTGCTATATTGTAACATGAATAGTTCCAAGCACGAGCAATCGCGTGCTGTTATCGATGAACGATAAATTTCTCCAAGCAATTCAGCGTCGTCCTGTCTGTCATTTGGATCAATGATTACGTATTTTACCTATTTCATTTGACTTAATAAATTATATAATTACCGCTAAGAAAAGGCATGAAGTCGTTGGTATGAAATATAAAAACTGACAGTATTTTTATAACATCTTATTATAATTTGTGTTTCTTCGAGAGTTTTAATAATTTATTGTTATGATAGTAAGAAATTATAAAAATTGATTTATGATTATAAATATAAGATATGAAATAAAGAAGATATTAATAAGATTATTAAACAACTATTAAGTGTTCATTAACATATGAACGACGATAGAGGTTTCATAGTTGTGATTAAGTACAGTAGCGAGTATTTTTTTAATTTTTATTTTTCTCACCTAATGTCCATTATGACAAAGTTTTGTAATGTTGCCATCGCAACACGACTTGGACTCGATAGTGACTTGTTTGTGCGACTTCTATGTCACTGGGACTTGACAACGATTTGATTTGTGTTGTAATATCAATTGAAGAATGCAAATTTACAAAGTACAAACTTTAAGAATCCAATCAAAAAACAAAAAAAAGCAAGGCGGTTTTAGGTCAATTAAATGTTGTTGCAATCTTTGCTGATAATTTTAGTTTTTGCCTCGCACTATGTGATGAACTATGAAAGAGTTTTGAATTCGTTAGTAGGTTATTATTAAGACATTCAAAATTAGAAATCTTGTGTGTAATTGATAGCTTGTCTTCGTTGTTTAAAAATCCCCAATTTATTTCCGTTACAACCTTAGTAATAGGAAATTACATAATTGTCTATAGGCACAAAATATATATGTCTATAGGCAGTATTTTCAGGGTAGATAAGTAGAGTACATATAATATGATAGGTATTATTAGTAAGTCTAACTTATATTATCAAAGTGTAAATAGTGACTCACAGTATAGTCCGTGGAGTGCTGGGCTAGAATGTCACACCACCATCTCTACCCGTGGGTGTCGTAAGAGGCGATGAAGGGTAACACACCTGAAGGAGGGCAGCAGCGCTTCCTGAGGAACTGATATCTTACACTGTGATCCCTAGGACGCCTGCGTAGGAAACGTAGGAATTAGAGCAAACCCCCGTGTCTTTGTTCAGCTGTGGACAATACCGTACAGTACAGATAGTAGCTCATAGCACGAATACATAATGAGTAATGACGTGTCAAAGGTCTAAATCGTTTATTCTATTTAGGCCGCATACCATGCTCTTATGAGATTAACGTAAAAAAAAATACTATTTAATTTTTTTTCAATAATAAATGGAACCGACTTCAACATCTAAAAGTTTGAAATAACTTGTTGAAGTCAGTACCATGATAGTTCAAAAATACCTATTATCACAATATTGTGCGGATTTGTGCGTATGGTACCGACTTCGACAAGTTATTTCACACTTTTGGGTGTTGAAGTCGGTTCTATTTTTTGGTTTAAAATATTTTTTTTACTCTTATTAGTGACCCTTGCTACTTACTGAATTGATTGTCATTTATAGTCAACGACTATATCATCGAGATAGGTAAGTAGATATTTTTCAGTTATTGGAGTGTAACTCAAAAACGGCTTGACTGATTTTGATGAAATTTAAATGGAACCAAACGACAAGCATCAGCTTTCAAACAAAAAAGAATTTTCAAAATCGGTACACCCAATCTAAAATTGTAAGGTAACAAACATAATAAAAACGACAGGCGAATTGAGAACCTCCTTTTTTGGAATTCGGTTAAAAAGAGCTTATTATTATACTACATTATAAGAATACCCAAGTGTGTATCACTTGAAATCTGTCGCCAAAAACATCACGTTATTCCAACAGCTGCCCTTGAAAGCCAGTTCCAATTATAGGTAAAAAAAACCTGTTTACCACCTTCGATCATATCATCACTTACCATCAGGTGAGATTGTGATCAAAGCTATCCTAACGGAAACGAAAATAAACTGTAGTGGAATTCTGTTCTTTATCTAAGAACACCATAACAGCGATAAATAAACATGTTCCACCCTCGACTGCGTCATTAGGTAAGTCTGCGGTCGGATGTGTTTGCGTATAATAATAATAGGTAATATTTATTGATCAAAAAAATAGTTGACTTAGGGCCTGTTTCAGAATGTTCGAGTAAGTTCCGGTTATACTGCCCAGAACATATTTACTAAACAAAACACTATATTTGCGTTTCACAGTCATCGATTTAGCCTATCCATCGTCATAGATAAATTTTTACCATTTCTCTATGCCATCGGTTAAAGCTTAAAACGCGCTGCATGTTAACTGTCATTTTTATCATTCAGTTATTTTATGTGTTGGTTAGCAACCCGAAACTTTATTAGGACATTCTGAAACGGGGCCTGAGACTTATAAATAGACTAGCTTTCCGGGCGCGGCTCCGCCCGCGCGTATGTCGGTTATCGCGCGAAAACATTAACCTCTTTTTGCGCAGTCGGATAAAAACTATCCTATGTTTTTTCCCGGGTCTCAAACTATCTCCATACCAAATTTCATTCAAATCGGTCTAGTAGTTTTGGCGTGAAAGCGTAACAGACAGACAGACAGACAGAGTTACTTCGCATTTATAATATTAGTACTGATTTGTACTGATTAGTACTGATATGTACCAACTAACACTATTTTAGATATTACCTTATAATTTAAAACAAGATTTATATGTTTGTATTCATTAGATTGTACTTGTGGTGCTTACTATCTTAATCACACTAGCCCCCACACTAGGATTCCCTGTGTTGTGGGTGCCTAGTCTATTCCTGATGCATAATACATATTTGTTGTACATATTTGTTAATAAGTTTTGTCATAAAAGTCCTTTAATACAAAAGGTTAGGGTAGGCAATACACATAAAAATCATAGTCGCTGCAATAAAGTGGGCGTATTTTGTATCAAATTAAAGAAAATTTTATAAATGTTATTACGGTATAACAGACTTCAAAAAATCTTATGTAAAAAACTAGGTTAAATGTGTTTCGTTCCTCCAAATACGAATTTGAGCTTTCAAAACGTCTTTAGGGATGTGAACAAATTTTGAAATAGATTGTTGGTTTTGTTGTAAGGTGGTGACCGCGTGCGCCCTTCTTCGTGACTTTGAGCAGCTGCCGGCGGGTGATGCGACCCTGGTCGGTGAAAGAGGAACCAGCTTGAGTGGTGGTCAGCGAGCACGCGTGGGCCTCGCCCGGGCATGCTACAGGCAGGTATGTATTGCTTACTATATAATATACTTCAACAAGAAAGTTAACGGTGTTTAGTACAGGTAATAAGCAATTAGTTACCTACCTTTATTAAAAAAAAAACAGATAAAAGTACTCGCATCCTATATTGCTCTGCCTATATATAGGTAGGTACAGATGTGAGTTGAAATCAGATGCCTATTAATATATAACGCTATGATATCCACCAACACGTGCTGTGGTGAGGTGCGCTGGACCTGCAACGAATATCTAGAAAACGACACATCAAAGTTTGCCAAATATACCTGCTCTCGGTATAGCAGTTTTGGAGCTACCATGCTACTTGACGGAGAGACAAACTAACAACACTCGCATTATCTAAAATCGATATAGCATGACAAATACCTACTTTATAGATTAAAATAAAGTTAATTTGCAAATGCTGTATTTTTCTTTACAACATTATTTAATCTTGTAAACATTTTTATTCTGTGTACCTAAACAGCAAGTAAAGAGGAATTCACCATCCATCTATCTATGTCTATATAGTAAGTAATGGCTATGCTATTACTCAATTGCGAGCCAAGTGCGAGTTGGACTCACACGGCGAGGGTTCCGTACCAACACAGAATGTACGTAGGTATACTACAAAATCAGATTAGATCGAGGAGATCCTTACCGGGACTCCGACCGGCTCTTGGCCGATTTTTAATATTTGTTGTAGTACGTTAGACATTGTTCTATAAGCGTACAAAGTTTGACGCTTATGTGAATTAGCTTGTTACGATAGAGCGAAAAGTAGAAACGATAAAAAACATGTTTCCTGTATGGAGACTCTATTATATTTTTTACTTTTTGTTATTATTAACATTTGACAGGCAATTAGCCAACACATATTCTGGGAAAATTTCAACCGGCTACCTATTACTGTTCTAAAGATACAGGCCCTTTAGAGATCGGATGGTAGTACGCACGGACGGACCGCCGAGGGTTAGTAATAAGGTCTCGATTTCTAGTACGGAACCCTAAAACCTGTGGCAGCAACTACCTTAACTTTTGCTTATAACTACGAACAGTACCAAATTTCAGTAAACACCGTTTGGTTAGGCCACACGTGGCGGAATACTTTTTGCCCATTCTGAAATGAGTGGTGACAATTGAACAAACTTTCGCGTTTTATATAACACTTGCCCGCACGGGGCCCAAAAGGTCATCGGCGCGCTGGCGAAGAGGGGCGGCGGTGGTGGCGTGGACAACTAGTTTTGCATAATGTTTTTTTTATACTGGTTGTATTAAAATAAAACAAATTCCAAATTTAAAGATGTTGTTAGGTCGATCCAAGTATCTCGAGCAGAATTGAAAGATTTACAAATTACACATTTAGTACAAAACATACATATGCTTTTCTCATATAATTTGCCCGCACGTATTTTGGCTATTGCGCAAAAACAGAAACCTCTTTTTGCGCAGTTGGATAAAAACTCCTCCATCCCATCTCCTTTACCGGGTCTCAAAATATTTCCATGCCAAATTTCATCCAAATCGGTCCAGTAGTTTTTAAGTTTATTCGTTGCATACAAAAATACAAATCTTTCCTCTTTATAATATTAGTATAGATATAGACTTACATTTGTGGTGTCATCGCCTAGAAAATAAATGTAAGGGGAGCACAAACAAACAAAAATAATGCTTTGTTGTTTTCTATATATATATTTGGGGCCAATTTAGGGGTAAGAAGCAATGAGGAGACATTTTTATTACCAAAATAAAATATCAACAATAAAAAGTTTTATCCTGGTATTCTGTATATTTACCGGCTTAAAATATAAAGACTGTTCCATATATCATCATGTAGGTTATCGTAAAAGACGACTTCGGGGGAAATTCGCATAATGAGCAGCATGCTACAGCGATGTGATTGGTGTGTTGCTTCGATAGAGTGCACATTTTATTCATATTTGAAACAAGTACTTTTTATAAATAAATTGTTCAAAATGTACCTTTTTGGGGCTCACTTCACCTTAACAACTGTATTTCTCAGGGTGATGGGCGCAGTGCAGTTAGTCACTTGTGAAGAAATGCATCTGTTAAAGGCAGAGGTTACCACCTAACATCATTTTTTTATATTTTTTTTTATGCTTGATAGGTTAGCCTTTGACCACTATCTCACCTGATGGTAAGTGATGATGTGGTCGAGGATGTTGTTCAGACTAACCTAGAATTACTGGCTCTCAAGGACAGCTGCCGGAACACACCGTTAGGTGCTTGGCGACAGATTTTCAACTTGAGGGTGGTAGCTAGCCAGGCGGGCATTTGCAAAGTGCCCTACCACCATGCTGTAACGACTGCTATCCTAAGACAACACCCGGGACCGACGGCTTGACGTGCCCTCCGAAGCACGGAAGCGCTCAGTAGTAATGCCCAACCAGCGGTCACCCATCCAAGTCATGACCGTGGCGGACGTTGCTTAACTTTGCTGATCGGTTCAGAATGGCTAAGCAAACTTGGCTACGAGCGCTTCAAAAAATCATGTGGGCCTTGTTCCTGAACAATCCTACGAAAAAAATATAAATATATCGCCTCCTTGTATAATGGAATAGGCGGTCTGCTACTAAAATATAAACATACTAAATAAGACTTAGTTAAACTGAGGCAAATGTATTGTGTAGTTTGCTTAAACCATACAAACTTTGCTTGCTCACACATTTTAAGTGCCTACACAAAAGACTATTGGGAAAGAGTTATCTTTGCAAGTGTATTGCGTTATTTAATTAGTGATATTCTTAGATGTTCTTCATAGCAGTGATGATAATGATAAAGATAACTAAGCTATTTTAACCGCTTTACGATGTTCATACTTATTCACTCATCATTTTCATTCTGTAACGAAAATTTTTCATCTTATTTAGGTGATATACACCCACGAATGCAAAGACATTCGCAGAATATCTTTCCTTCTTTTCTTATGTAATTCCTCGGTAAAACCATATGTACTTAAGTAATTACTGTATTAAAACTCATGTACATTACTGTAGCTTAAGCATTCAGCAGGATTCGAACTTTGAGTCCCTGTGTGGCAGTTTATATAATTAATATTGATTACGATCATTAGCAGGAGCACGCAGATATTTGTAACCGACTTCAAAAACGAAGGAAGTTTTCATATAACTGTTTTTTTTAAATTATGTTTTAATGTTTGTAACGCGATCATTCCGTGAATTATGAATTGATTTTGATGATTCTTTTTGTTTGTTAGATCATACTTCAGAGGTAATCTCATATACATTTTATCAAAATCGTTTCAGTCGTTTGTTTTTTTTTAAATCAAAATAACTACAAATTTACATATATCATCCAATTAAATAAAACCATATTGCGTATCATACTTTTCAGTTGTGAAAGTAGTATTTTTAAAGTAATTAAAAATATGATTATTTTAATCGGTCTTATAGTGAATCATCCGGGATACATGAAGACAAATTAACAAAAATAAAAGCTGTGTAAGCTGGTGAAATATATATCGTAAGTTTTTTATTTCGTTTCGTAATATGTACATCATTTTCTTATACACCAGTTTCGTAATAATATATCCGATTTTCATATTCACCGCCTTATCTATACGAGTATAAGCAAACAGATTTTCGGATAGTGTCAAAAAATACGGATACATTATCAATATTTTATAATGATAAATCGTATTCTGTTTAGCCAAAGTCATCTCGATATGCGAAATGCTGATATGAAACAATTTCTGAAAATCATGGAGACAATTCATATACTATACTTTGATAAATTAATTAGATACGATGAATATTGAAGATAATGCCAAAACCACAGAAATTGTACAGGGTGTATAGAAAGGGTATCGGGTATAGGATAATTTAATTAAGCTATAAATCAAGATCATATTACAGAAATAAGCACTTTAAGTATACTTTATCTGTGGAAATTAGTCTAGAAAATGTTGACAGACGATATTATGAGGTGATTGCAGTGCAGCTTCCACTCGTCGTAGACTAGTTTTTTTGGCATTTCGCTCGCATATCCAACTACATTATGACACCGTGTTGACAACAGAACTATTACTAGTTCTGTTCTGTTGAGTCATTGTCCTTGAGGCTGTAGCCATGTCTGTAGTGATTGTGTAGTGTGAACGTCAATCAGCGTGGTAATCTTAATGTTAGAACGGATATGTGCCAGCAATGTCAAGATAAGATAAGCAGGATACCGTAACCTTGTGATATACTTATACTATATATATATATACTATTATTCCATCTCAATATGTTTATTTAAAGCATATAAGCAAACATTTGTAGGGTTACCCAAAGAGCAAAACTGAATCCTATATTAGTAATAGTAAGATTCTATGGCCTCTGTTTGTCAGCCCGTACGTCCGTATGTCACGGGTCTCTAGATGGTGTGAATAGATATTCGGTGATAAAATCTGGCCTATAATGCAAATTTGAGGCCTGATCGATATAGGCGATTTAGTTTTTTGTTATTTATGATTTCATAATTATATTGGACTATAAATTCAATTATATTATTTTCATGGGTGCTCCAACACATTTGATGTAAGCCATTTTTGCACCTTAGCGTGTGGGGTGATATCGTCTAGAGCTCATTGAGTCGAATACAAATATATTTTTATGTATAAAATGAATAGGGGCTGTCAAAGTTGTTAATTTTAGACCATTATTTTTTAGGGTATAGCTCAAAAAACGGAACGAATTAGGTTATGGTATATCTCAAAATTTCGGTTTATTATCCACTTATTAATACCACATACAAAAGCAAACACGCAAATTCTGTATATGCTAATTATATAGGTTAAAAGATGTGGTCAAACCTACAAAGAAACTTAAAAGAGCGAGACTGACTAGCACTTATCCAGTTTATCTTATTTTATTGAACTATCAAATTACTTTGTACTAACCATTTTAATACAACCTGTATACTACGATGCTTATCTATATAATTGTGAATGAAAATTATTGTATCTATGTCAAAGAAAAGACTGTTAGAATTTTTTTTATATTATAAATTATTATAAACTTACAACCAGTTGCTTAGCAAAATTATGTTCAAACATATTATTATACTCAACCGCATAAAATATATTTGGCACATATACATAACTACATTTCATCTTCACTGAGAGATAGAAACATAATAGTGTGTAGATGAGTGCACTATTGAATGATAACATTATATAAAGTGTAACTATGTCATTTAGAGCACATTATATCTTATATAGACAAAATAGCTTTCCGGCGCGTATGTCGGTTATCGCGCAAAAACATTATAACCTCTTTTTTCGCAGTTGGATAAAAACTATCCTATGTTTTTTCCCGGGTCTCAAACTATTTCCATACCAAATTTCATTCAAATCGGTCCAGTAGTTTTGGCGTGAAAGCGTAACAGACAGACAGACAGACAGAGTTACTTTCGCATTTATAATATTAAGTACTGATGTCTAAGGTAAAATGAGAACGGAAATATAGCAAGGAATTGAGTAGATATTCATTTTCAATAACGATTATATTGATAATAAAATAAGTACTTGCAACATATTTTGTAATAATTACAATTTCATTCAATAAACCTTTTTGATAATTCTTCAGGCTCTGTTATATCTTTCGGCCAAAGCGATTGTTCTTAATTTTTTGTTCGAACCTAATTTTAACTATAGTTCGTTTTCATAATAAAAAAATATTTTTAAAAGTATTTTAACAAAACATTAAATAAAACACAAAACTATAAAAATATACATCTAGTGACAATACAAGAATATTCAACTAGTTTCGCTTCTAAACCAAGGATCTTCAGGAGGTCTTGACTCACCGAGCGCACGATCGAGACTAATCGATATCGATATCTATTTAAATATTATTTACTTAATGTTTTCTTAAGATACTTTTAAAAATATTTGTTATTATTAAATATGGATTTCTGCAAAGAAAAGCCTGAATCTATTCATTACCTTCGTTTTCATATTCGTATTCGCCGCCGATAAGAATCTGCTAATTTTGCTTATGTTTCCCCCTTGGACCCTCTTCGGAGATATACAAACGTGATGATAACTAAAATTTATACTCAAAGTAAACCCAGAGATGGTGAAGTAAATGTCATGGGACTATTTACAGGGGATATTTTGTTCAGCTAATAATTATATAATATTTCTCAGGCAGACATATATCTATTGGACGATCCGCTATCAGCCGTGGACACGCACGTCGGTAAGCATCTCGTTTCGGAGTGCGTCAATGGCCTGCTGAGGCACCACACCAGGATCCTTGTGACCCATCAGCTCCACCACCTCAAGACCGCCGACAATGTCATCATATTGCGTAACGTAAGTATACTATTTGCCAGTCATTTTGCTGTGTCATGCGTAATCTTAGCTGTCGCAGTAAGATTGATAGTGATACTATCTAGTAAATACCGTAGGTACTCAAGGAGTCGGAATCGGACCCACTGAAATTCTGAGAACATTTCAGTGGGTCGGTGCTCCGGTTACCGTAGTATAATTAGGGTCCGTTTCAGAATATCCTAATAAATATTTCGGGTTGCTAACCAATACATAAAATAATTGAATGAAAAAATTACAGTTAACATGCAGCGCGTTTCAAGCTTTAACCGATGGATAGGCTAGATCGATGACTGTGAAACGCAAAAATAGTTTTTATTTAATAAATATGTTTTGGGTAGTATACCCGGCGCTTACTCGAACATTCTGAAACAGGCCCTTAGTTTATAATGAACAAAGTGTGATAGAGGCAAAATGATAGGGTAGATTTTACTTTCAATAATATATTGCAAGTTAAATTTACGTGAATATATTAGCTGGAAGATCTAGTACTTAAAACGCTATCATGTACCATTTTATAAGCATTGCATTTAATTTATATTGAATAAATAAAAAGTGCATTTATTATGTATAGGTCACGCGATTTACGCACTTCAAACGACTTTGAAAATGTCAGTAGTAAGAAAATATCCATGAAAAATTGACAATAATGAGTATCTGTAACTAGTCTGCTCTTTGATTTAATGACATATTGACGTCACAAAATGCCTTCCTTAACAAGCTAGTAACGCAAATTTGAAAGTTGAAATAATAACTTTGAATTTGTGTGTGCATTTGTGTCTATAATTAAACGAAACACAACAAGATAAGTAGGTGACCTACTATTACAGCATTGTTATACTTTGCGGGCTGCATAAAACAATAAAATTGGAAACTGTTTTGTGATACAAGGTAACGAATCGAACCGAAAATGGCGCCGCTAAACCTCTCTTTTGCACTCTTTTGCTGTCTATAGTGTGAGAGTGAGAGGTATAGCTGCGCGATTTTCCATTCGTTTCGTTTCTATATCAAACCGGGTTATACGTTATACAGAACACTCAGTGCGTTCTGTTATCGCACTTGACCAGTTGTCAGAAATCGTTGTCATTCTTTGGATTACAGAACATCTGCGTTAAGATAGGTACAAAAAGTTGCACGAACATTTGACGCACATAGACGACACTGATTTCCCATATCTAGTTTAAAAGTGTTATTGATAATCAGATGTATCTATACTTCAATTGTATTTTGATAACTTGTCCGACATTCGATATCGTCCGTCCACGCTATCGTATGAGAGCTTAACACCAGTTACGTCGTTCTCGTATCTTTATTAGCAGTAATATTTGGTAACTATACTGATCTGGACAATAACGAAGTAATCATTATGTAAATTAAACTAAACATTTATCTTATGTAAATGAAGTAACCAACTAGTTGATAACTTCACATATAGGTACATTAGAAAGAACAAAATTTTCGCATCTCTGTTGAAAAGCAAGAAGCGGGTCTGTACATTTGTGAATACTTTTACGCTTGGCATGCGGTAGTGCTTGTTTATTTAGAAAAAAGATGACACATAACGAAAGTATTCACGTTATAAACTAATTTCTTAATAATAAATGAGTACGAGTTATCAAGAAGCAATAAACTATGATAGGAGATGGTCTTTTGATAATGAGCCAAAGAATAATTGTTTACCATAAAATGATCCGTCAAAATGTCGAACATTTTGCGAATGCCAACGTCCGCACTATTTGCCACCCTCAAGTATAAAGTCTGTCGCCAAACACTTAACTGTGTGTTGCGGCAGCATTCCTTGAGAACTACAATTACATCATTACTTACTATCAAGTTAGATTGTGGTGAAAATCCAGCAAGAAATATATTTAAAAAAAAAAGACCTGGCCTATACGACCACGTTATTATTAACTTTTTTTAATAATTGCCATCTTCGACCAGAGAGAAGTAATAGGAAGCGATAAATTTATTTTTCGAGATAAAATTACGTGATGGTCAATGTGTTCGTTGTTATTATTATCATTATTTAATAATAGTTTGTCATAAGTGGAGCTCGGTTTTGAATAAGTGTGGCACCGACTTCAACAAAATGTTATTTAATACTTTGAAGTGTAGCAAGCAAGTCAGTGTATATATTTTTTTGAAATGTTTATTTTCTTGTAAGTATTGAAAAAGATATTTTTCACCACTTAACATTTAACGCATGAGATTTGGTAACATCACTGATGGTTCCATTACGCCCTCGTCTTCGGCTCTGGGTGCAATTCAGCTTCGAGTGTAATGAATGACCTACATATTACACTTTAATATGATGTACTTTTAAACAAACGCTTTGTTATTCATAACAGTTGTTTAAATAATTGATTATTACTTAAAATATATATAATAAAAGATCAAGTAATGAATTATGCATGATTAATTCTATTTTATAAACAAGCTTGGAATTATAATATATGTAGTAATTTAAAACGTTGATATCAAAGTAAAAGCAAGTCTTTTCAAGACTTTTTAAATTACGTTGTGGAATTAGATGGGGCATATAGCATGCTCGCCTTGCTAGCTTCTACTCTCAAGAAGATATACTGCCACCAAGCACTTAGCCGTATACTCCGGCAGCTGCTCTAAGACATTTTCCACTCTGTCTAGCCAACTATCACTTTCTAAAACCATTTACACCTTTCCAATCAGAAAGACGCGCCACTCCACATTTTTTGTAGAATTTTTAAATTTATCTTCTGGAATACATCGTTAGGTGCTTACTGGAGACAGATTTTCTACTTGAGGGTGGTAGGCTAGCTACCACCCTCTACTACCTACCATACGACTGCCACCGGAACCGACTTTAAGTGCCCCCGAAACACGGAAGCGCTCAGTAGTGTAGTAATGCCACTAGCAGTCACTCATCTAAGTCATGTCCGCGGCTTGCTGATCTTAAGAACGGCTAAGTAAACTTCGCTACTAGTTGCAACTTCTGCTGCCTACCCAAGCGATAATAATTTACATATTATTATTTTACTGTATGTACCATTAGACCTTATACCCCACACTAAGGCTAGTAATAATAAATACATCTTTAAGTTGAGATCGACCGTTTTGACGTTAAATGTATGGAACATCTGTTAAAAATAGCATCTTATGATCATACTCAAGTTTAAGATGCATTTATTGATACGAGCCGAAGATGTAATGTATATACAAGGCGCGCCCGTACCAATCTATACTTATAATAAAACTGTAACAGGTCCAATTCTGTACACGGCAGATATTTTGAAAAAAAAAAATGTACAGTACTCTGTAGCTGATACTGATGTCGAAACTATATTTTTTTTTATTTTTGTCTGTCTGTCTGTCTGTCTGTCTGTCTGTCTGTATCCCGGCCGCGTATCACTCCAAAACTACTGAATGGATTTCAATGAAACTTAGCATGATTGGAGTTCATACTACAAGGTAGGATAATTTAGCTTTTTATCCCGAAATTCAGCATGGTTCCCTTGGGAGAGGGGATGAAAGTCAAAATATACACTTAGTTGTAATTTATTAACGCGTAGTCCGATTTCAGACGTTCTTTTTAGGGTTCCGTACCCAAAGGGTAAAAACAGTCTGTCCCGCTGTCCGTCCGTCCGTCTGTCCGTCCATCCATCCGTCCGTCTGTCACCAGGCTGTATCTTAAGAACGGTGATAGCTAGACAGTTGAAATTTTCACAGATGATGTATTTCTGTTGCCGCTATAACAACAAATACAAAAAGTTGGCCAAGTGCGAGTTGGACTCGCTCACGTTAAACAAAAAAAGGTTAAAATATGAAGTCCAATGTTGTATAGCTAATGGTACGGAACCCTTCGTGCGCGAGACCGACTCGCCCTTGGCCGATTTTTTTGTTAGAATAGTGGTACTTTAAAATTTATCCCGTAAATATTTCAAAGTCATCGGGTTTGAAGTTCAGAAATAACAGACATCACAACCTAAATATTACGTTCCAAATAACTTGACACCCAAAATGTACAGAAACCTTTCAACGTACGGCTCATCTTAAGCTGGCGTTTGCACTTTGTCGTATAGGTATAATAGATAGGTCTGTAGTCGGACCTCTCCGAAAGACTGAGTTTTCAAACGATAAAACACAGTTTTTTTATTACGATAAGCACAACTTCCCTACGTATATTTTTCATAACATGCAATGCTCTAATCAGTCTAATCTATACTTATAACAGGTTGCAGAAGGCGGGTAGGGAAGCGCGAGGGGTAAGACGCTTACATTTATCTATTTATACCTGTAACAGGTCCAATTCTGCACATGGCAGATATTATGAAAAAAAAATTACAGTACTCTGTAGCTGATACTAATGCCGAAACTGTATTTTTTTTATTTTTGTCCGTCTGTCTGTCTGTACCCCGGCCGCGCATCACTCCAAACCTACTGAATGGATTTCAATGAAACTTAGCATGATTTGAGTTCATACTACGAGGTAGGATAATTTATGCTTTTTATCCCGAAATTAAGTATGGTTCTCTTGGGAGTTAGGATGAATGTCAAAATGTACACTTAGTTGTAATTTATTAATGCGTAGTCCGATTTCATACGTTCTTTTTAGGGTTCCGTACCCAAAGCGTAAAAACGCGACCCTATTACTGAGATTTCGCTGTCCGTCCGTCCATCCGTCCGTCCTTCTATCACCAGGCTGTATCTCAAGAACGGTGATAGCTAGACAGTTGAAATTTTCACAGATGATGTATTTATGTTGCCGCTATAACAAAAATTACAAAAATTTGGCCAAGTGCGAGTCGGACTCGCGCACGTTAAAACAAAAAATCCGACCAAATGCGAATGGGACTCATGCACGAAGGGTTCCGTACCATTATCTGAAATTTTATTGCATGGGTGCCCCCTTAATTATTTATTCTAATTTAATTAATTATAATTAAAGAAAACATAAAACTAAATATTCTGTGAATAGTCAAAGCGTTTACCAGTCACCGTTATTAGTATCGAGCAAGAAACGGTAAAAAAATCAAGGTTGTTGTATGGGGGTACCTCAAATATTTATTTCATTTTTAGTATTTGTTGTTATAACAGCTATAAAAATACATCATCTGTGAAAATTTCAACTGTCTAGCTATCACCGTTCTTGAGATACAGCCTGGTGACAGGTGAATGGACGGACGGACGGACGGATAGCGAAGTCTTAGTAATAGGGTCCCGTTATTACCCTTTGGGTACGGAACCCTAAAAAGGTTAAAATATGAAGTCTAATGTTGTATAGCTAATGGTACGGAATCCTTCGTGCGCGAGTCCGACTCGCACTAGGCCGATTTTTTTAATTAGAATAGCTTTAAAAATTATCACGTAAATATTTCAAAGTCATCGGATTTGCAGTTCAGAAATTACAGACATCACAACCTAAATATTACGTTCCAAATAACTTGACACCCCGAATGTACAGGAACCTTTCAACGTACGGCTCATCTTAAGCTGGCGTTTGCACTTTATCGTATAGGTAAAATAGATAGGTCTGTAGTCGGACCTCTCCAAAAGACTGATTTTTCAAACGATAAAATACAGTTTTTTTTATTACGATAAGCACAACTTCCCTACGAAAAACATGCAATGCTTTAATCAGTCTAATCTATACCTATAACAGGTTGCAGAAGGCGGGTAGGGAAGCGCGAGGGGTAAGACGCTTAAATTTATCTATTTATACTTATAATAAAACTGTAACAGGTCCAATTCTGTACATTGCAGATATTTTGAAAATATGTTTTGAGAGCAATCTGTAGCTGATACTGATGCAAAAACTGTTTTTTTTTTCTGGCTGTCTGTCTGTATCCCGACCTCGCATCACTCCAAAACTACTGAATAGATTTGAATGAAACTTAGCACGATTCGAGTTCATACTACGAAGAAGGACATACGATACTTTTATCCCGAAATTGAGTACGGTTCTCTTGGGAAAGGGGATGAAAGTTAAAATGTACACTTAGTTGTAATTTATTAACGCGTAGTCCGATTTCAATCATTCATTTTTTGTTACAATAGTGGTAATTTAATTAATTTCCCGTAAATATTTCAGTCCTCAGTTTTGCAGTTCAGAAATTACAGATATCACAAACTAAATATTTCGTTTTAAATAACTTGGACCGCGGAATGTTGAGAAACCCTTGAACGTACGGCTCATCTTAAGCCCACAGGCAGCCCGGAACCCCACGGGAAGCCCGACACTCCACGGACAGACCGGTATCCCACGGGCAGCCCGGCGCCCCACGGGCAGCACGGCACCCTTATTTAGTTTTGCAAGCTTGCTACGATAAAACTCTAAAATGTGGTACATTTGAAGCAGTGATAGCTCAGTGGCTTTGGCCATGGACTGCCGCGCAGCAGGTCCATGGTTCGAATCCCGCCGCTGGCTTGAGCTTCACCGCATGGTGGAAGGGCATTTTTGCGAATGCCCGCCTGGCTAGCGACCACCCTCCAGTGGAAAATCTGTCGCCAAGCACCTAACGGTGTGTTCCGGCAGCTGTCCTTGAGAGCCAGTAATTCTAGGTTAAGCCTGTTAACACCTACGACCACATCGTCACTTACCATCAGGTGAGATTGTGGTCAAAGGGTTACTTATCAGCAATAAAAAAAAAAACATTCACCACAATCAGTTTTTTAAACTACATAATTATCTTTCTTTTGACGGATACATTTCGGAGACTGCGCAATGAAAGTGCACAATGTAGTCTTAGGTTTTCGCAATTGTTACATACACTTGGTAATTAAACAACTTTAAACGGTTTAAATTGCGTATATTTATCATTATTTTTGTCCCGACGTTTCAAACACTTTGTAGTGATCGTGGTCACGGGGTGACTGTCGGGACAAAAATAATGATAAATATACGTGATTTAATCCGTTAAAAGTTGGAAGTGCACAACTTTAGTAGATTGTTATACAAGGGTCGAAAGGAATTGGTAACTTTCACCCGCGGTCAGCTCTCTACTTTTCATATCGAATTTTAAGAAAGTAAATAAAGTAGCTTTTCTAACAATTATTCATTGATAAAATATCATACTTACTAAAAATTTATTGAGAGGTTTGAACTATTTGTGAAATTTTACGTAAAATTTTGTTTGGAATATTTACGGGCGGCTATAGCCCGAATAGGAATCTCTCTGCTTTTCACTACTAATATAAGGAATAAAGATATAAATATAGTATGTTTTTTTATATTATTTATTTTGATTTTAATAACATGAGCAGTATATTTTTAAAATTAATGCGGCTATAGTCCAAGTCGGAATCGATGACTTACATCCGTGTTGAACACTCTACTTTTCATTTAAAATATGAGGAGGGTAAAAAAATAGTAGTTTTTCTAAATATTTACTAAAAATGATATACATGAGTAGAAGATACAAAGATACACTAGGAGTTAGAACAATGAAATTTAGGGAAAGTTTTAATATTTTTTTAACTTCCCTTTCTTTTAGTTACTACCCTGCCAAACATAGTTGTTCGTAATTGTTTTACAACAACAGAATATTTTACAACGAAAAATCTTAGACATATAACTTTGTTTACACCAATGTTTTTCCCGGCCTTAGGTGGGAAGGAGCGTCTCCCACCCGCTACTCAGATCAAACAAACACTACTTTCCGAGAATGAGAAAAAAAAATCGATCTACCGTCAAACAAACCGCCGTTTTAAAATCGAAATTCTAAAGAAACGCACAAGGTACTTTGCTTCAACATTTATTGTGCGAACCGGGAAAGAACTCTCTGAGTTACTTAACTACTGTCTTCTGGAAAATACAACCCGGGAGTTTTGAAATCCAAAGTAGAAAGCTCCATTCTGAGCTATGGTTTACTATAAGAGTGCTTCACCGCAGACCACAGTGTTGCTTAATATGAGATAAACAGTGCACAAATGTGAATAATTAGTGTGCAGGTACGGCAATCGCGAACGAAGTCGCGGGTACAGCTAGTGTGCAATAAAATTATTGTGGGGTGGTGTGGAGCGCGTGCTTAATGAACAGGTCTTTACTATACAATAGGCTTTCCCCCTATTACAATAAATATCTGGCGAAATGTGGGTGTTTTGACAGATCTGTTTATCCCTTTAAGGATATGCATGTAGGATATTTATGTTATTACTAGTAGAAGAAAGCAATAACTTTAATAGTAAGTATAATTTCAGGGTGAGATCGAAACCCAAGGCATATTCGACGATGTATCAAAGTCGCCGCTATTTGCTGAACTCATGGAGGAAGAAGAACCCGATGAAGCGACTCGTCCAAAGCTCCTCCGTCAACGGACCATGTCTATTCAGGTATTATTATAATAATGTGTTATAACCGACTAACTTAGGTTATTATCAATGATATTCTACTTGTACTACATATTATCATATGTTAGTGTCCGACCGAAAGTTCGGTTTCGGTTTCAGCCGAGTTTCGGCCAAAAATAGGTATAGTTTCGGCGGCAGTTGGCCGAAACTTTTGCCGAAACCGAATCTGATTTCGGAAGTTGTCGTACACGCTCGCCTAATTTTATTTCTCGCGGCAGCGCCTTGGCAGACGCTAGCAGCGTGTTCGGGAATTGTCGTGCGCCGTTCGGATAGCTCTGTAGCAAAGCAACGGAACTTAGTGCGTTATCGCTCGACGCAAACATTCTTTAGAGGTTATGTTTTTTATGGAACTGATTACATGTAAGTTTTTGTGTCGTTTCTGTACTTGAATGATTTATATACTTAGTTAAATATTGAGTCAGCAACTTTGTTTTCTTGTTATTAACAAATCAAGTCCATGTAAAAAAAGAGATTGTAAATGAAAAATGTGAAATGATTAATTTGTTAAATTACGTTGTATAGGTAAACTTATTTCAAGATTTGTTAATAATTTTCATATATAATTCTTCTAAGTACAAATGCAAATCAAAGAATTAATTAATAAGATTTCAAAATACCAATATTTAGTATTTAATAAAACAATATCAATTTGTAATTTGATTTTTGATAACTGATAAACATTTTGCTATGAAAACTTAATTTGAAAATATAATAAAAATATTATTTTATCTTATATTAAATCAACTATTACAACAAACTTAATATATTGTGTTTCCATTTCATGTCATAATTTATGCAGAATAATGGGTAAATGAGAGAAAACACTTGAGTTTCGGTTGCAGTATCGGTTTCGGCCGAAACTGATGCCACGGCCGAATATTCGGTTTCAGTTTCGGCCTGATAACCAGTTTCGGACGGACACTATCATATAATATATCATATGTATCGTCATCATCTTCCTCCCTTTATATTACTCATGTGAGGTTATAAATGTCAACACAAAATCATATTTAAATATATGTTTTCGCAAACAACACATACGACAATACAAGGATATAAATGTAAAAAGATTTTTACCTTTGGTTTTATGTCCGGCCGCATTTCTGACGACAGAAATTCAGAGGGTTACGGGTTATTTTTCAGATAATCAGGTCGTTAAGATGGCAAGAAGCCAAAGAAGCCCTGGGGGCCAACTCCCATCTCTTAATTCAGTCATATTTTCACCTTACATTTACAATTTTAATTCGCACTACCAAATATCACTAATAGTAAAGTTACGTACATCAAAACTTCAACGTGAGAGCGGGCTACACGCATTATAATAAGTCATTTATGCGATAGAGATAGCTCTAATTGAACATTAACGTTTCGTGATGGTCACGGTACGAATTTCAATATCAATATTTAAACTTAAAATAATGACGTTGGTTTTCCATAATAGTTTTTAAAAGGTAGGACTTGGGCCCCAGATGAGTGCCAAATGTGCATAATATCTTCTCATCAACGTGAGATAGCAGCATGGTGCTCATCTGGCACATTGTGTCCCTTGGCCGCATTTAGGCCATCGAACAAAATGATATGGTACAATCCTTGTATTCCTCGACTGTACATCTAAATCGATTACTTTGCAAAAATGTTTTCATATTTATTATATTTTATCTTTATAAATTATAATATATGGACTTTAGTTGCCCAGTAATTATGCTACGACTACTTCAATTATTATAAACACCTACTAGACAACATTTTGTGTAGTTATGGTGGAAACTCACGTCTGTAGTGGAAAATTTAATATTGTAACAGCTTTATCGCGCTTATACCTAAGTTTGATAACCATCCTACATATCATGGTATTCGCGAGTATAAATAAATGATGCTTCTATTATTGGCACTAACGTCAGCGTGCACTTTAACAATGGAATCTTATAATTATATTTCCGGAAACGGAGCCTTAATAACGAGACTCCGCTGGTGATACACTGTCTGTATGTCCGTCCATCTGTCCGTACGGTATACACGGTTCTCTATCTCGTCAACTGGAACTTACAAATTTAAATAATTTTTAGAGCAAACGTGAGAAGAAAACTTATCAAAAAATATGTTTTAACCCCTTGCATGTAGTATCAAATGAGGATTAATTTGTCTAGAAAAATTAATGGTAGCCATCGAGTCGTAATTGTCAAGCTTACACCATTTTTGTAAAAGGGTTTGTCTCAAAAACTAAACTGGTTCAGCATCTGTAATTTCGCCATTTTGTGTAGTACCATAATATCTTCTCTTGAAACGCCGATTACGCAGTTTGAAGCGGTGACAAAAACACCTACGATTTTTTTTCTCACGGGCTAATCGTTACCTTTGAAGAACGAGGCCTGGCCAATTTACTTTATAAATAATTTCAATTTTATGTTCCCATTCTATTTATAAGTCTAAGTTACTTTATATTATAACCTATGTAAGTTTTTTGATCAATAATTATATTATTATTATTCACTTGCAGTCACACGCCAGCAGCATAAGCACTATACATGAAGACCTAGTTGATGATGAAGAGGACCAAAAGGAAACCGCTGAGATAACTGAATCAGGTAAGTTTATACCAATGCACTCGTTGCGTAGCTTACTTAGGCTCGTATTAATAAACGCATCTCAAAGGGAAGCAGTATAAATCATTAATGTTTGGAACATCTGTCATGGCTTGGATGGGTGACCGCCACAGAAAAGAGAAAGCAATAGAAAGGTGAAGGGGGCGTGGTACGCGAGCTCACCATACTCCTAAACAGGAGTATTTACGTCAACGGACTATAATGCTACTGACAGTCGACCCGCGGCTAACACGCCGCATGCATCTCCGTCAATTTATATGAAAATGCCGCGTTGTGCTGTTATAAGTTGCAGATTTAATAGCAATGTCACAAAAGTAAAGAAAGTAGGAATATCCTATCACCGGAAAACTTAATAAATTATTCCTAAATGTTTTATATTTCGCTGATGAACAAAGTCGGTGCAATCTGACATATAAGTGATTCATGATTTTTTTTATCGACAAATTTATCGATAAATTGTTAGTCACTAAATGTCACCTCATTCCAATATCTAATTTGGAGCTTTCCTGTTAGACCTACGAAAGCAAGCACCATCTGTCCCACTGCTTTTCGTGTTTATAAAACTTTTACCTGGACGTAAAAATACACGTGTAGGTCAGAAGGTAAACATCAATTAAATTAACAAATTATTCAAATATTTTCAAGAACACGCAATCTTTCAAGGTTGTGATTTCAATTTCAACTCTTGTTTTGTGGCTTCTGTGGGCACCACCACAATTTCAACAATGTCACGTAGTTAGATGGACTATCAAACAAATGAGATTGTTTAGTTTTAATGAGTCATGTCCGGTGAGAACTGCCCAAGCCAAAATTGGTGCTGAATTTATTAGATGTTAGTTCATCTAACTACTGGAAGAACACAAATGTATATACACACACAAACATACACACACACAAATTCATTATATATAGGGGAAATATAGAACTCCTGGGAACAACTTTTGGTTAAGTTATATAATATATGAACAGTTAATTTACAGCTTTATTTGAATATGGATAAATACTAAGGAGAGGATACGTTTGAGGGAGAAAGGACGAGGGATATCTCTAGGGATAATATTGTAGAGAGAAGAGTTTATTTTGGGACAACAGAAGAATATGTGTTTCACATTTCCTTCGTCCAAACCACATTCACAGAGGGAGTTATAAGTTTGGCCAGGAAGACTAGGTTACAGGAATAGTTTCGACTCGGACGGCATATTGTAGAGGTGGTCACTTTATCAGCGTTTTGGAATATTGAGAACCAGAGTTTATTGGGCATCTCAGGTTTAATGTTACTATAGAATTTAGCTTATAATATTCTAGAAATTTGCCATTTCTGGTTTCAAGGTTTTTTTAAAGATGGTTTTAAAGTCGAACAGATATCTTGATCTTGAGATTCGTTGCGCACTGTACCGGCGTGAACAGGAATCCAGGCAATGATCACATTTTTGCCGTGAGAGCTACATTCGAAAAGGGCATTTTTAAAACAATTGGGAACCTAGATTTGGACCGAAATGGGTTCGCAAGAATAGATTGGAGGCAGCTTTTGGTTTCTGAAAATATGATAGTTTTATTCAGATTGTGTGATATTACAAAAAGGATGGCTTCCAGAATTGCGATGGCTTCTCCTGAAAAGACGGAAGTGGTAGAAGGACATTTATAATTGAAAATTATTCTCGTAGATGGGATCCAAACTACAACACCAATTGGACTATCTAGATTTTTAGAAGCATCTGCATGCCAGTCCAGACCTTGTATTATGTGAAGAATTTATTTATTAAAAACTTATTAGCTTCTATTGTGTTTTTATCAATACCAAAATCCAAAATAATGTTAGGTTTGAAAACGAATGATTCGTAGGATGATGAGTACAAAGGCATAACAGGATTCTGAAGGAGGGAATAAGGAAGAAGGGTGAATTGTAAATAGCTGCGGAGGAGACAAAGGAGGTTCTCAGATGAGGCTTTATTGCATGAGTTATATAATGTCAGTAAACAATCTAGTTTTTTTCAAGAACAGTTTGAGTTTTAAGCTAATTTAAAAAGGAATTTATCGGAGAGACAGTGTCTGCGAAGGCTAAGAGGAGGTTCTACACACTCAACTTGAATGGCATTGATAGGGATTTCAAGCAGTGTTCTTTCACCATGACAAGCTACCCAACCCAGTGATGTTGTCAAAGTAACCAAAGCTACTTTGACAACATCACATGATTTTTTTTTCTTTTTTTTTCATTTGGATTAGTTCATATGTACAGCAGGCTGCGTTGCAGCATCGCGGGGTGTGTTACAGCAACGTAGACGTGAACGGAACCGAACACGCGAACTTTTAGGTTATGACTTAGTCTATTTTGGAGATTTTCGTTATCATCAATAAGGAGAATATCTCATTGGCTGCCATTCAATTCATTTGTTAAAATGTGTAATAGAGAAATACACAAATATACTGTTTTCAGTTTTAGCTAAATAATAATATCTAGAAATAGCAATCGCCGATTATGCAATAAGTACAATTCGTTTCAATGGAAATAAAATGATTACCAATTTAATTAGCTGGTAGTTACTATTGTGTCGGTCTCCCTGATTTTCCTGAATCCCTATCTGTGCCTATCTCTAATACCACCCTCTACGCGAATTTCATGTGTTTGTTATAATTTTACTACAAATGAACGAGCCTATAACATATTATATCGAAATTAAGCTGTTCTTCGCAGTAATAGCTTTATTTAATTTTTATCGTCTCTTTCTTATTCAGCATCTTCACTGCTGAAGGTCGTGTCTAGTCTGAAGTAGTGTTAATTGCTCGATGTACTATGCTCTTCCACGTGCTTCTGTTTTCAGCGGTCTTTAAAGCTTTTGGTATAGACATACTAGTAAGCTATAGGGTTCATTCAAGACGCTTACTTGCCTGTCCTTACTACATATTCAAATGATTATATAAAACCGCATAAAAACTTTTTATAGCTCAAACGCACAGTACATCAACGCATTACCTAAAAATTAAATCGTTAAATCGTTTTAAGCCTATGGAAAAGTTTATCGATAAAAATGTACTGCATCACTGGCTACTTTGACTATGGGATACCACTTTTTGTTCCGAATAAATAAATTAAAAAAGGTAAAATTTTACTAGCTATCCTAATAATTATTTTCTCGTAATCATTTTGCGTGCAGTAACTTGTGAACTATTTTTCAATTGTCTATGCTCAGATTTTACCAAGGAACGATTTTAAAATTGAATTTTACTTGACTGAGAGACTGCACAATTACTGTACAGATATTGTCGACTGGCAAATTTCACCAGATATTAGGGAAATTACCATATATCTGTCTCTCTCACTGAAAGGGATAGCTTGACAATGTTCACAAGAAATTAAATCTTACCACTCTCTAGATAAGGTGTAATTTCAACTGTTATAAATTGGTTTATTAAACGTTTCAATTGGGTAAAAATGGGACTAATCAGGGAATCGGATTGTTTGTAGTGAATAATAAAGATGTAATGTCACGTATCATTTACATGTGTTGAACTGGCTACGCTCGTTTTCTAAGAAAACTGACATGGCTGCCACTCTAAATAGTATTTTATATCTCTATGGTGACCGCTACTGGCATTATTACTGAGCGCGTTCGTGCTTCGGGGGCCCCTTAAGCGGTCAGTCCCGGTTGCTAAGTTATGATGGCGGTCATTATAGCATGGTGGTAAGGAATTTAGCGCATGCTCGCCTGGCTAGCTACCACATTCAAATCTGTCGCTAAGCACCTAACGTTGTGTTCCAGGAGCTTTCATTGAGAGCCAGTTATTCTAGGTTAGCCTGAACAACATCTTAGGCATCATTACTTGCCATCAGATGAGATAGTGGTCAAAGGCTAGCCTATCAGCTATAAAATGTGGGGAGATTGAAAAATTCTCGTAGAAATGGTTCTAACAATATTTCTATCTGCCGCATTCTAAAGCTTTCGCTATGACTGAATTTAAGATTGAGGGCATTTTTATAGTAATATTTCTTATACCCGTAACTTATATACTGTGCTGTATCAGCCGGATTGTCCACTGCTGAACACTGCCTCCCCCACTAAAGACGGTATTGCCATAATCCCCATGCTTAGCAGGAGTCTGGGGGATCGCAGTTAAAGATATCAGTTCCCCAGAAAGGAAGAAACTATATTCAGTGGGAGCATGGCGTAGTTCAGTGTTGCCGCGGTGAACGCTCTTGGCTCGGAGCAGACATTAAACTTTTTCAAAACCAAAAAAAATCTCAAAATGTTGGTTAGAACTAGCAGATGTCAGCCCTTACAGGTTGTTAACATATTACCGATAACCCTGTATAATTAAGGCTAGGATATTCGAAATCAACCTATTTTTGATTCACCCGTAAACAATGAAATATTCATTATTTTGATCTGAAAAAAATATATGTTGTAGTTCAATATGCTTGATAAATTATTTTCTGGTTCAAAACACGATAATTACAACTTCACTCGATCATAAAAAATCACGAAAAGAGAGAAATTTTGATCGTTTTTTAGGTCATACGTATAATATATTAATCTTTTACTATAAAAAAATATGTCAAAAAACAGGCAATGATGTTTAGAAGAACATTTTGTGGTAACTTTTTCTCAAAACGGTTTATTTATTTTTAAATACAATATTATATAACAGAGCGCCCCGTCTGGCTTGATTCAGTCGTCTGTGAGACGTGTCTGAGGTAGGACCTGTGTCGCTTTTGCCGACTCGCTGCATTCCGTCACTAATCGATCGCTTTCCTGTTAGAGTTATTCGTTGTACTTGCAGTTTTAAAAATGTAGCTCATTTTTACGTTTTTAATATCACAGTATACACGTAACAGAAGTGTAACTAATAAACATAGGTAGATTTTTTGATGTTTCTTTTACTTTGGTTTCCGTTTAAAGATACTTAGATCTAAAGGAGTATTTACAACAAAAAAAAATACATGAAGAATAAGTACTTACATACCTAACTTTAAACTCGGTATTTTTGACCGAACGAGAACTTAGTTCGAGCGAGTTGCTTCAATTTAGAAAAAAATGCTTTCGTATGTCCGGTTGTTCTCCTCTACAGGTCGCATTTCTTAACCGATTTCGACGAAATTTTGGGAGCAGGTTTGATAGTTCAATATTTTTTTTTAATCAATTGAGTTTTTGTTTTTTTTTCAAAATAATAATAATAATAATAAATCTTTATTTGCCAAAAGATTTACAAGTTATTTTACAATTGTTCTTGACGAAAATGAAAATGACGGAGATATACATTATAAGGTGTTGAAAGTATGGACGCCTGCGCTAACTAAGTACTAAGTAGAAAATCTGTCGCCAAGCACTTACCTATCGATGTGTTCAGCAATGTGTCCTTGAGAACGAGGATTTTTGCGTGGTGGTAGAGGATTATGTGAATGCGCACCTGGTAGCTACTACCCTCAAGTAGAAAATCTGTCGCCAAGCACTTACCGGTCTGTTCCGCTATGTGATCTTGAAAACCAGTAATTTTGCGTGGTGGTGGAGGATTATGCGAATGCGCGCCGGGTTAGCTACTACCCTCAAGTAGAAAATCTGTCGCCAAGCACTTACATATCGATGTGTTCAGCAATGTGTCCTTGAGAACCAGTAATTTTGCGTGGTGGTAGAGGATTATGTGAATGCGCACCTGGCTAGCTACTACCCTCAAGTAGAGGTCCGCGCCGCGGTCATGAAAGTCGGCAGCGGCGCGCTGGTAAACGTACCCGGCGCGGCGCGGCGTAGCCGGCGTGTTATTGATTTTTTTACCTATATGGTGGAATAGAAAAATTAAATCTGCTGTATATGTACTAAAAGGGTAAATGTTTATTTTCTTGCATACAATTAAGTTCCTACTCAAATTAATTAGTCAAAATATTGAAGAAACAGGATCTTGCCACCAACCGACAAACTTCCACAAAAGCCCAAAATCGACTGGCCTAAGTTTATGAAAACCGCATGAGATACCTCAACTTCAAGGCATGTCACAACCCCATCAGAAGTGGACAATCTTGCAGAAGAGATCACTCAATGCACGCAGAAGGCACTTCATACCTCCACAATTAAAGAAAACCCCTAAGGAGAATCGAGATTGCCCATCCTCCCCCGCTGTATAAGAGAGCTCATAAAAGAAAAACGCCTGCTCAGAAAAACCTGGCAACATTAATGAGACCCCATCCACAGAACTGGGCCTCACTCCACAAACTCTGCAGGCAACTTAGGAAACACTCAGAACCAATTCGTTGTCTTTTCCACGAAAATTGCAACTTGAGATACAGAGCAGAGGACATGGCAGAAATATTTGCCCAATCCCTTGAGAACTTATTCAAGCCCAATCCCACAGTGAACAGAGAACACTCAGACTCTGTGGAACAGTTCCTCGATGAATACTTCAGTGTCCCATAAAACACAGAAGAAGATATTGGACAGTGATCCGTCACCTGTCCTCTAAAACCACGGCAGCTATCACGCGCCTGTTTAACGGGATCCTGCGCACGGAGCACTTACCCTCTCAATGAAAAATGAGCTACGTGGATATGTTCCCGAAACCCGGCAAAGACGTTTGGAGACCCGAGAATTACAGGCCTATCACTCTACTTACATGCATTTCGAAAGTCTTTGAACGCCTCTTCTTAAGTCGGATAGCCCCTCACATGAAGTCCCGACCGGAGCAGTTCGGATTCCGGTCGGAGCACTCCCCCACACCTCAGCTATCCAGGGTAATGCACCTCACGGCAGAAAACTCTAAATTGATTTTCGACGTCGGCGCGAATTTGTTCATGACCTGGCGGCGGCGGCGGCGCGCCGAGGTAACTCGGCGGCGACACGCCGGCGTGGCGCGGATCTCTATTCGGTGGTAACACGAATTGCTCTTTTATCTCTTTCTAACAACAGATATGACGCATAATATTTGAACGTTCTTTCCTTGTCATTACAAACTGCATATACATGGGCGTAGGTATGTATATAGGTAAATTCTAGTAAGCTTTTAGAGCAGTGGTGTTTGGATATAACTAATCTATGTAAGTATTTCAAATCTCTGCCTAACTATACTTACCTTTGCTTTGCTAAAACCTTTGCTTCTTAAAGCTTTGTTTTAGGACACTTGTTTGGGAATGGGGCCCCTTTTGATCCCCGTAGTCCCAAACTATACCACGATGTCGTGGCATATTCGACTGGGCTCCTGGAATGTAACAGGAAGACACCAGCCGATATATATGCCCTTAGGCACGTGGGAAAAATGGGCGGGAAGGACGTACTTTCAGAGGACCCGCTCGTCGCTCCGTCACAAGAAGCCTATCACTAAACACACCCTACAAATGATTAATTGATCAATTAACAAATGCTATGGATTTTTTGTAAGGGATACGCTCCTTTGTTCTCGATGTTGTCCGCCCGCCAACAGCTTGCTCATCCTTCCACCAAAAGAAACGCACGGCGTCCAAAATAACGGTCACTCACACAAATAAACCACATGTTTATATTCACTAATATCTATAGCAATCCTTGCTAGCACATCCGATCGCCGCGACCGGAAACCTGTCTAACTCCGTTTGTTTGGAATAAACGTACGTCCGAGTACGATAAAACCTTAGAGCGCACTGAGTGCCCTTCAAAATCAGAGGTGAACGCAATTATAGACTTTATAAAGTTAAAAAAATCAATTTCTTTATTTTTTTTAAAATTTTATTTTAAAAAGAAGATCAATTTATTTAACTGTCGGCGTCGGTATCAGAAAGGGCGTCGGCGTTGGTGTCAGTAAAAAAATAAGTGTCAGTGTCGGAATAGGCGCCGAACTCGGTGTCAGTGTCGGAAAAGGTGTCGGTATTAAAATTGGTGACAGCATCGGCGTCGGTGTCCGAAAAGGTGCCAATTTCGGCGTCGCGTCGGCGTCGGTGTCATTGTTGGAATAGGTGTCGGCGTCGGCGTCGGTGTCATTGTTGGAATAGGCGTCGGTGTCGGAATAGGTGTCAGTTTCGGCGTTGCATCGGCGTTGCATCGGCGTCGGCGTCGGCGTCGGTGTCATTGTTGTAATAGGTGTCGGCGTCGGCGTCGGTGTCATTGTTGGAATAGGTGTCGGCGTAGGCGTCGGTGTCATTGTTGGCATAGGTGTCGGCGTCAGCGTCGGTGTCATTGTTGGAATAGGTGTCGGCGTCGGCGTCGGTGTTGGAATAGGTGTCAGTTTCGGCGTCGCATCGGCACGGCGTCGGCGTCGGTGTCATTTTTGGAATAGGTGTTGGCGTCGGCGTCGGTGTCATTGTTAGAATAGGCGTCGGTGTTGGAATAGGTGTCAGTTTCGGCGTTGCATCGGCGTCGGCGTCGGCGTCGGTGTCATTGTTGGAATAGGTGTCGGCGTCGGCGTCGGTGTCATTGTTGGAATAGGCGTCGGTGTCGGAATAGGTGTCAGTTTCAACGTCGCATCGGCGTCGGTGTCATTGTTGGAATAGGTGTCGGTATTAAAATTGGTGTCGGCGTCGGCGTCGGTGTTGGAATAGGTGTCAGTTTCGGCGTCGCATCGGCACGGCGTCTGCGTCGGTGTCATTGATGGAATAGGCGTCGGTGTCCGAATAGGTGTCAGTTTCGGCGTTGCATCGGCGTCGGCGTCGTTGTCATTGTTGGAATAGGTGTCGGCGTCGGCGTCGGTGTCATTGTTGGAATAGGCGTCGGTGTCGGAATAGGTGTCAGTTTCAACGTCGCATCGGCGTCGGTGTCATTGTTGGAATAGCGTCGGCGTCGGTGTCATTGTTAGAATAGGCGTCGGTGTTGGAATAGGTGTCAGTTTCGGCGTCGCATCGGCGTCGGCGTCGGTGTCATTGTTGGAATAGGTGTCGGCGTCGGCGTCGGTGTCATTGTTGGAATAGGCGTCGGTGTCGGAATAGGTGTCAGTTTCAACGTCGCATCGGCGTCGGTGTCATTGTTGGAATAGGTGTCGGTATTAAAATTGGTGTCGGCGTCGGCGTCGGTGTTGGAATAGGTGTCAGTTTCGGCGTCGCATCGGCACGGCGTCGGCGTCGGTGTCATTTTTGGAATAGGTGTCGGCGTCTGCGTCGGTGTCATTGTTGGAATAGGCGTCGGTGTCCGAATAGGTGTCAGTATCGGCGTCGGTGTCCGAATAGGTGTCAGTATCGGCGTCGCATCGGCGTCGGCGTCGGCGTCGTTGTCATTGTTGGAATAGGTGTCGGCGTCGGCGTCGGTGTCATTGTTGGAATAGGCGTCGGTGTCGGAATAGGTGTCAGTTTCAACGTCGCATCGGCGTCGGTGTCATTGTTGGAATAGGTGTCGGCGTCTGCGTCGGTGTCATTGTTGGAATAGGTGTTTGCGTCGGCGTCGGTGTCATTGTTGGAATAGGCGTCGGTGTCGGAATAGGTGTCAGTTTCGGCGTTGCATCGGCGTCGGCGTCGGCGTCGGTGTCATTGTTGTAATAGGTGTCGGCGTCGGTGTCGGAATAGGTGTCAGTTTCGGCGTTGCATCGGCGTCGGCGTCGGCGTCGGTGTCATTGTTGTAATAGGTGTCGGCGTCGGCGTCGGTGTCATTGTTAGAATAGGCGTCGGTGTTGGAATAGGTGTCAGTTTCGGCGTCGCATCGGCACGGCGTCGGCGTCGGTGTCATTGTTGGAATAGGTGTCGGTGTCTGCGTCGGTGTCATTGTTGGAATAGGCGTCGGTGTCGGAATAGGTGGCAGTTTCGGCATCGCATCGGCGTCAGCGTCGGCGTCGGTGTCATTGTTGGAATAGGTGACGGCGTCGGCATCGGTGTCATTGTTGGAATAGGCGTCGGTGTCGGAATAGGTGTCGTTAATGGAATAGGCGTCGGTGTCGGAATAGGTGTCAGTTTCACCGTCGCATCGGCGTCGGTGTCATTGTTGGAATAGGTGTCGGTATTAAAATTGGTGTCGGCGTCGGCGTCGGTGTTGGAATAGGTGTCAGTTTCGGCGTCGCATCGGCACGGCGTCGGCGTCGGTGTCATTTTTGGAATAGGTGTCGGCGTCTGCGTCGGTGTCATTGTTGGAATAGGCGTCGGTGTCGGAATAGGTGTCAGTTTCAACGTCGCATCGGCGTCGGTGTCATTGTTGGAATAGGTGTCGGCGTCTGCATCGGTGTCATTGTTGGAATAGGTGCCTGCGTCGGCGTCGGTGTCATTGTTGGAATAGGCGTCGGTGTCGGAATAGGTGTCAGTTTCGGCGTTGCATCGGCGTCGGCGTCGGTGTCATTGTTGTAATAGGTGTCGGCGTCGGCGTCGGTGTCATTGTTGGAATAGGTGTCGGCGTAGGCGTCGGTGTCATTGTTGGCATAGGTGTCGGCGTCGGCGTCGGTGTCATTGTTGGAATAGGTGTCGGCGTCGGTGTCGGTGTCATTGTTAGAATAGGCGTCGGTGTTGGAATAGGTGTCAGTTTCGGCGTCGCATCGGCACTGCGTCGGCGTCGGTGTCATTGTTGGAATAGGTGTCGGCGTCTGCGTCGGTGTCATTGTTGGAATAGGCGTCGGTGTCGGAATAGGTGGCAGTTTCGGCATCGCATCGGCGTCGGCGTCGGTGTCATTGTTGGAATAGGTGACGGCGTCGGCATCGGTGTCATTGTTGGAATAGGCGTCGGTGTCGGAATAGGTGTCAGTTTCGGCGTTGCAGCGGCGTCGGCGTCGGCATCAGTGTCATTGTTGGAATAGGTGTCGGCGTCGGTGTCATTGTTGGCATCGGCGTCGGCGTCGGCTTCGGTGTCATTGTTGGAATAGGTGTCTGCGTCGGCGTCGGTGTCGTTATTGGAATAGGCATCGGTGTCGGAATAGGTGTCGATTTCGGCGTCGCATCGGCGTCGGTGTCGGCGTCGGTGTCATTGTTGGAATAGGTGTCGGCGTCGGCGTCGGTGTCATTGTTGGAATAGGTGTCGGCGTAGGCGTCGGTGTCATTGTTGGCATAGGTGTCGGCGTCGGCGTCGGTGTCATTGTTGGAATAGGTGTCGGCGTCGGCGTCGGAGTCATTGTTGGAATAGGCGTCGGTGTCGGAATAGGTGGCAGTTTCGGCGTCGCATCGGCGTCGGCGTCGGTGTCATTGTTGGAATAGGTGTCGGCGTCTGCGTCGGTGTCATTGTTGGGATAGGCGTCGGTGTCGGAATAGGTGTCAGTTTCGGCGTCGCATCGGCGTCGGCGGCGGCGTCGGTGTCATTGTTGGAATAGGTGTCTGCATCGGCGTCGGTGTCATTGTTGGAATAGGCGTCAGTGACGGAATAGGTGTAAGTTTCGGCGTCGCATCGGCGTCGGCGCGTTAAGCGGCAGGGGGCGCCCCTTTTTGATACAATTAATATTATTCAAATTATAACTAACGAACAATCGTCGCTCGTGGCGCGTCTCATCGTACTCCCGCTGCGGATTGGGATAAAAACAAAACACACTTTTTGTGTTCTTTTACAATAATGTAAATGTTTTAACTTTTTACTACATGTTAAAGTCAGGTGTTCGTAAGTAGGTAAGTACGTACGTAATGTGTGTAAGTGTATTTTCCAGAGTACCTATCTAGGTACAGTTTTCTCTCGGATTCGGAAGCTTTTCGAATGGTATTGTACCTTGTACTTGTATGAATGTTATTTAGAATACGAATGAAAACGTTTCCTTGCAAATATGAATTAAGTACCTACTAGGTATGCAGATCATCACATTATGTGCACCTTCAAAGGTCGACACCCTTTGTTTACCGACCTCCAAAAGAGGTGGTAGTTTTCAATAGAACGCGTACCTAACTATCTAAGATTTTTTATTCCTGTAGATGATTTGTATGCCTTCCATATTTACTAGACGAATTCAGGGTAATTACCTGAGTACCAGTAGTACTACCAGTCTTGCACTTCCGAGCATCCGGTGAATACCTACATCGCCGCTAATCGTGTTTTTTAGGAATAATCTGTGGACAATATGCCTTCCTTGTGTCTTAGACTCGGCACCAATTATACAGGCACTGTGAGAGATAAGAAAACTGTTTAATTTCACGCGTAATTATAGCTTTTATTGTTAAAACAGAAAATATCGTCATTTTGTTTTATCTTAGAACGAATCTCAATGAAATGGATGAGCGAGATATGTGTATCGTTTGGTGTGAGAGAGTGAAAGAGATCGCAGCATGATCGGAACGTCTCGTGGCGGTTCGGTGGTAGAGGTCCGCGCCGCGGTCATGAAAGTCGGCAGCGGCGCGCTGGTAAACGTACCCGGCGCGGCGCGGCGTAGCCGGCGTGTTATTGATTTATTTACCTATATGGTGGAATAGAAAAATTAAATCTGCTGTATATGTACTAAAAGGGTAAATGTTTATTTTCTTGCATACAAGTAAGTTCCTACTCAAATTAATTAGTCAAAATATTGAAGAAACAGGATCTTGCCACCAACCGTTACACAAACTTCCACAAAAGCCCAAAATCGACTGGCCTAAGTTTATGAAAACCGCATGAGATACCTCAACTTCAAGGCATGTCACAACCCCATCAGAAGTGGACAATCTTGCAGAAGAGATCACTCAATGCACGCAGAAGGCACTTCATACCTCCACAATTAAAGAAAACCCCTAAGGAGAATCGAGATTGCCCATCCTCCCCCGCTGTATAAGAGAGCTCATAAAAGAAAAACGCCTGCTCAGAAAAACCTGGCAACATTAATGAGACCCCATCCACAGAACTGGGCCTCACTCCACAAACTCTGCAGGCAACTTAGGAAACACTCAGAACCAATTCGTTGTCTTTTCCACGAAAATTGCAACTTGAGATACAGAGCAGAGGACATGGCAGAAATATTTGCCCAATCCCTTGAAAACTTATTCAAGCCCAATCCCACAGTGAACAGAGAATACTCAGACTCTGTGGAAAAGTTCCTCGATGAATACTTCAGTGTCCCATAAAACACTGAAGAAGATATTGGACAGTGATCCGTCACCTGTCCTCTAAAACCACGGCAGCTATCACGCGCCTGTTTAACGGGATCCTGCGCACGGAGCACTTACCCTCTCAATGAAAAATGAGCCACGTGGATATGTTCCCGAAACCCGGCAAAGACGTTTGGAGACCCGAGAATTACAGGCCTATCACTCTACTTACATGCATTTCGAAAGTCTTTGAACGCCTCTTCTTAAGTCGGATAGCCCCTCACATGAAGTCCCGACCGGAGCAGTTCGGATTCCGGTCGGAGCACTCCCCCACACCTCAGCTATCCAGGGTAATGCACCTCACGGCAGAAAACTCTAAATTGATTTTCGACGTCGGCGTGAATTTGTTCATGACCGGCGGCGGCGGCGGCGCGCCGAGGTAACTCGGCGGCGGCACGCCGGCGTGGCGCGGATCTCTACCCTCAAGTAGAAAATCTGTCGCCAAGCACTTACCGGTCTGTTCCGCTATGGTATCTTGAAAACCAGTAATTTTGCGTGGTGGTGGAGGATTATGCGAATGCGCGCCTGGCTAGCTACTACCCTCAAGAAGAAAATATGTCGCCAAGCACTTACCTATCGATGTGTTCAGCTATGTGTCCTTGTGAACCAGTAATTTTGCGTGGTGGTAGAGGATTATGCGAATACGCGCCTGGCTAGCTACTACCCTCAAGTAGAAAATATGTCGCCAAGCACTTACCTATCGATGTGTTCATCTATGTGTCCTTGATAACCAGTAATTTTGCGTGCTGGTAGAGGATTATGCGAATGCGCGCCTGGCTAGCTACTACCCTCAAGTAGAAAATATGTCGCCAAGCACTTACCTATCGATGTGTTCAGCTATGTGTCCTTAAAAACCAGTTATTTTGCGTGGTGGTAGAGGATTATGTGAATGCTCGCCGGGCTAGCTACTACCCTCAAGTAGAAAATACTACCACCACGCAAAATTACTGGTTTTCAAGGACATATAGCGGAACAGACCGGTAAGTGCTTGGCGACAGATTTTCTTCTTGGGCGTGGTAGCTAGCTAGGCGGGCATTATGCCTTACCACCATGCTACCCGCCATCAAGCTACCACTCTCAAAGAAAAAATCTGTAGCCAAGCACCTAGCAGTGTGTTACACTGAAAATCCTATTTGAAACTAATAATGTTATTGTTCCTACTTCCCGTCATTCATATCAAATAATATAGGTACGTGCTAATAAACTCTCCCCCCCGCAACGTATCGCGCCACCGCATAACCGCACCCCCGCCCGCCTGCTGCACTCTCATTGACTAACATAAAATACATATACCGAAATGGAATTTGGTAATCGTATCGCAATTATGCTAACAGATATATACCTGTTACCCTTATTTCAGTACGGTATTTACTGAAATCGTATCGGTAAATACCCATACCGTAATATCCCTGCTACGTGGCTGCTTACATGTGCTCACCCTACTTTTTAGAATCGTATTTCTACGGGCAAAGTGTTATTTTTTTTTATCTTATTTATCAGTTATATACAATAACAAAATAAAATAATTCCTTTTTATAAATTATAATATTAGCATCGATTAGTTTGTTGTATTTCAGAATACCTATGCCAAACTAAACTTACAAATCATTGAAAAGTATGCAATAACTTGTTAAAGTCGGTACCATGCTCATCTAAAATACTCTATTTTCAACTTCCGCAAGTTATTTCATACTAATTATACATTTACTCTACAGACGACCACATGCCAGAATTCAATTTTTCAGCTACTTTACTACGTATTGGTAACAAAAATAATAAAATAAATAAAGTCTAGTCCATTATTCGCCGTTTGTTTCGGTTAGGTAGGTTTGTTACTTATTTCGTTTACGAGCTAAAGACCAATGAGTTACGGACGGACATACAGACAGACATCGGGCACTCATAAATATGCGCTCCATTTTGCGTTTTGAGTTCGGAACACTAAAATATATCCGAACCCAATCTAATAAAAATAGGTACGTATTGTGAAACGCATATTTTTATTCTATAAGCGAATAAAAATGTTCACAAGAACAAAACAATTATTTAGATGCAGTTCTGGATTTAGTAGCAGATACCTAAAGTTGATCAACTTATACACTGTGACGCTAATGACGGCTGGGTACAATCAGCGAGCGACGTGTCGCGCGCTGTGCGACTAGAGCGCAGCGCCATGTAGTGTTAATAGCCCGCAACTCTCGGACGCTAAATTTGCCTACTGATTGAGAATATAATAGCCTTAAGGTAAAATATTTGATTATGTAGATATGTATTTTTTTAGTCTTCTTGTGCGTCGTGTCGACGTTTCTTGTTTTAGTCTCGAATGCTGGACAGATTACTTTTATTAGAATTCTGCTGTCTCCAACCCCAAGGAGAGAACTTTCCATCAAGTTATTCAGTGTTGAACACTAAAGTAGGACATCAAGTGTTTGAGTAATAAATATGTTGCGCCACAATCACATTGTACTAGAGTTATCTTCAGAATATATCCACATGATATAAGTCGCAATCGATCGCGTTATTTAATAGAAAAAGTAAAGAATGTATCATGAACCTGTCGAAACCGGCAATATTCAATAAATGACAAAATAAACTCTAATAACATAACCCCAAAGGATATTGTGGTTAACGGTAAAATTATTTAAGCCATAGCGCCATTATTACACTCATTACCTGACCTTGGCTGCACAGTCAGAGATTTTCACGTCGCATTATTTAATTTGTGGCATTTTGCTTTGTGAATACTCGAGCTACTTGTCATGTACTTAGTGTTCATGCAATGAAAACATTGAGATAACTCGAGAATATTTTAAATGAATAATAAAATAGAGGTATTGTGCTCGTCACGGTGATGGGTTTACTCCGCGAGTGTATAATTTGACTCACATTATGCGACTCAAAGGCCATCGTCATAGTAGATTCTTATACAAGGGTGTATGTTATCAATAACATCCGACGACGTAGCGAGCTGGGATTTTTATTTTTCAAGGAATTGATCGCTTAGTTACATCAGAATTTTAAACACTTTGTCAAGACCCAAACAGGTCAACAACAGTTTTATTAGTAAATGTTCGTATTACTTATATGTACATAAAAGCAGCCGTCGCGTCGTTGGTTACGCTTACAATTTAAATATGTCACATATCTTACAATTTTTGGATCGCAAAGAGATAAAAGAGAACAGTTGCTTTTATTGTAGGTTCGGTTCATTGATATACTTACTTAATTTTTATTTTTTTATGTGATTGTTGCGGAACAAGCTCCTGAAACCGATCCACCTGATGTTAAGCGGTAACCTCTGCCTATAACAGATGCATTACGAACTTCACTGCGCACGTCACCCTGAGACCTACAGTTGTTGAGTCTCATGTGACTATAATTTCACTGGCTCTCAAGCCTTATAAATCTCAGTTTATTTAGGGTCGCCTCACCTCATACTTCTCCGCCATAGAGCAAATACTCCTATCAGCTGAAATTCAAATTGAAGTACATGCACCTGTTGTATGTATCTGAAATTGAAATTGACTACAGTTACTTCAGCAACCTTTTCATTCTTCCCTATTGGTTGTCAAATGACCACACTAGTCATTTTCTTAACTGTTTTATCTTCTTCAGATATTGTTAACTTTATCATATACTAGCTTTCCGGGTGCGGGTCCGCCCGGAAATGAAGATGTCGGTTATCGCGCAAAAACATTAACCTCTTTTTGCGCAGTTGGATAAAAACTATCCTATGTTTTTTCCCGGGTCTCAAACTATTTCCATACCAAATTTCATTCAAATCGGTCCAGTAGTTTTGGCGTTAAAGCGTAACAGACAGACAGGCAGAGTTACTTTCGCATTTATAATATTAGTACTGATATTCAACCAGCAAAGGAGCTAATACGTTCGATTACATGTTATGGAATGGATATTGAAGAGTGGTATCTTTTAACACAAGTATTTTCATATACTTACTAGAATATAATAAATATAATATAAAATAAATATAATATACTACTTAATATCAGGCAAAGTGTGGTCAAACGCGAACCTATTATGAATAAAAAAAAAAAAAAATGTCCCAACCTAGAAACCGGTCAAAATATCTCTTGCCCTCACCGGAATTTGATGCCCCTCTCGCTTCGCCGTTCGACTCCAAGCGCTCATTCTGTTGTATTTACATGTGTTTTTTTTGTTGTCAGATCAGCTATGTATATGATGTATCGACGCCAGGTCCAGAAATATTTTGACCAGGTCGTAGCTTAATTTAAGTTAAATCTTGGCTACAACTAAAAACATTAATGTTTCATATGTATAGGTATATACAATCTTATAAATACGGTAGGTTTAAGACTGTACGTTTTTGTAAACAGGTCGTGTTTCAAGCAAAGTGTACGGAAAATATTTCCGGGCTGGCGGCGGCTGGGCGCTCTTGTTGCTGACGCTGTTCTCCATCGTAGTGGCACAGGTCATCACCTCAATGAGCGATCTCTGGCTTACGCGCTGGTAAGTGTACTAAAGCTCGTAAAAAGTTAAGACCAATCTTAAGATGCAGTTTTGAAGTTATCTGGAACATATTTTGTCATAGCTATATATATGTATGATTATCATCTCAACTTTGACGAGCCTTGAAATCGACTTTCACGGCGATCAGAATTTTCTATGTTATTATTGCATATAAACATGCACATTTTTGCTAAATGCTGATTACGAGAATTCTACAACCGCTATTCTGATTGTATACTACAATTTTATAGTATTACGAAGCGAAATAAATATTTACTTGCTGTATCAGCCGAATCGACCACTGCTGAAAATTACCTCCAATACACTTGTTACCCAATTTTTGGTATTTTTCCCATCGTCATCTATTACGACTCCCGTGGGAAGATATGGAATATACTTACTTAGTTATAGGTATTCAACATTTTATTCTCTAGTTTTTTTTAGTTTAATTTTTTAGTTATATCTCCAACCTATAAACTTACACTTTTTTACACGACTGCCCAAAAAAGGAGAGTCATATTGTCAGGATTCATGTACGTATATTTGCGAGTTCCTTTATTCCACCATAACTTCTAAACGGCTTTATTGATTTTGACGTATGATATATCTTTAGATTCGTCTTGATAACCCAAGTGACACTCGGTACATAAAAATAATTTTAAGAAACACTGGCGGATTTTAGACGCCATATTCCGAGATTCTAGGTTACCCTGAACAACATCTCCGACCACATCATCACTTACCATCAGGTGAAATAGTGGTCAAAGGCTAACCTATCAAGCATAAAAAAAAAGATTTTTTTTTCATCGAAACCCATCGAGTGCGGTTTCAAAATGAAGAGCTTTAAAAAGCAATTTCATAAATATATATTATATATATATAACTTGCTGGTTTAATTTCAATGGAACGATAAATAGCTTAACGAAAGTCAATAAATTGCTGTTGTCGTATCTTTATTTTTTTAATTAATTTATTTTATATTTATAGGATGAACCAAGTTGAATCGTTGCACGAAGTCCGAAGATTCAACGGAACCAACTCGAATATAACAAGCGTGAACGACACTGACACAGCGTTTACCGTGGGAGAAACGATCCATGCTGTGAACGCCACAACTTTGGCACCAAATCTCACTGTAATTGGCACCATGATGAAGACTGCGATAGCTATGGCGGACGCGACTAACGGTACAACGGTTGGAGAGGAACAGGTCAACAATAACTATTACATCTACATCTGGACTATTGGGATCATTGGATGCATTATTCTCACTACTGGCAGGTTGGTCTCTTTAAATATAAGATTTAATATATTATTTCTCAAACATGCTTGGAAATGTGAGCATTATTTTGACAACCTTCTTCGAGACAAATCGAAATTGCTGTACTGGCCAAGTACATGCGCGTGTTAGTTTAATAAAATAAAAGGTCAAAGTCAAAGTCAAAACCATTTATTCAATTTAGGCGTCTGCGACGCTCTAATGAAATTTGAATATTGAAATATTCTAATTTTACTGCCACGTTCAGCAAACAAAATTGTATTGAGCCACTTCGAGAAGAACGGGCAAGAAACTCGGGGCCATTCTTTTAAATATCTTTTAACAATGTGTTACTTACTTTCTAAATACATTTTATTTACACTTTTACTGGTTCATCAACTTTTAACTAACATTATTATAATTATAATTCAATATAATTTATAACAACTGTCAAAACCTTTTTAACAAACTATTTTAAGAACCATTACATATAAACAAGGTTGGTTCAGTAATATCATAAAAGATAATAATAAATCACTTAACTTTCACACAATCCTGATCGGGCAGCACTTCGTCGTTAAAGACCACTTTGAAAATATATTTCGACACCACTGTGAGATCTGAGTTGTTCACTCTGAGCTTGCTTAAAGACGACTGACTTGCTGGGCAGAGCCCCTTTCAAATAACAACTTCGGCAGTCAATATCAATACTTTCAAGTAATAACAATATTGGTTTACTATTAAATTATTTGATTACAATTTGCTTATAAATAACTATTTTAATTATAGGTATTATTACATTAATCTTATTATTGATTTTATACAATTATATGTATTGAACAAATATAATATATTTAATATGACTAACGTCAAATCAAGTACCCTTATTTTAAACCTTAAATAAATGTACAATGGTTCAACATGATACAAATACTTATTAATAGTTCCTTGCAAGTCCTATTTTATTCAACATATTAAAATTAAAACAAATACATTGCCTAAAACGTAAATCTAACGACACAATATTTACCTATGCTATCACGCGCAGCGGCCGGCAAAAAAATTATGAAAATCTATATCTGTCGTGTCTAGCGGCCAAATAAATTGCATAGCAAACTCATATCTGTCGTGTAATTTAAAAATGGAACGATCTTTTACTTCTAAGCATGGCAACCAAGGAGGTAACTTATCAAAGGTTTTATTAAAATTTTGATCTGGCTTGCAAATATAACGCTTTATTGAAAAATTGTACATTTAACAACTGTATCTTCAAATAAAAAAATCTGCCTAGGTACTACTTTGTTTTAATTTCCGCGCATTATTTGAGAAAAGCATTATACAAGCCTTGGCCACAACTAGGCATTGATGGACTTACGTATGTCTGCCTCGGCTTCGCCTCGGCCCACATTTACACGTTCGTCCATCAATGCCTCCTTTGCTGGCCGCTGCAGTAATGTACTATTTCGTTGCTATTGGCACCATGGTAGAAATTGTGGCAAGTATGGTGAAATTGACGACAAACCAACGGTATAACGGTAGGAGAGGATCAGTTCAACAATGACTATTACATTATGCATAAAGGAAGAGTTTTTTGTCAATACTCGCCTGGCTAGCTACCACCCTCAAGGAAAGTGTGTTTCAGCAGCAGTTCTTGAGAGCCAGAAAAAATACAGGTTCATGAGACTTTACAACTGTACGTCTGAGGGTGACGGACGCAGAACAGTTTGTCACTTGTGACAAAATGCATCTGTTATAAGCAGTTTCGTTTAACACCAGGTGGGCCTCGTGCTTGTTCCGTGACCTAACCACATTACTTTACATGATCTTTATCACCATAGTCTATGCGGGTGAAAGCGTCTATATATTATCTTGATTCTTGTCGCTTGCTTGATTGCGATCAAAATACATGAGCCCAGTAATATTATAGTCCATTATAAGTCAATAATTTATAAGCTATTAAGGATGTAGTAATGGTGGAAATAAATAAACTGAACCGTAGGTGTAATTATTAATGAATAAACCTAATATATTTCCGTAAAGGATATTCTAACATTCATTAAGTACATGTGTCATTTTGCATCTATCTGAGCCACTATGAACGAGTGCTTGTGTAGCTTGTTATGTTGGAATATTACACAAAAATTACAAGGAATGTTTGTTAGAACTTATACCGGCACCCGGTATTTTCAGTGGCTTACCTTCTGTATTTCAATCCATATAGCAATGTTATAATGCCGTTTGGCGTGGATTTAAGGAGAAGGCGGTACCAATCAAGACGTCTTTACTAACCAGAAATTCAGAAGTGACAAGACAGTAACTTAGTGTCACACACAGTTCTCAGAATAAGGTGCGCGGAAATTTAAAATTAAACAGCTTTTTCGCTTTGGTATAAGTAGAGTTTGTTGGCGCCCCACTAGATGAACTGAAGACATCGTAAGAGTCGCGGGTAGCCAATGGTTACAAGCGGCTAATAGTCACTGTTAGTGGCGTTCTATGGGGGAGGTTTTTGTTCAACAGTGCACGTCTTCCGGCTGATGATGATAAGTAGCTTTGTTGGATAACTATTGTACATGATCAATGAACACTGGAACATAGAATCTAGAAACATGATTAGGTTCAGTGCCCGTCGGGATCTCGCACTCGCCCTGATGATGAGTATCTGATATTCTCGAAACCCGGGTCGACGTATTCGATCCCCAACGTGAGTGTTTTTGCTGGTTTAATTTATAATATTTAAATATGATTAGGTAGGTACGCCTATCCTATTATCTTAATAAGTATTTAAACAAAACAGTAGTGGCAATGTTTAAATAAATTAACCACATAATCGTCAAAATATTACTAATTCCGTTTACGCGAAGATCTTCGTCTTCATCTACATAATTTGAATATTTTTTTAATCATGCAAATTACAAGGTCATAGAGGTACAATAGCTGCTGTCGAGCCTGGCTACGAAATGTAAAATAATATTTTAATTTTCTCACCAAAAAGACGTAAGCACAGAGACTGATAATAAAAAAAAACCTGTAGCGCAAGAGGTAGGTATGTATTTGTAAATTTTTGGAATTCTCATGCTAGTAAAGTTATTGGTTATTATGTCCAGTGTAAATATGAGCCCGTGGGGTGCCGGGCTAGAATGGACCCCGTCTCTACCCGGGCGTGTCGTAAAAGGTAAATTAAAGTTAAAACCGAGCATATAATAACTCGTGCTTGAAACCTATTTTAGCTTTGACAAAAATATAGGTCCTCGCCTTTGGCTCGGGCTTTTAAATATCTCGGCTAAAGTTCCTTTTTTATGCACTCTTAGGTTTAAAGACATTTATTCTCAACAAGACACACATAGTCACTTATTTGAGAACTAAACTATTGCACTCGTTTTATCTATTTACTCTATAGTCTATTCACAAGGGTTCTACAGAAGTAAAGACGCTTCTAAAGACGCACGCACGACACACACGTTTTGATAAATCTCTTAAATCCTCAGCATATTAATTTTCATAGATGGGTTATCATCATATCCAATGTCTCAGAATGGAGAATTTTGAATGACGGCGAGGTTTGGAATTAGAAAGAATTTATGTTTTGAATACTATTCTAACACCAACTAAAATCTATACCATATACGCCTCTCTTCGGCCATAGAGAAATGATTAATTTATCTATGCTTCTGCTGACGTATGTGTATAGACCTATCGCTATCTCGAATCATCACTTTAACCCGTAACGTTACGTTTCAGATCGATCCTCTTTCTGTGGGTGTGCATGCGCAGCTCCATTAAGCTTCACAATAAGATGTTCAGCAACATTCTCGCGGCGACCATGCGCTTCTTCGACACCAACCCATCGGGACGGATCCTGAACAGATTCTCCAAGGATATGGGCGTCGTCGATGAGATGCTGCCTAGGATGATGTTGGACAGTATACAAGTGAGTTTAGGCACAACTATACACACTTATTGTTATAAAAGTGTGATCTTACAAGCTTTTATATTTATTGTTTTTTTTTTAATTTGTATTGTAGGTTTAACGTGAAATATTGTGAAACACGTATTATTAATTGTTAAGTAACAGATAAGATATCATCACGCTTATCATATGTATATGTTCATAAGTATTTTTTACAGTATATATCTGTAACCATTTAAAGTAATGGAATGTATATGGAAGAGCGAGATCTTCTGACACAAGTATTTGTATACTTACTAGAAGGTCTCAAACTACCTTAATATTAGTTAAATCTTGGCTACAAAAATAAAGAACATTTTCATTTTTTCATAAATATAAATATATAGAATAAAGCGTTTATTTATAGTTGTCACTACTAACATAAAATCATTACAAAACTATAAAATGTTAATAGGACATTCATATATGTACTCATATAATGTACACGTTTCTCACGGTAGTTTCCGTCATCATTACAGCGCCAGCGTTGGGAAATTCACACATAATTTACGAAATATAGATATGGATGTTGGTTGCTTAGGATAATGGCACATGCCTTTTGAATCAGCGACAACTGGCTTAGATACTGCCAAGTTTAAATATAAAGATAGGTACCTCGTTAAATTGCTTGTTGGTTTGGTACGGAATCCTGAGTGTGAGACTGCGACTTGCAATGAGATAGCATTTCTATTAAATAAATGTTGGTATTGTTTTCTGCTATAGTCATTTCGGGATCCTAAGATTATTTTTTGTTAGTTTGTTCTATATTCATATTAAGTTTGACGCCTACAGGTATATGTACAGCAATAAAGTACTATTATCGTTTTTACGTTATATCAATATAAAAAATAATTAATATATGTTTCTTGTATGGGGACACTACTAGTTTCTTAAACTTTTGTATTCATTATTATTTTATATGTAATCTGCCATAATAATTCCTATTCTCCACCATCTTATTATTACAAATCGTCGTTTAAAGTGAAAAATTGTGTCGATTTTAAGCTTTGTCTCTAAATTATGGTATGTAGTTATTATTCTATTTACACTAAAACCCAGATTCGTATAACGCCTGCGAATCAGTTGACAGTTGTATTCAATGGTGGGAATGTTTCACGCAAATTTAGTTGCCATGTATTTGTAATTGCATACACCTACAATTGAACAGAAGAATCCTATTTTATAAATTGCCATTTTCAGTGTTACATTAATGGGGTATATATTTATATTCAGATATGCCGGAAGACACCTTTAGGTGCTTACAGTTTGATTTTATTGCGAACAGTATATACAAGAACCGTCGTAGTTTAGAGAATTTTAAATGAAGAGATTATTTTGTACCATTGACACCACTATTAGTATAAAAACGAAAGTTTGTGAGTGATGTATGATTGCTACTCTTTCACGCTGAAACGCTTTAACCGATTTGAATTTAACTTGGTATAAGTAAAGATTTTTGCTGAACGAGTCAGTGGAATATTTTAATAGTAAAATTTTGTCTTTGCGTTCTTAGCGTCGTAGACGCCAAAATCGAATAAATTTTGTTGACCCTGACTAATGGCGAAATTATGGTGGTGTCCACAGAAGCCACAAAACAAGAGTTGAAGTTGACTCTGACTTTGTCTTTGAGGATAGGATGTCCTTACATATAATACTTTTCAATATTTTCTACGCTAGTGAAACCGTAGAAAAATATTGAAAAGTATTTGTCAGTTGTTTTTATTGAATTATAGCTGGATTCATAAAATTTTACTAAACAATAAAAAGAGAGTACAACGAATTTAAGTAATCTAGGTTAGGGCCCTGAAAAGGAATACATGATTAAATTAAATTTTGTCGATAGAATAAATCGCTGAAGACCATCCTCGCCCCTAACGTTTCAGTTAGGGTCTCTGAAAACGTTTTGCATATTCAAGGAGTTTTGCCTTTTTTGCCCTGTTTTAGTGTCAATAAAGAGTTATCGAATCGTATTAATAAACATGAACATCACTGGCAAATATTTTTTTAATTAACACCTACTCAGATTATGTGTATAAGTTACTTTAGAAAAAAATATTACTTACATACTCTGTTTATTAGGAATTTCTCTTTACAGATATTTATGGTGATGCTTGGTATATTGGTGATGGTGGCCATCGTGAGCCCGTACATGTTGCTGACTACCGCGGTGTGCGGGATTGCCATGTACTTCTGGACGATCGTCTATCTCAACACGGCACAAGCTATCAAAAGGTAAGTCACTTTGAATACAATAAAGATACACGTCTTATGTGAATTTGGGCTGTCTGTGACGTAGGCTCTAATATTATTTGGCCATTCTGCGATTTGGAAAAATGTCGGGGTATTGCATAAATTGTTTTTATACCAATCAAAAAAGACTTTCTCTTAGTGTCTAGAACACTCGATTATAGAGATATTTATCGTGTGGTGGCCACTTCTGGTACTAATCTCAAAAACATCGTGTTATTTTAAAACAATTGCTAAAGTAGTCGAAAATATGTATTAGGTTTAATACGGATGATTTAGGTTTAATTTAGGTCTACAAGGTTGTTGACAACAGCTTCTTCAGCTCGTAGCACTGTTCGCGAATAAAGGTGTGTGTTTCGCACCTCTTCCAATACAACGAGTATTGTGTATTGCATCTGAATTTCTTACGTCACTAATAATGGGAGCCTGTGTCCGAAGATTCTCACTAAGGAGTAACGGAACACAATTACTAATCTAAATCCTTTGGTATCCATCATAATGATGGCCACGAAGTAGGTACTAAATAGATTATATTTACTGTGCAATTAAAACACCATTCTGCCCAAAAATTTAAAACTCATAACCAATATTTTCATCGAAGTTGGGGGACCTGTAAAGAACTATTCCATCCAGGGAACCGTCCCGGCGCGGCTCCGCCCGCGCTTATGTCGGTTATCGCGCAAAAACATTAACCTCTTTTTGCGCAGTTGCATAAAAACTATCCTATGTTTTATTCCGGGTCTCAAACTATTTCCATACCAAATTTCATTCAAATCGGTCCAATAGTTTTGGCGTGAAAGCGTAACAGACAGACAGGCAGAGTTACTCTCGCATTTATAATATTAGTACTGATTATATGTTGTTACTTGAAATAAATACGCAGCATACGTATGTATTAAATCACGTATTACATGCTTTAATCAAAATTGTAAACGCTTTGTTCATCATTTGTATTTAGAATGTACATATGTATCCAGTATTCTCCCTTATCTAGTCGTTATGTTTTCGTAATTTTTTTCTGCGTCGCCAGAGAATAATGTTTTTTATAATGCGAGTAAATCTCGACGGCAGTTAGCGTCTGCGGGAAGCTCATGCGGTAAAGAGAACGCAGTAACTTATTTTGTTTATAATTAGCGTCTTGTGCCAGATGTCGTGTCGTTTTATTTTTGTACCACAAACAATCCTCGAACATTGTTTATACCGATTATGATCTCGTGACACACTTAGATAGTTTTAATTGTAGGAACTGGTATGTATTGCTTTTGCAAATGAATAGGAGTGCGCTTATCGGAAGTCGCTACATTCAATTTAACTTGTGCCACAGAATTAAAAGGACTTATGCATTTTTTTGATGCGACATTGAAAGACAATTCCATTCTATTCCATATAGTAAGGATGTTAACTCATACCAAAAGTACGATTTTATATATCAAATTATTAAAATTGACTACGAATAAAAAAGTATACGTATCTGCTATTAATTGTAGCTAGCTGCGTATTTGTCGTGTTTACAAGCTAGGTAACTATAAAAATTCTCCTCGACTATATTACGTAGAAATAGTATACATTTTCGTTACCGTGCGTATTTCTCGAGGGGTCCAGACTCCAGATATTGTTCATATAGTGACTCGAGATGAAGAATAGGTCTAGGCAGTCTAGGTGACTATGTGTTGTTTCTTGATTTACAGAATCTGTAGGTCACAGCATATAAATGGATGAAATGGGATATTCAAAATCAGAATCAGGATCTTTATTATTCATTATAACAGTAAACGTTACGCTAGGCAAGTCATTTTACAATAGATTGGTAGCATGTCTACTAGAAAATTATGATAACAAACTAGGTACTTAATCTAACATGTCAAAGGAAATTCAAAATTGTAATGACAATGACAATTTAAATTAATATACATAATAAATAAATTCATGTGAAACAAAATAAAGATTAAGATGATGTTAATATAATTTGTAATGTGTAGTATACACAATTTCATCCATTTCTGTGTTATGGAGGTGTCCATGTTAGTGTTTCAAGTAATCCGCAAAACATTTCATTCCCACTCACACAAAGATACACAATGAAATGGTTATCTATCTAATAGTGTTGTTCGTTTGTCGCAGAGTGGAGGGTATATCCCGCAGCCCCGTGTTCTCGCACGTGTCTGCGAGCATGGCGGGGCTGGCGACGGTGCGCGCGTGCGGGGCGCAGGAGATGCTCAAGACGCAGTTCGACGACAAGCAGGACGTGCACACTGCCGCTTGGTCAGTTACTTCTGCCTATTTTCACACTAGATCGACAGGGAAGTACCTATGCAATCTGTCACATTACATATTGTTATTCTATTTGGGGGCGATGTCCTGCACTGATGTCCCGGTTGGGGTGTTTTGTGCATTTCCGCCACCAGCTTTTACCCATGCCATCCCAACTCCTTGATGTAGTAAAGACTGAGTCGCTCTGGCATAGCTGCTTCGCATTACATTATCATAGACTAAATATGTGTCTGATAATAATAACCGTAACACCATATCCTTATTTGATTCTGCAAATGTAAAATTTATCCACTTTTAATTTGATATGGCAACGGAACAAGCACGAGGAATACCTGGTATCTCTATACCTGATGCATTTCGTCACAACCTGCACTACGCTCTGACATATAAAGTTGACTTATATTGAGATACTAGCTTTTTTAAGCTTTTTTATTACGGTTCCTGTTTCAAAATCAAAATTTTGAGCAATCTGTTTTTTTATATTTTGTCCCATGTACGCCAATTAATAATCAAAACAGACATGTTTTTGGGATGCGAAAGTGAGCGCAGATCGCATTTCACCGATTTCTTACTTATTCTTCATATCTTGTTAGCCCATTGTGTCCAATGGGCTTACAAGCCAGGTCCTGGTTAAGTGATATTTCTTATGAGAACTGTTTACCTATATATGTACATATATAAAATTGTACGCAATTTGACTTTTTTATGGTACGGGGTTACATTGAAGGGTTAAATGTTATTGAATTTTGTTTATTTTCAGGTACCTCACGTTGGTCACGAACACAGCGTTTTCTATTTGGCTGAGCATGATCTCTGCCACATACGTGATCGTAGTCGCTTACACGTTCCTATTTCTTGACGACGGTAAGAATAAGAGGTTATATAAATATTTCAAACACATAATTAAGATTGATAAAAACGATATGTAAAGTATGAATGATCACAAGTTTATCTTTTTTATGTGAGCTTGGCGTGTATAATATGTGAGCTTGCAATGAAAGCTAATAAAAAACGGAGATCATGACATCAAGTACGCCATATCCAAATTTTCAAGCGAAAATTTACCAATATAGCCTCGTTGTTGAATTGATTATAACAAAGTGCTTTATTATGTTTAAAAATAAACCTTCTATTTATATACTACCGCGAAATCGAACAAGTTGACTTCGAAACACATTTAAAGTTGTAATGAATATTTCCATTAATATTTTGATTTCCACATTTAAAGCCAAGCAGTTCGTATCTATAGGTACCTACCCTTTCTTTATATCTGTATACTTCCATATTGCAATTTAGAAAACAGTAAATAATAATACGGTAAATCATTCCACTGAAATGTTACCTGACGGAAGAAAAGATTCCCCACCAAAATATGCTAGGATCGACTTTTAGACATTTATTGCAAATGCTTGCTGGCGAGTAGAGAAACAGTCGTCAATCAAACAGTGTGTTCCCACTGTCCGTTACAGTCAATACCTATTCTAGACTGAACAACATCTTCAACCACATCATCACTTACAACAGCAGAGAACAGCGACTATGACTAAAAACCTTGACATTCGAAAATGTACCTACACACATTAAACTAGTAACGCATTCAAAGTGCAACTGGCCTAAAAGCGCAACTGTTAAGACATGTACCTATTCCGAAACATGTAAGAACAATCTGTACACAAAACTTTGTTTCGTTTGTGTAGTGGACGGGCCAATACACAAAACTTTGTTTCAGAAACACGCATATTACATGTTATCGGTTCAAATGCCAGTAGGTACTTTACTTGGTACTTACTGTAACAGCCGGATCGTCCTCTGCTGAACACAGCATTCCCTATAAAGGGGGTATTTGCCATAATCCCCACGCTTGGCAGGCGTCTTGGGGATCGCAGTGTAAGTTGGCAGTTCTTTAGAAGGCGCTGCTGCCGACCTTCCAGTATTTTTCCCTTAGTCGTCTCTTACGACACCATGGGATGATATGGGGAGGTGCAATTCTAACCCGGCACCCCACGGAGAACTTGGTACTTACCAATCTAAAAATGTCAAGTCTATGTATTATATTGTTTTCTTTTTAATGTTACTTTAAAGTTAAAGCCAATGATATACTTACAATGATTAAACGATATTATTTTGCTTATTTAAGGCAATACAAAGTCGGGTAATGTCGGCCTCGCCATCAGTCAGGGTCTAATCTTGGTCAACATGGTGCAATACGGAGTCAAACAAGCCACAGAGGTCATATCCCAGATGACGAGCGTAGAAAGAGTTGTCCAGTTCACATCACTGCCGTTAGAGAAAACTGAAGGACCCTCTCCGCCTAAAAGCTGGCCTCAGCGCGCCAGACTCGTCTTCAAGGATCTCTACCTTAGATACGACAAGGACTCTGAACCTGTGCTCAAGAATCTGAACATCGTTATTGAAAGCGGTTGGAAGGTAATTTCGTTTGTTTTATATTAAGGAGAGAAGACGAGTGGCTTGATTTTGAGTTCTTATTAAGGCTTAGGAGCACACTAATAACCTTGAACGTCGCGTTGTCTAGAAATGCATGAGTGGCACTAACAGCTATAGTCCCTCGCACCGCGCAAGGGCCCCACAGATGCTTAGAAGTAAATGTCATAAGCGCCAAAACTAATGTTTTTTGGAGAGTACCGTTACCAGTACACCTTTTTAGGGTTCCGTACCCAAAGGGTAAAAACGGGAACCTATTACTGAGACTTGGCTGTCCGTCCGTCAGTCTGTCTGTCACCAGGCTGTATCTCAAGAACGGTGATAGCTAGACAGTTGAAATTTTCACAGATAATGTATTTATGTAGTCGCTATAACAACAAATACAAAAAGTTGGCCAAGTGCGAGTCGAACTCGCGCACGTTAAAACAAAAAAGGTTAAAAATATGAAGTCTAATGTTGTATAGCTAATGGTACGGAACCCTTCGTGCGCGAGTCCGACTCGCACTTGGCCGATTTGTTGTTTTGGCGAAACTGTAGCATTACATTTGCTATTTTTTCAATGTAAGTATCAAGTCAATAAGTCAAATTGGTTCAGAGTAAAAGGCAAATATATGCCAAAATTAAGATGTCTATGATATTCTTATTCATAGAACAAAATTTTACAAATAGAATAATTGTCTTGGCACTTTTGTACAAAATGAAATAAATACGTCTGCGAGTATATGAATCCTTTAATATTTGAAAGGCAGTAGGAGCTCAAATATTTTCAGGGTTCCGTACGAGAAAACGGGGCCCTATTACTAAGCCTCCGCTGTCCGTCCTTGTATAAATTAAACTAGGAAACGTGTATAATACTTTTTTTGCATACAATACATTTTCTTATTTCAAGTAATTATAGTACAAATCCTGTAGTATAACAACAAATAATACAAACGAGCCGCCAAGTGCAAGTCACAGTCTCAATAAGGACACCAAGTAAAAAACTTAATTTGGTAAATAACAACATTGTGTAACCAACCTTTGGACCCGCGGTGAGCGAGTCTGAAACGCGCATTGCCCGTTTTATTTAATAGTAAATTACTGCAGAATCCAGTAAGTAAGCCTCCCTGGCCAAGTATGAGATAACCGTACCGAACGTAGGGGAAGTCCGGTTATATACCAGGCCAGGATGGCTTTCTTACTGGTTGAGGCTTGTATAATGCTTTTCTCAAAAATGAAAGAAAGTTTAACAACAAATTCGTTTAATTAATATTGAAGGTTACATTCATATTGGGGCAATTGAAGATAGATATTGTGATCGATTATAATATCCAACATAATTTATAAACTGAAATTACTAAATACAAACATAAAATCCCACACTATACTTCTACAACATTACTAAGTACAATACGCAAAGTGCATACCTACCTTTTCTGCGTCGCGTAAGTGTCACAGACTGTAAAATGGCTGTTTAAGGCTCCAAAAACATATATATCTCATAAAATGTCATACCAAAAAGAGAGATGATATATATATTTGGGCCTGCCTCCTACAACCATGTTATAATGGCTAAACTCTAATCTGTGTCTGGTACTATGTTTTTTTTCCCAAGCAGATCTAAAGAGGATGTTACCAATTGATTTGTGATTCTAAATTTAAAATCTCGCTTCTTACTGGACAGTTGTGAATAAGTCTCCGGTAGAGTTCACTTTCTGGATACTTTTTAGAGATGTTATGGTAATATTATACATACCATTTATGAGAAAAAGAGTTTAAATTTTTTTATATTTATTTAAGGTGGGTGTGGTCGGTCGCACCGGAGCTGGCAAGTCTTCACTGATATCAGCGCTTTTCCGACTGGCCCCCATTGAAGGCAAGGTGTACATCGACGATGTTGAAACTAGCGAAATTGCTCTCAAGGTATGCACCAAACCGGACTACTGATGCGTTAGAGCATTTTTATTACTTGCACACTCTATCATGCATAGCGCTTCAATCTACCTACTATTGATTGATGTATATAAAAAGTATCAATACGTGATACACAGATGTTTTGTCTCTTAATTTGGGAGGACATAGTTATCTTTCCTCTTTTGTCTAAGAGAGATTCGTTTAATCCTATCACGTCCACTTATTCGAATACATACCTATTCTATTTTTTTTTTGCTATGAACTATATACATCACTACAGCTACTACAATTACCTATTCTATGTAACATCAGAAATATCTACACTCCCCAATTGTCCTTTTTTAAATTTACAACTTTTAAGTACATATTGGTACCCGTGAAGTACCGGGCTAGAATTAAACCTCACCATATCCTGTGGGAGTCGTATGTGGCGTTATAGGGAAAAATAACAAAAAGCAGCACTTAAAAAAATGCCATCTTACACGGCGATCCTCAAGACGCCTGCCAAGCGTAAGGATTATTGCAAACTCTTCTAATGGAATCCTTTGGTACGGTAGACGTTATAAGTAGCTGTTGGTGTACGTATTGGTCTCTCTCTCTCAAATAAGAAGACCTGGAATTCTACCCTAAAACAAAATTGCTCATTTTCTCGAGATATTTTCCACATTCTAATATTTCTAATTCGGACGATTATTTTCAACAGGAATTAAGGTCAAAGATCTCAATCATACCTCAAGAACCGGTGCTTTTCTCAGCTAGCCTCAGGTACAACATGGACCCCTTCGACAAATACACGGACGAGGAGATTTGGCAAGCTTTGGAACAAGTACGTATTAAAGTATTCATTGAAGCATAAATGATATAGGGGTGCCCATTGGCTTACATAGGTACATTTTGGGTTCCTAATTTACCTTAGCAGAATATTTTTGGCATCCGCACCGTTCCCGGTGACGGTTAAAGTAATAAAATTGGAACACGAAATTTCGGCTAGTGTGCCCAGTTGACCGAGTTCGATTCCCGCTCGGGGCATAAAGTTTTGTGCTCCAATAATTTGTGAAATACAATGTTTGTTTCTTTAGTATATTTTTGATAGACATAAACTAGGTAATATGGCATAGTTACTAATTAATACTATTGTTACGTTTAATTTGGTTTTATTTTCAAAACGTAGATATCATTGGGAGTTCTTTTTGTAAAGAAGCATAGTTAAATTTATCGTTCAATTTATTATTTATTAAACGTGCACAGAGTCATTAATAAAATCAACAACATCATGTTTTCTTTCGTCATGTTTACAATATTCATCCTCGATTTTAATTGTCCTTTTTAGGGTTCCGTACCCAAAGGATAAAAACGGGACCCTATTACTGAGACTTCGTCCGTCCGTCTGTCACCAGGCTGTATCTCAAGAACGGTGATAGCTAGACAGTTGAAATTTTCACAAATATTGTATATCTATTGCCGCTATAACAACAAGTACTAAAAATAAAATAAATATTTAAGGGGGGCTCCCATACAACAAACTTGGTTTTTTTTACAGTTTCTTGCTCGATACTAATAACGGTGACAGTTAGGCGCGTTCTTGCAAGATTATGTTACAGATACGGAACCTTTCACTCGCACTTGGCCGGTTTTTATTCTGTGATTAGGTGCGTAACACAGAGCTCTCCATCTCTACGGATTGTTTTTTTTCTCTCACCTGATGGTAAGTGATGATGTGGTCGAAGACGTTGTTCAGGCTAACCTAGAATACTGGCTCTAAAAAATGTTCAGCAAATAATTCCTCTAATGTATTTTTTGTCTAATTTAGAATCAACAATTTATGTGCTTATTTTCCTTTAACATCACCCCTAACCAACTTTATTGAGTTCCAGGTTTGGGTTGTATGCAGGCCAATCCTTCTTCAAATCTCGTTTCTTTTCAATAATTCGTAAATTTTGTCAATATCTTCTGTCACCTTTACCAAGTTTATGATCAAAAGGCACGTCATGTTGTCGTAGCCGAGCTTGCGTGGGCTTGGTAGAAGCTCTTTATCTTCTCGAACTAAATGATAAGCTCCGTTATCAATTACTGTGCGTAAATTTAGCGGTGACCTTTTAATTTATTCATTTACTGAAATTGTCCAAATTCCTTGCATCGTGATTGGCATTTTAACAACGTGGCAAAGTCATTTTCTTTTAACTTCAAAACACATATCGTAAACATGACATGTATACCAAAAACAAAGTCCGACAAAAATTAGGTGTAATTTCATATTACAAAACGAATCAGTATTATCTATAGATTGAGAATCAGTACTTAATATTATAAATGCGAAAGTAACTCTGTCTGTCTGTTACGCTTTCACGTCAAAACTACTGGACCGATTTGAATGAAATTTGGTATGGAAATAGTTTGAGACCCGGGAAAAAACATAGGATAGTTTTTATCCAACTGCGCAAAAATAGGTTAATGTTTTTGCGCGATAAGCGACATACGCGCAGGCGGAGCCGCGCCCGGAAAGCTAGTGTAATCATATGTGTATCTTGGACAAACCCCCGCGCCCCTTGGTCCAAGGACTCAAAGCGGTCTGCCTAAAATAACTGATGTCAGATAAAAAAATATACTAACGAATTTGAAGAAGTATTTATGTTTATGAATTTCGGTGTGTATGATAAGCACAGTAAATTAATTCTACAAATTTTAGGCGAAACTTTGTTGACCCTGGCACAAACAAAGTACTGAAAGAGACGTTATACGGTTATATTATGTTTAGACGTAACTAGCACCAATCAAAGATTGTATTATGATATGAGTACAGAGCCCTCTACACGTAAACTGCTTCGATCGATATTCCAGGAAAATAAATGGCATAACGAAGCTGTGACTTCACTTCATGTCATTTAGCTAATTATACTTGTTACAGGTCGAGTTGAAGCCAAGCGTGTCGTCTCTTTCCAACGCGGTCGCATCGGGCGGTTCTAACTTCAGCGCGGGACAGAGACAGCTGCTGTGTCTAGCGCGCGCTGCTCTCGCTCGGAACAAGCTGCTTGTGTTGGACGAGGCCACTGCTAACGTCGATCCTAAGTAAGAACATAAGCTATCATAATAATATCCCTATGTGTAACATGCCGTACACAAGCTACCTTAAATAATTCCCTAGTAATTGATCTAAAGTCATCGCTTTACATTGTAGAAACACATTAACAGCATTTTGATACTACTTTCATAATGCGATCATGACAAATAAATGGTAGAACTAGAAAGCTTCAGTTTCTTCATAGTTATAACTTTGTGGTCTACAATGAGTGACCGCTATATTAAAACATGTTTGCAAGTAGACCTGTTTATGCTAAATTGTACCGATACGTACAAGTGACCTGTCTGATGTTAAGCTGCTGCCCCTGCCTGCATATAATTTGTGATTTTACGGGCAGTCAAAGCAATAAGTTCCTTGCAAGACGTATTGAGTCATATCTCGTGTGTTCTACAATCCGTATACAAAGTAGGCACTTTGTGAGCAGGTAAATTAATGGAGAAGGTATTGGTACCAATCTAAAAGTCCTCTCCAGGAACCTACATTGCTTGTATATCAGTTAAGCGACTTATAAAGTATTATGTAAGAGAATAAGACTAAACCTTTGTTTTTGTTGACAGCACTGACGCTTTAATCCAGAAGTCCATACGTAAGCACTTTGCGGACTGCACCGTCGTTACGGTGGCGCACCGGCTGCACACCGTCGCTGATTCCGACAGAGTCGTTGTGAGTATGATATCTACATATTATATAATAATAAATACGTTTATTTTTCTCGCAAATAGGTCTACAATACATAACAAATATCATACAAGCAATACTAATGTTGCCGTAATAAGAATGTATATACAAGAATATATAAAATCTTTGCATTTCGTTGTCCATTCATTGATAGGATTGCTGTAGTACATTTAAAACTCAACTGACCGTGGGACAATCGAAATTTGTTTTTTTTTTTTAATTAGATTTTTTACATAAGCCACGGAAAAAATTAGGAATATTCGGATAATGTTATGTTCCACTAACTAAAGTCTTAAATAAAAATATTAAAATTATAGGGTTGCGTCATCATTGACAAGTTTAAAGCTAATTACAAAATAAGTCTTGTTTGAAGTACAACGTAAGCTGAATTATATAGGCGTCGCTCCATCCCAATACTATGGTTAAAGAACGATAGTTTTTTTTTTGTTATGACTCATTGTTATGTTAGCTCAGACGGTCAAAGCATACCTAGGCTAAAGGGGTGAACACGGGTTCGAATCCCGCACATGACTTAAATTTTTCCTCTCGTAAATTTGTAATTTTGTAATCTTTAATCAGGTTATGGAAGCCGGCAAGATCGTAGAAGCGGGACATCCACACGAGCTCCTACAGATGGAACAGGGACACTTCACCAAAATGGTCCAGCAACTGGGACCCGCCTCCGAACAGAGCTTGCGAGATCTCGCCGCCAGCGCCTACGCACAACATATTAAATACGTCGACGCAGATGATAATCCCAAATTATGAGAATTTTATAATAATAACAAAGAAATTATTTTATAATAGGTACCCAAGAATAAGACTGAGGTCTTATCTAACCAAAGTAATGCACATAGCATTACTATGGTTCTGTAAGCAATCATTGTGGCAACATTATTAGCAAACTGGCTTGCAGGGGGGATTCTAGGAAATGCCTTCTCTGGAAAACAAGATTCTAGGTTTAAAACTCATCAGTTCTAGCCTGATGTCATCTTCGTCATCGCTTATCAACATCAACAGCCTTACGACGCTGTGGTACTTCATCAATCATATTTTTTTTTATTGCTGTTAGGCGAGTCTTTTTTCACAAAGTTCTTAAGTTCTAAATCTTGCTAAGTTATTAGGTATGTGATATAAGATGTTAACAGGCTAAACATAGAATTACTGGCTCTCAAGGACCGCTGCTGGAACACCGTCTGGTGCTTGGTGGCACATTTTCTCCTTGAGGTTCGTTAACTAGGGAGTAATAATAATATGTCCGTGTGAATGTACCATGTGTATTACGAGTATTTGATTGAAAAAAGGCAGTTACGATAGGTAGTATGGCAAATTTTATTTATTTAGAACTAAAAATAAACGAATCGTGTAAAATATGTAGTAATTAAAAATGGCATAGACCATTGGAAACCACGATGTCTTTGTAATGGAGTAGAACAGACTTTCAAAATTAATGTAGTATTGTTGCGACACATGCCTCGTTTTAAAAATGCGTAAATAAATAATAAAAATACATATATAATACTAAAGCGGACCTCGTACATCGCGGTACGTATTTCATAAAAATAAATAATATACAAGTATGTATAAATATTGTAATACATATTATTACATTAAATTTTTGAATTCTATTTTTCAAGAGTTTTTAATCATCTATGTTATAGTTATATATGTATAATCAGACTTTGCTGAATGTATTGAATACTGTTTAAAATGAATGCTTGTTAAAATACGTATAATCCAAACGGAATGATGCATGCGATCTTTATACAAATGTATTCCCCTATTTTTTCCTAGATATTACTTTTTTATTTCATATATCTAGGTCAGATGTAGACACGCCTTTGTTGTTTTCTATTTTCAAGAACTAATTATTACTGAAGAAAATATTACACTGAAAATCACAAAACATGCCTCGTTGTACCGCCAAGATAAAGAGTACTAGACTAGACAAATTAAACAGTTTTTTTAAACATAAAAGTAAAATTATAAAAGCCCATAATTTTATAAGATGGATATTAATATATCAACAATACTGCTGGGGTGGTCTAGAATTGATAACTGATTGTTGATATATCACAATATACTCCTTATATACCTTTCTTTAAATTTTAATGTCAAAAACTAATTGAACCGGTACAATTTTGAAGAGAAAACAGGGCATTAAGAAACTTCGACTGAATTGTCCCTATTCCTCGCAATCATCATTCCGTCTTCCCAGTTATTTGTAATTGAACCATGTTTTCCTACCCTTCGGGGCTATACAGGCTTGAATTTATGTATTTTGTGTATAAATATTTAACGTAAAATAGTGTAAATATTTAAAAGTATCAACTTTTGTTTACAAGACGAACGGTTCGGCAAGACCATCCAGAAACAAAAACGTCACAAAAGGTGCTTTAGTTAATGGCATTTAAATCTAGTATTTACAACAGAACCAAGTGTGTAAATGTATATAACTGTATCCACTTTAAGATACTTTATCGTACTTATGAATAAAATAATGTACTTACCTATTTTTATATAATAATATATACTAGCTGACCCGGCGAACGATGTTTTGCCATATAGGCAAAAAAATAAAAAAAAATAAGTACCTATTTGAAAAATCGTTTGTCCTATTCTCAGACTGAATACTGAATATACACACAAAATTTCATAGGAATCGGTCAAGCCGTTTCGGAGGAGTTTTGTTACTAAACACTAGAATTTTATATATTAGATGTGACAAAAAAAATATTGACAAGTGTCTTGCTTGTATCAAATTACTATCTGTTCCACTTTGTGACAAGTGGAATTAAAGTTTAAATATTTTATTTTAGTACTATTACTATTGTAGATAGTACTCACAGTTGCCAACAAATTCGATTTGTTAGGTTTATCTTATAATGAATTTAAAGCGTTATAGGTAGTGATCATATACCTAACTACTTAAATCTTTTTACTTAAGCTTACAAAATAAAACTGTACTTAGTGAATGCATTGTACTTTGTTAAAAGTGACTGTATCTTTAAAATTACACTATTTTTTACTTTTATTGTATTTTGCTTAAGGTGGAAACTGACATTCATGGCGGACAATACACTTAGTTTCTTTATTTAATTTATAATTAGTACCGCTACAGAGTGAGTTACGCTAATGATAGATAGCAAAAACATATAAACTAGCTAACTTTAATTATCAAATTCCCGAGTTTAAAATATTGCTCGTATATTATCTTTATGTCTCAAACATTCAATACATAGGTGTTCAAAGTAGTATTCAAAAAATGTTCTCCGATATTCATTACGTCTTTAAATACAAGCTAAAGCTAGCAACGAAACCAGTGATGTAAAAATTTTCGAATTTCCCACCATAGACGTCATCATTCACCTTAATGTGTGTACCTACTACTTAAATCAGTTGTACTTATTGAATGTATCTTGGTGTTTGGATGTTGATGTGTCTCCTATTTGCCTTAAATAAATGTGACAATGAGTGAAATACATTATTCAAGAAAATGAAGTGTTTTTCCTTGTTTCTTTAATTTCATTAAAATACTAGTCAGTAATTAGAAATTTATGATAGATATATTTTTATCAAAAATGCAAGCATTTATAAACCAGTCTCAGCTAGTGTAAATTGAGGTGGTCTACTCGAATACATGATTTCCTAGCTAGAATAGGTATACTTATTCACTGTGTACTCGTATTGGAAGACTCCAAGTTCAGAAATAACAATTCAAATTGTACATACTTGTGCGGAAAAGGGTCTAGACTCTAGACGCTGGTAAGTAAATCGGCTAGAAGATATTTTATGATGAATGTCGAGTGAAAGCGCTTCGTTTATATTTTTGGAAAAATTTTAATTTTTCAGATGTTGCAATCCTGTGCTTGCAGTTGTCTGATGAAAGAAAGGTGCGGCAGAATCGATTTTACATTGTTACGAGATAAGAAATATTTTTTTATCGAAACCTATTTCGAAAGAAGAAATATCATTCTTATTTAGAAACCGGTTTCGATAGATGCCGAAGCGAGCGCATTGTCATCTGCTCTTATGTATGATCACTGATTATCAATAGATTCCAAGGATTAATATATTATGATGTAACCTGATATTTTCTTTTACATTCTGAGATAATATATGATAGAGTTGGACAAAATTTATGGAAAAAAGAAAATCGATATTTTGTAGGTAAGATGTTATATCAAACAATTTTTTTCACTTTCTTAAAAAATAGCTCGTACATTATTTTATTTACCTTTTAGTAAATTTTTTGACATTTGTTCACAAAAACCATGTTCATAAAAACAGAAGCATTACATTTTTCCGATTTTTCTTGTGACGCCACTTTTTTCAGTTTTGGACCATTTTCATCTCATACACTGCAGAATGTATGATTTTCGAAAATAAATTGTCGATGTATAAAATTTTAGTTGAATGTAATTGCTAATTAGATTACTTGTTTAAGCATCAATCAATAATACAACATTACCACTACATGTCAGGTTTTCTTTCCATTTTAAATAGATTTAAATTCTCGTCTTTGGTGCTTGCAATTAAAGAGTGCGCCCAATGCCAGGAAAAAAATATTTTTCACTCCCGCTTGTCCCATCGTACGAAAGTCGAAAATTGCATGTTTTAGTTGATGATTGAAGTAACCAATTATTCGAGTAAAACATTAGTCTAGCTATTATTTTCATAAAAAATAAAGTTGGGTTGTCGCTGATAATTATGAGCATTCAAATTAAAACACCCCACCCTTAATAGGTAACCTACGTAAGGCGGAACGCATGGTAAATGGAATGTGCGGCTGATAGTTGCGGCCTGCGGGGTCGCGAAATACCCTGTTTCAACCGGGAGTGACAGAGGCGTAGTTTAGGCATAGTCAATGACAAAAATACTTTTGTAACTGATGTATAAACTGCAAATTTGATAAAATAGAATCAACTCAGAGGCATTATACTTTACTAAAAAGAAATGAGCCATAAAATAGAAATGATCCAGTAAAAATTAATGAGTGTATAACAAAAATGCAATGGTCTATAAACCTGCTACAATTTTTGAAGAAGATTACAATAACAAGCACACTGCTACTGATTTCCGACACAGCGGGGTAACATTCCATACTCCATTTTGACCGGCAGTTGAAGAGTGCTGGTATTTGCAAATTGGTAAAAAAAATTACATTAAAAATAAGCCAAACCAAATTTTATGAAATTAAAATAGAACAGACATGGAGGTACCCCAAGTATATGCTACTCAACAAAAAATTAACTATCAAGATTAGATTATCCAGTAAAACATATGACAAAATTGCAATTACCTAAGACTGCTCCGTTTAGGAAGTAGATTAAAATAAGAAGCTGTCATTGAGTTTTAGTGCTGGATAAATTCAATACTACAATTATTATATATAACGACATCAAATAAGTTGTACTTTTCCATTAATAACAAGATCTGCAACAGGCTTGTATTGCAATATGTGTTGTGATCCCTCTGAAACAATAGAAAATTACAATTTAAACATGTAATAAGGGTTATACTTTATTATGTCACTTTTTATACACCTCCTCAGTCATAGGAGACTTGTATATATCTTAAAACTAAAACTATGCTTAAATGAGATTGTGTAATTGTTGCAGAAATGAATGAAAGAACTTTTTTATCTAGGTAAATAAAGTGCTTTATTAAATATTGATTTGAGTTTTGTACTTATTATAAACTTTTATAATGGATTAATCCTTTTGTAACACAGTCACACAAGGATCAATCCATTTATTTCATATAATCCTCTGGAGAAACCAGGTCACTTCAGAAATAGTTACTAAACTTGCTTAGTTATAAATAGACAAACATTTGCACATAATGGATGGTGCAATAAATTTCATTTATTTATTTCACCTCAGTATTGGAATAGATCTATTCCAGTTCAGTTTGAATTGAAAAAATAAACAAATTAAATTTTTAGAAAAAATAAAATTGTATATAAAAAATAATAATACTTAAATAATTATAAAACTTTAATTTTTATATATTTTAAAATTAAGGAGGTCAAAATGCGGGCCCCATAATTTTGAGCGAATATTGACCTGAGCATAGAGGTTAACTAGCATTTTAGAACAAGCACTTCTTATTTTCAGAGGGTATATTAAGTCAAAATGTTCACTGCCAGATTAAACTATCTATACTTATCACAGTAAAAAAGAATATTAAGCTCTTAACTGTTCCAGGTTGTAACTGGTATAGCAACGTGAATAATCAAAGAATCTTGCAATATATAAACAGGTTTTGTAAATGGTGTAAAAACAGAAGCAGTTTGTGTATATTATATAACTAAAGCATATTATAGAATGCTTAAAAAGCTGGCCATGATTAATAACAAAAATAACATAACAGGAAACATCCTATATTTAACTTTTTACACATATAGTCTATGATTGCTTCACTTCTAAAATGTCAATTTTATTGTTTAACCTAACCTTGTGCTTAAATAGTACAATCTGAAGTGTTCTCTGTTCTGATAGTGCATTGTTTTTTTTTAATGTTATTGTGATGGAACAAGCATGAGGCTCACATGATGTAAAGCGGTATCCTCTGCCTATAACAGATGCATTTTGTCACAACTGATGAGGGACACTGTGCCCATGACCCTGGAACATACAGTTGGTAAGTTTCATCACATGCCTGTAATTTTATTGGCTCTTAAGGACTGCTGCCGGAACACACTGTTAGGTGCTTGGCGATATATTTTATACTTGAGGGTGGTACCTAGCCAGGCAAGCATTCTCAAAATGCTTTTCCACCATGCATGGAAGCTCAAGCCAGTGATGGGGAGGAACCATGGACCTGCGGCACCATTGTCCATAGCTATAACTGTTCGGCTATCATTCCATTATCAGTTATACATTCAAATTACATAAAACTAACTGCAAGAGGTAGAGTAGTGGCCATAGATCAGAGAGACTACTTTAGTACATAGATTATTAGTTACAGAGAGGCACCAAGATCCAAGTTCCTGGTGGTCTCCTTATTACCGATAACTGAATGAATTTTTTACATTTCAGGAATAATAAATAGATTTTTTTTATTAAACCTTGCTCCTTTTCCTTGTGGAAAAATACAATTGATTTTTAATATAATTCTCACTATTCAATAGAGGCAACAAAATGCAAAATACAGAACTAAACTAGGGTACATATTACACTTCAATAGTTTATTTCCCAAATCTATTCATTACTGAAGAATTAAAGGGTTCATGAGGTTCTTCAAGAGAAATATATCTATCTGTAAAAAAGATTGAAGACATCTGTACAACAATGTGGTATATAATGATTCTTACGTCCTTCCCAATCATCTATGAGACAACTCACCTTCTAAGTCTATTTCTTCATCATCACCCATTAAATCTTCCAACACTACACCATTCACTGTTTCATTTGCTTTCAAGAACACATGAGTTAATAAGTTGGGGTGATCTGCCATTTTACTCATTTCAAATACTTGCATATGCCCTGGCATCTTGTCTAGTGCTACAGTTTTCATATGATTCTCCATATTCGATAAATAATCATGAGCATACTTATATTCTGAAGGAGTTAAGTAATTGGTCCCTGTCTCTAATCTCTGCTTCTCATCGTTTATTATTGGTATACAGTATTTTTCTATTTTATTTAACCTAGTTTTAAGGTAATTACATATTAAAAACTTAATTCTATTGAGTTCCATTTTGTGAATTGAAGCTCTAAGATCTGTTTTTGGTAGTTTGTTTATATTGCGCTCCATGTGTTGAATTTGTCCTAGCATGCACTCCAACATGTCGTTTTTGTGAGGGAGTATTTCTGGTGCTAATCGCTCGTTTTGCCAAGCACTTTGAAGTGTTTTTAAAACTGTATCGGCAGTGATCTCTTCTTCATCATCGCTCAGTTGTATATCTTCGTGTAAATCCATGTTATATTTATGCCAATTATTTTAAGTGCATCCTTAAAATAACTTTAGTACATAGAAGACCGGTCGATGGGATCTACAAGGTACTATCGTACTGACTATACGAATTTACGAAAAGATAAAATAAATAAATCGAAAACAATCGAACAACAGTGAAATGAAAAGTTTTTTTTTTTTTTTTTTAATTTTAAATGGCTTTGGATACTTGTCCTTATGCCATAAAAAGAAAAGTATAAAAACGATGCTGCCAGCACCTACGTTCAAAAAGTAGCCCAAAGATTACATAATTAGTAGACGATAACTCGTATGAAAGAGGCTGATTTAGGGAATTATTATTATTTATTAAATACCCAGCCGAGTTTGACTTGCACACGAAGGTTTCGTATCTCCATAAAGTGGCTTTGTACTGAAACGTGTCTCCACACAATGTATATTGTGCTATGAACCGAAAAAAATCTAGTTAGTTAAGCTTCAGATTCACGGTAACCTATCATATATCTTGTTTTCAATTGCAATTGGCTGAAAATGGATGTCAAATTTCCAAATGCGAGATTACAATACAATTAAAAATATACCAATATATAATATACTGGTATATACAATTTTAAGGCTTTTGGTACTTCGAGAATACTACTATTTTAAAATTCTTCATTTGTTAGGTCTCCACATTACAGCCAATATTTTTATGTAAAAATACATATTTGTTTACAGCATTTTTATCCAAAACTCGTAACGTGATGCGAATTCGGACGGAATGGAACGAAGGTTGTAGTTGCGTTTGGGGTTGGAGGTTCATTGGTATATACTGGACCGATTTCAATGTGGTTTTTGCATTGAAAAGCTATCATTTTTGAGCATGTTTTAAAATATGTGTTAAGAATAGATCTTGTAACTTGTATACCTAGAAAGAGGCCTGTCAAAGTGACAATTCAAAACGATTTGTTTTTGGTTTTGATTTCATAATTAGGATAAAATGGATTCAAAATCAATACCTGGAGCGCGTTCCGAACCTCTGTTAGAGTGCAATCGGAGTGCACTCGGAGTGCAGCTTTTCACTCTAACGTCGTTCACAACCTTCGGGTAGAGCGCAACTTTTTAACCATCAAAAGAGATCGTTAAAATGTTTATTCTCTACCTGACATGACATTTATTGATGAGAGAATTATAGGCACTCTTTTATATTCTGCAGGTAACGGTAGTTTTTGAATTTCAAACATCATAAAAAGTCTATAAATTATGGAAAATTCCCCGCCAAAAACGATATTTGAGGTTATTAAAACCACCGAGTCGTTCGGAACCTTCGAGTAAGTTAAAGCAACCAATCAACGCAATCTGACCCTCGGAACGCGGCCCTGCATGAGATATCAATATGACAGCAATCAAAATTGCTATCGTGATAGATCACAAAACTGATTGACCCTAGACTATTTGTTTCTTTACAGAAAATATAGCTCTCGTTGAGATCTTTGATTGGAATAACAGTGGTCAAACTTGCAAGAGCTGTCACAGAAACTGTTGTTTCTCGGCTCATTGATATCTTCATCTCGAGTGTTAGTAAAAGGCCTACATCCCAAAACTTGTGAACGTACATTTGTAGTTTCTTTACAGGTGACGTCATCTCGTATTAGGTTCTTCGTTTCAGATGCATATGCGTTCATTTTTTAATGAAGGTATTTTTTTTTCCAATACGGCGTGGCCATCGTCCACATTCAAGGGTAGTAAATAGAAATCAGCACGCGGTCATCCAAAGTTAATACAACCAGGTATAAAAAAAATGTAATAATAGTAGTATAGTGTGACGAGCTCAACTCTAAAATGTTAAAATAACAAAAATATTGAAATATATAATAAATATGGATGGATAAATAAAACCCATTACGGATGTATCGACTATCAATGGATTTCTTCGGTTTGTCATTATAAGAATCCATACACTTCCCGACAAATCAAATATGTTATAAATGCGTTTTATTAAAATTTTTCGTTACTTACTTCTCTTTAGTTAGTTTTACCGAAAATTTCATTTAATAATTTTACAATTACAGTGTTTACATCCATCCTGGGCTTTTTTTTTACCAAGATAGTATTGACAACATTTGAAGCAAATGGTGTCAATGCTGCCAGCAAGCTGGGCACGCTGCCAACTGGTACTACTAGAAATTACTAATAGGTTATCTTAATATTTTTATTATAGTAGCTTGGCTAGCGTTATTATATATAGTTTGTAGCATTTTGTAAATAAAGGCATACCACCGGTTAATAAAAAAAATTTAAATCATAAGCTGTTTGATTGAATTCTGTAATGTATCGTGGCACCGAACGCCTGATCTATGAGTCTCTCATACGTTGACTATTACTTAACGAATAATCTTGTTTGAATACAGCCCTCAGTGTCTAATGGAAAGGTCCCAAAAGTAACAAAAAACGTTAACAGAGTAACGTTTTGGCAACACTATCCAGTGCGACATCACATGACTTGACAGTTCACTTCACATGACACTACCTGACACTAGACAGTGACAGCAGCAGCAGTGCCTTTCAATTCAGTATTAAGCTGCCTTCCGTTTCACGCCAATTCGAAATCTCGGTATTATCGAAAAAAAGATTTTATCGACAATAGCGACTATCATCATTCCCTGTCTGATCGATGAATTGGTCAGATCACTATATGGCTAAACACTTCTTGAACGCCGGCACATCATGATCTAGCCATATCGTTCGACACCAAATTTTGATGATTTGGCAAGCGACACTTGAGCAAATCGTACACCCCACCAAAAAAAAGTAGGATAGATTGAAACAGCGACAAACATAGCGCGAGCCGAGCGAGCGAAGTGAGCGTGTCACGATATCGGCCGGCGAAACGCTAAAAAGTCAGTTACATTGTCATAAAAACTTACGTGAGTTGTCATGATTATTAATTAAATATACCGGCTAGCACTCACGGTGTTTAGTCGAAATCTCCGACCGGTGTTCGAACAGTAAAGATGTTCATTCTCAAGGAATGCATGCAGCCTCGAGGGCTGCTCGCTGATGTGCGCGTCAAGCAGCCCTTAATAGTCAGTTACATATTCAACAAAACAATAAGGGTCACCGCTTCACCATCGGAGTTAATCTGGGAATATCGACAAATACGTTGTTCTCGTTGATCCACCTGACTTTTCTGGACACATCGCGATATGGCCGCCCAAATCACGATGTACCGGTATTTCAAGATATAGCTATTGTGATCTGGCCTATCCAACGATCGGCTAACGACAAATGTACACTGTGTCACACACTACCAAAATTTGGAACGGTCGTTATCGCGGTCATATAGTTCTCGGACACGCGACCACATATTAATTAATAGTTACTGTTTGTCTCATCGTCAAAGCACACATGTACATAATGTACTCACCAATAAACAAAATGCCGGTTTGCTAATAACTGGAACTTTCGGGAGCGTGTTTCAGGAATATCTTCCGAATATAGTAAGAAATTGTACACTCCATCATACAAGGCATTGAGAACGATACTAGAAGGGCACGATCTCACTATCCTACCCGAGTTTTCTTCTTCGCAAGGCAGTTAGTGCCTACGCGGACGCGTCTTCGGGAGCGGGTGGCCCGTATACTCGGCAATCCATCGCCGACTGTGCCTCAGACAGGTCGTGGGGTGTGTGTCTTCTTGTACCTTCTTCTTCCCAATTAGGGTATGAGGTCATATCCGGTGATCTTCTGTCTTCCTATTAGCCCTCAGCCCACCTGGTGTATCCCTCTTCTGGTAAACCCAGTGAGCGCGTCGCTCGGGAGACGAGATGCGCGTTAGGGCCTAGGCATCGCGGCGTTGCATTGGGTGCAATCGGTGCTTCATGCTTTTCATTTCTCATACTCGGAAAGTAGTGTTCGTTTGATCTGAGTAGTGGGTGGGAGACGCTGCTTCACAAAAACTCATATCATAGTAAATGCTTCCTTAATGGTCTAAGATATTATTGTACCATGGCTTCCTTCTCTTGGGCCGGATTGACTCGTAACCATGACAACCATTGTTGTAAACATAATTTGATGTCTATTTTTAGTCTAGACTACATATTTCAGTTACTTAGAAGTTTATTCGTTGTAAAATTATCTGCATTAATAAAACAGAAAGTAACAACTACGTTTGTGTTTATGTAAAGGCTAAGAAAACTATTTTATTACAAAATTAATATGACTTTCTCAAGTTAGTCTACTTAAGTTGCTAATTATGTTCTGTTTGGAGCATAGTGAATTAAAAAAAATAACTATTGAGCGGGTTGGCCTCCGGAGAAGATACATTGTGTTCCATATTTGACATTTATAAAAGGCTATATAATTTTTCGGGTAGTAACTCAATGTGTGATGCTTAGGAAAAAAAACTAACAAAAATTTTACTTACATTTTACAAATTGTTCTCTATGCTTATTTCATTTTATATAATATGTATCTTCTACTCATGTTATCATTTTCAGTAAGTATATTAAAAAAAAACTATTGTTTTACTTGTTTCATATTTTGAATGAAAAGTAGAGTATTTTATGCAGATGTAAGTCGTCGACTCCTAGTTTAAATAGGCGCTACTCACTTTAAATAGGTGCTACTAATTTTTTTATATCAATGTTATATGGTATAGAAGAACTGTCATTTTTCATTTTCCTTACCTATATTTGTAGTGAAAGGAAAATTGTTTAACACGGATGAAAGTCATCAATTACTATTTGGACTATAGCCACCCCTAAATATTCTAAAAAAAATCAACTTTAGATTTCACAAAAAGTTCTTACCTCTCAATTAATTTTAATTATGTGCTACTCATATTATTATTATTAATATTTTAGAAACTACTATTTTTTACTTACTAGGCTCATATTCGAAATGAAAAGTAGAGTGTTTAACACGGGTGAAAGTCATCAATTCCTACTCGGACTATAGCCCAAATGCCTCGTATGGGTATTGATTCCTTTCGACCCTTGTATAAGAATCTACTATTCCCACCCCCGCTAGTACTAGCGAGATAGGGTCAACTCCCCCCGATAGCATGTTAATTATCAAAATAATTTCAATACATGTAGTAATTACCTATTGTAATTGTAAACTTGTTTTAAGGTAATAATTCTCATGGTGTACCATTACAGTCTATTTCACAAAAACTAGTATTCTCTCTAGCTAGAATATTGATATCTATGTACCATTTATTGAAATAGTAGATTGTTATACAAGGGTCGAAAGGAATCTATTACCCCCGCTCTCTCTTACACCTCTTTAAAGTCTCACATTTGTACCTGCCATTATCATGTTTTAACCTCTAGAAAGGTTCACATTGTATGCCATTAAACAGATCTTTTATGCGCTCAATTAACACAACAATGTAATTTCTTATTTTATACAAAATATTTAATCGGTAAAAACAGTTCCTGACAATCTCGGACACGTGACCTTCGTAACGTAACTGTTCATCCATGATGAGCCCTAAATTGCGCGCTTCAAACACTCTATCACGAGGTTATAACCTCACCAGCAACTATTAACATTGGATTTTCTATCGCTATTTTATGAATATGAAGTGTAGAGCCCAGAATCATAAATTTAGTCTTTTTGGAATTCAGTAGCAATGAATTTGACTCTGCCCATTTCTGAACCCTTTCCAAGTCCTGATTAAATTTAATCTCAGCAGATTATGTCTTCTGGTTTAAAAGATATATACATTTGTATGTCATAGGCATATATATGAAACTTACAATGCTTATTGATATTTGCTTTGTCTGCGCTTTAAGGAATAAATAATAAAGTACCCAAAATTGAACCTTGCGGGACGCCTCTTGTAATATCACGCACATCAGAACGCAGTGTTTCTCCACGATCTTTTTTAATTTTAACAAATTGCTTAAGATGGTTAAATATGTGATAAACCATTGAACTGCGGGAGAATCAAATCCATAATAACTAAGCTTTGACAGTAAGAGGGCTGTATTTATATCGATTATACTGTGTTTGTATTTATGTACCTTATATTTAGTTCCTACCCGGCCAAAAATATAGTAATTTTTCAAATTTTACTATGGAACACAATGGGTCTCCTCCGGGGGTATCCGCTAAATAGTTCACACTTTAACAAAAAACTTTAAAAAAAAAAACATATCCGTATATATATATATAAAAATTGCGTGTCACGTTGTTTGTCCACGATGGACTCCTAAACTACTAAACCGATTTTAAATTTGATTTGCACACCGTGTGCAATTTGATCTAAATTGAAATATAGGATAGCTTACATCTCAATTTATAGTCGCAATTACCCGTGCAAAGCCAGGGCGAGCCGCTTTTTTTTATATAATATATACTAACTTGAGAAAGTCACATTAATTCTGTTATAAACAAGTTCTTTTAGGCGTTATATAAACACAAACGTAGTTGTTATTATTTATTTTACTACCTACACCTATTTTACAACGAAAAAACATGGCCATCTAATTTTGTTTACAACAATTGTTGTCATGGTTACAAGATATTTCGGCCCTAGAGAAAGAAGCTTTATTACGAGATTTTCCCGACCTTAGGTAGGAAGTAGCGTCTTCCACCCGCTACCTAGACTAAACAAACACTACTTTTCGAGTATGCGCAATGAAAGTTTTGATTAAATTGATTTGATAAATGGAATAAATGATTTTGAATTTGAAATGCATTTGAATTTGAATGAGCTATGGAGAGCGCTTTACTCGGAGTTTGTTTGCGCGATAAAATTTACAACCAGGTTATTTGCCGAGATTCGAAAGAACCAAAGGTATAGACATAGCTTTCAGAATTTTCAAAAGTTGAAGTGGCAATGGCCAAGCTCGACGAACCGATAACCGATCAAAAAGTCACGCGAAAAAAGTTTCTCGAGTGTTTACCACATTACACTGAAAGACTAGAGTTGATAGGTCCACTAGGTGGACTGACGACATCGTAAAAGTCGCAGGTTAGCCAATGGTTACAAGCGGCGTTACCAACAATGGTTGACCGGACTATCTACTGACGTCGACTAGATTATAGACTTATTTTATTTATAGCTGATAGGCTAGCTTTTGACCACTATCTCACATGATGGTAAGTGATAACGTGGTCGAAGACGTTTTCCAGGCTAACCCAGAATGTTGTTCATAAGGGTTCTATAATATCCTAAATCCTTTAATAACCTAAATAAAAAAAAATAAGTTTATACCACCAACGAAAGCATTCCTAAGAAAGGTTACGGACGGCCTCCTTCTTGACCTCTTTGCGAAAAAACTCGTTGGAAGTACAAGTACCAACTAGTACTACCCCAAGCTCTGTTGAGCATTGGTATTCTTTTATATTGCCGCGCAGGAGGTCCATGGCTAGAAACCTACACCGCTGACTTATTTCACTTCGCTGCATAGAGCGCGGACGGGATTTTTTAGAATGCCAGGCTCGCTAGTTGTTGGCCCGCAAGTAGGAAATCTGTCACCAAGCATGTAATGGTAATGTTTCGACGACTGTTGTTGAGGAACTGCCTTTTCTAGGTTAAGCCTGTTTATATTCTTTCATTATATATATTATAAACTAGTAGTATTATATAATATGTATAATTAAGTAATTTATATCGCGAGAAGACGTTGGTATCCTGGAAACACACTATTTTGATTGTTTAAGTAGGTATTTTGAATTGAAATAAATAAATATTCTTAGTATTATATTATTATGTTTAAAAATATTTTTTTTCTTAATTTTAATTAAAATATACCTACACAGATGGGAAACTTGCCAAACTATTAGAAAATATTGTTGTTTTCATAGTAATAATAATAGCCAAAATCGATACTTAACCTATTCTCAAATAGCACAATAAACACAAAACAACTAAATTTCAATAATTATATACATATTTTTTTACCTCTGATTAGCAGAATGGCTGACGAATTATTATAATCTTACTAAACCATAGGTTATATAGCGCAAGCGTGATATTTACCAGAAGGATTCCGACCAGTTTTGGACTATTTTGAAGTCCGTCATCTGGGTTACTTATTTACCTACTTTTTTACCAGCGGTATATATATATTTAGTAGAACTCGTTGCGCGAGTTCGTTCGGGGAAGTATTGCCATGGAACATAATATAATATGGTACTGCCATCATACCTATTTCTGCCACCAAACATCCGGTTTGAAGGGTATGGGTGCCAGTAAAATTAGAGGTCTATGAGACTTAACAATTTTAGATCTCAGGGTGGTGGGCGTAGTACAGTATGCCACTTGTGTGTGACGCACTGCATCTGAAATAGGCAGAAGTTACCGCTTCACACCGGGTGGGCCTCGTACATCACCATAGTATATTTTTTTTTAAACAAAACACTACAAATCTGTATACTACACTGCAGCTACTATAAGAAGAACTTTAAAGCAACGTAAAGGCTATTGCATGCAGGTGCACAAGAAGTCGCAACGATGACACTGCTTATTTGTAGAAGCACATAAGTGCCATCATTTTGATTACATATTACCTCATCAACCAAGCGCTCTGTTAAGTTCTTAACTATGTTTATGAAAATGTATTTTTTTTTAATAGTACAACTGTTATTAAATTTTTGACCTAGGTAGGTATAACCTTAAATTCCATCATATGAATTTTCAGAAGAATTTTTAATAGAAAACACTCAAACATGGAACGATCACCGCAACTCTTTTGAATAAAGAAATGCAACACAAGACAAGTATCTTTCTTTAGTACCTACCTAAGTATACCTATATATTATTAGGTATTATAGCTAAGCAAGCAACTGATTACACGTCACAGTAGTTACAGCCATTGTTGCCTGGCCTGCCCGAGCGCCCTCGTAATCCTGTTAGGCTAAAATTCTTATACCTACCTATATTTTACAGCCATCATATAACTTTATTAGCAGGGTAGGTAAAACAGGCACAGAGTTGAATTACATAATCATAGGATGAACAGGATCAGAACAACACGATACATTGATATTTTCCCAACAAATATGGAAAAATTGAGAACGATGATGACAATAATTTTTAATTTCTCATACACGGAAAGTCGTGTTTGTTTGGTTCGAGTAGAGGGTGGAAGAAGCTGCTTCCCACCTAAGGGTTGGAAAAACTCATAATATACTATATTATGAGTAGCTTTTTTAGTTGGGCTGGAATGACTTGTAACCATGGTAACCATTGTTGTAAACAAAATTAGATGTCTAAGTTTTTTCGTTGTAAAATACTCTGCTGATATAAAATAAATATAACAACTACGCTTGTGTTTAAGTAAAGTAAAAAAAAACATAGTTTATAATGTAACATAATTAACGTGACTTTGGGAAGATAGTGAATGTTATATGAAATGTTTGTAACTAATTCTGTTTATGAGCGGTATGATTAAAAAAAAAATATATTTAAGCGGGATGGCCCCCGAGAGCGACACACTGTGTTCCATATTTAAAATTAAAAAACTTTATAATTTGTCAGTGTATAACTAAATATATGGGTGGGTATAATAAAAAAAAAACTAACAAAATCTTTATGCAAGTTTCACAAATTGTTCTCTATAATTTATTTTATGTATGTGGTGGAGCAGATGTCTACGAGGAAAAGATCTACTCTGCCTGATATTCTCCACTCTATTTTCCTTGAGGTTATGGGCCCAGAAACCATACTTGTGAGTATTGATAATAGTATTTTGAAGAAGGATTATTTTATGCGCACATGCCAAGATGGCGATGGATTTTCAATTACAATCGCAGGACAATGGCAATGGATTGTCACTTCATAACAATGCATTTGAGAAACTTGACGGAGTCAGTAATTTTCATACATGGAAATTTTCTATTAAAATGTTACTGACATTGGAAGGTTTATGGGAGATCGTTGAGGGATCTATTGAAGATGCTGTGCGTGACAAACGTGCATTAGCACGCATCTGTTTATCAGTGAAGCCGTCGTTGTATCAATACGTGCGTAACGCTGTTACTGCTAAGGAGGCCTGGAAAAATTTATCGGAAGTATTTGAGGACAAGGGCCTGTATCGGCGTGTTTTACTTCTTAGAAAACTTCATAAAATTTCATTCAGTACATATGGATCTATGGCGTTATATATTGAAGCTGTCACAACAATAGTCCAGCAACTACATGATATTGGCAAAGTAATCGAGGATGCAGAGATTGCTGAAATTCTTCTCAGTGGATTGCCAGCAGAATATGACCCGCTTGTTTCAAATCTTTCAACAGCTACTGTTACTGGCACCATCTCGAGTGAATTAGTACGATCCAGATTACTTCAGGAATATTCAAGAAAATGTGCTGATGAAAGTGGCACAGCTTATGTAGTGAAGAATAAGAATGGTAAAATTATTAAATGTGATTTTTGCAAGAAGCTTGGTCACATCAAGTCCAAATGTTTCAAACTTAAACGCCTAAATAAGAAGAATGAAAACAAGAATGAAGAAAAAGCTTATTCAGCCTCTGCGTTACTTGCTAAAACAAATGACTTTTATATTGATAGTGGTGCAACAAACCATATGGTTAACAATATTAGTTTATTACATGAGTGCAAAAATAATAAAAAAGATATATTGTTGGCAGATAGTAATAAAATAAATTGTAAAGGTGTTGGCTTACTGAAACTCAAAACTAACAATGGACAGGTGAGTTTACCTAATGTTTTGTTAGTCCCTCAACTCTCTACCAACCTAATTTCTGTTTCCAAACTGATCGAGTCTGGCCATAAGGTTATTTTTGATGATAAAGGCTGTTATGTTTATAAAACTGTTGGTCAAATTTCTGGCAACATATTGTTTTCTGCTGCATGTTGTAATGGGTTGTATAAACTAAATGTATGTGAGTGTATATGTGAAAATCTAACAAGGTCCTCGTTAACAAAGGAGCATTCTCTACTCCTTGATGACAGAGAGGAGTCTTTGAGTGCCGCAGTTTCAGCGGGCTTACCAGCAGAGCTCTGGCATAGACGTCTCGGGCATCTTAGCCTACAAGGTATGAAGTGTTTGCAAAAGGTTGCATGCGGGTTTGTATTTCAGGAACAAAAAGATTCTTTGAAAAACTGCATTCCATGCCTTGAGGGGAAGCTGTCTGCAGCAGCCTTTCCCAAGGATGATGTGAAGCGAGCTACTCAGCAGTTGCAACTTATACATACTGACGTCTGCGGGCCCATGCAGGAGCCTACTTGGGGTGGTGCGAGATACCTGGTGACGTTCACGGATGACTTCACCAGGAAGACCTTTGGTTTTCTCATGAAGAACAAGAGTGAGGTACTTACCCATTTTATAAATTTTAAAACATGTTTAGAAAAACAGACAGGCTTATCAATCAAAGTGGTGAGGTCAGATAATGGTGGAGAATATAGCAGTAAGCAATTCTCTGAATATATGTCGAAGCATGGTATAGTTCATCAGACGACAGTCCCTTACTGTCCCCAACAGAATGGGGTTGCGGAGAGGCTTAACCGTACTTTGATGAATAAGGTTAGGTGTATGCTGCAAGATGCCAGTCTTTGTATGCGTTACTGGGGTGAGGCTGTGATGACAGCCATATATTTAAAGAATCGGTCACCTACAGTTGCTTTGCAAGGACATGTACCTGAGGAGATGTGGACTGGGTCTCCGGTAGACCTGAACCATCTCCGCGTATTTGGCTGTCTTGCATACTACTTAACCCCTTCACAAACTCGACGAAAGTTGGACCCTAAATCTAAAATGGCCATATTTGTCGGTTATAGTGAGACATGCAAAGGATATCGACTTATTGATCCTTTAAATCCAAACAAAATTATTATGTCGCGCAGTGTGGCATTTATAGAAAATCAATTTTATAAGGATGTGGGATCTTCACCTCAGCCTCATGACCAACATAGTTTTATGGATTTTAAGAACTACTGTGATACTAGTACTTATAATAACTACTGTGATACTAGTAATTCTAAAAATAATATTGACATTGCATCTAATAATTTATTAAATAATGACATTAATATTAATAATTTGGAAAGTTTATGTATTAATGACAATAATATTCAATCTAATTATCAATTATTGAATAATAAAAATAATATGCAATGTGATAATGATATGATAACTGAAGATGCTAATCAAAATTGTTTTTCTGACATATCAGGATCGTCAGAAGACTACTGCACTGGGAGTGAGAGCAACACAAGCTCCCCTGCTGAAGAGTCTGCCGGCAACGGATGTGGTGAACATTTAGTGCATGGCGAGGCGTCAGCTCAAGGGGAAGAAGTATTGCCTGCTCAGTCCATATCAGGTCATAGTGTACGCTCTACACGTAATATTCCTCCAAAAAGGTATGGAGATTACGAGTGCTATTTAATGCATGATGTTTTTTGTGAGGAACCTTTAACTTATGAAGAAGCTTTGTCTTCTCCTCATAGTGATGACTGGCAAGCTGCTATGCACCGTGAGTATGACTCATTAGTTGCAAATGGTGTATGGGAATTAGTAGATAGACCAACTAACAAAAATATTATACAGTGTAAATGGGTATATAAAATAAAGACTGACACTGATGGTAAATTTAATAGTTTCAAAGCACGACTTGTTGCCAGGGGTTTTTCTCAACAAAAAGGGGTTGATTACAATGACACATTCTCTCCAGTCGTTAGACATTCCACAATGAGAATTTTATTTAGTTTATGTAATCAAATGGATCTTGAAGTTGATCACTTCGATGTTTCAACTGCATTTTTACATGGTGACCTCAATGAGGAAATTTATATGTATCCACCTCCAGGTTTTTCAGATAATTGTAATGGTAAAGTTTGTTTATTGAAACACAGTATTTATGGTTTAAAACAATCAAGTAAAATGTGGAACCAGAAGGTACATGATTTGCTTACTTTACATGACTTCAAACAGTGTAAGAGTGAACCTTGTGTTTACACTAAAAGAGATGGAAATGACTTAGTAATTCTGGCCTTGTATGTAGATGATTTTTATGTATTTTATAGTAAAAATAGCAATATCAAAATTCATTTACAAGAGATACTCCAGAAACATTTTAGTGTTAAAAACTTGGGTCCACTCAAGAATTGTTTAGGGATTAGAGTAACTCGGGACAAATCAAGGGGCACTTTGTCTTTAGACCAAGCTGAATATATTAAGAAATTACTAATAAGATTTGGAATGGAAAATTGTAAGCCAGTTGCAACACCTATGCCATTAAATTGTAAATTACAAAAACCTGATAATGCAAGTGCACATTTAGATGATAGTGTATTCAAATACAGACAACTTTTAGGTGGTCTCATGTATTTGTGTTTATGCACTAGACCAGACATAGCTTACGCCTGTAGCTATTTGAGCCAATTTAGTACTTGCTTTGCAAAGAGTCATTGGTTGGTGGCCAAAAGGATACTTAGGTATTTAGCTGGAACAATCAACTACTGTTTGTTCTTTACAAAAAGTAATGATTGGAAGTTAAGCGCATATACCGACGCCGATTGGGCTAATGATATTAACGATCGCAAGTCTTATACAGGATATGTCATAAAGCTAGGTAAATGCACAATTAATTGGGAATCCCGCAAACAGCGTTGTGTTGCACTGTCAAGCACAGAAGCCGAGTATCTTGCTATAGGTGATGTGTGTAAAGATATATGTTTCATTAAAAATTTATTGTCAGAATTAATGTCAATTGATTTATATAAATGTTTAGTTTTTAATGATAACCAAAGTGCACAAAAGCTCCTGGAATGTAAAGAAATGTGTCATAAACGCACAAAGCACATTGATATCCGATATCATTTTGTCAAGAACTTAGTTAATGACAATTTAATATTAGTGAAGTATAAACCCACAGATGAAATGATAGCGGATGTTTTGACAAAGTCCTTATGTAAGCAGAAACATAATAATTTTATCAAGGGACTTAATGTTGTAACTAAATTAGGAAATATTTAGTATAAGAATGTGTTATCTTTACATGTGTTTTGACTTTACTATCTTGACTAGATTGTGTATTTCACATAAATATTATAAGTCAAGGGGAAGTATTGAAAATTGGAGCTCATACCATCATCTGTTTAACCGTTCCGTGTAAAAGGTGCCTTACAATATTGTATGTATTGTCTGTGACCTATTTTTAAGTCAACGGTGGTAACACTGTCTGTGTTTTTCATATACTCTCTCTTAACCTTTCGATTTGCCTATGGCTGACGTTCGTTCTGTTTGTTTCTCTAAATTCTAATTACTTATAATAATCTTTGTAATCCGAATAGCATAATATATGAATATCAATAGACGTAATCCATTGTTCGATAACATAAATAACGTACTGTATATTATAACAATATATGGTGTTATTTACTGCAAAACAAATCTTTTATTACTGGTGCTGCATCGACCTTCTTCCCACTGCACTGCTAATGGTGGAGCAGATGTCTACGAGGAAAAGATCTACTCTGCCTGATATTCTCCACTCTATTTTCCTTGATCTTCTACTCGTGTTTATTATTTTCAGTAAACATTTTAGAAAAAGTACAATTTTTTATCATAATATGAGGATATTGATTATATGAAAAGTAGAGTGTTTAACAAGAATGTATCATGTAAGTCATCGATTCCTACTTGGACTGTAGCCACATTAATTTAAAATAGGTACTACTCATGTATTTTTATAATATTTACTATAAAAATAAATATTTTAAGTATAAAAAACTACTATTTTTATATTTTCCTAATATTAGTACCTATAGTGAAAAGCAGTGTTTAACACGGGTGGAAGTCATCAATTCCTATTTGGACGTAAATATTCCAAACAAAATTTCACATATAGTTCTAACCTCTCAATTATTTTTTGATATGTTAAAGTTATTATTATTAATTAGTTAATATTTTTATTATTTTCGTTATTTAATTTATTAATATTTTAGAAAAATCAAATTTTTTTACTTTCCTTATATTTCAATTGAAAAGCATAGTGTTTAACACGGGTGGAAGTCATCCTTCCCTATTTGGACTATTGCCGACGTCAATATTCCAAACAAAATTTCACATATAGTGCCAACGTCTCAATTAATTTTCAATATGTTAAAGTTAATATTATTAATTAATTTTGAATATGAAAAGTTAATATTTTAGAAAAATCACTATTTTTTACTTTCCTTATATTCGAAATGAAAAGAAGAGTGTTTACCACGGGAAATATGGTCAAGTCATCGATTCCTACTTGGATTATATCCGCATTAACTTTAAATAGGTACTTTTCATGTTATAGTAATCAAAATAAATATTATTTAAAAACTGCTATCTTTATATTTTCCTTAAATTAGTAGTGCAAAGCAGAGTGTTTAACACGGGTACAAGTCGCCAATTCCTATTTGGACTATAGTAATACTGCAGCCATCTCCGGAATGGCTCGGCTAAATACCAACTCGAAGCCTTGGACTCCATAGATAATGGAGCAAAGAAGCTCTTTGGTGACGATGCGTTAGTGGAGACTAGACTCCAAAGCCTCGAACATAGACGTAAAGTTGCCAGTTTATCGGTGTTCTACAGGCTTCGCTTCGGAGAATGTGCGATCGATTTACATAACCTCATTCCATCATCTTCTTTTTGTTTCATCGGACGACAAGACGCACTGGAACACGGCCCATACATGGTCGATATTCCGAAAATACGCACAAAGCGTTTTAAATCCAGCTTTATAATGCGTGTGGCCGAAGTATGGAACACCCTACCAGCAGCGTCTCTATTTCCGGATAGATATAATCTGGAAGTCTTCAAGAACAAAGTAAATAGGTATCTGCTAGGCAAGTATGTTCCACCGTCGACTGCCATTCCATCAGATGAGACAGCGGTCAAATGCTTGCTTTTCTTTACAAATTTTTCATAGTGACGGAGATATGGAGTTTAAAAACTTAAAAAAACATCGTATAGGTATGTCATATCAAAAAATGACAAAAATGGCACATAACTTTTTTACCTTTTCTGACTAACTTATTCATCCGATAAACTTAATGGAATGGGATCGGTAGGAAGAGAATAAACAAGGCTGATTTCGTGTCACATCAAATCACAAGGGAATTTCATCAAGTGTTGGAAGAAATACCTAATAAATATAAATACCTAACAGTTTTTGTTGACCCATACTATAGAAGACATAAACCAATAAACAAAATTATTGCCTATACCAGCTATGCCCATTGCAAACCAATACCCATATAGCGATGTTCGCTACTTTTCCTCTTTAAAGCGTTAGCTACTAAATATAGTTGAGTATGACTTGTGAATAAAAAGTAAAAATAGGTAGGTAAACAAATATACATATATCATACGCTCCTTGGCCGTTCTAATATATTCTATCGGAGAGGGGAGGGGTACGACAAAGGGGCGCGGCGCGCACTCGTTTCAATAAAGAAATGCAATAACCTGTGTCACATCAAATGTTTTCAGAATACAACTATTATTATTTTGTTACCCATTCCCCCATCAGCGTGCGGAGTAAACCTTTATGTAATTGTAAGCTATGCAAGGGTTGACTCGCGAGTTTTACAACTCCGAGAGCCACTAGTTAATAACAAATATTTAAATAATACATTTAATGAATATTTTAGAAAAATACTTAATAGATTTACTTATCTAATGACAATTCAGCCAAATTTTTCTGCTAAGCAGACATGACTTTATAAACACCACATAGCTGAATCGGAACAATTTTCGACGCGTATTGCTTGAATACGAAGCATCGTCAGGAGGTCTTGACTCTTCGAGCGCACGATCATTCTCGATATCGCTTTAATCGAAATCGATAAAAAAATGTTATTATTAAATATCAATTTCTGCAAAGTAACACATCTATAAATCCATGCGCATCATAGATAATAATAAAAATTGAATTGAATTAAGTAATAAATGGACGATATCATAATTGTGTTAGTGTGTGTGATACATATAAGGGTAGGTATCTCTATCGATTTAAATATTATGCTGGATAAAAACTACCCTCATGCATTGTGTCCGGAACATCGGTATTTATATTATGATGGATTTTATATTGTTAAATACATAGAGATATAAAATACTATTTAGAGTGGCAGCCATGTCAGTTTTCTTAGAAACACAATAAAGATGTATAGTCAAGTAACATTTACATGACATGTAAATGATACTTGACATTACATCTTTATTGTTTACTGCAAACAATCCGATCCCCTGATTAGTCCCATTTTTATCCAAATGGAACGTTTAATAAGCCAATTTATAACAGTTGAAAATACACCTTATCTAAAGAGAGGTAAATTTGAATTTCTTGTGAGCTTTGTCAAGCTATCCCTTTCATTGAGAGAGACAGATATATGGTAAATCCCCTAATATCTGGTGAAAGTTGCCAGTCGACAATATCTGTACAGTAATTGTGCAGTCTCTCAGTCAAGTAAAATTCAATTTTAAAATCGTTCCTTGGTAAAATCTGAGCATAGACAATTGAAAAATAGTTCACAAATAACTGCACGAAAAATGATTACGAGATTTTTTTTTTACCACAAAATGGAACCGACTTCAACACCCAAAAGTGTGATGTTAGTTGATGATAGTTCAAAAGTACCTATTATCACAAAATTGTGCACATGGTACCGAGTTCGACAAGTTATTTCACACTTTTGGGTGTTGAAGTCGGTTCCATTTTGTGGTAAAAAAAAATTTCATTCTTTTTAGAGGACCCTTGCTACTTACGGGATCGATTCTCATTCATTGTCAACGACTATATCATCAAGATAAATGAATATTTTTCAGTTATTGGAGCGTTGCATGGTGGAAGGGCATTTTTGCGAATGCCCGCCTGGCTAGCGACCACCCTCAAGTTGAAAATCTGTCGCCAAGCACCTAACGGTGTGTTCCGGCAGCTGTCCTTGCGAGCCAGTCATTCTAGGTTAAGCCTGTTAACACCTTCGACCACATCATTACTTACCATCACGTGAGATTGTGGTCAAAGGCTTACCTATCACCAATAAAAAAATAAAAAAAAAGCGTAACTCAAAAACGGTTTGACCGATTTTCATGAAATTTAATATGAGACCAAACGACAATCAAAAAAAGAATTTTCATAATCGTTTCACCCAGTCAAGAGTTTTGAGGTAGCAAACTTCTCCTTTTTTGGAAGTCGGTTAAAAATAATTATTGGGATTGCTAGTAAAATTTTACCTTTTTTATTTATTTATTCGGAACAAAAAGTGGTATCCTAGCCAGTGATGCAGTACATAATTATCGATAAACTTTTCCATAGTCTTAAAACGATTTATAGGTGATGCGTTGATGTGCTGTGCGTTTGTGCTATAATAAGTTTTTATGCGGTTTTATATAATCATTTGAATGTGTAGTAATGAACAGGCAAGTAAGCGTCTTGACTGGTCCCTATAGCTTACTAGTATGTCTATACCAAAAGCTTTAAAGACAGCTGAAAACAGAAGCACGTGGAAGAGCATAGTCGAGCAAACACATGAAATTCGCGTAAAAGGTGGTATTAGAGAAAGGCACAGATAGGGATTAAGAAAAATAAAAGACGAGGTTAAGGTCGAAGTCGTGGTATATATATCAAGAGGTAAATTGCAGATGAGTTCAAGTAAATATACATGTTGTCAGTCAATATAAATTGGCAAGTCAAATTTTACCACGTAGAATCTATTACTTTGAATTTTTGATTTGATATAATTATAGCGGTCGAAGCCGTAGGTTAGCGAAAATTAATTTGATATAAAAAAGTGCCTTATTGTAGTGGGTGGGTGCGTGAAGTACAGCCTACTGGTGATATATTCGTGTCAAAAATAAGGGTTTGTGCCAATTCACCCTGCTAACCTTAAGTAGGTGCATTTGCATAGCACATTGAGGGCTTTGCTTCTTAGAATCACATCTTTTACTTAAGAAAACTTAATTTACATTTCTCAACATAATAATACGCCACGCAAGCCATTTTTTATGTGAGATTTAAATCTTTTTATGAAATAAATTTACAAATTATTGGAGTACAAAATGTTTTGCCCCGGGCTCTTTTGATGAAATCTGAAACCAAGTGAAATAATAATTTCATGTATAGGAAAAAAGTGTTAAAAGGAATTTAACAGAAAAGATATTTAAAGTATATAAAAAAAAATTGACATTTATATATGATTTCCGTTATAGTAGAGAAACATTCTTTTTCTAGTTAGCCAAGGATGCTTGCTTTCAAAAACCTGATTATGAGAATCTGATTTACGCAAGTGTCAGGGTAATTCTATAAACCTGGCTATCGTCCGCCAACCGGGATTCCGATTTGTACACATGAAAGAAAATCAGGGAAACCGACACAATAGTAACTACCAGCTAATTAAATTGGTAATCATTTTATTTACATTGAAACTAATTGTACTTATTGCATAATCGGCAATTGCTATTTCTAGATATTATTGTTTAGCAAAAAATTAAAACAGTATGTTTGTGTATTTCTCTATTACACATTTTAACAAATGAATTGAATAGCAGCCAATGAGATATTCACCTTATTCATGATAACGAAAATCTCCAAAATAGACTAATTCATAACCTAAAAATTCGCGTGTTCAGTTCCGTTCGCGCCTGCAATGCTGCAACACACCCCGCGATGCTGCAACGCTGCCTGCTGTACATATGTCCTAATCCAAACGGAAGAAAAAGAAAAAAAAACATGTGATGTTGTCAAAGTAGCTTTGGTCTGTCATGGTGAATGAACACTGCTTGAAATCCCTATCAATGCCATGCAAGTTGAGTGTGTAGAACCTCCTCTTACCCTTCGCAGACAGTTTCTCTCCGATAAATTCCTTTTTAAAGCTCAAAACTCAAATCACCCTGTTCTTGAAAAACTAGATTGTTTACTGACATTATATAACTCATGCAATAAAGCCTCATCTGAGGTCCCTTGTCTCCTCCGCAGGTATTTGCAATTCACCATTCTTCCTTATTCTCTCCTTCAAAATCCTGTCTGGACTTTGTACTCATCATCCTACGAAGCATTCGTTTTCAAACCTAACATTATTTTGGATTTTGGTATTGATAAAAACACAATAAGGTTTTCATAAATAAATTATTCACAGAATACAACGGTTGGACTGCCATGATGCTTGTAAAAATCCAGATAGTCCAATTGGTGCTGTAGTTTGGATCCCATCTACGAGAATAATTTTCAATTATAAATGTCCTCCTACCACTTCCATCTTTTTAGGAGAAGCCATCGCAATTCTGGAAGCCATCCCTTTTGTAAAATTACACAATCTGAACAAAACTATCATATTTTCAGACTCCATAAGCTGCCTCCAATCTATTCTTGCTAACCTATTTCGGTCCAAATCTAGGTTCCCCATTGTTTTAAAAATAAGAAATGCCCTTTTCGAATGTAGCTCTCACGGCATAAATGTGATCATAGCCTGGATTCCTGGTCACGCCGGTATAGTGGGCAACGAATCTCAAGGTCAAGATATCTGTTCTACTTTAAAACCATCTTTAAAAAACCTTTGAACCAGAAATGGCAAATTTCTAGAATATTAAAAGGTAAATTCTATGGTAACATTCAACCTGAGATGCCCAATAAACTCTGGTTCTCAATATTCCAAAACGCTGACAAATTGACATACTCAAAAATATGGCGTCCGAGACTAAACTATTCCTGTGACCTAGTTTTTTTGGGACAGTAGAAGAATATGTGTTTCACATTTCCTTCGTCCAAACCATATTCACAGAGTGAGTTATAAGTTTGGCCAAACTTATAACTCACTCTGTGAATATGGTTTGGACGAAGGAAATGTGAAACACATACCATATTCACAGAGTGAGTTATAAGTTTGGCCAAACTTATAACTCACTCTGTGAATATGGTTTGGACGAAGGAAATGTGAAACACATATTCTTCAAACTTATAACTCACTCTGTGAATATGGTTTGGACGAAGGAAATGTGAAACACATATTCTTCTACTGTCCCAAAAAAACTCTTCTCTCTGCAATATTATCCCTCGTCCTTACTCCCTCAAATGTATCCTCTCCTTAGTATTTAGTCCATATTCAAATAAAGCTGTAAATTAACTGTTCTTATAATACATAATTAAACTAAATGTTGTTCCCAGGTCTTCTATATTTCCTATATATATAATGAATGTGTGTATGTGTGTTCGTCCAGTAGTTAGATGAACTAACATCTTATGTTTCAGCACCAATTTTGTCTTGAACAGTTCTCACCGGACATAACTCATTAAAACTAAACAATCTCTTTCGTTTGATGGTCCATCTAATTACGTGACATTGGTGAAATTGTGGTGGTGCCCAACGAAGCCACAAAAGAGTTGAAGTTGAAATCCTAAAGGTAGAAAACCTTGAAAAATTGCGTGTTCTTGAAAATATTTGAATAATTTGTTAATTTAATTGATGTTAACCTTCTAACCTACACGTGTATTTTTACGTCCAGATAAAAGTTCTATATGCACTAAAAGCAGTGGGGCAGATGGTGCTTGCTTTCGTAGATCTAACAGGAAAGCTCCAAATTAGATATTATTGGAATGAGGTGACATTTAGTGACTAACAATTTATCGATAAATTTGTCGATTACACCGACTTTGTTCATCAGCGAAATATAAAACATTTAGGAACAATTTATAAAATTTCCTGGTGATAGGATATTCCTACTTTCTTTACTTTTCTGACATCGCTATTAAATCTGCAACTTATAACAGCACAACTCGGCATTTTCATTTAAATTGAGGGAGATGCATGTGGCGCGTTAACCGCGAGTCGACTGTCAGTAGCATTATTCGTTAAGTTCGTTGACGTAAATACTCCTGTTTAGGAGTATGCTGAGCTAGCGTGCCACGCCCCCTTCACCTTTTTCTTTTCTGTGGTAAAATACGATGAAAATGAGACTTAACATTAAATAACTAGATTTTATGAAGACCGTGGTTAGCTACCACTACGAGCTACCACCCTCAAGTAAAAAATCTATTACAGTCTGTTTACCTTCGATCACATTATCACTTATACCATCATGTGAGATTTTGGCCAAAGGTCTATCAACAATACAAAAAACGGGCAAAATTAGCGTCGGGCTTCGCTTTTTTAGAATTTCGCAAAGCACTACTGCTTTGAAATTATTAGTTTTGATCATAGCTTCAAAACTATATTTCAAATCGGAGTTTCCAGTTCGAGTTTCAGTTTTTGTTTGTAAATAGAAAATATTGCTCTAACTGTAGTTTAGTTGTTGAAATAGAGCCAGAAACAAAAATGGTATAATATAAGTAGACATATTGACCATTGTCACAGCCGCTACATTTATTTATTTTTCCGAAGATTTTTTAGATAATTAAGAGTATAAACATGATTTTTTTTTTACGCTACTAAATTCTGATCCTCTAGTAAGATGATATCAGTGTCACCCAATGACAAAATAAAGAAGAGGACATGAAGTTTTTGGTCGTATCGTGTGTCAAAACAGAAAGTAAAATGGCGTCGGCTCCGCCCATTTCCCAGTGTTGTTCATGCGTGTAAATAAACTCGTTATTTATTACAAAATCGATTAATCGATCATAATGTCAAAATCATCACAGTAGGGGAGTACATATTATTTTGTCGTATATAACAAAGTACTCTGAGTTCTTATCTTTTGACATCGACATCCACCGAAATAGGAAGTACTACTACTTTATTACTTTACTACAAATAATTACTTGTAAATTTAAATTGAGTGCCTTAAAATGAGACAGTGCGCTCTCACGTGGCAGCGCCAAATTCAAAATAAGTAGGTATCAGGAGTATAAAACTCTACATACAATTTATAATGGGTGACAACTTGGTGGTAGTCTCAATCAAGAGGCTAAGGGGGTACCACCGCAGTGACAGATATTCTGGCCAAAAGCGGTATTGTGCAAACACTACTGTGTTTAGGATTAAGGAGCCAAGGAGACATAACAAATTGTTCCAGAGTGACGAGGTAAGTGCAGTATTAAGGAAGTAGATTGGCACTGTTACTGTAATAGACATTTTCCGGCTCTTCTACTCATCAGCCGATGTTCCAAAATCATGGAAGATGGAATTGGTGCACCCTATCCCTAAAAAAGGTGATCACTCAGATCCAATTAAATCATTATTTTCGAGATATTCCATTTTTTTTATAGAATAATTGTAGCAAGACAATTCGAGAGATCAATACTTCAAGGAGAAAAATTATCGACTGAAAACAATATGGCAAAAGTAAAGGAAAATTATGAAATTTAAGTATAATTTCAAATTTAATCAACAGTAAAGAAATCAAATTTTAATTTAAAAACAATGATTAATAAATAAAAGTCAATTATGTGTGTATTAATACATCTTATTAACATCAATGCAACCGATCGATGCAGTAGATCGGAAAAAATCATCGATGTATATTTTAAATGTCCATCTCTAGTTCTACTCAACAACCAGAAACTAAGATGGCGAGTTGGCCGATGGGCATGACCAAAGTGACGTCATATGTTATTATTGCAATTTTAGAAAGCTGTAAAAGTAATGTTGTCTCTTCTTACATTAATACAATCACATGCGTGGGAGTGAAATGCATACATTTTTTTTTATTTCTGTGTTGAAATGCATCGTATTTCTATAACGTACTAATATATAGGTCATATATTTCTAGTCCTCTCCTTTCTTTTCTTTTTTTTTTTTTAATGTGGCAATTGTCAAATTGACATTTGTGCCAGTTTCACGTCAAGAATTAAATCAATAAAAGACAAAATTTTGCTAATAAAAAGTGATGACCAGAATAACTAACGTGGTTATATAATATCATATAGGATAGAAAATAACTAACATATACATATTTTTATATAAGGAGAAGTACAAAGTATTACATATTGAATAAGGAATTATTAAAATTAACATGATATAAAAATAACTTATTATAAGTGAATATTATTGAGAGAGAGGAAGTCAGATAAAATTTTATAAATATCAAAATTATTAGACGATAAAAGTTCAGGCATGTAAGTTGGAAAGGAAACTTTTAAAGATTCAAGGCATAAATAAAACGCTACATGGTTATAAAGGGGACATGAAAAGAATATATGATTGAGATCCCCCTCATCCAAACCACATTCACATATAGAAGAATCTTTAACGTGAATCTTTTTTAAATGAGTAGGAGTACAACAATGACCCAACCTCATACGGATTAATGATGATGTAAAACGTTTGCTTAATGCCTATATGCATATGTTCCTTAATAAAAGGAACCTTATCTCCACAAACAACTGCATCTTTAGCAACTTTATCAACTCGTTCATTGCCAGAAATCCCAACATGACTGGGTATCCAAGCAAGAATAACGTCAAAACCCTTAGTATAACATTCAGCAATAGAACTTTTAATTTGAAATAAAATTGGGTTGTGTGCATTAGAAGAAAAAGGGTTCGAAAGTAATGATTGGAGAGAACTCCGAGAATCAGAAAATATAATAGACCGATGCAGCTTGAAGAGAAGGATATATTTAATAGCCTCAAGGATAGCCAAACATTCCCCAGTAAAAACAGATGATTCAGGTGGACATTTGACTTTTTGAACGATATCGTATTGAGCATGAAAAATGCCATAACCAACACAGCCAACTGGTGAAAGTTTTGAAGCGTCTGTGAATATTGTATGCCAATCACGCCAATATCTTTTAAGTAGCTCGCGGAAGTATTCATCTGCATAAAGGTCACCTTTACAAATATCAAATTCTAAAATTATATGAGGTTGAGATATAATAACATTAAATTCATAATTGAACATTGGAAGCTTTTGAGAACGATAAACAGGGTCTTTTAAGGAATTAAAAATAACGTAACTCTTAACAAGCAAAGGAAATGTTTACATCTCCAAAAACGAGTAGAGTTGACATATTGATGAAGCAGTTGTAATTTTGGAATCAAAGGATGATTAGAGAATTGGATAAATCGGAAAAAGGATCTGTTAGCAAGGAATTGACGACGAAGGTGAAGGGGAGGGTCAACACACTCAACTTGGAGAGCATTGACTGGAGAAGACTTCATATCTCCTGTGATAATACGAAGAGCTTTCGATTGTATCAAATCAAGTTTACTAAGGCTTAGCTTGTTAGCAGGATCCAAAAGAAAGCATCCATAGTCTAAGACGCTTCGAATAATTGCATTGTATAAAAGTTTTAAGTTAAAAGGATGGGCTCCCCACCAAACACCGGATAAGCATCTTAGAACGTTGATGTTTTTTTCACATTTTTGGATAATGTATTCACAATGCTGACGAAAATTTAACTTGTTATCTAAAACAAGACCTAGAAATTTTATTGATTCTCTAACTGAGATTTGACAATTATTAATGAAAATATTGATAGGAGGGGGGTTTCTTTTACGGGTAAAGAGTACAATATTACTTTTAGAAGGAGAGAGTTCCAAACCATTTTCGCTAAGCCAAACATTCAATTGCTTTAGCGAGTCAGAGAGACAGTCACTTGCCACATCGATTTTGTTATTGGAATTATAAATGAGAATATCATCAGCATATTGTAAAATACGACAAAGACCAACAGATGACTCTAAATCATACGTATAAATATTGTATAAGAGAGGGCTAAGCACCGATCTTTGGGGTAAACCACGCCAGATAACTCTACTCGGTGAAATAGAAGGATTGTCACAGCGGAAAAATAGAAATCTCTCCGTCAAAAGGTTCATAATAAAATTTCTTAATTTAACAGGAATTTTTAATTTAATTGATTTACTTTTTAGAATTGAAAGTTGGACATTATAGTAAGCAGCAGATATATCAAGGAAAGCTCCGACAATAGATTCACCACGAGAGAAACCAAGCCTTATATCTGTAGTGAATATACTAAGACTATCCATGGTACTTTTTCCTTTCCTAAAACCATACTGAGATTTAGCAAGTAATTCATAATATTCAACATACCACTCGAGTCGATTTTTAATTAGGTGTTCAGCTATTTTAGCTAAAACAGATGAAAGAGCAATAGGACGGTAAGAATATGGATCATCTGGATCTTTGTTAGGTTTGAGAATAGGAATAATATATTGCGATTTCCAGCTATCAGGGACATAGCCAGAATCAAAGATAGAATTAACAAGGCATAGATAATAATTAAGGACACAGTCATTAGCCTTCGAAAAAAAGGAATAAGGGATGCCATCCATACCTGGAGCAGAATCTTTAACCGATTTCAATACGTTTTTCAGTTCTACGATAGAAAAAGGCTGATCTAAAACGTCGTTAGAACTATAGGTAAAATGAGAAGGAAGTTCATCAGGTAGAGGACAATATTGAGGCGCTAATTTGTCCATAAACGAGTCAGCCCAAGACTGACTCGGGCAACAACGACGGTGAGGAGGGCACCAAGCTCTTCTATATCTGTGAATTTTATTCCAAATAATTGATAGTGGAGTATGCGGGCCTATAGAGCAACAAAAAGATTTCCAACCATGGAATTTTTTGGTGTGGAAGAGACGTTTTGATTGAGCAATCACTTTGTTCAATAGCATGAAGTTCTCTTTTGTCATGGAGAGGCAAAAGGTAGTTTCAGTTTCATTACGAAATTTAATTGCCTCCGAGCAGTCCTTATCCCACCATGGAGGAGAAGGTATTTTACTCGAACTAATTTTTTAAATATAGAAAGACATATCAGCACAATCTCAAAGAGCTTTAGCAAGGCCCTCCGAACAAATTTTAATGTTATTGATTTTAATCACGGGTAGTTTAGAAATATTGATCTCTGCGATTTCATTAAATTTATCCCAGTTAGCATTGTCATTTAAAATATATTTAAGAAGAGGTGAATTTCGATATACTGTTGGAGCCAAATTTAGTGAAATATTTAGAATAATAGGACAATGATCACTGCCATGAGTTAAAAGCAGAACGTGCCATGACAAAAGAGAAGCAAGATCTGGAGAGCAGAGAGATAGATCAACTGCACTAGGAAATTCGTTTGGGCGGGTTCTTCTTGTAGGAGAACCATCATTAAGAATACACAGATTGAGAGTATCAAGGGAATCTAATAGAAAAACTCCAGAAGAATCTGAAATACCACAGCCCCAAACAGTATGGTGGCAATTAAGATCGCCAAGGACTAGGAGAGGTCTAGGAAGGGAGTTAAGAATAGGGATAAGCTTACGGATAATAGATATGGAAGGAGAGCAGATATATTAGGAAATTATTATAAAAGATTTTGTACGGACAGCCACAGCTTCAAAGCCAATTTGAGAAGGAATTGAAATAGGGGAAAATGACATATTATCTTTTAAAAAAAGAGCAACACCACCACAACCATCCTGTCGATCTCTTCGTACATCAACATAGCCAGATAACCTAAAAAGGGAATCAGGTCTAAGCCATGTCTCAGAGAAAGACAGGATGCATGGTTTGTATTTATTAATTAAAAATATTAAATCAGTTTTTTTATTGTTTAAACTACGACAGTTCCACTGGAGGATCCTGTCGGAGGCATCCATTTTGGAAAAGAGAGAAGAGAGTATTCAAGTTGAAGGCATCGTTGGACGGTAAAGCGTTTGGGGAAGAGGAAGAAGAATTACACATAACAGTTGATAACAAATTTAAAAGCTTTATGAGCTCTGCTATAATATCTGGAACAGTAGGCATTTCAGAATTTTTACCTATAGGATTAGGGAGGGCACAGCCATTTTGGGAGGGAGCATCATAATCATTCCTTATTATGTTTAAGTGGGCAGCCTGATCATACCCAACACGGGAAGTAGGAGAGACGTGTACAGTTTTGGAAACTTTTTTCCTATAATGAACTTTAGATGGTTCAATTGTAAAATTTTTAATAGAGCGATTTTGCGGAGGAAAAGATGTTACAGAGGGTGCGGCAATTTCAGTATACGATGATTTAGACACAGGAACCATTTTTGAAGCTTCAGCATACGATATAGCTTTTTCAGACATGACAAGTTTAATATTTTTTTGTCCTTGATATTCCGGACAATATTTATTGGTAGCGAAATGATTACCATCGCACCATATGCATTTTGCACTATCAACATCTTTTTCACAGGAATCTGCTAAATGGTTTAGACCACATTTAAAACAGGTGGGTTTTGAGCGGCATTGAGTCTTGGTGTGGCCATATCGGCAGCATTGATAACATTGTATGGTAGGTAAAGAGTATAACTCAACAGGAATTGAGTTATAACCTAAAAAAAACTCGTGAGGGAAAGACTTGGCCATCAAAAGTCAATACGACCGTTTGAGAAGTTTTCCAACGTGTAGATCCTTCTATGATAACTTTAAAATTAAGACGACGAGCTTTAATTATGGGACCACAATCATTGGGAACCTTCATTTCTGTCATAATTTCTTCGGGAGACATATCGATTGGGATGCCACGGACAATGCCTAATCTCGTTATAATAAAGGATGGAATGAAAGCTTTAAATTTATTATGAGATAAGGACGGAGAATCCATAAATTTATTGGCACAGGCAGCCGAGTGAAAATCTAAAGAAATTCTATTTCGACCGACGCTTTTGATGGAACCATCTATAACTCCTTCAAACTCTCTGGAACGACTAAATAAAAATCTGCCAAACGTTACCGGATGTAACGAGGTGCCAGCAGTTGGAGACGATTCATTTCTCTGTACATGTACCGTAAATGGACAACGATCATTTGGGCCATATGACTGACGACCAGTTGGGACATAAGAATTTTGTGATTGGAGTGGAGAAACTCGAGGGGAATCAGGCAGAGGGACAGAAGGGGCTATTTGTTGGTCAATATGGGTGTTTGGATCTCTGACAGAAGAAACTGAATCAGGGAGAGAGTGTTGACCAGGTTGGAGAACTACATCTGATTTTAATATGAGTGTGTCATTGGACGACTCTGACTCGGAACGAGAATGATCTGTATTAATCTTTCGTGCTTTTTTCGCTTTCGAACGCTTACGAATTACTGTTTCGTATGGTAGATCATCAACAGACATTGTTATTGATTCAAACGCGGCTGGAGAAAGAGGTTTTACAATAGCTAATGTTCCACCAGGATCAGGGGGTTCATTCATCTTGATGAGTATGAAGCTAAGATACCAATCTACAAATAATATTTATACTAATATACTATAATGCAGCTACTCTGGTCTAAAAATAAGAATAATTTATCAAGAAAATTAAATTTGAAAAATCTAACCAAAAATCCACGACTTGACGCTACACCGTAGAGCACAGATCCTCTCCTCTCCTTTCTTTTGTCATTCGTGTCACCCCACATGCTAAAGCAGAGGTTCCCAAACTCTTTATTTCATAGACCACTTTCAAAATTTTGCTGAATCCGATGGCCCCCTGCAGTTACATTACTTACTACCAATTTCTAAAACTCAAAAAAATTGTGAATAATACATTTATCTATGAAAACTTGAGTTGAGGCCAGGCGTCAAACTCGAATGAACAGTTTTCTAAAAAAAAGTTAGAATTGATCGCTTGATAGTGTTAATTATATGATAATAAATTTGACTTAGCATTAATTGATAATTGATTTTGCTGTGAGTGGATGTCAAAAAAGCAAAGTTGCCAATCGAACAAGTAACTCCATCCAACTTAACTTTTTTGAAATCTATACAGTGACTCAAAGCACAAGAACCAATCAATTATCACAAATTTTATTTAGAAAACTTCCCATGTGGAGTGGTAAAAAGAAATTTAGTAAATTATCTTGTATAGTATGTATTTATTCAAATATATAAATTATTGCATTATTAATTATTATTGTTATAACAGTCGTAATATAATCAAAATTAAACACTTGTAATGTAACTTCTACAATGGTAAAAAATAAGAGGGATGTATTTGATGGATTGACAATTCCCCACGGTCCAGGATATTTTTCGGGCATTTCTGCCTGCAGCCAAAATTTTTGATACCCTCTTTTAAATGTCACTTTCAGCTCCTCTTTAGTGCTAAGCTCGAGTAGCTCCTCTTGTAATAACCCATTCTCCACTTCCGTTTCATCAAATTGGTTTATGATCCATGGTGGTATTTCCATCGGCAGAATATCTTCAAATCTGATTTTAAAATCATCATGCAGGGCAATCAAATGTTGAACGTATGTCTGAATATCTCCATCAAGGCATTCTACCTGCGACAAGTTTGAAAACTGTGAAAATTCGCGCCAATCAATATTTTCCTTCATAAATTTCAATTTACCAAGAAAAGCTGAAATGACACTCTTTGTTTTTATTAAATTGAGTGTGCCCTCTTGTAATTGTAAGTTGACGTCATTAAATTTTTTGAACAAATTGAGTGTGCCCCCTTGTAATTGTAAGTTGACGTCATTAAATTTTTTGAACATACGCGATGTCTGCTTTAAAATTGGTCAGGTTTTTTTTTTATCAAGATCTTTACTCACTAGAAACTCTAAAACTGTGTCAAAAAGTAAATAAATTCTTGACAAACATGCACCTTTCGACAACCAACATACTTCGGTATGTAACAACAATCGTTGGAAGTCTTCATCGCACAATTGTGCAAATAAGCGCGTATTCAACGCATTCCTTTTTGTTTTGTCAACTAATTAATCACAAATAGAAGCGATTGGTGCAATCTATCACTCAAATTTTTCGCTACTAGATGTTGTTGGTGGATAACACAGTGAATTGCAATTACCTCTGGTATAATTCTTTTAAGATGGCCTATAAACCCACGATATCGCCCGACCATGGCAGGAGCTCCATCTGTTGCCTCTGGAATAACGTTTGTGAATGGAATCGATTTTTCCTTAAAAATTCACTCAGGATATTAAATATTGATTCACCTTTAGTGCCCGTCTTCAAAGTTTTCGCTAATAGTAGGTCTTCATGAGTTTCTTCGCCCATAACAAATCGAACATATTCCAATAATAATGATTCATTGCCAGGTAAAGTTGACTCGTCCAGTTGAATAGCAAAATGAGTTGTTTGCAGATAATCACACAAGGGACTTTCAACATCAGAGCTCATTTCATCAATACGTCTTTGTACAGTGTTGTTACAAAAAGGAATTCTTTTGAGTATGTCAAATAAAGATTTGTGCAGAACAGTTTTTAAAATCTCTTCAACAGCAGGTAAAATTTAATGTTCTCCAACGGTGTGCGGCTTTCCAAATTTTGCTATAAGAAATGAGATATTGTAAGGTGCCCGCAAGCCATCATCGTTGTTTTCAGACGTTGAAGCGAACATACTGTGCACGGTGGGTCTCTTTTCATATTTTTCCTTCAATGTTTGGAAATATTTCAAATCTTTACCTATTTTATCAGGATGACACCTTCTTAGATGATCTTCCAGCTTTGATGGTTTCATAGAGTCATTGCTCAAAACTTTGTTGCATAAAAGGCAATCGTTTGTCTTTGATGGAAGAAAACCAAATTTTAAATATGCAATACTGTATTGACGACAGTTCTTCTTAGAGTCGGCCATGTTTCGTTTCAATTACATACCTGTAAAAAAAAAAAAAGATTTAGTTATCTCAAGGCGATCTAACTTAACTTAAGGATATGGCTATTTTAACAGAATATGATCAATCAATTATTATTTATATTATAAAATAAACAAAGTTTCTGCGGCAAACTGTTTACAATTTTTAAAAGCCATAAAACGCTAAGTTCCATAATATAAATAAATATCGCTGGACATTTCACACAGCGTCATCTTGTCCCAAGTTAAGCAAGTAATGCTTGTGTTATGGTAACGAGATGACTGATCAACTACTTGTAATTTTTTTTTTGTAAATACAAACATATTATTGATAGAAAAACATCCAGACCCGGAACAAATGTCTGAAAATCATGCAAACATATTTGTTGCGGGGATCGAACCCGCAACCTTCTGCGTCTCGGACGGGCTTTTAACAATTGCGCCATTTAATATAGTTTTATGATATAGTTATAAAATTATTAATTCATTTATTATATTTTAATATATTTCTGTAAATTCTATAGAAACTTTTAAACAGTATTTTGGTATCAAAATTCCGCAATAATCAAACAAATTAGATAGGTAATAAAAATAAAGTAGGAACAATAAGTTCTATCTTTCTCGGCTTTCCGTTCTTTTATCGATATAGGTACGCTCATTATTATAAATATACTTATTACTATATAAAATTTATATTGTAATAAGTAATCTATTTGTAATGTTTGGGTGTAGTAGGTACATAGTAAAAATTAAATACTGAACTTACAAACTTCCATAAAATAATGTATTATAAATAGGTATACCCATCTCATATACTTAGCAGGTTGGTTGGAAGAGATTTCTTCCAATTTAATATCCATTTTTTGTTGAAAATTAATTGTAAAATGTATCTACGAGTATATACTTACAGGTAATTATTTGACAGTCACAAAGGCACAGCAACGCGTGGCCGGGTTTTCTACAAGTAATATATAAAACCAGCCAAGTGCCAGTGGGACTCGCGCACGAACGGTTCCGTACCTAATCTTGTAAGTTACAGATACTCTTCGCAGTGTCCGATTGAGCCGTTATTAGTATCGAGCAAGAAACGGCAAAAAAATCAAGTTTGTTGTATGGGAGCCCCCCTTAAATATTTATTTTATTTTTGTATTTGTTGTTATAGCGACAATAGAAATACCTAATCATCTGTGAAAATTTTAACTGTCTAGCTATCACCGTTCTTGTGATAAGGTGCATCAGGGTAAGTTCGGACAGATTTCAGGCTATTCGTAGAGTGTTTAGTAATAATTTTTTTTCTCGTTTCTTAAAGTAGTTCTCCATTTGCAATGCTTTGTATAGTGTTTATTAATAAAAATACTATAAGTTCTATATTTTTTTTAACGTTTAACTTAAACGATAGATCGATTATGACTTTGTGAAAAACGAATATGAAGTTCAAGATACGACGCAAAGATCGGACGTCCGCATGGTAAGTTCGGACTACTTTATAAAATCGCTCCTGTAGCCAATATCATAAGGTTGACGTGAAGAAAATATCCGTACTTAGACCATGAAAGTGTTCGAAATTTAAGTTTTTGTTTTTTGTCACACTACACACAACCGGCGCAACGCGGCGAAAGTCGCGGACCGAAGCGAGGGAAGAAACAAAATGGCGTTTCGCGCCATGCTGCCGGCAAAAAGATATGCCTGCAGGTTAAGAAGTTATTTGATTTATCCGGACTTCCCCTGTATCTAGGGCTGCCATCCGTCCGGGTTTCCGGGAGGGGTTTTCAAATAGTGTCCGGGGAAAACCCGGACATTTAAGTGTCCGGGGAATCTGGATTGATAGCTATATAAGCAATCGATTGAAACAAATCTGAATTGAAAATTCATTCTTAAGCTGCATACAAGTTTACACCACAGCGCTGCAAAATCTACAACAGAACGTCCCCCGCGCCGCGCCGCGCCGACCTCCACCATAGAGATCTGCCGCCGACCCCGATCATTCACACACTGTGTTGCCGTTTTGGCGCATTTGGTGCTAGGTCTAGAATATTTCTATGGTCTTTAGCGCTTTTTTCTCATTACCTGCGCTAAAAACGTCTAGTGAAATCTGGGGAAAACATTATAATCTTGATATTAGTTGGCAAGTCAAGTTACATTGTGCGTTTATTCGCTAGTCCCGCGGCAATGGACGAAGGAGAAAAACTCACTAAAAGCACATGGTTTCATCTCTGATAGAAATAAAGTATAAATATAAGGATCTGGAGTGGCTTTGACTTTTCCGAATTCCTGATGGAAAAGTTAGACCACTTTGGCAAAAATTTGAACATCTGAAAAATACCGAAATAAATAAAAAGATCTTAATATTTTTATGTTTGCAATAACGCATTCTTTGCGGATTACATTCCAATATTACAAATATACGAGAGGAAAAATTATAATCATGTGCGGGACTCGAACCCGCGTCATCCACCCCTTTAGCCGAGGTATGCTCTGATCTGACCGTCATGTAAGCTCAGTCGGTATATATAACCTAATATATATATATATATTAGCGGGACCGCACATGACCATATTTATTCTTCCCGTATATTTGTAAATTTGTAAAATAAAAAGATCTTGAGCTCGTCAAAATTTAAACTTGTTACTAACTTTTATTATACAAAAAAAAAGTTTACCGTTTGCGTACTTAATCTAAGTAAAACAAAAAGATGGCTAAAAAAAAATTTGATACTACTTTATAGTTTCTAACTAGTTACTAATTTATTGATTATTTATTAACTTATTTGGAAACAGCTAATAAAAAAAGTTAATATGGATAAAATTCGCGATAGTTTTCAAAGTAAAGATTATTTTTTAAACCAAAAATTATGATTTATTTCTAATTTGATACCAAATAACACTGATCCTCATGATTTTTATCACCAGATTGCCTCAGAAAAATAAGAGTGAGTAATTATGTGTGTAGCTCTGTAGTTTTTGCGCAAAGAAGTCATATAAATGAAAAAAATATATGAACTTTGTTTTTATGGGTGTCCGGGGAAAAATCTCAATTTCACCCGAATGTCCGGGTTTTTTAAGATTTTGTCCGGCATCGGTGGTTTAGGTGATGGCAGCCCTACCTGTATCCGAACTTACCCTGTTCTTTTTTTTTTTTTTTTTTATGCCTGATAGGTTAGCCTTTTACCACTATCTCACCTGATGGTAAGTGATGATGTGGTCGAAGATGTTGTTCAGGCTAACCTAGAATTACTGGCTCTCAAGGACGGCTGCCGGAACACACCGTTAGGTGCTTGGCGACAGATTTTCAACTTGAGGGTGGTAGCTAGCCAGGCGGGCATTCGCAAAATGCCCTACCACCATGCTATAACGACTGCCATCCTGAGATGGCAATGATCTGAATGGCTAAGCAAACTTCGCTACGAGCGCTTCGAAATGATGCACCTTACATCCTGGTGACAGACGGACGGACGGACGGACAGCAAGTCTCGGTAATAGGGTCCCATTTTTACCCTTTGGGTACGGGACCCTAAAAAATAACACTATATGCATTATAACAAATTGGCAGGTAGGTAGGTACTTACTTTTCCGACACTGGCAATCACTAATATCGATTCACTTTACTTTTCTTTTCGAAAGTCTGGAAACAAATTCCGTAACTGGCCAACACTAATATCACTGTTCAATATCACTGTTATTTATGAAATTCCGGAAACAAATTAGTAACGTTTATCCTTAACATTCGTATTTATATTGGTGAAGAATCAAACAAGTTCATACAAGATTGCAAGCACATACACCACAAGTATTAATTTTCACGTCTGAACAAGCGTTGTGGAGCGGACGGCGCGGCGCGGCGGCCGGCACGGCAACGGCAAGTCTCGACGCGTTGTACTGAATATGGAATATGCAAGTTTTTACCAGTAACAGCCGCTGAGCTTCTTAAAATATTATCTGCATATATTAATGGGAGAAGTCAAGCCCACAGGCCACATCTTATTACTTCACATTCGAAAACAAATTAATTTTCATGGACCCCCGCCTACGATTGTGGACGCCATTTTTTGTCACACCCAACATAGACCCCGTTAAGTCTTCCGTGGACCCGTGTGGGTCCACCTGGATCACTTTGGGAATTACTGTGCTAAAGGGTGCAATTTTTTATTTTATTTCGGCGACATTTTCATGCAGCTACCCTCTTACGTTGGATCACCCTTTTAAATTAATTTAATTGATTTTCTGGTCCCATATTCCAAACAGCATGACTATGCACACTACTAGCCAACGCTGGAATTATTTCATAATACGCTGATGATACAGCTATTTTATTTTATGGTAAAACCTGCGAACACGTTTTCTCTGTCAGAATCAGGTAAGTATCTCTTCTATCGCTAAATTATTAGACAAGAACGTTCTGACCTTTTTTTATGTTATTGTGACGGAACAAGCTCGAGGCCCACCTGATGTTAAGCGGACTAACCTCTTCGATACCTATTTATTATCTTCCAGATTATTATATTCCAGATATAGGCCTCGGTTCTACTTTGGGTCTAACTGGTAATAAATCAATATAATTACTTATTATTAACTGTTTATTCAACACTTAAAATTTACTGGTGTAAAAATATGTATTATAATATAATAAAATAATCTTTTCATCCCACCATCTCGTAAAGAGTATTTTTAATCTTCAATATCTGAGTGGAAAAGCCGTTTTTATTCTCTAGAGGATAAAGTAAATTGAATTTAGAACATCGTGTGCACTAAGTTTGTGAATTAAAAAAAACATTAAACCTATTTACTGCTACCTCTATGGTGCCGAATATGTCATACAACTTTTTTAAATTTGTTAAAAACTCAGACTCTGAACCTTCTTGGTGTTTTTTTTTCAATTAGCTTTGTACGCGGTTCTTTACGCGGCATTTTTTCACGTCATTGTTAAACCTTATATTAAAAACAAGAAACTTGAAAACAAGTGAAAAAACTAAAATGAGTGATTCTAGCGACGAGGAAGTTTGTTTGACGCCAACAGAATTGACTGAAACTGTTAATGTTTTTTTTTTGCATTTAGTCATTTCCTCGCTGAGGTGGAATGAAAAGTTACGTGTTACGTTACACTCGAGTGCAAAGATTTTTCACCTCGTGCTCTTTTGATTCCCTCGCTAACGCTCAGGATTCTAATTTTTAATCACTCGCTGCGCTCGTGATTCAATTTTAGAATCCTTCGCTTGCTCGGTCATCAAAATTGAACACACGGTTAAAAAGCAACTTTGCACTCTTGTATAACAAATAACTATTATTACGTACCTAAACGTAATAAAGGTTATTTTGTTATATTTATAACTAAGGCAATGTTTAAAATCAAATATCAAAACTTCAGGTTTGTCACATACAGACGGACAGACAAACAGACAATGGAATCTCATTAATAGGTTCCGTTTAGCGGGTACCTAACCATAAAAAGAAATTCGTTATACTTAAGTATGGGCTTCTATGATCAAAACTTATTGTTTTGGAAACGGCTAAACACCTTATCGTCAAACGTGGCTAAGAACGTAAGAACCTGTATTTCCGTCAGGGGTATAGAAAGTACAGTTGAAGAAGCCATCCCTGTAAAAAATAATCCGATTAAAGTAGGTAATGTATTCACCTTCTTAGATACAAGTAGCTCGTATATCTAATTATGAATATCGATTTTGTTTCTTGTGACGCTGCTTCTAAGCCTCGGCTTTCTTATAAAAGCGTCGGACAGCTCTGAAGAAATCGAGTAGCCTCCACAGTCTCGGCCCCCAAGCCACGGGATCGGTTATAACACTACAAAGACTGGAGTAGTTCGTGCAGCGATTTTCTTCAGTACTTTTGTAATAACCATCTCGGAGCAACATCCTTTCCTTGTAACTATAAAGTTATTATTTGATATTTTGAATAATATTCCAAAAATCAAGTGGTCCGTGGATATTTACAGTTGTTTTGTTTGCAGGTTGGTTGCCTAAATAAGTTAAAATGACCATCGCAAGTTTGGACCCCGGACCGGGAATGTCTGCTCTGCAAGCGTGGGGCGGACAGGTGGCGGCGTACGGAGCCTCCAACCAAACCGTTGTCGACATGGTCCCACCTGACATGTTGCATATGATCGATCCTCACTGGTAAGTAAGTGGTCTAAAAATGCTTAATTTTCGAGGTAAAATTATCTTAACTACTTTTCGTGTGCTACCAGGGACATATTTAGAATAGCACACCTCCATCTCTTGGATGTCGTATACAGGCATTTTCGTGGCTTATTCCATATTTTACCGAGTTTAAAAAACAAGTCTGTTCCATATCCTGAATGTCATTAAACGCGATTAACGTCTTGATTACCCGAAAAGGGTTCTAGCAGCGACAATATTCTCAGAGGGTTGTCGTCCCTAAAGCAGCCGGCCACAAAACCGAAGCTACTAGTAAACCTTTTACATTTATGTTCATATGTTGCCAGTGTGTTTTTAGAGAAGTTCCAATGAATGTGCTGCCCCACATAAATAAAATTAGGGGAGTGAAGATAATGATAGGCATTATCGTCTTCTGCAACACAGAAAAATGCTATATTGCAGATAATGGCAGTTCTCTTACTTTCAGGTATCAATTCCCTCCCATGAACCCACTGTGGCATGGCCTTCTTGGTTTCACTATCGGCGTTCTTGGCTTTATCTCTATCACTGGCAATGGCATGGTTATATACATCTTCATGACAACTAAGGTTTGTAGTTTACTGATCCCATTACCTACATTCTGTCCTTAGTTTGTACAATCTGTTTGTAACTTAATCATTTCTTGTTACAGAGTCTCAAAACTCCATCGAACTTGCTAGTCGTTAATCTTGCATTCTCTGATTTTCTGATGATGTGTGCGATGTCTCCAGCTATGGTCGTTAATTGTTACAACGAAACATGGGTGTGGGGTATGTTCTTCTTATTATCTTATCAACAGTTGATACGGGCAAGTCATGCCATCAATACTATCCTGGGTTTGAATCCTTTTTCTCTCTGGAGGGATCAATTTCAAGACAAGCCAAATTTCTATATTAAATTTCATCCTTAAATCCGTTCGGCCAACCTGTATATACTTAAAATAAATTGTTTTAGGTCCATTCGCTTGTGAAATTTACGCATGTTGTGGTTCACTCTTTGGATGTACTTCGATCTGGACAATGACAATGATTGCATTTGATCGCTACAACGTCATCGTGAAGGGTATAGCTGCGAAGCCTATGACCAACAACGGAGCTCTTCTGCGAATCCTTGGCATCTGGGTATTCTCTGCTGCTTGGACTATTGCGCCTTTCTTCGGATGGAACAGGTAATGCGCAATCTGTAACAATATTGACAGTGTCATTAGACACCCTCTAGCACCACTCGTTTTGCAACTCTTTTAATGTGCAGATACGTTCCTGAGGGCAACATGACTGCGTGCGGCACTGACTACTTGAGCAAGGAATGGCTCAGCCGCAGTTATATCCTGATCTACTCAGTCTTCGTCTACTTCATGCCTCTTCTCCTTATCATCTATTCTTACTTCTTCATTGTACAGGTAAGAACAATAATCATGAATTATCTAAGTTACTTACTCAATGGCTATATTTTTATATATTTATCTAAGTTATTTTTAAGATAGGTATGGCATATAAAACTGTTATTCGTTCACAGGCAGTCGCAGCTCACGAAAAGGCAATGAGGGAACAGGCTAAGAAAATGAACGTAGCTTCTCTGAGATCAGCTGAAGCAGCAAATACTAGTGCTGAGTGCAAACTGGCAAAGGTATAGAGTTCATATTATTGTCATTAGTTACAATTTAGATGTCAGAACTACTGGGAGGGCAGAATGAAATATGTACATTCAACAAAACGCCGTCATCTAAATATTTTTTTTAATGTTTTTACTTAACCTGTAAATAGATAGTTTTGCTAAGATTGTGATTTTTTTGCAGGTAGCACTGATGACAATTTCTCTGTGGTTTATGGCGTGGACGCCGTACTTGGTTATCAACTATGCGGGTGTGTTTGAGAGCATGAACATCAGTCCTCTCGCTACCATCTGGGGATCACTGTTCGCCAAAGCTAACGCCGTCTACAACCCTATTGTGTATGGCATCAGGTACGTAACCTGCATGGATGGATATTATTTCTTCTTGCACCATCGGTAATTATTAGAGCTACTTCAACCTTTTATACTACACTAGAGCTCCAAAGAAAGATCTTTTCTCTCTTCTCTTTTCCTGTATTTATATAGTCGTACCTGGACATCTACTTTAGCCCATCGTAACAACTTCTTATTTTCTAAGAATTATTTTGTTGTATTTGCAGCCACCCCAAGTACCAAGCCGCTCTGTACGCGAGGTTCCCATCGCTAGCCTGCAACGGCCCCTCAGACGATGGTGGCTCCGTGGCTTCCGGCGCTACCGCCGTCTCCGAAGAGAAGCCCGCCGCCTGAGCACCTCGGACCGCATCGAACCCTCGACCTCTCTACGATCGACCAACGCTCCCACAACAGGACATACGATTCTGCCGATGCGATGTTCTTTATTATTTTTATACTCAAACATTTACATTGTACAAAGTAATAACATGAGCACAGAACGTGAGCTTGCAAAATATTCAGCCTACGTATTCGTAGAATTTCGCTGCGTACTTTGAGTTCACGTTTTGTGTGTCAAGTTGAATGCTGCACACTTTTCTTATACCTTGCTTGTAAACTTCGGTCGGTGGCACTAAAAAAATACAAAAAAAGAAACAATCAATCGATGTGTCGCCAGGCTGCCCCTTTCCATGAGACTGCTCCCTTTAGTTATATGATATGCGATAGAATTTAAACGATGAACCAGCGCTGTATCATGGACTAAATAAAGAAAATGACAAGCAAAGTGGTATTTGGCCACGTTAATTTACTACTTTTATTTTCCTACCCCTTCACTTACGAAACGCCCGCGGCTTTAGATAGTACGACTTCACTTATCTATTTAGGTTACACGGTTATAGAGGTAACTTATACAAACAAAATATGTTAGGAACATGGTACCCTAAGCCCTAGTGTCACCTTTCCGAAATATTTGTACCAATGACAATCATTAAAATTTTGTGTTGAGCATGATACAATAATATTTAGGTAGTACGTATTTCCACTGTAGTTCCTAGGTTGATTCCATTATTTATTACAAGGCAGTACAAATACCTACACGAAAAAATACTTTTATTAAACAGATATTGAAGTAAGTAATTTCTGTTCTAAATCGCGATACATCGCAATAAAAAGCGATACTGTTTGTCAAACTATACCTAACTACTTACCTAAGTATTTCTATTCCATATAACTGGTAACTAGCTAAAGCTAACTAGAACATAAGACGTTCTTAATATACTTTAATGTTCTAAATAAATTGTTAATTACTTATCATAGCAAAAAAACACTAAGTAATATCGTTCTAAATATCTGGGTTTTAAACATGAGACTATAACAATTCTTACTCATAAAACACATTTTCTCTTTTCTTTACAGTTGACACAAAAAGTCAGTCAAAATCCCTTTTTCTTGCTCAGTGCCCTTCGGTGGCACTTTTAAACGCACCTATGTTGTGTGAAAGTGTAAAGAAAGTAAATAAAGTAGCTTTTCTAAAAATTATTCATTGATAAAATAACATACTTACTAAAAATTTATTGAGAGGTTTGAACTATTTGTGAAATTTTACGTAAAATTTTGTTTGGAATATTTTCGGGCGGCTATAGCCCGAATAAGAATCTCTCTGCTTTTCACTACTAATATAAGGAATAACGATATAAATATAGTATGTTTTTTTATATTTTTTATTTTGATTTTAATAACATGAGCAGTATATTTTTAAAATTAATGCGGCTATAGTCCAAGTAGGAATCGATGACTTACATCCGTGTTAAACACTCTACTTTTCATTTAAAATATGAGGAGGGTAAAAAAATAGTAGTTTTTCTAAATATTTACTAAAAATAATAAACATGAGTAGAAGATACAAAGACACACTAGGAGTTAGAACAGTGAAATTTAGGGAAAGTTTTAATTTATTTTTAACCTACACTTTTTACCTTATATTTAGTTACTACCCAGCCAAACATAGTTGTTATTAATTGTTTTACAACAACAGAATATTTTACAACGAAAAATCTTAGACATATAACTTTGTTTACACCAATGTTTTTCCCGGCCTTAGGTGGGAAGGAGCGTCTCTCACCCGCTACTCAGATCAAACAAGCACTACTTTCCGAGAATGAGAAATAAAAAAAAAAAAACGATCTACCGTCAAACAAACCGCCGTTTTAAAATCGAAATTCTAAAGAAACGCACAAGGTACTTTGCTTCAACATTTATTGTGCGAACCGGGAAAGAACTTTCTGAGTTACTTAACTACTGTCTTCTGGAAAATACAACCCGGGAGTTTTGAAATCCAAAGTAGAAAGCTCCATTCTGAGCTATGGTTTACTATAAGAGTGTTTCACCGCAGAGCACAGTGTTGCTTATTATGAGATAAACAGTGCACAAATGTGAATAATTTGTCTGCAGGTACGGCAATCGCGAACGAAGTCGCGGGTACAGCTAGTTTATAATATGTATAATGGTGATGGGCTTGGTGGTGGAAGAAAAAGTTATGGAACATGAATGTACAAATAACTTTGTATACAAGAGTCGACGTTACAATAAATAAGAAATCATTCTTGTTTTCAAGAATATGTTTACTTAATTTAGGAACGCGTCGCATGATTGTTCATAAAATGCAGCGCGAGAAATAGGTACTTACGTCAAAAAGAAGAAGCCCCTAAATGGGTCTGCTACTTGAGAAAATAAAAACATTCTGACGAACGGTGTATTGAACATATGGGCTTATCTACTAATGTAAGTCCATGGTTGCATTCTAGTTGTCATATTCGAAGTAGAATTTACGAAAGAGTTTATAGTGTTAGGCAACATTCAATTAGGTTCTTTGTTTGTCGACGACACTACCATCACTCTGAAAAACACTTGTTTACTATGAAAACAAATTGTAGAATACATTAAATTCCACATACACATTCATGAATAAATAATTTATTAATTATCGAAACATTCTACTTCTCAAATTCTTTTTGGTTATTAGTTTTTGATTTATTCATCATATCTACCATAAAGAACCTGCCCAAAGATTTCAATATCACTCCACTATAATATTTGTCTATGAATCCGAAACAAAGATCGCCGTACAAGTCGCATCCGAGAAGTGCGAGACCATATCCCGAGATAGGGAGAAAAAAAAAAAAAAAAAAAAAAAAAAAGTCGCATCCGAAGTTATTTGGTGGTAGGTTTTGTTATAAGTTCGATGTTCGTTACTTCGTTCCGAAACGAAGCTTCGAACTTCGTTTTTGGGAGTAGACCTCCAGGTAACGGTGGAGCATGGTGTTCTAATAATCCCCTAAAGAGGCTCGGCTACCACCATCTAAACAAGGACCTGGCAATACACAACGTACGCACGCCGAGGGAGGACCACAAAATTGTCGAGCTGACGGAAAAAGTGGGCAAGTTACACGATTTCATTTTCCACCAACCCGGACAAAAATAAAGGCAACGCGAACGCTTGGACAGGGCGTAGTTGTCAACGACGCACCGTCCTCCGTATACCTTTAATTTCCCCCTAATTACCCGTACCCAACACCAGTATGCCCACCCATACTCTTTTCCATATCCCTTAATTCCTTTCGATAATGTGTTAATATGATCATTTCTTGGGCGATGTCTAGTCTTCACGCTATAGGAAATGTAGATGCCAAGTTTCAGTTTGGTGTCCCATCATAATTGATATATAGCTTAAAAATCTTTAATCACTTGTACGAACCTAAAAATCCACTAAATTTCATGCATGCTTTCATATTTCTTATAATGGAGCCAAATTTTCGACTCGTAAGAGTAAAGTTCCGGTGGCAGAATAGATTAGGCATCCAGCGCGAAATCAGAGGACGTGGGTTCGATTCCCGTCCGGCACAAAACATTTTGTACTCTAATAATAATTTGTAAATGTGATTTTTGCTCAGCACGCAATAGTGCTTGTAATCATATTTAGAAATATATATGTATCTGTTGTAATAATTATCCGATATATCAACATCCAAGCATATATATGTTTGAGCGTACGTTATTAGAAAATATGCACTATTTCCATAGATATACAGTCAAAAAAAGAGGTCGACAACTCCGGGACTGATTAATCCCGAGTGACATTGACGGAGAGACATCGAGCGGGACTAAAAGTTCCAAGTGTTTTGTAGGAATCGCAGTATTAAGTAAACGTCGGCGGCTACTTTTCAATAAATGAAAACAATCGTCTGAAAAGTGACGGGAGCAAACCCTGTTGTAGTATGCTGGAAACCAATTTTCTCTTCTTGTTAGCTCGAAAGGGAATCTATTAAAAAAGCAATTTTGTTTGTTAATATTACCATAGAATAACTTAAGGTAGCTATATATATATATATATATATATATATATATATATATATATATATATATATATATATATATATATATATATATATATATGTTTTGTACAAAAATATGATTTTGATATCGGTACACGTATATTGATATACCATAAGATTATATTAAGATGAGACTTATATCAAGTAAAAAACGTAGAAAAGATTTGGTGTTTATGAGACAGAAATTCAACACAAAACTGGCACACCATCATCAGAGTTTTCTTGGCTCATATATATATAACAAAACTAGTAAAGTCATCACTAATCTGAGAACACGCGACTAGGTAAGCTAAAATCGAAATAAACAAGCGGTTGAGGACTCTCAACCACGATGAAGCTGAAGATTTTCTAAAAGTTATCGTATGATTAATAAAAATTCAAGATAGCTTTACACTATATATTCACACAAAGCTTTATATTCATTGCACTTCATGCATACATACAAACACATCCTGTCACACACCCACATACACAATAATATAATATTTACTCAAACATATACGAAATTTTATACAGCCATATCATTTAATAAGCAAACCTCAATCTCAAGGTATTATTGAAGGAAGCAGACTCCCACGACACGAGATTTTTTTCTTAGTGTGGGATCTGCATGTCATTTTACTGTCAAAAAATCAATACAATTTAGTGTACCGATTGTAATAAAGTTAAGAATAACAACATGTAACTGTATATTGTGAAATAAATTATCATTATTATAAACTCATATCAAACATATAAAACCCTCTTTACATCCAAGGCTATATATATTTATGGGCCAGAGTATGACGATATCGATTTTAGTTCCACTATAACGATAAATTACCGTACTGTATAAGCACAACACTAGGAGAGGGCGCGGTTTACAGAAAGACAAGGATGACAATAGATGAATGTAGTAAGTAGGAGTGAAATGCATTCATACGGGTCTATTAGAATGTCCAGTTTATCTTGACCTATTAAAAATGAAGTAGATAAATTACGTAAATTTGATAAATTTTACTTACTTGTGGAAGGTAATTCCATCTGTTTTATAAATGGATGTTTGCTATTTTTCCCGCACCGTTTAATGGAGGAGGTAGTCATTTTTATTGCAATGAATGCCTACAATCGTGAAAAATAAAAATATTTTCAGACACGTATGTACGGATCAAGCTTCTGGTCGCGTACTGTTTATGTGAGCTCATGCGAAGACTTAAATGTGTTAGAAATCACACACCAGTTGCATGATCGGGCGAACCATCAATTCCCCTCTCGGGGTTTAAATCTCGTTGGGTGGGGCCTATGATCAAAGAAAACAAAGATCTTCTACTCCGTAAGAAACACGAGCAACGTAACAATCGAATAAGCTCTTTATTATAACACGATTATTGCAAAATACAACATTATTGTTCTTTTTCTTGTGAATGTTTTGTTGTAAAATATCAATAAATTATTATAAATGCTTAGTTGAAAGTAACACATGAATCAATGTTCGTCAAAGTAAATGGTATGAAAAAAGTTGTCTTCCTATGGTTCCCCAATTTTGACAATTATCGCTATATCTGTCGCACGTATATGGTTTGCATCTATTTCGCTCTCGCTCATGCACATATGCGCAGTGATTCGCAAACTTTATGGTCGGGTCATATTGTGCTCATTTCTGTAAGCTACGAGTATAATAAAAAACATATATATTTTTTTCTATTCGGAACTGTAACAGTTAACGTAGAAAAAGCAGTGATTTGAAGGTTTTTTTCATTTCCTGTAAAATAGTCTGTAGCCGAAGAATGGCTTCGGTATTGTGGACCTCAAACAACTACTAAATATGGTATGTAATGTAAAATTTGTTTGGTCAGATAACGTACGTACCTACCTAATTGGTTTTTGCTTCCGATACCTATTGTATTTTTGATAGAGATGGGCCGAACATGGGTTTCACCGAATACGAACATTCGGCCGAATGTTCGGTAAAACTCATACCGAACCGAATATTCGGCCGAATGTTCGGCACAATTGATTACCTTACTTAAATAATGCGCTGGACACTCCCTCCCGCTCCCCCGTTGTACCGCCGATGTTATTATTGCATCATCTAGTAAACAGTAAAACTTCACCGCGTAAGTTTGTTATGGGATTTTTATATTTAAAATTTATACATAAAAAAAAACTTAATTTCTTACAATTAAGATCTGATTATAATAACGTTATTTATTATAAAGAGTTCACAGTAGTTGTACGGTCCGAGACCGTATTCTAATGATGATATAAAATGAGAAATAAATCCTTGATTTGCTAGTTGATATAAATGTTTATTTGATATGTAAAATAAATATAGTGGGTTTATGATAGTGAGCCGCGTGAGATACGATCAAATCGATGCTAATTACGAACTGGTCATTTACTTAGAACGATGCCAAAAATGATTACGCGGGCGAATATGCGGTTGCACCGTACAGTAGTTTAACCGCAAAACAGCTACATACTTATAAATTGTTTTTAATAACCATATTTTTTATCTGCTGTTATTGGAAATAAAACTACAGTGTAAATAAAAATACTGCAAATTACTTACCACATAAAAACAAAATATAGAACACATTTAACACTCAACTCATGATCAATCGGTTTAATGCCGTATTAACTTTGAGTACCTTTTATCGAATATTCGGTGATTTGACCGAATATTCGGCCGAATACGAATATTCGGCAAAACTGCCGAATATGCCGAATACCGAATATAAAACGAATATTCGGCCCATCCCTAATTTTTGAGCTTTCTTTGAAACTAAACTATACACGAAAATACAGATAACTGCCTTTTTTTTCAGCATAGAAAAAAATAACTTGATTTCAACCTATGCAAAATTTTGGCCTAGTAGCATCGACGGTACCCAGTATAAGAAAACTATTCTGTGTCTGTACGAATTTGATAACTATAATTAATTCAAGAATAATTACCATGTGTAATCTAAATCACTAATTTCACGTCATTTTCTTCATTAAAATAAAGGTGAAATCTATTAATTGTTATTTTACTGCCCCCGAATTTCCTCAATTTAGGTATAAAGTTTGAGAGCCGTTGATAGAAGTGATGACAGTATGCTTGTGTCCCGGTTACGTGACATCCGGTCTCGGAGTGTAATACCTGGCGTAGTATATTATTGTATCATGGTGGGGCCTTTATGTTGTGTTTGGTTGTTTAGGATGGTTGCCTAGCAACTTGAAAACCAAAACAATTCTGTGTTTCAAGGTTTCGTTTTGAGATTTTCACAAAACGTAGCGTAATTCTGTTTAACTTGTGATACATATACGGTGTAGTGTAATACCTAAGTTATCTTTTATTAAGAATTTGAATGTTATGAAGAAAATAGTGAATTTATACAATAATGGCATGCAAGACTTCATACGAACTTCATCACCACTTTCCCAGACTCGCCGAGGAGTCTGGCTTTGCATTTAACACACATCGACCAAGGGTCCACATTGACTGGAACAAAATAAGTGAGTTTTAGGGGTTTTGTTATTCATGCCCACTTTAATATAACATGATTCTTGAACAGATTCAGTTAGCAGCCGTAAGAAAACTTTGTGTAATTTTGATCATATTATGATATATTAACTTTCGTGAACTAAACTCATGTTTCTAAATCATTAACGGGTCAATCCACGCACGAAAGAATATCTACTCGTAACCACGATCAATTCAACATGATCGAAACGTCGAGGTTAGATAAAATATTATGTATTTTGATGTTAATTCATACGTGGAATAGACCCGTTAATGATGTAGAAACATTCTCGAAGGCCGAAATAATGAAAGAAACACGCAAAATTTCCTCAATAGAATAAAATTACAATGTTGACTGTAAATTTAGCTTATAACCAAGTGTACTTATGTGTATAAAAATATAACAGTTAAATAGCAAATGCTTTACAAGAGGGACAAGACAAGTTACATTTTTGATTTAAGTTCCTCGTTATGTGTTATATAAACATTATTTCGTTGTAGACTGAAACTGATATTACCATCGCTGCTTCTCATTCACTCCCACCCACGCAGTCCGATAGTGAGAGAATTTCAGCATTTGACAGCGTCCTCTTACCAAATATTATACGTTCTATACCCTTACCATAGAGCATATAATAATACTACGTACTTACGTACATATCACGCGGAGTCATCAATTGTTATCATTATCCATGCGATGTTCATGGATTAAGTCAATGATAGGTTAGGCCTGTCCAATCTGCACAAACCTAAAATCTATCTCAGAATAAATGTACTTTATATTCTGAGTAACTGACATTCGTACCTACCTATCTACTCTCCGTGCAAGGGGTGCATCGCACCCCTTGCACCCCCTGGTAAAGACCCCCGAGCGCTGATTTTTTGATATTTCATTGAACTTTACGCCATTGCACAGTTTTATATACTTGTTATTTACCACAAATACGTATGCGCAAGGAAAAAAAAATAGTTATCAACAATAACATTTTTTTAACTTTTATTACGCTTTCGGCGCTTGTCCTACCGCAATACTACACTACACATATTATAACAATTTTATTTAATACAACACGCGCGCGGCAAAATGTCTATTCCAAAGAGAGTGTATGTATGTACGTTTGACACGTTACCGCCCGGTCGCCCGCACTTGAAGCAAAATGATCTCTAAGTCAATAGGGTGTAAGTTCATTTGAAATGGGCGCAGGGCGCGGCTCCTGTGCGACTGTCATAGGCGAGTAATTGCGCCCTTTGACATTGCCGCCCGGTCGCCCTCACTTGAAGCAAAATGATCTCTAAGTCAATAAAGTGTAAGTTCATTAATTTGAAATGGGCGCGAGGCGCGGCACCTGTACCACTGTTGCGTCCTTCCTTTGACATAGCCGTCCGGGCGCTCTCGCACTTAAAGAGTAATTATCTATAAGTCACTACAATCAGGTGTAAATTCATTTGAATTTACAGCGCGGTGCGCGGCGCCTATGCAAGTGTCGGTCAGTGATTTAACTAATTTCTTCTTTTAAGTAATTGAATTCGTTAGCTCATTTCATTTGCGACAACCGGCGAATTAACACGGAAGTTCTTAGAGAAAAAATATAAAGGTAATTCAATTTTTTTATTCTATCTTGGTCATAACATTCAAAATGAACTGATTAGTATAATTTCTGAAAAAATTAAAACGACTATAAATAGTCTTCTGAAGCAATGTAAATACTACTCTGTAATCCTAGATTGCATACCTGATATTTCACACCAAGAACAACTGACTGTTATTGTGAGGTTTATTTATTTAAATCCATCGACAAAACGCGCTGAGGTACGAGAACATTTTTTAGGTTTTTTACCTGTAATTGTAAGCAAAATTTTGCAAAAATGATTAATCTGGTTAAAAAAGATTTGGAACAATACCGCACCGATCGCGCGTTTGAACAGTTGTTGTCTGATGCAAAATTAATTGCTGAAGAATTAGAATGCGAAACAGAATTTAAAGAAACTGCTCGACACGTCCCCGAAAAAAACATTTTGATTATGAGGCTGCCTCAGACCGAATAAAAACTCAAGACAGAATTTTGTGAACATAGAAGTGAGGCCGGTTTTCCAAACATGTGTGTGTGTGTCGGTGTTGCCATGCTTATTCTAATTACCCTATAAAAACAACGACTTAGTTCCGACGTAAGGGGTCGGTAAAAGTAGTGTGGAAGGGAATGGAAAAAGTGTTTCAAAAATAAAATTAATGGGTATTTAATTTGCATGCATTTATTTCTTGTAACAAAAACCGTCGTTTTTTTATGAATTGGTGAAAAAAAAAGCACGTTTGCTACAGGGCCCCTAATTCTATGCGGTGACCTCTGCAGTAACAAAATAACAGATGCAGTTCGTCATAAGTGGCAAACTTGCTTGGCGGTAGATATAGGTAGAGTGGCAATACTTCCCTGTACGAACTCGTAAAAGAGTTCTGCTGCTAAATATATTATACATATTATAATCGCCTTCTTCAGTTTTAGAACTCGCATTAATTTATTTAAAAACCTTTATGTTGAATTATTTTTTTGTAAGATTGTCTTTTACTTTCCACTGATTTGGAAATACTTTCTAAATTAGCAATATGGTGAAATCTAATGCTTAAGTATTTCTCAATTACACACCGTAATAAATTAAGCTTATGTTCCTGCCCAGCATATTCATGTTTATGTTTAATGTATCTATTCTGTTTCAAATAATTTTATAGGTTTAGTTAGGTAGTATAATACAATATACGTTTATACAGTAAAAATATTTTTATTTTAAGTAAGGGACCGCCCAAATTAAAAATGTAAAAATTAAAAAAAAGTCCAAAAGAAAAGAAAGAAGTCCAATTTAAAAATTATGATCGTGTCAGGCACCGGTTGGTTTTTATCGCACTCTAACGCTTCAACTATTTCATTCTAATTCATTCGAACAATTTTTTTTGTTTTCAATCTAAAACAAACCAAACAGTGTAATTTATATTACTATCGTTTAATATAACACCAACTGTACCGTCAAATAAAAGATACGTAATGTCAAAAAATCAATCAATAAATATACATACTTTTTATAAAGCAATTAGAAATTTAAAAAGTGACTATAATCACGGTTTTACAAGAAATACTCAAAATAAGTTCATTTTATATTATTTACTAACCTTGAAACACTTATGTAAAAATATCACTGTTTATCAAATCTTAAAAATTGTTTATATTCAACTCTTACCAGCAATAAGACACTTCTATTCGCAAGAGGTATCATACGGCTAACATAAACAATAAACAAAGAAATTTGAAACTACACATATTTTGTTTAATTTTTTTTTTCATTGATCCGTATATCAAACGCGAGTAACAAGTGGGTTTATAATAAGGTTATAATTCAACTCTACACACAACAACGCTATACACGTTATAAACAAAAGACTTCAATGGAAATGTGTTTTTTTAAACAAAAAAATCATAACTGGCTTCTATATCTTCGAAACCGAAAATCCAATAGCAATGAAGTTACTATAAGTATTAATTAAACGTATTCGCTCTGCAAAAAAAAAAACGGTTCATAAATGCCGGTGTTATAATATAAGGTAATAAACATATAATCAAATTAATTCTATAAAATAAAATAAAAAAGATACAACTGAATTGAGTACCTGGTCCTTTTTGAAGTCGGTTGAAAAGTGTCAATAAATTTGTACCATCTTTTTAATTTGCAATTAAACCACTGAACCGATTTTGATAAAGATATAACGTCACAACATTACATATATTTAAAAAAAATACAGTCCAACAGAACCTTCTCCCTTTCGGACTCCTTGTCCGTTAAAACACATGGATAAACTATTATAAAAAAACTAATGATATAACGTTATGTAAAATTACCCAATAATAGGGTAAACCTTATATGCTTTATAACGGCAACACTTGCTATGTTTCAAGCAATTGCCTCTGTTTATATTTTGATTAATTTAAAAAATTGGTTTCCACGTTACTTACATGTGAAATGTGATTCCATCCTGCTTTTTATGTTTTGAAGTTTGTTTTCTACACCCTTTCACAACACAATTCGGCATTTTGACTAGCAAATTTATTGGAATCTTTTTCGTGTAGTTTCCACGCGCCTCGATAGTTCGACTGACGAGTCAAGGCGTAGTTTCGTTGTACGTGTGTGTGTGTGTAATTGTGTTTGTACACGGCGAGGCGTAGTTTTACCGGCCTCACTGCTCTTTTCCAAAAAATCTGTCTTGAGTTTTTATTCGGTCTGAGGAGGCTGCAGATGAGCCCATTTTAGACCCGACCAACAAATTTAAAGTAGGTATGTTTTTATTTTTTTCTACTGGACACTGCTATCTCGAAATTAAATGAGAGATTCGATTTGCTGACGGAACACAATTCAGTTTTTTCACTCTTCCAAAACATTGAATGCTGGAATAAATTAGAGATGCATGAAAAAAATTTCTCAGTGTTATCGGCTCCAAGAAAAACTAACATTTTAAAATAGATTTGATATTGACGGGGAGGATTTATATATTAGAATTGTTGCCAATATTTTTTCCCAATACATCAACAAGTATTCCTACTGATATTTTAAGCTATATATATTCTAATAATAATTTAATTTCCTCATTTCCCAATATCTCAACAGCTCTGCGTATATATTTAACACTGCCTGTTACAGTAGCAGAAGGTGAAAGATCCTTTTCAAAATTAAAATTAATAAAAAAATATCTTCGTTCAACCATGACCCAAGACAGACTGACAAACTTGGCCATTATAAGTATAGAATCCAAAATTGATACAAAAATAAATGATTTAATTAAAATCTTTGCCACATCAAAAGCAAGAAAAATTGAGTTTGTTCGATGTATGTGTATGTACATGTAATAAATAGATATCTAGTAATCGAAGTTTTAAGTTTAATTTTGTTTCTTAGAGTAATAAATAAATAAATTATCAAAATTACGTGTATTGTGTTTTCTTGGTTGACTAGGACCCCTTTCATACTGCCGTGTGTCGTCGGTCGCGTGCAACGCTACAGTGTAAAAAAACGAGGGCGAAGGCTGAGTCCCGCACCCCGGCGCAGAATAGACTCAAGACGGCCCTGCTACTCTCTATCTACTAGGTACAGGCAGGGGCAGATAAGTTATTACAATAAGGTACCTACAAGTTTAAACACTTAGAATGTTTAAACTTGTAGGTAAATTAATGTTACATTACCGTGACTTAGAGTATGGTCACATTTTCAACAATTAACAAATACAATTAGCCATGCCTGCATTTAATAAAACATTACCTATCAAATGATATAGTGATTTACTTACGAAAGGGCTATCAGCCCATTTCCCCAAACCGTGACATGCTCGCACTCGCGGCAAGGCGCGATAGTAGGCGATTTTAGAAATAAAAAGTAGATCTTAAAAAGAATATTAAATTATTTTTCATTTTACGTCTATTAGTTCAATGTTTCGATAATCTTAGTAGGTAAGGTAAATGCACCAGCATACTTTAAGATTTTTTAATTTTATTTACTGTTATATTATTCTCTAATTAAAACCAGATCGGTTTCAAAACTATTTATACTGATATAAGTAGGAATGCTTTCCACACTAAAGCTTATAAATAGGTCTTGTCTTTGATCGCAAAGTCAAAAAAAATATTTGAAAAGTAAGTGTCAGAGCCATTAATGGTCAGTCCGAAATCCAATGTTCACCCACCATTCATGGTCTTCTCCTATTATGGTCAGCACTTATAATGGTCACTAAGGTTTTCAATACATTGTCATTCGTGATAAAAGAAGTAAAAGATTTGTTTTTAACATACAATCCTGAACTTAGAATCTTTAAAACTTAAACAATCAAATAAAAATCAAAATGAGATCAATGTCGATAAAAATAACTAAATGGGTCATTTTTCACCATTCCCTTCCTTCATTAGCCGATAATCTACTTTAAATTTTGTATGTCTAAAGTATGAGCAAAAAGCAAGCACCTAATGGTTAACTAAGAAACGCTTGATTAGTGCATGTGGGGCAATATGATTTACCGTGCGAGTGCCACGTCCAGTACGTTGCAGAGAATGAAAAGTGCGAAAGGCTAAGAAGGCCTTTTCTAAGATATCGATGCATCAACGTTCCCCTATACGGCTGGAGCTTCCTCTTCTTCCCAGACAAATATGATAAGATCCTTCCACTTTGGATAAACGCTCTAAGATAGAAACTCAGTACTTAAAAAATAAAAGCCAAAAAATCAAGAGTTATATAATCATGATTCGACGGGAAGAAAGTATTTATGAGTAAACAAGATTCTGATGATGACTCAATATAAAAATATAATAAATAATAGACTGATTTACTAAGAACTAGTCGTATTACTTTCAAATAAATCAAATTTTCATAGGTACTTAATGACTCTAATGTTTACACTAGATATTATGATTAATTGTGTACCACGTGTGGACGGGTTCACTACGCTACTCCAAAACACATTTTCAACTAAGTAGCTACTTACCTACCTAAGTTTCTATTTAAGGATAAGGATTCATAAACCTGGTATGAAAAAAAACATTGTTGTTTCAGGGTTAATCGATTTGGACAGTCTTATAAGAGAAAGGAAGTTTGTACTTATCGAGCAACACTTGAACGATGTGAGTAAAAAGAACGAAATGTGACCGCGTATATAATAATATGTAACTATGTGTAAAATACTTGCCGTTGCGACTGTATTGCTCTTTTATGTAAACTAGGAAGAGATAACTATCATCCTCATCAAAAGGCAGAAGATATCCACCATCGAACAAATGCCTCCGCCATTGAACACCACAGAGAAAGGCTATTGGCCATACGTCGATCGGTTCCCTGCGACTTTCTCTAGATATGTCGTCTGTCCGCTCCTGTGGAGGGCCCTACTACCTACCTCTTCGTCTGCTGATGTACAGTGGTATAACCACTAGAGAACATATCTTCCCCATTGGTTATCGTTTCGTTGAATGATTTGGCCGACAACTTAAAACTGCAAATTCTGAGAGCTATGTCGCTGACCTTCGGTGAGACTCCAAGCATAACGCTCTGTAATAAAATCTCTAAATTATGCGAATCATTTTATAACATAAGATTATTTATTGAATAGTTATAATTATTTCTGCTTCTAGATACTAGACTGTGTCTTCGAGTCTGAGTTCGACGTGCGTATTCTAGACGAAGGCGTCATGAAAATGTTTCGGCTGGCACAGTTAGCAGTGGAATATCAAAAATTTTGTCGGCATTATCTCGATCGTAGTGTGTATGTACTAAGAGAAGAAATTACTTCCCTTGCCCAAGTAAGGAATAATTATAATAATTTATTTTTGATATTGGTCACTAGTCAATTTTTTGTAAAATTTTGTAATAATTTAACCGAATCACGTAGTATAAAAGTTGAATATTTTTTTCCAAATAATGTGTAAAATAAACAAACGTCTATAATTGGATCGAGACTATTTACTTCTTGCTAAAATAGTTCCAGGAGGGAAATTACCGAGCAGTGATAAAAATGTCACATTATAAATCTGAACAAAACGGGTATCGAGTCATGTAAAGTATTTTTATATATGATTTTTCGCTTATTATACGATAGTTGAATTTTAAAAAAGCTGGCAGAATATGAAAATAGTACAAAATTGCAAAGGCCGCAAAATAGGCAATTGCCACTTGCGCCTAGACTATAATAATGCACCATATAGTGCTCTTCATTAAAGATATAAAAATAGAATTACAATTATCTGCCGCTAAATATAAAGGTTAATGCTACTTAACTAGTGATACGTGACAGAGTGGTGAGATATAGCATATTTATAGCGACGTCAACTCTCAACAGCCTTTACATCTCATCAACATCCCGACTTGTACTTTTGTTGAACTTTAAAATTATGTCTAGGTATACAAAGCCATATTTTTACAAAATTAGAAATATCGATTACGTAATCAATGTTTCATATGTTGAAATTGGTGAGCTACATTGCTTAGAGAAAAAAAACATCGCGAGTATACTAATTATATCCTGATAGGTACCTATGTCTAAACTAACCTAAAGCCTCTAAGACTTACCTATCGGGGGCAGTAAGGTTTTATCTGTACCCCTGATATGCGTCGCCGTGAGAAACAAATATGCGATTTCCCAGTCCCGAGTTAACGTTGGGCTGGGATGAGGCTGGTGGAGTGCAGAGCTGGTACAATACAAAGTTGCACTTCTTGTTTTCATGCGTTCTGGTTTATAGACTTTTGCAATTGAAGGTAATGAAACGTTATGATATTTACCAACGAGTCAAACTATAGCTATGTCGAAGACCGCGTTGATACCCAGGTGATTAATGTGTTTTGGGTCCTCTCTTAAAGTGGCCAACCACGATCAACGCAAGATGGTGCATTCTCAGGACTTTTCGCAAGATGGCGAACCACCTTTCGTCTTCAGCTAGCACACTTCTAAGCTTCCTACTTTTTGCGGTCCAGCGGAGCACCATGCCATGGATCCCTGTATCCCCAGAACACGGAGAGTCCGTTTTGTAACATGTCTATAACTGATTAGTAGTGACAAGCCGTAGCAGACGCCTAGCACCAAAGGGTAGCGATCATTTAGCTAACCCATGGATTACGTGGACGGTTGCAAGGGTAAAATCTAAGGACGCAGTAGCGTTAATGGTAAAATTTTGAATGGCGTAGTTAGGTATACTTTAATGGCATTTATGTTACAGGAATTAGATACAACTAAAAAACAACTTCAAGAAAAGGAAGATGAACTGAGGAAACTAAAAAAAAGATCAAGGCAATCGTTCAAAACTCCCCTGCCGTATGGCAATGATAACATTGCAGCTATGATTCTGAAAACATTATCAAATAAAGGTGAAACAATATTCCCGTCTTCTTCAAATGCAGACGTACTTCATCATAATAAGTGCACTTATTGCGACAAGGTATTTTTGAATCAACTCTACCTTCAGAGCCACATAGCAAGACGACACTCGGAAGTCATGGAAGCTCCACAAAAAGAAAAGCAAATTAATGAATCAACCAATGAAAATGCGAAGATGAGTGCAGAAATAATGGAACTTAGAAACAAACTTAAAGAAATGGAACAAGCTATCGTCAATACAAATAATCAGAATACAAAACCTACATTTATAGAAACTCAAAATATATCTCCAGCAGTCAATGAAAATAACACATCTAATAAAAACACAAAAGACGCTGAAGTGAGTACAAATACCGAAGATTATATATTAAACAAGTTTGAACAGTGGAAAACAGTAGAACATGAAAAATATAACAAAGAAATAAATGAACTTAGAACGCAAATTTTAGACACTATCAATACCATCAAAGAAAAGCAAACTCCGCCGGTAGAACATATAAGTGACAAAATTGTTGAAGAATTACATGATACCATACAAAAACAAGGTGCTGAAATAATGAACCTGAAACAAGAATTGGCTAGCTCTGTAAGTTAACTTACGAACTAGCTTTTTAAGATCTGACTTGACTTTTAGCCAAATAATAACATCGTATTAATATGCTAATTTTGTAATATTACACTTTAACCCTGAATATGGCGAATTTGTACAAACATATTATAATTCGATAAAAATCAAGTGGGCAACAGTAACAGATCCCGACAAAACAATCTTTCCAATCAACCTGTCAAATAACAAAAGCTTTTTCATCCCACCATCTCGGAAAGAGAATTTTTAATCTTCAATATCTGACTGGAAAAGCCGTTTATATTCTCTAGAGGATAAAGTAAATTGAATTTAGAACATCGTGTGCACTAAGTTTGTGAATTAAAAAAAACATTAAACCTATTTACTGCTACCTCTATGGTGCCGAATATATCATACAACTTTTTTTTAATTTGTTAAAAACTCAGACTCGGAACCTTCTTGGTGTTCTTTTTTCAATTTGCTTTGTACGCGGTTCTTTACGCGGCATTTTTTCACGTCATTCCTCGCTGAGGTGGAATGAAAAGTTACGTGTTGCACTCGAGTGCAAAGATTTTTCACCTCGTGCTCTTTTGATTCCCTCGCTAACGCTCTGGATTCTAATTTTGAATCACTCGCTGCGCTCGTGATTCAATTTTAATATCCTTCGCTTGCTCAGTAATCAAAATTGAACACGCGGTTAAAAAGCAACTTTGCACTCTTGTATAACAAATAACTATTGTTTATTTATTCTTTTACTTACAAATTGTATTTCTATTGATGTCTACTTGTATTTTTTATGTTTGATAACTTATACAATACTTTATCAAAATTTTAAGAATAGGGTAAAAACTATCAATTGCATAATTATGTTTTTATTTTAAGAAAAACGACAAAATTAAAGAAAACAGTGCACATAATAAAGAAACAGAGGCGCAAATATTATTTTGGTCGAATCGAGCCGAGGCGCAATCAAAACAGTACGAAGCATTACTTCATAAGCTAAATGACGTTGCCAGAGATGCTAAGGAAGCACGCACTTTGGCTGAATCAGAGAGAGAAAGAGCTACTCATCTACAAAGGTTACTACAGCAAAGTCTCGATCACAAAAGTTACGGACATGTTACAACTTCAACTGATGATCTAAATGTGGTAAATATTACATCTGCCTATTTTATTTATTGCCTTTGAACACGATTACACCTGTGCCTGATATCATATATGTGCCAGATGGTCGAACCTGGTAAACTGGTTTCACCTAGAATGTTATCGGGCTTTCGAACACGTCGTTAAGTGTTGGGCGACAGATTTTCTGCTTGAGGTTGGTTGCTAGCGAAGCGGGACCTCGTGAGGTGCGTTCGCAAAATGCCCCACCATACAAAGTGTCAGAATTTTCAGGCCGCTGTCCGAAGCCTCCGGCATAATCTAACGACTGCCATCCTAAGACTCGTGAGGTGCGTTCTATAAATGCCCCACCATACAAAGTGTCAGAATTTTCAGGCCGTCCGAAGCCTCCGGCATAATCTAACGACTGCCATCCTAAGACTAACCAACCAACCAATTAATACAAACCAGGATCGCCTTCCGCACGATACCGCAAAGTAGTAAATGCCACTAGCAGTCGCCCATTCAAGTATTTACTATAAAAACGTTACTACGTAGTTGATCGGCGGAGGAGTAAGCTCCGCTCTAAGCTATGCGATAAGCTACCTTTATTTCAAAAAAAAAATTACATTATAATTCTTATGATTTTTTTCTTTCAGGAGAATCTTATGGGAAAGCATGAAGTCGACCACGTGAAGGAATTTAGGGATAAAAATGACTTTCCCACTAATAAAAAGAAACTAATGGCCGATCGACAAACACTAGAAAATTTACATAAAAAAGCTCAAGAACTTCTAAGTACAGGCTCTCTTAGTTCGACTACCTCTGAATCATCTAACATCCCTCAGGAGGAAAATAAGCACATGAAAAAAGAAGAAAAGTATCCTGACAAAACGTCTAACTCAAAACCGAGCAAAATAGAGCCTCCGAGCCCAAAACAAAGAAATCACACCATTATGTCGAGCAAATTAGATCATAATAAAGCGACTAAAACGAAAGCTTCAAAAACTAAAAATAATAGTAATAAATCTCTATCAAAAAGCTTGAGAGGGAACACACCAACCACCTCCGGAAGGTAAGTTACGTCTTCTTCTTCGTATTCTATGTCTCCACGTCGCGTCGTCGGGGTAAAGGCCAAGTATTATTTGTGGCCTTTCTGTTCGTTTTACCTCGGTCCAGGGCAGACCGCCACACTTTGCTTCAGCAATGACAAAGAGCCGCGCCGCAGGTTCTTTTTACGCACCAAATTGTAATACAAAAATAATATTTTGAAATAACATTTCAAGCGTTACCGTCTACTAAGCGAATAACTGGTCAATACAGGTTTGAAGCGCTCGTAGCGTAATTTGCTTAGCCGTTCTTGACCGACCAGCTAAGTTATGGAACGTCCGTCGCGGACATGGCTTGGATGGGTAAATGACATTAGGTGACATTAGGTACTACTGAGCGCTTCCGTGCTTCAGAGGGCACGTTAAGCCGTCGGTCCCGATTGTTGTCTTCGAATATGGCAGTCGATATAGCATGGTGGTAGGGCAATTTGCGAATGCTCGCCTGGCTACACGCACCAGCTACCACCTTCAAGTACAAAATCTGTCGCCAAGCACCTAACGGTGTGTTCTGGCAGCTGTCCTTGAGAGCCAGTAATTCTAGGTTAGCCTAAACAACATCTTCGACCTCATCATCACTTACCATCACGTGAGATAGAGGACAAAGGCTAGCTAAAAATAACACGTACCTATACAAAAAATGTGCGTACAAAATTTTCATCTCGAAACCGAACTAACTTTTCCCATCAATCAGAATACTGGACTTTAGCTGTGAATTTAATAGGAAGGAGTAGGTTAGTTTAGAAGGAAAGGAACCGAAACTTGATGAGTAAAAGCCATTCAAGGGTTCTGTTTTTAGGGTTCCGTACCCAAAGCGTAAAAACGATAGCCTATTACTGAGACTTCGCTGTCCGTCCGTCCATCCGTCCGTCTGTCAGCAGGCTATATATCAAGAACGGTGATACCTAGACAGTTGAAATTTTCACAGATGATGTATTTCTATTGCCACTATAACAACAAATACTACTAATAAAATAAAATAAATATTTAAGTGGGGCTCCCATACAACAAACTTGATTTTTTTACCGTTTTTTGCTCCATAAGTACCTACTAATAACGTTGACAGGTAGACGATTTAACTATTCACAGAATATTTAGTTTTTATGTTCTTTTTAAATATATTTAATTAAAATAAAATAAATAATTAAGGGGGCTCACATACAATAAAAGAGGTTTTCGCCGTTTATTTGCTAAAAATAATAATAATGAAAACAGGTAGAAACTTGAAATATTCACCGAATATTTAGTTGTATATTTACTTTAAAAATAAACAATTAGTGAGATCACTATTTAGGGTTCGTACCTACCTAGGATAGGAACGTATCTACCCACCTCAATCGGACACAGCGAAAAGTATCTGTAACTTGCAAGATTAGGTTACAGATAATGGTACGGAACCCTTCGTGCGCGACTCCCACTCGCACTTGGCCGGTTTTTATTCTTCTACCTTCGCAATTGCTAAGTTTTATGATCTTATACACTAACTTCAGTACCATTACGGGTCGACCGAGTTAAAGAGCATAGCTATGTGCACTGCGAGTTATTACCTCGGTTGAGTTGAGAAATGGTAATGACAATTAAACACTATGCACGATATAAGGATCTTAAAGCTCGAAAACATTTTTCTTTAAAATTTGAATATATTAATTTAATATAATATTATTGCTACAATTTTGACCCTGAAAGGATTAGTAGCGTCACTTGTAGTAAACGCAGCACTTCTTATTATTAATACCTTAATTACACTATACTATAATCCCTTTAATTTAAATCTCTTTTTAACACCTTGTTTCAGCCCTGTGAGAGTTGTGAGAGCTAAACTTACAGAAGAAGTAAATAGCAGATTGATTTCGTTTGGAGTGGATCCTCTTAAAAGCAGACTATCTCAAAATGTCTTCCAAAAACAACGCACCGAATTACAGCAAATGCATGAATTAAAAATAAAGGTTAGTTTATATCTGGTTCTTCCTTATTAGGTACTATTGAATTAAGTTACACGTTAGGTTCAGTTATACATTTGTATTAAGTTAAATTTTTGACATTTTATTTTCGTACAGAAAAATCCATCCTATGAAAAAGTTCGGCATAGCATTCTGGCATACTTGGACTCAAACACATCGATGTCGAATAAAGATGTCAATGGGATTCATGAATACGTTTCTCCTAACAAAATAAACAAGCCTTTTCGAGGTTTGACATCAGTTATATCTAACGTGAAGTCTAAAGCATTGTCTTTAGTAAAGCTTAATGATAATAACAAAGAAAAGCGGCGGTCCTTAAACGCTGATGTGGCTAAAAGAGCTATGATTTTACTCAAAACTCCTCCAGGCTCTGCACCTGGAAGCCCGGTAAAAGAAAACCCTTCAAATAGAAGAAACAGTGATGTAAAACTTGAAAATGCACAAAACACTAGTAAGTTAAGAAATAAAAAGAACCGTGATATTAAAACAGATTTTGTGTCGAACACTACTAATTTACACCACGACGTAGCCAAAAACCCTAAACCAACCATTTTAAAGTATGCCTCTGAAGAAGAATCGATTGAGAGCGATCATAAATATTACAAAACGACTGTAGTATCCGAGGCTTCCAAGTCTATTGAAAATCTGATTAAATCACCGGCTCGGCGGCCGGCTTCGGCAGAGACAAATTTGAATAACACCATGCGTAAATACACGATAGAAAACGGTGACCTTTTCACTCGCACTCAATCTGCTACGCATTTATCGGAAACAAAAGCGGAAGTCAATAATAGCAACATCAATTTGCAAAACTATAATAATGAGAATAGTAGTGACGATGTTGAGTCACTCACTGACACACCGGTAAAAAAAGCCCATTCGGATGAAAACATTCAGATTATAAAACGTACCAAAAGTGTTCTGAAAAATGCTTCTTCGACATCATCTCTAAATAAAAAGAAAGTTTTGTTCGACATGGATGCGATTCAAATGAAGTCCGTTAGCGCTTCACCATCTCAAAGCATTACAGAAAAAAGTGACGGCAACGAAAAGTATGAATTGGGGCTGGTGAATCTTGATGGCGAAGAGTGGGATATTTCTAGGTAAGTGGCCGAAAAATAATAAAGTGATCGTCATTAGCCTCATGGGTTTACTGGTGGACATACGTGGGGTACATTGAAAGTTTTGCGTAACTCAAAAATAAATAATATAGTAATTTAAAATAATATATTAACTTCGTTTCGAAATATTCTCCATTATACTTAATTAAATATAAACAATTTTTAAAAACATTCTGGCCTTTGGTCTGATGGCATGTTTTTCACGGGCTGATTGATAACTTTTTTAAAGGCTGGGCAAACAAATGTGCACTGAAAGTCACTGGTGTACTCGGGCTTAATTTTATTGGTTTTCTGCCGCCTTCGACCCTACACAATACAAGCAATAGAGAAGTCTATTGCTTTCTTTAATACGGCCATACGGCATGTAACAGTTAATCCATGATTCATATCCGGTCACAATGTCATACACAGAATTTGAACATCCGTGATTGTAGGTACCTACTTTAAAACATTTTTTACACCAACTCGAATCTATTTTTGTGTTCTGGGGCTGATTTCATGACGACTCCAGCGGCAACCAAGTTTCCTGACTTTTAAATGTTGAAGAAAGTTTTTTTTTATTTGGCTCATACCAATGAGACCAATCCTCAAATGTCCTCAAATCTCCTCATAGGTGATACGCCAGCTTTTTTTATTGATGCAAGACAGTAGCCACATTTTCCTCAGAGATGGCAGTTGAACTAACCAACCTTCACGAAATGAATGAAGAGAAACACGGTCATGATCAAATTCTGCGTATCAACGCCTTACGGTGCTCAAATGATTTGCTTCCCTGCCAAAACATACTTTTGATTGCTATAGACGACGGACTTGTAAAGAAGAATTAGCACTAGACTTCTCTCAAAAAATATTTTAATAAATTTTGTAATCAGTTTCTAATGTTTAAAAAACTTTCTTCTGTTTAAATAACTTTCGAAATTCAAACATTTATGAACGTAACGGTCAGGAGCGCAGAACTTTCAGTGTATTCTCTATGTAATATACCTACTTCTTCGATTGCGCTTCATAAAGCTCTAGATGACCTGGATTTATGTTCTGTCATCTAGTTTGGATTATCTCTATATCTCATATCAAGTGTATTTCCAGAAGTGTCTGATCAGAACACTTCCGCCACCAATAGCTTTACGAATAAAATTACTAATATTGTCAAACATGCAAATTAGACCTATCAAATATTTCAGACTAAACGCCAGCCCAGGTATATTTAAACATATTTGAACGGACGTTTTAAAATGTTTATTTTCTTACAGCATTGAAAACGAGCCGTTGAAGAACGACACTAAAATTCAAATAAATACGCGTACTAGCCCAAAGATTGCCCAGTTAAAGCAGACAATCGAGTCCCAACTGGCCAGACGAAACGATACTCCTTCCACTGCAATCGTCGGTGGAGTGGACATTCTAGGAGGTCCCATAGCTAGAGCACCTAGCATCGGAGGAAGTAACACCAGCCTAGGAAGTTCTATTTTGGACGAGTCTGACGGTATTCCAGTGGCCAATCATAAAGCATTCGTCAAACCGAAAAAAGTTACTGAAAAAGACGATAGCGAACTGGATATTTCAGAATTCAGCATAGACGGCATAGTCAATAAAAACGAATCCTTTTGATAAATAGGTCCTTATATTTTCGAGTTCTACAAAATATTAAGTGTTTATTATGTAAATATTGGTGTGTTATAAGGTCGAATAGGTAAATATCTCCAAATTATTTTTTACCGAGTGCATAAATTTGCGCACTCGTGAGTTTTCTTATCAAGTGATTCCGAAAATCCCTCCCCGTAATTGGGAATTGTTGACATTGACAATATCTTTTTTTCTGTATTTTATCTACGCGATATTAGAACGTCAAAGCCATTTAATAATTGAAACGAGAAGTGGAATTAGAGTAATTTAGAAATAGGTAGATATTTGAATCTAAAAAAAGCACAAACTCCTCCAATATAAACCCCCTACATGCTAAATTGTGCATAATACCTACGCAATATCGTCAATATTTACGGTTTAAAGATATTTTTCTTGCAGTAAGATATTGCAAAATGTCATGTTTCCAGGTCAACAGGATACTTACCTTCAGCTTTTGATGGTGTATTCCCGTTGTCCCCGGACTCTGTCACCGATAATATAGTTGATTCCATTATGAAAAACGCAAAATATACGAACATATAATATAAAAACGGTCATATCTTTTGACCGCAATGATTTACTAGTTAGATTTTTCACAGCTGAAATAGACTATTGACATTTTTTATATAAATTTCAACTTGATACATCTACGCGTTCCTGAGAAAAAGGGTCTGTACATACAGACGCAGAACAAGGTGATCCTGTAAGGGGTCCTTTTTCCTAGAATAGGATAAATTCGATCCTTTTTTTTAAGGATGATATAAATTTGAAATAAGACTCGCCTTCGCCACGGTAGCTCAAATTGAGTCCTGGCCCGAAGGATGGATGGATTCGAATCCCTAACGTGGTCCAAGTTTTTCCGTTCGTTGTAACCAATGATAACAAAAATATCATTGGTTGTAAGCTTATTATCAAGCATTGCTAAAAAATATTTTTTAGATTTGTGTGTACTTACTATTGTGTTGTATATGTCTTATTATATTCTGACACGCATGTCGCAGAAGATGTAACCATTAAAGTAATTTTTATAATTATAGTCAAATATATCCTTTTTTGAGTAGATTAAGAAAAAAATGATGTTAAAATTCAAGGAATACCTAAGAATACCCAAAATCTACTTTTTTTAATAAGTATTCAATTAATTATTTTTGATAGTTTTTTATTGAGTTAATTTTCGTCCCTAATGGTCGGTTTAAATGTGTTGTAATAAGTTTACCTTACCAAATAGAAGATCTAAGTCTTACCTTCAAATAAAGGTTGTTTTTTTTATACATACCCACGCAACAACAGGCTGTGACAAACTGAGTCTATTTTCAGACATTTTGGTCGCCCGTTCTGAGGGGGAGCGGAAACTCGTGGGATAAGCCAAATGTAATTGCGAGTGTTTTCACATTTTCATTGAGAGATGCGTTTTGCTGTGTTTATCAGTCTCCCGATGTAAAATTGCGTGAAATATAATAACCATGTAAGTAGAATTATCAACGTTTTAACATTATTCTTTTCGGTAGCATTGACACATTTTATGGCGTTGGCAAATATCAAATAATGAGTGGAAAAATATTCAATCAATTTTGTTATAATTATCTTAGTAGGGTAACATGCCCAGTGTCCGGCCTCTTAAGACGTTAGGTAACTTTTTTCACTTTTAACGAAGTTTTTTAGAGGCATAAGTAAATAAGTATATTTTTATAAAGTCATAAATATAGTTTATAACATATTTAATACTGATTAAAAACACATAGACAGTCAGTTTTTATATAGAAAATAGTTTTTTGGAAAAGTATGTTTTCTCCAGTATCCGGCCGTGCCAATCCAGTGTCCGACCACATTATGCCTAGTGGCCGGCCTCCTAACAGAAACCTAGAGGCTGGCCACTGGGCACTAATATCTCTTAATGGCTAGTGAATGGCCATAGGACTCTCGTTATATTGAAATTAGAACTGGTTTTGAATTTTATACTTTTTTTTGCCGATTCTTAACTATATAAAAGAGCCATTTCCAAAGAATCAAATCAAACCGAAGATCCCAAATATTTATAAGTATATACGTAATATACTATTTTAGCTCTATTGAAGTTAAAATATTAATATATAAGGGGCTTCTTTGCGTTGGCTACCGCTCCGCTTATAATAATATCGTATCAAAGGTTAACGTGGCGTAGATCCACGAATTTTATTGAAATTCAACTAATCACTTTTATAAATATAATCAATTTGCAGACAGACACGCTGATAAAACAGATTTACGTATAGATAGTGGCCGGAGACTGGAATTAGAGGCAGTTTTTCGGCCACTAAGTCCTTTTCAGGCCGGTGAACTAGACAACACTACTAGTAGTCCGGCCACCATATTCTCATACAAAGTCTTTTACGTATAATATATATACAGCCTATTTTTGCGGCCGAAGACTGGACGTAAGGGTAGCTAAATATTAAGAACGACATTACTAATAAATTTATATATCACAGCAAGCTGATTACAATGAAATATAATAAATACTTCCACCCTTGACAGCTAGTGACCGGCCGGGGTAGGCCGGACACTGGAAGTAGCCTTTTTTACCTCCAGTGCATCGGCCCCCGATTTTTTTTAATTACTGTACAAAATAACGCATACTTTACACTTAAATTGAGTAAATAGACGTATGTATATGGTATATAACATAAACCTCTTTTGATATAATGATTAAAAGAGCATGAACTAACCATTTGAAAACACCAGTCCACTATTTGTTTTTTATTAATCTTGTCTTTTCGACATGCTTGCACTCACCTCGCCGTTTAAATTAAAACTAAAATTCCGCTGATTACTTACGGAAGATGCCGCTACGTCTAAGTTATAGGTACAACATCAAAGTATTTAAGGAATTTGGTTTTAGAGTCAAAATCGTTTGAATATTCTTAATTGATTTAAAAATGTGTCGTGCGGACGGACATTTGTGGAGGCCGGTAAACTGGACAGATTACCCTATAATAGTACTTTTTAAATTGTTGATTTAGTATGTATATTATTGTTTTGATATGGCAGAAAGAAGGTAATATATTATACTAGGAATGAATCGAGCATGAAATTAGCGTTGAATGCTTTACGCGAGAAACAGGTTAGACTTAATGAGGTAGTCAAATATCTGGTGTACCTAAAGCAACACTTAAACGAAGATTTGATGACACAAACGTAATAGCAAAAGGCGAAAAGAAAAATATTTGGTCCAACAGGCGATAAATCCAGAATTAAAAGACAAGTTAGTACAATATATTATAGAAATAGAACGGTGTTTACATGGCATAACACCAAAAGATGTCTGAAGCTTGCTTTCTTACAGATACCTTGAAAGGACCAGTAAGCCATAATCACCTAAGTCGAATTATAGCAACTCAAAGGTCCAATCATAGTAACATTGGTCCAACGAAATGTATACGATTGATACAAGAAAAGTAGTTGGAATGGTTTTATTGTAGGCTGAAGATACTTAGGTACATTTAGTTAATATTGGAGCGCGACAGTATAGATCGTGCTAATTTAGAATTGGTACGTATCTCCCTTTTGCTAGATGATAGGTGAGTGGTGTGCGGGCGGGCATCGCGGCGCAGCCTGGCATCCTCCCCGCACCCCCGCGCAGTTCCGGTTTAGAGGCCACCACGCCGGTGGTGGCGTGAACATCTTCCGCGGCGTTGAAAGCTCACGCTTTCAAAGGGATCTCCGGATTATTGTCCACGGAAGTTCCTGAAGTTTGAGTAAGTAGGTTTTCAGGGCTTGGTTCATCTGATCTAGGTATTGGTAAAAGGCACAGCTTGTTTACAGCTCGCTTGATTGTGCCTTTGGCTGTGTAGATATCCGCTACTCGACACACTCCATCTCGTCCAAAATGACATTTTGTGACTCTGCCCATACGCCAATGCAGTGGCATCAGATTGTCTTCTTTTAGGACCACAAGGTCTCCAACTTGAACAGATGTACAGTCCTTTCTCCATTTTGTTCGATTCTGCAGCTCAGCCATAAACTCCTTTTGCCATCGCCCCCAGAAGTGCTGTCGGATCTGCTCAATGTGTTGGTATCTGTTTGGCCTGGTAGTGTTGATTGGTAGTGAAGGCACCGACATCAGCGGTCGACCGATTAGAAAATGCCCAGGAGTGAGAGGGTTGAGATCGGTTGGGTCTGATGAAGAGGGGTGAGAGTGGACGGGAATTGAGGATTGCTTCTACCTGTGCAAACAAAGTTGTTAGCTCTTCAAACGTAAGGGAAGCATTACCAGCTACGCGTTTGAGATGAAATTTTGCGGACTTTACCCCAGCCTCCCATATACCACCAAAATGGGGGGAGTAACTCGGGCAGAAAAAAAACCGTATCATTAGCGGCGAAGTCTGAAATTGATTGCTGGCTAGACCGTATAATTCTACCTAATTCGTTGTTGGCTCCTATAAAGTTCTTGCCATTGTCACAATAAATCGCATAAGGCTTACCTCGACGTGATACGAACCTGCGCAGGCATAATATGAACGCTTCAGTTGTGAGATCGCTCACAACTTCTAGATGTATGGCTTTTACAGAAAGACAGACAAGGACGCATAAATAGGCTTTTGTAATGCGGTTCCCTTTACCTTTTTTAGATGATATTAGAAATGGACCAGCAAAGTCGATTCCACAGCAAATATAGGGAAAGCTCTCATTAAATCTAGCGCTCGGTAAGTTTCCCATTATGGGCTGAATAGTCTTACCTCGCAAACGGGTACAGGTAACGCACTGTCTAGTAATAGGGCGGGCTAAATTTCTGCCACCTAGAGGCCAAAAGTATTCACGAAACGAAGACAATAGTAACTGTGGACCTGCATGAAATAAACGCAAGTGTTCATGTCTCATTAATAATTTAGTAAAATGATGTTTGGCATCTAATATAACTGGATGTTTCTTTTCATATTGAAATTGAGACTGGAGCAACCTGCCTCCAACTCTCGTGTTACCATTTGAATCCATGAATGGATTCAAAGGCAACAATCTGCTTTTGTGATGTAATTGACTTTGTTTTTGAATGTTTGAAATGTCTTTAGAAAATGACTCTTGCTGACTGCATTTTATTAAAACTGTTAATGATCGTTCTAGTTCTTCTGCTTTTAAAGGTCCGGTTAATTTAACGCTATTCTTTTTACAATTGTGTACAAAGCGTAATACGTGGGCATACGTTCGTTTTAATTTTAAATAGTTAGAATGGTTTTCAAATAAAATGAACGAATTCTCCACACTACGTAGGTCTTCGTCGATAGCGCATAGAGTTTTTACTTCAAATAGTTTATTTGATGCAGAAGTTTGAGGCTGAGTAGGCCATTCAGGAGTATTTTTCTTTAGGAACGATGTCCTTCCCACCAAAGTGAAGCTGACTGCAGATTCTGAGGATCAATACCCCTAGAAGATGAGTCTGCAGGATTTAGAGAAATGGGACCTGATTGTAGTGGCTATAACATCATCTTGACATTCAAGTGCTAACTGAAGAAGACATCTTGCACTCAAAAATGAAGCTGAGCTAATGCCGTAGGTAACTGTATTAAGCTGAAGGATTTTGATAGGCTCATCCATGTTATCTCTCCACAAAACAAGTTGTAGATGGCGCTGCGATTTATCTACAACAATTTGGCGGTACATTTTTTCGACTTCCGCGGTAAATACAAACTTAAAGATACGAAAGCGAATGAGGATGGAAAAAAGGTCACTCTGCACGGCAGGACCTACCGCCTGAATATCGTTTAAGGACTTGGACGAGCTAGATTTTGCAGAGCCGTCAAATACAACTCTAAGTTTGGTAGTTTCGTGCTGTTCCCGAACAACACAGTGATGTGGTAAGTAATACCCAAAGCTGGGTCTTTGCATTTCATTTAAATGACCTAGGGCGGCATATTCCTTTAAAAACTTTCTGTATTGTATTTTTAAATTAGGATTTTTATTTAATTTGTTTTCTAAACTTTAAAAACGTTTCATGGCCATAGTGAATGAGTTACCTAGCGCCTGTTCAGGTACTTCCTTTAGTGGCATCATGACTGAAAAGCGGCCATCAGGTAAGCGACGGAAATTTTTAACAAAATGGGTTTCACAAAATAGTTCCTCTGCAGAGTAGGCATTATTATCTAAAGGCAATTCTTCGACCTCCCAGAATTGTTTTATTGAATTGTGGATATTTTTAGTGACACTGATGATTCATCACTTTGCAAGAAGTTACAATGAATTTCACTGTCACAGTGTCTTTCTCCGGTAGGACCAGCTACTAGCCACCCTAGTAAACTGTCTTGCAGAATAGGCATATATTGACCTAAACTAATTTTATTGGATCCAATAATATCAAAGAAGTGATCGGCGCCCAAGAGCATAATATCTATTTCTGAAGGCTTATAAAATGCCGGGTCGGCTAAGGTTATGTTGTCCGGAATACCTAAACTCTCTATATTGATCTGTGCGTTGGGTAAGGTACCAGTCACCTTCGGGACTACAAAACAGTTTATGTTTCTGTTGAAAGAACCAATTCGAGACCTAAGTTTGAGTTGACAACGTTCAGTGATGGGACAGACCACGCCGTTTATGCCGGTTACATTAAGTGTGTTTACCTTCTTAGAATGGAGACCTAACTTCTCTTTCAGGTTCTTAGTGATAAAAGAAGATTGGCTTCCGGAATCCAGAAGAGCGCGAGCTTGGTAAGTAGTTTTAGTTTGTACGTTAATTAATTCTACTATTGCAGTACACAATAACACTTGGCCTGATGATACAGCCGATAAGCTAACTGGAGCAGCTGATGGTACAACACTAGTTTGGGTAAGTGTTTTATAATTCTTATGTAATATAGTATTGTGTTTTTTTTTACAGATGCGGCAGGAACCTTTTAGATTGCATTGTGCATTCGAGTGACCTCGTCGAAAACAATTAGTGCACAACTTGTGTTTAGAAACTTCACTAAGCTTGTCATCTATTTCCAAAGCCTTAAACTTAGCGCATTGATAAACGTGATGATCTTCACCGCATACCGGGCAATTTCTATTGACAGAAGACTGCGTAAAAGTAGCAAAAGATTTTGTGGATTTATTTTCTTTATAGTTAGTGCAAGAAGTCTTGTTATCAAAATTTCGACTTGAACTGGCAGTTTCTAAAACGTTGGCCCTACTTTCTAAAAAACCTTTAAATGCATCTATAGTAGGGAGCTGAGTTAACCTACCTTTATGCTCTTCCCATTTGCTACTAGTTTTTGGATCCAACTTTGCTGATACTAGATATATGACCAAAGGATCCCAACCATCAGTAGGAATGTCCAATGTATTGAGCGCACTCAAGTGTTTACAAACTTGATCACATAAATACCTTATAGCCTTAAAAGACTCCTTCTGAATATTATTTAGATTTACTAAAGCATTCAAATGATTATTGATTAAAATATTTTTATTATTGTATCTGTCGCATAATGCCTTCCACGCAAGTTCGTAATTATTTGAGGCAAACTCCAGGGATCTTATTACAACACTGGCACCAGACTGCAAGGAATTTCTTAAATAGTGAAATTTGCTAATAGGTGCAATCGCATCATTGTCGTGTATGAGCGTTTTGAAAGTGTCCCTGAATTCGAGCCATTTCGTATAAGAGCCGTCAAATATTGGCAAGTTAATCACAGGTAAGTTGACAGGGTTGGTTACGTTATGGTGACAACTTGATTTTACCGACACATCAGAACCATTACCTTGTTTATTCTTGGCCGAAAACAAATCAATCATTTCCTGCGCTAACGCAATTTGTGTATAAAACTCACTCTCAGTTACGTCGCGTTCTAATATTTGATCGTCTGCATTATCGCAAAGTTCTTCAATTTCTGTTTGTGTTCGGTCAAAACAAGACATTAATTCTTGTAATTGAATCAATCTTAACGTAATTTCTCTTATCTCTAAACTAGATGCTTTATAATAGTCAATATCACTGTATTTCTGAAAGTAATTTTTAAACACGGTTAGACGACTTCTAAACCCAGCACGTTTTCTTACTAAAGTCTTTAAATATTCCTTGGAGTCACCCTTACCTAAGTTAACATTTAATGACAGTATAGGACTTTTAGGTCTTGTTTTATCACCGCCCTCAGCCATTTTAATAAAATAATGAGCAAACAAACAATATTATCGTTACTAAAAGGGTATACAATATCCAGCAATCAGCAGTTCAAACTTCGCAGCTGTCGCTGAACGCGTCAACCGCACTGGTCGCGTCTGAGGGACTCGAAGGGGTCGCGCGGCTCGGGCCCGTTCGCTGCAGGCGGCCGAACCGAGCTAGAAACGCCGCGTCGGCACCGGGCTGCACACAAGGGCACCGCTACGGTTCGATCAGAAACGATCGAATATCCACTGGAATGTTTAGCAAATAATGTTGGAATAATGATGATAACTTTGATAAATACTCGCTATGTGTATGCAGTTATGTAGATACTATAAGTACCTTATAATAATGGAATAATATGACTGAAATCATTCGATAATGAAATGCGGTTATTCACAATGCTTGGTTGATAAAACAAAGTTTACTATAAATGATGTAGCAAATCGTGCGTCTCAGGCTATGTTCTATTAATAGAATAAGTGGGTAGGTTATGTTACCTATGTATAATAATGCACTTGAAACCACGGATGCTAAGCAAATGAATTAATATACTATTTTGGGTACGATATAATCATCACGTATCATTGTAATGATAGGGCAAGGCTAGCAATTATACTGATATAGGTAAGTAGGCACTTTATGTATGCATAATTAATTATAAAGATGCAATATATTTGTAAAATAATTGCAGTGCAGTGGAAAGATTTAACAAAATGTATAGTCGTGAAGGGAAGGTAAGTACGCAGTGTGCTAGATAATTACCTCCGATACGTAAGAAAAACAAGCATTTGCAAAGATAGAAACAGTTTGGAAAGTAGGTAAAATAGGTATAATAGGAACGGGCTTACTTCCTTTGTCGTGAAGACCTCCGAGCGATGTAATGATCCCTCCAAAGGCCACAATACATGACGGCAGCACAGTTCAAAAAAAAAAAAAAAACTTTGTATACGATTGATACAAGAAAAGTAGTTGGAATGGTATTATTGTAGGCTGAAGATACTTAGGTACATATAGTTAATATTGGAGCGCGACAGTATAGATCGTGCTAATTTAGAATTGGTACGTATCTCCCTTTTGCTAGATGATAGGTGAGTGGTGTGCGGGCGGGCATCGCGGACGCAGCCTGGCATCCTCCCCGCAACCCCGCGCAGTTGCGGTTTAGAGGCCACCACGCCGGTGGTGGCGTGAACAGCAACTATTGTAAAATGTGTTTTTTATATTTCATCCCAATATACTTGACGCAAAAATCTGAAATGATACCTAGCTGCTGTTACTTGACTAGGAGACCTATTAATTCAACTAATCCTTTTATTCCTAAACGTTACAGCTTCAGTTTTATGTCGTTTCAAATTTAAGTGATCCAATAGTAGCAACCTTACCCTACCATGATTCTAAAACTAGCTGATAACTTAGAGAATATTTTCAGGTAGTTTAAAAAGTTCTTTAAGGAATATTCGTTAGTTACATAAGTACGTACCTACGAAATGTAATTAAGGTCAAAACCAAACACAAACTATAATAGCGGCGGGCGTGGTTTTAAAAGTGTACCGTGCAGCGCTCTCAGATCGCCGCGTGGCTAGAGTCACTCGGTGGTACCGCGGGAAGTTCCAACTGGATTTATCAATGTTCTTCTGGGTTATTTCTGCAAAAATATTATAGTGTGTTGTAAATTTTTGGAGAAGCCATACGGATATGAACATTTCGGGAATAGCTTTCATAAACGATAAAAAGTAGTTCGGAACATTGTTAGTTTCTGTATGAAAATGCGGTTGGAATGACGGCGGTGACAACAAGACCTTGACGCGACCGTGTGCGTACTCCCAGCGGCAACATGTTGAAATACATGATTTGAGCTTAGCAGATATTTAGTGTATGAACTGGTGTAAATGTGTATGGTAGTTTTAAATTTGTGTGTCCAGCCATTCATAAGATACTTGCGAAAAACACTTAGCGGAACTTTTTCGTCAAAACGGCCGCACGAAGAAAAGAAGTATACCAATAATTAGAGTATACCGAGAGGTAAATGTGTGTGTTTAAATGAAATTTGTGTGTCGTAAGACTCTGAAGATATGCAAGATGCCGCTGGGGGAACGTTGGGCTGTTTGCTGGATATCCTAAACGGTTAAGCGCACAATTATGATTATTTTTACACAGGTCTATATGAATTTGTGTGTAATGTTTGTGAAAACAGAATCCGAAAAAACATTACAATTTAGACAAAATAAAAATTAAACAAAAAATTAGGTTTTTAGGTTCTAGTGCTTAAAGTAGATGTCTTCGAGATTAAATTTTCATGTCAATATGTACCCTTTAGTAGCTTACAATATCTTGCCAAGTCTCATTTGTATAATATGAGTAGTTAATGAGTTTCGTTGAAAAAACCATGCCTAAATTACGCCCGTTTTCGTCATTGGGTTTGACGAGTTTTACAAAGGTTCGCAAATCAAAAGGTATCACAACAATTAGTGCATTGATCCATTTATCTGCTCACTAAAGTTTAGCTCAAAACACTTAATAAATAAAGAGATAAAGTTAAAAAACCCACAAGATACGAAACTAGTGATAAGCCTACCAAGTTTGAATGGTAACAAAAAAGCGGCTGCACACTATAAAGTGCTAGTATTCCAAAATAAATAGAATTATATTGTTATGCGGCTGGTACATTTGCGTACACAATTATTCAACTAGTTTTTACTTATATTCCCGCTCAATAAATAAAAGGGTAGGTATGTAATATATTTTATTTATAATATATGTTATTTTTATTTGCGTGGGAATTAGCGTGAGGTTCTAGTGCTTAAAATAGATGTCTTCGAGACTAAATTTTCACGTCAATATGTGCCCTTTAGTAGCTTACAATATCTTGCCAAGTCTCATTTGTATAATATGAGTAATGTTATCTATACAGTATTTTAACTCGGCTCTGTCGTTGAAATAACTACCTACAGCCACGCTGTACTTAAATATGCGATAAGGCTACGCGCCTCCAGCGCCTTAATTACATTTGCCTACTTTGTGTTTCCATTTAGTTTTGTGATTGTCAATATACTTTTTTTATATATACAAATAAAATTCTTTGTGAAATTAACAGGAAGTGTTGTGTGTTAAGTAGGTATATCTAATTAAAAAAAACATGTTTATATTTGAATAAAAAATCAGTTTTAAATTTTGCGACCGAAAAATATTAATTTTAAAGTATAAAAAATCCGCATTATAATATATAGCTTATAACTACCTATTTCACTCATGTAAATCACTTTCCTTTACTCTATTAACTTTTTTTATTAATCGAGAGTTTTTTTTTCGGGGGATTAAAAGCAATACTTGTCCATTAAAATGACACACATTATGTACCGTCAACTATGTAGACTATAAAATAAGTTTACTTACTAGTAAGTAAAATTATTTTTATGGTATTACCTTTCAGTTTTCAGGTTATCTAAAAGTTATCTCTGGATGTGTTTTAGACGAATTCATGCAACCAAAAACAGCACAATATATCCTACTCGTCATATTAAATATGTAATATGTACGTTAACTTATTGTAATTGAAAGTATCACGCTTATTGTTAAAAAAGTAACACACCGTCCATTCGTCACTGCGGCACAGTCGCGACTGTCTGAGTCTGTCTGCGTACCGAGCGCAGACCGAGATCGAGGAGCGTAGGTATAGCTCGCGATTCGTCCGTTTATATGAAGTCGAAATACTGTATAGATAACATTACCGTGCCAATACACACATGTGTTTTTCAAATCATTACCAAAATTTGAATTATACACTGCATTTCAGTTTATTTACCTAATGATTTAATAGTACTTAGGTAGTAGCAAACAGCGGCGAAACGAGAACGAGCGAGAGCGCCCACGCGGTTGTCCCGCGGAAATCGCCCGTAGTGTCATTGGCCGTAATTCTATCTATTCAAATTAGGCATTTATTATTCTTTCACTTTCGCTCCCATGATTCTGCGATGAAAGAATAAAAGAGACCGCAAATAATCTTTTCCCGGAAACATAGAGAGCAGCACTGTGGTTTTTGTTTTGCACGGCCCTTGCATTTAGCTTTTGTTTTGGTGTATTAGTCATACCATACCTAAGTGGTCAGCTATTAACAACACTTCTGTGTGCATTTTACGTACTGGGTGTGTGCGCTTTTATGTCCCCTTTTGATCCCTATCGCTTGATTAATTATAACAGGGATTATGTTCTTACTTACCTACTGTGCTACTAATACTGTGGTGAAGAATATGTATTTGAAGCAGTGATAGCTCAGTGGCTTTGGCTATGGACTGCCGCGCAGCAGGTCCATGGTTCGAATCCCGCCGCTGGCTTGAGCTTCACCGCATGGTGGAAGGGCATTTTGTGAATGCCCGCCTGGCTAGCGACCACCCTCAAGTAGAAAATCTGTCGCCAAGCACCTAACGGTGTGTTCCGGCAGCTGTCCTTGAGCGCCAGAGTAATTCTAGGTTAAGCCTGTTAACACCTACGACCACATCATCACTTACCATCATGTGAGATTGTGATCAAAGGCTTACCTATCAGCAATAAAAAAAAAAAAAAAAAAAAACTTTTCCTACATATATAAATGATGAGCTAATTTCTAAACTTATGTGCGTACCTTCACATTTCTATAAAATAACTACGCTTCGTGTCGTTTGTCGTAGACTGCAATTAGTTGTTCAATGTTGATATTAGCGAATATTCAAATAATTATACATAGTTATGAACCTACGTACGTACATTAAGCTTAGAAATTTAATTAATACTTTTGACAACAAAAACTTAACTTCGATAGGTTGTTTCATAATTATTATTGGCAATAAGTATTGTGTACGCAAGTGTACCGAAGTATCTGTACAATGCTATAAAATTTGGAAGATCAGTAGTTAATATTGTGCGGCCGCTTTTTTGTTACCATTCAAACTTGGTCGGCTTATCACTAGTTTCGTATCTTGTGGGTTTTTTAACTTTATCTCTTTATTTATTAAGTATTTTGAGCTTAACTTTTGTGAGCAGATAAATGGATCAATGCACTAATTGTTGTGATACCTTTTGATTTGCGAACCTTTGTAAAACTCGTCAAACCCAATGGCGAAAACGGGCGTGATTTAGGCATGGTTTTTTCAACGAAACTCATTAACTACTCATATTATACAAATGAGGCTTGGCAAGATATTGTAAGCTACTAAAGGGTACATATTGACATGAAAATTTAATCTCGAAGACATCTACTTTAAGCACTAGAATCTAAAAACCTTATTTTTTGTTTAATTTTTTTGTCTAAATTGTAATGTTTTTTCGCATTCTGTTTTCACAAACATTACACACAAATTCATAGAGACCTGTGTAAAAATAATCATAATTGTGCGCTTAACCGTTTAGGATATCCAGCAAACAGCCCAACGTTCCCCCAGCGGCATCTTGCATATCTTCAGAGTCTTACGACACACAAATTTCATTTAAACACACACATTTACCTCTCGGTATACTCTAATTATTGGTATACTTCTTTTCTTCGTGCGGCCGTTTTGACGAAAAATTTCCGTCAAACGGAAAGTGTTTTTCGCAAGTGTCTTATGAATGGCTGGTGACACAAATTTAAAACTACCATACACATTTACACCAGTTCATACACTAAATATCTGCTAAGCTCAAATCATGTATTTCAACATGTTGCCGCTGGGAGTACGCAAACGACGCGACCAATCAGATGCGATCATTTCTAAGCGCCAAATCAATTAACCAATCCGATTGAATTTGGAAGCTTGTGCGTGTTTTGTTACTTGTGGAGTTGACGAGAATGACGAGTCCAAAATCAAAGCGGTCACTGTATGAGAGTTACACTTTACATATTTATTCGTAGGTTAGGTACATTAAATTTCACCCAAGTAGAACTTGGTTGACTACATATTGTGGGATACATAATCTATTTGGATTAGGAGGCCAATATAACTAGGTATTTACCTACATAACTTAAGTATGTAGGTAAATACCTACCGAGTACTATTGGGTAACTAGGTTCCGGCTGCGGATTCACCCGCCCGGAATAGTTATATCGCGCTCCCCCGATTCTACTCAATAAGACGGAATAAGGGTAGCCAGTGTATTATCCAGGTCCTAAAGAATCTGTGTCAAATTACATCAAAAGCTTCTGCGGTGAGTGGTAACAAACTAACACAAACACACAAACATTCGAATCTTTAGTATTCCCTAGTGTGCACTTGAAATAAAAAAGTAATCATGAATATAGCCTATTTTTTTTAGCAAACGAGTCCGAAAATTTTACCGCGTAATCGACATAAAGTCCGTTCCACACGAACTCTGTAGTTACATGTAGGCTCAGAGCAATTATTTGTTTGTCAGAGTCAGTTCATCATTCAGTTTAGTCTTTCACTACCTGCGCGAAAGATATTGCTTGTAACGAATCAATACAAAACTGCAACTTTTGAATTAGGGTAAGCAAAACAAAGATCGATTCGGAAAAAATGTTGTTGCTAAGTTGTCTCGTCATACGTTTGCCGACGTATCACTGTGAGCTCAAACCAATTGAACTCGTTTGGTCTCAAGTGAAGGGCTTTGCCTTTTGGTATAATTATTTTACTCTTTGGGCAGGATATAACAAGTTTTAAAATTTATGAAATCTGAGCTCTTTTGTTACGAGTAGCTAAAGTGGATAGATAAAAATGGTGCGGTCATGTCTCAATAATAACCAAGATAGATGCATGGTGTTAGGGAAGGCCCGCCTGGCTAGCTACCACCCTCAAGTAGAGAAAATCTTTCGGAAAGCACCTAATGGTGTGTTACTTGCGGCAGTGGTCCTTGAGAGCCAGTAATTCTAGGTTAGCCTGAACAACATCTTCGACCACATCATCACTTACCATCAGGTGAGATAGTGGTCAAAGAAAAACCTATCTAGCATAAAAAAAAATATTGAAACAAAAATGTACGGAGTCGACAATCATGTATAAAATATGTTAGAGCAATTTATTATTGACGTATCTGCAGAAAGTTCATCAGAAGTATTACAAAAATTGTAGAAGAATTATTTGATATATATGTTCTAGTGCATAATATATATACCATTATTGTTTTATATCAAGAACGCGAACAGTTTTTTTTTTACGAATGTACTTAGAATGAAATTTTAAATATTTAAATAATAACGTAATTTCATCTACAGTAAATTTTAGAAGTATTCAATATGAACGGGCCTTGACAATTTCAAAACAAGAACAAAGACATCGACCAATGATAACAATGACCCATCTCATTCTGTCAATATCGGAAATGTGCGAGACATACTCAGTAGGTACTCGTTTGTTAAAAAACACAGACTATAGCTATATAGTTAAAAAAATATATAGAAGATTCCACATTCTGGCACACAGACTTTTTTTCCCCACTTGAAAGTGGTACTTGCAGTAGTATTTTTACTACTTAAATGAACTAAATTGAATAACATAAATTTTAAGTTCTGATAAATAGGTATCATATTTATATAACTAGCAAAAAACTGACGCAATGATATTGTTTTGCTATGAATAAATATGAAAAGAAATTTAATTTAAGCTTAAAGACAACAGAACGCAGACTACCGCGAAGGGCGTGGTTTAAAAAGTGTACTCTGCGGCGCTATCAGTTCACAGTTTGGGCTTGAGTCATAGCCATCGGGTATAACCGAAGGAATTTTCAAATGAATTTATAATTGTTCCTACTGCGGTGTTAATTCTGCAAAAATACAATTTGTGTTGTAAAATATTGGAGAAGCCATACGGATATGAAAAATTCGGGAATGAGTTTCATAAAGGAGTAAATAACAATATTTTGAAAACCCATACTTGACTACCCTCGATAGTTTTATGCAGCAGTAGCGTGGGCCGGATAAAACTATCGAGGCTTCGCAAGCGTGTATAGCAAAAATTTAAAAAATCTATTATTTTTAAATATTCTATCGCCTACGTTCATCAGGAATAATGGTGAAAGAATTGTTCAAATCGGTCTAGTAGTTTTTGAGTTTATTCGTTACATACAAAAATAACAATTGAATCTTTCCTCTTTATATTATTAGTTTAGATGAAATTTATCAAAACGAATCTTTAATCTGTTAATTAAGTTTATAATTCCGCGCTGATTCTCCTTTTATATCAGGTGCCAATGGTAATCACTAAAAGCGTTAAAGTCAAGAAATAAAGAAAATCACCGTTGTTAAAAATAATGTAGTACTACTCGACTAGGAAATTTTAGATGAAGTTGAAATTCCCAAATCAGGTAGTACAACGTCAATGAGCCTTTACATTTGATATCCAGGTTTGAGGGGTTCTGATGAACCTACTAATTTCAAGAAGATCCCAGCTGAGGTTCCTGGTGGATGAATCATATTGGACCCCCCTGAAAAATAATAAGATATAATTTTTAGTTTTACAATTGTTTCCATATTATTAAAATTTGGGTTTGGAACTCATTTTTTTAATAGCATTGACCTTGACGGTCCGACAACAGGGTTCCATTTTACCCTTTGGATAAGGAACCTAAAAATTAAAAACAACTAACTCACCACCCACATCTTGAGAAATTCTTTAAGAAGTAATTTCTTTCACATTTCGTTTTCTTTGGCGTCGTAATTTTAACCTGAAAATGAAATGATGGTTAGTATTTATCTTCACAAAACCATTAAAGTATTTATTTTTTAAATCCTCAGAAAGAGCCTCTTGTGTAATCATAAACAATCAGAGTAGGTAAGTTGAAATCATCATGTCCGTAACTTTGCAGTATTTTTATTATCATGAATAGTATATGTATAAAACAATGAAATATATGGATACAATAGATGGTACATAACATTAATTTCTTACCATGGAATAGTAGGGTTTATTCACATTTCACACCACCAAAACTGCCACCACTGGTAGCCCTTGTTGTAAAATGTATCCTTAATTATATCCTCAGCATCTTATTGTCATTCAATTTGAAGGTCAATTAGCAGTATACATCATGTCATCTCCTGAAAATCATATTTCCATAAATTATAAACATCTACATGACTAGATATCATTAATTTGATATGACAAAGTAAAACCAAATACCAACCTTTAAAATTTTATGACGTGTGGATTGCTTATGTGAAGACTAAATGAAAGATAAAATGGGTTTAATTTTTTTATTAGGAATAAAAATATGTTTACGCCTCCTTCTTGGTATCTGTCTTGCCACCACGAATTCTTCCAGTTCTGCGGGCAGCAATGAGACCGACCTTGCGACCAGCAGAGGTTCCTCTCTTCACTGTCGAAGCCTTACCTGGAAATCAAATGCGATGTACATTAAAATCATTGCCTTTTATTGTAACTAACCTAACCTAACAATAGGCAGACAGGTAGAGGGCGCGGCCCACCTAATGGAAAGTGGTGACCGTCGCCTATGGACTTTCAACTCTCAGTAATTTTATGACGCCTTTTTAAACAACCCCATATCGTAACTTTGTAACCCAGAAAAAAGACCATTGGATGGCGGCGAGGATGTCGGTCTTATAAGCGTATGTCCAAGCCCATAGATGTGAGCAGTATTCCATATGCGCTATGACTTGCGCATTGTAAAGCGCAACCCGTTGCTGTGGAGTTAAATACTGCTTGAACCAGTTTAGCACTTTATTAGCTTTTGATGTGCACCTATTAATTTCATGCTAAATCTTATGAAATAAATTTGTATAAGATTAAATATGTAAGTAAACGTGAATATAAATGTAACTAACACCCTACTAGGTACCTACTGTGAAACTGATCTTAACTGATTACTTTTCAAAGAAGTTTATAGTGTAATTTGAACTGATAACTTTTCAAACAAGTTTATAGTGCAATTTTTAAATGCAAGTATCAATAAACTAAGTAAGATCATGTGTAACTAATAGAGTCAATAACTTTATCGCGGCACACTATGCCGTCAGCCACAGAACGCATCCAATGGGAAGATATAGATGGACTTATCTATTATCTATATGCTATTCTATTATCTCTCATCTAATATTCATAGGCAAGACCCTAGGTCAAATATTTACGTAGGGAGACATACTATTATATAAGCACAAGATAATACTTTAACAAATTTTCTACAATCATGCTTAGTTCAACTTTGAAAAATGCATTTTTTTATGTTATTGTGACATAACAAGCACAAGGCCCACCTGATGTAAAGCAGACTAATCTCTGCCTATAACAGATGCATTTCGTCACAAGTTAGGAATTGCACTGCGCCCATCACCCTGAGATAATATAGTTGATAAGTCTCATGTGCCTGCAATTTTACTGGTTCTCAAGGATTGCTGCCGGAACACACTGGAGCGTAGCCAAGTGAGCAATTGCAAAATGCCTTTCCACCATACAGTGAAGCTCAAGCCGGCAGTGGGGATTGAAAACTTATTTGGGAATTAATGAAATCTAACTTCGGTATTTATTATTTTATGACATTAACACAAATAGTTTTAATTAAATCACATAAATCTTCCAGTGCGAAATCATTTACGGCGACGCAAGCATTTACATACATACTCTACTAGCCGAACCAGCGCGGCGGAACACATGCTTTGCGGGCAAAAGGTAGTCTCCACCTTTCTTCATACCGCAATGCACTGTTGCTCTATCGGGTGGGCGAGTCGACTCAGTATTGGTATTTAGTACATAATTATACGATAAGAGCCCCTTCTTTACTAGGCGACATTTGTCTCGCGATTTTGTCGGCAGAAAGGAAATCAATTAAATTTAAAGGAATGAGTAAAAGTTTTACTCACCAATATGTTGATGGTTACCACCACCGTGAGGATGCTCCACAGGGTTCATGGCAACACCTCGTACGTACGGCCAGCAGTTACGCTTCACCTTGTACTTGTGGTATGCACGTCCAGCCTTTAGGATGGGCTTGTCGATACGACCGCCGCCAGCAACGATACCTGAAATGTAGTTATTGGTATAATATTTCTTAAGATATAATCATTGATATTTCTAGAATCGAATTGCAATCTTCAGAAAGAGCCTCTTGTGTAATCATAGATGATCAGAGTAGGTAAGTAGAAAACATCATGTCGAAATACTTCTTATTGTAATGTATTATTTTCTTATATTTCATAAGTATTCAAACATTTTTTAATGAGCATAAAGAAATCTTAGCAGAATTCAGTTTTCACTCAGCTATGCAGTTTTATACAACAAAAAAATTACTCACCAACCATGCCTCTGTTACTTGAAGGTAAGACTTTCTTTGCTCCAGATGAGAGCTTGACCCTGGTACGCTTTGCATCAGGGTTGTGGCCGATGACTGTGGCAAAGTTGCCAGATGCACGTGCAAGCCGGCCTCGGTCACCCATCTTCTCTTCTAGGTTGCACACAATGGTACCCTCAGGCATAGCACCCACAGGCATAACATTACCTGAAAATTATGTTGTTTTTTGATTTGTGGTTTCATTTATTACCAGTGCATAGGGTTGGTCACAGACTGTACACAGAGAATATCCGAAGTGCCCTAAATTTAAATGACAAATCTTTAATATTTAACATAAAAACTATGGATGCATCTGAACAATGAATTAATTTGTAAGATAGTAATTTATTTCTTAGTATTATTGTTTTATTTGCATAAATATGAATTTTATAGTGGTTTTCTATGTGAGCAATTGTTTCAAACATATGATAGTTGTTTCACATGGCTTGAACAAAACTACGAAATGAATTTAAGTTAAGAAAAATGTATGTGACAATCTGAATTAAAAAGAAAAATCGGGCCAATTAATCAAATATTGATTTTTTGGATGTTGATTCGATATCCCTACGCGAGACTAAAGCGGACGCGAAAACACACTGAATAAAGCGTTGGGTTACCCAGAGTATATTTCGTTGATTCGTTTGCAACGAAATAGACAAAATAGCAACGCGAATTTACATTAGATTTTTGATGCGCGAAATTCGATTGGCATCGACATATACAATAAAAGTAACGCCGATGTGCATATTGGAGTCGGTGTCAGATGGACCCCTAATAAAAACCGTTATTGTGGCTTAAAACAAAATATTTACAATCGAATTGTAGTATGCCTATAAAGATCAATTTTATACAATACATTATAATATGTTTAATAAATTGCATCCTGTTATAGTGACCGAAATTATTCCTAACACTTTTGGCAGTGTTCGGGAGAGTCACATGATACGCGACAACATTCAGTGAGTGCATAGCTTTTTTATTTTGGGTTTCAGTGGGCAATTGATAGTTGAAGGTCAAGTATTCTTCATTAGTGAATTGTGAAAAAAAAAAATCTAGTTTGATTTATCTCCATTTGTTTTTCTCTACACTCCAGCCACGGTAATATTATCTATACAGTATTTTAACTCAGCTCTGTCCTTGAAATAACTACCTACAGCCACGCTGTACGTAAACATGCGATAGGGTTACCCGCCTCCAGCATTTTAATGACATTTGCCTACTTTGTGTTTCCATTTAGTTTTGTGAATGTAAATATACTTTTTTTTATATAAACAAATATTTTTTTTGTGAAATGAACAGGATGTGTTCACTATAAATGTGTTGTTTTTTGACTAGTAGGTAGATTTAATGAAAAGAACCATGTTTCTAATTGAATAAAAAATCGATCTTAATAATTTGCAACCAAAAAATATTTGTGAGACGTACAAAATGCTTTATCATTAAATTTTAAAGGATAAAAAATGCTTATTTCACTTGTGTCAATCACTTTCCTTTACTCTTTTTTTTTATACACGAGATTTTTTTTTCAGGGTATAAAAGGAAATACTTGTCCATTAAAAAGACACACATTACGTACAGTCAACTATATAGACCATACAATAGTTTTACTACTAGTCAGTAAAATTATTTTATAGTAATATCTTTCAGTTTCCAGGTTAATCTAAGAAAAGGTTATCTCTGGTTGCATTTTTCCCGAATTCATGCAACCAAAATAAGCACAATATATCCTACTCGTCATATTAAATATGTAAATATGTACTTGAAAAAATGGCATGGTTATTGTAAAAAAACAACAACTCATTCGCTCACAGGCTAATCAGGCTTTACAGACATCTACAAGAATATGATGTTTATGAGTAATCCTGTTCAGCTCTTGAAATAACTAGAAACCCATCTTACCATAATATTTTCTTGGTCCTTTATTATTTTTTTCATTTTTGATATTTTTTTCATTCCTGATGTTTGTTTCATTATACTTTTGCTGACCAATAAGTGACTGACTTTCTATTTGGGGTGTAACATGCTGTGCATCAAACATACTAAAGATTGCATTAAACTAAAAAATTACTCACCAACTTCAAGTGTGGCCTTCTTTCCGCAGTAAACAAATTGTCCAGTATAGAGACCCTCAGGTGCAATGAAAAGCTCCTTGCGTGTCTTGAACTTATATGGATCACGGAAGTGTACCACAGCCAAGGGAGCACCTCTGCCAGGGTCATGGATGATGTCCTAAATATAATAATATGTAGTAATTCAGTTGAACTTATGATTCACTAGTTAACAAATAATAATCAGAAACTAAGTTAATGTCAATAAGTTAATAACATCAATAAATAATATATATAAGGAAGCTAAATAAATGGAGCCAGAAAATAATGCATACTTTTAACATATCATCAGAGTTATTAGAAAAATGCTAACAATCTGTTAAGGACTACTTCCTTTCAAAATTGGCTACAAATAAGTCCACAAAATTAAGTCGGCACCTACCAATGCTGTTTGAGGGTAATTAAAAAAATATATTTGGAAACATAAATTTACAAATTATTGGAGTACAAAATGTTTTGCCCCTGGCGGGAATTGAAACCGCGTCCTTCCGATTTCTCGCCAGATATTCATATATCAATCGGATCAAGACACCATAATCAAACCATTATAGAGAATATAGATATAGAGATTGTATCACTTTGAAACAATATAATAGAACAGTGGCAGCCCACAAACCTCTAGTCTATTTCTTGCTCCACAATTGCACTCGCCATACTGACGAACACTCAACTAATTTCTTCGATAAGTTACTGCATTTCAGTGATTTATTAGTCCACTAGATAGTGACTGATTACTAGTGATATTTTGTGTGTTTGTGGTAAAACAATTTGAAAGTGCGTTAGCGAAACCAACAAGCTCACAATGGCCATAGCTACTTTTTTTGATTGGCAATGGCCAATCTTTCTGGCTCCTTTGTCCTTTGAATCCGTATATTTTACTGTAATTATTTTGCATGTAATTAATTCCATTTATTATTACACTAGTATTTATTTATGTATATGTTGTAGATTCTGTCTTACACATTGTTTTAGCATAGTAAATGCATATATTTTAGAAAATAATACTTGCTCATGGTCAGACATCAATTTGTGTGCTCCAATTATCTAAATTCTAATAAGTAGTATCACCTCAACATTTCATCATACATGCCATTGCATTTTATAGGTAATTTATTTTGTGACTATAATTTTAATAAGCTTTTGTTACACCATGAGTATAACAATTTATGTTTCAAGCATATATTTATATACACAGATTTATCATATTTTTGGTATAAGATAGCAAATAGTTTTGAAAGCGACAGGATAAACATATTGTATCATCAGGGTTATAGTAAAAATGCTACCACTTTTAAAGAATTTTTTTAGAGAAAAGCAGAGGAAGAACATGTCCTGCCCCAAGGGTACACTCTCAACTGTGTTCGTTTACCTCATGGTTCAAATTTTACCTTTCGTTGTAATTTTGTAAGCTTTTGGTTTTGCTCAAGCTTTTGCTTGTTTATTCACTGGAATTTCTTAGGTGTATACTTTGCACGGAATCATATTCAACACGCCTTTTTTTTATAGTTAAACAGGCCTCCTCTGCTTTTTCATCACTAGGGACAACTTTAGGTATCATCTCTTGACATATTTTGTCTGACAAAGGTGAAATTATGTATTTGAAGGTTAGAATCAAACCGTACCTTCACAACACCTTTAATGTATCCATGACGTTCTGCATAGTCCAAGGAACGTAGTTTAGGAGCTCCTTTCCTCTTCTTTGTATGTGAAACGAACACTGAACCGGCACCTTTACGCTGCGCACGTATCACACGACCCATGGTTACGTCTCGTCACTGCAATCAGTAACATCAGTATTAACTAAAATATAATTTCAACGTGAACAGTAGTATTATGGTTGACGTTATCTAATTGTTTCTATTGAAAAAAATATGAAATCCACGAAGATTTAATACGATGAAAGTTTAAAGTCATAGAAAATCACATACACCTTCGAGACGGTCACTTTTGAAAGAACAAGTGCCAGAGAACAATCAATGTTGCGGGTTGTCTGTCAATGGCATAATTGACAATTGACATTGACAACCACATACTGATCCGCATTCCACACCCGATACCGCACCTTATGATCCGAGGAGAACTAGGAGGAAGAATATCTTCCTCCTAGGAGGAGAATAATGCCCGGGCTTGATCCAGCAAATAAGCCGATTCCACGAATTCGATTATTTTTGGCTAAGATTCCATTTAAACCTCAATCACACATTCATAAAATAATTTAAGCCAGATCAAAATTATATCAGTGTACTCTTTACATGAATCCCAAGTCATAGCGGCATTAGAGGTAATGAAAATGCTTATCGTTTAGCAAATGAAGCTGTTAGTTCCGGAGACATTTTTCCATTTGTAATTTATTTCCATGATTTATTTAACATCTTTACCAAATGTAGGAAAAATAAATTAATAATTAAATTAAATTACTAAAGGAATTCTGGAGCAGAAATTGGGCCAGCAGTGCTCAATGTACTATAGGAAAGCACTTTTATCAAATACAACCAAATATAATGACTATTTTGTAGATTTTAACGATTGTTTTGTCAGGTTTAAATACAATTATTGTTTTGGTCTATTTTAAATATCTTTAAAGGAATAGTAAGTATGGGCATATGCTTAACATAGTATTAAACTGTATTTATGAACTATCATGTAAGTAAAGACTAAAAAACCTTCCGGTTTGGCTGCTTTGAAATTTTCCTTTTTACATCTTTTGATTTTGTTATTTAGGAAAATAACAATAATAAATATATTTTCACTGGTTGGAAAACGTCTTAGAAGGTACTTAAGAAAAACGTCACGGGGCGTCGAGGGATGAAAAGCTTGAGCAGCGTGAACTGTTGCAGCCCACCTTGGGGTGCGTTTAGGCGAGTAGAATAAATTTTCACCAGACGAAAATTTCGCCGTTGCGGTCCCCCTAAACGGTGTCATACACTACGGTTTAAATCACGCAAACGCTGCTGTCACTGCATACATTACAAAAGCTTGGTTCATAACTGAAATACGAGAATATGACCTGTTTGTGCGCAAACGATGTGAACCGATATATAGCCGCGCTTATAACATCTGCTAACTGTCAATTTGCTTTTTGGCAATTGAGCCAAAATAACCTTTACGTCGATTATTGATAATATAAGTATTGCATTTCGAGGCATTCTTTTGTGAACAGATGTTTGTACGATCAACATTCTAACCACAACAATAAAAATCTCCTCATCTAACTGTCAAGATTTGAGTTTGACGTTTGTGCATACATGCACTACCACTTCTCTTACTGTGGTTCAAGTCACGCAAATATGCGCTATTTGCACTGTATGCACGCAAACGGTCGGTTCATAACTTGTAAACAGTCACCACGATAGCGTAAGGACGTCATCTATGACGTCACCTCCGGCCGCAAACAACGCTCACAGAAAAGTGGTAGTGCAATGTATGCACAAACGTCAAACTCAAATCTTGACAGATAGATGAGGAGATTTTTGTTGTTGTGGTTAGAATGTTGAACGTACAAATATCTGTTCACAAAAGAATGCCTTGAAATGCAATACTTCTATTATCAATAATTAGATTTTGGGTCAATTGCGAAAAAGCAAATTGACAGTTAGTAGATGTTATTAGCGCGGCTACATATCGGTTCACATCGTTTGCGCGCAAACAATGCATATTCTCGTATTTCAGTTACGAATCAAGCTTTTGCAATGTATGCAGTGACAGCAGTGTTTGCGTGATTTAAACCGTAGTGTCTGTGAGCGTTGTTTGCGGCCGGAGATGACGTCAAAGATGACGTCATTATGGTATCGCGGTGTCCGTTTAGCAAGTTATGAACCGACCGTTTGCGTGCACACAGTGCAAATAGCGCATATTTGCGTGACTTGAACCACAGGGATAGTCGTTCGTCAATTATTGTTGTCAGATTTACTTGACATTTCGCAACGAAGTTTTTGTAATTCTATAAATATTGAAAAAAAATTAAAATTTCCTGGATACATTATTGTTCTCTAATCCCGCGATAAAGTAGAAAAGAATTTAAACCAAAACCAATAGAAAACAATTCAACAAGAATACAGAACAACTTGTCTTGTTATATAGTATGTCTTCCCGCCCTTCCGTAATCTTTGGTGTTATGATTGAAGTGGCATGTCATATATTCGCGACCTCAAAAGGTCGCTAAAATTTAATCTTCTTAGCGAAGATTTTGCCTTAAGGAGGCGGTAAACTGTGTTTGACGTTTATCTAGATTAAATCTTATCCTGGCTAAGTCGCCTAAACGCACCCCTGTACACATGCGTAGACAGTCTAGGGGTGCGTTCTTATTTGTCGTCCGACGACGTCCGACGATGCCCCGAGCGTTTTTATATGCCCGGAGCGATCGTCCGATGATCTTCCGGAGCGTTCTTATATATCGCTCGACGACGCACCGGTCGCCCCACGAAATCGGAGGATAAATATCGCCCTGACGTTTTATTTGACAGTTGGGACTTGATTTTTCTTTGTTTTAAGTTACTTTTTGTTTACGTAGACTTCTGTTTACAAAATTGTATTATTATTATTGTTATATTTTGTATGTTTGTTTTAGTTGTGTGTCGTGGAAAAGTACATAATTGTAAATACATTTCTTCCGAGTCAGTGAAACATTTTAAGTAGTGTTCTTGATACAGATATGATACAGAGCCGTTCTTAAAAGGCGGACTACGAGCGTCGCTCTGCTTGGAGCGATCATCCGTCGTCGGACGACATATAAGAACGCACCCTAGGGGTTAAAGTTATACAGCAATTTTGAACACCTTCTTCATCTTCTTCTTCATAAATTAGACTTACCTCTTTCTCACTGGGCCGCGTTCCGAGGGTCAGAGTGCGTTGTTTGGTTGCTTTTACTTACTCGAAGGTTCCGAACGACCGGTTGTTTTATAACCTCAAAAATCGTTTATGGCGGGGAATTTTGCAACATTTATAGACTTTTTATGATGTTTGAAAAGCAATAACTACCGTTATCTGCAAAATATAATATATTGCCTATAATTCTCTCATCAAGGAATGTCAAAATCATGTCAGTTAAAGATTCAAAATTTTATCGACCTCTTTTGATAGTTAAAAAGTTGCGCTCTACTCGAAGGTCCTGAACGACGTTAGAGTAAAAAGTTGCACTCCGAGTGCACTCCGAGTGCGCTCTAACCGAGGTTCGGAACGCGCTCCTGTGCATGTATTGTATATGAAGGGTACGCAGAATCTACGACACAAGATTTTCTTAGTGTAGGATCTGCAAGAAAACACTGTGACTATCTATGATTATTACTGAATGCCATATTAGCTTAAATTGGATTTGTTCATAATATGCAACTAAATACATATATGAACTTCATATATGTATTTAGTTGCATATTTGTATGATTATTTTACTGAATAAAAATTATTATTATGATATTATTATATACATTTTATTTTGGACACTGACATGTATGATTTGCTTGACACTGATGACATACTAATACTGACACTCATTAGTATATATTCTATTTGATCTATGCTCATTACGAGAAAACAGAAAACAAGACGGAAAGTAAAAACTTTCAAAAGTGCTTACATATTTAATAGTACATAGGTTTTAGGAACATTTTGTTACATATTAATTTTTAGTAGCGTTTGTTGTTGTTGTGTAGCTAAAGTCTAAATTGTAAAATTTATGCCGTGTCTCACATTATAATAACAAATGTAGTTATATATTATCAAATAGGTACATATTTACCACACAACACAAATCTTGGGTCACGTTGTTGACTTGTGCTTTTGGTCACGTTGCATGCGGCGTGGACGGCACAGTTGACGGCTCTATTCTGACATTTCAAGTATATTCCTCATTGTGTTGTTACTTAGATTGTTTGATGTGCTGTGCAGTGTACCACTGAGTTTACTTTACCCACCCCTCTGATAGTCTTACTTATCGTTGCCTATGTTCGATAAAGTGTTTCTACTGTTTTATGACTAATAGTAATATTTGAAAATAATATGTGCTGTTATAAAAATAGGGAGGCTTAACATTACAATTTGTACTGTTGGAAGGTGCAAAGTGTATCAAAGTAATTGTACTCAAATTAAGTTTTGGATTCTTTATAATACTTGAAGAGGAATATGAAACTGAAGGTATGTAGTTTAATTAATATGAGAAATGATTTATTTCAAAATATAGAAAATACCTACTGTAGATTTTGTTCATATCAACACTGGAGGGACTACTATAATTCTGTTGCATATATTTTACTTGCTTATTATTCTATGAAGTAGTGTGACAAATATAACGCCATAGCATACTGGTAGTTTTAAAAAACTCACAGCCAGAGGCAAACTGACATATCTTTTATTGCACTCATATGCCTATAGAACTACTGTCAGTAGGGCTTTACTTTAACGCCAATCTATTATAAAGGAGGCAGGAAGGTCAGTATAGGCTTTTATAGTTCACACAGTATAAAAAGGAATCCATAGCATTGCAGAGGAAGAGGCTAGAGGGGCCTGGGACTTGCAACCCAGGGAGTAGGGTTAAAGGGCCCCTTTACAATGCATCAATGATCCCCTTCACCACTCGAGCCTACTCCCCTACCTAACCAAATTTGACTTGACTTTGAATTGACTCTGTCGGTAAAGACATATTCTATATATTTGGAAAATATAATTAACACACCTAATCACTCAATAGGTCTAGATGTCACCCCTAAGAATTTATAATATTTTCAACTCTATTCTGTGGGTGACAAGAATGCGACAACTGGTGTAAATATTGATTGATTCATTATATTTTTCATTACAATTACTGTATCAGTATAGATGGATTCATTATATTTACAAAATAAAATTATAATAGACTATGTTGGTAAAGTAATAATCTATATTGCCTCTGTAAGTAAGACCCACACCACTAGTTTTTACCTCTGTACACTATCAAAATGTTATGTAATTTCTAGTAACAGGTTGGTAGGTAGTGCCCGGTGGGGTGCTGGGTTGGAATTGCACCTCCCCATATCATGCCGTGGGTGTCGTAAGAGTTGACTAAGGGAAAAATACTGAAAGGTGGGCAGCAGTGCCTTCTAAGAAACTGTCATCTTACACTGCAATCCCCAAGCTACCTGCCAAGCCAGGGGAGCCTGTGTTTAGCAGTAGATGATCTGGCTGATACAGAGGTACCTAATATAAATAATAGGTGAAGATTTTAAAAATATGTTTTTGCCACCAACACACAGTACAACAACTACAACATAATGATGTAGGCACTCATATAATTGTCTTTTGTAATAAGTTTCGTGTTAGGCAATGCATTGTTGCCCAGTGGTTGATGTGCAATAGCTTCCTACTCACAGTGACATGGGTGGTGGTATGCTGCTCATTAGGTGCATTTTTTCACTTTGTAAGATATGGAACAGTCCTTACATTCTTAAAGCTAAGTACTAATTGCTACATAATATTTTTAATTATTTTTGTAACAGTTTCAAAACCCTGTTATAAAATATTTATTTACTAGCTGTACCCGCGACTTCGTTCGCGATTGCCGTACCTGCACACTAATTATTCACATTTGTGCACTGTTTATCTCATATTAAGCAACACTGTGGTCTGCGGTGAAGCACTCTTATAGTAAACCATAGCTCAGAATGGAGCTTTCTACTTTGGATTTCAAAACTCCCGGGTTGTATTTTCCAGAAGACAGTAGTTAAGTAACTCAGAGAGTTCTTTCCCGGTTCGCACAATAAATGTTGAAGCAAAGTACCTTGTGCGTTTCTTTAGAATTTCGATTTTAAAACGGCTGTTTGTTTGACGGTAGATAGTTTTTTTTTTATTTCTCATTTTCGGAAAGTATTGTTTGTTTGATCTGAGTAGCGGGTGGGAGACGCTCTTTCCCACCTAAGGCCGGGAAAAACATTGGTGTAAACAAAGTTATATGTCTAAGATTTTTCGTTGTAAATTATTCTGTTGTTGTAAAACAATTAATAACGGTAAAAAATATAAGGTAAAAAGTGTAGGTTAAAAAAAAATTAAAACTTTCCCTAAATTTCATTGTTCTAACTCCTAGTGTACCTTTGTATCTTCTACTCATGTTTATTATTTTTAGTAAATATTTAGAAAAACTACATTTTTTTTACCCTCCTCATATTTTAAATGAAAAGTAGTGTTTAACACGGATGTAAGTCATCGATTCCTACTTGGACTATAGCCGCATTAATTTTAAAAATATACTGATCATGTTATTAAAATCAAAATAAATAATATAAAAAAACATAAGTACTATATTTATATCGTTATTCCTTATATTAGTAGTGAAAAGCAGAGAGATTCTTATTCGGGCTATAGCCGCCCGAAAATATTCCAAACAAAATTTTACGTAAAATTTCACAAATAGTTCAAACCTCTCAATAAATTTTTAGTAAGTATGTTATTTTATCAATGAATAATTTTTAGAAAAGCTACTTTATTTACTTTCTTTAAATTCGATATGAAAAGTAGAGAGCTGACCGTGGGTGAAAGTTACCAATTCCTTTCGACCCTTGTATAACAATCTTCTAAAGTTGTGCACTTCCAACTTTAAACGGATTAAATCACGTATATTTAAATACGTAATGATAAATATACGCGATTTAAACCGTTTAAAGTTGTTTAATTACTAAGTGTAACAATCGCGAAAACCTAAGACAACATTGTGCACTTTCATTGCGCAGTCTCCGAAATGTATCCGTCAAAAGAAAGATATGTAGTTTAAAAAACTGATTGTGGTGAATGTACCACATTTTAGAGTTTTATCGTAGCAAGCTTGCAAAACTAAATAAGGGTGCCGTGCTGCCCGTGGGGTGCCGGTCTGTCCGTGGGGTGTCAGGCTTCCCGTGGGGTTCCGGGCTGCCTGTGGGCTTAAGATGAGCCGTACGTTCAAGGATTTTTCAACGTTCCGCGCTCCAAGTTATTTAAAACGAAATATTTAGTTTGTGATATCTGTAATTTCTGAACTGCAAAACTGAGGACTTTGAAATATTTACGGGAAAATAATTAAATAACCACTATTGTATCAAAAAAAGAATTATTGAAATCGGACAACGCGTTAATAAATTACAACTAAATGTACATTTTGACTTTATCCCCTTTCCCAAGAGAACCGTACTGAATTTCGGGATAAAAGTATCGTATGTCCTTCTTCGTAGTATGAACTCGAATTGTGCTAAGTTTCATTCAAATCCATTCAGTAGTTTTGGAGTGATGCGAGGCCGTGATACAGACAGACAGCCAGAAAAAAAAAACAGTTTTTGCATCAGATTGCTCTCAAAACATATTTTCAAAATATCTGCAATGTACAGAATTGGACCTATTACAGTTTTGTTATAAGTATAAATAGATAAATTTAAGCGTCTTACCCTTCGCGCTTCCCTACCCGGCTTCTGCAACCTGTTATAGGTATAGATTAGACTGATTAGAGCATTGCATGTTATGAAAAATATACGTAGGGAAGTTGTGCTTATCGTAATAAAAAAAACTGTGTTTCATCGTTTGAAAAATCAGTCCTTTGGAGAGGTCCGACTACAGACCTATCTATTATACCTATACGATAAAGTGCAAACGCCAGCTTAAGATGAGCCGTACGTTCAAAGGTTCCTGTACATTCGGGGTGTCAAGTTATTTGGAACGTAATATTTAGGTTGTGATGTCTGTAATTTCTGAACTTCTAATCCGATGACTTTGAAATATTTACGTGATAATTTTAAAGCACCACTATTCTAATTAAAAAAATCGGCCAAGTGCGAGTCGGACTCGCGCACGAAGGGTTCCGTACCATTAGCTATACAACATTAGACTTCATATTTTAACCTTTTTAGGGTTCCTTACCCAAAGGGTAATAGCGGGACCCTATTACTAAGACTTCGCTGTCCGTCCGTCCGTCCGTCCATCCGCCTGTCACCAGGCTGTATCTCAAGAACGGTGATAGCTAGACAGTTGAAATTTTTATAGCCGTTAGAACAACAAATACTAACAATAAAATAAATATTTAAGGTACCATACAACAACCTTGATTTTTTTACCGTTTCTTGCTCAATACTGTGACTGGTACACGCTTTAACTATTCACAGAATATTTAGTTTTATGTTTTCTTTAAATATAATTAATTAAGTTAGAATAAATAATTAAGGGGGCACCCATGCAATAAAATTTCAGATAATGGTACGGAACCCTTCGTGCGCGAGTCCCATTCGCATTTGGTCGGTTTTTTTGTTTTAACGTGCGCGAGTCCGACTCGCACTTGGCCAAATTTTTGTATTTTTTGTTATAGCGGCAACATAAATACATCATCTTTGAAAATTTCAACTGTCTAGCTATCACCGTTCTTGAGATACAGCCTGGTGATAGACGGACGGACGGATGGATGGACGGACAGCGAAATCTCAGTAATAGGGTCGCGTTTTTACGCTTTGGGTACGGAACCCTGAAAAGAACGTATGAAATCAGTATCAGCTTCAGATTGCTCTCAAAACATATTTTCAAAATATCTGCAATGTACAGAATTGGACCTGTTACAGTTTTATTATGAGTATAAATAGATAAATGTAAGCGTCTTACCCCTCGCGCTTCCCTACCTGCCTTCTGCAACCTGTTATAGGTATAGATTAGACTGATTAGAGCATTGCATGTTATGAAAAATATACGTAGGGAAGTTGTGCTTATCGTAACAAAAAAAACTGTGTTTTATCGTTTGAAAAATCAGTCTTTTGGAGAGGTCCGACTACAGACCTATCTATTATACCTATACGATAAAGTGCAAATGCCAGCTTAAGATGAGCCGTACGTTCAAAGGTTCCTGTACATTCGGGGTGTCAAGTTATTTGGAACGTAATATTCAGGTTGTGATGTCTGTTATTTCTGAACTTCAAAACCGATGACTTTGAAATATTTACGGGATAAATTTTAAAGTACCACTATTCTAACAAAAATATCGGCCAAGTGCGAGTCAGACTCGCGCACGACGGGTTCCGTACCATTAGCTATACATCGTTAGACTTCATATTTTAACCTTTTTTTGTTTTAACGTGATCGAGTCCAACTCGCACTTGGCTAACTTTTTGTATTTGTTGTTATAGCGGCAACAGAAATACATCATCTGTGAAAATTTCAACTGTCTAGCTATCACCGTTCTTGAGATACAGTCTGGTGACAGACGGACGGACGGACAGACGGACAGCGGGACAGACCGTTTTAACCCTTTGGGTACGGAACCCTAAAAAGAACGTCTGAAATCGGACTACGCGTTAATAAATTACAACTAAGTGTATATTTTGACTTTAATCCCCTCTCCCAAGGGAACCATGCTGAATTTCGGGATAAAAAGCTAAATTATCCTACCTTGTAGTATGAACTCCAATCATGCTAAGTTTCATTGAAATCCATTCAGTAGTTTTGGAGTGATACGCGGCCGGGATACAGACAGACAGACAGACAGACAAAAATTAAAAAAAATATAGTTTCGGCATCAGTATCAGCTACAGAGTACTGTACATTTTTTTTTTCAAAATATCTGCCATGTACAGAATTGGACCTGTTACAGTTTTATTATAAGTATAGATTTATTTATTGTGTAATAGGCGAGCAGTGTGAAGCTGATATGCCTATATCATGTTGTGTTGAATATTTTTTTGTTCTTTATTTCACTAATATTGTCATAGGTTTGCAAGAGATAGTTGCTTTTTATTATATATATTACAGCAGTCTGATCAATTATTCGTATATTGTTCGAATGCAAGACGTTTTGGGTGCTTTCCCCCATTTTACTAAATTACTTTGATCCGGGTAGGTCATCTGGGAGGCGTTAAGATAGAATTTTAATATGGCATGTTACCATCATGTATCAAGGTGCGCAACTTTAGCGCCAGGAGGATACAAGTTCACTTATGGCTAGCAATTCGCTTTGCATCTTTAAGCTCAATGCATGCACTTTAAAGGTTACATTTTCGTGTTGTTGTAGAAAATATTTGTAATCTTATTTTATTGTTGTAGGGTGATTCAGCCCTTTCACTGACTGCTACTACTTCACAACCATTTTCATGAAAAAAAAATAGAAATAGCTGTATTTTAGCCAGCACAGCAATCATGTTTTCTTTGAAGAGCAGGTCTCTTACCCTCAGGTTCAATTAGGGCTACCCAATTACTATCAATGTGATTCTGTGAGCCGAAAAATCTAGTTTAGATTTCGAAGTAAAAAATTAGCAAATAGGAAACTTTAAATGATATGTAAAACATGTTTTAGTAAAGTTTGTAGATAGATTTTGTTTGAAGTGTCAGAATATGATTATGATATTAATGACATGACTGCTATATCATTCTAAAATGTGTTTTTATTTACATGCTGTGTGGACGCTTAAAGGTTCATTAAACTAAACTTATTTCGCTTTACGAACATTTGGTCGAAAAGAGCGATTTTGGTTGAATCTAATTTAGTTTTTTGTAACATGCTGCATAATAAGGGCATAAATGTAATTGTTTCTTGCCATTCTAGTAAACATGGTTTAATTAGGCGCCAGATTGCGACCAGCAAAATATTGAAGAGAATAAGAAATTTATACCTTATCAAAAATCAAAAACCAAGTTGGACGGGAAAGGACCAGGCGTCGACAATCGGATATTTTACATACAAATATATTTTTATGGTTGCACCTATGCAGACATGTTTTCGACCGTGGATTATTTTTCATTAGTTTGGCTACATTTTAGCGATTGTAGACTGATTAGCATTGTGCTCCTTCAGAAACGTCAATACATAAATCAGACGTGAAAACATTTTATGTACGCTTTTTCCGAAATTTAATTTAGTTCTCGCCGCGTATTCTCCTTTATGCCTTCTACCGAAACGGGTACCACGAAGTGGTAATTTGGAAATAATGTCAGGAACTTCAATGAAAATCGGATACGAAGACAATGTTGTGTCATAATTGCTGAAGCTGTTCCATTTAAATTTCTTGATAGAAAGATTACAGAGGACGCAAACCATCTCTATACGCAGTTGTCGATAGATTACTAAAATATTTTAGTAAGGTAGACGAACAACTAATAAGTAACATTAAGGTGACTCAACCCGCCACACTCTCCATACAAACGCTCTATCGTGATTATGGTTTCGTTAAAAAGTTTTTCCCAGATATTTTGAACTAATATGTATCTAGTACATTATATTTACGCTTCTATTCAAGTAAATTTTCAAAAATGTTTGTCTTGATTTCAGTATAATCTTCTAAAAATCACATTTTTTGCACAAATTCTACCTGAACTTTGGCCCATTATTATGTACTCATTAAATGTAATATTATAAAATCCATCTGAACAGAATCCTCGAAAATTTATTGGAAATTCTAAATATTGTAATTTTTTTTTACTAACTTGCAAGGCGTATTCAAAACGACGTATATCCTGAAGTAAGTTTTCTGAAATTTCCGTGTGCTTATTTTCGTTCAATGGTATCGTGTTCTCACCTTACTTGAGTCAACGAGCGGTATGAGGTACGCGGGTGACGAGTCGTGCAGGGTAGTTGTGGGACGCGGGGTGAGACGGAGGCGTTCATTGAATTGAATGATTTTCGCTGCAAAGGCACACTCGCTTCAGTCTATTCTATGTTTGCGGTGTGGACTGTGGAATTTGACTTGCGAGCGCTCACGGTGGTTTAGCGTATTTACCTATTTAATTTTTATTTGACCTAGCTATTTATACCGGACATATGTATTTTTATTGTCAACGGAGCGTAGCGGGCGGGCGGGGGTGCGGTGGTGTGACGGACCGGCACGTTTGTGCATTGCTTCGAGACTCGCCGCTCGCGCTGTTTAGATAAATAGGTTCATTAGCAAGTACCTATATTATTTGATATGAATGACGGGAAGTGGGAACAATAACATTATTAGTTTAAAATATGACACGTGTCATGAATGTGACATGACGTTCAGTAAGTAAGTAGTAAGTGATCCATGTCCCTATGTAGATGTATTGTGTATGGCAAGTTGTAAGTACAGATAATATATATAATTAAAAAATATACATCATAGGTATTTCGGACCTTTTGTAAAAATACATAATTTAGTATTTTTAACCGACTTCCAAAAAAGGATGAGGTTCTCAATTGGTCTGTTATTTTTATTTTTTATATTTGTTACCTCAGATCTCTTGACTGGGTGAACCGATTTTGAAAATTATTTTTTTGTTTGAAAGATGATGCTTGTCGTTTGGTCCCATTTTAAATTTCATCAAAATCGGTCAAGTTGTTTATGAGTTACACTAAAAAGATTGAAAAAAAAATTTCTACAAAAAAGATTGAAATTTTTTTTTTAACAAATGATGGAACCGACTTCAACACCCAAAAGTGTGAAATAACTTGTTGAAGTCGTTACCATGATGGTTCAAAAGTACCTATTATCACAATATTGTGCGCGTGGTACCGACTTGGACAAGTTATTTCACACTTTTGGGTGTTGAAGTCGGTTCCATTTTTTGTAAAAAAGTTTTTTGCAATCTTTTTAGTGTAACTCAAAAACGGCTTGACCGATTTTGATGAAATTTAAAATGGGACCAAACGACAAGCATCAGCTTTCAAACAAAAAAGAATTTTCAAAATCGGTTCACCCAGTCAAGAGATCTAAGGTAACAAACATAAAAAAAAAAACAAATTAAAAAAAAAATACAGACTAATTGAGAACTTCCTCCTTTTTTGGAAGTCGGTTAAAAATGGAACCGACTTCAACATCCAAAAGTGTGAAATAACTTGTCAAAGTCGGTACCATGCGCACAATATTGTGATAATTGGTACTTTTGAACCATCATGGTACCGACTTCAACAAGTTATTTCACACTTTTGGGTGTTGAAGTCGGTTCCATCATTTGTTAAACATTTTTTTTTATTAATGTATAGCCTATCTGACCTGATGGTGAGTAATGATGTGGTCGAAGATGTTGTTCAGGCTAATCTATAATCACTGGCTCTCAAGGACAGCTGCCGGACCCCACCGTTAGGTGCTTGGCGACAGATTTTCTACTTGGGCGTGGTAGCTAGCCAGGCGTGCATTCGCAAAATTCTCTACAACCATGCAAAATTACTGGTTCTCGAGGACACATAGCGGAACAGACTGGTAAGTGCTTGGCGACAGATTTTCTACTTGAGGGTGGTAGCTAGCCAGGCGCGCATACGCAAAATCCTCTACCATCACGAAAAATTAGCGGTTCTCAAAGACACATCACACATAGCAGAATACAACGACAAGTGCTTGGCGACAGATTTTCAATTTTCTACTTGAGGATGGTAGCTAGCCAGGCTTGCATTCGCAAAATCCTCTACCACCGCGTAAAATAACTGGTTCTCAAGGACACATAGCAGAAAAGACCGGTAAGTGCTTGGCGACAGATTTTGTATTCTAGGGTGGTAGCTAGCCAGGCGCGCATTCGCAAAATCCTCTACCACATAGATCTCAAGGACACAGCGAAACATACCGTTAAGTGCTTGGTGACAGATTTTCGTCTTGGGCGTGGTAGCTAGCTAGGTGGGCATTATGCCTGACCACCATGCTAACTGCCATCAAGCTACCACCCTCAAAAAAAATCCGTCGCCAAGCACCTACCAGTGTGTCACGGCAGCAGTTTTTGAGAAACCAGAAATTTTAGGCCTAATCCGCATCGACATCAATCTCGACCACATCATCACCAACAGGTGAGTAGTAGCTGTATGATAATTTGATAAATCCTAAAACTGTAACTCATTATTATATTATAACCGTGTCAGTTGCAAGAGTAGGTATGCCTACCTATTTAATAATAATGTCGGCTGATGTGAGGCGGCACTAGATTGTACAATTGTACCAGTGCCGCCTCTTTGAATTCAAATATCGAAATAATATTCTGCTGAGTAGGTACGTAACATTGTCACGGCATCGTCACGTGACTCACGTGGGGCGAACGCGGGCGGCGGCTGAGGCGAGGGGGCGCGGCGCGGCGTGCGCCTGCACTCGCACAGTTTTATATTTCAATTTACAAAAATACCGAAACGTATCGGTATTTTTGTAAATTGAAATATGGGCGAGCTGCTAGTTCTAAATAAAGTCATAAAATCTGATTATGTTGGCTATGATGTCTTTATACTTACCTATATATCTACTATACATGTCGAGTGTCGACTAAATAAGATTATTCTATTTTGACCTACTAACGTTACCTCACTTAGTAAAAAAATTTATAAAAACGCATGTCATTGATCCCAGTACGTACGGTACATACCTAACTAATTATTACTTATGCATAAATAAATATAGGTAACTACTGTGGCACAAAATATATAATAGAATAAAATGTAAGTAAATATAGTTGTCCATGCGTCCATTAGACAGACGTGATGCGAACCGTTAGCGAGCGTTCATTACGCTATACATATAGTATACATAAACATATATCTGTGCTCGAAATCATGAATGACTCCCGAACTACCGAAGCAGCCGCGAGTGAGCAGCGGAAATTCCCGAGTTCCGGCCGAAGGCTCAGGCACTGTCTCTTTCTTTTCGCAGTGCTTCGCATTCAGACCAAGCGTTAGATGAAACAACATGCTTTTAGACCATGCTTTAGAGATGGGTCGTCGACGCATTTAACGTAGACGAAACTAGACCGTCCATTTTCTTTCGTGGACTAGTCGATCGACTAGTTAAATTCATCGACTAGTTGATTTATACCGACGGCGTTTTCTTTATGGACGATTAGTCGAATCGATCCGTTACGTACGACTATTCAACTAGACTAGACGCATTAGTAGTAGTAATGAATGAGTATTCTACTTAAATTAAATTTGTATCGTAGTTTTATATGTTACGTATCACAAGCATATTATTGAAAAGTTTGACCTTCCCTACATACTTTTTCCAGGCTAAGGACTGGCTAAATAGAATTTATATTAGTCGATTATTTTCCCTATTTAGGCGTATTTAGAAGATCAACTGATTCTATTAACAATCATTGTTTTTTTTAATGTGTTTTATGTACAATATTTACGACGGCAATGACGTAAAAATAGATATATGCTTCCGTTTTAGATGGCTTTTCAAATTTGCCGCAGTAGATTTATACGCCAATTTTTCATACATATATTTAGCATAGATTGCAAATCGCCTTTCCACTAGATATTATGTCCTTTTCAAAGTGATGCCATAATTCACTTAAATTTCGTCCTGCCATTTTACTGTTTCCTACACTAAAAAGTTCACTTAGGTATATCACCCTATCTACTTATTAAAATCAACCATAAAGTTTTGAAAGTTTTTTAAACTATTTATATATAATTTACACTATTCACAATAATAAAATACTCGTATGTAACAAAAATTTAATCAAATTTTGAAACTATAGTACGTAATTTGGTTAAACACGAAATAAGAAAGTTTCTAATAAGTGCATCGTTCGCGTTTCGACTGTAGTCAAGGCGCCGCGCGGCCGGTCTACGTCTATGACGGAGCATCAACACAACACGCTCAATGTTATTATCAACTCAGAGCTCCTAGATTTAAAGTTCAATTTTGTCTGCATGGACGGTCCAAAACATGCTCAATGTTATTATCAACTCAGAGCTCCTACATTTAAAGTTCAATTTTGTCTGCATGGACGGTTCAACGATTTCAACGCGTTAAAATGACCGTCCATGCAGACAAAATTGAACTTTAAATGTAGGACCTCTGAGTTGATAATAACATTGAGCGTGTTGTGTAACGGACCAATGAATATATTAACCGACTGTGTTCACGAGTCGTCGTCGCGTTGACAGTCGCTATGGACTGTGTATAGACTACAATTTAGCCGTCCTGCCGTCTACAGATTCTACTAGTCCGTTCGTCGTCGATGAACTGTCCGTTCGTCTATTGTACGTCGACGGTCGAATTAACTAGTTCGTTCATTCAACGCTCTTCTCTACCATGCTTGCGTTGTAGTTCGGTGGGTTGGGAAGGGGCCACTTAAAAAATACGCAGTTGTCGATAGATTACTAAAATATTTTAGTAAGGTAGACGAACAACTAATAAGTAACATTAAAAAATACGCAGTTGTCGATAGATTACTAAAATATTTTAGTAAGGTAGACGAACAACTAATAAGTAACATTAAAAAAGCTTGGATATACGAGGACTACTTAACATCGCGTCTGACTTAACCTTTTACAGTATACGATATTAGTAAAACCCTTTTAACAAAACTGTTTGTACTTAAACGTCCACAAAGACATTGAAGTCATGGTTGAGGCTAGCACTTTCGGTGTTCCAGTTCAGGTTCAAATTCAGGGATCAATCTATATTTTGGTTGAAATTAAAGAAACGATCTGAGCTCTATAAACACATCAGTCACCAAAACGCACGTCATAGGTAAATTCTCAAGGCGATATAGTCGCAAAGATCTTAGGCACCTTAGCTTCAGTTTGGACTCACTTGATGGATACTTATGAAAAAAACTATAAACTCATTAGGATGTTGTTTTGTCATACTGACCAGGTATATTTATGTAGGTGTTAAGAGCCATTTCACAAAATCACGCTACTGACGTTTAGGTAAATGCCAGCGCATGGCTTACACAAATGAAATATGTGACGACGGAATACCGTGACTGTGAGTATCTCATTTTGATATTTGCACTCATTAATAAATAAATATAAGTTGTGATATAAAAAAATGTGTAATTGGCATGAGTAAATAATGATAATTTAGAGTTATGTTAAATATTCTTTCCTGACCAAGAAAACAGAGTTAGTATCACAGTTAATTGAGATTAGATTAATTAAAGAATGCACATTCTTCTGATATAATATCTGTTTGGAATTACACTTTATTTGACGCAATAAATCGTGTTAAAATGCTTATATAATTCGTGGAAATTGGCGCAAGGTCTTTAATTTTTATTCCATAATTATGATAAATTGTCGATATTCTAGTACATTAAGTGTCAACAAGATTATATGCCTGCTTTATAGAATTTTTTTAAAAGTTAATTTGATGAATTTTTATACAAGAGATAGAGCTCAGAAGATGGCTATGTGTGCTGCTATGTGTACGTTAATTCGTAAAACAAGGTGCGGGAGATTGGTCACTACAAAATACTTGAAGTAATATTTGTAAATGTGGTACATTAACTGAAAAGGGAACAAATTATTCTATTTTTATCAATTATTCGACAATTTGTAGATCTTTCCTATGATAGTAAATAAAGCGCTTAAAATCTTCGATAAACGCATCAAAATGTGAAATGCCTCTTAAAAATAAAACGAAAACGCATGGTACTTATAGAATTTACCTACCCACTGTACCGTGGGAAAACATAACTGTCCTAAAGTCCACACAATAAAAAGAAACAAATATTACTACGCCTTAACGAATTAATTCACTAAAAATACGCTTATGCAGTTCATTTATATGCTGTACAAGTCAGAGCAAGGGGTATACTAGCGAAATACTGTTATAACCTACTAAAAGACCTCAACCTAGCCTGTAAGGAACTACTACCATAACGTGTGTCCAAGGCTGCTTTAGTAGTATCTTACCAAATTCAATTAATCATACAAAAAATAACCGGTGATTCCATGGAATGTTCAGTAATTCGTCTCTCTCTCTCTCTCTCCCTTTGACTGTTTCAGGGGTAAATTATGGAATCGACAAAAGCTATAATAGTTTGAAATAGGTACAGCAATAGTTTGAAGGCAAGAGTTTGAGTCAGAAAATATTATTAGGTATTTATGTATGTGGTGGGACTTAATAAAAGTAATGGCTTCAAGGATAGAAGATTCTGCGGGGATCCCTCAGATCACTGGATTTTTAATTTTAGAGGTAATTATATTGGGGCCAAGCAACCATCATAAGAAGATATCTTAAATATTTATCTTGAATATATAATATTTATAAGCGTTTATTACGCGCAGCGCTGATGGAGTTGAGGTATTTTAACGTCACATGCTACTCACTAGCGCACCCGCCACGTGCAGCGAACGGCAGCGGCTTCACCCCTCGAGCAGGATAACGTGCAATAATATTTTGATCTTTTTTGTGTTGATGTTGGTTTTATATATTTTTAACTCAGTAGTAGATGTAGGTGAAACATTACGAAGGACAATGTATATATTTTTAATACAAACACTATTTAATAACACATAATTATTATATTTTAAATGTGATTATTTCAGCTGTCATAAAACATTTTTATTTAGTAGCTAAAATTCGTCACTTGTGATAAACTGTTGTAGGCAGAAGTCACTGCTTAACATCAGGCGGGCTTTGTGCTTATGCCATAACGATAGCATAAAAACACTGCGATTTTCTCTTGAGATTCAATAAGGATTAACGACTGTCTGAGCTTTGGCTAAATAGGATTGGAGGAATTTTGGCCAAGTTTATAGAATAATTTATTTGAGAGAAGTTGTTATCCGGGATGGAGAGAATGCGTGGGCCTCAATTACATGGCGTTGATTGAGGGGATGATCATTCTTAGGCATTTGAAGCGAATTGAGGAAATAACATATTCGATTAGGCATGCCGTAGTAAAACTTACCATGCTCCAACTAAGCCGACCAAGTTGATAGATAGTCTACAGTATGGAACAAAGTTGTAAACTTACACTTATTTTCTTTCCTGGAACTAGAAGTTTACAAATTATAAAATATTCTCATGTTTTCGTAAAAACAACAAACATTCTTATTTCAAAATTTTCCGCCACTCAGCAATTCTTTCCCAACCCTTTTTTTTTTTTTTGGAAAGGATGTACTTTTATCCTTTCCACTGTGTAAGGCTTTAGAAGTTACACAACTAGCAATTTCTTTACCGGCTGAAGTAAGGCTTCAATGTCCCGTCCACATTTAGCAATAATTTATTTACAAACAGTGAAACGTTTATGAAGTACTGCTTTGCCAAAGCTATTTCAACACTCAACCTAGACAATCAGTAAATTCATTTCGTCAACTTGCAAAAAGAGCTTTTTGTAGGTGCCTAGGACTACTCCCTCGTTTTGAAAGAATTCTGAATATTTGCCAAGTTCAAATAAGACTTAGTTTTATTTTATTATCACCTTATTCGTCAAAGACAAATTTAATCAAATAAACTGTTTTGTATCTCTACAAGACTAATCTGAAGTTCACGAATGAGAAAATAATCGACATCGACAAAAATCTCGTGTACTGCATGCCATGATATTATCTCATTTCGCGCACCAGTTAGTCCAATTTGAAATTCGTTGAGATCAAACTGCACAGTCCCTAATCCTTATTTTTATTAAATGAACTGCACTAGGTACATACAAGCGTGACCTTGTTGCAGACAGCATCGTGTTGGTATGGCGCCTATAAATGGACTTACGAAATTTTGAAATTCAGAGTCTTTATTGTAATATCACTATCACTACATAGTGTAAAACAAAGTCGCTTCCCGCTGTCTGTCTGTCCATATGTATGCTTAGATCTGAAACTACGAACGGATTTTGATGCGGTATTTTAATAGATTGAGTGATGCAAGAGGAAGACTTATATGTATAAAAACATGCATAATATACTAGAGAAACACTGATATTTTAGAGGTTTCTAATGCGATGTACAGAGCATGTGTAACCTCTAAAGAAAACATGTTTGTTTTGTCTAATGACAAAAAAGCTATGAACATTCTAAAAAAATACATTCTGTAGTAATATTTAGTATCAGTATTGCACCGTGCGAAGCCGGAGCGGGTCGCTAGTTTATTATATTTGATAAAATATAAATCTGCACGCCACATTATCAAAAATCTCAAAAGGATCTTTTACCGGAAATGGTATATCATTATCTGGTAGCACCAGACCAGGTAATAGTTACATTATTTAGTTTATAATAATAAAAAAAATTACATTGACACAAAATTATGTAGGTAATAAGGTTTCTTCATTGAGGTTTTCTGGCATCGTCTAAAAATAGCTCTCGACTAGCATTTGAACGCCAAATTTAAAACTTGAAATGAAAACAGCGATTTGTAATATGTAAATATTCATAGTATTTATAAAGTAGAAATTACTGAGTAAAGTTTGGATGAAGTAGAAATTACTAAGCAATTGTATGATGATGATACTTTGAGTCTTCGCTCTGAGCTCCTAGATAAAGAAAAAATATTCCAAAATATTTTCTCTAGCTACTTATCAGCTCAAAACCATCTTAGTGAGCACTACAATGAAGCTATAAGTTTAATGGATCTTGTGACCACCAATATGGAGAGTGTGAGAACTACTGAGTGTGCATGCTCAGTCTCATAGTCAGCAACCAACTAGAGATTCAATACCAACAATTTGTCATACAGTTCAGCCATTGAATAAAACATGCACTGAAGCAGTACGGAGGGAGAATCAAGGTATCACCTCAAACCAGGATATGGTTACCAAAGTATTGGTTTTTTCAGATGCAATAGGCAGAAATTTTGGTTCTGTGCTTGGTAATTCACTAGACTGCTCTGTTGAAAATTACTGCATGCCTGGTGCTTCTTATGCTCAAATTGAGAAAAAAATTATGTCTGCCGCAATTGATAGCAATACTATAGTCATTGTCTATTTAGGCCAAAGTTTAGGTATAGACAGGAAACAGGTTATAGCAAATGTAACCTCATTGTTAAGCCTTAATGCATTTAAAATAATGTTATGTGCTTTTCCTTACTCAGATGCACTAACTAAAAGTGAGCATATTAACTGCTTAAATACAATTTTATATAATATGACATGCCGTCATAAAGACAAACTTTTATTTTTTGACTGTAATAAATTTATTACTAAATTTATGTTGACTCAGGATAGGATGTACCTACCTAAGAAATGTAAGAATTTAATTGCTACTTTAGTAGCTTATAATATTGAGTCGGTTATAAAAAATATAACTAAGGGCCTGTTTCAGAATGTTCGAGTAAGTTCCGGTTATACTACCCAGAACATATTTAATAAATAAAACACTATCTTTGCGTTTCACAGTCATCGATTTAGCCTATCCATCGGTTAAAGCTTGAAACGCGCTGCAATGTTAACTGTCATTTTTATCATTCGGTTATTTTATGTGTTGCATGGCAACCCGAAACTTTATTAGGACATTCTGAAACAGGGTCTAAGTCTTTTATTGACGCTACAGATTTTAGTACATGTACTAATACGAATGTTGAGTCAAACTGTTTAAACTTATAAGTCAGACAACAGGGAAGTGTTTTGACATAGCACTGTATTACAAAAATATAAATCGCTTCCCTGGCAAAATACTTGAAATTGAAATGTTCTTAGATAAATATCCTTTTGATATATTATGTTTCACTGAAACATGGCTAAGAACAGATAAAATGTTATTTAATGTTAAGAATTTTAGTGTAGGCAGTGCGTTTAACAGATCATCTGCAGAAGGAGGAGGGTGTATTATTCTTGTTAAAAATAACTTAAAATTTAAAGAACGCCATGACTTAGTCAGATGTTCTGTCGAACGTGTCTGTGAGGTTGCTTGTGTGGAGGTGGACAGGCATCTCGTGTTGTGTGTATATCGACCACCAACAGATGAAGGTCGTGCTCAAAATTTTACAGAATTCTTATCCATATTTGTATGTGGTGATTTTAATGTAGATATTTTATTGAAATCTAAAAATAAGACTGATCTTATTTCATTGTTTAAGTCATTTAATTTGAAATTTCTATTCTGTGAGCCCACTAGGATAACAGATACTTCAGCTACCTGTATAGACAATATATACTCGAACTGTAAGACTAAAAAAAAGTCAATAATGAAGGGTGTAGATCTGATCATGAGGGCCTGGCAATTAGATTTGATGGAAGCAGAGAAAAAGCGAGGTATGAAATTGAAAATAGGCTGTTAACAACCAGTAGGCTAGAAATACTCAGTACCAATATAGAAGCTAAGCTTGCCATTACAAGTTTTTCTCATAGTGACCCGAATGACATTTTTTTCTTTAGTAAATACTGAGTTTCAAAAAGTTTCTCCAAAAATAAAGAAACAAGTAAATGGAAAGTTGAAGTTCGGTGATTGGGCAACTACAGGTATTCGAAAAAGTAGAGATTATTTGTATGATCTGTATCGCAGGAAGAATTTGACATCCTGCAAGCAGTTTCGTGATTATGTTAGGAACTATTCAAAAATGTTTAAGTCTGTTTGCTTGTGTGCTAAATCTCTTTTTATTAGAAATAAAATTAGCAAGTCTAAAAATAAAATAAAAACCATTTGGAAGACTATAAATAATGAGACCGGTAAAAATAAACCTAGAGATTCTACATATTATGTCTAAAATGTTGTTAAAAATCAAATATCTGATCCAATACAAGTGGCAAATATATTTGACAATTTTTTTTTCTAACTTACCCCTAGAAGTGACTAAGTCATTGGATGCATGTCCCGATGTAGCAGAAACTCTGCTAATACATAATTTCCCCTGCAAATCGCCGGACTTTTCTTTCACACACACAACAATATTTGAAATTATAAAGACATTTAAAAATTTAAATATTAAGAGCACCGAAGACTTGTGGGGTATGTCAGTTAAAGTGGCAGAGTCTATAATATGCATTATTGCACCATATTTAAAAACAATATTCAATCTTTGTATTGATAAAGGAAACTTCCCCGACTTAATGAAACAAAGTAAAATCACTCCAATTTTGAAGTCGGGGGCTACATCTGACACTTGCAATTACAGACCTATTTCTATCTTACCTGTTCTGAGTAAAGTATTTGAAAAAGTTATGCTCAAACAACTTCTATCCCATTTTAATGAGCATAATATATTGAATGAGAATCAGTTTGGTTTCACAAAGAGCAGATCCACAACAGATGCAGGTGCCCAATTGATGTCACATATACTTGAAGCCTGGGAGAGTTCACAGGATGCTATTGCCGTATTCTGTGACCTTTCTAAGGCATTTGACTGTGTAGAGCACCGCACTCTGATTCGAAAATTTTCACATTATGGTATTCGTGGAAAAGCTCTGGATCTTATAAAGTCATATCTGTCAGGCAGGCTACAAAAGGTTAGAATAAATGGCAATACTTCTTCCGGGTCTTTGGTAAGAATAGGAGTACCGCAAGGATCAATTTTAGGACCTTTTCTGTTTCTAGCATATATAAATGATCTGCCTTGCATGGTTAAAAATTTCTGCGATATAGTTTTATTCGCAGATGATACCTCCCTAATTTTTAAAGTAGATAGGAGGGATAGTGAACTTATTCATGTAAATAATGTGTTATCTATGATCTCTAAGTGCTTCGCGGCTAATAATCTTCTCTTAAATTCAAAAAAGACCAAATGTTTAAAGTTTTCTTTACCAAATGTTACTTATGTTGAACCAAACATTAAGCTTGGCCTAGAAAGTCTCTCTTTTGACAATGCGACAGTCTTCCTGGGAATTAAAATGGATTCAACTTTACAGTGGAATCCACATATACATGATCTATCTGGAAGACTTAGTTCTGCTGCATATGCAGTTCGTAAGATAAGACAGCTAACAGACGTAGCTACTACTAGGCTCGTTTATTTCGCGTACTTCCACAGTATTATGTCTTATGGTATATTGCTGTGGGGAGCTGCTGCTGAGATAGAGACAATGTTTATCTTACAAAAGCGTGCAATTCGAGCCATATATGAAATGGATCCTAGGGAATCCCTGAGAGATCTTTTTAAAGAAATTGATATTTTAACTTTACCAAGTCTGTATATATTTGAAAATATTATGTATGTTCGTAAAAATTTGAGCAAATTTAAATCAAACAGATTAAATCAAACACGATTATAACACTAGGAATAAAGATAAAATAGCGGTGCCAGGTTTTAGATTAGCAAAGACAAATAAAAGGTCCTTCTTAGGCAATTGTGTGCGGTTTTATAATAAATTGCCCAAACATATTACAACGCTCACAGAAAGAAAATTCAAGTTGCATGTGAAGAATATTTTGATGAAGAAATCTTACTACAGGTTTGTGATTACTTAAACGACAAAAATGCTTGGACTGGTTCGCCTCTGCCAAGCTAGCGCCTAACACCTACGTAATGTAAATTAAGTATTGTAATAATTTTACTATATAGTATGTACTTAACACATTGTTAAAAAACGTTTAAAAGAATGGCCCCGAGTTTCTTGCCCGTTCTTCTCGCAGTGGCTCTATAATTTTTGTTTGCTGAACGTGGAAGTACAATGTAGTATATTTGAATATTAAAATTTGTAATTGACCTTCATAAGAGCGTCGTAGACGCCTAAATTGAATAAATGATTTTGACTTTGACTTTGAAACATTGAATAATATTACCAGGTGGCGACTCAAATATTTATTAACTTCCTTTATAAAAAAAACACATTCTCTATTGAAATATTGATATACATAGGTAGTAGAGGTGTGCGCCGCCGCAAAATCAAAAGATCATTGGCGTGAAATTGGCGTAAGTGTTAGTTTGTTTCACGTATATAATGTTTCATTTAGTTGGCCAAAGTATTCCCAAGAGAAGCTGCTTTTCGCCTTATAATAAAGTCACACTTAAATGTTACACAGATTTTGTATAGTTCTCAATCTTTTCCAGATTTGATCCATAAGTGATAAAATAAGTTACTTTCTTTTGCAATGATGACGTGTCTATTATATAACATTTAATTGCGATAAGCGGCAAGATCAAAGGACTCACCGTTTGACCTTTCTTCACAGAATATACCTACAACATAGGCATGATAAAAGAACTTCCCACCCACTGTTCGTCTTGTCTTCACAGACGATACCTTCGACATAGCTTCCGCATAACCCTCATAGCCATATTATGTCGCTAATTTAACGCCGTGCAATAATTAACTACTTGCGTCATTAAATTTTCTTTTACCGTCATCATCTGATATAATGTTAGATTATATGAGATTTGATATGAGAATGTTACATTGATGTATGATATTTCAGTGGCTTAGGCCTTAAAGACAAACGTTACTTAGCGAAATTGTCTTTCAACGTATTGAATATACATGTATATTATGTATAAAGCGATAATGAGTACCCAAAAGGAACGGAGACAAGCAATGTACTTTTTTCATGTTAAAATCTGGCATATAGTGCGCTGACATGTTCTTCTCACCAAATGATTCAGTTTTTATTATAGATAAATACATACGACAGGTGCCATGTGGATAACTGCGAGGACGTGATTATGTCTGCGGCTGCAGAAACGTTGCCGGCGGCGGACGCTCGCATACACACGCCTGTTGCGCCGCTGGCCCCGCCAGTTCCACCTCCGCCTCGGCCGCCGCCCCGCTCGGTTCCCGCCAAGCACACCGTTCACTGGTTCAGGAAAGGACTGAGGCTCCATGACAATCCAGCTTTGCGGGAAGGATTGATCGGTGCTACCACCTTTCGATGCGTTTTCATCATTGACCCATGGTTCGCCAGCTCATCCAATGTCGGAATCAACAAATGGAGGTGTGTGGACGCTTCGACCAGAAAAATTATAGCCTTATCGTTCAAGGTTTGAACAGCGATATTAAATTAAATCTTCATTTGCAGATTCTTACTCGAATGCCTGAAAGATCTAGACAGCAGTTTGAGAAAGTTAAACTCTCGGTTATTCGTCGTTCGTGGTCAGCCTGCGGATGTTCTGCCGAAATTATTTCGAGAATGGGGCACTACGTCGCTTACCTTCGAGGAGGATCCGGAGCCGTACGGTCGCGTTCGAGATCACAACATAATATCAAAATGTCGAGAGTGCGACGTTACGGTCACCTCAAAGGTTTCACATACTCTATTCAAATTGGACAAGTAAGTTTTTTCGTTATTACATAGTATAGCGATATCATATGATATGACTGATACTTACTCATGTACTTTTATTCTGTGATTAAAGTACTAACACAGAATTCTGAAAGTATCTACCTGCTGGGGTTGCTAGCTCAAACGCGTTTAGGTACATTAGTCCAGTTTGGCCACTTAATAAAAAGAATATGTCCCTAACTAGCTCAACCCTTAGATTTTGTCGTATATTATTTTATTACATAAAAGCGAAAGGTAATTAATTCTCCGATAAAACACGAAATCTCTATAACTATTTGACTTATAAAGCTTAAATTTGTCAGATGTGTTACGTAGTTTATGAGCAGGAGAGACGTCAGGTATGAACAGAATTTAAAACAGGCCCGAATTAAGGGGGTCAAATTAGAACTGAATCTTTGTAATAAAGTCATAATTTACGACCATGAAATTCAGTATTCAGTTTAATGACATAAACAAGTACCCTACTGAGATTTTTACTAAAATTATTTTCCCTACTTATATTGTGATTTTGGTAAAGAATGTATGAAGTGGTGACGGAGAGATTTTGTTTTAGAATAATTGAGCGCAACGGTGGCAAGGCCCCCCTGACGTACCACCAGTTCCAAGCTCTGATCGCGAGCATGCCGCCGCCGCAGCCCGCCGAGCCGGCCGTCATGCCGCAGATGCTCAACGGCGCCAAAACGCCGGTTAACGACGACCACGACGATCGCTTCGGCGTGCCCACGCTTGAGGAACTCGGTACTAACTCAACTACATACTTTTATTTACACAATAGTATACATAATTGTAATAGCTACAGATACCGGCGGTAAATAATGCATAGCGAGTAATATATAATTTTTCTTTACAATCAAATTACACATGTACCATAGAAATATATTACCTAAATTCTCAATTATTTTCATTATACTATCTGCGCTTTCAATAGGGTCGATATCAATGTCAATTTTGATGTTCAATATCATATTGGATGTAGACTTATTAAGGCTTATGCAGTCGCCAATGGCCTTGAGCATCTGGGCCTAATCGAGCTTACTTTACCAGCGCATCGCCGCAGTTAATCAACAAACGTTCGGCGCTCGCTACACAAATATAACGGTCAAAGAATATGCAGATGCGCGATACGCTCCGGTAACATGGAACTTTATATGCCTACCATACGATTCTAGTGAGTGTCCGCAGTTGCAACTGCGACTGAGATCAGTACTAAAATTCATACCTAACTAGGATTTTATGGACGTCTTTATTCCTGGAATTAATATTTCGACGACGTTATCCAAGTGAATAAAGTTACTCCGATTTGGCTGAAATTTAAAATCTAGGTTGTTCTGGAAGTTATTATTCAGAATTTGGAATTATTTTTCGATGGCGTCTGCCAAGTGAATAAAGTTACTCCGATTTGGCTGAAAATCGATATCTAGGTTTTTTAACCTAGATACCTATAGATTTTCAGCCAAATTGGAGTAACTTCTTTTACTTGGCAGACGTCATCGAAAAATTAATTCCAAATTTGGAAAAAAAGGCGTCCAGGAAAATCAAGAAAGTATCGATTTGTAGCCAAATCGAAGTAACTTTTTTCACTTGGCTGACGTCATTGTTAAAAAATTCAAAATTTGGAATTAAGACGTCTAGAACAACCTAGATATCGATTTTCAGCTAAATCAAAGTAACTTTTTTCACTGGGCAGACGCCATCGTAAATCAAATTCCAAATTTGTAATAATAACGTCTAAACATATATACAACCTAGATATCCATTTTTAGTCAATTCTGAGTATTTTTCTTCACTTGGCAGACGACTTAGAAAAAAATATTCCAAATTCGGAATGATGACGCACAGCGCAACCATGGTATAGATTTTCAGCCAAATCAGAGTAACTTTCTTTCATTGGCAGACGTCATCGAAAAATAAATTTCAAATTCGGAATAAAAACGTCCAGAACTACCTAGATTTTGAATGTTAGCCAAATCGGAGTTACTTTCCTCACCTGGCAGATGTCAAAAAATGTATGCCAAATTTTGAACAAAAACGTCCAGAAAAACCTAGATATCGATTTTTAGCCAAACAGGAGTAACTTTCTACACTTGGCCGACGTCATTGAAAAATACATTCAAAATTCGGAACAAAGACGTCTAGAACTACCTAGATTTTGAATTTCAGCCAAATCGGAGTAACTTTGTTCACTTGGCAGACGTCATCGAAGAATACATTCCTAATTCGGAATAATGACGCACAGCACAACCTAGATATCGAATTTCAGCCAAATCGGACGAACTTTTTTCACTTGGCACTCGTCATCGAAAAATAAATTCTAAATTTGGAATAAGGACGTCCAGTAAAACCTAGATATTGATTTTCAGCCAAATCTGACTGGTTTTGATTTTTAGAATCTTGTATCCGCCAGTTTGGATTTATGACAAGTGTCATTTGACTGCTCTCCCGATTCCCTGCGATAATTGTTCAAATCTCCCTTACTGTAATTGTAACAGCCAGATCGTCCATTGCTGAACACAGCCTCCCCTATTAAGGGGGTATTTGCCATAATCCCCACGCTTGGCAGGCGTCTTGGGGATCGCAGTGTAAGTTGGGAGTTCTTTAGAAGGCGCTGCTGCCCACCTTCCAGTAGTTTTCCCTTAGTCACCTCTTACGACACCCACGGGATTATATGGGGAGGTGCAATTCTAACCCGGCACCCCAAGGGGCAAATCTCCCTTACCTATCTCTTACTATTTTCGAGTTATCCATCTTCACTTGGCAGACGTTATCTTTATGCAGTATTAATTAACCTATATCAAAACACCTAATACATTTATCAAAAAAGCTTAGAACTCCAAAAGATGTATGAAGCCCCATACACACTCTTAATAGTAGTAGAGAACCATTTTGTACCCTACAAAGTACTAAAGCCGGAAACTATTTACCATATTATAAAAAACAAATATTATCATTAGTTTACCAGTTATGTCATGAGAGCGTTATAGACATATCACATAACTAATTAATTTTGTACATGTATTATGCACCAAATTAAAAAACTTTCATTGATCTTATTGATAAGGCCGCCCATTGTAAAGTACCTACAAAATTGTCAATCTCAAGTTTGTGATAAATTTCAAATAAAATTTGTCTACAAAGTACCAATAATAAAGCGACAACGCGCATTCTTCACGTCGCAATCAAGTTGGCCCTCTGCAGCGAGCGAATCATTGCACGCACACAGCTGCGAATCTCGCGTGTCAAAGCACTAATACAAAGACAAGATCGTTGTCAGTCGAAAGCGCGAGCGGAGCTACGAGCGACACAACCTCCCCGTGCCAACGCTTGCGCAACACTGCCAGCAGAGCACCTCGGAACCGCCGCGCTGGTGTGCTCGAGTAAATTCGCGATAAAATAATTAAATAAATGAATATTACACAAAAGTTAAAAAAATAAAACAATAGGGATTTGTAATTATATGTAATACACCTCTTGTATTAAACTTATCAAGATATGTTGATAAATACTAGAGTTCCAACTGCTAGAAGATATTTTTAGACCTATGTTCATAATTATTTTTTATCACGTAAATTGATTATGATCTCGTTTTGGGATCAATAGGAATCTCATAAATATGGTAAAAATTTACATAATATTTTTTGTTTTGCCACAAATGTAATAGTACGGCTCAACTTATTTTTTAAAAAAACCTTATTTGCCTCCACACCTCGTCACCTCCACCTTAAGTAGTAACAACCTGTATAGAAATATGTTACTAAAATGTGTCTTATATATGATTGTGTTGTAAAACAGTATAAATAGGCATAAAAATATAGCATCTTGCAAGGAAGTTGGATTGGATCCTCGTTACTACAGTCGGCCAGCGAGTGTGACAAAATAGTTAAAAACCTTATGCAATGTAAAAATAAAAAAGGTTTTATCTCAGAAAGGAATTTGTTCGTTCATGGAATGATATTTTCGTAAAATACGAGTAGACAATCGATTAGGTAAACGTGCCTTCGAAGGCACACTTACCTATAGCCGATCGTAGGGGAAAGATGAATGGTAAACCAAATCAAACACTAATTTAGCGCGTGTTTAAGAAAAAAAATTTTACGGTAACCATAATAAGGTTGATATATATATTTAGATAACATTGAGCTAAATATTAATAAACCATCGTAATGAACCATAAAACTAGCTAATGATCAATATGTTACCAGTTCCATCGACACGTCATCGCTTACCAGCAATTGGGATATTTTGGCAAAGAAATTGTCAGTACCTATGTAACTGTCCGTAGTTTGGAGCTGTGCTCAGTATATGGCATTAAGTTCACCCTCTATCAATTGGGACCAAATATCTTTGGAGAAAACAGACGTTACATTATTTTTTTATGTAATTTGTATATCTGTTATTTATTACACTTCTTAAATAATAAACTATTATAATAGATATATTTTCAGCATAATCGGAACCACTTTGTATGGCGGCCATTTTGGATTTTTGACAGATGTCATTAGACTGCTCTCCCGATTCTTTATGACAATTGTTCAAACCTCCCTTACCATGGGCCATGTTTCCGTAGTGGAATTATAAATAATGAGACATCGGAAATAATGGACGTCAGATCAATAGATATAGTTCCACTCCAAATCAATATAATATTAATTAAAAGCTTAATATTTACTCACCAACTTTTGAAACCACGGTACGTAAGGCCTTTTTATTATAGTATTGCTGAATATTTTACCAGGTATTTTCAAAATTCCTAGAATAGAAGTTCGTTTTTCTATATGTTATTATGAACGCTCAAAGTTAGTGGTTTAGGTTATATGAAGTATGTTAATCTTACAATATTTCAGGATTTGACACGGAGAATCTAAAACCGGCGGTGTGGATCGGCGGAGAGACAGAAGCATTAGCTAGGTTAGAAAAGCATCTCGAAAGAAAAGCGTGGGTGGCCTCTTTCGGCCGACCCAAAATGTCCCCAGAGTCACTCCGTGCCAGCCAAACTGGCCTGTCACCATACCTGAGGTTAGCTATATAATTAAGAACATAGTTTACCAACATCTGCCGATTCGCCAACGGTTAATACAAAATCGCACCGATTTTGACCTACTATTGGCATTTCTCCGAAGTACAATACGCCGCACACAAACATGCCGACCATTTTCATTATGTGTAGTTGCACCCACATTTTGGTTATTTTTTTGTTTTAATTTTTGAGTCATGTAATTTGTAATTACAACCACAGACTCGACCAAGTATAGGCCTATAGCGATAACATCTTTGCTTTCAAAAGTGATGGAGCCAATTATCAACGAGCAGGTTCTGGGTTACCTTGAGAATTCTCAGCTTTTCATGCAGCGACCGGCAATATGGCTTTCACCATGGCCGTTATGCTGGGTATCTACTAGCATTCGTTACTCACCGTTGGGCTGAAGCCATTGAAAGCAATGGTGAAGCATTGGCAAGTCTTGAAATCGCTAAGGCATTCGATATGGTCAGACATCGGTAGCTTCTATCGAAGATTTGGGATACCGGCGAGACTGTGCACTTAGCTTTCCAGCTTTCTTGGTGGGCGCAGCATTAAAGTCGCAACTACTGCTCAACTACAAGCCTATAAACGCTGGTGTGCCAAACAAAAGGCTTATATAAATATTATGTAGCTAAGTCTGCGTCATTATTCTTGTGGTGTTTATGTATGCCCTATGAGTACTTAGGTATAGTTAACCGGTAGGTTATGTGCATTCGCGCGGTTATTGCCCATATTGTCATAGAGTGCTCAGTTTTTGGGTAAGCTAGTACCTTAATTTTAATTGGTTCTTTGCTATTTGCTATATGGCTTTGTTCTAGTAGAACGCTGTACGCGCTATGGCAAGTATCCTAATTAATTGTCGCGTCGCGTCGTCGTTTGATCGCGTATGTTTGAGTAACCACCGTTTCGGGAGCTCTCGTCGCAATGCATAGTGTGCTATATTATACTTTTTACTTTAATACGAATAAGTATTTTTCCTTTTTCTTTACTGTCCATGATAGATTGCTATGATAAAACAATATTTATTTATATTCTAATCGATTAGCTCTGGATGATGACACCCCACATGCTAGGGTGCGAAGTAGTAGATTGTTTTACGAGGTTTGAATGGAATCAATTCCCGTATGAGGTATTCAGACGCTATATAGACAATATATAGCCGCGCGCACCGCTGCCGCTGGCTTTAGTTCGAGTATAAACAGCTGTCTTTCACCCTGTGTAACACTACTTTTCCTTTCGAAACTAACGAAAGTAATAAATAGTTTTCTTAAATATTTATTAATTATAATCACATGAGTAGTACCTATTTCAAATTAATTCAGAAGTTAAAACGTTATAATTTAATTGATGGGCGGCTTTATTCCGAAAAGGAATTGATGACTTTCACCCGTGTTAAACATTCTATTTTTATTACGATTATAAAGAAAATAAAATAATAGTTTTATTTTTATAATATTTATAGATATCATGAGTAGTACTCGTAGCTGTTGAAAATTAATGCGGATATCGGACTAGATTAGGAGTTGATGAATTTCGCCAGTGTTAAACGCTCTTCTTTTCATTTTGAATATAAGGACAATAATAAATAATATTTTTTCTAATATTTTATTTTTTATTTATTAATAACATGATTAGTAGACACCTATTTAAAATGAATTGATTAGTTAGAACATTGTGTGAAAATTAAGAAATATTTTAGTATTTTTTTTAAATACTTTATATTCAATTCGTATCACGCCAAAGGTATTTATAATTCACACGGGCTCTCTAACTCGTTAACAGAATTAGTGACTCAAATCACATTTATTCAGTTATAGACTAGTTCATTTTACAATTACATAAACACAAACGTAATTGTTAATATTTGTTTTATTACAGCAGGGTATGTTTTCAAAACCGTTGTTAAAATCATAAATTTTTTCGTACGTTAAGTACCATAGATATTTTGTGGCAGGTAGTTCATTACAAACCAACCTCCAACACATTCCCGCCGTAGAGAAGTAAGCAATTATTATGAGTTTTTCCCGCCCTATGATGGGGAGCAGCATCTTCTACCAGCGACTCGGATCAAAGAAATACTTCTTTCCGAGTATGAGAAATGTTGAGAATGATTTTTTACCTCTAACTTTCTCATGTATTGTTCTATTTGGATCTCCTCTGAAAAATAACGAAATTGAATTTCTAATTGAATAATTGTTTTTGGGCCAATATTTTACACACAATATCTAAATGTTAGGTTTGTAACTCATTACGTAAACGAACAACACAGAAATACAGAAGGACAAACCGACATGTTACTACAATCAGACAGCGGCGTCACAATAGTAGGGCTCCTTTTGGTAGTATTTCTAAACAAACAAACAAATATATTTTTTATAGACATACATTGATTACAGTATAATGAACCCATAGGTTCACGAACTAGTGATTAACTGTGTTTCAGGAACCAGTGGTTTCTCCCATTTTAGACTTCTTAATAATATACATTTTATCATATTGAGTAGGTTAGTTAAAACCTAACAATGAAATATTACATTAAAAAATGTATAATTAATGGGAAAGGGTATGTGTTTTGCGTGTGTAGATTGAAGTGTAGTGAATCTATATTTTGGGGTGTGAGTAGTGTTTGAATATTGAATAAATAAAAAGGCATATTTTACATTAATAATAAAAGTGTGAGAACATATTCTCATTACTTTCATAATCGTAATTTTTCAGCCAAGTCACTATAACCGCCTTCATTTCGTCATTAGACCTGCTGAAAGAACGATTTTAAGTTAAAACCTTTTAATACACAAATTAAGTAGCTACATAACAACGTGTTGTAACCAACACCCACTATTGCATTTAAACACCACTTCACCGTAGAATCTAAGTTTAGTTCGTACTTAGTTCCTATCGTAGGTACCATTATTGATTAAGTATTTACGTCACAAGTCCCCATGCACTCAATTAGAACGAATGATGCAACGCTCTTACGTAACGCGGTTGAGGTAGTATAGATATAACACATTATTAAAGTACTTGTATTGCAGGAAGTTTCATACTAATTGTTACGATAAAGGAAAAAAATCTACCTGGGAAAAAAGTCTTTCAGTATTGTTTTTCAACTTTGACTGACTGATATTTTCTTATTATTTTGATTTAGATAGGTTCCTTCTTCTAGTTTAAATACATTACTTATATAACCGCGATACGGCTCTATAATTATTAGATTGTTCTTGCTTAAAATGTGTTTGTCTATATGTACAGAAACTTGAGTACATATGAAAACTTTATTTGATAATGATTAGATTCAGGCGCTATTTTGAGGAATCCATATTTAATAATAACAAATGTCTTAAGGAATCATTAATAAAGAAAACGAGACTTCCAGAGGATGGTTCGTGTAGAATCGAAGGCGGTGAAAACTCTTCCGGTTTGGCTGCGTAGCGTTTGTGACGTCACGTCGGTTTAGCAGGAAAATTAGGAGGAATTGTCACTAGATATATTTTTTAAGGGTTTTATTAAAATTTATTTGGTGTATCAATACTTTAGGTTAGGTTATTTTTTAGTTCTCTCATCTCTCATCAGTAACATTGAATTTATTTTTATTAAACTATAAGAATGCCAAAGTTTCTAATAGAAATTAAGTAGCCTACCTACCTATTATTTTGTTTATCAAAGCTTAAATACATTTTTTATTTTAGGTTCGGTTGCTTGTCTACGAGACTATTCTACTACCAGTTAACGGAGTTGTACAAAAGGGTGAAAGGGGAGCGACCGCCCTTATCACTACACGGACAAATATTATGGAGAGAGTTCTTCTACTGCGCTGCTACAAGGAACCCTAATTTTGACCGGATGGAAGGAAATCCTATATGCGTACAAATTCCTTGGGAGAAAAATTCGGAAGCGCTAGCGAAATGGGCAAATGTAAGTATAAAATTGCATAGCTTCTATAGCCTTTGAAGCAGTGATGGCTCAGTGGCATTGGCTATGGACTGCCGCGCAGCAGGTCCATGGTTCGAATCCCGCCGCGGGCTTGAGCTTCACCGCATGGTTCACCGAAGGGCTTTTTGCGAATGCCCGCCTGGCTAGCGACCACCCTCAAGTTGAAAATCTGTCGCCAAGCATCTAACGGTGTGTTCCGGCAGCAGTCCTTGAGAGCCAGTGAAATTACAGGCACATGAGACTTAACAACTATGTCTCAAGGTGACGGGCGCAGTGCAATTCGTCACTTGAACGATGAACTGCATCTGTTATAGGCAGAGGTAACCGCTTAACATCAGGTGGACCTCGAGCTTGTTCCATCACAATAACATAAAAAAAAAAGCCACTGCTGAATGTAAGAGTATTTTAATAGGGGATGCCATATATCAAACCAGTTATAGTGTAGCCATTGATAATGCCTTTAATGGGCACATTGTTTCATCTAAAGTGGCCACATCTGCTTTAGCGTTAAACAAAGTCCAGCGCTCATTAATAGCAAAAAATTGAAATTGATCTCATTTACAAAATGGAGTTTACGCGGTTATTTTATTTAACCTTTTATTTTAATAATAATAAGAACTCTACAATTATTACCATACTAACGGAAAAAATATATCGGATATAGGATACAGTACTGAGTATTCGATCACCCTAATATATAGTCAATGACATTTATTTTATTACAAGTTTTTATATTTATTTTAGGTGTTTCATTAATATTAACAAATATTCTCTTTTTTTATAAGCTCTGAAAAGTTTAAACTTTAAGGGCGCACCGAGCTTTTTAGGCGCGCCGCGTATGTGTGCGTAAGTAAGGCACGGCAACAGCATCCGCCCCCGTCCGACGGCCGAAGAATTACTAAAGCGGATAGGGACAAAGCATCGCGGCTCTGACTAAAATGGGCGGAACATGTGTCAATTTGAGTATTTCCTTTGTATAATAAAAACAAATACCTATTTGAAAAATTTTATGTGTATACGTTATAGAAACATGTTGTTTTTTTTACTTTTCAAATACGGATGACTCTCCTTTAAGTATTTGCGCCGTACTAAGGGTTTATTTAGTTTTTTAGATATAACTTTGTTTTTTTTTCCATCAAGAAAATTTTAATTAATCGTGTTTTCAAAGTGTATGATTTATAGAATGAATCCTTAAATATAATATATATTAATTATATAACTCAAAATTAAGTAATAGAGATACAGCAAGGTATCAAACGATCCACAATTACGTATCGCTGCCTCGGTGCAGGCTTAAGCTATAGTGAAGTTTCAGTTAAGCAAAAAATATTGTTCATTATCTTTAAAAGTGTAAAGTAATGCTCTCTTACAGACAGGCAATATTATTAAGTCGGAATAAAAAGCAGCATAAGTGCTTCTTCAGTCTTTACCTCTATGCAAAAAATCAAGTCAGTCTATGCTGCACTGGGATAAAAAACGACAAACCAAACACACTTTCGCGTTAATAATAGTATGGGGATTAAAAGTATAAGGATCCATTCCTTAAGGCTCGGAAATTACGAAATAGTGCCAACATGATATGGAAAATCTCATAAACCAGGTACCGGATGGTACTGCAATTTAAATACACGATACTCAAGGATATAAGTAATACTTTCATCGATTTCAAAACATGTTTCCTAATAATTGGCTCGATAGAAAAAAATCTCAAAAACACCTCTGAAAATAGAGGATTCCTACTTTTTCCGCCAGATTTTAGTGTATTAAAAATTGGATTTTTTTTCTAAAATATTGATTTTTTAAGTACAATAAATTTCATTGATTATTTTAATCCAAAAAAAGCACAGTTAATGCGTACTGAGCCTGTTTACAAAATGTCACATACGCCCTTTCATTCCGAGAAGCGTTAACATCATGTCGCACTATTTACTCCAGCGATCTACGTATATTGCTATCATCCTCGCTCATATCGCGGTCAGCCGCGTCATGCGTCGGACCTGTGTCACTTTTCTCGGCGATCTCAATTAAAATAAAACATGGGTAAAATTATAAATAAACGCTTTGGGAATGCAAAAAATCGTCAAAAACGCATGATGGACATAATAAGGTAAGCATCTATGGCTTCCTTTCTCCATGTACCTATGTATATATCTCTTATATTAATGAAATTATGATATGATTGTGAACCCTAACGCAATATAAAAAACACTTCAAACATTTTACAAGACATAGGTACAACTTTAGCTACCTAAAATAATTATTATAAGCAATATTCAGAATTTTTCGTAATGAATGTGTTGTAATTATTTTAGATGGATCATGATTAATTTATACAGTTTCTGACAATAAGGCACACAGGTTATGTACATAATTTTCGACAAATTAATCGTCGTTCAAATAGCGCATAGTAAGTGACGTCGCTTCGCAATTGAGAGGCACGTGGATCGAATCCAGCGTAAAGAGATTCTTTTTGGTCTAATTTTAATTTTACGACATAATTCTTAATAATACAATAATAATTTTACGTATGTACGTGGACCAATATAATGTGTCTGACAGTAAGGCATAAACGATATGTGTGTAATTTTCGTCACCTTGGTCAATGATTGTATAGTGTGTAACTACTGAAGTCGAATCAGAAGATCGAGTACCGTGGATCGAATCTCACATACCTAGATTCTTTTTGGTGACTTTTTTATTTGTATTACTTTTTATTTGATACGTATTATATTTACGTATAATTAAGTTTTCTGACGCGTATTCAATTTACGATTACAATGCTTGCAAATTTATTAGGTATCTCGAGTTTCCATGTTTTCATATAATTAGAGAGTTTAGTATATCTAATGAACGTGAACATTAAATAGGTACTACCTAATCTAGCTACCTGAACATAGATCTCGAAAAAGTATGTCTTGGATGGACACGAGTTGCCACAGCGTAATAGTTACAGTAGAACAACATTTTCAATTTACTACAAAGCTATGTTGAGTAAACACCGTCCTTCTGTCCACTACTATAGAAAACACAAACTTTCATACATGGAAAGTTATTGAAATATTCATGGTATTATCGAGTACGTAATATATTAGTACATATAAATTAGTAGTAAAAAGATGGCCGTAAACGTTTGATGCGATAGAGATAATGAAATTCTGAAATGAAAACTTAATACAAAAAGATGAAGCCTAAGCTTCTGCTTTAGAATGAGACTTTCCATGGTTTTCTTGAATAGCATAAGAATTAAGAACTGACTAAAAGAAAATGAAATAATTAGCACCATACCAATACTTACGTAAGAACATCGAGTAAGGTGCATTATAGAGGACTTAACTATAACGCCCTTAATAACCAAAGTGTAGCGGATATACTACCAAAGAGAGTATTCCCCAGGACGTTTTGGTGTTAAGGGGCGGCCGGTAATTCAACAAAAGTTAAAATTATACACATTATAGCCATTATGTTTTTAAATGTTACATCTTCTGTGTTGTATAAACAACATATGGTAGCCATATAAACAACCCCATATATTGGATAGGAGGATGCTTCTTGGTTATTGATACTATCCCATAACTTACTTACCAATAAAATTCTTACCCCCGGTTTCTGAAACGCAAATCAGCGACAAATTATTTTAAATACTTGTTAATCCATTGTCATACGCAGATTGGGTTTCTAAAAACTTCATGTGACTGTTTGTCAACACTAATGTCAAATCTCCAATTAATCGACAATTATTTCAATTTTGGGTTTCTGAAAAGCTTTTCGGTACGTTAACGGTTTGTTAAACTGACTAATTCTAATTGCCCAAAATCGACCAATTATTCTAAGATTAACGTGTTGATATCGTAAAAATATATAAAAATAGTTTTAAGCATTCCTACCTACAACGTTTACTCTAATAACTGATAAGATAGAACAAGAACAGAATTATATCAAGTATGATTACTCTAAAAACACATATTGCTATTTTTCATACCGAAGGTACTGGGTAGCACTTCACCACTATCTCGCCTGATGTTAAGTGACGATGCCATCGATGATGCAGCTCGCTTACCCTGAAGATACCTATTCACTCCTGTTTAGAAAACCCCCCCGTAATTAACCAGAAACACAGACTCAGGCAGAGTGTTCCATTCCCTAGCGGTGTGTATGATGAGCGAGTATAGAACAAGAGTCCGATTATAGAACTACGTAAATATATTACTAAAGACTACGTGATTATAGTGTTGCTGCTCATTTGTTACTCAATAGGGTGCTATAACATAACCATAGCAGCCATTAAACAAACCGCAGCTGGGTAGATTGTAATACCGACAAAAGCATTTCCAAGATAAGTAGGTTATGGACCTTCCAAACCCCAACCCTCTTTGAGAAAACACCTTTCGGCTGAGGGCGTTAAGATATGGTTTAAAGCTCTGTTTAGCGCCTGATGTGCGGCTACAACATATTCACGTTGATGTTAGAAGTGGTATTATTTTGTATTGATGCGCAGGAGGTCCATAGTTAGAATCTCGCCGCGGTCTTCCACTTCACCGCATGATGCGAGGGCGGGAGTTTTTAGAATCATTGATAGGCTTGATAGTTGTTGGCCTTCAAGTAGAAAATATATTACCAAGGATCTAATGGTATGTTACGACGGCTGTTCTTGCCTATTCTTCTCTACTGACTTCATCATCATCAGACGTCAATCACTTACCATCAGGTGAGATTATAGTCAAAGCGTAGCCTAGCAGCAATAAAAAATGCCACTCATGATTTTTTTATTTTAATCGATTTTTACGATATAAAGCAACAAGTAAGGGAAGACAAACACGCACATTTTCACGTACGCTAGTGACTTTCACTATCAATAAACTATTACTGACATAATAACTATAAAATTAAAGAGTATTTATAATCATCATGATGGTATTGAGGATAAAGGGATTTTTTTTAATTTAATTTTTTATAGCTGATAGGTAAGCCTTTGACCACAATCTCACGTGATGGTAAGTGATGATGTGCGAAGGTGTTAACAGGCTTAACCTAGAATTACTCTGGCTATCAAGGACAGCTGCCGGAACACACCGTTAGGTGCTTGGCGACAGATTTTCTACTTGAGGGTGGTCGCTAGCCAGGCGGGCATTCACAAAATGCCCTTCCACCATGCGGTGAAGCTCAAGCCCGCGGCGGGATTCGAACCATGGACCTGCTGCGCGGCAGTCCATAGCCAAAGCCACTGAGCTATCACTGCTGGATTCATAAAAATTAATGAAATTTGATAATTCCACTAGCGATAACCCATCAATGTTGACATTTTAGGTATTAGAGCGTACACTCGCACGACTGGACTCTGTTGTCAGTTAGAAATCCGAGCGCAAATAGTATTGTTGGATGTGAATGCCCAAATCTGCTTGTATTTTGACAAATAGGAACGCTTCGAACTCCTCTCTCTTGTTGTTTTACGTTTACGATCATCCGTCATATTTAATTGGTAACCATAGTAACGGTGGTGATGCCAAAAATGATTTGGGATTAATTTCATGTCAAAACAGAAGAGACAACGCTATGTGTTAAAAAAAGACAGAACACTAGAGAATGAATGAATTTGACGTGATTTTAGCAAAGAAAATATGTACAAGTTTCAAAAGTGCTTAAGTAGTCTTTCATTTTCGGAAATGTATAAAGAGCAGGATCCTAATAAAGCATATGATAATTTCTTCAAATTATTTAAGCTGTTTTACGATCTTTGTTTTCCGAAAAAAATTGTTACAATTCAAGTATATAAAAAAATTAAATGGATCTCTCGAGGTGTAAAATTATGTTCCAGAAGAAAGAGACAATTATTATGGAAGTTTAGAACAAATCCATCTTCTGACAATAAGAAACTGTACACAAATTATTCTAGATTATTTAAAAAAATCATTAATTTAACGAAACGATCTCAAAATAATAATAAAATTAGTATGTCACATAATCACTCCAAAACAACATGGCAAATAATAAATAAATCTAGGCTTAATCTTCCCCCTGACTCTATTACAAGAATTCAAATTGACAGTCAATTTATTAGTGACCCAGCAGGTATTGCAAATGCTTTTAATAATTTTTATATTGACAAATTAATAAATAAACTTGACCCCAAAATAAAAATGACATCCAATTTACCATCAACGAAAAATTCAATGTTTATGGCCCCTAGTGTACCAAATGACATTCGGAATATTATAATAGGATTGAAAAATAAAAAAAGTGTTGGTTATGATGACATATCGACGAAAATAATCAAATCTGTTAGTGATACAATATCAGGACATTTAAGCTATTTGATTAATTTGTGTGTTTGTAACGGTGTTTTTCCTGACTCCTTAAAAACATCAATCGTAAAGCCAGTGTATAAAAAAGAAAATAGAGACCAAATGCAAAATTACCGACCAATTGCGCTTATTCCTATATTTTCCAAAATATTTGAAAAGTATATATACCTAAAACTTAACAGGTATTTCGAGCGCAATGAGATATTATGTAGAGAGCAAAAAGGTTTTAGGGAAAATAAAACTATAAATATGGCAATTTATGACTTTTACAAAGCGGTTGTAACAAATGTAGACAAAACATCACCTGTATGTGCTATCTTGTGTGATATGACGCAAGCATTTGACTATGTCAATCACAAAATATTAATCTGTAAGTTAGAGTCATATGGAATAAGAGGCAACGTTTTGGAATTAATAAAATCTTACCTTGAAAAAAGAAATCAAGTTACAGAAATTAGTAGAGTCAATTTAAAAACTAAGTTTGTAGAGTCCTATAGGTCCGATGTACGATCAATTGCATGCGGTGTTCCGCAAGGCAGTGTATTAGGGCCTTTATTGTTTTTAATATTTATCAATGACCTTCCCAAAGCTACTAACTATCCAATGACGCTATTTGCTGATGATAGCACTGTAATAATTGACTGTAAAATAAAAGAACTGTATGAATCTGACATAAATAAATCTCTATCTTTAATAATTTCATGGCTTGACATTAATAACTTGAAGATTAATTTAAATAAGACTCAAATAATTCATTTTAATCAAAGGCCGCCAGAAAAAACTGACATTTTCGTAAAGTACAAAGATGACACCATATGTGAAGTTGACACTGCTAAGTTTTTAGGGATGACCATTGACAAACGACTTAACTGGAAGGCACATATAGAATCACTCTGCAGAAAAATAAGTAGTTCGGCCTATGCTCTATTTAAATTAGCTCCAACAGTCGATGAAACTGCTTTGCTTACAGCTTATCACGGTTTAGCGGGCTCTGTGCTGAGGTATGGTATTATCTTTTGGGGCAACTCAACTGATAATGAGTTAGTATTTAAGGCACAGAAGCGTTGCGTACGATCCATGTTCGGCTTAAAAACAATTGATAGCTGTCAACCATATTTTGAAAAATATAAAATTCTGACACTTCCGTCACTTTACATTTTTGAAGTAGCAATGTTTGTAAAAACCAATCCTGATTTATTCTTAAAAGAATCAGATGCCGTTATGCGTAATAGACGAGATAATTTAAAATTGTCTATATATCCAGGCAAAAGCAAGATGTTGCGCAAAGGAATATTAGGAATGGCACCTAATATTTATAATAAAGTACCAAAATATATTAGAGACATGAATCATAATTTATTTAAAAGGACATTGAAAAATATACTGACTGCAAAATGCTACTACACAATAAATGACTTTTTAAATGATACATTTTGACATATTATTATTATTATTTTCTATTTTTATTTCACTGACACAATATCAATATCCTTTTATTTAATTTAATTACTGTAATTTCCATATGATTGAAGTTAATATTGTATAATATAATTTACTATAATCAAAAATTTGATATGTTGCACACCTTAATGGTATACCACAGCGCTCACCCAATTTATAAGACCTGTATACAACCTGTGTTAATGCAATAAAAATAATTTGAATTTGAATTTGAATTTGAATGAATTTGAACGACATTTTCAAATTTCATGTTATCATAGATAAACAAGCATTTTAATCAGGTGTTCTGTAATTTTTCATTAATATGCGTTCCAGAAACCCGTTGAAAGTTAGCGGATTGTTAATTGTGATGGCTTGTTAGATGAATTGAATTTTGACACGCGTACCGAAAACCGGCGATTAATATCGGACACCAAAAATATTATTTGAAAATCAATAAAAGTTTGTTATTTTTCTAGTATAGAAAATGGAGGAGAAGAACGACGCATTGTTGATATACACTATTACACAAAGAGTATATTAAGACAAATCTCGAAACATTCACCTTTCGATTATTTTTTTATTAATATGCAGGGTTATTGGTAAAATGCTAAATCCAGGGAAACCCGGACGGATGGCAGCCCTACTCTCATAGAATGTCCGATTTTATGTCGATATAAGAAAAAACAGACGAATTAAGAACCTCCTCCTTTTTTTGAAGTCAGTTAAAAATACCCAATAGTATAACCCGCTATTTGTATTTTGATCAGGGGTAAAAAAGTTTTTTTTTGATTTTCTGTGTAAATTTTACACAATATACTTGTTTTTGTAATAAATAAACCATCTATTGTGTAACAGCTTACGCCTTGCATCAAAGTAGATACATAGTTCATGTTCATTAAAAATGAACATACACAAAAACTGCAAAATCAAACAAGTTGGTAATAATCAAGACTAAACTTGTTCTACTGTAGGTATGGTAAATTTAGGCTCGCGGGAACTATGATCGCAAAGGGTTAACTGTGTCACACTATGATATTTACAGCATACAATCAACTAATGGTTGGTATCATGTATGCATACTAGATGGCGCTTCAGCACACATCACATTCGTGTGTGACAAGATAGTTTCTACTAGTTCTACTAGAGAGCGCTCTAAATTTTTAACCAAATAAAATATTACCGTTGACTTGCGGACGTGGCGCCATGTACACCGCGAAGTAAACACGCGAGGAGAAGTGGGGACAAAATCTAACATCTGGTTTTAGAATTCTGTCCCTTAAATCGTTTATACTTCAGACCATCCCCGTCGTCCGCCATCCCCATTCTATAACCGGACATCCAAGTACTCAGAAGCGCCATCGCTATATGGTTGATATTCCATTTACCCGAACAAAGCGTGCGTCTTCGTTCATCATGCGAACCGCAGTCTGGTACAATATGGGGGTCTTCGAAACGCAAGTGAATAGATACCTTCTGGGTAAGCGCGCTTCATCATCGACCGCATCATCACTCAACATCAGGTGAGATAGAGGTCAAGTGCTACCCAGTTCAGTATAAAAAAAAAGACCATTCCATAATTAAACGTATGTACTTACCTAATACTCTGAAAAGATAAAATAATGCTGTCTCTTTAGTTGGATTATCAGCAGTCTCATGGAATCGTTACTCGTTTCCCTAGATGTAAATTCAATTGTAATGAGAATTTCTTCTTTTGGTTATATTACAGGGTACGACCGGCTTTCCTTGGATCGACGCGATCATGATCCAACTCAGAGAAGAGGGATGGATCCACCACCTGGCGCGGCACGCCGTTGCTTGCTTCCTGACTCGAGGCGATCTCTGGATCTCATGGGAGGAGGGCATGAAGGTAACAACCTCTTTCAAATGTTTTAACACCAGTATTTGGAACTATAAATAAACACTGATCACATGCAAGGACACGTGTAGTAGCAAAATTATCACGTAACAGCATTTATGAAAAAAATTCCCGTGCATGTTAATTTTTTGAATTGAGCCACTGGATATAAGGTTCACCTCGATTCCGTCCGTCTTTAAATACGAGGGTGGATTGAAAAGTTCGCGGCCTAACACATAAATACTTGAACTATTTTAATGTAACTGACCTCATTCGATTTGCTTACTCTCTGGTTGTCACATTGTAAAATTTTATCGCAATAGCATTATCAGTTTTTAAATTAGACTGAATTTTGTGAGCCTAAGTGCAGCATTTTTAAAGAATGGAGAAAATTGAGCAACGTGCGGTCATCAAATACCTGTTTAAAAAAAACTAACTCCAAAAGAGATTCACGAAGACATGTCAACAACATTGGGGGAATCTGCTCCGTCGTATACGACTGTGAAACAGTGGGTTGCTGAATTTAAACGCGGACGAGAGAGTATTGAAGGTGACCCTCGCTCCGGCCGGCCTACGACGTCTACGACTGAAGAAAACATCGGGAAAATCTGTGATCTGATATTGGCAGATCGGAGATTGACCATCAGGGAGATTACAGACACTATTGGCATCTCGTATGAACGAACACAAAACATCATAGTCAATGAACTTGGATTTTCAAAGGTTTCTGCGCGGTGGCTACCCAGATTGCTTTCAGTTGAACAAAAACGAATACGGCTCACGATTTCTCGCGACTGTTTGGAAATGTTTGAGGCTGATCCACAAGATTTTTTGGCCAGATTTGTGACAATGGATGAAACCTGGGTACACCACTACACCCCAGAGTCAAAACAGCAATCCAAGCAGTGGAAAAAACCTGATGAACCGACTCCAAAAAAAGCCAAAGCAATTTTGTCAGCTGGCAAGGTGATGGCGTCAGTTTTTTGAGATGCTAAGGGTGTCATCATGGTGGACTACCTTGCAAAAGGTGAAATTATAAACTCGGCTTATTACTGCATCCTTTTACGTCGTTTGCGTGAAACAATTAAAGCGAAAAGGCCAGGATTACTCAGCAAGAAAGTGTTGTTTCATCAGGATAATCACGCGTTCACTATGTAGATATTTTATTGAAATCTAAAAATAAGACTGATCTTATTTCATTGTTTAAGTCATTTAATTTGAAATTTCTATTCTGTGAGCCCACTAGAATAACAGATACTTCAGCTACCTGTATAGACAATATATACTCGAACTGTAAGACTAAACAAAAGTCAATAATGAAGGGTGTTAGATCTGATCATGAGGGCCTGGCAATTAGATTTGATGGAAGCAGAGAAACAGCAAGGTATGAAATTGAACATAGGCCGTTAACAACCAGTAGGCTAGAAATACTCAGTACCAATATAGAAGCTAAGCTTGCCATTACAAGTTTTTCTCATAGTGACCCGAATGACATTTATAATAGTTTATTCTCTCTAGTAAATACTGAGTTTCAAAAAGTTTGTCCAAAAATAAAGAAACAAGTAAATGGAAAGTTGAAGTTCGGTGATTGGGCAACTACAGGTATTCGAAATAGTAGAGATTTTTTGTATGATCTGTATCGCAGGAAGAATTTGACATCCTGCAAGCAGTTTCGTGATTATGTTAGGAACTATTCAAAAATGTTTAAGTCTGTTTGCTTGTGTGCTAAATCTCTTTTTATCAGAAATAAAATTAGCAAGTCTAAAAATAAAATAAAAACCATTTGGAATACTATAAATACTGAGACCGGAAAAAATAAACCTAGAGATTCTACATATGTCTTAAATGTTGATAAAAATCAAATATCTGATCCAATACAAGTGGCAAATATATTTGACAATTTTTTTTCTAACTTACCCCTAGAAGTCACTAAGTCATTAGATGCATGTCCCGATGTAGCAGAAACTCTGCTAATACATAATTTCCCCTGCAAATCGCCGGACTTTTCTTTCAGACACACAACAATATTTGAAATTATAAAGACATTTAAAAATTTAAATATTAAGAGCACCGAAGACTTGTGGGGTATGTCAGTTAAAGTGGCAGAGTCTATAATATGCATTATTGCACCATATTTAAAAACAATATTCAATCTTTGTATTGATAAAGGAAACTTCCCCGACTTAATGAAACAAAGTAAAATCACTCCAATTTTGAAGTCGGGGGCTACATCTGACCCTTGTAATTACAGACCTATTTCTATCTTACCTGTTCTGAGTAAAGTATTCGAAAAAATTATGCTCAAACAACTTCTATCCCATTTTAATGAGCATAATATATTGAATGAGAATCAGTTTGGTTTCACAAAGAGCAGATCCACAACAGATGCAGGTGCTCAATTGATGTCACATATACTTGAAGCCTGGGAGAGTTCACAGGATGCTATTGCCGTATTCTGCGACCTTTCTAAGGCATTTGACTGTGTAGAGCACCGCACTCTGATTCGAAAACTTTCACATTATGGTATTTGTGGAAAAGCTCTGGATCTTATAAAGTCATATCTGTCAGACAGGCTACAGAAGGTTAGAATAAATGGCAATACTTCTTCCGGGTCTTTGGTAAGAATAGGCGTACCGCAAGGATCAATTTTAGGACCTTTTCTGTTTCTAGCATATATAAATGATCCGCCTTGCATGGTTAAAAATTTCTGCGATATAGTTTTATTCGCAGATGATACCTCCCTAATTTTTAAAGTAGATAGGAGGGATAGTGAACTTATTCATGTAAATAATGTGTTATCTATGATCTCTAAGTGGTTCGCGGCTAATAATCTTCTCTTAAATTCAAAAAAGACCAAATGTTTAAAGTTTTCTTTACCAAATGTTACTTATGTTGAACCAAACATTAAGCTTGGCCTAGAAAAACTCTCTTTTGACAATGCGACAGTCTTCCTGGGAATTAAAATGGATTCAACTTTACAGTGGAATCCACATATACATGATCTATCTGGAAGACTTAGTTCTGCTGCATATGCAGTTCGTAAGATAAGACAGCTAACAGACGTAGCTACTGCTAGGCTCGTTTATTTCGCGTACTTCCACAGTATTATGTCTTATGGTATATTGCTGTGGGGAGCTGCTGCTGAGATAGAGACAATCTTTATCTTACAAAAGCGTGCAATTCGAGCCATATATGAAATGGATCCTAGGGAATCCCTGAGAGATATTTTTAAAGAAATTGATATTTTAACTTTACCAAGTCTGTATATATTTGAAAATATTATGTATGTTCGTAAAAATTTGAGCAAATTTAAATCAAACAGTGACACTCACGATTATAACACTAGGAATAAAGATAAAATAGCGGTGCCAGGTTTTAGATTAGCAAAGACAAATAAAAGGTCCTTCTTAGGAAATTGTGTGCGGTTTTATAATAAATTGCCCAAACATATTACAACGCTCACAGAAAGAAAATTCAAGTTGCATGTGAAGAATATTTTGATAAAGAAATCTTACTACACAGTTTGTGATTACTTAAACGACAAAAATGCTTGGACTGGTTCGCCTCTGCCAAGCTAGCGCCTAACACCTACGTAATGTAAATTAAGTATTGTAATAATTTTATTATATAGTATGTACTTAACACATTTTTAAAAAACGTTTAAAAGAATGGCCCCGAGTTTCTTGCCCGTTCTTCTCGCAGTGGCTCTATAATTTTTGTTTGCTGAACGTGGCAGTACAATGTAGTATATTTCAATATTAAAATTTGTAATTGACCTTCATAAGAGCGTCGTAGACGCCTAAATTGAATAAATTATTTTGACTTTGACTTTGACACGTCTGTTGAATCTATGGCTCAAATTCGCGATTGTGGCTTTGAATTACTGCCGCATCCCGCCTATTCCCCTGATTTGGCACCTTCAGACTTTCATTTATTCCCAAACCTAAAAAATCACCTTGGAGGTCAAAAATTTTCATCAAATGAGGAGGTCGAAGCTGCAGTGGGTGACTTTTTTGAAGGCCTTGAAGAAACTTTTTTTATGACTGGCATACAGGCGTTGGAAACCAGATGGAAGAAGTGCATTGAGTTAAGTGAGATTACGTGGAAAAATAAAATTACTTTTGTTTATATTACAAATAGTTTTCTTGCTGAGGCCGCGAACTTTTCAATCCACCCTCGTATATTATTTGTTTGTGAGAAATTTTGTGTTTTAAGTATGAGAACGTGGTTGCCTTTTCTTCACTAAGCGATTACGAGATTTCGGCGTAAAAGATTAAAATGTTAAGTACATATTATCATAGTCAAACTAGGAAAGTAGTCTAACTTTATAGAACGGTACCAAATGCGACTGGTCTATAAAACTTTTTTGCCGAACGAGCCACTGCGAGAAGTACGGCCAAGAAACTCTGAGCAATATTTTTTACTGTACTGTAACAGCCGGATCGTCCACTGCTGAACACAGCCTCTCCTATTAAGGGGGTATTTGCCATAATCCCCACGCTTGGCAGGCATCTTGGGGATCGCAGTGTAAGTTTGCAGTTCTTTAGAAGGCGCTGCTGCCTACCTTCTAGTATTTTTACCTTAGTCGCCTCTTACGACACCCATGATATGGGGAGGTGCAATTCTGACCGGGCACCCCACGGAGCGCTGGGGTTTATATTTTTAATATAGTATAATATAGAATATTTCAATAAATACATATAATTTAATTATATTAAATTTTGTAATTAAACTTCATGAAAGCGTCTTAGATGCCTTAATTGAATAAATGTCAAACTATATATTTTCTAATTAGAAACAAAAATAGATGGACGTTATATTGTGCAGGTGTTCGACGAACTCCTCCTGGATGCGGACTGGTCGGTGAACGCGGGCATGTGGATGTGGCTCTCCTGCTCCTCCTTCTTCCAGCAGTTCTTCCATTGCTACTGCCCTGTGCGCTTCGGACGGAAGACTGACCCCAACGGAGACTTTATAAGGTCCATAAATACTTATTTTCATGGTTGCAGGACATTTTGTGAATGCCCGCCTATTGTCTTGCCAGGGCTACTAGAAAATCTGTGGAAAAGCACCTGACGATGTGTACCAACTGCTGTCCTTGAAAGCCAGTTCTCTTAAGGTTTAGTATCTTCGGCCACATCATCACTTACCATTAGTAGGGATTGGAGTCCAAAGGCTCGCCTGTCACCAGTCACCACTGTGTGGTTGTTTTATTAAAACTGATAGTTTAGTCTTTGACCACTATCTCACCTGATGATGATGCAATCGAAGATTGTTCAGATAATCTAGAATAACTGGCTAGATTTGTTTCAACTTTAATGTTGGCAATTTTTTCTTTATCGGTCAATAACTTTCGCAATTAAAGAGTGTGAAATAATTTAATAAAAAAATAGCCACAGGCACATCACGTTGAACTGGCTAAGTAGATTCCTATACTTTATAACGACTTTATACTTTAAAACGACTGCCCTATTTGCCAGTAGAATCACATCCAAGCTGCGAGGTCCATGGTTCGATCCAAATGGGCAAGCATTCTCAGATTCTGTTTAGAACATGGCAGTGTTACACGTAGATGACAATATGCACGCACGCTATAACTTAAAACTAAAAAATATGTAGTGAAATGTAGGTGTTATGCCTCGGCAAATACTTGTATTCAGGCGAGACTGTATCGGGTGTCTTAACAGATTTAAAAAAAGGAGATTTGACTGTGCTTTTTGATTTGTTTGTTACGCGATCGCCCCATCAACTAGGAATTGATTTGAATGATTATTTTTTGATGATTAGCGTATAGCTTCATGTTGGTCCTGTTTAAACATCGGTCGAGTAGTTTTTAAGTTATAGTAAATTTATTGAAAAAAGTATTATCATACCTGGATGATTTAATGGTAATTGCAACTCTTGTCGATGGTGAACAGTAATTTAGGCGAGTGACAATCATTTTGTAAGCAATATCCTTCACTAAAGAGAAAAAAAATCAGAGCCACTGAAGTTGTGGAAGTCAGACCATGATAATGTGAAGTCAGTATTTTGAATTAGCATACTGACTTCAACAAATTATTTAATACTTTTCAGTGCTAGACGTCGATTCTTTTTTTAAATATTTTCTGATATAGTTAATTATAATTTGTGTATGTACAGACAGTACATCCCGGCGCTGAAGAACATGCCGACGCGGTTCATCCACGAGCCTTGGGAGGCGCCGGAGACGGTGCAGACGGCGGCGCGCTGCATCTTGGGGCGCGACTACCCGCTGCCCATGGTCGACCACGGGAAGGCCTCGCAGCTCAACCTCGAGCGTATCAAGCAAGTGTACGCGCATCTAGCCAAGTTCAAACCGCAAGGTATGTTTATCTCCACACCATACCATTCTACACTCAGGTTTTGAAGCGCTCTTAGCGAAGTTTGCTTAGCTGTTCTCAACCGATCAGCAAAGTTAAGCAACGTCAGTTGGATGGGTGACCGCTGCGCTGGTGACATTACTACTGAGCCCGGTTATAGACTTACGATGGCACTCGTTATAGCATGATGGTAGGGCATTTTGAGAATGCCAGCATGGCTGGCTACCACCCTACGTCAAGCACCTAACGTTGTGTTCCGGACAGTAATTCTAGGTTACAGTGAACAACATCTTCGACCACATCACCACTTACCATCAGGTGAGATAGTGGTCAAAGGCTAACCTATCAGGCATAAAAAAGGTAGGACCCTTGAGCTTCTCACTGCAGTTTTTTGTTGAAATTTGATGTACTCGTAAAAACATGATCAAGCAATTTTTTTTCCGTATTGTTCAGTGAACTTGGCAATCTTATTTTCATTCTTCCTTGTGGTGTTTTTTCGCCCCAGTTAGTAGACGTGTTGATCAAAGATGGAAGATAAGATTTCACATGGTAATTTATTATTATCTAACAAAATTTACTAACGTTTTTCGAAGTGAAAACTAATAATTATTTAAAGAGGAAAGTTTTGATTTTTCATATTTTTATATATTTGTTTTTATGGGTAAACTCAAAAGGTTTTTTACCGATAGAAAGCTACATTAGTAGCAAATAAGTGACTACTAACTTAAATACGGGAAAATAAAAGATTTTTCCCCTTTTAATAACTGCGTCACGTATGCATTGTACGTATGATCTTCTTTGTACGTATTGTTGTGTGGACCTATTCAGTTGTCTTAAAAAAAAACAACTTATGGACACACACACATTTATTTTATTAAAAAAATAAAACTATTAATATACACTTGACTTTTGAAGTTCCCGCAACTCACTTTTAACTACTAATTTGGGCAGAGGTTCCACTATATTTCCAGGTATACTGGTACTGAGTCTGGTGACTCCTGGAGTTATCACAATAAATCTGAACACTTAATTTTGGAAGCCACCGTTTATATAGAGAAAAATACTGCTGACAACGCGTAAATAGGTTTGTGAGGGATTCGGGCCTAGGTCAGCAATATATTAGGTGTAACAGTATGATAATTTGATTAAGTAAAACTTTTGTTGTTTACTTTGCTTAGTGAAAAAAGCACAAAAATAAATATACTAAATTAATTAGAATCGGGGGCGTCAGCCACAGGTGCGTCGACCACTGGGAGCCGAAGCAACGAACTCGAATGGGTTCGAAACTTAGCTACAAGCGTTAAAAAACCATTCAATATTAAATTTCCCGCCACATGCGTGAGTTTTTAGCTTAAGAATATATGTCACATAATTCCTTGTAGCCTATATATTATTTTTGTCAAGGGTAGTACTAATATTATGAACATTTATATTACAAACATTGAACACATCTTTATTTTGTTATATTATTATTGTATCGTAACTTTAAGACTTTCGCGACTTGAACACATAGTTATAAGTATTTAACTGGTTTTGTCTAGTTTCTTGGTCGAAACATCGAGGTAAATACGTATATATTATACATGTATTATCGCGGTTAAGTCCCGTTAAATACTTATAACTATATTATTGTATTATCTATCATTAGTACCACAGGTCATGCCTCTGGGGATTGAATCTCCTTGAGCAATAGGTACTACAATTAACGTAGCAGTGTTATGGGAGATAAACGACAAAGTTTTATTCATCGCATTATTCAGTGCCAAGCGGTAGAGTGAGGAGGGATAGACTGCAGTTTTATTCAACGCAATACTCTTATTACGTTCGGCCTAATCGAGTCAACTTAGCAGCTTTGCAATTTCAGTGCTGACATAAACTTAATAAAATTATTGGAATAATAATGTATGTTTATAAATATATGATGATTTAAGAGATTTTATTTTCGTTTGCAGTTGCACTCAATCCACAGACAGTCCAAAGGCCCAGCGTTACTCAGTCGTCGCCGAGCCCTACATCAATAATCTCAAACATCAACCAATCTAACTTCTTGTGCAGCCAGACACCCAATTCTCAGTCGACGCCACAGATCATACCCTACAAAGATTCGGAAGTATTCCAACAACCAGACTCGGAAGTATTACAACGACCGGAGTCGGAATTATTTCAACGACCAGACTCGGAAGTATTACAACGATCGGAGTCGGAATTATTTCAACGACCAGACTCGGAAGTATTACAACGATCGGAGTCGGAATTATTTCAACGACCAGACTCGGAAGTATTACAACGATCGGAGTCGGAATTATTTCAACGACCAGACTCGGAAGTATTACAACGATCGGAGTCGGAATTATTTCAACGACCAGACTCGGAAGTATTCCAAAGGCTAAACAAATATAAGTTTAAGCCACCGCCGCCTTTAAAAGAAATCGTAATTACACAACAGCAGCAGAACTCAAACATAACTATCGGAAACATCTCCAATTTACATCAGAGGAAGGTCTATGTTTCACACGATACATTGGAATCGACGTATAAGTCGGTAATCACAAATTTACTGCCACCTCTAACACAGGGAAATATAAATTTTAAAAATCTAGCGATCCACAATTACGTGGCATATTCAAACACTCAAGAGTTCCAAACTACGCACGCTTCAAACAAATTTCACCAGCAAGTATTGAACAAAAACAGCTATTGTTTCGAGAAACCCAAATTCTACTTACCGACGTATGGTAGCAACACGGCGATGGCCCCGACGTCACAAACGCCCCGCGAACCGCCCGAACCGGACATGAACCCCGCTCTAAATTGTAATAGCGAACCGAAAATGGAAGAATCACATGAAAAAGATGATGAATTCTTAAATCTTTTGAGTATCAACGCTGATGAATCATATATCAAAGAAGATGACGATAATGAATCTAACCAATGTGAATAAAAACAAATAATATATTATGTTGATAACGTTCCTGGTCAATATTGTAAAAAATAGAGAAATGTATTCAATTATAACTTAACATAATTAAAAACTAAACCATATTGTAAATTAGGTGTAGTGTAGTATACTAAGTAGTGATCTCACATAAAGAAATGTGTTTTTATACTTTGATGTTAAGTGATAGTGTACTTGAATTGAAATATGTTGTGTAAATAGAAATAAGTAACAATAAGCCATATTTAAATTTTATAAAATAGGTTCAAAATATATATAATATGTATTCTAACAACAAAATTATAAATACCGGTCAGATTGTCTTTTTACAATACCGCTTAGTACGCCATTTTATATAAAATAGAAATTAATGTTCAACATGAAAATAAAAATAAGTATTTATGTATTGTTATGATTAACCTTCTTTATGATAATAAATGTTTTAGAATGCCAAGGACTTTTTTCAAACGCAACTCCACTAGGCTCCACTCGGCTCCAGTTTTATTCTTAAAATAATCGCGTCCTCACCGTTGCACTCCTGCTCCCGGAGTGATACACTCCCGGGTGATGAAGAGTTTCGTTGCACTGACCTATAGTCTAATTTTTTTAACAGTCGAGTACCGAAAAATGTACTGTGTTGCTATTGGCCACGTAATCAACAAAAAGTTCGTTCCACACGAACTCTGTAGTTACATGTAGGTACATTCAGTTGTCTTCGATGCCTGCGCGGCGAAAATTATTGCTTGTAACGAATCAATACTAAAGTTGCGACTTTTGAATTAGGGTACTCAAAACAAAGATCGTTTTGAAAAAAATGTTGTAGCTTAGTCAGCTAATCGTCTCGTCATACGTTTGCCGACGTTTCACAGTGAGCTCAACCCAATCTGAACTCTTTTGTTACTACTTAGTTAAGTGGATAGATAAAAATGGTGGTCATGTCTCAATCATGTGACAACCAAGATAGCAACAAAAATGTACAGAGTCGACAATCATGTACATTACAATGTTAGAGCAATTTATTATTGACGTATCTGCAGAAAGTTCATTAGAAGCATGATGATAATTTTAAAGATTACAAGAATTGTAGTAGAATTATTTGATTTATATGTTCTAGTGCATAATATATACGAGGGTGGTCCAATAAGTGCTTGGCCTACAAAAGAAAAAAAAAATCGAAAAGTGGCGATTTATTTCTCAATCTAATCTCCTTTGCCTTCGATACACTTGACCCAGCGATGCTCCAACTTCTTTAACCCGTCTGAAAAATATGTTTTCTGGAGGTCTGCAAAGTAGGCCTCCGTGGCAGCGATAACCTCCTCATTCGACTCAAATTTCTGCCCGGCGAGTGATTTTTTCTAATTTGGAAACAAAAAGAAGTCGTAAGAGACCAAATCCAGAGAATCCTACTAATATTATAAATGCGAAAGTTTGTGAGTGTGTATGGATGTATGGATGTTTGTTACTCTTTCACGCAAAAAATACTGAACGGATTTCAATGAAACTTTACAATAATATAGCTTATACATCAGAATAACACAGGCTATAATATTTTATAAAGATATACTGTGTAAATTGACGAAAATATCAAAAAAACTGTTAATAAGCCACACTAGAAATTTTTGCGACGTCACAACCCGGATGAAGGCTCGCGTCAACGACGTCGTCCGAAGTGCGCGCGCCGGTGTCGCGGGCAGCGTTGCCATGGAAACAAAAAACAACTGATTAGAAATTAGCTCGACAAGAAATGTCAAAAAGCAATTTATAAATAAGCTAGATCATGGTCTAAGAAAACAAGGTCTTCTACTCCCGAAGAATCACAGGCTTGCGTCACTACCAAATTGGCTCTTTGCAGCAGAGTGATTGCAGCAGAATACAAGTTCATGGTTCTTTTTCATGCGAATGTTTTGTTATAAAATATCAATACAAAATTTCAAACGTCTAATAGAAAGTCACACATGAATCAATGTTCATCTCAGTAAATGGTATGAAAAAAGTTGTCTCCCTATGGTTCCACCATTTTGACAAATATCGCCGTTTCTGTCTCACGTATATGATTTGCAACTGTTTCGCTCTCGCTCATGCACATATGCGCAGTGATTCGCAAACTTTGTGGTCGGCCCATTTCTGGAAGCTACGAGTATAATAAAAAACATGTAATTTTTTTCTATTGTGACGGAATAAGCTAACAAGCTCGAGGCCCACCTAATGTTAAGCAGACTAACCTCTGCCTATAACAGATGCATTTCGTCACAAGTCACGAATTGCACTGCGCCTGTCCCCAGGAGACATAGATGTTAAGTCTCTGTACCTGTAATTTCACTGGCTCTCAAGGACTGCTGCCGGAACACACCGTTAGGTGCTTGGCGACCGATTTTCTACTTGAGGGGGTCGCTAGCCAGGCGGGCAATCGCAAAATGCCCTTCTACCATGCAAAAAGTAACTGTAAGAGTAAAAGTAGAAAAAGCAGTGATTTGAAGTTTTTTCATTTCCTGCAAAATTGTTTCATTCTTACTGCGACTACTAAATATAGTATGTAATGTAAAATTTCTTTGGTTATATAACGTATCTACCTAATTGGTTTCTACTTCCGATATTTTTGAGCTTTCTTTGTAACTAAATTGTACACCAAAATACAGATAACTGGCTTATTCTTCGGCATAGAAAATAATTACTTGATTTCAATCTACGAAAAATTTAGGCCTATTAGCATCAACGGTACCCATTATAAGAAAACTACGAACATACACTGTACGAACTTGATAACCATAAGTTAAACAGATTAATAATTCAAGAATCATTAATCTGTTTAACTTATATCAATTTCACGTGATTTTCTTTATTAAAAAAAAGGTGAAATCTATTAACTGTTATTTTACTGCCCCCCAATTTATTTCAATAAAGTTTGAGAGCCGTTGATGACGGTATGCTTGACAAGCTTGTGTCCCGGTCACGTGACAACCGGTCTCGGAGTGTAATACCTGGCGTAGTATATTATTGTACCATGAGCTAGATTAACACATTTTATCATCATCCATCAACCCGCGGGTGAAACCGCGGGGCGCAGCTAGTATACGATATATGGGGCAGCAGTTCGTAGCCTAATTCTACCAATTTGGTCGGGGCCAACGGATGTGTGAGTCGGTGCGTTGTCGTGATTGAAGAATTTTTTTCTTTGCCAAATGGGGCCGTTTTTTCTGCCATTTGGCGTCGAATTGGCCCAATCATTCGGCATAGTAGAGCCCTGTGATCTGTTTTGTCCTTCTCCAGGAATCGATGCAGACAACAACTTCTGAATCCCAGAAAACGGTGGCCATCATCTTTCCGGCCGATAGGACAGTCTTTGCCTTCTTCGAAACACGTTCGCCGGGTGAAGTCCACTGTTTCGAATGTTCCTTGGTCTCTGGTGTGTACCAGTGTATTCACGTTTCATTAATGGTCAGGAAACGACGCAAAAACTCCTTCGGATTGCGCTTAAACATCGTCAAACACTGCTCTGAAGTGGTTTCACGGTTGCGCTTGTTGTCCGGAATGAGCAATCGCGCTGACAGCTTTCTAATGTCTAATACTTCGTGTAGGATATGACCTAAGCGGTCTTTTAGGATGCTTACTGTCTCAGCTAACTCGCGCACCTCAATCAGCGGTCTGCTAATACGAAATCGTGGTTTTTGTCACGTTATACCGCGTGGTAACCGTTTTCGGGGCACCTGGGCGTGGCTCATCAAAAACCGACGCACGGCCACGTTGAAACAGGTTAAACAAATTTTTATTGTCGCCATCGAAGGAGAAGAGTCACCGTACACAGCATCCAAGCGCTCTTTGCATTTCGCTGCCTGATTTCCCTTTCAAAAACGAGAGTCGAAAAACCAATATTGCTCTTTTTCCATTTTTCTCAAATCCGCGGACACGACCGCTTCCACATGCGGTCACAAAAAACTATGCATTCGATTTGACAGTAGCTGACTACAAGAATGTACAATGCTATAAAAAATTACTCAGGCGATAGTGATGCTATCGATCGGGCGGTGAGGCTATGTACTTATCAGATCGCCCTCGTATACTATTACAATATAGTTTTGTATCATAAACGCGAACAGAACATTTTGTAACGAATATACTAAGTATGCAAATTTAAATCATGAAATAATAACTTTATTTTTTCTACAGTCAATTTTCGAAGTACTATTTATTATGAACAAACAAGAACAAAGGCATTGACCAATGACGGCAATGGCTCATCTCAATCTGTCAATATCGGAAACGTGCGAGAGACATGACATACCTACTCAGTACTCGTTTGTTAAAAAAAACACGCTATAGTGACGTCTAATTATAGAGTAGATATACCCCGCGGTAGTCACGCAAATATGCGCTATTTGCACTGTTTGCACGCAAACGTTCGGTTCATAACGTGCTAAACTTAAACCACGATAGCAATATGATGCCACCTATGACGTCACCTCCAGCTGCACTCACAGAACACAGGTAGAGCAGCGAGTTTCACATTCATCAATCTCAAATTTTGGCAATGAAATGAGATTTTTGTTGTGTGGTTAGAACTTTATACGTAATAAATTCAATCTAATTTTCACAATAGAATGCCTTGAAATGAAAACTTCTAATGTAGATATTTGAAGTGAATTTTATATTGGGTTGATTGCAAGTCAATCGAAGAAGTAAATTGACAGTTAGCAGATGTTACAAGCTTAGCGGCTCATCGGTTCACATAATTTCCGCGCAAAAAGTGCATTTTCTCGTATTTCAGTTATAAACCGAGCGTTTGCAATGTAATCAGCGACAGCAGTGTTTGCGCAATTTAAACCGTAGTGTTATTCTTACGTGCGGTTCAACTCATGCAAACACTGATTTTGTTTAATAGATTGCATACGCATGGTTCGAATAGGTAAGCGGGAATGTGCACCATAGATCAGAGAAATATACACTGTTTACAGTTTGCACGCTAACAATTTGAACCGAGTAGTTAATTTCATTAAGGACGACGGCGCTTCGCCTTATAGATTTGTGTAAGGTGATAGACTATGTATTAAAACACGATGATTTCTTTATTTGTCTGTATTACTTACAACGTTTTTAACTACAAACTAATTATCCAATGAAGCTACAGTTTGTAAATGCTGTTTCATAGCTTTTTTCACTTTCCGAGATGTTGTTGGTTTCTGTGGAGGCTTTCTCTTACTTTTTACAAGTTCACCCTTTATTGTTTTTAATATAGACATCTGAAAATAATGCAAATAAAACAGGTCAGTTTTTATTAATGCAAATGTTAAACGTAAAGGAGAGGCACTCGCTCACAACACAAGTACGACAATTAAGGGTTTGGTAACTTTATCTAATACATAAAATTCTCGTGTCACAGTGCTTGTAACAAAACTCCTCCGAAACGGCTTGACCGATTCCTATGAAATTTTGTGTGTATATTCAGTAGGTCAGACAATAGGACGTAAATTATTTTTCAAATAGGTACATAAAACTTTTTTTTCATTTTTATTTGGGTCAGATTTGGGCCGGGTCAGCTAGTACATATATAAAACAGTTATCCACTTTGTTGTTTAATTGCATGATATGCAAATGACATATGTCCCTACCTACAAACATTATCTATGCATAAAATCTATTATTTAGTCAAACATATTTAGCTGAGTGAAACTTTTAAAAGTGCTTATTTTAATGGTAGGTTCAGTGTGATTGTCATAATGAACAAACCCCTTAGGCCGCGAAACCGGAAGATTGTGATCAATTACGGTAGATGAAAAATTCGAAAAGCTAATAACTTTTTAGGAACTCCTAAACTTAATCTCGATACCCCATGCAAATCAGGTGACAAACCAGGTGGTAGGCTTCCTGAGCAAGAGGCCTGGTAGGAGAGGCCGTCGGTACGTACAGCCGCACTGTCAGATATTCTTCTTCCAAATAGCAGTGTGAAATCACTGCTGTAATTAGGTTTGAAGGGCACTGTAGCAAGTGAAATAACCGGGCAATCAAGAATTAAAAATAAATGGCTCGGAGTCTCAAGCGCAGACTTTTGTCACATAATGGTGGCACTGTAACTGGAATGGACAGACATGATCCTTACCAACAGGCACAGGCTTATGCGACTCGGTACCTATTAAAATAAAATAAAAAACAATACTCACTTTTTCAGGAACATGAATATATCTTATATTTCTTGCATGTATAAAAAGTTCTTTAAATGAAAATTCATTTCCCTGGGGATCACAGAAAACTGCATTTGTGAATGACATGTTCATGAAACTGTAACAAATAAAAATAGGACTGAGTAATTTGTATTTCACATTCATTGTCATCGATATAATATATAAGGTGGCTATTAATTCATCAACAATACTGCGGGGGATGGTGTAGAATCGATAACTGAATGTGATGCACTCATAATTAATTTTCACATAAACAAAATTAATACTAACTATTGCCTAAGCTGTGGCGCGTTGACTTTGAGAATGATAGCGACGACTAAACTCGCGGCCGCCGTGGACTAGACTCACACATACACACACGTTCTAAGTATTCTAACGCATTGCGAGGGCAATGAACTCGGTAGGTATAACTCAGCTGTTTCTTGTTTGACGGACGCAGAAGCGGTAGCAATGGCGAGGCGGTGCGGGCCAAGTAGGTATTAGATGGTAAGTAATAAGATGATTGATCAAAGAGGCGAGGAACTTTTCAACTGGCTCTCAATATCCGCTACCAGGGTTCACTTTTATCAGATCCATAGTTAGGTACATCTCAAAATAGTGTTCACGACAAAGATGAAAATTCTTAAAGTATTAAACTTACCCATTAAATCCAATAAATCAAGATGTAACGTTTGTGCATCAAAACACTTCACAGGAGGCTCTGACATTTATCATTTGATAATTTTCATCGACAATCGATTTTATTAAACGAATGTTAAGTTTGAGGTAGAATGAAAACATAAAATTACATCCACTTGGCGTGTTTAAAAGTCAATCAATCCTATTTACAACAATCACTTAGTACCTACACAATTATTTACATGGCTATTTACACATGAGTCTGGACATATCCACCGTTCCTCTCGACGCACACAGTTATTCTTCAAAGGATATGCCCTTGCACTCTTTCACAACTTAACTGCCGAAAGGCGGCAACAATTCTGCCCTTTAATTCACCCACGGTAGGTACTAAGATTATAACCGTTCTGTCCGTACATAAGGTCTTTAACACGGCCCCAGACAAATAAATCCAGTCTGAGAGCTCATAACATATCACCATCTCCATGTAGGTGATATATACTCTTGATTTGAATAGCCGTACGGCGGCATTTTTTAAAGTACGCACGGCAGCGTTCACTTACAGTTTTCACGACGCGTGCTACGAACCAACTAAAGACATTTTTATTTGAATAATTTGTAATAATATAAAATAGTTCGTTGTGGGGCGCGGAGGAGTGAGAGAGGCGGGCGCACAAACACGCCGCGCGCCGCCGGGAAATCTTTGGCGGCTTACGACAAAAGAACCGCGCGACGCGGTAGCGCCTTAAAACAATACGATATGCCTAGGTATCTACATCTCAATACTGTAGGCACGTAAAAAATTGTTATCATTTTTATTCATTAAATCTTTAGCAAATTATAGCTTGGTGTAGGAAAGCGAGATTACTTTTGAGAATTCCAATAGCTGCCAAAACACCCCAAGAGACAGTGCAGTGCGCAGTGACTAAACTACCTAATAAGTACCTATGGAATTCTCCGTCCGCCGTCCGTCAAACAAGAAACAGCTGAGTTATACCTACCGAGTTCATTGCCCTCGCAATGCGTTAGAATACTTAGAACGTGTGTGTATGTGTGAGTCTAGTCCACGGCGGCCGCGAGTGTTGTCGTCGCTATCATTCTCAAAGTCAACGCGCCACAGCTTAGGCAATAGTTAGTAATAATTTTTTTTTGTGAAAATTAATTTAGAGTGGATCACATTCAGTTATCGATTCTACACCATCCCCCGCAGTGTTTTTGATGAATTAATAGCCACCTTATATATAAGATTAGGTATAAGGAATACCTCAGCCTGAGATTCAGAGACAAGTCCTAGTATATATGTCAAAATGTGAGTAAGTATTTATTTTTAGTACTGATAAACTAGCCTTTGACCACTTTCTCACCTGATGGTAAGTGACCATGTGGTCACAATAATATTGGCTTGCAAGGGCAACCCTATCATAATGTGAAGCCTCGGGATTTAAACTCATCACTTATTTATTCACAGCCGAATTCGGCCTATTGGGGTACGGGTATAATATAATAATATGCTCAGTGGTGAATGAACAGGCATAGTTGCAAAATTGGCAACTTCTAACTTAGCTCATACTTTGCTTTTGCTTAGTGGTAACTTGTACATAAAAAAAACAAATAAGAGACTTCTGCAACCTGATGGTACAACATCTTTTTATACACTTTATCTTTCTTACATTGTTGTCATATCAAATGTGTTATTTCGATATCCATCGAGTCGAGTTTGACGGAGTAGGCATAACACTATCATTCTTTCTCAACTCTAAATGTAAAAATGCGAAGTATACTCGCATTACCATCGACCCTATTATTATTAATTATAGTCAGTAAGCCCATAATTTGAACAGAACACTTAAATTTCACATTAGATCAGCAAAGGGCAGCAATTGATTGAGTTCGCCTTTCATTTAGGGCCTATTTCAGAATTTTCTCAAAATGGAGGCGAAAAGGGTTCAGCAACATCTTACTCATTTAATGAAAGGAAGGTCCAACGAAAATTTCTCATAATTTTTCAATAATCATGCCGTAATAGATCAATTCGTGGAGCACATACAGATGGCTACTGATTCCGTGCTTGAGCAGATCCCCACCGCAGAGATCGTGATACTTGGCGATTTCAACGCCCACCATGCCGAATGGCTTGGTTCGCGCACCACCGATCTTGCGGGGTGATCTGTTCACGACTTCGCTTTAGCGTATAATCTAACACAACTGGTCACCTCGCCTACGCGAATTCCATATGTGGATGATCATATACCTTCCCTGTTGGACCTTCTGCTGACCTCTCTTCCGGACTACACAGTATCCGTTTCAGTAGTACGCTCCCCTCGGATCGTCGGACCACTGCCTGATCAGGAGTTCAGTGCCGGTTAAACGCCCAACTCGACCCCGTTCTGTAGGTTATCGTCGCGTGTCGCACTATAGGTCTGCAGATTGGGACGGGATGCGGTCCTTTTTTGCATCTTACCCTTAGGGGCAAGTGAGCTTCTTACCGGATGATCCAGATGTCACTGCTGACTATGTTGCTGATGTAGTGCTTCATGGTATGGAACTCTTTATTCCATATTCTGCAGTGCCCATCGGTGTCAGGTCACAGCCCTGGTTTGGTCGCTCTTGTAAAATGGCCTCTGACCATAAACGAGAGCGTTACCAAGCTTGGGCCGATTCAGTGGCATCTAAGGATTTAAATACCAGCGATATCAAAAATAAATATAACTTTGCCTCCAGGTCCTTCAAAAGAGTAATCGCAAGAGCGAAGTCGGAGCATATCGGCAGAATTGGCGTAGATTAGCCCGCCTTTCTTCGGGAACACGTGCGTTTTGGTCTCTTGCCAGGGCTGTCCAGAGGAATTTTTGTCATCTCCACCGCCCCTGCATAGAGGGAATGACACACTGGCCCACACCGCAAAGGAGAAGGCCGATCTTCTGGGCTCTCTCTTTGCGTCTAACTTGACTTTGGATGACCAAGGGAACTCACCACTGACTATACAACAGTGTGATACCTCGATGCCGGATATAATTTAACGTAAAGCACTGTTCTCCTTGGACATTCATAAGTCGAATGGCCCTGATGGCATCCCTCTGATAGTGCTGCGGACTTTAGAATTGACACCGGTTCTAACGCGTCTTTTGCGGCTCTGCTACTCATCAGGCGTTGTCCCAAAAACATGGAAGACGGCTTTGGTGCACCCGATCCCTAAAAAGGTGTCCGCTCAGATCCGTCCAATTACCGCCCTATAGCCATAACGTCTCTGTTCTCCAAGATAATGGAATCAATTATCAACAACCAGCTCCTGCAATATCTAGAGGAGCACCAGCTGATTAGCGATCGTCAGTACGGTTTTCGTCGCGGTCGCTCAGCTGGTGATCTTTTAGTATATCTTACGTATCGATGGGCGGAGGTGGTGGATTCCAAGGGTAAGGCGTTGGCGGCTAGTTTGGACATAGCGAAGACCTTTGATAGGGTGTGGCATAAAGCGCTTCTTTCTTTAAAATTTCTCGGGAAAACGTTGTCGGGACTCGGAACAAACTTGTGTCTTCAGTCGAGACCATGTTGGCAAATGTTTCGAAGTGGACCAATTGAACTTAGTCCAATTTAACCCCAAGAAGACACAAGTTTGTGCGTTTACCGCTAAGATACCTCCCAATACACATCATCATTACATCAATACACCTCAATACATTGTCGTATCCCTCTGTTTTGAAGACACTCTCCTTGCCATCTCAACTAGCATCGGAGTTCTTGGCGTCGACATATCGAACGTCGTTCAATTCCGCTGTCACATGGAATAAAAGGCCAAGTTAGCCTCTAAGAAGCTTGGTGTGCTCGGAAAGGCCTGCAACTTTATAAGGCTCAGGTTCGACCTCACATGGAGTACTGCTCTCACCTCTGGGCGGGAGCTCCCCAGTACTGGCTTCTTCCATTTGACCGCATTCAACGCAGAGCGACTCGAATCGTCGACGATCAAGTTCTCTCCGGTCGGCTCGACCCTTTGGCTTTGCGTAGAGATGTTGGATCACTCTGCATCTTTTACCGTATATATCACGGGGAGTGTTCTGAGGAACTGTTCGATTTACCACCTGCAGCTCAATTTAGCCACCGGACTTCCCGACAAAGCATGATGTTTCATCAATTCCATGTCGACGTCTAGAAGTCCACAACCTTGCGATTTTCACGGCATTTTCTACCTCGCACTGCCTCATTATGGGACCAGCTACCAGGTGAAGTATTTCCGAACAGTTACGACTTACGAACCTTCAAGAAGAGAGCGTATTCCCTCCTTAAAGGCCGGCAACGCATCCTCGAGACCTCTGGTGTTGCGGATGTTTGTGGGCGACTGTGATCACTTACCATCAGGTGAGCTGCTCTTTGACCTCCTAACCCATAAATAAAAATAAAAAAATACTATCTGATTCAAAAACCCGGCCTTAGTTAAACAATGTTTATCCCTTCATGCATTTCTGAATACATTCTAAAGGATCGTTAGGTATCTGTCCATTAAGTAGTTCATTAAAATGGTACTTTCAAAAAATCTCAACATACTTCCAAAATATGACAAAAATGACCTTTGTCAGAATGTAACTCTTTAAAAAAAGTCGAAAGCAATCGATTTTCCAAACCTTTGTGATAGACAAAAATAACCTTTGTCAGAAAGTAACTCTTTCAAATGATTTCCTAAAACTTCTGTGTTGTTATTGTGAGTAGGTACCTAAATATATTTGTTAATTGAGCTTAATTTTCTAAAAGGACATTTAGAAAACAAATGTTATCAGGAGTAGGTACCTAAATATATTTGTTAATTTGGCTTAATTTTCTAAAAGGACATTTAGAAAATAAAACTGACATATTGGATACTTACAATATCCAGTACTTTTTATTAAAATTAAGATACAAATTAAAAAAGTACCCCACACCTTAAAAAACCCATCCCTCGAATGATAAAGACCCGTACATAAAATACTTCAAATAACTTATATGAATAGATAAATGGCCCCCACTGGTCACTTACGTTAAGCCAAATTTAGACTAAGTTCAACTTACAGGTGAGTGTTCGGAAACGCATTTTCTCAAATAAATAAACAAATATCTAAACTACAGTCACTACTGTTAAAATTACTTCAGAAACCCAGCATATGTAATTTGGAAGAAAGACATGTAAGAAAGATGATCATGAAACACGCTGCATGTGTTGGTTAATAACACAGAACTTTGTTAGAAAATTCTAAAACAGACCCTTAATCTAGCAGACACTGTCATACACATACTACCTATTAAAAATATAGCAGAGTACTGTGCCGATTGATACTCATACTATATGTTCCTCGCAAGGAATTCTACCACAAGTTGTATATAGCTATCAAGTACAAAATTAGCTATTTCATCATGCCCAAACTTTGTGAACTAATATATTTAGCATATACTACTAACGGATTCCTGACTATCTGGATACATCATAACCATGGACCAACCATGGTTGAACTCATAGAATTTTCTCAAGATGATATAGTCGCATCTCTCCCAAAAGACAAAAGTGCCTCCGATCTTGATTAATGCTTCATGTCCATAAACAATTTATGATAGGTGCACAGCCCAGCAAAGCGGGTTTTGGTTCGGGAAAGAAAATTGAGGGCAAAGACGTCGTAAAATCTTTTCTACAACAAGACGAAAATGATAGCTATAAAGTGCATGAAATGAGTTTGGAAATGTAAAGCAAATGGCTAACCATAGGTGAATTTTGTATCCCTCTGGCATTAAAGCGCACTTTGATATAAGAGTATGATTGGTCACCTGCCGTATTAAAATTCTATCTTAACGCCTTTCAGATGACCCTCCCAGACCAAAGTAACTTAGTAAGTTGGGGGAAAGCCATCGAAAAGTGTTGCGGTATTTGTCGGGAGACCATAGGTACAGCAAGGCTATTAGGCATTGGTAGGTTGCAAGGTGCTCCTTGATAGGGGTCATTATTCACGCCGTCATGATAGAGTCCTCGAAATCATACGAGAAGCAGCGAGTCTCTCGGTAGCTAGAGCAAAAGAAGGTTTAACCACGACAGGTTGCTTTTGTAAAAGAAGGGTCATCTACAAAATCGAAATCCAAGCCTTACTCCATAGCTCCCCATTGGGCTCTTGATGGACACATATGAAAAACACTACAAAATTGCTGAGAATGTTGATGTTTCTTCTTCCAGGCCAGACATATTTCTATACTCAAAAAAACGCTTAGTACTTATAGAACTTACTATGCTGTGGGAAACAAACATACCTAAATCCTAAATACCACACAACAAAAACAAACAAATATTATGAACTACAAATGAATTAACCAAAAACGATTATGTGGCTAATTTATATGCTGTAGAAGTTGGAGCAAGAGGTGTACCAGCAAAATCCCTATATAACATACTTAAAAGACCTTGGCCTGCCAATAACCGTAACTTCCATCCTAGAATGTGTATCTAAGGCGGCATTAGTAGGATCTTTACAAATTTGGTTAGGCAGGAGAGGAGGCTCATGCGGTGAAGGGGAGCATTGATGTAATCATAAAGGGGCCCCTTAACCCTACTGCTCCCTCGGTTGCAAGTTCAGGCCCCCTCTGGTCTCTTCCTCTGCAATGCTATATACCCGGCACCCACATGGTGAATCCATGGAATACTAAGTCATTTGTATCATAGATATAAATATAAAGATACTTCCTATATCTAGGTCAGAAAAATTAACAATATTTTGAATATTTCTAGACTATTTTAATATGTGTGTACAATCTTTTTACAAATTTCTAGTCAAGACTTGAATTTATTATGTCAATTGTTATTTTTATGATATTTAATATGGTTTGAATTATGGGAAAAATCTAAACAAAAAGCCATCTGTCAAGTAAAATTGGATTATGTATCTTGGAAATGGTAATAGATAGTTTAGAGTGTTTAAAAAAAATGACACAGGGTAAAAAATAAGCCTGATTTATACTATCCAGTTGGCCCCACAGAAACATTAGTGCAAACAATTGAGGTTCTACTATATGTTCATAGTGTTTCTTAGAAACCACTTAATAATTATAGATATTTATATTACATTACACTAATATAGAATCAAGGTCTTACCCATCCACTGATGTCACATTGCCACATATGTAAGAATCATTCCTTAGGTCCACAGTGATATTTTTCCCTTGTAAAGATTTCACTAAACATAACAAAGTGTTGTGATAGAAAAACCTTTCTCTAGATGTGCCCTCGAACATTGTATGTTATATTTTTTATGTCCCTGGAATTGATTGGGTTATGTTAACATAAATATTAAGAGATATAAGAACAAACACATTCTCTAGCTATTTGCAGTATGCAATATTGATAACCATACTAATGTTTTGATATGTGTTTATGCACCATGTAGTATATGTGTAATAAATACTATCAGCACAGATTACATAAGGAAAATAACATTGTGCATGTCATAGAATAAGATCAATATGGCTGGCATTCTGCGGAATACAGTTTAAGATACCAGTTCCTCAGAAGGCACTCCTGCCCTTAAGGTATTTTATCCTTAGTCGCGTCTTACAACAACCACAGGTATCAATGGCATGTCACAGCAGATGTTTCTTTACTTAGTTGATACATTGAGACAACAAACGCTTCAAATTATTTACTTTGAGTTTAACAAAATCAAATAAATAAAACAAATAGTAAGGTTCTATTGCCACCTTAAATCTACTACTTACTAACAATTTGCCAATCTAAGACTCTTTTATTATTATTAGCCTTGCATCAGGTTTCGATTTCAAATCTAACTCTGCCTTAGTGAGTTTCCACTCTTGATTTTCTCTTACTGCCCAAATGTGATAAACCCCTCTATCTTTTGGTCCAGACACAGGTATTGAGAACCTGGCCTTTTCTTCGTCTGAATAGTTATTCTCAGGATCGGTTATCTTAAACCGTTTATCTTTGATAGGTTCTCCAAGGTAGTACACTGCGCCCGCATGAGTCCTAAGCCGTTTCAGAGCCAGTTTGTAGTAATCATAATTTCTATATCGGTCTACCAAACGATTTTGTAAATAGAAACCAGTAGAACTAACAATGAAGCCACCCCATGCAGCGATTTGCACAAGAGTCCTAGTAGAAACTGTCATTATATTATGTAATGTACTTACACTGCATTTTAGTAAATCTTTTTCTATGTACGATACAAATTACAATACACAGCTGAATTTGCCCAGTGTGACCAGATTTAAATTGGACATTATGCTAGCTGCTCCCCTAAATTCTGCTAAAGTCTGCTAAGTTTATTTTTAATTCTGCTAAAGTTTGCTAAGTTTATTTTTGATTGATTGCTACTGAATTAAGTCCCAATTAAATTAATGATAATATTATGTACAAAAAAACAAATATTTTCTAAAATATTTATAATTGAGTAACACGAATTAACAGTAACTCTATATGGTACATATGTACTTCTAATTTTCTGTGGTGTCGATTTTAATATACAGAACCATTGAACTTTGAGAGTCTTTAATATTTTTGTGACGGCGAAAAAAAATCAACACAAATTTAATTAAAAATGCATCCACCCTGTTATTTTCTTGCATCTACATGTAGAATTACAGCAACATGTTGATATTTCAATTTTGTCCCGCACGTAAGTTATAATTTAGTGTTCATTAGTGTGAGGTCAGCAGAACTTATCCCGATTCTACAAGATCTGCCACTACTTCATCGAATTTAAGGTCAATATTTTCGGAGTAAATTGCTTGTTATTTCGAAATTGGCCTAAGTGGCGGGTATGTTAGATTTGTATACCAGATTTAGAAAATGAGAACCAGTTATGACCAAACTTATATAATCTTTGTACAGAACGTTTTGTGGGTCAAGAAATAGCACTTGCTCAAATAGGTCATTAAGTGGTAGACAAGATTTTAGTTCAATGCAAAGTGCGATCAAAATTTCTGAGAATTCGCCTAAACTGTATTTAAAGGAAAACTGTCAGAACAATAAGAAGAAATCTTTCGTACATTATTTATGAATTGTAAATTTTTTAAATATTTCTAGCACCACTACCTAAATTGCTAATTCTTCTCCATCTTGCTAAATTTCTGCGTATATTATATAAAATTCTGCCAAAATCTGCTATATTTTGAGATCTGCGACACAATCTGCTAAATCCTAAATTAGAGATCAAATTATGCTAAAATCGCAGAATTCTGCTAAATCTGGTCACACTGAATTTGCCCGGTATTGGCCACAGATTATATATATATACAAATTGTCTTAGCCAGGGCAGCGTTCCGAGGGTCAGAGTGTGTTGTTTGGTTCTCGAAGGTTCCGAACGACTCAGTTGTTTTATAACCTCAAATGTCGTTTTTGGCGGGGAATATTGCAAAATCTATGGGCTTTTTATGATGTTTGAAAAGCAATAACTACCGTTACCTGCAAATTATAAAAGGTGCCTATAATTCTCTCATCAAGAAATGTCAAGGTCGTCTCAGTTCAAGATTCAACATTTAACGACTCATTTGATAGTTCGGTTTATAGAATTTTATTTCTCAACAAGAAATTTACATTTCACTTACATGAGAAATTAATCTAAGGTTATATATATTATGCTTGGACATTTGATGAATACAGTCAGTTAAGTACTAGTCTAGTTTAAATTTCGTAGTGTAACACAATAGGTATACGGTGACTTAATATGTGAAGAGGACAAATAATAATGTATGGTATGGACAAATAATATCTTTTACACCATTTAGTTACAAAGTTGCGTACAGACGAACTCGGGTTCAGCTAGCTCGCATAATTCGGCTTCTATTGTCAATTTTATATTGAAACCCCTGACAACAATTAAAGAAATTTATAATAACATGATACAATAATGTCCTGCTAAGGTTTTTTTTTTTTTTTTTATTGTTTGTAGGTAAGCCTTTGACCACAATCTCACGTGATGGTAAGTGATGATGTAGTCGAAGGTGTTAACAGGCTTAACCTAGAATGACTGGCTCTCAAGGACAGCTGCCGGAACACACCGTTAGGTGCTTGGCGACAGATTTTCAACTTGAGGGTGGTCGCTAGCCAGGCGGGCATTCGCAAAAATGCCCTTCCACCATGCGGTGAAGCTCAAGCTAGCGGCGGGGTTCGAACCATGGACCTGCTGCGCGGCAGTCCATAGCCAAAGCCACTGAGCTATCACTGCTTCAAGGTTCACAGGTCAGAGCAATAGCTTTGTGAAAGATTCAACGCTTTTCGTTTAACTGTTGTAAGATTTGCTAATCCAACCCACCGAAGTTATGGTGAGTTTCAACGTAACGTCTTTGTTCACTAGTGTACCAGTAGACGAAACTATACAAAAGATAAGCTGTATGATACAGAACTCACCCTTACCTACTGAGTACATTGAGAGGATAACGTTATGTTTGAAGTGCGGATACTTCGTGTGGAGAGGAGAACTCTACCTACAGGTGGATGGAGTAGCGATGGGCTCACCTATAGCTCCAGTGATAGCTAACATATTTATGGAATGGTACGAATCCCTGGCCCTAAGCACCGTATTCGTAAAACCGCGCTATTGGTGGAGGTATGTAGATGACATCTTTGCAATTATAGACAAGGATGGATTATCTGGTTTCACGGGTCACTTCAATAATTTACATCATAAGATCAGCATTACCGTGGAAGAAGAAAAGGAAGGGATATTGCCGTTCTTAGATGTGCGTGTTATCCGGATGCCAGACGACAGTCTGACGCACATGATTCATCGAAAACCGACTCACACGGATCGATATCTTCGTGCTAGCTCACATCATTATCCTGCACATTTGTCCTCCGCACCAAGAACATTGATGGACCGAGCTCTTAGGCTATGTGACCCTCCATTCATAGAAAAAGAGCTCCAGCACGTGAGAGGAGTACTGGAGGACAATGGATACAGTTGGTGACAATGTTGCCGCTGGGCAAAGAGAAGTGAACGTAAGCGACCAACAAGAGTGGAACGTTCTCCTGCTTATCTTCCCTTTGTAAGAGGAATAACGGGGAAAATCGGATTTCTCTTACGACGGAAATATGAAATAAGAACGTTCTTCCGTCAACCCGGTCGAATAAGACAGATGCTGTGTTCACCGAAGAACAAAGACCGCCTTAACGTACCGGGCGTATATAAAGTACCATGCGACTGTGGCAAGATTTATGTAGGAGAGACCCGACGCAACATCGCTACTAGATTGACCGAGCATATTAGTAGCATTAAGAATATGAACATTACTAAATCAGCACTCGCAGAACACGCTCATGTCTTGGACTCCAATCATTATATTCGTTTTGATAAAGCCTCCGTATTAGCCAGAGAAAAGTTATGTACCTCGTAAAATACGTGAGGCTATAGAAATTAATAGACATCCTAATTTCAACAGAGATCGGGGTTGGACGCTACCACCAGCCTGGATTCCTACCCTTAATGTCACCTCAACGCAGAAGATGTTAGGCAGTCTAGAATGTGACACGGTCAGTACTGTTTGTGCGGATAATGATGATGCGATCACAGACGTCGAAGTAGGCCCACCGTCTTCCGGCGGGCACGCTAGGATCTCGTCACCTAGCACCAGCAGTGCTGGGCTCGCTCCGCCCCCACTCAGCTCCCCGCTGCCGCCAGCGCCGGTATCGCGCCGAGCCACGCGGGCCGCGCTACGCAGTGCCCGTCGGGAGCTCGCAGACGCAGCTGCGCACTCGCCTTGATGATGAGCATCTTATATGCTCGAAACCGGGGTCGACGTATTCGATCCCCAACGTGAGTGTTTTTTGCCGGTTTAATTTATAATATTTAAATATGATACAATAAAATATTATGTTTTGTAGGATTATGATACATACCAAATACAACATGTCAACCTTATGTACTAATCTTAAAACTTATTTATCAGGATAAATTTTAAACACGGCTTTTATCGTTTTTTTTTTAATAATATGGCTACCGGATTTTGAACAGCAAATAATCATTAATTTTACTTTGAATCGCGTGAATTACCTCTTTTGAAGTATCCGTTCAGTTATAGAGAAAATTCGGCATTCGGCTTAGTGATTATATACCTAGACAAAGAATTACTCTATGTTATATACTCATTGGTTCAGCATTTCGTTTCTGTATTTCATTAATCTGACCATTTCTCTAACGACACAAGCCAGGGTTAAATTTAGACCCTCAAAAAAATATTGTACATGGTAAGGTAAATACAATTATACTATTTGTCACAAATTATACCACGTTTGACATTTCAGTTTTTTATCATGTATTTATAGTTTATACGGTTAGTTATTAAGTTATTTTTTCAATTAGATAAATATAAGCAATATTTCGTTTCGTTCAGCCGAGACAAACACACCCAAGAAGTAATATATACATATAAATCGAGTTCAGTCAAGTTGACGTCGATCTTGGCTAATTCGCCAATTGGAACGTCCTTAGCATTAACACGGCATAAAATGTTGTCAGACGACATAAATTCTATGTAGTTATTTGACTTTTAGAGAATCGCAAGAGAGTATCAGGAAGTCAATGGAGCGAGTTTATTTCATAATTTGTTTTTTGCCAAGTTATCTTTGCTGAGCTTTGCACTCTTTCACAAACAGCGTTTGTGTGCGGTAGGACCAGACCATCAGGAGCATATTTGTAAATTTTTGAAAAGCATAGTTTCAGACACAGCACACCAAGCTTATTTTGTTATTGATGTTGTAGGGTGGATATTAAAAAGTAATAGGGTTCGTAATAATAAAGGTCGGCTGACCTAAAGATAAAATTATGGTATTTTCGCTTAGTATAGTAGCTTTACGATACTACATACTAATCTTCTTCTTTAGATGGCTTTTAAACGTTGCTTTGCGTTTTTCTGCCAGTGTCAGAGTGTGACCAATGTACCTACTACACACTTTGAAATAATGGTACAAATAGTTTAATAATTATACTACGAAATCCAACACTGACACAAACTTTCTTCCATAGAGAAAACATACCGGACCACGATCCTTACATCTGTTTTTTTTCTTAGAGGAATAAAGCTATGGAGACGAGTAGCGTGGCCATATGAGACAAAATATTATAAACATAACCATAGGTATACAGAACTCAGTGATACCATAAACCTTACCCTTTACCCAGCAACAGGGAGATTTTAAGCACCACGCAGTTCCACCGTGGATCGGAGCACAGATTACTAAGGCAAGAAGCAATAATATAACTTAATAATACGTACATTTCATTACATTCAATTGAGATATAAATATTTTTATTTATTTATTTTATTTACAAAATCATAGGAAAACTTACAGCTAGGTATGTTACTTTAGGTTTATAGACATATATATACAGCTTAAAGTTACATATACAGGAAGGCCAATTAAAAGTTTTCACAGATAGTATAAGGAATAGTATGTAGATTAACAGTAACAGTTAACGACGGTTCTAATAAAAATAATAAAATAAACATAGAAAAGTATTAAACATTCACACGCGGAGCAAATTGTGTGCCTTACATATGAACAAAGTACATATCGATAGGTAAGCGTTTAAGCCTACTTGAGCTTGTATTAAATAGATCTACTTCGCAGTTTGCCCTAGCTAAGGAGTTAAATGATCTAGCCACTCTTATGACAAATGTGTTCTGTCTATAATTTTTTTATAACCAAAGGAACATCAAGAATGTCAGGTTTTCTCAGTGGGACTGCAATTGTACACAGCCTTATGTGCTCTAGCAGTTCCGGGCAGTCCACAGTGCCATTCCCAATGCCTAACAAATAACACAAATCAGTGGCTTCTCTAAGTTTGTACAATGGAAGGAAATGAAATTTACGACACCTTGTATCGTAATCTGGCAAGAATTTATGGGGTCTAAATTGTAGATATCGTAGAAATCTCTTTTGTATATATTGACGTCTGATGATGATGAGGTCAGTGGAGAAGAATAGGCAAGAACAGCCGTCGTAACATACCATTAGATGCTTGGTAATATATTTTCTTCTTGAGGGCCAACAACTATCAAGCCTATCAATGATTCGAAAAACTCCCACCCTCGCATCATGCGGTGAAGTGTAAGACCGCGGTGAGATTCTACTATGGACCTCCTGCGCATCAATACAAAGTAATACCACTTCTCACATCAACGTGAATATGTTGTAGCCGCACATCAGGCGCACAACAGAGCTTTAAACCATATCTTAACGCCCTTAGCCGAAAGGTGTTTTCTCAAAGAGGGTTGTGGACTGGGGTCTGGAAGGTCCATAACTTATCTTGGAAATGCTTTTGTTGGTAGTACTATCTACCCAGCTGCGGTTTGTTTAAAGGCTACTATGGTTATGTTATAGCACACTATTGAGTATCGAATGAGCAGCAAGACTATAATCACGTAGTCTTTAGTAATATATTTACGTAGTTCTATAATCGGACTCTTGTTCTATACTCGTTCGTCATACACACCGCTAGGGAATGGAACACTCTGCCTGAGCCTGTGTTTTTTTTTTTTTTTTATGCTTGATAGGTTAGCCTTTGACCACTATCTCACCTGATGGTAAGTGATGATGTGGTCCAGGATGTTGTTCAGACTAACCTAGAGTTACTGGCTCTCAAGGACAGCTGCCGGAACACACCGTTAGGTGCTTGGCGACAGATTTTCAACTTGAGGGTGGTAGCTAGCCAGGCGGGCATTTGCAAAGTGCCCTACCACCATGCTGTAACGACTGCTATCCTAAGACAACAACCGGGACCGACGGCTTAACGTGCCCTCCGAAGCACGGAAGCGCTCAGTAGTAATGTCACCAGCGGTCACCCATCCAACTCATGACCGCGGCGGACGTTGCTTAACTTTGCTGATCGATTCAGAATGGTTAAGCAAACTTCGCTACGAGCGCTTCAAAAATTCGTTTCTGGTTAATTAGGGGGGTCTTCATAACAGGAGTGAATATGTATCTTCTGGGTAAGCGCGCTCCATCGCGCTCCGTCACTTAACATCAGGTGAGATATTGGTGAACTGCTACCCAGTACCTACGGTATAAAAAATATGTGTTTTAGAGTAATCATACTTGATATAATTCTGTTCTTGTTCTATCTTATCAGTTATTAGAGAAAACGTTGTAGGTAGGAATACTTAAAACTATTTTTATATATTTTTACGATATCAAGACGTTAACTCTTCCCTCCCCGCGCTCGTCAAGATCAGAGGTTATTTGTTGTTCTCTGCGTATTTCCTTATTTAATATTAGAAATGTCTGGCAAAAGTGAAGATAATTCAATCCGTGAGCTCACCAAAACTGTCCTTGCATTGGAGAGTAGAATAATATCACTTGAAAAACTAGTGCTGGAGCAGAATTCGCTTATAAAAGTCTTAGTTCGCGATCGTGAAGTTCGAACCGAATTAAACGGAGGTAAGCCAACCGTCACTGACAATGTGCAACTGGCTAGACCACCAATACTAGAAGCTCGTATTCGGGTGGCGTCGGCATTCACCGCCGGTAATCGGAAAACCAAAGAAGTGGGAGCAGGGAGTAAAACATCGCCAGCTCTTTCTGTAGCGCAGGTGAGCGCACGCGCATCGAAGCAGAGTGCGTCATTGAGCCTCAGCACCCCCCACACTCCGAAATCCCCGGCTACCCCGGCCACAACACCGCCGCCGCCACCGTCCTTATCGCTGCAAATTCCACAGCCGACAGCGGTGAATAACGTTGTGAGTAACGAGTTGCAGAAAAATAGCAATGATTGGGTTGAAATACGGCATCGCCGAGCGCGCCGTGCTCCAAGCAATGTCACCCGAGGTACAGCGACTCCAGGATCAGCTGAGTGTTCACTATCTGCCGCCGAGCGGAAATCTTATTTACATTTGTACTTCGTAAAGATCGGAACTACAACAGAACAAGTACTCAGTCATCTGCAAACCATTTGTATCGGTGATATATGCTCCGCTGAGGCACTAAAGGCACGCGGTGACTATTCGTCTTTTAAGTTAATTGTTCCGACTAAAAACGTCGAAGAATATTTGAAACCTGAGCATTGGCCTGAAGACGTCCACATCAAGCCATGGCGTAGTGGATTTCGAAACTCACAACAACAAACCGGTCAATAAAATTCCTTATAAGACGTATATACTTTTCTACCAAAATGTACGAGGCTTGCGCACCAAATTGGACGAATGCAAAAAAATCTATTTTAGCTGAATCTGCGGATATATTTGTGTTTACTGAAACATTTTTAATTAGTAGTTTGAGCGATGCGGAGGTATTCCCTAAGGGATACATTTTGCTCCGTCGGGATCGTCCTGGCGATTCCGGTTGGGGTGGAATCTTGCTCGGTATCAGCGATAGGTATAAAGTGACACAAGTCACTGACATAGATGGCTACGATTGTGATGTTGAAGTGCTAATTGGAATTGTTGCGTTTAAATATAAGGAAATTATATGTGTTGTAGTGTACATTCCTCCGCATTCAAGTGAACAAAAATACCTAAATACGTTTTGTGTTACTGAAAACTTAGTCGACAAATACTCCAAATTAGATTTATTAATTACCGGGGATTTTAATCTAAATTCATGTAGCCAAACTGTGATCATGCACTATAATTATATGTTATCATATTGTAAATTGAAGCAATATAACTCAATCTGTAACAAATTTGGAGGTATATTAGATTTAGTACTGAGCAACATGGGCGACGAGTGTATTGAGGTGAGTGGCGATACGGAACCGATGGTCAAGGATAAGGTTGATATGTATCACCCACCGCTTGAGGTACGCGTGCGGTGCGCTCGACCGGTGCGTGCACACGGGCGTGATGCGCGCGCGTTTTTGACGCCACGGCGTCCCCCTAGCGATGATAAGATGAACGAATGGAATTTCCGAAAGGCTGATTATCAATCTTTGTATGCTGACATAGGTAGCCTAGAATGGGATGATGTTTATCTATCACGTGACGTTAACGAGGCAGTTACTAGGTTCTATAATATAGTGTATGCGTGTTTTGATCGGCACGTTCACAAAAAGAGGAACGTTCAAAATATAAAATATCTGTATCCTACGTGGTTTACACACGAAATTATACAAACATTAAAGAATAAATATTATCATTTGAAAAAATTTAAAGAATTCGAATTGGAGTTTAACCGCGAGTTGTTTAGGTTTTACAGACAAAGAGCAAAGGTACTGATCGATGTAGCTTACAAAAACTTTATTAGGCGAACGGAGGAGAATATAAGAACGGATCCTAAGAGCTTTTGGACATTCGTTAAAAGCCAGCAGGGTTCTAGGCATTCATGTAGGGAATTCGATTTTAATGGGCATATGGTATCAGGTGCAGACGCTGCAGACGCGTTTGCTACCTACTTTGAATCGGTATTTCTACCTGAAGTCCCTACCTGTCTGTAGCTGATGCGGAGTGTGACGCAGCTAATCCACTGTGCTCACCGCGGGTCGCCATAGATGCCATTTGTCCAACTGATGTCGCAATAGCCTTTCGCCGCCTAAAGGCACAGTCGTCCGCAGGACCAGATTACCAGATGGTGTACCACCGTATATCCTAAAAGACTGTAGGTTGATTTTCACACCACCACTTCTTTTCATATTTAATTTAGCGTTAAAGTCAGCCACTTATCCGTGTATTTGGAAAACCTCCAGGGTAACGCCGATATCAAAGGATGGCTCGAGCTCGAAGGTCGAGAATTATGAAATATTATATATTATATTATAATATACTGAGAGTCAGAAATATTATAGCTTTATCTTTTTCTCTTACATATAATAACTAATTAATGTATCCCTTTCTTGTGGGAATGAAATGGAGCTACCCGCAGTCTATACTTTTGTTTGTCTAAGGTTTTTTGGACTCCTTTTTCTTATTCCAATTTGTACCTCGTTACCTGTTAATTTGTACCTTGTTACCTGTGAAAAAAAATGTCTGACAAAAGATGCTGTGTACTTAATTGCAACATTACACGTAAGTGTTTCCCAACATATAACCTTTGACGGGCTACGATCGTCTAAATATAAGTGTAAGTAACTTTGTATGTACACCCAATAACAATACCGAATGTGGAAAAGCAGTTATTTGAAATTTGAGAAAACTTTCTAGCACATCGTGATTTACTTTTACATTTACTTGACGTTTAATACTAAGAATAAGTAAGTAAGCGTCAATTTACACCAAAGAGGCAGTGGCTGGATGCACGGTGGCCGAAAGATTTATCGTCAAACACATTTCTGATGGATTTTCTCCTTACTTTTACATTTTTTTTAAAAGGGATATATTTGAAATAAATTAATAAAACCTTTAAATTCGGTAATTTTATACTCGCGGGACACCTGCTTATGGCGGTGGGGAGGAGAGGAGTACGCCCCCATGTGGTTTCTGTCAGAATAACCAAACGTTTGTAAAATATATCGAATTATAATTTGTTTTTTGTTCATTTTCATTTAATATTTTGTTCCTTTTAAATATTCACATTAAACAAAATGTGACTGTCACAACGAGTACTAAACTATTTAAAAAGAATATGTCAATAATAAAAAAAAAATACATACTTAGTTCAAATTCTGCCGAAGTGTGACACCGCAAAATAAATTAAATCGTGACAATCATAAAATAGGAGTTTATTAAAGTGCAGGACTTCGAAAAATCTTCTGGCGTATTGCCACAAACTTCGCTCGCTCGGCTCACGCGTTGTTATGGCCCCAAGTAACCTAACGCTCCTTCACGCTTCGCTCATCTTTGCAGATTAAAATTACTTTGCCCTAGACGAGACAATGCCTTCAAAGTTCAACACTCACACTATACTCGATTCATAAATGATTCTAGAATAATTACTATCAAAAAGTGGAGCTTTGTGAGGGCTCACGTAGTTTTCCTAACGGATAATAATTTTTAAAACAACTTTATGAAATTATTACTATTTATACAGGATTATTGATATGGGCTTCTGTAAATTAATCACGAATACTTAACAGTGAATAATCAACTGTGAGTAACCCCTAACTCACGTATAAAATAATTATTTAATAATATATACTTTTGATTAACCCTGTTGTGAGACCTGAACTAATTTTATTGCAAAATACTTAATATATTTAACTACCAATAAGACATAAAGATATCTAAATTGTTAAAACCAAAATACCTATAAATGGATAACTATTTTGATGTTGTCATATAAGTAATACTAATTTTATTATGTAATGTTAATTATAAACACAATTCCTTCAAAAAAATAACACATGTGAAAACACAACAAAAATTCATAAATTTGCAGTGAAAAGAAAAACTTAATACTAGCGGAAGCGGGACCATGATAGCTGGCAAAACATGCATCAAACCTTCCAGTTTTCATAAACCCACTAGTTCCCTGCCCCCGATGTTTCCTGGTATTAGCTCAGGATCCTGTAGAGAGAAAAATAAATTCCAACGTGTTCTAAATGGTGTTCCTAAACTATTTGAAATTATGTGTAAGCTGCATTCTATGAAATTTAGCTCATTTATACTACTTATTTTTATAGTATCAACAAGTAAATATACTATAAATTCTTTCTACGTTACGTAAATTAAGGTATCTTAAGATTAAGCAAGTTTGTTATTTCGTTGTGAAGGGATAATCAACTCAAGTAAAGTCAAATGTAATCATGTGGTTGAGATAATTTTAACACTCTAATGAATATAGGTATTTACCTATCATATGTGTTCTGTTTCATAGAACCTTTTATGTAATGCTCTCCGCTGATAATATCTACGCTTTTTTATTTTTATGTGCGCTCTGCCTAAATTACTCATTCTCGTGTGCAAAAAGCTTATCAAGAATTCCAAGACACGTGCTTTAGCGGTGCTTAATTGTTGTGTAGTGTTTCGGGTTATTTATGTGTTTCTAATGTATTGGGATTGCTGGTACGTATAGCTTCTCTACTTTGGACAGATCACCATCCCTTGGTATAATTCTCCCGGTGTACTGACACTTGATATCACAGTGAAATCTCCATCAGAGAGAACCTCGCTTAAAGAACGGCCTCAAGAGGTCTTATTTTCTATCAAAATAATAAAGTATTGGAATATGATTGTCCAAAGATTATCGATCGGGCGATACCAATCTACCAAGTGTGCCCTAATTAATATAGTCAAATAATAAAATTACAATATAATATTCCATACGGACAATTTCTAAAGATAGACTTTAGTGTCCAAGAATGGTGTGAATTAGTTTTGTTGTTTGAGCTACAGCCGATATGTTTTCACGTACGGCTATCTCGTTCCATAACATTGAGTTGGTTCGTTAATATAGCTCTGTATTTTATTTAATATTCATTAGAGCTGGATCAAATATAATAATTTGATCTTTATTGGATTATATCATCTGAAAAGGAGGCATATAAACACTTGCTTTGTTCCCTGCCTAAATCACAATTTGATATTTTGTACATATATACAAATAAGCTTACCTTTCAAGGAGAGTGACAACAGTGATCGCACAATATCGACGGAAAATCAGACATTTTAATCTTCCTAACAATTGGTGAAATCACGTGTCTGTCCTAGAAGGGAATAATACATAATATTATATAAGTGTGTTATATAAAAAACAAACCAACCAACTCCATTCATTTGTGTTCGCCTTCGATTTATGGCTTGTGTGGTTGTAAGTAAAACTGCATGATGAATAATTAATTTACGCCAATGTTAGCCGATCCATTGACAAAAAAAGGTCTCTATGAAACATCTCCACATTTTATAATAAGAGATCAATTTAATTGTACCTTGTTGTACATTGTTGAATTGTAGTGTAAGATTACGATAGATACGTTTATACGTATTAAAACAACGTTTGTAAACGACACCCGTGCCGTCAATTGATGTATGTACTTGTATAGATAGATTAGGTTTCGAAGATGCGCCGGAGTGCGACATAAAATCGGACTATGAGAGCAACAGGGATAGCGCGCAACGATGTCAGAACAAAGATTATTATTTCTATAGATGCGACAGGTTTAAGTGATTCGGAGGATTCATGCATAGGTATAATATTGTGTAAAATGTTTCTAAAATAACCTATTTTTACCATCACAAGCTTTGTAATTATCGAATGTTAATGGTTTTTTAATCTATTACATAGTGAAAAGTTGTTTACAGTTTATACGGTTTACAGTTTTTTTTGTGAAAAATACAGCGCTTTGAATTGATTATTCTTCTTGTGTGAATTAATTGATTTAATTATATGGATAAATGACCTAAGTGATTTAAACTTTTGTAATAAAAACACAGCTTTCAGTTATAATCATTATTTATATGTATATATCATGTGTAAACTTATTACTTTAATTTTGTTTCAAAGGAATATCCTCTATCTTACTGAATATTAATTTAGTAAAGTAGGTACTCAATCACAGATGCAATGTCACATCTACTCTATTCATCTATGACACGAACCGCATCACAAGCGCGCTCTCCATCCTTGTCCTGCGCACTACTGCATTTGTTTCTGCCTTTTCTATGATTTCAAGCACTTGTTTTCAAGTAATACTAAAAAAAATGACAATTTATGCAGACTTATAGGTGATACGTAATTTATTTTATTTTGTTTACTGTCCTAAATAATTATTACCAAAGAACTGTACGCGCAATACGGCATTTTTTTAAATTATTTGCGTCTCACAAAGACGCCGCGCATTGGACTGTCTCTCGCTGAATCAGTGCAGTCAGATACGAGACTGTCTCGGGGGTCGTTTAGATGGGGCCATTTGAGGGCGCTATATAACATATCTCCCTCCTTTTATATATAATAGCATTGAGTTGTACTAATAAAAATCCATAATATGTTGTCGTCATCACAGTCTGTCATGGTAGAATACAAAGTCTACGTTTTAAAATCAATACTTAAGAACAATGACCATTGCTGTATATGTATAAAAGTCAATAATATAGGTTAAACCTGTGGTAATCTAGCTATAATTCACACAAAACACAATCAATTGGAACAATATATCAATGATACCGTTCTCGTCGAACCTGACAAGTGTTTAAGGCACAATATATTATATAATATTAAGTATTTTAGTTCTTAAAACCTTGTTTCAATAAATAATTAATGTATGATATACAAAATCTTACCATACATTTATCAAAAAATATATTTATTTTTTGGTCTACGAAAGATGTAAGTAGCAGTTTAGTTAATAAATAAGCCTATGGGTATAACCGCTGACAAGACATGTGTGTGGACAGTATATTAGACTCCGCTTTCATTTTACTCCTTACTTGAAGAGCCCGGAAAACAATCACGCGTGTTTGACGAACAGTTTGTCAAACTTCACGTTAGCATAATATAACAAGAGCGTTAACGACCAAACAAGACATCAAACAAGTTTGTGAAACATACTCGTAGTTTTGATAATATCCTAGTTGTAGGCGTGACGTGAATTATTTACTGAGCCAGACACAAAAATGAGTAATATAATAATAGAGATAAATAATGGTACGACTTTCCATTAACTGCCGTCGAGTTGGGGTTCATTTCATTTTTCAGATAGGTAACATTATTACAAGCACACACGCAAAGTCGAAAAACTAGGAAATGGCTAGTTTTTGAAAAAAAATATATTGAAAATTAATTATTTCTTCAATATTAATGCCAATCCGTAGGGAATTACAAATCTGTGGTTGCACAGATTATATAGAATTCTTGCCAATGAACGTTCCGTTTTACGAACAGTGAAGTTGTCATCAATAGTAATATTGAAGAAATAATTGATTTGCAATAAATTTTATTTCAAAAACTAGCCATTTCCTAGTTTTTCGACTTTGCGTGTGTGCTTGTAATAATGTTACCTTTCTGTGAAAACAATATTAACCCCTAACTCGACGGCAGTCAATGGAAAACTGAGCCTAAATAATTGTTATGTATGCACATTGTGTATTTAAAAAAGAAGACGATGAGGTAGATAATTAAAATTACAATAAAAGTATTCCCAGGTTCTTACTATACAGATTTATATAGCTATACTTTTAAAATTTGTAGGTACCTATAGCACAAAATATAAAAAGGACCAGAAGGATCATTCTTCAAAGTCATTCAAATAAATAAGCGACTCTGGAAACGACGTACCTCTCTCTTATCACATAGCTCTGATATTATTATTATTATTACATGTAACGATTTGAAGAAAGATTTTGCACATCTACACCAATAATTATATGACATATGTTGTACAGAAACGAAAAACATGGAAAATACATATAATGGTAAAACTTCAGGCGGAAGTTTACATTTTTATAAGGCAGGTAGTTCAGAAGGTAAAAAGTTCCATTAAGCTATGTAATATGTATAGTAAACATTCACGTAATCAGTTCGAAATTAAATTAGTATTGCTCGTTTTATCTTGAAAAGTTAATAAAAAGCAGTTTAGTTAAATGCTAGCCCGGATGGATACACAGATTTTACTAAAAGTGCAGAATGCGCCAGGTCAGCTTATTCTTAAGAAAATTATCAATAATAATTGCTAATTTTTGTGTTCAGTGACCTTTTTTGATGTGTTTGACAAACGCGTCAAGCAAAGCCACAGACATTCATAAAAATTGATAAAAACGTTCAAATCTGTTTGACAAACCGTAATATGTTTGATCGTTTACGGTGCATTTGATGGAAGACTGAGCTGTCATAACTCATCTGTGGTATTTCATTCCACGTTCCACTTCTTCGAGTAAGGTGTGTAAACTTGCTTGATAGCGAAATTTTCATATATCTTTTGATCGTCATTTTCTGTTGGTGTATATTCTTACAATTATCCTTTATTTTATAGCGTTGCTGTAATCCATCACAATGGTCGCGGCTAAAAAACAGGTACGGGAAATTTAACTCAACACGTGCATACTCATAAAAAATTTGTAAGTGTGGACTCCTGAATGCTCCGTAAAGAGAATATTTTGATCATATCCATCTAAATTTCTCTAGCAAGAGTCCTATAACATTTAAATGTTTGATAGGCTCGTATATTTCTGTAATATGCGAGGTTGAAACTACATTTAACAGCCTTAGTATTTATTTTTAGGTTATGTGCGTATAGCTTTTAATTTTCTGCTTTCATAAACGTTTTATCGTTGTGTTACAGAAAAAGACCATCGAGTCTATCAACTCGCGCCTGGCACTTGTTATGAAGTCTGGCAAATATTGCCTTGGCTATAAGCAAACGCTGAAAACTCTACGGCAGGGGAAGGCCAAGCTTGTCATCATCGCCAAGAACGCTCCTCCTCTAAGGTGAGACTACTGAGAAGTAGGATTTCCCAGGTTTCAATCTAGGGATGCATATGGAGTCTTAGACAAAGAAGTATGGATTCCCTAATGTGTTAGTATTCTAATAAGCAGTCATTTCAGTTATTTTATAAAAAAATACTTGTTTTTGAATTCTCAGGATTATATTATTTCATATCCATGTGATTCTGATAAACTCTTCTTTATCTAGCTCTCAGGAAACTTAAATCATTGTTAATTGAATAATTGTCCATTTCAGATATGGTTTAGAGTCTAAAATCTATGCCATGTTTGAATTATAGTTGCTTTATGCATGTCCTGTTAAAATTAAGGTTAAATATCTTATATTACAAATATAATATATTTCACATTGTATGAGGCTAACATTGGTAGTTTGACCTTGCAGCATAAGTCTGAAGTACTTATCAATTTCAATTACCCAACTATTAATAAGTTAAACTTCTTCTGAAGGATATTCATAATAGTTTGCAAAATTCTGATGACGTAAATAATTAGATTCTGCAATGTGTAAGTCGACCAATTTAAATTTTTTCTAGGAAGACTGCTTCTTAGTTTATTATTTATGGGAATCCTATGGAGTAGTCTAAATGATTCAATGTGCTGAACTTTGGCAGGTGAGATCATATTGTTAAACCCAATTCTTAATTAGGTTGCAATAGTTGAAGCATTACTACAGGCTTATTCACTCACAAAGGCACTATCCTCCACAGTAAATCATTGATGTGCATTGTTATGGTAGTTTTAGCCACATTTGTACAAGTCTTAGTGAGGGTGTAAATGCAAATGGTACATACAGTAAAATAATTGAATGTTTCATTTTGAAACTTATTGTTTTTGCAGGTATAGGGCTAATATTGCATAATATTACACATGTTTCAAAAACTGTTATTGAAATACGACAACTGTTTTTGATAAATAACCTGATGAGTATCATACTATAGAAATAATAAATTGACAACATTTTCATCAAGATAATTTAATGTACTATTGCTGAATAATATTGACCGTAGAAATCAGTAACCTACTATGACAAAAGTATAAATAATTAGTCAATAGTACATATTGAATGAAAAAAAATTAAGTTGTTTAAAAATAATCTGGAAAAATCAAAATGGCAGTTTCGCAATTTCATAATATTAACATTTTTGTTACTAGCTAAAGGTTTTATTTCTTGAAGTCCATCAGGTAATAACAGCTTTAGTTACTAAGAAATGTGAATATGTAATAACAAAACCACAATTTTTCCATGATTTCTATCAGATTAGGTGTATAAATAAATTTATTTAAAACAAAAATGAATTAAAAACATACTTACATATTTGTATTTATAAAATATGTAGCCTTTTTATTCCTCATAGTACAATATTTTACGTAAGTAACATTACATTATAATTAGGTAGATAATAGTTATTTGTTATACAAGAGTGCAAAGTTGCTTTTTAACCGCGTGTTCAATTTTGATGACCGAGCAAGGGAAGGATTCTAAAATTGAATCACGAGCGCAGCGAGTGATTCAAAATTAGAATCCTGAGCGTTAGCGAGGGAATCAAAAGAGCACAAGGTGAAAAATCTTTGCACTTGAGTGCAACACGTAACTTTTCATTCCACCTCAGCGAGGAAATGTCTAAATGCCAAATTGAAAAAAGAACACCAAGAAGGTTCCGAGTCTGAGTTTTTAACAAATTAAAAAAAAGTTGTATGATATATTCGACACCATAGAGGTAGCAGTAAATAGGTTTTATGTTTTTTTTAATTCACAAACTTAGTGCACACGATGTTCTAAATTCAATTTACTTTATCCTCTAGAGAATAAAAACGGCTTTTCCACTCAGATATTGAAGATTAAAAATACTCTTTCCGAGATGGTGGGATGAAAATTGATTTTGTAATATAATATTCATCATTGATTCTGTCGGTTACATCATTAAAAATATTTTTTCATATGTATTAATTTATGAAGTTGTAATGATACATAATTTGTTATTATATTATACAGTATTGTCTACTCAATTTGAATTGAGGCCCCTTTGGGAGAAGGCTACCTCCAGATATTTCCAGATCACACCTCCATTTTTTTATCCCTTGCCTTTACCATCCAGTGTTTCCTTGCTGATGATACATTATCATCAATCCATCATTCTACTTAAATGGCCTGCCTGTGGTCTTTCTGGTCCCTTCAATAAGGTGTTGTTTTTTGTCGACCATTTATCAGAAGTATGTGCCAATTGGCTTGCCTACTTCCATTTTAGTTTTTGAGAGTTCCCGAAAACACCTATTGCTTTTGTTTTCTTATGTATGTCAGACCTTTTTTATTTTGTCTTTTAGTCATGTTTAGAGCACTCCTTTCATCGGCAAATCCCTAGCTTCTCTTTTAAAGTTTCAACATCTCTGTTTGGCAGCCATAAGTGAGGCAATGCACAATGCAGGAGTCTTATTTTGGGTTTTATATATTTTTTCATTGAAGTGAGGTTTAGTTGCTGAATAGCGTTGTCAGAATGATACAATCAGAAATGTTTAACAATATAGCATGGTTGGCATAATGTTGTCTGGGACACTTTATTTTTCAAATACCATAATTTGCCAAGTTTCACCATTTTGGTAGTCAAGGATTCCCCACTTGATTACAATTCAACCAGAGTATTTGTGCTTTATCATAATTATGCTAGTATAATTATTTCTGAGACAAGTTGACTGGCCTACTGTATAATATTGTAAATGATTGGCATGCTTTTGGTACAGCAAAGCACTTGTCTGTTAACAAGCTCTTGATTACATTACTGGAGGACTACAGAACCTGTTAAAAAAACAGGTCAAACACCATGGCACAGTAAAATTTTTTGAAGTGCTTGTAGCTAAGTTTGCTTAGCCATTGAACCGATCTGCAGTTGGATGGGTGACCGCTGGTGGCATTACTACTGAGGGCTTCCGTGCTTCGGAGGGCACGTTAAGCCGTCGGTACCGGTTGTTCTTAGTAGGTATAGTCTTTATAGCATGGTGGTAGGGCATTTTGCGAATGCCCGCCCGGCTAGCTACCACCTTCAAGTAGAAAATCTGTCGCCAAGCAACTAACGGTGTGTTCCGGTAGCAGTCCTTGAGAGCCAGTAATTCTAGGTTAGCCTGAACAACATCTCCAACCACATCATCACTTACCATCAGGTGAGTGGTCAAAGGTATCAAGCATAAAAAAAAATGGTTCAACTAATACTCTAGGGTTACCAAGTCTATGCTATTATTTAACCTACATACTTATCTTTTTCAGGAAATCAGAGATTGAATATTATGCTCTTTTGGCCAAAACTGGAGTTCACCATTACAGTGGTAACAACATTGAGCTCGGCACAGCATGCGGGAAATACTACAGGGTGTGCACACTCGCCATCACTGACCCTGGAGACTCTGACATCATTACGACCCTACCGGAGGCGCAAGCGTAGATTTAAGAAATTATAATATTAACTAAAAATGTTTTATTTTATTTTTATTATCATATAATGTCTAAGCTTTGCCCCCATAATAGATTCGAAATCTGTGCCGATTGTGGATCTAAAACACCAGTCTGTTTGTCTCCAGCTTCAAATGAAATTACTTAATACTGATTATGCTTATTTTATGTGAGTATTTAGTGCAATAATTTTGCATGGTGGTAGGGCATTTTGCGAATGTACGCCTAGCTACCACCCCAAGAAAATCTGTCGCAAACAACGGTGTTTTCTCCAGCAGTTGTCCTTGAGAGCCAGTAAATTCTAGGTTAGCCTGACGACATCTGGCCACATCACTTACCATCAGGTTAGTATTAGTAAAGTCTGGCCACGTCTTGGGGCTTTAGAGATATCAGGATAAATAAATATTAACCGCTCAAAAATGTAGGTGCTTTAACTTCGATGCTACGTGTGCTTCATATTATGTAGGTAGTGTGTCAGTCGTGACGTTATGGTACTGCTGACAACCTGACACATGCTATGCGAAACTGATGCGGTTATATTTATTATGGCCGGAGAATTTATAGCATAATTTGTGCCAGTGGTACTAAACGTGCAACGTCCTACTCGAAACACAGTTCCCCGTGTTACAACACAGCGTCGAGACCACGTGTCTACTCCCAAAAATGAAGTTCGAAGCTTCGTTTCGGTTCGAAGTAACGACGAACATCGAACTTGTATTGTACTCTACTAGGTACCAACTTCGGATGCGACTAGTACTAGTGGTGTGTACCGGTTCTCAAAAAACCGGATAATCACCGGTTGGGATGGGTACCGGAGACTAATCGGTGTTTCTATTAACTACCGGTTAATTGATTATTTGATGGGTAACCATTTCTGAACGCGCGATGAAGTCGCGATTAGGGTCGTGATGTATCTTTGTTCGATACTACTCATATGAATATCATAAAATTATAATATTATTTTCATCTCATCTCATTCATACCATAAATGCGTTTTGCTTCTATTAACCTACACGGGAAACCGTTATTAATACTACCCCATCGAGCTCTCCTCCGTTTGTGCTACCCAAGAAAAACACTTGTTCTCGGTAGGTAGGTATTTTGATGACAATCAAAACCATATTTTTTCCTTGGATTCCTTTCAAAAATATTATATATAATCTCATTCGGTAATATTCTAATTATGAAATGAAAAACAGACTTTTATTGGCATAGTTTATTTACATACTTCTTTCAGAAAATTAAAAAATTATATAAAAGCATTATTCTCCTAAGAAAACAATGCTTTAAAACATTTTTTTAATTATTAAATATAATGTGTCCCGACCAAGGAGGTTGCAATTCATTTTAAATACACATTATCTGTGGAGAGCGCGCTGCGCGTGCAACGCCCTGGTTCCGAGCCAATAGACCAAAAACAGACTGTTTTTTTGAAAAATCAAGAAAAGCTTATAGCCGTGAGATTAAATAAAGTAGTGTATGCAACTGCATATAATTAGGTATTAAAACACTCGTGTAATCTTATTTTGAAACACGCCTGCGGCTCGTTTCATAAAACTACACTCATGTTTTAAGGTTGTGCCGTACATAATTTGCTCACCAAAAACCCCATAAAGCTTGGTATTGTCGAGACCTACGGGTAAAATGCTATTTTATATTGAAATTTTGTGCTTTTTTCTTTGGTTCCTTAAACCTGAAAACACGATTGGAAAAAAAACCTCGATAGAAAAAAATTATGAAAAATGTGTGTTTTACACACGTTTTGTTATTTATATCACAAACTCGTTGATAATACAAGATGATTTTTGCTTTGATAAATAGAGAGTAACTATTCCCTTAGTTCCTTAAACCAATTATATTATTAAATGTGTACTTTTCTCATAATTAACAATTATTTGATATGGCGCTTTTGACCTTTTTAAAATGCTGTAGTTGCTAATCGCATTGGCAATCTGTCCCTTTCGTAAGCGTTCCTTATCCATTGCATGCTTTTTCTTTCTATCTTTAGTCAGTATGCCCCGGCATTCCTGCGAGGCGGACGTATTGTTCGGCTTCCTGCCACCGCGTTCCAAATAATTTACGTAGTTTTGTCTGTGTTTATTAACTAACATGATACTGGTATTATATTTTTTGTGCCGGTGACGATGAGAAAACCAAGAAAATTTGGTCCTATAGTCTGTTTCAAATCCTCTGCGAAACTCGGCCATTGACCTTTGAGCGGACTGCAGCGACTCTCAACCTTACCGCCTCTGATCGACCTTGTCTCGGACACTACCTTGTACCACGAAACGCGCTTAAACGCATAAACGACAAGGAAGCGATGCATAATTGTATGGAAAGCGATATCTATCGCTTTTTTCGGCGCTTACATAATACCGGGGGAGCAACGCACGAGTTTCTCAGGGGATTTGAAACAGACTATATAAAAAATATTTAAAAGAGAGGGCCAGTAAAATAATAATATAATAATAATAATTTATTTCAGTTATTAAACCATAAAATGTACATTCAAACATATAATTAATATCATATCAAAATACCTTAAAATCAAATACCTAATCACATTATAACGGTCATTAAAATATTAGTGAAATCGTAATCAAGGGTTAGTAAAATCAAATATAATTATTAGTAGTATTGCAATAAAATTAAAATTAAATAATAATAGTACAATAAGTCAAAGTATGTGATAATGTCAAATAAAAATTATGATTTAATGAGAAAGAAAAAGAAGTAAGTATACCTACGTACCTATTTGTATTTTTTTTAACTTCCTATATGTCCTAAAACCTTCTCAGTTATTCTTTGAATATTTTTTGTGCTGGTTCAAGTGGTCTGGTGTTAGTATTTATGAAGATTGGAATGCAATACCTACTTATGGGTAGGTAAGTTAACTTTTCCTATAATTACCTTCCTATACCTACTTATGTTCTACTAAATTCTTTACAGAAACCAAAACGCTTCGTCCATTGAGCTAGTGATTGTGACCGATGCTGCTCAAGCACAAGATAGCGTGGATAACGCACGGGCGGCGTCATCTGATCGCTGTGATCATGCGACGATGGGGTCGTTGACCTGTCTGCGAGAACAAAATAGATAGTACGGTGGCGACTTTGGCAATCAAAAATCGGAACTGTACCATACAAGGTTGGTAACTAGCCTGGTATTTGTACTTACCTTCTACGAACCACCTACAGAATAAAATTTAGAACCATATATATATATATATCTAAATGCCGCCTTGTGTGATTGTTCATATAAGTACTTACCTACCTGACTTACCCCTGCGGTTTTACCCCTCCCCTATCAACAATTTTATTATGCTAATGGATATTTTCTGGGATAAAAAGATCTATAAGGTATTCAGATACTAATATCTACCAAATCTATGTTAGGTTGGTGCATACCTGTACAAATCTTGACCAAGATTCGTTCAGCCATATTATGTAGGTATGTAACTGCACAGAGAAGATTATAACATAAGTACTGAGGTATCTAAGCTTACTCATTATAAAACTTGTTTTTTTACAGCTAGCACCTGTTGGTGTTGTCGAGGATGCTACCCGGACTAGGCCTAGAACTATTCCTGCCTCTCATGGACTGCTGACGGAACACACTGTTAGGAGCTTGGCAATACATTTCTCTACTTTGGGGTGGTTACACAAACTGTTATGCATACTGCACGTACCTATCCTACTTAATATTATGATATTACTTATGTAGAAAATAGGTTAGTAAGTACCTATGTAAGTTTACTACTAACATCTATACCTATCTATTATCTTTGCTATAAAAATAATATTCAGAAATCAAATTGATTAATTTATTGAGCTCGTGAATGTGAGTTACGAGCTGGTGTATTCCACTTCGATCCCACGGAGAGATACCACATGGTAACAGTTATATTTTTTATTAATTTTCTTTTCCGTTCTGATCCCACTTATAATTTAAAAATGGGATCCGTAAATTTTTAATTATTTTACTATTCCGTTCTGATCCCACCTACTCTTTAATATATTTAGGCACTTAATTATTACGGTTTGCAAGATAAGTTTCACAAAAATAATATTTAGTAACTAATTTTCAAAATACCAAGAGGGCAAAAGTATTAAGAAGTCATATATGCTACTTTGCATATTTGCTAGAAATCTACACTAATATTATAAAGAGGAAAACTTTGTTTGTATGTTTGTTTGGTTGTAATGAATAGGCTCAAAAACTACAAGGCCGATTTTAAAATTTTTTTCACTATTCGAAAGCTACATTATCCATGAGTAACATAGACTAAATTTTATTTTGGAAAATAAAAGGGTTTCGTAAAATATTTGGGTTTTTCGGACACAAGGTGTAAAAAATCAACCAGAAAAGGACTTATTTTGCGTACGCTGCCTAAACCATAAATTATAGAACCATAAAATGCTGTAATTAATTTTAGATCTTATAAATATCTACAAAAAAGTCCGCGACATACTATACATATCTATGTCAAGTGAGGCACAACAACCATTAAATAAAATTTCAAACCGTGTTAAATAAAACTTCAAAATTCTCACCTCACCAGTATGGTATAGATAGGTAATAATGAATAAGCATAAAAATAAGCAAGAACAAGGTTATTTGGAATATTTTTTTACGAAAGAAAAGGTTATTTTTCGTTAACCATAAAAGATATATATACTGTCGCGGACTTTTTTGTAGATAATGATGAATACTATAAATATGTAGAACATATTTTTTATGTATAATACTTTTCGCAGAGCATGCGAAATAATGTTATTTTATGGAAAATAATCAGTACTCATTACAAACATACAAATATATTGGTTTCTGATATTTACGCAAACATTACAAACATACAAAAAATATATTTCTGGCGTTCGTTCTATCTCTGACCCTTATGTGACGCAAACGAAGTTGCGCGGGCCGGCTAGTTTATTATAAAATTGTTCTCATTGTTCTTAACTAGTTACTTAGTATATCAATTGAATACAGTGATACCCCGAACTTACGCGGTAGGTGGGTCCGAGCGATTGTCGTGTAAGTTGAATTCGCGTAAGTCGGGGTTCAACTTTGCATATAAATATATATAAAGTATGTTTAATCGGGACCAGAGTTAAGAGAAAACTATGATTTAGAAGTAAAATGTTGAATGAAGTGTAAGACAATAAAAAAATTTACATTGTTATGAATAAAGAATCCTAAACCAAAGTTATTTTGATGTCGAAGGCTTCATATATTCTAAAAATGTTGCCTGAATAGTTAAATTTTTCTTCTTCTCACGCAAAATTTCTTCGTAGCGTACCAGTAAGTTTTTTATTCCCTGTTTTGTAGTAAAAACGCATTCTTCATTAGAATCTATTTTTTCTAAAATTTTCAACCCCTTTTCAATTGAATTGAGTGCTTCTGTTAAGTTTGCAATTCCGGTATGTCAAATTTATTTGCCAATTCACAATTTTTACTTTTTGCTTCAATATAATAGTCAGTTAACACTCCAAAAGCTGTGTTTTTCTTTTCTTGTTAACTCAAATTACTCATTTTTCGTTCTTTTAGATGACATAAATAGAGATTATAAGTAAAATGCACTGCGCACGTAGAACACGTTAAACCTGTCGCAAACTGAACACTGAGAGGGTGGAGCGAGAGAACTGATGCGCGCGGCAATCAAAATGAAAAACCGCGTTTCTCCGAATTCGCGTAAAACGGGGTAGCGTAAGTCGGGGTATTACTGTATTTCAAACTCAACAAGATGACATAGATTACACTCGTGCTGTAAAGATACCTATAAAATATTTTTTTCAAATGGTTAAAGCAAATATACCAGAATGGCAGCCAGAAGAATATATAACAAACTTTAAAATAGCAGCTATGAATGCTATATCGTCGGTGTTTTCATCAGTTGAAGTAAAAAAATGTTACTTCCATTTCTAACAGAGTGTGTGGAAGAAAGGAAAGTCACTAAATCTAACAAAATAAAAAGACACATGACCATGACACCCCGTGACCACGATCATTGCTAAGTGTTTGAAACGTCGGGACAAAATAATGACAAATATACGCGGTTTAAACCGTTTAAAGTTGTTTAATTACTAAGACACACGACGACATGTTGCACTGTCAGCTTTATTGCCGTTACTACCCATACAAAGCATCGGAGAAGGCTGGTATTACATTATTCATCTCCAGGTACTGCAGAAGTCTTTAATGACTATATGGTAACCCAATGGCTGGAAGAAGAAAGTTTCATAGACGTTTGGTGTGCACATAAAGAACATCACTGAATGACGAATTTGTGGAAGCTTGGCATTTTGAATTAAACAGCAGCTTTGCCAAAAAGCACCCCAATATCAGCTTCTATATTATTTAGAAAAAGATGCAAACTTTAACTGTAGGTAAATATTTAAAACAATCCAAAAAAGTTACTCAAAATATAACATAGTGGATAAGGTTGGTTAGATTAATTTAGCTCAATCGATAACTTAAGGTCTGTGCTTTTTTGAGTTTAATTTTAGCCCTTATGTATAATACATTGTGTAAATACAGTTTTTCTATTACGAAATCTACAGTAGAAACTCCTGTGAACTTCTGCTTTCCTGGTACTTTAAGTTTAATAAATAAATAAATCATACAACAATCCAGTTTGATTCAAAGAGAACTAAAGTATGAAACTCCCACGAGCTTCTGCTATCCTTGTAGTTTGAGAATTCGTACATTGAAATTTATGCTATTGTGTGCATCTTTCTAACTTAAGCACGTTAACTATTATTAAATCTGTAGCCTAAGCACGAACATTTCTATAGACCGTAACGTAAACGGATCGAGTTCCTTTTACGCACTGTAGGGGCGCTGATCAAATCCTATATAAAATGGTGACATTTCGATACGTTCAAGAAACGGAGAAATTTTGCCTAGTTATTCGTGTCGTGCTAGGGCTACAGGACAATAAAACAAGTGGGATCAGAATGGAACGGAAAATAGGACGGGATCAGAACGGAATTTTATTTATAAATATTTCGAGTAGCAGACTAACGTACCTACTCTATGCAGAAAGTAGGTAAATACCTATATCACAATACCACGGTAATAGTATCTATAAAAATTACCGTGACAATACGTACCTACCTAAGTAGATAGTTAGTACTGCATACGAACCTACGTAAGTTGGTATTATACCATGATTGATAGGTACGTATTTTGGTTACGTGCTTATTCATGGTTATTCTTTTAGAACTAATTATTATAAATTACCTAGTAAATAGCTAATGAACTGTTTATTATCATGAAAATCAATAATTAAGTACCTACCGAGGTTCACTAGGTAGTTGCAACCTTGTTCGATAGGTTTTTGTTATACCTATCGGTTTTAAAAATACCTAGAAAGTACGTTCTTATTATATTTTTTTCCAATAAAGATATTATAATTGAATGAAAGTACTTTTATTACAATACAATAATACCTACCTACATACATTACACAATATATATGAACAACCAATGACCGTAAACATTATGTAAGTATATATTTATAACTTACTAGGGCAATAGAATAAAATAAAGAGAAAATCACAAATTCTGTATTTCACTTACCTGCAATCACAGTTTATATACCTACCTACTGATTGCTAGCGCCCTGCGTGGAAATATAAAACGTACAATACAGCTGCGTTTACTATAATCCGACTGAAGCGCGTTGCTTGCGAAGCGGGACCTTACTTGTAAATTCGGTCGCATTGGCGAAATCCATCTTTCCGCGCTGGTATGGCGCGTCCTTAATACCCTCTATTATATGACAGTTGCATAAACTACTATTATTGGTCACATTAAATTCGATTAGATGTCAAGTACTTTCTGTGCATCAGTAATAAAATATCCAGAGAATAACCGGAGAAAAACCGGTTATTCAATAAAATCTCCGGAGGCTGAAATTGCCTCCGGTACACACCGCTTACTTGTACGGACGATCTTCGTTTCGGATTCATAGACAAATATTATAGTGGAGTGATATTGAGATCTTTGGGCAGGTTCTTTATGGTACATATGATGAATAAATCAAAAACTAATAACCAAAAAGAATTTGTGAAGAAGAATGTTTCGATAATTAATAAATTATTTATTCATGAATGTGTATGTGGAATTTAATGTATTATACAATTTGTTTTCTTAGTAAACAAGTATTTTTCAGAGTAATGGTTGTGTCGTCGACAAACAAAGAACCTAATTCAATGTTGCCTAACACTATAAACTCTTTCGTAAATTCTACTTCGAATATGACAATTACTAGAATGCAACCATGGACTTACATTAGTAGATAAGCCCATATGTGCAATACTGAATTTTGAAGCGCTCGTAGCCAAGTTTGCTTAGCCATTCTGAATCGATCAGCAAAGTTAAGCAACGTCCGCCGCGGTCATGACTTGGATGGGTGACCGCTGGTGACATTACTACTGAGCGCTTCCGTGCTTCGGAGGGCACGTTAAGCCGTCGGTCCCGGTTGTTGTCTTAGGATAGCAGTCGTTACAGCATGGTGGTAGGGCACTTTGCGAATGCCCGACTGGTTAGCTACCACCCTCAAGTTGAAAATCTGTCGCCAAGCACCTAACGGTGTGTTCCGGCAGCTGTCCTTGAGAGCCAGTAACTCTAGGTTAGCCTGAACAACATCCTCGACCACATCATCACTTACCATCAGGTGAGATAGTGGTCAAAGGCTTACCTATCAGGCATAAAAAAAAAAAATATACACCGTTCGTCAAAATGTTTATATTTCCTCAAGTAGCAGACCCATTTTTGGGGCTTCTTTTTGACGTAAGTACCTATTTCTCGCGCTGCATTTTATGAACAACCATGCAACGCGTTCCTAAATTAAGTAAACATATTCTTGAAAACACAAGAATGATTTCTTATTTATTGTAACGGCGACTCTTGTATACAAAGGTATTAGTACATTCATGTTCCATAACTTTTTCTTCCACCACCAAGCGCATCACCATTATACTTATTATAAATATATATATTTTGAAGCAGTGATGACTCTGACAGACGTAACAGTAGGGCGTATCTATCATGAGATTATCATTCATCCATAATCAACTTACTGTCTAAATACGAAGTAATATGTCAAATAACATTTGGGAGTAGGGTGAAATACGGGCAATATGTCAATTCACGAAGTACGGATCGAAAATCGGATCCGAAAGTGTTTCGTGGTAAGAAAAGGTGCGATCCGCCAAACGAAACTTCGAACTTTGTTTTTGGGAGTAGACCTCCTGGTGCTCATCTATATCTCCTGAACGAATGGGCCTACATCTTTGTTAAGTGTCAGAATTTGTGCTATAGGCAAGAACTTTCAAATTCTAACCTAATATAAAGGTTTTTGAATCAAAAATATGAAATACATAATACACTAGAATAGTATATTACATATTATGTGTTTAATATTTTTAATTACATACTTTGCTCGATGTAAATATTCAAAACTAATCAAAGGGAGCGCGGCATGGTCCAGTGTGTTGCCGCGGCGGGCGCTCTTGGGAGTAGGCGAGTAACTTTTTAGTCCAGTCAAAATAGACATTTGACTTAGCCAAAATTCGCATAGAGCTGAAAATTGGCAAAGACGTTAAATTTATACATCATTAGATATAAAGAAAATGTCAAAAAAAATTATTCAATGTTTGACCAAACATACAAAATTAAGGTTTTTTCCATTTTTCTCGAAAACGGTATGTTTTATATAAGCAAAAGTTGTTGATCATACAATTCTAAAAATAGTCCAGTCACTTTTACTCTTACGAGTCATCGTTCGTGAGATATCGCGGTTTTAATCATTAGAAAATTCATATTTTACGGTATATATTTTGCGGTGGACGATGCAGAACTGCTGCTGCTTCATACATTTTAGTATCATTATATGATGCACATAATCCGAAAAACGAAAAATTTATATAAGACGTTTCGATCCAAATCGTCGATGAAAAAAAACTGATAAACCCAATTGCAATCTTGATTTGAAATACCTAGGCCGAACAGCAGTCATTATACAGTGGCTGATAGTTGTACATATTAATTTAAAATGATCTAATTTAAATCGTCGATTTTTTAAAATTACTTGCTCCAAAAAATAAGTCAAGGACTCCATACATATTCGAGAACGTTCGCTACTTGTAGTGGATCAGAGATTTGATGTTTATTAATAGTTAAGACATATTATAATTTTCTATAATCTATAGCTTATGTAATCGTTCCCAGTCTCTGTATTTATAGCCTTCCAAATGGTTTTTATTTTATTTTTGGACTTGCGCATTTTGTCTAATAAAAAGAGATTTAGCACACAAGCAGACTTAAACATTTTTGCATAGTTCCTAACATAATCATGAAACTGCTTGCAAGATGTAAAATTTTTCCTGCAATACAGATCAAACAAATAATCTCTACTTTTTCGAATACCTGTAGTCCGCCCTATCACCGAACTTCAATTTTCCATTTATTTGTTTCTTTATTTTTGGACTAACTTTTTGAAACTCAGTACATATTAACTACATAAAGAAAATAAGTTATTATAAATGTCAGTGGCAATGGCTATGGACTGCCGTGCAGAACCCCGCCGTGGTCTTGAGTTGCACCGGATAGTAGAAGGACATTTTGCAAATTGTGGCTTGGTGACATACCACCCTCAAGTCGAAAATCTTACACCAAGCACCTAATTGTATGTTCCAGCAACAGTCCTTACGAGCCATTTATTCTAGATAGCCTGTTAACACCAATATCATCACTAACCATCAGGTGAGACTTGGGTCAAATGTTTATGTATTTTTATTAAAAGTAAAAAACGTGGTTAACAGAATTTATATCGATGACAAGCGATCCAACTTAACCTGCTTGTAGATGCAAAAAAAACTGTCTAGGAATCAGTATTTATATTTTTTATTATAACTTTTATCTTTCATAAATTACTAGTACTACTACAGGGTGCCCTCGGCGTACTCGAAGCATGCTTCACTCAGTCGTACCAACCTGTGAACAAAATGCGACATTGATTAATATAATAATTATGTACAAGCAAAATGCTGATTTGTTAAGGCTCGCGTTTATTTTACAACCTGATTCTAGTGATGTCATCTATAATAAGTAGATTAACTACGATGTACAGGCAGTCCTCGACTTACGTCGTTTCGATTTACGTCGTTTCAAGTTACGTCGAACAATGTTTTGACACTATTCCTCAAGCATACGTCATTTGTTTCGATTTCCGGCATATCGGAGAATTCACTTGTCGCAAGGTCAATGTCCGTGAGGGGCGCGGGCGGGGCGCGGTGTCGTCTCGTGCGGGGAATACCGCGGCAATGTCGCTGATTTTGTTTAGTACATTCAGGGACAACGGACAATCAAGACGTAATAAATTAGTTTTTTTGCATCTTTGACAGTTTTTGTGTTAACATACATATTTAAGTGAATTTTAAACAATGCCACCTAAACAAGACAGTAATAATAAAGAGAAGAAGAGAGTAAGAAAGTCAATTACAATGGAGGTTAAATCTAAGATTTTAAAACTCAAAGATCGCGGTTATTCGACTTCATCTATTGGACGAGAACTTAATTTATCACGCACGACGGTACAAACAATATTGAAAGATAAAGAAAAACTCTTAACAGCTCTTCCTTCCGTCTCTTCAAACAGCACTATTATACGCAAAAGGAATGCTTTAATTTATGAAATGGAAAAACTGTTGTACAATTTTTTATTATTTCGAGTCCGTGTGGAACCTAACCCTTGAGTTTTACATGTAAACATATGAAAAAATATGTCTCGACTTACGTCGTTTCGATTTACGTCGCGTATTTCGAGAACCTAACATGCCGTAAGTACGAGGACTGCCTGTATTTGAATGTTAAATTTAGTTCTGTTGCAGCGATGTTTACTCTGGTTTTCTAACAGATTGGCGTTAGTAGTACAATAACATTCTATCCAATGAATTAAAAATTGTTTATGTTCATTTTTTTAATGATTATATTTTTTTCATTTTTGATAGCTAGCACATCTAGATTTGAAGTTAAATTACTATGTTAACGCACAAATTTATAGGCGTGATAGTTTTTTAGTAAAGTGTGCCACAAAATTTTCAATTTGTGGAGCCTTGTCAGGCTCGCTTTGCTCGCCCTAATTACGGAAGTCCTACACTCTGGATGCGCTAAAAATCTCCAGAACAGAGCAACAATTACCAATAATCGTTCCATTACTTGACCAAATGTTTTATGCATATTTACATGTTTGATAAAGTTATTATAACGATTACACGAGGGGGAGTCCTTATTATTAAAGATAAATTGTTATTGTATGAATTAAAAGGTAAAACTAATTTGCACAAATACATTTTTTGATTATATTTTTGAATTAGAGATCATCACTCATCATCAGAGATCAGAGTAGTTGGAGCTATCTAGGGCCAACAATCTCAAATGTATGTAATAATATGGAGATGACACCAGGATCCAGAGATTTTATAATTATCGAGATATTTAATTAAAAAATCGGATGAGTTAAAGCTTCCTAGTTATTCAAAGAAAATTATCGGAAGTGCATAATTTTTTAATGTCACTGATGCTATAAAGTTCCTAGATCTATGGAAGCTTCCAAGCATTATAAGAGAAACACGCAATAGGGTTTAATCCCTATGGTGTGGTTCTAAAAAAGTTCCATTTGCATTCTTATTGGCTCTCTGAATGTAATAATTCAGTATTATTTCATTGTCCATTAAACTTCTGACATATTGTAGGTCATCAGACAACCGTTTAAATTTTAAAACAATCAAAACCGTAACAATGATTGATTCATAACTATCTAGGCGATAAGTTATTAAAATTTAGGAAACGATATAACAAGGCAGCAATTTAGATTTATACAGAAAAATTAATTGAGTATCTTTTAATTGTGTGTCCACTGAACCACTAGACCAAAATCTAAAGTTTTAAATATTTTATTACAGTTTTGTAGTAATACTTGTCATAATCAGTACTAATATTATAAATGCGAAAGTAACTCTGTCTGTCTGTTGCGCTTTCACGCCGAAACTAATGGACCGATTTGAATGAAATTTGGTATGGAAATAGTTTGAGACCCGGGAAAAAACATAGGATAGTTTTTATCCAACTGAGAAAAAAGTGGTTAATGTTTTTGCGCGATAACCGACAACCGCGCGGGCGGAGCCGCGCCCGGCTTCGCACGGGTATTGCTAGTAAGCAATACCCGTGCGAAGCCGAGGCGGACCGCTAGTTTTAGAATACTTTTGATCATGTAAATAATTATTTTATTTCTATATACTTATTCAGTATTTGTAAATTTTTTGCATAAAATTTGTCATGATAGTTGCAAGGTAGCTATGTGGAGCTACCTTGCAACAGTGTCAAAAACTTAGGCGACAAAAAACCTTTTCTCTAAGTTATATATTTTTTCTTGGGGATTTGTCTGATAAATAAAAAAATCTCACTATTTTACTTTATTTTGTATGTATTGAAAATTACTTTCATAGTTGAAAAAATACTAAATTGTGAGATGTGATGAGTGTTACTATAAGTGCCCTTCAAAACGTTGTCGAGTTTACCGTGGTATTGGGACAGGAAGAGGAAAAACTATTAATAAGGTATTTGCAAACCGAAAATACCCGAGAAAACTATTGATCCCAATTAGGAATTTTCGGTTAATTTTTAATTACGTGTCGAACAAAGTTGAGCCCGTGGTTTGCCACTGCTAGAATTTTACTCCTCAACTTCCCTTGGTGGCGTAAGAGGGCGACTAAGAGAAAAATACTGGAAATTATTCTTAATTTACCTCCTGAGAAATTTGAACCTTTAATGCAATACCCAAGGCTCCTGCCAAGCGTGAGGATTACGACGAACCCCTCAATGATAAGTTCACATATCATACGGCCCCCAGTCTCCAGCTGCCTTATTATTCCTAGCCCAACCAAAGAGCCAATAGAATTCCAATGCATATTTTGTAACCCTTTTTTATGCTCTTATTTTCTGGCTGTGTCATGAATGTTGTCCCCGAGTCTACGATAGTATATTTTATCGAAGATACATAGAATATCGACAGAATTACAGTGTATATTTTGTTAAATTTAGTAACTTTTGTATAATATATTATATATTTAACTTACCAAAGGATGTCACCTCGCTTGCCATATTCATCGATGGTGGAAGACTTCTAATTTGATCGGATATCCTTTCCACAAAAAGCCCAGTATTTATTTTATCCACATCCTGTAAATATAAACAAAAGTTACAGATATCGTTTTTTTAGATTTAGTAACATACAGTTCAAGTAATGTGCACATTCTTATTCAATAATACTATGCATTGTGATTATGTATTTATTTGTTTATTAATAAATAACCTTTCCCAATTTATTAATATGTCACTTAAGATGGAAGTTGGTATTTGCTCAAACATTTAGTTAGAGCTTTGGTATGTCTTGTCTTTACAATGAATGCTTCATTTTGATGGCCGATATAACTAGAAAGTTGATAATTATCACCTTTAATGTATGCATTGTGCTTGTCGATTTCAAACTTATCACTATTTGTGTTCGTAGTATTATATTTGCCTATTTATAATAAGGTTCAAAATCATTTTCAGACATTATCCAGTCTAATGTCATTAAAGGCTTCATAAATGTTGTACTTTACTATATGAAAGCGCTATGCAACTAACCAGAGATCAAGAGTGTATGGTATTGCTTGAACCTTTATAATAGTTCCGATGAGGTTATTATTTTTTACCACATATATTGATAAAATATAAATCATCTATCTGCCTTTCACTATTTAGATTCTAGCATATTGAGTAGCGACACGACTGTATACATTGCACTTTTAAGAGGAAATACACATTTTCTCTTTTAAATTATTACATATAATGTGGTTGTATTCTTATTTTCTAGATAAATAAGTTATTAATCAATTTATTCTATCATAAATATAGGCATACTAATTTCGATAAGAGCCTCTTCTTTTGTAGTCATCGAGATTTTGTCAAGTACCTATATGCTTATGTCATTTCATATTCATATTCTAATAGGCTGTTTTAGAATCACCTACAAATTAATACCTACATGAAATTGATAGTAAGCAACCTCAGTCTAATCTGTTAAAATAAAAATGTAATATTACAAAAAACATTTATATTACCTGCTTTTTACATATTTTGAAGTATTATTCCCTTCGATTGGCGTGGCATCTTGGTACTTCAAGTTTAAGGCTGAGATGGCTTTAGCCCAATGTCTATACTATAAAACGACTAATTATATAAATATATTACACGCTTGAAACTCCACTATTGGAGCTGAATTTGGTCATGCATTAAGTACTTTTGCATTTCATTTTTGCAAATGCAATTTTTGATTATATTTAGTTCTTTTTGAGATAATTTTCCCATATCTTAATTCTATGGACATAACTACAAATATTAGTCACTTCACACACAACGATATTTCGGACGTTCCCTAGTATATCAACAAAATTACTAATACATCGTCACTTGAATGCATATAGCCTAGGTAAGTAAGAAAATATTCAGAATAACCTCACAAATGTGTATCTTATTCAAAAACAAATTACTCTATTAACACAATTGAAAAGAATACATAAATATAACAATTTATATTATTTTAATTGATTTTCAGATAATTTTAACAGAAACTGGAGTTAGGATACTTCTGACTTAATATTTGATATCGTACATTCGATGCTGTTACTTGAGCTTGGTCTACAGCAAAATATTAAATACTTTTTTTATTTTTATTTAAAGCGCCATACTTTTCATACGGAAGATATTGGCTTCTAGAAAATTGATAACGATTCATCACATTCTTGCATAATCATAATTAGTTTTTTTTTTTAATATATTCAGGCATTTTTTTATTACACTGTACTCTACCTCACGAGCGTGAGTCAGAAGTAGCCTTTTCTTATGTATGTATTGTACCTTGATAAAAGAATAGTACATTGTTCACCGAGAGGATAAAGTGACCGATTACCGTCGAGGGTGTCGTTTGAATTGTTGTGTTGGGTGGCTTTAAAACACCCGAGATCGGGAATCGCACTTTCTCTCGAGTGATACATAGTGCTTTATACTACACCTACCTTTTATTTTACTTTTCTACGAAAACTGAATCCTCAAACAACACACAATTTGAAAATGGCGCCAATGGCGTCTGCAATTTTCACATGTTCTTTTTTCAAATTGTTTGACACCATCCAACACACAGCTAGTGGCCAGTGTCATTTTGCGAACTTGGAGATAAAAACTCAGTGTAAAAACTTTTTGGCTTTTGATATTTAGGTAACCAGGGCATAGTCTTACCCAAAATTAAAAAAGAAAAACCACGTAAGAAATGGATATACATACACTTTTCTCTCCCGCTCAGATGAGTTTTCTCCCCGCATATTCGTTCGATATGCAATGACGTACTTTCTTCCGTAAATTTGATAAAGTATCAAGGTACTTTCCGAGCAGGTGTAGTATAAAACCTTTGCCTCTACCTCTGCAGGTAAATAAAAGCTTCTAATTATATACCAATTAGTTTTAGATCTAACGTTCAGTACGATATAGGTTAAAAGTAAAAAGGTGGAAGGTTTTTTTTATCAATATAAAAATGACAATATCAATGGACAACTATCCTATGTCGAATGGTCAATAATAGTTTTGTAGAGTTTAGTTTAGGTGCGTATCGGTACTATCCTTAGTTATTAATAACATAGTTAGGATTACTTTGCATCAATAAAAAGTACATTTGCTAGATAGGATATTAATGTACGATTAAAATATGAGGGTAAATAATAATGATTTGCTAAATATGACTACAAGCACAATTGCATGCTTAGCGAAGATCACATTTCGTATTAATAGAGTAAAATATTTATAGATGTAAATAATGATTATGGATTTAGGCTTGTTCTGTACTGAAGAAAACTAATTTAATAAAGTAATGAGTAAAAATGTACCATATTTTTAAGTATGGTTTATTCTGCATTCAAATGATGACATATTCATCCAACCTAGTACACCCCATAGGCGAGGCGTTAAATACATTCTAAGCACTACTTTTTGTTTTCAATTAATCATGGTTCAAAAGCACACATAATGTGTACGAGACGCAGGACACTGATATATTGAATCTGTATCAATATCGTGTAATCGTTGCTAATGTCCTACTTATTGCATTTCTTAAATTAAATTGTTATATTATGGCCTTTGGTGACTAAAGAGACATCAAGGTCCGGAAAGTATAACATTCAGGCAATTAAAAAAACAAATATTAATGCCTCCGTAAAATATTTTATGTATTGAAAATGTACAACAAAACCACAGCAAACCTGAAAAAGTATATTTCACTCATTAGTATGTCTTATTACTAAGGTATGATTAAGTAGTACCTACGTAGTTAGTGGTTGGTTGATAAAAACTTAGCATCTCAGCCCAATTATTTTTTGTAATAAATAATTATAGTACTCTTACCAGACCTTGACTAATTTTAAAAAAATGTTTTAGCTATTTATGACATAAAATGCATAAACTGTTTTCATTCTCTCTGCAGCAGTTGGACTCACTACCTCACTAAAGGGCGATTTACATTATCTTGGTATTTAATAGAGTGCTTACTAACTTACTAGTATAGTGTTATAGTTGAAATCTCACAGATGATCTATTTCTGTTGCCGCTATAACAACAAAAACAAAAAGTTCGCCAAGTGCGAGTCGGACTCGCGCACGTTAAAACAAAAATGGTTAAAATATGTAGTCGAATGTTGTATAGCTAACGGTACGGGACCCTTCGTGCGTGAGTCCGATTAGCACTTGGCCGATTTGATTGCACTGCATAGAGAAAACGAAGTTTAATTACGTAAATTCAAAGCGAAATGGTCCGAAGTCCCTACTGTACGGTTTGTTATCAAATTCGTAAACCATGACTGACTGAGGAACATTGAATATACGTTATGTAAGTATGTATATAAAAATAAACAGGCAAGGCCATCGTGAAACAAACATCGTGTGTCGAATTGACGGTCCGGTCAGTCTGGCAAGAGGCAACTAATGTGTGATTTCGCACACATTCCAAATTTAAAATATTATTTTCCCTAGTGTTGTGCTTATGGTATTGTATCAATATTTTTTATAGCTGATAGGCTACCCCTTTGGCTTTGTCCGCAGCGGGATTAGAACCATATAATTTGTGCGCGGAAATCCGTAGTAGCCATTGCGACTGGGCCATCACTGCTTCTAAAATATATAGTGGAATTTAATCAGAGATCGTATGTACATCTTATTCTCACTTATTCATTGCCTTACATAGTAAAATACCTTATATTATACTATTTTTATTATATATATTGCACAAAACATTGCTTTTGTGCAGTTACACCTAAACGTGTTGTACTTTGAAGGAGATCTTATATAGAAGTAGGTTTCATTATTAGAGATTAGGTATGCCGATTTGAATAACCTACTTTCCTCAATACTCAGTAATCTACATTTTTCATTTTTGTCGTAGTTTGGTTTCAGATTAAAAAATATCTATGTTTGTAATTAAAAAAAACATATTGGGTGTAATAGGTAATTTAGGGAGTCTGCTCTATATTTACTTAATTTTAGCGTTACGATTAATCCATATATAACTTAAAACTTATAAAACGATATTTGTTAAGAAATTATTCTGACTTATAATATTGTACGGTGTTTTAACCTTCTGTTTTTGTGGTATGAAAAAAATTCGGCTTTTGATTCACTCGATCTGCGTACTCTGATGTGACATTTGATGCAAAGTATTACTGTCCCAACGCCAAGTCCGTAATATTAATGCATCTCAAAAAGTTATTTTCTAGCTGCGCATTTAAACTTGATGCTTACATTTTTTTACAATTAAAATGGTTTAATTAATATGTAAAATAAGTGCAATGTTCTTTAAAATAAATGCAGCAAAGTTATTTGATGACTTTAAGTAAGGTTATATAATTAAGAGATGTGATTCTGGATGACGAACGAATATTTTAATTGATTCATACAATATAACGTAACTTATTTATTCACTTATAAATTCCTTATCAATGTACCTTATACGTAAGTTTTCCTTGTTGTCATATATACCATATTACTCGTACTTAACATATGGTAAATGTACTAACCGTACGAGTCTAATTATAAAACTAGAAAGTTATAGACAGCTGTTGTGCAGCAGATACAATAATATGTCGTAAAACTATGGTAGAACAGTTCCATAACATCGTAGGCCATCGATGTTATCCAGCTCGTGCGAGTGGGATAACACCGACCTGTGAGTCGGTGAAAATTCGTTCCTAGGTATGATTATTTTAAGCAAGAAACCAAAAGCTCTTTTCTATGATAGTTGCGTAAAAGGTGGGATTTGATCTCCTGGCGGCGATATGGCACTGGCAGACAGGCCCACTCGAAAGATGTGTAAATGTCTACTCGCAAGGCACCCCACGGCACTCGTAAGACAATGTAAATCGCCCGTAACCATTGCCAGTTACTTACCATTATCATAATTTTGAAATCATTCACTATAACAAATATTGCAATGTTATATGATGACATTTACCCATCTGTAATTGTATTGTTCAATTAAATAGATGTAGTAGCTCTGGTCAAGCAACAGGGTACAGGTACCTTATAATTTTCATTATATTCTTCTTCTTCTTATGTTAGATCTTTCATTTTGTCTATATATTGCGTCTTAAGTCATACATAATCCTTATTTTATACTTACTATTTTTCACTAATTAAATAAAATTATTCAGAACTTATGTCAAGCAACTTTTCATGATTATCAAAACTAAATATTTGCTGACCTCCATAATAAAAATGTTCTGGTGTATAAACAGGCTTTTTCCCATATATAATGATTTAGATGATAGCCACTACAGGGGTGCGTTTTTATATCGGAGGATGAAAGTCGCCCTGACATTTAACTTGAAAAATGGTGATGTCCTTTGTATTTTTTGGGTTATTACACTATTTTTTTTTAAATTTGTGCCGCGGAAAAGCTAATTTGAATTTACCAAAACAAAAAATATGGAAGTAATGAAAGTTCTTTGTGGTATCAATTTTGAAAGTGACAGATACGGTGCACCATCGGTTATATAAGGCGGATGACGTGCGTCATTCTGCTTGGAGCGATTGTCCGTCATCGAGCGATATATAAAAACGCACCCAAGATTGTAAGTTTTTGAGTAGCGATGATTTCATAATTTTATTTGGTAATATTGCCTTGAATGTATGGTTGCTTGGTAATAAGATCACCGATTGTAATACACATATTCGAAATAGCAATAATTACCATCTTGAACTTTGGAATAATACCATAAACTTATATTTAGCGATCTTAGCAGTTAGTTTTAATACTATTCTATATTTTATAAATAGATAAATATATTTATCTCAACTTCTAATAGTCATTTCAAAATAAATTATACACAGTTATTTTAATAATTTTATTTTTGTAAGTCCTTAAATTCTAAGACATACCATATTATTAGGTATTTATTCCTAAGAGACAGTGTTATTACAAAGTGCGTAAAACAATGTTCAGATACAGTGCGAATTCATGTCAATGAATGAATAATATTAATGTCCTTTTAATAAAACGAATGAAAGTTTTATCATCAATACAACAAAATCTGCAGATACGTCGATCATAATAAATTCTTCCAAACATCCTGATGTATGATAATTTGAAGCATTTGTTTTGTCTGCTATTTCGTTTATTCCCAAATTTTAGAAATATAGATTATAAATATCTAACATCCATGTTAGCTTCAATGACAACATCCATATAATCTTTTGTGGGTTATAGACAAGACGTAAAATTATATTCTGATATACAGATCACCAACTGCCTGCAATACAAACAATTTAACATTTACATAAACGCCAACACTCTTCATTTACCTTCATTATTGGCTTTTAATTTTTACCTAAGTACTTATAAATAAATAACACCAGTCTCTTACTCAAGTTAATATTTAAAATTTGCCTACAAGTTTTAATATTTGACTGATTAATGGACTACTCTGTTTGAAATACTTTTCCTATTATATTTTTTGTGTGTCATTATTAATGTGTCTACTTCTTACCATCACTAGCTTATCCAATATAGGTACATGCTATATATAGTATTAGGATCTGCTCAAATGTCAGAACTATGTAAGGGCCATGTATGGTCTCATAAAAATGCGTGTAAAACGTACATTTACAAAATGTACCAATATAATTTTTTGGCAGACGTCTTCCTACTAACGGTACTATCCATTATTTGCGTATTAACACTACTAGTCTACTAACTATTACCTAATGGTGCTGTTATATTTTTTAGTGATGTCAATTTCTGACTAAAGTTCCGTTTCAGGTAATGTGACATATAGATTATAAAATGCACTTTTTATTTATTATAAAATAAACGCAACACTCGTGAATTATTTCACAGTGATTAATTTATTTACTCTATTACCTAACACATATTAATGTAATATAACTAATTATTTCTGATTTATTCCAGAAAAAATATAAAATGTAACTTACATGTTAATCGTTTCTAAAGTGTTAAATAGACACCTATATTATTTACCTCGAATTATATAATAGTATGCAGATAGTAATTTCAGCCTGTGTATTTTTTACCTAATATTATATTTATTTTTCGTGTGCGAACTTAATGTCAATAATTATTATCATACACAATCAGCAATAAGTACATAAAAAGAGCAGTGAAGTCACACTTGTGTTCATCGCTTTATGATTATTATTACATAGCTATCATATCCTTCAATAATCTTCAACACTACCTATTTCAAAAATGAGTTATTTCTCAATTGTTGCTTTAAGAATTTGTCATAAGCAAGACCAGTCTTTTAATGCAGGTGTATGGAGTTGCATATTGACATATATTTTTTATTTATATAATGTTCACCCTATTGGTGTCATAAAATCATTGGACCAATGCAACTGGCTTGTATTTTTTTTATTGTGCATAGTCTAACCTAACTATTACCATTTCACCTGGATGTAAGTGCTTGATGCTAACCTAGGATTACTGGCCAGAGCCAGTCTAAAGGATAGCTGCCCGAATACACCTTAGGTGCTTAGCAACAGATTTTCTACTCGAGGATGATAGCTAGGCAGACGGGCATTCGAGTTTACCATGCTATATACTACAGTCAAATTAGTACAGGGTTCGAATTCTGCACATGACTATAATGTAACTTTGTAATATATATATATATGTATATAAATATTACATAACTCATACTATATTATGTGATACACAAAAAAAAATTACAAACACTCCTGAGAAACAGCACAACTGTACAGTCTTTGTACTTAGGAAAAGTGATTTTTAGTCAGTGTTTTTAAATTAGAAAACGTTGTGATCACAGAATTTGGCCGATTTATAGACGGGGCTTTTCCAATGGTAAAAATAATGAATAGAGTACTTACCATAGTTGTACTGAGGTTGCGGTTGCTGGTAGGAGTTATTGTACGCCGGCTGCGAATAGGCGTCGTAGGCAGGCGCCGCGCTGGCGCCGCCGTAGGCTGGCTCTGCGGCGCCGTAGCCGGCGTCCCCGGCCCCACCGGCGCCACCACTAAACCCAATTATATCTTAATATTACTCTCTAATTATAGCCGCTAAGCTTATCACCTGCTGCCGCGCAGCTGGTCCATGTTTCGAATCCCGCCGCGGGCTTGAGCTTCACCACATGGTAGAAGGGCATTTTTGAGAATGCCCGCCTGGCTAGCGACCTCACGTTGAAAACCTGTCGCCAAGCACCTAACGGTGTGTTCCGGCAGCTGTCCTTGAGAGCCAGTCATTCTAGGTTAAGCCTTTTAACACCTTCGAGCACATCATCACTTACCATCATGTGAGATTGTGGTCAGAGGCTTACATATCTACAACTAGCTTTCCGGGCGCGACTCCGCCCGCGCGTTTGTCGGTTATCGCGCAAAAACATTAACGTCTTTTTGCGCAGTTGGATAAAAACTATCCTATGTTTTTTCCCGGGTCTCAAACTATTTCCATACCAAATTTCATTCAAATCGGTCCAGTAGTTTTGGCGTGAAAGCGTAACAGACAGACAGACAGAGTTACTTTCGCATTTATAATATTAGAACTGATAAAAACACCCGCAAACCATAGAAAGCAATAGTATGCGAGTGAGGTTTAGGTACCATTTTCGTTTCAATAAATTTCTTTATTAAGCCGGGTAATACTAAAATTTTATTTACAAGCAATATTGTTATTCACAACTTTTAGAGGATTGACCACTATCTCACCTGTTGGTTATATTACTTCTATGGTTCTGAACGCACGTTATACCATTGTTTTTGGTTACTGTCCTAAGATAGCATGGTGGTAGAGCATATACCTTCAAATATAACTGTCAACAAACACCTAACGATGTGTTGCGGCAGCTATCCTTGAGAGCAAGCTGTCATTTTAAGTTAATCATGCTCACCACCTTCTGTCACATCATTACTTACTATGGATTGTAGGGTTAACTTAACAGCAATTAAAAAAACTAGTTCTCAAGGACATCTGCCGGCACACACCATTAGTTGCTTGGCAAACAGATAACTTGAGAGTGGTAATTAGCCAGGAGAGCAACCGCAAAATACCCTACCACCATGCGGTATACTTTTAGCCTGTGCTCCAGGATTCAAAATTAAGAACTTCAAGGCAGTTCATTACTGATTGCCCCTGGGCCATTACATGCAAGTTAGATAATAATAACGAATATCACGTTGATTCAAACCCCTTCTTGCTCAAGGCCGAAAAATTGTTATAATGAGATAGTTATCTCTTGTTTATAAGAAAAATAAGAGTAAGAGTTCTGTATTGCACTGAACTTGGACCCAACTCCCACCTTCTCATTATTAATTGTGGTCAGCAGTGTAAAACTGAAAAGCAGCTAATTTTTTCTCTTACCCATAGCCATCGTTTTCATAGCCCTGGCCACTAGATGAATATCCATAGTTGCTCGCGCCATAGCCTCCAGAGTTGTATCCTGTACTGGGCTGAACTGGCGCAGGTGTCGAGTAGTTATCACTTTGATACGACCTGTGAAGATATTATTATTTACATCAATATCCTTGATATTTGACAACATAATTGTGATTGAACATTTTAAACTCAGAATCAATAATATATATCTGCATCTGTGTGTCAGACGGCAATTCCTATCAAGGTTGTTTTCATCATTTAATGCCCGTCTACATGAAATAAGTGATCAATATCAAATCAAAGAAATTCATTGAGTGTTTTTTTATATTAAAATATTGTTTTTTGAGAGCTAAATTATGCATATGATATATACACAAATATTTTAAAAATTCCATTTAGTAAAAATATGGTGACTATTGGTGTCCTACAGATGTAAATTATGTGCTACTTTGTTCTTGATGTTAAAATGAACATTCAAAGAGCAATATGTTTCTGTTTTACCTTTTGATAAGGTCACTTATCAAAAGGTAAATAGCTAGACTAAGCATAACATTACCAGTAGTAATTTTTGCAAATTTTTAACTTTCCTTACAGTTATTCAACATATATTAACAAAAATGACCATGATAGTTCATAAGTACCTATTATCACAATGTGTGCATGGTACCGACTTCAACAAGTTATTTCACACCTTTGAGTGTTGAAGTTGGTTCCATTTTGTTTTAAAAATATTTTTTCACCCTTTTTAGGTTACTTACGAGATTGATTTTCATTCACTGCAATGACTATAATTGTCATCAAGATAGGAAACACTTTTCAGTTATTAGAGTGAACTCGAAAACGGCTTCACCGATTTTGATGAAATTTTAAATGGGAATACGCACTAGCCTTTAAATAAAAAAGAAGCATCAAAATCGGTTCACCAAGTCGAAAGTTCCGAGGTAATATAATTACAGTTGAATTGAGAACCTACTCCCTTTTTTGAAGTTGGTTAATTACTAACCCTTGTGCATTGTAAGACGGCTGCGTATACGGATCTGCTGCTGGCTGTTCATATTGTTGATATCCTTGATTTCTATACAAAAGGAAAAAAAAACGTTAATATATAAAGGAAAAATACATACATATATATTAAGTGTTTTTTTTAATAATCAGTTTATATAGTATCGTCATGTGTGTATCAGACGGCACATTCCTATCGTGATTGGGTTCATCATTTTACATATAATATGCATTATATTAGTAATTTCTGATATGTACTAAAAACTTACGAATATCCATTTGGTTGCGGCGCAGGATTGTGCTGAGGAGGTGCTTGATATCCAGCTTGTGGGGGTGGTCGGCCGCCACCACCTCGTTGCCCGTCAAACCTGTTGGTAATGATAAAATATGAGTCTTCTGCACCAACAATCTTTGACTACAGTGCTGTAATTGACAATACACTTATTCACGATTGATAGGCACTTGTGTCCGGTAGATGGCAAAAGGCTCATTCCCTATAATATGAGACCAAAAAATGTCTGGCGAAACGTGAGTGTTTAGACACAAATTTCTACAACTTCTGTGACAAGGTGTTAATATAGTGTTGATATTTAGGTTTCATTATACAATACAAAACAATAAGAATAATTAATATTAGGAAAGATTTTGTGGCTGGAAGATCAGTGTGAAATATAATCACACATTTTTCATATTCTCTTCTTGTGCAAGGGCTAAAACGGGCAGGATATAGGCCCATTATAATTGTTGGGAGCTTTTGTTAAACACTTCAGGTTCTATTCCGAGCAACGCTGCCAACTGCAACTGCAGGCTGCAAAGTGCCGAGCGCCTGCGCTGTACTACCTAAATTGCACCTGCAGCTGTCGCGGCGCGGAAGTCGTTTCGTAGAAATACATAGTTGCTTGGCGATAGATTTTCTACTTGAGTGCTAGGCGTGCATTCGCAAAATGCTCTTCCAGCGCGCGGTGAAACCGGCGTTAGGGATGAGCGGTATAAACCACAGTGTTAGTACCGCTCATCAATTCATCATCAATAATAAAATCTTAACTACCATCTGTTTCTGTCTAACACGCATGGTTTATAGTGTAGGTTTTAAACTGCACTTGATTTTTTTGTCTCTTTTATCTAAAGAGCCTATAGCGCCCCAATTCGCACTTAGCCAGTATTTTTGAGACACTTGAATGATCTTAGCCTTGAAACTCTCCTGTTAATACTTTTTCACGCTATCAAGAATGCGACCGAATATGCAATATGATTAAAAACAAAATAAGTAAATACTTATCATAGAAGTATTAAAGAAGCTTCTCTACATGACGAAATAATATCTGCTTGATTTAATAACATTCTCAATCTTTTCTAAGACAGATAAATAAGTGTTTCAAATATTCAACCTTTGTTTGCAATACTTACACATTGTAATAAATTTTAAAAAGAATGACATTTAAACGATTGTGTCGCATTTTTCCTGAGTACTTGCAAAGTAATCATCCTACTAATATTATAAATGTGAAATTTTCTAAGGGTGTATGGATGTATCGATGTATGTATGGATGTTTCTTACTCTTTCACGCAAAAACCACTGAATGAATTTTACTGAAACTTTGCAGTAATATAGCATTGACATCAGAATGACACATAGGCTTAATTAAATAATTTATAAAGATATTATGTGAATTGTCGTAAATATAATGATAAGTGTCAAGTAAGTAAGCAAAAAGCAGCCATATACTGGCGTAAAAAGCTCGCGACATACGGGCATATATTATCTATCTTTTATGTATAAGCTATTATCGCCAAATTAGTGAACCATATATACCATAAATAATAATTATTTTTTTCTAATGCGTATTCGTTTGTAACAAATTTATCCTTTTCAAACTAGTATTATTAAGGCAAACATTTGTGCGTGTGTTTGTATAATCATTTCTTCTTCAACCTCAAACGACTGGACCGATTTTGATGAAATTGGGTATGATAGATAGCGAAATAGATAACTCTTTAATGAAGACAACAATAAACTTAACACTAAAACATAAATTAAACCCGAGTGTATCAATGGGTGTTCTAATCTCTCAGAGCGATCTCTTCCAGACAATCCATCAACAATAGATATGGTCAAAATATTGGGCGGGGTTTCTTATGGTCTTAATAATTGTATACATAAATAACTGTGTATAGTGTTAAGTTTTTAATGACAGTAACAAGAGAGAATGGGTAGAATGAAGAAATTTAAATTGTTCCTTGAGGTAGCGCGGCGGGGATAAAGGATTGAACAGACTACTGTAAAGGATAGATAATATATGAGCATTCCGGCGACGACGAATAGGGAGACACTCGAGCTCATTACGAAAATCGGAGACATGATCATATTTGCGTTAGCCATATATAAATCTTATAAAAAAATTATATATATATATATGAATGTATGGTATGGAGGTAGATAAGGTGCTGGATTAACACATATCATACTTTTTATCATTATCATCCATCAACACGCGGGTGTAACCGCGGGGCGCAGTTAGTTTGGAATATTATGTGAAAAAATTATATTGTTATAAAATTTATTTGACCGACCTGCCCCGTTTTGGCGGTCCGCCAGGCCCACCATGCGATGGCGGGGCACCACGCTTGAATCCGGCGTGCGGAGGGCCGGCTGACGGCTGGTGAAGCGCAGGCGGAGGCCGTGCCGGGGGCGGAGCGCTGCTGTGCTGAGGGCCTGCGTGATGCGGAGTTGGACCCGGCGGCGGCGGTCCACCGCCGTGACCACCTCGCCCTCCACGACCTGCATCAAACATACTTTATTATATCCATAACAATAAAACCTGTCTATATTTTGATAATCTTTATTTTCAGTTGATAATGAAATCGTCATATTTGTATCAGACGGCACATTCCTATCGTGATTCAGGTTCATCATAATAAATAGTCACTTGTAATGGCCAATTTTTTTTATAACATACACTTTATATCATATTAATTCAAAGAAAGGCTATGTTTAATGAAAGACTACTTCCATAAACAAGAAATATTAAGTGATAAATCTACTCATAGTCATGATTGGTTCCTATCACAAAATTATACAAAAGCCAAATATATATGTAGTGTAAAGGGGTCAAAATATTTCCCATGGAATACCTCGCATATGCATGCCTCCACGGCCACCATCCCTGTCTCCCCTAGGAACAAAGTCACCGCGACCCCGGCCACCACGGCCTCTCATGCCGCCGGGGCCTCCTCGATTGTTAAATCCTCCCCCTGTACACATTACAAGATTATCTGAAAATAGTAACAGAAAACATTAACTAAATTAGCCTAATATTTCTGGAGTACTGAGCTTTGAACGTAATCTTTATCGGTGTATTTTTATAATTTTTAGTTCAATCAAGCTGGGTCTACGCCGGACGATCCACCGCACTCCGATTGCTAGCGTCAGGAGCGCGACCTAAAGGCGCAAACGGACGGTGTGGACGTGCCACGCGTAATTCGTTCGTTGAAGGTTAGAAGTGAGGTAATTCTATGACAGCTCTGGCACTATGGGTATGCAGTGCTTTAGTCTTCTCACTGCAGCACCACCTCCTTGTAATATCTTTGTGGACTGCGCTAGCTGCACTTCCCTTCATACCTCCGGTTTATAAAAAAACACCCTTGAGGTAGTGCAGACAAGACTGCTTGAAAGGTGGGTGCCACGATTTGAACCTATCACACCATTCAACCTTATCTAAACTACCGAATAATAAATCATCAGGAATAGTGATTCAGGTGTTTTTGAAATTCATTAGGCTATGCCATGATTTTATTAACAGTACAATAAAAGCTGTACAATATTACACTAACAATTGTAACTTTAGGTTCATCAGGGATGTTACGAATGTCCTGTACAATGTTGATGCGATTGTTTAACCTATTTGTCCTATTTGTCACGTAATTACAAGCGCGGGGCACCAACATGCCCATTTATTAAATGAGAATTACTTATATCATAGAATATAAAAATCAAACAGTATGAGCGTTTTCAAAATTAGCATTTATTTATGCTATGACCTCAGACCGAATAAAAAGACTTTTTATTTGGTCTGAGGCTATGACTAATGTGTTGATAAAATATAAACCCATGCACTGTCATTATTGCAAGTCAACACTAACAAATACATCAGGATATACGGGACAGCTTTTGAAGTAGATGACATTCTGGTCCTATATGGACCAGAATATTTAGAATTATAGGCAAATATTTAAACCTGGGGTACACTTGGGAAGGACTTTAGAATCAGCAGGGCGATCACGTATCTTCTGTAGCAATCATGGTACAATAATATACTACGCCAGGTATTACACTCCGAGACCGTTTGTCACGTGACCGGGACACAAGCTTGTCAAGCATACCGTCATCAACGGCTCTCAAACTTTATACCTAATTTGAGGAAATTGGGGGCAGTAAAATAACAGTTAATAGATTTCACCTTTTTTTTTAATATCATGTGAAATTGATTTAAGTTACACAGATTAATGATTCTTGAATAAATTATGGTTATCAAGTTCGGTAGATACGTTATATAACCAAAGAAATTTTACATTACATACCATATTTAGTAGTCGCAGTAACAATGAAACAATTTTGCAGGAAATGAAAAGACTTCAAATCACTGCTTTTTCTACTTTTACTCTTACAGTTACTTTTTGCATGGTAGAAGGGCATTTTGCGAATGCCCGCCTGGCTAGCGACCCCCTCAAGTAGAAAATCGGTCGCCAAGCACCTAACGGTGTGTTCCGGCTGCTGCTGCCGGTCCTTGAGAGCCAGTGAAATTACAGGTACAGAGACTTAACATCTATGTCTCCTGGGGACAGGCGCAGTGCAATTCGTGACTTGTGGACGAAATGCATCTGTTATAGGCAGAGGTTAGTCTGCTTAACATTAGGTGGGCCTCGAGCATGTTAGCTTGTTCCGTCATAATAGAAAAAAATTACATGTTTTTTTATTATACTCGTAGCTTCCAGAAATGGGCCGACCACAAAGTTTGCGAATCACTGCGCATATGTGCATGAGCGAGAGCGAAACAGATGCAAATCATATACGTGAGACAGAGACGGCGATATTTGTCAAAATGGTGGAACCATAGGGAGACAACTTTTTTCATACCATTTACTGAGATGAACATTGATTCATGTGTGACTTTCTATTAGACGTTTAATATATATTATAACAAAACATTCGCATGAAAAAGAACCATGAACTTGTATTCTGCTGCAATTATGTTTTAATAAAGAGCCAATTTGGTAGTGACGCAAGCCTGTGATTCTTTGGGAGTAGAAGACCTTGTTTTCTTAGACCATGGTAGCAATGATTTCATGATGATTGCAACAATCAAAAATTACAGTTTTGACAGATTTTGTAGTAATGAAAAAGACAGATAGGTAACAGACCTTCTTGCGCCCAAACATTAGTCGCCAACCATTTTTTTCTTTTATACATGAGACGATAACTGGCATATACATTGATCGAATTAAAATTTTGTAATATCCATTCTACTAAAGAGTTTGTAATAACATAGTATATATACAGGACACAGGTTGTACAACCTAGAATAACTGACCATGGGAGTACTTCCATGGTCAGTATTTCCTTTGATTTCATATAATTATTATATTAAAATCTAATTAAATCAAAATTTAAGTTTATATTGGCATTTATACAAGTAGTAATTTCTTCTTCCTCCCCTAACACAAATTAGCCCAAAATACAGGGTGTCCGGTAATTAATGGATAACCCCGTGGGTACTAGTGGGGGGCACCGGGGTCAATAAGGAAAATATATTAAAAAATAACTATCTGAAGCAGTCTGGTTTTTTTTTTTGATATGTTTGAGATTTGATACCTTTGTTCACATTTTTGGGCACCTCGACTACAAATTCAATAATAATGATTTGTTTTTTTCTGGGAATAACCGTGAATAATTGGCGTTTTCATCGCAAGTTACAAAGTGTTTCTAGCTGCAATTGTTAACTTTTTTTAAATACTCTAAAATAACAATTGGAGTTTTCCATTTGGTAATGACAAAGTTTGAGGACTTGTGGTAAAAAAAATGTATGGGGACCTGGGTGGCCAACAGCTTTAAAAACAGGCCGACTGCAAAATTTAAGTCATGAGCGGGAAAAAAATAAGTTTCTCCTCTCTCCAAATACGAAAAATAATAATAATAATAAGAAATTATTACTTGTATTTTAAAATATATGCCAATATAAACTTAAATTTAATTTATTTCTTAGGAAGACCAACAGTATAACAAATATCTTATATGTAACTAATAACAAAATTGGAAAGGCCCAAGTGGAAAAAGACGAAAAGGGAGACCTATGAAAAGATGGAGCGACGACATCATAGCTACAGCAGGAAAGGACTGGATAGATCAAGCCAAGGACAGGGAAAACTGGTTCAAACTGGACGAGGCCTATACCCAAATAGGGGTTCCTATCCAAGAAAATACATAAAAACGAAATATATACATATATATATATATATATATATATATATTAGAGTTGCCGCGAATAGTTGTTATAGCGAATAGTCGAATACCGATTAATCGCCATTCAATTTGGCGACTAGTCGAATAACTCGACATTACTATTCGACATGAATAAGGCACATTAAAAATATTTCTAACTTCTTCTAAGGTTGTGAGAAAAGAAAACAATAAGGTTAAAGAAATCTCTTTAATGTTATACATACCTACATAATATATGTAACGTAGTAATTTAATTTTTCATTTAATTATCATCAACTAATTTAATTTAATGAATATGATAGGCACAGGCACATATAACAGATAATAATTAATACTGTGTATTGTTTTATTAAGGAAAATAATAAAAATTGATTATTTTGAACTCATTCGTTTTTTTGTTCGATAAAAGTTTATTTTAGACGACTATTCGCCGAATGCCGAATAATAGCTATTATTCGGTATTCGACGAATATCAAAAAAATGTCGAGTAATGCCGAATACCGAATAATAGCGAGTATTCGCGGCAACTTTAATATATATATTAATGTTAACAGTTCAAAAGTGTATAAGTTATTTAGTAATTGAAAGTAGAAAATTTAAGTTAAATCGTTTTGTTTATAGTACATACATGTAATACTTAGGTGATGGGAAATAAAAAAGGCTTTATTATTATTATTACTAATAACAACAGATAACCAATTATAGGTCCTCACGGATAGCTATCTTATAAATGAAATTCAAATAATGAACACTAGGATACAACTTAGTCTTAACATTATGCTTATAATTGAATTCAAACTGTTAGTCGAAGAACTCTCTGCTCAACAACCGCCTAGCCGATGCAATGCTTGTACAAAATAAGTCGAGGCCAACTGTCTTGTCTATCTCATTAACATTTCTGCTCACACGTAACAGGTAAGAATTTTGCCTTTATTTGTTTTATTCAGATTTAAGAATAATAATAATATGAAATAAAAGGAAATACTGACCATGGGAGTACAACCTGTATATATACTATATTATTACAAACTCTTTAGTAGAATGGTTTGTACGAAATTTTTAATTCAGTATATGCCAGTTATCGTCTCAGGTATAAAAGAAAAAAAACGGTCGGCGACTAACATTTGGGCGCATGAAGGTCTGTTACCTATCTGTCTTACAAAATCTGTCAAAACTGACAGTTTTATTGTTGCAATCACCAGTTCATTGCTACAGAAGATATGTGATAGTCCTGCAGTATACAGACATATCTACTATAGGAAGGGGTGGAGTGGGGGGGAAGGGGGGTTGTATCATAACCCCAGAGGGGTGGGGGGTACCGGAAAACATTTTTTTTATAATAATAATTAATTTTTTTGTATACCTGCATACACTTAAAGGACTTTAGTTAGATATGGTATATGTTAGTACATATTACGTATTGTGGTTAGGGGGAGGGAGGGCGTAATATTCCCTACTGAAGGATTTCAGAAACTAAGATTTTTCATACTTATGAGATTTCTCAAAATTAGCTTCTTCTTCATGAAAATAATTAGTCACAAATCACAAGCACGAAAACGTCAACAAAAAAAGGTTAGGCATAAGACACAAATGTCTTATTCAATTGAAGTAATTCTATGATAGCTCTGCCGCTGTAGGTACGCAGCGCTTTAGTTTTCTTGCTACCTCGTCACAGCGTACTCACTCCCTTTCCACGCCTCCGGCTTATAAAAAAAGGTACGACTTTCCATTAACTGCCGTCGAGTTGGGGGTTCATTTTTTTTTCTCAGATAGGTAACATTATTACAAGCTCACACGCAAAGTCGAAAAACTGAGAAATGACTAGTTTTTGAAAAAAAAATATTGCAGATTAATTATTTCTTCAATATTAATACCAATCCGTAGGGAATTACAAATCTGTGGTTGCACAGATTATATAGAATTCTCGCCAATGAACGTTCCGTTTTACGAACAGTGAAGTTGTCATACTTTCGGTAACATCTTGTTTTATATAAATTTACGTAAGTGTACTCTATTTTTTTTAAGAGAAGTGTTACAAAACTCACTTTTTTGTAAAACTACACTGAACAAATTTGTTGTTTTGTTGGATGTGTAACAGATTTTAGCGTTGTGTTGTCGCAGTTTCAACCTAACCTAACCTCCTTTTTTATCTGGTGCTTTTTTTACTTAGTATATTTTTAGATGACAACTTAACTCTTCGTAAAACGGAACGTTCATTGGCGAGAATTCTATATAATATGTGCAACCACAGATTTTAAATTCCCTATGGATTGGCATTACTATTGAAGAAATAATTGATTTCAATAATTTTTTTTTCAAAAACTAGCCATTTCCTAGTTTCGACTTTGCGTGTGTGCTTGTAATAATGTTACCTTTCTGTGAAAAAAATATTAACCCCCAACTCGATGGCAGTCAATGGAAAACTGAGCTGTGCAAAATACTCAAATAATCAAGGTTAAAATTAAAACTTCAATAATTTATTTCTCAAAAACTATTGATTTCTGGGAGATAAAATATTGTGTGATTATTTAAACTAACTATATCTACCTGTAAAAAAAGAATGAAAATACATTGTGGTGTATACCGATTCTAAAGATGAGCCCACACTTGTGCCCCCCGCGTGTAATGGAGTATTAAATTATGCATATCATTCACATTAGCAAATGCGAATATTTGTAACATCCCTACTGTACTTTCAGTGAAATAGTTTGATATTTGTGCATTATTTGATTAATCATCTGTGCATGCATTCTATATAAACAAATGAAGTGTATATTACAATACAAATAATAAATGTTAAAATTGATACTTAATTTTTTCTCAATATCTTAATTTCCATGAGATACATTTTTGTGTGGTTATTCAAGGTAAAAATTGACTGAAGGCACTGATAAAACTAATCTAAAGATAAGCTTCATTTCTAATTTTGTCTGAGATGAGGTGTAAGCAGTATACTTACTTGGTGGAGGTGCAGCCCGAGATTCAATTGTTGGCACAGGATGCGGACCAGGCCCCTGAGGCCCCGGTGGAAAACGGCCACCTCGATCTCCACCGCCACCTCGCATGGGACCACCACGGAAACCACGTGGGCCTCCGCGTGGAGGACCTCTCGGTGGGCCACCACGGCCTCTCATTCCGGGACCGCCACTGTCAAAATTGTACTTAATTAAATTTAATCATTAATTTTACAAGCATTACCTATCACAGGAGAGAACCTACTGCGAGGAGAAATTACACGAATCACGGTACATTATCATAGTCAATTTCGATATGCACAGTAAAATTTATTTGAAATATGACATGTCTTACCGGCCTCGCATATCAAAACCACCTCTTCCTCTGGGATTATAGCCAGGATGACCACCGCGGCCTCCTCGAAAACCTCGATTTGGCGGTCCATCCATGATGTGTCTTTATTTAGTATCACTGGTAGATATATATTAATGGCCACACAATATCACTGGCCGAGTAGGATAATTTAGTTAGCAGTTGAAAATTCTCATCTAGGACACATAACATGGAATCAAGAAGACAGGTTAGGTTAGGTTAGGTTACGGCTGGAAAGGAAACCAAGCCGCGGCCATCTTCTCTTTCTACAGGGGTGCGTTCTTATTTGTCGTCCGACGACGTCCGACGACGCCCCGAGCGTTTTTATATGCCCGGTGCGATCGTCCGATGATCATCCGGAGCGTTCTTATATATCGCTCGACGACGCACCGGTCGCCCCACGAAATCAGTGGATAAATATCGCCCTGACGTTTCATTTGACAGTTGGGACTTGATTTTCTTTGTTTTAAGTTACTTTTTGTTTACGTAGACTTCTGTTTACAAAATTTTATTATTATTATTGTTATATTATGTATGTTTGTTTTAGTTATGTGTCCTGGAGAAGTACATAATTGTAAATACATTTCTTCTGAGTCAGTGAAACATTTTAAGTAGTGTCTTGATACAGATATGATACAGAGCCGTTCTTAAAAGGCGGACGACGAGCGTCGCTCTGCTTGGAGCGATCATCCGTCGTCGGACGACATATAAGAACGCACCCCAGCGTGCGTGCGTCGGTTAGTGATGTGATAAAAACATATCGAAGATTCAACTATAAATCGATTTATAAAAGCATCGATTTCGATATGATGATCAATATGTGAAGTTGTGCCTGAGGCATAGAACATAACAATACTACGCACCTGGGCCCATACTCTAATTCGTCGAAGTTTCGAACTTCGGGTCCAATAGAAAGGTATCCGCTAAACACGTAATGAGGCCAATTTGGGTTTAGGATTAGGAAGTTCCCAAATCGTCCATATACAAATCATTAGAAGCTACCTCGGAAGCTAGCGGAAAGTCCGTTTCGTCTTGAGCGAGTTGTTTGACTGTTCGCATTGCGATAAATGGCGAACAGCGTAGGCCAAAACACAAACGTTCGTAACAATATAATTTAGCAGTGTCATCATCGTTGAATTTATATAAAATATTTATGAAACGACGATCTTGTTCTCGAATTCCAATATTTAAAAACATTTGTTTAATATCTGCGGTCAAAGCGACAGGAAACAGACGAAATTTCAAAATTATCGCTGTTAAATCGGCCTGTAAATTTGGCCCAGAATGTAAACAATCATTCAATGATATGTTAGTATCAGTTTTTTCGCTCGCGTTTAAAACAATGCGTATGCCTTTGTCCGGTCGGCTTACGCCGTGATGCGGTATGACGTAATAATCTTCTGCCGTGGTCATAGCGTGTGCGGGTGAAATAATTTTATTTTTAAGATAATCTTTTATAATGTTGTCGTATTCTTCCTTTAAGGCAGAATTTGTTTGAAATTTGCGATCTAAACAAGCATATCGACGCGATGCGATTTCTAGTGAGTTTCCTAATTTTGTAGTAGTTAGCGAAAATGGTAATGCAGTGACATAACGCCCGGAGATATCACGATGTGTATTTGATACAAAAAAATCTTCACATTCTGCGTCTGCTTTAGACATATGTATTTTTATTATTATTAATTTTTAAATTATTTAAAGCTAAATATGCGTTCGCGAATTTATCAACAAAGTTTTCTAGGCCTTTGGCGGTAGCCGATACAATCGGCTTCAATGTAAACATCTGATCTAGATAAGAGACGGCTAAACTACGCTTATCTTCGTACTTATCTATAAGCGCGGTATATATTGACATATAGTTTTCGCCACATGGAATGATTCCGGTGCAGATTGACTTAGGTTTTCCGGTTAAGTGTGTAAATAAGTTGAATACGCTCGAAATATAATTCACGCTGTTTTTCAAAAATTCTAAGTTTCTGTTCGTTCGCCATGATAACTTACATTGTCGAGCGGTAAATAATTGTAAAATTGCTACCTAATAATTCGTGAAGAGATGACGAAATGCGATGGAATGCGGATTGGTGTAAATACCAATATGCGATGCGAAGTTAACTAATAATAAATAAGTATATTACACCATTAGGTATATCCCTGGATAATTCAAGGAATGAATAATAGAAGACAAAATGATGCGAATTGTTAAAGCTGTGACAATGCGCAGAAAAATATGGCGGCGATTGCTGCGTAGAAAATATGAAGGCTAGATTAAACCTAAAATAAACTATATCCATGCTTTGAAGGACCATTAAATGGTGGGTTTTCTTAGTTAAAGGATTTTTTCTCAAAAATAAGGAACTCCCACCGCGCGGGGTAGGGGCTGGTTCGGTAATTGTTTATAGTAGGTAAGTGATGGTAATTGAAACCTTGAGCAGGGGGGCAAAGAGATTCCCAAACGCAAAGGAGGTTCTTAATTGAGGCTACTAAAGTGTATGTACATACCATAGCTTTCTCCACCATCTCCCGTAGTCAGAGTCTCCTTGCAGAGGCCGCGGTGCGGTCACTTTCCACGCACGTCACAATATATCACGTAGCAACAGTGAAACAGTTCTTATAGATAATTGAAGATATTACGGTGCGGTGATGAGGCAATATTTGCACTTATTTAAATTAAGAATGTGACACCGTCGTGGTGTGTGGCGCGAGGCGCGGTCCAACGACGACTCTCAGTGGTACTGGTCAGCCGCGCGCGGCGAAGCGAAACATCATTCGCGGCTCGTTGCGGGTAGTATGAAAAAACTATGCATGCTTTGACATACAAATAGTAACCAGAAAAAAGAACCACTACATATCCGAAAAAAATATAGATTTATTTATTTAATGTGATTCGACATATTTAACCGCTTCTAAAAGAGCAATAGATTCACCTAAGTACGAGGATTAACAAGGAGGACATCGATAATTCAAAATTATCTTATACTAGCTTTCCGGGCGCGGCTCCGCCCGCGCGTATGTCGGTTATCGCGCAAAAACATTAACCTCTTTTTGCGCAGTTGGATAAAAACTATCCTATGTTTTTCCCGGGTTTCAAACTATTTCCATACCAAATTTCATTCAAATCGGTCCAGTAGTTTTGGCGTGAAAGCGTAACAGACAGACAGACAGAGTTACTTTCGCATTTATAATATTAGTACTGATTTAGGAATCCAAACACTGAACCAACGAAACTGTCATCATGTAACTTTGATGCATCCGTATAAATGGGTATCCAATCCGACCAATGACGATTTAAATTATCCTGAAAAATCTTATCAGCACCAGGAGAATTTTAGTTAATACCAAAATGTAAGAGAATGTTTGGTCGAAAAATTAAACTTTCATATGAAACATTAAACAAAGGATGAACTGAGCTCTGAAATAAGGAGTAAGATAAATTAAAAAGTTTATTATACAGTTTTAATAAAAGTGGCGGATCCTTATGACGCCAAAAATTTGAAGAAGAAACCAGATTAGATAATGAGTACAGCTTATATAAAATATTATGATGAGAAAATTGAGCAGCTTGAAAGAAAAATCGATCAGCTAAGAATTGACGACGTAGACTTAGTGGAGGATCAACGCACTCCACTTGAAGTGCGTTTGTTGGTGAAGATTTCATAAACCTGAAATGATACGAAGGCAACGAAATTGGATAGAATCCAAGGCAATCCAAACCTTAAACACACTTTAACTGCAAGGTTCTAAAAGGAATACACCATAGTCGAAATAGCTTCTTATAATAGCATTATATAATATTTTTTGACAATAGGGATGAGAACTCCAACATACACCAGATAAAGCACGAAGAATATTAATAATTTTTCGCATATATTCATAATGTGTTCAATATGTCGTGCGCCAGTTAATTTTAAGTCTAAAATGAGACCAAGAAATTTTGATTCACTATAAGTCGTGATACATTGATCATTAATGAAAATTTGAATATCTGGGATATTTATCTTTCTAGAAAACACAACCACCTTACTTTTGTCTGAAGCTAATGTCAGACCATGCTTATTCAGCCATACAGAAAGATAAGAAAGAGCAGTATTAAGACGGGAAACAGAATCTGAAAAGGAATCAGAAGAATAATATAGAGCTATATCATCTGTATATTCTAGAATTGCACTAAATGAGTCCACACTTTTACAGAGGTCTGAAGTATATAAACTGTATAATAAGGGACTCATAACTGAGCCTTGTGGAAGGCCCTTCCAAATTAATCTCGGAGTGTCAACAGAATTCTGATATCTGACTGATATAAGTCTGCCAGCCAAAAGACTAAATAATAATAATAATAATATTTGTCATACTTATAGGTAAATTTAGTCGTAAAATTTTTAGTCTGAGAAGAGGTAGAATGACATTATCATAAGCTCCCGTGATATCTAAAAAGACACCAATTAAATGTTCATTTCTCGAGAATGCAAGATTAATATCCGTTGTAAAAATACCAAGACTATGAATAGTACCCAATCCTTTCCGGAATCCATATTGATTTAGAAAGTATATTCCGCTGTTCTATCAACCATTCTAATCTATTTTTCATTAAATTTTCGAAAATTTTACCATAACCGATGATAATAAATAAATATGTGTAATTCAGATAACACAGATCAATATTAATAAACTATCTTATAAACTATAATAATGCTATTGGTATGTATGAGAATGGGTCTAAGGGATTCTGTCTGGTTTTAAAATAGGAATTATTATCTGATGTTTCCAAATTTCAGGAAATGCACATTTCTCATATATATTTTGTTTATAATTTTCGAAAAACAATGTTTTCTCTGAACCTGAGCGTCATAGATAAGAATATGGAATCCCATTTAATCCCGGAGATGAATCTTTAAGATGATTAAATTTAAATTTAAAGCAGCATTAAGTTCATCAAATGAGAAGAGAGCATCCATGGATGAGAAAGGTACGTTGTTTTCGGAAAGAGAAAAGAAATTTTCAGAAGGAGCAAAAGGAGGGGCTGACTTGTCAATAAAGGCTTCTAACCAAGAAGAATGGTTTGAAGATATTTCATGAGAATTACCACACTTACTACACACCACCACACGAGTTAATTGTTTAATTTTCTTCCAAATAATTGAAGGAGGTGTTCGAGGAGAAATACTCTCACAGTAGATTATCCATCCTTCTTTTTTCCTTTTAGATAAAAACCTCCTTGATTTAGCTAACACCTGTTTAAAAAGGATAAAATTAAAAAGATTGTTAAGTAAACAAAAAAATTTTCAGCTTCATTTCTTTATCTAATGACAGCAGTACACTCGTAGTTCCACCAAGGAGGTGACGGAATTTTCGAGCCTCGTTTTTTTAATGGAATAGTGGAGTCTGCAGTATAAGAATAGCAGTCACAAAATAATCATATACCAAAAGGAAATTATAATCATGAATATCAGTAAGCGAAGCAACTCTAGTATCTAAAGAAGCAGAAAACTTGTCCCAGTCAGCATTTTCTAGTCTATATTTTAAAAGAGGAGGTAGAGGAGGGTTTGTGTTACATATGGTAGATGTAGAAATATGTAAAGGAAAATGATCACTTCCATGCGAGTAAGATAACAAAGACCAAGATAATTGTGAGGCCAATGATGAAGAGCAAATTGATAAATCTACTGCGCTGGGACGTTGAATTGGTGAAACATGACGAGTAGGGGAACCGTCGTTTAAAATACATAAATTTAGATCATCCATAATATCGAGGAGAATAGAAGAAAAATAATCTGAAAAATGATAACCCCATAGTGAATGATGACAATTAGAATCGCCAAGTGTAATGATAGGAGGAGGAATAGCAGAAAATAATGGCAATAATTCTGAAATTATAGAAGCATTAGCAGGGGTAAATATATAAAAATAAAAGACATAATTAAGGCTCTTACAGCAACAATTCAAATTCAAAATTCAAATTGTTTATTGACATAAAAACGAATTACACATTTACATTTATGTCACAAAAAATAATTTTATACTTAATTAAATCTAATTTCTAAGTACACATAAAATTAAAAATACAAAAATCAATTAATTCATACAATTTTAAAAATGTCTATCAATAAATAAAAATCCCGCTATCACTTCAATGCGCTCCTTTCCGCTAACACTGATTTTGATATTTTATTCGACAGCTGGAAAATAACTGTAGAATAATTTTTGACATATTGTGAAAGTTTAAATGATCAATGGGACAGGTGCAAGGAGCATGATAACTCAATTGACTTTGATAATATATCATATTCTAACTAATAAGTTACAAATCAATTAATATATCATCAAAGTCAATTGAGTTATCATGCTCCTTGCACCTGTCCCATTCATCATTTAAACTTTCACAATATGTCAAAAATTGTTCTACAGTTATTTTCCAGTTGTCAAATAAAATATCAAAATCAGTGTTAGCGGAAAGGAGCGCAATGAAGTGATTGCGGGTACGAACCAAAGGTGACATAGATCGTGCGGTAGTACGACCCGTTTCCTTGTAAAAAAGGTTATGAGACTGACCACGCCTATTCGCTGGAGCCCAAGGGTTATCTGGTACGAACAGCTTACATAATAAGTTGTGCAGGTGTAGAGAGTCGACTGATCCTCTAAGCACCGTGCAGCAAATAGTTAGTTGGTCCAGCAGTCTTCTCACCTCCAAAAAATTGTATCCGAGCTGCCCCAGCAAAAACTTTGTGGGGTACATATATGGATAAAAGCCATAGAGCTTTTTATACAGCGACTTTTAAAAGGCTTTTTGTACCTTCTCAAGCATCCGCGCGTAGGTGACGTGATACGGGTTCCACACACAAGCACTCGACTCGAGCTTGCTTCTAACTAGAGCACTATACAACGTTTTATTACTTGAGGATTTTCAAAATCCTTGGCATTACGTAAGACAAAGCCAAGACGACGATAAGCCTCTTTAGCGAGATCTGACAAGTGATCGTGGAATGTCAAGCTGCGATCGAACGCTACCCCCAGATTTTTAATACAAGATACTCTATTAATAACTAAGCCGTTTAAATGGTAATTAAAATATATCGGATATTTTTTGCGGTCAAATGTCATTATATTACATTTATTTTCATTAAATTTCATTTTATTTGTCAGACTCCATTGAAAAATTTCATTAATGTCATTCTGTAATCTAAGACAGTCACTGTGAGAACTGACTTCGAGAAAAAGCTTAAAGCACAATAAAATTGGCACTGTGAGCAGGAAGGGAATGAATTGAATTTTAATGTTTTTTTAATAAGGGCACATCCTGCCCACCCGTCCTCGCGATCATCTCTAAAACAAGCATAGCCTGGATTTCTAAATATAGAACCAGGCCGGAGAAATGTCTCAGAGATGGCCACGGCAACAGGTTTATAAGTATTAACAAAATATATTAATTCTTCTTTTTTTTGGCGTACACTCCTCACATTCCATTGAAGGAACTGATCTATTGTGATTATTTACAACAACCAATGAAATTTATTTTAAAACCTCTCTGATATTGTACGGTAATGATGAGTCTTCTAATTTCGATAACATGTTAAGTAAGATGAATGATAACAGCTATAACAAATTATCATCAGCACATGGTTTCAAGGGCGTAACGATTCGGTAGTGAAAAAGGTGGATTGGCAGACAGTTCGCGGTGAGCATTTTTGTCGTAGGATTTTCCTGGAGTTGGAGTTGGACGACGCGCTACGTGAAGTGAAAACAGTTTTTTTTTAAACGAAGAGGGACGATTAACAGAAGAATTATCAGGGCGAGAAACGGGGACGGGGCAAGTTTTTGACCATATCAGCATATAGGCGTTTGATAGTGGGAACTCTTAGAGCTGCTTCGCTGTAACTAATATTTTCCTCTCCTACAATGGTTTTAATTATTTTTGCCGTCCATGCTCTGGATATTTTTGGTCAGTAGCAAAATGATTACCTGAACAAAATAAGAATGCGGTTTTATTTTGTATAACCTGACACGTGAGTCCAGTGTGAGGTTGACCACATTTATAACATCTCAGTTTAGATCGACACAACGTCTGTTCATGCCCAAATCTACAACATGGCAAACATTGTATCGACGGAAGTTGGTGAATACGAGTATCAACCGGAATTGCGGCGTTGAAGCAGAAAACTTTTTTAGGTAAAATTCTACTCTTCAAAGTAATGGTTACAGTTTGAGTGGGAATCCATGCAGGTTTGTTTTCAATGAAAGTTTTTATCTTAATTTAATTTTAATTAAGACGACGAATTTTCAATATTTTGCCGTAACCTGGGGGTAAATTAACATTATCAATTATTTCTTCTGGTGTACATTCGGTAGGCACCCCGCGGACAAGACCCACGCGTGTTATACTAAATGTCGGTATGAATACTTTCAAATTATTATTCTCCAAGCTGATATGATCGATAAATGAATTTGTTTCTTTTTTTAAGGAAAAGGTAATTCTATTACGTCTGATTTGTTTTACGCTTCCGTTAATTATTCCTTTGATGTTATATTTTTTTAAGAATTTACCAAAAGTAATTGGATGTAGAGTAGAACCATCATTTGGGGATGACTGCACTCTTTGTACATGGACTATATATGGAGCACTGTCTGTGGCTTCATATTGACTTCTTCTTATCGGTGTGAAAGTTGGTGATTTTTCTGTCGATGGAATGTCGGGTTTCTTGTTATTAGACACTATGTCAGTGTCTGTTGGTGAAATCACAGGGACCGGAACCGAGTTAGTCTCAATATCAGTAGGAGTAGGTATTATAGAAGTTAAGGACGTGTCAATATTCATAACTTATTTATTACCATCAGTTACGGTAACATAACAACCGGCTAAGGGGACTGTACCCCCCGGGTCAGGAGGCTCCTCCATAATGAATAACTGAAAAGACTTACAAAGAAAAACAGTAGGTACACTAATAAATATATACAATTAAATAAGTATTATGAAAATATAACTGTACGTCCCTAATCATCGGTACTTCAGTATATCAGTATCAGTATATATATATATATTATAAATGCGAAAGTAACTCTGTCTGTCTGTTACGCTTTCACGCCAAAACTACTGGACCGATTTGAATGAAATTTGGTATGGAAATAGTTTGAGACCCGGGAAAAAACATAGGATAGTTTTTATCCAACTGCGCAAAAAGAGGTTAATGTTTTTGCGCGATAACCGACATGCGCGCGGGCGGAGCCGCGCCCGGAAAGCTAGTTTACAATAAATAACAAAAATTCGATGTTTTCCGTAAGAAAATCGCGCCCGCCTAGTTAGAAGTTTCCCGCGCTTTCGTTATGACAGATAAAGATTCAAACTCTTAACGACCGCTTTTGATAGTTAAAAAGTTGCGCTCTACTCGAAGGTTGTGAACGACGTTAGAGTGAAAAGTTGCACTACGAGTGCGCTCTATTTAAGGTTCGGAACGACCTCCTTTGTAGTTTGTAGTCTATTATTGGCAATCTGTGGTGGTTGTAGCCATGATAATATAATACTATACTGCATAAAATATACCTTGATCTCTGCGACAGTGACATTTACATATAAGAATGGTGGAAAAAATCGATTATCAAACAATGTTGTAATGAAATCGAATGAGTAGTTGTAGGTGAGAAATTGAATTTTACGTAAGTAAATAAAATCTAATTTCTCACATACAACTAATTAAGATATAGTATGTAAACATCTACATTATATTAAATAAATTATAATAATGTTACGATAGTATTTATCGACGTTTTTCACTATCATCGATGCTAATGTAACATACAATTGTGTTTAATTTAATTACATAAGTCACTAAATTAAACTAATAATTTATTCTCTTAAAGGAGTACACCCCAAATTCACTTCTGAATCGCTAGAACAATCTTGTAAATTTATTATGAACTCTTACTACTTCTTCCATTAGTTTTCTGCATTTGAATACCACATTTTTCAAGTCTTCGGCGGATACATTGTCGACCGCACTTTTTAATAACTGCAACATTTTATTTGCTGTGAAAGGTGGCGTTGTGTTGTGTCTGGCAGCGTAACCTAAAAAAAAAACATATATTTAGTAACTTTAATTATGTTGTATTTAATACTTAAAAATCTAACTAAAATTCAAGTAAACATACCTTTGACTTGGGCCCAGATAAGCTCGATCGGATTATACTGGCAGTGGTACGGGGGTAGTCATATGACGGTATGACCCTTCTCGTGGGCTATGTTATCTAAGGCGTTCGTTGGAGTGCTAGGTTTGTGCAGACCAACGAGTTTTAATAATTCATTTTTGAGCATAGTTTCATTGGCCTCTATTCCTTTTTCAATGATTTCTAATTTTCTGTTTCCCGAAGTTGGTGCTTTGTGCTTTCGGACCGAGTGGTATGGGGCGTTATCCATAATGATGCAATGTGGTACCGTTAAAATGTCTAATAATTTTAAAAAAACAGTCTTTAATTTTTCAAAATTAATTTCCTCATGGTATTCAGTGGTTTTAGTTGATTTGAATGCCAATAGGCAATTAGGCACAAAACCAGATGACGTCCCAGCATGAGTGATGATTAATCTTTCACCTTTACTTTCGGGTACTTTGGTGGTTGATTGTGCAGTATCATCGGTTCAAGCTTTGGATACGGTATGATTGACGTTTAGCCAAGTCTCGTCTAGAAACACAACTTTGTCCCAATTTCATATTTTTTTGACTTTTCGAAGAAAATTCACTCGAGCAACAGCAATGTCGGTTCTTTCCATTATAATTTTTCTTTTGTCACATTTTTTGTAGGTAAACCCAACATTTTCAATACTTTCGATAAAGATGGCAAGCTTCCCTTGATCAAGTCTGCGTCTTTGAGAGACGTGGCAAGTTTTTTCAGTGTAGGCATTCACTCCGTGTATAGTAACTATATATATGGTTGCGAATAGCAGCAGCGTCAAAGTCGTCAATGTTTGTGATAGGAGCAGCCTTTTTCCTTTTTTTATTTGGCGTTGCAAGATTTTTGTCTTAGTTTTCAGTTAATGCTGAGGTTGAAGATTCGCCATACTTTTCTTTGTTTATGCGAATTACTGTCGCACGCCCAATGCCAAGAGCATCTGCAACTCTATCAAAAACTTTCTCCATCGGCAATAGTGGTCCACCATTTTGGTTCTCTCGCTCAAAATATTCACGTAAGCGAATCACAAACCCACGACTTTGACTGTTACAAAGAGATTTCTTCATTCTCTTTGGCATTATGCCAACAAAAAACTAACAATAACAACAAAACTCAACAAATTAACAACAATAGTAACAAAAACAAAGTAATGATAACGGAAAACACGTGGCGTATACAAGGCGTCGGCACTCGTACTGAGGAGAACGGTTCGTTTCAAACAAGATGACGGCGTGCTTTTTTTTAGTTTATGGCCTAGTAAGTGGTAGCACGGCCTTTGAGCAAAATGTTGCATGAGTGGGTGAGAATTTGGATTCAATTTACTCACTATTATGACATTGACAGGTACGGACTGTACTATTAAGAAATTTAGGACTTCATAGGGGTGATTTTTCTGAGAGCTGTCACAGAGATCAAGCTATATATTATGGAGTTATAGATGTAGCTGTCTGTAGTCCATATTTTATTTATTTGATCTTGGATCTATGCTGTAGGGATGTGAGATTATTGGAAAATAATCGATTAGATAAAAACCGATTTTTCTTTGCTCAACATTAAAAATTGAATAAAATTATATGAATAAAAATGACCAATTCAAAACTAAAAATTAAAGGCAATTAACATTTAAAATTTCAAGGTAATGAATTAGGAAACCAAATAGCATTATTGATACAAATTTAGTACTATGAAACGTTTTATTTATTATAATGAAAATTAAATTATGAGAATCCTTATTGTCTCAAAAACTAAAACATAAATCAAATTTAAAAAATTGCCATAAGTGTCCCGTCCTTTTTTTACATTTAACTTGTTTTTAAAAAAATACTCAGAATGAGAATAAAAAAATCGGCCAAGTGCGAGTCAGACTCGCGCATGAACAGTTCCGTACCATTAGCTATACAACATAAGACTTCAATTTTAACCTTTTTTTGTTTTAACGGTCGCGAGTCCGACTCACACTTGGCCAACTTTTTGTATATGTTGTTATAGCGGCAACAGAAATACATCATCTGTGAAAATTTCAACTATCTAGCTATCACCGTTCATGAGATACAGCCTGGTGACAGACGGACATAATTCTGTATATTTTAATTTTTCAATTTTGTATAATGTATCATTTGCATGCTAATTAGGTAAGTAGCAAGGATGTATATGGAACTTTTTATATTATAAATCCTACAACATGTATTACCTACATCTTGCAAATAAAATCTTTGACTTTGACTTTTGACTTTGACGGACGGACGGACAGCGAAGTCTCAGTAATAGGGTCCCGTTTTTACCCTTTGGGTACGGAACCCTAAAAACTAAACGACTATCGCATTATTAATCGTGAGAATAGATTCTCACGATTAATAATGCATTATAATGCTTTTATCGGAGTTTAAAATTATACCATCATGTATTAATTATTATATATAATACTAAAAAGGATCATTACAACTCCTGAAGAACTACGTTTTGTCTCAAAAACGAATATATAAAACAATATTTCGTTAGTTAAAAATCTATTTAAACACGTAAACTTTATAATTGACTTACTAAAAATCGGTTATTATTACAATAAAAAATCGTTAATATAAATCGACTATAGGTATTTATATAGATATATAAATAATAATCGATTTAAATAAAAATCGATTATTATTTAACATCCCTATGCTGTACACTAGATAGCTGGTAGTCCACCACAGATTAATCATATGTAGCTAGATATAGTCCACTATTAGGGCGTTCGGATAGCCTATCAGTTCCAAAAATAACACTCACAAACGCTACAAATGATCACACAGGGCGTTCGGATAGGGACTTCGTGAGCATAAATATCGTTTTCGCTCACCGTTCGGATAGCTTTGAAAACGCTACAAATGACAGAGAAAAGTGCTATTTTTGACCCACGTCTTACCGTGGGATCGTTGTGATCGTTTTTTGACAGCTAACATTTTATGAGAAATATTGTTGTTCCTATCATAATGAATAGAACTGGCGATGCCTCCGGCAGATTTAATTACAGACCTATATCTTTGGCTTCAGTTGTTGCACCTATATCTTTAGCTGCAGTTCCAGCAAACGTTATTTTGGGTTTCAGCGGTTGTCAAAATAAGTATAAGACGTTCGGATAGCATACAGTCATTGGTGGTCAAAAATAGCAGAAGCTTCTTTCCGAACGCTAAGATACAAATGCCACTTTTGAAACTGCTACAAACGCAACCGAGCCAAAACGAACGCACCAAAAGTTCTTATATTTGGTGTAGTCACTAGTCAATATAGTCCACAAAGTTCATAAATTTGGTGTAGTCATTACATAGTCAAAATAATTATAACTAAAAGCAAACGAAAGTAATAAAACTAAAAATATAAATACAAAGTAAACAGGATAAATAGTGATTGTTTAATCTAAAACGTAGTGATTAATCTCATTGACGTATTCATTGAAACGGAATAAAATTAACCCAAAGTTCGCGTACGTATGTTTCTCATACATCATCAATTTCTTCCGTACAATTTATCAAACTTAACAACATCGATATGGCTGATAAAAAAGTAAGAAATTCAGGACCTTCGGCAATAGGAAAGTCATATCTTATAGCTTACAATGGAATACAAACTATAGGGTGAGTTACGTTTAAACCTATGTGCCTTAGCTTTAATAAATAAATTACATATATTATTTAAGTTACAAAAACGGAAGGACTTAAGAATCAGTATACATACTTAATTATCTACAATAAGAAGGGGTGGAGGAGGGAGGGGGGGGGTTGTAGCATCCCCCCGGAAGGGAGGGGGGTACCGGAAATATTTAAAAAAAAAATAATAATTAAAAAAATGTTTATACCTACATACACTAAAAGGGCTTTAGTTATATATGATACCTATGTTGGTATATATTACGTATTGTGGTTAGGGGAAGGGAGGGCGGAATATTCTCCTCTGAAGGGAGGGGGATTTCAGAAACCAAGATTTTTAACATTAATGAATTTTCTCAAAATTATCTTCTTCTTCATGAAAATAATTAGTCTAAAATCACAATCATGATAACGTCAACAAAAATAGGTTAGGCATAAGACTCAAATGACTTATTAAAAGTGAAGTAATTCTAATGGAGAGATTGGCTTCAGATTTTCACTGATGCTTCCAAACTCTCAAAAGACAGTGATGTCGGAGCAGCAGTTTGGATCCCAAAGTACAGGATCATTCTTAGTCACAGGCGCCCCTCCTCATCCTCAGTTTTCACAGGTGAAGCTATTGCCATCCTTGAAGCAATCCTTTACATCTCTTCCCATAGAATAAACAAATCAATTATCTTCAGCGATTCCCAAAGCTGCCTCCAAAGCATTATAAGTAACCAATTCAAATCCAAATCTCGATTCCCCATAATTCTTAAAATAAAAGAAGCCGTCTATGACTGCCACCAACTTGGTTTAAAAACTGTTCTGACCTGGATCCCAGGGCATGTGGGAATCCCAGGAAATGAAAGTGCGGATTCCTGTGCTAAACATGCTGCTACTCATGGCACCAAAAATCATGACAAAGTGTACTGCCACAATCTAGTCTCTTCTTACGAAGGCCAAATGCGTGACACTTGGGAATTTCCCAAGTGTCACGCATTTGGCCTTCTGGTGCCATGAGTAGCAGCATGTTTAGCACAGGAATCTGCACTTTCATTTCCTGGGATTCCCACATGCCCTGGGATCCAGGTCAGAACAGTTTTTAAATCAAGTTGGTGGCAGTCATAGAGGGCTTCTTTTTTTTGGCAAAACCCTTTAAATAACACAGGTAGATTCTACAGGTGCCATGAGTAGCAGCATGTTTAGCACAGGAATCTGCACTTTCATTTCCTGGGATTCCCACATGCCCTGGGATCCAGGTCAGAACAGTTTTTAAATCAAGTTGGTGGCAGTCATAGAGGGCTTCTTTTCTTTGGCAAAACCCTTTAAATAACACAGGTAGATTCTACAGGCGTGTCCAAACAAATATACCATCAAAACCATGGTTCTTCAAATTTAAAAAAATTTATAAAGTGACCACATCCACAATATGCCGTTTGCGGCTGGGTTACTGTTGCTCTCCAGTTTTCTTGGCCAAAATACATGTAAGAGATCATTTCATTTGTGAATGTGGCCTTCACGAAGGCACTACTGATCACATCTTCTTTGAATGTCCTAGGCTGAACTGTTCATTATACGACATGCTCCCTCCAGAAATTCCCCTTCCTACAAATTTATGTTCGCTTTTATCCCTTGTTTCTACCCCGCTTATATATACTATATGTAAATGTATATTAATTAATAAAATTAAGTTATAATATATTATATTATATATAGATATTATATTCACTAACGCTAAATATGTAAATATCTGTGATTGTTTGTTCTGACCTGTGTATGTCCTGTGTTGTTTATTCTGCTGCAGAACTCAGATGCAAAATAATTCGTCAGGGATCACCGACCACTACCTATTCCACCCAGCAATCTCCATCGTTTATCATTCTCTCTATCCACGCGACATTGGCGAAACTGGAAATACCGCAAAAGCCATTAAATAAAAGAAGAAGAAGTAATTCTATGACAGCTTCGGCGTTGTGGGTACGCAGCGCTTTAGCCTTCTCGCTACCTTGTCATAGCGTACTCGCTATGCCTTCGCAGCTTCGGCTTTGGGACGCCTTCGGCGTCCAGCCTCCGCCGCTCCGGCTTCGCTTCGTCCGGTGTTCCTCGCCGCGAGTAGACTAGCGCTGCTCCCCCTCCGCACCTCCGGCTTATAAAAAAACACTAGGGGTAGGGCAGACAAGACTGCTTGGAAGGTAGGTGCTCCGGTTCGGTTCTGTCACACAATACTACCTAATCTAAGGCTTCGCTTCGTCCGGTGTTCCTCGCCGCGAGTAGACTAGCGCTGCTCCCCCTCCGCACCTCCGGCTTATAAAAAAACACTAGGGGTAGGGCAGACAAGACTGCTTGGAAGGTAGGTGCTCCGGTACGGTTCTGTCACACAATACTACCTAATCTAAGCCACCTGAATAATTCAAGGTATTTTGAATCCATTAGGCTATGTCGTGTACTTAGTAGAAGTGCAAAATACACAAATAATCTAGGTGAAAATTAAAACTTCAATAATTTATTTCTCAAAAACTGATTTCCGGGACATAAAATTTCGTGTGATTATTTAAAATAACTATATCTATCTGTAAAAAAAGAATGAAGGTACATTGTGGTATATAGCGATTCTAAAGACGAGCCACAAAAACTGTCATTTACAAGTAATTGATAATTGTTGATAAATATTTAAGATATTTTAAGTTATTTAGACAATACTGTACTATCTTTTACTTAGGAAAAAAAAATATCTTACTATACTCGAGAATGCATTCCATTTTATACATCAGGGCTCGTCTTTAGAATCAGTATACACAATAATGTACCTTCATTCTTTTTTTAAAGATAGATATATATACGAGGGTGGATTGAAAAGTTCGCGGCCTAACACATAAATACTTGAAATATTTTAATGTAACTGACCTCATTCGATTTGCTTACTCTCTGGTTGTCACATTGTAAAATTTTATCGCAATAGCATTATCAGTTTTTAAATTAGACTGAATTTTGTGAGCCTAAGGCCTAATTTCACCATACGATGTTTGTTTACGCTAAATCAGGCATTAGCTAATGGGTCTTTAAAAATAACAGAGCTGTTAAATCAGTCTACGTTCTATGAAGTTAACTGAATTAATCATCCATTAACAGTTGGTGGGACACTCGGTTCAGTTAACAGTCCGTTAAAGGGATTAACAAGGCGTCAAATAAATAACAGAGTATGGTGAAACTAGGCCTAAGTGCAGCATGTTTAAAGAATGGAGAAAATTGAGCAACGTGCGGTCATCAAATACCTGTTTTAAAAAAAACTAACTCCAAAAGAGATTCACAAAGACATGTCTACAACATTGGGGGAATCTGCTCCGTCGTATACGACTGTGAAAAAGTGGGTTGCTGAATTTAAACGCGGACGAGAGAGTATTGAAGGTGACCCTCGCTCCGGCCGGCTTACGACGTCTACGACTGAAGAAAACATCGGGTAAATCTGTGATCTGATATTGGCAGATCGGAGATTGACCATCAGGGAGATTACAGACACTATTGGCATCTCGTATGAACGAACACAAACCATCATAGTCAATGAACTTGGATTTTCTAAGGTTTCTGCGCGGTGGGTAGGTACCCAGATTGCTTTCAGTTGAACAAAAACGAATACGGATCACGATTTCTCGCGACTGTTTGGAAATATTTGAGGCTGATCCACAAGATTTTTTGGCCAGATTTGTGACAATGGATGAAACCTGGGTACACCACTACACCCCAGAGTCAAAACAGCAATCCAAGCAGTGGAAAAAACCTGATGAACCGACTCCAAAAAAGCCAAAGCAATTTTGTCAGCTGGCAAGGTGATGGCGTCAGTTTTTTGAGATGCTAAGGGTGTCATCACTACCTTGCAAAAGGTGAAACTATAAACTCGGCTTATTACTGCATCTTTTTACATCGTTTGCGTGAAACAATTAAAGTGAAAAGGCCAGGATTACTCAGCAAGAAAGTGTTGTTTCATCAGGATAATGCACGCGTTCACACGTCTGTTGAATCTATGGCTCAAATTCGCGATTGTGGCTTTGAATTACTGCCGCATCCCGCCTATTCCCCTGATTTGGCACCTTCAGACTTTCATTTATTCCCAAACCTAAAAAAACACCTTGGAGGTCAAAAATTTTCATCAAATGAGGAGGTCGAAGCTGCAGTGGGTGACTTTTTTGAAGGCCTTAACTTTTTTTATGACTGGCATACAGGTGTTGGAAACCAGATGGAAGGAGTGCATTGAGTTAAGTGGGAAAATAAAATTACTTTTGTTTATATTACAAATAGTTTTCTTGCTGTGGCCGCGAACTTTTCAATCCACCCTCGTATTTTAATTAATCACACAAAATTTGATCACCCGGAAATGAACAGTTTTTGAGAAATAAATTATTGAAGTTTTAATTTTAACCTTAATTATCTGTGTATTTTGCACTTCTATTAAGTACAGGGCATAGCCTAATGGATTCAAAATACCGCAAATTATTTAGTTGGTTTAGATTAAGTCTTATGATGTGACAGGATGTAATCGGAGCACCCACCTTCCAATCAGTCATGTCTGCCCTACCCCTAGTGTTTTTTATAAGCCAGAGGCGCGGAGGGGAGCGCTGGGTACCCACAGCGCCGGAGCTGTCATAGAATTACTTCACTTTTAATAAGTCATTTGTGTCTTATGCTTAACCTTTTTTTGTTGATGTAAGACCATAGCTGGTGCATTTACCTTATTCGTGCTTGTGATTTGTGACTAGTTATTTTTATGAAGAAGAAGAAGCTAATTTTGAGAAATTTCATTAGTATTAAAAATCTTGGTTTCTGTAATCACGCTCTCTTCAGTGAGGAATATTCCGCCCTCCCTCCCCTAACCACAATACGTAATATGTACTAACATATACCATATCTTAATAAAGTCCTTTCAGTGTATACCTACATACACTATTAACATTTTAAATTATTATTATTAAAAAAGAATGTTTTCCAGTACTCCCCACTCCTCTGGGGGGATGCTACAACCCCTCCTGTGATTCTATAGTGTTGGCATGACCCTGTGCCACTATGCACCTATAATTTACATATTCATCCTAATTGATTGTTAATGTTTGTGATTTTATTGTTGAGACCCCTAACATTGTGTATGTTTAGTTGGTGTGTGTGACTGTGTAAGCATTAGAGGTTTGCTTTTAGCCTGTTGTTAACTAGGAGAATATTCTGTTAACTTATTTGTTTATTGAACTGAAAATGTATACTGTTCGAATTAGAGCTAGATAAATAGAAAAAGGAAGAAAACATATTTTTATTTGTACAAGAACTTGAAATAATATTACAATGAAAACTTACATAGAAATACTTTTTATCGGCGCCAATGACGTGAAAAATATTACGAAGATCACAAACACAACTTATCAAAATAAGGCTATAAAATCAGTCTTTCAAAATTTCAACACTTCGACATCTGAACCTAGTTCATTTCAAATGATCACGATCATTTTCATCAGAGTCCGATATTTCCAACATCGCCAAAATTCTCTCCAGATGATCGTTCAAGGCCATTTTCCTCAAGAATCCAAAAAAAAACGTAAGAAAAATTCTCAATAACTCGAAATATGTTACGAAAATACCGCACCAACGATGACGCTGGGTCATATTATTTACCCGTATGCCGCAACACATTGTATCTCACTGCGCAGGTGGCGTCGCTCCTAGTACCACACTGCTACAGGTAGAGGGGGGGTATATCTCCAGCTACACGAAAGGTCGATTGCACCAAGAGTGTTGAAATATTTTTCGAAGGTTTAAAATCACCTCGGGTCAATATGACCCAGCGTCATTGGCGCCGGGTTAAGCAGTATCCTCTGCCTATAACAGATGCATTTCATAATAAGTCACGAATTGTTCTGGGCCTATCACCTTGAGAGATAGTTGTTGAGTCTCCTGAGCCTGTAATTTCACTGGCTCTCAAGGACTGCTGCCGGAACACACCGTTAGGTGCTTGGCGACAGATTTTCTACTTGAGGGTGGTAGCTAACCAGGCGGGCATTCGCAAAATGCCCTACCACCATGCTATAATGACTGCCATTTTAAGACAACAACCGGGACTGACGGCTTAACGTGCCCTCCGAAGCACGGAAGCGCTCAGTAGTAATGTCACCAGCGGTCACCCATCCAACTCGTGACCGCGGCGGACGTTGCTTAGGTTTGCTGATCAGTTCAGAATAGCTAAGCAAACTTCGCTACGAGTTCTTGATAGGCTAAGGTTTTTTAGTAGGTTTTATAAGGATTTCGCTGGTATACCCTTTGCCCTGACTTCTATAGCATATATATTCACTACATAACCGTTTTTGGTTAATAATAGCTAAATATATGAATTCTATCTGTATTGAAACGACCGCTAAGCACAATGACTAAGTACGCAAATCAACCAAGTAGCAGTATGTCAAGCATGGCAAATTGCCCAAGTAGCTCACTGTCAATGACTCAAAACATTTACCAAGCAAAACGGCCAAGCTGGCAATTCACCTAATCAAGTATCATAACATAATGTCAAGGACTAAATTGTGCCTATGACAAAATCATAATAAAATAATATGACTTAGCCTATCAGTTAGTCAGTCAATTATATATACCCATAATGGGCAGGGTATAGTACTTTTTAATCGTATTGTAATTATTATGACATTCTACTACTTAGCCATACAGCCATTTAGACATATTACGATGCTGACATTCTTCTAATTTATTGATTTGCCTTCTTAGTCGTTTTGATCAGTAGTTCAGATTTGATACCAAAAGCAAGATAAACATCTTATTTGACGAGCAGCATTACGATAACTATACACCAATCATTGCACTTATTGGTAGGATGCAGGGTGCTCCTTGATAGAGGTCAGGATAGAGTTCTCGAAATCATACGAGAAGCAGCGAGTCTGTCTGTAGCTAGAGCAAAAAAAGGTTTGACCTCCACCAAACGACACGTTGATTTTGTAAAAGAATGGTCATCTACAAAATCTAAATCCAAGCCTTACTCCATCCTAGGGTCTCCCGATTGGACACGTATGAAAAACACTACAAGTCAAAGAAAATATGATAATTGTAACTAACCTAGCAATCTTTTAAACTTTATTTGTGACTGCAATTCCTTAGCACGTTTATTAAAGACCACGTTAGTGAAAAAATCACCGTAAACATGTGGAATTTGTGGTCACAGTACCAACAAATATGGTGAAAGGTATTGATTTTCCTAACTTTTATAAATTTGTCAGTTAAAATTTAAATAACCAATAGGGATTATTTTTTTAATTTTTCCCTGGACTGGTGGGACCCCCCCTCACACCTCGTGCCCGCTTGACGTTGAGTTCTGGGACATAATGGAATAATAATTGTAGCAGATTAACAATGTGATTAATTTGTTGTATATATTTGAAGCTCATTAATGTATATGTATAAATGATTATTTCAGATGGACATACTTACTGTGGCAGTCATTAATTCATTTCTTGAACCGAGGAACTTTAGACACATTCTGGGCTGAAATTAAATGGACAGTAGTGATATTCCAAAATGCTGCTATCCTAGAGGTAATATTTTGTAATACAATTAGAATATGGGTGAATATACGGTATTTGATTTTTTTGTGTCCCTGAAGGTAATGTTATCTGTTCCATTCAATATTGATAATTTATCTATTTGGCACTATTTTAAAATTTTTGATGATTAGGACCAGAAGATTTTTCTATTTTTTTTTATTTTTATAGGCACCAGAGGAAAATGTGTTACCAGGGGAGTGACACTATTGGTAGAGTAGTGACAAATTAAAACAGGGAAGTGACAGGCCATTGATTATTAGCTAAGAAAGGAGACTAATATTAAATAAAACTATCCAAATAATGTAAATGTTTACATTATAGTATTTGGATATTTTTTAATATACAAGATATATTCAGTCTTCACAGTTTTTAAATGCAACTTTATTTTTTATATTAATGTTTTGTTAATGCTTAAGTTTTAATTACCCGTACTTAAAAATAACTGAATAAACATATTGGGTTGGAAAGGATCTTCATGTACATGGTATTTACCAGATAGTTTCCTCGTTTTAGTCACTTTCCTGGTGCTTATATATTTCCTCTGGCACGGAATATGCCTGAGAAGTGACAAAATCGCACATAACTAACAAAAACAACCTCACTCGCTTTTCTGACCACTGTTTAACGTAATACATGACATCGACACACAAAAAACATTGCATATGTGCAAATATACAATGTCGTAACGATAAAATACAAAAACATATACATACTTGCCAAAGGAAATACTCTAACGACGGGCACAAACACGCTTGCCTACAGTAAATTGCAAATTGCCGCAATATTCTTGGAATTATGCTTGACGTTGTTAGCTTGCTTCTAACTTCACACTATTATACGCGCGTATTTCAAAGCCATAAACATACCTTTGCGGTTTTAAGTAAAATTTTACTTCTTTGGGTTTCGCCAGATGAAGTGACATTATGTAACATGACATGAAAATAATTTATTATTTTTTATGTATTATAAATATTTTTACAGAATATTTTGTTAAAATATGTTCCGATGTTTATAAAAGCATATGATAATGTTAAAAAAGAACATAATGGCATACCTATTTAAAATATCTAGCCATAAAATCATTATAATCTAGTAATGGGGGATGCCAGAGGAGTATACATTTATAACAATTTTTCACTATTAATGCCTTAAATTAAACTATTATTGTGAATAGACTATGTGGGCCAAATAAAAGACCATATTCTTTATTTTTTAAGCATACAGAAACATTAATATAATAAGCTTAACATAAAATTTATTGGTGGACCACTGGAATTCAAATAGCGTATATTCACCCATATAACGAAATTAATAATAGTTCTATTTCATTTAACTGTTTGTTTAAAACAGTAGATTTGATAACTACCTGTGTGAAAAGAATGAAATAAACTTGCAACACCAATATGTATGAAATAATATATTGAAATCGGTAAAAACTATGCTATGAAAAGCTAAAACTTTTGATAAATATTGATATGCAATGATTGGGTTGCAGTCTCACCTGAAGGTAAGGCACGATATGGTAATGTCATTGATGGCTGTGGGTGGAACATGCTTACCTACAAGGCCACCAGACAAGAAACCAAAACACAAATGGCGACCTCTGCCAAGGGAATTGATAGTACCGGGTGAAGAGGAAGCCACCACAGCGAATAGTTACGACACACTGAGATGGTATTAACCATCAAACACATCAAAGAGAACACACTTGCAAGAGTGTGAGACAGATACTGCGCAGAGCGGCAATAATTCAGAGTAGCCTGCGCAGTAAAGAGTGACCGTGGGGTTGGAGCCCCACGAGGTACAGCAGGGGTCATGAGCAGATGCTCGAAACCCCAACCAGCCCACTTATGGGTTGAAGAAACACGACGACGCTTACCAAGAAATTAGGTACAATAACGGAACAAGTCTTGAACTTTCATTTATAACATTAAAATAACCATCATATTATATTTTTTCTATTCTTCCGTTATGGACTCGGCACCCGCACGGTGATTCCATGGAATGCTAAGTAAGTTATTGCATCGTCCCTTATATACTAACCTAAAGCTCCCCGTCCTTTGATGAACTCTTAACAAAATCCAAACATTAGGAAATCTAAGTAGTCAAACCAATTTCATCTAAACCATTTAAAAAAACGTGCACATAAGGATAATCAGACCAAAGTTATACTAACTGTTTTTTTTAGATTTACTTAATCTTATTAATTTTGAGATATAAAAATAACAATACATCTAACCTATGTACAGAGAAAATGCCTTACCTTATGAATCTTCAATTCATTGAAAATCACTAATCTCTATATAAAACTTAGAAAAATGATCCTAAAACTGAGTCTAAATTCCTAAAGTCAACATTTAAAACAACTGTCAAATCTATACATTAAGTCGCTACCTAGATAATCCTAAAATAATTTATCTACAGTTTCTAAATTATTCTAATTGACCTCAGGATTGAAAATTATTCTGAAGAAACAAATACTTTCTAGTTAAAAAATAATAAATCTAAAAGAACCTTCATTAAAATTTTAATTAACATGATTAAACTTAAAACTATAACAGTACTACATTATCGAATATTTATTAATCAGTACAATTTAATGGCATACCCATCATTTTTTATGTACTAAACATTCACGTATTTTCTAGATCTACTTTTCCCTACCAGGTGCTATGACAAACGTAACTTTTATGTATAATGCCGCGCCTTATGCCAGCCCTCAATCTATGCTGTCAGTCAGCCAAGTCAAAGCAACCACGCCAGCCAGCACAACCGTCACATTCACATGTAAGATGAAAGAGCGCTATAATAAAATTACAGTATGTTCTGACGTGACATACCGTTTCTAACCGTGCCTAATTATGGTAGGAACGAAACATTTGAATGTGCCTGGAATGCTTAGCACAATAATAGTTACTGTCTCAGACCCTCTCATTCGGAGCCAATTGCATTTAGAGGGTTTGATATCTGTTTTTCAATTAACTAAAATATAACCTATTACCAAGAAATAGAATAGAAAGACTGCAGCTATGCTAGTCTAAAATTTGAAAAATCATGTCTGTAAAATATACATAATAAGTAAACATGTCTGTAATTCGAAATGTTTCAGCTACGTATTTTCACCTCAAACAAGCTTGCATTGTTTCCTTTTAAAATAAAATAACTACTTAGTTATGTTCTGCTGGTGGGAATATATTAATTTATGATAATGAGATTGGTAAGGTGAGTTGCCGACTCACTTTAGATCAGGGTTCAAGAATAGGAATATAAAATAGGGAATACTATTAGTTCGAGCTAGCTGACTTTTGCTTCACTTTTATAGGGTTATATATCGCGTCCCATTGGGAACTTTTTTACTAAATAAGGATTTAAAGAACATTTCAGTAATTGTGGGGGTGATTGGACTATTACTAACTTTTCTATTTATAATTTTAACCTGGTGCAAAGATTGGCCATTGCCATACAACGTGGCAATGCCGCCAGTGTGGGTACCTTTGCACCCGGTGCGGTCAGGAGTTTTCATTTAATTTGACTCTGAATTTTGTAACCTAGTTGGTATTAGTATATTATTGTAAATTAAAATCACTTAATAGTATACTAAGTGATTTTATATTAAGAGACCTGTGAAGAAAAGCGCCCACAGAAAAATAGGTATTTTAACAAAATGATGCTGAATGCTGTCTCCCCGCTAAACGCTGACCTCGCTCTCCGCGCCCCGCATCTTCGTCAAATTTTGTAAACATATAATACTCTCTGTACTACAGTACAGAGAGTCGTCCAGTCGAGTCATTATGGGAATTGATTCCTTTCGATCATTGTTTAACAGTCTACTATCCCGTATGTCGCACCATGCTTCGTTTTTTTTATACATTTGGAATAATGTTGTTACTATAATTTTGATTTGCAACGACTTCTATATAATATTTATTGATTTAATCGAGTACGTTTCTATTTATTATAAATGTATTTCATATTTGAAAAAAAGTGGTACAAATTTAGATTAAAACGTTAAAAAGTATATCATCAAACTTCCTCTTTTTCCTTCCGTAAATTGTTTTAATGCGAGTTATACGATTTCACACCCTTTCGGGAGGCTAGCACTTTCCACTCTTGTAAAATATCGCATTATTTCACTGGACTAAGACGTAGTAAACTTATAATACAATCTTGCAATAAAATATGTATCTTTATTGTAGTAATGTGAAAGCAACTATGCAGTATTCTGTTTAAGCTATCTAGAAAATTTCTAAACCTATGAAAATAAAGAGTTCATTAGATAGATTTTTTCCTCCCTCCACGCTCAGACAGCATTAGTTGAAAGGCACACCCATTCATTTCTAATACGTCATAGATCATAGATGTAAAGTTATTGTTACGAGTATTATAATATATATTATTATAATTAAGATAATAAACATTTGTATTCGTATATTTTTCCAGGTGGTTCACGCAGCTGTCGGGCTGGTACCATCAGGTGCGCTGCTGGTGCTGATGCAAGTGTACTCGCGAGTGTTCCTGGTCTGCGGTTCGTTGCTCCTCACCACTGGAGCGACGGTCAGTCCTGGGCTGCCGCTCTGTGTCTTGGCATGGTCCATCACGGAGATAATCAGATATGCGTACTATGCCCTCAATCTTGTAGGCCTCGTGCCGCAAGCTCTACTTTTCCTTAGGTGAGTTTGAATACTATGTAGCTGACCTAATATGACTGTTATGTACGCCGTATTAAGGCTAGAGTGCACATAGTGCTTTCTATACAAAGGTAGTGTCGTCATATATTAAAATAACAAATGTTCAAATTGCGAAATTTTGTAAACGAAATTTTAAAAACTGGCAACCCAGAAGCATATATATTAGGCTCAAGGACATGCATGCAACATTCCAGCGATTATTATACATAGTACATTCATTCACCTTAAGTGTTATGCCGTAGGAAAACACCAATAGCTTACTTAACATCTGAACCTAGTTCTATCTATGCTTTTGGTTTGCCAGTTATTCGATTTATCATTTTTTTATCCCTATACAAAACGATTATTCTGAATATTTTTGAAAATTAACTCTACGGAAATCTGGCAAACCAGAAGCAAAGATATTAAGTTCAAGGACATGCATGCTAAATTTCACCCAGTTTGAACAATTAGTATTTAAAATAAGCCGAAACTACGTTATTTTTATGTTATTGTAACGGAACAAGCTCGAGTCCACCTGATGTTAAACGGACTAACCTCTGCCTATAACAGATGCAATTCGTCACAAGTCACGAATTGCACTGCGACCGTCACCTTGAGACAGCTGTTAAGTTTCATGTGCCTGTAATTTCACTGGCTCTCAAGCACTGCTGCCGGAACACACCGTTAGGTGCTTGGTGACAGATTTTCTACTTGAGGGTGGTCGCTAGCCAGTCGTTCTTCTTGAAATAAAAAGTAGTTTTATTTGTTTATGTAGCATTTAACGTAATTTTTTTGCAAAATGGCCTTCCATCATGCGGTGAAGCTCAAGTCTGCAGCGGGATTCGAACCATCGACCTACTGCGCGGCAGTCCATAGCCAATGCCACTGAGCCATCACTGCTTAAAAGTTCCTAGATAAAAGTGCTACGTTTGTATAAAAAGCGTTACGTGCACTCTAGCCTTAATACTTAGTACCTAGACATGAGTATAGCTATTAAATAATAACAGAATTGTTGGTATTTTTAACTGGCGATATATTAAGACAACTATCTCACCTGTTGGTAAGCGACGTGTGGTCAAAGGGCTTACCAAGCTTTAACCGAGAATTGGTCTCAAGGACAACCGATAGAAGAAAACTTACTATCAAATAACATACAAAAGAAAGGTTATGTACCGTATACTCTAAAAATATTTATTTCATAAACCTAAACGATGTGAAGAAGATATTTATAATAATAAATCAATGATATTCACCTCTGACTCTCTGCCTGTCGACTGGCCTACGAGGAATAATATCCAATAGTAGATAGTAATTGTTTTGATTTTATTTTATAAATACCATTTTAAGTATCTTTATAGCTAACAACCGGGTTTTATGATATATAAATTAACCTTTTTAATGAACTCAAGTTTTAAAACATATTCAATCTTTGATCAGCATCTTCGTCATTTTTGTAATTCTTTGTTGAAATGACATACACTGTATCTACATCATTATAAATTATTTTCCTTACTCATAGATGACTTGTATACGGTTCACAGCTATGTTTATTTGTTTTCCTGTTGTGAAATGCTTATATTGTGACTTTAATAGCATGCCCCGGGCCGTGTGCCGCGCTAGAATGTCCCTATTGCTACCTGTGAGTGTAGTAAGAGGCGACTAAAGGTAAAATACTGGAAGGTGGGCACCAGGGCTTTCTACCGAACTTATATCTTAAACTGCGATCCTCAGGACGCCTGCCAAGCGTGGGGATTATGGCAACCTCCCCCATTTACCGGAGGGGGGCTAAATGGGAGAGGCTGTGTTCAGCTGTGGACAATCCGGATGATACAGTCATAACATGTACATTGTACAGTCATTTGAATCGTACAATTCTTTTTTTTTATTTGATGTATGGTTTGGTAATTAAAACGTAAAGATGTAGTATGTCTAGTACATAATACCTATTTACGTTATTTAGTATTTATGAAAAAAAAATGGTAAATTACGATTTGTAAGCATTTGTAAGTCTATTCAATCACGAGATTAGCTACATTAAAATTTTCGGGTGACGATAATGCAAGTCTACACTTACATAGTAAGCGTGGAATTGTTACTGAGTAACATCATCAGCAGTTGATGAGCAAGTCTAACATTACTTAAGACGCGAAATCATTTTGTTGAAAAACATTCTCAAATGTTTAATGATATGAAATGAAGAGACGGACAGGGCATCCTGTCTTTCTGACCTGAAGGTAAAGGCCACCGCACATGCACATTACAGGTCCAGTGGCACTGTATTGCGCTCGTTCCCTTGAGATATTGTAATTATTATATCTTGTTCTTACAGTAACTTAAGCAGTAATGCCCTTCGAGCTAAAAAATGCTGTTTTTATGGCACAATATCTCCCACTGCGGAGGTACCCACCAAGATAGACTTGCTCAATAGGCCTACCATTTTCAAATATTGTCATTGCTGTATTTTTTTCTTGCAGATACTCAACATTCCTTGTCCTCTACCCCGTTGGAATAACAGGAGAGCTTCTCTGTATGTACCATTCACTTGACGAAATTTACGAGAAACAGCTGCTAACTTACTCAATGCCGAACGCGTGGAACGCAGCTTTTAATTATTACTACTTCCTCATATTTTACATGTTCCTATACATTCCATTATTCCCAGTCTTGTTCGGACATATGCTCTCTCAAAGAAAGAAAATTCTCGGCAGAGACGCGAAAAAGGCGAAATAGTTTTGTAATACAATTATTATCAATGTATCACGTGTTTATGAATATCTAAACATTATTATCACTACTAAGTTTTATTGGTGGGAAGGGTAAAAGTTTAGTAAGAAATTACGATAAATCTTTAACATTCTGGGTAAGCAAATAACCATTGTTAAAGAAATATTATATTGACTAGTTTTTAAGCTCAAAATAGTCGTTAAGTTGCCAATACATTGGACACAATTTGAATCGTGCGTCGTCAAAGAAATTAAATTACAAGGTATACCACCAATATCACCACATTTTGGAGCCCCTATAACTGACCTAAATACTAAAGTAACTGATTTAAAGTACTCCACTGCGAGTGTTTCGAAAAATTATCAAAATTGTGGCTAGGTCAGCTAGGCGCTCAACAAGGAAATACATTAGGTTGAATTGTTTCACATGGACGTTTTGGTTATCCAAGCAATGATCAAGTAGCTTCTAGTGATGAGTTAGCTATTTTATTAATATCTTTCTATAAACAATAAGTAAACTGTAGTATGTTTGTGACAAACGCAATTAAAGGCCAATTTACTTTAAAATGTATAGGGGAAATTTTGAAGTGCTTTAGAAACACATATGCTTAGCATTCAGAATTAACGTAATATTATGATTCAATTTTTTTGCTCCTAATATTTTATTTGTGATACAAAAGCTGTTCGAAAGGTGCTAACTAATAAGCACAAACGTTTTAGGTTACTGAAAATTTGCAAACTCGAATAGAAAAGTATGTAACACTAACAGATTCTAGAAATGATCATATGGGGCGTTCGATTCGGGAAGTTCTGGACAAATATAGCGTTTTCAACGTTTCTGTATACCGTGCGAAAAGCTTAGAAAACATCTAAAATATCGTGAAATTCATGAAGTCCTAATTTTGACAAGATGACTACAGGCTCATTGTGAATTTTTTACGACTCCGAGTTTGATATTCGGCTAAGATAAAGTATTACGGCAATAAAAACAAAAACTTGCTATTAATATAGTAAGGGTGTTAAAAGTATTGAGAAAAATACCTATTTGATTTGAAACATGGGACAATTTGTTAATTTGAATAGAGCAAAAATTGCAAAATTATTAAAATTTTACTTTTTGAACGCTTATACCCGAATTACTTATTTGAAAGTTCTACAATGCTATCGACTCAATTCGAACACATTGTTATATGACGTGACTAAGTATCAAGATAATAACGAAGTAATTATTGTCTGTTGTCAGTTATTTATTTAGTTTCTGCATTTACTTATTGGAAACCCTTTATTGTGTTCCTCTAGTTTACAACCTTACTTTTAGTATCTGCCTTTTCACCTATGAATTTATTTTAATGTTAGCTATTAGATTTTAGTCATCTGGACTCGGGTTTTCAATCGTCAGATAGATTATATACATAATATGTATACGCAACCATTATAAATATAACGAATATTGGTGTTTAAAATGAACATTCATCTGTTTTTTAATTTGGCCGGTTAATATTTATTCAATCTGTATAATATTGTTTTATTAAAGAAATGATTGAAAATCTGTGTCTATATCATAGTGAAGATTCTCTTACCTACCTTGTAAATTGACGTATCTTTGTTATTGTCAATGTATTGGTTCATTGTATGTTGCATGAGGTAAACGGGTGTAAACGTTATTTATTTTTTTACTATGGGTCGATTGTGGTTTATGTGCGCAAATATTATTTTAATTATATTTTATATTAAAAATAAATATTTAGTTATATTAAACTTACGTATTTTTTATTATATTTTTAACCTGTGGTATGCCTTTGTAAGTAAACTAACTACAATGTATATTTAAACACTACATCTACTACAATGTAAGCATTTAGACAATGTACAAGCCATTGTAGACTCGCAGGCAGTCCATATGCTCCGCCCCATTACCAGTTGGCAGCGTGCCCAACATGCTGGCAGCATTGCTCCGTTGGATGGCACAGCTTTTTCGTTGAGGCAAACAGGTGCCAGCATTTTGATCACGCGTCGTGTCAACAAGCGCTCTAAAAAGTTTTGGAAAATACGATGTGCTCCCGGCTCCCACGGACAATATTTTTATTAGTGCCAAGAGCACGCCGTTTCAGGTCTAGGTATTTGTTCAGGAAAGTTTATAACTACGCAAAGCATGTGTTGCTTCGAAGCAAATCAGATGGCAGATCGGTGACGTCAGCTTAGCAGAAATTTGATTACCAGGGTTAAATACCCATAAGATTCAAATATAAAATTCTTTTATAACTTTGTGTTTTTAATCGTTATCGATTTCCGCATCAATCGATTAATGCTTGATCTATTACTTACCTATGGCGCGATAGATGCCTGATCACGCTCGTAATAGTTGAATGTCTTGGATCTCGAATAGTACAGTTAGGGATAAAAGTAGTTAAACATGTCATAGTCTACAAAACTTCTGCAAACATTTTCTCTCCAGAGTACCTTACATAGCAGAATTAAAGTTTAAGAGGGAAGGCGGCGTTCTCCGGAGTTCGGCGGAGACTCCATACAAATGTATTCTCCTATTGTCTTCCTGGCTAATGCCAGCTGCGTCCCTTGAATTATGTCCATCTTGATATTAGTAAAATTATTGTTACGCCTAAATATCTCACAAGCACTATCGCGTGCTAAGCGAAAATCAAATTTACATTTTTTTAGAGTGCTAAATTTGTTACCTCGAAGGAAGCGAACCCACGTCCCACGATTTTACGCATCGGGTGTCTTCACTACTGGGCCATCAAGGATAGCTCGATTGTGCCAAATTTTGTACTCTGAAAATTTGTAAATGTTAAGTATTGTTACTTCTTTAAATCTGTCGAAGAAGCTAATGAGGAATTATTAAAATCAGCCAATGAAATAGCTGAAGCTAAAATATAGAGCTGCGTCTTCCACGCAATGTGGGCGTCCAACAATAGTTAAAGGGCAAATCATCCAGACGGTTTGTTAAGCGAGTATTTTCACCGCTCTCAGTACGTGCCCTATTTGTCATCTGCATTAAAGGCGAGGTTTAATAAAGATGTATAAAATAAGTTTTGGGGCTCCATACGTACTATATGGAGTAGGAGGATGTATGTAAACTACAATGTGTAATGACACATTAATCTGTCTGTCTGCCCATCCGTAACTTATAAACGGTCTCGGGTTACTAACTTGTAAACGTAGATTAACATACTTGAAATAATAATATTTGACACTGACCCAAAAAAAAATATAAGACATTCAATTAAAGTAATTTTCAGGGGGCTCAAATACATGAGGCACCTCAGCGTGTGACTTGTAAACGTCTAGAACAAAATGAATAGTAAATTATTTATTTATTTATATAACATAAAAAAATAACGAACGAGCCTCCATTTGTTTACTTTTTCCCGCAGAGTGAATTTGAGACTTTTTGATATGCTGTCTATCTCATAATATGAACTGAAATTTCGGTACATAATGAACAATTTCGTCTTTTCAAACAAAAAAATACTGAAAACATCGATGAAAAATTTAGCTTTTTCAGTACTTAAGCGTTTTTTTCTCCACTTCGTTTCGATGAGGGACTCGTATGAGACTGATGTTTTTTATTTATGTTGAATATTTTGACTGCGTCAGGGCTGTAGCTAGAGTCAAATTTGAGGTAGGGCAGCATTAGTTACAGGTAGGGCGGAAGTAATAAAAATTTATTATTCGATCTACCCTCGTAGCACGGGCTCCTAAATCAATCACCATGTATATCACTGACCTCAGGTCAGTGATGTGAATTCAGTAGCTATCTGTAGATAAATAATTTCAAGTATGGCATTGGGATTTCAAGGTAGGGCATTGCCCCACAATGCCCCCCCCTGGCTACGGCCATGGACTGCGTGTCAGAAATTTCTGATTGACAGACCGCATTTCTCAACTGATACTGGTTAACATTTGTGAGCAGTTTTATTTTAATTATTTTCTTTCTTTAGGTACTTAATATAGTGAGCAATAATCTAACTAATACGAATAAATAATAATAGGCAAACAAAGTAATGAAGAAACGCACACTAACTGTGTCACATCGAATTAATTTCATCAGTTTTCTGAATATAACTACTTATTGGATTTTAGGATTTTGTGACCCATTCCCCCATCTTCGTGCGCTATGAACCTTTGTTCAAATGTAAGCTATGCAAGGGTAGACTAGCGAGGTTTACAGCTCCAAGAGCCACTAGTAATAATATGAATTATGAAAAAAAATCGCTTATACAGTTTAAATATTTCGTAAATATGTTTCGTTCCCTCACATGCGAAACGAGATCTCCGTCCTACGCCCTCAATCTGACAAATTTTAAGGACCAATTCGCCTTCAACATAAGTCGATGAATAATCCTATACCAAACAATACGTACCTTCACTACATACTGCCTACCTACGTATCATATGCTATCTGTATTTATCTGTATGATTGATGTTGTGATAAAATAATTTGATGTAAAAATACCTAAATAAACAGCCACCATTTACGCAAAACATTAATTATGATCGCTATCTGCTATTGGTACCCAATCGACATTGATTTGTAGCGATTGCTGTACGATACCTCCGATAGTAATAGAGATTTGATTATTCTTATCTGTTGGCAAGGGTTCGTATAAAATTTAATTATATGTGTAAATTGTATCATAGCTAATCCAGGATTGTGGTACGCATGATGAATAAGAAATACTCAGCGATTGTGCTAGCTCTGTTGGTGGCAGCGGCGGAGGCAAACACCGTCGCGCAGAAGACACATCTGCAACTTCCTAAATTTTTGGATAAATCGTAAGTATTTTTCGAGAACAGCTTCATAACATCAATGTCTTACTATCTACCTGAAAAGTCTTGCACAAGTTCTTCATAACATCAATGTCTTACAACTGTATCTACCTGAAAAGTCTTGCACAAGTTAACGTGTAAGGGTGATAGAATGCTCCTGGCCGCGCGCATGCTGCCAACGTGATAGGAAAAACATGGTTACGAAAGAAGGATATTGCTGAGAACAGTCAGAGCATAAATCTTCTCCTCCATTAAACCACACAGGTCTGAATACAAGATTTTATTGAGGGTAATTTTCTATTCTAAACATAAAAGAGTTCAATATTATTTAACTTTCACCATGCCAAAAATCTGACAAGTGTAGTCGCTCCCGGACGTAGCTGACCCATTAAGGCCCTGCTTCCCTGACTTTTCCCTTCGGAAGGGAAATTCTCCTCAGTGGACAATCTAATTTGGCAGTCAAAAATATGAAGATTTCTTTTCCTGTTAAAACATTAAAATATAGGAGGTAGGATTAAACATATCTGAAGTAAAGCTGTTATCATATAATTTTGACGACACACATTTTTGAGGCGCGCAAAGGCAGCCCAAAGGTCAGCCCCCATGCATCCATTATTCCACCTCCCTTATTTTTCATCTGCCGTATCTATATCCAAACTACCATTACTCTGTAGTGACCACCTCGCGACACTACCACGTTACAGCGCGCATTGATATAGTACCATATATTGAATCTTCAGTCTTGAATCAGACCCTTAATTAATACAAAACACGAGGTCTGGTATGTACATTGTAACGTGTTTTCAAACACCTATATTTGTTGTAGGTTAAAATGGGATGGCCTTGGTATTGATGCGGACGTGAACGAATATGTCGACAATACGATTGATATGATGGTGCCCTTCATCAAGGAGTATGGACTCGACCCCATGAGTTTGCCAGATGTCGAGGAAGGATTTGAAGTGGTAAGTGCTAATTACCACTTTTCGCCAAATGTTTTAAGTTCCATATCACAGGGGTGAGAGGACGCGTCTTATGTTATTCTACGGGGAAAATTCTGCCTCCGGACAGCTGCTCAGTCCACGAATGACTATGAAGCATTTGGGGAAAACTTATAAAACCATCATAAACATGTTGTGATGTTCTTTTTGATGCGATGTGGATCTGAATGTTGACCATTCAGTGAGGCCGATGAAAGAAGAGAGGATGTTGCAAAGATGCATTGTGTTGAACTAGAATGGACAAGATTAGATGTGTGTATTAGATGAAGGTACGAGTATTCTTCTTCGGTAATAATATTAAGTCACAGAATATGGTGCAAGAAGAGTTAGTCACTTATATATTTTACACACCGTCCGGATGGAACACTCATGTTCTGCCAATCCCACATAGCGTGGCATAAGGAAAGGAAGAAGAAGTATTAAAGAATCATTGTGAATTTGATTGTGATTTTTTTTTAATTACTTACTAATTTTTCTCGGCGAACATCTTAGCTCGAGTTCAGGAATTCCCTGAAAATCTGTGAAAATGATCAGGTGTGGCCATAACTCATACTGATTGCATTCCTTTTGCTATAAGTTGTGTGTTGTTTGTAAGTAGTCGTGTTGTCATTTAATTTCTTTTCTGTAGCAATAAATAATTATTATATTCTATTAAACACACACACACACACACATACCACTGGAGTAGTATTGTGACAGATGTCGTACCTTACATTTTGTCTAATTTCAGAGACCCATCCTCATCACATACAGTGCTTGGCTGAGGATCCACGACGGCTCCATGACGGGGCTGGTGAACGTGGCGCGCTCTGGTGATCAGATGGTGCATTTCTTCGCTAAGATGCTGCGCATACGTCTTAAGTTGCAGTTCACTAATCTCGAGGTTGGTCTAAAGCCCGTCACAGAAGTTGCTATAAAAATAAGGAGAATATAAATTTATCAATAATACTGCGGGGGGTGGTGTGGGGTCGATAAGAGAATGTGCTTCACTCTTGTTTAATTTTCATATACACAAAATCAACTAACTTATCACCTTATAGAGGGGGAATCATTCAGTAACTAAATCAAAATATCTCCTAATAAACTGTCATAAAATATAGCTGTATCCTATGTATATAAATATATATGCTATACCCTATATATATAAAACGCAGTTTTTTATTGGGTACCCACATTAGTTTGAAACTGCACGTTTGTATAAGCGCTGGCATGTCAGGCTTTTTATTTATTTTTTAGCTGTAGAAGTTTAAGATTATATCTAGTGTTATAAAGTACATGCTTGTAATAATGTACGTATATGTACATAATTGTTATGCTGCTTCATAAAAAAAACATGTTTGTTTCAGTTCGTGTACAGATACCTAGTGAAGGTGATGAACATCGGGCCCACCGGCGGCATCGTGGGCTCATTGAACCGATTCGTTGTGAATATCGACTTGATCATCGACTTCAACAATGATGAGATTCAACTGCAAGAATTTTCTCTTACTGACATCGGGTGTGTATTATTTTTTACCGAGTTTAAAAAAGGAAGCAGGTTCTCAGGTGAAATACTATCAGCGTGATTCTGAATAATGAAACAAGTTATTTTATACTAAGTTTGGAAGTCGGGTACTTTAAAAAATATATAATAGGAGATCAGTCAAAATACTTTACTAGTGTGCGATCATGCTGTGAAGCACGTGATAGGATTCGAATCTACGAATCCGCGTGATCAATGTTTCAAATATGTAATCATTATTTTATTATTAACTAGCTTTCCGGGCGCGGCTCCGCCCACGCGTATGTCGGTTATCGCGCGAAAACATTAACCTCCTTTTGCGCAGTCGGATAAAAACTATCCTATGTTTTTTCCCGGGTCTCGAACTATCTCCATACCAAATTTCATTCAAATCGGTCCAGTAGTTTTGGCGTGAAAGCGTAACAGACAGACAGACAGACAGACAGACAGAGTTACTTTCGCATTTATAATATTAGTACTGATGTACTAAAGTAAGTTTGTCACTTCTTCACTTCTATAACAATAGGCTGCCGAGGCTGGACGAATATATATTATATATAGAAATATCACCAAATCCTAAGTCACCGAAAAAATTATACGTACTCGTAAAGTGATCTTACACCCAGATTTTTTGTTGCCCCTGACGGAACAGTGATGAGTCCTGATCTTTATATAGGTATAATATCGCGGCCCTAGTACCCAATACCCTGGTTCAGATTACATAATTCCCTTCATTTTAAATTCTTGTTTCACACAACCTGTGAAGCTATTGCAAATTATTTTTGAAAACTCTCAATCATGTATGTCCAGCAAAATGGAAAGAGCACACATTCCTCCAATTCACAAAAAAGAACGCCTTAGAGGTATTGTCAACTATCGACCAATCTTATCAGCTTAATTATGTGAATTATTCGTGTATAAAAAATCTTTCATGAACACTTATTAATACCTCAACAGCATGGGATTTTCCCTAGGTTAGTCAACCGTATTTCTCTTGAAAATTTATTGACATAACTGTAGCATTTACAAACACATATGAAGCTCATGCAATCTACACTAATGGCATTGGACGTAGTTGACCATAGTTTACTGATTAAAAAGAACTTGGTCATGCTGGGATTTGTGGTTCCTGAATACGATGCGCGATGGTGCGAGTCTTATCTTCGTAACCGTCCTCAAATCGTCTGGGACTGTAAATTCATGTCCCCAACAAGATCCGTACCATTAGGCGTGCCACAAGGCTCTCATCTAGGACTTTTGTTGTCCTTACTTTTTGTGAATGATTTGATCTCTAAATTAACGGTAAAGGATTATAATTTATAGAGAAAATTCACAGAAATACCTAGACTATGTAGATGTGACCTTTACAAAAAACAAAAACGCGTGAGGTAAGATGGTGTTAAACTCCTCAAAATGCTCTTATCCAAAATTTCTTCAGAAAAGGGAACCTTCAGTTAGTCTTCAACAAATGAGGAACATTGGCAATCTTGTATATCTGCACAATTTTATAAATGGATACTCACACTGTCCTTGAGTTTGTGATCCATTGTACTTCTTCTGTCTCGAAAATAGAAAAACGTTTAATCAAGTTTACATCATCGTACAGATTATGGTCATCACACATTCTTGTATCGTATCTGCTCTGCTTATAAGATAAAAATGTTATGATATAGATTTATTTAAACCCTCAGTCTCTTATATTAAGAGACTGCTGATATGTATTGGTTTCTAAAATTATCAATACCTTCTTTTTTTTTTTTGTGATAGGTAAGCCTTTGACCACAATCTCACGTGATGGTAAGTGATGATGTGGTCGAAAGTATGAACAGGCTTAACCTGGTCTGAATGACTGGCTCTCAAGGACAGCTGCCGGAACACACTGTTAGGTGCTTGGCGACAGATTTTCAACTTGAGGGTGGTCGCTAGCCAGGCGGGCATTCGCAAAAATGTCCTTCCACCATGCGGTGAAGCTCAAGCCCGCGGCGGGATTCGAACCATGGACCTGCTGCGTGGCAGTCCGTAGCCAAAACCACTGAGCTATCACTGCTTCAAAAACTGTTTTTAACTAACGTTATAAAGTGTATTTGAGTACTCATGCTGTGTTTACAGCAAGGAGGTGCGCCTCTTAACATGACGTCTTGTAATATCTTTACAACACAATGTAAACATTTATTGTGTACATCCAGTTCTGTGCAATATAAAAAAAAATTGCTCCGATGTCCTGCCTGACCATATAAAACGTACAGTCAGAGAATGCTAGCTTCAAAGAACGAATACGGTCCAAATATTATCGCATTTGATGACTGTATTTATTTTGACAGGATTCATGAAAACTGCCTGTTTCTAAACCAGAGAAGATACAGTCGTTGCAGTTAGATGTGCGCGGTCACCCTACTTTATAAGGGACCAATTTCGTTTGTCATTCAATGGTTTCCTGCTCTGATTGTTTCAGCCGTCTTCGCGTGCGGCTCACCGGCAACATCCTATACGACTGGCTCGTGAACCCTGTGATAGGTGTGTTCGTGCGCATCTTCGACACCATCATCATCAAGGTGGTTGAGATAAACATCAGGTCAGCCGTGCAAGATGCAATCACTGTAATTAATGCCAACGTCAAGGATGTCATCCGTTTTATCGAATCGTTCAACTAGTTCTAAGGAAACCGGCTGCTCTGCATTTAAAATATATGATCATTGAATATCATTTTGTTTCATTTGTGTAAGAGATCCTGATAGATGGTGTCCTGATCTTGTATTAAACTAAACTCCTGTATTTTCATTCTGAATATTATTTTCAAGCACATTACATACATTAGTTTTTATAGTGCAAACTTTTTGTATGGGGCGAGGTTATGATCTCGATTCAACGTGCCAGGTGCGTTTCCGTCATTGCTATCGGGACCGACAACAAAGCCGCGAATTCTCGCTCTAACTTTGGCATTTGCTTACAATCCGATAGTTCTTAAAATTCATATTACCAATGGATATCGGAAAGAGCTTTTTGATGATCATTGATCACTGATACCAGAACCAGGATTTAGTTACCTATTTAATTAGTTCCACAGATTCATATTGATTACTTATTATGTAAGTCAATGGCAGTGACTGCGTGCAGGTATGAATTATAACTTAATTTCGTCGGAATTTCTTTTTACACTTATTAATTCGTTCGGACATCAAATTATACGAATATTGTTTTTTTGCCGTAGGTACTTGTAAATTTTCGTTATTACGAATATTACTTGCCTTATTCACAGCTTCATTAAATTCATTACCCTTCCTGAACCTCTAATTCAACTTTCCATCAACCATTATTACCTTTGAATCAAAAGTCCTTTTAAATTTTGGTATTAATAAAGACTCACCTAATGGTTCAGCCCAGTTCAGTGAACGAATTATTTCTCAATACATATGCGAAGCCCTAGCGTACTGGACGCAATCTCTTTTGTTTAGTCCCTACCAAATATTTACTGATTAAAAAAGCTGTCTAGAACTATATTATACTTTTGAATTCTTTTTATTTTTTCTTTCGTTTCTTTATAATTTTCAAATTAAACATAGGCTATTTGAATGTAATAAACTTAATTTAAATGTTGTTCTGTCTTGGATACAAAAAAGCGGAAAAGAAAAGCTTACCAGCAAATTTTTGCTTGCCCGGCTTAGTTTACTAATTAGCTTTTTATTAAAATAATAAGAGAATGATTTAATTCAAGTCGAATTAATAATAATTTACTCACGAAATTTTAGTATCGAGCATTATTATTATAATAATGTTATCGGTTTGAATCGATGGTGGGCATCCCTAATTCCTATAGCCAATTGATATTTGAGATTGCCGTTTGATTTGTTTAATTTCCATGCTAGGAACTTAAATTGATTTATTTTTAAGTTAGATGTGAATTATGCATTATTTTTATGATGGTTATGATCATTATAGGGACGTTGTTATTGTGCCACATACGTTACGATGACGTGGAAAAATATATTTTGTTTGTTATAGTTGTAAGAAGATATATTAGGATAATAAATCATATATAAACTTATAGACTTTAGTATTTAGTTATCAAGTACTTTGTAGGTTTTTGTCTGGATCTTAGTCGTGCTTATACTTTTGATGTTAGATGTTTCGACCAGTGGCAGGAAGCATTAGTGATTTGGCCCAAATATAAAAGAAGTAATGATTGATCTGCACGAGTTCCTTGAAAGCAATTTAATAGGTAGGTTATATAATAGGTTAAAATAAGACATAAATATATAGTATATCTATAAAAGACTTATAGATATACTGTATATTTATGTAATACCTATATTTTTAAATAAATATGGGTACAGAGATCATACGAAACTGGGATGAGCCCGTATGAAAAACAGATGGCCGCACTGTATTTTAATTTGTTTTATTTAAGTGCCATCTGTTATATATGGAAATTACTATCCGTAACGTCATCGAAAAAAAATCTAATAACACCTAGGGATGTCAACTTTGGTCTCTATTTCAGTATATTCAAAGTTACTTTATGGCTAGTACCTACTAGTAGGTACAAGACTTTCCGGTATATTACTTTTCTCTATGTACAAGACTGCCGTGTCTTGTGACGTACCTCGTAGCTAACTAACTGCTCACGCTGCAACATATACATTATTATTACCCTCCCTTTCCCTTATCTATTTATTTATTCTTATCTAAACCTTTATTCCCTTTAATGTTTAACCTGTCTGTGAGCTCTTAACCTAATATGTCTAATTTAACTTATATGTATGGTGTTGCCAATGACGAGTCGAACGGATAGAGTGGGAAACAAATGTCTTCTTTATCTCTAGGTCTCTCATCCATTAAATGTGAATATACCAGGTTCATAGGTTTCATAGAACCATATGTACACTAGTCATACTTTGTCGTTGGCAGATTATAGTAAAACAACGATTTACTAGCCAAAACAAAACCGCAGAAGCCATTAACAAAGAAATAATAAAGCCAAAACAAAAAGAAGAAGAAGAATCCAACGCCTCTACCTCTGAATAAGGTAGGTTTCCATATTCAGAGCTTACTACCTTTTGCATTAGCCAAATTTTGGCTAGCTGTCAAATGTGGCATATTTTACAGTACATAATAAATTTTGTACAAACTAACTCAAAGATTAGTTATTACTAAAATACTAAGATAAAGCTATGAAATGAGACCGATTTCGAAAACTCCTAAAAAACATAGCGATCAAACTCATATTTTGACAGTAGCTGTATAAGTCGTTCCAAGAGCATCGAGCAAGTCGTGCCTGACCAACGAGATTTAAACCCCGAGAAGGGAATTGATGGTTCGCCCGATCATGCAACTGGTGTGTGATTTCTAACATATTAAAGTCATAGCATGAGCGCACATAAACATTACGCGACCAGAAGCTTGATCCGTACGTACGTGTCTGAAAATATTTTTATTTTTGAAGATTGTAGGCATTCATCGTAATAAAAATGACTACCTGCTCCATTAAATGGTGCGGGAAAAATAGCAAAACATCCAATAATAAAACAGATGGAATTACCTTCCACAAGTAAGTAAAATTTATCAATTAACGTAATTAATCTGCTTCATTTTTAATAGGTCAAGTTAAACTGGACAATCTAATAGACCCGTATGAATGCATTTCGCTCCCATTCATCTATTATCGTCCTTGTCTCTCTGTAAACCGCGCCCTCTCCTAGTGTTGTGCTTATACAGTACGGTAATATATCGTTATAGTGGAACTAAAATCGATATCGTCATACTCTGGCCTACAGATATATTTAGCCTTGGATGTAAAAAGTGGGTACCTTTTATATGTTTGATATGAGTTTATAATAATAATAATAATAAATAATAATAATAAAAAAAAAAAAAAAAAAAAAAAAAAAAAAAAAAAAAAAAAAAAAACACCGCTGACATACGTCGCCTTTTTTCACAAAACAATTTTGAAATTGAATTTTTACACTTTATGGCTGATATTTCCTACTATATTATATTCTGAGTGTATAATAAAACCTTCCATAACATAAGCAATATTTTATAAAATTAAAGAAGAAACAATTAAAATGACTACAAATTGCTATACTGACACTTTATGTCAAAGAACAAAGAAAACAACAACAAATTACAATATGGAATTAAACCAATAGATATCATAAATATGATCACAAGATTAAAGGCGAGACAGAATACCACAGCGGCGACCACCTGCGCACATATCCCATCACCGCCTACCCCGTCAGCTCCGAGCTCTTCGTCGGGAGACGAGTTCCACACTCCCCGCGAATCGAGTGCATCGAGTGATGAGGGTGGGCCACCGACGCCGCCGCCGCCGCTGAGACCTGTGCGACGGGGACGTCCCCCGCTACCGGCACGCTTGGAGCCTGTGGGGCAATCTGCTCCGCGCCCGGCCCCCGCTACCGGTGGTATAGTGCGCCGCATGCGATGGACTCCATCAATCAATGAAAACTGCATGCGCGCCTACTATGGGGCTACGGAGGGAGGAACAATTCTGACCGCGTATCGTGATCGTATGCTGCCTCTGTTTCAGACCCTTGAACCGACTGTCGCCGTATCCGCCCAACGCCTATCAGATCAAGTGCGGGCTATCCACCGGTGCAAGCTGTTAGACCAGTCTGTGCTTGATCGGCTCCGCCTGGAGGCGCTTACTACTCGCGCGACTCCTTCCATGGCACAGGATCTGCCCGCCGCATCGTCGACCCCGACCCAGGCTATGACGCCATCGTCGGGTATGACACCAGTGGCAATGGTGGATCTTGAAGTCGATGAGGGAGATTGCGCGAATATGAGCGTGACTAGCCAGGTGAGTGAGCAACTGAGGAGGGCTTTGGAGGACGCAATTAGCCAGTATCGATTCACACCTGACTCTAGGCCGCGACTACCACGTTTGCCTACTCATAGACGCAATCTAGCGTTAATGGGAGCCCTGAATACTTTGCTGGCCCCGTATTTGCGGGCTAGCGAAGATTTAGTTGATACCCACTCGATTTTGTACTGTGGCGCTATTGCGGCGTGTCGTGTTGCTCATGTCAAGTTCCCGGACACCGACCGCGCATCACGTCCCGCCGGGTGTGCGCCCGCATGGCAAGTACGGATCGAGCGGCGTATCAACTCATTCCGGACTCTCATTGCTAAACTTATCTGCTTCAGTCGAGGGAATAACCGCCCTCGAGTCATGCGTTTCGTGACCCAGGCCTTTGCCGGAACCGGTGTCTTACCCCGAGACTACATGGCCTGTGTCACTGATCGCATTGACTACCTGAAGCAGAAGGTCTATGCGTGGGCGAGTCGTATTCGCCGCTATAGAGAGCGTGTGGATAGATACTGGCTTAATCGCCTCTTTCAAAGTGATCAAAGAAAGGTGTACCGGAAATGGGAAGGGACCGATCAGCGTGTGATCGACGGGCAACTGCCTGATGCCAGTACCATGAATGATTTCTGGCGTGGCGTCTGGTCGATGCCCGTCGAGCATACAGAGGGTGATTGGATTCGTGTTATCCAGCGGGAATGTGAGTCTATCGAATCCATGGGGTCTGTTAATATAGACCCCGTAGATGTTAGTTGTGCAATTCGTACGACCCAGAACTGGAAAAGTCCTGGTCCAGACGGATTGCACAACTTTTGGATAAAATGGATTCGATGCTCACACGACCGATTGGCGACACAATTTCAAGAAGCCCTCGAGCTTGGTTATGTTCCCCGTTTCATGACCACCGGTGTCACCTTTCTGCTCCACAAGTCCGGTAGTACCACGGACCCGAAAAACTATAGACCCATCACGTGCTTACCTACCATCTACAAGCTCCTTACATCCATTCTGACTACAAAAATTAACACGCACATAGTTGCGAACAATGTTTTGGCCCCCGCTCAGAATGGATGTAGGGTTGGGTCCCGTGGTACTAAGGAGCTCCTCCTCATAGACATGACCATTAGCCAACAAGTTCGGCGGAACAGGGGGGCTCTCTCTGTTGCCTGGATTGACTATAAAAAGGCCTATGATTCAGTGCCTCATTCATGGCTGGAAAGGATATTAGAATTGTATAAAATTGATACAACTCTGAAATCCTTTTTATCTGCATGTATGAGACAATGGACCACAGTACTTCGTCAACCAGGTGGTAGCGATACCCCCTCTGGCCCGCAGGACTTTATAAGGATTGAGCGAGGCATCTTCCAGGGTGATAGTCTGAGTCCATTGTGGTTCTGCCTAGCACTAAATCCTCTTAGCACTTTGCTGAAGGATTCAGGGCTAGGCTTTCGACTTCGTAGAGGAGGTGAGGTCATTAGTCATCTGCTGTACATGGACGATCTCAAGCTGTTTACTCCGAAACGCCAAGACTTGATGGAAATGCTAAAAATTACACAGATTTTTAGCAGTGCCATTAGGATGGATTTCGGTGTAGATAAGTGTGCGGTCTTGCATGTACAGCAGGGGAAAGTTGTAAATTCTCCGAATTTGCAGCTTTCTGAGACAATAACTTTCAGATCTCTCTCCGAAGTCGAGTCCTACAAGTACCTCGGTATGTCAGAGTCGTTGGGTATTTCGGTAGATGACATCAAGGAATCGGTAAAGGAACGCTTCTTTTACCGCCTGACAAAAGTACTTAAAAGCTTTTTGTCTGGTGGCAACAAGACGCGCGCCTTTAACGGTTGGGTGATGCCTCTACTGATATACTCCTTTGGCATCCTGAAGTGGACGCAGACTGAGCTGGACGCCCTGGATAGAAAAGTCCGTCAACTGCTCACTTTGCATCGCATGCTACACCCGCGCTCGTCAGTTATGAGACTGTACATTCCACGGAAATGGGGAGGTCGTGGCTTTTTAAATGCCAAGAGCCTTCACAACCGTGAAGTGTGCAGTCTCAGGGATTATTTCCGTAACCACGAGTGCGGAATGCATCGTGATGTCATGACAGTTGACAAAGGCTTCACACCGCTCTCCTTGGCGAACGATAACTGGCGCAAACCAACGGTGCTGAGCACTGATGACCGCAAGGCAGTATGGAAAGGCAAGGAGCTGCACGGGAGGTTCTTTCGGGCCCTTACTGGGCCTGATGTGGACTTACTCGCTTCGGTGAACTGGCTACGCTTCGGAGACCTCTTTGGAGAAACCGAGGGTTTTGCCTGTGCAATTGCAGACGAAGTAATGATGACGAACAACTATCGGAAATATATCCTGAAGGACGGTACGGTCGACATTTGTCGAGCATGCCGCCGTCCCGGAGAGTCACTCAGGCATATCATTTCCGGTTGTTCGCATCTTGCTAACGGCGAGTATTTACACAGGCACAACCAAGTAGCCAGGATCATCCACCAGCAACTTGCCCTTCAATATGGCCTTGTCGAGTCAGAGGTGCCGTACTACCAGTACGCACCGGCGCCAGTTCTCGAGAATGGTCGTGCATTGCTCTACTGGGACCGCTCTATCATCACGGACAGGACTATTGTTTGCAATAAGCCTGATATCGTGGTGGTCGACCGATCCCAGCGCCGGGCAGTGCTTGTCGACATCACCATCCCACATGACGAGAACCTCGTGAAGGCCGAGAAGGACAAAGTCAGCAAGTACCTTGACTTAGCTCACGAGGTAACCGCCATGTGGGATGTTGACTCGACGATCATTGTCCCGATAGTCGTTTCGGCGAACGGCCTAATAGCGAAGAGCCTCGACCAACACCTCAAGAGGCTCTCACTAGACGGTTGGATCAAGGGTCAGATACAGAAGGCAGTGATACTCGACACGACACGCATTGTCCGAAGGTTCCTTTCTCTGCAGTCCTAACCGCTGGTAGCTTAGGCCCTGCCCCGCTGCTGGCGGCATCCTAGTTTTAAGTTTTTTATAATATTTATTTTTTATATATGAATGTTGTAAAAAATTTAAAATTATGTTATTAAATAAATAACGTGAATAATAATAAAAATAATTTATTTCACAATATACAGTTACATGTTGTTATTCTTAACTTTATTACAATTGGTACAATAAATTGTATTGATTTATTGACAGTAAAATGACATGACAAGATTTTTTTCTTAGTGTGGGAACTACACTAAGAAAAAAGTCTTGTGTCGTGGGAGTCTGCTTCCTTCAATAATACACTGAGATTGAGGTATGCTTATTAAATGATATGGCTGTATAAAATTTCGTATGTTTGAGTAAATATTATATTATTGTGTATGTGGGTATGTGACAGGATGTGTGTGTGTGTGTGTTTGTCTGTATGCATGAAGTGCAATATATAGTGTAAAGCTAACTTGTTTATTTCGATTTTAGCTTGCCTAGTCGTGTGTGTCGTTCTCAGATTAGTGATGACTTTACTAGTTTTGTTATATACATATGAGCCAAGAAAACTCTGATGACGGTGTGCCAGTTTTGTGTTGAATTTCTGTCTCATAAACACCAAATCTTTTCTACGTTTTTATCTTAATATAATCTTATGGTATATCAATATACGTGTACCGATTTCAAAATCATATTTTTGTATAAAACATATATACCTTAAGTTATTCTATGGTATTATTAACAAACCATTTTTTTTAATAGATTCCCTAGAGATCCATATCTCAAACAAAAATGGATTGAGCTAACAAGAAGAGAACATTGGTTTCCAGCATACTACAACAGGGTTTGCTCCCATCACTTTTCAGGCGATTGTTTTCATTTATTGAAAAGTGGCCAACGTTAAATTGATACTACGATTGCTACAAAACACTTGGAACTTTTAGTCCCGCTCGATGTCTTGTGCGTGCTGAACAAAAATCACATTTACAAATTATTATTAGAGTACAAAATGTTTTGTGCCGGACGGGAATCGAACCCTCGTCCTCTGATTTCGCGCCGGATGCCTTATCTATTCGGCCACCGGAACCTTACTCTTACGAGTCGAAAATTTGTACTTCAATTATAAGAAATTTACTCCAATAGTCATTTGTTCGGGAGATATATAAATTACTAAATTACAAATGTACGAGAGGAAAAATTTAAGTCATGTGCGGGATTAAATTTTTTCTCCCGTATATTTGAATTACCGCAGAGCATGCGTTATTGCAAACATAAAAATATTAAAAGAGATATTTAAATGTTTATCATTTTAGTGAGGATATTTCAGAATAAAGCAGAATTGTGGAATCACACAACCAAATCGTTATTCTATATTTTATTATAACAAATCAGCTATACTCATACAAAATACCGCGCGAGGTATCTGCTGGGTATTATTGCCAACGCAAGTGGGATAAATATCACTTTTATCTAAATAGGCCGTCACGGAGGAATAAATTATACGATCAGCTTATATATATTATGTTGTACGACGTATTGATATCGATTATATTTGCATAAGAATCATGTCCCATCACTATGGAACTCGGGTGTTTACTGCATGGAGGTGGCTTAGCCAATTAGAGCGCGCTTAGGTTAAACAGAGTTTGGCATCAATTCATCTCGAACAAACCAAATCTTATTGCATCTCTTAGTGTTATTTTCTCGATGTGCCTGACCAATATTTGCTCAAAGGATTGCTGGAACGAACCCCAGTCCCGATAGTGTTGCCAGACAGTTCTGTTAGGGACGGCTTTCCGTCCTATTCAAAGTGGTACCAGCCATTAACCGCCCCTTCGTTGAAGCTGTCATTTTTAGGGCATCGGTACCAACACATATAAAAGTTTACAAAATTGAATTACATCAAGGAAATACAAATATTTCCTTCACTTATATCTGAACGCGTTTTTACGGGCGGCGATATAATTATAACTCCGTATCAACACTCCTTTGCAAAAAAGAACGGGCACCTTACAATCGTTGGCCTTTCTGTGGAAAAAAATTATATATATATGATATGCCATTAGCTTCGATGACTAGTAATTTCTTATTGTCAATGAGAATAAAATTTTTATAACTTAAATCCTGGAAACGGTGTATTAGTCAATGTAAACAGCGAACCGTGTTAAAATGGACATATTTATGGGTATAATGAATTTATCGTATATATTTATCATAATATATTCAAAAAATTATGAGTATATTAACCATTAATACCTTTATTGCTAAAAACCTTTGCAGCAATTTCGGCATATAATCGTCTTAGCATGATTTCCACCACGCTTTTGATCCTCTGGATTGATATCCCATTTAGCCGAGATCACAATTTAAGCGCCCCGGTGTTTTGTGGAGGTGGTGGGACAGATCGTACTCACCTTTTTAGGAGGCCCTAGACGTGCTCAATGTAACAGACCAGCGAATAGGCCAGCGTGGAGTCACGACCAAGTTAAGGCCAACCCAAACGACAAATACCGCATATGACTCCGTGATGACCTAATAAAACATCAATAATATCCATAGAAAAGCCAATTACTCTAAGGTGCCCGTTTTTTCTATTAGGTGTGTATTTCTAAAAATAATGTAGTAAAAGTAGGTAGCGATAATGTATTTGAGAAAGATGAAATTAAATATTTTATAGAAACATATAAAAAGAATTATTAAAATCAGTCAATGGGTATTAAGATTAAAAACATAAAAAAATGCGAGTTAAATTAATAACATCCTTTTTGAAAGTGGGTAAGAACCGTCCAACCTACCGTAGGTTGTCTGAAAACTTATAAGGAAATCTTATGCCAGAGCTGGCAATACTGTACCTGGTATACCACAATCCACATGGTTTCGTGGTTTTATTTTGGTTGTTTGGGTATTGCTTTTTGAGTATGTAGGCTCTCTTTTATACTAAGATTTTCAAGAGAAGTGGCTATTTAAGACAAATTCGCTCAAATAATATATTGGAAAGTTTTGCAACCCATTGAATAATTCTGTTCAACATGGGTAAAGTGAAGAAGTTAAAACCTTCGCAAGTTGGCAAAAATGTCGCACTTGCTGATCAAATAGAGGCAGCGACTACCGTGAAATCAAAGAACAGAATTAAAGGGAGAAGCAGACACGACGACGATGACGAAGTAAGTTATTTAAACAAATTTTGAATTCATTTAATGTATTTTCGGTTGGTGTGTATGGGACAGAACACTGGGGAAAAAAGACAATAATATTGCTCATTTGGAGTAACTCTTTAAAAGTAGCTTAAACGTGTCTAATAAATTAAATAAGAAAGTACCTACCTACTTTTTTAAAAGTACAAGTAAATGTAACATAATAAGGTACTTTTAGTTTGTTAATGCAGACCTCTCCAAGAAAATTCTGAAAGCTGCTAGAAGACAACAGGCTGAACTGGATGGTGATGGACCATCTCCGGCCAAGCATGTCACTCTCCCTCCATCTTTGAGAAGTACAACAATTTTATTACTTTATATAAAATCCTTAATCTTAAAAATAATGTATTGTATATAGTAAATACTTTATCTTAACTTAATAATATAATTTTTAATTTCCTATTAGATGATGGCTCTGAAGCTGCCTCAGATTCTGATAATGATGATTTGGAACCTGATACATTCTATGATAATATTGAGATAAATGAAGAAGATGAGGAAGCCCTCAAAATGTTCATGATCTCCAGGCCAGAAAGAACCAGAACTCTTGCTGATATCATTAAAGAGAAAATTACAGAAAAAAACACAGAACTCCAAACACAATTTTCCGATATTGAAACATTAAAACTACAGAATATTGATCCTAGGTTCGTTTTTCTATTATATATTTTTACTAGGGAACTGTTATTTTAACCGCTACATATCATGCAGAGCTGATATTGTCTATTTAGGAATGAAATTCTATGACACACATGGATTAAGTATAATATGATATTATTTCTTTTTGTATTCTCCTACTTGGCATCTGTTTAGTAACAATAGTCCAATGTGCTGTCTGAAAATGTCTGAATTAATGACATTAGTCTTAAAAGATTTGTCCAGTGAGTCATCTTTCAGTCTTTTTCTGTGTTCTTTAGGTGGTTCGAACTGCTGTCTTGTGATTATATTTAAAGTAAAAAATATGTTATAGGATTAAAACGATGTATGAAGGAGTAAGAGATGTCCTTCAGAAATACCGTTCGGGAAAACTACCAAAGGCATTCAAAATGATACCTCATTTGCAAAACTGGGAACAAATTTTGTATGTAACAGAACCTACAACATGGTCTGCAGCAGCTATGTACCAGGTAAATTGTATTGATAATAAATAAATATTGTCGCTTTTATTTGTATGCATAAAATTTAATTTTTAGGACGAAGGATTGATTCCAGTTTCCTAATTGGAATCCACATACACATTTTTTGTTTCTCAATGAATTGCATAACAGAACATGTATAAATAAATTTCCAGGCTACAAGGATATTTGCATCAAATCTTAAAGAAAAGATGGCTCAACGTTTCTATAACTTGGTGTTGCTGCCACGTGTCAGGGATGACTTAGCTGAATACAAAAGGTTAAATTTCCATTTGTACCAAGCCCTACGTAAATCTTTGTTCAAGCCAGGAGCTTTCATGAAGGGTATTTTGCTTCCCCTTCTAGAGGTAAGATAAATCATAATTATTTCCTGTTTCAAAAAAAACTTGCACACTTTTATGTGCATATCTTTGTCATAAACAACCTTTATTAGTCTGCTTGCAGTTCATCGGCTGCTGGAACACAGAATAGTTACATGCTTGGAAACAGATTTTCTACTTGAGGGTGGTAGCTAACCAGTGAAGGTATATTGGATACTTGAAACAACCATTTTTAACAAATACAGAACACGTAAAAAAATTGTTTTCTATGTCTATACTAGACAACATGTAAAAAATACTCTGCTCCATACTAGTCCATACCTTATCAGAAAACATAATATCATCGACCTCATGATATAGATGTGGGCACGCAATTATAAGTAGTGTGTACTTTCAGACCACATTTGTTATTTAAAATATTCACAAAACATAAAACCAACATTTTTTAATTATTTGCCCCTTATTATAAAAATTTTGTGCTTTAGTAATTTCCAAATGTATTTATTTCCAGTCTGGAGATTGCACTTTACGTGAAGCTATTATTGTTGGTTCTGTATTGGCTCGGAACTCTGTACCTGTTCTACATTCAAGTGCTGCACTGTTGAAGATTGCTGAAATGGACTATACTGGTGCTAATTCCATATTCTTGCGGATACTCTTTGACAAAAAATATGCATTGCCCTATAGAGTAGTGGATTCTGTTGTTTTTCACTTTCTCAGGTACTTATTTTTATAAATGTTATGAACACCTTAGTCTGGTATCAGCTTAACTATATTCTTTGGTTATTTTTTTAAGATTTCAGAGTGAATCCCGCAACTTGCCAGTACTGTGGCATCAGGCATTGTTAACTTTTGTGCAGCGCTACAAGGCCGACATTTCTACTGAGCAAAGAGATGCTCTCCTTGAGCTGCTAAGAAAGCAATCACATCCTACCATTACTCCAGACGTAAGTTGTATTTATTTTTATGCTTCTAATTCTTCAGATCTACTGCAGTTAGACAATCTGATTTATATATAAATTAGAAAAGTGGCAGATGTGCTAACCTTCGACAACCATCTCACCAACTTTATGTAAGCTATGATGTGTTCAGGCTAAGCCTAGCATGGAAACTGGCTCTTAAGACAGCTGCTGGTTGAAAAACACATTTGTGCTAAGAGACAGATTTTCTAATTGAGCAGCCAGGCATAATTCTCACAATATTCTTTATTGATGAAATTAATTCATTTATTTCTGAAGATTTAAAGTATATTTTCAATACATTTCATGTTAATATGTCTACTCTATTTGCTTTGAAAGAGTTTTAAGAGGAAAACTAAATATTTTTAATTATTTAGATACATATGTGGTCATATGTATCAATATAATAAAGTAGAACCTAATTATGCCGATGAATGGTTTTCAGGTTAATGTATTGTACTAGCCAGATTGTCCACTGCTGAACACAGCCTCCCTCATGAAGGGGGGGTTTGCTATAATTCCCACACTTGGCAGGCATTTTGGGGATCACAGTGTAATATATCAGTCCTCAGAAGGCGCAGCTGCCCACCTTTCAGTAATTTAGCTATATTCGCCTCTTAGTACACGCACTGGTAGCAATGGGGAGGTGATATTCAGGCCCACCACCCCACATTATATCTGGATAATGGATATAAAACCACTTATAAATAAGCATAGTAAAATCTTTAAAATCCAATGCTCATGTCTTACAATATAAGACAATATTAGTATAGATATTATGTATTATGTACATCTATATATATATGTATAAAGTTATAGTTAGTGGATAGTTTTTACCTGACTGCGAAAAAGAGATTAATAGTTTAGCAACATAACCGACAAACGCGCGGCCGAAAAGTTACTAAAATAAGCTTGTACCTCCTAAATAAGTAACAGTAAACATATTAATACTGCAACTATCCCAGAATTGCAACAATGAAGAGTGACTTCTTAAAAACTGACAACTTACACTGCAATCCCTAATTGCCTACCAAGTGTGGGGATTATGGCAATCCCGCTTCTGTTGGGGGGGGGGGGGGGCTTTTGTTCAAATGTGAATATTCTAACTGTTGCTGTAAAACATATTAATTATATAGTCACATGGTGACTAGCAGCAAGTAATAAATTACTGAGAATTGACTCTCATTTCTGTAATGTGATATGTTAGGAAGGTATTTTAATAATATGCATTGAAACAAGATCAAGTGTTAAAAATCAGAAAATGTAGGTCTACTGTAATATTTTTTCTTATAAAATCCAATAGTGAATAACATAAGAACTAAATAACATAACCCATAAATGTATATAAATTAAAAGTTGTGTTATATTTTGAATTAACTTAATAACCATGTTTGTTGTCTACTATGTAGCTTAATTTTATATGACAGCTATAAATTAATTAGAGTTTATAATCACATTTTTGATGCTTTAGGCCTAGTTTCACCATACTCTGTTATTTATTTGACGCCTTGTTAATCCATTTAACGGACTGTTAACTGAACCGAGTGTCCCACCAACTGTTAATGGGTGATTAATTCAGTTAACTTCATAGAACGTAGATTGATTTAACAGCTCTGTTATTTTTAAAGACCCATTAGCTAATGCCTGATTTATCGTAAACAAACATGGTATGGTGAAATTAGGCAGCGGCGCGCTGGTAAACGTACCCGGCGCGGCGCGGCGTAGCCGGCGTGTTATTGATTTTTTTACCTATATGGTGGAATAGAAAAATTAAATCTGCTGTATATGTACTAAAAGGGTAAATGTTTATTTTCTTGCATACAAGTAAGTTCCTACTCAAATTAATTAGTCAAAATATTGAAGAAACAGGATCTTACCACCAACCGATACACAAACTTCCACAAAAGCCCAAAATCGACTGGCCTAAGTTTATGAAAACCGCATGAGATACCTCAACTTCAAGGCATGTCACAACCCCATCAGAAGTGGACAATCTTGCAGAAGAGATCACGCAGAAGGCACTTCATACCTCCACAATTAAAGAAAACCCCTAAGGAGAATCGAGATTGCCCATCCTCCCCCGCTGTATAAGAGAGCTCATAAAAGAAAAACGCCTGCTCATAAAAACCTGGCAACATTAATGAGACCCCATCCACAGAACTGGGCCTCACTCCACAAACTCTGCAGGCAACTTAGGAAACACTCAGAACCAATTCGTTGTCTTTTCCACGAAAATTGCAATTTGAGATACAGAGCAGAGGACATGGCAGAAATATTTGCCCAATCCCTTGAGAACTTATTCAAGCCCGATCCCACAGTGAACAGAGAACACTCAGACTCTGTGAAACTGTTCCTCGATGAATACTTCAGTGTCCCATAAAACACAGAAGAAGATATTGGACAGTGATCCGTCACCTGTCCTCTAAAACCACGGCAGCTATCACGCGCCTGTTTAACGGGATCCTGCGCACGGAGCACTTACCCTCTCAATGAAAAATGAGCCACGTGGATATGTTCCCGAAACCCGGCAAAGACGTTTGGAGACCCGAGAATTACAGGCCTATCACTCTACTTACATGCATTTCGAAAGTCTTTGAACGCCTCTTCTTAAGTCGGATAGCCCCTCACATGAAGTCCCGACCGGAGCAGTTCGGATTCCGGTCGGAGCACTCCCCCACACCTCAGCTATCCAGGGTAATGCACCTCACGGCAGAAAACTCTAAATTGATTTTCGACGTCGGCGCGAATTTGTTCATGACCCGGCGGCGGCGGCGGCGCGCCGAGGTAATTCGGCGGCGACACGCCGGCGTGGCGCGGATCTCTATTCGGTGGTAACACGAATTGTTCATTTATCTCTTTCTAACAACAGCTATGACGCATAATATTTGAACGTTCTTTCCTTGTCATTACAAACTGCATATACATGGGCGTAGGTATGTATATAGGTAAATTCTAGTAAGCTTTTAGAGCAGTGGTGTTCGGATATAACTAATCTATATAAGTATTTCAAATCTCTGCCTAACTATACTTACCTTTGCTTTGCTAAAACCTTTGCTTCTTAAAGCTTTGTTTTAGGACACTTGTTAGGGAATGGGCCCCTTTTGATCCCCGTAGTCCCAAACTGTACCACGATGTCGTGGCATATTCGACTGGGCTCCTGGAATGTAACAGGAAGACACCAGGCGATATATATGCCCTTAGGCACGTGGGAAAAATGGGCGGGAAGGACCTACTTTCAGAGGACCCGCTCGTCGCACCGTCACAAGAAGCCTATCACTAAACACACCCTACAAATGATTAATTGATCAATTAACAAACGCTATGGATTTTTTGTAAGGGATACGCTCCTTTGTCCTCGATGTTGTCCGCCCGCCAACAGCTTGCTCATCCTTCCACCAAAAGGAACGCACGGCGTCCAAAATAACGGTCACTCACACAAATAAACCACATGTTTATATTCACTAATATCTATAGCAATCCTTGCTAGCACATCCGATCGCCGCGACCGGAAACCTGTCTAACTCCGTTTGTTTGGAATAAACGTACGTCCGCGTACGAGAAAACCTTAGAGCGCACTGACTGCCCTTCAAAATCAGAGGTGAACGCAATTATAGACTTTATAAAGTTAAAAAAAACAATTTCTTTATTTTTTTTTTAAATTTTATTTGAAAAAGAAGATCAATTTATTTAACTGTCGGCGTCGGTATCAGAAAGGGCGTCGGCGTTGGTGTCAGTAAAAAAATAAGTGTCAGTGTCGGAATAGGCGTCGAACTCGGTGTCAGTGTCGGAAAAGGTGTCGGTATTAAAATTGGTGACAGCATCGGCGTCGGTGTCCGAATAGGTGTCAGTTTCGGCGTCGCATCGGCGTCGGCGTCGGCGTCGGTGTCATTGTTGGAATAGGTGTCGGCGTCGGTGTCATTGTTGGAATAGGCGTCGGCGTCGGAATAAGTGTCAGTTTCGGCATCGCATCGGCGTCGGTGTCATTGTTGGAATAGGCGTCGGAGTCGGAATTGGTGTCAGTTTCAGCGTCGCATCGGCGTCGGCGTCGGTGTCGGAATAGGTGTCAGTTTCGGCGTCGCATCGGCGTCGGCGTCGGCGTCGGTGTCATTGTTGGAATAGGTGTCGGCGTCTGCGTCGGTGTCATTGTTGGAATAGGCGTCGGTGTCGGAATAGGTGTCAGTTTCGGCGTCGCATCGGCGTCGGCATCGGCGTCGGTGTCATTGTTGGAATAGGCGCCGGTGTCGGAATTGGTGTCAGTTTCGGCGTCGCATCAGCGTCGGCGTCGGCGTCGGTGTCATTGTTGGAATAGGCGTCGGTGTCGTAATAGGTGTCAGTTTCGGCGTCGCATCGGCGTCGGCGTCGGCGTCGATGTCATTGTTGGAATAGGTGTCTGCGTCGGCGTCGGTGTCATTGTTGGAATAGGCGTCGGTGTCGGAATTGGTGTCAGTTTCGGCGTCGCATCGGCGTCGGCGTCGGCGTCGGTGTCATTGTTGGAATAGGCGTCGGTGTCGGAATAGGTGTCAGATTCGGCGTCGCATCGGCGTCGGTGTCGGAATAGGTGTCAGTTAGGGCGTTGCATCGGCGTCGACGTCGGCGTCGGTGTCATTGTTGGAATAGGTGTCGGCGTCGGGGTCGGTGTCATTGTTGGAATAGGTGTCGGCGTCGGCGTCGTCGTCATTGTTGGAATAGGTGTCGGCGTAGGCGTCGGTGTCATTGTTGGCATAGGTGTCGGCGTCGGCGTCGGTGTCATTGTTGGAATAGCTGTCGGCGTCGGCGTCGGTGTCATTGTTAGAATAGGCGTCGGTGTCGGAATAGGTGTCAGTTTCGGCGTCGCATCGGCGTCGGCGTCGGTGTCATTGTTGGAATAGGTGTCGGCGTCTGCGTCGGTGTCATTGTTGGAATAGGCGTCGGTGTCGGAATAGGTGTCAGTATCGGCATCGCATCGGCGTCGGCGTCGGTGTCATTGTTGGAATAGGTGTCGGCGTCGGCGTCGGTGTCATTGTTGGAATAGGTGACGGCGTCGGCATCGGTGTCATTGTTGGAATAGGCGTCGGTGTCGGAATAGGTGTCAGTTTCGGCGTCGCATCGGTGTCGACGTCGGCGTCGGTGTCATTGTTGGAATAGGTGTCTGCGTCGGCGTCGGTGTCGTTGTTGGAATAGGCGTCGTTGTCGGAATAGGTGTCAGTTTCGGCGTCGCATCGGCGTCGGCGTCGGCGTCGGTGTCATTGTTGGAATAGGTGTCGGCGTCGGCGTCGGTGTCATTGTTGGAATAGGTGTATGCGTCGGCGTCGGTGTCGTTGTTGGAATAGGCGTCGGTGTCGGAATAGGTGTCAGTTTCGGCGTCGCATCGGCGTCGGCGGCGGCGTCGGTGTCATTGTTGGAATAGGTGTCTGCGTCGGCGTCGGTGTCGTTGTTGGAATAGGCGTCGGTGTCGGAATAGGTGTCAGTTTCGGCGTCGCATCGGCGACGGCGTCGGCGTCGTTATCATTGTTACAATAGGCGTCGGTGTCGGAATAGGTGTCAGTTTCGGCGTCGCATCGGCGTCGGCGGCGGCGTCGGTGTCATTGTTGGAATAGGTGTCTGCGTCGGCGTCGGTGTCATTGTTGGAATAGGCGTCGGTGTCGGAATAGGTGTCAGTTTCGGCGTCGCATCGGCGTCGACGTCGGCGTCGGTGTCATTGTTGGAATAGGTGTCTGCGTCGGCGTCGGTGTCGTTGTTGGAATAGGCGTCGGTGTCGGAATAGGTGTCAGTTTCGGGGTCGCATCGGCGTCGGTGTCATTGTTGGAATAGGTGTCGGCGTCGGCGTCGGTGTCATTGTTGGAATAGGTGTCGGAGTAGGCGTCGGTGTCTTTGTTGGCATAGGTGTCGGCGTCGGTGTCATTGTTGGAATAGGCGTCGGTGTCGTAATAGGTGTCAGTTTCGGCGTCGCATCGGCGTCGGCGTCGGCGTCGATGTCATTGTTGGAATAGGTGTCTGCGTCGGCGTCGGTGTCATTGTTGGAATAGGCGTCGGTGTCGGAATTGGTGTCAGTTTCGGCGTCGCATCGGCGTCGGCGTCGGCGTCGGTGTCATTGTTGGAATAGGTGTCGGTGTCGGAATAGGTGTCAGTTTCGGCGTCGCATCGGCGTCGGTGTCGGAATAGGTGTCAGTTAGGGCGTTGCATCGGCGTCGGTGTCATTGTTGGAATAGGTGTCTGCGTCGGCGTCGGTGTCGTTGTTGGAATAGGCGTCGTTGTCGGAATAGGTGTCAGTTTCGGCGTCGCATCGGCGTCGGCGTCGGCGTCGGTGTCATTGTTGGAATAGGTGTCGGCGTCGGCGTCGGTGTCATTGTTGGAATAGGTGTCGGCGTAGGCGTCGGTGTCATTGTTGGCATAGGTGTCGGCGTCGGCGTCGGTGTCGTTGTTGGAATAGGCGTCGGTGTCGGAATAGGTGTCAGTTTCGGCGTCGCATCGGCTTGGCGGCGGCGTCGGTGTCATTGTTGGAATAGGTGTCTGCGTCGGCGTCGGTGTCATTGTTGGAATAGGCGTCGGTGTCGGAATAGGTGTCAGTTTCGGCGTCACATCGGCGTCGACGTCGGCGTCGGTGTCATTGTTGGAATAGGTGTATGCGTCGGCGTCGGTGTCGTTGTTGGAATAGGCGTCGGTGTCGGAATAGGTGTCAGTTTCGGCGTCGCATCGGCGTCGGCGGCGGCGTCGGTGTCATTGTTGGAATAGGTGTCTGCGTCGGCGTCGGTGTCGTTGTTGGAATAGGCGTCGGTGTCGGAATAGGTGTCAGTTTCGGCGTCGCATCGGCGACGGCGTCGGCGTCGTTGTCATTGTTACAATAGGCGTCGGTGTCGGAATAGGTGTCAGTTTCGGCGTCGCACGGCGTCGGCGGCGGCGTCGGTGTCATTGTTGGAATAGGTGTCTGCGTCGGCGTCGGTGTCATTGTTGGAATAGGCGTCGGTGTCGGAATAGGTGTCAGTTTCGGCGTCGCATCGGCGTCGACGGCGGCGTCGGTGTCATTGTTGGAATAGGTGTCTGCGTCGGCGTCGGTGTCGTTGTTGGAATAGGCGTCGGTGTCGGAATAGGTGTCAGTTTCGGCGTCGCATCGGCGTCGGCGTCGGCGTCGGTGTCATTGTTGGAATAGGTGTCGGCGTCGGCGTCGGTGTCATTGTTGGAATAGGTGTCGGAGTAGGCGTCGGTGTCTTTGTTGGCATAGGTGTCGGCGTCGGCATCGGTGTCATTGTTGGAATAGGCGTCGGTGTCGGAATAGGTGTCAGTTTCGGCGTCGCATCGGCGTCGGCGTCGGTGTCATTGTTGGAATAGGTGTCGGCGTCGGAATAGGTGTCAGTTTCGGCGTCGCATCTGCGTCGGCGGCGGCGTCGGTGTCATTGTTGGAATAGGTGTCTGCGTCGGCGTCGGTGTCGGAATAGGTGTCAGTTTCGGCGTCGCATCGGCGTCGCATCGGCGTCGGCGCGTTAAGCGGCAGGGGGCGCCCCTTTTTGATACAATTAATATTATTCAAATTATAACTAACGAACAATCGTCGCTCGTGGCGCGTCTCATCGTACTCCCGCTGCGGATTGGGATTAAAACAAAACACACTTTTTGTGTTCTTTTACAATAATGTAAATGTTTTAACTTTTTACTACATGTTAAAGTCAGGTGTTCGTAAGTAGGTAAGTACGTACGTAATGTGTGTAAGTGTATTTTCCAGAGTACCTATCTAGGTACAGTTTTCTCTCGGATTCGGAAGCTTTTCGAATGGTATTGTACCTTGTATTTGTATGAATGTTATTTAGAATACGAATGAAAACGTTTCCTTGCAAATATGAATTAAGTACCTTCTAGGTATGCAGATCATCACATTATGTGCACCTTCAAAGGTCGACACCCTTTGTTTACCGACCTCTAAAAGAGGTGGTAGTTTTCAATAGAACGCGTACCTAACTATCTAAGATTTTTTTACCTGTAGATGATTTGTATGCCTTCCATATTTACTAGACGAATTCAGGGTAATTACCTGAGTACCAGTAGTACTACCAGTCTTGCACTTCCGAGCATCCGGTGAATACCTACATCGCCGCTAATCGTGTTTTTTAGGAATAATCTGTGGACAATATGCCTTCCTTGTGTCTTAGACTCGGCACCAATTATACAGGCACTGTGAGAGATAAGAAAACTGTTTAATTTCACGCGTAATTATAGCTTTTATTGTTAAAACAGAAAATATCGTCATTTATCTTAGAACGAATCCGAAAATGGATGAGCGAGATATGTGTATCGTTTGGTGTGAGAGAGTGAAAGAGATCGCAGCATGATCGGAACGTCTCGTGGTGGTTCGGTGGTAGAGGTCCGCGCCGCGGTCATGAAAGTCGGCAGCGGCGCGCTGGTAAACGTACCCGGCGCGGCGTGGCGTAGCTAGCGTGTTATTGATTTTTTTACCTATATGGTGGAATAGAAAAATTAAATCTGCTGTATATGTACTAAAAGGGTAAATGTTTATTTTCTTGCATACAAGTAAGTTCCTACTCAAATTAATTAGTCAAAATATTGAAGAAACAGGATCTTGCCACCAACCGATACAAAACTTCCACAAAAGCCCAAAATCGACTGGCCTAAGTTTATGAAAACCGCATGAGATACCTCAACTTCAAGGCATGTCACAACCCCATCAAAAGTGAGAACAATCTTGCAGAAGAGATCACTCAATGCACGCAGAAGGCACTTCATACCTCCACAATTAAAGAAAACCCCTAAGGAGAATCGAGATTGCCCATCCTCCCCCGCTGTATAAGAGAGCTCATAAAAGAAAAACGCCTGCTCAGAAAAACCTGGCAACATTAATGAGACCCCATCCACAGAACTGGGCCTCACTCCACAAACTCTGCAGGCAACTTAGGAAACACTCGGAACCAATTCGTTGTCTTTTCCACGAAAATTGCAATTTGAGATACAGAGCAGAGGACATGGCAGAAATATTTGCCCAATCCCTTGAGAACTTATTCAAGCCCAATCCCACAGTGAACAGAGAACACTCAGACTCTGTGGAACTGTTCCTCGATGAATACTTCAGTGTCCCATAAAACACAGAAGAAGATATTGGACAGTGATCCGTCACCTGTCCTCTAAAACCACGGCAGCTATCACGCGCCTCTTTAACGGGATCCTGCCCACGGAGCACTTACCCTCTCAATGAAAAATGAGCCACGTGGATATGTTCCCGAAACCCGGCAAAGACGTTTGGAGACCCGAGAATGACAGGCCTATCACTCTACTTACATGCATTTCGAAAGTCTTTGAACGCCTCTTCTTAAGTCGGATAGCCCCTCACATGAAGTCCCGACCGGAGCAGTTCGGATTCCGGTCGGAGCACTCCCCCACACCTCAGCTATCCAGGGTAATGCACCTCACGGCAGAAACCTCTAAATTGATTTTCGACGTTGGCGCGAATTTGTTCATGACCCGGCGGCGGCGGCGGCACGCCGGCGTGGCGCGGATCTCTAGTGTAGATTCAGCATTCCAATTTTTTGAAATAGTTGTGTACATTTACTTTAACTCTTGTTCTAAAAAGGTGTTTGATTGTGAAATATAAGAGCACAGTATCAATAATGTTTCTTGTTTATTTAGATACGGAGAGAGTTACAGGCGGCCACCTGCAGGGATATTGAAGTGAATGAAGCAACATCTAGCATCATGGCAGTTGAATAAACCTAGTTAGGTGTACAAGAGCTTATCATATTTGATTAAATTAACCTATCAAAATATAATAAACAAGCAATTTTGTTATGTTGTGTTAATCGGAATTAAAGTAGCTAATTTATAGTATATTATTACTTTGTATTATTTAGTTGTTTCCTAAATATGTGATACATAAAACATAGTGGTAGCCTTCCAAGTGTTCTTAATAAAAATCCTTGCTACTACATAACAGCTAAAATGTTCACTGGTACTTAAGGACAGTTGCCAGAACACTGTATGCTTGGTGAAATACATTTGTTAATTTATGGTAGTAGATGTTCAGTCGAGCATAGTAAGATGCCTCTAACTAAATAATAACTAAAATGTAACCAGGCACTAAAGCACAGTTGCCGGAATACTTGGCGACATATTTGTTACTTGATGGTAGTGATATCCAGGTGAACATAACAAAATGTTAGACTAACATGCAATACCTAGAATTACCCCTCCTAATTAAATCCTTAAGACTCCTATGGAATAACTAAAATGTAACCAGGCACTAAAGCACAGTTGCCGGAATACTTGGCGACATATTTGTTACTTGATGGTGGTAGCTATCCAGGAGAACATAACAAAATGCTAGACTAACATGCAATACCTAGAATTACCCCTCCTAATTAAATCCTTAAGACTCCTATGGAAACTTGTTAGTACCTTTTTCACAATCTTTTTGGTAGTATTTTTAACTGTACCAAACATCATATTTTATAGTCATAATATTTGAAGAAAAAACACTGCCTTGTTAGTTAATATTAATATCTTTTTTACTTGTTTTGCTACCTGTACTGTATGTAACACAAGAACATGAACTGGCTTATACCAGAGTTCTAGAGAAAAGTTCCTTACAATGTATACCTGTCTTGGTTTGTTTGTTATACTGCGGTGTAACATACTAGTATTACAATCTATATACCATGGACATTAATATATCAACAATACTGGGGGGTGGTGTGGAATCGATAACTGAATATGTTTTTTCAAATTTATTTATTTCTTTGTTACAAAAAATGTTGGCCTTAATTATCTTAAAAACTATTCTAAAACTAATACAAAGTTTGCAAATTAAAAATTTCAGCAAGATAACAAATTATAAGACAACAATTTATAACTCTAGCTCTCACGGTAGGATTCCCTGTTTGTGAGAGCTAGTTCATTCCATTAGGGTATAACTTTACACAACAATTATGGCAAGTTTTTTTTTTTAAATTAAATTTGTGTGTATATTTGTGAGTTTCAGCGCGCGCGTGCGCATGTTTGTGAGTGTGTGTGTGTGTGTGAGGGTGTGTGTGAATGTTTATATGTTAATATGTAGCAAATTTTCGGTACCTTTAAGTCCTATTATAAGTAGGTAATCTGTGATTTTTCGTGTACATAGTTTCCTATTATCTTGTATTAAATTAAGTGTTTTGTTCAATTGCTTATATATATAGTGTCCTAGATAGTTATAGCATCGTTTTCCTATTGTTTTCTTTGTTATTGTTGTTTGCCAAGAGCATTTGCGCCTGGAATAAATTTTGTTTTGATCTCTTCTGATGAGGGCTGTTTTGTGGAATCTTAATGCACTTGCCAATACAAAGAGTTGTCTTACTCTAAGTTCCTTTGTGTCAGCGTATAGTGCATCGGTGGAGTATCTGTATGGCTTCTTATATGCAACTTTGAGTATGGCACGTTGCACCCGCTCTACTTTCATCAAGTGAGTAATACAGGCCGCTCCCCAAGATGTAATGCAATATGTAAGGACAGATCGGCAGAGTGCCGTGTAAACAACTCTGATAGTATCAGCATCAGCCACCGATCTCAGTCTTTTAAATATTATTTTCCACTCATGTTTAATTTTCACATACACAAAATACTTACTATTTTTTTTTTTCTGCCTGATTAGTTAACCTTTGACCACTATCTCACCTGATGGTAAGTGATGATGTGGTCGAGGATGTTGTTCAGGCTAACCTAGAGTTACTGGCTCTCAAGGACAGCTGCCGGAACACACCGTGAGGTGCTTGGCGACAGATTTTTAACCTGAGGATGGTAGCTAGCCAGGCGGGCATTTGCAAAGTGCCCTACCACCATGCTGTAACGACTGCCATCCTAAGACAACAACCGGGACCGACGGCTTAACGTGCCCTCCGAAACACGGAAGCGCTCAGTAGTAATGTCAGCAGCGGTCACCCATCCAAGTCATGACCGCGGCGGACGTTGCTTAACTTTGCTGATCGATTCAGAATGGCTAAGCAAACTTGGCTACGAGCGCTTCAAACCCCTCCTAATACTATTATCTAGCTAGTGGCGCTGTGTCTGAGCATGATAGTGACAACCACGGTTTACTCCATTCACACACGTACAAACACCACGGGAAGTCAATGACCAGCTAAAGTAGGCTCAACAAAACAGCTGTTGCTAGGTATGTAGGACAGGACAGGTAGGCTTTTTTGAAATATGATACCTGTACTGAAATTATGAGTTGTATTAAAAAATGGCTTATCAATACTAGACCAACTTTTTACCTAAATACCTAACATTTAAAACAAATCCTGTTTTGATATTTGCAGTACTTGATAAGATATATGGCTATAATTTATTCTTCTCATAATTTTGTAATGAATGATAATCATTTGAGTATTTAATTTCCAAAAAAAAATTAAAAGCTAATGTACATAAATTAGATATCTTAAATTAAGTATCCAGTTATCTATATCCACACTGCAAATGTTACAATGGAGAGAGAACAAGGCCAAGTAGAGGGCTTTCAAATTGAACATGATCAAATTTGCTATTGCAAGTTCAATTTGAAAAATGATATTTCATTGAAAGTATGTTTTAATTATTGTAGCCGTAACAACCGGATCATCCACTGCTGAACACACCCTCCCCTATTGAGGGGGTATTTGCCATAATCCCCAAGTTAGGCAAGCGGCTTGGGGATCGCAGTGTAAGTTGGCAGTTCTTTAGAAGGTGCTGCTGCCCATCTTCTAGTATTTTTACCTTAGTCGCATCTTACAACACCCACGGGATGATAGGGGAGGTGCAATTCTAACCCGGCACCCCACGGGGCAAAATCATTGTAATGTGTTAATCATAGTAATAAAATGTGTTAATCATTGTACCTCATTATAATATTACTGAACACAACAATGCTAAGTACATACTATACAAATTGATCTCATAGTATTTATGTTGTATTATCTTAAATACTTTGCCAAGTTATCATTGATATTATATATAATAGGTTTGTCCACTTGACTCGAAACTAAATGCACAGGTGGTAAGACTGTATCTTTACATTCACATTTTCTTCCAGAAACATAGTCAAAAGATCCTACTTTGGAACCACACTGTTCACATGTCAATTTCCCTTTGGTCCACGTTTCCTCTTCGACTTTATATTTTATCCAATCAGGTAGTTTATCCTCAGCTAAATAAATAAAGTTGTTAACATTGTAGCTGCTACATTCTTCCGAGGCACATGTAGTTTTTTTATTGCATACAATAGATATATCTTCAACCAATACGCTACGGCATTTCTGGCATTTTATAACACCTGAAGCTGGTAACTCCATGTTGTAAATAAAAAGCCGTATGTCGGTCTACCATTCAAAGATTGCCTTCCTTTCCAAGTTAAAACTACTTTTAAAACAGCACAACACAATCTCTTATTTACGTTGTATCAGAATCCTCATTGATTGAACACATGGACACAAAAACAACAACAAAATAGGTACTGTCAAAGTTTAAGTTGACTTGACTTGACTTCTTCTATTTATGGCTTCTGTGGCATATTGTCACAATTCTGCCAATGTCCGTACATGCTAGTGTCATAAATCATGTGGGAAGTGCTTAATATAATGAGAATGGTTGGTGTTTACAAGGGAGAATCCACCAGATGTTTTCCATCCATGATGATTATTTAATCTAAAACAAAAGAGACAACACAACTAAGACACATACAATGTTAGTAGAATACATATTCATAAATATAATAGACATACTTATAAAATAGGTATATATTTACAATCTTATCTTATTTATTTTTATAAATTTACATAATATAGGTATAATTTGTTTGTTAGAAAAAGTTAGAGATAACAGACATTTAAAGGAAGTTGGACGGGGGATATAGGGTGGGAGGATATCATAAAGAGAACTATGCAGTTTAGGGCAATTAAAAAATATGTGGTCCACAGTTCCCTCGTCCAGGCCACACTCGCACCTTGAGTGATCCCTGATCCGTAATTTGGCTAAATGAACAGGAGTACATGAATGACCCAAACGAAGGCGACAAATTGTGGAGGTGACAGTTTTATTTGCATTACGGAATTTAAAAAACCAGGGACTTCTAGGAATTTGGGGTTGTATGTCTCCATAATGCTTGCCTTTTTGTTTTTTCGATTTCTCCCAGTATTTTGACCATGATTCTTGAAGGTGTAGTTTAGGGAGGAGACAAAGGTCATGCGAATATATTTTAAAATGCTCAAGAGAACCGATTTGAGAAGCTGTTTTTGCGCATGAGTCCGCTGTTTCATTGCCGGGAATTCCAGAATGACCTGGAATCCAGGCCAGAACAACATTTAAATCCTGTTTATGACATTCAAATAGGATGTGCTTAATTTGGAAAATTACAGGGTAACGAGAGGAAGAACGAAAAGGATTAGATAGGATGCTTTCTAGACAGCTTTTAGAGTCTGTGAAAATTAAGGTATTATTAAGGTTATGGGACTTAACAAAAGTGATCGCTTCCAATATAGCTAGTGCTTCCCCAGTAAATACCGAGGAGTAGGAAGGACATTTAAACGGAAGACAAATTTTAGAAGAGGGGATCCACACCGCTGCACCAACAGCACTATCAGGTGACAACTTTAATGCATCAGTAAATAAATAGTGCCAACCGATGAATTGAGAACTAATGCGTTCATTGAACAGGGCTGAAGCATTAGGTGACTCTTTATGAATACCAAAATATAAAAGGACTTTAGGTTCAAAAGTAAGTGCTTCATAGGGAATTGAGTATAGAGGGTTGAGTGGTAGTTGAATGAGAGGATGAGGGAGCTTTGTGAATTTAATGAAGCTGCGAAGAAGGCAAGGGATATTATCTGTATTCCGCAAATCGTACAGGCCAGAAAGAAGACTCAATTTTGGGAGTAAGGGGTGGTTAGAGTTTTGGATTAATTTGGAAATAAATCTATCTGAAAGGAATTGCCTGCGAATATCAAGAGGGGGTTCTGTGCATTCAACCTGCATGGCATTAATAGGTGAGGACTTCATGGCGCCAAGGATAATTCGCAGGCATTTGGACTGAATTTTGCATACCTTCTCTTGCCCAATTTTATTGCACAAATTTAAAAGAAAAGAACCATAATCAAAGTGGCTTCGGATTATGGCATTGTAAAGCAGTTTTTGGGAATATGGGTGGGAACCCCACCAAACACCTGAAAGAGATCTGAGAATATTTACGTTTTTTTCGGCCTTTTGTGATATGGTATTAAAATGGGGGATACCTGTCATTCTCGAATCCAGCTTGATGCCTAAAAAAGTTGTGCTGTTTAATTGTGGAATAGATTCCTGACCTATAAGCAACTTGATCGGAGGGATAATTCTCTTTTTAGTAAATACTACCACTGAACTTTTCGAAGCAGATAGAGATAGACCATGGTCAAATAGCCAGTCTCCGAGATACGAGAGAGCCATATTCAGTCTATGGATTGCCTCCTCTATGGACTGTACTTGTACATACAGCGCCAGATCGTCGGCATATTGTAGTACTTCACAGAATGAGTCCACAGATCTGTCTAAGTCGTAGGTGTAAAGGCTGTAAAGTAATGGACTTAACACTGAACCTTGGGGTAAGCCTCTCCAAACAGTTCTAGGGGGGAGAACATGTTGGTCATGTTTAACGACTACTGTTCGTTCCATTAGCATATTGCAAATGAATTGCACAAGCCTCGCAGGAATACTCAGCTGAATTAGTTTATTTCTGAGTAGTGGAAGCAACACATTGTCATATGCAGAAGCAATGTCAAGAAACACCCCCACGAGATATTTTTGCTCCTTATATGCAATGTTAATGTCCGTTGTTAACAAGCCTAGACTATCCATAGTACTATAACCTTTCCTAAAACCAAATTGTGTCTTGGCTAGAATAAGCCTGTTCTCGACAAGCCATTCCAGTCTATGTTTAATTAGATGTTCGGTAATTTTGGCAAGAACTGAAGACATTGCTATAGGTCTACGACTGCTTGGATCTGAAGGATCCTTTCCAGGTTTTAAAAGTGGGATTATTATTTGAGTTTTCCATTTTTCAGGTACTATGCCATGTTCAAAAAAGTAGTTTATTAAATCTAAATACGTCTGCTTACATTTTATAGATGACTTAAGTATAAACGAATATGGGATGCCATCTATCCCTGGAGATGAGTCCGTCAGTCCGTCTAGTGCAAGAGTTAGTTCATGAAAGGAAAAAGGCTGATCAAAGCAATCATGAGAAGGAAGGTAAGTAGGGGGTGAAGGAAGAGAATCCAGAGAGGGGACAGAAGGGGGAGCAAGTTTATCTGAAAAGGCCCCTAGCCAACTTGATGGATCATTTGCTGATATATTTTCTATGTTTGTTGAACATCTAAATCGTTTTATCTGTTTCCAAACAATAGATGCTGGAGTTTTTGGTGACAAAGTTTCACAAAAACCTATCCATCCAAACTTTTTCTTTATGGAAGAAAGTTTCTTAACTTTAGCCGCTACTCTACTTGCTGATATTTTAAGAAATTTGCATTTGTCATACACAGATTATAATTCTGCTCTGCTTCATTCCTATCTGAAACTTCAGATGTACATTCAGAGTCCCACCATGGAGTTGATATTATAAAATCTTTGGCGGCTTTCTTATAAGGAATGTGTAGGTCAGCGGCTGCAGTAATATTTTGTATGAATAATTCATATGAAACAAGAGGGTCAATGTCCAAAGGATAGATAGAAGATGCAACTAATTTATTGTCTAGGGTAGAAGAGTATGACGACCAATCAGCAGCAGAAAGTTTGTATTTTAATGATGGGCTAGGGTTACGGAATGGTACTACTCTATTAGGAATAGAGATGATAATGGGAAAATGGTCGCTTCCATAGGTAAGTGGTAGAATTTTCCATGTGAGCAGTGAAGCGAGTGAAGGTGAGCATAAGGTCAGATCTACTGCACTTTTAGGATTTTGGGATGGATAAACTCTATGAGTGGGAGACCCATCATTAGCCACACACAGATTAACCTCATTAAATGTTTCGAGGAGGGAAAGACCAAATAAACTAGAATGATGGGAGCCCCACATTATGTGGTGTGCATTAAAATCACCCATTACCATCATAGGGGTAGGAATAGAAGAAAGAAGAAAGAGTATATCAGGTATTAGGGAAGAGTTGGGATGGGGTATGTATATAGAGATGAATGAGATGTCCAAGGATCTGATACCAACAATGTTGATATCAGGGGAATGGGATGGGATGTTAATTTGGGAAAAGGGAAGGGAGCGCTTTATGAGTAAAGCACTACCAGCATACCCGTCAGCCCTGTCATCCCGGAGACAGGAGTATCCTGCAACCCTAAATTGGGAACCAGGAACTAACCATGTCTCCGAGATGGCAATGACTGACGGGTGGTAATTTGAAATTAAATGGACCAGCTCATGCTTCTTTGGTCGCATGCTCTGGGTGTTCCATTGCAGAACGGTTACTGGATCCATTATGGCCAGTAAATGATACTAACTGTCTAAGTTTATCGGCAACGTTGGACGGTATAGATTGAGGGTTCATTAAGATGATGTTTATGATTAAATTTAACAATGTCTCCAACATATTGTCATTTTGAGGAATAGATTCTGTTGTTTGGTTAATGCCTAGAGCACAACCATTAGACATTGTAGATGCAGGAGTGGCAACTATATCTCGGTGGGCTGCTTTATCGTACGACTTCCCAAGAGGGGCTTTCGTACGAGGGCTGGAGTACACAGTTCTGACATATGAGGTATTGTGTTGGGGCTGTGAAGACCTTGGCTGTGCCAAAGAAAGAGATGAGGTGGGGGGTGGAGCAAGTGTGCTTTGGGAGACCTCAGAATACGATCTTGATACTTTAGGACACTGAGTAGCAGCTTCTTCATAGGAGATGTTGTTTTGAGCCATAACAGCTTTTATGGACTTTTGTCTCTCAAGTTCTGGACAATTTTTGTTGGTGGCAAAGTGGCGGCCTGAGCAATGGAGACAAGTAGAGTCTTTTTCCAACACATCGCAACTATCACCAGTATGCTCTTTGGTACAACGGAAGCATCGAGGTTTAGACCTGCACTGGGCTTTAGTATGGCTAAACCGGCAGCATGAGTGGCATTGGATGGTGGGGTACTGATAGAGCTCTACAGGCAGAGATGTATAGTATGAGTACACTCGCGATGGAAGAACCTGTCCAAGAAAAGTAACAACTACTGTTTGTGTGGGGACCCAAGTTGGATTTCCATCTACTATGGTCTTCCTGTTGAGACGACGAGCTTTCAAGACTTTACCGCATCCTACAGGGAGTTCTAGTGAGGCTACAAAATCTGACATGGACATATCAGCTGGAACTCCACGAATGAGTCCCATGCGAGTTATGTTGAAAGTGGGTATTGTAGCTGTGTATTTACACATGGCTAATATAGGGAAGCTGATAAATTTGTTGGCATCTTCAGCGGTAGTGAATTCTACTGATATTTTATTTCTGCCTACTCTTTTAACTCCTTCTATACAAACATTGGACACCTTGTGTGTTTTCAAAAATTGCCCAAACTTGATAGGTCTAATGGTTGTTCCTGCAGATAGATCGGGTTCTACTCGGGAAACGTGGACCACATAGGGGCCCTTGTCCAGAGATGTGTAAGCGAGTTCGCCAACTACTAGTGACGAATCCGTGTACACAGTCTCAATAGAAGCCGTTGCAAGCTCAGGTGAGGTAATAACCTTCTAGGCCGGGGGTTGTTCTTCTATTTCAATCCGCCTCTTAGATGCGGTTGGGGTAGTAGTAGGGTTGAGCTTTCAGAGGCCCAGTTCGTATTCAGAGCAGGGCGGTCGACGATAGACGCCCTGCTCTGGATCAAGGGGTGGACGCAGGACGCGGTCAGCGGGGGGGAAAAGGCGTTGGCTGTCTCGCTGGACATTGCCAACGCCTTCAACAGCCTACCGCACGGAACAATACGGGAGGCGCTCCGCTATCACGGAGTGCCCCTGTATCTGCGTAGGCTGTTGGCTGACTACCTCCAGGACCGCGAGGTCCTGGTGGAGGGACGCGACGGTCTGAGGCGACGTCGCGTGTCCTGCGGGGTTCCGCAGGGGTCGGTGTTGGGACCGCTCCTGTGGAACATTGGCTACGACTGGGTGCTCCGCGGCACGTTTCCCGCAAGTATGCGGGTTGCGTGCTACGCGGATGACACCCTAGTCGTGGTCAAGGGGAGGGACCTCAGGGAGACGGTGCGGCGGGCCACGGTGGCCACGACACTCGTGGTCGGCCGCATACGTGCCCTGGGGCTGGAGGTCGCCCTCTCCAAGACCGAGGCCCTAATGTTCCATGGGCCTCGGGGGGGACCCCCTCCAGGAACGAGGATAGACCTGGACGGGGTCCTGGTCCGGGTTGGGACCCAGATGAGGTACCTGGGTCTCATCCTGGACGGGCGGTGGACTTTTGGGGCCCACTTCACACAACTGGCCCCAAAAGTCATAGGCGCCGCAGCCGCCCTTGGGAGGCTGCTGCCCAACGTGGGCGGCCCGAACGCCACATGTCGTCGCCTGTACTCCGGAGTGATCCGGAGTATGGCCTTGTACGGGGCACCTGTCTGGGTGGACGCCCTCGGTCGCGCCAATAAGGCCCTGCTGCGACGTCCGCAGCGGGTCATCGCGACGAGGGCGATACGCGGGTACCGGACGGTGTCCTGGACGGCGGGATGCGTGCTGGCCGGTGATCCCCCCTGGGAGCTCCAGGCGGAGATCCTCGCCGAAGTTTACCACTTCGTGGCGGCGAGGAGATCCCGCGGGGAGCCTCCAGCGTGGGAGGAGGTCACGCGCATGCGACGGCGGGCTCGGGCCGCCCTGTTGAGGCGGTGGACGGAGGACCTGGCTCCACCGGTCCCTGGACAGAGGACGGTGGATGCCATTCGCCCGGTCCTCCGGAGGTGGGTAGGGCGGCGATTCGGGTCGCTGACCTTCCGATTGGTGCAGGTGCTTTCCGGACACGGATGTTTCGGAAAGTACCTGCATCACATCGCGAGACGGGAGGCGACCCCCGCCTGTCACGAGTGTGGAGCGCCAGAAGACACGGCGCTCCACACGCTGGAGGAGTGCGCCGCGTGGAGTCCCATGCGGCACACCCTCACAGCGGTCATTGGCGCAGATCTGTCGCTGCCGAGCATGGTTAACGCTATGCTCGGCAGCGACGGATCGTGGCAGGCGGTGGTCTCTTTCTGCGAAGCGGTGATGGCGCAGAAAGAGGCCGCGGAGCGGGCGAGGGAGGACGATGTCCTCGCGGACCCGCTCCGGCGTAGACGAACTGGGGGGAGGAGAAGGCGATTCGGGCGCCTTCTCGCTCTTTCAAAAAAAAAAAAAAAAAGTAGTAGGGTCCGGAGGATCCGGAGGGTCGGGTGGATCGTAATCCATGATGGGTGTTTGAGGTTAGGTGAACCTCAAACACCAAATTAGACAACTAAACACAAAAGCTACTACTAATTATATCTTACCGACACCAAAATAGGACAACACAACACTTATAATAATCAATATGGTGGCATTAACCACCCTAAACAGAAAAGAAAACGAAAATCACTCCCACAAGTTTACTCGCTATCACTTCCGAACGCAGAATCCAAAGTTTAAGTTTCACGTTTGTGTTAGAGATGTTCGATGATCATCGATTTTCAATGATCCAACATCGATGTTACAACAACTTATATTAATGTCACAGAGTATTAATATAATAATATGTATATAACTAAAGATAACTCATGTTCTTTTTTAGAAAGTATTGAAAACCATGGAAGTAATAAGTACTGTTACGTACATAGTACTTATTACTTCCATGTTGAAAACTTACAATTAAACCATATTATGATATGTTCTATGGTTTAACTTCAACTTCTGTGCATGCGGGGAGGATGCGGGGGATTTGAATCACATTATGCTCTCTTGTCCTCTTGGCTGTTCTTAAAATTCCGTTTCCAACCTTCGTTTGTATTCTTTAATGTTCTAACCCAGATGAATAAAAGGCAATTTCTGAATATATCATTAATAATAAAATTAAACTGTACCTAAGTGAACATACATTGTACCTATATAATTATGTATCACTTATCTTTGTATGTATTTTGATGTATATAAAATTAAATTATAGTAGATAGTTTAAGTATATCTAAAACAGGTGTTAGTGAATAATCCTTTCCTTTTTCTTTTTCCATGTTATACCTACTTTCTTGATCCGATTACCTATTCCAAATTTTCTTTGATCCGTCTTTTCTCCTCCCATTTACAGATTTCATAATCTTTCCCCGTTTCTATCTCATTGAGCAATGCTCGAAGTTATTTTATTGCATCATAAACCAGTCTTCTCAAAGAAGCATCGAGGAAAAACATAACAGGAAAAACAAGATGAGCGAAGCCAAATCCTGGCAGGGAAAAAAAACTTCAACTTCATCTTTTCTTAACTTAATGGCCTCTGCAGCATTGTCACAATTTCGCCAATGCCACGCGGGTTGAGTAGAAAATAAACAATGGAGATTGGTCGGCACCAGGGAGGGTGATCGATGTTTTTTTAGCCAGAATCATAAATTTTGCGTCTGCCTATATTTATCTGAAAATAACAATATGTAAGAAATATACAGGACAACACAAATATATACATACAACTTTTTACACATATATATAAATTTAACTGACTACAACTTAATTCTATTAAGAATAATCCATTTAATTAAGATGTTTATAAAAGTAGATAAAGCAAGGGATGAAATATAACTTAGGTTAGTATGGCAGGGGATATCTGGGGGAAGCATATCGTAGAGAGAACAACGGAGCATCGGACAATTGAAAATTATGTGATCTGCAGTGCCCTCGTCCAGTCCACATTCACAGATTGAGTAGTCTAGACTTCTAATTTTGCCAAATAGACTGGAGTGACCCAACCGTAAGCGACATATATGGTCTCAGAGAAATGAATAAGAAAGAGGGAGTCTAATGAAAATCCTTACTTATTGCTCTGACTTAGGGATGTTCAAACAAAAAAGTATCGATATTTTTTTCGATATAATATATCGTAGTGTTGTATCGATACTTTGCGATATATCGGAGAAACATCGATATTTTCGATATATAGTAGAAAATGTTTTCTTGTTTTTAATTTAGCTAGTCTAGAATATTAAATATTTGACAGGTTGATATAAGTTAAAACTGCTAGGGTAAAGAAACAAATCAACTTTATATTTTTAATTCGCAATATTTTTTTCTTTACACCTTAGATTAAAAATATAGGCTTGCATAAAAAAATGCCGTTACGAAGGTATTGTGTATAACAAAACCTTCGTAACTGTGAAGGCTAATTATTCACAATTCGTGGTTTTACTTTTTAAATACGTTGCCAACCATAAATCAGTATCTAATTATTTATTTATTTATATTGATACACAAAACAGAATACAATCCCTAAAAGAAGACATATGAAATAGGTTAACATTTACGAGCCGCACTATATTCCTAAACAGGTGTACACATTATGATCAGGATAATTAGCAGTATGCACGTATATTATACTGTTAAAAGTTAATAGAAAATGATAAAATTAAAGTGGTGTTAGCAAAGTTTACGATCAATTTGCCATAAAAAACAACTTTGCCAACATCCCTTTTGAAAATGTAAAGGTTTTGGTCTAACATGTCAAGTGAGCTATTGTGTTGTATCGGTTGAATAATATCAATATACATATCGGTAGCGATATATATATTTTTTGTAATATCGATATAATTATATCGTGCACTCCTACTCTGAGTTCACGATAGACCGTCGCACATTACACTATCACACAACGGAATAAATAAACTAAAAATGCCCACTTGCGTGTTAAAACACTGCAAAAACAGAACATATTCAGTGAAGAAAAAGTTATCTGGAATTACTTTTCACACGTTAGTATTGAATGTAATGTACTTTCTGCTTATTCCGTCAAAAAAATATAAAAAAACACACAAAAATCGGCACCTGTGGCGAAACCTTACCATATACGTAACCTAACACGCCTTTGGTCAATTATTTATTGTCCTAGAGAACGTAAAGTCTAGAATATCTTAAAAAAATTGCGAAACATATTAAAAAATAATCGTGAAGATTGTGCAATATTATAATAATATTGCACAATATTATAAACAATATTATGTTATTGCGAAGTATTCTTACGAACAGATTTTGCTTTATATTTATATCTTCTAAAATTTTTCTCCCATAAATCCTACAAGTTAGTTATTTTTGCTTTCATATGGCAACACTTCTATCGCACACATGTATAAAAGCGTGGCTTCAGTTTGATGTTTTACGAGCCTCCGTCTTTTCTTCCATTTTGTCAGAGGGTCTATATAGCAATTTTATTCGCCTTTTTAAACTTAAAGAAAACCAAGGTTTTGAAGGTATACTATTGAAGTTGGCCATACAATTTTCCTTTGGATATCAAAGAGTATTTGCCAATCTTATCCCAAGAAATCCGCATTTGAGGCTGACAAGTTAGAGCAAAGTCCTGTGTATAAATTTTAAAATAGTCCCTATTGCACAAATTATCCCCTCTAGATACCACATTACAAAATTTTTATTCGGATCCGAGCTCAATGTAGTTAGAGGTTGGTGCGGGTTTCGGGGACTAAAACAAAAGCGTTCTCATTGGCTATTTCCATGTCGCACTAGTTATTATACCAAGCCACGGTAATTTTATCTATACAGTATTTTAACTCGGCTCTGTCTATGAAATAACTACCTACAGCCGCGTTGTACGTAAACATGCGATAGGGCTGCCCGCCTCCAGAATTTAAATTACATTTGCCTACTTTGTGTTTCCATTTAGTTTAGTGAGTTTTTTATATAAACAAATAAAAAAACTTTGTGAATGGAACAGGAAGTGTTCACTAAAAATTCGTGTTGTTTTTTGACTAGTTGGTTGATTTAATCAATAAACTATGTTTATGTTTGAATAAAAAATCGTTTTTAAAGATTTGCGGCTGAAAAAATTTGTGAGACGTACGAAATGCTTTATTATTAAATTTTAAAGTATTAAAAGTCCGCATTCTAATAACTACCTATAATATTATTATAACTTGCTTATTATAACTACCTATTTCACTCGTGTCAATCTCTTTCCTTTACTCTATTCACTTTTTTTTATTAATAATTGAGACATTTTCTTTCGGGGGATAATAGGAAATATTTGTCCATTAAAAAGACACACATCATGTTCTTCTTGGTCGTACACTTCATTACTGTAGGTCGTATCCCTGAAAGGCCTTCATGGCTCTATGTAAAATACTTCTCTATTTCGTCCGATTTTCAGCTTCTCTTAAGGCGGTCGTAACAGAGAGTCCAGTGAGGGCGGTCACTTGGTCCGACCAACGGCTAGGTGATCGGCCGCGAGGTCTCTTTCCTTCTACTTTGCTGACCACAACCAGCTTCTATAGATTATCTGGTGGCCTACGGGCAACGTGACCAAAATAACCTAAAATCTTTTGGTAACAGATTGTGGACCGTCTAGCTTTTATGCGTAGTTGCTCAAGGATAGATTTATTAGTTCTCATGGCAGTCCATGGTATGCGGAGCATCCTACGCCAACACCACATCTCAAAGGCTTCTATCTTTTTTCGTTCCTTTGCTCGAATTGTCCACGCCTCTGAACCATAAAGAAATATTGAGAATACCAACGTCCGGACTAGTCTCATCTTAGTAACATTGAAGACCTTTCTGGCCTGCCAAATACGTGTCAGCTTGCTCATTGCAGCTTTGGCCATTTGAGTCCTTCTCTTGATTTCCTGTTCGGTTCCTCCCTGGTCAGTTAGTAAAGATCCGAGATAGATGAACTCGCTTACAAAATCTATGTCCGAGAATTCTCCCGTTCTAGAGAGTTGACCGGTTCTGTCGATGAGCATTACTTTAGTCTTCGACTTATTTATAGTAAGTCGGACCAGTTCACTCTCGTACTCTATTCTTCGAAACAGATCGGCTTTCTCTGAAAATGCAAAGAGTGTAGTGTCATCCGTATACCTCAGGTTGCTGATCTTTAATCCACCAACTGAGACACCTCCCTCCCATTCTTCTAGGGCTTTTCTCATTATATATTCACCATATATATTAAAAAGAATGGGCGAGAGAATGCACCCTTGTCTTACTCCCTTTTCAGGCTTGAAAGGGCTTGAGATAATATCGTTGACCCTGACCATCATGTACCGACAACTATATGTAGACTTACTAGTAAGGTAATACTATAAAATTATTTTATAGTATTACCTTTAAGTTTTCAGGTTATCTAAAAAAGTTATCTCTGGATGCGTTTTTGACGAATTCATGTAACCAAAAATAGCACAATATATCTTACTCGTCATATTTAATATGTAAATATGTAAAAAAATAATCTAATAGCTGCTGTAGCTAGAAAAGTAGCTAGTGCTGTACCATTCCAAAATATTTACTAAATGGGCCATCTTTTGAAGTAACTTGCCGACGGTAGTCCTATAGTCTTTTTTTTTATGAATAGTCTAAGTTCAGCGATATTATTTTTTCAATTACAAGTCAAAGAAAATATGCTAATCTTAACTAACCTAGCAATCTTTTATGCCTTATTTGTGACTGCAATTCCTTAGCTATGTTTGATTTAGAACATCGTGTGCACTAAGTTTGTGAATTAAAAAAAACATTGAACCTATTTACTGCTACCTCTATGGTGCCGAATATATCACACAACTTTTTTTTAATTTGTTTCAGACTCGGAACCTTCTTGGTGTTCTTTATTCAATTTGCTTTGTACGCGGTTCTTTACGCGGCATTTTTTCTTTCCTCGCTGAGGTGGAATGAAAAGTTACGTGTTGAACTCTAGTGCAAAGATTTTTCACCTCGTGCTCTTTTGATTCCCTAACTAACGCTCAGGATTCTAATTTTGAATTGCAAGGAATTGCAGTCACAAATAAAGCATAAAAGATTGCTAGGTTAGCTGCGGACTCTGCCGCTTCACACTGCCATCTAATTGTTATCTAAATATAGTTTCTTGGGCCTTCGCCTTCCAAGAACGACGACGCGATACACGCCCGAAAAACGTACAACCTATTAAATTAATTCCAAACCAACCCCTTTATTCAGTAAACGTGAAAACTGCCCGTAAATGAATCGAGCTCTTAAACGATCGACTGCATTAAAAACTATTATTATCATTTGGCAGTCAACTACTGCAGATTTTGTTGCGCTGTAATAAAAATTTTGAGAACCGCGGTTTACTCCATTCTCACACGAAGGCTACCCGATGTCAATTAGACGCTATCACTAGGTGATAGATGAAGCTGTTTAACGTCGTCGTTGTAATTCTGACGCATAGGTAAATATTGTGATAGCATAGGTAAATATTGTGTCGTTAGATTTACGTTTTAGGTAATGTCCTTTGTTCTAATTTTAAGATGTTGAATAAAATAGGACTTGCAAGGAACTATTAATAAGTATTTGTATCATGTTGAACCATTGTACATTCATTTAATGTTTAAATTAAAAGTACTTGATTTGACATTAGTCATATTAAATATATTATATTTGTTCAATACATATAATTGTATAAAATCAATAATAAGATTAATGTCATAATACCTATAATTAAAATAGTTATTTATAAGCACATTCTAATCAAATAATTTAATAGTAAACCAAAATTGTAATTATATAAAAGTATTGATATTGACTGTCGAAGTTGTTATTTGAAAGGGGCTCTGCCCAGCAAGTCAGTCGTCTTTAAGCAAGCTCAGAGTGAACAACTCAGATCTCACAGTGGTGTTGAAATATATTTTCAAAGTAGTTAACGACGAAGTGCTGCCCGTTCAAGATTGTGTGAAAGTTAAGTGATTTATTATTATCTTTTATGATATTACTGAACTAACCTTGTTTATATGTAATGGTTCTTAAAATGGTTTGTTAAAAAGGTTTTGACAGTTGTTATAAATTATATTGAATTATAATTATAATAATGTTAATTAATAGTTGATGAACCAGTAAAAGTGTAAATAAAATGTATTTAGAAAGTAAGCAACACATTGTTAAAAGATGTTTAAAAGAATTGACCCGAGTTTCTTGCCCGTTCTTCTCGCAGTGGCTCTATACAACTTTGTTTGCTGAACGAGGCAGTACAATTAGAATACTTCAATATTAAAATTTCATTAGAGCGTCGTAGACGCCTAATTGAATAAATAGTTTTGACTTTGACTTTGACCTTTTATTTTATTAAACTAACAAACGCGAAGGCCTTACCGGCCAATCTAGCAGACTACCGAATGCTTTGCATAATCGCCAATCAATTAAACTCTTCTAAATGATAAAAAATGTTACTTACCTACATTATTTTTAATTTCAAGTTTACGTAGGTACTTACTGTATTGTGTTGCAGCTACTTAGGTATGCCGTATTGTGTCAAACCGCTACCGCGTCGCGCGTTCATTTGTCGCAAGCCGCCAAAGACCGAGCACAGCGAGAAGAACATTGTCATATACAGCTGCTGCATCTAAAAATACACCTATGAGGTACTCTTTTTTTTTTAAAAAGCATGATGAATTTCGGTTCTTATGTTAAAATACACAGACAATATCAAAAGTGTTCATGCCCTTCCTAAACCCAAATTGTGTTTCGGTTTCACACTTTCCACCAACCATTCAAGCCTGTTTTTGATTAATAGTTCTGAATTTTTTGCTAAAATATAGGATAAAGCCGTTGCGAGTTAGGATCTGAAGCAATCTTGCCTGATTTTAGTACGGGGATAATAATTTGGGTGCACCATGACTCTGGGATGCAACCATTCATAAAGTTTGTTAATTAGATTTAAAAAGAATTGTTATATTTCTGGTACACTATTGTAATAAAAGAATAAGGGATTCCATCTATTCTTGGGGATGAATCTACCAGCCCATTTAAGGCTAGCTGCAGTTCCTCATTAATTTGGGTGCACCATGACTCTGGGATGCAACCATGTTCATAAAGTTTGTTAATTAGATTTAAAAAGAATTGTTATATTTCTGGTACACTTTTGTAATAAAAGAATAAGGGATTCCATCTATTCTTGGGGATGAATCTACCAGCCCATTTAAGGCTAGCTGCAGTTCCTCATAGGTGAACTAGGCATTGAATGTATCAAGGCGAGGTAGACAATTTGGAATGTTAAGGGAAAGAGCAATCTGGACAAAGGGCAAGCTTGTCTGTAAATGCTTCAATCCATGATGAAGGGTCATTTGAAGTTAATGTAGTTAAAATTGAATTTACGAATGAGCTTCCACACTACAGATGGGGGTGTATAAGGAGACAGATTTTCGCAAATTTTCCAACTGCTCCACCTCCAGATCTCCATCACCTTAAATCCACCTTCTCATCTTCATTTCCCCATATTCCCTCACACTCCACTACCTCATCTCCATCTCCTCATATTCACCCTCTCATCTCCATATACTCATATCCACCTCCTCATCTCCATCTGATCATATCCACTTTGTCGTCTCCATATCTTCATATCCACCTCCACATCTTCATCTCCTCATCTCCATCTTTTTTATCCATCTCTTCATTGCCATCTTCGCATATCCACCTCCTCATCTCCATCTCTTCATTTCCATCTCCACATCTACATCTCCTCATATCCACCTTTTCATCTCCATCTCCTCACATCCACCTTCTCATTTCCATCTCCTCATATAAAGTAGTCCATGTATATCATATTATAGACTCATCATATTCGTTCACTGAACTATCTATCTCTGCCCTATTAAAATTGCCCAGAGCCACACGTTGCAAAAATATAATTCACGTATCTACTTACCTAGATGTAGGTATCAAAATCTAGCCTTGGTCGCAATGCACCTGTCAAAAGATTGGTCCAATAATTCAATAACGCATTGATCAGACAAAATATAAAATTTCTGCACGTTAAATTTCTATCATCAATCAACCGTTAATCATTATAAATGCTATTTACAATCAGGTTACGCTTCAACTTACGACTTTATTTTTGTCAGAGCAATGCCCTAGATTGTCGAGGAGAGTGTTGTGATGACTGGTACCTAGAACCTACCAAATTATTATTTAGCTTTCAGTACATTATCATCAAAACAAGGCCCCGATCGCGCTTAATTGAAACAACGCTAAACGGCTGCGGTTTGGTTGCAAGTGTGGTACAGTTTCGATTCGGCTGAGACGAATTCGGTATCGCACTAAATTTCAAACAGCAACCAAAGCTGGACCGCAATTGGAACGCTAACGCATATCGTTGTTAGAGATGTCACTTTTGATTAACAGACTTTGTGTCAAATAACGGTAAATCGAGTGTTGATTTCACATTTTATGCGGGTGCAAAACTAGTTTTAGCAGACAACTCGGCGCGACATTCGAATTTCGAAGACGAAAGTTAAACAAAATTAACACCAAAAACACTTTTAGCACTAGGAGGAAGGAATATCTATGAAAGTAGGAGGAAGTATATCTATGAATATACTTCCTCCTAGTTTTAGCACGATTCAAGTGTTTCTTGAAAAAAACGAGTCTTTTTTTATTGCTGATGGGTTAGCCTTTGACCACAATCTCACCTGATGGTAAGTGATGATGTGGTCGAAGGTGATAGGCTTAACCTAGAATTACTGGCTCTCAAGGACAGCTGCCAGAACACACCGTTAGGTGCTTGGCGACAGATTTTCAACTTGACGGTGGTCGCTAGCCAGGCGGATATTCGCAAAAATGCCCTTCCACCATGCGGTGAAGCTCAAGCCCACGGCGGGATGCGAACCATGGACCTGCTGCGTGGCAGTCCATACCACTAAGCTTTCACTACTTCAATGAGTCGTTGTCAAAATGTTTAGTTGATGATGAAGTACTTTGGTTAGGTAATTGTTTTTACTTGTTTTAGAGTGTACATGGGGCGCACTAAAAGTTATGCACTTCTAGCTAATCGGAACTATTTGAAGTTCGAATGGTACCTATATTTTTTTAAACAACTTGCAACCTTTTTAGTTTTTAGTACTTAATAAAAAAAAAACCGGGAAATCATTTGTCAATTGTTTTTTTTTTCAACATCAAAGTTCGGAGTACGCAACGATAATGGAATTAAGTCGAAAAGATTTCAGAGCGATGATTTTTTTATCATTTTCAATATTCTCTCTCTCTCCGCAAGACTGTGCCGCTTGTCTTCAAAATGCTTTTCGGAGAGAAGCACCTTGTTTGAGCACCGCGGGGCGATGGGTTGCTATATTTGAGAGAGCCTATGTCTGGTTTTCTTTCCATGACGACTTTCGTGAAGGGCGGCCTTCAACTGCCGTCAAAAAAAGAATGTGGCTAATTGAAGAAAACCCGCGGGTCACCAATTCCAACCAACCCAATTTTATTTGACGTACAGATTAAGATAAATATAAAATGACTACAACCGCGCCTTAACTACTGTCTGTAGGGCCTCGAGCTTTTACGTAGTCATTGATTCTAGGCATTTATAATGGTGCCATGACCGTTAAAATTATACAAGATTACTAAACATGAACAGGCAGGTTTTCATCTCTTATTAAGTTTCTGAATAAAGTGCCCGTGGGATAGTAATTAAAGACAGACTAGCTTTCCGGGCGCGGCTCCGCCCGCGCGAATGTCGGTTATCGCGCAAAAGCATTCACCTCTTTTTGCGCAGTTAGATAAAAACTATTCTATGTTTTTTCCCGAGTCTCAAACTATTTCCATACCAAATTACATTCAAATCGGTCCAGTAGTTTTGGCGTGAAAGCGTAACAGACAGACAGACATAGTTATATTGGTACGGAAGTACGGACTAGTACTGATGGACGGTTGAAAATAGCCATTCTGTTTATCTACGTTTTTTATATATATTAAAAATTATTAAATAAAACAACATTTCGCATGTGCGTGATATTTTATTTCACTGAACTTATTCCACGAGAATTTTGCGCTTTCCAATGTATGCAAGTTTTTATTGACTATGTGACTAATGTGCTTCATTAATAATATGTTCTAGGTACATGTAAGTATTCGGCATGTACATCGATTATTATATTAATTTAACAATAACGAACAAACGTTCAATAAATTTTATGTATAAAAAGTATACCTAAAGCAAAAAAACTGTGGCTCATTAATTATATTATTTAAACGATGTTCAAGTGGATTCTTAAAGTAACGCTGTATTTGAAATTAATTATGATCAAATTGGTCTCCTTAATGGTTTGGAACTAAATAATTATGTTGGTAATGCTGAATATTAGTATAATAACTCATATGTTCTGGGTTTTGATCAAGAGGGCAGCCAACGACAATAAGGGTTTCAGGACATTTTTCAAATTATTATATTGATTGATATAATATCACTAAGATAAAAAACAACACTTTATTTATACAGGGTTATTGGTAAAATGCTAACAACCTCTTAGGTTGACTTTTGCTAGTCCTAAAAACATTTTGGGATAATTAAAAAAAAAAATGTGTTTTAATGCCTTCTCCGAGCCAAGGGCGCCCGCCGCGGCAACACTGGATCGCGCCGAGCTCCCTTTGAATACAGTTTTGAATATTTACATCGAGCAAAGTAATATGACATAATACTTCATCAGGCACAAGAGACTTTTAACATCAGGTGGCCCTCGTACGTATTCGGTCATAACATAAAAAAAAATCAACCCTAATAGGTCATTAGCATTGTACCAATTACCCTGTATAAAGCAAATTTCAGCATTTCATTGTTGAATTATTTTTTTACATGAAATTATTGCGATTATTGGATCATATATCCAACTAAGTAGAGCGTTATTTATTTGGAAAAAAACATATTTGATCATACATCTACAGATAAATAAACCACCTACTTTGCTTGCTTATCATTAAAATTAGGTACTCAATAAATAAATTATCGTAAGGTCATACCTAGACGGAGTTTATAATAGCTAATACATACAATGATGTTATAGCAAACGAAAAATATTTAACATTTTTATGATTTAAGTAATACTGTTTTTAAAAATCTCTGAATCTTTTAAAGCTATTATAATCTAAATAAAAAGCAGTTCAGGTTACCGGAGTTCTCCTATTTCTATAATAAATGACAAACCATTATGGTTCACCCTCTTGATTAAAAACCGTATTTACTAACCCCAGTAGAGTAAGGGCCTGTTTCAGAATGCTCGAGTAAGTTCCGGTTATACTACCCAGAACATATTTACTAAAAAAAACACTATCTTTGCGTTTCACAGTCATCGATATACACTATCCATCGATTAAAGCTTGAAACATGCTGCATATTAACTGTAATTTTTATCATTCAGTTATTTTATGTGTTGCATAGCAACCCGAAACTTTATTAGGACATTCTGAAACGGGCCCTTAGTCATTTCTACCGGTCACTAACACATCTAGATATAATATGATGTCTTTCAAATATACTAGACAAAAGTCAGACAAATATTTAGGCACTGTATCCCTATCGTATATCATATATATATATTAAAATATGTCACACATTTTCGTCATAATATTATAATTTTTTCAAACACTTAATTTCATTCAGTGTCAAGAAACTATTGATACTGATATATATATAACTATTCCGTTAAATTAAGTGTATGTTTTTGTGGATCATTTCAAGGTAATACGTAACGGAAAACTAATAAGTTTTATTTTTAATTTATTTTTGGAATTTCACGGTTGACTTGCCACAGGATCTACATAAAATATTAAATTAGTTAAATATAGTATTATGACGACACTTACTAAGGGCGCCGAAAGACTTTAAGGATACAGTTCCTTAACACTCCTGAGTCTTGCGGCCTTTTACTCACACAAATCGCAGCAAAAATAATATTCAAAGCTTTATTCACCCTTAAATACATTACTAACCTTTATACTGTAATTTCTTGTTTAAGCTTCTGACCAAACTTTTCGGTAAGCTTACGCGAAGTTAATTAGCCTCTGAAACAATATTGTAGGTATCTACGTGTGTTGTAGTGTAGGCTTGTAATTCAGGATAACAATTCACATAGAAATTACGATTTCAATTGCCGTTAAAAATTACCACACACATACACGTAAAATACACGCTTTTTCGAAATGATTAACGACTAGAAAGTACCTATAGTTAAGCTCACACTGAATTTCATGCGAAAACATTGTAAAAGTCTAAATTGAAGAGTAATTTTTGGTCACAAGAGGGGTTTAGCTCAAAAAAAAAAATTGTAGCAACTGCACCCAGAATTCTAATTTCATACATATTTCATATCTCAGGCTATTTTTTAAATCTAGGAAGCTGTTTTACAAATATAAATCAAGTAAATAATGAGTGCCTACTCTTTTTAGGTATGTATAAGTGATGTACCTACAGTTAAATACCTAAACGTAACATGCTTTTGAACAATATTTTGTGATTAGCCTAACTTCGATGAGATCAGAAATAAATTGTCATATTATTGTGACATGTTATGGCATAACTATATAACGATTTAATACATAACAAGGATTTAGGGCTTATTATATATACAACAGGAAGTATAAATATTCATACATTCTGTAACGCTTAGTTTAATGAAGGCTTTTATGATTTGTCTTCAGTGTAAAATCGTTATCAACTTACGAATTATTATTGTCAATGAGAGGAGAGGTAATATGCTTTGATTTCGTGTTTATTCCAATAATGTGTGTGTGATCATGTCAAGCAAAGCTTATTGAAGACTTAGGTAGCTAAAACGAATATATCTAGTCGTGATACTTTTAAATGTATTTTTGTTTTTTTATCCATGATAGGTTAGCTTTTGACCACTATCTCACTTGATGGTAAGTGATGTTGTGGTAGAAGATGTTGTTCAGGCTAACCTAGAATTACAGGCTCTAGTTTCTGTTTTTACAATTTTTCATGAAATTCATACAAAGTCAAATTTTGACATGATAAAATAGAAAACGGCAAGGTAAACCTTAATTATGAAGTTATGAAAATTAGTATCCCTTGTTAATAATAACTCACTTAATCAGATACACACTTGTTTCAATATCACTTTATAAATAGAGGAGCTCGTTTATAATATATACAGCTCGAAATATCGTGATAGACAGTGTAATGGTCTTATAGTGGGGATGATTGTACATATCACTGAAGATCCTTCTTCAGACGCTGGCAAGCAACACTAGTGTAATTATGTTTGATCGGTTCTTAAGCCTACAGAATGTATAAATAATTCAGCGAGCATTCCAAAACAATCCTTATACAAGTGCGCTTATTATTTCAGCTTAACAATATAAAATTTTGATCACAGACAAAATTACATAATACAATGCACGCGTTAACTTTGCGCATTTTTTGTTGAAATATAAAATACTTAACTTATCATTACAATATTCTAATTTAATAATTGTGAGATTTTTTAAGCTGAAACAACCTGGTATTTGTGTCTAAATTATTTCAAGGCAACAATTTTCAAATGATTAAGCGAACATTTTTCGCAAAGTGACGACTTATAGACTACACTTACCGCTAAATATTAGATTTGAATAACGACGTATGTAAGCTTTGTATCTGCTTAGATCATGCAGTTCAATTGATTCCAATTCTTTCCTTTCACTTCAAACGGCACTCTACGTTACAATAACACTGTAATTATTTACCATAGTTTAATTAATAATACTTACTGTTTTATAAAAAGAATTGAATTAAATATGAAATGTATACACAATAACCTGAGTCTGTTTGGATTTCATTCGTTTTATTTTTCTAGGAGTATATTGCATGGATATAGGTATTAATGCAGAACAGAAAAAGTAAAAGTAACAAAACACTGTTCTTAGAATAATTAGTATCTAAATGATCATAAGAATTATTTTTCTTAACATCTAATATGCTTTTTAGCCAGTTATTTGTAAACAAAACGCTTACACTTATGACAGTCCGTAACGGGGCTGGATCTTTTATATCCAGGCTAAATATGTGGTTCGTAAATACCAGTGCTTCAAAGTATATATCAGACTCTGAGATTCGATCATTAGGTGTTTAGTATTTCAGATTTCAAATAGGATGTGTGCATTGGTGTCGGTTGTATTTAGCGTCTAAAAGATAGATAACGCCTACAATTTGTCAAGATAAGTTAGTAGAAATCTACGAATAATACCGATGGTAAGCATAAGCTTTTAAATATATATAATATATCTAAAATCTTATGTAAAGTATTGTAGTGGCTTACAAACAAAATACACCCTGTGCTTAAGCGCTATAAGTCAAACCACTAAATTATATCTAGGGTGTCAACGTGATTTCAGATGCGTTCGTTTATTTTATTAAAAAAGGGAATGCCTAATTGTTGCATGACAGCTTTTAATAAACTAATGTTGTCATAGTAATTAAATAAATCTAAATAGTAATCAACACATTAAATCGCGTATGCAGTGAGCGGTGGTCGCAGGGTGATTGACCACCACTGATCACTGAGCTACCTCGTGACCATGATCACTGCAAAGTGTTTGAAACGTTAGGATTAAATATACGCAATTTAAAATTGTTTAATTACTATTTTATTAAACTAATTAATTATCACATCATCTATAGTCAGGAAAACTGTTTTTACTTTACGTTTTCACTCATATAGCATAATTTAAGTTTAGAGGAGGCTGAGATTTTTAATATATTTAATTTAAAAGGAAAAAAGTTTACTTCGTGTAGAAAACAATAATATGTATATAAGTATTACTCAGTCAGTTATAATGCCTTATTAATATTAACAATCAGTTCCTTAAACAGTTAGATAATGATATTGTCTAAGGACATTAATAGTTTGATTACGCAATAATCAATGTATACTTTCTTGCCATTGAAAGATTAAGAACCTTGATATATGAAATATCAAAGTTCGAATAATTTTCTTTTTGTAAGTTTAGATTTTTACGATTTGAAGTAAACATAGAATCGCTTATAGCTTTCAACTATTACTAAAATCTAAATGAATAGCAATGCAAAAACCGGCAACATCAATAATTACATTTTTGAACATACCAATAAAAGGTTTATTAGTATCGGATACCTACTTGATTGTACAATACGTACTCGCCATTTCCCAACATTCAGGCATTTGAATTCCTAAATCTACTAAAGCAAGTTTCAATTTCTTAATATAAGATCTAGAGTGCTGGCGATACAACAGTAATTTAAAAGCATAGCTATGAAATTGTATAAACTAGGTAGATAGGATAATAGATGTACGTTTGAAAATTGACCAATTTACAAACCTAAGCTACGCTGTACGATATAAATATGTATTTACAATAATTTAACTACTTCGTGAAACAAATATATTGAGACTATTAACATGCAATCTATGAGTAATGTAGTATTTAAGAATTGTTTAGACTCGTCTTTTTTATCACCGTTTATATGCATCAGTTTTGTTGGTAGCGAGAGAACCATTCAGTCTCGCAGTACAATATTTACTTTAATCGTAATTTACGAGCAGTCTAAAAATGTTTTAATATGATTTCTGTAAATTTTTAACTCGTAGGCAATAGGTATTCTACATATAGAAAACGCTGACTAACCGATAATCTCTCACACGGTGCAATCATCATCGATGGTATTATCTGAATAGTAGTAATAAATGATACGCGACATTTGGAGTTGATGTAAAATTCATCCACATTTCACGGACATTCCAAAACGCTACGTGAGATAACGAAGTTAAAACAATGTGTAGCACTATCTGAATATTAAATTTTTTATATTACCATTGATGTAATAAGTAGTTAACGTAAATAATTTAATTATTTTAAATACGTTATTAAGTCCTAAAAATATCGTGGATTTTATTATTGCTTACAATGATATTTTTATGTTGGCAAAACGTCTTACTCCGTAATTATGATACATTTTACAACATAAAGTTTTATTATAAACTTACGTAAAACAAGAAGACATAGTTAATTTAACAATAGTAAGGTACATCTGCGTTGTCGTCGTCTATTTTTTGTAATACTATAATATTTATGTTTTAATCATGAGTCAGAAGTCGTAATAATACAACGTCAAAGGAAAATATTATAGTTATTAGATAGGCATTGTTAGCATGAACGCACACGTCGCGATATGAGCTAGTGCATGGCGTGCTATTTTCTATTGCAACGTCACAAACGTACTTCCACAAGGAGCAGTTAGTAATACCTGTGGTGTCGGCATCGAAGTCGACGTCGTCGGTAACAGCGGCGCAGCGCGCTTAGCTTACCTAGCTAATAATGTAAAGGCAAGGAGCAAGGACGGGTAGAAAGCATTTACAATCTAGTACTCTCTTCTGGAAATACAGTTCATGGTATTTACGTAGTCTCTCAGTCTTATAAGCCTCATTCTGAATATAACTGGTTAGTATTAGATAAAGTATACAATTCATTAAGAGACAAACTTGTCAAATAAAACTAGATAACTTATGAAACTCGGCAGAACATCCAAGCCATGAATAACTTTCGTCAGATAGTGCTATTGTATATTAAACACACATGTGTTTTACGTAAATGACTTTACATAAAAGCCTTTCTATTACATAAAATTAAAGCACCCAGTTATACCACCACTTCTAATTTTTGTATTACCGCACTCTTGTATAAATCAACTCTACCGCACTTAGGTATATATTTGTTAGGGTCACGAGTCCCATCACCGAATCTGGATTGCTGGACGTTCTAACTCTTAATAAAGCGATATTATTCATGAAATTCTAAATTTTTATACAAATGGACTCGGCACGGGTAGCTGCACTCGTTCGCGAGATCGCAAGGACGTTAATTTCGGCGATAACGGAAGTATAAAATTGGTCCATACGTCGGATCGGAGCGCGTCAGAGGAAGGTTCGAGCGTCGTCGAGCTGGAAACGGGCGATACGTCGGCAAAAGTGAAACCTTGTGCGATGCCGCGGGAGGGTGGCGCCGCTGGTAACGCTGGCCCCACTGACGCCGACGACGCCACCGCTGTCGGCCTCTTCCCCCGCACCCAGCGAGCCGCACGAGGCGGACTCTGCGAGCGAGCGCGTCAAGGGCCGCGAGTGGGGGGCGCTCGTCTCGCGCGCCTCACACTACCTGTAGAAGGAGTGTGAATGTGGCGGCGGTGGCAGCGTTGGCGGTACCGGCGCGTGGGGCTCTGAAGCAGAGCGTTGCACACCGGGTGCGCGCTCGCCACGCACGTACCGCCCGCCTCCACCGCCGCGTTCGCAGCCACCAGCCCAGTTCCACTCCCACTGAAACACAATCACTAATAAGTTTCTTCAAGTCAAGTCAAAGACAAAATTCTTTATTGTATTATCACAGGTATATATAGGTTCATCGAAAAGACACAAAACACGCTGGCAATGTTGTATAAAAATTAATTACCAGCGTGCTGGGGTGTCATTTGAATTGAGATCTTTGTCATCAATCTTGGTAGAAATCACGTTCCCGTGGCTGTGTAGCCACACGTACATTTCGACGCAGGCGGCAAAATAAAGCATAGTAGGTATATAAGGCTTCGTTTCGATTCAGTTATTTCGATAACGTACATAAATTAATATAAGTTTCGACGGTTCCGAAACTTAAATGGATATTGATTGTACTATACCAGATCTAAGATCGGTAGCCAAATCAGCTATGGAAAACCTGCTTCCAGGGAAATTAAAAGAAAAGTACTAAAAATATATCAACATTTTACTAATGAAAACATAATTCAGTTATACTTGAAGCGCTAGATGATAAAATATATTTAGCGGCAGTGGTAAATATTATTCTATTTTTATGTCCTTGCACTTTTTTGAGAAAAGCATTTTTTCTCAAACATGCTTGGAAATGTGAGCATAATTTTGACAACCTTCTTCGAGATAAATCGAAATTGCTGTACTGGTCAAATACATGCGTGCAGCGGCCGGCAAAAAATGTATGTAAATCTATATCAGTCGGGTCTAGCGGCCAAATAAATTAAATAGTAAACTCTTATCTGTCGTGTAATTTAAAAATGGAACGATCTTTTACTTCGAAGCATGGCAACCAAGAAGGTAACTTATCAAAGGTTTTATTTAAATTTCAATCTGGCTTGAAAATAGAACGCTGTTTATTGAAAAAAAAAAAAACAAATGAACATTTTAACGCGGGCAATTTTATTGTTGTTTGTTGACAGTCATTGATTTTGAAAAGTAATTGTTACGACAAAATGAGTTCAAGTGAAGACAATGACTGTGATGAACTAAATTCAACGCCACCTGAAATTCTTCACCTCTTTTTTCACCTCATTAAAATCAACCCAAACCAACATAAACCCCGGAAAGTCCACATTAAAATTCATAAATTGTACATTTAACAACTGTATCTTCAAATAAAAAATTCTGCCTAGGGTGCCTAGGTACCTACTACTTTGTTTTAATTTCCGCGTATTATTTCAGAAAAGCACTATACAAGCCTTGGCCACAACTAGGCATTGATGGACCAACTAGGCATTGATGGACTAGGGATGTGTGCCTCGGCTTCGCCTCGGCTTACATTTACACGTTCGTCCATATGCCTTGCCGGAAATGGAATTGCCAGTCACGTATCGTTGTTTTCCTCCTTGTTGTCCTCGCCTGCAGCTTGGGCTTCAAAGTTATACTCGACCTGCATATGCCTATTTCACCCCTATAATGTAGGTACTATGAATGTATATGGTTAACACAGGAGAGCAAATCGTTTATGATTAAAAGGAATTCATCAGAAATCAAAAAAATACTCAAGGTTTGGTGTAAAGCCTTACGTCGTTAGATTGAGGTACCGAAAGAGAAGCCTTCGGCAGAACCGTGGATGGCGTGTGGACCGGTGCCGCGTTGTGATGTTGTGCGGGTACTTCACGTTGTTGCAACAGCTGAAGAATACGCCGGACGTCTGATGTCAACCCGGTTTCGAGGACTGCCACTCGTCTACTCAATTCTTCCAGCCGCGTTAATACTGTCGCCACCGAAGCAGCAGTTGCTGCCGCTCCTACATTTTGATATTGCGGCGAAACGGTGTCCTGTAAAACGGTATAAGCATAATGTTATCTTAGGTTTTCGCGATTGTTACACATAGTAATTAAACAACTTTAAACGATTTAAATCGTGAATATTTATTAATTTTTTTTTTCTGACGTTTCAAACACTTTTCACTGATCGTGGTCACGGGGTGACTAATTGGTTTTATTTGTCACATGAGTTATTAAGAAATTATTTGGTCTATCGTCAGAAGTTTTTATATTAATCATAACATTCCCTATTCAAGCAGTATTCGCTCACAGTGTCCAGAGGTCTTGCAGATTTGTGTCGGCCATGGGATTTAATTTATTTGATAACAGGATCCCAAGCAGGTGGTTCTTGCCAACCATCATCTCTATTGAAATTTAGGTACTTTTTGATTTCAAATAGTCTTGCTTAACATTCTTGGCATAAACCGGGTCTCTCTGTCGAGGATTTGTGGCTTGTCGAACCGAATGTAGTGGTTGGGTTTGTTCTATGGGCATGTTCACAAACCGCAGACTTGGTCGAGCGTCTGTTCTTCATATCAACAATGTGTTCTTTTACCCGGATTTTTTTTTGAAGCGCTCGTAGTGAAGTTTGCTTAGCCATTCTGAATCGATCAGCAAAGTTAAGCAACGTCCGCCGCGGTCATGACTTGGATGGGTGACCGCTGGTGACATTACTATTGAGCGCTTCCGTGCTTCGGAGGGCACGTTAAGCCGTCGGTCCCGGTTGTTGTCTTAGGATAGCAGTCGTTACAGCATGGTGGTAGGGCACTATGCAAATGCCCGCCTGGCTAGCTACCACCCTCAAGTTGAAAATCTGTCGCCAAGCACCTAACGGTGTGTTCCGGCAGCTGTCCTTGAGAGCCAGTAACTCTAGGTTAGTCTGAACAACATCCTCGACCACATCATCACTTACCATCAGGTGAGATAGTGGTCAAAGGCTAACCTACCAGGCATAAAAAAAAAAATGAAAAGGATACCAACGCTCTTCTTTTTTTGCCCAATTTATGGTGTTTGAATGTGGGCTACATCCACAATCAAGTTTGTAAACACCTGCGTAAGCATATTTCAATAATAATTAATTCGAAGTCCTAATGTAATAAAGCTAAGTGAATATTCGTATATACCTGTGGAGCGGAGGAGTTCTGAGTCCTTTCAGTGGAGAAGGGTAGCGCGGCGGGTCGGCCCGCCTGGTGGAGATTGACCGCGGAGTGGGGGGCAGAGCGGCAAGAAGGTGTGCGCGCGTTGGGTGGGTGCGCAGCGGGCGCAAGAATGTCGTCACAAGAAACATGCTGAGCGGGCGGCGCGGCGGGCGGGCTTGGTGTCGCGTTCGTGTAGTATGAGCTGGGGTTGGTGCTGAGGCTGGAGACGGGAAGCGTGGCACTATGCGCGGGCGTGCTTATAGCCGGCTCGCCGCCGCCGCACACTCCGCCCGTCAGCGGGGACGTGTCGTTCAACGGGCCAACAGAAGACTGCCGTCTCACGCCAGCGCGACTCCGGTACGTTTGTGGTGTCGATTGAGCTGGAAAATGATGATAAATATGAACAGTTTTTGTATTGTTTTGTTATATATCTCCGATTCTCTTGTAAATAACTTGATATTCGTTAGAAACTTTACTGTCTCATTAAATATATATAAATTTAAATAAATACAAACTTCTTGAACTTTTTTGCTATTAATTTACAAAATTTCCACAAAGCCTCTGCATTGGATTTTATATACAATGATATAAATATATATTATTTATTTCACGTTAATCTAATAAATGAATTTTATAAATGTATTGAAAACATGCACTATTAAGAAGTAGCATACTTACAGTACTTGTTGTGCAGCGGCTGGTGTGTTTTATGATGGTAGAGGTCTGGGAAGCTCCGTTTTAGTTGCGCTAGCATGCCTGCACACAAGGGCCGCGCTCAGAGCGGGGCAACGGCCAGCGAGCCGGGGATTGCAGCATTTAGTTCAGTTTATACAGTATTTACTTACATCAAATACGTATATAACACAAAAAAGCAAATTCCGCGTCAGAAATTGTACATTATAGTAACTATTTTGTTATCGGTACCCCCAGCGTCGCTTGCCCTTTGCCGTCAAATAGGAATAAATAATAATAAGTAGAGAAACAAGCAAGATGCATGCTGCTTTAAATTAAATTAAATGTCTTTATTTCTTTCGAAACGTACAACCTTGCGGGACTAAGATAATTTTGGAATGTTTGGTTTAATGCCAGTGCCAATGTAAGAATCAACAATGTTAGAACAGCAAAATCCTTAAAAATAAACTTAAAATCATTGTTTTAAGTACAATGCAATGAAATCGGTAGAGATCCAAATCCTTTAGTTTGAACAGGTTCTCTACGAAATTTCGAATTTATATCTTTTCTCTAATGAAGCGAAAAATCGGTCGAAAAGGTCTCTTTACATTCAGATAACATAAATTATAACAGAGAAGGAAAATAATGACGAAGGGAAATGCATATCCTTTCATTCATTTCTATGTGTTTTACCTATAAGTTTCTACTCTAGGAATAGACAGAAGGTTTTGCACAACATGACACCTGTTTGTTTTCAGAATTCTAACGCACAGGCGCATGTTGTGTTCAGAAGTTAGAAATTATAAACATTCCAATATGAAAATATGTTTTTCTTACCTGTGATAGAGTTGAGCGTTGTTGAACGTTGTTTGCTGAAGTTGAAATTAAGCGGCGTGACGTCCTGACCCGCCTTGTCCGTAGAAAATTCTATAATGCCCCTGCTAGCTGGTGACTCAGTGTCATCATCGCTACATTGGGAATCCTGTAATAAATGACAATATAATCAATACTTCATTATTTAAAAATGTATCCAAGATATGATTCAAAGCATTTTTGAAGCGCACAAAGTGGAATTGCCCGGTCGATCTTAAAATGTATATTTCGTTCTCACGTCACCTATCAAGGTTTATATGTAAGCCCTTATTTCTTCCATATGGGTGTCCACTGGGAAGGGTTAGTAAAAGTATTACATTTCGGTGATCATCGTTAATTATTCTTCGTCAGAATTACATATTTACGTACATAAAAGGTTACACTAATGACTGAAGATGGTCTGAAGTACGAATGCTCGGGAAAAATGCGGTGACGCATCTTAGCGTGGTGATTGGTGACAATAATACCAAATTGCGTTGCATGTGCCCCTAGTCCCTATAAACCGATCATTTAGGCTTTGATTAGTTGATAATTAGGCGCCGTGCCACTTTGATTCATTCGGGGACACGTAAAACTGGAGGTCTGTATTATAGGATCACAATGTCGATTTTCCCCCGTAGGATGCCGGACTAGAGTTGCACACTCCTACCTATATCTTCCGGTGGGAGTCGCAAGAGGTAATGAATGGAAAATTCTAGAATGTACATAATAGCGCCCTCTGATGAAATGTCATATAACGAAGATTCTATATCCTGTTGATATTTGTGAAAATATAATCGCATTTTTGGCTTCTGAAATAGTAAAAAAATGTCGCCACATTTTATTTGTACCTAACCTAAATAATTGAATAAACCAAATGCTAGTACTTAACTACTTCTGATAGTATTTATATTCAAAGACTTATGGGAAAGGTTGAAAAATATATGTCAAGGGGGACGTCAGCACATGGCTTGTTCGTAGTAAGCTTGAGGCTAGCTCATGTGTGTGGCATCCACATGAACAATCGTACACCCTGTGCTAGAAAAAGTGCAAAAAGCATTCCTTCGTTATCTCTACAAACGGGTGTATGGTTATTATCCATTTTTGTACCCAACCAACTTTCTCCTGGGCTGCTTGGACTATAACTCACTGGAGGTTCGGCGGGTGTATGGTCAAATGCTTTTCATGTGCAAGGTCCTTCACGGAAAAATTGATGCACCCAACCTACATAATTCTTTGTTACGGTTGATTGCACCCGACCCTAATGGCCTGCAACCGCGTCGTGGCGGTTGTCACAAGCTGTTCTCTCTCCCGCCAGCCCGAACAGTCGCTCACAGAGTTTCTCCCATTCCACGTACACTCAGAGCACTCAACAAACAACCTCCTGGTCATGGCACCTGATTGTGATTTGTTTGCGGATGTATGGAAGAGCATTGTAACATTATGTTTGCAATTCTGTGAGAAGAAAGCGTGCAATGTAAATGAAGAATGTGAATTTGATTAATCAATGTGAATTTGATGAGCGAGCAATGTGTATGAAAATTATGAATGTGACTTAATCTTATGATATTTACTGTATAATTCTAATATTTATAATCCATTGACTAAACATTATTTTTCTTATTTTTTTTTATTGACATAATTGCAACAATGATGTACTGAATATTTATTATTAATAATGTAATTTTGACATTTATTTACTGATTAATTTGTTGATTATTTTGTAATTTCGTGAAATCATGACATGATGATGTTGAGCACTAGTTCATTGTATAATTACTTTAAAAATATATAATTTTATTAGGAACCTTGTTATGTCTGTAAATAATATTAATAATAATTGATTGTATAATTAGGCTTGATTGATAACTAATGTAATTGGTGATATAACCGTATTAGTTTCAAATAAATAAATAAAATAAATAAATGGCGGGCATATTCAAAGTATCAATATATATATTTAGTTTTATTGTTAGGTCGTTTGACTATTTACTTGATGTGGTGAGATTCTTTTTTTTATGCCTAATAGGTTAGCCTTTGACCACTATCTCACCTAATGGTAAGTGATGATGTGGTCGAAGATATTGTTCAGGTTAACCCAGAATTACTGGCTCTAAAGGACAGCTGTCGGACACACCGTTAGATGCTTGGCGACAGATTTCCTACTTGAGGGTGGTAGCTAGCCAGGCGGGCGTTCGCAAAATACCCTACCACCATGCTATAACGACTGCCATCCTAAGACAACAACCGGGACCGACGGCTTAACGTGCCCTCCGAAGCACGGAAGCGCTCAGTAGTAATGTCACCAGCGGTCACCCATCCAACTCCTGACCGAGGCGGACGTTTTCAGAACGGCTAAGCAAACTTCGCTACTAGCGCTTCGAAATGGTTCGGAATGTTTCGGATGATTCGGAGAATGTTTCATACGATAGGTATATAATATATATTTATTTTTTTAATAATTACATATGCAGTAAATTTCATTTTGTTGCAGGTTTACGTATTCATTTATATTTTTGACGGTTTTAAGGATAATTTATTGGTGCATGGCATTGGTGTCCAAACTGTTCGAAATAAAACGAGATATATTATTTTAATCACCATAAGCATGAAAAATCTTTATTGGTAGTCAGAATTTCCTGCCATAGATATGAGTTTTTACCTTATTGCAAATATCTGTGCAACAGTTATATAAAAGTACATACCATTTTCTCCGCGAATGTTTCGGTGTGCGGACGGCGCGTGTTCCTCGCATAAGCTTCTCGAAGCAACCTCGCGTCACATGTCGAGCTCTCGTGACGGAACCGACGCCGAGGCTCGATGCCCCCTAACTCATCCTGTATTAAAGGAATATTTTGTTACTTAACCAATTATATTGTACCTATTATTAACTATTGAATTCCCATGTAAACTTTTACACTGCAGGCTTGTAAATTTCTAGCAATCTTCATTTAATGGTAAAAGATCATTACGTATTAAGTGTGTAACAATAACAGTGCTTATAATGCTACATTTATTAACTTGTACTATACTCTTATTACTGTATCAGCCGGATAGTCCACTGCTGAATACAGCCTCCCCTATTAAGGGGGTATTTGCCATAATCCCCACGCTTGGCAGGCGTCTTGGGGATCGCAGTGTAAGTTGGCAGTTCTTTAGAAGGCGCTGCTGCCCACCTTCCATCATGATATGATGAGGTGCAATTCTAATCAGGCACCGCGCGGAGATACTCTTATTACTAGAAACTTATTAACTATAACTCCTCTTCGGGCATCTACCTCCAGGACCTGTACCTGAAGGTGGTTTTTCCCCCTTCAGGTGGGGGTGGGGCAGCAGTGTCTTCCACTCTCTACTCGGATCAAACAAACAATGCTTTGCGAGTATGAGAAATGAAAACATTGTTCGCGTAGAGGGCCTACAATGCTATAGTTGTAGAAGCTGTTGTTATACTCGTACTATAGAACCGACGACATCTTCTACGCCGCCGTAGGTGCTACGGTTTTGTAGAGTCGATAACATTGTTTATACTATGTCTTCAAGTACAATGTTTAATTGTAAATATTTTCATGTCAGAATATAATAAACTTAACGAACGGAAAATCATGATGATTTGCATGGGCACTGTTTTTGTTTACTTAACAAATTCAAATTCTTTGGTTTCATTTGGTCTTTTTTTAAATTAAGAGAAGATTATTAGCGGCGAACCATTCAGAGATCATAGATAACACATTATTTACATGAATGAGTTCACTATCTTTCCTAACTACTTTAAAAATCAGAGAGGTATCATCTGCGAATAAAGCAATATCGCAGAAATCTTTGACCATGCAAGGCAGATCATTAATATACTCTAGGAACAGAAAAGGTCCCAAAATTTATCCCTGCGGTACACCTATTTTTACCAAAGACCCGGAAGAAGTATTGCCATTTATTCCAACCATCTGTAGCCTATCTGACAGATATGACTCTATTAGATTCAAAGCTTTACCACGAATACCATAGTGTGAAAGCTTACGAATCATAGTGCAGTGTTCAACTCTTTTTTATACATCGATGTGTGACAAGCAAACTTACGTCACGCATTTGGTAGGTGATTTCTAGGTTATTGACGAAGGAAGAGCGGAACTCCGGGTAGAAGTCGAGCACGTCGAGCAGGTCATCGCGGTGCACGCGGTGCAGGTCGCAGTAGGTGAGTGCGCGTACGCGGCAGTTGCTGCGGCCCACAGTCGAGTACAGGCACGGGTTCTCACCGAATATGTCATCTTTACCTGCATTATACAAAATAATTTAACAAGTGTGCAGGTCAAATGCAGACTGTATGAGGCAAATTTAATATTTTATGCCGGGCTAGAATTGTACCCTACATTTCTTCCCGTGCGAGTGCAAGAGGTTACAAAGAGAATATTACCAGAAGGTGGACATCATTGCCTTTTGAAGAAGTGGCATCTAACATTGCGAACCCCTGAGACGCCTGCCAAGCGTGGGGATGACAAATCCTCCCCTAATGGAAGGGGTAGTGTTCAGCAGTGGAGGATACGACTGTTACAGTACCTATAACCTATCAGGCATAACATTTTTATTTAATAAAAATTTACTTAGTTTAATAAAATGTGTGTTCTCAGGTTATGGATAAATTATCTAACTCGATTTACGGAAACTGAGAAATAGTATATTAGACGAGGGAGAGTCTTAAAAAATTTACCTATGTGTTAGTCTTTAAAATAATGTTATTTATATGGTGACAAAATGAAATCATTACAAAATGCGTGTAATTAGTTAGATATCGTGTCGTGATAAAAATATAGATTATCATTGTATAATTATATAAGTATTTGGTCTTCGGCTTCGTTCACGTTTACTCTATTAAAAAAAAACCATTATTTCAATATTGGCCTAAATTGATATCTACGTATAACTCGACCTCTACTTTGGCTTTAAGTTACCGCTATCCGCTACCGATATTATACCATTACGTACTTTATTATGTGATGCATGTACATAATACTGTAAGAAATGTAGATACCCAGTTTCAGCTTAAACATAGGACTTTCATATATAATTGTCACCCCTATTTTTATGTCCCTGAATTCATATTTATGTCCCATAGTTCATAATTATCTTAGAATATTAAGGCAGTATTTTTTATTTTATGTCAACTATGTTTCGTGACATAAAAAAAGGACTGCCTTAAAATTTACCTCGATCTTTTAGTTTAGGATGAACATAAATATGAATTTATTACGGGTCACAAATATTGATTAAAGGACACAAAAATACTACTGAATTGCATGCTTCCAACTTCAGAAGCATAGGACTTCATACAAAATTGCAGCTTTTATTTGACCCCTTTAATGCTGCCCTTTCATGAAAGCCGTAGGGAACTGACGTCTCCTAACTAAACCTTACTTACATGCGAAATAGCGACTTCATACGTCGATCGGTTTTCGAAATTCTTTTCATCCTTTCTGTACCCATTTTCGTAAAATCATTTCATAGCTGATGTCTAAAATGTATTAGAAATATAGATACTTTGTTTCAGTCTCAAGCAAAGTACTTTCATATACATTTTGAGCCCCTATTTATGTCTCTTAATTCGTCCCTATCTAGAAAATCTTATTACAGTACTTTTTTTGTCTCAAAACTGACTCCAAAATTTTAAGCTAACCTAACCTAACTTCAAGTACATTGGAAATTCTTACATATGGCTTTCTCGTGTAATTCTCAGTACAAGACTTTTTCAATTTGTGTCATACTTCATACTGAATTTCAAGTTTCTATCTACAAAATCATAACAATCAAGAATTTCCAATGTACTTGAAGTTAGGTTAGGTATAACAATTTAATGATTTTGAACCACAAATTGACCTTTTCAATTTGGCCCTATTGAAAAATACGTTTTTAGCTGACGTCTCTTACCTATACACTACCTACCTGGCATATTTCAGCTTCGAGGGTCAAGTCAATTTCAGCTATATATATATATATATATTTTTATACATATATATATTTATACTATATATTTATACATATATATTTTAACCCCTATTAGTGTCCCTTAATTCGTCACTCTAGTAATATTCTTTATAATACTATTAATTTTGTGCCATTACACGTAATATTTAATTTCATGTTACTACTTTCACAAAAATTAAGTAATACCACATACCTAGTATAGCCATAACGATGTCATCCTTAAGGATTTCAATAGAGCCTCGAGAAACGAAGAATAGTGATGTGAGGACATCACCGCGATGAACCAAGGTTTCACCAGGAGGGGCATGAGTTGTCTTAAATCGCAGAGAGAGGGCCCTGAAATAACAGAATAATGAAGTTTAAGATAAGTATCGTGGTTAATGTTGGTATATGTGATGAACGAAACCTACCTCAAACACCCAGGGCTGGCGCCTTCAAATGCTGAACAGCTTGCAAGCAAGTTGCGATTGAGGTGTAAGCAGATATCAGCTTGAAGGCATTCTGGGAAACCTTTCAGGAGGCTGGACGTATCGATTCCGTTCGTATAACTCCATGCATGTTGAAAATATTCCTCTAATCTTTGACGAAGAGGGTTTGCAATCTGAAAATTATACTCAAGATTAGTAGGTTAACAAAATTTGCCAATAAAAATGTAGTAGACGACCCTTACCTGATGAAATCGAATAAACTCTCGCACCCTTAAAATTTGTGTATGATACCGAGCCGTACCCGAATACAGTCTTTGTATTATTGCCGATACATTACCAAAAATACTAGCGTACATAAGAGCTGCAACACGACATTATTGGTTATAGGCATCTGCATCACAAAGCGAACACACAAACTTGCAGCAGCCATCAGACATACTTACATCCAACAAGCATGACAAATATAGTGAACCCTTTCTCCATATCAGTGTTCGGCGCCACATTGCCAAAGCCGACGCTCGTTAGGGACGTGCAAGTAAAGTACAAAGCGGTGATGTAACGTGATCTGAAAGTATACTTAGTTTAGTACATCAAATAATCTTGCATACCAATATTTGCAAGATGTTGTTTTTCTCACCTCAAAGTGGGTCCGGTAGAGTTTTCATAAGACGCTTGGACGTCATTAGCTAAAGAATCTAGCCACCCAATAGGGGCATTAAGTTGAGGACGTTCCCAGCTGCCTATGGCATACCTGAAAACATAAAATACTCCGATAGGTTAAAGTGTTCTCTATTTTTAGTTAAAACAAATGTTTTTTTTACTTACCATAAACAGGCCAACCAATGTGCAATGAGGACGAAAGTTGCCATGAGAAGGAGAAGGACAGCAGTGCCATATTCTGAGTATCTATCTATCTTGCGGGCCACCCGCACGAGCCGGAGCAAGCGCGCTGTCTTTAGAAGTCCGATGAGCGTTGTGGTCTGCAACCGTAATGTAAGGTCAAACTTTAGCTCCCAAATCTTACTCATGTATAGCCGCAAACCCAACTCAAGCGGTACATGAATTGTTCGCTCAGAACTAAATTAGCATCAACGAGGCCTCGCAGCAAAAATCACTCTAACTAAGCAAGTATTGCCTATGAGATATGCTTTCGAACTGAATCAAACTTATTATATTAATTTGCAGAGTTACAAGCATTATTTAAACTATATAATTAGCTGGCTTCGTACAGGATGCGGTGCAGAAACTGTTTGGTAGATATTGTATTGTCAAGTTGGCAAGTTAGTATAGTGACCCGTTTAATTTTCAGTTGTTAATTTGACTGTAGTCATTATGCCGCGTTATTCAGACGTGAGACAAACGTGTGAGCAAATCAGCTGCATGATGTAAAATATAGTATACCTTATGGTATGAATGTATTTACAAGACTAATGAGTGAATTCAATTTATGAGGCAGTGCTTAATCACTCCGAATTATTTGGAATATATTATATAAATAACACACATATTGCAAGATTGCTATACCACAAATTTGAGATATTGAAACTTACCTAAAACACTTTACATTCAGATGAATACTTACTTAATTAATGATGCTATGTATTGATTGACTGTGTATCTTATTTAATTTATTAAACGAAGAAAATTTTGGAATTATTGCTATGTAATTTTAATGCGTATGTATAAATGTGCCAATTCAAAGGTGCCATAACAATGCGCAAATTGTTTGTAGACATTATTTTAAGGTATAATATTTATTAACATTGTATATATGTTTTTTGTACATTTTAATGTGTAGAAACATTTATTAGTTTACAAGATATTTAGATTGATTTTGAAGAACAAGAACTTGATTTTTTTATTAAATAATACAATAATAAAACCAAGGAGCAAAGGGGTAAAAGAACATGAAAGAAAATTAAAATCAAATTAGGAGGTAGTGAATTTATTAGTTTTAATTCAAGTATTTTCATAATTTTAAGTAGGTACATAATGTGCAAGTAAATATATAAAATTAAATTGAAAGAAATACGACGAATAGTGCGTATACCAATGTGAGACTCCATAAAATATAAAGTAATGTAAGTCTTGTTAGTGAATTTAATTCGAATAAGTTATACCTTGTATGATAATGCAATATTGGGAAAGTGACAATCTGAATTATATAAGGTGGGTGCTATATAGGTCGAATGTATGTTGGGATTGAGATTTGACTTGGTGCTTTTAAAATGTGGTTAAAGGCGGTTTTTTAAATTGTACAAAATAGTTCGTCTGGGAAGTGTGAGCGTATTTTCTACCAAGCTCTGTGCATTTCGTGACCTTTCAAGGCACCTTTGCTATATTCAATGATGAATTTGTAATTTTAGCCAAACAATAATCACATAATTAATTTATAGTTTTAGTTAAGTGCTAAGTTTTCTAATGCTATTTAGGTAGCTCGTAATAAATAAATTTAAAATCTAGATATATCTAAAACCTATTCCTTAACGTAATTAGCACTCATATTTTTACGTTCATTCTATAAACTATTGATACTTGTATAGATAGATCAAAGTCGTCGGAGATCATCTTTTCAAGTTGATCGCTACTTGACATAGTTTAAAAAAATACTATGTCAATATTCATATTTGTGGATATCGCATTCATTGTATGATGAAAATTATCGTAACGAGATGAATTGGCCTCGTAATATGCCGGGCGCTCAAACATTAGAAGGAAGTAGGTCTCGTCGCAATTTGCCAAACCCTGCAGCCAAGCTCGTGATGCAGCGGGTGAGCTTTATTAGATGTTCAGTACGGTGTAAAATTCGAAAATGATTAACATTTGCTCATGGGAAGCGTCCACATCTTCCATTAACGCATTCACTTTGTGGATTCAAAATGGCTAGTGAAAATTAAATGAATAAAATATGTTAACTAAAATGTTATAAAATAGAGTGGCAGCAACATAAAATAGTTCACAAAGATGGTATACCTCATCACTTTCCAGCCCCTGCTGTAACAAGAAATGGTATTACAAGTTCAATACGCACCCACCTTTGGGCATATTGCACACCTATAATGATGTTCAAAACGAAATGAGATAATCTATTCTATTTAACAACAAAATTTACACAATCAAAATTACTGACCCAAATAAATAAAAATAAATAAGGGTTATAATTTGAAAATAAACATAACATAGAGAATATCTTATTTTCAGATTTATGTTTAAAAGTATTGATGAATAGCAAAGTTTTTGAATGAGTTATTGTGGGAAAAATTATGTGTTGAGTGGCAATCCTAATCGTATGTGACAGTTGCTATGACTGCATTCCACTACAATGTGATTCTATAATTGTAGGTATTTCAGAACCACATTTGTCCGAAATAATAAGTTGTCCAAAGCAGCATTTTCATTTACTTTTCGTCGTCTACAATTTTACAAAGACACATTGTTTCGTCTTGAAATGGCTAACGCAAAACCCTAGCTTGACCTAGTTCGGTTTCATATTCTTATGACCTATTTTAACCGATACTGTTGCTACCCTAATCGTGTTGTAGGTATTTGTATTGTATGGCCTCAAGATTATGCCTTTTCACTAACATACGTTAGTTTTATCATTAATATGCAAATAAATAATTTAATATCAAATTATATAAGGTAGTAGGAATTCTCTAAGTTGATTCCTCGATTATAATATTTCAAAATTGCATTAAGTTCCATTTCGGACAATTGATCGTCTGGTTTCCGACCGAAGAAAGACAAATTCCCTTGATTGACGATCCGTAAAACTAATCCATCTCTATCTAGTCCAACGACAAGATAGGATGAAATTGGTTTCTCGTAAATCAAGTCGAGTTTGTGGTTCACGGGATAGTGTATTAGTTTTCTAATAAATATATTATAGCATTCATTTTGTTGTTTGATTCTAAAATTATATCAGTATGTGTATTTATTAATGATATGATATGATTATGAATAAGTGGTAGAAAATCCGCTCACTTCATCGGTGTCGGTGCCGAAGAGCAGCAAGTCGAAGGGGATCGCAGCGACAAGGTCAATCAGGAACCATCCACGTAAGTAGTGCATAGCTATTTTTGCTGGGTCGGACTCCACCTCATCTGCCACATTCACATATGTCGTCCGGAAATTTATAAGGATGTCTATAATAAAAGTGACGTCCACTGAAAAAAAAGATTCATGAATACTTATTCTATAATTGACACCCTAGATTCATAATCATTTAGAAATAAACATTACCGATCATATCGATGACGACTATAGGATCTTCTCCAAAGCCTTTGGATCTTTTATCAAAATCGGGCTCATTTAGTTGAAAGGCCGCCACGTATGGAGTGAATATTGCGGTGTAGATAACCAATATTAGGATCAACCAATCCCAAGCGGCCTGAAAATGGGAACAAAATGTCAGTTTACTGCAAAGTGAACTTATAGTAAATGTATACTTTTGTATATAAATTTAAAGTAAGGCTTGTTAGGGCAATGGTACGGTGGCGTGAGCGCCTACAAATATTTGTGTTTTGTGCTTTTGCGTGCCTGGACTGGTACGAGGTCAGTGCGGCAAACTATTTTTTAAACTACACAAATTAACGTTGGCTTATAAAATACCACAGAATTAATTATTGTTACTTAAGCTATACTTGTTAACTCCTGTTGACAGGTGAGTCTGTCTCACAGTGCCATAATAGGGAGTGAAGAAGTATTGCGGTATCAACACAAAGTGACTCTGTAGGTACCTACTTATAGTAGAAGTAAATTTGAAAGGGTACAAAGCTATTGTCAGAAGCCCTACTTTACGCTTTATTGACTGTTATTTTATTTAAACGGAATACGTGTTTAATATTAGGTATAAGATACTTGTTTTTATTTCGTTTATTCATTACTGTTATAAGATTTGTTCTCTTAAATACAGGTACCTATTTAAAGGGATAAATATCAGGCAATAAAACCTTAATCAGAGAAAAAAATACATAAAAGCTTACCTTGTAAGGAGAATGGTGGAGGATAGTGCAGGGATGGGAAGGTTGCGTGGTTCCTTTGTGGCCTCCCGTGGCTCCCAGAGATAATACCTGAGGACAAAGGTGACATTCATTTGTATAAAACCAGCAGAATATTATGTTTTTATACAATACCTAATTGTTGTATATGGGTTTTCTAGTTTGCACAAGTTTTGGTAATGGGTAGAAAACTTTCCCTGTTCTTACGTTATTTAGATTTCACAGAATTATCGTACGGCATTAAGAATGCTTGACTAGGTAGATACAAACGTAAATCGAAAATCCTTCACTAAGCTATCCTTTTAGATCTAATTTCACTCTTAAACAAAAATCTTCCGGAAATAAATTTTCTATATATTTTACTTAAGAAAACGTTTTGATCGTTTAGTAGGATTTTGCATGATAATAATTCATGTTTTGTGAAATCATCAAAAAAAAATTCAAAAGAATACCGCCCTTCATTCGATACAATAAAATTTTGTTGGTCCATTCGTTTCATTTTTGGCTCATAGGGCCCTTGTCCCCAATTTCAGCTGTTGTTGCTGAAAAATGTTCTACTTGAGAGTGTTAACAAAACTTATAGGTACATCTACTCGCAGTGGCTCTATATTTTTTTATACTGAACGTGGAAGAATATTTCAATATTAAAATTTGCAATTGACCTTCATAAGAGCGTCGCAGACACCTTCAATAAATAATTTTTAACTTTGAATTGATCACTTTGTTAAATTAACAATACTTTAATGTGAATATTTCCTGCAATACACTTGATTTTGAGAATATCTTTGAAACAGGTAGAAAGCGTATTGTCATAACGGTCGCCTAATAGACTTAATCTTCAATTCTACATCCTGGTCTTAATTTTAACCTACTGTCGAATATATTGTTATTATTTAAGGCGAAAGTAACGAATGTACTTGAAAAAAATTAAAGATCAATGGCGAAACAAAAGCAAAACTTACGGTCGATGCTATGCAGAATTATATAAGTTAAGCTTATGACAATTAGAAATAAAATTTTGTGCTTATTTTTTATTGTTTGAGTACCAAGTAATACATGCAAATTATGGATTATACTTACAATGACATGATTTATGGAATGTTATGGTTTTATACATAAATAGCAATAGCAGCAATTAAGTATAGGAAGTAACTATTTAGTATAAAAAATCAAATTATATGTTTTATTTCAAATTATTTTGTTATCATGCAGGTGGTTACACACTTCTGCCTATACTCCTTCCGGGATATACAGGCGCGTTATTCGATAGGCGTTGATATTTAATAATTTATCTTGCTATTGTGTTAAAATTACCTAGTACTTAGTTAATTATTACATTATGCCTTAAGCATGTGGTTGTAAGTATTTATTTATTAATAATAAATGATGTAAATAATAAATAAAATATTGATATTGCCCTAGATATCACTACGTAGCAAGTACATAACGTAGTGACGCAGAAGAAGGCCGGTCACAATTCCGCTGAATGAATAAATTATTCACTCCATACTATAGCTGTAATTTTTGCTGTATCTAGCAGCGAGGACGATACGTAGCACTCTTATGTGAATTCGAGTAAGTTCGAATTATTAGAGACTATCATAATCAGTTCAAATATTGTATAACTAGTTCAATTCAAGTAGCACACATTTTTAGGACATTAAGTAAGTCAACTATAAAGCATACACACATCTTGCAACGATTAGCATTCATACGTAGCGCAGGCGAAGAGATAAATGTATTACCTCCTTGCCGATGGCGGGTAGCCCGTTGAGGCCGTTACAGGGCGGTTCGAGGCGTACGACGCTCTTGCGAGAGCCGCGGAAACCGGTATCGTGGACGCGCACTGAGGAGCGCCAGGGCGGTGGGTCATCGCGCGAACCGCGCGCGGACAGGGCGCGCCGCGACGTGGTTAGGGCCGCCCCGCCGCCGCCGCCGCCGCCTGCGCACGGCGGCGTCACGATCAATGGCACGTCGGGCGGCCCGCGCTCTTCCATGTCGCTGCCGCGCCAACGTTCTCACCGGAACCCTCCGTGCTCCGAAGCTTCGAAATGCTCACATTCGAGAACGGCTCGCTCGAAGGCCGACGCCGTCTCCAGCAGTGCGATCGCCGTGTTTTGCATAGATGCGCGGTTTATTTCCACTCACACTCTTGAATCTTCTCTTTTATCTATTCCAGCGATCGTTGGAATTATTATAAAATTTAAAGCAACGACTAAAATCAATTGAATTGTCATCAATTTGAATAAAATGATTTAAATGTGGTGCAAAATTTTGTTGCGGCGTAAAGGAATGAAAATTTTACATTCTTAGGTACAGAATATAACGGATTAATTAAATGTAATTATTTCACAACTGCTGTAGTTGCATGTCAGTGGTATCCGCTTGTCTGATTAGAACTTTGATTGCGGCTCGCGATTTGGCGCGTCTATTGGTGGTGAGTAGCGAACGGCTGAAAGCGGTAAACGAGGCCGTGGCCCATTCAAGACAGTGTGTCAATAGGTATGGTCGCTTCTTTTCATCTCTTTAAACAAACTTTCCATAGCAAGTGGGGGATGTTTTCCTTCGTTGTTTCATACGTATGTTGTAAACGAGGCTTTTGGTGAAAAAAGTTAATTGATGGCGGCTCTGACAAATTATCACAAATGAGACACGTAGGAGCACCTAAAAGAATTTATTCTATGCCCAATTGAACAGGCGTGGTTCAAAGACTCTATTGCTCCACTCAACCAAAAAACTAACTAAATTGCATTTTTCGCTTCTATGTAACCAGGTCTGTAGAACCAAAAAGTGCGGGTTTGTAACCCGCTATACCAATACATTGAGGCTGCCATTAGCGGTATATACCGTACTGCTATAGTTAAGCAAAAGTAACGATAAGCTTATTGGATTATCTTCTTGTAATAGTTAATAACTAGATAATACCGTTTTACTTTGATGCAAAATAAAACATTATTATCTATATTACCTTTAAGTTTGTGTGGTTGTTTTATTAAATATTACAAAACAACACTTCTCCTAGTAAATATATGTTTTAGACAATTTAATGATTATTAAATAGTCAAACCTAACAAAAATATTACAACTAGATTGTATAATTCGGATTCCAGACTTTTTGCCTGTTAGACCGTGAGCGGGTACATGTTCAAAAAAAAAAATATAACATACACATCCATATGAAAGTTCATAGGGCTCTATTATGCCCTTTGGATGCGAAGTCTAAAAAGCAAATAATTCGTAAGATGATGGACAGCCAATTTAAGTTGCAATATTATTTTATATTTATATACGTGTACGAACGTTATATTGTGTAACTACGATCATTTTTCTAGAACTTCCTTAATAACGGACAACCATTTATTGGAAAAAATAATTTGTTATCGATAAATCTGTTAATAGGTTTAGGGCAACTGAAATTTGAGCAAGAAACATTAGAAGGTTACTATTTTATCACTTATGAAAACGATGTACAATTTGTCTAAAATAAAAATTGGCAACATGACGTTGAATCTTGGATTCATGTACCCAATATACAAATATTTTCCTGAAGAAAAGGTTTGTACTGAAGATATTTATTTTAACCACGCGCCGACGTGACCTTTTTTCGAAATAAACTGCGATACATAACTTTAGTCCACGTCTTTTTCTATAATACCTAATTTATCATCAAATGATTAATTATTTTTATTGTTATTACTTAGATTTCATCAAATGATTAATTATTTTTATTTTTATTACCTAGATTTCATTAAATGATTAATTATATATAAAACTTAATCATTTGATGTAAAGTAACTATAGGTTAAGAATGAAATGTTTCATAAGATGATACAAAGAGAAACTATTGTAATATAAAACTCGTCCTAGATATTACTGAAAAGATTAGGTTTACTAAAAAAATTACTGTAATTCCCGACATTAAGTAAATTATAGAAATATTCCACCGGGGTGATTTTTAACGAAATTTGCTAAGTAGTAACATGAATAAAAAAGTCTCTTAGTAGCACAGTGACGCATTATTCCATCAACTAGCTGCTTGGAAACTCAAGGACTTTGTAACTTTGGCAACTTACCTAGCGACCTACTTTTTTATATTTTGGCAATCTTAGTAGGAGTTGATTACTCATACACAGTTACATATCTGAACGCGATGAGGTCATTATATAATGTTATCATGGTTTCTTTTGATGACAAATTTTTGAATTCATACCGTTTTAAGGTTGCAAAGTTTACTATAGTATCATATAAGAAATTTTTTAACATGTTTCATTCGATTATTTTATTAAATTGTTTCTTTAGGTATATTATACAGCAATTATTTTTTTTAATATACTAGTGTAACAAAAAAAAACAATTTGTCCACATTTTATATATGAATACCTACATTTTGTTCGTTATTATGATGATGATAAGTTATTTCTAAAATTTTCGTTCGCTATAGAGAAGTTTACATAAAAACTATATCTAATATCATTTTCTCACGAACCAAACATAGTATCGTATTCCATACTATAAAAGTTTCATTTCAGAGGTATGTCTAAGCCGTTCTAGTTAAAAAGTGTAAAATATGCAGCAGGCTTGTATGCAATCCAGTATTCAGGTCGATGACAGCAGCATTGTCTAGACTCTAGACGGTGAGCTGACAGCAAGATCGATACCAACTATAGAATTGGTTGTTGCTACACTAGCATCCCATTGTTACAAATTCTAGACACATATTTTTAGGTTATTTAAAGGTTTTAAAAGAAATTTAAATTCACAGCTGACTTATTGTCTAAGGAGAGTCGAAATTTGTATCTTTGTGTTTATTTTATCCGTTTCTGTCTATAATTTAAAGTAATCTAAAAATTGAATATTTGCAATACTATGTGTAGGTATATAAGGTTAGCCAAGACCATAAGTTGTACAAATATATGATATAGACCTTAAATAAATGTATAAATTTTACAGTAATATTTATGGGTGAATTCAATGTATATAACGATTTAGTCAATCAAGGATTGACACATAAAGGTATCGTTTGTTATGAGATGTATAGATCAATATAGTATTTGCCTTTATACACTTTTATATTAGAAAATTACAAAGTGTAATTTTACCAGACTGTGATATTACGCAATACGTCTAGAAAAACCTATAGCAAAATATGGATGAGTAAAAAGGTTGAGAATATTAAAATTCAATGTAAGGCTGTGTTCGCGTTACCAATGAAATGCGAAAGCTATGTAAATGATAGATATGCACTTAGCAAAGTGCATACATTCAGGTTAAATGTGTGAAGAATTAAGAATGTGACCAATGTGGTGGGAGGGGCATGCTCTGCATAGTTTGTGGCAGTAAATGGTCGCCATAATATGAACAATGACTCGAACAACACAGCGCCTATTGTACTTGCGATTGACGTATCAAACGAAAGCTCAAATCAGTTCCAAGCGAAAATAATGTCACATTCGTAATGTTTTCATATACATATTGAGTACTACATAAAAACAGATCATTCTATATTTGATACTAATCACTAGTTGATTACAGTAAATATTAACATTACAATATAAAAATATTCCATAAAATATAGAATTGAATTGAATTGTAAGCCCTGACTACAATGATTTCATTCAACTGTGATAGCTTTACACTACCATCCTTTACTAAGGAACAAAAAAGATAAATAATGTAGACAAAGGAAACCATACCATGGTTGTCATAACTCCAAGCATGGATCGCGTTTTCCCACAAGAATATCAAATTAAAATAATAAATAAATTGACCGAATACAAATAGCGAAGCTCGCAACCAAAGGAAGGGAGAAAAACACCTCTTGGCAATTGACGCACTGTTCACTGAACGAACTAAGCACGGGGCTGCACCACACTTTGAATACAATATTTTAGACATACGGAACTCACGAGCGAAGTAATTCCACTTTTTGTTTAATATCTGTTAAAGAAACTCAAAATTTTTATTACAGCGCAACAAAATCTGCAAAAGTTGACTGCCAAATGATAATAATAGTTTTTAATGCAGTCGATCGATTAAGAGCTCGATTCATTTACGGGCAGTTTTCACGTTTACTGAATAAAGGGGTTGGTTTGGAATTAATTTAATAGGTTGTACGTTTTTCGGGCGTGTATCGCGTCGTCGTTCTTGGAAGGCGAAGGCCCAAGAAACGATATTTAGATAACAATTAGATGGCAGTGTGAAGCGGCAGAGTCCGCAGCGTTATCGTCAGACGTAAATTTGGCGAAGGACTGTAGCGGCGCACGCAGCAGGTCGCGGTGCGCGCGTCGAGACCGAGTGGCGGCGGAGGCAGCCGAACGCAGGCGTGACCTCGTACAACCTCTCCCACCACTCATCGATCATTTTAGCTGGGACGTGCGGTGTCACCGCCACCCGCCATCGCCATCGCCATGCCTGCCGCTGCCACCTGCTGTACCGCGGCTACAGAACACATGTGACATCGATGGCCGCACCACTGCCGATAAGTTTGCGTGACACAAATCTGCGCTATCGTGACTGCCACATATTAGACCTTCACGCGATGCCATCAAGTCGTTTCAATAATATTTGTGAGTTTATTTCTATGACGGTTTACATGATCTTTACGCATGACAAAAATTGCTTCAACATTGCAGATGGCCAATAACCGATGATTGTATAATAACATTGCAATGCAATAACGATTATTGAAACATCTTTTCTAAAATTGTTAGTAAGCTTTTTGACGCGTTAAGAAATTAGAAAATATTTCAATATAATTATTATTATTACTATCATAAATGGTTTAAAAAAATTATGATTTAGTGACACAGCCTAATATATATTACAATATATAGATTACAAATGGAGAACAAATATTTTTTTTAAAGTCAGCTCAGATATCTACATTGACGCTTGGTGGAAGTGAATTTGGTGACATTGGAAATAGGAATAGAAAAAAAAACTCACGAATAGAAAACGTGGTAAATTAATGTGTCATATTATGCAGTAGGTGTGTTTTATGGGATCGAATGGGACCTCCCTGAAACCGATGCGGAAAACAGATCTCTAATAATGAAAACTAAAGGAAAAAGCACAATATAAAATTAAATTATATATTATATAAACAATTTTTTTTTACACCTTCACTCAAACAAATCTATTGCAAACTACTCAAATTAGATCTTTTCTTATGTTAAACTATAGAATAACAGCCAGTATCAAAAAGGGTAGAAAGAAAGCCAGTACCAAAAGAGGCTGATCAGCAACACTAACCTCTTTTAACACTAACCAAGTAGCTTTTGTTTAAATGAATACCTAAGATTGCATGTTTATCGCATTACATGCAGTCCTATACTACTACGACAACCCAGGAAGTTTTGATTACTTATATAAAATTTTTCATCGATATCACTTCTGTTAATACGGGTTCTAGCCATATCAAGTAAATAAAGATTAAGTTTTTTTTATGGGATTGTGAAGGGACAAGGACGAGGCTTACCTAGTGTTACGCGGTATATAACAACTGTAATTTCGCATCTGCATATAACAACTTCACCGGCACCAATTCCTTCAAACCAGAAGACAATAATGCGAACAAGTGCTTGGCGGTAAAAATATGTACAGTGTTAATATTTTGATGTTAAATGTAAGTATACAAAAGTTGACTAGCCGTATTATTACTGTTTTTTTTTATTCAATGCGTGCTTTTATATTAAATGTAACCATACAATTCTACGGATTGTAGAAGTATAAAAGTGCTACGTGCGTAGCATACATGCAATGAAAGAAAGTTAACGGACTGCTGCTACGCAGTACTACGCCGTAGATTATTAGCTAGTTATGTCGGATAGCCGTAAAACTATAAGGGGATAATAAATTAATATATTAATGATAGTATATTATTACAAAGGCCGAGAAATAACAATTGCAGCTCGAGCACTTTCATGATACGAGACAGGCAATTGCCATTTCCGCCGAAGCATATATATAAATATGGTGCATGTATAACCCAAAAATTCAAGGAAATAAAAAATAATTACATTTTTTTTTTAATATATAAGCTGTAAAAACTTCTTTATATTTCATCACTAAACATTTTAATATATTGTATGTATTTTTCTTTTGACTTCGCCGGCAGCTGGTTTTCCATCGCTTATTTAACTTCCGATATTAGGTGTGCAATCAATTTCCAAAATTACGAAGACCAGGCTCAGAACGGCTAAGCAAACTTCGCTACGAGCGCTTCAAGTCGTACAGGGCAAAGTGTAAAGAACTATAGACCACGCGGAAGGTAACCCACTCGATGGACCGACCAGATAAAGACAATTGTAGATAACCATCAAATCAAATCAAATCAAATCAAATCATTCATTTATTTGCTAGAATACATGTCAAAAGGATCTTAATATTAGTCATACAGATTCAATGGATTCAGTCTGCAAGCAGACGTGCAAATGTTTATTTGAAGCTAATTTATTAATTATAATATTTGTACCTAAAAAATATATATATTTATTTACAATAATCTAATAATTCCTTCACACTATAAAAACAATTGCTAAGAAGCCAGTCAGTTAAACATTTCTTAAATTTCCTTCCATTTAATTGCCTTATGTCATTAGGTATGCAATTATAAATTTTTATACACATATTATAAATGTTTCTTTTGTATAAATCTTTTCGGGCTAGAGGTTCATATAATAGGTTACTGAATTTAGACCTTTGTTGGCGCTTAAATACATCGGAACGTTTTACAAAAAAATCAGGGTGTTGTTTGGCAAATATACACATTTCATTGATGTACATGCAAGGTAGAGGAAGTATTTTGCATGATTTAAAAAGAGGTTTACAACTATCAAGAAACCAGGCTCTATTTATCACCCTAACACACCGTTTCTGTATTTTAAACACTCGTTCAATGTCTACTGAGTTACCCCACAATATCAAGCCGTAACTAAGCAGAGACGAAACATGACCATGATATGCCACTAACGCGGCTTCAGTAGATACAGTGTGTCTGATTTTCTTTAGAGCAAACACAAAGCGCTCAATTTTCTTGCATAGTGTATCAATTTGAATTTTCCAGTTAAGGTGTTTGTCAAGAATAAGCCCTAAAAAACATTAAAATTAGTGTACCAGGATGACCTCTAGCAGAGAGAAATAGCAGGGCATCGTGAGGCGTGTATGCTGTCTGTCCTCGCCACCACTACTACATGACGACCACGACCGTTCTGCCAAGAGCGTATAGAATCAATTTCCATTTTATTTTCGGAACCAGCCGAACTCAGTTTAATTTATGTTTATTATCAAAATAATAATACAATTAAGAAGAAGTCTTTGCTTTACCGCCTACCTCCTGTGCTATAAGGTAAATGTATCTGTGGGCTATATTTACCAAAAACGATAAAAGAGATCTAAAGGATTATGTCCACTTGTATGGATGTATACATATATGCTTATACAGGGTTATTGGTAATATGCTAACAACCTCTAAGTGATTATTCCTACAAACATTTTGAGATGATTTTTTGAGTTTATTTTTAATATTTATTAATTTGTATTTATATTTTTGTGTTTATATTTCTTTTTTCAATTTGAAGCGCGAATTTGTAGCGAAGTTTGCTTAGCCGTTCTGAACCGATCAGCAACGTCCACCTCAGTCATGACTTGGATGGGTGACTGTTGGTGACATTACTACTGAGCGCTTCCGTGCTTCTGAAGGCACGTTAAGCCGTCGGTCCCGGTTGTTGTCTTAGGATGGTAGTCGTTATAGCATGATGGTAGGGCAATTTGCAAATGCCCGCCTGACTAGCTACCTCCCTCGTGTAGAAAATCTCTCGCCAAGCACCTAACGGTGTGTTCCGGCAGCTGTCCTTGCGAGCCAGTAATTCTAGGTTAGCCTGAACAATCTTCGACCACATCATCATCTACCAGGTGAGATAGTGGTCAAATGCTAACCTATCAGGCATATTAAAAAAAAGGAATGGTAGGTATAATAGGTACCTATTATAAAAAAAAAATTGGTTTTTATATGTTTATGACGGAATAAGTACGAGTCCTACCAGATGTTAAAAGTGTCTTGTGCCTGTAATGTATTATTTCATATATTTTATAACTTTGCTCGATGTAAATATTCAAAAGGAGTACGGCGCGGTCCAGTGATGCCGCCGTGGATGCTCTGTCTCGTAGTAGGCATTAAAACACTTTTTTTTTTTCAAACAATAATGTTTTTTAGGGCTAGCAGAAGTCAACCCTAAGAGGTTGTTAGCATTTTATCAATAACCCTGTACACACTTGCCATGGACAGCCACTAATACGCTATATAAATACGGCTGTAAATATGTTAATAGCTTTTATCTATGAGAGAGAGAGAGAGCATATATCAAAATTATTTTGAATCAGGATAATCCATATTTATGTACTTCTTCGACAAATGCTCTTAAGATCTTTTATGAAATAAATAGCCATTGTACGGTGAGGCATAATTATGTCCGTCTCAATTTCAAGTACAGAGTGAATTAACAAGAACAAAATGGATGTCCGTAGCTGGGTCAGGGTCGTTGTGAGGAGAAATACTGAAATACCATATAAGCAAGAAATTGCAATAGCACACCAATTATATGTTCGTGGAACATACTCGTTTTATAGAATTTTTAATATTTGGGCTCTTTGGTGGCTGTATAATGGAGGCTTGCAATCAGGTTCAATGGAACTGCTATAGACTTGAGATTTTGAATCCCACTAGTTATTTCCCAAGGTAATATTTCGGTTATATTAATACTTGATGAGGACACACCCTACTTTTCGCGTTTAATTCAGGTATTTCTCCCAGAAACACGCTGGAAAATAAGTCAGCAAATGCTGAGGAAGTATATTCCAATTGTAGCCTTTATAAAAACGGTAGCTTAAAATCCATCCTTAGAGCGCAAGCTGTGATAATAATGTGATAGTAGCAATGAAGCTCTAGATTCAATTTGGCGTTGTGAATAATATCCTTTGTAAAGCAAACAGGGTAACGCAACCCCTTAGAACGGTTGCGGCACCTTTTAGGTATACACACGTCAAAAATGTTATACAGGGCAGTTTAAAAATGGTGTACATAAGTAAACATAATTGACACACTCAAACTAACGCCACCAAACATCTGACTGATTGTCATATTTTCTTTTGAACGACGTTCATTTAATTTTATGAAGTTCGAATTTCAAAATGAAGATTATTAATTACTACTGAAATTAGCCAATGAGACCAATCTCTTCAAATTTTAGAAATCATTTACATGATTTTGATTTATTTAATGACTCCATGACCATATATATTTAAATTCAAATTCAACGGGGAAATGATGTCTGCATGCTGGGTATGCTGCCAACTGGAAGTGGGCTGGAGCATTTGGACTGCCTGTAGGTCTGAAATGACTTATAGATAGTCTAAATGTTTTTATTTTCATGGTTGTCGTATTGTATATAGTTCGTAGTATTTTAAAATGTGACGATATATAAAGAGAAATGGCCAAATCGATATTTTTTTTAAATTAATAAATAATATTACTTATAATTTTATTCAAATTTATTTTTATCTACCAGTCATGTAAATACTACACAAGGATTGAGCAAAGTACATCAACTGACATCACACCTCTTGTATGTTTATTTTAAACATGATGAAAGTTAGGTATTGTTAAAGTTGGGTATACTTACCAAACATAATGGTTATTAGTAAATGTATTTAAGAAATATATGGTGTTTCGGTAAGGAAATGTGAGATTCGTAATGCACTTGGCCGATTTTTAGTTATTATAACTAATAGGTGCATTAAAAATTTTATATTTTAATCGCAAAGAGCTTTATGATTGACACTATCTAAAATAAAATCAAAAGGAACACCAGTGACGTAAATAACTTCACGATATTTAAAATAGTCTAACACGCATCCTTATTTCATAAACCAATACACTTAAGTAGTGTCATAACAATCTGCGTGATTATAATAAATACTTTTCTATTAGCATTGGAAGGGTGGCTGGTGAATAAGGCAAGGTCACCGACGTTGGGGGCCGGTTACGCAATACCGGTAAGGGGTTCGTCAATAAGGTGGAGCTGCCACCATATATTTGGAAAAGTAGGGCAACAATGCAAAACTTTTGCATTGTTATCCTATTTGTTTCACACACGGAAACGGCGAAGAAAAACATTTATCCAGAAAGATTCTTGGGTACCTATTAATTTCCTTGTTGAGGACTTTCATATAAACAAAGACGTCAAATAAGTCAGTAAAGTTAAGCTAACAGTCAAAAAGTTTCTACAAGTTTGTCAAAGTGTTGCATCGTAGTAGGGCATTTAGCGAATGCCCGCTAGCTACCACCCTAAAGTAGAAAATATGTCGCCAAGCACCTAACAGTTTGCTCCGGCAGCTGTCCTTGAGAGCCAGTAATTCTAGGCTAGTTGAACAACATCTTCGACCACATCATCACTTACCATCAGGTGAGATAGTGGTCAAGGTTAGCCTTGGGTTAGCCTATAAGCTATGTAAAAAAAATTAACTCCTATATATTAGTAACAGAAGAACTCTTCGTGTACGAGTTCGTCCAGGCAAGTACTGCTATTTCTACCGCCAAGCAGGAATGCCCGCATTACTGTGTTCCGGTTTGAAGGGCATGGCTCTTAATGAGCACATGAGACTTAAAAACTTTATGTCTCAGGGTGGGGCGCAGTGCAGTTCGTCACTTATGACATAATGCATCTGTCATAGGCAGAGGATACCGCTTAACACCACGTGGCTCTCATGTTTCATTTAAGGGGAGATTTGCCATGATCTCCCCTTTTGAGGCGCTTGGCGTCTTTGGGATCGCAGAGTAAGATAGCAGTTCCTAGGAAGGTGCTGCTGGCCACCTTCCGGTATTGTAGCTCCCTTAGTCGCCTCTTTTGGCACCCAGACGAAGAGGGTGACATTCTAACCCGGCACCTCACAGAAAAGATATAGATACATTATACAATATTCAAGTGGTTATGACAAATACTATGTCTGATCCGAAAACAAGATTCCATATATGCCTCTATATCAAATTTCACATAATCAAGTTTTTTGTCTATATAGCAAATAATTTCAATAATTATTATTTCTAATTGCTATATAGCAGCCAAAGTGATACCGTACCTGAAAGATTTTTCCGTTTTTATAAAGCTCACTTCTATATGAATTTATTTATTGCTCAGGCTATATATTGTTTAGTTCTGTTTCGTTTATTCGCATGTGTAACCAAGTCTATCCGTCCTACGTCCTCAACCTGATTTTTTCCAACGATCACGTCGTGTTAACATAAAAGTTGGAGTGGTTTTAGTGGTTACTATATTAAGATTATTATTTATTTAAATTATTTGTATAACCACCGCGAAAGTTTCACTCAAGAACCATTAAAAATCCTATAATCGCTTCATTCTCAATAATAAAGCTGCAGCTTTGGTGCACAATGTAGTCCAAGAAGGCCTTTAATCTGAAATTGAGGCTATATATAGTTGTACATCTGTAAGTTGCCCTATGAAGAAGAACCCAGGTGGAGCCCTTGAACTATCGCGTGCTAATCGCGGTCTCACAGCCTACTCGCCGATACCTCAGCGTCACGTATCTACTAACTAAGGTATACTTGTGAATACTGCACCACTTTCACTTCAAGGTAACGGTTTCTATGTCAGATCGACCGCTTGAACAGGTGCTATGAAAATGCTTTTTGCTAGCTTCGCGATCTAGCGAGATTTAAATGTTTTTCTCACTTCGATCGGAATTTGCTTTATTATTTTAAAATACAATATGTCTGTCAGCTTTTTGGTGCGGAATAAAATAAAACGCTAAACATTTCTAACACGACAGTTTCTTTTAAACCCTTCTTGGTAGCGCACCAAGAAGAGTTTAAAGGAAACTTTAAAAAAATTACATTTTTGTTATATGTTGAAGTTTTGGGTACATACGTACACGATAGTTATTATTCAGAAGGCTGAAAAAGTATTTAATTTAAAGAGAAGAAAAATGACATATTATGAAATTGTATTATTAAGTGATGTTATTTGTTTTCTCGCAAATAGGAGAAAGATACTAACTTTCCTTTTACATGAAATCTTGGCCAAATTATAAAAGGGAAGGATGTGGAAGGTTATGAAGGATTTGCATAAGATTTAGGACTGCTATATACACCCTTGTATTTTCAGCTACTAATTAGGTAGGTATTAATTACATATACAGTTTAAATATGACCCTGAAAATTACTAAAAATGTTCTGTTGTAACGCCACGATCTGCGAACTGAGGAAAATTTAGAAACGTTTTTAACATAAACGAAAACTATAATAGAAAAAGGTCAGATTTGGAGCAGAAAATGGGCGAATACGAAACGTTGATTTTGTGAATTTTCTTCGTATTCCTTATACACTCTTAATAGCCTTTAAAATCACTTCGGAAGTTCTTAGCTTCCTTTTGTTATTCTAATATTACACTGCCCTTAATTGGACAGTAAAGATCTAATACCACCTGCTCGAAAACGTCACATTATGTACGTGTCATGCAAGCCAAACGTAAAGCGATTCATATAGCATAAAACCATATGGGGTTAGTGGGGCCAACATTTTGAATCGGATTTCATTACAATCTATGCCAGAGATGTTATTTGAGGGCATTTCATAAAGAATATTGAATAAGTAAAGTCTTTAATTCACCCCTTTCTCAAAAAAATTACGTGCCATGTACACGTTACCTAAATAAAGTCATTAAAGCCAAATTTTATATGAGGTACTCGCATATAGAGTCTTTGATTATAGGCAGCATATGGGCTGAATATGTTTGAGATTTTATTATAACCTTGCTATAGACTTGCTATAGAGTACTTGATATCTGAGATTTTAAATTAAAATATAAACAATTGTATAAAAACTTTTACCGTAGCACGTACAGACTAAACAAAATATGTAAGTATATTAAGATACAAGTGCGCTATGTTGGTTACATACGATGCGGGATTGCAGCTGTAATAGAGCCGAGAGTGTACTGAGAGTCTTTTTTTATTTATTTTTTTATACCGAACTGGGTAGCACTTGACCACTATCTTACCTGATGTTAAGTGATAATGCGATCGATGATGGAGCGCGCTTACACAGAAGATGCCTATTCACTCGCGTTTTAAAGACCCCCATATTGTACTTAACCGGGAACATAGACTCAGGTAGGGTATTCCATTCCCTGGCGGTTCGTATAATATACGAAGAAGCAAATCGCTTCGAACGGGTAAATGGAATTACCACCATATGGCGATGGCGCTTCTGAGTGTCACTGGATGTCCGATTATAGAATGGGGATGGCGGAATCAAATTGTGAAGTTCCGTTGCACACTCACCGAAATGTATCCGATAAAAACCGATAAACTAGCGACTTTGCGGCAATGCTCGAGCCTCTGAAGTCTCTTGCCTACAAGTTGGTCGTCATTAATGAGTCCCTTGGCTCTCCTCTCAATTGCTTCCAGTATCTCCAGCTGGTGTTTGGCAGAACCATCCCAAAGGTGAGAACAGTACTCCATACACGTCCGCACTTGGGCTTGATAAAGGTTAAGCAACTGTCCCGGTGTGAAGTATTGTCTCACCTTAGCTAAAACACCGAGCTTTTTTGAGGCAAGCTGGGCTTTGGACTCAATATAGGAGCCGAAATTGAGAGTTGGTGTTAAAGAGATACCAAGAAACTCTTGATCGTTACTTATTGGCACGGACACATTCCTGAGCCAACTGGAAAGGGCTCCTTTTGGCGGAGAAAAGACACGCCGGGGTTTTAGCAGCATTGAACTTAACCAGATTGGCATCGCCCCAATCGGAGACTGCCATCAAAGAAAAGTTCAAGCGCTGATTCCTGCGTTAGATGTGTACATCTCCACAACGTTGCTGTCGTCTGCGTACCTAAAGATACCGGGTTTAAGCAGATCATTAATATAGCAGAAAACGCGTTGCAGAGAGTACTGATCCTCGAGGGACTTCGGCATTTATAGCCAATTGGTCGGAAATTTTGGTAATGAATGCCTATGCCCACAAGTATCATACGACGTACGATAGCATTTTGAAGCAGTCATGGCTCAGTGATATTGGCTATAGACTGCCGCGCAGCAGGTCCATGGTTCGAATCCCGCCGCGGGCTTGAGCTTCACCGCATGGTGGATACCACCCTTAGGTAGAAAATCTGTTGCCAAGCATTTAACGGTGTGTTCCAGCAGCAGTCCTTGAGAGTCAGATAAATTACAGGCACGTGAGACTTAACAACTATATGCCAAGTTGATGGACACAGTGCAATTCGTGACTTGTGACGAAATGCATCTGTTATAGGCAGAGGTTAGTACATCAGGTAGGACTCGAGCTTGTTCCGTCACAATAACATAAAGAAACTACCTTTTTCAACATAAGTCTGATGAACAAATACGATTATTATATCGACGCTCAAGCGTTTCTGTTGGCATATTTACAGTTTGGTTCGTATTATGATTAAAGATAATTTCATTATTCTGACTACTTTGAGCTGCCGCAATGTTGGAAAGCATTGTAGTTCTTAATTTTTAGGGGTAAGAGGCACTAAAAATCATTGTAGTAGAAAGAAGAAAGACGCGGTTCTGAGCAACACGTTCGAGACTGTAGTTCCATATTGATTGAGTTTGTTATCTTGGCGCGTATTTTCGCCTTGTTATTAATCGTGTTCTCAACATAAACTCTGTGAGTGTTGGATCACTACCTTCCATGACACTTTCAGGTCAATATATCGGCTCCAGATCATTCACTAATATAGCTGTATTTGAAAAATGCATCTAGTGTGAGCATCTGGTAATCCTAAAAAAACTGCGATTTATTTTGCCATGGCACCAAACTTGTTCACACCGATAGGTTGACATACATTTACAAATTTGAAAATTTCAAGCTTTAAATTATTGCCATTTTTGAATGTACAGTCATTTTATTCTGTAGTACAGCTTCGTATTTCTTTAATATTTTATTAAAAGGGCCGTTTATAGTAAAGTTTAATAGGCCGTTAATATTATTTAGTTCCTGAAATCTCAATGCCACAACTGTAACTGTACTACGAAATATTAAAGCGACCTGAAAACATATAATATATTTACCTACTTAGTAAGGATTATGTGTGTGGATCTCGGCTGCAATAATATTGTAGTATAGATGTAGGTAGTTTAGATGGCCTTCATTTTCAGGTACTGGCTAACCAGAGCTTCTTTCGAAAACTTTTCAAAGCCATTCGGTGCCAGTATATTGGACTTCCAACTAAAATAACTAAAGGTCCTTATAGTGTTTTAAATTATAACATGGAGCAGAAACACCCCAGTGAATGGCACAGTGGCATTGGCCATGGACTGCCGCGCAGCAGGTCCATGGTTCGAATCCTGCCGCGGGCTTGAGCTTCACAGCATGGAGGAAGGGCATTTTGCGAATGCCCGCACGGCTAGCGACCACCCTCAAGTAGAAAATCTGTCGCCAAGCACCTAATGGTGTGTTCCGGCAGCAGTCCTTGAGAGCCAGTGAATTTACAGGCACATGAGACTTAGCAACTATGTCTCAAGGTGACTTGTGACGAAGTTTATCTGTCATAGGCATTCCGCTTAACATCAGGTGGGCCTCAGGCACGGTAATATTATCTATACATTATCTTAACTCGGCTGTGTCGTTGAAATAACTACCTACAATCGCGCTGTACGTAAGCATGCGATAGGGCTACCCGCTTCCAGTACTTTAATTATATTTGCCTACTTTGTGTTTACATTTAGTTTTGTGCTTTTAAATATACTTTTTTTATATAAACAAATAACATTCTTTGTGAAATGAACAGGAAGTGTTCACTAAAAATGCATGTTGTTTTTTGAATAGTAGGTAGATTCAATTAAAAACCCTGTTTATATTTGAATAAAAAATTAGTCTTAAAATTTGCGACCGAAAAATATTTGTGAGACGTACGAAATGCTTTATTATTAAATTTTGAAGTATAATAAATCGGCATTCTAATACATAGCTTATACCTATTTCACTCGTGTCAATCACTTTCCTTTAATTACTTTGTTTCTATGAAGTTGAAATACTGTATAGATAATATTACCGTGCCTCGGGCTCAATAACATAAAAAAGTGTGCTAGGCTTAAATCTATTTGCCAGGTCATTAAAGTAAGCCATGAACACATTTTCGGAAAATGACTGCATTTTCACTATTTTTCCACTGTATTAAAATTTCATAATAACGTAGTACTTATCGGCGGCGTCGAATCATATGACTTCTTCGTTACTTGTAGATGACATATAAGAAAATTATCATAATACAAAACTACCTATTTATTTTAAAATGGTGGACTGATTTCTATTTTCTTTCGCGCGCTGTCTATGGTTGAGTTAGCTTAGCCCCTACATATGGCGCTGGCTAAAACACCGAACTGAATAAAATTTTATTAACTGCATAATTTACCCAGATTCAATTGTTGTTAAATAGTATAATACACAACGAAACGCAATATACTTTATTAGTTTTTGATAGCAATAATAATTGCTGAACTAACTGGTTAACTACTATTGATGTAAAGTTATTTTCTTTTATCTTTAACACAAGTGCGTTATAGCCACAGAAAATAATAGTATTTTATATCTCTATGGTTATAGCTCTATTCCTGTCATGCGTATTATGGCCCGCACGCGGATCTGCAAGCGGGTAATAGCATGCTTACTGGCCGCGCGCGTGCGGCCCGCATGACAGGAAAAACATGTATCAAATTAAGATGCCGCAGCCCAAATGCGGGCTAGATCCGCACGGTATCCGCTATCCTCCTGACAGGAAAAGCAGCTTTAGAATAGAAAAAAGAGCACGCGTGCGTAAGGGACTAGACATACTAAGCACCCGAACCGCAACGCCCAGTACGCTGCGTTTCGGGCGCTTTGTATAAAATATGTATGAATTTTTACTGAACGGATTACTAATAACAAATATTTTAAAATATTTTAAGATAACATCAAAATAATTACTTTAGTAAAACACTTAAAAAGAATAAAAAAATATATATCTAGTGACAATTCCACCTAATCAACGTCTGAATCTTTTCATTATCAATGGATCACATCAAGCGTCGGTTCGTGCCCACGTGCTCTCGACGTAGGGACGTTGCTTTTATAATATATATGTCAATCGGATGATATTATGATCGTAACTGGTCGATGTTGTAAAAACGTCGATAATGATAGCAATGCTGCCATCATGGGCAAGTCAACATCATTGACCAATGTGAGTCGACCTCAATACTTCGATGTCACTTGTCATAACGTTTAAATTAATTAAAACACAGTCAGTTATTGCGGCGGTCACCCTATTTTACCTACATTTCCTGTATTTGCTGATTTGATATTTAAAAATGTATACGTTCCATATGGTGTGTCTTTGTTCTGCACCCAGCATTTTATTGTAGAGATAGGAAATCTCACAAACTTCCTTTTGTTAGGATACTACACTGATTTCATCCTCTTTTAATGTAGGTATTAACATTTATATTAGGTATTTAATTTAATGTTCAATATAATTATAATAAAGTAATTAATCTATAAATAATGTACATTATAATATTTATCAAGTAAAGTGCCGTTCCTATTCAATAAGATGGTTTAATTTAAAAATGTAAAACATTTGACATTACTGATACGGCGCTAACTGGTGGAGACAACAGCCATTTTTTTTTTAAATGGCTCCTATTAAATTTTGCGGCATTTGATGGCCTTCATATTTTTAATTAATTAAGTAAATATAGTTTTTTACTACATGTAAGTGGATACAGTTTGAAGTTAAATCTGGATCTGATTTAAGGTAAAGTTTAACGATTTTTTTTAAACATAGTGTAAATTGAGCATGTTAGAGAGAATTACAATAATATATTAATTATACGTAGTCACAGGAAAATACATAACTAAATAAATATTTGTCAAAAACATCGAAACATACATTTCATTGCATTAATACAATGCCTTGTAACTCAGAAGTGTGATAGGCGGGTGTTTTACCGAAGACTCGTTTTAGATCGTCCTCATGGATTTTGCTATAGTCTTCAAAAATCCCAATTTTTTAGGCTTGCCTAAACACTGAAAGGAAATGTACGTCGTTAGGGTTATGTTAGCAGCTTTGCGCTTGTACTGAGGTACTACGGTTGATTGAAGATCACATTTCAATACATAAATATACCTACTTAAATTAACTGTGTACCGATTATATATAGCGGAATAGTGATTGCTATACTGTTTTAATTAAAATGGTATGACTACCTGATCCGTGGGGTGTCACCCCCTTGTTGCTACCTGTGTGTGTCGTAAGCGGCGATTAAAGGAAAAATACCGGAAAGTGGGAAGCAGCGTGTCTGAGAAGCTGCTATCTTAAACTGCGTTCCCCAAAACGCCTGCCAAGCTTGGGAGTAATGTCAAACAGCTTCTTAATGGGGAAGGCTGTGTTATACTGCTACTGTTCAGCAAAAATAAATAAATATAGAGTTAATGCGAGAAGAACGGGCATGAAACTCAGGGTTGGTTTTACCAATTGAAATAAATAAACAAAAATAAATAAATGAAATATTCAGTAACAGTTTGGAATCAGGTACTATGCTTTGTAAATGACAATGGCCTCGCTCCTATAACATATAGGTAGGTACCTAAAAGTTTTTGGTGAAACATGCATGTCCCTAGACCTCCGTTGACACTCACACAGGCTTGACAATTTTAAAGTTTTTTTTGTATTGGTTTTTTTAGTTGGTGTTTTTTTCTGTTGGAACTCTATAGTTATTAATATTTATGATGTATCCAATTGGTATTTCCTAGTGTGGACATACATTTCTCGTTTTAGTGTTGTTAAAGAATGGTTATTATGTCCTCTACATAAAACGAAAATAAAATTTTGATAACAACAAATATTTTTTAAACCTATGACCTCGATAAATCGAAAAAAATATTATTTTCCTCAGAAATGTTAAACTTTTGCTTAGGGACGTAATGTTCTAATTCATCGGTAATAACCGACAGCAATCGGAAACCTTCGGCAGTCTAGCATAGCAGAATCATTATTAATAGGTCACTTTATGAAATACGAGAAAGCTATTTTAATCTAGCATGATAATATCGAAAAGATATCAAAACATTCCCATAATGTTATTAAATTTTTTCCTATTTTCGTGATTACCACAAAAACTTAACTTTCCATTATTGATAATAGGTACCTATTATACATATAATTCCTTCCTATAATTTTATGATTCCCTTCACAAATTTTAGTCATTAGATAGATAAACTCTTTATTGAACACCACCTCTAACTAAACCAAAATTAAAAATATTCAACTTAAAATTGTAAACAGTAGGACTCATCGCTCAAAGCGATCTCTTCAAGACATTATGTACTGTTAGGGGTAATTGGAGTTTGTTCGCATGATATTTAGTCATGACGTGTACTGATAAAGCGAGTTTTCCGCACTTAGAAATTTTGTGCTGTTGCCTTATTTTTATCGAAGCATGAGTTCATGTTAAATTCTTGCGACTTACGTACAACTTATAGTTGAGAACTCTTGGTCCGTTTTTATTGGGCATACGGATCATTATTTCAAAATTCTTAAGCAATTATGATATGATGAATCATGAAAGTCATTTTTCTCAGTGTATTATAATAATATATTACATATCAAACAAACTTTCATCGAATATCTCATATTAAGTGATCAATAATAATAGTTAGATGACATAGAAAAATAATATACAAATTTTTTTCCTCATAGACGTCAGAGTGCTCCTTACAAACCCAGCCCAAAGTGCCAGATCTTTAGACATATCTGAATAATTAGTGGTGCCAGGTCTGTATTTTTGGGGTTCCGCACCCAAAGGGTAAAAACGGGACCCTATTATTGAGACTTCACTTTCCGTCCGTCCGTCCGTCACCAGGCTGTATCTCATGAACGGTGATAGCTAGTATAGTATAGTATAGGTATATGGAGTAGCGAGTATAAACAATTGCATTAGGCTTTATGTTAAATGGATTCATACAATTTTTCAGAAATCGACTGTTGAGGAAATTAATACAGGAGGTGAAGTCTCGTTTCGTCTCACGTAGATACGACAGTTTTTTGTCCAAACAAATTTAAAATTAATTTCCTTAGCTCTTAATTTACATGAATTTAGTAGCATTTTATTTTCTTTAGTAAGATGCTCATTAATGAAAATACGATTGGTTTCATCTCCCATTTTTAAATCCTTAGTACTAAGATTACGGTATTTTCCCGGTGATGATTGACCCGGTGTGCAAACTCGATGTCAGAAGACTTAATAGGGACTCGGATATACTGTATCAATCTCGTAATGATATCTGTGGTGTCTTCCTCCTTATTTTTAGGAGACCATTATTCCAGTGACCTCAACGTTCTGCATTCTTGACCATTGTTGTTGTTTTAAGTTTTCCTCTTCCATGATCTTGATTTTCGCAGTTTGTGCTTATAAGCTTTCCTTAAGAGGTTTATTCTCATCCTTGATAAACTTTAATTCAGAAGTAGTATTACTATAAGAAGTTTTGCCAAGGCCGATATCTCTTTACGCAACTCATCGTACTGTCTACTCATAAAAGACACAAGGATTCTTGGTAGCCAGTACACTGGACATTTATTGCCTTAAGCTTGTCAGATAGTAGCCCACTGTTGCAAGACTCAATAACATCCATTAAATCCTGTTTGTCAGCCTTTAGAAGTTTCTTCAGCTGGTCCTCCGTAATGTAATTGCTACTGGCCGATGGCACTCTACGCAGAGTGACTTTACTTATACTCGACAGATTTTCGACCTGCGCTTTCGGTTTGGTTGGCGCTGGTTTTGCCGAACTTGATGAGCGCACCGGCGTATTAGTATTGTCAATTTTTGGCAATTTTCTATAAAATTCCGAACAGCGCCATTTCCGTTTGCCTTCATCATTAATCGCTTTATAGCGCTTTGGAGAAAGGTTAGCACAATGCAGATCATATTTCTGGTTACAGCCTTGACAATGCATAACTCTCTTATCATTTATATAACCGTTCTGCAGCCATCACATAATTGCTTATCCATACTTTACCAGAAATTTTCCAACACTACGCAGAAAAAGTTGTCCTTGCAAAAAATGCAAGCTTCTGGTATTGAGCACGAATTATGATTTGAGCAGGCGTAAGGTAATATTATGCAGTTTGTGCGGGTGGGTGGTGTAGATCAGTAGCGAACAAACACAGCGGCAGCGGAGCGGACGAAGCGGTGGGGTGGTAGCGTTCAAGTAAAGGACACACACAACGTCAATTTTAATTAAAAAAACATGTTTATTTTTTTTTATAACAAATCAGTCTTATAAATTCAGTCCAGTCCAGTAGTTTTGGCGTGAAAGCGTAACAGACAGACATGTATGTCTGTTAGAGTTACTTTCGCATTTATAATATTATATATATTATAATATTAAATATTAGTACTGATAAAATACCGTCTTTATTTTGAATTATACAAAGTAACAAAACAAAACACACATGCCCTGAGGTTTTAACACAAGCGTACCTACCATACAGTGATTCATGATCCGCCTATAACTACCTATTCTATGCCTATTCCAGGTAATCTAAAAAAAGATATCTCTGGATGCGTTATTGACGAATTCATGCAACCAAAAACAGCACAATATATACAGAAAATTACACACCACCCATTCGTCACTGCGACGCAGACGCGACTGTCTGCGGGCTGAGCGCGGGCTGAGATCGAGGCGCGTAGGTATAACTCGCGTTTCGTCCGTTTCTATGAAGTTGAAATACTGTATAGATAACATTACCGTGCCTCGGGCGTACTGCGAGTTGTCGTAGGCCAAGGATGCATTAATTTGCAACTATTCAAAAATTATATTAGCTTCAAACTCACTCGTTTGCTGATGGACTGACTTGGTAATTACACTGTAAGATACCTTGTTTCAGGGGCTTCACTCACACATATAGCACTTAAATTAAAATGTATTATAAATACAACATTTGAATATTATTCACAGAGTAAGCGCACACAATGCTTACTCGTTGACTGTCGTGACTATGATGTATTTCTATTTCCGCTATAACAACAAATACTAAAAATAAAATAAATATTTAAGGGGGACTCCCATACAAACTTGATTGTTTTTTATCGTTTCTTGCTCGATACTTATAACGGTAGACGCTTCAATTATTCACAGAATATTTAGTTTTGTGTTCTCTTTAAATATAATTAATTAAAATAAAATAAATAATTAAGGGGGCTCCCATACAATAAAAGAGGTTTTCACCATTTATTTGCTAAAAATAATAATAATGAAAACAGGGAGAAACTTGAAATATTAACCGAATATTTAATTGTATATTTACTTTTAAAATAAACAATTAGATCACTACTAGGGTTCGTACCTACCTAGGATAGGAACGTACCTACCCAGCTCAATCGGACACTGCGAAAAGGGTCTGTAGCAAGATTAGGTTACAGATAATGGTACGGAACCCTTCGTGCGCGAATCCCACTCGCACTTGGCCAGTTTTTTTATTTTAATTAATTTAGTAGGATTGGATAAAGTATATCCTTATGCCATGCTCTTCTTAATGTTTTCATAACATCACATATATTTTTCTAGCATTTCTGTCAATGTCCTATTAGTTTTCACGTGGTGTTGTTGGTTTACTGCGCAAATGTTCACATCTACAATATACTTTTTAAAGCTTGTCTGAATCGCGGTCTGTGTCTGAAATATTGTTTCCAGTATTCCCCATAATGCTACAAAAAACCAAAGAGGATATATTGCATATACCTATATATGGCCAAAACTATGTTTTTCACGAGGACATTTTACGTCTTCATAGGTAATTCCTATAAATTTCAGTATTATAGTGATAACTTGATAATTAAATATCAAATTATTGGAAGGCCATCACGTAAAATTGTTTTTCAAACAACCTACTTTATCAAATATGTACTTAAGTACAATTATGTTAATGTATTTCAAGCATACATCAGAGTACATAAATTCAATTATATGTTCTGCTATATATGAATTTCTTTCCATATTCTCGCAGAAATAGCTAGAATAGACGATTATTATTAAAGGTATTCGTGATTATTATACATGTAGTAGTATATTTTCAACCAAGGGTGGTAAGTAATCTATTGTACCCAAGATGTTTAAACTATTTGCTAATAGCGTATAGTTCGAGGGTACAATTGATAAGTCACTGACCGAGTTCAACACAATACTTTAAAATTTTTAGGGTTCCGTACCTCAAAACGAAAAATACGCATCTGTCATATAACGTATCACTAGTCTGTCTGTCAAGACCTTTCCAGGAAATTTCTCAGGAATGCGTGGAGGTTCAAGCTGAAATTCATATCAAATACTCAGGTCTACACAATGTCCCTTGGAGCTGTGAAACAATCAAACTTCTAACCCAATGTAATCAAAAGATACAGCCGTTTATGCCGCAAATTTCGATACTCCCAAGGAAATCAAATCCTAAAGGGTACTTCCCGTGAATTCGGAATCTTGAAGTTTGTTACTAAGCAACATTTTATAGCACAGATAAAGGAAAAATTGCGAAAAGCATACATTTTTAGTTACATCATGTAATAAAAATATTTTTAATAATTTTCTAATTTCATGGATTTTATTTAGTTCTTAAAATACCATAACTTTTACTTATATACCTAGAAGTTGGTAAGGAACCCCCGGTGCGCAAGTCCGACTCGCACATAGCCGTTTTTTTGTAAATGTAACCAATTTATGGGCTGAGTACGAACTCATACACTGAACGAAGGTGCGCGCTACATATTTCAGTTCGAGGTAAAATGTAGCTCAATATCGATGCACATTAATTTATAAGTTATGATAATTGCGCGAATTGCACAAGTGTTTGTGTGTTAACATAGCTGTGATTTATTGAAATCGTTTTTTGTAAGCGTTACCTGCAGTAATGTACAAGCTGTAATATTATATCAAGTAATAAAATTTCGACCCTAGTGTGATTTTTCTCGCGGGCTATAAAATCAAATTTACCCCACGCATTTTAAGTTAAATAAAACACAATTACCGAGCATGCATGATGAAAGCCACTTAAACATTAAGTCGTGTGTATTGTTGGTAGTAGGTACCTATACCACACAAAACTGCAAGACTGTGGACGATGAGCAAATACTGCGTGCGTGAAGTTTGTGAGATACAAATTCAACATTGCAAATCGTTCGAAACGACGAACAAAAAAAGAATTTACCCAAAAAATGGAACCGACTTCATCATTTAAAAGTGTGAAATTACTTGTTGAAGTCAGTACCATGATAGTTTAAAAGTAACTATTAAGTATAAAGTATCACAATATTGTGCACGTGGTACCGACGTCGATAAGTTATTTCACACTTTTGAGTGTTGAAGTCGGTTCCATTATCAGGTAAAAATATTTTGTTGCACTCTTTGTAGTGAGCTTTGCTACTTACGGGATCAATTGTCATTCAACGACAATATCATCAAAATAGGTAAATATTTTTCAGTTATTGGAGCGTAACTCAAAAACGGCTTCACCGATTTTGTTTCTTTATATCGGCTTGACCGATTTTGATGAAATTTAAATGCGGCCAAACGACAAGTATCAGCTGCCAAACAAAAAAAGGATTTTCAAAATCAGTTCACCCAGGCAAAAGTTCTGAGTTAAAAAACATAAAAAAAGAATTCAGAACCTCCTCCTATTTTAAGTCAGTTAAAAATAAGGTAAAATCGACGTGATTTAATCCGTTAAAGTTGTTTAATTTAGGTAGTAATAGAATATTATTTTCGAGATTAAGCTGTTTTCTTCTAAGGCTTGATTTTTTTCTCAGATTCTTTTGCTGATGGTTCAAATTGTCACCCGTGAAATAATAAAATAAAACATCTGCATACAGCGATGTTCTTTTGATAGATAATTGTGCATTGATAGAAACTCAAAGGCGCGAATGGATTCGTATAGATTCATAAACATGCGTTTTGTTCGCGTTTATAAATGATTTTTATTGACTTACATTTTAGTGTTTGGTATATATAACATAGGTTATTTAATACGTGTACGTGCATGGCGTCTAGATAGAATTAATATTTGCAATATCTAATAATCTGCATACCTCGTGTGATTTATTACTTCATTATGCAGCCACTGTCGTACCTGCTAAAGCATAGATGAATAATAAAATACGTCTCCGACCTACATTATATTTATAGGATCGAAGTTGTGCTCGTGAATAGCTGATTATTTTATTAAAGTATGCTTTGAGCAAGAATTTAAAATTTACCGTTTGATGTCAACAAGTTCATGTTTGGCATGGTGGTAAGGTATTTTTGCTGAGCTGGCTAGATATCACCTTCAAGTCGAAAATGTATTGTCAAGCACCTTACCAAACTTCCTTGGGCAACTAATTTAAGTAATGTGTTATATGTTATCTATTATCTCTCAATGTTTCACCGCTAATGATTTACTATTCAATTCGAACGAGGCTAAATGTTTAAAGTTTTCTATATCCAATATTAGTTATGTACAGCCAAACATTGAACTCGATCAAGTTAGACTTGCAATTGATAAAGAAACAGTGTGGTCCTTATACAAATTATCTATCTGGAAGACTTATAGTTCTGCTACACACGACGTTCGTAAGTGGACGGATGAACCTATTGCTAGGCTGGTTTATTTTGTATACTTCCACAGCATAATGTACAATGGTTTATTTTTGTTGATAAAGAGACATCGTTTGTTTTGCAAAAGCGGGCAATTCATGCTATATATGGAACGAATTCTAGCGAATCTCCGAGGGTTTTTTGGAAAGAAATATACTTAAAAACTTAACCAAGTATTTATATTCATGAAAATACATAGTATGCTTGATAGAACTCAGTTAAATCCTAATTAAACGTCGACCGCCCCGATCACAACATTAGGAAAGATGAAATAGCGGTGCCGGGTTTTAGATAAGCAAAGACATATAATTATACTTCTGAGGTACTATATACAGCTATCACAGAAAGAAAATCCAAACTGCTTTAAAACAGATTTAATAAAAAGCGAACCTATCTATACTTCTTGTAAAATTTGCGATTATTTAGAAGATATGTAATACACATATACTTATAATACATATTGTAATAATATTATATAATGTTACAAATTGTAAATAAGTAAATACAATAAAGGGATGGCCGAGTATCTTGCCAAAGTGGCTTTACATTCTAATTACTGCACGTGGCAGTAGAATAATTATAGTCAAAATTTGTAATTGACATTCTAAGGAGCGTCGTAGTTGCTAAAATTGAATACATGTATTTGACTCTGACTTTGGTTTGGACAGCTGGCAATACCAGATCGGCTTTAATGGCTAAGTTCGTACGGCCATGGCTTAGTATAAGGTTTGCCACTACACAAAATGTGAGATTTTCGAACAGCTGCTGGAAAAGAGTTTTAAGCTCATATCTTCCCTAAGCTACTATATAGATCTTAATTAAAATCATATATCACCGTAACTTACGTACAAATATAAATAAATTGGTACCAGAAAAATACAATTATCACATTTTTTTTAAATTTTTTATGCATAGGTTAGCCTTTGACCACTATCTCACGATAGGTAGGTGATGATGTGGTCGAAGTTGTTGTTCAGGCTAGCCTAGAGTTACTGGCTCTCAAGGACAGCTGCCGGAACTCACCTTTAGGTGCTTGGCGACTGATTTTCAACTAGAGGGTGGTAACTTGCCAGGCGGGCAGTCCCAAAATGCCCTACCACCATGCTATGCTATAACGACTGTCATCATAAGACAACAACCAGGACCGACGGCTTAAAGTGCACTCCGAAGCACGGAAGCGCACAGTAGTAATGCCACCAGCGGTCATCCATCCAACTCCTGACCGCGACGGACGTTGCTTAACTTAGTTGATCGATTAAGAACGGCTAAGCAAACTTCGCTACGAGCGCTTCACGTGATATTACATCATATTCACAAATTTCACGGTTATTATAAGAATGATTAATAAATTATAAAATTAATAAGACGCTAAAATGACAACATATTCGAAATTTATTGTATTTATATTGAATGAACACTTCATATGGTAAAAACTACGAATAATATTTTTATTCGTAGGGTATGATATACACTCCACAGTGGATTGGTTTCATATTGTGATGTTTCTTCCGTCTATTCTTGAGTCATCTGGAACTTATCTTGTAATTTTCAGTGAGATACAGGATGCTTGGTGTATAAGTATTCATCAATGCTCAAATTGTTGTTACGAGGGTTCACACATTCCATAAGGCGTAAACCCTTTGTAATGTAGTAAGTCTATACCTTCACCCAAGCCTACCCTACTGAAAAATGTTTTATTCAGTTCTTAAATCCTGATGGTTTAAAGCATCTAAAGAATTTCAAGAATCCCTTAAAAATGTATGATCAAGATGTTTAATAAAACTATGTAACTAAAATTATTTCACAGCTATACCCACAGTTCTCCACTTCTATTAATAACTTTTTCAACTCCCTTGCTCGTAAAGTGAGCTTTATTATATCGTTCTTAGGGTCATAAACTGAACTATTACACCCTCATGCATAATAATATTATACACTAGTGCGTAATATAATTATCCCTACAAATTTAACAGGGTAATACAGATTTGTAACAATAAAGAGGTTTAAGGTAGGCTAAGTATATGTAATTAACCACCATACATCTTGCCGCGCGCTAAAAAAAAGCTTGAGCGCTATTTCCATAATTTTCGTATGTTGTTTGTATCGCATTTGTGCAATATTTTTTTCCCTCGCAATGGTGTTGAAAAAGTGCGTGTGCAACTCGGGAACAACTTGCTCATTATAACGGCTAAACAAAAACGGAAAAAGCCGTTCACTTTAGAACTATAGTTCTTAGTAGCAGTAGAACTCTGCCCATAACAGATGCAAGTGACATACTGTACTGAGCCCGTCACACAATTAGTTAAGCCTGATGGGCCTTACACCATACAGTAGGCCTTGTGCTTGTCATTATCTGTCTAACATCATCATTGGACGCCTAAGACACAGGCTTAGGCCTAATTTCACCATACCATGTTTGTTAACGCTAAATCAGGCATTAGCTAATGGGTCTTTAAAAATAATAGAGCTGTTAAATCAGTCTACGTTCTATGAAGTTAACTGAATTAATCATCCATTAACAGTTGGTGGGACACTCAGTTCACTTAACAGTCCGTTAAAAGGATTAACAAGGCGTCAAATAAATAACAGAGTATGGTGAAACTAGGCCTTAGGCCTAATTTCACCATACCATGTTTGTTTACGCTAAATTAGGCATTAGCTAATGGGTCTTTAAAAATAACAGAGCTGTTAAATCAGTCTACGTTCTATGAAGTTAACTGAATTAATCATCCATTAACAGTTGGTGGGACACTCGGTTCAGTTAACAGTCCGTTACAAGGATTAACAAGGCGTCAAATAAATAACAGAGTATGGTGAAATTAGGCCTTAGTCTAGTTTAGGGACCACAGTTAAATTGTCATTCTTCGCTCAGCTACAATCTATACGAGTAGTATATACTTAGTCATATACTTACATGTAGCTCTATACATTTATTTGCTAAAAGTGGCAGTACTATGTAGAATATTTCAATAATAAAATCTGTAAGTGACCTTCATAAGAACGTCGTAGACACCTAAATTGAATAAAAGATTTTGAATTTGAATTTCACATAATTAACACAACAACATACTTGTATGTATGTTTTAATTGTCATTATGTCCACTAAATGTATGTGATGTTGATAAAGTTTTATTTTGGCCATCATATTATTATTATTTTTACAAATAAATGCCTAAAATAGTAGTGAGTGAACCAAGGATTGACCCTTGAGGTACTCTTGTGAGTGTCAAGAATTGCACAGAATCGAAACCATACAGAGTAATTAGTTGAGATCTGTTTAGATGATAAAATCGGAACTATCAGCGCAAATTTCCATGAGCTCCTAAGTGATTTAGTTTTTTCAGTAAAACTGAATGATCTATCCGATGAAATGTATTTGAAAAGTCCATATTGATTGAGTCACAAGTGTACGAAGAAGATTTGTAACACGTTATTTTTAAATATTTTCGCAAAGATATTTAAAATACTGGTTTTCGATGGTTTGGAGCATCACTTTTATTTTATTGTTATAATTCAAATTGTGAATAATACGCCAGAAGTGAAAACTTCATAATCTCGAGGATTCCCTCATAATTTAAATTATGTATAAAATTTGACTCGTGCTTTTATAAACATAACTATAGATAATATCAACTTAATTTTTTCTTACATATATATTTTTTTTGTTTGTTATTATTAATTATAGAGTTCCGTAGGAGTCTTTGTAGCTCTTTTCTAACAAACGTAGTTTCGTAAAATTTAATATGCCAAGAAAAAACTCGTTGCTATTTTTCATGCATATCCTTGAGCCTGGTCCTTGATCTTTGCATCTAGTTTCTGGTATTTGATTTGACACATTCTTTTGAACCTCAGAACTGCAGACCATTGTCAATGACCACGACGGACGTTGCTTAACTTAGCTGATCGGTTAAGAACGGTTAAGCGAAAAACGCGCTTCACCGGCCGATCTCGCGTTACGCTCGCTTTGCTCGCTCGGCTCGCGCTTAGTTTTGGTCACCCGATGAACCTACCTCTCCTCATCGTTTAGCTCATCGTCACACCTATTTTTACTTTGATCTGATAAGATACTCCAATTGAGCCGTGTACTGCCGAACTATATACTCAACTATATAACATGTTTACTGCCTGCTCATTTATTACTCTACTGAACTATTTTTATACTGAATTTGAAGGATATAACAACCGATCAATTTTCTTTTAAGTATTGTTTATGTTTTACCATTTCACTATTTTACCAACAATCAAAAACATTTAAATATTTGCAATAATGCATGCTCCACTAAATACTTTATGAAATTACAAGTGGAAGAAAAAATATCGCAAGTATATCCCCGCACATGACAATAAATTTTCCTCTCGTCGTAACTTTGTTACATTCCTAATATATAAATAACAGTTTTAAAAATTAATATCTATTTTAAAAGGAGTCCACCAAGCATGAACTTATATTATAATAATAATAATATTTTTCTACACACTCGCTTGTAAATGCACCGATTTTAGTGTCATAATATAGTCTATTACGCACGCGTGCTTTTTATTACTTTACCGCACTAGTGTTTTAAATAGAAGAACGTTACCACACTTCTCACCAAGGAGATTGAAGTTTGTTTCGTTTGTTTTTCATCTTAAAACAAACCAAAGAGTTTTTACCTACGGAGGTAGAACTTTAGAAGATTTAATTATAAAACTTCTTAATCAGATTATTATTGCTATCAAAAAGATCAAGAAAATATTTTCGAATTGAAATTTGCGTATTCGTTCCTCGCAAGAGTGTTGAGAAAAGTATGAAACTCGTGCGCGTTGTTTTTTTAAAATCTCTACTCCATTTAGGTCTTCGATCTATTATTTATTGGATCCATTAGAAAAGTAATAAATAATATTCAAGCTAACATAATTTTATACCTATCAAAATTGTTAAGATTTCTGAAGATACAATTTATATAATAACAAAATACGAACGAATTGAGAACCTCCTTTTTTTGAAGACGGTTATAAATCATACATGCTTCAATTTCATACACATCAGTAATTAATATTAGCGTCATGCTAATAAAATTACATATTATAATAACTATACATTTCATTGCTTACATTAAAAATTATCAGAACTAGATTTCATTCCTTACATTAGATTTATTAGTTCACATTCTCTCACGGTAGGATATCCTGTGTCTATGAGAGCTAGATCTTTCAGATGACTCTTATTTTACTTGTAACGGAACTTTGTGTGCTGTAGTTTTTTAATGAAAGGGTGAGTACTTAACCTTTAGTTATTCATCCTATACTCTAAAAACATCTTCGACATTGATGCAAAGAGACTGCATGTACAATAGTTCAGCCAGTGGTTCTGGTGGATTGGCTCCTGTGTTTACATAACATTACTGCTGACTTTATCTTCAGACCGGTAAAGTGTGGAAACTGTTTTCGTGCTGGTTATGATTCTGAAGCACTTCACTTTTCTTAAAAAAGAGATATAAGGACTGTACTATTGTACAAGGCTAGTGATTCTGGTGGATTCGCTCCTGTGTTAACATATTTCTGCCTACTTTTTCTTCAGACCGGTAAAGTGTGGAAAACTTTGAGTTGGAGCATTAGAGGTCAGCGCGCATATATTGGTGCCACCAATTCAAAAACAAGTTGCGGAAGGCACTAGAATACATGTGACTTTTGGGGAGCTTACGATTGCCTTCCTAACTTTTAATATAATTTTATATAACTTTGAATTGTAAAATATAAATGTAATGGATTCAGTACATAGTTTTTATACTATATCTGCTTGGAAAGTAGTTCATTATTTTTTTTAAATGATGAACTACTATTTTGTATGTACATTTTTAGTATACAAACATGTTGGAGGGAAAGTTGTATGGAAAAACTATTTCTAACGGCTAAATGTGCTGTATTTCTTATTAATTTTTGAATTTTATAGTATGAGACCTATTTCCATATAGGTACAATGTCAACCTATATGTTTAATAAGAATAACTGAATAGCTAAAAGATTAGATGCATGTAATAGATTGTCATTTATTTTCCTAACAGTTAGTAAGTATAAAGCCCTATGTACCTATAACTCGATAAGTAGTACGATTCCCAAATCGGGTGTATTTTCTCAAACCTCGATAAGAATCGGTCACTTTCTTCAGTCAGTCAACAATGCACCAGATGGGACACACACACATATAGACTAGAAAGTCATCGAAGTGTAGCATGTTTCATATATCTAACTACCAATACTGAAAATATTGCTAAATCAATCTTTGAATACAAAGGAGAATTACTGTAAATTATTTCGATCCATTTGAAGAGTTGATAAAATGTACCTATTGGTATCCGCGTGGACGATATCATCCATTTAATGAATGAAATTCTATCTCCTATCCACGGATGCTCATGGATTAAATAAGTGAGAAAATGGAAAAACGAAGTATGTCATTATGTTGAATACATAATACTTAATGTCTACTCTTTATTATTTAACTTAACAATTTCAATCGAGTTGGATAGACCATAATAACGAGGTTTTAATGTTATACTTAAAGCCATTGTGTAAGTAAAGCATGAATCTAATGGGCGAAGTTAAAAAACTATTCTTTAGGTAACAGCATCCTATTCGCATACCCTGTAGGTATAAGAAGATTTCTATCTAACGGTTTCGAAACCGAATCTGTACACCCCGAATAGGATAAAGACTGTCTATTTCAGAACTGAATCTGGCAATCCCAAATCCACGTGGTCTTATCTATCACATCCCTAGAGTGTTTTTATAAGCCCACAGGTGCGGATTAAGAGGTACAGCCGCCTGCAATAAGAAGTATACACATCGAAATTTTCTAAATTATTGCGATTTCGCTAATTTTAATAATTATTGAAGTTAATATAAACATTCTTTGATTTTAAGATACTTCTGTGTACATTAAGAGAAACAGAAGTTATTGGCATAATTTTGAAATTTACGAAGTGTATACTTCTTATTGCAGGCGACTGTACAAACCCTGCCCGCTGTGACAAAACTAAATAGCGTAGCTGCGTAGGCCAGTGACTGGTGCCTGCGGATAATTTTCTTACTAGAATAATACCTACCCTCAAACCTGACAGCTTTTTATTGTTAGACAAAAAATATTGTACCGACTGTAACATAATTATGGTATAAATTCAGAAGACGATAACTATTATAATGTACTAGTTTATTCTTAATATACAACCAATATTAAAAATAACGGATACTTTCTTTTTTTTTTGAACCTATATAAGTCACGCCATCTGCCCGACTTTGATGGAACGAATGTTACCATATTCTTCATTAAGTGGAACTTTATGAAAGCAGTGGTGGCTGACTCAACTGATTCCGTGAACTCAACTGTTGACTTTATTGTTCCCGACAACAAATAAAAAAGTAACATTCAAATATTACGAAGAATACTTACTTCAAAGTTCAAATATAGAATAAAAAACAAGGCATTGATGATCTACGTTTGTAAGCTGCTCATATATTTCTTGGATCGTAAACTTTTATATCAATACTTACTTAGCCAATTTACAAGTAAAACTTATTACAATTTATATCCTACCATCTTCGATTACTATCCACTTACCTTTTTTGTAACAAAACGTACTTACTAGTTTAGAGACAATGCTTTAAAAATGATATCGTAACTGTAGGTTTACGTTATAATTTTTTTATAGGACAGTCTAAGAACGCAACCAAGCTTTGTGTAGACAAAGCATGGTTGCGTAGTTTACTTACATTGGCCGTGATTTCACATATTAGTACCAACTAAAATAATGAGACATATTCATACAATTATTGATAGGTTAGACTTTCACCTCACTTTATGTTATGTGATATGTGATAATGTAGTCGAAGATCACTAATATAGAAGATATAGAACACTAATAGGTATTTGGTGACAGATTTTAGAATGGTTACTTGAGATTAGTTAGCCAGGCGGATGTTAAAAAAATACCCTCTGCCGTGCTAAATGTCAGAGTTTTCAGGCCACACGACGGCCTCCGATATCCCTTAAATTATCGCCTTTGTCAAGTCATCAGCCCCAGCGATAATTCTCTTTGAGGCATGAAAGTGTATAACTTTTTTTATTGTAAATGTCGATAGCGGTGATCCATCCAAGTAGTAACCGCAAAGAACACTGCTTAACCTCAGAATACAGTTTTTTCTGTATTCTGAGTGCTTAACTTAGTTCAGTTAAGAGTGACTAGATTAGCTAATCTACCAACAATTCAAAATACTTACATAAACAGTAAAATAAATAAAACCCACAGAAACGATTAGTCCATGAAATAATTAATAATGGTTCACAAAACCACGTACCATGGCAAGACAGTTTAAAAATGTTTATAAGATACTCACCACTTTTTCTTCCAGAGTTTCATTGTTGTTGTTATTGCTCCCATATTTTAAGGCACCGTTTTCCATGACCACAACTGATCGTCGGGTTTTTATTTTGGTATTTAACACTAATTATCCACATCTAATTAATATAATTTACAAACTTTAACTGTTGATAACACTTTTGATATTTCAACACATTGATTTAATTTGTCGCATCTTTCTGGTTCGTAACTTGGTCGTAGATTGTACACCACCTCAAGCCTGTAAAATAATTATAGATCTTACCTTAACAGGTGTACTCAAGTAATGGAACTATTGATTGAATACTTCAGGTAGGAAAAAATGAGAAACAGCTGTTAGGTACTTTTTGAAAAGATAAGTCATATTCATTATAATTAACTTCATATGCAGTATATCGAAAATAGTTATATGATTCTTTAGAGAAAAGCTTCTTTAGATGTGTAAGCTTGAGGAACTTTCTATGTTTGCCGCCAGCACTTTTGAAACATATTGGTAAGTACACGACACTTTCTGGTAGCTCTATACTTTTGAAGTGGTCTGACGGTACCCGTAACTAGTAAAATGCTAAGTACGACAAACATCTAAATTTTAATACATAATATATATTTATGACAAGTTATATAATTGGAGAAAACAAGGTGACATCCGTTGCTACGTTACTTTTCTTTGTAAACACATTTCTTTGTTCTGCGAACCACTTTCCTATGCCGGAGTGATTTGTCTATTATGTGATTTTTACATTAGTAAAGATCGATAATAATTTCAGTCAACTGTAAAGTTTTATACACATTGGCATCACTTGAAAAGTGCATTCAATCTTGTGGTGTTACATTACGAGATAGTTATAATAGTTTATAATAAAGGCACGGTTAGAACAAGTCACAAAACTGTGATATATTGTTTTATTGTTTGTGGAGTAGAGACGCGCGTGGAGTTAGTGGGAGGTTGTTGGTAGGCGCGTTTGATTTGGGGCGGCGCGGCGCGAGCGGGCGTCGCGCTGGCCGCGTCATACTGCGGCGGGCGCGGGCGTAGCGCCGTCGTCGTCGCAGACGAAGTAACCCGCCGCGACGCATCCGTAGCGTTCATGCCCGCACTCGGGCCCACTCGCCATCATCGCACCTTGCCAGCCGGCACCCACGGCACCAATCTACCACAAGGCTCTACACTACACCTGCCCGATACCCGCACCCTCCATCATTTATTATATATCGAAAGACGGCCTTGGGCTACATTACAATTTTCTTTCGAAAGGATTTATTAGGTCAATGACGGCAGCTGAGATATTTAAGCAAATATGTTTATTACACAGGTATTTTTTTAGCTGAAGTGTGTAAAGTATGTTATGATTTAAGAAACAGCGTTCAAGGTCTTCAGCAATTTAGAATATAGGAGTGGAGCTGTCCCTTGTTGGTTCAAGTTATAATAAGTTCCATGTGGTATTAATTAATTATTTACCTTTTTCGCTGATTTTGTTAATATTGAACATTATTGAAGATTTCGCGTTTGTATAGAAAAACGTATCAGTGGAAATCAAATACTGGTAAAAGAAAAAAAAACCACTAAATTCTGGGTTAATTTATATAGGTAATTGTGTTATCGGTGAAATAAATAAAAAGTAAAGAGGTTTTTATAACAGATTTTGCGGTATAATAGGTAACCGTTAGTTCACATCATTTTCAATCACCGTTTGGCTTCCTATTTCAGGTATTATGTTGTATATCTACTACGAATGGAATGTTACATTGTGTGATGAGAAAGACAGTATTTAGGTAGGTACTTACGAGTACTTTACAACTAGCTGCAATCTGGATTACAATAAATATTATTAGAACATTGTGAATTATGTACCTTCCAATAATTGTGTAAATAAGTTTAGAAATAGTGTACCACATCTTTACTGGTTACCTATCGTTAATTTCACATGTGCTGTTCGGGCAGAATAGTATTATGGTTTCTTCAAACTCCATACGTTACTACTCAAAATATACAGAAAAACAAGCAAATCATTAAAAAAGAAGCAAAAATAAACGTTATATATGCACAAACCCTGCATTGCCTTGGCTTGCTAAAATAAGTTCAAATCTACATGTATCTATATAACATTGCGCAGAGGCCTTCTTTAAAGTAAATGTATACCTGTATCAGAAGATATCGTTCTTCCATATTTATGGAAAATTCATAAGTACTTACTAACATAAATTATTTATTAGACTTTAATTAAGTGTCGATTTATGATGTGTGTGTGTGGTGTGTGAGGTTGTGTGTGTGTGTATAAAATAGGATGAAGAACTGCCTCAGTTTAATCATAAGTAAGAGTCTAAGCCATGAAGACAGGGTTTATTACACTCATAATAAGATTTTAGAGAAATCGACAATTTTCTATTCGCCACATTAGAGAGTTTGAGATAAATATTGTCGTTTAGCTAAAGCTTGTACGTACTCTTTTTCTCGACATAACACATTTTCGTCATTTTGTTAAATTTATTGGATTATATTCAGTTGTTTTATGCATTTTTGGTATAGAGAATAGTATATACAGCTTCCTTACAGTTAGAAAGTCACAAAATGTGTAAATTTCATTTGAAGAGAAGAGATATGGTTTGAAAAACATATTCACGCTTTGCCCTTCTTTCTACATCTAGAAACTTTATTTTGAAGCAGCTCCCCAAACGGGAATACAGTAAATCATTATTGACTGAGCTAGAGCAACGTATATTCCTTAATACACGTTGCTCTAGCCCAGTATTATTTAAAAAAAAAAAAAACATAATTTGTTTTTTTAAATCGATGTACCTAGGTTTTATTTATTTGGCTATATAGCCTTTGACCACTATCTCACCCGATGGAAAGTAATGTTGTGGTCGAAGATCTTGTTCAGGCTAACTAAGAATTACTGGCTCCCAAGGACAGTTGCTGGAACACACCGTTAGGTTCTTGGGGACAGATATCCTACCTGAGGGTGGTAGCTAGCAAAGTCAAAATCATTTATTCAATTTTAATTATAAAACCGCACACAATTATCAAAGAAGGTCCTTTTATTTGTCTTTGCTAATCTAGCCAGCCGGGCATCAACCAAACACTAGCACCAAAATGCCTCACCACCATGCAAAGGTACTATTGAGCAAGCCCCAGTTAATAGGAGAGGCTATGTTCAGCAGTGAAAGCTCTGGTACTTGTGTATATGGTATTGTATTAGTACTTAGTTCAGCCGTTTTGGAGCGGAGTCATAACATTATAAACATATTAACTTTCACATTTAATAAATACATACTATGTGATGTGTAAGAATAAGATTGGATAACATATTTAAGAGTATCATAATTGTAGAATTTCAAAGAGTGGGTAATTTAACTTTCAATAACACTAGGTCCTGGTTTTATTTTCGAAATTCTGTTATTATACAAAACTCGTCTAAAACGATGAGTGCTTTATCCCCCAAAAATGCTACTTTTTACATCTGAAGAAAATAAAAATAAATATTTTACTTGAGCTAAAATAAATTTATAAATTATAAGGCAAACGTAGAAATTTTATACGTACAGTTGGGGATTCGAAAGACAAAACGTTGCTCGCTGACCGTCCTATTTCCTTATATTATACACGAAAATTGTATTTGATGTATGCTCTTGACCTGAAAATGAATTATGCAACATAGGCCGCGTGGCTCCTTTATGGAAAATTTGTAAGGGAAAAACTAGCTAATATCACTGATACATATAGAATCTGTTTGTTGTTTTTCTACAGTTGTAAGATATTGTTGAAAGCTTTCATGAACGTTAAAGTTTGATTATTTCACATTAAACATTACTAAAGAGTCTGACTACTATAGCCACGTGGCAATTTGAGGTCATGTCGACACTCACGGTCATTCTCGACGTATTGTACGTGGATCCCACTTACGTAAAGGAATCTAAATGTCACATCCTATACTATGAAAATAAACGATGTGAATATGAAATCTTTTAACACGTCAATTCCACATCTTCAAAAGGACTAAAAAGACAATTATGCGTAACGCCAGCCAAGAAACAAGCGTCAATATGAAAAACAATAAAATAACCAAAGTAACATTACAAATAATGTACTAATTTCGTCACGACCCGACATCGTACCATATATCATTCCTCCAGGATTTAATAAAGCGTTATTAGAGCCAGGTGGATGAAGAAAATTAACAACTTTACGACTTTTTTTCAATAAGAAAAGTTTTTCGCCTACTGGGACGTGAGCTATGCGTCCCGGCGTGTAAGTCGGTCGTAGACGGAATGCACCAAGAACAAATAAGTCGACTACGTTAAAAATGATTAGGCAATATTTATAATATCGTTTACTTCTAATATAACCCTATTGATGGACGAATACTGACCTGTATACGACCATAACTTCATTTATATATATAATACTAGCGGCCCGCCCCGGCATCGCATGGTAAGTACGAGTATAAATTGAGATGTAAGCTATCCTATCTTTCAATTTGGATCAAATTGGACACGATGTGCAAATCAAATTTTAAATTGGTTCAGTAGTTTAGGAGTCCATCGTGGAAAAACAACGTAACACGTAATTTTTATATATAAAGATTTAAAGTAGTGATAGCTTAGTGGTTTGCCGTAGAGCAGGTATGTTCGTATCCCACCGTGTACTTGTAACTTAACCTAATGATGTTAGGGTCATCTTCCCACCTTTATTCCATGCAAAGAAGTGATGGATTCTTAGGCCGCCCGAATGTCCCCGATATTGCCTAACGACTGCTAGCACAATGCCTGTTTTCACCAACAATCCATAAATATAAGGGATAACCTAACCCAAGTTGGGTACCAATTAGCAGTGATTTGATTATCACTAAAACTCGCTTGGCTAGCAACCACCCTCATGAAATAAAACTGTCGCCGAGCATCTTGCAGTTTGTTTCGGCAGCAATACTTGGGAGCCAGTCCAGTCCGCTTAACATCAGGTGTGCACATGGGCGCCGGCAGAAATAATTTCCAGGTGGTGCAGATTTTAGTTTTCTTACAATCTTCGCCGTATTATGATTATTAATAAAAAAAAATATTGTCGGAAACATCTGAAGTCCAGTATATTTTTTGTTCGAGACATTTACAAATTTCTGACTATTATTAGACTATAATATTTCTGAGTATTTTAAATTCATAAATTTATTTTATAGGCCAGTCCTCACGGCTCACACCTATTTATTTGCAACGTTTTCTCAGAATTGCACCTCCCCATATCATTCCATGGGTCTCGTCAGAGGCGACTAAGGGAAAAATACTGGAAGGTGGGAAGCAGCGCCTTCTAAAGAACTGCCAACTTACAATGCGATCCCCAAGACGCCTGCCAAGCGTGGGGATTATGGCAAATATCCCCGTAATAGGGGAGGCTGTGTTCAGCAGTGGACGATCCGGCTGTTACAGTATAAAATATGAGTGACATAAGGCGATTATTCTGAAAGAGAAAAAAGATTGAAAATGAACAGTTTAATGCTAAAGATTGTCCAAGTACTTCGGCACAGCAAAGTACTAGTAAAACTGAATTAACAAAACAACAAACTTTAGTTAATATTTGTGATGTGGGTTTATATCTGGATTCTTTTTTTTGTATGCCTTTATTAAACAAAATACTATGAACTATATACACCATACAGCTACTACAATAAAAGCATTTAGACAACCTATAAGTCAACGCAGACTCATAGGCAGTCCAAATGCTCCAGACCACTCCCAGTTGGCAGCGTGCCCAGCATGCTGGCAGCATTGCCCCGTTGAATTGCAATGCTTATTCGTTGAGCCAAATATGTGCCAGCATTTTGATCACGCGTCGCATCGACAAAGCGCTCAGATAGGTTTTAGAAAATACGATGAGCTCCCGGTCCCCACGGACCCAACGTCTCTACACCAAACGGCTCAAATATGTAACCCACACCGAGATTAGCATATTTGCGCCGCTTGAGTTGCTCCGCCGAAGTAGCCGCAGCGCCAGCCCTCACGTTGGTTTCAGAAAGAAATTCTAAATTAAATTCTAATTCTGGATTCTAACATACCTATCAGTGATGAAATACGGTTCAAAGTGCTCGAAACAGCGTGGAAACCTCCACAAGGTTATGATTTCAAGCAGGACATCGATCATAAAAACGAAACACAACAACGTGCATTTCGACACGAGTGGCTAACAGCATACCCTTGATTAGACTATTCTGCTCAGGCTAAAGGACCACTTTGCCGTACATCTGTGTTATTTCCCGCACAAATTCATCGAGGCAGTACTCAGGGGCCATTTATCGTTCGGCCATGCAAAAAATATCAAACATTTCTTGAGTGTGCGAAATCTCATGCAAATAGCCAGTGGCATCGTGAATCGGTTATACGTTCTAAAAATTTTCTGGTAATCATGCAAAGAAAAAAAAATTACGTTTATAAACAGATTGATACTGAATATCACAGGGAAAATCAGATTTTTTTTGCAAGGGTATGATGGTTGCTCCACGATGGCTGAACATGTTGGAGGAGTTCAGAAAATAATTAATGATAAATATTCCAAAGCAAAGTATTTCCACTGTGCTAGTCACATATTAAATCTTGTTGTCAATGATTTAAGTAATTTGAGTGAAATAAGAAATACTGCTGGAATTATTAAGGAAACTATAACTTTTTTTAGAGAGAGCATTTTACGGCGAAGAAAAATTCCAAATATTCCCTTGTTTTGCGAAACCAGATTTCCTGCAAAGTACAAAAGTATTCGAATTTTCGCTCAAAATTTCACCAAAATTGTAGAAGTATTACAAGACCTCCCATAAGATCAAGCCAGTAATTTGTGCACAGTAAAAATATCTTTTAGCACAGTGAGAAGAGTTAAAACTTGGAATAGGTCCAGAACAGGTGACGAGCGACTGTCTGGATTATGCTTGTTAAGTGTCCACCAAGGCAAGATAACCAAGGACAATAAAGATAACTTTATAGAAAACGTATGTAGGCGACACTTAACTGTGTGTATTATTATTTATGATTCTAATGGTTTTTTTAAAACATAACAGCTTTTTTATAAGGAAGGCAAAGCCTTTATTTATGTTTAGCAGATACGATTGAAACAGTATTTTATATCTCTATGGTACTACCTATGCAATTTAATAGGAAACCAACCCAGATGTCAGAGGGGCTTGGGCAGGGGCGTGGGGCGCACAACGTTCGCCATTTTGTATTTTTGCATATGAAACAGTAGCGATGCGCGACTACGAACGAAAACAGATTTCGAAATATCATTCATTACTAATTTCGTCGTTCGACTAAGAAATTAGTCGTATACTAATTTCCATTTTCGAATAATCCGAATAATATCTCTCGAACGATTTCATTCACACCAAAAACTGTCGTGAAGTAGAAGCAGGTAACTAACATTTTAAGTATTTACATAATATACATTCGAGATTTTTTTGTAATATCCATATATGTATATTTTTTTGGTAAGCTAGAACAAATTGGGCATAGTTTTCTTTTGGTGGTAGTTGAAAACAGGCTAAAAAATTGTTTATAAATTCGATAAAAATATACCTGGTTTTTTATGCAGTCGTGATGGAACAAGCACGAGGTCCACCTTGTGTTAAGCGGACTAACCTCTGCCTATAACAGATGCAGTTCGTCACAAGTAACGAGCTGCACTGCACCCATCATCCTGACACATACAGTTGTTTAGTCTCATGTGGTTGTAATGTTATCGGCACCCATACCCTTCAAACCGGAACACAGTAATGCGAACATTAATGCTTGGCGGTAGATATAGGTATGGCGGCAGTACTTCCCTGGACGAACTCGCAGCTGAGCTTCCATCATATCTAGCCCAGAATAACATTCTGATAAATATTGTTTTTTTTTATATTAATGTAAGTGTAGGTAACATTATGATTTTGTTATAATTAAATTAATATAATTTTTCACCCGGATCCCTGTTTAAAATTTATCAGTCATCAATCAGTGTGTCAGACACAGTCGTCCCTGAGCTTTTTCGCGGCAACCTTGTGCACCTCACGTCACTCATATTAATTGTTACAAGCTCTTATTTTTCAAAGTGTTTTCGCCATTATACGACCAATCGTTCTTTTATATCGTCGTTTCAATCAAGTTAACCTGCGTCGGCTACAACGTAAATGGGAATTGTGTAATTACTGCCAACTAATTATTGTGAATAAAAAAATAATTTCCAACAGACGGCTTTTTATTTCAATATTTCCTGTCGATCCCGAGATTCCCAAGGGGTGCAAGTGCACCACCTGGCACCCCCCTGCTGGCACCCATGGCCGTGTGCATTGTGTTTCTTATGTCACAGTCATGTAAACAAAACTATTAAGATGTTCAGTATAGGTAAGTACATACTCAGAAATCATATTCTTATTACATAAGTTATTTAAAAAGTAATATTGCCGATCAAACAGACTATTTTATCTATGGACATATTCACAAACGTCCACTAACGCTTGCATACTATTACTATTTGTTATGTAAGGGTTATGAATAGAGAATGTAAGTAACAGACCATTGGCCCTTTTGCGTCCCAGAATCACTATTTTATACATAGTATAAAACAAAGTCACTTCCCGCTGATTGTCACTATGTATGCTTAGATCTTTAAAACTACGCAACGGATTTTGATGCGGTTTTCTTGACAGATATAGTAATTCATGAGAAAGGTTTATATGCATAATACACGCATAATATATTAGAGAAATACTGATAATTTTAGAGGTTTTTAATGTGATGTCAAGAGTAACTTTTAACCTTGCAAGTGTAACCTTTTTAGCATGGTGGTAGGGCATTTTGCGAATGCCCGCCTGGCTAGCTACCACCCTCAAGTAGAAAATCTGTCGCCAAGCACCTAATGGTGTGTTCCGACAGCTGTCCTTGAGAGCCAGTAATTGTAGGTTAGCCTGAACAACATCTTCGATCACAGCATCACTTACCATCAGGTGAGATAGTGGTCAAAGGCTAACCTATCAGGCTTCTGAAGCAGTGATAGCTCAGTGGCTTTGGCTATGGACTGCCGCGCAGCAGGTCCATGGTTCGAATCCCGCCGCGGGCTTGAGCTTCACCGCATGGTGGAAGGGCATTTTTGCGAATGCCCGCCTGGCTAGCAACCACCCTCAAGTTAAAAATCTGTCGCCAGGCACCTAACGGTGTGATCCGGCAGCTGTCCTTGAGAGCCAGTCATTCTAGGTTAAGCCTGTTAACAGCTTCGACCACATCGTCACTTACCATCTCGTGAGATTGTGGTCAAAGGCTTACCTATCAGCAATAAAAAAAAATAAAAAAAAACACCTCTAAAGAAAACATGTTTGTATTGTCTAATCACAAAAAAGCTGCATTGTGTAGCATATTTAGTATCAGCATTGCACACCTGCGAAGCCGGGGCGGTTCGCTAGTATAGTATAACGTATTTTGACTATGTGCTCAAAGGTTTCTCGAATATTAAATCTCGACTGTTTCTTGACTACCGGTATTTGATATACATCCTCGAAACGACAATGATATTATATTATAAAAACTTACGCTCATATTTATATCTAATATATGAAAAACACGGGTGTTTGAGCGTGAACTTACTATGAGTCGATATCGCTATCGACAATGTTTCGGCTTCTACCGGAAGCCTTCCTCAGGATTTTGACTGTGGTACGTCCGCCGCGGTCGCGTCACGCTTCATATACATAGTGAAGCGTGACGCGACCGCGGCGGACGTACCACACGGAAGCCTTCCTCAGGATTTTGAGTGTGGTATGTCCGCCGCGGTCGCGTCACGCTTCATATACATAGTGAAGCGTGACGCGACCGCGGCGGACGTACCACACTCAAAATCCTGAGGAAGGCTTCCGGTAGAAGCCGAAACATTGTCGATAGCGATATCGACTCATAGTAAGTTCACGCTCAAACACCCGTGTTTTTCATATATTAGACAATGATATTAGTTCCGTTCTCAATTATGCTCTTTGAAATCTGTACAAGTTCCAATACGGATGAAGAATTTCTAAAGATTTCATTTCAATGTTACGAGATTTAGAATCCTTTCAAAACCAATGCTTTGAATTTTACGTGCCAAGATTTTTCTAAAGTAAGAATAGATTTTTCATTTCTCATAAATAAATCTAAACCTAATTATGTTTATGAGCAGTGTGAATTTAAAATAATACAATACATGCATTGTGTTCCATATTTAAAGTTTAAAATGACCACGTAAATAATTTGGTAGAGTATTAGGTACTTACAAAAATATCTTATAAACATTTTACTTAAATTTCACAAAATGTTACAACTTCTCAATTAATTTTATAAATGTATCTCCTACTCATGTTTCCAGCAAATATTTTAGAACAACTACTATTTTATACATTTGTCATATTTTTTATGAAAAGTAGTGTTTAACATGGATGTAAGTCATCGTCTCCAACTTGAACTATAGCCGCATTAATTTTAAATAGGTGTAGTACCTAATTAAAATTAATGCGGCTATAGTTCAATAAATATTATCCTGTTATATAAATAAATATTATAGAAAACTATTTTTACTTTTCTCATATACATAGTGAAAAGTAGAGGGTTTAACACGGTTGTAAGTCATCAATTCCTATTTCGGACTACAGCCGCCCGTAAATATTCCTAACAAATTTTACTCAAATTTCACAACTATTTCTAACGTCTCAATTATTTTAAATAGGTACTAGGCATGTCATTATTATTAATGAATCATATAGAAAAAACTACTATATTTACATTCCTTATATTCAAAATGAAAAGTGATTAACACGGGTAAAAGTCAATGGTACCAGACAGTACAGGATTATACAAGTGTTTTTAACAATTGCTTAGTTTCATCATGGCTGAGTTTAATCAGCCAATCGTATACGTTTTCCGTTTCTCTTGTTCAATAATACGAGTTGTTGTTCAACATTGCTAGCTTGATTACATAAATGAGGGCTCAAAAAGTCAGCGTTCAGCAAATTTTGTGTTAAGTTTTGGCTTAGCATAAACTTAGGTCTTTCTAATTTTGTTGTTTGACTGATGTGGTCGTTTATGGTGATTAAGAATACCAAGATGGGTGAGCGCTGATTTAGGCACACTTCAGGCAGACAACTGGCGTGAAACTACACAGAACCGGAACCAGTGGCTTGTTCTCATATCGGAGGCCAAGACTAACTTTGGGTCGCTGAGCCAGTGGAGTAAGTAAGTAAGTAAGAATACCAAGACCAGAGTTTTATCTTCTGAGCGAAGAGTTCTTTGTGCCTGGCAAAACTTGATTTTAATTAAAGCTAAGCATCTATAAATTGTTATAAAAAAGAAACTTCAAATGAAGCGCTCGTGGCGAAGTACGAACTTCCACCGCGGTTTTGACTTGGATGGGTGACCGCTAGTGACATTACCACTGAGCACTTCCGTGCTTCTGAAGGCACGTTAAGCCGTCGTCGGTCCCGTTTGTTGTCTTAGGATGGCAGTCGTTACAGTATGGTGGTAGGGCATTTTGCGAATGCCCGCCTTGTTAGCTACCACCCTCAAGTAGAAAATCTGTCGCCAAGCACCTAACGGTGTGGCAGCTGTTCTTGAGAGCCAGTAATTCTAGGTTAAGCTGAACGTGGCCTTCTTCTCAAACAGCTGGATCTGTCTCAGGTATAGGGGTGTCAGGGCGGTGCCCTCTTTCCCCGGCTCTTCTTCACCTATGACAATAGGTGAGTCTCTTCTTTCGACTCAAAAGTCAGGTGTCATGACTCAGCCGCCCAGCCACCATGATGTGATTGGGCGATCATGGAGGCACCACCGGGTTGATCCCGCTGGTCAGAAGCAGGAGGAACAGGAAGCCCAGCGCGCCGATCAGCGACCAAGACATGGCCGCCGGGGGTTTTGTCATGTCCGTTCTAACATCTTGTTCTTTGACTTCTTGTGGGTTGAGCTCTCTTGCGTATGGTATCGTTTTCTTCTTTCTTGTTATTTCCGGCGGTCTACTGTGTAACGGCGCTATGCCCCTAATGTGGGCATGTCCTGAAGCTTCTGCTCGCTCAAACATCCTCTTTGATAGACGCTTTATAAAGATGTCGAGGGTCTCCACTTTTAGATTACGAGCCACAGTAGAGTTCCGCACGTAGCGCGGCGCTTGCACCATGGATCGCAGGCACTTAGTTTCAGCCGTTTGCAGTTTCTTTTTCTGGGTTGTAGATAGCTGGGTGTACCACGCCGGGGCCGCGTAGGTCAGTTTCGACCTACGCGGTTTTATATATCATAACCTTGGCCTGGAGTGGTAGCTTCGATCTAAGCAATGGTCTCAGTTTCGCTATTGCCCTTTTCGCTGAATTGATGGTGGTGTCTGTGTGTTTTTTGAAGCGGAGGCTTCTGTCAATGTTGACTCCCAAATATTTGACACTTGTTGACCATTCTATGTTTTGTCCCATTAGCTTCGGCTGCGTCGGTAGGTTGCATCGGCTTGTAATTAGGGCCTGTGTCTTCCCTACATTAACAGAGAGCCTGCACTTCCCCAACCATTCTGGTAAAGCATCTAGTGTCGGTTGGATTCTCTTTTCTCTCACTTGGGGTTAAGCTGAGTAACATATTTCCCCACATCATCACTTACTATCAGGTGAGATAGTGGTCAAAGGCTAGCCTACCAACAATAAAAAAAGGCCATTACCAGCCAATGAGCAGTGCGAGCTTATGGCTATATACGTACACACATATATCGATAAGTCTGTATACGTAATTGTGGACTTGTTTCTTTTTACCATTTTTGCAAAATATTGTTGTCGATATTGCGCAATATTACAATAAACGCAAATTTATTTTAATATCGCGCAATATCCTTATTTAATATGTTTTACTTAATTAATGACCTCAGCTTTTTCCCCTCATTATGTTATTTTTAATTTGCTCATTTCATATTTAATACGATACTATTTAAAATATCCACTTTAATTTAAATATGGGCCGTGTGCTTGTAGGACCGCTCATTAAAATACTCAGCTCGACTACACGATCACAAAAGTCTTCGCTATTTTATCGTTTAAAAAAATGTTCTACGTCATAAGTTTCTTGCCATGCTTTACGTTATTTTAGGTTTACTTGCAACAAAGTTGTACAATTTGAATCTTGAAATGTAAATAAAATAGGCAACTTTAATTACGTGTTAAAACATATTTAACACATTAGAAATGACTTATGTAATTTTATTTTCAATGTTTCTGTAAGCTTGTAAATAATCTTTTCAACACCCTTGCTCGTAAGGTGAGCTTTGTTATATCGTTCTTAGTGCCATAAACCGAACTATAGTAGCATTGTGCATAATGATATTAAACACTAGTGTGTAATAGAATTATCCCAACAAAGTTAAGTTTGTACCGTACTGCAAATTATATGCGAGTAAACAGAACATTTTCAATTTAACCGGGTAATACAGATTAGTAACAACAAAGAGGTTTTAGGCTTATAATTGTAATGAATCACAATACATTTGCCGCACGCAAAAAAAAAAACTTGCGCGCTATTTTCCATAATTTTCGTATGTTGTTTGTATCGCATTTGTGCAATATTTTTTTTCCTCGCAAGAGTGTTGAAAAAGTGCGTATGAAACTCGAGAGCATCTTCCTCAATATACACGAGGCTGTGGGTTGCAGCCCGAGCCGTAGGCGAGGGCGTTAATCAGCCAACTAGCTCACTTGTCTATCTAACTATCTAAGTCTATCTAGTCTAACTATTATAATATACTATTACCTACAGAAATGAACTTTAGCCTGAAATTATTTTAGTTAATTGGTCAGTGGTCAAGTGGTGTATGTAATGAATCAACTAGGAATTTTGAGTTTATTGTTTCGATACTTGGTTTGATTGAACATATATTCAGTAGGTAACATAATATGATGTATTGCAAATACCAGACAATTACTATAAATAAGCTACTCCATCCATGAGATAAAATATTAACATGTCTGGCGAAACGTGTGTATTTAGATTCCTCAGCCTGATAAGCATGAGCTCTGTTAGCAGGCATTCCATGTCGGTTATTTATTATTAATAACACTAAATTGCCTTCAATATAGGAAAATTAAATATAAGGAAATAATACAATATGATACGAAAGTAATACGAAAGAATATGAAATTTAATTGTTCTAAGCCAGGTATGTCAAACTCAAAGTCATTGGTGGGCCAAATGCATAAGGAACTTAAAGTCAAAGTCCTCAAAACCCAACCATAATTAAAAAAAACATTTCAAGTGTATATAGAGCGGTCATCATCATCAACCAAAATACGTACACTCGCTGCTAGACGTTGTTTGAAATCTCCTTCAAATGAAAGATTTGCTATAATCCCAATCTTGGCAGGCGGTTGAAAAACGCGCTATACCTTATAGCGCGTTTTTTATCACAAATACGGGCCGCATCAAGAGGCTATTCTTAAAATTGGATCGGGCCGCAGGCAAATGCCCAGAGGGCCGCATGCGGCCCGCGGGCCGCTTGTTTGACATGTCTGTTCTAAGCAAATCGAGGCTACAATATTGTTATTCCAAGCCGATATGTGGTACTTTACTAGACTTTCTAAGCCTAAGTCTTACAGCTTCTACAGACCGGCTACTTGGAGTAGTCAGTGCCGTCAGTTTCAAGTGGTCGCTGTTGGGAAACCTGCAAAAATTTAAAATACTACATAAATTAACGTTCGTTATACACGGACTGTTTTTGCAGTAGCATCCAAATAGCAAGCAGCGAGTAGTGTAGTGTACCATGTTGTCGGCAACAGAGAGAATCTCTACCCTAATTAGTAAGATAGATGTTGTATTAATTGGCGTCTTTTAAGTTTTTATGTGTATCGTTATTGACAAATAGGATGTTAGGATGATGCGGGGTCTTCCTTAAATGCGCAGACCTTGACGTGATGCCAGTAAAACCCGCCCTGGACCTGGTAACACAGATCACAAAGTTACTTTGACACAGGTATCTGGCAAGCCAAATTCTGTTGTCTTAGTATTTTAGTACCGTGTCAGACATGTCAAAGACTTCGGGGAAAATTCAAATAGTCCTTTTCAGGGCTTGATCTCGATCCTGGGACTCTTCTATATCTGTAGAATCCCAGGTTCATTTAGAAGAGAAGGAAGTGAGGTTCATGCTGCAGCGTACGATCAGCATTAAATGCCAGTGTCCAGCCGTGTAAAGACCCTTGAGAGGTCTAAAGAATGTGAGAACAGACTAGAACTTCATGACTAGAACTTCAGCTCTACTAGACATATTATTGGTTTTTCTATTACCTTAATAACGTAACGTAATTTTTGATAATGTATGTTGAATGTTAAAAATAATATATTTTATCTATACAAATCCTGACTAATTACGTTAATATTACTGTCCTAACTACGTTAAGGTTCAAGTCCCGACTTCGGACCAACGATGTACCAGTGGTGTCAAAAGTGGAGTGATTAGTGGTATATCGTGCTATTCATCGGATAAAATTGTGATATTCACGAAAATAGTGCTCTTCCAACAGAGATCTAGGCCAGAAAAAGGTAAGGGAGAAATACAACAATATAATCATTTTCCTTTATTTTCCTTGCCTCGCTGAGCCCAAATCTAATGGCTAGCATAGCTACGTAATCGCTCTTAATGCTCATATATCAAAAAATCTGATGTAAACATTAGACCTAAACCTATTTTATTTTACAGTGTAAAAAGACGTCTCTATAGCATTTTAATTATTGCCCAACCGTTTTTTGTATTGTAAACCTATCGGCATTGTTAAGTATTCAAAATAAGTAAGTATAAGAAATAAGTGAGACGTGGGCGTATTACTATTATGAAGAAGGCTAGAAAATGTAACTGACGCAGTAAAACCTTTTTCAGTTGATATAAAAATAGATCCACGTGCGGTTATTTTTAACGTCATACCTAACAGTCTTAAGTTGGATAGGTGCCGAGGTAGTAATTTCCTGCATGTATGCGACCGTGCAAATAATATTAATATATATTATAAGGTGATATATAGAAACGTATCGTATATAACGTAATGTAGAAACCATGAAACGTTTAAATTCATGGTCTTCCTTTTATTTCTTACACTATGTTATTTAGCAAAAAAGAATCCTTATGATGAAATCTTTCGATTGGTATCATAAAACTACAGAGTTTTTTATCTTTTGAATATCTATGGAAGCAGTTTAAATTCATATAATGTCGTCTTTCAGTAAAATGTTCCATTTACAATATTCAAGGTACTTTCCGTCCTTGTGGCATTGCCGTGGGACGCCCTGTATTACAAGGAACAGTACGGATTTCGTCCAATATATAACACATTATTAGCAACTATAGACCTTGTAACTAAAATCAGAATAAGTAATCGACAAAAAACAAATAGCCCTTGATGTATTACCTAACTACCCTCCAAAAGTTCACAAGTTGCATAATCTGTTTCTGTTTTGTACGACAACAGTAGTTTTGTACTAATAAAGTATATTTCTCATGTAAGTGAATTTATTTCTTGTGAGAAAATAAAATCTCTAAACACAAATGTCAAGAATTACTGATAAATGTTTAACATATTGTGAAAGTAGAAATAAAGGTTAATACCTAAGCTAGGAATAGCTAACGCTGTAACTAACATGTAGTCTGAGGTATAGAGTTCCACACAACACTGATTGTAGGACCACACAAGACTGGATGTAGGTACACCCGGCATTTCCATGTGCGAAAAAGCTAATTAATATTAGTAACAAACAATAATTAATATTAGTTAAAATATTTTTGGATCATTACATATTATGGAACCTTGTTCAGGAACACATTATACATACAGCAACGATTCAAACATATACTTATAAACTAAACTTTATAAATTCGAGCGCTCTGTTTAAAGCTTTTCAACTCTTTTTTTTTTTTTTTTTGCCTGATAGGTTAGCCTTTGACCACTATCTCACCTGATGGTAAGTGATGATGTGGTCGAAGATGTTGTACGGGCTAACCTAGAATTACTGGCTCTCAAGGACAGCTGCCGGAACACACCGTTAGGTGCTTGGCGACAGATTTTCAACTTGAGGGTGGTAGCTAGCCAGGCGGGCATTCGCAAAGTGCCCTACCACTATGCTGTAACGACTGCCATCCTAAGACAACAACCGGGACCGACGGCTTAACGTGCCCTCCGAAGCACGGAAGCGCTCAGTATTAATGTCACCAGCGGTCACCCATCCAACTCCTGACCGCGGCGGACGTTGCTTAACTTTGCTGATCGATTCAGAATGGCTAAGCAAACTTCGCTACGAGCGCTTCAAAAAATCGTCAACTCGTACCCTAATTTCTTTAATGTCGGTATACTTAAGACAATTTATTTAAAAAATAGCTATATTTTTTCTATACGTAATACAAACATGTGAGCTGTCATAATCAGCTACTGCATATCTGCCAAATTTTCAAGATTGATACTGCTCTATGTTAAGCCAACAGGATTTACTCAGTTTTAATCATTAAAACGAAAATTAAAAACATGATTAATACAATTTAAGGCTGACTTTTCTTTGCAGTTTTAGCTTTATAAAAATCTACTGATTGAACAGGGCCTGTCCTTTGTTACACCCGTATTAAAACTGATACCCGAATAAAAACCGATACAGAGCAATTGAAAATTCGGATTGGTCGATTGATGTCCGATTCTGGAAATGTCAGATGAGTCCAAAATTCTGCAAATGTCAGATTCTATAAACGACAGATTTTACAAATGACAGACTTTATTAATGGCAGCTGTAGTTAGTGAGATACTGTGATTAATGAATCAGCTTCAATTATGTAGCCCAAAATAACCTTACAAAATTGTAATAGTTCTCAAAATGTATAATACAGCTTTTACATATTTCTTAAGCTTTTGACCAAACTTAATGATAATTTTAACTAATTGTCTCTAATCTTTTATTAGTTATGAGAAAAAAATACGAGGTTTACCCAAGTAATACAGTAGCATGATAACAGTGAGAAAATCACTTTTTCCACACGTTAATCAATATGGCATTACACTCAGAAAAAATAGAGAACTTAATTTGGAGCACAAATTAATTTATCATAATTTTAATTGGATAGTCAATGTAAATAAAATTTCCACATAAAGTACCGACGATCCATATTTTTTTCTAGATTTAGTAATCAATAAAATCAAAAGGATAATAAAGTGACAGAAAATCTTATTTCAGTATTAAATTATTTTAATACAACGGTGTTTTATAGGTTAAGTACAGTGTACGTACAGTCGTATATGGATAGCTTCTTACATCAATGTTCAGCACAATTATAGTATATATACTCGCATATTTGTAACTGTAAAACTGTAATAGATTAGATTAAAGTAAGGTAGGTACCTACTTATTAGTTCTTCGTAAAAATCAAACAACGTTGGCACTTCATAAAAGTGGATTTTGCAATAACAAGATTAAATATTAAACTGGCATAGGGTAACGTTTTTATGACTTTTATAAGTCATTAAACTTATGCACCATGTGAGAGGAAGGTTTCCTCACATTACTCTCCCAAAAACCACCAATCCTGTCATCAAAATAATTAATCCTAATATAACATTAGAGTTATTTTTTGTCACTTTATCTGACTTTTTTACTACCTATATTAGAGGTACCTATATAAGAGAAAGGTACCTTGTTTTAGTAATTTTCTTCAACCAATCTTATGGTTGTGAGGCTGCTGTACGTTCAGTTCGCACTTTTTGAGATCAAAATTGAGGAGAGTTATTTTTGAAGGTGGACGTCAAAAATGCCTTTAACTTGGTAGATAGAGGCGCACCCTCTTGGCCGCAGTGAAAGATACAAGGCCGGTTTTATATTCTGGTAATGCTACGGCAAACCGTTCAAAACAACGTAATGTTATCTTCCATAGGATGTCAACATGGTGATCCTCTGTCTCCAGCTATCTTTAGATTTGCCATCTACTAAATCATTCAAAGTCTCCAATCAAAACTTAGCGGTTGTTATTTGGATGAAGGAACCTTAGGAGGCGATGCCAACACTGTATTGTATGATTTGCAAGCGGTTTGGTCTGGAGCAAAATTTTCCCAGATATTACATTTTTAAAAATGTAATATTTGGTCTATCCAAATATAAAATTATTATTAAGTTGTCGTCCGGATTAAGATTCGATTATTAGATGTAATTTAGTGGAGCTGAATATAAAATTGGTTCTCTTCGTCGTTTAGGTTCACTGATTCTCGATGAATTTTCACCTTTTTTTAGGGAAGCTATTAAAAAGTATTAAAAAATATATAATTTTCATAAATAGTATACAATTTGTTAACACACTAAATTGGGCACTTTTCGTTATAACTATTAATTAATTCTTACAAAAATGCTTGCATTAGATTATCTACTTAGTATGTTTTCGCGCAGAACCTAAGAAAGCGATTTCTTGTATTGCAGGTTCTGCAAACCGTTCAAGTGTACCTTAAAATGTTACATAGTATAACCGTCTGATACTTGACTATGTCTAGGTATTATAATAATAATACATTTCTTTATTCAGACAACTTGATCCAATTTTTGTTAGTAGGTTAGTACTTTATTACTAATAGTGATTTTGTCCTCTGAATGAGTTTCCACACCAATTATGGACAATCAAATTTACCCGATATGGTATTTAGGATGTTGTTGCTACTTGAGCGAAGTCTGTTTAGCAATGAAGCTGACTTTTTGCGCCAAATGGCATCAAATATATTTGATGCACTGCAGAATCTCGGAAGTCGCAACTACGCCCTAAACGCGTTATTGTATTGGATCCGCAGAGCATTGTAAGCCTTTTGAGTATAGTTGAACCACAGATTCGCCGAATACAGAGACGTACAATACGCTTTAAATAAAGTTACTTTACATTTGGCGAATCTGCGGGCCAACATATTCGTAACATATACTGATTACACTATATAAATAAAAATGTCAATGAAAAAAATATTCTTTCATTCTCTGAAATGGTAAGTATACATTTTTAATTTTTTAAAATTATTTTCGTACATTATTGAAATAGGTATCTACTTTTAGCAGTTGTATGTATGTGAGTATTAGTTTTGTGAATATTTATAAGGAACAGTGTTGTGTGTGTGTGAGTGAGTAAGGTGTAAGTGTTGACTAGAAACTATATCTAGATCGTGTCTAAGTGAGAGTGTAGTTGGTATGTGTGTATGAGAGGGAATAGAGAGGTTGACAATGTAGGTAAGTATTTCAGATTATGTGTCTACCTTAAGTAATTTCTCAGTTTCCTCATAACTGAGTGTTGCGTAAATAGAATTTCTAGCTGATGTTCGGAAACTGTATTGAATCACTTACCCAGTACCGCGTGGCGTATGCTCCTGTTATCGGGCCCGGGTTTGATTCCAGAAAGGTTTCGCAGGTTCTGGCGACTTGTGTACTTCCTTATGCTAATTTCACTTATTAATCACAGATTTTGAGTATAACTTTTGTATTCCTCCGCGGTTTGTGTCACACGCGAAATATTCAGCGAACGATCGAGTCAAAGGCTCAGTTAGCCGCCAAAAAACTTGGCATCCTCTCAAAGGTGAGACAGTACTTTACACCGGAACAGATGCTTACTTTGTACAAAGCTCAAGTAAGGTCTTGTGTTGAGTACTGCTCTCACCTCTGGGACGTTTCTGCCAAATACCAGCTTGAGGCACTAGAGTCGATTGAGAGGCGCGCCAAGAGGTTAATATGCAGGGACTTTCTGAGGGAGTCTCGGCTGCAAAGCCTCGAGCACCGCCGTAAAGTTGCTTCCCTATCGGTCTTTTACCGGATACATTTCGGTGAATGTGCACAGGAACTACACGACCTAGTTCTGCCCTCCCCCTTTTTCCATCGGACGTCCAGACAGACGGAGAGGCGCCATCCGTACATGGTTGATATTCCCAGGACTCGTACGAAGCGCTTCGCTTCCACTTTTCTCGTGCGTACTGCGAAAGAGTGGAACTACTTACCGTTGTCAGTTTTTCCCGATGAATACAACATGGGTGTCTTCAAATCGAGAGTAAATAGGTTTCTTCTAGGTAAGCGTGCTCCATCTTAGACTCACCAATGCTTAACATCAGGCAGGGTGTGGTCAAACGCGAACCTATCGTAATTAAAAAAAAAAAAAATCAGCGAACGAGATGTTGCTGTGAAGATGGACGACGTAGAGAGTAGATTTTGTTTCTAATGTGATAGGTGGCAGCACTTATGGCTGCTGGGAGCGTATACCGCCTGAAGATAGTGCGGATGCTTCAAGTTTATGACCCAATACATTTCCATTCAAACTTATATGTAAAGATAATGAAGATGTTGTATTGTTTGTGCTAACATGATTAAGAGATGCTAGATGCTACTCATTACTTGGAGAAATGCTAGTGAAAATAAGGAACATGCCAATAAGGACAGACCTTCACGACAGATCTCTTTGTAAGGGAATTACCCATGCGCACTGTGACTACACGAGTAACGCCGTCAACTCCGGGATGTAACTTGTGTACACGCGCCAGACGCCACTGCAAGGGCGGCAGTGAGTTGTCTACCAGTACTACTACTGAACCCTTGGTGAGGGGTGTGTGAGGTGACTCGCGGAACTATTTACTTTGTTGGGAAAGCTGATGTAAATATTCTGCGCTCCAGCGTTTCCAAAAATGTTGCACTGCTTGTTGTATAATTTGCCAGTGAACAAGGTTCGATACACTTTCTGATTCATAATTCACTTCTGGAAGTGAAGTTAATGGTTCCCCGATGAGAAAATGTCCGGGTGTTAGTGGTAAAGGATCCATAGGATCGTTACTTTGAAGAGTTATAGGTCTAGAGTTTAAGACGGCCTCTATTTGACATAGAAGTGTATTAAATTCGTCATAATTTAAAGTAAGATTGCCTGCGACGCGATATAAATGGATCTTCATGCTTTTTACCTTGCGTATGGTGGATTGAAATGCCACGTAATAGAAAGTTGATTAAGTTTTTTAGTAAGTTCCGTTTGATTGGTTGAGTTATTAAGAAAAGTGTAGAGTTCCTTAAGATACCTGTTGCATCCAACAAAATTGCGACCACAGTCGGAATATATGTCTGTGCATAACCCACGCCGGGAAATAAGTCGTCGTAAAGCATTGAGAAACGATTCAGTGGATAAGTCTGGTACGAGTTCTAAGTGCAGTGCCTTTAAAGACATGCAAACAAAGACACTCACGTATGCTTTTATAACTTTATAATTACGTTGCGGGCCAGATTTAAGGTAAAAATGGCCGGCAAAATCAACGGCTACATGCAAAAACGGGCGAAGAGCACGTACTCTTGCAGAGGGAAGAGGCGCCATAATAGGCTGCGGTGCAATAGGCCGAGTGCGAAAGCATCGCACGCAAAGTCGGGTTTGTGAGCGATTAGCACGGCGTGCTGACAATATCCAGTATTTCTGGGACATTAAGAACTGTAAGGTTTGTGGACCTACATGTAGATGAGTCAAGTGGTAATAATTTATTAAAAGTTTTATTGCATGTCAGTGAGGTAAAATGATCTGATGCTTGGCATCGTAAGGAAGGTGACAATGTTGGGTTCGGCCGCCGACCCTAAGAAGACCGGCTTGGTCAAGAAAAGGCCTGAGCTTTTGAATACGGTTAGAGCAGTTATCACCATTAGAAATGCGCGATATATCGTCCGCAAATTCTTGTTGTTGAACAAGGTAAATTATTTTATGGAGAGCTACTTTCGTGGACTGTAATTTTTAGAGATAATAATATCGGAATCTTATGACATTTTTGAGCTAGGCGCATAAACAGAGAGAATACTCGTAGAAGCTTAGGTAGTGACGAAAATCGCTCTATGAAATTTGTTAAAATTCAGGTTCGAAAACTGACGAAACAAACGCAAGTAAGTTTTTACGGCGTTCTTCGTCGGTGTTAAAGTCAACTTTTGAAACTGGCCACTTCGTTTGATCATCAGAATGCCAAGAAGGGCCATGGAACCATTGCTGTTGATTTAATTGCGAAGGTAAGACACCGCGGGACGATATATCCGCTGGGTTATCTTCGGATCTCACGTGACCCCAGTGTGCAGCGGGAACACGTGATGTTGTCTCAGTTATGCGATTAGAAACGTAGGTACGCCACTCATGCGGTGGTGACCGTAACCAAGCCAAAGTGACTGCTGAATCACTCCAGGCGTAAACGTCTTTGATAGATATAATTTCAGTGTTTAGAATCTTCTCTATCAATTTAGATAGGAGAAGAGCACCTGCTAGCTCTAAACGAAACTTGACCCGTCGTAACGGGGCAAGTTTCATTTTTGCCAGTAGTAAGTGTACTTGTATGGTACCACTTGCATCAATAATACGAAGATAGACACATCTTGAAATTGCCTTCTCTGATGCATCGGAATACCCATGGATTTGTGCCTCAGTATTGGCCGGAAGTACATATCGCGGTATTGAAATTGTCTGTAGTAAGTGAAGATATGAACTTGAGCCATAGCTCACTAATTCCTTGGGGCGGGGCTTCGTCCCAGCCTGTTCCAGCAACCCATAGAAGTTGAATCAAATGTTTTGCTAGTAATATGATCGGACTTAGAAATCCTAACGGATCATATATCTTCGAAATTTCCGACAGCATTATGCGTTTCGTGCATGTTTGATTTGTAGATTGAACTTTGTAGGAAAAGCAATCTGAGTGGGGACTCCATTTGAGACCTAGCACTTTCACCGAAGAGTCAGAGTCAAGCGCTGACAAAATGTGCGAGTCGTTTTTGTTACATTCGTCATTATGAACAGCAGATAAAAATTCAGAACTGTTGCTTGTCCATTTACGTAACTCAAAAGAGCCTGCTTTGCATATAGCAGTGAGTTCGCGTTGAAGAGCAAGAGCTTCTTCTAGAGTCTGCGCCCCAGAAACACAATCATCAACAAAAATTGAGTTTTGCAGCACTTGAGAAGCAAGTGGATATGAGGCTGCCTCGTCTAAGGCTAATTGGCGTAGAACGTGCAACGCAAGGAAAGGAGAACTGGCAACACCAAATGCCACCGTGCATAGGCGGTATTCTTGGACAGGATCAGTGGGAAGTTTTCGCCAAAGAATTCGTTGAAAATTGCGGTCTTGTACGCGTAGGTTAATAAAGCGATACATCATTTTGATATCTGCAGTGAAAACAATTTTGTTTAATCGGAATTTCAAAAGAACTTCAGTTATGTCTTGATGAAGTTTTTCACCAATCAGTAAATTATCATTGAGTGAGCGTCCGGACGTAGTCTTGCATGATGCATCGAAAACTATTCTAACTTTAGCGGTAGCTGCGTTTTTTCTTACTACGCAATGGTGCGGTATATAGTAGGGCGTTTTTTCGCAGTTTACAGTATCTGGGACTGTCTCCATATGTCCCATATCTAAATATTCCTGAAAACACTGGGTGTACTCTGCTCGTAAAGCAGGATCACGCTCAAGTCGTTTTTCGAGTTTTTGTAAACGAGATAAAGCGATATCACGAGAGTTCCCGAGAAGCATTAATTTTGAATGGAAGTGCAACTATGTATTTTCCAGTTTCATCACGGCTGTGAGTTTCAACAAAAATCTTCTCACATAGTTCTTCGTCTTTAGTTAGCAGTTTGTGTTCTGATACTGACTCGAATTCCCAGAACTTCATAAGCTGCAGGTCCAGCTGACAGGTGCTTAGGTTTGTATGCACTTGAACGGGAATTGAGTGTGCGATTTTGCCATTCAATAAATAACCAAAGATGCTGTTGATTGCTACTGGTGTATTATGTGGGCCTTTAATATTGTCATTTAGTAAAATACGGTCCGTGTAGTCAGAACCAATCAAAAGCTCCACGGGACGCGCCGAACGTAATTCAGGGTTGCGGACCAAAGCGGGAGGCAAATTTTGTAAGTGCGATATTTGCTCGAAAGTACTCGGAATGGATGGGACATACGACGTAATCTTTGGTAAGACCAGTGCTTCAACCAAAAGTTTCGGTTCAGTCTTGTTATGAGGCGTAACCTCAACGATGACAAACCCACGCGGCTGCTCGCTCCTACCCCTATTCCCGACACTGTTGTGCTAACATCCGTGTGAAATCGCGGCAGGCCTAAGCGCTGAACACATGATTCCGTGATAAGAGTAGCCTGCGAACCCTGGTCCACAAGGGCACGCACGGGTCGTGGGGTGTAGGTATTTGAATCTGACGGTCGGACGTTAACGAGCGCTGTGGTGAGTAAAACCGTACAATCCTTGTGATGCCCCGAAGAAACATGCGAGGGTGTGAGCGCATTCGATGTTTCCGCTACCAAGCTGGCATGCTCAGGGGATGTTTCCGCTTCTAAACCAAATGTCAGTTTAGGGGAAAATGAGTCCGCTGCTGAGCCCGAGGCAGGCGTATAGGGTGAAGTTTTTGCAACTAAATCACTATGTTTAGGGGAGTAAATATCCGCTACCAAACTGTTGTACTTAGGAATAAATGAATGTTGATTCGAAAAGGTCACATTAGATTCGTTCTTTTTTGTATCTGTGTCATTATGTATAGAAGTGTGGTGCCGCTGTGAGCAAACACGACAGTTGTGCTTTGATTTGCAATCGTTTAAACTATGACCAGCACATAAACAATTAATGCATAATTTGTTTAACGAAACCAATTGTATTCTTTCAGTTAAAGACAGTTTATTAAAATGTTCGCATCGTTATAAAGTATGTGAAGAATTCTAGCAAAAGGTACATTTTATTCTAGGCGAGTTTTCATTAGTAAAAGTAGCAGCATGAATGTTCATGGAGCTGCTATGGCGCACAGGTGTGGCCGAGCGCTGCTGATCTGCGTAGGAGCGGGCGAAGACAGAGCGGGCGGTGGCGGCGGCGGCGGAACCCGCGGCGGCCGAGCCCGTGGAGCGCGCGGGATGCGCGAGCGACGGAGCGTGGCGCACGGCACTCATCGCTCGGCTCTGTACCGAGGTTGACAGAAGCCGATAACTCTTTATCGAGGAAGTCTAGTAATATATCCACAGAAGGTATTTCACTTGATGACGTCAGAGAAATCTCAAAACGTTTGCGAATTTCAGGAGTAATTTTGCGAAACAAAATATTTAAAAGTATAAAACTCCAATGTTGAACAGGTAGATCTCAGATTTTCATGCGGTTAAATTTTCATGATAAACATTAAGAATATGACGTAAGCTTTGTTCAGTGGTTCTTTCGTTCATAGGTTGAACGTCTATTATTTTATCTAAGTGTTTAGTGGCAATAATGCGCTTGTTATCATAACGATTCAGTAATACTTGCAAGGCATTCTCGTAGTTAACATCAGTTATAGGTATTGATTTGATCAAATTAAGTGGTTCACCGCGTAACGACAACAACAAATATCGAAAACGTTCAACGTTCACGTACTAATGACTTATATAAATCATAAAACGCATTCCATTCTGTAAGACTGCCGTTGAACGTAGACAAAGATAACACAGGCAGGGGATGGTGAACCGGTTGATGTGGTGATGTGTGCGCGTATACAGCTGTTGCATTTGCAATGCTTTGTTTACGTTTAATTTCTTTCGTTGCATCAAGAACGACTTGAATTTTGTAGTACAAATTATCAAATTGTTCGCGAATGGCTAAATGTTCCTCTTTTCTGAACTCACCGGTTTTTGCTACGTATTTTTCGATTTTTAGTTGATAAATTAATAAATTGTTTTTTAATTGAATTTAATTCATTTACACGGACACGAAATTCGGCTTCATCTTCGGAACAATCCACCATACGCCGAAGGCTTGAAATACATAAATCTCTTTCGAAAGTAAGTTGTTCGTATTCCATGATTCTGATAAGAAAGTAAACTAGTAATAGATTTACGAATACACGAAGGGCTTACGGTGATCGATACGTTAAGGTATAGGTAATATTTAAATATATACGAGTATATTTGTTAATATATAGTAGTTAGTGCGATTGTAGGAATTAGGATATAAAAATATAAGTATAAGGCAAATTAATTCTAAAAAAAATTATTAAATTAATTCTCACGCGTAACGTAAAGAATGTTTTAGGAATAGTGACCAGTGCGTAACACTCGTGCGACTATCGCAATGCTATAATAATAATTGACAAGTATTGGCAATTATTAGAAGTATATAATAATTAGTGTATGTGACGTACTGTGTACGTAATACTACAGTACATAGGGTGTGTATTGTCGTAAACAGATACAGCTAAATAACTAAATTGGATATATATAAAACATTAAATACTACAAAAGCTTATCGCTTTAGCTATCGCGCGCTTGCAGTGGGCGCTCCAGCGTTCGTGAAATCTAGCGTGCACCGCTTCGTGTGCACTGCTTTTGTATGTGAAAATAGTCTACCCTCGTGAGAGAATAAAATGTTAAAGTAGCTAAATTTATAATATTTTGGATATCTATTACTAAGCTATTGAAATACGTAATATGACAACAGATAAATACAATACTCAGTGGATTGTTTTAGTACAATCGCTGCCTGAGAGTATATTTCCAAAGTAGAACCGACGCGTGGGGTCCGTAAATTAATGGAATTTTGTTAGTTCTCAGAGATAATTAGCACAAACAATACACAAGACCATTTGCTATTCGGTTCGAAGGTCCAAAATTATGTTGCGTAAATAGAATTTCTAGCTGATGTTCGGAAAATGTATTGAATCACTTACCCAGTACCGCGTGGCGTATGCTCCTGTTACCGGGCCCGGGTTTGATTCCAGAAAGGTTTCGCAGGTTCTGGCGACTTGTGTACTTCCTTATGCTAATTTCACTTATTAATCACAGATTTTGAGTATAACTTTTGTATTCCTCCGCGGTTTGTGTCACACGCGTAATATTCAGCGAACGAGATGTTGCTGTGAAGATGGACGACGTAGAAGTGTTTTTGTTTCTAATGTGATAGCCGATAGGTGGCAGCACTTATTGCTGCTGGGAGCGTATACCGCCTGAAGATAGTGCGGATGCTTCAAGTTTATGACCCAATACATTTCCATTCAAACTTATATGTAAAGATAATGAAGACGTTGTATTGTTTGTGCTAACATGATTAAGAGATGCTAGATGCTACTCATTACTTGGAGAAATGCTAGTGAAAATACGGAACACTGAGGTTTCTTAGCCAACTGACAAAATAGAAGAAAATTTTTTAACAAAAAATGGAACCGACTTCAACACCCAAAAGTGTGAAATAACTTGTTGAAGTCGGTACCATGATGGTTCAAAAGTACCTATTATCACAATATTGTGGGCATGGTACCGACTTCGACAAGTTATTTCACACTTTTGGGTGTTGAAGTCGGTTCCATTTTTTGTTAAAAAAATTTTTTAAATCTTTTTAGTCTAACTCAAAAACGGCTTGACCGATTTTGATGAAATTTAAAATGGGACCAAACGACAAGCATCAGCTTTCAAACAAAAAAAGAATTTTCAAAATCGGTTCACCCAGACAAAAGATCTGAGGTAACAAACATAAAAAAAAAAAAAAAAAATACAGACGAACTGAGAACCTCCTCCTTTTTTGGAAGTCGGTTAAAAAGGCGGAGGCTCGTAAAATATCAAACTGAAGCCACACTTTTATTCATGTGTGCGATAGAAGTGTTGGCATATGAAAGCAAAAATAACTAAATTGTAGGATTTTAGGGGGAAAAAATTTAGAAGATATAAATATACAGCAAAATCTGTTCGTAAGAATACTTCGCAATAACATAATATTATTAATGTTGTGCAATATTATCTTTATAAGGGTGTTCGTGTGTGTGCGAGTACCAAGTATCATCTATTGGTGTCACCAAGTGATGTATTAAATGATAAATCTGATAAATAATTGACCAAAGGCGTGTTAGGTTACTTATATGGTATGGTTTCGCCGCAGGTGCCGTTTTTGTGTGTGTGTGTTTTTTTTAAATATTTTTTTGACGGAATAAGCAGAAAGTTCATTAAATTCAATACTTACGTGTAAAAAGTAATTCCAGATAACTTTTTCTTCACTGAATATGTTCTGTTTTTGCAGTGTTTTAACACGCAATTGGGCATTTTTAGTTTATTTATTCCGTTGTGTGACGTGTATAATGTGCGAGGTCTATCTAGGAGTGCACGATATATATATCGATATTACAAAAAATATCGATATATGAACACGATATATCCCTTCTGATATGTATATCGATACATCAATCGATATTATTCAACCGATACAAAACCATAGCTCACTTGACATGTTTGACCAAAACATTTACATTTTCAAAAGAGATGTTGGCAAAGTTGTTTTTTTATGGCAAATTGATCGTAAACGTTGCCTACACTTTAATTTTATCATTTTCTATTAACTTTTGATAGTATAATATAATAATAATGTGTACACATATTTAGGAATATATTCCGGCTCGGAAATTTTAACCTACATCATATGTCTTCTTTTAGTGATTGTATTCTGTTTTGTGTATCAATACAAATAAATCATTAGATACTGATTTATGGTTGGCAAAGTATTTAAAAAGTAAAACCACGAATTGTGAATAATTAGCCTTCACAGTTACGAACGTTTTGATGTTAACAAAACCTTCGTAACGGCATTTTTTAGCAAGCCTATATTTTTAATCCAAGGTGTAGAGAAAAAATATTGCGAATTAAAAAAATAAAGTTGATTTGTTTCTTTACCCTAGCTGTTTTTACTTATATCAACCTGTCAAAAATTAATATTATAGACTAGCTAAATTAATTAAACAAGAAAAACATTTTCAACGATATATCGAAAACATCGATATGTTTCTCCGATATATCGCAAAGTATCGATACAACACTACGATATATATATATATATATATATATATATATATATATATATAAATATCGATACTTTTTTTGTTTGAACATCCCTAACTCAGAGCAATAAGTAAGAAAGAGGGAGTCTAAAGAAAATCAAAAGTTACAATAGCCTCTAAGATTTCCCTAATAAACTTTAGCTTTTTTATTTAAAGTAAGTATATAACCTTAGTAAGTAGTGATACGTACACCGACTTTTGAAAACTGCACACTTTTGGAAACAATCTAAAATGTATGTCTGGCAACACTTTTGTTTACATTTTTATTCGAAATTATAACCTAAATTACGTTGTTTAATATTAAAGAAAGTACAATAGATTCAATACTTACGCGTGTTTTAATACTCAAGATGGTTTTTATTTTATTTATTCCGTTCTGTGTGACGTGCATAGCGTGTGATGGTCTATCGTGAATGAGGACAAAATTGGCCGAATTCGGAAATGTTTGTGGAGTGTGAGTGAGTTGTGTCTTACATAAAATTGGCCGAATTTGATGCTTCATTTTTGATTTTCATTAGACTCCCTCTTTCTTATTCATTTCTCTGAGGTAGCCAATTAGAAATAGCAGTTTTGGCATCTTTCCTATTATATGTAACGAGATTTTTTATCATTTTGCAAGCTTCATTGTACATCGAGGGGAGATAACGATCTTAAAGGAAAATCGAGTACAGTAATAGAACTTTTTCCCGAGTTATACATACCTAGTGTTTTACCTACTAGGAAAATAAAATCATTAGGTACCTACACCTAGTTATAAGTTTTCTCGTATTTGTCCCGAGACGTCAGGAAGTAAGTTCTTTATGACTTGAGCTGTATTTTTTTTTCTGGTGGCTATCAGATGACATTTTGGAAAATTATTTAGAAAAATTAATGTATATTATCAACTTAGTAAAAAACCAAATTTAACAAAACAAATAAATTGCCGCGCTTTTTTTGCTTTTTAAGGTTGCCAACTTCCTTTCATTGAAAATCCAGTAAGAAAAAATTTCACCTCTTTTTCTAATTATTTGATGTAAAACCTTTTTGAAGTAAGTTCTGGAGCTATATTTTTTTATTTCTGGTGGCGTCGTCTTTATAAAACCGTCACTTCTACTATCAAATGACATTTTGGAATAATTCAATCGTACCTATTGTTAAATTATTTATTCTGTAGAAATAAAATTTAAGTAAACAAATTAATTGCCGCGCTTTTTTCGTCGTGCAGGATCCCAACCTCCTTTCATTGAAAATTGAGTATTAAAAAAATCCCATCCTTTTTTCTAAGTATTTGATATAAAAACTTTTTGAGATTTGACGATTGTTTTTGTTAGCAGCTAAAAAAACAAAGGGGCGCTAGCAGAGCAGGTATGGATTTTAATACAACATTCCTTCACTGCTATATGGAGGGAAGGAATGAAATTCCATATAACTTTTCCCGCCGCACTTTTATAAGGAAGAAATGAAATTATAACACGTTTTTGATCGAACAATGAGACACATTCTGAGTGGGTGTGGTATAAACGTATATATTCCTTTTGCTGTTTTAAGATTTTGCCTTTTTGTTCATAAATTGACATGTAATTTGAGATGTAGTCAGGTGCATAGAGATTCTTTTAAGCTTAGATAATTAAGCAAAAAATATGATGTTGGCTTTGAATTTTGAGAGATGAATGCTAAGGCTTGATTGTTACCCTGTGAGGTTGGGAGGTGTAGGGATCCGCAAAATTTCTAGTGTAGCATTACCAGCTTTTTGTCTTCCATACGAAGAATCTACAAGTTAGTAGCAAAAATTCTCACACCATTTCTAATTATAACTACAAGCACCATCGCGTGCTGATTGAAAATCACATTTACATACTATTAGAGAGATTATCGCTTACAATATTTAGAAATATAGAAGGTGTAGCATCGCCAAGAAAGCCAAAATAGATGCTGGGCGGATTCCACATAGGTTGGGACAATACGATGCACGTTTAAAACGAGGGTTCTAAGAAACACGCTAGACCTAGCAAATACTATGCACCACTTACCTTGGTGTGCGCAGGTCTCCGTATAAAGGTCTTTCACCAGCCAAATTCACAAACCAAATTCGCATTCGAGGTCAGTATTCACTTGAGAAGTTTGAATATTTGTTTATGGCCACCACACTGCAGTTCTGTTTATTATTTGGTAATTTTCACATAACGTTAGAAGGATACGTGAGCGCACGATGTCGAGAGCTCCGAAGCCGGCTTTTTTTAATCCCACCAGGATTCTAGCGCTCCGATTGGACGAGTGAGTGATGCATTGCAGCTATAGGCTGCTTTGCTAGGCGGCGTGAATTTCAAACCCCGTTCCACCCATCCAGATCGATTTCCCAAGCCCCAAAAATAATCATAGTGAATTGTGGCAACGATACATCCCGCTCACCAAAATGCCTACGGTATTTTCTGGTCAACGATAATGGAACAAATTAGGGGACAGGGCGATAGATATGACGTTACATAACTATAAAATATTAAATTTTAATAACGGTTCAATTCAGTTCTAATAATTCGATACAATTTAGAGATAAAGCTTATAAATACAACTTAACTAATGTTTGATTCTGATGTTTGTTACGATTCAAGTTAATCCTCAGTTGGAAGAGGGATAACTTGACCAACGGTCGTTTCAAGAGATGATTGTTTGCGAGTTTAACTATTGCAATCCGAGCTACCTCATCAGGGCCGACCAGAAGATCAACAACTCTCGCGAGAGACCACTGTAACGGCGCGCGGTTGTCGTCCTTGATTATCACCATCGAACCTATTGATAACGGTTTAGAATCTTTGATCCATTTGGCACGTTGAGTTAATGAATTCAGATATTCATGTTTCCATCTGGACCAAAATGATTGTAGCAGCTGCCACCGATTAAGCCGACGTGGATTGATATTTGATAGGTATTCGTCGGGGACAGCCGTTGGAGGTTCTTGAGTGAGAAAATGACCTGGAGTCACCACGGATAAATCGTTAGGGTCTGAACTGATTGGGCACAAAGGTCTGGAGTTTAGAACTGCTTCGTACTGTGCGAAAAGGGTCGTCAACTCTTCGAACGTGAGAACTTGGTCACCTACAACGCGGAGTAGATGGGATTTCGCGGCACGTATCTGGATTTCCCATACACCTCCAAAATGGGCTCCAGTTGGTGGCCCGAATTTGAAGTCGATCCTTTCTGCGGTGGATGTTTCTTGCATCAAAGAACTCAGCTGGTTCTTGGCGCCAACAAAGTTGGTTCCGCAGTCGGAATAAATAACGTTACAGCGTCCTCTACGAGCGACGAAACGCCGGAGAGCAGCAATGAATCCATCTGTCGAGAGCGTTGAAACAACTTCCAGGTGGACGCATTTTACTGAGAGGTCGAGGAACAGTGCTAAGTAGGCTTTGTCGATTTTTGCGCCTCGATGCAACCCGAGTTTGATCCGAAAAGGCCCTCCAAAGTCTACGCCAACGACCGAGAACGGCTTGACCTGATTCACGCGGAACGACGGAAGCTCGCTCATGAAAGGTTGCAACTGTTGAGGATTCGTTCGAAAGCATTTAATACATTTCGCGAGACGTTGACGGATAATGCGTTTAGCAGCTATAATCCAGAACTGCTGTAAGAGCAGAAAGTGTGTCGTGTTAATGGCTGGGTGCAAGTAGTTGCGATGGATAAAGTCGATGATTAAAAACGTCAGTGGGTAGTCAGACGGTAAAAATGCCGGGTGCTTCTGTTCGTAGGCTAAGCCTGATCGTGAGATTCATCCGCCCACCCTGAGAATACCTCGACTATCAAGAAACGGATTGAGTTTTCGAAATGGTTTCGTTAATGGTTTGTTTGCTTTCAAGTTAGAGATTTCTTGCGAAAAAGCAGTAGCCTGGACGTGTTTGACTAAGTGCATTAGTGCGTGGTGTCGTTCAACATTATTGAGAAACTTATTATGGTAAGCCTGAGATGGGTTGCGACTATTGTTAATGAAACGACAAATGTAAGCCATTACATTGATGAGCTTCTGAAGAGTTGAGAAACGATTTAACAAGTCGTCAAAAATGACTGGAAAGTTTTCATCGCATTCCGTCGTGGTCAGTGCTACGGATTTCCGGTTTTCAGCCTCTTCTGTAACCCTGTCTTCATGAGAAATCTGGACATCATTAATTGGCCAAGATTCGCGATTCTCCGATAACCAACGCGGCCCCGCCCACCATATCGTATTATTGAGAAGTTCAATGGGAAGCTGACCATGTGAACATACATCGGCGGCATTGTCACACAATGGCGCCACCACTCGATTGGTGTAATGTCTTGGATGTGACTGACACGGTTTGCGACGAACGCAGTCCAACGAGAAGAATGAGAGCGCAACCACGAGAGGACTACAGTGGAATCAGACCAAAGATAGACAGCATCGATCATACGCGAGAGATACGTTTCACGCACTAATTTGTACAAATCCGCTAGAAGCACTGCAGAGACAAGTTCGAGTTTCGCCAGAGAGAGACACGTTTCAACGGCACGACGCGAGCTTTGGAGCAGACGAAGAAGACATGGATCTTAAATAAAAATCGATCTTAGACAATTTAATGTTTGATGGGGACGGACCATTGCATGACTAAGACGGTTCCCGTTTTGTTAGGTTACGATGTATCGATAATACCGGAAAATACATATCATCGAATTGTTGTTGGATCTTGTCATCCTCATTGTCTTCCGGTTCAGAACCACTATTATTATCGCTATCGTGAGGCACTAAACCAATGATCGCAAAGTGCGCGCTTTCAAAATTTAAAACAATTTGCGTTATTTCTTGGTGATATGATAAAAACAAGTCGCGCTGTAATGCGTCACTAATACATAAGTTACCTATTTCTAGAGCCTTAGCAAGTCTTTTGAATGCGATGGTCCGCTTCCGACGTAATGCCGGCAGATCTTTCGCTGTAAAATCATCTTCGCCCTTAGACTTAGATTTTATTAGAGACCGCCTACGAGACGATGACCCTTTTGCTATAAGTGACATGGTTTGAATTTATCTATTGAGCTCAAATAGCCAAAAGTACACAGCAAAATGGATAAAGATTAGAGTTACGAATTACTGAACTTCAGAAAAATTGCTAAGTTTAATTTCAACCTTAACGTAACCATACAAGACACACGATAACAGTAAAATTCACGGAATAGCTTTACGACCTTATGTAACAAAGTTGTTAACTTGAATAGGCCGGAATATAAAACGGAGCGGGAAGGTTAGAACAACGAGCGAAGTTCTTCACGCGTTCGAGTTTGAAACTACCGTCAAATTTCGAAAATAAATATGATAATGAATGACAAATAAACTGACGATGACTATACTAATTAATTACTATAAGAGATTATGTAGTTGATGACGTATTTTAGGTTAGTGTAGGAAGGTAAACAATATAATTTATTCTTGAAAATAATGTGCGATTTTGATTAGTGAAATTATTGAAATTATTTAATTATTATGCACCCACTAGATTTGATCGACTGCACAACAATTTGTGGATAGATTTTACAGTAACTTCCGATTTTTGTTGATAGGACGATTGAATTATTGTAAGCCGATGGAATTAAGCACCGACGAGATATGAGATTGCTCAATTAGAACTAACAATAATTTTCGATTGTTCTTGACTACGATTTACGAATGAATTAGTTTTTTGATTATTACAAGCCGATGGCAAATAAGCACCGATGTGATTAGTGATTGCTTATTTGAGTAGATCTTGTATGTTATTCACGATCAGTGTGGAAAGCCTGGTTAGATAGTTCGTTAGTGATATTTTGTGAACTTTATGATTTGTAACATGTAGGTAGATATTCGTGAAGTAAAATGTGGATGATGCAATAACTTGGAATGCAATAGTTTTACACTTTATAGGTTTAAATGGATGTAAATAAGCGTTTTGACCACACAGTTAGGTAATTTAAGTTAGAATATAACGAGTTATGACCAGAACTACCGCACCCATTCGACGATTGGGGTGATTTGGCAAAAGCACCTCCCGGGTTTCGGCACCACTTAACACTATGTAGCATCGCCAAAAAAGCCAAAATAGATGCTGGGCGGATTCCACATAGGTTGGGACAATACGATGGACGTTTAAAACGAGGGTTCTAAGAAACACGCTAGACCTAGCAAATACTATGCACCACTTACCTTGGTGTGCGCAGGTCTCCGTATAAAGGTCTTTCACCAGCCAAATTCACAAACCAAATTCGCATTCGAGGTCAGTATTCACTTGAGAAGTTTGAATATTTGTTTATGGCCACCACACTGCAGTTCTGTTTATTATTTCGTAATTTTCACATAACGATAGAAGGATACGTGAGCGCACGATGTCGAGAGCTCCGATGCCAGCTTTTTTTAACCCCCACCAGGATTCTAGCGCTCCGAATGGACGAGTGAGTGATGCATTGCAGCTATAGGCTGTTTTGCTAGGCGGCGCGAATTTTAAACCCCGTTCCACCCATCCAGATCGATTTCCCAAGCCACAAAAATAATCATAGTGAATTGTGGCAACGATTAGCCTATGCCCACTCTCTCACTTGATGGTAAGTGATGATGTGGCGAAGAAGTTGTTCAGGCTAACCTAGAGAATTACTGGCTCTCAAGTACAGCTGCCGGAACACACCGTTAGGTGCTTGGCGACAGATTTTCTACTTAAGGGTGGTAGTTAGCCAGGCGGGCATTCGCAAAATGCCCTTCCACCATGAATGGGTACCACCATGTGTAGCGACATCATTGTGAGAGCACGCTGACATGAGAGCTCTGCCATAAAACTTGATGTCGAGATGCTATTCAATCACCGACATATTAATATTATACTATAATATTATCAGGATATGTTTGTTATATAACTTTACATGTAAATTGTTTTACTTTTGAAATACGCAATACATTCAGTGTAACCAGGTATGTGCATATAGGTATAGTATGTGCATGTCCTACCATAAAACAAAGAAATAATCATCTTAAACGGTTCAAGTCCATCGTGGTAAAATAAACAAATAAAATAAAATACGCGCATTGAGAACCTTCTCCTTATATGAAATAAGTACGAGTAATAAAATTTTTGTAAAATAAAATTATAACGAAAACTAATTGATCGATAACTTTATTTGACGTATTAGCGCTATTATGTTATCTCATTGATAACGGTAGTTACATTAATCTATGTACTGATATGATGCATTTCAACCTATAAAGATAAATATTCGAAACATTGGTCTACGTATGAAGATATTAAGTGTATAATTGTATGAACTGAAATTACCATATCATTATGACACCAAAATTTCATTGATATACTTATATTTACTAGATTAATTTCATGTGTTTTCTTGCTTGTTTTTGAATTATCGTCAAGGCTGATGTCATCCGTCATGAATTATATATTTTTTAATATATCTCGAATGATACTTTTAAAATTATGAATACTGCATTTGTAAATTATCGTGGGGTGATATAAGGAAACACTGCTGTTATATCAGTTTTTACACGACTGCCCATAAAAAGAGAGTTATGTTTTCAGGGTTCATGTGTGTATGTATGTATGTATGTTTGTGAGTTTCTTTATTCCACCATAACTTCTTAACAGTTCAGCCGATTTTAATGTATAATATATCATTAGATTAGTTGTAATAGCCCAGGTGACACTAGGTACATAAAAAGTAATAGAAAACAAATTTACGGATTTTATACGACATATAGTGTGAACTTTTTTTCCCAATCCCATTATAGTGGTATCGAAATGATGGGCTTTAAGAAACGACTCCATAAATATATATAACTTACAGTTTTAATTTGAATGGAACGATAAAACGCCGAAAATAGATAATTTGAAGTCGGGTTTTTTAATTTTTAATTAATCTTAACTTGTTACATCTTTTGTTTTCATAATGTCTATCCTTATAGCTTCTTCGCCTGTTTTTACCCTAGGGCCACTGTAGTATTATTTTCAGAGAGGTTTCACCGTATTACTACCAATAAAAAGTGATAGTTAGTACGCATTTACAATAACTGTGACAATATAGTTTATATACAGAGCATCATAGTGCATCATCGAAAAAACGTAAATATGTTCCCGATCTATGATTACGAAAAAATATTTCGGTATACGGATTTTTATATTTACAAGTTTCAGATAATATAATTATAATCTCGAGCGGAAATCAAGCCCGCATCTTCCAGCTTTTCGAACCGGGTGCCTAAACTGCTCGGCCATCGAGGTGGAATAAGATGAAAAGTTTGTGCTCTAATTTACTATTTTAACTGTGATAGAGGACGATGCGGGTGCGTCGATGAACCTGCAGATATATTATTGCGAGTTGAAGGCTATTATTTCACCAGATTATACCCATAAGTGGTTATGTATGTCGAAAGATTTTATAGTTGATAGGCCTATAACTATAGCGCCACCTGTTGGTTAGTGATGATGTAATCGAAAGATGCTGATGACCACACCTGGAATGGGAACTGGCTTTCAAGGATAGCATGCAGAAAGAAACGGCAAGGCAGACCTACTTCTCAAATGAACAATGTAATAATTTCGAAGAATATTGAAGAAGTACTTAGACTATAATAAATCTACTCGTAGATACTCTCAATAGATACTTAATCATCTCACTAGGCACATCGATGCGAGTAGCGTGTTGCTGCACAGGCACACAATCTTAACGCCCGTATTGAAGGAAGGCATGCGCAACATATTTGTTATGTCATGCAGTGACGAGACGGAACAGTCGCATGCCTGACTGTATGCGTCAAGCCTGTCCATCACAATTATTGCATTTGTCACCGTCCTCGTTCTGTCATTCGTCACCCCTAGATGTAAGTTCTTGTATCTCGTTTGGCTAGTAATTTCACTTGCTTCAGTGCCCTTCACGCCTACACTGAGTAGTAATTGCACTAAGCTCAAATGTATGAAGCAAGTTTAGGAAGATGATCTTGACAGTAAAAATCTTGTTTGAAAAACTTTTATTCTAACAACTTGCGCCGCTTTGCCCGCTTAAAAAATTGTTATTATATTATATGCTCCTTGAATCGTATTAAAATATGTGTAAATGGAGGATCAAAGGATTCTGTGGTAGGTAAAACAAAAGAAAACAAATTCTCTTGTCCAAGCTCCAAAACAAATGAATGCTACAAAATACGTACAAAATGAACGTAATAACTGTTTTATAATTTAACACTGATGTTGAAATCTTGTTCTAAGTGATTTACTGTTAAACTCGTAAATCTAATGATAAAAATAGGGAACTAGAAATCTTATATCATCTTTATAGCTGTTCGACGCATGGCATTGGTTTATTAACATAACTATACTCACCTATTACCAGTTTGACTAGTAGTGTTCGAGACAAAATAGCAAAGTTATTCGAAGTAGGAACAAGCTTGTTTCTGCGAGTCTCATTCGCCGAATAAGTTTGTGCGCGCGACCTATTGTAATTATTCAGTTTAGTCTGTATCGTCAGCTGATGTAGTAATAATTAAGGATTCACACTGTGGTTTCAGTGTTAGCAAAAAATATACAATAATGTAAATAATAGCTTTGAAAGTAAATAAAATATGTTTGTACTGGTGGATTTGCTAAGATAGGAAGTCTGATGTGTACTTTATTATGTGATATTATTTATCAAGCAATTAAATAATAATATTATTGAAGTAGCGTTCTCGCTTTGCTTAGATACTTCAGCATAGCTGTTATCGCTCAGTCTGAGGAAAGCGTGGTCGGTGTGCGCAAGGGCGACCATTGTTTTAATTACAAATATTTATCTTTTTTGTGAAGTCGATCTAGTGAATTATATTAAAATTTAAATAGTAGTTTCAATATGGATACAAAATCAAAAAACGGGGACATTAAAGAGGTCAAACAAAAAGCTCGAGATGCTAATACGTTGCCACAGAAAAAGAAAGTACCGGGGCCGTTATCTAGGTCATTATTTTGTTGGATGTTCCCGCTTTTCTACTATGGGAATCATCGAGACTTGGAAGAATACGATTTGGTGCCAGCTAAAACTCAATATGACTCGAAAATAGTTGGTGATATACTGGAACGGTAAGTACTATGCCTTTTTTTTGAGGCTATACTTTTCTTTTTTTCTACTTAATTGTAATAAGACAGGCACCTACCTAATAGGTATTAGGTAGTTATGTATGTTCTTCAAAAATGTATTTTCTTGAAGGACTACATATAAGGATATCATGTCATAATATTATTCGTATCACATTGTATGTATGTTTCAATATTTTTAAGGGTAGGCAGTAAATTGCAATTATAAAGTTATTGTATAAATATAGTGTGTAATATTTCTTTAACTAAGATTTTAAGAGAAGCAAGAGTAATTGTTAATTGTGAAAGTAATGATGTCAAAGTGGTAACGACTGTTGGCTGCGTGCTAGGGGTTCTTCATGATTTAACTCCCGCTGTTGGGTTTGATAGGTTAGCCTCTGACCACCATCTCAACTAAGGCTTTCACTTAGATTTTATAGGTTAGTCTCAACGTTGACTTTAAACACATCATTACTTAGCAACAAACCAACATGAAATATGGGTCAAAGGCTGGCCTGTAAGCAATATAAAAGGCTTGAAATGTATCGACAGCTAAACTCCCCTTGTCGGTGAGGCCTTTGTGCAATGGTGAACGTATAGTGATATTGCATGGACTTAGAACTTATTTTGTAATGAAGATTAGCCTAAACGTTGACTTCAACTACATCATTATATACCAACAAATAAAAATATTAGTCAACGCCTAGCCTGTTAGCAATATAAAAGGCTTGAAAAGTGTCGAGAGCTAAACCTCCCTTATCGGTGAGGCCTTTGTTCAATGGTGAACGTATACTATTCACTATTATTTCCTGTTCCAATATAAAGGGATATTTTATCTTAATTTCAGCAGGTTTAGTACTATTCACTATTATTTCCTGTTCCAATATAAAGGGATATTTTATCTTAATTTCAGCAGGTTGTAGGAAGTCTCTCGGAAAGTTTTTGGATGGTTGTCATTTAAACACTATTCAGCTGACATAACTAATGTTTGCATTGTTGCTTTGGACTTAAATACGTAGCTGCCAGTATTTTTTTTTTTTGAAATTTTTCGTGTAACTACATAATAGTAGTTAAAGCTTTGAAATAATTATAAACATATATAATTGAAAGTAAGGAATATATTAGTTACCGATATATTTATTCGTTATAAATACCATATAAATACAATATGTACATCTTTCTGTATTATATTTTATTATAATAAGTTCAAATTTTTTTTATATTATAATAGGTATAGTAGTAGTATACCTAGTATTAGACATGTGCCATGTCGGACAATCACATCGGATATGATATAAAAGGTGGGTGAAACTTCAGTTCATACTTTTACTTGTATATTTGACAATGAGAAACAATGGGATTTGATGATTTGCAGCTAGGCTTATTATATAATAAAAATAAATTATAAATTAGTAACCAAAGTTTTTCGACAGTACCCGCCTGGCTAGTTAGCAGGCACGCTCAAATAGAAAATCTGTCGCCAAGCACATAGAGATGTATTCCAGCAGCCGCATTTGAGAACCGGTAATTCTATGTTAAGCATGCACCTTCGTCCACATACCATGAGATGAGGTTGTGGTCAAAGGTTTACCGATCAAAAATAAAAATAATTTACAATGGCATTAGGAATTTATCTAACTATCGATCAGTGGAAAACATTGTTTCCGAAACTAAAATATAATATTGTTGCCCTTTTTTGCGAACAGCAACAAGATTCCTCAATAACAATGGTTACAGTACAGTGTTTACGTAAGGTTATTTATTACCCCCTTCCCAACCGACCATCTGAGTTGTCCTCCTGCTTGATCAGTGAGCTCGTATAAATGTATCAGCCTATTAATCTAAATAATTATTTTATAATAAAGAGAAAATATTTGATAACTACTGGAACGATTTGAAAAATTCTTTTTCACTGAGAATTCCTGATGAACATAGGTTATAGAAGATTTCCAAAAAAATTGAATATAATGAATACTTCGATAATGTAATCTAAATGCGAAAAAAATACAAAAATAAATCGTAATATCGCGTACGCTGCGAAAAATATTTAAAATAGAGCAAAGTGATGTACTACCATTTTATAGAGGACATCAATATCTAAAAAATATACTATACGTCTAACCATTACATTTATAGTAATTAAACAACTTTAAACGGTTTAAATCGCGTATATTTGTCATTATTTTTGTCCCGACGTTTCAAACACTTTGCAGTGATCGTGGTCACGGGGTGAAAATAGTGACAAATATACGCGATTTAAACCGTTTAAAGCTGTTTAATTACTATGTGTAACAATCGCGAAAACATAAGACAACATTACATTTATGTGACAATAACAAATTTTTATGTGTTTAAATTTATATTTTTTAAAATTTTATTTTTTAAAATTTATATTTATTTTTAAATACCCGTGCCAAGCCGGGGCGGTCCGCTAGTTTATATTATAAAATGAAAAGTATAGTAACAAACAGATAATTAGATATACTCGTTACTATTTATATGTTGTCACTATTGTACACGCGCTCATTGGTCTGGTGGCATTATATCGTATATATTGTTAAACAGGGAAGGTAGGTTATTAATTGCGCCCGCAATATTTTAATTACATTTTAATTGATAGTGGTGACCTTATATTTTGAGGATGTAAATTGATAATTGATTCCATCGAGTTGAATAGCCCGATATAAATCATTAATGCGAAGAAACCATTTGAAGATTTATTCGTGTTACCGATGTTACCTCGTTCGATTTTAACTCATAAAATCCATGACGAATTCAAATTTTTGTTCATCTTCTTGTATTTTTTGTGCTATCTGCGTGTTGGTCAGTATTAAATATAAAACCAAGTAAAAATATTATAGATTTATAAAGCTATCTGTCTCTTCGCCTTTTTCTAGAGGGAGAGAGATAGATTGTGTGATGGTCTCCGTTGAGAGAGCCCTATCGAGTACATTTGAATTTCCGTTCAACTTTAAATAAAACAAAATACTATGAACTATATACAACACTACAGCTACTACAATAAAAGCATTTAGACACCTATAAGTCATAGCAGACTCATAGGCAGTCCAAATGCTCCAGCCCACTCCCAGTTGGCAGCGTGCCCAGCATGCTGGCAGCATTGCCCCGTTGAATTGCAATGCTTATTCGTTGAGCCAAATATGTGCCAGCATAAAAATAAAATAAAACCGGTTTGATGATTCTTTATGTTTTATTCTAATGAATTAGCAGTAATAAAAATTGGTCAAGTGCGAGGCGGACTCGAGCACGAAGGGTTCCGTACCATTAGCTATACAACATTTAGCTATACAAAATGGCCAAGTGTGAGTCCCACTCACACTTGGCCATTTTTTTGTATTTTTTGTTATAGCGACAACAGAAATACAGCATCTGTGAAAATTTCAACTGTCTAGCTCTCACCTTTCTTGAGAGACAGCCTGGTGACAGACGAACGGACGGACGGAGGAACAGACGGACGGACAGATCGACGGACGGACGGACGGACAGCGTAGTCTCAGTAACAAAAGAAAAATGAGGTTAATACATTTACACAAACAATGATTACCATAATAAAGCAATAGAAGTTAAAATGTATGTGTTTATTTACAAATAATATATTACCTAATTAAATATGTACAATGGCAATACAATCGGCGGTCTTATCGCTAAATCAATCTCTAACAGACAACCTTTGGATGGACAAGACAACGAAGACTTGTGAATATATATATAACCTAAATAAATTACCTACATAAATACAGTACTCGTATATTATACAAAATATTAAACGTAAAATTAAATACAATTACACATACATAATATATATTTACCTAAATAATACCTATAATATATAATTCAAACAGATAATATAGTAACGATTTTAGCAGTTTGAGGACAAGCTGGACGGGTAGTAATAAATACTTAGTCTTTTTTTTTAAATGTCGAGGGATTCCGCCTTCCGAACTGGCAAAGGCAAGGTATTCCACAAACGAGTACTTTGCACTGTAAATGATTTTTCCGAAAACTGTTCAGAGGGTAAACAAAACTTCAAAACAAGAGATTTGGTGGAACGTGTGGGTCTAGAAGATGTGTCAGAAAGGAATTCAAAACGGTTTTTGAGATACAATGGGGTGTTAATGTATAGTATATGCATTTTCCGGCGAAGGGTAGAAGAAGAAGGGAATGGGTAACCACTTAAGTTTATTGCGAAATTCAGACACATTGTCATACTTTCATACACCAAATAAGAAACGAATACAGTAATTTTGCAAACGTTCTAATTTATTAAGCTGGTCTTCGGTAAGATCCAGATAGCGTCAGCATTATCGAGTATTGGGAGTAAGAGAGTTTGTACAAGCGCAGTTTTAGTGGTGATTGGAAGAAAATTACGTAAGTACCTAATCTGCGTAGAGAGTCAGCTGAGGCAAACAGTTTTCGACTGGTTTCTGCCAATTGAGGTTCCCATGATAGTTGTCTATCAATGAGTACCCCAAGATTTTTACATATTCATTGATTTTCAAATGTACATCTTCAAAAAGAACTTGTGGCAGGCGAAACCAGTCGATTTTGAACTGGTCTATGTTTTTCTTATTCGATATTTCAAATATATTAAGATAGAAGACTAAGATAGTTGATAAAATAACTTCAATCTTACCCACGTCAAATACTTATCTTGAGAAGTTAGCATGGATTATAGACGTACAATTTATTTCACTGAAAACAATCCAATTCAAAGTTCATTATCATCACATCATCCTGATCGTCCACTGTTGACCAAGGTCTCCCCCATTAAGGGGGTTTTGCCATAATCTCCGCGCTTGGCAGGCGTCTTGGGGATCACAGTAGTGTTTTCAGTACTTCAGAAGGTGCTGCTTCCCATCTTCTAGTTTTCTTCTCTATAGTCGCCTCTTACGACAACCACGGGAAGAAAGGGGGAGGTGACATTCTAACCCGGCACCCCACGGGGTAATTCAAAGTTAAGTACCTAAAAATCAAGACGTCTCTGAATGGCCACTAAAACACACTTTAATCAAACACATTGTATGAAGTTTTTCGTGTTATTTAATTTGGTGTAGGTACGCTACATACATTTGATAGCGGGTTTAAAAAACACTGATTAACAATTAATGTACCTAAGCAATCACATAATGTTAACCATAGAAAATATTGTTGTATGTACTACTATAAACTTATGCGGTTAGAAAAAATATTTGAAAAAAAATCTTTTCAAGTCTTTATATGCAAATTCTGTTAGATGGAAAAACAATTAGCTACTTGTGGGATTCGAACCCACGATTCCTGGGTCTTTATTACATTCAATCTTCCATATTGTGTTAGATTCCGATATTTGTGTTTTTTAGATGTTTTGTGATTCAAGCTCACGTATAATATTGATCACGCTGACGTATAATAATGATAGGTGATTGACCAATAGGCTTCGTTCGCACAAGTGCTATTAGATGAGCTCTTTGTGCTTGGATTTTTAAACTTGCCCGTCGTAAAAATCACTGGCGTTGGAACACAAACAAGAAAATATCGTATGGTATTACACTTGTATGAAAATATCGTGTGGTATATTTATGTAGGTAGTCATAATAATTGTGAGTAGAATAAGTTGCTGTAGGTAGACCTGAAATAAATCAGTGTTCAACCAACTACGTGTGTTTCACTACATGGTGACAGCGGTGGTTTTGATTTTACTGTTTTTATGGTTAAAAGTTCTCCGAGTTGAAAAAATATTGTTTATTTAAGTGTTATTATATATACAGTTGCCTGTCGTAAAACAAATATAAATAATGGAACATGCGCGTCCTCCAACGGAGTTATCCCTTGACGGCGCCGGCGCGGCGGCGGTTCTGCCACGCGCTTCGAATCGTGGCGAAAATGGCGGAAGCAGGAGTGAGCAAAGAGCCTAAGGAAGTACAGGCTAGTTTGTTGGTGAACCTCATCGGATCGGCGGGGTACGAGGTTTTTACAACTTTCACGTTCGATACGGGTGAAAGCGAGGACGACATCAACTGTATTTTGACTACGTGTGTTTCACTACAACACTATACTTTGGAAGTGCGCAAAATAAACTAGCCTAACATTAGCTACGTCTGTTAACTGTCTTTCTTACGAACTGCATATGCAGCAGAATTATGTATAATTATGTGGATCCCACTGTAAATTTGAATCCATTTTGGTTCCCAGGAAGACTGTGGCATTGTCAATAGAGACTTTATCTAGGCGAAGCTTAATGGTTCTTTCAACATACGTAACATTTGGTAAAGAAAATATCAAACATTTAATGCTTTTTGAATTTGAGATAAGATTAATAGATTATTTATAGATCATTGATTTATCTTTTCTACAAACTTTGATAATAAGAGAGGTATCATCCGCGGATGAAATATTATTACAGGAATCTTCTTCCATTCACCCAATGAGTCGAAGTCTATGTCAAGACCCTGATACCAGCTTTTAGCTATACCTGTAAGTTTAGGAAGCGCAGGATGTATAATATGTATATATACTCACTTCCATTTCGTCCGTTTATGCCTTATATGTTAGCCTTTGACCACTATCTCACCTAATGGTAAGTGATGATGTGGTCGATGATGTTTTTCAGACTAACCTAGAATCACTAGCTCTCAAGGACAGTGCCGGAACTCACCGTTAGGTAATAACGCGGGTCCTAGCCGTTTCTTAATAATTTAACACCGTTAGGTGCTTGGCGACTGATATTCTACTTGAGGGTGGTAGCTAGCCAGGCGGGTATTCACAAAATACCCTATCACTATGCAAAACGGCTTCTCTCTCTTCTACATTTTTTGTAAGCTTTAAGAGAATGGTTTGATCAGTGACCATCGGATGAAACTGGGATCACATTAGGCAGTGACAGTATTGAAATTGATGCGCCTTTCATATTTCTTAAAATATTTAGAAATTCATTAAATTCCTATTTTTTATAAACTTTATCTAATGTTCTGAGCTCATCAATGTCCTACCCTTGCAGATGCTTCTTCAGTAAGTACTAAAATCACCACTGTCTAGTAGCGTCGTATATAATCTGAGCTTATCATTGTTTTTGTTTCCTACTACCCTAAAAAGCATACCACTTACCATTATTATTTTTAACAGGCTCAGTAAACCTAAACGGCGAAAGTCATATGGGCTGACTTTATTTTTATTTCTACAGAATTACTACATTAACAAAGGCAACAAACTTTATGGCCTTGTGTACATGAGAACGAATTGTTTGCACTTCGTGGACTAATGCACTTAGTTGACACTCTTCTGTAGATTTACTTTGTGATCAATTAAGTACAATGACGGTGTTCACCACCGCTTGATCTAGTTGGATTTCACGAGGATTGTGAAAAAAATCTTAGGATTCTATTATATTCATTAGAAAGCTGTTATGATGTTTCAGAATTCCTACAGCGGCATCTACGTTTTGGCTCCTTGCTGTTGAGCTGAAGCACTTGATGAATCGATTATAATAAGTAAAAAACGTTGGAGGCTTTTCTTTTTATCTCAGGCTTCCTTCCTGATTCTTAAACTTTTTTGTATTGATTTCAAGAGCACCCGCGGCTTTGACTAACTCAAGCTTTCTTCATCATCGTTAATCCTTCTGCATATAATATATGATATACCTATATAGTAAAGAGAGTTTGGAGCTTTTTTTTTTTTTTTTTATGTTATTGTGACGGAACAAGCTCGAGGTCCACCTGATGTTAAGCGGTTACCTCTGCCTATAACAGATGCAGTTCATCGTTCAAGTGACGAATTGCACTGCGCCCGTCACCTTGAGACATAGTTGTTAAGTCTCATGTGCCTGTAATTTCACTGGCTCTCAAGGACTGCTGCCGGAACACACCGTTAGGTGCTTGGCAACAGATTTTCAACTTGAGGGTGGTCGCTAGCCAGGCGGGCATTCGCAAAAAGCCCTTCCACCATGCAAAAAAAAAGCTTTGCCCAACTCTAGCTCCCTTTTGCTCCCTCACTCATTTTATTCTTAAACTTTGCGAATATGAATCTCGATTCACACAATCATCATTATCCCATGAGTACCTACTTGGCATAAATGGTGATACCACCAGAAATAAAAATACACCTCAAGACGTCATATAGAACTTACTTCCTGAGAAGTTTCGAGACATATACTTATAATGATTTTATTTTCCTCGTAGGTGTAGTAGGTATAAAGCACTATGCATCACTCGGGAGAAAGTTATATTTCTGTTCGACAGTATGTTTGAGCCCGACGCGCAGGGGAGTGACGCGTGAGGGAGTGAGAATCGTTTTCTCCCCTCGGTGTATAATGTAACTATTCAACAACAATATAACCAATACTTTTTTTATCGTCGACCCTGTGTGTAGGAGGTGTACGAGTGATTTTGGTTCGCCAAACATTTTCAGGTTCAGGTAATAGAGGCGATGTACTACCACATTCCGAACTATTTAATTTTAAATTGTACGACAACTGTAATGTTTTATATAGTGTATGTTAACTCGACTCTGTCTTCGAAATAACTACCTACAGCCGCGCTGTACGTAAACATGCCCGCCTCCAGCATTTTAAATACGTTTGCCTACTTTGTGTTATAATTAGTTTTGTGATTGTAAATATACTTTTTTTATATAAACAAATATTTTTTTTTGTGAATAGAATAGGTTCAATAAAAATGCGTTTTTTTATTGGTAGATGTACCTAAATAAAAATACCATACTTATGTCTTATGTTATACTTATGTGTAGTAATCGGTCTTATAAATTTGCTTTATTAGTATATGTTGTTATAGCAGCGGCAGAAATACTTAATCTGACAAAACTACAACTATCTACTAAATATAATACAATATTTCTAAATATGATTGAAAGCATTATCGCATGCTAAGCGAAAATCATATATTACAAATTATTGGAGTACAACATTTTTTGCTCAAGGTGTACTCCAACAATTTGTAATATATAGAAATAATACTAGTAAAAAATAAGTTCGACCGTCTATCACTGAAAGACGGTAAAATTTATTTATCTAGTATTATTCATACATACAGTACAATAGACAACTAGGTATTATTAATAATAAAGTACCACGTCATTACTTTGAAGTATACAAACTAACAAAACACACATACCTCGAGGTTTTAACACAATAGTACCTACCGTATCATGATTCATGAACCACTTATAATTAGGGGAAGCGGGGGCATAACGGAACGTTAAGGGAAATAAACAATAAATATATAATCAAGACATTTTTATTAACTGCAAGTAACTAGAATACTTAGGTTACTCATTAAACTAGCATATGGCACATCATTTTGTAAGATAAATAATCATATTAAAAAATTATAAAAAATATCTGAAACCCTTAACGAAACTCCATCGTGCCCCAGGGTAGGGGCAGTATGGGGTACCCAATTTGGGGCAGGATGGGGTACTTGACTAATTTGCCTCATAATTTAAGCAGATGTGGTATTCTTCCATATCTTTGTCGTCAACACCTGTACAGGATGTATGAGCCCAACGTTCACATCGCTGGAAGGCTACCCAATGCTCCGAAGATTTAAAATAACTGGTTCACTTCAACGCAATACATGATTAACTCATCCTTGTCCAAATCAGAGCGGGTTTTGGGGTTTTCTGTTTCTTGGAATTTTCTTTAACCTCTGGTCATTTTGATTTGGACCTTTTTTCGTTCTTTTAAGCTGTTCACGTTCTGTTAGCTCGTTTTGTAGTTGAAGTCAAAACATCGATTTTCTTTCTGCGATATTTTGTCTTCTTTTGATTTCTTTGCTCGACTGTTGGGATCGGAATAATATCCCTCATGGATGATAGAGGCATTTTCAAAGAAAGTCGTTAAGCCGCGACATGCCTTTCAAACCGTAGATTGGATTCGACTACTTGCGTTTTGTGTTCAATGATGGTCCAGGTTGAGGTTCTGAGGTAGGTGTACTCTGACGTAAAATTGGCGTTCGTATTAGTACCTTCGTACCCCAAAACAAAAAAAAAACTGTCAAGTGAACAGATCAATCCTTTAGCATACTTTCAAAACAGTTATGAGGCGCAGTGGGGTACCCCATAATGCCCCAGAGACATGCCCCCGTTATGCCCCCACGTCTAACACTTTTTAAAATTATAAACACAGAAAACCAATCGGCCGTTGGAGTAATTTTGTTCAAAACATATCAAATAGTAATATCGTTAGAAACACACAATAAAAAACAAAACTAGCAGCCCAAGCACTTACCATTTTCATTTGGACGTTTTCGTATTCATTCAATATTAGATCAGATACTGATTAAAATCTTTTTTTAAGTTATAAAATGACTCGCACGATCTAGTTGCCTGTCATAGTCAGACTAAAGAGTGATGCAAAATAGCCGCCTTTTAGCGCCAACAACACAACTCTACTGTAAGTAGTTACTTGTATCTGTGAGTGATCCCGTCGTGCCTCACGTCCCCGTTATGCCCCCCCTTCCCCTACCTATTTCACTAGTGTCAATTTATTTTCCTTTACTATATTCACTTTTTTTGTTAATCCAGATATCATTTTTTCGGGAGATAAAAGGAAATACTTATCCATTAAACAGATACACATTATGTACCTACATAGTAGTAAGTAGTATTATTATATGTTATTTAGTTAGTAAAATTATTTTATAGTCTAAACTATATGAGTCATAATCATTAAAAATAGCTAGTAGGTAGGCAGTGCTTACTTACGTGTTAATATAAACTCCAGTCAATCCTAGCAATGCAGTAACAAGTGCAGAACCCTAACTACGCTATCTAATACCAATAAAACTAGAATGATTTATACAAACTACAGAACAGACAACAGCCGAGATAAAAAAGTATTTTCATTAAACTAACCGCCTATCCCACTTCTGAATTAAATACTATTGTTAGGTATTATGAAATGAAATGTTTCAATCATATAACATTTAACTTAGGTATGCTTTGCTAGGTAGGTACATCAAATCTTAAAACCGCTTTAATATTTAGATTTTAGCTAAATAGGTATACATAAGTATTACTTGAATAGATATAATAATCGTCATTCTTTATTATACCATACCATAGAGTCAGTGTAAACTTCAAATTATATACATTATTGAAGAAATTTCTTACAAAATTAAAATACTTATTAAAATCTTCGAATTCCGCAATAATAAACAGTGGCATTTTTAGAATGACCAAAAAAAACAACGTGAGTTTACACCGTGACCACAAAACGTGTGTGAAGTAATTTTTAGTTTTATTGGTTACGTCATTATTAGGCACATCCTATCCTACTATCCTACTATGTCTATAATATTATAAACGCGAAAGTTTGTAAGGATGTATGGATGTATAGATGTTTGTTACTCTTTCACGCAAAAACCACTGCACGGATTTTAATGAAACAGTAATATAGCTTATACATCAGAATAACACATAGGTTATAATTTATAAAGATATTATGAGAATTGTCGAAAATATAACGATATATGTCAAGTAACTAAGAAAAAAAACAGCCATATGCGTCCTATTCTGGCATGCGCTGCAAAAACCTTAAGTGTCACACGCGGATGATGAACAACGAAAATGTTCATCATAAATTTCCCTACAAAAAAGCTCGTGACAGCATATATCTATCTTTTATGTGTAAGCCATTATCGCCAAAATAGTGAACCATATATACTACAATATTAAAAAATATTTCTAATGCATATGCGGTAGTAACAAAGTGATTCTTTTCAAACTAATATTTATAAAAGCAAACGTTTGTGAGTGTGTTTTTATGTTCATTACTTCTTCACCCTCAAACGACTGAACCGATTTTGATGAAATTGGGTATGATAGATAGCGAGATAGATAACTCTTTATTGAAAACACCATAATAACAACAGTAAACTTATTACTAAAACCTAAATTAAACCGGAGTGTATCAATGGGTGGTCTGATCGCACAGAGCGATCTCTTCCAGACAATCCATCAACAATAGATATGTTCAAAATATTGGGCGGGGTTTCTTATGGTCTTAATCATTGTATACATATATAACTGCTGTATAGCGTTAAGTTTTCTAATAACAGTAACGACAGAGAATGGGTAGAATGGAGAAATTTAAATTGTTCCTTGAGGTAGCGCGAGTAATAGTATACGAGTAGGAATATATGAGCATTCCGGCGACGACGAATAGGGAGCCACTTGAGCTTATTGCGAAAATCGGAGACATGATCATATTTGCGTAAGCCTAAGGTAAATAAATCTTTTAATAAAATATATGGTATGGAGGTAGATAAGGCTCTGCATTAACACATATCATACATTTTATCATCATCATCCATCACAACGCGGGTGTAACCGCGGGGCGCAGCTAGTGATTAATATTACAATCATTATACAATAAATAAGCCTTAATTATTTAAATAACATTACAATAAACCAATTAATAAATCTGTTCGTTGATAAATGGAACGAATAGTGAGTACAAATACAAATACTCTATTGCAATTAATAACGGTACCTTCATAGTAAAAGAAAAAAAAAATTATTCATCGTATACCTGAACAACATCTTCGACCACATCATCACTTACCATCAGGTGAGATAGTGGTCAGAGGCTAACCTATCAGGCATAAAAAAATATCTACAAACATTAAATAATATTTTACTTAAAAATAATATTTTACTTATAAGATCTTACACTAAATCCTAACATTACAGACAGTAATTTTCATGGTGTTAATCTGCTAAAATTAAGTTTGTATGTAAAAAACAAACCTTGTGAAAATTGCATGTTTCCCGAGTTTTTATGGTTTTAGTATTTATTTGCTTCGATTGACCGTTTTTGCCTTATGTTAGAGCTGAATTTTAGTATTCTGGCTGGAATACAAATAAAGATGAGCTATTATTAGATATAAAGTGGTTGAATTTTTTAAAAATAATTTATATAGGTACATATATAACACACTATACACAACTGGAGGTAGGTATACAAGTACTTTAAAACTTCCGTCTTTTCTGACCGCTGCACTGCCCGCATATTGAGCCCGAGTTTGTCTTTTTTAATTTTTTATTCGCGTTATACCCTTGATATGTGGATCAACTCATTTCATCCAGTGACATTTTATAGGGCTGATAGATCGCGTAATAAGAAGTTATTTTTATTTCCATACTACCAGTGTTCGCTGTTTCTCGTCACCCAAAAAGTGGTCTTTATATTCACATCTTCCAGAGTGGTCACGTGCTCTACGGCGAGCAAGGTACCTAATCTAAATTTGCCGCTGCTCATCATAAGTTCCAATTTTTAGTTCGTATCAAAGTCCTTTTTTATTTAAAACGTCAGTACTGATCAAAGTTGTTGCGTCGATGTAATGATCTGTCAATACATACTCGTATCAATCTACCTCTAATGAAACTTTTGATAATTCTACAATTGAAGGTACCTACGTATGATAAACACTCAACTTCTTGACATCCTATTCTCCGCATAATTTTAGTCGATTAGTAGGAACCCGATTTAAATTAAAATGCTTCAAACATGATTCGGTAATCAATGAAATATCAGTCCCACTATCGATCAGTACATCAACGGGTAAATTTTGAACCAGCGCTGGAATTATGTTTTTGAGCTTGGACTCGATTCAGAGCAAAAATTTAGTTATTATCGTTGCAGCCTTGCTATTGTTGTTTTTTTTGAAAGCTAATATCTACTGGGCCACACAGTTGATGTTTGCTTACTAAGGCCTAGTTTCACCATACTCTGTTATTTATTTGACGCCTTGTTAATCCTTTTAACGGACTGTTAACTGAACCGAGTGTCCCACCAACTGTTAATGGATGATTAATTCAGTTAACTTCATAGAACGTAGACTGATTTAACAGCTCTGTTATTTTTAAAGACCCATTAGCTAATGCCTGATTTAGCGTAAACAAACATGGTATGGTGAAATTAGGCCTTAAAGTGCTAAATTAGGACCGTCAATATAGAAAATCCATCAGATTCAGAAGTGTTTTTTTTTCAGTAACAGTCTATTAATCTTTCTGAGCTATATTATAACAAACTAAAGGAACAACAATACAAGTAGTTTAACACAATAAGTAAAAAGTCCGTCGCCCTGAGCTTCGCGTCCTCCGCAAAATGAAGCCGAGTATTTTTTAAGCTTATATTATGTTCAAAGTAACTTACGGTTAACAAATTATAAAAACTAGCATGAATTTTGCAAATAAGGTAAATAAGTTTCTAGATGATCATGCTTACCATAATCAATGGTAACATACGTGATGAAGTGGTGGTGAGTATTATGTACTATACTGCTTACCACTACTGCTTAGTGCTCATCTATACAAACCTTTGGATTCTACTTAGGGGGGACCTAACCCCTGGAACATCATGGCCCGAAAATATGATTTAAGAGCTGGTTGAACTAATCATGGCTTAACGTTGTTATACCCTACTATGGGTATATTGCTTGTAATTAGTGGTTATATTGTCATTATAATAATCAAAAGTAAGTGCTTATTAGAAATAATAAAGAAATACTATGTACTAATAATTATCGAAGTGATGTCAAAGAAGGGGCATTCTACAAAAACTGCAGTAACCTTGTTCCAATTGAAATGTTGAATAGCCAGGGCCGATGAATGAAACAGAGACAAGAAATTAAAATAATTTCATTAGCTTTCTCAAATTGACACGAGACTGGTGTCGAGAACAGACTTCAGTAATGTTCTATGCTTCAGTTGAGCACGAGAATAGGTCACGTTGGTTTTATATGGCAGGTGGATTACGTATTTAGTCAATGTTTTTTATTTGAAATTATAGCATTATTGCACCACATTATTATACATTCGAAGGTTACTTCGTTCCTACTTGAAATATTGATGACATTGCATAGTCATACATATTCCTTAGGTGTTTGATTAATATAAACAATTCCTTTATTGCACTTAATAAAAAAACATTAAATGCGCAAGGGCTAACATGTGGATGTAAGTAGATAACTTTAATAAAATTAATGAAGGTCAGTCATTATCAGTAAATCCTATCGAATACGGCTCACACCGTGGGTATTTTTACAAACAATGCCTTTTTTATACACACTTACTTTGGTTCATTTATAATTTCATTAACATTATAAGCAAGAAAGTTCGCGAGTGTGTTTGTTTGTCAACATTCACCCTCCAAAACGGCTACACGGATTATGATAAAACTTATAATATATTATATTCATTGCGTTGTGGATAAGCACAATTAAAGTATATAGATACGTTTAACTTGTTATTAATTATACTGAGTGTTTGTAAAGGCGAAAGAACTTCATTCCATGCGGGTATAACCGCTGGCAGAATTAAGTACAATATTATATTATTGTTTAAATTGTACCCTTGCTAATTCTTTAAGGCTACATGATATGTTAAAATAGTGAGACAGATCTTCATGATTTTATAATATAATTCATTTTATTTCATACTTAGTATCCACACGCAAACTTTGAACCACCAATTGTATAGATATAGAATGATAAATGTTTTTTTATAGTTAATATATATTTTCGTTTGGAGCCTGGATCGAAACCACATCTTCTAGTAAAAACATCGGTTGTGTGTAGGGTTCCGTGCCCAAAGAGCAAAACGGCTCATTATGGTTTAACAGGAATCATAAACGAGACTCCACTTTCTGTCTGCTATTTGTCCATCCGTATTTCCATATGTCACGCGTATCTAATTTATAATCTTTTTTTTTTCATATTCTCTGTAACACGTTGACCTGAAAATTAATATGGAATAAAATCTCGTTAAATTATTTTTAGGGGTTAGAACTCATTGATGTGATATATATACTATATTTTTTTACCTCAATCAATAAGTTCATGGGGGATGTCAATAATGTCAATTTTAGATAATGGGTATTGCAATGTGGAACAAGGCATGACTCGAACTTTGCCAATTTTTTTTCTTCATAGACACTAAATATTTATTCCAGTCACGTTTAAAAAAAATCCATTAGAGCACACTGAAAGTTCTGCGCTGCTCATGTAAGTTTTAATACTTAATGTTATATTTTATACAGAAACTCATTATTGAATAAAATATTTTTTGGTGGTTTAAAGGTGGTTTTCGGTATTCAGCCACCAGGTGCTGGAACAATTTGCCATCGCCCATAAGAAATTGCAGGACGTTAAGTAGGTTCAGGCTGAAGCTCAGAACTTATCTGATTAATGAGAAGAGGAACCATGAAAATATAATATACGGCCTGTCATTTATTTAATTTATATTACTGCTTACAATATTATTTTAAAAATTAGTGTAGTTCTGTGATATTTATATAATATCACAGAACTACACGTACTGTACTTACATATTATTTATAAAATATTATGTAAGTACATACAATTTCCTATAAATAATTAATTCATATATGAGAAAAAATATGTACTTAACAAATTATTTATTAATGTTTTTTTTTGTTATTAGGTTTTACTTTTTTTATGTCATTTTTATGTCATTTCTAACCATCGTTATTGTTGAGTTGTTGCATTCACAAAATTTATTTGTAAATTTTACCCTACTGACAGTTAAGAATGTGTGTTTGTATGTATGAATATGAATTTATTGACCGTATGTATTTTTTTACTGTGTAATTTTTGAATTAATATTAGAACATAGACTCTTTAGATTTTCATACCATTGAGTTGCACACCCATAATAATAAGAGATGTGCCTATATGAAAATATGAATAGTGTTGTGCGTGGAAAACGGTGTGATTGGGACACATCACATATCACAGAATAGTTGAGTTCATCGTTCTGGTGTCTAATATAAGATAAAGCTAAAATTATAAAACAAAGTAACTGTTTAATAATTGTGGTTTGAAATAACGCATGCTTTACGGATTAGATTACAAAATTATACAAATTTACGAGAGGAAAAATTATATGACAATTTGCTTTGATTGTCATGTTAGCTCAGTCGGTCAGAGCATACCCCTGCTAAAAGGGGTGGATGACGCGGGTCTGAATCCCGGACATGTCTATAATTTTTTCCACTTGTAAATTTGTAATTTTGTAACAAATTAACTTATTTGTTTCAGAAACTGGCTGGCAGAGGAAGCAACTGCAAAAGCTGCTGGAAGAGGTCCATCATTTGTCAGAGTGCTTATTAAAAGTTTCGGATGGTCCTTTTTACCGGGTGGAATAATGCAATTCATGTGTGTTTCATTGCGGTAAGTTGACCTAATTATACTGATTAATTTCATTATTTATAATTATTGGTGTGAAGTTGGCATTTAGGTTTTTTATTTAACAAATATTCTGACGACAATTTAGGACGTTATATTTTTTAAAGAACCTATTGTGTTCACTCGCTAAAAATTAAAAAGAAACGTATCAAAGCAAATAATGTTGTTATAATTATAACATGTACTTAACAACGGTTTTGTGGAAAAAGGGGGTAAATAATAATGGTTAATCCATTTGCAAACACTTTCCCATACTTCTATTTATAGCAAGGGGCTATAAATAGAAATATGGGTATAATGATTTAAATTTCAGATTACATACGCAAAAAATATACCGTTTATACGTTTTGATAAAACAACATACTACTATGTACTGCAGTGGCGTTTTAATTGTCGGGGAGGTTAGAACTTTGACTTTTTACCATGGATACGAGAAACTTTGAATTTTGATTCTTTGGAAAAGTGTTGACAAATGTTAATGTATGAATACACTATGATATATTTATCAGATATTAATATTGCTGTATTTAAAGCCACGAATAAATACCTCAAAATAAGTAAACTCAAAAACAGCAGAACGCCTTAACGCGTCAAGCGTGGTTTAAAAAGTGTAACGTGCGGTGCAACAAAATTACCAAGACGCGACCAATCGGATGCGAATCCAATCAATTTGGAAAATAATGCACGTATTGTTAATTGTGAACTTGATCAGTCCTAAATATACACTGTATGAGAGTAAACTTCTTTACATACCTATTTATATAGACAACTTATTAATGTAGATTTAATCTTAACCCTTATTTGATTTGTAACGTCACATTTTAGTATTCTAGTATTGCGGGGGAACAACAAAATAAGTTTAAAAAAATAACCTTATGAATTTAATTGGGTTATAAGTTGTTAGATTTGGCTACCTACTTCAAAATGGTATTATTAATTTGCTTACTGGTTAGTTTATAGTTTAATTGAATCCATAAAAATAGAACCGATTGCTTTTAATTGATTTCATATTAGCTGATATAGGCTATGGAGCTGGACTAAGTAGTAGTGAATATTAGGCATTAATCCTATAGGACTAATTCACAATAGAATACCATGTAATTCCAATTTACTTCACAGTACCTTCGTTTGAATTTTCATAACGCTTGAGAATTAATACCTAATATACTGTTAATTATAATACCGTTATTGTACCGTCTTCAAGCGTTGTCTGTAAAACTTCTGCCAAGTAGGTACTTTCTGCAATAAAGGAGCTAGTGGACTAGGCTTTTCTGTCACTTCCAAAAAATTATCCATTTGATGCCATTCATAGCATAATAAATTTCTTTCGGTATCAAATTCAATTGATATCAGTGAATTTATTGTTTTTGTATCTGTGGTACCACGAGGGTTTTGTAAAAGATGGTGTTGGTCTCTGGCAGATATATTTATATTGAATAGTAGGTGATATATGCCTAAAATCAGCAACTAACTACATCTTTGGATCAGATTACCTCGCAAGAGTCTGGAAGATATCGCTCTCAGCAATAAGACCACCGATTGTCACACCTACTCTTACTTTATAAGTTTTAGGTTCTAAGTTTGTAAATTTGTATTGTGTCAATAAAGTGTTATCTATCTATATAGAGGGATCTGATTGTCATTTTTTAAATTGCTGCCAATAAGTATTTATGTTTAGTCTACCATATAGGTATCTGTCCGTATTGGTAGGATAGCGCCAGCAGACTTCTTACTAATAAAGTTTACATCTGAGACTAATTTCATATTTTCCATATTATGATTTATAATGCACGTAGAACGGTGTAATTGTCACATTTAAAACTTGCTGCCAAGTACTTTGATAGGCCATATAGCTATCAATAGCACAGTACGTTTTTACAAACTAAGTTTTCCTTAAGACTGACACTGCATAAGATAATTTCTTGATAACTAGGTTTAGATTTAAAGAAGATTATTCTCAAATAAGACATAGGCACTTACAGTAGAACTTGGATAGACTTAAAATATTTATCAGACATTCGTCGTCACAATTAACAGTAAGTATCTTCTAAAACAATATAATGAAACAGTTATACAAAAAAAAATACAAATCACTTGAGTTATCCATCGCAGTTATTTAACGCATTCGTATCCTTATTGCTCCTCAGTAAGGTACTGAGTTAGTTGCCTTTTGAATGCTGCAACTGTCATATAATAGAGGGTATTAAAACACGAGTGTTGCTTTTTGAAACGAGCCGCAGGCGAGTTTAAATGCTGCAACTGTCATATAATAGAGGGTATTAAAACACGAGTGTTTCAATACCTAATTATATGCTGTTGCATACACTACTTTATTTAATCTCATGGCTTTAGGTAGCTACATTAAATAAAATGCAATATAAAAACCAGTGTGCAATATAAAAACCCTATAAGTTATTTAATTTTTTAAAGTTCTTAAAGAAGTATGTATATAAAATATGCCAATAAAGGTCTGTATTTCATTTCATAATTAGAATATTACCGAATGAGATTATATAAATGAATTTACATGCTTTATATTTGAGGGTATCTCATTACAAAGTTGCGCTCCTACAAAAGTAAGCATTGTTCTGCCATAATTTTGTCCGTCCTCGGCCTAACAATTTATAGGCCTATTCGCCGAAAGTCAAAGTTGTTATGCTTTCGGCCAATTTAAATTATACGCCAACATTTTGGTATTTAACATCACTTCATTAAGGATGTATCATCGTGCTTATCTTTAATTTTTATCAAATATATGTTTGCAATCACTATTAATGCTTTATTTTACTCTATCAGAACGTTTACACCTCTGCTATTTGGGCAGCTGCTACAGTTCTGGTCTGTGGACACAACCATGTCGAGAGAGACGGCTTCGTATTATGCCATAGGCATGATTGGGTGTAATTTGCTGTCTGCATACCTCAACCACCATGGAAACTTCCTCTGCCAGCAGTTCGGTATGAAGCTAAGGATTGCAGCTGGCTCACTGATGTTTCGGAAGGTAAAAAAACGTGTTTTGTTTATAATTGTCCTATGTGAGCGATGAAAAACGATATATGGGTAAATTTAGTGCGTTGTTACATAAAAATAAAAATTGATGGTATTAGAAAAAAAATAACGTGAGCGGCATTCGAAGCCATGACTGAGCCGTCTCTCGGACCTACCAAGGCACTCATTATAACACAATATTCCGGTTTTAACAACACATTGTATTGAATACGTGATACTCTGATCGTAGCTGTCACCACACAATTTAATAATAATACATTTTATTTGGAACCCTCATAGAAGTGAATAAGATTTTGTCAGAGTTGGAACCATAACACTAATTAGTAAAAAACAAATCAGAATCGATGACACCTGCAGTAGTATATAACTGTCGCAGATGTCAACGCCTTCCTCCGAACGTAAACTAATTTTGTTCCTTTGTAAAAAACAAAGTACGTAATTATATAACTATTTAATATGTATTATTAAATATGTATATACGTACGAGAAACCTAATTATGCGGTATGGGTGTTTTAGAAAGGTATTATAGGTATGGGTGTGTGTTGGGGTATGGTGTGTGTGTATGTATGTGTGAGGGTGTGTTTGTGTGTGTGTGATTGTGGGTGCCAAAGTGAAATGAGGTGTGGTATGACGTTATTTTAAAACAACAAGTAGGTAATACAACTTTATGAGGCACTGTCTATATTTTACTTATTATATATAAATTGTAAGCCACATATTATTATAGCACCTTTATATAATCAAAGGGGTGGCAAAGGTCTAAAACCAGATCTTAAATCAGATAAGTTATGGTGCCATGTAATGAGGGGCGAGTCTATCGGCTAGTGCTATTGAAAATGTATTGTCAGTTAACCCGATAACTATCCAATCTGGGAATTGAAACTTGGACCTTGAGATTAAAATAAATAAATTTAGATAAAATTCTAACATCGAGCAGTAAAGCTGTTTATAACTCTTCGTTATGATATAACTGAAATTATGACGCTTGGCAAATCAGGTCATCGACGAGTCATAGCAAGTTTTTGTGTGGTAAGCTTTTCTTGAGCATGGGTATCTGAATAGCTTAAAAGCCTATGCTGAGATTATATATGAGTTTCATGCAGAATAGTGTAGGAAAATGACTATATGCTACAAGCAAACATCATGGGTTAATTTATCGATTCAGGCGCTAATTTGCAGAAATCCATATTTAATAATACCAAATATTTTAAATGCCAAACCAGGAAAATTTTCGATGCGTGTCGCTTCTAGACGAAACAACCACAGAACGTCTTGACTTTGAGCGCACGATCGCGAGTCAAGATCTCTTGAGGATGCTTGGTATTATGAGCGGGAAACGTGTAGGGAATTCTTTGCGGTATTTTTTTTATATGAGTATTATTTTAATATTATCTTATTTTTTTTTAAATATCCCAGACAATATGTCTCTCTTATTTATTTTTTCTTGTCAAGCCAATTTCGTCACAACATAATTATGCACGTGGTGGTGGCGTGGAATGTGTTTTGCTGTCCAATGTATTCTGCATTGCGATTTGACCTTCGCTGGGTACCATCTCCATCTTAGCATCATTTCATTCATTGGTAAGGTGACAATGAAGCTCGGCATCCAACATCCGTCTTAGCATACCTCAAGTCTAAGTTCAGTTCAGTTCTGTGTTTGAGAAATCTTTTCTGTTATATGATTGTGTAATGTTGTGATTATCTATACTATGAAATATGTTACAGGTGATGCGCATGGGCAACGCAGCTCTCGGAGAGACGACTACTGGCAAAGTGGTAAATCTCCTTTCAAACGACCTCCTGAGATTCGACATGGCATTCCTATTCCTGCATTATGTATGGATTATCCCAATACAGCTGACCGTTGTCTGTTATTTGGGTTATATACAGGCAGGATACGCCGCCCTGATTGGGTTTGCTTCCTTGATGATAATAGCCTTGCCTTTTCAAGGTACGATCTGAGTATAATTTTACATACAATTAATACTTTTTATCTAAGTTTGTACAAGATTATCATCTAGGTGTAAACAAAATATAATCAGAACCGGTTAAGTCGAAGTAAGAAACGAGCAGAAGTTATTCCGAGTTGATTATTCTATTATATTTTCGATCTTAAGTAAGTAAATATATTCCACTAAATCCATGCGCATCATAGATAATGATAACAATTGAATTTCATTCATAAATGGACGATATCGGCTCCGCGTGATAATATCGTATGTTAGTTAGGGATTAATTACAGACGATGTGTGAGTCTGACGCCCAGCTGGCTGGTTTTTGTTAAAAAAAGGTAGATTTTATCCTCCATAAAATAAACAAACTATATGTTTTGGATCTACAGTAAAACCGCTTAAGACGGTTTGACCCAACCAAAAACGCATCATAAGCGAGAAAGCGTATACAAGAGCTGATAGGTACGTGGTGTTGATTAGGCGTATTAAACGGGATGACGAATAGTATTAAGCGTTAAGATATGTATGAAAACATGTCTAAAGTTGCAGGGATTGGCGTAAAATTGCGTATTATGCGAGAAATCTTATTAAGCGTGACTGTTTTATGTCATGCGTATAGTGGTAATAATACCTACATGATAATATTTGACTTTGATATTTTACAGTTTCAATTTACTGTCTGAAATGTTTCTCCGGGTTTCCCCGATATAAGTAGGTTATCGGTAAAAGAATTATACTTCAAGACTTACTATAAGAGTACAATACGTCGGCAACACAGTACGAGCAGGTATTAAAACTGTTTAGATAAATATACTTGCGTAATGCATAGCTCACTTACATTACATAATATAACGTATCACTCGTATCTCATAATGTACATATTAGCTCTGTTCATAAAATTATAAAATGTAGATAAATTATATCACATTAACATGATTTGAAATTATCTACGAGACAACGGGGCCCTATTACTATAAGATAACACTGTTCGTCCGTGTGTCTGTCTATCGAAACATAATAGATGGCCTTATGAAATTATCACGGAATCTGTTATAATTTAATAAAACGCCACTATATGGCGGCTGGCGTAGCAAATAATAACAAAAATAATATTAAAAATTGGGAAATCAAGAGGGTTTCTCACACAAGAAACGTACCTACCAATATTTTATCCTCTGTCATATAAACGGTAACACACTCAAGCGTCAAACTGCGTGAATTTATTATAGTACAAAGTCAAAAATACCTGAATATAAAATAACTGGCCATATACAAGCCAGACTCAGGCTAATACAATGATCTTGAATTAAATGATAAATTATCTATTTTAAAATAAATACCACAAATATGTGTATTGTGTGTCAGTTTCTCGCCCACAGTAGGTATATCTACAAAATTATTATATAAGCTAAGTAATATATAGAATATTGCGCTTGTTCAAAATGAACGTGTCCTCCACAATATCTCAAAATAATGGCTTCGCTAATACCATATAGAATGAACCATTAAATTTGATAACTACCATTACTAATGAAATATGACCAATTATAAAACTGAAGTTCTTATTAAGAACTCACCTACCTAACTTATATAAAATTTACGTGATAAGTAGAGAGATTTTATGAGTGCAGATCTCGTTGGAGTTTATTTCAGGGTTTGTGTTACAATAATAATAATAATGGCGTAAGATGTACATATTATGTATATATACGAGTATTCTGTATTAGGTGTATGGAGCCAGGACTACTTAAACGTAAAAATAAAATATGGCTACAAGCTATCTTGCTAAGATGTAATATGTGGATTAGGTTACAAAAATTAATCCAATTAAAATTTCTTTACAAAAGTTTTTCTTCCTGTCCTTATCAAAACATGTTACTTTCTTCATGTCTGTTCTGCTGCTCGTCTTCTTACGTATCCACAACTGATGCATAGAATATCATTCTTCCTGTAGTTCAGCCAAGACTTCTTTCGCTGTCCATATTCATTTCGATTTTCTTCGTGTTATGTGAATTTATTATACTTCTTTAAATCATTTTAATTGTTTATGCCTAGAAATTATCAGGCAAAAATATTCAGGTATACATATAGTCTGTTTTTATTAAGACATAATATCATAAGTATATATATATTTTCAGTGTTCAGTTCAAATCTTCCACTTAACTTTTTTCTATAGGTTTAATATTGCTTACAATCTATTCAGTAATATCATTTTCCTGTTTGTTTTTATACAGTAAGCCATGCTGACATATTTACCAAGCATCTTATATGTATTCGATTTCAATTAACAAATTATGTGTCGTTAGAACAAAAATTAATAATACTACTCCATTATAGTGTTGGATCATATCACTAGATCCAGATATTACCTATATAACTACCTATACTTAAGATACTCATAAATAACTTAATCATTTTGTTAATCTTAATTCTTAATTACCTTATACAAATTAGATGGTAAAATAGTTTATAAGAGCAACATTTTGTTTAAAAGTACATATTTTGTAATTGCGTGCTTTCTTGGATAATTTATTTATAATGCCGAAAAAATAAGAACTGTCCTTCCAGCTGGGTATACGTATTATCTCTGAGAAAATGAGCTCGGTCATTCGAGTACGTCGTCAGCACCTGTTATATTTTATTACTAGGCAGGTGATAGTAAATATGTTAATGACAAAATCGTGAAATTAATATGGGTCTCATTATGATGATATTATTTTCCTGACAATAACAGCGGACACTCTTATTCATGCCATTTATACATTACATAAATGCGAAAGAAATATTTTAACTGTAGTGTCATGAAGTAAGCTCTAATTACAGTCTTTTTACACACTTACCTATAGATAATGCTAATATTTTGTTATTGAATTTTCATCTATTATTAATTATTTTGTTTGCTTAAAGTTGGACTTGGGCGGCTCATTGGCGGAGTACGTTTTACGACAGCTGAAAAAACTGACGAAAGGGTTAAAGTAATGAGTGAAGTCATTAGTGGAATTCAGGTAAAATTCAATTTTAAATGCAGTCAAACATAAACATAAGTAGAAGGCGCTATTATAATACAATATTGTTTCAGGTTATCAAAATGTACGCATGGGAAATCCCTTTCCAGAAAATAGTTGGACAAAAACGTGCCGAGGAATTGAAAGAAGTGAGAAAGGCTACCATTTATCGGACAATATTCATCGGTTTTATGATTTTCACCGAAAGAGCTGCGCTTTTCATATCAATTCTTACTTTCATATTGTTGGGGAACTCCATGACAGCCACAGTTGTAAGTATAATGTTCTAGTTTTCAGCATTGCCACGAATTAATTTTTATATGACGTATATTTTATTATATCTCTGTACAGATAATTTAACTTTATTTATATTATAAATAAAGGTATATTATCTGTATATATTCGTCTGGCGCCTGAGTGTAATAACGCATAATACGTTAACTCCGTAATCATATGGTTTTGATTAAATTTAATACATACATTCCTTAGGTTAAGGAATGTTTTTTTATTTGGGTTTGCTATGTTAGTTTGTGCATGAAACTACCATACAAAAATATATAGGGAAGGTGCTTAATAGCTCTGGAGATTGAGAGCAGAAGGCGCTCTACCCAAGACCCTTTCACGCCACAACTATATAATACTTTTAAATGTATCCAAATTCGTTGTTTACTCGGAGTTGTCGACGCACGAACCATTATCAGACCTCCTTGAGAGCCAGTTTCCATTTTAAATCCAACCCGTTATACATTTTCAACCATATCTTTACTTAATAACAGGTAACATAATGATTAAAGACAGGCCAATCTGCAACAAATAAGAAATAACCGTTGACTTTGACTAAACTTCCTTTATTCAAATCAACGTTATGATTTTAATGAATGAATGACTTTAATCTGATAAACTAATAAAATAATATATTTATTTGCGGTCATTTTACAATTTTGGAAATAGCACATAATATAGAAAGTCAAATTTAACACAATCCGATTTACTCACGCAATACAATACAATACAGTTATACGGATTTTTGCCTGACCTGACCCCGTCGTCGGGCGCCAGATAATTCTTATTTCTTGGCTCTCGGTACAAGCACTCACCATAGCTAGATTCAGTGAATATAGTTCTGTAAATTTATTCAAAGTAAATTATTAATATTCAACAGAGTTTCTTATAATCTTTAACTTTTGTTGTTTTGTAACATAGCATTTGAGAAGTCATCATTCATTCCAGTTTCATTCCAAGACAGTCAGTGATTGGTTTACTTTCAATATTGTTTTATTACTATCTCGATTGTAGAATGGCAAAAGCGTCACTATGAAACCTGGGTTCGATCCCAGGGTCGTTCGGCTATTGGGTTTTCCTGACAAAGAAATTCTAAGTAGCAGTCTAGAATATAGAAGTTCGTCAGGCATATGGCTATTGGCTTGCATATTATCACGTGGGATTGTAGAGAATCGTGATTTTTTTTAGGGAGGACAGAGATGCTGGCTACCGCCTGTGCGGTCGTCCAGTTCCACCGGGTTTTGGGCGAGGGCCTGGCCCTTCAATAGCCCGGGAGGGAGAAGTGCCGAAGGCACTTCTCCCGAGACGGGCGTAGAAGGCGAAAAGCGCCTTATACCTCCGTCTCCTGCGGACGCCGAAAACGTGCCGCTACTATAGGAGGGGTTGACAGCGAGCTCAAGGGCACCACTGTGGGTCGGACCTCGGCTTGTCTCGCTGTCGAGAGACATGGGGGGGATCGGAGCAAAATGCCTCTGTGCAACTGCAGTGTTGCACAATTGGGCTCTATTGAATAACTCAGTTTGATTATTTGGAGAGACCTTTATCGTGACCTTGTTTTTGCCTCGAGCTCGCCGGCGAGCTCGGTGTTTGATTGTGTGACCTCTGATTACCTCATACCTGGGGATCTTACCTCGACGACTTGCGGATAACGCTAAAGCTGCCAACGTAATGGCTGCGATGGGGTCATCCGGGTCGTCTAATACCTGCCGTGGTCGGCGACGGGGGGGTTTGAAAAATGGGATGGAGGAGGCAGTCGAGTAGTTCGACGCCTGGACAACCAAAGGGTTCGGGTGGTGGGGCGCTCGATCAAAGTATCGGCGGGCGCAGTCCTTATTGAACTGTGCTAATGAGGGAAGGTTTAGGTCGCAATGCAACTCGCTGTTCCGGACATACCCGGAACCCTGGGGCGCCGGTTGCATTTTTTTATTTTTTTTTATGCCTGATAGGATAGCCTTTGACCACTATCTCACCTGATGGTAAGTGATGATGTGGTCGAGGATGTTGTTCAGACTAACCTAGAGTAACTGGCTCACAAGGACAGCTGCCGGAACACACCGTTAGGTGCTTGGTGACAGATTTTCAACTTGAGGGTGGTAGCTAGCCAGGCGGGCATTTGCAAAGTGCCCTACCACCATGCTGTAACGACTGCTATCCTAAGACAACAACCGGGACCGACGGCTTAACGTGCCCTCCGAAGCACGGAAGCGCTCAGTAGTAATGCCCAACCAGCGGTCACCCATCCAAGTCATGACCGCGGCGGACGTTGCTTAACTTTGCTGATCGATTCAGAATGGCTATGCAAACTTGGCTACGAGCGCTTCAATTCAATTGCATTGCGAAGAAAACGGTTTTGAATGACTTGAAGCTTATGGAGGTGGGCCTCACTAGCATGACTAAACACTACTGATGCGTAAGTCATGATGGGGCGGATGCAGGCAGTGTAAAGTGTCTTCTTATTACTAAGAGACATTTTACTCTCTTTGCGAATCAAAGGACCAAGGCGACCCATAACGAAGGCCGCTTTGTTACGGACAGTAGTGATATGATCGTTAAAGGTGAGATTCCGATCAAGGGTGACTCCGAGATATTTTGTTTTACTAACCCAGGGAATGGGTTGGTCGAACAAAGTTAAAGGTTGCGGATAACGGGGGCGTGTCTTCTCAGTAAAGTACATAGCTGTACTTTTGACTGGATTGACCGCGATGCGCCATTTACGGAACCAGTCACCGATCTCGGTGATGGCCCGTTGAAGGGCGAAAATGGACTTTCTACTCATACGCCACCCAGTGGTATAAATTGCGGTATCATCCGCGTATTGGGCTAATAGGACGTTAGGCTGAGAGCGTGGGATGTCGCTGGTATACAGCGCGAAGAGAATGGGTGATAGCACGGAGCCCTGAGGGACTCCGGCTCTGACTGGGTGGGGGGAGGAGAGAGTGCCTTCCACGCGATAGCGAAAGCTACTGGCTTTAAGGAAGTCTTGTAGGATGAGCACAAGACGTTCTGGCACGCCAAATTGGTATAGCTTGAAAATCAAGCCATTGTGCCAGACTTTGTCAAAAGCTTTCGCTACGTCGAGGAAGACTGCTAGCGTTGTCTGGGGTTTGGGGTACTTATTAAAGCCCTCAATGATGTGCTCCGTGAGGCGGTGCACCTGTTGGACGCATGAGTGTCTGGGTCTGAAACCAAACTGCTCATCGGGAATAAGGTGGTGTTCCTTTGCATGGGACTGGAGACGGTTTGCAAGTAACCGCTCGTAAAGCTTGCCTAGGGCACTAAGGAGGCTGATGGGGCGGTAACTGGTAGGGTCAGAAGAGCTTTTGCCTGGTTTGTGAATGCCAATGACATTTGCACATTTCCAGGTGTCTGGGAATAGGCAGTGGCTCATAGCAGCATTGAAGATGCTGACTAGGAGATGCATGAGAGGAGGAGAGAGGGTTTTAAGAACCCTGTTGGAGATGCCATCGGCACCGGGGGATTTGCGCGGTCGGAGGGCCTTGATCAGTCTCGCTACCTCAGCGTAAGTCGCTAAGGTGATTGGGGGGAGTTCAGAGATGACCACAGAGCTTTTACGTTCGACTTCAGCGTCCACCGAATCGAGGTGTGCTTGGTCGACGTGATCTACGTTAGGGGAACACTGAGCCTCTAGGCTATCAGCTAGGCACTCAGCTTTGTCTTCGTCAAAGAACGCTGGGACTAGTGGGACTGGTCTGTATAAGGGAGGCATGTCGTTCTGTTTACTACCTTTCATACCTCGCGCCAAGTCCCAATAAGCATGGTGGCTTGGCACGAGGTTTGAAAGTTTGTCACCCCATTGCTGATCACGCAACTCAGACATGCGACTTTGAACCATGCGTTCAAAGTGGCGTTTCTTAGTTTTGTTCTCTTTGCTGGGGTAAGAGTCGTAATTTCGGGTCACTGCTTTACTCTCCGTCACTAATCGTCTCACATCCGCTGGAATGACAAGGCGCCGGTCGTCCGGCACTATGACCTCCTTTGCGGATGCACCTACTACGGTGGAGAAGTGATTAGTGAACGAATCGATCGCAAGGGTTACGTCATCTTTAGTCAGAATGTCGTCAGGGATTTTGTCAAGGTCCGGTGAACTGATAGCCTTTAGGGCATCGCCTACTTGCTTCCAGTTCACTATCGTCTTAGTGGGGCCGGGGAGGTTTGTCGTTGGGTCGGGACCTAGTCGCAGTATGATGGGGCGGTGGTCAGAGTGAAGCTCGTGAACCACTTCTATGGAGCGTAACTGGAGTGTTACGCCTCTGAGTAATGCCATGTCGAGTAAGTCAGGTCGGTAATTGTCCATATAAGGGTAGTGGGTGGGCTCAGTGGGCGCTATTATATCAAAGTTAAGTTCTGTTATTAATTTTTCAAGATCAACACCTCTAGGATTGTTGACGTTACAATTCCATAGAATGTGTTTTGTGTGCTTCCTAATGAGAACAATGCTTCTAAGTCAACTCGGACGATCGGCTTTTGGCAAGCTTGGTAACAGGACGCTATGACTATTGGTTGATGACCAGTCATAGCTAGGAGGCAACAAGATGCTTCCATGTTAACGAGAGTCGGGGTAGGTAAGGGAATGCAGTGCAGGGACCTTTTGTAATAGATAAGAGTGCCTCCCCCACGGGAGGTCACTCTATCATCACGTACCGTTCTGTAATTGGCAAACCTAGGGTTCGCCTTCCCCGGCTTTAGAAGGGTTTCCTGCACGCATATGATATCGATAAGGTGGGTGCAACAAAAGTCGTGGACGAGGTCACGTTGTCTGAAGAGACCGTTAGCGTTAAATGACGCTAACGAAACCGAGAGAATCGTGATGACAGTACAGGATCTCATATTTAAATTAAGATATAGCAACTCGTGGATAAAGAGCATGCATAAAAAATTCTGGGATGTTCTAGTCAAGTCTACACAACTATGATTTAGGCACCTGCCACACGAAGAACAATTAGCAGCAGGCTAAATACCATGTTTTTTATAGTATCTTCTCTGATAGTCAGTTTGAGCTTCACCCAATATAAGTAAATACCAACCTCGAGTCGAGTCCAAAATTGCCACAAAGCGCCGTAGGGTCTGTTCGGCCACCAGTCCTAATAGAGAGTTAATTTTTATTCAAGGTTTGCCAAAAACACATTTTCATCACTTCATCATCTACAGTTCTGATAGTGTTCATAAGACAAGACATAGCTTTTTATCAAGACCTTTGGCACTGTTTCATATTATTAACTGTTGTTCTCATACGTCTGTTCTAGATCTACCCACTGCAGCAGTTTATAAATGTAGCACAGATAAACATTACTTTGGTGCTGCCGCTAGTATTAGCATTTACGGCAGAATTAATTGTTTCAATTGGACGTGTTCAGGAATTCCTTAAGTTAGGTAAGTACTCTACAACAAATGCCAATCAAAGGAGGTTGGCAACCTATTTCTGCACTACGAAAAAAAGCTTTTGGTTTTGTTAAATTTTATTTTTACTAAATTGATAATATAACAGTACTTATGCTTTAAATTATTTCAAATAATTTTCCAAAATGTCATCTGATAGTAAAAGTGTCGATCTTAAGAAGTCTTAAATAAAGGTTTTAAAAAAGGTTTTTCTTCGAATAATTAGAAAAAAGAGGTGGGATTTTTCATACTTGATTTTCAATGAATGGAGGATGGCAACCTTTTTTTGCACTGCGAAAAAAAGCGCAGCAATTTCTTTGTTTTATTAAATTTTGTATTTTACCAAATTAATAATTTAACAGTACGCTTTTTATTATTCTAAATAATTTTCCAAAATATCATCTGATAGTGAGAGTGGCGATTTTATAATGATGACGCTCCCGGAAATAAAAAATACTGTTCAAGAAGTCATAAAGAAGTTACTTTCTGAGAAAACGCGTGACAAATACGAGAAAACTTATAATTATTTTATTTTCCTCGTAGGTGTAGAATAAAGGACTATGTATAACTCGGGAGAAAGTTCTCGTTCGTTTTTTCCTCTTGGTATACAATGTACTATTGTCTTGTAGCAAACTTTGATGATTTTTATCTCATAAAACTTGCACAGCCTAACTATACCTACAACGTATTAAAAAAAGACTCAACATAAAACAATAAATATATTTTAAACTATTTATATATTTATACAGAGGACAGACCAGACTTGGTCGCGAAGAAAACTCAGACAGTGTCGAGCAATCTGTTCAGTAATATGTCCAACGATCCAGACTTCAAGGAGCCTGTGGGGCCGGTGCGACCTCTTTCCTTCCATCGCAAGTCCAACGACTTCAACAGCGGTGCCATGTTTAACGGTATGTAGTTTTACTATGTAGATACATAATATAATTGCTTGTGGTATAATCCAAAACCAGACAACCCAATTTTTAGTACACTCCAGTTTGGTCGACCAAACTAGTTTAAACATAGGTGTATAGTTTTTTTTAATTCGAAAAACCGTGATTCAACGACCGCAAGCAAAGCAGATATTTTCTCATTAATCCATATTTTTTCACTGAAACCTGATTAAAAGTCAAGGTCAAAGTTAATTAATTACAACAAAAAAATATTACGTTTGGTAAAACGTTTTTACCCCCGGCCTTTGAGAATTTGATGAACTGGGATATGAACGATTTGCGTATTGGGGGAACTGCGAACAAACCTTACATGGATTGGACGCCTAGCAACATGTATTTTGAAAGACAATAGCTATAGATTGCCGTGTCGCAGGTCTAAATTGAATAAATGATTTTGACTTTGACTTTGATCCATGGTTCGATCCCCAGCCCCAGCTGGCTTGAGTTTCACCGCAAGGAAATCAGAAAATCTGTCACCATGCACCTAATAGTGTGTTCCGGCAGCAGTCAGATTAATTTTTATACCATCTAGCAACTATGTATATTACTAAAAAAACTAGATACAAATAAATTCCTTGCGGTCGTAATTGAGGAAATTTATATCACAATTATTGTTAAATAGTTATATGGTTTTATGAGAAAAACTTTCTTATACCCTTTATAGCTACAGCGGCTTTGCAACTGCCTCTCTTTTGCAGCTTGATTCTGTTGTTTCAAATACTGTCAGTCATGCTTATTTACGATTTTACGTTTTTTATCAAAAATAATATAATGCAAGTAACAATGTGATGTAATTCCTAAAATTTTATTATTATCTTTTTAGTGTAATTCATCATTACAATCAAATGAAATTTTCCTTTTAAGTTATTTGAATTTTTACGCTGTTTTTCATGAAATTGCTTTTATCGAATTTCAAATTAGCACGTGGTTTTAAATATTGCTAAACTTATACTATATAACTGTATATGATGCAAGTCGTAAGTCGAACCAAGCCAATATTCGCCAAACGATCTCAAAATCTAGACTAAGGGCACTAAAACTAATACATTTATTCAAGAACAAGGTGTGCCTCACCTTTGATCCATCACAATCTCATAAATAAATAAAATCTTAATATTTTCTGCTTATCTGTATATAGCTTATTATCTATCCAATCTGTAACTAGTTTAGGTCGAGACGTAAAGAAGTAACACAATTACCGACAGATAAATCATTACCTATATTTTCAAAATCCACGATATCTGGTTTTACCTATTTCTTACCTACCTATTTGATTTGAGAGAAGCTTGTCTTACTATTTGCTTTAATTGTTATAAATCCCGTAAAATGCAATAATTTTCACGCCATCTAGCACCTTTATTCCCTAAAAAAGCTGGGTAAAAATAAATTCCTTGGTGTTGCAAATGAGGAAATTTATATGACAATTATTATAAAATCGTTACATGGTAATATAATAATATCTTTCTTTTACCCTTTAACTACACCGGCTTTGCAATCCTTTGCCTTACTTTTGCAGCCTCATTCTGTTGGTTCAAATACTGGCAGTCATTGCTTAATTTTATGATTTAACGTTTTATTTATCAAAAATAATAAAACTCGATAAGAACATCACAAGGGGCAATTAACAACGGGATGTCATTTCTAAAATGTTATTTTTATCTATTTTAAGTGCCATTCATCATTACAATCAATTTGAAACTTTCCATATGATATGTAAATATATGATTCTATATAGGAATAATTTTAATATTTACGCTATTATGCATGACGTTGCTTTTACCCAATACCAAATCAGGGTGTGGTTGCGAAAGTTATACTATATTTATATGCCGCAAGGTGTAAGTAAGGTCTATATTCGCCAAAATATCTTTAAATGTAGATATATGGCACTTAATCTAATGTACTTACTAAACTACAAATCCTTTTAAATTTATATACGTGTTCCTAATTTTTATTTGGCCCTATATTAAGAAAAGCCGAAACCATTTCAAAAATAAATCTTTTCGGTATTTTATTTCGTATCTATTTATAAACTTCCAGTGCTCCAATTTTTTTTATAGCTAAATACATATTATTGATATAAAATTATTTAAGTTAGTAATAGTTATTTTTTTTACTACAGTGCGCTATTTGCCGCGCTACGGGTACGCAATTTGATGTGAATGTGGCTGAACAAGCACGAGGCCCACCTGATGCTAAGCGGTAACCTCTGCCTCTGCCTGACACAAGTGACGAACTCCATTGCGCCTGTCATACTGAGATATTTTTTATTCTTAATTTTTTTTAATTCACAAAAAGGTGCAAATAAAACGACTGAAACTTAAAATTACTTTTTAAAAGTGGCCTAATTAGTTGCAATTAATACTAGCAGAATCTACACTAAGATGTCCTCTTGTGTTGTAAATTCTGCATTCCCTTCGAATGTACAAAATTGGTAAATGATACATAGTCTATTTTGATGCTAACAAATATATATGTAGTTGTTAAGTCTCATGTGGCTGTTAATGGCCTTCAAGGACTTCTAACGGAGAAAATCTGTCGCCAACTACCTAACAGTGTATACTGTTAGGTAGTTGGCGACAGATTTTCTGCTTGAGAGTGGTAGCTAGGCGAGCATTCGTAAAATGCCCTTCCACCATGCGGTAAAAGTCAATCCAGTGGTGGGGATCCAGCAGTCCATAGCTATTACCGTTCGGCTATCACTGCCTCAAATATAATTTACAAAATATATATAAATAAATATGAATATTATTCTTTTCTAACGTGTCTTCTTTATTTTAGGAGGTCTAGCTCCAAGGAATACTTTGTTCCGCAGAAGTTTGTCCCATGGTGATGATACGGCCTTGGTACTTCGCGATGTATCCGCCAGCTGGACTGACGACCCCAACTTTATGGCGCTCAAAAACATCTCATTTAAACTGCGCAAAGGGAAACTTTGCGCTATCATTGGGTCCGTGGGCTCTGGAAAGGTAATAAATGATAACTTAACTGACTTTCATAAAACATTTAAAATGTATCTCTAATGTAATTTGAAAGAGTACCTTGTCTGTTAATTTAGCCACCAAACAGCATTTTGTACCATAATGTGATAAAAGCGAAGTTAAGCAACTGGTATAATTATGGTCAGAACACTAAGGACTGATGATCTACTAGCAATGGACATGGACCGCCATGCAGAGGGTACATGGTTTGGGCAGAGGCAGGGCATTTTGCGTAAGCTCATCTGCCTCCGCATGAATACACCATGCTATATCCTTGCATATCCTCGACTATGATCTCCAAATAGGTGTAACAAAGGTCAAAATACCATATTGAATAATTCGAGTTCTGAGGGGCTTCTATTTGCTATATGAACAGGGGCAGTATCTTTAGGTTGGGCGGGCCAACTGCTTATAATTAATATATATAACATAAACGTAAATTGGTACAAAATACCGTATTACAATTTTTTACATACACTTAAGAATACTTAGGGTAAATTGTAGAAAGATTTTAAAAATGTAGCCAGGGCATTCTGTATTGCAGCAGGGCGGATCGTTTGACCTGAGTCTGGCGAACGTCCGAAATTTCTTGGCACAAGAAAAATATTTAAATTTAGTAAAAGAAAGCTCTGCCATCGTATCTCTCGGGTCGCTGGTTCCGATAGGAAAAAAAATTGAATGCACCGGTCTTACATAAAAGTATACGAATATTGTCTATGGCAACGGGGCTGTACCATGTTTTTTTAGTGCACTCAAATAAGGCATGGTAAACAGAAATTTAAATATGTAACGCATATGTATATATGAAGCTGAATTTAAGCATTTAACTCTTTGTTTTGACGTTCTTAACACTTACACAAAAGTTGCATATAATATCGTGTCAAGGACTTGATATTCGAAGCAAAGGGTCACGACCAAAGTCAATTTTGTGAGACCATTGCTTTGCCACGCAATAACTAATAGGTACTTACTAGCTTTTACGTGGAAAGTGGTTGAAGCTATTTTGTCTCTTGTTGGTTTGAGAACGTGAAAATAATTTTATTTTGTATAACTTTCAGTCGTTGAAGTTCCAGTAAAGTTGAGCAAAATGGAATGTTCGGATTGCGTGCTCGAGCACATTCTTTTAAAACTATAGAGCTTAAATAGGTATCCTATAACAATACTACATTTGTCAGGTATGATATATTTTTGAATATAATATAGATTGAATATATTTTACAATCAGAAAGTGTATGAATATTTTCTAACTGTATAATCAATTAAAAATATGAACTACAGATTAGGTAACAATTACTTACAAAATTGACAAAAGGACTTTTTTTTAACAAAAGGATGGAATTTTATAATGATTCTCTACCATAGCTCAATTGGGAAAGCATATATCGCAGCTATAGAATCCGATGGTTACGGGTTCGAATCCCCCTCTTAAGGTGCGTTCCTGACACGCGGATAGCCACCCGAGTGCGGACTTTGCCCTCATGCGGGCTGCCGGCATTCTATAATTTCATACAATATGTTCTATCACGCGCGTGGAACGCGGACACCCACAACACTGCAGCGGCAACCGAAATCTTTGTCCTGCGTGTGGCCAGGAGCGTGCCATCACCGCCAGGAGCATGCGGACTGGATCCGCACGCGGGCGAAAATACGCATGACAGGAGCCCTTAGTTTCAATTTTTCCTTTAATTGTAATTTTGTTAGCTTATTCGTTTCACAGGCGTTAATCCCAAATTACATTGTTAGATAACAATTGGCCCAGAAATACCTGCTTGCTGTTTGCAATATGTCAGGAAACTGATGTCAGTAACAATGTGGACCACTTTTTTTTTTTTTTTTTTTATTTTATTTATTCAGGTAATTTTATGATTGTATTCATGTCCTCGCACAGGCTGAATATATTTGTTCCTACCCTAAATCTTGGGGCCCCAATTTAAAACCCATCTACTTTCGAATTTATGAAAATCAAAATTAATATTTTACTTAAATTTTCTATAAATTAAAAAAAATATCTGGCATTGTATTAATGTTTTAACGCCTGCTTAGCGAATAAGCTTAGAAAATTTCAACAAATCGATAAAAAATTATCTCGCTCGTAGTTTTTTTTTCTTACGTTGTAATTATGTAAACATATTTTGTTTCATTGTTTTTTTTATCTTATGAAAATTCCTCTGTGTAGACCGATTAAATTACCTAGCTGTGACATCCCTATCTGTGGCGTGTCCTCTACTTGGACTTGTGACCTAAATCTTTTGGCACTCGAGCATTTTACTTCATTTTGGGTATAAAAACAATATGAAGTATCTTGATTAAACAGTTCCAATTACAGTACACAGGTACCTACTCGTTGACGTCAAAATTGTAATTTTTTTTTAATATAAATTGTGTTTTGAAGCGCTCGTAGCGAAGTTTGCTTGGCCATTCTGAATCGATCAGCAAAGTTAAGCAACGTCCGCCGCGGTCAGGAGTTGGATGGGTGACCGCTGGTGACATTACTACTGAGCGCTTCCGTGCTTCGGAGGGCACGTTAAGCCGTCGGTCCCGGTTGTTGTCTTAGGATGGCAGTCGTTACAGCATGGTGGTAGGGCACTTTGCGAATGCCCGCCTGGCTAGCTATCACCCTCAAGTTGGAAATCTGTCGCCAAGCACCTAACGGTGTGTTCCGGCAGCTGTCCTTGAGAGCCAGTAATTCTAGGTTAGCCTGTACAACATCTTCGACCACATCATCACTTACCATCAGGTGAGATAGTGGTTAAAGGCTAACCTATAAGGCATAAAAAAAAAAAAAAAAAAATGTGACAATCAAGCAGACGGTCCACCTGATGGTAAGTGGTCACCGCCGCCTATGAACACCCGTAATATCCGCAGCACTAACTGGTGCGTTGCCTACCATTAAGAGAAATGACTCTATTCATACTTCATACTCTATTTACACGTACTATTGCTACACGTAACATTGCTCTTACATGACACACTAATATACGCTTGAAATGAGAACGTTGATAACGTTCCAAATCTTAGTTTTGATATATTGATAGGTACAACATAAGTTCTACTCTAGAGAAGAGCTTCCTGAAGATGGCTCGCAACTCTAGAACGTATTAATAGGTTTGTTTAAATCTCATTACTTCGGTATGATATGTAATCGATCCTGACAGTATATCGCTACATGGCCATATATTCCTTTCACAAACACAGAAATTCTGCTTTCTTATTTTACGTAAGTAACGATGACATGAGATAAAAAAAACAATGCGTTGCATCTACGTTCTCTAAAGGGGCACCTGTTCCTTTAGAGAACGTAGATGCAACGCATTGTTTTTTTTACCACCAGATATTTTTACCACCAGATATTTTTTTATTCCAAGTAATTGGACGTGAGCCTATTTCCGCCCACTGAGTACAGTGATGTTATTATACATTATACAAATATTGTTTTTGTTTTAGTCGTCGATCTTGCAACTGCTGTTGAAGGAGCTACCGACTATGGGCGGCACGTTCTCAGTGTACGGACGAGTGTCGTACGCTTGCCAAGAGGCGTGGCTATTTCCCAGCACAGTTAGAGAGAACATATTGTTTGGCTTGCCCTATAACCCTGAAAAATACAAGCAGGTTAGTACTTACCACAGCTTAAAAGTGTGAAATAACTTGACGAAGTCGGTACCATACGCACAATATTGTGATAATAGGTACTTTTAAACTATCATGGTACCGACTTCAACAAGTTATTTCACACTTTTGAGTGTTAAAGTCGGTTCCATTTTTTGTAAAAAAAAAAATTTTGATTTCGGTTACAGCATTATACGGGCTGATGAACAGTAACTCAAACAGTTCAAGTTATCAAAAAACTAATTTTTTGATAACTTGAACAAGCAAAACCTTTGAAATTTTAATATCTATTAGGTTATACCATAAAGACTGCAATATTATATATAAGAATCACATTTCAGGTTTGCCGCGTGTGCTCTCTTGAAAGTGACTTCAAGCAGTTTCCATATGGAGACCAGACGCTTGCGGGAGAGCGTGGAGTGTCTCTTTCGGGGGGTCAACGCGCCAGGATTAATCTAGCCCGCTCTGTCTACAGAGAGGTATCTGAAAATTAACATTCAATTAAATTTGGTTGGATATTTTAAGTTTGTAACAGCTTCTGCGTGATGCTAGTTGCAAATTCCTACTGAAAATAAGCAATAGGTATATTTTGGTACGTTTTTGCTAAATCGGGATTCGGGACTAATTTCTTGACTACGCTTAATGCAACAGAAGATTTACAATTCACGATATGGGTTTTTTTCGGAAAAAAACACTGTTTAATTATTTTTTAATACGTGATGTGTTTCAAATTCTTTAAATTCAAATTCAAATTCTTTATTTGCTTAAACATGGGTAAAATTAAATTACAGATGTTATTGTTAACAATGTTTCGTTCGCCATGTTCCAACCTGTTTGAGGTATGCAACATTATTTTATAAAAATACATGCACTTACATATATAACTACGCAACAAATACAAATTATCAGCCATGAATAGACTATTTGCTTAATTTTGATTAATATTTAAGATGTTTTCATTCCAAAATAAGTACAATTTATGTGATTAAATTATATAAACAATGACATATTAAGATATACACAAAACATTTATACTAGAAACACATTTCTATGCACATCGTCAGTATTACAGTCATGGTAATTATATTAAAATAAATCATAATTATAAATATAAATTCAAATTTTGTCATCAAAAAATTCATTAATGTTATAATAAGCTTTAGTTGTCAAAAATAATTTAAACTTGGTTTTAAAGACACTGAAACTATTTATTTCTTGAATATTTCGTGGAACTTTGTTGTATATTTTAGGTGCCATATACAACAAACTTTTTCCAAACATAGCAGTGTTATGATGGGCTGATCTGATTATGTGCTTATGTCTCTGGCTGTTCAAAGTTTCATAGTTTTTAATATTTTTCCTAGTTAGTAGTGCCATTTCCAATATGTATAGCGAGGGAAGGGTTAGAAGCTTAAGGCTTTGAAAGTATGGTTTACAAGAAACTGTCTCTTTTAAATTGCATATTGCACGGATACACTTTTTTCGTGCTTTAAAGGCCGATTCTTTTTCGGTGGAGTTACCCCAGAACAATATACCATATTTAAGAGTGGACCCTACATATGCATGATATGCGCTAAGAAGTGCACTTTCATTTGCCACTTTTCTTAACATGTGCAGTGCATAGGAGAATTGATTTAATTTAGTGCACACATGTTTTATTTGAGGTTTCCATGAAAGTTTTGCGTCAATGTGTATACCTAAAAATTTTGTGCATTCAATTTCATTTATTTTTTTATTTAGATAATTAATATTCAGAATGTCAAAGTTAGAGTTTTTATTTTTAAATGTCAGAATGTTAGTTTTGTCCAGGTTTATTTTTAGATTGTTAGAATGTAACCAGTCAATAATAGATGTCAAAGATTTATTTATATCATTTTCATGTCCACCGTTCTTGTTATCTGTAAAAATCGCTGTACTATCATCAGCAAACAGTACCATGGGCCGGCTTAGTACTTTAGGGAGATCATTAATATATATCAAAAAAAGAAGAGGCCCTAATATGCTGCCTTGTGGGACGCCGAGCTTAACTGTCCTACAATTTGACCAGTGCTTATCTTCAATTTTAGTGGCCACATTTATCCTGGTTATCACTGTACATTGTTTACGTTTTGATAAGTAGGATTGTATTAAATCTAGAGCAATTCCTCTTACACCATAGGACTCAAGTTTTTTGAATAGTATGTTATGGTCCACGTGGTCAAATGCTTTTGTCATGTCCATGAACAAAGCAGTGACACGTTTTTTATTGTCTAAACCAGTATGTATATTTTCAAGGAAACTTGAAATTGCCAAATCGATTGATTTGTTTTTCCGAAACCCCGCTTGCTCTGCTGCAAACAGATTATTTTTTTCAAAGAAGCTGTTGATACTGTTGTGGATAACTTTTTCAAAGATTTTGGAAAAAATAGGTATTAAAGCGATAGGTCTATAACAACGCATATCATTTCTGTCCTGCTTTTTAAATAGTGGAATTACAATGGAGGTTTTTAATTTATCAGGAAATGTACCTCTCTCAATATTAATATTAATAATGTAACTAAGTACAGGAGATATAAATGAAGAGCAACGTTTAATAATTTTGGTGCATATGTCATCATACCCAGTGCTGTTTGTGTTTTTTAAATTTTTAATAATTTTCATAATTTCGAAAGTATTTGTTGGACAGATAAAACACGACTTTAATTGGTTGTTTTGTAATCCATGTAGACCGCTGGCATTTTTTATTACTGTTTCTTCAACTTCATCTATGAAAAAATTGTTGAAACACTGTGCAATTTCTACCGGATCTGTAATTATTGTACCATTAATATTTATTTGCATAATCTCTTCGTTAATGTTGTATTGTTTGTATTTATTTATTATATCCCAAACAGCTTTAGATTTGTTTGTGGCATGTGATATGTGATAATTATTTTGCGTCTTTTGTGTTTGTTTTATAACAGCTTTTAATCTATTTGAGTATTGTTTAAAGGTTCTTTTGTTAAGTTCATTTGTATCATGCCGGTATTTCCACAATAGGTTTCGTTTACGTTTGGCACAAAGTTTAATTCCTTTACTAAGCCATTTTGGTCGTTTTATTAGGGATATTTTGACTTTTAATACTGGAAAGCAGAGGTCATAAAAAAGTTTGAATATGTCAAAGAAATCATTAAATAAATTTTCTGGGTCATCTGAATTATATATGTCATGGAAACTGAGATTTTGTAAAGAGTCAATGAATTTGGTTAAATTTTCTTCGCTATAGTCTCGCTTATACCTAAAGAAGTGACTTGTAGAGTAGCTCTTTTTGACAGGGCAATTCATTATTTGTGCTGTGTGATCTGATAAGGCAAGCTCTATGACTGATGTCTTACATCCTTTTATGTTGTGTGCAAAGTTGTCTAAGCAAGTATTACTTATAAGTCTTGTTGGTTGATTTATATCTAACTTCATGTTGTAACCTGCAAATATATGCTCTAATTGCCGTGATGCAGGATTATTTTCCAGACGATTAATATTAAAGTCGCCACAAATTATAACTTTTTTATTACGGTAGCATATTTTATTCAAAATTTGTTCAAGCTTTGTAAAAAATTGATTAATTTTTTCTACTTTTTTGTTCGGCGATCTATAATGGCAAACAATTATAATTTTGTGTTCAATCAATTCAACAGCACTGCATTCAAAAATGATTTTCTCACAGATTAAATTAATGTCAGGTAGTGTTTTATATTTATGTTTCCTGGAAATCAGTATGCAGGAACCGCCATTTCTATTTGGCCTACAGAAACTGGCGGCTAAATGGTAGCCCGGTAAGTATAATAATTGTAAATCGTTTTTTATCATGTTATGTTCGCTAACACATATAACATCGATGAAGTTGTTGTTATTTCTGAAATGTTCAATATAAAGCGCTACTTCGTCTAATTTGGTGATTAAACCATTTATATTCTGATGCATGATATTAATATAATTATAAACGAAAAAACTTATTACTTGTCCTTAGTGTGTGGTTCGAATCTGTTGGAGCTGTATCTAACAAACTATTTTCTGTTTGTGTGTCTCGATCAGTCATACGTTTTTCTTTTCTTGCTTTTATAGCCTCTAACATTTGTTTATTATAATTATTATTACGCTTGTAACAGTAGTCTAATCGTAATATTTCTCTTAATATATTTCTACCTAAGTTGATACAAAATTGTTTTCCGCTTGGTATAAGTCTACTATAGTTTATGTCAACGAAACATACGTGGTTATGCTTACCACATATGGATTTCAAGCCGCCATTGAGTTTTCCTACGTGACATGATCGGTTGTACGGTATTTCACAGATAATGATATTTGTGTTTCTGTAATGTGTAAAAAAACTGTTCAGGCTTGCTTGAAACTCATATGGGTTGGTTTCATTCGTACCCCCTAACAATATAATGAAGTCATTTTTGCTAAGGTTTTGTAGATTTTCTCCATGGCTGCTTATGATATTGTGAAGTTTCGCTCCGGGTTTTAAGTAGCTTGAAACTGAATACTTGGGTCCTAATAATGTTTCTAAGGTTGACCGTAGTGAACGTCCTTGTTGGTCTGCAAAGATGACTATACGGTTTTCATTCATGATTAAGTCACCAATGACGTTATCTTTTGAGGGCGCTGTAGGCTCAGCCGGTTCATCTTGTATGTAACAATGGTCGTTGCAGATTGGGCTTATGTTATCTATGATGAGATTAAATTGATTTGTATTTTGTGTCGTAGTTGGGTTATTGTCTTGATTTTGTGAAACCAGGCATTGTTTTGATGCCTCGCTTACGGGTAAAATAGAACATGGTGTATTTATCATTTCCGTAATTTGTTTGTTTGACTTATTATTTAGTTTTCCAAACGGTGATGAGGTATGGCATGTGGTATCAATACTATCTATACTCCCATTTTTATCTATTAATTTATATGCCTTTCGCAACTCCTTATGTAGTCTTTCATTATTATTATTATGTTTCATGCTGCATGTGTATTTGCACCATTGCCATAGAGTTGCAGAACATAAAAATTCAGAGACAAGGAATTAAAATTATCACGTTGTTTGCATTCATAGACAACGTTATTTTAAGCATGTTTATTAATATTTTAATGTGTGCCTAATTGATATCTCTTTTAATGATAATTGATAATTGGTTTGTATGGTGTTCGCGGCTGTTACACATGCACATAATACAACTTTAACACATTAAATAACGTTTTTTAAGAATATTGAAACTTATTTATTCACAAACCGTAAAATAATTATAGAAAATTTGTTTTCATTTGTTACAATAATTATTTTTATATATACGAGTAGTTCAAACAAATATTGGTCACCGTTTTCATAAGAACCTGTACGAACAGGTTACGGTTAGATATGACATACGCCAGCATCACGGTAGTATAGGTAAGTATTATCTGGAACTGCAGAGTGCAAAGTAACCATAATATTCGTTAATCTTCCGTGAACAATTTTAAGATTAGTTAGTAAAAACATTTTATCTATACCTATATTAAACAATATTACTATTATGATTCATCGAGTAATGCAATATCATAAATATATATTATATTATAAGTGTAATTTTGCCACTCAAAATTAAACATATTTTTCTTTATAATTTATTAGACACCCTAGTACCGAGTTAAAATCAACTGAATCTAAAAATTATAAATGCTACAGATGCAGTTTATTTTTTAATACCTACGAAATAAAATTTGGTTACCATTTTAAGGTTATTAACGTTTTTTTTTTTTTTTCACAGGCTGATATATATTTGCTTGACGATCCCTTATCTGCTGTAGACGCTAACGTTGGCAGACAACTTTTTGAAGGATGCATCAACGGATACCTTCGAAATAAGACAAGAATCTTGGTAACACATCAGATCCACTTCTTAAAGGCTGCTGATTATATCATCGTTTTGAATGAGGTAATTATGGGGTAAATTAGAACTTAATTCCTTACTAAAAGTTGATTTCAATAAACATTTCGTCAAATGATCATTTGTTGATTTGACCTTGAACAGATGAATGAGTCAGGTTCACAATTTGTTTCTACTAAAGATATATATAGATATAGATTTTATATTGGCTATATAAAAAAGGTACCAAGGTAAATATATATATATATTTACATTGTTTAACAGTGTTAAATGTCGTGAAGTAGTAAAAATTTCATATAATATTTAAACAAATTTGTTGTTCAAAAGAAAAGTAAAATTCTTTACAAAATACAAATTTACGAGAGGTATAATTTAAATCATGCGCGGGATTCAAACACGCTTCCACTCACCCCTTTAGCCAGGGTAAGTTCTGACTGACTGAGCTAACATGACAATGAGTCAGAATTCAAATATTTCCTATCGTTCATTAATCATCGTATTAGAATGGAGCGACATCTATAATTCAACTTACGTTGTAATACAAACAAGACTAATTGACTAAACAAGACAAAACAAAAGTGACCGACGACAGCACGAGTGAAAATGTTTATACTTTTAAGTCCATTATTGTTCTCATGTAAGTGACATTGTCTTTATGAGAATAAATTCTTTGAACAGAATTGACTATTGCAATTAGCTTTGTTGATGATGACGCAACTCTATAATGTTAATATTTTTATTATTTTGTAAAATTCTTTGTTTTTGATAACAGGGACGGATTGAAAATGTTGGATCATTTGACGAACTGGCTGCTTCTGGTAAAGAATTTTCATTGATGCTGACCGCCTTGCAAGAAAAGGACAAAGATGGCGACAGCTTGAGTGCAAAGGTAAAACTTTCTTGTTAATAACGAAACCTATGAATTCCTATTGATGCGTGTTATATATACATATTCTTTTTGTGCTAATATCTGAAGCCAAAACTGTCTCTGTACGTAGTAATTAAATAAAATATCGATGTTCTTGTGAAGTAACAGACAAACAAAGTCACTTTCCCATATAGGTATTATCTTATTTACTATTTACATTAAAGATATCTTATCACATTTCATGAAAGTCAATTCGGAGACTGACAAGAGCTTAGCTTTACTTGAACAATTTTGATATTACCTATATGTTGTTTGTAGCAGATTGAACATTTTATTTTATCTTGATCACATAATGGAAAACCTTGCTTTGTCCAAAAGACGTTCTTTTAAACTAATCTAATCATTTTTATAGTTTAGTAACGTATGTTGATAAAAAAATTAACTGCAAAGTAGGTAGAATTTTAAAACGGAATCTTGGTTGCTTAACATTTTTCGATTCGTTACTTTATATTTTTACATTTTTTACCTGCTTTCTATGATAGTCGTTTGCCTAACTGTTTGATTGAATGGCTAAATATCATTCAGAAACATTCAGGCCGCTAGTGGAACAGCTTCGTTCAGTAAAAATGCTAGGCTGTTTATTGAACAGCGGATTAAGCTAGTCGGCTACAACATTAACACGCAAGGGCCACAAATAAACTACAAACTGTTGAACAAATCTGTGATACTTGATATTTCTTCAAAGCAAGACAGATCTTAAATTGTGGTATTAAATATTATTAAATTATTATTATTAATTATGTATTTAATAGACTTTACAGTACAAAGACTTGTAAGAATGCAATTATAATGAAAACGTTCAGAGGAAAAGTCTGACGAACGGCAATCCAGTAGTAATGACCCCGCTATGTGATGAGATGAGATGATGGAGAACCATATATATGTTTAAGTACCTGCATTATTTGTTTTCTTATTTCAATTTCAACTTAGATTCGTTTGTAGACAAAAAATATCACATTCAAGGTACCGGAATCGTAGAGTCATGTGTTGTCTTGACTTATATACCGCGAGCTGTAACACGGGACCACGCAGCTCAAAAGGCTGTCTTCGTAACGCTTTCCATACAAATGTAGCTTCGCCATATTTTGAATATCAAGGGTTCAAAGTCAGTTCGAATTCAATTCAAATTCCATGTATATACTCGAGTCTAAATGAGCTTCCGGTTAGTCAGTTTTCTATAAATATATGTATTTCCAGAACTATTCCAATATATTGTTTAGTAAGGGATTTTTATATCGATATTTAGGGGTAAAATAAATAATAAATCGAAAAACTGACAAACCAGAGGCATATATATTATGAGGATATACTTGCAAATTTTCACGGTCTTCGAATACTTGGTATTTAAAATACGACGAAACTACTTTTGAACGGAAAAGCACTACATGCACTTAGCCTATTCAATGTAAAAAACTCACAACTCTTGTGACTTGGAGATGACTCTCACATGCGCTTGCAGCTCAGCTAACTTCACATAAGTACTTCAAAATAAACAAAGTCTTTATGGCATAGAAAAGGTTGACAAAATTCTTGTGGCTTCTAATTAACTTTCTTTTTAATTAACATGTTATAACATCGACAAATTACGGGCCATGGAAAAAGCTGAAAAAACTCATGTACCTAGCCGCTATTTTTTTGTTTAAATAATAGTTTCTTGAAATACTGACACCGAATTGGTGACCATAAAGGATTTTGAGTAAGCCAAGGCTTATATGTGATTATCATGACCATGACTCAGCATTTTTGTGCATAGTACCTTAATATTTTATATATTACAAAGGTATAGGTATTTTATGAGTGTACAATTACGATATTGAATATACAGATAAGTCTGTTTGTTTCAATGACGGCTGATTAAATGACAATGTATGGCGTCGTTATTATGTACCCAATAAAATAGTAATAAACAATCCAACGGAACGGTGCAAAACAGTTAGCTTTCTATTGGCAAATAAAGAATAGAGCTTTAGAGTGCCGGCAGAGAGATAAAGAAAGCGTTTGAATAATCAACTAGCCATTCCAGGCTATTTATTTATTCAAATGCTTTCTTTGTGGTATATAACTATTATTGGTAATAGTTTATAGTACATTTTCAATGAGAGCAATGTACCAACTAAAATAATATTAAAATTAGAATATAAATAATAATAAATTTACATATTTTTTTGGACATTTTGCGAACTCCTGCCTGACTAGCTGCCTTCATTGTTGCCAAGCTAATAATTTCACATTAATTGAACCAATATTATTTACCAAATTAGGCTTCAGAAGTTAATAGAAAAATGAGAAATCGCAGCATATCCTAAAACAACACAAAATGTACATATGTACTTGTAGGTAGATAATGAACTTATTCTACTAAAGAAGATAAATTCACCAGAAACAACTCTCAAAATTTTAACTTTTGTTTTTAGAGCACAGAAGACAGTAAAATCAGACCACCATTACAGCGGCTTCAATCAAGTGTGAACGAAGGTGAAGAATTACCTCAGTTTGAGGCTCAGAAGATCGCGGATGAAGAAAGACAGTCGGGAAACCTTCGGTGGGAGGTTATAGCCGCGTACTTCCGTTCCGGAGGAAGTATTTTCTTCATTCTGTTTACTGTGGGTTTAATTCTGCTGGCTACTTCCTGTGCAGCTGGCGTAGATTACTGGGTCAGCTATTGGTAAGTGAATACAGTGTAGTATTTTATAGCCACATCGCATTTTTTTTTATACTTTAAATTGTTTTATATTATTTCCCGACGGTAATTCCCTGTTGCCGTCGGCGGAACGTACCTATGTATTTGCTACTGACGTTATGTATGTACCTACCTGTAGCGTGTGTGAAATGTACCTAACGATATACAATAAGATTATAATACAATATTATGTATGAAAAAATACTTTTCACATAGATGCAATTGTCCAATTTTCAAATTTCTAAAACCAATTTGTTAAGTCAATGACAAGTGCTAAATAGCTTTACTTGAACAGATTTTTAGCAAAATTTATTTAGTTTGCAGCAGTAAAAAAGTATGTTTATCTTGATTACATTATTTAAGGTCAAGAAAAGTCCGAAACACGTTTCCGTAAAATTTTCTCGATAGGTTAAAATTGCAAAGTTGACTCTATGTTACGCTTTAAACGTAAATATCTTAATTATAAACGTATGAAAGTGTCTGAAAATATATTAATAAAATAGCTAAACTTTATCAAGACGGACCAAAAATAATTTTATTTTTGATTAACATTACCAGTTTGTGTTATTACGACTTACTTTAGGATTTTACCTAAACTGATCGCGATTTCACCATCGCTGCCTCTCTTTCACTTATACGCAATTCGACAGAGATAAAATTAAAGCATTTGACAGCCTCTCAAGGTTGTAATTTTAGCGAAAGTTAGGTATCAACATCGGTATCGTTATGGTGGAGGAAGAGTTCCAAAAAATAATTTAAAAACAGATGTACTTCCGTTTTTTCCATGTATTCAATATTCATCACGCAGTTATGATATAACCTTCAGCACGTACAAAACATCCATATCTACCATATATTTTTTTCTGACACCAAATAATGATCCTCTAATGTGGAGTTCACCTTCAAAGTGGCCAAAATCAGAAAGTTACCCCCTTAAAACTAGGCTAAACGAAATAAAGTGACACGCTCACGTTTCGTCAGCATAATGTTCAGATGCATTCTTTATAATTGACTGAGCGAGCAACGTTTTTTTGTAAGATAATTTAAGTTTAAAAGAATACATCTCTTATCATTTAAAGACATTTTCTGATAAGTTTATAGTTTCAACTATGATTTTTAATGATAAATCAAACTTATTGAAGTGCCATTTTACATGTGTCACTTACCAATGCAAGCATGTCGATTCACGTAAACAAATTTGTGAAATCGTTAAATTATTTTTGTTTGGTGACTCACGATGCTACTGCCACTGCTCGCCGCTGAAGTGCATCTTGTCTGGCGTATCTTCAATAGATAATAGATAATTAAATATAAGGCCCACAATCAAAACGTTAAAGCATGGGGGTAAAATATTTGCGAATAACCGCCTGGTTGGCTATTACCTTCAAGCGGAAATCTATCACAAAGCACGTTGTGATTCGGCAGCTGTATTTGAGAGACAGTTTCCATTCCGACTTAAGCCTATTTACTACCTTCAACCATATCTTCACCTACCATCAGATGAGTTTGTGATCAAAGGCTAGTATGTCTAATAACTATGAAGGTGACGGGCGCAGTGCGATTACTGACTTGTGACGAAATGCATCTGTTATAGGCAGAGGTTGGTCCGCTTAATATCAGGTGGGCCTCGAGCTATTTCCGACACAAAAACACAGAAAAAAATTTGTATTTGTATGTACAAATTTTAACTTTTCAATCTGACGATAACTTATCTTTTCGAATTTTGACATAATTACTTGTTTTACATAAATCTATTTTAAGTAAAATTTATTTTTCATTTCTCATACTCGGAAAGTAGTGTTTATTTGATCTAAGTAGCGGGTAGAAGACGCTGCTTCCCACCTAAGGGTTGGAAAAACTCATAGTAAATGCTTCCTTCTCTTGGGCCGGAATGACTTGTAACCATGGCAACCATTGTTGTAAGCAAATTAGATGTCTATGTTTTTTCGTTCTAAAATACTCTGTAGTAATTATAAAAATAATAATGTCTACATTTGTGTTTCTGTAAAGGCCGAAAGAACAAGTTTATAATGTGACTCTCTCAAGTGAGTGTATCTTATATGAAAACTAGCTTTCCAGGCACGGCTCCGCCCGCGGGTATTTCGGTTATCACGCAAAAACATTAACCTCGTTTTACACAGTTGGATAAAAACTATCCTATATTTTTTCCCGGGTCTCAAACTATTTCCATACCAAATTTCATTCAAATCGGTCCTGTAGTTTTGGCATGAAAGCGTAACAGACAGACAGAGTTACTTTCGCATTTATAATATTAGTACTGATTTTAGCCATTAATTATGTTTATGAGCGTAAATTAAAAAAAAAACTTAAAAAAAATACCTTTTAAGTGGGATGGCTGGCCCGGGGGAGACGCGTTGTGTTCCATGTTTAAAATTTAATAAGACTAGATCAGTACAAATATTATAAATGTGAAAGTAACTCTGTCTGTCTGTCTGTCTGTTACGCTTTCACGCCAAAACTACTGGACCGATTTGCATGAAATTTGGTATGGAAATAGTTTGAGACCCGGGAAAAAACATAGGATAGTCTTTATCCAACTGCGCAAAAAAGGTTAATGTTTTTGCGCGATAACCGACATACGCGCGGGCGGAGCCGCACCCGGAAAGCTAGTATAGTATAAACCGGCAGGATAGTTAAAGTTGTAAGATAATTATAAAAATCAAACAAAATATTTACTTAAATTTCACAAATTGTTCTTCTCCCTTGTTGTATATTGTTATATATTAAAACCACTGTTCACTGAATAACAATAATTAACTTCTTTATTTCTTACTTTTCATTTTCTATCAAGACTAGAGCAACTTATAATAATTTTTAACTTCCTTCTTATATTATTAGCCACAGACATTTTTTTTTTTTTACAGTAGTTTTCCACAGATAAGTAGAAATGTAGAATAACTAAACTTAAGTTTTGGATGTGGACATTGGTCTTCAACATCCCTCAATTCATTTTATATATGTGTTTTACTCATGTTATCGTTTTCAGTAGATATTTTAGAAATATAACAATTTTTTTTTCATAATTTAATAGAAAAATATAGTGTTTTATAACTGCACTAATATTGAATAGTTTCTACTCATGTTCTTAGTATCAATAAATATTATAGAAAAACTATTTTTATATTCCTCATATTCTTAGTGAAAAGTAGAGTGTTTAACAAGAGTGAAAGTCATAAATTTCTATTCGGACGATAGCCGTCCGTAAATATTGCAACCATAATTTAACTTTAAATTTCACAAATATTTCTAACATGAGTTCTAACATTAATTTTAAATACGTGCGATTCATTTTATTATTTTAATGAATAATTTAAAAAACTACTATATTTTACTTATATTCGAAATGTAAAGTAGAGTGCTTAACACGGGTGAAAGTCATCAATTCCTTCTCGGACTATAGCCACCCTCGCTACGTTCGGGCGTCTAAATACCTCGCATGGGAATTGATTCCTTTCGACCCTTGTATAACAATCTACTATTTATCACCAAACATAAACTGAGTGAGTCATAAGGTTGTTGAAATGATAAGTTGTTAAAATAAGCTTGAAATTAATTGGTGAGAAAAACAGGTCATATGAATATAAATGAGCGGCAAACATACATGTAAACACTGTTTCTGTATAATTTTAAAGCTCATAGTTATTTGTTATAGGTATACTTACATAAGCTAAAATTTATAAAATGCAGAACTAGCACGAAGTCTCAGTATTTGTCTGCAGTGTTTTTATAGTGCAACATAATGTAGGATCACAAAAGCTAACTTGTAAGTACCACATAGAAATTTTCCGACTTAGGTAATTTTACACCTGAGTGATTGTATGAGCTACCTGATAAGAAACAACTGTTACACAATTTCTTGATTAACATTACAACAAAATAACGATAATTTATATTAATACGATTAGTTTATCATCAAAGACAACGTCTACGTTACGTTCTCAAAGTAAATATAATTGGTTGCACAAATAATATGTCTCTAATCGGCCGCGGTAAGGTTAGGGTATTATTATGAGTACCTAAACATTTTAATGGCATATGAATGTAAGCGTCTGTAATTAATTTATTGAATTCAAGACAAAATCGATAGTTTTTGTCATATCTACAATCTTTTAGTCACTTTTAGTCAACAAGCTCTAATATGTTTGTAGACTTATAAAGTGAAAATGCATCCAACTTTCTTGGCACCCTGCCATAAATATATTTGCTTTAATGGGTGATTCTCTGATTTTGGCACATTTAAACTCCTGTTCAGAGGATCATTATATTGATTCAGAAAAAAATATTTACGGACATTTACAACATATCCGTTTTGAGGGTTTTTAGGTCAAGTACAGCTGTTTTAAAATTTTATTCTGTGGAACTCCTTCGATATTGAAGTGTGTCATCTAACATTCGCTAAAATGTAACTATAATATCAATTTAATAAAATATAAAACAAAATTTAACAAAACATAACAAATTGCTGCGCTTATTTTTCGTAGTGCAGAAAAAGTTTGCCAACCTCTCTTCATTGAAAATAGAGTACAAAAAAAAACCCACCTCTGTTTTCTAATTATTTGACTAAAAACCTTTTTGAGATTTTAGACGATGGTATTTTTTTATGTTCGCAGCTAAAAAAACAAAAGAACGCTAGCAGGGCAGGTATGGATTTTCATACAACATTCCTTCAATGCTACGGAGGAAAGGAATGAAATTCCATATAACTTTTCCCGCCCAACATTTATAAGGGAGAAATTAAACTTTATAACACGTTTTTGAACGAGGAATGAGACACTTTCTGTGTGGGTGTGGTATAAAGTACTATATTTTCTCTAATTTTCATGCATTTCGGACCAACAAAAGGCCAGAGCCTGTGGCGGCTCTGGCCTTTTGTTGGTTTGAGCGCAAAATTCATTTAATTCATGTTTTTGTTTATTTTATTGTAAAGGTCTTATTGACCTTTTTATTGGCCTAGTCAATATTTTGTTTGTTTGATATTCTAGTTGATAACTTCATTAATCGCTTGTGTTTTTGTTGAAGGGCAAATCAAATGGCACTGTATGAAGAAGGATTGCAAGGCGCCGAAATGGGTAAGTGCAGGATTAGATGTATCCAATTAATAATTAATGCAGACGAGATAAAGTGTTCGATTGCCTAGAGTGAAATATGAAATATAAATTCTACTGTGTGATTCCAAATAAATGAAATCAATAAAATAACACGTCTATTTTATATAAACCTTATTAGGATATATATATATATATATATATATATATATATATATATATATATATATATATATATATCCTAATCAATAATAGTGTTTGCGATGTGGAAATGACGTAAGGACCACGTTCAGATGGTCAACATACTAATAATATATTAAAATAATTACTTAATTTATAAACAATATTTATGCTTGTGACATATTAGTAAGCAGTAAATGATGATGAATTTATTGTTTGGGTATATGGAATCGAAATAATATATTAATTGATTTTACTGTTTCAATGAATTTATGATAATGCATCTTACTATTTTTTTGTTGTGTATATGATGATTTATATAATAATATGTTTAATTGTTGACAAAGGAAAATCTGAACTAAATACGACCGATTACCTTCAATTGATTACATATTTTATTAGATTATCGTATTTAGTTTAACTGTAATGATTAATAATGTGCATGCATAATCGTTGCAGGATACTCAATAGGTTCATACGTGTATAAGTTTATTAATGTAAACTTGACTCATTTATTATCGACAGTTATATATCGTGGATAAATATTTGTATTCTATCCTAATCTATTCTTCTATACATTATAATCATTTACTGCGCAGTTGCATTGAATGAAAAATATTTTATACCTATTTAGATAACAATTACTATCGAACTTCACTTGATTCATTTTGAGACGTATGGGTAAACTAAACAGTCCTTGATTGAACATATGTATAAGCATCTTCTGTACTTTAAACTAAACTTTAACATAACTTTATTTATTACTATACAGGGTTATTGGTAAAATGCTAACAACCTCTGAGGGTTGACTTCTGCTAGTCCTAACGAACATTTTGAGATGTTTTTTCTTTGTTTTAAAAATAATAAAAAATATATTTTTTTTTGTGTTTTTGTGTTTTTGACGGAATAAGTACGAGGACCACCTGATGTTAAAAGTATCTTGTGCCTGTAATGAATTGTTTCATGATTTTATTACTTTTCTCGATGTAAATATTCAAAACTCTATTCAAAGGGAGCACGGGGCAGTCCAATGTTGCCGCGGCAAGCGCTCTTGGCTAGGAGTAAGCCTTAAAACACAATTTTTTTTTTCCAATACAAAAAAAATCACCTCAAAATGTTTGTTAGGACTAGCAGATTCAACCATACGAGGTTTTTAGCATTTTACCAACAACCCTGTTCAAAATTCAAATTCAAATCAAATTCAAATCTAATCTTTGAAACAATAAACTATGACGAAATGGAAACAACGAATGGTTGGTGCCTGCTTTGATGATACTAAACATATTTTTTTTGTATTAACAGAGACCGGTCTCGACGTACTTGTTGGGCGGTTCACAACGGGCCAATATCTCATCATTCACGGCAGCATCGTGGCAGTGTGTGTCATTCTGGTCAACATTCGTGTGTTCCCTTTCGCACAGCTCTGCGTGTCTGCTTCCAATAACCTGCACAACTCCATGTTCTCGACCATGATTAAGGGCATCATGCGATTCTTCGACACGAGCTCTTCTGGTATGTAATGCAAGTTAATTTACCTCCTAATATGTTACTGTTTCCTAGAAAGCTACCTAATCTTATTATTAAACAATGTTAATTATCAACCATACGAAACAATGGTACATAGTTCATAAAAACTGTGAGATAAAATATTGTAGGCTATATGATATAGGCTATATAAATAAAGGCTATATATTACCATGATAATAACATATCAGGTAGGTACCTAGTTCAAGAGTTCAAAATAAAACTTGAGGTGCCCAGGTTGCCAGGATTATTTGCTGTTAATGCAATTATAAAAAATATTAAAAAAAAATGGTATAAAATTTAATTGCCTGCATTAGGATGATGACAAAGTTATGGTAAGCCACTGCATCTAACTTCACTATTATGTGTATATTGTGTATTAAGGGTGGTAAGTAAGGTATTACGATCGATGTTCTAGTAGAAGCCCTAACTCGAAGACTGAGGACTTTCTGCGTCGGGGTTCGTAATTCCCGTACCGCCGGTCAAACATACAATGTTTTCATCACGTTTGCGAGTAAATAAATATGAATTATAGCTTTAATACACAAGTCAGCAGAACTATTATAACGAAATACGTGAACTGTTTTTTAAGCGGATGGCGGGCTTTTTGCCCGGACCACAGATTATCCAGTTTCATTCAGAAACTTTACTGGCCAATACTTACGTAGATAGCAGTGAAGGAGTGTAAAAAAAGAATTTTAACGTTTTCATACCAAGAACTATTAAAATCGATTATTAAGAACATTACATATGTAGTTGAGTTTGAGTATTTAAGTAAACTGTAGCGAGATTGCAATGAAATTCCTGTTTAGATAACATTTTAAGATGATGTTTCAGTTGCGTGTAAACTCCTGGCCTAAACTTGTATGGCCTGTATGCTCTGCTATAAATTTATAAAAAAAATACTTACCGACCTTAGGTTTCACGACAAAAAGAAAGCTCGAAGGTTTTACATGGGGCATTACGACCAAGTTATGTTTTGAGTGTTTAGAAACTGTTTACGTGCAAGTGTAATAAAAAAAAAACTTCTGCAGCTTGTTGTCCCCACTGCAAAATTGAAATCGAGAACATCATACACATGACCCTGAAAATGATCAAAACAATACTCAAATACACCTGCAAAGCGGCGGAAAACAAAGCAAAAAACAAACGACCATTCCATTCCCCGGTTGACCCGGGCAAATATTACATCCGTTTGTTGACATTCGCTGGGTATAAAAACATATGTGCCAGTAATATGCCCATTCCCGGGTATAAAAACATGTGGTCTGTGTTATCAAATTAAACCCTTTGGCTTTTTGTTTTCTACTCTTTTGTGGCATTAGGTATAATATGTTGTAGATACTTAGCACCAGAAAATGTTTAATGCACGGAATCTTGAATTAATTATGTTTTATTTGCATTATTTGCAGTAGGTACATTATTTTATTAAACTTATTTAAATACAATTACATTTTTGAGGTTTTTTCGAGATGAAAAACCGAGCCTGTTCTTCAAAGACAATAAACCATTGCTTTTCTTCATATTACGAGTATTTACTTATTTCACAAATTATAGGTACCTATATTATACATATTTTATTACTTTATTTATTCAGTATTTGATATTTTGTTCGTTTTATCAGTTTGTTCCTCTCCTACCGAGATAATATGGCATTCCATAAATATCAATAGATAGTGTTAACGACTTAATAATACAAATTGTAGTTAACTAATTAAACTATGACAATACAAATGTTCAAGCTATCTTATCGCTAAGGAGATTCTTATCATACGTATGAATTATATAATACGTATCTTTGAACTGCCGCACCGCAGGACCATGGTTCAATCCCAACGCCGGGATTAAGTTTGTACTGGTATTAAGCTTCACCGTATGGTGGAAGGGCTTTCGCGAATGCTCACCAGGCTAGCTACCACCCTCAAGTAGAAAAGCTGTCACCAAGCACCTAACACTGCGTTCCGGCAGGTGGTCCTTGAGAGCCAGTAAAATTACAGTTATTGAGCAGCACATGAAACTTAGCAACTGTACGTCTTATGGCAACGGGCGCACAATTCGTCACTTGTGACGAAATGCGTCTGTTATAAGCAGAGGTTAGTCCACTTAATATCAGGTGGGCCTCGTGCTTGTTCAGTCACAATCTCATAAAAAATATAAACCAAGTTAGGTAATATTCCCGTAAACGTGAGTAGTCAAAGTCAAAGTCAAAATCATTTATTCAATTTAGGCGTCTACGACGCTCTTATGAAGGTCAATTACAAATTTTAATATTGAAATATACTACATTGTACTGCCACGTTCAGCAAACAAAAATTATAGAGCCACTGCGAGAAGAACGGGCAAGAAACTCGGGGCCATTCTTTTGAACGTTTTTTAACAATGTGTTAAGTACATACTATATAGTAAAATTATTACAATACTTAATTTACATTACGTAGGTGACAGGCGCTAACTTGGCAGAGGCGAACCAGTCCAAGCGTTTTTGTCGTTTAAGTAATCACAAACTGTGTAGTAAGATTTCTTTATCAAAATATTCTTCACATGCAACTTGAATTTTCTTTCTGTGAGCGTTGTAATATGTTTGGGCAATTTATTATAAAACCGCACACAATTGCCTAAGAAGGACCTTTTATTTATCTTTGCTAATCTAAAACCTGGCACCGCTATTTTATCTTTATTCCTAGTGTTATAATCGTGATTGTCACTGTTTGATTTAAATTTGCTCAGATTTTTACGAACATACATAATATTTTCAAATATATACAGACTTGGTAAAGTTAAAATATCAATTTCTTTAAAAAGATCTCTCAGGGATTCCCTAGGATCCATTTCATATATGGCTCGAATTGCACGCTTTTGTAAGATAAAGATTGTCTCTATCTCAGCAGCAGCTCCCCACAGCAATACACCATAAGACATAATACTGTGGAAGTACGCGAAATAAACGAGCCTAGCAGTAGCTACGTCTGTTAGCTGTCTTATCTTACGAACTGCATATGCAGCAGAATTAAGTCTTCCGGATAGATCATGTATATGTGGATTCCACTGTAAAGTTGAATCCATTTTAATTCCCAGGAAGACTGTCGCATTGTCAAAAGAGAGTTTTTCTTTCAACATAAGTAACATTTGGTAAAGAAAACTTTAAACATTTGGTCTTTTTTGAATTTAGAAAGGTTATTAGCCGCGAACCACTTAGAGATCATAGATAATACATTATAGTACACAGTAGGGTAGGGTAGGGTGCTGCTGCACATTAGGCACTTTAAACTAGGTAGGTATTTTATCTTTTTAATGCCCCTTACCTAATCGCAAAGAAGTTCTACTAACAATCAGCTACAAAAGCAATTCCAAAGAGGGATGGCATAATGAGGCGGCTAGCCACAAAACCGAAGCCAAAACAATCTACAATAACTTCTTTCACCTTTTGTATTGTGGGAAAAATAACAAAATGTACATACATATTAATTAAACAACTTTAAACGGCTTAAATCGCGTATATTTGTCATTATTTTTGTCCCGACGTTTCAAACACTTTGCAGTGATCGTGGTCACGGGGTGACTGGAAAAAAAATGACAAATATACGCGATTTAAACCGTTTAAAGTTGTTGTAACAATCGCGAAAACCTAAGACAACATTAAAAGTACATATAATTTGTAACTATTGTATTTTATTGTCCTTTCTATAATTTATTAGGAAATATATATTGTATCGTTTCAAGATACCTGCGTGAGGTATGGGTAGAATTATGATGAGATAATTTGAGTAAATAAAATACCATTGTACTATTATTTTTTCAGGTCGTATTCTCAACCGTTTCACAAAGGACATGGGAGCATTAGATGAGATTCTTCCTAGGACTTTATTGGACGTATTCCAAATCTATGGAACCCTGGGCGCGATCCTGGTTCTCAACGCGACAGCTCTTTACTGGACATTGATACCGTCCGCTGTCCTGCTGGTACTGTTCTTCTTCATGGTTAAGATATACTTGAAAACAGCTCAAGGAATCAAGCGATTAGAAGGCACAAGTAAGTACGAAGCAGTCATAGCCTACTGGTCATAGATATGCACTGCCAAGCCGTGCCCATGGTTCATACCCCTCCGCGCGCCGGCTTAAAAATCACCGCATGGTGGAAGGGCATTTTTCGAATGCTAGCTTGGTTTGCTACCACCCTCCAATAGAAAATATGTCACCAAGCACCTAACAGTGTGTTCCGGTAGCAGTCCTTGAGAACCATATAATAATATTAAGTTTATGTAGAGACATAAACTTAATATTATTTCACCCAGAGGGGTGACAGGCGCAGTGCAATTCCTTGAAAGTGTAATCGTTGCGGCAAAATAAATCTGTTATAGACAGAGGTACTGGGCTTCGTACTCGTTCGACTAGAATTGTCCGTTGACTATATATGCATACCGGAAAGATTATTCAATATTTGTTCCTGAACCAATTATAGTTATGCATACGATCGGTCCTTGGAACACCTGCCCGTTTATAACAACAATTGTGATTTATATGTCACAGCCTTAAGCTTAAATAACACTCGACAAGTTAAAAAAAAACATATCTTTTTAGTACTCATTAAAAAAATCGTCCAAGTGCGAGTCGGACTCGCGCATGAAGGGTTCCGTACCAGCTATACTACATTAGACTTCATATATTAACCTTTTTTTGTTTTAACGTGCGCGAGTCCGACTCGCACTCGGCCAATTTTTTGTATTTGTTGTTATAGCGGCAAGAGAAGTACTTATCTGTGAAAATGTCAATTGTCTAGCTATCCTCGTTCTTCAGATACAGCCTGGTGACAGACGGACGGACGGACGGACAACGAAGTCTCAGTAATAGGGTCCCATTTTTACCCTTGGGTACGGAACCCTAAAAATGGCTTTCCCGGGGATATGGTGAAGTTTTGATTGTGTTTTTAAAGTTAAGTTGTAACGCACACCATATCGAAAAATGGGTTATATAGATAATTAGTTTAATGCTATTACCAATTAGGTGAGCTTCTAAAAGATTAAAAACATTGATAGTGATATATTGACAGTATTCAATAAACAAAAAAACAGTACCTAATCTGACAACAATATTTTATAGCCAAAAGTCCGGTGTTTGGAATGGTTACTTCATCGCTGAACGGCATCGCTACAATCAGGTCGTGTGGTGCCCAAGATAGACTTGTGGAAGAGTTTGATCAGCATCAGGTATGTTGATAAATATACTTAATAACAACAACATTCGAACAGTTTTGTGATATTTATTTTTATTATACCTATTATTAATATTATAATTCTCGAAAACGACTAACTTATTTGATAAAGTGTATATTGTTACACATTCTACTGTAGGCGTTTTGGGCTGAAAAATTACAGTCATCTTCTGGTGTCTTATCATATACACTACTCATGAGTAGGCAGAGGTTTTACACTCAAAATGTGATATCTTTTCGAAAACTCGACTTCTGCGTGGCTCAGAGAATAATATGATACTTTTTTTATTTTTAAGCCTGATAGGTTAGCCTTTGACCACTATCTCACCTGATGGTAAGTGATGATGTGGTCGAGGATGTTGTTCAGGCTAACCTAGAGTTACTGGCTCTCAAGGGCAGCTGCCGGAACACACCGTTAGGTGCTTGTGCCAGATTTTCAACTTGAGGGTGATAGCTAGCCAGGCGGACATTCGCAAAGTGCCCTACCACCATGCTGTAACGACTGCTATCCTAAGACAACAACCGGGACCGACGGCGAAGCACGGAAGCGCTCAGTAGTAATTTCACCGGCGGTCACCCATCCAAGTCATGACCGCGGCGGACGTTGCTTAACTTTGCTGAACGTATCAGAATAGCTAAGCAAACTTGCCTATGAGAGCTTCAGAATATTTTGTAGACCAGAATTATTCTTGGTAGACATATGTAATTTATCCAATTATGACATTCGCTTGTATTTTATGGTCTGGTTCCGTTAGCAATAATGCGTTGTTTGGTTAATTACGTCTCTGGCTCCGGAAATACCTTTCCGTTGTCTTATGTTACTGATTTAAGTAATACATACATATTTAAGGTATTTTGTGACTGAAATATGTAAATGTGCCTTCTTCATTAAAACATTTACATTATTTTTACCTTATAAGTTAAAATTACTTAGTCAAATTAATTTTCACACAATACACTTTTTTCCTAATGAACGTAGGTTCATAGTACATTAAGGAAAAAGTATCACATAATTAAGTTTTTTAGGTATGTTTATTGTTTTACTCCATTTAATTTGTAATTGTAATAATAATTTAAAATTACTTAGTCAAATAAATTTTCACACAATACACTTTTTTCCTAATGAACCTACACATAGTAAATTAAGGAAAAAATATCACATAATTAAGTTTTTTAGATATGTTTATTGTTTTACTCCATTGAATTTGTAATTGTAATAATAATTTAAAATTACTTAGTCAAATAAATTTTCACACAATACACTTTTTTCCCAATGAACCTACACATAGTAAATTAAGGAAAAAATATCACATAATTAAGTTTTTTAGGTATGTTTATTGTTTTAATTGTTATATATACATAAATCTACCAACATTTGGTAAGAGAAAAATATAATATAAAATACTTGGTCCCGCTCGTGAATAAAATTTTTCTCATAACAGGACGTGTTAGTGCCAAAATTACAATGTTAGAAAAATATAATATAAACTAACATAACTTGGCAATTTTGTAAATAATGTATGTTGCTTACACATTTTTGATGTGTGCATATTTTGTAGACGTTGGCTCTTCTTCTCTAAATGATAAGGTGTCCCTCTATTCTATGCTCATGGAATAATTTAAACTAGGACGATCACTCCGCAAAGCCACTTCAATAAAGAAGCGACTGTAGCTACGAAACAATAAAGTCAACTTTAGATTCCAAAGCACCGAGTTCTTAAAATTTGTATTCACCTACAAGGCGTATCTCTTTCTATCGCATAGCCACATATAGCTCTGATCTCATCTGACGCGGCACGCACCGTAGGATAATCCCGTCCAGACGGGTATGGACCGGTGGAGTGACCCAGGCCTGCCGTGGTGGGCTTGAATTTCATCGCGTGGTATATAGGGAATATCAGTACTAATATTATAAATGCGAAAATAACTCTGTCTGTTACGCTTCCACGCCAGGACTGCTGGACCGATTTGAATGAAATTTGGTATGGAAATAGTTTGAGACCCGGGAAAAAACATAGGATAGTTTTTATCCAACTGCACAAAAAGAGGTTAATGTTTTTGCGCGATAACCGACATAGACGCGGGCGGAGCCGCGCCCGGAAAGCTAGTAGGGTAATATAGGTAACTAGCTACCAGGTGGTTCGAGAAGAAAATCTGATCACGAATTATGTTACCGTGTATTGGTAGAGGTTATTTGGTAGCTACAAAACCGCGCGTTCGGAGTGCAATTTCGTCACGCCAAGTTACGTCACTTAAGTTAAGTAGTAAGCTCTATAATTTCATTTATGACTATTTATATTTTTGAAGCGTTTGTAGCGTAGTTTGCTTAGGCGTTCTTAACCAATCAGCTAAGTTATGTAATGGCCGCTGCGGTCATGACTTGGATGGCTGACTGATGGTAAAATCTGTCGCCAACCACCTAACTAGTATTCAGACAGCTGGCCTTGAGAGCCAGAAATAAGCCAGAACAACATCTTCGATCACATCATCACTTATCATAAGCTGATAGTTGTCAATGGCTAGCCTATTTGCTATATAGGTACAAAATAAAAAACTGCCCACAAAGGCAATTAAATTATACCTACAATACCTACACGTTTCAAAGTCGGCATTAGAGGTTAACAACCCCATCACGGTGACTGCAGTAAATTTATTTTGAAACTAACGGCCATAAAAACGAAATATAATTACACAGGCTTTAATGTAAATACGGCAGCTGCAAAAAATCATACCTATATTGTAGAACAGTGATTGTTTTTGTTTTGCCAGGATCTGCACACCGCAGCGTGGAATGGCTTCTTGGGCGGAGGATCTACGTTTGGCTTTTATCTCGACTCCACGTGCCTGGTGTACTTCTCAGCCGTTATTTTCGTATTCCTCTACGTTGATTTCGGTACGTACATATAAGAGAACACCATACGTTTACTAGCCGCATTGAGATTACTAGCGACATATTTTTATATGTACCTATTTGAGGACCACGATTAATCTATATAAATAAAATGAATCACGGAAATGTTTGTACTCGCATAACTTCCCAACGACTGCACCAAATTGGATAAATATTTCTTTTGTGTTTGTTAATGCCTGAAGAAAGTTTATATAAAAAAACGGCCAAGTGCGAGTCGAACTCGCGCACGAAGGGTAACGTACATTAGCTGTACAACATTAGACTTCATATTTTAACCTTTTATTGTTTTAACGTGCGCGAGTCCGACTCGCACTTGACCAACTTTTTGTATTTGTTGTTATAGCGGCAACATAAATACATCATCTGTGAAAATTTTGACTGTCTAGCTATCACCGATCTTGAGATACAGTCTGGTGACAGACGGACGGACGGACAGCGAAGTCTCAGTAATAGGGTCCCGTTTTTACGCTTTGGGTACGGAACCCTAAAAATGGTGGTTATGGTGTTCGCCGGGTCAGCTAGTAGTATATATTTGAAGAAAGAGTGCAAAAAACAAGACTTTTTAGTTGAAACGTTTAACAGCCCGAGCCAAAGGAGAGGGCTGGTATTTAGGTCTAGGCTAAAATATACGCACGAGTTATACACTGAGATTTTCACTTCAATTGCGAGGAAATTAATCAATGATATTGTTAGTATTACACACATCTTTATGTCAATATGGGTATTATTGAAGAATCAGGCGAATTTTTTACATGAAATATATGTCTTCGAACTATTTCAATAAACAATCATTTTCAAGCACTTGTGCTTAAACATAGGCTTTTAAGTAAAAATAGGCTACTTTTTCAAAAAGTCGTTTTAGTTTGCTTACACTGGGTACAAGCAAGAGCTTTTCCGTGTAAAAAAATTGCTCACTGTCCACCTACCTGAAATCACGTGGACCACGGGAAAGCGCTCTTTCAGCAAATATAGTACACAAACGAAAAAAACATGAATAACAATGTCTCTCCCCTATAGCCGGGGTATGCTCTAACCAATTGAGCTAACATGACACTCCCGCACATGACTATAATTTATTCTCTCGTAAATTTGTAATTTTGTAATGTAATTCGCCTAGCAGGCGTCATTGCAAACTTAACAATATTTAAACAATGTCTCTATTTACTTTTGTTCAAAATTACGCTCCACAAGTAAATCATGAAATAAATTAAAACATTAACCTAGCTATAAGTTAACCTAAGTTAAAAACATAGATTAACTTAGTTAAATTAATTTAATGTATTTTTATGGGGAGTCAAAGTGAAGCTTCGTAAATATATATAAATATATTTATATCTTAGATGCTTCTAAACGGGATATCTTAATGGAGTTGTGTAAATATTTAAAAATTAGCATATGCTGTCTCTTTAAGAATCAGTTTAATCTTGGTGTCATATGTTACATATACAGCTTTTCATATGCGTTTCATATACATAAAGAAATTTATTTTCAGGTGACATGATCGCAGTAGGAAGCGTTGGTCTGGCAGTGACACAGAGCAATATGCTGACCACTATGCTTCAGCACGGAGCTAGGATGCTGGTGGAGTTCCTCGCGCAGCTCACTAGCGTCGAGCGAGTGCTGGAGTACACCAACATCGAAACTGAGAAGAATCTGTTCGAAGGACGTAAGTTTACAGATATTATAGTACCACATAATTACGAGTATAGTGCAGAATGAATACCTGTGGCACAAAAAACTATCTACCTAACTAAAGGTATGGAGGGTAGAGGTAAGGAAAGTCATGTCTTACTCGGTAGAAAACTTAAAAAAGTGTCCAGCTGTAAGCTATAAATAACAGTTCAAAAACCTTTCAGAATGGCGCTGGTGTAGACAAAGGATATGGTATGAATGTAGCAATTGTAAACGATGACGAGTTAAAAAAATTACCCTTTTTTAGTTACTAATTGAAAATTTCAACTAATTGCGTAGTACAAAGTAATGTAGTAAATATAAACTTAATGAATTATTATTAGAAAACGTGTAGCTAGAGTGATTTTATTTCGTGAACTGTGAATAGTACGTTTATTGATTTCTGGCGCTTCATTTAAAATTTACCCTGATGCTAATGTGGCGCCACACTAATTTAATGCATTTGGACGGAAACTTTTTCATGTACACAGATGATTCTCCTTATCTCTACCCCCCATGAAGTGAAGGTAAAGCTGCGCGTTGATTGCAATTACCCCCATACAGACTGGAAAGACTAAGAAACTACGAAACGTTTGATGCCTGAAATGAAATCTATATAATATCATAAAACAGTCTCATTCTCATCATTTACAAGAATTGTTACTAGTTATGCAAGACTAAGTTGTTATTTGGCGCGAGTACTTTACTGAAACCTGAATTAGTGACGGATTCTACGATCCTTTGGTATCCGATTGTATTGTTCTCATTATAACGAGAACAATACAATTTCATTTATAAATGGACGATATCGTCCACGCGGTTACCAATGGGTTAAACCAAGACCAAAGCGAGCTGCTCAAAAATATACTTAATTCTGAAGGAAGCGAATGTTGGAAAGGTAAAAACGAGAAGAAAATAACTTTGCTGTCAAGAGGAGAAAGAAACTCACAATTTATCTCCTCACTACAGCGAGTCTAATGCTAATGCAAGAAAAACAGCTACAGATAATAATGATATATTTGTGCGTAATATTTATAATCCAAAAATGAAATTATTTAATCCGTAAACCAGTAAAACTATATTGCACAATCAACAGCTTTCCATTAACCCAATACGGAGCAATAACGCGCCGAAAAAGCACCCGCTTGCATACCTAGGGCGGCGAGCGGACGGCTGTTATTGCGCTTCAACAATTCATCGCGATGAAAAATTTAACCTTTTTTATGTTCTCGTTGCCACATTTTTTTATTAGCAATTGTTTATTTACAGAAGTAGCGATGCCCGCCTCGTGGCCTCACGACGGCAGGATCGTGTTCCAAAACGTATACCTCCGATATGCGCCCAACGAAGCTCCCGTTCTCAAAAACCTCAATATTGAAATTGAAAGTGGATGGAAGGTAACTTTTACACATTCAAGCGTTAAAATGATGACGCGAACATGTTAGATATAGTAATATAATAATAATATTTATAGCCTATAAAGGAAAATCAAAAACAAGGGAGGGTAGTGGGTACTATATAAGTACGTGTACTAATATAAAAGGATGAAAATTGTGAAATTCTAACCCGGCACCCCTGAGATATACTCACCACACTGATGTAGTAGGAAGCAATAGTTATTTGTTATACAAGAGTGCAAAGTTGCTTTTTAACCGCATGTTCAATTTTGATGACCGAGCAAGCGAAGAATCCTGAGCGTTAAGCGAGGGAATCAAAAGAGCACGAGGTGAAAATCTTTGCACTCGAGTGCAACACGTAACTTTTCATTCCACCTCAGCGAGGAAACGACTAAATGCAAAAAAAGAACGTTCAGCGCATTATTAACAGTTTCAGTCAATTCTGTTGGCGTCAAACAAACTTCCTCGTCGCTAGAATCCCTCATTTTAGTTTTTTCACTTGTTTTCAAGTTTCTTGTTTTTTTTTTTTTAATATAAGGTTTAACAATGACGTGAAAAAATGCCGCGTACAAAGCAAATTGAAAAAAGAACACCAAGAAGGTTCCGAGTCTGAGTTTTTAACAAATCAAAAAAAAGTTGTATGATATATTCGGCACCATAGAGGTAGCAGTAAATAGGTTTAATGTTTTTTAATTCACAAACTTAGTGCACACGATGTTCTAAATTCAATTTACTGTATCCTCTAGAGAATAAAAACGGCTTTTCCACTCAGATATTCAAGATTAAAAATACTCTTTCCGAGATGGTGGGATGAAAAATTATTTACTTTACATCATCTGTGAAGTGATATTAAGAAGGTCTTTCCGGCTAATATTATAGCTGCGAATGTTTTGTGTGTTGTCTGTGTGAGTGGAGGTGAGAGTCTGAGAGAGGTTGGGTGTCCACATTAAATCAAAATATTTTTTTTAAATAGGCACCTTGCTTCCTTAGAACAAAACCTTCTGTCTGGGAAAGAATGCAACCTTGATGGCCAATTGTTATTTTACTGCACCCCTATGCTACTACTTGAATGCATAACGGCAGCGCCTTCTGCAGCCTACGAGACTTTAACAACATTACAACATTTTGTCAAATTCACTTATATGTATTAGAGAGCACTTTTAACTGTTTAAGTTGAATTTTCCAAATATACGAAGTACCTACCTAATAGATTCTTGTACCTAATACAAAAATTAGGTAAGCAGATGTATGTTTAAATTATTTTACAGGTCGGAATCGTTGGAAGAACTGGAGCAGGTAAATCATCTTTGATATCAGCTATGTTCAGATTTGCGTACATTGACGGACTTCTTACTGTCGATGGTTTGGACACTGCGTCGGTTTCCAGGCAGGTTAGTAACCATTTATAGCACAAATGAGTATCTGTTTATTTATAATTTTAATGTTGATGGTAGCTAATTAAGCTGTTAGCTATTTAAGCTAGAAATAATCGGTAGAAACTCACGTTTATGGCGGGAAATTCATAATTTAATTAGTGTTTTACGCCTGTAGCTAGGTTTCGTAGCCATTCTACACGATCATTGTACCTGTTTTAGATTTGAGAGTTTAAAATAATATGGCTAGTATCTTGAACAGTTATTGCACGGCAATACCCATAATTCCATCAAATATATTATAAATAACGTTCACCGAAACAAATTTAATACATTCTATATATATTGAAATAAATAAAATATCTTCTTACAATCTCGCGTTTTGTGTTATCAAGTACAACGAAAGACGATTAAGACGATATAGGAATGAAACCGCTAAAGACGCTGCAGCATTTGCCTTAAGCATAATATTTGTATTTCAGTTTACAATTATACATAAACTACTCATATTTTGTAATAAATAAAATGCTTGAAGCTGTTCGATTTTAAAAATTCAATCACCAAACTTATTTTCAATTTGAATAATATCAATATTTCCATAACTGCTTTACGCTCCGGTCTATATGAATGGACACTGGGCCTACCCAAAGTTGCCTACGAAATGATTCGATTATTAGATATATTCTTTTTATTCTCTTAATATCAACTTACCCATTGTTTGTGTCATAAGAAGTAATGAGTATTGTATTTAAGGAATTAATTGAAAGTCTTTAAATTATTTTTGGCTCTCGTTTATTTGCGCGGTCTATGAGAGGAGGAGGTGATGTAAATTTGCTTTGTCGTAATTAAAGTCTATTCGCTTATGTTTTGCAAATGCTCTAGAGAGCCAAGTGTTATACATTTTACTGACGATGAATATTGAAATGTTACTTCAAACATTTTGAAGTATTTTTTTTACTGTCGATAGGCTAACTACTGAATACAATATCACTTAAACAAAAAATCTAAAATAAGAACTGGCTGTCAAGGACAGTTACCAGAACATAACGCTAGGGGCTTGATAACAGATTTAAATTGAATATTTAAAAATTATATAATTTGACTGATTGCTTGCCACGGCTCTTGGGGCATACCGGATGATTGAGATTAATCTTGAATGCAGTTTTGTCAGATGTTTTTGACATAAAACGTCAAAACTGCATCTTAAGATCAATCTATTACATTGAAGCGCTCGAAGCGAAGTTTGCTTTGCTGTTCTTAATCGATCTGTAAAGTTAAGCAAAGGGGGCAGGAGTTGGATGGGTGACCGCTACTGACATTACTACTGAGCGTTTCCGTGTTTCGGAGGGCACGTTAAGCCGTCGATCCCGGTTGTTGTCTTACGATGGCAGTCGTTACAGTATGGTGGTAGGGCATTTTGCGAATTCCCGCCTGGATTGCTACCACCCTCAAGTAGAATATCTGTCGCCCAGCACCTAACGGTGTGTCGGCAGCTGTCCTTGAGAGCCAGTGATTCTGGGCTTGCCATCAGGTGAGATAGTGGTCAAAGGGTAGCCAGTAAGCTATAAAAAAAAAACTTCATCAAATATGAGATGGTGTGCAAAACATACAATTATTATCTAATATATTATTATTTCTTATTATGACTCAATGTTACACTCATATTCTTTGAAGTGTTTAATATAGTTCTTAATGTAATAAAATAGCCTCTTCTCCGTTTGAGACAGTGAAGCAATTTAGAACAAATATAATTTTCCGCAGGGCCTCCGTTCCAAAATATCAATTATTCCTCAAGAGCCAGTTCTCTTCTCAGCCACAATCAGATACAATTTGGATCCGTTCAACATCTACAGCGACGACGAACTGTGGAGAGCACTCGAACAGGTAAGCCCCTAACAATGCGGACGAACTCAAAATGTAGGGAGTACTGATTCCTACTGACCGCATTTTCTTTATTTAGATAAGTAAATAGATAGGTATGAGAGTACATCATGACAATAATAAGGTACATCTTATTGTTTGTTTAATTCAGAACTTATGGAATCAGTTCAAAATTAAAATGATTGAATTTTACTTTTGACTTTGTAGTTTTTATTCTGTGCTTGTTGTAAGAATTACGAGGTCAAAAATCAAGTTCAACATTCAGTGTTTTTTTTGTGTAGTTATTTGAAATCTAAATTTTCTGTATAATAAGATAACCTACCCCGTGGGGTGCCGGGATCAACTCTATTGTCATTATATCATTTTAGAGTTCCACAACAAAATGGCAAAACGGAGTCCTAGTAACGAGACTACTCTGTCTGTCAGTCCGTCCGTCCCGTAGGTCACGGGAAATTGGAAGTAGCTACGAACAAGAAACTTAGATATTTTATGTATAAGGTTGACCCAAAAACGAATATTCGACTAGCAATTCATTTTTCATAGGTGCCTCAATACAATAGGAGGTAGTCGTTAAAAATATTTTATAGATACAACAACGTTTAGAACTCATTCAATTCTTAAGTTAATATGTTTTTATTAGAAAAATATATAAATGGCCGTCAATTATGTCAATGTGAGACCATTTTTGCCTTTGAATAAAAGTGTTAGGGATCTCAAATTTTAGTATCATGACGTACCTACCATAAAATATTATCCATTTAACCTACATATATGAAACACGTTCATATATTATGAAGTTTTTATACGGTGATCAAAACCAACGAACATTTAAGTTTATTACAAGTCATAGTTCGTAAAGACCTCGCTTAGCTCAATCAAGCGTAGTAACTTACTTAACATGATAACTTTCCTGTCTATCGCAAACTCACATTATGGATGTTTGTATAGTTTTTCTTATATAAAGAGAATACTTCCAAGTAGTTAAGTATGATGTATATTCTGTATTTACATATTTTCAATATTTGTACGTCAGGTGGATATGAAATCCGCGGTACCGTCGCTTGACTTCAAAGTGACTGAAGGTGGAAGCAACTTCTCTATCGGCCAACGGCAGCTGATGTGCCTGGCTCGCGCAGTGCTCAGGTCCAACAAGATACTCATAATGGATGAGGCCACTGCCAACGTCGATCCACAGTGAGTATTTCTTATTAAATGAATGAAATAATGTTACTTCGTTGCGTCTCCGAAAATCTTTATATTGTATTCAATTTGTTTTCCATTACAGCATGTGTTATTTTCTTTTTCAGGACGGATAATTTTATCCAGCAGACAATTAGGCGTCAGTTCTCTCAGTGCACAGTACTGACCATCGCTCATCGTCTCAACACTATTATGGACTCTGATCGGGTCCTCGTCATGAGCTTCGGCGAGGTGGCAGAATTTGACCACCCTTATATTTTACTATCGGACCCGAATAGTGCTCTCTCCTCAATGGTCAGAGAAACTGGTGATAAAAATAGTGCCAAGCTTTTCCAAACAGCGAAGGACGCATACTTCCAGAGCAATCTGAAAGAAAATGCGAGATGAAATACCTATACCATTTTTTTATCGCGTCGTAGAAGGGTGTTATTTATATTTGACTCATAAATTAGATTATTAATTAAGGAAATATCATGTTTTTTTTAGTGATTTGTATGGTGAGGCAAATTCGAAATAATATAGGGTGCTTATTTCTAAAACCAAAGTGAAATTTAAAGTAATAATAATAAATCTACGGGCTGTAAGTTGAGTATACACTGTAAATGAAAATAGCCTTCAACAAAATAATAAATAGTCTCGATACTAGATCTCGTGCCAAAAATATGAGTGCTGTATTCAATGTAAGGATCAGCCAAACCTACGCGTTAACTACCTGGGACGTGAATCGGGAGCGTCAATAGAATGGCGTACAAAGCTCATGCGTTATATATGGCGCCTTGGACACCTACGCGACTGTAACGCGGGGACACCGCGTCGGCAAAATGGGATGCACGCATCTTGTGGCCACATATGTGCAAAGATTACAGACGTCTCCAAGATATGGAAACGTATATATACAACTTATTAGTTAAAGCTGTAGTTTTAAGTCCTAATGTATCTTCTATGTATTATATATAGTATAGCAAATCTTCTGTCATATTGACAGAAGATACTATAGAGATGTTTAAGTAAGGAGTGAGAGGACATCCTATTTTGTATTATTCTAAAAATCTAGTGCAAGTATAACAATTCTATAAAAAAGGATAAAATATGGGATTCAATCGGAATTCCATTCCAATAACAGGTATTTGTTGAAGACAGAATCAAGGTGCTAGACATGAGGCTGATATAACACAATAATTTAGATGTGAAACTAAGGTGCCTATTCACTAAAAATGAAGTTCGTTAGTCGCGAAGGTGACCACGTCCAGTTTTTACTTTGTGTTTTGGCGTTCTGCTTCCGCGTATGTGACGCGTAGGTTTGGCCGATAGGTATACTTCAACAGTGTACAGCCACCTTAAGATTCCGTGTTTGTCGAATAGCGGCATGTGGCAGAATTATTTTTAAGCTTATGCAATTTAAATGTAAGTAGTAAAATGTTTTTACTTGTTTTCATAATAAATGTATTATTTCTTACTACTTGTGTTTACTTACTAACAAAGAAGGTGACGTCTCGGGTGACGGCATCGGAATAATTTATATGCAAGCAGAAGCATGATAAGGAATAGACCTATTAGAAAACCAGGGACTTTATGATCCTCCACGAACACTTGCCAGCTAGTATTAGTGCACCCTCCTTGGCAACATCCCATTTTATTTATTGAACAGAAATTTTAGGAGTGACATATGCGTCGTTTTGTATCTAACCCATTCTTCATTTTCTAATTCAGCTTTTTGTTCTTATGAATCATAATTCTTGAATAATTTATCCACTACATAATTTGATGTTATTTTGAGGCTGACAGGAAAACAGCCAAAGAGAAAATAGCATATACATAGCTAATGGTTTGACATACGCAGAAGAGGTGACAAACATCTGTCATAGTATTTATATATTTTCTCTTTCGATAACTATGCTCTTTGAAGTCACTTATATTATATGCAAAATGCTGCCTATAATAACTAAGTGATACCATGTGATACTGATGATAATTATTAGTGAGGGAGCCCGTGTACAAAATCGATAACAATTTCACAAAATTTGAAAATATGTCATTCAAATTAATAATATGTTAGGTTATCTACACTATCTACATCTACATTAATATTATAAAGTTTACAATTTGTATGTTTGTGTGTAGGGACTAATCTCCAAAATTATTCTATATATAAGAAAAAAATCTTTTTTTTTATAGGAAGCTGCACTGTCTCTGCGTAACAGACGTTATGTTTTGTTATGATTTCAGTTTGGTTTTTGTACCAAAATTAAATTATTAATATGTTTAGTAGGAAAAAAAACTAGCTGATACCTACTTTATGGTATGCCCCGATTATATGGTTTGCATAAGACCATATACTCTTATGATTATGCTTATGGTCATAAGCACATACAATGTAAAAAGAAAATATAGACCCTTGGTAGGTGTACAAAAAACTTTGCGACGGTATTTCTAACAATTCTGTGTAAGCCAAACAAAAACTGTTTATGGCACTAATTTTATAATTTTTCATATGTAACTTTGAGGAGCGTTTTTGGAACCACTGTACTGTATTAAATTAGTACATCAATTTCGATTGTTGTGAGGGTAATTTTATGAATATTAAACTTTCCCTTACACACTTTGAGGAGCGTTTTTGGAACCACTGTACTGTATTAAATTAGTACATCAATTTTGATTGTTGTGAGGGTAATTTTATGGAGATCTATCACACCTTATACACGTTGATGTGTTTGGTTTAATATTTAGGAGATAATATGAAAAGCTGTCTGTAAAATGTACAAGAACGCACTAACCACTCGCGAAGCTAACGCGTTGCCACGACAGCGCGTGGCGGTTTACATTACGACAAGATGGAGCTTACGACCATATGACTCTAGCTCTAGATAATCTCGTCGTAGCGATTCACGCTAGATTATTATAAAATTAGATTTAACTTTGCAATATTGTAAAATGTGTCGTAGACGTAGGTTGTTGTAAAAACGTCAGGTGGGCATTTCCAAAATGCCCTACAATCATGAGAAATAAAAAAGAACATCTTAATCCTTAAAGGGGTTTTTTATTTTTACTAACAAACTTCTCTCCACAGACACCAGGGTCTGCGCCATTTCTATATATAAAAGGTTATAAAGCGAACATGCCAACGACTTTAAGTGTTAAGTTATTTAGGTGTTACTCGTCTTTGCGACTATCGAATGAAGAAAAGAACTACTAAATTATGTCTTGATCTTTTTAAATATAAATTATGCCACAACCTATAGTTTATAATTAGTATAAAAAGTAGGTAATATAATTTTTTGGTGACCGTAAAATGTAGGGTCCGTTACCTATTTCCTATCTAAAATAACCGATTTAATTAAATTTGAGAAAATGATTTACTAGCGAGCATTGATTGTATAAAGTAATTAATCAATTAATAAAATATTGCCTAGTTTTATGTAAATGAAAATTTGTAATCTAATATCACGACTTGATTGATTTTTTTATTAATAATTTTTTTTGCCTAGTTGGTTAGAAAGAATCTGTCGACAAGCACGTAATAGTATATTCCATTAGAGCCATTTTCTATTATTGTCTAAGCCTGCTTACCATATTTGACCACATCATCACTCATGCACCATCAGCAGGTCAGATTATTTTTATAAAAGCTATAGCCTATCACCGATAACATAATATTATATAGTATTCAACTTATACTTAGTAGATAAGCAATGGTTGGTAGGTACACAAGTAAATATATTCATTAGGGCATCAAACACAACGAATCAGAATTATATTTCTCAAAATTTAATATGTAAACCAAATACGTAGTAAAACATGTTTATGGTGTGTGCGCACTTTTAAATGGAGTTGCAAGGATTACGGAACATTTGGAATCGTTATGATCCGGATGCGTTTACATATTCAACAGTGGGTTTAATTACAGGCCGTACGCAGAGCGGAGGTGCCGCATTGCGGTCCCGGGATGCCATGGCGGTAAGGGGAGGTGGCGCGCGGCGGCGGCAGCGTTACTTTCAATCTATACCATTGTATAATATAGAATTATGCCGTTATATTTTTAAGCCGAATTTTAATTATATATCAGGATTGAGAAAAAAAAGAAACTATTTTCTTTGGCGATGGCTGAATGGGAGGGCGTTTTAGACGTTATATTTCAAGATCAGTTGCGGTCGAACCCACATTTGTAGCTCTGGAAATCATCAGACCTACGTGTGGTGGTCAGAAACTGAACCTCGCTAAACTGGTGATGGACGCCGAAGGGTTAAAGATTAATAACACTGTACACTTGCCTATTCTCCTTTAGAGTAGCAGGTATGACACATCATGAACATATGAACAAAATATCTTCGGCCATATCATTAGTTACCAATAGGTTATATAGTACCTAGTGGTGGATAGTCAATCAGCAATAAAAAGTATTGAGAAAATATCATGACAACAATGTTTCTGTATTTTCGTTTGTCTGACAACACAAACGTATTAATCAACTGACCAAGTGTATCTGAATATACAATTATGAATAGGTCATAGAAACATCTTCGAGTGGGTGATTTGTATTATAGTAAAGCAAAACTGTTGAGAATTATGTGAAGGCTCTCATTATTAAATGTCACAGTTTAACGTCATAGTAGATATGTAAGCAACTATAAAATAGCTATAAAATATTTGTATGCAGTTAAGTACTGTAGGTGCCTACACATAATCAATCTACAGTTGGTATTTCATAACTAACCATTTAACCACAGACTTGGCACTTGTATAGGTTCCAGGCTAAGTAGGCAATCACCATCATCATCATGAGTGTGAGATAGAGAACAAGTGGATTTCTGAACAGCGAAGTATTACAGCACCTGCTGTATGTTGCCGGAGCATCAGTTCCTCCGCCACAACAACCCATGATTCGTAGTTATATATTTTTGTTATGAGAAATTTAACTTAGTGATTAATGCCATGGTAGTAAAAAGCAACAAGTATGTACAGGAAAATTATGACATAATTTATATTATTTGCACTGAGCACTGAGAGAAATTGTTGTATCAACATCAGACTAAGAGTATGTAACTTTTCTCTATGTAAACACCAATGAGTTTGTAATCAGCATTACCGAGAAATCTTAGGTCTTCTACTCTGAAAGCTCAGACCAAATGGTCTGAGTCTGAAAGAGACATTTTCTGACGTCACTACAAAATTTAAACTTTATTGAAACATGATTTCATCAAAATACAGATATTTGGTTCACGTCCTGTTCTACAATATAAATAAATTATTACAAACGTAAGATCAAACGAAACATGAGCGTCGTGGTCGATCGTGTAGTGCTCATTTCAGAAGCTAAGGCTAATGAGTTTATTGTTCTAGCCGGTATTGTAAAAGTAAAAGCAGAAGAAGCAGTGAGATGAGGTCATTGAATATCCTAAAAAAAGATCTGTAGCGGAAGAATAGTTTTGCTTTTATAAACCTACAACAAGGTCTTTAATAAATATATTATATAGTAAGTAATATAAAGACAAATATACGTTACGATCGTTTCGACAACCATTTATTGGCTTAGGCATTTTCCTCTCGTAAAATTCTTATTTTACACTTATATTTTAATATAATCGTTATTCTTAATATCCAGTAAGAACTTCAAACTGTACACACTTGTAGTAAAAAATATTATTTTCATATACTTACCAAATAATTATTTTTTTTTACAAAAATTGAAACCGACTTCAACACCCAAAAGTGTGAAAAAACCTGTTGAAGTCGGTATCATGATGGTTCAATAGTACCTATTATCACAATATTGTGGGCATGGTACCGACTTCGACAAGTTATTTCACACTTTTGGGTGTGGAAGTCGGTTCCATATTTGGAAAAAAAAAATTTCAATCTTTTTTCAAAACTCAAACGTGAATAACTCAAAAACAGCTTGACCGATTTTGATGATTTTTTATTCTCTCGTAAATTTGTAATTTTGTAATGTAATTCGCCTAGCAAGCGTTATTGCAAACCTAACAATATTAAAATTATAAGGTTTCGTCATCATTTACAAGTTTAAAACCAATTCCAAATTGGTCTTGTTTGTAGTACAACGAAAGTTGAACTATAGGTGTCGCTCCACCCCGATACGATGGTTGAAGAACGAGAGCAAGAATTACAGTTATGAGTCATTGTGTCATGTTAGCTCAATTGGTTAGAGCATACCCCGGCTAAAGGGGTGGATGGACGCGGGTTCGAATCACGCACAGGACTATAATTTTAATAGAATGCAATTTGGTACTAACTTGATTGCAATATAAAAATTCTCAATAGAAAATATTGCCATCATGACAGTAAAAGAGCAAAAGAAAACTATAGTAAGTATTTTCTGCTCTCACTCATGCACATATACAGTGAATCATAACTGTTATCGGTGATCGTGTAGTGTTAATTGCTTCACGTAGTATTACTTGCTTAGTGATGGGTTCAAATCTCAGTGCCCCACCCCATCTACCCGCGAGAGGTGTAAATGTTTAATGATTAAAGAATAGCTTCGCTATTGTGGTACTAGGATATCTTCTAAAAATATGGTATGTAAGTACCTAATGTAACATTTATCTCGGTTTAAAACGTACAGAAGCACTCATTACAACAAATATACCATAGAAAATTATATAAAGTATCATAAGCACATTTTATTTTCGAAGAAATTAATTCATATAGGTATTTAAAATTAATCACTTCTGTCACTCATTTAAGACCTGTCAAATGCAATCCCTACAAGATGAAATGTTTAAGAAGAAGTGTTAACATTGTGTTAACCAGCTTGATTGTGAATGAGCGTTGGAATCTGGGTAAAACTACAGACACATGAGACTTAACTACTATGTCTCAGGGTGACGGGCGCAGTGCAATTCGTGACTTGTGACGAAATGCATCTGTTATAGGCAGCGGTTATGTGCTTAACATCAGGTGGGCCTCGAGCTTGTCCCATCACAATACCATAAAAAAAGAAAACATCGCTGGCATGTAGAACAAAGGCTCGACCGTAGGACGAAGTCTGCAGTTTGTAAACATTCAAACTGCAGACAAACCCAACCAATATATTCGGTTCGACATTCCACAAATCCTTGTCAGAGAGACCCAAGGTTTACGCCAATAATGTTACGTGAGGCTATTGAAACCAAATTTCAGTAGAGGTGATGGTTAGCAAATACCACCTGCATGGGATCCTGTTATATCAAATTAATTAAATCCCATGGCCGTCACAAATCTGCAAGACCTCTGGACACTGTGAGCGAATACTGCGTGATGTAATGGCCACTCTCTTTGCGAAGTGACCTATTATCTTATGTAGGTATAATAAATATTTTTCTTTACGATGTTCACGAAGGCTGCACCACTGAAGACTCCTTTGCTGAAAGTAATTGGGGCCCTTTCACTAGAGATATTCTGTACTTAATACTGCTATACAGTGCCTTTCTTGCATTTTACTGACGTATTGTTCTCAATTTACTAGTGATTACAATTTTATATTAAGACTGAATGATACGTTACAGACCAAGAGGTTGATGGTTAAATAAAAGTGTCATATATGGATTTGGAGAGATCAACCTTTCAGTTAAGTGCAGCTATCTGGTGACTACTATAGACAATCCCGAAAATTTACATAATGGCTGACGTTGCTAACTCTGCAGGTTAAGACCTAACCTGTCAATTACCAGTGTGAACTTTCTATTCAGTAATAAATACGCCTATTAGGAAGGAAGGGATAGATACTAGAAAGGCCAACCTATATAGAAAGATGATATCAGAAAGTGCACAACCAAGTTAATTTGCTCGACCTTGCCTCCCTGTGAAACAGGACTTGAACTTTGCTAGCTCGTAAATTATTTTAACGTTTGACAATTTTTAATTTTCGGTCGTGTCGGTTAGAGTAATAAATGTTTATGTTTCACCACAACTTTTTAAATTTAATTACTCAGGTAGTTATAACGGTTGATCGTCAACACAATGTCAGTACTTGTCACAAAGCTGTTAAAATAAGGGAAAGCAATCTTTTTATTTTATCAAGCTAACCTATTTTTAAATAACAATCATTGAATCAGCTTTTCATATTATTAACAGAATTATAAAAAGTAGAGGACCACAAATGTCACTCGTTGGTCCATTATATGACTGAATGAATAAACTAATTTCTCAGTGATCGACCGACTGAAAATTATATTTATAACATTTATAATAATAGTAGAGCGTAAAACAGAAGTAATGCAGGCGTAACATTTTTAAGGTTCCACAATTCAACATCTATTATAACCGTAAATGATAACAAAACATCCGAACCACAAAATATGAACTCTTAGTTTTTTTAATCATCATGATTTCCTCAAATTATTTAATACTTTTCAGTGTTAGATATCGGTTCCGTTTTATAATCCATATTATGTTTATAATAAGATTTTTTTACACTTTTTAATACGTATACTGCAGCGTTTATAAGATTTATTTATAATTCATGAACATGCACTTCCGTGAATTAGCGCCTGATTTAAAACATCACCGTAAAGTTGCAACATTCAAATGGGACTTCCTTCTGTTAAAGAAAACTAAACTAAACAAATGAATAAACGAAATAGCCAAACATATTTTAAAATAATTTATTAATAATAAAATTTGCCTAGGTATAGGTACAACCATGTATATTAAACACTAAATAAAAATATCACAAATTATTCCTGTCTGCTCTCATATTTAGTTTTTGCTACGTCGTAGAGTACTTTGCTCATACTTTCTCCTGTTTCTTTGACCATGAAAGTGAAGATACTGCTGGGGTTATTGAGGAGGGTATAAGGGTGGTCGAACTCCGCTGCGATGCCTTTGTCCATGACAAGTACGCGGTCTGAGTCCATGATCGTGTTGAGGCGATGAGCGATCGTGAGCACCGTACAGTTGGAAAACTCACGACGTATCGTCTTTTGGATCAAAGCGTCAGTCCTGAAAGAATACATTATAATATCAGAAATTTGCAGCCTCAAGGCGAATTATTACTTGTAGGTTTTGAAGTGCTAGAAATAAATTTCTCTATATTTTCTGGCGCTCAAATTTTTATTTTTCATAAGATCAGTATTTGTTAATATATTTGTATAGAAGAAATAGTATACAAAACTTATAGGTAACTATTTAGTAAAAACTAGCTGCACCCCGCGGATTCACCCAGGTAGACAGTAAAAAAGAGATGATAATTAAAAGTATTCTGTTGATAAAATACATAATGTGCTAATCAAAGACCTATGGAGTTTATATCCCAAGTTTCATTCAAATCGGTGTAGCTGTTTTAGCACAAACAACTTTAACATCATAGTTAACAGCCATGACATGCAACGTAGTAAAAACAACCATTGAAAAAAAATGGCACACTTGGCAGACGTCTTAGAGGTCGCAATGTAGATAATAGTTGTTCAGAAGGGCATTACTTCCAATTGAAGAAGATATGGGGAACGTCCTATCATTTTACCTTCTAATGTAATTCTTGTCCGGCAGTAACTCCGGTCACAGATACACACACTCACAAACTCGCCCAAAAACTAAGAAGGAGAGTCTAACAGTGTGACAACATTTGTAGTAACAATTGAATACTTACTGCGGGTCGACGTTAGCGGTGGCTTCGTCCATGACGAGTATCTTGTTGGACCTGAGCACAGCGCGCGCGAGGCACACCAGTTGCCGCTGTCCCATTGAGAAGTTGCTGCCGCCCTCTGACACCTTGAAGTCCAGTGCTGGTACTGCGTCCTTTAGCTCTACCTGACGAAAGAGGTGTGAAGATTTTGATCAATAATAGTATCTTCACATATTTTTCGATATTTATTGCTCGAAAAGTGTCCTTAGTTGGTCTATGTACATTGTACATATATATTGTAAAAGTAAGGCATTGGCCACGCCTAATATGTTGCGTTAATAAAAATAAATACACATGAAAATGAGCTAGTGCGTGTTACTTTTTTTTATTATTTCTGTTCAATTCACCTCATTCTCACTAAAAAAAAGTACGCGCAAGGAGTTCGATGCGACGATACTTTCAGGGTGACGACATAGTATTAAAATTCTGAGATAAATGTTAGTTATTATTATATAAGGTGGATATTAATTCATCAACAATACTGCGGGGGATGGTGTAGAGTTGATAACTGTAGGTTATCAATTCTACACCATGTGTGGTGTAGAATGTGTTCCACTCATGTTTAATTTTCACATACACAAAAAGTCTGTACTATTGCTTAAGGACAAGACCGTAGTCAAAATAATTTCTAATTCGGGCGGGGCTAAAAGAAATGGGCGTCAACTTTTAACTCATAAAAATATTCAGTCGCACGGCGGCACTAGTCGCCGTACCACGGATAGCGTCGCTAAAATTGTAGAGTTTCGTGCGCTATTAGAAGCGGCAGAACAGAAGTGTAGATAACAACATTTTTATCTGCAGATACTGAGAACCTCTAAGGTAAAAAAAAAAATATCACTTGTAGGTAATGATATTTTTTTAATAGACTAAGCGAAGCGAGGTCTCGGTGGAGGTCTGAGCAGTGTATATTTCCCCGTCAATAAATCTCGATTGCCTGAATCGATCTTCTTGAAATTTGGTAGAAAGGTGCCCATCTTGCATATCAACAGAATTTGCAAGTAGGAAGAGCCAGTAGGAGCTTAATTGGTTTGTGGTTTGCTGAGATTATAGGGTTCATAAAACGAGGTTATAATTTAAAATTCAAAAGTATTATCTCAATATTTTGCTCAAAAAAGTATTTTGACTTCATGAAGCGGTACGAAACCACGGTAATATTATCTATACAGTATTTTAACTCGGCCCTGTCCTTGAAAAAACTACCTACAGCCGCGCGGTACGTAAACATGCGATACGGCTGCCCGCATCCAGCATTTTAATTGCATTTGCCTACTTTGTGTTTCCATATTGTTTTGTGATTGTAAATATACTTTTTTATATAAGCAAACTACTGATTCGCCCCGGCTTCACGCGGTTATTTAACAAAAAAATCTTAACTTATAAATTAAACATATAAAAAAGCAGTTATTGTGACATAACTGTAATAGTTAGACTTATAGTATTGCGGACTTTTTATAGATGTCTTCTATAAAATTGTAGTATATCACTTGGCTCTATTTTCAATAATTTCCGCAGCGTATGCGATATACCTAACGATTTTTTTTGGTATTTTTTTCGCACTTTATGTTACGTTATCGAAGTTTACATACGACCTAACTTTTTTGAAAATCTTCTATAGCCTATGTTCGTCAGGGATAATGTTGGATTCTCATGGTGAAAGATTTTTTCAAATCGGTCCATTAGTTTCAGAGCCTATTCAATGCAAACAAACAAATGCACAATCAAATCTTTCCTCTTTATTACCTATATTAGTTTAGATAAAATACTTTGTAAATTGAATAGGAAGTGTGTACAAATGCGTGTTGTTTTAGATTGGTAGTAAATATATTTACACCTCGACTGAAACGTACGAAATGCTTTATTATTGAATTTTAAAGTATAAAGCTTAATCAAAAATTGTTTTGGCAAACATGGACAAGGTGGAGAACAGGGAATATCTGTTACTTGGTTATAGATACCTTCAGCTATTTTACAATTAATATATTTGGTTTGGACGAATTCATGCAACCAAAAACAGCACAATATATCCTACTCGTCATATATGTACTTGAACTTATAGGACGTTATCCGCACCAACCACTGGGTTGGTGCGGATAACGTCCTGGAGCATATTTGTGCCCTGCATACAATGTAAGTACACATGTTTTTTGTTGTTCTTATTTATAGTTCTATGTGTACATTATGCATTCCTTACTGCAACAACATGTGAAACGTTTTTTGAAATTAAATTATTATTATTATGTGTGATAACGCTTATGTAGAAAAAGTGAAAAAAGCCGAAAGAAAAATGGTGAGAATATGTATTTAATTTTAAAATGAACCTTGTTTAAAAAAAACTGTCAAACAATTTGTGTTTGGGCTTACTGTCATATACCTACCATTTACCAACTCTAAAACAGAAACTTGCGATTTAACTCTTGACCATATTTCTATATATCTATAGGTAAATAAACACTATGCATAGGTATAATTTCAGTTATAGAAAGTCAGTTTGCAATTTTAGAGTGTATTTATGAGATAACACGCAAATAATAATATAATAAAAGTTCAAAATTTTAATAGAAGTATAATCCCAATGCAATGCTCAATACAAAAGATAACTGTAATGAAACCGCCATATAAGATTCACACTACCGCTTCTTAAAGTGGTACAGGCAGAATCGTACCAAGTTTCTGAGTCACATTGGTTAAAGAACCCCACTCGTAGGTGCTTCGGTTATCGCGGCCATTCATCATGGAGACCATTTGAAGATATGGAAAATATTCCCAAGTCGGACCCCAGCCTTCGGCCTCGCAAGTTACTCACTCGAATCGGACTGCAGCACTTTGTATGGAAGCCATCTTGAATTCTGCTATTTTGGATTTTTTTGCATGTCATTTGACTGCTTTCTCGATTCCCTATGTCATTTGTTCAAAACTCCTTTACTTATCTGTAACCATTTACCAGATACGTCATATATCTTCACTTGGCAGGCGTCATTTTTGTGAGGCGTAATTTATATTTCCCATTATTATCTTATCACGAAAACCACTTTGTTATTTTCTGTTTAGAATACTTTCTTTCCCCATGACTCCTTCCCATAGAACAATTTAAGTCAATGGTTTCAAAACATCTATGTATGGCGGCCATCTTAAAAAAAATATCTTCGAAAAATAATTTCTAAATTAGAAATAAGGACGCCCAAAACCACCCAGATATTGATTTTCAGACGGATCGGAGCAATTTGAATTTTACCTGCCATCTTGAATATGTCATTTTGGTTTTTGTCAAGTCTCATTCGACTGCTGCCATTAAAAGTTGTACGAAAAGAATTGTACCGGGTCACTTTTCCTAAGGAACCCCACTTATTACAATATATAAAATAAAATTATAATAATAGTACACATTATCACTTTTGCTATGAAAATTGAAACTATCTACAGAAGTAACGGTTCCAAAGTTACGGGTACATGCTTTTAGAGGTAGTACGTAAGAACAGCGGAGTCATACAGATGTAACACACATTTTAATCCGACTAAATACATACTAAGTATCAATGAGATAAAAGAGATATAGGTAAGTTCCCTTTATTTGAATGATTGGATATCTAAATACCTAGAAAGAAGTTGGTCGTCTCGGAAAGTGTGTTAAGGGCTTTGGGAATAAGTTCTCATTTAATTGTACAGTAGCCTAAATATAACAAAATGAAATATTTTACCAAGGGTTAAAAATCTAGATACCTACTAAAATAGGAATTAACAATGCCGTGTCTGAACTTTAATAAACTCGCTCAAAAAAGTTATTATAAAGATTTCATAAATCAATATAAACAAAAGTACTTCCCCAATAAATGTTTAACTTGAGTTTCAATAATTTATGACTTCCAAATTAACGTATGGTAAAAAAATATTGTAATATTTCGTAAAATAAATGCACAAAAATGATGGCGAAACAAACGGCACAGATCCCACGTCCAAACGGCCCGAGCGCTACGGGCAGACTGATTTTCGTTGCGATTTCTTCTCGCGATCACAGAATTTTGCGCCAAAAATTTATAAAAATGTTTTCAACACAAGTTAGTAAGTAGTTCATTAGAGTATAGTATTAGCTATTTAAAAAAAAAAGAATCATTGCATTTACTTCAACTATGCCTCTTAAATTAATAAAAAACAATCTAAAAAGGGTCGCCGATTACAATTTATTACATATGAACTAATTAGTTTTAATAAAAAGTTATCAACTAATTCACTTAATAAAGAATTAAAGAATATGATATAATTTTTTTCGCACAATTTGAACTCATAGTTTCAGTACAAAAAGATTCCAAAAGTGCGCGTTTCACTACGGTCATCCCCTTAAGCTGTGGTACGTTGACTTGGCGAATAATAGCAAGGATAACTGCGGTATACGAACACGGTGTATCTACTCTATTCACACACACGCACGATTGCTACGCGAAGTCAATGAACTGCTATACTAGGCACAATAGACAGCTGTTTTGTGTACCTATTCTGCCTAGTCGGCCTTGGCGGCTTGCGACAAAAGAACGCGCGACGCGGTAGCGGTTTAACACAATACGGCATACCTGAGTAGCTGCAACACAATACAGTACGTACCTGAGCGTTTTCACAAAAAAGTGTACCCCCCACTTTTCGGTTGTCCCTTGTGTTTGAAGTATTACTAACAAAATATGTTATGATCTGGTGAATATTTTAATTACTGTAAGCACTAAACACATTTTAAACTAGTAAATGAAGTGCCACAAATATGAAAAAAAAAATAGAGCAATTAAAATAATGACCAATTTTAATCAGCAAGAAGTCAGTTTTTGACGTGTCCCCCACTCGAATTTCTTGATGTTAAAAGCTATTCTGAAAAATTTTTGTACGCGATACATTGATATTTTGGTACGGTTTGAAAGAACTCTGACCGTCTTATTACAAAACGTAGACCAACTGTGGTCTAACGATAGTACTGGTTTAGAACCATCGTTTAATTCAAATCCTTATTACAAAACCTAGTTTATCGTTGATTCGAGAATCATCTATGGTCTAAAGTTAGTCTTCCGATGACCCTAGTTTAACTATGGTACTAACCTCAAAAATAGCTATCAAGTTCGCCATTTTAAAATTATCTTGATCTTTGTTACAAATTATATCTCTAATTTTTCGTTTTTTTTTAAAGAAAAATGGATTTCGACTTCTAAGATTACATGGATTTAGACGATTTGGAGTTATTAGAGGCTACCCGGCAACCTATAGCTTAGACATCGCATGAACCCTTTCGACCTAACAGAACTGGAACAGTAATTCTAAATCTATATTGCGTAATACACGGAACGTCGTGAACGAAGGGAGTCATAGAGAATGAACTTTTTTCTTATTTAATCTATGATCAATATATAAACCATGGACTTACTGGTCTTCGATAGGTCTGCGTTTTGTAATAAAGTCAAGCACTAACTGCTTAGTACCGCAACAAACTCGGACTTGTTGGTCTAGGATTAAACCCTGATTTAGTCTGTGTTTTGTAATAAGGCGGTGAGTCTTCTATCGTCTCCGGTACTTTTTAATTTAAACCTAAAACACACAGTTCCACAATTCAATTTCCAAAAAACATGTAAAAAGTGGTGCCGACCGGACTTGACAGGTTTGTCACGGCTAAAACTGCTATTTAAATAATAAATAAGGACTTTTTCATTTCTGAACTGGCAACATTAACCTTACAATCCACTAAAAAAAGAACCAGTTGTGCAGTTTGTTATACGAAACCGAGTAAAACGAGTGAGTATTTTGTTGTGCCACGAACGTCAAGATTTCTTGTGTCGGATTTGAGACACAATAACTGCTGATTCCGGTAAGTTTACATCATTTCACGATATTTAAAAGATTAATAATGTAATCGTAATATAGTTAATAACAAATTTAATGTAAAGGTTTATTTTAGAATACAGTTCAGAATATAATAAGGGAAGAGAGCGTCACGTCAGGTTTGCGACATTTTATCCCGTGACCTACCAGGCTGACCAGCAAAGTCGCAAAACCGACACCATAAAGCAAGGTTTACATTACGATAATTTACAGTTCTTTTTTATTTCCTGTTTTATATTATGTGTGTCGGTCTGTTTGAATAGTGGGTTATTTTTTAAAACAAGTAGGTATCGTTTATTTGTTTAGGTTTATTATGTATGAAGTTATGTCATACAGTGCTACGTTTATTTATCATCGGAAGGTTCATACAAATTAGTACTACTTTTTTTTGACTCTATTCTTTAAAGTTCTTATTATTTAAAAATCGTTAAATACATTTTAGGTTAGACTATGCCACTCACTAGTGCAGAAAGGTCTAGGAGGTATAGAGAAAAGATGAAAAAGGAAAATCCTGATAAGCTTGAGGCACAAAGAATAAAAAATTTACAAAGAATAAAACAAAAGAAAAAAAAAGTTTCAGAAATGACTCTGGAAGAAGCTGAGAGCAGGAGAAAAGTTTGGCGAAAAGAAAAACAAGCTAGTAGACAGAAAAAAAGGCATAGTGTTCAGGATAGTGTCAACGTGGCACCTAACGACAATTTACAATCCGAATATATAGCATCAGCATCTCAAATTCATTGTATAAAATCTGTTCAATACCTTAAAAAGAAAAATACATACTTGGCGAATAAATGCAGACGTTTCATGACATACAATATAAAACTAAAAAGACAGAAAGAGGCTTATAAAAAACGTAACCAAAGGCTTTTGAAACAGAACAAAGACGAAGTAAATTATTTGGAAACAGAGTTATTAAAAATGAAAGCAAGGAATGAAATGTTAGAACATACACTGAAAAAAACGTATCAAAATTGCACTAAGCGAATAGAAAAACAGACTTTAAAAAAGCTCGTGAAAAATTCCGAAAACAAAAAGATTATTACAAAAATGCTAGGTTTACAAGGCAAAGTAAGAGAAAAGAAGAAACGCACAAAACCTACAGAGATCCCAGAAATAGAGAAATTTTATTTGAGAGACGACGTCAGCCGTAATACAGCAGGCAAAAAGGAAACGAGAACTAAAGATAAAACCAAAAAACAGATTCGATACTTATGTGATACACTAGTGAACACTTTTAAAAAATACAAAACCGAGGGAGGCCGCTACGGATTTACAACATTTTACAGGAACAAACCGTTTTTTATTCTTTCGCCAGGAATAAACTCGAGAAATACTTGTTTGTGCCCCAAGCATAGTAATATAGACTATTTACATACGGCGTTGGTAAAACACGGAATCATCAGTGGCACGAGAAAAGACGCTTTAGAGAATATATGTTGCGACACAAACAACTACGACTGCATGTACCATACATGTCGTCAATGCAAAGATAGAAAGATACAGTTTAATCTGGCTACAGAGGAGAAATTAAACCAGGAAGTAGAATGGCTGGAATGGGATAGGAAAAAACATATATATGAAAAGAAAGACTTAGTATCAAAGAAAGAAGTTAAGACCATGAGAACCGAAAAAGTGATTAAAAAGGGAGTTAAGAACTAAATACGAAAATGATATGATCCTATTTAAAAAACACCATTTTAACAATAACCATATGCAAAAACAATATCAAATGAAGTTCAAAGCATGCACTTTGGCGCCTCCAAACGTCAAATATCTTTGCACACAGGTATGGTATATACGAAAAGTGAAGCACAGTCTTTTTGTACGATGTTGGACGAGAGCAGCCACCAGCCACCGGCGATTTGGGCTCACCTAGCTCCTGTAATCGAAATGGTAAAAACAAGAACACCGAATGTAGAGATATTTCATTTTTACACAGATGGCCCCTCTTCGCAGTACCGTCAGAAGAACAATTTCTACTTACTTGCTTATTTCACAAAGACTTCAAGTATTCGACTTGGTCGTTTTATGAAGCGCATCATGGCAAAAGTGTAGCTGACGGAATCGGTGGCAGCGTGAAACGGAGTCTAGATAAAAAAGTATGTCTTGGAACCGATATAGTAGATGCAAAAGATGCTTATGAAGTGTGCAAAGATTGTTTGAAAAAAACCAAAGTGTTCCTCATCTTAAAAAGCGATATTGACAACATATCAAAAATATTGCCAGCTAAACTACCAGTTCTCAAAGGAACTATGCAATTGCATCAGATAATAACAGACAAAAATGACAAATTCAAAATAGCATATAGACACGTAAGCTGCTTTTGTGGAGAACAAAGAGGACAGTGTGAGTGTTTTTCTCCAAAACCTCATTATGTGATAGATCCTAGAATAACTGAACCAGTTGATTCGTTTTTATTGTCTTCAGCTGTGATGAATCTACCCTTTGATCAACCTGTAGATACTTGTATTAATGACGATCAAACGATAGCAGAAATTGAATCTAACTGCTCGTTATCTATCAATGAAATAATTGATACTGTTGAAATAATTGATACGATGGAGCTTCCAATAATTAGCGTACAACAATTGGAAGAATATTTACCTACAAATGAGAGTAGTTCCCCAAATGAACCTAAAATAAAGATATTAGAAGAGAGGAGGTTCTTTCCAAAATCAAAAAAGGTCTTAACTGAAATTCATCATAATTCCGTCGACAGTATCGTTCCAAACACTCAACGTTGCAAAATTCAAACAATAAAGGGTGCCCAATGTCAGAAATGTCTTACGACCATCTCGGGACGAAAAGGGATATGTATGGTTTGCAAAAAAATGTACTGCAGCGAATGTATTGGTCAGCAAATATATCCTGATTTTATATGCGATCCATGTCTAGAAAGCTAAAAAATAATGTAGGTATTAATTTCTTCAGGGTCTAGTATGAAATTACTTCCATCATAATTTCTTTCTCAATTCTAAAGCAATCCTATCCAAATTTTAAGCATCTATGGAGTTGTCTATATTCTGTGGTACCGATTTAATATAAGGTTTGATAGCGTAATATTTGTTGCACCTTTACTGACTTTGATTTTTTTTTTCAGATTGAACTCCTACGTAAGAGCTACAGCATGGTTATTTATTACGATATTGATAAAATTCTAGCAAGAAATGATTTTGTACAGTGTTACTACAATCATATTAAATGGCCTTGGCCTGTAACTCACTTTGTCAGAACTGAATATTGCTATGGATGTCGAGAGTAGCTACATACGAATAATGCACAAAGACCGACGCATCTAATGCTAGCCATGACTAGAACTGACATTTTTTACTTATTGCAAAGTTCCTATTTTTGGTGCAATGATTGCCAACTATGTGTTTACGATCATTTTCCTGCTGAAGAATGTGTAATTTGTTGGAATTAGTGACTCTTTATTAATTTCATCTTAGTTTTCTGATTTATAATTTGGTTTAAGATTCAAATTTATTATTGTTATTTTTTTGTTTCCGCATAATAATACATGGTACCTATGACGAGTGCCAGTTTTGATTTATTGTTAGCAAATGCTGTAATACATTAGTCAATTCATTATGATAACTCTTACAGATTATTTTAGGTACAAAATACGTACCTGTTGTTTTTTTGTTACTATTTGTGGTTTCATTCATAGTAGGTTCAATTATAGCCTTTATTATTTACTTGATTATTTAGTAACTGTCACAGCCACCTATTTTTATATTATTTTTTACTACAAGTATAATGTTAACGACTGACAAATTATGTAGAAGATCTCAGATTTAACCTTGATCTCAAGTTTTTAGAGTAATTAATATAGTTTAGGCGCAGAATGTCCAATTCGCAAAATGTCCAGCGGACGCAGAATGTCTAATTCGCTGAATGTCCAGTTCGCAGAATGTCCTGTTCACAGAACGTCCAAATCGCAGAATGTCCATTATTCATAATAAACGTTATTACACCACTAATTGGTGGGGGATTTAAAAAACCATAAACTCGACTACTTATATATTAATATATTTTAATTTCTTACTTATTAGTGGTGACAACGTTATGATGAATAATGGACATTCTGCGATTTGGACTTTCTGCGAACTGGATGTTATGCGAACTGGACATTTTGCGAACTGGACATTCTGTGAATTGGACATTTTGCATCCGCTGAACATTTTGCGAATTGGACACTCTGTGCCTAAACGAACGTACTATTAAGATTAAAATAAAAGTATACTAAGCGTTATTTAATTTTTGATAAGAGAAAAAAGTGCCAAAAATGTTGTGATATTAATATGCAACACCTAGTAGGTGTACATTTTAACTGAGACCAATGTTGATTTCTAATAATAATATAATGTTTAATAAAAAAAATAACTGATTATAGCACAATTTGTACTGCTTAGGTTTGTTAATTTTATAGGAATTAAGAAATAAACAATGGCTGTAAAAATACTTTAGGTATTACTTGAGTAGTAAAAGTAACAACTAATTTCAATTTGTGATTATTTTGATACTTGAAATTTCATCTGATTTGTGAAATAAGTATAATATAAAACATTTAAAATACATTTCGGTTTTATTTTATTCTATCGCATTAAATTTCTCACAAAAATGATTCATGTAAGCCCAGCCTTACAAAAAATGGACTGTCGGTTTTGCGATTGTCCTGGGTTTTACGACGAGGGATTTCTTGTTAATTTTTAATATGAAAGGGTACAAATTATTTAATTTTATTATTTAAAATAGCAATGTATATTTTGAAAGCAATAATGTAGTGTCCCGGTGAAACTACTTAACCATTACAATATGGAAAAAATAACGGTTACAAACATCAGTTGTGGCAAAACCGAACTTAACATTAGCTTGAAATTCACATGTTATTAAGTTTTTCACTATTATGTCGTGGTTTAAAAAAATATATATTATTATCTTTAAAATACACTTAATAAGTTGTAAGATATTTAGCTTTTAAGAGTTGTAAGATATTTAGAGTTGTAAGATTTTTCCACAGAGTCAGTTTAATTTTACGATTTCTCGTAAAATAGCTTAAAAATGAAGGAAATAAATATAATTTCATAAATCACAATGCATATAAGTTATATTCTAATAAAAAAACCATCGAAAATATCACATTTAAAATCTGACAATAAATTCGGTCATGGTACACTTTATTTTGAAAACGCTCACCTACGTAAACTTGAAATTTTAAAGATTGCAGGTAGGTAACATGTTTAATCATTTAGAAGAGTTTAATCGATTGGCGATTATGCAAAGTATTCGACAGTCTAGCTAGAATGTCCGGTAAGGCCTTCGCGTTCTTCAGAATAGGTATGTGAAACAGCTTCATCTATCACTTTGACAAAACAGCTGTTTTGCCAAAGTGATAGCGTCTAATTGACATCGGCTAGCGTTCGTACGTGTGAGAATTAAAAAATGGAGTAAACCGCGGTTTTCGCTATCATATTAAAAGGCATCGCGCCGCGCTTAGAAAATAGTTATACCTGCAAATTTTTTTTATGTGAAAATTAAATATGAGTGGAACACATTCCGTTATCGATTCTACACCATCCCCCGCGGTATTGTTAATGAATTAATATCCACCTTATATATATTGTGTCATTATAGTTATACCAGTGATTCAGATAAATACAAATAATATTTAATTACTTACCTACATAAAATCATGAAGGTCGTTTAGAATACTCTTTGCTACATAATCTGTGATCCACTAAAATTAAGCGCGCAAGCGCTGATTAAAAGCGGGAAAACCACGAACGAACCAAATGAGTTGGCGCCATTTAAAATTTTTCTTGGTAAATATTTTTCCCACTGATTTTCACATTCCACAACTTCTAAGCGTGATTCATGATTATAATAGTTCGTTCTATGTTAGTGATTATAAATGAGTTAAAGCTCAGAAATAGAAATAGTTCTGACTCCGTCTGACACAGTAGAAGAGGCAGCAAGCGCTCAATCTACAGTTAAGTATTTTATTTCCTTGTATATAGCTTTAAGTATTAGTTAATGTATTGGAAAACGATGTGTGAAACACGTGCGTGAGATAATTATAAGCTAGGGCGGGACCATCGTTTCCTCTCGGCTTCAACTCGAGCAAACATTGTCAACAGATGCATTTTGTAACAATTGACGAACTGCACTGCGCCCATCACCCTGGGACGTAAGCACAGTTGTTAAGTCACATGTTTCTGTAACATCAATTACTAACTGGTTCTCAAGGACTGCTGCTGGAACACACTGTTAGGTGAAAAATTCTACTCTACGTCATTGTATTAGGCGTGATTTGTATAGTGTAGATGAAATTAATGGAAGCATTGGACTGGCATTTACACGTAAAATGTATTATACATCTGTTAAGTAATTGTTTCAAACGGACACAGAAGTAACAATTCTCTAGATTTAAACTAGTCACTTGATCTGCACTCTTCTTTAGGAAGTAAGCAACAAATATGCATTAATATATATAAGTTTAATGAATACTTCATTGTATCAATTTTAATTAGTCATACATTTTTATCCTGACCTGGAATCGGATTATTGTTCAATAGTATCGACATCAGGAGCGCATTTGAGGCAATTCTGATATCGAGGACTAAAATTTCTAGTTTTATTTTTGGATTCTTTTATTTTTTGAGAGGTTCATGTTATATGTATGTAATACAATCAACCTACATGATTACATTGCCCTTATTACAGAAGAAAAAAATTTTAGGAAAGTGCGTACATAAATCTACACTAAAGAAATGGTAAAAATAATACCAACCTGTTCCAAAGCTCTCCAAATTTCTTCATCACTGTAAGAGTCGAAAGGATCCAAGTTGTACCGCAAAGTTGCCGAGAACAGCACCGGCTCTTGAGGAATTATCGATATCTTCGATCTCAAGTCCTGTACAGGTGAATAGACTTTAATAAACAGGTATTTTGATAAGATTCGTATGTATAGCACTCAGTTATACACAAATATATTAAGATAATCCGTTTATTTAAAGTAAACAAACCAAGATATGCTATGTCATTGTTTGTCAATTGATTTTGTTAATAAATAAGTACCAACTACAAGTGCTCCTAATAATTGTACACCTACCTGTTCAATTTATCAAAAAAAAAACATGTGTGGGTTACCTTTTTAGCAATGCCACTCGTATCGATGTTATCTATTTTGATGCTGCCATCAATATTGTACAGTCGGAAGAGTGCAGATATCAAAGATGATTTGCCAGCTCCTGTTCTTCCGACCACACCGACCTGTAAAAAAATATATTCCTGTATAAAAAATATAGGTACCTTCGTAATAATAAATTTGTTTGTGGAAAGACGCGAGATAATCCACGGTGTTGTTCTGACGTACAACTTTAGGAAATACTAAAGTTTATTTATAATGGTACTATATAAAACGAAAAAACAGCAAAAAAAAAACTAGTATCGCAGCAAATAAAAAACAGCAAAAAAAAAACTAGTATCTATTAACTAAAATTATATGGATACAAATTTTATTGCTGCTGTTTTCTTCCATGAGGTTCAAAGGTAAAAAACGGTGCTCAAGACACTGTCATTTCCCTTTCTATATAAAAATGTATATAGAAGTCAGTCATTTCATATTTCTGTAATTTTTTTGACAGGCTAGCTTTTGATGTCAACCTCTCCTGATAGTTAGTGATAATGTGATCAAATAATGTGTCTTAACCTTGACTGGAACTGGCTCTCACGGACAGCGGCCAGGAAACATGGTTATGTGATTGGCGATAGTTTTTTTATGTGTTTGTGACGGATCAACACGAGTTTCACAAAATGTTAAGAGGTAACCTTTGCCTATAACAGATGCATTTCTTCACAATACGAACTGCAATTTGCCCGTCGCCCTGAGGCATCCAGTTGTTAAGTCTCTTAACTCACGGCTGTCAAGTCCAGCTGCCGGAGAATACTGTTGTTAGGCGCTTGGCGATAGATTTTCTACTTAGGGTGGTTGCTAGCCAGGCGAGCATTCGCAAAATGCCCTTCCACCTGATACGGTAAAGCTCAAGCCAGCGGTGAGCAAGATCGAACCATAGCCATAAGCAATACGGTAGCTCATAGCTAATACTGCTTCAAAGATTTTCCTTTTGAAAGAAGTTGATAGCCAGGCTAAAATGCCAAGCAGGGTGTCGGTTTCTCAACTATTCTCAAGCCTTCCGAAGGCTGATTACCCATCAAATAATAACCAAATTGATCTTTGCTTAACCTAGTTGATCGGTTATGAATAACTAGGCAATATCCGCTGCGAGCCCTTAAAAAACCATGTACTTAATGCTATTAAAGCTGTGGTTGCATCAATAATCCAAGTACCCACGTTGCAAAATAATAATATATACCTAATACTATATATATTTATCATTAAAAGATAATATAGCATAATATCGATATAACTATCATGTAAAAAGTAGGTTCTTGTACCTATATCAATCACAATAAATAAATAAATGGTTATTTGTGCAACCAGAGAGCAAAGTCGTTTTTTCTGCGAGTACTGATTTTAAGCTAATCCTAAAGCTGAATCCTGAGTGTGGCGAGGGACAAAGGTACGAGATGCAAAAAAACTTTGCTCTCGTGTAACACACATACCTAAATTTTCACTTCAACAGCGAGAACACTTTAGGAGATAAAATAATAAACAGGAATAGATTGAAATAACTATTAACTTATTTAACTCTTTACGCCAGACACTAAATTTTATTCCCGCTCTTTTATTTAAATTGAGGCGTGTTCCATGATATTTTATTATTCAAAATATAATAATAACAAATACTTTTAAAAGTATCCTACGTGACGTGACAAACATCACGCAGCCTAACGGGAAGAATACCGCACGATCGAGACTCGATCGTGCGCTCGGTAAGTCAAGACCTCCTGAAGATGCTTCGCTTAGAAGCGAAACTAGTCGGGTATTCTTCCCGTTAGGCTGCGTGATGTTTGTCACGTCACGTAGATAACAGGAAAATTAGGCGGAATTGTCACTAGATATATAATTTTATGCTTTTTTAAGTGTTTTATTTAAATATTATTTAATATTTTTTACGATACTTTTAAAAGTATTTGTTATTATTAAATATGGATTTCCGCAAAGTAACGCCTGAATCTATCCATTATTCAAAATATATTACGTAACATTTTTGAAACTAGAAATATTAACTGGTTAAATATCAATTTTGTTTGCAGTAAATACTTATTTTCGTTTAATTATATTAATTCAGTCATTTATGATTACATCAAAAGACATAATCATCTTTTTTACAAAATTTCTGTAGTTGGTACGAAATTCTGAACGTGTTTGTCTTTGAGGTCGAATACGAAATCGGAACTTCGACAGGGCTGGTCTGTCTCTCTCTCTTTCTGATGGCGGGAAAGAGATAGAGTGTGAATGTTTCGAATTGTATGATTAACCCAAGGCTGAATAAGATATTCGCGGCTATGTGAAAAAAAATATTAAAAAGTTACTTTGTCTCACTCAGTGAACAAAATCGCATTTTCCTCTCTGATTTCAGGCAGCAAAACCTACATGTTTGAGATACTGAAGTGAAAAATAATATAAGGCTCTGCGTAAGCCACCTAATAACTGTGAAAATTTTACGTATTAGTGTTACCATATAACTTCGTAACAGCTTCATCACATATCTACTGGAATTAACGGATTCATCAGATACTGGAATTACATTCATGATAAAACTTTCTTATCTCGAGTCACTGACACCAGGTAGGTTCCCTGGGAACGCTATTCCTACAACCTTTCTTATATTAAGGACATTATGATGATGCAGAGCACTGGTGTGCACTCAATGCGCAGAAACATCCACTCACATCGAAGTGAGCGCTGGCATTTTGCACAATTGCCGAATTTTACCCCTGCATATACGACATCCAAAAAGATGATTAGGAGTAGTGTTTACATTGTTATTCAAGGAACTAAACTAATAATAATGTGAGAGTGGGAATTGGTGTACCTTCCATCCACTTTTGATGTCGATTTGTAAGTTCTTGAGCACGGGTGGATCATCAGAGCCATACTTCAAATACACGCTGTCGAATTTGATGTTGCCTTGCATTGGCCAATCCTTCGGAGGGACAGACGCTATAAAAAACAAATATTCAAGGTCAGTATAAATATTTTTTTGAAGCAGTGATAGCTCAGTGGCTTTGGCTATATAGACTGTCGCGCAGCAGGTCCATGGTTCGAATCTCGCCGCGGGCTTGAGCTTCACCGCATGGTGGAAGGCCATTTTTTGCGAATGCCCGCCTCGCTAGCGACCACCCTCGATTAGAAAATCTGTCGCCAAGAACCTAACGGTGCGTTTCGGCAGCTGTCCTTGAGAGCCAGTCATTGTAGGTTAAGCCTGTTAACACCTTCGACCACATCATCACTTACCATCAGGTGAGATTGTGGTCACAGGCTTACCTATCAGGAATAAAAAAAAAAAAATGTTAAAGATGCTACTGAAAATTGTCAAACATAGAAGAAACAAACTTGTTAGTGTAACGTGACACTACAGCTGGATGACAAAGATATCTACACTTAAAGAAAAGGACACAGAAGTGTTAAAGTACCACACTTGATTCATTAAATTTCATGGTGCACCGGTGCGCGGTGTGGTGCATGGGCAATAAACATATATGTATATATTATTTATTACTAAAACAGAGAATACTCATAATATAGGTACTTTGTGGTACTGAAAATGGTGTAAACGGTTCGCCAAAGGATATTAATGTAAACCCAATAAAAAAAGGCGGAACAAAAAAAAAACAGAATTATAACGAGTTATAGATGAGCTAGAATCGCTCAAACGCCCAATTATATTAAGATATGTGTCAAGAAATAATGAATCCAGACCAGAGACTAATTTTGTAATTATATAGTTTTTATAGATAAATAATATTAATATTTGCACGCCTGCTTGCAGGCTGAATACTGTACTTGACTTATCGATATTGTATTCTGGCAAATAAACAATTGATTTGATTTGATTTGAGAAACAATGCCAAATGTCTATACTATGTTCACATGAACCACACATATCTTTACAAAGTATACATACGTAAAGCTGGTGTGGTTATGACGGCAACCCGAAAGAAATAATATCTGTATTGATTGAAAACCCTAAATAAGTAATCATAATCTTAGAAAATACCGTGTAATGCTGTTATTTGGTACATAAATCATATTAACCCCACCCTGAGTTCCAATAATACTGTCCATATTAGATACATAAAAATATTGTTATTTTAGTATTCTTGGTTAATTTTTGAACGATAATACGTATACTAAATTATAGTTTGGTGATAACCTACAATATTATTTGTATTTTAATAAAATCAGCTTGTTGTATTTTTGTTCTCCCTTAACGTCCCCGTTATATTCCTTTCCCCTTCTTTTATAAAGAAATTAAGAAAAGATCGACGCATCCTCATCAATGCGTATCCCATACCTCTTGGTAGGAATTCTGGAACAAAATTACTTAAACATACATACTCTGTCCAGTTGACGGCATAACTTTGAAAATTGTTTAATATTTTTTATTTTATTTTCCCCATTAGACATATTGCAAAACGTAAGTAGTTAAAATACATAGTTATTTAAACATACACCAGTAAATTTCACTACATAATGTGTGAAACCTACGTCTAAATACATACCAAAAAGTTAAAAAAATATATATTTATTTATCTTATTTCTTTCCCCGGGTCTCAAACTATTTCCATACCAAATTTCATCCAAATCGGTCCAGTAGTTTTTAAGTTTATTAGTTGCATAAAAAAAATACAAATCTTTCCTTTTTATAATATTAGAGTAGATAATACATAAAAGTTGTATAAATATTAATAAATAATTTATTAGCCATCATAACTGCCATGGAAACACTTGTAAATGTAGACTGGCAGAAAAAACCTCCGATGTCCTCCGAGGTGAATAATTCAGTTATATACTCCGTATGACAATGTTTAAAAGGTGTTTTGTACTATGGAACTTATGAAATGAAAACGTGTCACACGTGCTTACGTTTGTACCATTAAAAGTAGTAGATATGATATATTTTAATGCTTCATACGGATATAAAAGAAGGTTAATGGTTCTTTATCTATAATGTTACATAGATAACGTTGTGATAGGTATTGTTTTTTGAAGTTTTACGTCGATATGTAAAAATAATAATCAGGTATTAGGTACATTAGCTCTCTGGTTTCAGAATCGCATCCAAAAACTTACGCTACTAACTTATGCAACAAAAGAATAAAGCAGTGTTTTGTTACTTCATGGGTAATATATTGTTAATTAATCCAGCGCTTAACGAAGTATTCTGGAGTTAACTCCAGAGCGTAACGAAGGAAATTTGAAGAATCCAATAAGCAGCAGTTTTAAACTCGCCCAAGACGAGAAATACAGCAAAATCATTGAGAATACCTGGTCTACTTTTTTATACCCCATGTGAAACAATAACAAAACTATGTGCATGTGCGTACACATATGTACACAATGTAAGTACATGTATGTACACAAACTTATCAGGCTTAGGGATGTTGGCTTAGTGTGCACCGATCTCTCTGAAGCGAGGTTCAGATTCGTATGATACATAATCGAGCATTAAAGATGAACCTAGTTGCATGATAATGTCAAGCAATCGGCTTAAGAATATTCTTACTTCCTTGCTAGTTGTTTTTTTTTATTATTCTTTATAGGGTAGCCTTTGACCACTATCTCACCTCATGGTAAGCGATGATGTGGTCTTATATGTTGTTCAGGCTAATCTAGAATTACTGGCTCTCAAGGATAGCTGCCGGAATACACCGTTAGGTGCTTGGCGACAGATTTTCTACTTGGCTACCACCCGTAGCTAGACAGGCGGGCATTCGCAAAATGCCCTACCACCATGCTATAACGACTGCTATCCTAATACAACAACAGGTACCGACGGATTTACGCGCCCTCCGAAGCACGGAAGCGCTCAGTAGTAATGTCACTAGCGGTCATCTATCCAAATCATGACTGCAGTAGCCGTTGCTTAACTTTGCTGATCGGTTAAGAACAGCAAAGCAAACTTCGCTACGAGCGCTTCCAATTAGTTACCAATAATATGTATAAGTTTTAATTTACTAACAATTCCATTAAAAAAATATTCATGATCTTTAACAGGGTAGGTTCAACATTTAATTAAAAATAAGATGAAACCAAAACGAGAACATATTATTATTTCAATAAAGTAGTGTTATGTTTTCAGGGTTCATGTATGTATGTTTGTGTGTTTCTTTATTCCACCATAAAATCTAAACGGCTCAACCGATTTTAATGTGTAAAATATCATTAGATTTGTCTTAATAGCCCAGGTGATACTAGGTACATAAAAAATTAAAAAAACAAATTGAAGGATTTTATACGCCATATTGTGAGAAAAAAAAAGATTTTTCTCCCAAACCCATCAAGTGGGGTATCAGAATGAAGGGCTGTAAGAAACGGTTCCATAAATTTAAATAACTTGCAGTTTTAATTTTAATGGGACAATAAAACGCTTAACGAAAATAAATAATTAGCTATTTTTATTAATTTATTTAATTTTTATTAATTTATACTTGTTTTAAAATTTATTTTATATGTTTCAATGTAATTTTTTAAATTGTTTTTTTTTACGTTTTTTTTGACGGAATAAGTAAGAGGACGACCTTTAGTTAAGTCTCTTGTGCCTGCAATTTATTATTTCATATTTATTAATACTTTGCTCGATGTAAATATTCAATACCCTATTCAAAGGGAGCGCGGCAAGGTCCAGTGTTGCCGCGGCGGGCGCTCTTGACTCGGAGTAGGCATTATCTTTTACTACGAAACTCAAAACTTAAAACAATAAGTTTTCTAGTATTTTTAGGTTCTGGCGTCTACATAAAAGTGTCAATGCCTTAAAAATAAGTAACAGTGTCAGATGGAAGAATTTTGTCAACAGCAGCACAACTGCTTCGATATCCCGAACTAAATTAAAATTTACAAAAATGAGAAATTAAATCAAATGATATTTAAAACAACAAAACGTTTGTCTAGACCTTCTAGGATTGGTAATGAGCCATGATTAAAATGTTTTAGATCATTTCGAGGTCGTGGACGGATCTTCGCAAAAATATTTTTAATTTGTTATACTTAAGTAACTTTATCTTGTGCAATAATTCAACATTGCCCTAGAAATGATTTTTCATACTGCGAGTAGCTTATCTCTCAGTAGTCTCTTATCTAATCATCACTCATAAATAGGATATTGCTCTGATAAAGCAAATCCACAAATATTAGTTTCGTTTTACTTTTTATCTAAATATTGATTTTATCGATAGAGGATCCTGAGTACCAAACCCAATATACTCGTAGCTGAAGTATATTGCATACTTTGGTTAAAAAGGGATGATAAAGTCAAAGCCTAAGTTAAAGTCGTAATTATTTATTTAATTTAAAGTGTCTATGGCGCTCTTAAAAAGGTCAATTACAAATTTTAATACTGAAATATTCCACATTGTGCTGCCACGTTCAGCAAAAAAAATGTATAGAGCCACTGCGAGAAGAACAAGCAAGAAACACGGGGTCATTCTTTAAAATAATGTGTTACAAAAAGTATTATACAATTATTTCAATATTCGTTTAAATTGCGTTGGTGGTAGGTGATAACTTGGCAGAAGTGGAATTGTCTAAGCATTTTTGTCGTTTAAGTACCTAATTACACACTGTGCAATAAGATCTCATAATCATATTGTTTTTCACGTGTAACTTGCATTTATTTCTGTGCCCGTTGTAATATCTTTGGGAACATACTATAAACCGCACACAATCACATAAGAAAGACCTTTTATTTGTCTTAGCTAGTCTAAAACTTTGCATCGATATTTTCCTCGTATGTATTATTTATTGTATTATTATCGTAGACGTAAATCACTGTAAACTGTAGAAAGTGCGATTCCCAACATTTGTATTATGGCTTCATGCTACACCGTCGATGGGAATCGATCACTTTCTTCCTTGGTGAAAAATGTACCATTTTAATATTAATGTAACTTCGATCATTAATGTAAGTGGCCAGTTAACTTATTTTGGATGGTAGGCTCGTTTTATACTAATAGTACAAGATCCGGTTGCAAATTAGAGCACTCGTCGAGTTCTTGCTAAAACTCAAATTTTTATGTATATTTATGATTAGGAGAATATATATCAACCAGGTTGCCTATCATGCCTATCATACCTATAAATGTGGCCGCTAGTATTTTTAATTAAATTATTGTTAATTGATTTATGAGAAAAAAATTCAATCACTTGTTTTTGTAAAATAAAATATCGTCTACATCACGGCAATATAATATAAAGATTCTGATGGTTTTATCCCAAAAATCGATTAAAAGAATTTAATTTTAAAATACTAGCGGCGTCATATTGATAGGCAATCTGGTTGATATATATTCTCCTAATATAAATAATCCTAATATACATAAAAAAATTAGTTTCAGCAAAATCTTGATGAGTGCACTAATTTGCAGCCGGATCTTAGACTATAAGAAATATATATAACGTGTATATTAATTGATCAACAATACTGCGGGGGATGGTGTAGAATCGATAACTGAATGTGATACACGTTATATAGCAAGACTCACGTCCACTATCAATGTTATCTTCAACGGGCAGCTCAGTATACTCAAGCACCCTCTCAACGGCCGTCATTTGTCCGAGGAAGTCAGCTGTGAAGCGTGCCGCCATCTGTAGCATCATCGTCAGCACCATAGATTGTGATACTGCGAGCCCCACACTACCCACCGGTATTATTGAACCTAATCAAAACATAAATTTTTCAGTTACAAACATATTAGAAGCCGATGTTGTTAAGGGTACCAAAGGTTAATAATGTAGATGGTTTGTCTTACGTTGATAATATATAATACCTAAGAGTTTACGATTAGATGTTATCAATACAAAAACCATCTTTGAACTTTAATAGATTTTTACTGTGAAATTAATTGGTACGATTATTTTACTCCACATGCTTCTATGACAATTTAAGACACAAAATGGGAAAAGAATACTGACAGTTTTATTTCATACTAGCTTTCCGGGCGCGGCTCCGCCCGCGCGTATGTCGGTTATCGCGCAAAAACATTAACCTCTTTTTGCGCAGTCAGATTAAAAACTATCCTATGTTTTTTCCCGGGTCTCAAACTATCTCCATACCAAATTTCATTCAAATCGGTCCAGTAGTTTTGGCGTGAAAGCGTAACAGACAGACAGACAGACAGAGTTACTTTCGCATTTATAATATTAGTACTGATTACGAACGAGAAACCATTTCGAAAACGAGCGGCTCGATGTCATATGTCTTTATTCATAAAGGTTCTTTAATTACAAAATATTATTTTGTTGTCCTTTGAGTTGTCGGAGACAAGACAAGAGTATATTATTGTAAGAAACTGTTTGCGTCGTTCTGTCTTACAACATAAGTTGTAGGAGTAAACGTAGGTTTATTGTACTGACCTCACGTAAAGTGATATATAGTGACATTAATGAGCGGTCTAAACTTGTCGTCTCAATATAGAAAAAGTTTCAACATCAGTGAAAAAGAACAAATTGGCGAAAACATTAAAAAAATATTATGTCCACATACTGAAATCAATCAAGAGAAACAGCGACATGATGACCCCAAGATAGATCAAGCAGAGACTATCCAAATACAGTCCGAATGCATTCGAGGCGCCGATGTATGTGTAGAAAGCGCTTGAGTGGAGATCCTGGAAGATACAATAATTTTCTAATATGAAATAATAAACAAGTTGTTATGTAAGTAATAATGTGAAGACTGTAACAAGCAACTTGGTAAAAAATAATTCTTCAATCAAAATATTCTGGAAAACATCAAATGGAAATACATGGATCTCTTCTATATATATATGTAAATGATATAAATACAATATCAACATCCTTTTTCAAATTCCTTGATTTCAAATAATATCTGTATCAATGATAGATTATTAAGTATACAGTAATTTCAAGCTTTTAAATAATTGAAACAAACCTGAGCATTATCAAAGTTGGTAAGCAGTCTTCCTTGAGAGTTTGAGCTCCTGATAGTAGTCAATCCAGATATGGTTGAATTAATCATTCCAAATACTGGACTTTTTGCTGAAAATATGAAAAAAACATTTTTCACCGTTATCTTATAAAAATAAATTATTTTAATATAACAAACAATTGTAAGAAAAAAATATTATTATAAGAGGAATCCTCTGTAATTATATTGTGTTGTTTATTGTTATCGAAATATTATATTTTCTTACTTGTGCCTTCCAAACGCTTGACTGCTTGAGCTGCATTCAAATACCATCGTAGCAAGAAGATAAATATGACCATGAGAATCACTGTGGGTATCAGGGTCCAAGGCAATGCAACAGCGTTCAGCACGAGGATGCTCGCCATTGACATGTACATCTGTACAGTCTCCAATAAACTCCTGGGGAGGAACTCGTCCATGGCGCCCATGTCCTTCGAAAATCTATTCAAGACACGTCCTGTTGAGTAATGTATGTCGTCAGTATTGAGCTCGATAAGTTTCAAACATGGCTAACTATTATCAGAAAGATTATTAATAGTAAGTACAATCATATTTATATAATCCGAAATGAGTACTTATATTATTTATACATTAAAACACATTTTTTTTTCATGTAAACTATATTTATTGTTCACCACCGTATATCTCTTCTCTTGCTTCTGTCCATCCAAAGGTTGTCTGGAAGAAATCGCTACATAGCGATAAGACCGCCCATTGTACTACCTAAGTGTACGTATGTTAATTACTCTTAAGTGTAAATTAGCTTGGTAAACAATAAAGAGTTTTTGTATTGTATTGTATTGTAATCCAGATACATAACACTCGAACTTACTCACTCACTCTTAGTCGTTCAACTAATCAGAATAAGTAGTATACTTATGCAGCAACTTTATTTAAGTTATTTTTATTTAACGTCATTGAAAATTTTACTAAACTAAAATATGCACGATATTTGTTTTCAAAAATATGCTTACCAGACGGATTGGTGTCAAAAAATCTCATAACGGCTACGATAAGTTTGCTATAAATGGTGCTGTGGAGATTCGATGAGGCTCTCATTGCCATAGTAACGAAGGACAGTATTCTAACTTGCGCGAATATAATAACCCCCAGCACTACGCTACCATAAACTATGAGATATTGCCCGGTAGTTAGAGCACCCATTTGTGTATCCAAGTTGGTATCTGAAATAAAACATATCGAAATGTGCGTTATTACATCGTCCTCCCGAGTTCCCTTATATTATAAATCAATTTGCCATGAGTCATTAATATTTTTATCGATGATTCTTAAAAAGTAAACAATAACCTCTAATAATTATAATTTTTTATGTTTGCAATAACGCATGCTCTGCGGATTACATTACAAAATTACAAATTTTCGAAAAGAAAAAGATTTTACAAAAAAATGTGCGGGATCGAATCCCGGTTGCGTCATCATTAACAAGTTTAAAGCTAATTGCAAAAGTAGTCTTGTTTGTAGTACAACGTAAGTTGAATTATAGATGTCGCTCCACCTCAAAGCGATGGTTAAAAATAACAATATGAAAAATTTGAGTTATATACTCATTGTCATGTTAGATTAGAGAATATGATGAAATATGATTAGAGCATACCCCGGCTAAAGGGGTTGATGGACGCAGGTTCGAATCCCGCACATGACTAAGTTTTTCTCTAGTAAATTTGTAATTATAATTAATTAATTTTCAACTATACAATGAAATCATACATAAAGACAGATACTAACCAAGTACTTCTCCATCAGATAAACCCTGTTCGTACTGATTGACAGCATTCGTCCTGAAATCGAATTATTTTCTCAATATAAGTTTCCTGAGTGCAAACTAAAGTATATTTTTCAAGCACAAAAAGTTTGGTAATTACTCTTAAATAAGCGTTTTGCTCTTATATGCACTGAAGACAATAGCGTCGTTGCGCATTTATTAATACTTTGCATTACATTCATGGGCTGGATTGCAAAAGACAATGTGAAAAATTGGATTCAACGGTATTTTTTTTGTCACCATATTAAGGTACGTACCAGTAACTAAGCCAGTAGTCAGATGTGGTGGCCGCAGCCTGTGTCAACGCCAGGGCAAGCAATGTGAGCCCCACCACAAACCAAGATTGAACAGACTTCAAGTACGACCAAATGACCGCAAACTTCAGATTGCCTTTAGCCCTTTCTTCCGCATCCTGCACCTGTTTCTTCTCAACCTCCGCACTGTCTTCTTCCTTGTTTGAAATTCGCGATAGTCCAAGTTGCAGGGACGGCCGTTTCTGTTAGATATTTGCATTTTAATACTTTAGTATACATCACTTATCATTGAGACTGTGTGTGTATCATTGACAGCATTAAACCTAAAAAAATGTTTTTGTAGTTATGATCATCACTGTGACATGTTGTATTCCCTAAACGTTGGTAAGTCAATATTTAAAGTTCTTCTTTTTCTTCTTTTATTATGCGAGTAGTTGAATCAGTGAGCATGGAGACTTGTACCAATAGCTTTATTTTAAATTGCTTTATTTTCATAAGCTGAACATATGAAAATCCTGTGATGTGCATAACTTCTTCATAATCATTTCTCTTATACATAAACATTTTCACCTACAGTTCCAGTAGGTACAGTTATCAGTTGCAAACTCTTTAAAATTAGGTCGTACAGTTAATATTATGTGCATGTTAATCCCATAGAATTATAATCGGAACATATTCCTATAGTTGAAAATAGCTTCGAATGATGTACTGAGTAAAATTACGGATGCTAGGATTTGTTCAATCATTGCTTCAATGAGACCAATTAAAATAATACTCTTAGTGGATTTACTCGACAGTGACTAGAGAAAGACCATTTCAATCGAAGGTACTGTTTTACCTAAACAATAACAAAATTTGTTCGCAAAATATGATGCGAGTGAATAAAGCTAAATTATACCAATTAGAAATTTGTATTCTTTGCGTATCTGTACTTACAAAGGTAGAAACCTGGCCCCTAGGTAGTTATAGTTATTTAGATAACTGTGAAAACACTGACCTTAGGGTCATCTTCATTTGAATTCTTACTCTCTTGACGAGCCAATAGCTTTGAGAATTCTTTTCCTGTTTTCATTAACTCATCGTATGTGCCTATATTTTCAATTGAACCCTAAAAAATAACAACATTAGAACAAAATTGCTGTCATTAAACATATTAAGAATTAAAATATCGTTTTCCAAAAATGTAGTTTTTCTGAAATGTTCTGATTATTTATTACCATTAAGTAGTATGCAATTAAGTATGATTCCAAGACTGCGTTCATGAAATATAATACTACAATACTTAATATAAATTAAAATCTAGTCGAAGTAACTCATACAATAAAATTATCAAGTGAGAACCACATCCTTTTCTAAGATGTCTGTATCATTACCTGTATTTTAACATGCAACAAGTTGAATCTTAAACCTACCTCATTCAGAACCATAATAACATCTGCTGATTTCAGATAGTGAACTTGATGGGTGACTAGAATAATAGTGCGATCCCGCAAATATTCCTTAATACATCCTTCAAACAACAAACGTCCAACGTTGGCGTCGACGGCCGACAATGGGTCGTCCAGTAAGTAAATATCGGCCTGCAAATAGGTAAACATATATACATAGGTTAATAAAACAAGGTGATAGACGGTAGGTAGACAGCTATTTAATCAAATCGAAGTTGCAGCAAGTAGACAGTATATTTTATATGTTGTAGATTATGCAAAAAGGAGATAAGTAAAGTAGTGTCTTACGTCACGGCATTTTGAATACTGATCTTAAGAAAGGTTTCTGAAGCAGACTCTTACATTTAGTCTATCTCGCTCTAGTATGGACTATTTTGTTTTCAGTGAGTATACAGTTATTTATATATTTTATATGTAATTTCATAGTAGCTATTCTACAAGTATCTTCTTAATCCTGAAATTTTCATTAATTTTGACTGTACTTAATTAGTTTTGGAAGTTGCGAGAGAAAAATTGCATGAATAAAAGCAGTGGAAGTGGAGGCTATAAAAATTTGGAAGTCTAGGATTAAGCTACTGGATGGCTAAAGACCCACTTAATTAACCTTCCGATTACTTGGGCGCAGTAGGGTCTGTAAGGCCGATGAAACTTTTTTTTAGTTCAATTTCGTGAAGTGTAGTATTTCTGTCAGCTGCATGATTTTGTTAATAATTATATCAATGTGTAAAGTGTATTTGTGTGTATTTGTGTTGTATGGTAAGGCTACTAATAATATGTTATGATATTTTTATTTTTTGTAGAGACTTTTTTTCGTAGTCTGATAATACTTAAGACTAATAAAACTTAATAAATGCGCGAGTATAGGTGTTACAAAATTGACGAGCGTATAAGAATCTCTGACAAACTTAATTGCTCTCAGATAGGAATATTAAAAGAAAGATATCATTAGTTGATTTTTAATTTTAAGTTGTTTACCTCTCGATAAACAGCTCTGGCCAGGTTAATCCTAGCTCTTTGTCCTCCGGATAATGACACACCTCGCTCACCGACAAGAGACAGATCTCCGTATGGGAACTGTTTGAAATCTGGCAGCAAGCAACACACACGGCAAACCTAGAAAAAATCATTTTAAAATGAAAGGACAAAAGTAGGTGTAACAAGAAATTAACTTTTTTTCGAGGCTTGAAGATGATTATAAAATAAATTATTGCCAGTTATAAAATATTTCTCGGCGTAATGCAACATTACCTCTTTATACTTGTTGGCATCGTAAGGTACTCCAAATAAGATATTATCTCGCACAGTGCTGGGAAACAACCACGATTCTTGACACGCGTAAGATATGTTTCCATTGACAGCGAGGTTCCCTTGACTTATTGTTAATTCTCTGAGAATGACTTGAAGAAGAGAAGACTGAAATAAGATAATATTAAGTATTATATAATATTAAAACAGTTAATTGCAAAATATCCTTATGGTGCAATGTTGGGATTTTGTGAATGGTCACCTACCTTCATCAATTAGTAAAAAGTTGTCGACAAACTTTTAAGTGTGTTACGGTAGTTTATATATTTGTGAGCTGTTTCTTATAGGTTTAGCCTATGTACCATCTTATACAACACTAAGATGATTGCATAAGTCGAACAGCTGCGCGACCACAAACGGCCCACCAACATCAAGTCTTAAATCTTATACTAAATAATACATTATAAATAATGTATATTGCAATGATAGAGAAAAGGCCAAAATGGAAGGTGCCCAAAGGTGTAATCATCACTACTGAATGAAAATTTTAACATAAACGTAATTATAAAAACTAGGTACTGTTATTTATAAATATGCATGCATAGATTTGGAAATTGTGAAAAGTTTTCACTATTATTTTTATTCATGCAGATAGGTATCTTCAAACAAATATATAGTCAAACAAATAATATAGTCAAACAAATTATTGGAGTACGTTTTTTTTATGCCCAAGGCGGTAATCGAACCCGCGTCCTCCGTTATCGCGTCCCGCCGTTTCCGCCTTGGGCATAAAATTTTGTACTCCAATAATTTTTTTGATATGATTTTCGCTTAGCACGCGATTGTGCTTGTAACCATATTTAGTAATATAGTAGGGTAGACATCATACCGAGAGTTAGGTGTTTGAAAAAATACTTCTTTCGATCAGATGAAGTCTAGTAGTCTGGTTGATGGCCGCGCACCGTCCCCTATGACGGTTAAAGTAAGACAATTGGAGCATCAAGTTTCGGCAGAAATGTCAAGCCCCAGGTGGCTGAGATGGTGTTAAGCATCCGACGCGATATCGGAGGACGCGGGTTCGATTGCCGCCTTGGGCATAAAATTTTGTACTCCAATAATTTGTTTGATATTATTTTCGCTTAGCACGCGATAGTGCATCATATTTAGAAAAAAAAAGGTAGGTATCTCTTGAGCTCAATTTTAATGTCAACTTAATTTACTTTAACTACTACAAAATTAACGAATGATTTCTTGATTAAGGGTGGTCATCTCACCTTTCCAGAACCAACTGGTCCAATAATAGCACAAAGTTTGCCATTACGCAAGCGAGTAGATATATTCTTCAGAGTTTGCTCAGAAGGATTCTTGGAACCAGACCACGAGGCACTCACTTCTTTTAGCTCGATTGCACACTCCACGTCTACAGATCTGCGTCGTGATACCAATTCTGTCCAAATAAGAAAACAAAATTCTATCTAGGTTAAACAGTTAACACCTTCGACCACATCATCATTTATGATCATCATTTTGATGTGTGAATTTTTACTAAATATTTTTCTTGAAAAATCCTATCCTGTAGAAATGCAGCTGACTAAGGCCTAGTTTCACCATACTCTGTTATTTATTTGACGCCTTGTTAATTCTTTTAACGGACTGTTAACTGAACCGAGTGTCCCACCAACTGTTAATGGATGATTAATTCAGTTAACTTCATAGAACGTAGACTGATTTAACAGCTCTGTTATTTTTAAAGACCCATTAGCTAATGCCTGATTTAGCGTAAACAAACATGGTATGGTGAAATTAGGCCTAAATTCACTCTCATAAATACTAGTTATGATATGTATTGATTTCTCTTATCAGATCTTTAAATTCGGTGCAAATCTTATTTCTCTGTCCTAATTTAAAAGAGGCCTAATACAGGACTATTAAAATACATAGACCATTTAAAGCACTTGCCAGCTGATATCCCGCCAAAATTGTCCTCTTTCTGTGAGAACTTTTTCGGCACTATGTAAACAGGTACTTTCGGCTCCATTGATCCTCTGAATTTAGTGGGACTTCCAACGCCTTTCACTATTGGCGTAGCTGCTAAGTCTTCCCTTTCGTCTACAAACAAAACAATCTTTAAGTGGGGACATAATGGATCACAACAAAATGGTTAATTTATCGAGCAAGACATGTGTATTTTGAAAGGTTTATTTTTTAATCTGGCAACTTTGTTACGACAGACTGTCAATCTGACAGTTAGCAGTTGATAGTCAATATCTACGAATAAATTAATAATTACTTATTCGTAGGTCACTATGCATAGAGAAAAGTATGTCAGAACGTTTTGCCATTTTATTCTTACATTGTAATTGTATGTCCTCACTGCATTTCACTATCAATAGTATTTTGTGAATGCTTCTGGCTAGCTACTACCCTTAGGTAGAAAATCTGTTGTTAAGCACCTAACGGTGTGTTCTGGGAGCTGTTGTTGAGAGCAAGTAATCCCGGGTTAGTCAGATTGCATATTAAATTCCTCGGGTTTAAAAGTTATATGATTTTGCCGACAAAATAATTTTCATTAGTAGTTCGGAGTTTTGACCTGTCCTGTAGATAGCAATAGACTCGCTGTTTATAATATAAAGCCAAGACATGGCTGTCAAAAAGTGAATGTTTAGACACCTCTGCCTACCCTGTTGAAAGATACGTGTGTAAAAAACTCTGAACCCGTGCAGGTATATATTATTCGTTACCACTATAAACGGTTTGTTGATATATATATTATTTATATATCTTATTGTTATTATTATTATTTGTATATACATTTTTTGAGTTCCAGATTTATGACACAGAATACGGAAGGACTTTAGAATTAGTATACATACATATCTACTATAGGAAGGGGTGGAGGCGGGAGAGGGGGGTTGTAGCATCCCCCCGGAGGGGTGGGGGTATAGGAAAACATTTTTTTTTAAATAATAATTATAAAAATAAACCAACATACAATGAAAGAACTTTAGTTAGATATGGTATATGTTAGTACATATTACGTATTGTGGTTAGGGGGAGAGAGGGCGCAATATTACTCATTGAAGGGAGGGGGATTACAGAAACCAATCTTTTTAATGTTAATCCCTCAAACGTCCGTCGTGCGTACAGGGTAGGCGTCAGCAGTCCACGCATCTGTACAGCATTTTTCAAGCTCTTATTCCCTCGACGCGCCTTCACGTTTTCGTTAAGTACTTAGACATTTTCCAATACCTAATCTTGAAACCCTCATATCCATATATCCCAATATAACACTTGTATCATACAAAATTAAAATTTTCATCCATTTATTTTGAGTAGACAAAAATAGCGAAATAAAAATATATTTTTACAGATTTTGAGGTTTTATGTTTTTAAATCGGGTTTATTTGATGCAATTTATAACATATATAATATCTTCTTGGACTGAACTTGGATTGGATCCTCATCATATAGGCTTTACGGGATAAGAAATGAAAATAGACCTTTTCATGGAAAATTTAACAGGGGTTAAGGGTTTGAACACACGACGAAAATGGCGGGAAACAGCAATTATTTTAATCTTTTAAATATTTTTTTTTCCGAAACTATTCCACCTATAACTTTGATTTTTCTTTTATTATGAGTAATTACTATGGTTTTTTATCCACGAACTATTACAGATTGTTAGGACAAATATTTTAAAAGTAGTAACGAGATTAAACAACTCGATTTTTTCTAAGAATTTTGGCGCGAAAACTGTATGAACGCGCAATTTTTTTTTCAAACATGAACCACCTTCGACTTTGGTTCTTTTTTTGATATGATAATTTACATGTAATCTATACACCTGAATTATTTCAGATGTTTAGGTTCAGTAGTTAAAAAGTAGTTACGAGATTATTTATTACGTAAGTTTCCATCAGTGAGTGTTTGCGCGGCAAAATGTATCGAGTGAAAGTTTTTTATTTTAATTTCACGATTTCAATAGAGAGAGTGATGCGGTTTCTTGTGTTGTATAGCCAAGGATACTAGCTTACTAACAACGTTTGAATAATAACTATTGGATATATACAAGCTTCACACTAAACTTTTTTTTCAGACTACCGAAATCCTGGACGGGACACACAGGAGGGTCAAAACAAAAAAAAATAAAAAAAAACTTTTCAATCCTTATAATTTCTTTTAACTTCACTCCGGCTTATAAAAAACACTCTAGGGGTAGGGCAGACAAGGAGGGTGGGTGCTCCGATTCGGTTCTGTCACACCATACGACCTAATCTAGGCCAACTGAATAATTCGCGGTATTTTGAATCCATTAGGCTATGCCATGTACTTAGAAGAAGTGCAAAATACACGATATATAATCAAGGTTAAAATTAAAACTTCAATAATTTATTTCTCTAAAACTATTGATTTCCGGGAGATAAAATTTCGAGTGATTATTTAAAATTAATATATCTAACTGTAAAAAAAAGGATTAAGGTACATTGTGGTGTATACCGATTCTAAAGACGAGCCCAGAATACTTCACTCTCGATTTACTAAGTAGATTATCTAAGTAAGAATGTGACATAGCCAATTTCTATGCAAATACATACACGGCCGAAAGGTAGTAGTAATATTTCACTATTTATTTTCCTATTTTCAACAGTTATGGTCGATAATATTTGCGCTTGAAAAATTTTGAATACACAATATCGAAGGACACTCGTTACGATCATAATTATAACACCCCCTAAAGATTCACAGAGGAGGAAAAGGAGCTAAAAAAATAATTAATAACTATTTCATACTAAGCACCCCTTTTAAAAGTAAAATGGACGGTAAGTAGTTAACTGAAAACGGCGATTCGAGTTTTTATACAAAATAATTAAATAAAATATAACTGTAGCACATGTTCATCATAACTTTCATACACGAAAACTTAAAAATGGATTAAATACCGCAATGAGGTTCATATATGCTATTAAAATCCATATGTAGACATCCTACAAACTTCGATAATTGAGAAGCCAACACAAATCTGTCTTAATTGAAATCTGTAGATAACTGATGTTTTGCAAGAAAACGTTTCCTTATTATTAACATTTTGGACACCGGCTTCGTTTAAGGAAATTAATCAGAATTGAAGCACTTTACGTTCTCACATCGAACTATAGTCAGTTTTTTATAATTATTTTAATTGTATTCTATAAAATTAAAGTTATTAAATAAATTTCTGTTTCTTTAGTCTTCGCACGCTGCCTAACCTAACTCATACCACTATTTTTTGTATAACTCTGGCTGCTTAAGCGAGATAAAAACTTTAATCAAAAACCTACCCATATAAGCAGTAAATTGATACGTGTACATGTTGGTTAATAACAAAATATTAAGATACTACGAATGCTATTCTACGCTTTTGTTTAAATTAACTCCCTAGAGGTGGACGGGGAACATGCACCATACCATACTATTAATTATACAGGAGGTACAGACGTATTATTGTGGCCGGTCTGAATATTCACGCTGAAGAAGTACCGCAAGGACACACAAAAATATGCTTCCTTTAAAAGTTGCAATGCGCAGTTTCTACACAAATTTTAGGCCAGCCTAAATAAAAAAGTCCGTATCCTCTTCAATAAGAACTTACCCATAATCAAAACACTTTGGATACGATCCAGGGAGACCAACATTTCTGAAATATTTGCAATAGCAAACGGCAAGATCAAAGTCAAATTCATTTGGATTACACTGAAGTACTGCTGTATGGGATAGATCTGAAATATAATTTTGGAATAAATAATTAAACCATGTACAAAATAAGAACGCAGCACCTAAGTGTTTATATAGGGTTATTGGTAAAATGCTTACAACCTCTTAGTATCTCACTTCTGCTAATCCTGACAAACATTTTGAGATATTTTTTTTGTATTGAAAAAAACACATTTTTTTTGTGTTTTAATGCATACTCCAAGACAAGAGCACCGCGCCGCCGCGGCATCACTGGACCGCGCGGTGTTCCCTTTGAATAGAGCTTCGAATATTTATTTCGGGCAAAGTAATAAAAAATATGAAATAATACATTACAAGCACATGGCACTTAACATCAGGTGGGCCTCGTACTTATTCCGTCAAAAACACGTAAAAAAACATTTTTTTAAACAAAATAAAATAATCTCAAAATATTTGTAAGGACTAGCAGAAGTCTACGATGTTGGCATTTTACCAATAACCCTTTATAATTCCAAAGAAGGGAGATTTTTACATTCTACATTATATATACTACATTATATATTTCTGCATTAAAAGTAATAATTATTATAAGAAGATTAACTCACCACTGTGGCAGTCACTGCAGTTCCAGACAAAATTAGTGTCAAACAAGTAAGAAATAAAATACTCCTTTCAGTGAAGAGCATAAAACCGATGAACACACTTCTGATAAAGATGGACTTTTTCAAAGCACTCAATTCATATGCTCTTGCTGCACGCACTACTGCTTGGAACGGTATCTCCCAAGCATACATTTTAATCACCTGTCCAACAAAAATATACATAAAATGAGCATTATATATACAATCTTTACATAACTTAATTTTCAGACATGTAAGCTGTTTCCTAAGTAGCACCAACATAAAATTTAAAGAGTTGTTATTTACTTAACTAATATTATACAAAATATTTTTTTTCTGAAACATGGAACCCACTTCAGCACTCAAAAGTGTGAAATAACTGTTGAAGTCGGTACCATGATAGTTCAAAAGTACCTATTATCACAATTTTGCGCATGGTACCGACTTCGACAAGTTATTTCACACTTTTGAGTTTTGAAGTCGTTCCATTTTTCGGGAAAAAAATTGTTTCACCCTAGTGTCCCTTGCTACTTACGGGATCGATTGTTGTTCACTGTCAACGACGAATAATTTTCAGTTATTGGAGTGTAACTCAAAAACGGCTTGACTGATTTTGATGAAACTTTAATGGGACTGCACGACAATCATCAGCTTTCAATAAAAAAAGAATTATCAAAATCGGTTCACCCGGTCAAAAGTTCTGAGGTAACAAATATTTAAAAAAACAGACGAATTGAGAACCTCCTTCTTTTTTAAGCCAGTTAAAAAAAACGCGTGTTCACGCAAATATTGATCTATATAATGAGACATATACTTTTTTCACTGCTCAAGTAAGATTACGTCGACGAACTTACCTGAATTCCATTGATAATTTCGTTCATAAGTTTGATTCGCTTATCAGTTCTTTGTGCAGTTTCTCGCCTTACAATCGCGGTGTATTTGGTAAGGCCAGCTGTAACGATATCATGTATTAGTTTAGACAATAAAGTAAAATCTCGTTATAGAAGTTTTAAGATAAGTCGAGTATTAATTCTTATCCTTCTCAACTATCCACAAATTAATACTAACAAGTTAATTTAATTAAAGTTCAAATACAAATTGAATTTAAATTGTAATTTGAAATGTGAATTTAATGAATAAAGTAAAAAACCCCGACTGCAAATTATTTATTTCCTTAAACTTTTTAATTAAAATTGCAAGTTACATATATTCACGGAATCTTTTTTTGTAGCCCTTCATTTTGATACGCAAATCAATGGGTTTCTAGGCACATAAAAAAATTATCTCTCAATATTATGGTGTCCAAACTCCGCCAGTATATTTTTTATGTGCCTAATGTCACTTACGCTAACAAGATGAATATAACGATATCTGACTCATTAAATTTGGTTAAGCCGTAATAAAGTTATGGTGGAATAAAGAAACTCACAAACATTTATACATACCTACATGAACTCTGAAAACATAATACTCCTTTTTTGGCAGTCGTGTAAAAACAGTAACGCTATTACTAAATTACCTTGCAATGGAAGAATCAATATGACGACGCCAAAGAGCCCGACATACGGTGCCCAGCCTCCTGCTTCGTAGAGGAAATAGAGAACGATGGCAGTTTGAATCGGCACAAGCCACAAGTAGTGCATGAACATGAATGCGTAGTCAAACCTTGCCACGTCATTTGATAACAAGTTTACCAGCTTGCCACCAGCCACATTGTTTAGGGAAACTTGGTTCATTCGCAACAACTGAAAATTTATATGGTTTATATATGTGTTACCTAAGTCACAAAAATCACCGAAAGAAGCAGTTAAGTATTATTTTAGATAGTATATAGGTACTGGTTTTTTATGACAACCTTGTGAAGTCCCTTGAAAACCCTAAATTACAAATTCGATTTAATTGGATTTATTTTTAGAAGTGGTGAAACGTGGTGTTCGCCGCCTGCAGATCTTGTCCTTAATAAGTGGTGTCCATAACAATGAGTTCGCCACCCTATATTATAAATTATCCTGCGAATAGTCTATCTGGCTATAATTTCACCGCCTACGCATCGCTCTATCACCACACCGACCCAGGCCTTATTTCTGGAAAACAGTAATGTTTGTAAAACAGTATCTAATTGTTGCTTGACTGCATTACTTCTTGTCGGTGGAGAGATTTAAAGCCTTGTTTTGGAATTCGAAGTCTTGGGTTGGTTCACTACGTCGGAGAGTCATTGGTTGGCAAATAAATTCTTAGCAGCACTACGAAGTTTGGATACGGGCTCGCCTCATAATACATGAGGTCAAAACATATATGGCAAATAGTGGATGTTTTTAAACATTACTAATGCTTGTTCCTTCGGAGAATATAGGTGTACCGATGTTTTGATCCATGATGTTTTTATGTATGTTACTTTGCGGATGTATAGGAGACAAAGCAATTTCCGCTATCTTCCACAGCTGGAATCTTAACACTAAGTGTTAGCTGATAACTTGTAAATTCAGTGATATTTAATAATAAGGGCTAAGGTTTTGCATCGATATAAATCATCAGATAATCACCAATAGGCCCGTGCTTTATTTTCGCATTCGATCTTAAAAATAAACTGAAGTCCAGATTGTACGTGGTCTACTCAGTACTACGTTCTCAATTATTTAATTTCTTTGGCCTCGCCTCAATAAGGTTTTTTTATAAACAGAATAATAAGGTACATTACGATACCAGTTATTATTTAAAAAAAAAATTATCAAAAACAAAATTAAGATATTGGTTGCCTATCTTTCTACCGAAGTATTAATCACTCTTATGATAATAATCAAGAGTGTGATTCATGGTCGGATTTTGATAAAATAGTATTTTGTTCCAACCTAAACCAATGCCAATTATTTACCACAGTATAAGAACCTTCCTTGTTCTGCGTGACCTTTACATTTCATGACTTTTTAGTAAAAGTAAGCACTTATTCTTTTATCTTACTAGCGTTCGAGAAATATAAACGTTTTAAATGTTTGCATTTAAAAATTGCATAATCTTTTTAATTGATTTAAGCGTTTCGACCATATTATAAACATGCCCCTGCACTAAGATACTGAAAAATATGATTTTCAACTTTATGGTACAGTTTGCAAATACAGCGAATGGAAAAGTTTAATCAACAAGCGAGATATCAACCAGCATGAACATTCAATCTCTTTGGTACTAGACGTAGCTCCATCCTTTCACCACCGTTAAATATCACTATTTAACCGTATGAACGGATGCAAATATACTTTTACTATATTTTATATATTTTGATTACATATTATTAATATACTATAATTCGAACTATGACTCACTTCACCATAGTAGCTCAGGTTGGAAAATATATCCCGGACCAGAAAGGTTCAAATAAAGTCCAGGGTTCAAATATTGATAGTGGTCCCAAAAGTTTCCTTCCATTTTGGTTTTATTAGACGTTAATAGGAAAGCACAAAAGTTACAACAGAACTGTTTGCGTGGTGGTAGGGCATTTTCTGGCAGGTAGCTACCCACCCTCCAGTAGAAAATCTGTCGCCATGCATTTAACGGTGTGTTCCAGCAGCTGTCCTTGAGAGCCAGTAATTCTAGGTTAACCTGAACAACATCTTCGACCACATCATCACTTACCATCAGGAGATAGTGGTCAAAGGCTAGTCTATAAGGCATAAATAACTTAAATAAATAAACTATTGTTCAATATAAAAATCAATAATTTGTACAAAATTACTTAGTAAATAATTTTTTTTAGAAGTAAAACTATTTTTTGTTCACAGTTACAAAATGTAATACTGTGGCATAGTTTTAAAGTAACCTAACGTTTACCTTTCTGTACAAAAGTGATGAGCACGCCACTTTTACTCTCATACCAAATCTAGACACGAAGATAGAGTTGTGATGTTGGCACAGCATATTTACAAAATTAATTCCAAGCATAGCCAGTGCGTAAAATCCAGCATCTTGTCTGCTTAAATTAGAATCCACAGACCAATATGACAGCAACTGTGCAAATAACATCGGTTGGTATATCCTAAAAAAACAACATAAAAAGTTAAACCAGCAAAGTGCGTGTCAGGCCGTCACAATGAGGGTTCCGTACAACTATAGACACTGTACAAGTAGGTATTTGTTGTGTGTTTATAAGATATATTTTTATTCGTTCATTTTAATTTAGTTTGGGACCATAAGCACAAGCTTGACTTGTACGTGGTAGGTTTTTATTGCTGTTTTATTTGAAAGTTTGTACTTTATATATCACACAAAGTCTTCTTTGTTCTAATATTTTCAAGATAGAACCAAAACAATCGACGTAAATTTGTGTGGTTTGTTTTTAATTAGGCTAGACTGGATGCTGTTCACCACTAGCCTGCCTTTGGAGCACCACATGTCGTTAGACGAGTGCTTGCGACGCACTCAATAGCCTATGGAACGAACGTGAATGCTGAAGGTATACTTTAGGGGCGCAGAGCCTCTTGGTGGCGCTGAAAACGCATAGCCTCAAAGACGTCACTGGGGTACGAAGGTTGGCGATACGAAGTTTGTTTAACGACTGATGTCAGGATTGATAGGAAGCAAAGAACTACTGCTCCGAACAGGATTATATCGTTGAGAATGAGCCCTACGGAGATTTACTTTGTGACTATTTGAATGAGGCACCCGAATTCGCCAGCAAACGTTGTTTGAAAATGTCCTCTAGCCAACTCTTAATCAACGGACTTACCAGGCAGACTGGCGGATGATGGTAAAACTGCCGACGTAATGTCTGCATGGGGATTCTTGACCGTCCTATAGCCGCAGACGGCAATTAAAAGAAACAACGAAACAATCCGCTGCCAACGATAGAACTCAGGTGATAGAATAATACTGACGTGAGTTGTTCTTGATGAACTGAGTGATAGGATGGATTAGAGTTAGAGTCTCTGTTGAGAAGATTGTAGAGTCTCCCATTAATTGGACAATCTGCACCTTCGGTTCAGAACGTGGGGACATGGCTGATATACAATGACAAAAAGTTGGACAGTAGCATGGTACTCAACAATGAACATCGTGTATACTATTGATAACACTGTCAATTTTCTTCAAAGCTTTGTATTTTTGTCAGTTCAATAGTATCAAATGAATCAAACAATTGCATCCATGTGAAAAGTACATAATCCTATCTCAATGTTTTACTCATAGATATGCCAATTTTGTCAAATCAGCTGCTAAATTCAGTGTAGCTTATACATACAAAATCTGAGTGGGTAAAAGTTTTGTAAATAGCAATATACATTTTATCTTACCTAAGAGCTGATTGAATAGTGACGTAGATGGCTCCCGGCATGTAACTGAGCCAATAAGCTCGACATAAAGATTTCCATAGTTTCGGTTTCCTTCCTTCATTGGTTGCATTTTCATATTCTGTGAACCAGTACCTTTAAAAAAGCAATTCATAAAAGTATTAGCTAGTAAGAAATGTTATGTCGGTATGGATGGAGCTCAGATTTGAGATGATGATCAGATGATCCAGTCCAGATTTCAAAAGAAAACTCACACCCTTATTTAGTAGCATAGCTATATATTTTGTAGGACAAGAAATGTTTACAAAAAAAGGTTACAAATTCCTCTCCAGGAGGAAAATCCACCAGCAGCACCACTGTTCTTGCAGTTGTCATTAGGTGGCGGCTGTAGCAAGGTATTATCATGATACAATAATGTACTACGCCAGGTATTACACTCCGAGACCGGATGTTACGTAACCGGGACACAAGCATTCTGTCATCATTTCTATTTACGGCTCTCAAACTTTATACCTAATTTGAGGAAATTGGGAGGCAGTAAAATAACTAGATTTCACCTTTTTTTTTAATAAAGAAAATCACGTGAAATTGATTTAAGTTACACAGATTAATGATTCTTGAATAAATTATGGTTATCATAAGTTCGTACAGAGTGTTTTACACCGAATAGTTTTGTTATAATGGGTACCGTCGATGCTAATAAGCCTAATTTTTTAATAGATTGAAATCAAGTAATTATTTTCTATGCCGAAAAATAAGCCAGTTATCTGTATTTTGGTGTACAATTAAGTTTCAAAGAAAGCTCAAATATATCGGAAGTAAAAACCAATTAGGTCGATACGTTATATAACCAAAGAAATTTTACATTACATACCACTAAATATGGTAAGTCGCAGTAAGAATGGCTTCGGTATTGTGGACATTTGAGGTCCACAATACCGAAGCCATTCTTCGGCTACAGACAATTTTGCGGGAAATACTTCAAATCACTGCTTATTCTACTTTTACTCTTACAGTTACTTTTTGCATAGTGGAAGGGCATTTTGCAAATGCCCGCCTGGCAAGCGACCCCCTCAAGTAGAAAATCTGTCGCCAAGCACCTAACGGTGTGTTCCGGCAGCAGTCCTTGAGAGCCAGTGAAATTACAGGTAGAGAGACTGAACATCTATGTCTCCTGGTGACAGGTGCAGTGCAATTCGTGACTTGTGACGAAATGCATCTGTTATAGGCACAGGTTAGTCTGCTTAACATCAGGTGGGCTTCGAGCATGTTCCGTCACAATAGAAAAAAATTACATGTTTTTTTTATTATACTCGTAGCTTCCAGAAAGGGAAGACCACAAAGTTTGTGAATCACTGCGCATATGTGCATGATCGAGAGCGAAACAAATGCAAATCATATACGTGAGACGGAGACGGCGATATTTATGAAAATGGTGGAACCATAGGAAGACAACTTTTTTCATACCATTTACTGAGATGATCATTGATTCATGTGTGACTTTCTATTAGACGTTTGAAATATTGTATTGATATTTTATAACAAAACATTCACATGAAAAAGAACCATGAACTTGTATGCTGCTGCAATCATGTTTTAATAAAGAGCCAATTTGGTAGTGACGCAAGCCTGTGATTCTTCGGGAGTGTAGAAGACCTTGTTTTCTTAGACCATGGGTATTATAAACTATGGAAATAATATTGAGCTCTCCGGAACTCAATAAAGCTAATTGAACAATTTTATTGTCAATGTCAACGTATTTCTTTTTCCGTATCCAAAGGATAAAAACGGGACCCTATTACTAAGTTTCCATTTCGATAAATTTGTTTTTGTAGATCAAGGATTCTCAAAGTGGTCGATATACCCCTTGGGGTTGATATCTGTTTCCTAGGGGTTGTCGTAAACGAACACTGATTTTGGGGGTCGGCGAGGTCTAAAAATCGACCCTAATTAAATTAACATAAGTTCTTATTTAAAACTTTCAAGATATTACCTACGTAGGTACTTTATTGTTTATGTTGTGTTCCGTGTACTAATAATAAATAATACTTTTATACGAAATAGCATTAATGTAGTAATGTAAAGTCTCAAGTTTTTACAAGATGAAAAACTCGGCAAGTCATTATGGACAAGTTTGTGCAAGATAATGAGTTCGAGCGTACGTCTTTCAGGCGCGTTTTGACTCTGACTTTGACTTTCTCTCTATTTGACGCTTACGCGATTTAACACGAACGAATTCATGATCAAGTTGCAAGTCCAAACATGTTCCTGATATTTTACTATTTAACGAGCTTGCACTTAGGTTGAAAGTTCATTTGCGATTTGAAATTCGTTGGAGCTTGAACGATAATAACTCATATTTCAAGAGATTACTAAGTTATTACATAGCTAAATTAAGTAATGTAAAGTGACTGAAAAAGATTTTACAAAATTTTGAGCTCCCTACGCGAGTTAATAGCGTAACCATACGATATCTGCAGTGTATGGAAAATTAACATGGTAAGTACCAAACAGTTTTTATCCGGCATCGGCAGTACATCAGCATACAGTGTGCTAGTGATCAGTTGAGCTATCTGTTGATAGTTTGCAACAGTTTGCAGTTGCCTCAGTAGTAAAAAAGTATTCAGTAACGATGCCACGAAGCCTTCAAAAATGGACGACCATTTATCAAGAGTACAGGCTGACAAAAAAATTAAGCCCTTGTTATTACTTCAAGCACTTCAAGAAAAACTAGAAAATAGGTCATCCATAAGATCGATGTTTGCGTCATCATCTATTAAAGACGATGATGGTTTACCAGCGTCCTATAACATATATTTTCAAGTTTTTACACGAAAACGATCCGAATTTGAGAATTTGAGAAGAAAAGCTGAACATTAGTAAAACAGATATTTATTACTTGACTGTTATCTTTGGATTGTTCAACAAACTTAATAAGCAGCTGCAGGGTGACGATCTTAACTTGATTAAAACAAAAATGAATAATATCGGCCTTCGTGGGTAAACTAATCCTTTATAAACAAAATTTAGGCATAAAAAGAATATTCGCAGTTTCCGCATTTGTCAAAATTACCAGAAATGCTTCAAGATGATGACATTTTATTATATGTACTCACTTGGACGCGTTACACAAGGATTTTACGGAGAGGTTTGAGGATCTTTTTAATTTACAAATTCTTCAATGGATAATAAATCCGTACAATACCATAGCCATAGAAGAAGCCAATGTGATAATGCAAGAAAGTTGATTACCATCAGCACAGACGAAGAGATTAAGCAGAAGTTCAACCAAGGCTATCAGAAGTTCTGGTTGCAACGCAACATTGAAACAAAGTATCCTACATTGTGGAACATTGCTGAAAGAAAATAATTAAAAATTGCAAAAATACCTTATCGCTTTTCCATCATCATACCTAGTTGAAAAAAGCTTCAGTGTGGTAACAAACATTTAAAAAAACAAAGAAACCGTTTGAAAATCAACGAACGTGGAGATTTAAGGCTGCAACTCACCAATATTGAACCTGATGTAGCTATATGGGTAGATAGTCTTCAGGTTCATCCATCACACTGAATATTTTATTTTCTCTTTGCGAATTAATACTTTTTTAAATATAATTTACTACCTACTTAAGATTCTTTAAGTACTTAATTTGTAATAATCATTATAAATTAAACTTGATATATACAGAATTGTATGTCTTTTTATTTTGTTAAATTTTGATGAGAAAATGAAGTCAACTTTACTCACTTAACCAAGTGCAAAGTTTTACAATTGGTACCTTAGTACATAAGTATTTTGTATCAATAGGAAAAAACTAATGATAAGCCTCCTTATTCATAATAGTTTGCTAACTTAAAGCATTGCTAATTCTCACTCTGTCTTATTCTATTGTCCTAAGTCACAATGAAAAATAACACACCGTAGCAGCTGTTTTAAGTTAGTGGACCATTATGAATAAGGGGGTTGATCTTAAAAGTACGTAATTTGGGAATCGAGGTTTGAGGTAACAGTTCATTTTGGAAAAGGGGTCACTTGTCCAAAATAGTTTGAGGATCCCTGTTGTAGATATTGTATGCATTATATAAGGTCAATTAATAGATACAGTCGTTATTTGCGGAAACCCATGAATTATAATAAAAATAATTAAGAATAATAACGCTGAATTTTTAATAACAACATTTTGTAAATATAGAATAATAGATTGTAATACAAGGGTCGAAAGGAATCAATTCTCATACGAGGTATTTAGACGCCCGAGCGCAGGGTAGCTATAGTCCGAGTAGGAATTGATGACTTTTACCCGTGTTAAGCACTTTACTTTTCATTTCGAACATAAGAAGAGTAAAAAATAGTAGCTTTTCTAAATTATTCATTAAAAATAATAACATGAATAGTAGCTCTAGGTACCTGTTTAAAATTAATTGAGATATTAGAAATATATGTGAAATTTAGAGTTAAATTTTGGTTGCAATCTTTACGGACGGCTATCTTCCGAATAAGAATTGATGACTTTCACCATTGTTAAACACTCTACTTTTCACTACGAATATGAGGAATATAAAAATAGTTTTTCTATAATTTTTATTGATATTAAGAACATGAGTAGAACCTATTTAAAATTAATGCACTTATAGTCCAAGTAGGAGTCGATAAATAACATTAACTTTTCAATTGAAATATGAAAAAAACAAATTAGTTTTTCTAAAATATTTACTGAAAACGGCAACATGAGTAGAAGAATATATGAATATATAAAATTAATTGAGGGATTATAACAATATGTGAAATTTAAGTACTTAAATATCTGTAATTTTTTCTATAATTCCCTTATAATTACTTACTACCCTGCCTTATCTATTCTTTTTTTAAATTTTAAACATGGAATACAACGCGTCTCCCCCGGGAGCTATCCCACTTAAAAGGTATTTTTAAAAGTTTTTTTTATTAAATTTACGGTCTTAAACATATTAAGTGACTAAAATGTTCATATAAGATACACTAACTTGAGAGAGTCACATTCATTTTGTTTTAAACTAGTTCCTTTATCCTTTACATAAACACAAATGTAGTCGTTATTATTTATTCCTTTTAACCACTTATCGCATCCATATCTCTGTATGTTTGCATGACATTCAAACACTGTTTTAATATCTAAACGTGTGATGAGGTGAGTACCACAGAAAAGAGAAAGCAATTTATATCTCTATGGTCAGTACCATTCATATAATTACTATACTGCACTCAATTAATGTAATCGTCTTCGGTTGACGTCGGAAGGATATTTTTATTTATTATTTGCATTTAATTTACTGCAAACTACAATTCAATCGGGAAATCAAACTTTATTTCAAACTATAAATTAAGGAATATTAAGAGAAAGGCATCTAAGATTGTACAAATAGAATCGTCTTTATCTAAGACATCTATTTGTAGAATCTTAGATTACCTTAGATAGGCAACAGTACATAATACTAGGCCTACGGGAGTTCTTATCTACAAAATCCTTTCAGTGATTAACTATCTGTCTATTTAACCACTTATCGCATTGACATTAGCACTGTATGCTTACATGACATACAAAACACTGTTTTTCTATTATTGTTGGGCCACAATTTACATAAAAATGACTCCCCCACAGCGGAGTGTATACTACCTACATAATATACTACGGAAGCATACCTACAGAGGGTTATGGGCGGCTCCCTCTCCTGACTCGCAACTCTCTTTGAGAAAGCTTTCTTTGGTAGTAGGTATATCGTATACTACCAAATAAAGCTTTCTCAAAGAGAGTTGCGTATACCGATAGCTACCGTATTTTTTCAGCTTATATCAAATCACAAGGTTATATCATCATTGATTTTAAATAAATAAATAAAAGGGAATTTCATCAGCTTTTGGAATAAATACCGAATAAATACAATGGTTTTTCTCGACCCATACTATAGAACACGTAAACCAATAACTAATATACCTACTATGCACGTCACCAACTAATAACCATATCCGTTAGCGCACACTAAGAGCAGAGCTGAGGTGGCCGAGGAGAGCAGTCTCTGAGAAAGTCGTAATTTTTGTGAATTAATTTTGAATGAATTAAAAAATAATATTGTTGAATCTAACTGTTGCGAAAATTCTAAACATAACAGTAACAAATACTCCTTATTGCTATAGTAAGAACCTGTAAGGAAAACGTGGGTATTTGGGTATGATGCACTCCCTTTAATAAATTTGCAACAAAGGTGGCTTTCCCGACCGGCTATTTTGTTCTTCTAAATTATATTTTTTTGGTCAGATGTAAATTTTAACAAGCATCATAAACGCAAACATGATGCTTGTTAAAATTTACATCTGACCAAAAAAATATAATTTAGGAGAACTTTTTAATTATTTGTTACAGCTTTTGTATGATACTGATGATGTATACGTATCATAATGCTTTACATTTTGTAAATAAAATCCAAACATGACGATGACAATATGACAGCATTATGGTAGGGCAATTTCGAATGCCCGCCTGGCTAGCTACCACCCTTAAACAAAAAATCTGCCGCTAAGCAAATAACGGTGTGTGCCGGCAGCTGTCCTTGAGAACCAGTATAATTCTAGGTTAGCCTGAACAACATATTCGACCACATCATCACTTACCATCAGGTGAGATAATGGCTATAAAAAAAATCTAGTTCCTCAAATGAATACCTGCATCTGTTATGAATCACCTACGTAAAACCGAGGTGATTCGCGAGTAAATAATTACGCTGATTAAAGTGACCTCACTTTAATCAGCGTAATTATTTACTTAAGTTAGTAAAGAATATTTTTCGAATACTTTCAAACTGTAATATATATACCTATATTGATCAATAATTGATAGGATCAGATTTAACCCTCCATTTCAAGGTTGAAGTGATTACAACATATTTAATTTATTCGAGATAGTTTCTTCTCTTGTCATAAAGATTACATATTGTTATATACTAAATATGGTGTAATAATACAAACAACCGCTTGCTGCAGCAAATGTTGTTTGTATTATTACACATGGATGTTAATTTTTTTCTGCGATACAGATCAAACATCATCTATATTATTTTTTAAATGCCGATGACTCGAAGTACTCGTACCGAACTTCAACTTTCCATATATTTGTTTCTCTACTATGATAACAAAGCTTCAAACCTGTCACGGTCACTTCACACACATTATAGTTATCGTTAGAAATTGAGCGCTCATTAAGGATAAAGTTCACAGTAGATATCCCGTTTCTAATAAACGTCCCGTTTCTAATAAAACTACATAAACGTCAATAAACTTGGTAATAAAATTTTACTAATGAAAATAAGACATCCGGGTTAGTTTGAGAAATATTTGTAACGCCACACTCTACTCTTATTATCGATCTACATGTGTTGGTACTAAGTATTTCAAGAATACTTATTCCAAAATGGTTTCTCTGCTCCCTTCAAATTTTATCGCAAGATGCTCGTTATGTGTAACACCCTTGATTATTGACTTTTCTTAAGTATGAGTATAAACTGTTTATATAGGTAGCTGAAGTGTATGTTCCTCACAGAATAGTCAAAACAAGATCAGTCTTTTACTAAGTAGTTTTGTTGGTTATGACATTGAAGAATTTGTAAACTCCTTTCTTCATACAGGAATAAATGAAAATAATAAATGGTGTTCACTTCTTTTCTCTTTGCCAACAAGCGCAGTATGGTTTCTATGTTCACAAAATCGCAGAAAAAGTAAATTTTGCTGTGTTCTTAAAAGAACGTAAGGAAAAATTAAAACGTGAATTCCTAAACCTAGGTAATAGAAATTATTTAACAACTTAAGCAGGTACATGCGTAGTTTTTTGTGACTAATAGTCATGACTGACGATTAATGTAAGTAATAAGTAGGTACTATCACAAACGTCTAAATAAAGCTGTGACATAATAATATAAGTTCCTATGCTGAAAAATTCTTGGAATATGTGGAATAACTAGATGAGCAAAATTTTTAAGAAAGAGAACTTTTTCCTTACAACTGTATTTTATAACTTCACACTAAAGATAAAATATACAGCAGTGAACCTTGAGTATAGCAGAGGAAGGGTCAAAATCAAATCAACTATGTAATTGAAGCTGTGGTGTGACAAAGTGTGGAAGACATAGCAAAGAAAACCGTGATAAGAAAACACTGTGGGGGATATTCATTCAAACGGGTTCATTTTACTACTGCTACTGTTTACAGTAGGTATAAAGCTGTATCGGTTCCCAGAAAAATCGGCTTTCAGTTGATCGGTAACAAATGATTCGCAAAAATCAGATAGATCTTTGAGCTTTAATAAAATGCATGCAAATGTACTAAATAACAGGGTCTGTATAATGAATGATAAGAATAATACATTCTGATAATAGAACAGAATGATATTTGCGACGGTATTATAATTCTTAGGCACAGGCAAACAGACAAAGCCGAAATTAAAATCAATAGAGTTGCATCTGATATATTAGGGTTCCGTACCCAAAGGGTAAAAACGGGACCCTATTACTGAGACTTCGCTGTCAGTCCGTCCGTCCGTCCGTCTGTCACCAGGCTGTATCTCAAGAACGGTGATAGCTAGACAGTTGAAATTTTCACAGATGATGTATTTCTGTTGCCGCTATAACAACAAATACAGAAAGTTGACCAAGTGCAAGTCGGACTAGCGCACGTTAAAACGAAAAAGGTTACAATATGAAGTCTATGTTATATAGCTAATGGTATGGAACCCTTCGTGCGCGATTCCGACTCGCACTTGGCCGATATATTTATATAGTATTGATATTATTATCTCAATTACCCTACCTAACATTGCAGTTTATAAAAGTAAACAAACGACAATCTCCTTTATTTATAGTTGCTGGCAGCAAATAAAAAGTAATACGAGTAAACTGAAAAAATAAAACACGTTTGCAAAAAATCCGCTTTCCGATATCGAAAAGTACATAACGCTTGTAATGAAGTTTTTATAAGCAAGTGTATTTGAATACACTTAGCGTGCCGTGCGTCACAGTATATTTTATTGATAAAATATAGGTACTGTGAGGGACGGCACACTGTTGAGTAGTAATAAATAATTTTATATTTGATATTGAGTACTTACTGTTCTAAGTAATTTCCAAGTCTGTCTGAATCGTAATTCTTAGGAGGAATAATTAAATCATCTTCTTCTACATCTCTTCTATTCCCGTTCACAAGAACGGGGCACATCCACCAGAAAAACAATCTCGATAATGGATTAGGATTATTTCTCTTCTTTTGTGACACACTCGCATTATTAACAAATGCATTATTTGAAGCTTTAGTCCCGTTATTCATTTTAATTTTTATTACCGTACAATCTTAATAAATATAATTTCACTTATTTACACCAGTTCCTAAGTAACTTCATATCATGCCTTTTATTTAAATTTTTGCATCGAGTGCTGTAATATCAACTGAACACACCTACGGCACTATTATCACTGGAATACTGAAAACTAAGTAGTAAATTTACCTACATGTATTAGGTATTTTATATATTGTTTAATCGTGAACCATATAATATCTGATAATAAAATGAAAGATTATTTGTTCTATTATCGATTAGTGTTGATAACATGTCTACGTGTATCTACCTCATATTATTATCGTAATATATATTCCTGATCGTAAGCGGATCCTGACAAAAACATAATGGTCGCATTTCTCTTGACACCAAACTAACTCTAAAATTTAGTTAAATTAGATTTAGAAATGTTAAATTAACATTATTTATTCTGTTGGCGCTATAGTATATTAATTAGCTCTAAAATTATTAAAGTTACTAAACTTAGTAAAGTGTGCAGTTTTGATATTCTGTTTGTTGTACCATAATTTAGTCAGATTAGGTGGAATCATATACTATTCAACCTAAAAGTAATCACCATCGAAATTGGTGATGACTAAAGCTGTAATGTTCTGCAATTATTTTATTATGGCTCTTTTATCTTAATTACGGCTCTCAGTTTTCTCAGTATGAAGTATGCGGCTATGTGGTTGCTTCTCTCAACAACTATATCTTCGAGATTATTCTTCTATTTAAAGCACAACTAGAGAAAAAGCTTTGTAGGCAGGTAAGAACAAACTTGTATTTACAAAATCATGTCATGCCTGTATTACTCGGAGGGATGGCAGGTGTGTTTAAATAGGGGATGATATAGGACCTATTTTTATTACTTAAGCGTAGTGGGTGGGCGGGGCATCGCCCGTATATTTAACCTAACTCAATAACTTTATTAGCAGATAGAGTAACTATCAATAGTAATGCCATTCAAACCCCCGGTTTCCGAAACGCAAATCAGCAAAAAAATTTAATCCATTATCAAACGCAAATTCGGTTGCTGAAAACTTCATGTGACTACTGTCAACACTAATGTCAAATCTCCAATAAAACGCCAATTAATTCAATATTGGGTTTCTGAAAAGCATTTTTTGTATGTTAACGGTTTGTCAAAGTGGATTGTACTAATTGCCCAAAATCGATCAATTATTCTAAGATTAACGTCTTGAAATAGAAAATATATATAAAATATGGCTTTAATGGTTTTAGTTGTGTCAAATGTTTCCTCTAATAACTGATATAGTAGGTATATAAGTACATAATTATATCAAGTATGATTACTCCAAAAACACATAAGTATTACTACTACATAAATTTGGTACAAAAATCGACGTGATTTTAGTGTTGGTGCTTATTAGGAGCTCAATCATCATCATCATCACCATCATCACATCAGCTAGAAAGTCCAGCGTTGAACAAGGTCTTCCTCATTGGCAGATTTGCAATAATACCCACGCTTGGCAGGCGTCTCTTGGGGATCTCAGTAGAAGTTGTCAATTGTTCAGAAGGCGCTGCTTCCCAACTTCTGTAATTTTTCCCTTAGTCGCCTCTTGACCCTAGGGAAAACTTGGGCCTAACATTCCAACCCGGCACCCCACAAGAGTGCTCAATATAGGGTGCTATAAAATCTTGACAGCCTTAATAAACAAACCGCAGCTGGGTATATGCTACCAATGAAATAATTCCCAAGAAATGTTACGGATGACCGCCTTCCAGACCTCCACCCTCTTTGTGGAAACACCTTTTGGTTAAGAAGGGCGTTAAGATATGGTCTAAAGTTTTGTTGTGGGTTTCATGAGCAGCAACAACCTGATGCTAACAGAGTATTCTTTTGTATTGCTGCGCAGGAGGTCCAGGGTTCGAATCTCAACGTGGACTTACATTTCGCCGCTTGGTGCAGGTGCAGGGCGGGAATTTTTAGAATGCCTAGCTCGTTATTTGTTGGCCCTTATATAGAAAATCTGTCACCAAGCTACTATTGCATTTTTAGGTACCTAAATCGACTTTTATGATCATCTGACCAAAAACTAAAACGTAGTGATTACATACTCCTTGCATTCAACGGTGGAACCATAGAGATATAAAATACTATTTAGAGTGGCAGCCATGTCAGTTTCCTTAGAAAACGAGCGTAGCCAGTTCAACACATGTAAATGAAACGTATTGTTCACTACAAAACAATCCGATGCCCTGATTAGTCCCATTTTTACCTAATTGAAACGTTTAATAAGCCAATTTATAACAGTTGAAAATACATCTTATCTAAAGACCGATAAGATTGAATTTCTTGTGAACTTTGTCAAGCTAGCTTACTGTACGTCAGTCTAGACTTGCAACCTATGGGCTGACTACATTTGTTCCCGTTGAGTAACACTAAGACAAATTACATCAAACTGCGTCCTGAACAAGAATGCATTTAGGATGATATTAGGGCTGCCGCTATTCTGCAGCTTCAAGCACGTTTGCGGGGGCGCGCAACACCTGATGCGCAAACAGGCCGCTTCCTTGGTGCGCAGAGTTCGGGCCAACTCCAGTACCGTCATGAAGATGATCGCTGCTAGACTAAATTACCACTTTCTCCGACATTGCTGCGACTTGAATTCAAATAAGGATAGTAATATACCATTTATTTTTAGTTTCTTGACTGCAGTTGTATTTAGTTTCCAATTAATTTACACTGACATGTAAACAGAATTTTGCACACTCATTAAGGGTATATAGTGGACATAGTTTACTCAAATAATTCTAAGTATCTAAACTACCTATATTCCTGCAAATAAATGAATTTGAAATTGAATAATTGCCTGTATCTGAAATGATCAACATAAACGCATTTTATCAGTATCTGTGATTTTGAGAGTATGTGTTTAAACTGTGTGTGCTTAAGGGTGTGATTTTGCATTCGATCCATTTTGTTTTTTGTTTCGGTACAAATTGCCTCCAGGTGTTAAACAAAGAGAGTATTTATCACAAAATCGTTCATAACTAGAATTATATCTTGATATTTTATAGTCTTTCCTCAACTGCACTAACTGCACAGCAGGCTACCACTTTTTGTTGTGGTATTCTAATGGAGGGCAAAGTTTGGCCAGAAAATGTTTTCTGGTTGTATACTGACATAATAACATTATCTCAAAAACAATAAATAATATTATCGATACATACTTGACTTCAAGTCATGGCAGCTCTTCGACGGTGACTTGCCAGTTATAAGAAAAAGTTTTCTTTAAACCATAGTTTTTCGTAAGCCGAAGCCAGATAAAAGTTATTTGATGATAAATGTAAAATTGTAAACAACACATGCCAAAAATACCTGATTTTTAAAATTTTCTCGAAGTATTCAACAAATATTTTCGCCAGTATTCTTTTGAACCTCGTCTCAAAACACGTTTACTAAAGATATTATGATAAAAAGAAACACCTAATAATGAAAAGGAACAGCATAATTTATTTCATATATTTCGGCAATAATAAATATTAATAATCTAAATTTTTTACAAACGATTAATACAAAAAAGGTTTATAAAACTATCATTACTGTGAATTATGTACGGGACACACTTTAGGAATCATAGAATCGCACGTGCACGAAGCTTTTGCTAATTTAGTCTCAATATTCTCGATTAACAACTTTACCTGACATATTGGTACCATTTCACAATTACAATCATGTTTAGTTATTTTATAATGTAGATCGGCAGAGCTTTGACTTAAAATGGAGTAATTTTTTAATTGTTCATCAATATCACCTAAAGGCGTTGGGAAAAATAAAGACTTTTTCAGTCGTTCGCTGTCTAGATGGGTAATAGAATTATACTGCGAGGAACATTCACACCAATCAATATTTTCTTCATTTGTTGAGTATTCAGTGAATATGCAACTCGTATTATCATCAAATGTATTTGTAGTCATATGATTCATTTCAATATTTTCTTTAGATTTTTTTAGCATAAATTGTTCGTCTGTTCGACTGATTGCAGTTTCACATTCATGTAAGGGGCTATTTTCCGCAGCTTTTTTTTTAAGAATACTTCGTAATTGTATATCCTCAGAAGGTTCAGGCAATTCCGCCTTGAGACACGTGTTTTCCATTGCGTGACTTTTCATTATATATGATACTTTCTCAAAATAACTTTTATCTGGCATATGATTTCGTATGATTTTATTGATTGTATCTGTATTTGACATTGAAATGAATTTTGGACAAGTGCCAGGTCTCAAAGAATCACTACACGAACAATCAATGGTATAGCCTATATAAGGAACATCAATGGCGGAATTGTCTATATTTTGTAAGGTATCTTTAACACTTTCTTGTGTAGTTAGTTTTTTTTTCGAAGGCATATTTAGTTGGAGGTTTTTCGATATATTACTACTATCCGGTATTTCTTTTTTTTGAGCCTTCAGATTATCATTTTGATGTGTTAATATTGATTTTTTGACACTGTTATTTACAACAAAGTCATTTCTTTGTTCTAAGTCATACTTCTGATTTTTTTCATAGCCATTGATTACGTTAGATGCCATTTCGTTATTTGTTTTTAGGTTATCATCATTGAAATGAATACTATCTATGTGTCTATTACCAGTCGTATATCTAAAGTTTTTTAAATTAGTTTCGGAGTAAGACCTTCCTAGTTCTTTATCTATTACTTTGGGAATAGACTTAATATTATTTGATACACGATTAAACATTCGATCCATTTTATTTGTTATAATATCATGCTCCGTACTTATTTTGTCGTGATTTTTTTCTTGTGATTCTACTGTGTTAAGATAAATGAAACTTTGTTTTGGTTCAGTTTCACCTGATTCATTTACTACAAAAGTATTGCACTTGGTAGCCACAAAATTCACGTCAATTTTTTTTTTACTACAATTACAGTCGTCATTTCTAAGAAACTGATTAATTTTTAAGCCTTCAGGAAGATCATTTTCTCTTTTTGAGCTGTTCGGAGATTGAATATCAATTTCAAAATTCAATGGAAGTTGTGATGATAAACTCTGCTTAATGTTACTGGTTAAGTGAACGTTGCAGTTATCAAAATTATTGTCAATTGTTTTAAGTTCCACTGATGTTTTGGCATTATCTAAAAGAACAATGTTTGTGTCTTTTTCTGGTAATTCTGCTTCAAAACTTGCAATTTTGGCTGGTATATTTGGGTCATTTTTGCAGCCACATACATCTTTTAATCGCTGAAAATCATACTCGATTAAATTACTTATTTTGTCCAAAACTTCAGGTAAAATTGTATCATTATTATCTTCCGCCAAAACGCAAGTACATTGAACTTTTTTAATTTTCATTTTCAAATATTCTTGAAGCAGCCCGTAAGCTCTGTTCCAACTACCGTGAGATTTTTCCCCTTCAAAGCAACATTTGCACGTTATTTTATTGGTACTCTCTATAATTAGCTGTTTTACTCGTTGCAATATTATTATAAATAATTTTTCTTCTTCTTCTGGTGGAATACATGAAGAACTACAAGATAAATTCTTAAAATCATCCAGTTTTTTTCTAAGGTATTCCTCAAGCAAATGAAATGCATTCTCTTCTAAATTGGTTGAGTCATCCCTATTGAATTTAGTGCAACATACACAATTTTCATCTCTGGCTTTAAAATCTATTAAACTTGGAATGTCTAACGCTTCATCTTCATTTGTTTTTTGTTGTATAAAATTACTTTTAATATAATTTTTGAACTCATCAAATTTTAAACTACACTCACAAAGGAAATTTTGTTGTTCTGACTTTATATTTACATCTTTACAAGCCAATCTTGATTGATGTATATTTTTATTTGAGAAACTATTAATGAGTGGTGAAGGTGATTTTTTTGATAAGGTACGTTCATAATTATTTATACCAATTTTTGTGTTTGTACTGCATTTTTGGATCTGAGAATTCCCTGATGTTTTACAATCATTAAAAGACGCTTTTCTTAAACTAAATTCACTATTTTCATGTTGGTTGAGATTCTGTATGGTACATAATACGTTAGATTCGTCAAGATTCTGAGAAAAAAGCGTCTGATTATTAATCATATATTTCATATCTTTACAAACGTTTTCGTTTCTACATTCTTTATTCCTCTCGTGACTTTTATTCACTTCTTCAGTTTTTGTCCCATAGTTTATATCGATGGGGCAAGATTTATTTTCATCATTAAAAATATTTTCAGCAGTATTTTGCACTTTATCTGAAAGTTTTAAATATTTAATTGCTACCTTTTTACTGTCACTATTGTCGGAATAAATTTTATTCTGACTTGATTTTTTACTAGTCTTTCGTTTCTCTATTTCATATTCTTTGCATGGTACGTTTTTCATGCAAATATTTTTCTTTCGATATTGGTTTTCAATATTTTCTACCGATGTTTTACTTTTCTGAGCAGTATTAACGTCAGTGAGCGTAACACCTAAAAAATTTATTTGGTAATCGCTAGGATCAAACATTTTTTGGTTTGGTTTTTCTTCATATAAAATATTTTTTGTTGGAGTTTGTAACGAATGAGATTTTTCTTTGCTTTTTGAGACAGTTAATACAGTCACATCTTTTACTGGTCGTTGATGTATTTCGGCCGCAGTAGCTATGTCAGTATCTTTTTCTTTTCTAGTTCCGTGTTTTGTCAACTCAGAAAATTTTTCACAATTACACTTGCTTGATGTGATACACTTAAAAGGAATTGTTTTCTTATTCTTGGTTCTGTTAAGACATTTACAAAATTCTTCATTGCTCTTATCTAAATTTATTGCTCCAATGTACTCAGACTCAGTGGTTCCAATATGATTTGATTTATTGCTGATTTTTGCCGAATTTTTCGAACTTTTGCTCTCACTTGATTTTTCTAGCTCTGGCGTATATTTACTATTATGTTCACTTAAACAATCATTTACTTCCACCATAGGTCTTTCTTGTGACGTTTCTCTCGATTTAACATTGGATTTAGAATTTATATTTTCATCTTTTAGGGACTGCTTATTGGTTAAGTTGATTCTACCATCAGACTTTTCATCGTTACAATATGAACTTCTAGGAGTATTTTTGTTGTGTATAATTGATGTGTCCAAATCACATTTCCACTTTGCGAGGGTATCTAATAATTTATCAATGGATGAGCTAGATGGTTTTTTATGAAAACAAACACAATCACTTGGACAAGATTGTTCATCAAACTCTTTACTATTAGTTTCTATAGTCAAATCTTCTGAAAAGAGGCTGCTGTTTATAGGGTTAGACTGTTTATAACCAGGTTTTTGGGACTCTGTATCCTTTGATGCGTGTTGTTTCCAAGTTTCAAGCTTGCATTTTTCATTTGATATCTTTTGTTGGTTTTTAGTACTACATAAGCACATATTAACAGCATATGTATGTCTGACATTTTTGTACGATTTTTCTACTTTATGGTTATTAATACGATTGGGTTTAATGCCACTCTTGTGACGTGAGCATGCATTCAAATTGCTTCTTTTATTACAAGTGGGTTTATTAAAGTCAAAAGAATGCAGACCAGATTGATTTACAATTTTATTGACTGATTTTTTTTTGTGCTCTTTCTTCGTTTCTTCTTTTAATTCATTGTAACTGCCACTATAAATTTTGTGTGTGTGTGCGTTAGAATGGCCAATAAATCCCTGTAAAAAATGAAGAATTAAACATACCGTAAAACTGTCGTGTACGTGGTAGAGCATCGCATTGTGGTAGGTAACTTTGCGAATGCTCGACATGCGTTTACCTACTACCCTCAAGTAGCATAACTTTTGGCAAGCACTGAGTGCTATGTTTCAGAAGCAGCCTCTCAGGCTTAAAAGATAACACCTACAAATTAACACCTTCGACCATATTATCATTTACCAACATGAAGATTGTGGTCAAAGACCTATCAGTAAAACCAAAGAAATATTTAAATTATTTTACAATCACCTCAAATCACATCTCAAAATGTTTGTTACGACTAGCAGAAGTCAATCCTTGTTAGCATTTTACCAATAACCCTTATAATACTTATAATTTATAATATAAGTACTTTACGATTAGGAACACTATGTCTTAGGTACGCATCGAGCAAACAATAATAAACATAAGAAAGCTTGTTGTAGGTGTGTGATTTTTCAATCTGCTTTCGGAGATAATATATATTCGTATAAATGACAAATTTGTCGGTCTTCACTGTCCATGCTAGTTGCAATGCAAGCATTGACAGTGAAGACCACAATCGGTGTACGTCATGATGATGGAAGATGACATCAGCATCTGGAACAGTATACCTGAAGACGACATATACGTGACACGTTATGACACACGCGCCTAAGAGATAATGGAATACGACCAGAAAGGAACAGAGTGAGATTGTGCAGAGAGTGTTCTGCAAGGCGAGGACTGGAATGGCTATAGGGGGTGGACGGAGGCCATTTCGGGGGTATTCCCCCATAATCTGTGGATTGAGGAATAAACCAAGTGTTTTAGTGATATTGCTGGAGTTTTTATTATAAATTACCTTGGTCGATAATAATAGTGACTCTGTGAGCTTAAGACCTCGCCAATAAATTATGTTTTTTATTTTACCGTTTCCATCCCCCATATCTCCGCTAATTTGAAATATTTCCGAAAACTGAATCGAAAAAAAAAACAATATAATTATAGAACCTGCTCACTAATTTTCGCAATAATCAGTTGAATATGTAGAGAATATAATATATTATAAATGCAATATGTGGAGAAAAACAGACATTCACCAGGTTGACATACGAAAACATTTTGGCTCAAGCTAAAACGGAGGTGCTGCTCTCGCACTTCGCGCTCATTCAGTCAATGATTGCATATCATACTCTCTTCTACTAGACTCAACTGGGTTGGTAGTAGGTACTAACCGAAGCACGTTGAATGATTTTAGCAAGTTTCTTTTCCATTATTTTCAGATCTTCTTTTTTGAGGGAATCCTAAAACAAGAAAAGAACGTTCCAATTCCATTTTTTATCATTATTCTAAGTAGGCTTGCATTTGACCACAATCTCTTAACAATGCAGTTGATGATGGTCCCCGCTCGCCTAGAAAATGTCTAAAGACATCCGATTACATTTGTGACGAAACATGAATTCCGCCAATATTATTACTACTGGCTCTGAGGTCAAGATCTTGCGACGGAAAAACGTTATGTTAAACGTGTTTAGCCCCCATATATCTCCACCGATATAAACAATTTCCGAAAACTGAATCGACAGAAATATTTCATTATAATTTTAAATCCTGCTCACCAAATTTTACAAGAATCAGTTGAGAAATACGACCTGCAGAAGAAAACAGCCGGACAAACATATGCATGCACAAAACACCCCAAGCGGGACGTCAGTTCAGGACATAGGGCCCCCATAAGCTAGCATTTTTGCCCAAACTGAAACAGAGGCACTTCGTGCTCACTTGGTCAATTATAAAATTCATTAATTTAAGTTTCACGTGCACACTCCAAAAGCTAGGTAACAAAGTACTGATAAACTATAGGTAAATATATACATTTTACAATTAGTATATTTACCTATTAATTTAAACAAAAATTACAAAGATTTTGAAAGCTATAAGACGGCAGGGGAAGCGCATCAGATTTTGAGAAATTATTACAGATTTTTTAGTATATTATGTAATTTAAAAACTTTACTTGTTACATTTTCAACTATGGAAAACAACATGGGAAATATCATAAATCTTACATTTCATAAACTGATTTCTCTGTAGGTAATTAAATATGTAAAATACTCCATGGAACCAACCTTCTTGAGCTCTTCAACTTGTTGACGAAGGTGCGTAACACCTTGCACAGTCTGGTGCCAATCATTGGATTTTGTATGTCCACCTCCAACAGTAGGTGTTTGTTTACTCTTTACCAGGATTGGGGAAGCCGCTTGGTTAGAAATGGCTGTAAAATTAACCATTAGTCATACATTTTACTCGAAACCGTTCTGCTGGTAATCTATGCTCATCGCTTTCAGTAATCAGTCTTCATTTATCTCATTCACGAAATAATTTAATATGTGTTTGATCTACTTTGCTATATCGACCTAGATTAGAAATTATTATAAAACGGTAAGAGTTCTAAAATTAATTTCTAGGACTTCGTACTCCTTCTATTAGGAGCTAAAAGAATGCTTCTAATATCATGTATAATAAAATGGCACTATCAGTAGTAGCTTGTTAGGTGTTAATGAAAATTCTAAAGAAATAGCTTTAAAATTAATTTTACCATCATCACCATCGAGTTTATTGTGAGATTTCTTCTGAGTTCTTCGCTCTAATTCCTCACCCCGTTCTTGCGGACAGCACGATTTAGCCTATAAATAAACAATAAAGGAAAAATAAATATACCATGATATTTATAAATTATTATCTTCATTTATTTTACATCAACTCATTGCAGTTTCCAGATAATAATGGAACTCATATGTATATATACTACGACATACTTGTGATTTGATTTGGCCTAACGGAGTTTTGGTCGGAGTGTCAATTTGTATACAGGAAAAAACCTAAATGAATATAGAAACAATCCGTAACATATCAGCAATTAACACAAAGTAGATCATTATCTTTGGGGGGGATGATTAAGAAAATATTGTGTGAAACAAAGTGCAGTCAAAAATTTTTGGTTCCCGCAGCTTTTAATAACTATCAGTCTAAAAACATTATTTTGAGGTACCAACCTAATAAATACTATTATGAAAATAAGCGTAGTTTTCACCTACTTTAATAAATAGCACGGCATAACTCACGTGAATAAGTCTGATAACTCCGAATATAATTTCGGGATTCAGCTCGTAATTAAAGTTCGTCGATCGAGACGTCAACGCGGACGTCCCGAACTCTCTCCTCTCTCTTCAAAAAGTCTCCTTGAAAGAGACCACCATATGTGGTCGAAGCTATAGTCAGAGCTGTGTGACCTGTTCCCGTGAGTTACTACCTAATAAAGCTGCTCGTATAGGTATAGATTGGTGTACTTACTGACGATCTTTGAATTATTTTATTAAATTTATCTTCCATTGTCTTCAAATCTTCTTTCTTGAGGGAATCCTGGAATGAGTTTTTCAGTTTAGCATTTCTTTTTATTATTATGCCTGATGGGCAAGCCTTTGGCCACTATCGCACCTGATGGTAAGTGATGAAGTGGTCGAAGATGTTGTTCAGACTAACCTACAAAAAACAAAGCTATATTAAGATATTTAAATTAAACAATAAAAAAGTTATGTTCAGCATACAATAAAACTGAGTTTGCAATGAACTGATGAATGAAAACAATCCTTCAGGTAAGCACAAGCATGCAGAACCATTGAGCAAGTAATGTGAACTCTAATGAAACTTTGATACTTCACATAATTTTGTCCTGCCGGCATCATGATCCAACTATTTATGTGAAAAAAACTTAATAATTGTTACGTCCCACTGATTTGTACTTATCCGACTATGGACGATGTGGTTCCACCGCTATATTCAAATAACATCATCAAAAAGACGTCATAAGTCATGGTTAAAATTTTTATGTAGTGTATTTTATCAAAGCATGCCTGGCCTAATTGAAGAGTAGTGGTTAAAACACCTAAAGATCAGTTCTAATAGCTGCCCTTGATTTATTTTATTTAATTTTTTATTTAAATGTTTAGTAACTTTGATATCGTCGACTACATTACTGACGAACAGACGAGATAGTGGTCAAGGCTACGCTTTAATACATAAGATCAGAAGGTGCGTCATGTTTCCTTCCGGTTTCCTAATATAAATATGCTAAGGGTTAACTGAGATGCTGCGGACACCTCCCACCGGACCCCTCCCACACATGCTACGGGCCTTTAAGGGGTGCATGGACCCCACTTAAATAAACCCTGTAATACCAGAATATCAGTTTGGTTAATTTTATACTAAGAAATATGTTATCAAAACAATTTGTAGGTATTTTGGAGTCTTATTTAACGCAAATAATGGTTTCACAAAGTACTCATCAATGCCAGTTTCCAACAAAATACTTTTGCACAAACATATCTTCATGCCAGTATGTACTGACGGTATTCAGATGGGGTCAGATTATAATTTCATTCAAGAATTAGGAAGGAAGTACTAGTGTCTGGATATTTAAAAAGTGGGGAATGTTTTTTAATAAACGTTTTTACTCAAAACACTAAAACACCCGTGCAGCGTATTCGTTCTTTGAGTCCAACATTACATACCAATACATTATTAACAAACCTTTTTTAAGTGGTCAAGCTGTAACCGAAGGTGAGTAACGTCTTGCATGGCTTGGTGCCAATAAACTGGAGTCGGTCTACGCGCCATGTTCAACACTGTCCTGTTCTTCACCAGGCATGGGTACACCGCAGGTTCTTTCGTCTCTGTAAAATAAATGTATTAACAGTCGCTATCGATGAGTTTATTGGGTTAAAATATCACCAGTGACAAAGACTTTGAAGAGTTATAGATTAGCGTGGAATGACCATGTCACGGAAATACTATTGTATCAAATATGAATGTGGAGGTATACCTACAGCCGATACAAGGTTAGAAGATTGCCAAAAAAGGTAGGCATAGATGGGCTACCTATTTGAATATATGGTGTAGTTATTAAATGGTTGAACATTTAGATGATAGATAAAACAAAAGGGATGCAAAATAAATGTTGTATTGATTTCAATTAGCGTACGTTAGGTAGTGAGTAATTCCATAATTTTCGATTAAGAAGTCCTATGATGTCATTGTTTAATGCTTGCTAGGATAATCATTGCAGTTACCTAATTCACTCCACTAACATATTTATTGAAACAACCTACAGACAAATCACAAATATACATCAATATATCTCGCATCTCAGAACAAGAAGACGTTATTACAAATGGCTAATTTTCGCTATTACGTTACGTACAACATTGAAGCAAAAACAAATATATTGAATGATTAATAGTGGTAGATAAAGAATGTTATTATACATTACTTATTACAGTTGGAATAATCTTACAATAATATAACCAATTAGTCAAATCAAGTCAAATATAGAAGCCTAAATAGCTAGTGGCTTTTCTTAATTAAGTTATAAAACCTGTTTTGAAATGATAGCTGTAAGCACTCCCCAAAAAACTACTTTTCACTAGTTGCGTAACATAGAAATTACCCGGTTTGCATTCACATGGTGGTGGTCCTTTGGCCACGATCTCCTTGGCACGCTCGGTTAGCTGGTCAGCACGCTCCTGGAAAAGTTGTTCTGCTAACTGCGTGGCCAGCTTCTGTGCTCGATCCTCTATCACCCGCTCTTGCCAGCCTTCATCTACAAGCTCTCCGGGATCTGGTTCAATCTTTGCTACGTCAGCACAAGACTGTCCAACCCACTATAACCATATGAAAATAAAAAAAACATTAGCATTAAATAGCTTTCATTTGACTGACCTTCATTTGGTCGCTACGTATTAATGGTTTTTACGACATCATATTATTATGCACAGCAATTACATTATTTCTTAGCATTTACGTTATTATTTAACTTTGCACAGGTGTCAAATTATGAGAAGTTATGTTTTCGTTGCAGTTTACAGAATATTGTTAAAAGTCGTCAAAGCTCTACTCAAAATTGAGTGTAGGCCTGGGCTGATGTGATAAGTAAGTTGTAATAAAAAGTCATAGGTTGTACATGAATCACAGTTGTGACTATGCCTTACCTTAATCTAGGAGTTCTAGGATGTTACAGAGAATATCATTATTTACCTTTGCATGATATTTCTCAATAGACGTCGCTATAGCTATATCGAGTTCTCCAACGAGCATTTGAGAGAAATAATCCTTCAAATTGTTTTTGACAACACTGGCTCGATCCCAATTATGTTTGTCTTCTAGGCATTTTAGCAGTTGGCAAGGCATCTGAACCACTGACGCCCCCAACTCTGATTGCAAGCCAGCGAACAAATCGCGCAACAAATCGGACAACAGTTTAGTTCGCATAGATGTACACGAACACGTTTCCTGAAAGCATAGTCATGATTATACAGCAATATTTACGACAATATTTTATACATGAGACACTGTGGAACATAAATCTACGTAATCAACAACTACACAGTCCGAATTAGATAAGATATTGCATTAATTTTTTTAATGATACCATGTGAGTTAACTGTTAATAATTTATTTATTTGTAATGGTGTGTACTTGATTTAATAAAATTAAAATAGTCTTCAAAATAATAAAACTTAAATGACTTATTAATGATCAAATATCAAATTCTTGGGTAATTGATTTGTATTATACTGTTGTAGAGGTTTTTGTTACTTGTGATACGTATTAAATTTCAATATAATATTATGCAACGCATGATGACACATGAAGCAATGATGGCCGAGCGGTTATAGCTATATACTAACGTGCTGCAGGTCCCTGGTTCGATTCCCACCGCCGGCTTGAGCTTCACCGCATGGTGGAAAGGCGAGCTACCACCCTCAATTAGAAAATATGTCGCCAAGCACTGAACAGCGTATTCAGGCAGCAGTCTTTGAGAGCCAGAAAAATTACAGGCACATGAGACTTAACAACTATGTCTCAATGTGACGTTCGTCACATGACGAATCTGTTATAGGCATGCAACATTGGAATATTATGCGGATTAACCTCTGCAGAGGTTAATCGCATAATATCATGTGGGCCTCGTGCTTGTTCCTTAACAAACATATAAAAAAAAATGCCTGTAATATTACAGGCTAACCTGTCTTGGCTACTAAAAACAATTATCTAGGTAATAATTCTACCAAATCGGCTTCTCCCTCATCATTAATTTTAGCCCCTGCAACAGTTCAATAAAATGTCAAAGGATGCAAATTAAAATTAATTCCAAATCATGTTGCTCTCTTTAACGCTAATAGACTGTTAGAAATACCAATATTTTCTCTTCCGGTGTGCATTTGCACAGGGCCGCAAGGGATGGGGTGCGCTTCACTTCCACTGACGCGTCAACAGGCACCTTGCACCGGCACTCTATCACTTTCTCCTTCAAACCTTCAAGTTTGTCCTTTGCGTTCTTGAGCTGGTCCACTTTCGCTTGCATGCGACCATCACACATCACTTTACAACCTTCCAAATCCTCTATCATGTCCATTTTTTCTTGACGTAGGTCGTCCAGCTGAAATACACAGTACCAATATTATTTTCATAATCATCGTGACAATGAGTAAGACAAATTAATCATAAATTGTTTAATATCTAATCAACTAGAATTTATATCTAAACAATGTTCAATGTTTTAGAAGGTTGTACGAATACCTAGCATATATTAAAGATTGCGTGGACTGAAAATTAAATAAATCATTTAAATATTTATGACTAAGGAAAATATTCTCTTATTTAAAGTTATTTGCAATGTGATTTTTGAGAATGTTGTGTGGTGAATATGTATATAACAAAGCTGAAAGCTTCTGGGGTTAACATATTACCACAATTTAACCTATTGGTAAGTGATGAAGTTGAAGACGATTAAAGGTTAAACCTAAAATCGGAACTAGCTCGCAAGGACTGTTAGAGGCTTAGGGGCTATTTTTTACTTGCGTATGTTAATCAGCCGGGCAAAATACTGGAGTAAAGTTTGCATTGATATACGTTTAGAATTTTATTCTACACGTATATCACTATTTTGTAAGCCTTTGGCCACAATCTCTCCTGATAGTAAGTGATCATGTGGTCGAAGGTGTTAACAGGATTGACCTATAATAATAAAAATAACTCACAGAAATGTTTTTTAGAAGCGCTCAAAGCGGTTTAGTCCAGTTGTGTTAAACCGATCGACTAAATAAGCAGTTCTTTGCGGCACAAGTAACAGATTATTAAGTATTCTGCGGTAATTACTTAAGTAGCTTAGTAGCGTTTAGAAAATAAAAGCCTAGAAATTTAAGACGTCTCTGTCAATCCCAGTTATTGTGTCAGGACGGCAATCGTTAAGATACGACGTACGCATCAGGCAGCCTAAAAAATGTTGCCTATCCGTCAAGCCGCACTAGACCCGCACGGTGTGAATAATGGATATCCGACTAATAATTCGCGCGAAAAGGAAGGTTATAAATGTTTGTAAACCATTCAGATAAACAAAAATGTAAACCTACTCAATCAAATTGATCACAATAGTTCTACGTTTGTCTCTGTACGCTTCGTAAGCTAGTCGCAACGAGAACACGATTTTTTAAAAATACGAGTATTATATGTGACTTACATAGATCTTGATATTTTCATTGGTCGCTTCTTCTTCCAAGAGCTGCTTAGAGACGTCAGCTATCTGGTCTCGTAACGCGCCGAGTTCCGCGCGCAAAGCACGCTCAGCTTCAAGAGTGAGCATTCGGGCTGACTCCGTCTCACTCTCTAAGTTCTGAGCCCTCCGTCTAGCTTGTTCTTCTTGTAACTGAAAAAGACCAACTTCTGAATTAGATGTATGACTGGACGATTACCTTCTGTTAATCGTCGAGTCATCGCCTATGGCAAATCCCAAACGGACAAATAAGCTTTTTCTAGATACACGTTAGAGTCCTTTTGTCAAGCACTTTAATGGTCCAATCGCCTTCCACGCCCGTAACGGGTGAAGTACCTTCGGCACTTACCTCTCCAGTGCTATAAGAGGGCCTTTATCATCCAACCAAACAACATTCTTGTCATACATAAAAGAAATAGTATTTGAAAAAATAAATACATAATTTTTCTTCTTTCTTATTTAAAACCTAAAACCTTGAACACTTGACTTCTAAGGGAACTGTTTTCGACGGTCTTCTAAACGAAAATATAGAGCAGTCTGTATTGTATCAGCCAGATAGTCCACTGCAGAACACAGCCTCCCCTATTTAGGTGGATTTGCCATAATCCCAAATTCCAAATCCAAGCTCCGTTAGGCGTTGGCACACCGAATTTAATTGTGTGTAGGGTTTCCTTCAGGCCTTTGGTCGTGGTTTCATACACGTCCATTAACCCGGCTCCTGGGAGAATAGAGTCATCTTCTCTGCGCTCCACTTGAGCAATTCCTGTTTGGCGCGTCCTCGTCGCGGGGGTGGGCATCTTACACTTTAGTAGGCCGGAGTGTGTAGATGGCGAAGTTCAGCAGGGACCCAGTTCTGCAGGGTATATTGCGGAGCCCGTGCCCAGGGATACGGGTGAAGACCTCAACGGTGGGAGAGAGCGGAGACAACAGTTGTCGGTACGGTCTAACCAGCGGAGGAGGCGAGCCACAGGGGCTTTGTACCTGGATCCTGGTGGAGGGCAGCGGTAGCCATCAGCACTGTGGTGAAGCGCAGGAACCATATGTTCTGAATTGGTTCACTAACAGATTTCTATGGACATTGAGTCTGTAGTACCGCGATGTAGAAAGCAACGGGATACTACTACATTACTAATTCCCACGAGAGTTGAATGATGAAAATGCACCAAATTAGAAAAGCACGTTTGCCTGACGATCCGCGTAGCGACCGGCGCTCTGAGTTTTCCGAGACTCTCAGTGTTAAATTGGCTACCGGCCGAGGGAATGTAGGTAACCAGGCATCCCCCGGAAAGTATGTGACTGGAAGAAAACAAATCCAATTGCGGAAAAACATCCGTATAGGCACTTGGAACGTACGAGGACTCCGTGATGAGGGTAAATTACACATCTTGGATAATGAGCTCCAGCGATGCAATACCACCATTACCGGTCTAAGCGAAACGCACTGGAAAAGTAATGGCCACCAAGACTTGGATAAGCATACCATCTATTATTCAGGAGATGACTCCAGTAGCTACGCTGGAGTGGCCATTGCAGTTCCCAAGAAATGGACTAAAGCGGTTCTAGGCTATAATCCTGTCAGCAACAGAATTATAACAATAAAGCTCAGTGCATCTCCCACTGCGCTAAATATTATACAGGTATATGCGCCCACCAGCGCGGCGAAAGATGAAGACGTAGAAAGTTTCTACAATGACATTGAATCATCAATAGCAACAATACCAAGTAGAGAACTAGTGATCATACTTGGCGATTTTAATGCGAAAGTGGGTGAAACACGGATGGATGTGGGCTTGCGGAATATTGTAGGCAACTATGGTCTCGGCCATAGGAATGATCGAGGGGAGAGATTGCTCCAGTTTGCAGCCGACAATAACCTCACCATTATGAATACAGTATTCCAGCAACACCGCAGAAGATTGTATACCTGGACGTCCCCTGACGGAAAACACCGGAATCAGATTGACTATATACTCATAAGATCTAGATGGCGAAGTTCAATTATGAACGCACACACATTGCCCGGAGCTGACTGTCAATCTGACCACCAACTTCTCGTATGCAACCTCAAACTTAAGTTACGTAATTCCATACCTCGTAAAACTAACAAGAGGCTTGAAGTAGTAGACCAAACGTCTTTCAGGAACCTATTGGCAGCCGATAACAGCACGTGGAGGTCACAAGCTCTTGATGATGACCCCGACTCACTCTGGTAGTCCGCAAAAGAGTACATAGTAAAGACTGTACGCTCGTCACAGCCTACTCGAACTAAAGCGAAACACCAACACTGGATGTCAGACGACACCTGGCATCTAGTAGAAAACCGTCGTGAGATGAAGGCCAAGGGGGCATCTGTCCAAGAATTGAATTTGATGGGTGCACAGATCCAAACTTTTACTCGCAGAGATCGTAATAATCAGCTCAACAACCTCTGCCTAGAGTTAGAAAAAAACGCAGAGCACCACGAAACTAAAGATTTATTTAAGAAGATTCGAACCATAACTCGTCAATTCAAACCGAAAACCTGGGCTATTGAGGATTTAAATGGAGTGACTGTAACTGAAATCAAAGATATTGTGGATGTTTGGAGAGACTATTGCGAGCAACTTTTTAGCGATAGCACCTTAACAGCATCATGTAGCACTAGTACACTCGCAAAGGATGATATGGAACCATCAGTTCTAAAAAGTGAAGTACCTCAAGTACCTGTATCTCAAGTTGCAATTTTCATGGAAAAGACAACGAATTGGTTCTGAGTGTTTCCTAAGTTGCCTGCAGAGTTTGTGGAGTGAGGCCCAGTTCTGTGGATGGGGTCTCATTAATGTTGCCAGGTTTTTCTGAGCAGGCGTTTTTCTTTTATGAGCTCTCTTATACAGCGGGGGAGGATGGGCAATCTCGATTCTCCTTAGGGGTTTTCTTTAATTGTGGAGGTATGAAGTGCCTTCTGCGTGCATTGAGTGATCTCTTCTGCAAGATTGTCCACTTCTGATGGGGTTGTGACATGCCTTGAAGTTGAGGTATCTCATGCGGTTTTCATAAACTTAGGCCAGTCGATTTTGGGCTTTTGTGGAAGTTTGTGTATCGTTGGTGGCAAGATCCTGTTTCTTCAATATTTTGACTAATTAATTTGAGTAGGAACTTACTTGTATGCAAGAAAATAAATATTTACCCTTTTAGTACATATACAGCAGATTTAATTTTTCTATTCCACCATATAGGTAAAAAAATCAATAACAGGCTACGCCGCGCCGCGCCGGGTACGTTTACCAGCGCGCCGCTGCCGACTTTCATGACCGCGGCGCGGACCTCTAACGGGCTGCAATTGATCACCTTAAGAAAAATAAAGCTATAGGAGCTGACGCCATCCCAGTAGAGATTCTTAAAGCGATGGGTGAATACGGAGTTGATATCATGCATGTTATCTGCAACCGTGTCTGGGAGACAGAAAAGTGGCCTCGAGATTGGGCACACTCCGTGTTCACACCATTGCACAAAAAGGGATCAACGAAGAAATGTGGCAACTACAGACTTATAGCCTTAATTACACACGCTAGTAAAGTACTCCTTCATGTCATTAATACCAGACTGCAAGCTTTTCTGAATCCTGAAATAGCTATTGAGCAAGCGGGATTTGTCAAGGGTCGAGGAACGAGAGAACAGATCCTAATTAGTTTAACATCCCACTCTATGTCTGTTTTGTCGACTTTCGCAAAGCCTTCAATACCGTGAAATGGCACATGTTATGGGACATACTTATTCAAATGGGAGTACCTACCCACCTAGTTCGTCTCATAAGCCGACTTTACGAGGACGGAACTGCGACTGTTCGGATAGACGACGTTGACTCGAAAAGCTTCCATACACATGCTGGTGTCCGACAAGGGTGCATACTCTCTCCACTTCTGTTCAACATCTATACGGAATGTATTATGAGAATCGTTCTGGAACGATGGGACAAAGGCATTTCAGTGGGAGGTCGAAGAATATCTAACTTGAGGTACGCCGACGACACTACTCTTCTCACACAAACAAAAGAAGACATGGAACACCTGCTGACACGTCTAGAGTTAACAAGCCTCTCCTACGGACTTGCAGTCAACAGAGACAAGACCAAGATGATGATAGTGGACCGAGCTGAACTAAACCATCCTGACATCTCTATGATTGGCAACTGTGAGGTTGTCGAATCCTATGTGTACCTCGGCTCCACTTTCACAAACACTGGAGGATGTGAAGATGAGATCCGACGGAGATGGACAACAAGCTGAGAAGAGTATGGTGTAACCGCAATATCACCAAAGCCACGAAAGTCCGCCTAATGAGAAGCTTAGTCTTCCCAGTATTTCTTTATGGCGCAGAGACGTGGACGGTTCGCCTAAAAGACCGACGCAAAATCGACGCACTCGAGATGTGGTGTTGGCGGCGCCTGCTGCGAATTCCCTGGACAGCGTTTAGGACCAACGTCTCGATCCTGGAAGAACTAAATGTCAAACAGAGATTATCGTCGACTGTGCAAACACGAATCCTCAAATATTTCGGACACGTTGTTCGAAACGAACATTCCATGGAACGAATCGTTGTCCAGGGAGGGGTAGAAGGCAAGCGGTCACGCGGTCGATCACCTATGCGCTGGACAGACATCATTAAAGCTACGACACAAACCTCCATAGTTCAGAGTTCCCGAGACGCTGAAGACCGCAACAAGTGGAGGCGCATCGCGAGGGCTGCTTTAGCCAATGAAAATGAAGCATCATCAACCACGACCACTCTGTCAAGAGTGAACGACTAAGGAGAGAGAGGGTTTCCTTAAATATGACTGCAGTCAGGATCCTGTAGAAGGATCAGTTTATATTCCCCAACAGTTCTCTTTTCCTATTAGCCCCTATGTTCTTATTTATCGTACTGATCCAAACGATTACTTTTGTTATATGTCTACTTATCAAACGTTTTAATTTCTTGTTATGTCTACTATTTCAAATGGAGTATTTTTCATGATGTGTGGTTCCCAATGTATATGTATATTACAATAGGTACCTAATAATGTAATTTTAACAGTATGTGCTTTTAGTTCTATCCGCAAAAACAAGCGCTACTTTTAGTAATATGTATGAGATATTTTACCAGAAAACATAATAATAAGGCCTTAGCACTTTCACACTGTAACTCTTAGTCGGGGAATAACAATCCCGAAGGATGAAAACTATCATTCAGCATTCACTTAGTGGCTGAATGTTGTAGCAAACTTCTTTCATAAACCATTATTGGTGAGGCCCCTCGCGCTCAGTTTCACGACTGAGGGGTATTTGCTGCGATAAATATCGTCGAATCAAACTATTAAAACATGCAGCGCTTTAATGATCTAAACATTTAGAGCTAGATCGCTTTTTAGTGTGTAATTGCAGATGGTGTAGCAACTAAATTAACAAGTATTATTTTCATACTATTTTTTTACATACTTGAATACTGAATTGTTATTTACGTGTACGTTAACAGTTTGATTCAAATTCTCGTATTATTAGCGACGCGCCGGTAAGATAATTAGATATGTGTAAAGTTCAGTCGGATAGAGTAAGCGTTCGGATCGCGACTTGTAGTACTTATGTAGTACATATCGATGTTTGTTTTTCGATTCAATAGGAAAATGCAAAACTTCCAATTGCATATAATATATAACGTCTCAGCATGTTTCTCAAAAGATCTGAGCATGGTTTTCTATATGTACTTAAAGTGGACGAAACTCATCACAGGATTCAGTTGGGTTAAGGTGGATACAATATATAATTTGGGCACTGATATTATTAGAATATATTGGTGTTACGTCAGCTATTACATCAACTTGAAGCTTCGTTAAAAACCATCTTCATTGTTTTCAGTCTTTGGATTGAACATTAGGCATAAATCAAGACTGTGCAACTTACCGTCTCGTACATCTTTACTAAATTAATATTGTATGGCTCCAAGGATTTTTTTTTATACCACTAGGGTGGAAAACAAGCATACGGCCCGCCTGATAGTAAGCAGTTACCGTAGCCTATGGACGCTTGCAACACCAGGGGTATCACTCGCGCATTGCCGACCCTGAAGAAATCTCTTCACGCCCTTTTTGAAGAACCCCATGCTGTACTCTATTGGGAAAACCACGGCGGGGAGCTCATTCCACAATCAGAGCGTCCGCGGAATGAAGCTCCTTTGAGCCCGCACAGTACGAAACCGTTCTGGATTCAATGTGTGAGGTTGGACTCCCCGTCGATGGCGAGAGTTGCGATGGTCGAAGGTAGCCGTGGGCATCAAGTCGAACAATTCATTAGAACACTCAGGCTAAGGGGCTCTAAACCGCTTGTGAGCTCGGGATCGTCGACAATTCTGATGGCACGTCGCTGAACCGAGTCTAAAGGCCCAAGCTGGTATCCAGGTGCTCCCGCCCACAGATGACAACAGTACTCCATATGAGGACTCCGGACCTGCGACTTATAAAGTTGCAGCCTTTGCCCCGATTTGAAGTACTGCCTCACTCTGTTGAGCACTCCAAGCTTTTCGGAAGCCGGCTTCACCTTGTCTTCCAAGTGACTTCGGAACAAAACGTTGCTAGAAATGTCGACGCCAAGGATCCCGATGTTTTGACTGAAGTACAAGGAGGTGTTCTGGAATTGTTGAGCCACAGACCATGGGGTTTTCTTAGCGGTGAACGCGCAGGCTTGGGTCTTAATGGGGTTAAAATGGACTAGGTTTAATCGACCCCAATCGGAGACACAAGTTAGTGTACTCTCGATTTCAGACACCAGCCGTTTGCGGCTTTCCTCCACCTCGGAACGAGACATATTTGCACGGCCCGTGTATTGGGTGTCCCCTGTACTATCGTCCGCATAGCAATGAACGCCATCAATAGACAGCATATCATTGATATGCAGTAGGAACAGTGTTGGGGACAACACAGAGCCTTGCGGGACACCAGCATGTATGACCATGCTATCAGAGCAGCTACCGTCAACGACGGCTCTTATGCATCTGCTGGACAGAAAGCTGGCAACCCATTTGCATAATCCCTCGGGAAGCCCGTATGATGGTAACTTCGTTAGAAGACCCCTGTGCCAGACCCAATCGAACGCCTTCGCCACATCTAGGCTCACTGTCAATGCCTCACCTTGACTCTCCATGGCGAGTGACCAACGGTGCGTGAGGTACACAAGGAGGTCACCAGCTGAGCGACTGTGGCGAAAGCCATATTGTCGGTCGCTCAACAATTCGTGATCCTCCAGGTATATCAAAAGCTGCGTGTTGATGACACGCTCCATGACTTTGGAGAGAAGGGAGGTGATGGCATTAGGCCTGTAATTCATTGGGTCTGATCTGTCGCCCTTTTTGGGCACTGGGTGCAGTCTTCCACGAAGACGGGACTTCTTTTTTGGTGTAGGAAAGTGCGAAAAGACGCGTCAATACTGGACACAATTCAGGAGCACACCGTTTCAGTACCACTGCCGGTATGCCGTCTGGCCCACACGACTTATGGATGTCCAGAGAAAGCAGTTCCCGCCGGACTTCCCGTTGGGTAATGCTTATCTCCGGCATGGAGCTAGCACACTGCGGGATGGTAGGCGGTGTGGCACCCCCGTCATCCAAAGTCGAGTTCAAGGCAAAGAGAGAGCCCAAAAGATCAGCTTTCTTCTTTGCACTATGGGCCAAGTTTCCGTCCGGCTTACGGAGTGGTGGTAAGGACGACTGGCAAAAGTTTTCAGCAGCTTTGGCAAGAGACCAGAAAGCACGACTTCCAGAGGGAAGGCTAGTCAGCCTCTCACCAAACCTGCCAACGAAATTGAACTTAGCCCTGGCAATCATTTGCTTACTGTACCTGGAGGCAGCGTTAAATTTTCGTTTATTCGGATTTATAATAAACTAGCTTTGCGGGCGCGGCTCCGCCCGCGCGTATGTCGGTTATCGCGCAAAAACATTAACCTCTTTTTGCGCAGTTGTATAAAAACTATCCTATGTTTTTTCCCGGGTCTCAAACTATTTCCATACCAAATATCATTCAAATCGGTCCAGTAGTTTTGGCGTGAAAGCGTAACAGACAGACAGACAGACAGACAGACAGAGTTACTTTCGCATTTATAATATTATATAGTACTGATGAACAGAAAACATTCAAAAAAATTAATACATCTAGCTTTAAATTAAATATTAAGAATATACTTATGGAGAAATGTTATTATAATAGAGTTGGTTGTCTAAATGACAATGAAATTTAATAAATAATCTAATACAAAGCTTTTATTGTAGTAGCTGTAGTGTTGTCTATAGTTCGTAGTATTTTGTTTAATAAAGGCATACCGCCGGTAAAAAAGATGAAATATATTGTTATGAATTATAACTTCAAAATTTGATTTAAATGTTCTTTGTAATTCTTCATTGACATTTATTAATTCACTGATTTTTTTTTCTATATTATACTGCTGCTTTAATGTATTTTATTTTATTTCTCATAACATGACATAGATTTGTATATTTTAATTTATGTATTAAGTATCACTTCGTCCTCTGTATTAATTTGCATGCTAATTATGGCAAGGATGTATATGGCACTTTTTAATAATATAAGGGCCCGTTTCAGAATGTCCTAATAAAGTTTCGGGTTGCTAACCAACACATAAAATAACAGAATGATAAAAATGACAGTTAACATGCAGCGCGTTTCAAGCATTAACCGATGGATAGGCTAAATCGATGACTGTGAAACGCAAAGATAGTGTTTTATTTATGAAATATATTCTGGATAGTAAAACCGGAACTTACTCGAACATTCTGAAACAGGCCCTTTATCTTACAACATGTATTACCTACATATATCTTGCAAATAAAATCTTTAACTTTGACTTTCAAATCATTTTTACATCAATTTTTATTTTTAATAAACTATTTTATTAATTTTTCCTGCATGTTAAACAAAAGTTAGGTGTAAAGGATTGTTTGGAGATTGGAATCGGTCTTTCTGTATGCAGACTCTAACATCTTTCAAACTACAGCTGTTTTTTGTCTATGAAATTATTAGAGGTTGTATTTTTCACACAGCGCCTAAGATGAGCCCTCGCGGAGCCTTATCTTCACTGTAACTTTCAGATAGGTGTCATTTTAAACTAGACAAGATATTTGACTTCATAGAACGGTACTAAAAGCGACTTGTACGTGCCACAGATTGCACGCTATATGACAAATATCTGTCGTGTCTAGAGTGCGTTGATTTATCTAAGGAGATAACAATCATGAAAATCGTGTCTACATTGATTTGCTATAGTACCTATACCTTTAAATATTACATAAATGCCTGCAAAACTTAAATGATATGGACTACTCTGCTTATCCTGACTAAACTAGGATATTGATACGGACTTAGGAATACATTGTACATTTTAAAGATTAATTTTAAGTTCGCCATCGCAATAAAGACGTCCAATTCGCAACGCTAATGAAAAAAGGTTCACTTAAAAGTATTTGCAAGTCCTTATTTATACCAGTCAGAACATGAAAGCAATAAAACGATTATCTCTTAACGATAAATACTTTGTAATAAACAAAAGACACTTGCAATAATTTTTTGTTAAGATTTGCATTCAATAATTGCATTCAATTTTAGTTTATCATCCGCGTGTAAACAATTGCTTACAGTTCTTGAAGGACGATTATGGCACGTATTTCATAGCATTCAATTGTTTTTCAATTAATGTATACAAAAAGGTGTCGCATAAAAGGAGTTTGGAGGTCATCAACCCAGGTTTTTGCTGATGTCGCAATTTCGATTATTCAGTTAAGGTTCTTCAGGCTAAATAATCTAAGGACTGCATGGTACTTACACATCACGAATTGGATGATCTTATGAGACGAAGAGAAAGAAAAAGTACTGAATAAGTATCATCCTAATATTAAGCTGGACATATGTCGGGTAATTGCTGTACATTACGCTCACATCAGGGCACTTTATTAAAAGACGAGGCCCCGGGTTTGATCATCGGGTGAAATTGGCGTCAGAAAGGTGGTAGCAGTGAGGTTTCGAGAGGACCTCAATTTAGAACCTAACTTATTCACACATAGCGGAAAGCCCCGTCTTAATTCTGCAACTCATTTTAAACCTTCATATTTTTTGGTGATTTTGGAAGTAAGTATCCCATATCGTGGCTAATTTTAAAACTATAACTTATATGAAGGACTATTAAAGTCAACGCTTTTAAATTATCATTATCTTCATAACCTGTAAACCGATTTAGATAATTATGCCCCTAGTAAATTAACAACAGATAAACATATTGGATTTGTATTTATTTCATAGAAGATCATCATGAACAAAATATAAAACATGCGCACGATCAAAGGAATATATTAATGTGTGACTCAAATTTAATATTTTTCATATCATGATGATAGAGGCAAGAAACAATTACACGACACAGTGTGATTCATCGATTTCGCCAAAACAACCAACAGACGACGCCATAGACAAACTTCAGGCTAAGTCTAATTATATTACTTGGAATTTGTAAAGAAATTGAAAGATTCTGGTGATGGCCTCCTTATGAAGCCGAAACAATTTTAAATGTACCTACAAACAGTAGGTACATTTTACCACCAAGGAGTAATATTCGTAGGTCAAGGAGTAATATGTCTATCTTTTGAAGCGCTCGTAGCCAAGTTTGCTTAGCCATTCTGAATCGATCAGCAAAGCAACGTCCGCCGCGGTCACGACTTGGATGGGTGACCGCTGGTTGGGCATTACTACTGAGCGCTTCCGTGCTTCGGAGGGCACATTAAGCCGTCGGTCCCGGTTGTTGTCTTAGGATAGCAGTCGTTACAGCATGGTGGTAGGGCACTTTGCAAATGCCCGCCTGGCTAGCTACCACCCTCAAGTTGAAAATCTGTCGCCAAACACCTAACGGTGTGTTCCGACAGCTGTCCTTGAGAGCCAGTAACTCTAGGTTAGTATGAACAACATCCTCGACCACATCACCACTTACCATAAGGTGAGATAGTGGTCAAAGGCTAACCTATGAGGCATAAAAAAAAAATGTGTTCTAGATTAAAGAGTATAATCATCACAGGCACATGAGACTTAACGACTTTGTCTCAGGGTGATGAGCGCAGTGCATTTCATCATGTGTCGAACTGCATCTGTTATAAAGAGAGGTTACAAATTAACACCATTTGGACCTTGGGCTGGTAAGTTAAAAAAAAGGCAACACGTGTTTATTTCATCAAATTCAATATTAACAGAAATTCTTCTGTAGTGGTTTTCACGGAAATTGGATGTCTTAATATTTAGAATTGATATAAATTGTATCACCAGCTCCTTGATATGTCAAAATTTACTCATGTGATAGCTGTAAGAAGAAAAACGCAATTGGGAAGGATAATCTACTTCTTATATAGCCGAGAACCTTTCTTTCCCATCAGTTATCGAGCAGCGTAGCCTCCACATTGCTACTCCAACTTGCAAGTTCTGAAAGCTATGATAGTGAATTTAATTCGTCTGCAAATTTTCTTGTTCCAGATTTTATCGCGCAAATAAACGGGTATAACTTTCATAGCTCGTTGTGCGACGTTTAAACTTGCCTAAACGAGCCATTGCACAGTTTAGGAACATTTTTCAGTGCCTTAATTCATCACTAGCAACACACACTGGTTAAAGACTTCTAATCTTCAGGTTCTGATTGATGATAGACAAGATGTCGAGTGATTTTCAGAACGCTGTCCACCCGAGTTGGATTCTTTGGGACAAACTTTGCCGTCATGTCACCTTCTTTTAAAAACAGTACCAATACACTACTGATCCACACTCCTGACGTTTGGCTTTCAACGATAACGAAATTAAATAACTTCTGGAGGACTAAGAGTCCAGGTTTTCACCCGCTCTCAGAAGTTCTACCGTGATTTCGTCATCACCTAGCAACTGAGTTCTCTTAATCTTTTGAGAGCCATTTAATTTCGTATAGGCTGATAATCCTGGATGTCTTTGCAGTATCGGCTCAGTTTGGCTCTCATTTCATGAGCTGCACTTACAACGGATGTTCGGATCAAGGTGAATAGCTGACCATAAAACCAGTCAAGGTCTCTTAGATACTCCGGTTTGAATTGATGATTCTGCCATCGTGGTTCTTCAGCATTGTATATTGTTATACTGATACTTATAATGGTAAATAAATGAAAAGATACAGCAGAACCTAATTAATAAAGCGTGATTAAGAATCTAATTATCTATTGTGACATTATGGATAGTGGTAATTAGAATGAGTTAAATGAATGCTGCAATTATTGATCAGGGTGTTACATCATCTCATAAAAACGATGTGGCTCACCTCTGTTGTCATTGGCTTACACGAAAATGTAATTAATAATAAAAAAATTCAAAAATACTACTGAATAAAATTATTGAAAAAGATTAAATTAATTTAGATATACAAGATGCATTCAAATTCCTGTCTGCAACCATACACATTTTGAACCTACAGCAGTCAACACGAAACATGTATTACCTATACATGTTCTTTATTTACCGTAAACAGTGATATATTATGTATGTGGTAGGGAAAACTAAGACAATAAATACAAAATTAGTGTATTACTATAAAACTAAAAAATAAAAACACTCATTTCGTACTCCAAAAAATTTTGAGTAATAATTTGTATATTGTGATACATGAAATATAAATCTAATTTTATTTGTCACTTTTAATTATCAACACTGTGTCAGTCCTTCAACGGTGAATAAATTTTAGATATTATGATAATCTACCTTTATTAATTCAATATAATTTGTAAACTACCTACACAAGCAAAACTTATTAAACTTAAACGGCACCAGCCAAATACAAATTCATACCAATGTAAAAATTAATCATACAAAGTAGTGAGACATCTCAGAGAGATAAGAGCACGTAATTTACTACCGAACTTTTGAATCCCGTTTTGAACTCTTTGGAGGGATTGAACATACAATTTCATTCTTTTAAAAGCATCAATATGCTTTCTAACGAATAAAGTTAATACCCAAATTGGTCAACAATTTATGATCTTTCGGCTTTATATATTTTCTTTACTACTTTGAACCCTCACATCAACCCGCCCCATGCAATTCGGGATTAAAAACAATACGCTTATAAGTTGAATGTATGGAGAACAAATGGTATGTGTAAATTGTAGGTATATATTATCTGGAAGTTATGGTTTGTTTAATTGCAATTTGCAATGTGAACATACTGTACAGATTGTCTGGTATCATAATGTATAAAATGAGCACACCGTGACAACACAATATTAAACATGGTATTTGTAGTAGTAGGTATTGACCAGATTAAAAATATACCGAAGGACACCCTATTTATAACTGAGTACATTTGTAGGTAAAAATAGTTAAAATAAACAATTAATTTCTTTGCCGATATATACCTGCAAATCCCAATCCGGCTACGCCACTCAGCACGACGACGTAACGACAACAACTTGGGCCGCTAATACAATTCAACGAAGTTTCGTTTTTCGTGCTACGAGCAACTCTTAACACAACGAAAATCGAATTTGCGGTACGAAGTTCGTTGTTTCATATAGTCTATGGTCGGACCGCATCATTCATCTCAAATCTTGTCCCTCTGGAATCTCCCATATAAGACATTTAAAATTTTGTTCTCCATAGGTATTTATATACTCATTAGTATTTGTGTTCTTTCTGCATATTTAGAACTCGACTTTGACTACTTATAAGCAAGCGAATTAATGTAGTAATTAAACAACTTTAAACGGTTCAAATCGCGTATTTTTGTCTTTATTTTTGTCCCGACGTTGTCCCAGTAATAATGCATTTCTTAACCATCTAAACTCCTTACATTACAAAATTCAATTTACAATGGAGCCTGAGGTCAATAAATGCTTAGCTTTTATTGATGTTTTAGTCATCAGGAATCCTGACAACTTCCTAAGTCATAAGGTAAAGGCACCTATTTCCGAGGTATTTTCAACAAAACTCGAAATAACATAAAAAAATAAGCAATTCCTGTACATTTCAGCAGGTTTTAATGTTTTTATCACGTGTGTTATTGTTTTTACTTTAATACTATACTAAATATTTGTTAATTAAGTCTTAAATTGTGTTCAAAATTAAACTAAATATGAAATAAGTCCAAGGCACCTTGATCCGATGCAAAAATCCTTATTCCGATGTATTTGGTTCTTAATTCCGTGTGTTCAAAATGCAATGCTTTCTCACTTTATGTAAAAAGGACTGCCTATAATAAATTGTTACTCCTCATCAAATGGCGTGGTATTATAATTTAAAAAATGCTGTTGCTTAAGCCTTACATATACTACTTAAACCAAATTAAAGTCCAACCCGTACATTAGGTATGGCGTAATTCAGTAACGAAAATCTAACCCTCCACCCATGTATCAAATGAGGGCAAATAAATCGAACCCAGGCCCATAAGAGGCTCGCCTATAATTTCGTATACGTTCATTATTTGAGGATTAGGCATAAAGTTTGTAATATAAGTTGGTAATTATTATAAAAGTCAGATAGTGATATTTTTATTTTTTGCATTATCATAAACTGCGTAACAATTTGCATACAATTGTGAACACTATGTATATTACTTGTGCTTATGCCGCGTATTATGGTGCATTAAGAATCTTATTGCGCCCCACTGTACATCGGAATAACGTTTTATACAAAAAAAAAAGTTTACTAATTCCGAGTATTAAAATATACGAGATTTTTGCATAGTATAGAAACAGACAAAATATTAATTGCAATGTTGTCCTAAATATATATAATGCCTGATAACAATTAGGATAGATTGTGTATAAACTTGCATTTTCTCATTAAACTATCCCATAGAACGAATTAACAAAATACCTCAATATACCACTTTCAATAGGCTGTAGTTAGGTTATGCGACGTTTTATTGTACCTCGTAAATAGATTTCAATATATTATAAATATTTAGGTTGTCAAATTCAAAGTGAGAAATGCTTTATCATAAAAACAATACTGAAAATAAAAAAAATAAACCGACTCTGTGAAATCGCTATTCCGTGGCATACATCGGAATAAAGAACTGAGTTAAATATTTGGCACCTAATGCCGCGGCATTTTCAAACTGTATTTTTCCTACATTTTACTACGAAAAACTCACAGAAGTTAACTATTTTTGATTGAAGACATATTTTTTTAAACATTTCTATTAAAGAAATAAATGCACTGTACAAAATTAACGAATAAAACACTATTTAAATAAACATGATACTCTCGTGCTCAATGTCCAAAATGTATGGAGCGTGCGTTCGGGTCAGCCGCTGACGCAATACTTACCGTTTATTTCAAAATGTTTCCACAGAACAGCGCTCTTTTGATGACTCAACTACGCAAAGATATATTATTTACCTAATAGATAAAGGGTCTTGCAGCAAAAATAAATTTATAAGCATAATAATATCACCGTTTTTCGAAATACCTCGGAATATAGTGCCAATATTAGAACCCCTCGGAATAAGGTGCCTTTACCTTACAGTGTAAAGGAAACCCACCCATACAGATAAATATCTCTATGGTAACTCCCATCACCATCCATGTCAGTTGGCTACCATAGGCAAATCTTTGTTACAGAGAGCACATGGCATCTGCGACATTCACCATCTCAAGGAGGAGCTACAGTATGTAAAACAAGTACTGCGAAGCAATAATCACAAGCTGCCACGAATGCGTCACAGAAGCCGGCACAAGCCTTCCACAGTTGAGCAACAACCTGCCATCTTACCTTACATCAAGGGTGTCACGGACAAAATTGGTAATCTTAAGACGAGCTTCAATAAAAACGTACTTCAAGCCGCACAAGGAGATCAACCAATTTTTAAGACCTGTTAAGTGCTATATTTCCCTACAAGATGCAGGCGTTTACAAACTTGATTGTAAATGTGGGCTGTCATACATTGGGTAAACAAAGAGGAGCGTTGGTATCCGGGTAAAAGAACACGTTGCTGACATGAAGAATAGACGCTCGACCAAGTCTGCGGTTTGTGAACATGCCCAGGATAAACCCAACCACTACATTCGGTTCGACAACCCACAAATCCTTGCCAGAGAGACCCGGTTTATGCCAAGAATGTTACGCGAGGCTATTGAAATCAAAAAGTACCCAAATTTCAATAGAGATGATGGTTGGCAAGTACCACCTGCTTGGGATCCTGTTATTAAATTAATTAAATCTCATGGCTGACACAAATCTGCAAGACCTCTGGACACTGTGAGCGAATTCTGCGTGAATAGGGAACGTTATGATTAATATAAAAAATTCTGACGGTAGAAAAAATATTTGTGACATTTAAAACCTAAGCTATTAGTCACCCCGTGACCACGATCACTGCAAAGTGTTTGAAACGTCGGGACAAAAATAATGACAAATAAAAAAGTGTAACAATCGTGAAAACCTAATACAACATTAAGCGAATAAATTGTAATTTCATATTTTATATAGCTACAAACGAAGTTAAACAAAAGTAAGCCAATACGTGTTTTGCGGATACCTTTCTTTCGGACCCGAAGTTCGAAGCTTCGACGAATTAGAGTAGGGGTCCTGTCGTCAACGCCGATACTCTTTTTGGGGCCTTGCTTGATTACCTACATGCACTTACAGGCCCGCTTCTTCCTGCACACCTTCTTTTCAACCTGTTCCTAGTCGAATAAAAACACAATATAGGTACCTGCAGATCCCTGTCCAGCTGGGCAACTCTGCATGACAGCTCGGTGACAGCGTTGTTGCTTTTAGTGCACTGCTCGCTCAGCTGCAAGCGCTTGCAGGCGCGCTCGCACACGTCCTTCTCCAATATAGTCAAGCGTGTGCGGTCACTTTCTGCAGCTTCAGCTTTCATCCTCAACGTCTGTGCTAACGCTTTGCATGCATCTTTATACTTGTTGCGTTCGTCTATCACTTTGGCGATCTGAAATATTATGTAGAATATTTACAATTACTTTTTATAAAAATAGTACATCGTACACTGAGGGGTGAAACCATTTATACCTGTTCGAGAGTATGTTTAATCGCAACGCGCAGCAGTGTTTTAATAATTATTTTTTATTCATATCAACTGCCATAGTCTTAATAAAAAGAGGTTCGGTGAAACATACCGTTAGATGCTTTGCGACAGATTTTATATTTGAAGGTGGTAGCTAGCCAGGCGTGCATTCGCAAAATGCATGTGATGTAATGTGAAATGATTTTTAAGGTATAGTTATAATAATAACCAGTAGTGTAGGTACTTCAAATTAACTCTATTTTGTGTAAGATAATAGAATATCATGAACATAAGAAAGCTCTTTAGCTTTCTCATGTTCATGATACCTACCTGTATTTACCTCGAATCATGCTCGAAGGCGCGGATAAGAGCGCAGCTCGGAAGCGCGGACAAGAGACCATATTATACCTTACAGCTGCAGCAGTGGACAATTGTATTATTATAATATTCTTATGGTTGTAAATATTTAATATGAAATTGGCGTTTTGTCGAACGTTGTTCTCAAATGTCTGGGATTTAGTTTGAAATGACAAATTCAAATTTGTTTTAAATTTAGTAATTAATTATATTTGCGCTAGACTATTAGAGTACTGGGATTGACATGTCTCTGATATCCACCATCATACTCCGCGGCCCTTGTTCTAACAGATTACAGTCGACTCTCGTTAATTCGAAACTCGAGGGACTCCTAAAATGTTACGAATTAGCGAGTGTTTGAAATATCAAATTGTTCGAAATTTTTAGAACTCATAACTAACACAAATATTTTATTTAATCTGTATACAACGAACAAATGAGTAACAGTAACTGAAACTTAACGAAACAAACCAATTCGTGCGGAAGTGTAATATGTTAAACTAATCATCACCAAAACAAAGGCTGGTGTACGATGATACAAGCTTGAACTTGTTCTGCAATGTACTTAGATGTCTCCGCGGCGGGATGGATTACTCGGACTTGTTTATAAGTGACTTATTCTTTACGAATTATCCAGTGCTTGACGCCGATAAGTTCGAATTAACGCGACATTTTGTTGCGTAGCGTTGATTTTGTCGTTCGAATTACCAAGTGCATAAAAATGTATTAACTTAGTTCGAAATATAAAGAGATTTTCGAAGGGAATTCGTGATAACTTTGAATTATAGAGAGATTTCAATTATCGCAGGTTTGAATTAACGAGTCGACTGTACCATGTTTTCTAGAATACGCATAATTCCTTGCAAGTAGTTTGTAATTTTGTAATGTTTTTGCAGGGAATAAAAATTCCATTCCGATATGTTGGATTGTTGTCCTGCCTTCAAGAAACTGAAAAAATGTGGAAGCGATGATGTAAAATCTCTTTTTTTTCGCAAAGGAATCAATAAAACTATCAAATGGCGATACTGCAAAGATCCCTATAATACGATGGCTTACATATTTTCATTGATTATATATATGATTTCATATATTTTTATTCATTTTGCTTTTTCTCTATAAAGCGCCAATTTCATAAGTGAGGATAAATAATCTGTAAACTGTTATGTAATATGTAATGTACTGACTTGTCGAGACAAATCGTCTTCTTTCTCTTCAGCCAGCGTGAGTCTCCGATGATAACCGAGCTCGAGGTCCCTCCAGGCGGTCTCAGCACGCTCCAACAGCTCCACTCGCTCGGCCTCCCGACGCGCAAGTAGACCGGCACGCGTGCGCAGGTCCTGGGTAGCGGCATCTAACTCGGCCAGTTTAGCAACGCACTCCGTGTCTAAGCAACACGCCTGCAAAAACAGCATCTATGAATGTGCGTGCACTCCCTACTCCCAACAACCAATAAGGGAGGTTTCAAGACTTACGAGTAAGTAATTGCCAGTTGGTTATTCTAGAGCAGATTGATCGTTGGTTGTGGACTTGTTAACTCGGGGTTATTCGATGTCGTGTTCCCACAACAATTGGAAAAGTTCAATTCACGTTTTGTCATGGCTATCTTTGGACTTAAAACAATGGATGGCCCTTGTAGCTATGATATTTATTTAAAAACCCCAAGAGATATCTAAATCGAGAACTACATTTAGGCACACTAGTGCCATGTACACCCATCTGCAGAAACAACTATTTAATAGGCCAGTCTTTGTATTCTGTAGCAAATGTTTCGTTTTTACCAGTTGATAAATCATATTATGATTTTGTTGAAAGGAATTACATGCAGACCGCTTCAATGAGTTCTCGCCCATGCATGGGTTATACGGTTTCGAGGGACAATAAAGAAGACCGAGAGAGGTGCAGGCGGCTGGCGCGCGTTAAATTGTACTCAAGAGATGAAGAGACTATTTAATATATAAACTACAAACTAAATAGTTTTAGCATAGAGAAAGGGCTAATAAGCATAATAAAAGCACAGCTATGTACTTTACTGCGAAAACCCGCCCTCGCTATCCGAAATCATTAACTCTGTTCGATGAACCCATTGCCTCGGTAAGAACGACTAAATTCTTCTAAAACTTAATAGCTCGGAGTCACACTTGATCGGCATCTCACCTTCGACGATCATATTAAAACAGTCCGAAATGACAGACAGATATATCTTATTCCAACGAAGATGCCTATACTTGAAGATACTCAACTCTCGGACATTGAATACTTACTTAGAATCAGATTTTGATTTATTACAACACATACTTAAGAGATTCATTTTAATTACGATTATGTGTTTGAAGACACGTGAACAATTTTAGATTTGAAGCGCTCGTAGCCAAGTTTGCTTAGCCATTCTGAATTGATCAGCAAAGTTAAGCAACGTCCGTCGCGGTCATGACTTGGATGGGTGACCGCTGGTGACATTGTGACATTACTACTGAGCGCTTCCGTGCTTCGGAGGGCACGTTAAGCCGTCGGTCCCGGTTGTTGTCTTAGGATAGCAGTCGTTACAGCATGGTGGTAGGGCACTTTGCAAATGCCCGCCTGGCTAGCTACCACCCTCAAGTAGAAAATCTGTCGCCAAGCACCTAACGGTGTGTTCCCGCAGCTGTCCTTGAGAGCCAGTAATTCTAGGTTAGCCTGAACAACATCTTCGACCACTTCATCAAAAAAAAAAAAAAAGATTAATCATTATGGCAAAAATTGACTTCCTAAAATTTGCTTTATCTTATTTCAACCTGAAGAGAATATAATATTACGAGTAGTATTATATACCCTATTATTGGAACTATAATTAGAGGTTGGTTTCTTTTTCTTAGTCTTAATGACTATGAGGGAAGTAATAAAAATTATAAAAGGATCAAAATAAATCAAGCGCGCTATTTTGTTGCATGCTACATAAAAAAAGTAATTTATTTAGCAATAGTTGCGTGCTTTCGAATCCCAAGTCTCTTTTTCTGAAAATACTCTACGGTTATACTTATATTGTAACTTGTAAGGTTGTCAGATTTCGAAACGAATGGATATTTAATAAAATCATTACATATAAATAAAAGAAGATTTAATGTAATTTTTGAAAAGATAATACCTAAGATAAACCTAAGATAGTACCTGATTAATTTTGTTCAATATATCTTTTTCTGGCGCCTTAGGTATTTTTGCCGGTTTGCTGCTGCAAGTGCCACCCATGTGCATAACTATTTTAGGTTCAACAGGCAATTTAATGACAGGTCCCATTTTAAGCATTGCATATGAATTGAAACTTAGGGATTCCACTGCTTTTAGGAAATCAGGGTTCCTTTGTATTGGAGATGAGGTTTGTGACACAGGTACTTCTTGTCGTATAGTATGTTTTTTCAATTTAGACTTACTATCTTCTTCTTGTTTCTTATTATCGATGAACCTGCAAAAACAAAGTGTCCAGTTAAACTTGATGCAAATTAAAATACTTTTTGAAGTTAGAAACATAAAATAGTATCTTGCTAATTCTTCTTCCACATACGGTTATGGTTATGTCGTTCATGAAACAGATAGTATTTTTTATCATTCCATTGTTTCATTTAATCGAAATCAATTTTGTAAACGAGATCTCGTTCAACTCGTTAATGAATACATGGCATCAATCTATGGTGTTAATTATACATATTTTGGTATCCTATTATAATCACCCCGTGGGGTGCTGGGGTTAGAATTGCACCTCACCATATCATCCCGTGGGTGTCGTAAGAGGCGACTAAGGAAAAAATACTGGAAGGTGGGCAGCAGTGCCTTCTAAAGAACTGCCAACTTACCCAAGACGCCTGCTCAGCGTGGGGATCATGGCAAATACCCCCTTAATAGGGGAGGCTGTGTTCAGCATTGGACGATCTGGCTGTTATAGTATATAGTATTATAATCACAGGTTGAACCAAATGTACCTACAAAAAAAGAATACCATCGTTCAACATTGCATTGTGGATAGTGGATTGGAGGACAGTGTCCTTTGAAGCAGTGATGGCCCAGAAGCAATGGCCTGCCGCACTTAAGGTCCATGTTTCAAAACCCGTTGCGGACTTGAGCTTCAACGCATGGTTGCAGAGCATTTTACGATTGCCCGACTGGCCTCAAGAAATAAGTCAGTCGAAAAGCAGTAATTCTAGGTTTAATACCACCACCATTAAGAATTTCATCACTGACTGTGAGATTCTGGCCAGAGGCTAACCTTTCAGCAATAAAGAAAAATGAGACGGTGATTTCAATAATGTATGGATGGCGACAGTCGATCAATATCTACCATTGTTCCACGTCTGAGATATTATCAGTACAATATGTCTTTCCTTAGCTAATCATTAATACCAGGTGGACGACCTTCACTATCAAACATAGTCCCCTTTGATTAATATCACAATAATCAGAAATTAGTTATTTTCAATTTGGTTGCGTAAATATTTATTGTAAAAGTTTTGGTTATGCTTGAATCGAATGCCTGCCTGTCGCAAAACCTTGGATAAGTATGCTCTCGTAGATAAGCAGTATTCCCACTTACCCTTATGTTGACCAAGAATAGAACTAATATTTGCGAAATGTAGCTTTACTATACATTTTATAATAATTATTATAATACTCACTCAAGTTACCCATATCACTTATTATCCTAGCAACAGCCTACAATTAATATTGCTTTAGTACCATACATTTCTTAACAAACTTAACTTACACAACACTTGCACCATCGCAAATTACAAAATTGAGGAGCTGGCGAACAAAACCGGAGTAGTCCACTATAATTCAAAAGTATTTTTTTTTTTCGAATCGTGCTGTCTTGACCCACTCTCGTCGATCTCTGTTAATATTTTCAGTCAAAACGGGCCCTAAGTAGACAAAAAAACGCTTCGAACGGTTTCGTTTGAAAACGAATTTTCACACGAAACCGGATCAGTCCGATATTCATCACAAAGATTTTATTATTTTTATCCATTTTCATTCTGAAGCGGACTTGTCCTTTAAAGTATCCATGTCGTTAACACATTTTTAATCAAAACCGGAAAAATACAGCAAAAACAAAACACGAAGTAGAAAATATTTGTATTTATTGCAAACACTAGCATTAATCTGGCAACTAAATATGATAAAAAAAAAACAGCTGTAACTTGCAATCTTTTTCAGTGTTTTGTATTCATCATTTCATTTCAAGTTTAGTGTTAAAAATGGATGAGAATGTGACCGTGGAAAGTATTAACGATGGTTGTCGTAAGAGAAAAAAACGAGGAAGTACTTCAGAAAACAATAAACATTTAAATTAAGTACAAAATAATGATATAACCTAGAAATTGTTAAAATTTGAATTAAATGAATAGCTTTCATATCTCTGACAAGGATCCACTTGTTTTGGATTTTCAATCGCCGTGTGACCACAAATGCAGCGTCTTCAAATGTAAAACTCTAAGGCCTAGTTTCACCATACTCTGTTATTTATTTGACGCCTTGTTAATCCTTTTAACGGACTGTTAACTGAACCGAGTGTCCCACCAACTGTTAATGGATGATTAATTCAGTTAACTTCATAGAACGTAGACTGATTTAACAGCTCTGTTATTTTTAAAGACCGATTAGCTAATGCCTGATTTAGCGTAAACAAACATGGTATGGTGAAATTAGGCCTAAATGAAATAATAAATAACCGAAGATATATGTAGACAAATGTTGGTAAAATGCACAAGATACGTACTTATCACGCTTTATTGCACCTTACCCTGTCAAAAGAAAGAGAGAAAGACAAAACTCAACCACACCACGACCAAATGATTTTTTTGTTACCTACTACCTAATTCGTGATTCTAAACATGTGACCTGTATGTAAGAAGTTTTTTTTTATCGGCGCTTGGATTAGGTAAGCATAGGGTTAATTTACTCGCAAAGATATTATTTGCTGGTAAGATTCCTCGTGATGGAAGAGGTGGAGACAGAAAGAGTGAGAAATCGGTGACTAGAAAAGAAAGTGTTCATAAGTTTATTGTTTCATTGCCTGCCAAAGAGTCTCATTACAACAGACAAAAGTCGAAAAGAATCTATTTGTCGTATGAATTAAATATAAGAACATTATGGAAAGCTTATAATAGCTCAGTGAGTGATGAAAATCTCCAAGTAAATGAATCAATGTTTCGGCGGGTATTTGAAAACTATTTTAACATTGGGTTTTCATCTCCTGCGTCGGATATCTGCAGCACCTGTTTATTATACAAAAACAAATTGAAAATAGAAAAGGATCCTGGCCAAATTGCTACTTTAAAAGGAGAATATACATTCCATAAGGTCAGAGCAAAGGCATTTAGTAGCCATATGAAACGAAAACCAGAAAATTCCCTGTCCTTATGTTTTGATTTGCAGCAAGTACAACCTCTGCCAAAGACCCCTATCCGAGAGAGCTTCTATCTGAGGCAAATAAGCTTCTACGCATTGTGTATTACAGACATTGAGACGCAACACCCTTATTTTTACGTATGGACTGAAAATATGGCAAAAAGGGGATCTACAGAAATATCATCAGCGTTATGTAGTCATTTGCTCTCCCTCGACTTAAATGAGATAGAAGTATTACGTCTTTTCGCAGACGGATGTGGAGGGCAAAATAAAAATTCCCACGTTATACATACATTAATCTTTTGGCTCAAAAATCATGCTCCTTCTAATCTTGATAAAATTATAGTGACTTTTCCTGTACGAGGGCATAGTTATTTGCTTGCAGATAGGGTCTTTGGCAGGGTTGAGAAAGATTTACGAAAAAAACCTTTATTGGTCAGACCCCAAGAATATCATGAAATTTATGCTAAGCATGGCAAAGTCAAGGTTCTATCTCTGACTGGAATTTATTCGATGTAAAAGGGCTGGAAACCCATTACAAAAAACTGGAATGTGTTCGTGATGCCAAAAGGATTATAATACAAAAACGAATTGCAAATCAGGTTAGCTCTGAAGGCACTCAGACGCGAACTCGTGGCCGTGGTCGTGGTTCTAGACGTGGTCGTGGTAGAGGCACTTGTAATACAACGGCTTCACTAACGCACTTTACTTGCGGAGTTAAAAGTTTAAATAACTATAACAATGACGAAGATACTGTACCTTATACGAACCTTCTTAAGCATGGACTAAACCATCCATCGCTACTTCGAAGAATGCCTTTAGTAAACGAGATTAAACCTCAAAAGAAGAAGGACGTAGAGCGTATTTTGTTAACGCAGTTTGGTGATGACTGGGTCGAGCATCCAGAAATAGAATGGTATAAAGAGGTAATAAAGACTGCGCCTGGATCTACAAACACCATTGAGATCGATGAAGCAGATGATTGTGATGACGTTGACGATTGCGAATGTCTGGAACTAGATATTACCGAAGTTGTTATCTGATTGTTTTTTAAACAAAATACAATAAACCTTCAAATCTATAATTTTTGTATTCATTTTAAGTTCATATTTTATACAAAACCGGATTTGTCCGACACTAATAAAACCGGACTTGTCACACGTTTGCAGTCATAACCGGATAAGTCCACCTTTTTCAAACAAAATCGGTTTAATATACGACTTGTATACCTATTTGTATTTATGGTAAGATTATTTTATTAGTACTAGTTAACATCTCAACGAAGATACTATCAAGTAGACACTTATATATGTAACGAAAGAGATTGAACTTTACGACCCACGTCACAGGTTTTTCTAGCGCAGCCAATGGGACTTTCTAAAATATGTAAAATAAAAGTTGCATTTTAAAAGGATTATATAGCGCGTACTTCTCCATACAAAAAGAAAAAGCTCTTTTCTACCTCTTAATATTGCCCGATTTCGGTGATTTTTGTGTTCATATATTGAACATATCATTGACTAGGCTTGTACGTTTTATTTTTTTCCAGTTTTCTAAATAACTTTAAAGTTAGAAGAAACTTTAAAGTTTTAAAGTAAGCAGAATATGCTTCTAAATTTAAAGTTATTTAGAAAGCTGAATATGAAAATAAATAAAACGTACAAGCCTAGGCAATGATATGTTCAATACATGAACACAAAAATGACCGAAATCGGGCAATATTAAGAGGTAGAAAAGAGCTTTTTCTTTATGAATGGAGAAGTACGCGCTATTTATAATCCTCTTAATGAAATGCATAATTGCATTATGTGTATTGTGGAAAGCTCTAATTTTACTTTTAATTAGCAACCTATAACTCTGTTTTTGATGACTGTATCACAATACAATCATCAAACAGAATTTTAGGTGAGACTTCTTCTTCTTTGAACGTCTACTAGACACTAGTCTAGTGAGATGGCGTTAAAGAGACGCAGCGTTAAATAGATTTCTGCGTCATTATGTTATAAATATTAATACGACCTTATGAATTATGTTACTATATAATTAACTGGAGCTGCATAGCTTACGGCCTTACGTCTATTCAGTTTCGTAGAACTAACCGCAAGTAACGTGCCAATTGATTGCATATCTCCTAATATGGAAAACTACAAGGAAAAAATATATATGCAAATAATATTTGAATAATTACTGTAAGTGCATATTCATTGACGTGGTCTTATATTGGAGCGTAACTTATTTTTGTAATCAAAATACCTTGTGAGTAGGAGACTATTCTCTTAATAATATAATCTTTAATTAATTCAGACGTATGTTGAATAATCTTGTAACGTATTATATATTTGCTGATAATAGGTCCAAGGCTTCCCTAGTGGTAATCAATTTAACTACGCAAAGGTACGTACGTATTAATAACGGATTGAATAGAAGAACCTGAACTAGCATATATATGAACTAGCAAATAATTATATTTCTACATATCGTGAAGAAGAATGGTTCCTTTTTCATGTCAGTTATTCAGCAGCCGAAGATTGGTGTCTGTAGATTTATTTCTTAAATTGATTGAATGCGTAACAAGTCAAAATATAGAACTGATAAATGTACTCGAAATATTAGTGCATATAAATTTGTGTTGCATTGCAAGCTCACTATACTGTGTTCTACACTATACAGCACAAGCTACTTGTACGTTTGCCAATATTATAGCACATCTAATATATCAACCCTGAGTTAGAAACACTACTCTACGAAAATTACTTACACAATTTAAGCTAATACCTGCAAAGACTTTCAGCATCACTGTGTCCAAGTTGTTGCCAAGCAAGCATCGCACAAGCTAGGTATCGCTCATACGGATTCTGTTTCATAATTAAATTTATATCTTGAACATCGCTCACTTGCTCTAGGCGACTTTGGGCTGAGGTTATGGCATCCTGTAGACAATGGGATTTTGTTTTTGAAGTGATAAAAGATAAAAAGTGCTCCCTGTAAAACGTGCATTGTAATAAACGCTTCAAACAGTCCTCTCTGCCAGGAAATCGACACTGTAGTTTAGTTGCGGTACTTTCAGAACTCTTTATGAACGAGTTCGTCCGGACATGTACCGCTACCATACCTATGTCTACCATCAAGCAATTAATGTTCGCATTACTGTGTTGGTGCCGGTGAAATTGCAAGCACAGGTACTTGAGACTTAACAATTTCGTGTATCAGGGTAATAGGCGTAGTGCAGTTTGTCACTTATGGTGAAATGCAGGCAAATGTAAATTAGCAGAGGCCTAACACCAGATGAGCCTTGAAAAATGTGTCTTTCTTTTCGCTTATCGTAATAATTTGGTATAACAAGTCTTAGCTTATAAGTAGATTCTCTGTCCACTCCCACTCCCATAGGTTAGGGTCTATAGGTCTGTTGCATTTATCTTAGTGTCTGTCTCTTCGAACAGCAATTCGTTACGTCTGATTTCTATTCTCTACTCGGAATTATTCTGTTAATCTCATATGTAATATCCAGAATTTAGTGAACGAGAACATATTATGACTTTTATAAACGAGAACACGTATGATAGTCTTAATTGAAAACCTAAACAATATTGGTGGAAATTTCGCACTGAGACGATAACAAAAACTGACGTAATTTACGACTACAGAAATCCAGGAATCAGTAGTAGAATACTAAGTAGATAAATAATCAGTGTTAGTTAGAGATTTGTATTAAGTTTATTTAGGAGGTATCTCCTAAACAAAAGCAGCATATTATGGTTAAGAAAAGTTTCTGGATTTGTTGATGATATAAAAACGCCAAGAAAACTAACAATTATGTTCAAAATGAGTTGAACATCTTGGATAAGACTATAACAAAGTTTTGCGATGTTGCTATATGTACTTACGTGATAAAAGCTATCAAATCAAATTGGAGAGAATAGTACTCCAGGGGCTAACAACGGGCACCTACTCATTTCTTAAGTTTCAATATACAAATAAAATATTATTACTTTTTACTGTCTCTTATTTAGTATTCGTTACATTGATTGGTTTATTTATGTTACATTTCAAATTTATTATAAATTATTCAAATAACTGCAATTTCTAAAAGGCGTGCGGTACTTTTACGCAGTCTCGGAGTAATTAACTTCTTACTGATCGTTATACATTACAATAAATCACAAACTTAGATTAAGATTAACCGACTCCTACCAAAGACGGCAGTAAACCAGCAGTAAAAAGCCAAAATGCAAAGTAGCACACCAAGCTAACTACAGAGGGTGTTGAGTAGCCAAGGAACTTCAAAGCATAAAAAAATAAATGCATAAAAAAAGACATCGTTAGATCGTTACTGCTGTCCAGTAACCTTCTTCAAACCAAAACCGCCAATGGACGCGTCGAAAACAAGTGTCGTGTGAATATTACTAAAGGACCTCAGCTACAATAAGTTTCTCAGTTTAAACTTCACAAGAAAATCCTTGAATTAGGTAAAGGAAATACTATTTACATATTATTGGAGTGCAAAATGTTTTGCCCTGGGCGGGAATTGAACCCGGGGGGTCGGCTATGTCGAAATTTCGTGCTTCAATGTATTTCTTAAACCGTCATAGGGGACGGTGCGCGGCCACCAACCAGACTACTAGACTTTATCTGATCGAAAGAAGTGTTTTTTCAAACACTTAATTGTCGGCTATGTCTATGTCTAGGCTATGTCTTTAGCCGACCCCCCGGTAGCTGAGTGGTTCAAGCATCCAGCGCGAAATCGGAAGGACGCGGGTTCAATTCCCGCGCGGGGCAAATCATTGTGTACTCCAATAATATGTAAGTTTATGATTTTCGCTTAGTACGCGGTAGTGCTTGTAATCATAATATTTAGAGAAATAATATTTGTTTTTAAATTTAATTTAAGCATATTCATTCAATAAAAATGCTCGATTGTGGTAAAACCGCAGCTGTACTCAAGCAAAAGCTATATATATTTAGTCTATAAATACTCAAAAATATGTCATGGAACGCAAATGTACATCTGTAGCATCAAAATAAACTGCAGGCAGTCTTAAATTTTGAAAATATTGAAGTTCGTTTCTTCTACACATAGTTATAAAACAGATAGGCATAGGAGGTAGGTACTAAGTTAATAACAAAAGAAAACATTTACCACCACCATATATACGAAGAACCACATATACAAGCTGTGGTTGATCGAGTCATAACATAACAATCTTCCATAATTGTATCATCTGTATGCTGGATTTGTGTTACGACTGGGCAGTGCCTCTCATTCGTCAGTTTCCTCTTTGATTTTTAGTCAGTTTCTTCTTTGATATTAACAGGCATTATTTGGTCATTTTCCATATTTCACTATTTTACCTGTTTTACACAAAATTAGTCAGTTTGCCCTCTTGTCAGTTTATACAATTCGTCAATTTTAATTGTTTGTATAGTCTTAAGTATGTAAAAGTCTCATCCGAAACTAAATATTGAATAATATACGTCAATGTTCCCTATTTTGATATCGTGAACTATATCTATATTTTTTACCGGCGGTATGTCTTTATTGACAAAATACTACAAACTATATACTACATTACAGTTACTACGCTGAAATCATTTAGGCAACTCAAAGGGCATTGCCGGCCAGCAAATAGTCCCAATCCCAATGCATCAGTGCACTACCAGTTGGCAGCGTGAATACAGGCATAAGCATACCGCCGGTAAATAAATATATATACATATATTAATACGCCCGGACGTCATTGAGTTTAAAAAAATATGCAATAATTTTATAATTGTACTAAGTACTTACTAGAATATGGATAACAGATTGCAGTTTATTATATATAAAAAACTTGTAATGTAGCACTAATAAATTGAGTTTTGTCAAGACTTATCGGAGGTCTTTGTGTTGAAATTAAGTAAAACAAATTTCATCACGTGGAATAAAGTAAAAACAAAATAATGACAGGACAAAACCAACAAACATACCTCCACAGCATATGTATTTTAGTAATTAGGCTCAGGGTTACTAATATTACGTGCTGAAAAGAGAGCAACTGTCTTCTGTATGGATTCTAAGGCGAAAGCAAACAAGCAACAAAAAAAACATTGATTTTACTAACAAAACACTAATTAACATTCAGTCTTCTTAAATTGAATTGCGTTGCCGTAAAAATATACAGTAAAATATCTTGACATGAAATTAGACGCAAACTTTCCCTGGAAAGATCATGTGTAAATGAAATACAACAAGCTACCATAATTTGTAATAATCATCGTTATCAGTGTGCAACAAAATACCATCTTATAAACAAATCCTCATGCCAGTGTGGATTTACGGTATGGGGCTGTAATAAAAGAGCAATAAGAGAAACAACGCTTTCAGAATAAAGTGCTAACCGTGATGAATTAGAACTGACGACCTTCACTGAGACCTCAAGGTAGACCTCATCACCGATACTATTAAAAAAATATGCAGAAGCTCATGTGCGAAGAATTTATAACTAAGGACGCAGGTGGATATAATTATTGAAGCAATTAAGCTTCTTGATAACACAGACAAGATATGAAGACTTTTTGAGTTAGTCTATTAAAGAGACAAACTTAAATAGAACAATCTTCGAGTAGCTACTTTCTTGAAAGAAAACAATAGCAATGTCATAATCTTAGTCAAACTCTACTTAGAAATTTAGGTCAAATACAATTTACTTATTATTTTACAGAAGTACCATTACATGAGTCAAAAAAACCTTGTGTATCGACTTTCTATGAGGACCGATTTTCTACTTCAAGACGGTACATAGCTAGTGAAGATAGCATTCACAAAATACCCTACCACTATTTAGTGAAATCCAATTGGCCTTTTTTAGAAATTGCTCCACGGTTTAATGGATTGAATCATAGAGCACCCTTATAGTAATATACTGTACTGTACTGTATCAGCCGGATCGTTCACTATGCTGAACACAGCCTCCCCTATTAAAGGGGTATTTGCCATAATCCCCACGCTTGGCATGAGTATTTGGGATCGCAGTATAAGTTGGCAGTTCTTTTGAAGGCGCTGCAGCCCACCTTCCAGTACTTTTCCCTTAGTCGCCTCTTACGACACCCACGGGGTGATATGGGAGGTACCATTCTAACCCTGCACCCCACGGGGCAATATATTAGGTAAAAATGGAATGTATTAGGTTCTCTCTGACAAAAAAAATATGATATTATAAACAAATTCTTGAAACGGCAGAACCGCTGTCAACTAGGTTCACATGAATGGACAAGAGAAGATACGCAATCAATTTATAAAACAGGCCAAGTGTAAGTCGGGCTTCATGTACATAACGAAGGTCTCGTACCAACGTAGGTACTTAGTATTCTTACGAAAGGTTAGGTTTGTATCACACTTTTGTCTAAAACCATTCTTACATTAATGTAGTACCCGCAATGAGGTGACAAAAAGCCTATATTTTACAGTTTGTTTGTATTTTTATTTGTTAACATAAATATTGTTACAATACTTTTTTTATACCATGCGAATATTTCAACCAGCTATACATATGGCTAAAAAGATAAACCCTTTTAATAATAATAATATTAAAAGGGATTTAATGGTGGATCCTAGTTTTAAGTTTTTTATAATATTTTTTTTTTTTGTATATGAATGTTGTAAAAAATTTAAAATTATGTTGTAAAATAAATTACGTGAATAATAATAATAATAATTTGTTTATTGTGATAAAAAACGTTAATTACAAACAATTACAAATTATCACACAGTAAAATGTACATTAATCATTATATAATCCAATGTCAAAGTAATCAAATGTCAAAAATAATATAATGTCAAAGTATAATTTAATGTCAAATTGAATATAATTACAAATATAAATCATGTCAATATTAGGGCGCATTCCATTGGTCTTTGAGACCCTCACAATATTGTAAAAACACAGAAAAAGTAACCTTCCATTTGTCACACATTATATCAATTTCGGTGTTGGCGTCGAGAAGTGCATTGAAGTGGCGTCGGATTCGAATTAAAGGAGACTCGGTACGCGCCACACTGTTATCCCGAGGAACATACAATTTAATGTCAACTAATTAGGTTATAGGGTCCCATTTCCTCGTTTGAAATGCTAAAAAACTATAAGTGCTATTGTAATTGGATCAAATATTATGGATTTCGAATGCCTCTAACATATCTAGGGCCTATATATTTAAAATATGTATTTAAGCCTGTACCGAGGCAGCGATACGTAATTGTGGTTCATTCGATCCCGTGCTGTATCTTTATTTCTTAATTTTGAGTTCTGCAATTCATATATATAATATTTAAGGATTCATTCTATAGATCATACAATTTAGAAACACGATTACATAAAATTTCCTCGATAGAAAAAAAAACCAAAGTTGTATCTAAAAAACTAAATAAACCCTTAGTACGGCGTAAATATTTAACGGAAAGTCATCAGTTTATGATTAATAAAAAGAACAATGTGTTTTCTGTAACGTATACACATTACATTTTCCAAATAGGTATTAGTTTTTATAATACAAAGGAAATACCTAAATTCACGCACGTTCCGTCCATTTTAGCCAGAGCTGAGACGCTTCCCCCCTATCCGCTTTAGTACTGCTGCGGCCGTCGGACGGGGAACACGTGTCGCTTTAGCTCACGCACGGTTTTTAAAACTATATTTGAGTTTACGTAATAACTTTGTTTATTTACTATGGGGAACAAAGATAATAAATCAAAAAAGCGAAAAGGTTGGCGAAAAATTAATGCAAAACGCTTGCATGAAGAAATAAAGTAGGTAAAATTCATATATTTGTTCCTATTTTTACTTACCCCAACATGCATTTATTTTAAAATCACATTGAAATGTTTCAAACACAATCAAATTTATCTTTCTAGAGCAAGACTCCTCCAGGCCGAGAATATGAAAAACATAGAGAATACTCTTACTTCGTATGTATACTCAACCTACATACCTATAACTGCGTAGGTAGTTTAAAACGAGTATTTACTTTATTTCAGCAATATTTACTTACTAAAACTAATTCTAATTGAACTACTCTTTGTAACCTTTCCTATTTATAGGGAAAATGTACCAGCTATTGGCATTTCACTGCAAAGTACGAGTACATTTGAATCATGTGATGACGCAATGCAACAAATATCACTACAGGCAGAAAATTTTGAAGACAAAGTAAATTCTATGCCTTCTTTAGTATTACATGTAGTACTTATACAATTATATCTTCCAAGTTTGGGTAAAGTTAACTAAATTAAATCTAATAATTTAATCAAATCTTTTCTTTAAAATTTTCTATTTATAGGGTGAATGTACCAAATGTTGGCATTTCACAGCAAAGCACATATTTTGAGTCATGTGATGACACGCTGACAGAAATACCACTACAGACGGAAAATTTTGAACATAAATATTCTGTACCTAGGTAAGTATAGTAAATTTACAATAAAAATAATTATATATATATTAATAAAAACTCTTTGATAAAATATAAAACTGACTTCCCAGGCGTGAATGATTAATTAAATCCATACGCTGTAATCTCTACTACGGTATGCACTGACTTCAACAATTGAACCCACACTTTTTTGTATTTGGAACACAAGGGACTTAGATGGGTATATGAAAAAAATAAATGTCGTTTTTTTGGCGCGAAATAGTAATACGTTATTAAAAAATAAATATCAAACCTATATTATATTTATAAGTAGACCAAACAATATTATAATAATATATAATAAATAATATATAATATTATATTTATGCCGTCTGCTTGTTTGTCACCCATTATATATATAAAAAAGGCCCTCAAGATAAAGGAAATGAAAGATATTACAATTTTAGGTTTAAATTTTTTTTTTCATGCCTGATAGGTTAGCCTTTGACCACTATCTTGCCTGATGGTAAGTGATGATGCGGTCGAAGATATTGTTCAGGCTAACCTAGAATTAATTTATAGGTAAATAGCTCAAAAAAGTTGTTGATTGTTGGGTAAAAATGGCCAGCGTTAGTTGAAATTAATAATAGTTATAAATATTCGTAGCCCATATTTGTCTCTTTTGTTTGGCCTGCAATCAATCATCACCACATTTCATCCCACTTATAATATAATTTAAGTACACAGATTTTGTTTATGACAGTGCGCCGGGACACTAAAAAGACAATAGAATAAATTAATTAAAAAAAATGTTTGCTATTCACAATTTCGCTTCGGTCTTTGTAGTTATACTTTTAAATTGTCTGTTTTGCAGTCGGGTCTTCTATATTTAAATTAATTTATTTTATTGTTCAAAAAGGATATCATTGGATGATACTTCGTGAACTGTCAACTAATGGTACGTCTACAAGTCATCTGATCATTGGTGAAATTGTGGAAATACCGCAGAAGCCACTAAATAAGAAGAAGAACCGATGACTTGAACGTACTTGAACGTAACGTGCTTAAGGAAATTATATAATAAATTTGGTTTCAATTGCTAATTTACCAAACCATCTTAATATTTTCGAACTTCCAGGGTATTGGATGATACGGATTGTAAAATTTACCACACTCTAGAATTATAGCTACATAACCAGTTTTTGTTATATACAGTTTGAATTAAATTATCAAATAATAAATAAAAATTTCCTTAAAAAAACTATTTTGTTGATAAATATAATGTTATTATATATATATTAAATTATCTGTTTTATTACTGGGTACCATTTACACCGGCACAACATTTTTGTCTTTCAGCGGAGGATGAAAAAGATAATAACATGAATTACTCACACCAAGTAAATAATGCCATGAAGTAAGTTCGATATTGATCATGATGGTTTTATGTGTCCTAGTAAAATTGTTTCATGATTTATCTGTGGACATTAAGCATTATACTTACATATAATTTACTTCTTAAGTGGTGATTGGTGGTAACTTTGATTGCACTGAGATGATTTTTCTCTGTGTTTTAATGTATATTTCAAAAATCGTTATGATTGCACAATTATGAATTTAAATAAACGAAGGTATGCTTAACCTTGATGTTAGCTAAATAAAATGTAATATATTTTGGTTTAATTAAAATTAGTTGAATTTTTACGTTTCTACGCATCAGTTGCCAGCTGAATCAGATCAAGAAGAAGAAGATTATATAATAAAACCAGAAGAAAAAGTAGAAGTGATAAGAATAAGTGGAAATCAAGTTGTGTGTGTGTGTGTATATCATGTATTTATTTGAACAATTGCAGGAAATTTCGCAGCATAACTCTCCATTTAGTTGCAATTTTAATCCTTTGAAATTAGTCGGAGAAAAAAGAACGGGGTTTGTATCAAAGTACGAGTGTGTTTGCAAAATGTGCAACGCCAAATTAAGTTTAAATAATTGTTAAAAATTCAATAATAACAAATAACTTGATCTCAACGAAAATGTGGTAGGTGGTTTCATATCTATAGGTGTAGAATAGGCAGATTTAGAACAAGTGTCGGCCTCACTTGATACACCTTCTATGCCGGATTATTTGCTACGTGTCACGCAAGAGTCTGTGAACTATGGGAAACGGCAAAAGAAAAATGTATGGAAGAAGCAGCAAAAGCAGAGTACGACTTCGCTATTCGGGATGGTAATATTAATGCAGACGGAGTACCTATGATTACCGTAGTTGCTGATGGATGTTGGTCAAAAAGATCATTTAAAACAATTATAACGCGTTGTCGGGTGCTGCAGTAATTATTGGTTACAGAACAAAAAAAGTCCTTTAAATTACAGTTAAAAACAAATATTGTATGATTTGTGCACGGTCAGAGAACAAAAAATCCCACCACCTGAGCTCACGTGTGTTAAAAATTACGAAGGATCCTCAAGTGGAATGGAATCCGTAGCAATAGTTGAGGGGTTTAAACATTATTTACCAAATCAGGGCTTGATTTACTCTAAGTTAATTGCTGAAGGGGACTCCAGTACATATTAGAAGCAAAACCTTATGGAAACTTATTGGTAGAAAAAATTGAATGCACTAATCATCTGTTGAGAAACTTTTGCACGAAACTAGACGAATTAACCAAAGACACTTACTATCCTATTGAATATCGCAAAGTACTTGGATAAAATATACTGCGTTTGCGTAGATCAGTTATAGGAGCTGTCAAACATATAAATTTAAAAGATTCAAGTTTCACCCAAAAAGTAATTGAATGCACCAAATCACGTTTTTGGAAATCATAAACTATGCAAACCTTATTTCTGCCAAAATATTGATCAAAATGAACCTACAGAATTACAGATTTTGTTGCTGAAATGAAGTCAAGTAATATTTTTGCTCCTGTCATGAAAATCATGTCCAGATTGGTAAACAATGCTAAAAGCCTAATACATGATGTAAATAGTAATATAGCAGAAGTATTCAACAGTGTAATCGTGAAATTAGTTGGTGGTAAACGAATTAATTATTCAAGTCGACAGTCTTAAACAGTTCGCTGCGCTGGCTCAGTTGTGTCATTTAACACTAAAGAACCGCAATCGTATATTTGCAAAAAGATTTTAATGCGAAGTCCTAATCCTATTGTTAGAGGCATAGAATTTAAACGCGATAAAAAAATTTAGAATTGCTGATTTAAAACGTAGATCATCAAAATCTTTTGGGACAAAAAAGTGTACAAACACTACCGATGACAAATATTATGGCAAGTCTTGTCAAAAGCCAGATCTAGAACAAGCTGACTTTGATTTTGCTAAATCAAAACTTATGAAGAAAATTAATCTTTCTGATTATGATCGCCAGTCACTTGAAAAAATAACTATTTTGCAGGCAGATTCGATTGAATGGCACCAAGCGAGAAAGTTACGTCTTACTGCGTATACTTTTGGAAAGGTATGCAAAAGAGGCCTAATAAAATGTGAACCTCTAGTATAAAATCTTGTAAATGTGACTGGTGATTTAAGCCACGCAAAATCCGTTCGTTATGGCAAGGGACACGAACATATTGCGTTACAACAGTTCGCTTAAGTACTCAAACTCGACAAAGAAGCTAACTTCAATGGTATAAAAAAAATGTGGCTTATTCATCGATTCTGAACTGTCATTTTTGGCGGCAAGTCCAGATGGATTGATAGATGATAAAATCATTGAAATCAAGTGTCCGTATTCGTCTAAAGACAAAACAGTAGAAGAAGGAATAGCAAAAAAAACAATTCTGGAATCAGGAGAGAAACGGAAACTTGACAATAAATGAACAACATGATTGGTTCTACCAGGTGCAAGGTCAGCTACACATCACTAGGAAAGCAGTTTGTTTATTTGTTGTGTAGACAGAAAAAAATATAAAAATAGAGAAAATAAAAAGAGATGACGAATTCTGGGAGAAGAATATGGAAAAAAAAATTAAAAACATTTTACTTCGATTGCCTGCTACCAGATATCATTGATATTGATTCAAGGCTAGACTGAAAAATGCAAATTCGTGAGCCACAATATATTTTAGATACAACAAACAAAATAACTCAGAAAACGTAGAAAAGCAATTCTTCCCGCGATTCTAATTCCAGAAGCAAAGCGGAAAAAAATTCGTTATTTTCTCTTTCTGACTTTCATGTTCCTTGCCATAACTAACCAAATACCTGAGTAGTCAACTTAATTATCATAAATTCAATCGAACCTCTCTGCAAAAACTTTAAAATTTATGAATTATTTTCATGTATTAATGTTATCTATGATCTGTAAATGGTTTGCCGCTAAAAATCTTCTCTTAAATTAAAAAAAGACTTACCGTCTTACCACAAAAATATCATAAGACATGGTTTCAACGCCTGTTTAGGTAGACAGTGTCTAAAAGTTAAATAGCGCTTAAACGCGTTTTATTTTTTATACCACAAAGCCATGTTTAACACGTGTTTGCCTAAACACTGCCTAACTCGGTGCGCGTTTCATCTGCCTGTTTTGTAACTTTAGGGAACGTTTTGTTACATGTAGAAATTATTTGAAATACCAGTATCCTTTTGCACCAAAATTATATATTTTTGTTACTATTTACATTCATTATAGATGGATATTCAGTACATCAGAAGGCTTGAGTGTAGCTATTAGATTAAAAACACAAGCAAAGAGTACAAAAATATTGCTCTCCTATGAGTTATTAATCGATTCGGTGTTTCGGAAAAATAATGATATTATAATTTGTGTTATATTATTGCGTCTATATAAAATCTCAAAAAAATTCTTAGCTAAATATAATTTAAAGATAGATATCAAGTAAAAGCTATGAATTACGCTTAAAAAAATATAATTTTAATAAATATTATATTATTAGATTTATAATTACATATACAACAATAACATTCCTTGCTTACCTAATGACGATCCCAGCACCGTGAAGCGCACCCAACGTGTAATTGGGGACTTCCGAGGTTCCACCCCGAGGATCACATGGTAGGTGATCTTTTATTAGATCCACAATTTTATATAAAAAAAATCGGTTAATCTGTTTCGCTTCCACTATAAAACTCAAATGGGTTCACGCGTGCACGATGTAGTATATCTATAGAAGTTGTCCATATCCATTGCAATTAACAAATTAATTATTATTAATTAATTATTATTGGTTCCGTGGAAGTTAGGACGGCCCTTAGTGTGGGACGCTACGTGCGTGGACACTTTAGCGCCGTCACATCTTTCTGAAACCAACGTGAGGGCTGGCGCTGCGGCTACTTCGGCGGAGCAACTCAAGCGGCGCAAATATGCTAACCTCGGTATGGGTTACATATTTGAGCCGTTTGGTGTAGAGACGTTGGGTCCGTGGGGACCGGGAGCTCATCGTATTTTCCAAAACCTATCTGAGCGCTTGGTCGATGCGACGCGTGATCAAAATGCTGGCACATATTTGGCTCAACGAATAAGCATTGCAATTCAACGGGGCAATGCTGCCAGCATGCTGGGCACGCTGCCAACTGGGAGTGGGCTGGAGCATTTGGACTGCCTATGAGTCTGCTATGATAAGTCATAGCAGACTAGGTGTCTAAATGCTTTTATTGTAGTAGCTGTAGTGTTGTATATAGTTCATAGTATTTTGTTTAATAAAGGCATACCGCCGGTAAATTTATCACAAATTAAGAAATGATAGAACTGAGATAAACACTGGTTAAACCAAGGCTTGCGGCTGTTTAAATATAAACATGTGACTAAGGGATGTTTAAGCTTAAGCGCGTGTTAGGCGCCGTTTTGTGGTACAACATTTTTGAAACATCTGTTCAACACATGTCTAAGGCGTGCTTAAGTCTTTTGTGGTAAGACGGGTAATGTTTAAAGTTTTCTTTACTAAATGTTACTTATGTTGAACTAAACATTAAGCTTGGCCCAGATAAACTCGCTATTGACAATGCGACAGTCTTCTTGAGAATCAAAATGGATCCAACTTCACAGTGATCCACATATAAATGATCTATCCGGAAGTCTTAGTTCTGCTGCATATGCAGTTCGTAAGATAAGACAGTTAACAGACGTAGCTAATTCTCGCCTAGTTTGTTTCGCGTACTTCCACAGTATTATGTCGTATGGTGTGTTGCTGCGGGAAGCTGCTGCTGAGATAAAGACAATCTTCATCTAACAAAAGCGTGCAATTTGGGATAATATGAAATGAATCCTAGGGAATCTCTGAAGGGATCTTTAAAAAAAAAATATATTTTTTACTGTACCAAGTCTGTATATATTTGAACATATTATGTATGTTCGGTAAAGTGAATTTAAATTAAACTGTGACAATCACGATTACAGCACTAGGAATAAATATAAAATATCGGTGCCAGGTTTTAGATTAGCAAAGACAAACAAAATATCCTTCTTAGGTTATTGTGTACGGTTTTATAATAAATTTCCCAAACATATTACAACGCTCACAGAAGGGAAATTCAAGTTACACGTGAAAAACATATTGATTAAGAAATCCTACTACACAGTTTGTGATTATTTAAACGACAAAAATGCCTGGACAATTCCGCCTCTGCCAAGCTACCGCCTGTCACCCACGTTATTTAAACAAATATTGTAAGAATTTTATTATATGGTAAGTATGTAACGCATTGTTAAAAGACGTTTAAAAGAATGGCCCCAAGTTGCCGTCGATGCTTGCCCATTCTTCTCGCAGTGGCTCTATACAATTTTTGTTTGCTTAACGTGGTAGTACAATGTAGAATATTTCAATATAAAATTTGTAATAAATTACTTTGACTTTGAATAAAGCATATAAATATTGAAAGTCACGTCACTAACAATCACTGAAAAAAATCGGTTTTAAATTTATAAAGATTTCTACTGTTCTCTTCTACTACTAAATATCTTTAGATTTCTTATTTAGCAGATTTTTTTAAGTAAGTGCCCATTACTACGCAAATGGACGAGATTGCTGCGGATGTAAGTACTGTTACTACGAGTATAATGTAGATTATTGATTAGGTGTCACTCAAAAACCTACTAGGGGATGTAAATTACTCTGTCCAAAATATTCCAACATCGGATATTCTTGGTGATTATTCGTGTTCACACATAATATACGTATATATAAATATATATACTTTCTGGAAATCTACTGAGTACGTCTACTCTGAGTGAATAATGTAAATTTGAAAAGGGTCGATCACTGGGATTTTTACCCTATTTATATACCCGTTCTGTATTATATGTACCTACTGACGTACCTCGACGTCGTTTAAAAAAGGTTTTTTTACGTGAATAAGTATATTCAATAACAGTATATAAATAAAAATTTGTCGTTTTATTTTGTATATATATAAGTAGCACCCTAGCTAGTCCATTGGAAATTGGTTACATCTACTTTGAAGAGTAAATTATGTATACCTACTGAAGAACTGATAAGTCAGAAAGGAAAAATAATAAATGTGGAAAAACGTTTTTTAGCTGAACGTATTCAATATTTGAAATTTTTGTTTTATTTTGTAAATAAATGTTAGTAGCACCCTAGTTAGTCGAATGGCGCAGCTCGGCGCGGCGGGTCAGCGCATAGATATTTAGTTGCTTGATCTTGTTGGCGGCAGCAGATGGGGCGCGGCGGCGGCGCGGCGCGCGGCGTCACTGTGTGCCTTACTCACGCACACATACGCAGAGCGCATAGAATACCTAAAATCGCTGAGCGCCAGAAGCTCGGTGCCCCCTTAAAAACAATCACAAATCTCAAATCTTTGAGACCTTCAGTTTTTACGCAGTAATTCGAAAACCGATAAAGTATGGATTTCACTTACCTACCAAATAAGAATTTGAACTACAATACATACCCAACTATAATAATAGATAACATAGCTATAACAATTACAAAAGAATAGTTATTTTGTAATTATTGACTTCATTGTAATTATTAAAAACAGTCGCAAACAAATAAAAAAGGAGCCTTTATATCAGCGGATAAACCTTCGATTTTTTTTGCGAATAGAACATACCTATCAGTACTTCAGTACTAATATTATAAATGCGAAAGTAACTCTGTCTGTCTGTCTGTTACGCTTTCACGCCAAAACTACTGGACCGATTTGAATTAAATTTGGTATGGAGATAGTTTGAGACCCGGGAAAAAATATTATAAATGCGAAAGTAACTCTGTCTGTCTGTCTGTCTGTCTGTCTGTCTGTCTGTTACGCTTTCACGCCAAAACTACTGGACCGATTTGAATGAAATTTGGTATGGAGATAGTTTGAGACCCGGGAAAAAACATAGGATAGTTTTTATCCGACTGCGCAAAAAGAGGTTAATGTTTATGCGCGATAACCGTCATAGGCGCGGGCGGAGCCGCGCCCGGAAAGCTAGTACAATATAAAAACATACAAACAGTTCGCAACTGCAAAAGAAATCAACGGGGTCGATTTCATTTTAGTACACTACCCATTACTTTTTTTTATGTCATTTTATTTAGGAACTTTGAAACATTTAGTTTATGCCAGTCCCATCATAGCCCTATAACGACAAACTAAAACACTACAATACAGAATATAATACAAAATACACATACTATATTGTCATTATTTTGTAGGTATATATACATTACTTAAAAGAAATTTTAATTTCGTGTTCTAACTAATTTTAATACTAATAATAATATTATCAACAACAAGTAGGACATAGTATTATTAATATTATTCAGATTTTATTTCAATTACTCAAATCTCGTATTATTCATCGAAATAAAAACGGCAGTATACATAAGGCTTGATTTCTCATATCGTTTTTGCTTGGGAAGGACCGATATACCTATACATATACATTATATGTGTACATATCAGTTCCAAGACTGAGCAAACGATACTATACCTATATTTCTTTACGCATTAACAAAATAAGTTAAATAATATGTGACAATGTAAAGAGATATATTTTAATTACCTTTATATCCAGTGATGGATTTTTCTCTAACGCCTTATCAATATTCCAAGCAACCAGAGATCCGAGCGATGTAGGTTTTGTCACTAAATAATTTGCGTCTAAAACTTCATTTTCACTTATGTTCTGGAAAAAAAAGAAAATTAACTATTTACTACGCTGCCTTTTAAGGCCAGCTGCTGGTACACTCCGTTAGGTGCTTGACTACAGATTATGTATACTTTTGAGTGATAGACAGATCAGCACTTACACAATGCCCTTACACAGTGGTATAAACTTAGAGCAATTACGTAAGATAAGTTTTTCAGAGGGTATAAACCTTAAAGTTGCGGCAAGATTTGATACCAATGGTCGCATCTCTGTTAGAAAAAATTTCTTGTTGTTAAAAATTTTAAAATACCCACTTTTCATCGGCCCTGTCTATTTCTCAAGGAATGGGGAATGAGCTTATTGTCATCTACCGGGCATAGTGCCAGTTTTCGGTATGTCTTGAGCTGGGATGTGGGTTTATTCTATAACTTGGATCTATTTTTAATGTATGACATTAAAAAGATATTACTATGTAATCCTACTTTAATATTATTTAGCAGATAAAGTAACCTGCGATAGTATTGGCAGTGTAGAGAATATAATTAGACTGTAGTAGTGCCGTGATGTTAACAAAGCCCCATAGATAAGAAACACGTTCCACAGGCACAGCCACAGACAAAGTCAAAAGTCTTTTTAATCAACTTGAATGGTGCGCCATCTGGCATCGACTAGGGACAAAGTGAATTCAATTCAGTACTGATATTTTACAATATTACAATTAGGTCTAAGTAAAAGCAGGATAATATTTTAATTCTAAGCGTCCGTTTCAGAATGTCCCTATAAAGTTTCGGGTTGCTATGCTACACATAAAATAACTGAATGATAAAAAAGACAGTTAACATGCAGCGCGTTTCAAACTTTAACAGATGGATAGACTAAATCGATAAATGTGAAACAATAAGATAGTGTTTTATTTATTAAATATGTTCTGGGTAGTAAAACCGGTAAACTTACTCGAACATTCTGAAACAGGCCCTAAAATAACAAAAAAAAATTTTTACCTCAAAATGAAACCGACTTCAAGACCCAAAAGTGTGAAATAACTTGTTGCAGTCGGTACCTACCATGACAGTTGTACATGAGTACCCATTATAACAATATAGTGCGCATGATACCGACATCGACAAGTTTTTTCACAATTTGAGATTCCATTTTGAGGTAAAAAAAATCACCCTTTTTAGTGACCCTTACTACATAAGTACTTGCAGGATCGATTGTCATTCACTGTCAATGACTATAACCATAAAACATAATATAATAATACTACGCTATCATCAAATATAAAAACATATTTCAGTTATTGCGGTGTAACTCAAAAACGGCATTACTGACTTTGGATAAGGGAAGCACCAGCTTTCAAATAAAAAAAACATCAAAATCGGTTCACCCAGTCAAAACATAAAAAATATTCTAGGTTAGCCTGAACAACATCTTCGACCACATCATCACTTGCCATCACTTATGACAGTGACTAACCCTGAAGTAGAATTGAGATCCTCCTCCTTTTTCTGAAGGTGGGTAACCAAATATTTTTGATTAGTATAGTTTGTCAAAATCACAGAACAAAAATTTGCTCTAAATATTTGCAGTTATGCTAATTTGTAGTACAATATTTTAGTCATATTAGATGGAACCATAAACAATTTGACCTAAAATTAATCAACACGAAAATTAGTGTTCACTAAAGCTGTATCAGTTGGATGAAAGATGGAGCACGCATATCCTTACTTATATATAAAAATTACGTGTCCCGTTGTTTCTCCGCGATGGACCTAAACTACTGAACCAATTTAAAATTTGATTTGCACACCGTGAGTTATCAATTTATAGTTGTAATTACCCGTGTGAAGCCGGCGCTGGCCGCTAGTATATATATATATATATATATATATATATATATATAAACCTACAACTACCTATGGCTAGGATTGTATTTGGTCATTTTAGAGCATTACCTACTAGAGAAAAAAGCTTGTAGGCGAGTATCGACAAACTTGGATTTACAAAAAAAAATAATTAAATCATGTTATTCATATATCATCATCATTATTAAATCATAGCACGCCAGTAATACCCGGGATGGCAGATGTGTTTAAATACCCACTTTTCATCAGATGTATTTAGTTCTCAAGTAATAGGTGAAGAGCTTATTGTCATCTACCGGGCACAGTGCCAGACTTGAATATGCTTTGAACCGGGATGTAGGTTTATTCTATACTTAGGGGTCTAAATTTTATTACCTAAAGCCAATTGAGTAACCTCGATTGACTTCGGACAGCTAGTATGTGCTTTTTTATATATTTAAAATAAAATCACCTGGATGTATATCGGAATATCGAACCTAGGCCCTGAAGTTTGCGAAGCAACCTGTTGAAGCTGCTCTGTCAATGTAGCAAAATCTTTATTTTAGGCTTTTTCACAGGACTCTTAAACAAAGTTCCATTGGTAAAAATACATAGTAGTAAAATTTACAAAACGATTTGAACCGAGCGCCATCTAGCGTTGAGAAGCGACCAAGGGTGTGACAATTGCTATTGACAATTTGCTGTTTTAAATGTAGTTCGAGGTAACAGCAGAAAGACTTAGAAATCCTAAATTAAAATTAGTTTTTTTTTAATTGATATAGTTAGTAAGTGTGCAACAGAATTGCTATCATTACTTAAAAATTACATTAAGTATTTATCTTCACTTCACTGGAAGCGTTTGCTGAATAATAGAATAAATTGCATTTTTCGTTGCATTTTGCATACAAATAATTTAAATATTCGATTTATGTACTACATCTAAAAATGTAAACCGTTAGTTGGTATATCGATCTATTGAAATACAATGATTGTCTATAGAACAATAATGGCAAAGACTAACTATATAGATATTTGGTTAATATATTTTTTATAATTCGAATATGTAACTTTTTATGTGTTTGTGACGGAGCGCGCACGAGGCCCACCTGATGTTAAGCGGTGACCTTTGCCTATAACATACAGTTGCTAAGTAACTATCCTGTACACAGTACCTACGTATCGAGTTGATTGAGTATTGAGTTAAAATTGGGTATGATCTGTCCCTTTAAACATAATAATTGTAGAACAACACCCAGTGGCGATTAGCTCCTGATCCGATAGGGGCTCAGTAGCTCAACACACGGCACTCAAAAACATCTGGCTTAGAAGCAATGATGGCCCAGTGATGCCGCGCAGTGTCCACGGTTCGATGTTGCCACTGGTTAGCATGGATAACACCGCATTGTGGTATAGGGCATTTTGTGGATGCTCACCTGGTTAGCAACTTCCTTCAACTAGGAAATCGATCTCCATAGAACCTAACCACAACTATCCTTGAGAACCAATAACTTTAGGTTCAGTCTGTTTAACTCCTTAAACCACATTCTCACTTGCCAACAGGCAAGCTCATGGTAAAAGTAGATAATCTGTCGCCAAGCACCTAACGGTGTGTTCCCTCAGCTGTCCTTGAGAGCCAGTTATTCTAAGTTAGATCCTGATCTCGACTACATTATCACTTACCATCAGGTGATATACTTAGTGCTCGAAGGCTTAGCCTATCAGATACCTATAATGTAATGCAATATAACGCGATCGCGAGTGTAACAATTTAAATAAAACTGTCTTAATATATGGAGACCACCAGCTGATTTGAGAGGACATCGCTTATTTTGAGAGGAACACTTCCAACGATTGAAGGATTTTAATTGTCGAAGCTAACCTCAGATACCTACTGTGATTCCATCATCATCTTATTCCCATACCTTTCATATACATAGCAGAATATTTATATAAAATGTACACAGTCAAAGTTCAAAATTTTATTCAATTCTTGCTTAATAATCACATTTTTCATCATGTAACTGAATTAAAAAAAACAATTATGTGCTTGTACCTTTATGCTTTCCATTTGTTCTTTATGAGTTCTGCTTTTACTACTTTCAGCCATTTGAATGCCAAAACATATGTATTCGTTTGAAATAGCTGCAACTACACAAAGATTTTTTTTCAAATGTGATTGGATTTATATGAGGTTTATAAATAATTCAAAAAAATTACTCCATGTTAATTTTGGCACATAATTATTTTGACAAGTACATACATGACAACATCAGAAAAAGAAGAATTCATGCCTGTACTATAATAAATAACGAGGATGCATTTCGAGAGATTATTCTTGTTGGTTTCGGCGAGAAGTTTCATTATAGCCATAGAACATATACTTAATAATATTACGAATGTGTCGAATGTCCAGGGTGTGATTATAGGAAGTCGTGATACAAACGTAGTTATGGCATATTTTAAATACATACAGCCTTAAATAAAAAAGCCTTCATCCTTCTCACGCTAGAACTTGCTAAAAGTATTTAATCTTAGACTAACTCTGTCTTAACGTAGTTTTAAAAACAGTATTCATAAACGTGGATTAACGACGAAGTAGTTTTGCCTAATTTACTCCTCCGATGATGACCACAGACTAAATATTAGAACAAGATTGATTATGACTCAAACGGCAAGTTAGTTAATCAATATTTAGTCAATAGTACCAACCTAAATATATTTATTTGACTTTTACGTCTTATCTGTTGCGAAGTATAACGTTTACTTACTGTGTCGCACTATGAGAAAAAGGTTTTATATAGGTATAGGTATTACATTTTATAAATTTCACAATAACAGCTAAAGCCACTTACAAGTTAGTAAGTGATGGTATCAAGGATGGTAAACAGGATTAACCTACAATTATTGGTAATAAATGGATAGCAGCGAGAACACACCGTTACTTAGGTGCTTTGTTACAGATTTCCTACTTTTGGGAGTAGCTAGTGAGGCGGCCATTCCTAAAAATGTTTAGCCGTTGTCTGTCCCTGTTGTTGTCTTACAAAGGCAGTCGTTACAACATGGTGGTAGGGTCCTTGAGAGCCAATAATTCTGGATTAGCCTGAACAACATCTCCGACCACATCATCACTTACCAACAGGTGAGATACCATGGTCAAAAGCTAGCCTATCAGCATAGAACATAAATAATACTACGTACTATCAGCTATAAATAAAAAAAATTACAAATTTAACCTGACGTAATAAACACTACCTAAATATTGGTATTTTTAGGTAAATGGTCTCATAGTCTGCCTCTACCCGGCTCCAACTCCACATAATGTTAGTTCTAATCAACTAGCGCTACGCTGATCTTCCATTGGAATGTCTTGTTAACTTTCCGTTCCTTTACAATTTCATCAAATTCAACACATTGTCGCAGCATAGCTAAATCTACCTTTAAAAGCAGCGGGCCTGAGTTAAGCCGCTCAGTTTAGAGCTACTAATCGATTCTTCACCTACCAAGGTAAGGTATATATAATTTGCCCCAATGGCAGCAACATATTTTGCAAACAATAACAATAGAAGCGATGTCGTTAGCACCATCGGTTTTTTCTCACATTTTTTCTCACCTGCAGTACTTATAGGAAAAATGAATAATGATCCAGCCAATGATTCAATTGGCAAGTAATAATGATTACTATTAGCTAAGCTGTGAAGGTGTCGATGCACCGGCAACAAAAAGCTCGAGAGCCTGCAGGCTGATGGTACATGTACAAGACCCGTGGCGCCACAACGGTCGCCTGATTCCACGCCGCGGCGCCCGCCAGCTTCTTTCCTGACGCCCGGCTACAGTATCGAGTAAGCCTTCTAAGTATACACCATTATAGGTCGGTGCCTGATGTCTGCTATTTTTAGAGCAGGCTCCATGCCAACATCGCTGTCTACATGCCGACTATGGTGAGACGCCATGGTAATTATGTGATAGAAATAGCTACGCTGCAGTTTAAGGAGAGGCTAACTGGTTTTAGATTTCTTCGGTTAATCATGAGGGGTACGTTAGACTAGACTTTATAAATGCATAAGAGATATTTCCAGTTTAAGTTAAGTTTTAACTATCAAAAGCCCGCTTGGTGTTTATCAGTATATTAATTACGAACACCAATACAGCTGGGTTTGAACTTTATGAACGAAGGAACGTGTTTGAACGTTAGAACCCTTTGTGAACGAGTTCGTCCGAGGAAGTACTACTATTTCAACCACCGAGCAGTTATGTTCCCATTGCTGTGTTTCGATGTGAAAGGGATGGGTGCCAGTAAAATTACCGGCACATGCGACTTAGCAACATTGTCCGTCATAATCCCAACTTTTATTCCTATTTTGTGAAATTCTTGGCAAAACATCTCTATGGGTGACAACTATGTACCAAGCAGCAGTGTGTCCATGATACAATAATATACTACGCGAGGTATTACACTCCGAGGCCGGATGTCACGTAACCGGGACACAAACATACTGTCATCATTTCTATCTACGGCCCTCAAACTTTATACCTAATTTGAGGAAATTGGGAGGCAGTAAAATAACAGTTAGGTAATAGATTTCACCTTTTTTTTAATAAAGAAAATCACGTGAAATTCATTTCAGTTACACAGATTAATGATTCTTGAATAAATGGTTATCAAGTTCGTACAGAGTGTTTGACACTGAATAGTTTTCTTATAATGGGTACCGTCGATGCCTAAATTTTTCATAGATTGAAATCAAGTAATTATTTTCTATGCCGAAAAAAAGCCAGTTATCTGTATTTTGGTGTACAATTTAGTTTCAAAGAAAGCTCAAAAATATCAAAGAAATTTTACATTATATACCACTAAATTTGGTAAGTCGCAGTAAGAATGGCTTCGGTACTGTATTGTGGACCTTCGGCCACAGACAATTTTGCGGGAAATGAAAAAACTTCAAATCACTGCTTTTTCTACTTTTACTCTTACAGTTACTTTTTGCAGGGTGGAAGGGCATTTTGCGAATGCCCGCCTGCAGACGCAAGCTTGTGATTCTTCGGGAGTGGAAGACCTTGTTTTCTTAGATCATGAGTGTGTCAATGTACGATAAAAAATCTATGCCACTGAGAATATTTAAAATGACAAACAATACAAATAATATACTTGTTCATATAAAAACGTAATATGGGCAGGGATTAGGGGCAGATAGCAAAAATATTTAAATATATTGCTGCAGAGATATGCGGTCAAAAGTTGTTTTTAATTAAATATTGCCAATGGTCTAGGCTTCGGAATAGAATAAAAGATATTTACATAAGGCGCTTTTAAGATACTTTAAAAATTAATCAGATATTTTTATAGCCTTAGACCACTATCTGGGAAATCGAAGATGTGGAAAAATATTTTGTTCAGCCTAAATCTACATAGAATGGGAACTTTCAAATACAGATCCAGGATATCACCATTAGATTAGCGAAATATCTTCTACTCATAGCATACATAATGCAAAATGCACTGCCATCATTTATTCTGATGTCAGCTGAACGATTTGTGATATATGTACAAGTTTAAAACAAGCTCTTTCTGCTTGCACTGGCGATAAGCGATTGCGTGATTTATTAATTAATACTTTCTGTCTGGGATAACGTAAAAGGTAAATATGACGCTTTGTGGACGTATCCTGAACTGATCCACATATCATCAGTACTAATTTTTAAAATTTTGTTGCGAATATCAACGCCCTCCTCCTAGCAACCAAGGTATAATTTAGTTCCACAGAATACATAGAATCAAAAAGTCTTAAAACATATTGATTATCTGGTTTAATTATATGTGTATGTGTGAAGTGTGTGAGAGTATGTGTGTGTGTATGTATGAGGGTGTGTTTTGCGTCTGTGCGTGTAAAAGAGAGTGTTACATGTTATATTGTATCACATGTAGTAGTAGCTCTTAAGTTTGAAAATTCATAATCTGCTCAATTTCGTCGTATCTATGTGAGAGATTGTTGCCAGTAAAGGAGGAGGTCAATTTAATTTTTTTTTATGCCTGATAGGCTATCCTTTGACCACTATCTCACCTGATGGTAAGTGATGATATGGTCGATGATGTTGTTCAGACTAATCTAGAATTACTGGCTCTCAAGTACAGCTGCCGGAACACACCGTTGGGTGCTTGGCGACAGATTTTCTACTTGAGGGTTGTCGCAAAATGCCCTACCATCCATTTCTTGATTGATTGATTATGATGATTATTTTTTTGTTGGGTAGAGTATGCCTCTTTATTGGTCCAATATATATTTCATCAAAATCTATGGAGTAGATTTTGATTCAATTGACTGAACAAAATATTTGCACATCTGGATCATTTAAAGGGATAATTGCAACTCTTGTCAACGTTGAACAGTATAGGTGTGAATGATCTTGTACTTGATACTGCTCAAACATCATGAAAAAGAGCAAAAAAAATATTTTGAGTAATAAAAACGTAGCTAGCTTCCAGCACTGAAAAGTATGGACGAAGTGGTCTTTGAAAAATATCAGATTGATGACAAATGAGAACTTAAGACGGAGAGACCTCATTCACTTGGAGCACATGGAATGGTGTGAAAAAAATAACCATGCAATATTTAAATAGTGTCAGCAATTTTTTAAAAATATATTCATCAAAAACGGAAAAAATCTTTTAGGTACTGTATCATGGTTGCTACATATTAATTAGAAATAAAAGTTTTACTGATGTGATTTACATTATAGATGATAAAAATCGGTCAATTGCGAGTCGGACTCGCGCACGGTGGGTTCCGTACCATTAGTTATACAACATTATACTTCATATTTTAACCTTTTTTTGTTTTAACGTGCGCGAGTCAGACTCGCACTTGGCCAACTTTTTGTATTTGTTGTTATAGTGCCAACAGAAATACATCATCTGTGAAAATTTCAACTGTCTCGCTATCACTGTTCTTGAGATAAAGCCTGGTGACAGACGGACGGACGGACAGCGAAGTCTCAGTAATAGGGTCCCGTTTTTACACTTTGTGTACGGAACCCTAAATAAAATATTAATTTAACGGAATTTTGTACCGAGTGTATTAATTTTTTTTCTAGCGAGAAATATATGGATTCGTGTTACTAAGCATAAATACTCATTTTAAGCGATACTGACAAACGATTTGTAAAAAATAAAATTCTACGATTAGTCAGTCAATTAAAAACACTTTTCGATATTGAATGCTCATACATATTATAATTGATATATATTTAGTAAAAATCTTAACACTCAAGGTGAAGTGAGTCTCAAAAGGCAAATTGAACATGTTTTTTAGAAAGATTATACTTTACAGACCTTAATTAAATATAAAATAATCTAGAGTATATGAAAGATACTAGCTTGGGCTAATGCTATATTAAAACGATTTCGCCATCAACATTGTGATCGCATTAAGTTTCCATAATAGCAAATATTTTGGTAGGTGGAATGTAAAATAGTTCCTGAAAGCTTCTAATTACTTGATGACAGTAAAAGCTCTTAAATGCGTTCAGAGCTAAAAAAAGTCACCATTAGTAATCGTGATTTTATAAGCTTATTTCAGTTAAGCTTGGTTCAATTCAAACTGGAGCTCTGAACTCAGTTATAAGCTTGAAAGAGTTCAAACTGACTTGTTATACTTATACAGTATGCATGAAACCAATAGTCTGCTGCTGCACAGCTGCATTGTTATTCTACTTGGGTATGCCCAGACTCAGCCCACAATTTACTAGGGTTATGCTCTCATTATAAAAACCTAAACCTAGGCAAAAAGTTTACTTGAATCTTAACCAGTGATGGCGGAACTAAACCTTAATTAAACTTAGTTTATTTAATCGCGTTAAGTACAAACACGCGAACGGTCAATTCGGTAGTAACTGTACGACTACACCTAATTCAATTTAGTATGTACTTATTATAATTCACCAAGACGATGTTTTTACTGAAAAGTACATTATAATCTTTTTGAGGACTTATCAAATATATGATTTATAAGTATGAATTCTTCAGAACCATCGCATCATCTTCTTACCTTTGTCCCTAATTACATGCGTTGAGTTTATTTTTTGTAACTTTTATTTTCAGAGGAGTCTGGCTGGTATGATTGAACTCGTATAAGTAAATATTGTTTTTCTCTGAGTTGAGCAAAGTGTAATATTTAGTCAGAGTACGAAAAGCATGGCTTTCTCCATTTAAAAAACTTAAAACTTACAATTACTTGCTCAGTATTTTTAAGTACAGTTGCGCACGTACCTAGATAAATACCTAGTTAATTGATAAGTAGGTAGACCAGTTAGCCTAGCAGAGTGGCAACGACGACATGGTGTCAACACCAACATGTCACAGATCTGCATCACTGACACCTCAAAACAACTTAACAATCGAGGGCAAAATTAAGCAATGAGAAGATCCGTTATTTTGTGAATGGCTGGGACGAGTACCGATAACTAGGTCTTGGTTTTTTCCGATCCAATGATACCTACCTACTACATACGACTACACTGATACATAAAAGAGCAACCGTGGTGAGCTGAATTAAAAACCGGACACTTCAATATAAACATCGTGAAGGTCTCGCTTCGCCACTTGTTTACCTTTACTATTCATATCAATCGTTTCGATACAAAAAAAATCGTCGTTGATGTGGAAAGTTCTGGTAACCGTAGTGTAGACAGTAGTATGGATTATTGCATGTATCTGTTATTATGGTTCATTTAATAATGTTATTGAATGCGTAAATCAGTTATGGTCATTTTGCGAATGCCTGCCTGGATAATTACAGCTCCCAGTAGAAAACTTATCACCAAGCAAGTAACCGTGCGTTCCGTCTACTGTCCTTGAGGGCCAGTTCTCATCTAGGTTGATCCTGCTTACCATTATCACAGTATCTATTATAATTATGGATTGTATTGTGCCATTATCATTATCAAGCACTTCATCACATGCCGTCCAGGTAGCAATATAACGTCGTATCGACGTCAAAAAATCAAAATCATTTAGTCAATTAAGGCATCTATGGCGCTCTTATGAAGGTCAGTTACAAATTTTAATATTGAAATTCTTAATTTTCTTAATTATTTATTCTATAGTCTTTTAACAATGTGTTACATACAATATAATATAATTATTACAATATTAAAATTTGTTTAAATAACGTAGGTGATAGGCGATAGCTCTTGGCAGAGTCGGAATTGACCAAGCATTTTTGTCGTTTAAGTAATCACAAAATTTGTAGTAGAATTTCTTAATCACAATGTTTTTCACGTGGAAATTTGATTTTCCTTCTGTGAACGTTGTAATATGTTTGGGAACTTTATTATAAAACTATACACAATTACCTAAGAAGGTCTTTTTATTTGTCTTTGCTAATCTAAAACTCGGCACCGCTATTTTATCTTTATTCCTAGTGTTGTAATCGTGATTGACAGTATTTAATTTAAACTTAATAATTCGTTTACGAACATACATATTATGTTCAAATATATAAAAAAAAAGTTTCAATAAAATATCAATTTCTTTAAAAAAAACTCTGAAAGATTCCCTAGGATTCATTTCATTTAAGTATGGCTCGAATTGCATGCTTTTGTAATATAAAGATTGTCTCCATCTCAGCAGCAGCTCCCCACGGCAATACACCATACGACATAATACTGTAACATAATTTAAGAGATGATTATTAGCGGCGAACTATTTAGAGATCATAAATAACACATTATTAACATAATGACTTCGCTATCTTTCAAATCTACTTTAAAAATCAGAGAGGTGTCATCTACGAATAAAACGATATCGCAGAAATCTTTGACCATTCAAGGCAGATCATTAATATACGCTAGAACCAGAAAAAGTCCTAAATGTATTCTTGTGAAACTTCCATTTTACAAATGCAAAGCGTCTTTTTAAGGTGATCCTTTTTCATCCATTCTTTTTTCAACAATAAATATTAAACATGGATTTAATTCAACAAAGTAACGCCATTGTATGATAAATATTTGTCATTCAATGGCGTTACTTTTACAATAATTTGTACCACATGGTTTCTATTTTGAGTACCACCAGATAAAGTAACATATAACAGACAAAAATAGTAAATGATCACCAAAATGAAACCCACACTTTAATGTAAATTTATACCCAAAGTTTTAACATCTCGCTATCATATTTAAGCAAAATGACTCCAAATAAATCATTGTTAATCCAAAAGTAGTAAATGATCACCAAAGTAGTAAATTATCATTTTAATGTTATAATTTTTTTTATATACTGAACTGGGTAGCACTTGACCACTATCTCACCTGATGTTAAGTGATGATGAGGTCGATGATGAAGCGCGCTTATCCAGAAGGACGGCATGTGAAGAATTCACTCTCGTTTTGAAGCCCCCATATATTATTTAACCGGAAATACAGACTCAGGCAGGGTGTTCCATTCCCTGGCTGTTCGCATGATGAACGAAGACGCAAATCGCTTTGTCTTTTTTTTTTATGTGATGGAGTGGCAATCAAGCAGACGGCCCACCTGATGGTAAGCGGTTACCGTCGCCTATGGGCATTTGCAATACCAGGGGCGTTACCAATGCGTTGCCGACCCTGTAAGACTCTTTTAACACCCTTTTTGAAGGAATCCATATTGTAGCTCTGCGGGAAAACGCTAGCTGGAAGGTCATTCCACATTTTGCAAGTATGCGGTAAGAAGGAACGCATAAATCGAGCTGTGTGAGACTTCCAGGACTCGATTATGTGTGGATGAGCTTTCAAACGGTGACGCGAGGTACGATGATAGAATCGCGAAGCCGGTATAAGATCAAACAGCTCCTGAGAGCATTCTCCGTTATAGAGCCTGTAGAATACACAGAGCGAACCGATGTCTCAACGGAGGCTCAGTGGCTCAAGGTGGTCAGAGAGCTCGGGGTCGTCGACAATTTGGACCGCTCGACGCTGAATAGCATCGAGAGAATGGAGTTGGTACATTGGTGCGCCATTCCAGAGGTGAGAGCAGTACTCCATGTGAGGGCGAACTTGTGCTTTATAAAGCAAAAGTCGCTGGCTCGATACATATATAAAGTACCACTTTGCCTTGTTAAGCACACCAAGTTTCCTGGATGCCAACCCAGCCTTACTCTTTGTTCGGGTAAATGGAGGCGCTTCTGAGTATCTTAATTATCTTAATTCTTCTGTTGTGGTCACAAGTAACCTAAAGCTCCTCCTCACTTCGCTCGTCATCGCACCTAAATATGACTTTAGTAATAATTTATTACATTTGGTGTTCGATTACAATCTTTGATAAAAGAACTAAGGGTATCAAAGCATTTTATGGAGACCATTATATTTACATTCCCTTTTCTAACGCAGGATTCTAAATAGATACCTACATGTATACCTATATCTAACTTACCTTTAGCTAATCAATCAATAAAATAAATCAAGTAGGTAGGTACGAGATAACGAAATATCCAACTAATCCGATGATAGAAAGCCAATGTCATACACCTTAGTTGCGTAAACCAACTGGTAGGTACCGATATTATTTGCGTGTTTGTGATCTTCGCTTTTGGCTATCGTTTAGACAGCCGATGCAGAACACGTGATCGTATAATAATGTTCATAATAGAAGAAGAATGAAATAGGGGGGCTGGAAGGCCGTGGAGGCGCGACCGCGGCGGCGCGGGCGCGACGGCCGTCACGCGGTCTGTCAATAGAGCCGTATTGAATACCTACCTACTATACAATACAATGTCGCTGGCTCGTTTGATGTCGTCTGATGACCCCACTACAAGCCGCAATGACACTAAGGTCCCTACTAACACCTTTTAAAAAACTATACATATTAATAAGTAATAATATTTTTTAATACTTCCTATATTCGATACTTACTGCTATATGTTTCAATATTTATAGTACATTGTACATCGAGGGGAGAAAACGATCTATTTCTGTTTGAGAGTATGTTTAAGCCCGAAGAGCAGCGGAGGGCTTAAAGGAAACTCGAGAACAGAAATAGAACTTTTTCCCGAGTGATACAGAGTGCTTTATACTACACCTACGAAGAAAAAATAATCATTAGGTACCTATAAGTTTTCTCGTATTGAAGTAAGTTCTTTATGACTTCTTGAGCTGTATTTTTTATTTCTGGTGGCGCCATCACTATAAAATCGTCATTTTCACTACCAAATGACAGTTTGGAAAATTCTTTAGATTAATAAAGCGTACTGTTATATTATCAATTTAGTAAAAAAGCAAATAAATTGCCGCGCTTTTTTATCGAATTGCAGGGAAAGGTTGCCAACCTCATTGAAAATTCAGTACGAAAAAAATCCTACCTCTTTTTTCTACATATTTGATACCGAACCTTTTTTGAAGTAAGTTCTGGAGCTGTATTTTTTATTTCTGGTGGCGTCAACTTTATAAAATCGTCACTTCTACTATATGCAGATGACATTTTGGAAAATTGCCTATTTGGAATAATTAAAAGCCTATTGTTAAATTATTTATCTATTAAAAAACTAAATTTAACAAATCAAATTGCCGCGCTTTTTTTCGTATTGCAGAGAAGGGTTGCTAACCTCCTTTCATTGAAAATTGAGTACGAAAAAATCCCACCTCTTTTTTCAAATTATTTGATATAAAATCTTTTAGAGATTTGACGATTGTATTTTTTTTTGTTAACAGCTAAAAAACCAAAAGAGCGCTAGCAGGACAGGTATGGATTTTTATACAAAATTCCTTCACTGCTTCGGAAGGAATGAAAAATGAAATTCCATGTAACTTTTCCCTTCGCACATTTATAAGGGAAAAATGACAAACTTTATAACACGTTTTTGAATGAGTAATGAAACACTCTGAGTGATTTGAATTTAAAATACTTGCCAAGAATATCATAAAAACCAAATACCTAGGTTACGAACGTTCGAAAACTTATATATTAACACATAAAAATTGAGGGCCCCTGAATATAAATAAAAAAATTGTATTTTTTTAAATAGATATAAAAATTAATTATTATTGATTGTTTTTTTTAAATAATAAAAAAAACTAAACTTACATAATTTAAAAATATTTTATTCTTGCTGAAATGCGGCGAAAAATTGTGTGTTGCGCTCGGCAGCATAGTTATTTGCGTCTCGTACCTTTGAAACATTCGGTACGCTCAGGATTTTATATTTTGAACACCACGAGCAAATGATCTCCGTCTTCTAGAATCTTTCTCTTCCTCAGGTTTCAATAAGAGTACACGCGCCAAATAACAACTTTTAACACGAAAACGGAAGGTAAAATAGTTATATGTTATGCAAATAAAAAGTCGCATCACGATCGATTATTGCGAGTGTGACCAGTATAAGGAAACAAAACGGTTACTTTTACCATTACCGATACCGATTATTTTTACCTGCAGTTCAACATATAATTAGTAAATGTTGTTTACTTTTAAACACGTAAAATTTGTAAATTATTATAAACTTTTTGTGGAATATTGCCTTCAGTGTTTTTTACCTACTTTCACACTGGTAAACGCGATAAGTTTCGTTTCACACAAGAGCTTGGGAACCTTGGGATTAGAAGTTTGTACTCGCACTAGACAATAATTTTGCTGACTAGTTGAACACATAACTTTTTGACACTTTTCCTGTACATACATTCGTACCATGATCTCCACTAAACAATAATTTTTATAAAGCGTTATCATCACAATCGCACGCATACTTATAAATAAAGCCGCTCTCAAATATATGTTTTACGGACGATTAGGTAGGTAATTTCGAAGCAATGATGGCCGAGCGGTTTTAGCTATGGACTGCCGTGCCGCAGGTCCCTGGTTCGATCTCCATCGCTGGCTTGAGCTTCAACGCATGGTGGAAGGGCATTTTAGGAATGCCCGCCTGGTTAGCTACCACCGTCAAGAAGAAAATCTGTCACCATGCACCCAACAGTGTGTTCCGACAGCAGTCCTTGAGAGCCAGAAAAATTACAGGCACTTAACAACTGTATGTGATAGGTGGGCATCGTGTTTGTTCTGTCACAATAAATCTATACTTATAATAAAACTGTAACAGGTCCAATTCTGTACATGGCAGATATTTTGAAAAAAAAAATGTACAGTACTCTGTAGCTGATACTGATGCCGAAACTGTATTTTTTTTAATTTTTTGTCTGTCTGTCTGTATCCCGGCCGCGCATCACTCCAAAACTACTGTATGGATTTCAATGAAACTTAGCATGATTTGAGTTCATACTACAAGGTAGGATAATTTAGCTTTTTATCCCGAAATTCAGCATGGTTCCCTTGGGAGAGGGGATGAAAGTCAAAATGTACACTTAGTTGTAATTCACTAACGCGTAGTCTTAGGTCTTCTTTTTAGGGTTCCGTACCCAAAGGGTAAAAACGGTCTGTCCGGCTGTCCGTCCGTCCGTCTGTCCGTCCATCACCAGGTATCTCTAGAACGGTGATAGCTAGACAGTTGAAATTTTTACAGATGATGTATTTCTGTTGCCGCTATAACAACAAATACAAAAAGTTTGCCAAGTGCGAGTTGGACTCGCGCACGTTAAATCAAAAAAAAGGTAAAAATATGAAGTCTAATGTTGTAAAGCTAATGGTACGGAACCCTTCGTGCGCGAGTCCAACTCGCACTTGGCCGATTTTTTTGTTAGAATAGTGGTACATTAAAATTTATCCCGTAAATATTTCAAAGTCATCGGGTTTGAAGTTCAGAAATAACAGACATCACAACCTAAATATTACGTTCCAAATAACTTGACACCCAGAATGTACAGGAACCTTTGAACGTACGGCTCATCTTAAGCTGACGTTTGCACTTTATCGCATAGATATAAAGATTCTGATTTTTCAAACAATAAAACACAGTTTTTTATTACGATAAGCACAATTTCCCTACGTATATTTTTCATAACATGCGATGCTCTAATCAATCTAATCTATACCTATAACAGGTTGGAGAAGGCGGGTATTGACCTTCATAAGAGCGTCGTAGACGCCTAAATTGAATAAACGATTTTGACTTTGACTTTGACTTTTGTAGGGAAGCGCGAGGGGAAAGACGCTTACATTTATCTATTTATACTTAGCTGTCTGTGTTGTTATAGCGGCTATAGAAATACTCGTACATCATCTGTGAAAATTTCAACTGTCTAGCTATCACCGTTCTTGAGATAAAGCCTGGTGACAGGCGGATGGACGGACGGACAGCGAAGTCTTAGTAATAGGGTCCCGTTATTAACCTTTGGGTACGGAACCCTAAAAAGGTTAAAATATGAAGTCTAATGTTGTGTAGCTAATGGTACGGACCCTTTCCGGTGTATAAATGTTTGTTATTTACATTACATATTCAGTCTTTAAAATTACATATTACATATTGGAATAATTAGTTAAATATATTAAAAAAAAGAGTCAGTTTTCCATTATACAAATAAAATAGGCACTAGAAATTTAATGTCGTAGATACAGATTATAATAAAATTAACAAATGTCAAAATTAGCATGTCAAAATAGAGAAATAATAATAAACAATATCAAAAATTAAATTAGCACATTACTACAATTTATCATCCAAGAACTCGTGCACGCATTTGTCGATAAAAATTTGAAATAATTGATGTTAAAATTAATTAAAACTGTAAATCTTTAAGTGTTCTGGTAACTTATTGTATATCCTAATACTCATACAATAGGGGTTATTTGAGTGCATTACAATACGTTGTTTAGGAACATTTAATTCGTGTTTTCGTCGTCTATTTCTGTTAACATTGTCATTTTGTTCATTAAACATGGTTTCGATGGACAAATATACTAACCTCGAATATATACAGACAAGAAAGGGGCAATATTTTATGCCTTAGAAATAGAGGTTTACAACTTTCTAGAAAATCAACACCATAAAGTGATCTCATGCATTTCTTTTGAGCTATCAACTGAGTTTCCCCAAATGACCAGACCATACCGCAACACTGACGAGACATAGCCGTGTTAAGCGCTCAGTGCAGTTTCAACGGTGGCTATACGCCTAATTCGCCCAAGAGCATACACGTATCGGTCAAGCCTGGTACAGATTTTTTCAATATCCTCCTTCCAGTTGCTTGCTACGATAAAACTCTAAAATGTGGTACATTCAACACAGTCAGTTTTTTTAACTACATATCTTTCTTTTGACGGATAGATTTCGGAGACTGCGCATTGGTAGTGAACAATGTTGTACTTACCTATTAGGTTTTCGCGATTGTTACACTTAGTAATTAAACAACTTTAAACGGTTTTAAATCGCGTATATTTATAATTATTTTTGTCCCGACGTTTCAAACACTTTGTAGTAATCTTGGTCGTGGGGTGATTGTCGGGACATAAATAATGATAAATATACGTGATTTAATCCGTCTAAAGTTGGAAGTGCACAACTTTAATAGATTGTTATACAAGGGTCGAAAGGAATTGATAACTTTCACCCGCGTTCAGCTCTCTACTTTTCATTTCGAATTTAAAGAAAGTAAAAAAAGTAGCTTTTCTAAAAATTATTCATTGAAAAAAATAACATACTTTACTAAAAATTAATTGAGAGGTTGGAACTATTTGTGAAATTTTACGTAAAATGTTGTTTGGAATATTTACGGGCGGCTATAGTCCGAATAGGAATCTCTCTGCTTTTCACTACTAATATAAAAATAACGATAAAAGGAATAACGATATAAAAATAGTATGTTTTTTTATATTATTTATTTTGATTTTAATAACATGAGCAGAACCTATTTAAAATTAATGCGGCTATAGTCCATGTAGGAATGATATCCATGTAGGGATGACTTAGATCCGTGTTAAACACTCTACTTTTCATTTAAAATATGAGGAGGGTAAAAAAATAGTAGTTTTTCTAAATATTTACTAAAAATAATAAACATGAGTAGAAGATACAAAGATACACTAGAAGTTAGAACAATGAAATTTAGGGAAATTTTTAGTTAGTTTTTTTTAACCTACACATTTTACCTTATATTTAGTTACCACCCTGCCAAACATAGTTGTTATTAATTGTTTTATAAAGAGTATTTTACAACGAAAAATCTTAGACATGTAACTTTGTTTACACCAATGGTTACCATGGTTACAAGTCATTCCGGCCCAAGAGAAGGAAGCATTTACTATGAGTTTTTCCCGGCCTTAGGTGGGAAAGAGCGTCTCCCACCCGCTACTCAGATCAAACAAACACTACTTTCCGAGAAAGAGAAATAAATTCCTGAGAAATAAAAATTTTATTTTCGATCTACCATCAAACAAACCGCCGTTTTAAAATCGAAATTCTAAAGAAACGCACAAGGTACTTTCCTTCAACATTTATTGTGCGAACCGGGAAAGAACTCTCTGAGTTACTTAACTACTGTCTTCTGGAAAATACAACCTACCGGGTTGTATTGTTTTGAAATCCAAAGTAAATAGCTCCATTCTGAGCTATGGTTTACTATAAGAGTGCTTCACCGCAGACCACAGTGTTGCTTAATATGAGATAAACAGTGCACAAATGTGAATAATTAGTGTGCAGACGGCAATCGCGAACGAAGTCGCGGGTAGGTGTACAGCTAGTTAAAAATAAAAATTGTTTCTTTTGCCTAAACAATCCTATGACTATCACACTCAATTGTAGGTAAGTGACGATATTGTGAAAAATAGTAAATAGGATTAGGGAACTGTTTTTAGAAGAAGAAACACACCAGTAAGTGCTAGGTGACAGATTTTCTACTTTAGAGTTGTACATAGGTGGACATTCACAAAAAGCCCTTGTACTTACCATGCTACCAACTTGGTAGTAAAATATAAAGTAGTAACTGTAAGAACTATAATAGGACTGTAGTTACCCCCCTGGGGGCCAGCAATAAACCCGACTCACTCGACCAAATATCTTATAAATCTCGCAGCATTATTTAGTACATTGTGTATTAAGGGTGGTATAAGTAAGGAATTACGATCGAGGCTCTAGTAGAAGCCCGAAGTCGAAGACAGGGCTGTCTGAGTCGAGATTCGTAATTCCCGTACCGCCCGTGAAACATACAATGTTTTTCACCACATTTGCGAGTAAATGAATAAAATTATAGGGCTGAAAAAACGATTAACATTAATTAATATTAAGAACATTGATTGAGTATTTAACTAACATGTAGCGAAACTGCAACGAAATTCCTGCTTAGATAAAATATTAAGACAATTTTTAATTGCGTGTAAACTCCTCGCTTAAACTTGCATGACCTGTGCTTTGCTTTATATTTAAAAAAAACCGACCTTGGGTTTCATGACAAAAAGAAAGCTCGAGGGTTTTATATGGGTCATCACGGTCAAGTTAACCCGTATGTTTAGATACAGTTTACGTGTAAGTGTATTGAAAAATACTATATCAATCCTCGACTGCATTCCTGCCCAGAAAGAACCGTGTACCAATTTAATATTAACGTTCTGCTTACTGGTTTTCTATTTACGTAGGTATCGCAGATCTGACTTATTATTCAATATACGACTCTCTGAATTATATAATGAGAAATTCTATAACCATCATTTTAGTATGTAAGAAATTGCTTACGTGCAATATGCAATAAAAATTATCATTATTTAAGTAACGGCAATTCAAGATGTTACCTGTACCATACATGTATCGACAATCGACATTAACTTAATGTACCTGGAAATTATTCGATTTGTTCCTTGTGTGCCCCACCCACTGTTTCATCCCACTTTCGAAAATATATCCTTTTTCACCCCAAGTGAACTTTGTTTCTGGTTTGGCTCCATTTTTAGAGTACAGTTAGCAGCAAAAATAACTAAGAAATTTGTATTTTGATTTTCCTGCGTACCCACTACGCAATAAAATCTTTCAGTAAGTACACAAATGATTAATTATATTTAAACAATTTTCAAAAATTCAAAATACTCAACGAAAATACATTTAAGTGATATTACTGAAATTTAAGTTTTTATCGATCATGCGTGGAAAACGGCTCCAGCTGGGCTATAGGAGATGTTTCTGATGTCACGTCGAGATACCATACGTATAATTTTAGGCTATTTGTTACCTCTTAATATAGATTTCCGTAAAGTAACACCTGTTTCTAAACTAAGCCAAATTTCTATCAAGAAATAATTGTAAGTTCGGGTAATCTGTATTCTAATTTGTCAAGACTGCGGAAATGTAATTAAAAATATTTTATGTGAATTAATTCCTTGCCTATTTATTATTCCTAAAATGAGCGTGATCTATCGTTTATTTTATTTGTACATATATAAATGAGTATACCTTGGTACCGCTTTATGATATCAGTACTTCAGTACTAATATTATAAATGCGAAAGTAACTCTGTCTGTCTGTCTGTCTGTCTGTTACGCTTTCACGCCAAAACTACTGGACCGATTTGAATGAAATTTGGTATGGAGATAGTTTGAGACCCGGAAAAAAACATAGGATAGTTTTTATCCGACTGCGCAAAAAGAGGTTAATGTTTTCGCGCGATAACCGACATACGCGCGGGCGGAGCCGCGCCCGGAAAGCTAGTTTATTATAACGCTATAAAATTATTGAACAAAGTTCTAAATTATTTAAGAAAATAAATTTAGATATTGTTAGAACAAAAAATAACTTTGTTTTGTTATGTTATACATATATATATATATATATCGGCTAACCTTCAGTCGCGGAAGACATGAGTTTTATATTAATGGAAATCATTGGGTATTGGGTATGAATGACAGCAGCCGTTACAGAATTTACTTAACAACTGTGCTTGATTTCCAGCCCCCATAGCACCGCTATTTTGTATGTCTTATTTTTTCCACAATTTTCATTATTCCACAAATAGCCGTAAAAAATGATACACCTTTGTCTAGTTCAATGGTATTTTGATATTATTTTTGGTTCCGTACCTATATATTAAGCCTCGGCTGCCCGTCTTATAGTGACAAAAAGTTTAAAATATAAGGGGTCCTCATACACCTCATCCATACAGGAATCGTGTTTTCTTTCTATACTTATCAACAAAACGACTGAGGCAAATCAACCAAGTAGCAGTTTTAATGTTTTTTGTTTTATGTATTCAAATATACGGTAGTGTGTATTCGAATACAAACGTCAAACATAGTTTAATAATACTTGACCATCCTGCGTTGGTGCGAAACCCTCAGTATGCGAGTAGAACTCGCACTTGGCCGGGTTTTTTAATTATAATGTTAGGCAAAAATCTTTAAAATTTTTTGTTACCTTAAATAAATAATATAGAGCATATGCAGGTACTTTTCTGACACGGATAATTCTGTAATTACCTGCACCAGATCGGAAAACGGGAAGCGACTCCGGCCTGCCACTAGTGTAGAGCGTTGCACACACTTGCAGACCTCATAGAAAGGGGTTCCCCCTGCTGAGCGTGGTGAAATATTGGGCGGCGCGGCGGCGAGAGAGGTTATCCTTGGTGAGAAAGGTCACCCATCCGACGACACATGCCTAGGTCAGAATCTACCGCTTTGCCGCCGAGGCGAAATAGTGAATTCTAACTTCACAGGTTTTAAGTGGGTTCAAGTCCCACGCAACCCCTTCTGTCACCCCTGTAGAGGAAGAGCAGGGATCAGGCATTTCGGTATAAGGCTCTGTTCAGACATATGCGGTTTGAGGGCCGCGCGGGTGCGGCGCGGGGTTTCTACGAAATCAGAGCGCGCCGCGCGCTCGCCGCCCTCAAACCGCGTACGTCTGAACAGAGCCTAAGTGTAGAAGTAAGGGGAGGTAAGGGTGTTAGGGTAAGGGTTCCCAGGTACCCTGGGTGTTAGAGAGGGAGAAAAAATTTTTTTAGAGTATAGTTATTATTAAATAGTTCTAATGTAGTTATTAATAAATTAGATTTAAATAAAATAGAAATGTGAAGTCTTTGCGAGTGACGCCACAGGCAGCTAGTTAGCAAAGAGAGTTGATTTCCGTGGGCTTAATTTTGTCAGAAGGTAGGGTATTTTGCAAATACTCGGTAGCTACTCTCAACAATACAAAGCACGGTGTGTTTCGAGTGATTCTATTTGAGAGACAGTAGGTAATCTAGTTTTACTCTGGTATTATGACGCAAATGCAATATACTGATTTAACCTTCGTGATCCTTCTTATAAATAAATTATAACAATAGGACTAATAGTTAAGTACCGGAACTAAGTTTTATCCTTACCTTGAGAGTAAATAGATAATTCTTTACAAACGAGTAAGTTAATTAGGTGTTTGATTAGAAAAAAAACATTTTAGTGAGTTACATAATTGCAAATTTACGGGATGAAAAATTATGTAGTCATGTGCGGAATAATTTTTCCACTCGCAAATTTGTAATTTTGAAAAGCGTGCGTTATTGCGAAAATAAAAATATAAAAAAGTTTTTAATCACATTATTAATATCAGATTGTCATCATGTCAGACAAGTTGCCGGCCATAAAAATGAAGCGTTTTCCAATATGTTATTGTCCTTTTGTTAGAAATAACAATATGTTCTTTTAATGATAGCGAAAACATGTTGCATCATCTTATATTGAAAGGGATGAGAAAAGAAATATAATAAAGATATTATACGAATTTTTTGACAAAATACTAGTAATGCTGATGGATTACGTAGCTACTGCTAGGCTCGTTTATTTCGCGTATTTCCACAGTATTATGTCTTATGGTATATTGCTGTGGGGAGCTGCTGCTGAGATAGAGACAATCTTTATCTTACAAAAGCGTGCAATTCGAGCCATATATGAAATGGATCCTAGGGAATCCCTGAGAGATATTTTTAAAGAAATTGATATTTTAACTTTACCAAGTCTGTATATATTTGAAAATATTATGTATGTTCGTAAAAATTTGAGCAAATTTAAATCAAACAGTGACACTCACGATTATAACACTAGGAATAAAGATAAAATAGCGGTGCCAGGTTTTAGATTAGCAAAGACAAATAAAAGGTCCTTCTTAGGAAATTGTGTGCGGTTTTATAATAAATTGCCCAAACATATTACAACGCTCACAGAAAGAAAATTCAAGTTGCATGTGAAGAATATTTTGATAAAGAAATCTTACTACACAGTTTGTGATTACTTAAACGACAAAAATGCTTGGACTGGTTCGCCTCTACCAAGCTAGCGCCTAACACCTACGTAATGTAAATTAAGTATTGTAATAATTTTATTATATAGTATGTACCAAACACATTTTTAAAAAACGTTTAAAAGAATGGCCCCGAGTTTCTTGCCCGTTCTTCTCGCAGTGGCTCTATAATTTTTGTTTGCTGAACGTGGCAGTACAATGTAGTATATTTCAATATTAAAATTTGTAATTGACCTTCATAAGAGCGTCGTAGACGCCTAAATTGAATAAATGATTTTGACTTTGACTTTGAGTATATTGTCGACCTTTCCACCCACAAAGGCCCCCCTTCAATTTTTATTTAGCGTAGTTGCAACTACTTCTGCCTATCAAGCGACTAATTCTGCCTATAAGTATATATTTTACATTTTATTGTTTTACTTTAAATACAATAGTAATCCTTCAGGAATCAGACGCCGTTATTACCCAAGTATTAATATCGATAAAAACCCAAAACCCAGGTCAGATCGAACGACTTTTCGGCGAGTAGAAATGGTTTAAAAAAAAATTGTTTCTCGATTCTGGCAAATATTATAGATAATTTGAAAGCAAACTAATTTCAGTAAAAATGCCATTTTTTATTGTTTATTTCTTTTAAACTATGTAATATCTCTCATTATTTCGTGCTGACAAACTTTAGAAGAAGAAGCGTTGACACGATAGGAATGAAGGGATACATTTGTGCTATGACTCCCTCGCTATGATATGTCAATCGGAAGAGCATGTCCCGGCTATAGGGATGGATGGTCTCGGGTTCTTATCCCATTCGTAGTTTAATTATTATTTTTTTTATTTTTTTTTATTTTGATTTTATGTTATTGTGGCGGAACAAGCTCGAGGTCCACCTGATGTTAAGCAGTTACCTCTGCCTATAACAGATGCAGTTCATCGTTCAAGTGACGAATTGCACTGCGCCCGTCACCTTGAGACATAGTTGTTAAGTCTCATGTGCCTGTAATTTCACTGGCTCTCAAGGACTGCTGCCGGAACACACCGTTAGGTGCTTGGCGACAGATTTTCAACTTTAGGGTGGTCGCTAGCCAGGCGGGCATTCGCAAAAAGCCCTTCCACCATGCGGCGAAGCTCAAGCCCGCGGCGGGATTCGAACCGTGGACCTGTTGCGCGGCAGTCCATAGCCAATGCCACTGAGCCATCACTGCTTCGAAATTGTTCCCTTCATTGTAATTTTGTATTGGTTTAGGCAATAATGCATAAATTGCAATGTTAGAACTATCCGGTTGATTTATGGTAAACAAGTTGAAAACTAATTATAAAAAATAGTAAACACACAGCAAAAGTGCCTAGGGATCAAGTATGTTTTCGAGTAAATCAAGTAAGTTTTAAACAGAACATTTGGATCAGGGGCAACCTCAATGCTAAGATTTATCAACGTTCTGCCGTGGTCTGTTCAATCGCCATACCTCAATCCCATTGAACATGCATGGGATATGCTACAAAGAAGAGCTCTGCCAAGTATGGATGCCATGTACCCCGCTTTTTGATTTGTTACAAAGAACGTGGACGGCCATTCCTCAAAGTGATTTTGATGACCTGATTTTAAGCAAGCCAAATCGCTGTGCTAGTGTGATTAGTGTAAACGGTAGAAACACTGATTATTAATTAATATAATTTTACAATACACATAGCAAAAATCCTATTTTTTTTTCGGATTTCTGCCAAACAATTCAGGTATACCTAGTTCAAAATATACATGATCCCTAGGCACTTTTGATGTGTATTTTGGTGTTCAATTCAGTTTGGCTGCAGATTTCGCTCGGTTAAACGATAGGAGTAAAGGGCTCGTAGCTAGTTCACCTCTATACGCGATGGCGAGCAACGTATGCCAAAAATACTCCAATTGCCATCACCTACACTAGCCGAGAAAATGTACTCATTGACTTTTCGAATCTCAGAACTGTTTTATATATTTTTTTCAATCAGCGGTATGCCTTTATTAACAAAATACTACACGGAAAAAAAAGAGTAAGGAGAATTTCTTCGGTTAAGACATTTTGTTGTCTTAAACATATTTTTTTGAGATGAAATAGTTTAGTTTCCGATACAATGATAGCATATTAAACTAAATTATAGATTTTCTTAATATAAGTTAATAATTTAGTGAAGCTTGAAGAAAATTTTGTGCTTCAAAACAAAATATTTGCTTACAAGAAAGAAAACTTAGTATTTGTTTCAATCGTTGCGTGTCTTTGCGTGAAGCGAATATGTCTTCTAATTTAATATCTGACAATCTTATATGAAACTAAGCACGAATGTTAAAAGAAAATTTGCAAAATATATATTGAAATGTTGTTTATTTTATATTAAGATATCCTCTGTCTTAATTCAAACGTACGGTGTCATCATCATAAAACGCGTTTTATTTTAACTACAGAGTGTTTTTGCAACAAACCAATGAATGTAGTTCATTCCAAAATATTATGATTAATTTGTTCCAATACACTACTTTCATTGTTAAAACTTAATTATGACTTCTGACCAAATTTGTTTTTAATGTACAGTCAAAGTCCGTAGTTCAATTAGATTAAGGAAATTAAATGTTATTTTCATACAATACTTTCTTAGATTGACACAACTTTGTTCTTTTTCTAATACACGACGATCATTGAGCTGAGTTTCTCTCTATTTTCGTTTAGAAGTTTATATTATTCAAGCGAAGTAATATATTTTCAGGTAATACTATTTCATATACTAATATAAATAGTAATTTTATTATTTTATCTTTATATTATATAAATTTTAATTTATAATAAAAATAAATTACATACATAAGTAGGTATAATTTATTTAACAGACGTTTTATAAGTTAATTGTTTCAATAAATTAATATTAGTTTAAAAGGGTATCAGATCAAATAATTCAATTATAATTGTTTCGAAATAAATTAATGTATACTTAAAGTTTAACATAATATATTTTGTTCTTCCAAGAAAATCGTTGTCTTGGCTTGAAAACACCCTAGTCTTCTTTCTGTTTGTAGTTACTTAAAGTGTTGCCAGAATAGCTTTTCCGGTTTGAACTTGGCTAAATGTTGGCTGTTTCTATATTATGTTGATTATTTTTCTATTTATCGTTGGTTCTTCACATATCACTGTTCGTTAGAAATCGGAATGAGTATGTGAAGAATGAAATTACGAGGCACACTTTCAAAAACTTATCCATTTTATGTTACCATCAATATTTACGTGGCAAATTCACACATTATTGTTACATATTATTTGTCACTGTTAAGACATGAAAAATACAGTATATTACGTGACGAAGCGAATTTACAACAATCTCTGGAAATAGTCCGGGGCGACGGTAAAATTCACGTGACTGCCATTTTTTTACAAACTAATTTACAAAAAATTTTTTGGGTTTATAAAAAACCCTTATTAATTTCAAATTTATGATCGACGTGAAGTACATTTGGTACGACCGTTGGTATTCGTAAGTAGCGTCATTGAACTTCTATTGAGCTATTTGGAAGCACTTGTACTTGAGTCGTCAGAAAGTTTCCGATTCATGTTCAAATTAATAAGCAATTTGTGGTTATTAAAAACGTTTAATGCATGAGTTCAACTCGAATAGCTTATATTTTACAATTAATGATAAAACGGCTATAAGTGCCAAAAATACACCACTCAAAAAAGTATGGTATTGGCGTTTTTGGATTTATGTAATGACCACACTGACTGGTTGTTTGCTCCGCGTCCGACTGAAGTGAACGTGAAGTACTCTTCTTATAGTAAATTTGTTTATTGAATTGACTCTTTTCACTTTTGTGTCAGTAAGGACTTCAAATTTGGTGGTCTATCAAGTTCCCACTCATCCGCACAAGGCGAAAAAATATGTACATGAATTTAAGTTAATTATTGTCTTGGTCGCAAAATTAATAGTGTAATACATATACCATGGATGCTGCTGATCCGGATGATTTAAGAAGTCTTGATATCTTTGCAGATGCCTCAAGAAATCATTCAAGCATTTTGCAGTAAGTACTTAGTAGGTCCTTTCTTAACAGTAGGTTTCATATCGCTACTATTTTTGAAGCGCTCGTAGCGAAGATTATTAACCGATCAGCAAAGTTAAGGCGATTAGAGTCGCCAATGGCCTTGAGCATCTGGGCCTAATCGAGCTTACTTTACTCGCGCATCGCCGCATACGTTCCGCGCTCGCTGCACAAATATAACGGTCAAAGAATATGCAGATGCGCGATGCACTCCGGTAACATGGCACTTTATATGCCTACCGCACTATTCTAGTGAGTATCCGCAGTTGCAACTGCGACTGAGATCAGTATGAAAATTTATAGTGTACCTACCTAGGTTGTTCTGGACGTCTTTATTCCTTTTATTTATTTTTCAATGTCATGTGCCGAGTGAAGAAAGTTACTCAGATTTGGCTGAAAATCGATATCTAGGTTGTGCTGAGGGTCATTATTCCGAATTTGTAATTATTTTTCAAATGTCATCTGCCAAGTGAAGAAAAATTATACGATTTGGCTGAAAATTGATATCTAGGTTGTTGTAGATGTTATTATTCCAAGTTACGAATTTGTTTTAGGTTGACGTCTGCCAAGTGAAAAGTTTACTTCGATTTGGCTGAAAATCGATATCTAGGTTGTTCTCAGTTCACACACAAACACTTTAAAAACCTGCTGATTTTAGTAATATGCTACATAAACGAGTTTTCCAATTAAAATTACCTGTTATTCGTACAACTAATGCAATAAGATTTAGCCCTTTTATTGAAACATATTTATATAATCAAGTCCTGAATCAGTGCGATATAAAACATAGTTCAGTGTTTGAAGCCAAAAGCATCATTGTTAATTGGTTGTTCACGTTTAACTATGATGAGACTGGAAAAGTTTTATCGATTACATCCTAAATTTATTTAATTGATAATTTTAAGAATTAACCTTTTAATATAATGTTATGTATTCATAATTTATATATTAATAATATACGTATTTATTTATGATTTCTATATAATGATCATATTATACATTTTACATACATCCAGTTTATATATATATATATATAAATGTCACAGGGTGCGACTGGGGGCGGGCTTTTTTGTAAGTTGATGTTCTATTGACATTTAATATCTTTTAATTTATGTTAATTGACATTACGGAAAAAATAATAAAATAAAAATTATACATATATAGTAGAAAATATATTTAATATTTTCATTTTAAAAAAATCGCTTTAGATATAGTAATATACATAAAGCATTATACATACAAACACGTATGTAACACAAATTTAGTTAAAATATAAATACCACCTGTGTGGATAATTTATAAAAAAAATGTATGAAACTGATGTTATATTATGGATAATTTGTAAGTTAAATTTATGTTTATAACTATTTTGCGTGAAAAATTGTACTGAAGTCAACTGTGCACTAACCCTATTACTGTACAGCTCAAGCAGCAATACAAGATTTGGAAAAAGTGTTATTGGCTTTAAAAAAGGTTTTTTTTATTATTTTACTGTCTATATTACTATTATTATTATTCTGGACGTTTTTATTCCAAATTTCGAATTTATTTTTCGATGACGTCTGCCTTGTGAAAAAAGTTACTAAGATTTGGCTAAAAATCGATATCTAGGTTTTTCTGGGCGTCCTTATTCCAAATTTGGAATTTACTTTACGATGACGTCTGCCAAGTGAAAAACGTTACTTCGATTTGGCTGAATATCGATAACTAGGTTGTGCTGGGCGTCATTATTCCGAATTTTGATATATTTTTTTAATGTCGTCTGCCAAGTGAAGAAAGTTACTCCGATATCTAGGTTGTGCTGGGCGTCATTATTCTGAATTTGAATATATTTTTTATGTCGTCTGCCAAGTGAAGAAACATACTCCGATTTGGCTGAAAATTGATATTGAGGTGGTCGTAGACTTAGGAAATTTGTTTTATTATGACGTCTGCCAAGTGAAAAATGTTACAACGATTTGGCTGATATATGGGTTGTTCTAGACGTCTTTTTTCTGAATTTGGAATTAATTTTTCTATGACGTCTGCCAAGTAAAAAAGTTACTCCGATTTGGCTGAAAATCGATATCTAGATTGTTCTAGACGTATTCATTCCGAATTTGGATTTTAATTTTCTAAAACGTCTGCCATGTGAAAGATGTTTCTCAGATTTGGCTGAAAGTTGATTTCTGGACGTCATTAATCTACATTTGGATTTCAATTTTCAATGACGTTTGCTAAGTAAAGATAGATGACGTATTTTTAAAACGCTAAGATGTATCGGATAAGAGTGCGAAAATAATCATAATCAATCGTCTATTCAAATCTCTTTATAAATAAGATTATATCCGACGCAGGTTTACTCGATTAAAAACGACGATATAAGAGGAAGATTTGTATGTTTTATATTATGTTTGTATGTTTTATTGTACATTGAAAAATAAGAAAAGGGACGACTGTGTCGTACGCAAAAATACAAAATGGCGAATGTTTGTGTGCCCCGCGCCCCTGCCCTAGCCCTTCTGACATCCGGGCTGGTTTTTGATGCTTATTCAATTGCATAGATAGTACAATCGTATCTGTTAAATATAAATAATGCAATTTCCATACATTACATACACAACAAATATACCATCAAGGCTACCTTAAAAATAGCTACTTCCTTTTAAAGACATGAAAAAACATATTATATAACACATACAGTTATGTGTCGCCTACAGAGATGATCCTCAAAAATTGTAGATTGTTATACAAGGGTTGAAAGGAATCAATCCCCTTACGAGGTATTTAGACATGTCGGCCCTTGAGAAGGAAGCATTTACTATTAATTATATAAATATCTACAGCTATATTGTAAAAATTGGTTCCATCGATAAAAGGTAACCGAGATACTTTCTCAATTATTAGGAGATTTCAATAATTGATTGATAAGTACGAGTAATCATAATTTTCCTACTCTTATCCTACTGCGGCGTTAGGGAGCTGCTAATCATCCACGGCCAGCAGGTAGGTAAACTCAGGAAATAGGTTTGAAAAGTTTATTAGGCCTTATCAGGTTGCACAAAGTCAAAGTCAAAGTCAAAATCATTTATTCAATTTAGGCGTCTACGACGCTCTTATGAAGGTCAATTACAAATTTTAATATTTAAATATACTACATTGTACTGCCACGTTCAGCAAACAAAAATTATAGAGCCACTGCGAGAAGAACGGGCAAGAAACTCGGGGCCATTCTTTTAAACGTTTTTAACAATGTGTTAAGTACATACTACGTAGTGAAATTATTACAATACTTAATTTACATTACGTAGGTGACAGGCGCTAGCTTGGCAGAGGCGAACCAGTCCATGCATTTTTGTCGTTTAAGTAATCACAAACTGTGTAGTAAGATTTCTTTATCAAAATATTCTTCACATGCACGGCCGCACAGTTCTACCTGAAGTTATATAGAACGGGGGGAGACACTGGCCTGATAGGACACGTGATCCAGGTCGGCCGATAGTTCTGGATCTAGGTAGCGAGTGCTCGAAACAACCGTCCTCAGGTTAAGTCAGTGAAGTGGAATCCTGGAAGGAAGACACCGGCTTAGTGACTGATATTCCTCAGCCAACTGTTGCCAAGCCGCGCCGACACGATCGTGTTACTAGCGACTTACATTTTAAAACTCACAGTCTAGCGCAGTAGGGCAGCACAGCTGTTTACGTTACATAGGTTTTAGTCAGCACTATGAAATAACAATAATAAATAAGGAACTCACCCTAGAGGGATTCACGCACTTCACAACAAGTAAATAACAATTAAGATCGATAGTACGTATTATATTTTTATTTAGCGCAAGACGAGTGTTCCTTGCCAATTGCATAGACAAATGACTGCACGCCACTGATTAACTCATAGTAGTTAAGCTAACTGCATTCAACAGATAAGGAATTTGTTTAGCGTTCTTTCACTGGTTTTCGACGCATTAGCGAAAATACTTTTAAACGTTCACAAGCCGTGGGTTCCACACGTAATTATTTTTCATAATTAGCAATATCAACGTAAGTTTATAATTTTAAGTGGTATGTAAGTTAGTTAAAGAATTTAATTAATATATTTTTAGTTTATGATTAACATCTATTGTTTCATATTACGAATAATACTTTATTTAAGTAACAGCGTTAGGCACAACGTTACACTACATATCTTACCGTTTTCGAGATACGTCATATATCTTCACTTGGCGACGTCATTGATAAATAAACTCCAAATGTTGAATAATGACGTCCAGAACCATCTAGATATCAGTTTTTAGCCAAATTGAAGTAACTTCTTTCACTTGGCAGACGTCTTCGAAAAATTAATTCCAAATTCGGAATAAGAAAGTCTAGTACAACCTAGATACCTATCGATTTCCAGCCAAATTGGAGTAACTTCTTTTACTTGGCAGACGTCATCGAAAAATTAATTCAGAATTTGGAAAAAAGGCGTTTAGGAAAACCAAGATAAGTATCGATTTGTAGCCAAATCGAAGTAACTTTTTTCACTTGACCGACGTCATTGTTAAATAAATTCTAAATTTGGAATTAAGACGTCTAGAACAACCTAGATATCGATTTTCAGCTAAATCAAAGCAACTTTCTCCACTGGGCAGACGTCATCGTAAAACAAATTCTAAATTTGGAATAATAACGTCTAAAACAACCTAGATATCCATTTTTAGTAAATTCTGAGTATTTTTCTTCACTTGGCAGACGACATCGAAAAAAATATTCCGAATTCGGAATAATGACGCACAGCACAACCTAGATATCGATTTTGAGCCAAATTGGAGGAACTTTTTTCACTTGGCAGACGTCATCGAAAAATAAATTCCAAATTCGGAATAAAAACGTCAAGGAATACCTAGATTTTAAATGTTAGCCCAATCGGAGTTACTTTCCTCACCTGGCAGATGTCGAAAAATGTATGCCAAATATTGAACAAAAACATCCAAAAAAACCTAGATATCGATTTTCAACCAAATAGGAGCAACTTTTTCACCTGGCAGACGTCATCGAAAAATAAATTCTAAATTCAGAATAAAGACTTCCAGAACGACGTAGATTTTGAATTTCAGCCAAGTCGGAGTTACTTTCTTCACTTGGCAGATGTCGTCGAAAATTAATTTCAAATTTGTAATATAGACGTCCAGAAAAACCTTGATATCGATTATTGGCCAAATCGGAGCAACTTTCTAGGAAGTAGCTATTATTAAGGTAGCCTTGATGGTATATTTGTTGTGTATGTAATGTATGGAAATTGCATTATTTATATTTAACAGATACGATTGTACTATCTATGCAATTGAATAAGCATCAAAAACCAGCCCGGATGTCAGAAGGGCTAGGGCAGGGGCGCGGGGCGCACAAACATTCGCCATTTTGTATTTTTGCGTACGACACAGTCGTCCCTTTTCTTATTTTTCAATGTACAATAAAACATACAAACATAATATAAAACATACAAATCTTCCTCTTATATCGTCGTTTTTAATCGAGTAAACCTGCGTCGGATATAATCTTATTTATAAAGAGATTTGAATAGACGATTGATTATGATTATTTTCGCACTCTTATCCGATACATCTTAGCGTTTTAAAAATACGTCATCTATCTTTACTTAGCAAACGTCATTGAAAATTGAAATCCAAATGTAGATTAATGACGTCCAGAAATCAACTTTCAGCCAAATCTGAGAAACATCTTTCACATGGCAGACGTTTTAGAAAATTAAAATCCAAATTCGGAATGAATACGTCCAGAAAAACCTTGATATCGATTATTGGCCAAATCGGAGCAACTTTTTTTACTTGGCAGACGTCATCGAAAAATACATTCCAAATTCGGAATAAAGACGTCCAGAACTACCTAGATTTTAAATTTCATCCAAATCGGAGTAACTTTCTATACTTGGCAGTTGTCATAGAAAAATACATTCAAAATTTGGAATAAAGACGTCCAGAACTACCTAGAGTTTGAATTTCAGCCAAATCGGAGTAATTTTCTTCACTTGGCAGACGTTATCGAAAAATAAATTCCAAATTCGGAACAAAGACGTCTAGAACTACCTAGATTTTGAATTTAAGCTAAATCGGAGTAACTTTCTTCACTTGTCAGACGTCATCGATAAATAAATTCCAAATTCGGAATAAAGACGTCTAGAACTTCTTAGATTTTGAATTTCAGCCAAATTGGAGTAACTTTTTTCACTAGGCAGACGTCACCGAAAAATACATTCCAAATTCGGAATAATGACGCACAGCACAACCTACATATCGGTTTTCAGCCATATCGGACGAACTTTTCTCACTTGGCAGACGTCATCGAAAAATAAATTCCAAATTTGGAATAAGGACGTCCAGAAAAACCTAGATATCGATTTTCAGCCAAATCGGACTGGTTTTGATTTCGAGATACGTTACCCATCTTCACTTGGCAGATGTTATCTTTATGCAGTATTAATTAACCTATATCAAAACACATAATACAATTATCAAAAAAAGCTTAGAACTCCAAAAGATGTATGAAACCCCATACAAACTCTTAATGTAGTAGAGAACCATTTTGTACCCTACGAACTACTAAAGCCGGAAACTATTGACCATAATATAAAAAAAAAATATTATCTTTAGTTTACCAGTTATAACATGAGAGCGTTATAGACATTACTAATTAATTCTGTACATAATAATATATTATGCACCTAAACCTTTCATTGATCTTATTGGTAATGCCGCCCATTGTAAAGTACCTACAACATTGTCAATTTCAAGTTTTGATTCTTTTCATATGTGATACAATTCAAATAAAATTTGTCTACAAAGTACCGATAATAAAGCGACAACGCACATACTTCACGTCGCAATCAAGTTGGCCCTCTGCAGCGAGCGAATCATTACACGCACACAGCTGCGAATCTCGCGTGTCAATGCACTAATACATAGACAAGATCGTTGTCAGTCGAAAGCGCGAGCGGAGCTACGAGCGACACAACCTCCCCGTGCCAACGCTTGCGCAACACTGCCGCCTGCGTCCGCGCAGAGCACCTCGGAACCGCTATCGTTCTGAATCTGAATAATTCGACATTTTCTTAGGAAAATATCAATGGATTTACAAATGCTATGTTGTAATTGTAGTATATCTATCTAGAAATTTTATGGTACAATTTATTTCTCAAAAATCGTAGCCGTTTAGAAGGAGTTCGCAATATAAGTCAAGAAATAGTATGTAGTTTGATTTTTTTGTACGGCAAAAGTAATAATAATACCGTAAAATCATATGTTGCAAATGTTGTACTTGAATTCATCTATAAAATATATTTTTTTCAAATCTACAACTTCAGCGGTTACGGAGGAGTTCGCTTTAGAAAGTACGAGTTTGACGTACCCAAGGGCCTCCGCCGCGGTCATTACTTGGATGGGTGACCGCTAGTGCCATTACTACTGAGCGCTTCCGTGATTCAGAGGGCAGGTTAAGCCATCGGTCTCGGTTGTTGTCTTAGGATTGCAGTCGTTATAGCATGGTGGTAGGGCATTTTGTGAATGTCCGCCTGGCTAGCTACCAAACTCAAGTAGAAAATCTGTTACCAAGCACCTAACGGTGTGCTCTGGCAGCTGTCCTTGAGAGCCAGTAATTCTAGCTTAGCCTGAACAACACTTTCGACCACATCATCACTTACAATCAGGTGAGATAGAGGTAAAAGGCTAACATATCAGGCATAAAAAATTATGTACATATTTATGTATAGAACACCCGGCGCAGACGACTTGGACCGTCAAATCTAACGAAGGTCGTTGTATGTAGGCATATTTCACCTGAGCTAAGATAGCCAGTTTTTCAATAGGTAGGTACATAATTATGTGGGGCACTAGAGTTTCGCGTGATTGTTAAACATGGTGACATAGCGCCGGTACCTAAGTCATGTGTAACAATCAAATTGAAGACTTATTGAAGACAATTAAGGTACTAAACTTGCTCGGAAAGAACCTCTTATCTTGTTTGACAGCGAGTTAAAAGTATCTACGTACTTAAAGCCAGTTATTACAATGCTAAAGTGTGCTTAAAAATGCACATTGCGCTTCATCATATTTTTATAACAAAATGGCAAAATTAAACTCCCCACTTACTTTTTCGTTATTAGCTCCAAAGTTTTGTGCATTTAGCCAGTGTCACGTCAAGTCACCACAAAAATCTTTTGTTAGATACTAAGTACTATACTTCCAATTTATAATGCTATTCTTAACTCAGGAACAGCTGACCGATTCCCACTTCAGTGTACTAACATCCTCGTGAGAATAGGTCACTTTCTCCCCTTTGTGAACAATGTACTATTATTGAGTCGTTTATTATTACTTATAAGTATGCACATTATTTTCAGGTAAAGGCCTTACAAAAGATCTTTCAGAACATCTTACTCCAGATCATAAAGAAATATGTCCAAATACGACAAGGAAATAAGTTAAGAAAAACAAATTAAAGAATTTTTGGATTCAACCAGAAGATGATTAATTGAAAATGCGTGGGATTTAAGGTATTAAGATAATTATAGTAACAAAGGATAACGTTGTTTCTTTGAGTACTTACTTATAATGCTCTGTTGTCTGGTTTTGTTAGTGTAAATCTATTATTATTATTTATTTTTGTATAAAAATTACAAGATAATTAATTGAAAATGCGTGTGATTTAAGGTAAACAATATATTCATAAAGTACTATAATTGATTCATGGCTTTCTTTTTCCACTCCTCTATTTTACCACAAATCAATAATATGTAAGGACACTGATTATTATTATCTAACCTATTTATTACAAAGCAATATCTAGTTCTTAAAAGAGTTCAATCTTTCAGCCAAATATATAGAGATACGGGTTAAAACGTAGGTATTTAGTTCAATATTGTGATAACAAATACTTTTAAAAGTATCCTAAAAAATATTAAATAATATTTAAATAAAACACTTAAAAAAGCATAAAATTATATATCTAGTGACAATTCCGCCTAATTTTCCTGTTATCTACGTGACGTCACAAACATCACGCAGCCTAACCGGAAGAATACCCGACTAGTTTCGCTTCTAAACGAAGCATCTTCAGGAGGTCTTGACTTACCGAGCGCACGATCGAGACATCTCGTCTAATCTAATGTATTAATACAAAGCAATATCTAGTTATTAAAAGAGTTCAACCTTTCAGACAAATATAATAGAGATATCGGGTTGAAATGTAGGTATTTAGTTTAATATTGCCTTTAAATTGCTTCAATTTAATATTCATGTATTTTGAAGATGTATTTAATTAGCTCAATAATAATAAGATTTGCAAGGAAACTGACATAAGCTTCACTGAAGTAGCGAATTTATCAGGGCAAAACACCAGGAAGCTCGGGGGGTTACCACAACCTTTTAAGGTTACGCATTGAGCGCACTTCTCTCTCGCTCACGCGATTTTGCGTTCTTTTTAATATGAAATGCGTGAGCAGGAGAAAAGTGCCCCCAATGCGCAACCTTAACAGGTTGTGGTAACCCCCCGGGCTTCCTGGTGTTTTGCCCTGATAAATTCGGTACTTCAGTGAAGCTTATGTCAGTTTCCTTGCAAATCTTATTATTATTGAGCTAATTAAATACATCTTCAAAATACATGAATATTAAATTGAAGCAATTTAAAGGCAATATTAAACTAAATACCTACATTTCAACCCGATATCTCTATTATATTTGTCTGAAAGGTTGAACTCTTTTAATAACTAGATATTGCTTTGTATTAATACATTAGATTATAATAATACTTTAGGTCAACATTCATGTATATTGTGACGATAACATTTTTTATTCAATCAATATTATGATTTCTTTGTTTTAAAAACGTTAAATCTCATATGAATACCATTATTGCTTTCTGCATAATTATTTAAGTTATTAAAGGAATCATATCAAAGGGTACGGCAATAAATATTTATTTTGCTAGAGTAAAATATTATATTCAGTTAAAATAACAATTTCTTTCTAGAAAGAAAAAATATCTTAATTTAATCACCTGGTACTTGGCACAAGATATCAGTAATCTTGATAGTAAGAAGCGATTGCTGTGATAATGTATTAATTTGACCCAAAACGGTAACCTCTCAAGTAAAAATTTTTAACAGCATTAATTCAGATCTAAAATATTTTGTTCTTTAGTTTAAATACGCGACAACTTAGAACAAGGTATTTCATACGTTGATTGTAAGAAATGATTGTCTTAAGCCGTAATTTTCTTAAATCATTTATTCTAACCAATACATTAATTTTCTTAATTGAAGATTTTGATATGTTCAATCAATGGCAAGTGTTATTTTGAATGAATGCAGATTATATTGTTGTATATTAATATTTATTTGAAATTCAACTAAATATATATTCTTAACTTAAGACAATTTACTGCATAGTGCATATATAAATGCATATTATCTTGAATCAAGGAATCCTTTTTTACCGTGTACGAACCACATACAGCTACTACAACAAAAGCAATTAGACAACCCATAAGTCATTGCAGAATCACAGGTAGTCTAAATGCTCCAGCCCACTACCAGTTGGCAGCGTGCACAGCATGCTGGCAGCATTGCCCTGTAATTTTTATGTTATGAAGTGACGAGATAGGCCAGTCGCACAATTTATGGCAAGCGGCACGCATGTCCATTACAGTAACAGTTCATTGTACATTCACGTTCTGCTTGACACTGCGCTCACCGTTCTTATGTCCCGTTTATACAGCGATTTCACTTGCTAGAGTGCCACTATTGACCCACCAAGAATGACTCGCTGAAGAGACCTACCACTTGGTAAACCTGAGATCCTCAAGTTGGACGTCGTGAAAGACAAAAGAAGAAAAGAAGAAGAAAAGCGGCGGCGCGGCGGCGCGGCTGCAAGGCTCTCCTCGTTTTCGGCAAGTAATAGATTCTTGCGCAAATTCCTTCTCTAGGATACAATAACGGTACAAAGTTTGACTTAATTGGATGCACATTTGCAAAAAAGATGAATACACAAACATTTTTTTTATATAAAATTAATTTTCATCATATACGAGTAGATAATAGTAGGGTTATTAGCTGAAATTATTGTGAATTAAATGCGTCTAATTAGTAACACGCTAGTATGTGCTAACTTAGTCATATTAGGTGTGTGTGGTACCTAGGACGTTAGGTATATGTAATACAATATAGTACTTAGATGATCCTTGGTTGCTACTCATAACTATACCTTAAAAAAAGCAGTTTTTTTCTAGTCTATTCTTTTACCATCTCACATGTACGAAAAAATGTTGCTGATATTAGGCTAAACCTAGCATGCGAACTGGGCTTGAAGGAACAGCTGATGCAAAATTATGGTGTTTGGTGATATATATTCTACTAGAGGGTTATTTCACTTGTAAAAATATGTAAGTACAGTACAAACTCATTTATTTATTTAATGTAATACACAGAGCATGCGTTATTGCAAACAAAAAAAAATTAAGTACAGTGTTAGATAATATTTTATTACCAGTTAAAAGTTGCACAGGTGAAGGCATAGTTATGAAAAAGAGAGTTCAGTTAAGGTTGTACTTATCTATTTGATATTCCGGTTCTGTTTAGGGCGATATCGCCGCTAGTGGAAAGCGTGCAGCATGCTTAGCTTGATCGTAGAATTAGCGGTCGCATCGGTGAGGCACTGAATGCTTACTGAATGATGGCTCATATAAACGTGTGAATTGCGCGCGCCGCCGCCAGTAGAAGGGAGGTTAGCGCTCCGTCCGCGTCGCTGCTAACGAGCGCCTGCGCACCACGCGCACCCTGGTATAGTTCTCAGTAGTTGCACCATCGGCACCGCACCGATCTGTTTTGCACAAAAATGACGGCTCTCTTAATGCAGTCGTGTTAAAAGAGTGTATCCGAAATTAAAACTTTATTTTTTATATTCCATTGTTGACATTTAACAAACTTTAATTCAAAATGGTCAGTGAAAACAAAGAATGCGATCTTAAAAAAATCCCACCAAAGAATCGTGAGAAAAAGACCAATAATTACAAACGGGCGAATTGTCTGTCGAAAACATGGTTCTTCTGGATGATGCCGACCTTTTGGCGAGGATACAAGCGGGACCTCTACGACTCAGATCTTACGTTCCCGAAGGACAACCACCTCTCTGATAAACTTGGGGACCGTCTCGAAAAGTAAGTACCTATCTAATTACCAATTAAAAACCCTTTATCTATTTAAATATTATTCGTTCACAGTATGTATGACTTTAATAACAATTTACCCATGCTTGCGGGTATTCAAAAATATAATGTTCGTTTTACAATAGAACTCTATTTATGCACTTAGTTAATTCCTCATTTGCAAGTAGCAACGTTATCGTGATTGAATTTTTCTTTATATTTTTCATTGGTTAGGTAGAACACAGGTGTTAGAGTAATAATTATTTTTTTATTCTCAAAAAATCTTTAAATTTTTTGTAATTTACTTTAAATTGGACACAAAGATTTTTTTTGTATATTTTTTTTTATTGGACATAAAGAAAATTACAAATTTTAGAAAATGAAGAAACTAACATGTAATGCAGTCTATGCAGCGTCAAGATTAGGCATGCAGGCGTATGCACTAATGGGCGGAAATGGATGATCTAATTTAATCAAATCGTCTATTAACTTCTTATTTTTTCGCTCCATTCATGCGGCAGACATAAAATATACAACAAATGAAAATGAAAATTAAACTGATCTACAAGTACCTACTTAGAAAACTGAGTGTTTTAGATAGATACCTATCTAAAAGCTCTTCTTATAGTTTTCAAACATCCCTCGTACATCGGAAGTTGGTATGCGAGATATTTTGCTTTCTGCAAAACTCTATATGTTATGTTTACTACTCACCTTTAATGGCTGAACAAATTTTGATTCAATTTGGGTCATAGATTCTCTAGTCATAGATATCCAGGACTAACATTAATAATACCTTACAAAATTACAAACAAACCAGAGAAAAATATATAGTCATGTGCGGGATTCGAACTTCGAACATTGTACAACTTAAGTTTAACTATAGGTGTCGCTCCATCCCCATACGATCGCGATAGTTGAAGAACGAGAGCAAAAATAAGAGTTGTGAGTCATAATGTCATGTTGGCTCAGTTGGTCAGAACATACCCCGGCTATAGGGGTCGATGGGCGCGTGTTCGAATCCCGCACATGACTATATTTTTTTCTCTCGTATTTTTTTAATTTTGTAATGTAATTCGCAGAGCAGGTGTTATTGAAAACATAACAATATTAAAATTAATAATACCTTTTAACCTAATGTTTAAGAAGTTCTATAGGAAGCATGATGTGCACGGATTTCCATGTGACATCGCCGCGGTCGGAAGCTAGTATAAATATAATTAAAATACGAAATTTCTGGAACTTTTTTTGGGTTTAAATATAACAGTGACCTATTAATGTCACTCTGATTTCTTTCGGCACGTCTGTATGTTACGGGTATCTAGTTTTTTTTATGTTATTGTAACGGAACAAGCAAGAGGCCCACCTGGTGTTAAGCGGACTAACCTCTGCCTAAAACAGATGCATTTCGTCACAAGTCACGAATTGCACTGCGCCCGTCACCTTGAGACATAGCTGTTAAGTCTCATGTGCCCGTAATTTCACTGGCTCTCAAGAACTGCTGCCGGAACACACCGTTGGGTGCTTGGCGACAGATTTTCTACATGAGGGTGGTCGCTAGCCAGGTGGGCAATCGCAAAATGCCCTTCCACCATGCGTTGAAGCTCAAGCCCGCGGCGGGATTCGAACCATGGACCCGCTGCGCGGCAGTCCATAGCCAATGCCACTAAGCCATCACTGCTTCAAAATATCCTAAAAGGAATATAATAATATGACATGCTTAAAAATTTGGTGTTGAATCAACCCATAACCAAATTTTTATATGTTAATTATTATATTTCATTAATATTGAGGTCTTGACTCTTCGAGCGCATGACCGAGAAAGCTTCGTGTAGAAGGGATACGCGTCGAAAATTCTTCCGGATTGGCTGCGTGGTGTTTGTGACGTCGCTTAGGCTTAACAGGAAAATTAGGCGGAATTGTCACAAGATATATATTTTTAAGTGTTTTACTATAATATTGATTTATTTTTATCTTAAAATATTTGTCATTATTAAATATGGTTTTTAGCAAAGTAACGCCTGAATCTATTCATTAACAAAATCAGTACTTAACCGACTTCCGTAAAAAAATTCGAGGTAAATAGTCAAAAAGTCTCGGGGTAAATTTTACTCCTACTACCATGCAGGTTTAGTTTTTATTTTATGTAGCCTTTGACCACTATCTCACCTGATGGTAAGTGATGATGTGGTCGAAGATGTTGTTCAGGCTAACCTAGAATTACTGGCTCTCAAGGACAGCTGCCGGAACACACCTTTACACCTATACACCTTTTTTAGGTGCTTGGCGATAGATTTTCTACTTGAGGGTGGTAGCTAGCCAGGCGGGCATTCGCAAAATGCCCTACCACCATGCTATAACGACTCCCATCCTAAGACAATTACTGGGACCGACGGCTTAACGTGCCCTCCGAAGCACGGAAGCGCTCAGTAGTAATGTCACCAGCAGTCACCCATCCAAATCATGACCGAGGCGGAAGTTGCTTAACTTTGCTGATCGGTTCAGAACGGCTAAGCAAACTTCGCTACGAGCGCTTCGAAATCTACATCTATACTAATATTATAAAGAAGGAAGATTTGTATATTCGTATGTAACGTATAAATTTTAAAACTACTGGCCGATTTGAAAAATCTTTTTCCATTAGAATCCTACGTTATCCCTGATGGACATAGGCCATACAATATTTAAAAAAGTTTAATTTTTTTGTTAAATACGTGCGAAGCCGGGGCGGCACGCTCGTATTTATTATTATATCAAACCTATTAAAAACAAAAATATGAATATGTAAATAGTATATAGAATATATTAAAACAAACATCGAAAAAGGACGTAAGTAAATTGTATTTTTGTACATGAAGGATGATTGTCGTTGAAGCCTACTACCCAACAGCGTATAGAAGAATTAGGTATCTGTATAAATTTCAAATGTATAAAAAATCTATAAATCTATAATCTCCAATTACTGTTAGCTCAGCACATAGCATCATCTGATTCTTCGTATTGTTAATTTACAAAGTTGACCTTTATATGTACAAGGTGATGTGCAAAAATAATAAAAATCATACCTGTACATCGTGTTTGTACCTTTACGAGGAATATGTACATGTTAATGATATAGGTACATTTTCGGCCAGGGCCAACACGACTAAGGAATGATAAAATAAGTTTGTATTATTCGTGGGATTTCTTTATGTAAGAATGTTTGCTTATCTTCGTCTTCGAAAATCGCTCGTGCTTTTTGAATCTGTTTTAATAATAGCGTTGATTAATTAGGAACTTGGAAGAGAAGTAAAAAAAACCCCAGCCAAATGCGAGTGGGACTCGTGCACGAAGGGTTCCGTACCATTAAACCTGTAATCTTGGAGTAATGTAAAAAAATAATAAGATTTAAGATAAATGATTGTTGTGCTAGAGAAAATGTACAAAATATGTTTAGATTAATAATGGAATGGTTATCTGATCTGCATTTATGCAGTTGTGTTGCTGTACTGTGCTGTATCAGCCGGATCGTCTACTGCTGAACACAGCCTCCCCTATTAAGGGGGTATTTGCCATAATCCCCACGCTTGGCAGGCGGCTCGGGGATCGTAGTGTAAGTTGGCAGTTCCTTAGAAGGTGCTGCTGCCCACCTTCCAGTATTTTTCCCTCAGTCACCTCTAACGACACCCACGTGATGATATGGGGAGGTGCAATTCTAACCCGGCACCCCACGGGGGATGTTGCTGTAAGTTGAATTATTTATAGATAGAGAATTGCTTCGCCTAAATTAATACATTAAATAAGTTGGAATACATCAGCATAACATTTCGTTATTTATAACTAGCTTACCTGCCGTGCACGGCTCCACCCGCGCTTATGTCGGTACGCAAAACCATTAACCACTTTTTGCGCAGTTAGATAAAAAGTATCCCATGTCCTTCCCCGGGTCTTAAACTAATCCCATACCAAATTTCATCCAAATCGGCGCAGTGATTTTCAAGTTTAATCGTTGCAAACAAAATTACAAATCTCTTTATAATATTAGTATATAATATATAGATTTATAAACAACGAGTAGGTTACAGGAAATATACTGAAGTACAATAGCAAAGAAGTAAAAACAAAATGCGTCCGACATTATTGAAATTTTAATAAAATTAGCCTTAATTACTTTGTATTCATGTAATACATTATTCTCATGTTTTGACATTAACAAATACTTTTTATAGTCGCCTCATTAATTTGTGAATAACTAACTAAGCAACGTCCTTTGTTATTGTTTAAAACTTATTTTGGGAACCGTAACATAATCTTAATAAAAAAGAGATAAACGCGCACCCAGAGGTATTTTCAGGTACTTTATTCGTTGTGTAAGTTAATATTAATAATTATTGCATGGTATAGATATAGGTATTATATAAGTATAGGTATAGTATAGGTGGTAGGGCGTTTTGCGAAAAGTAAATCTGTCACGAAGCACCTAACGGTATGTTCCGGCAGCTATCCTTGAGAGCCTAGGTTTAGTAGAGATTCTATAGGTTAGAATAAACAACATCTTCGACCACATCATTACTTACCATCAGGTGAGATAGAGGTCAAAGGTTATACTCTCAACTATAAATAAAAAAAACTGCAAGGATGTATCAATGCGACGGCACTATGTACGAAAACATTCGAATCGCGTGCATTTTACTACCAAAACAAAAGCTTTGTCCTTCAAAGCAAAAGGTAGTCTTAGTTTTATAGTGTTTAAGATTTACTACCCAAGCTATAATATTTTTTTCACTTCACAAACTCGGAAAGATTTGTTTCATTTGAAATCTACGAGGATTTTAATTATCCACAGGCGTGGAATTGTTTTTTCTCAAACATGCTTGGAAATGTGAGCATTATTTTGACAACCTTCTTCTAGATAAATTGAAATTGCTGTACTGGCCAAATACATGCACGCAGCGGCCGGCAAAATGTATGAAAATCTATAACTGTCGTGTCTAGCGGCCAAATAAATTGCATAGTAAACTCATATCTGTCGTGTAATTTAAAAAATGAACGATCTTTTTCTTCTAAGCATGGCAACCAAGGAGGTAACTTATCAGAGATTTTATTTAAATTTCGATCTGGCTTGCAAATAGAACGCTGTTTATTGAAAAAAAAACAAATGAACACTTTAACGCGGGCAATTTTATTATTGTTTGTAGATAGTCATTGATTTTGAAAAGTAATTGTTTCGACAAAATGAGTTCAAGTGAAGACAATGAGTGTGATGAACTTAATTCAACACCACCTGAAATTCAAGAGGCGGCAAGAGCCATAATAGAAAACTTGTTACTTACCGCCAAAATCGAAAGAAAATATTTGAAAACCTATATGAAAATTTTGTTCAATAGAAGAATGAAAGAAAATTGATCCTTATCCGAAAACGTTTACATTTAACAACTGTATCTTCAAATAAAAAATTCTGCCTAGGTACTACTTTGTTTTAATTTCCACGCATTATTTGAGAAAAGCACTATTTAAGCCTTGGCCACAAGTAGGCATTGATGGACTTACATATGTGTGGCTCGGCTTCGCCTCGGCCCACATTTACACGTTCGTCCATCAATGCCTCCTTTGCTGGCCGCTGCACTATTATAATTCATAATTTTATAAAATTTCCAAAAAAATTATTTAACTTTCAATACGGTACGATAATAGTAATTTTACTTTAAAATAAATAAACACTCATTTACTACGTTATTTAAGCTGTTTTTCTTGCACCTAGCATTTTCAACGCTATAGTAAGATGAAGAATTATGTTTTCGTTCGGCAGCAAAGTTATTTTTAGTCTCCTACCTTTAAAACCTTTATTACATTCAGGATTCTATTTTGAAATCTTATTGAATCCTATAATCATTTGCTTCCTCAAGTTTAAATATAAGTGAAGTATTTCCGAAACGATACGAATTAGGAGCCTTCAAAAAGAGAGCATATTCCTTCTTCAAAGGCCGGCAACGCATCGTCGAGACCTCTGGTGTTGCGAATGTTCGGGGGCGACAGTGATCGCTTACCACCAGGTGAACTACTTGAGGTGCTTGTTTGCCTTCCTATCCCATAAAAACTGCTCTCACCAAACTTTGCAGCGTTAAATACCATATTTTCGTGTAAAAGTAAAACAAAAAAGTAAGTACATAAAATCTATATTTTCGTGTAATAGTGCAGCAATATATAGCTAGTGCAGCAATATATAGCTAGTGCAGCAATATATAGCTAGTGCAGCAATATACAGCTACTAAGCAAGCCAGAATTCTAGATATTATTCTCAAGACAGTACCTTTCCAAAATTTCACCGAGTTCGAACTATTGGTATTTCAAGTATGCCGAAACTTCGTTTGTATGGAAAGTCCTGCCACGCGCTACGCGTACAATAACCAAACCAACTAAAGAGCATGAGCCTTCCAAAAGAATAATACAATATCTAAACAAGCAAATTTCTTAAAAACCAACCATTCTTTTGGGCTTCACTGCAGTCGGGTAATAAACCTTGTACTTAAAAATATTAAACTAAAATTATCTTTTCATTCCTATTCATAGGTTCAAACACATCACCTGATGTTAGGTGATGATGATCTTCTAGGCTATGCTCCAGACGTTTTCTTAGAAATTTCTTAGTCAGGAAAAGCATACAACTGTCTAAATCAGAGATCAAACCCAGAACTTATAGTATCGAAAGCGACGCTTTAGCCACTCCATCAACGATGTATTCTTTTGTTTTATTTCCACTTACGAGTATATACAACTCATAATTTAAAAGATTTGGATCCAGTATTATAGCCTGCCACCTTATTGAAGCCAACCATACTTGCGAGTTTTCGTTTTTAATGGACTTACCAATATGCAAATAATGGCCAATGGCAATTCTGTAATTTACAAAACTTATACGTGTTGTAGTTTTCTTGGTGTATTCTTAGAAGAACGAATTGCATCATTAGCTGTTTCCAAGAGTAAAGAGCCTGTACTCGCATGCGTGTGATCATATTATGGGCTGTATTGATTTATCTCTGCCAACAGTTATTTTTCCTGGAATTAGGAAAGCAAACATACGAATGATGTACTGCATTAACAAACCAATAAGATCATAAATATATATAAAACTAGCGACCCGCCCCGGCTTCGCACGGGTAATTGCGACTATAAATTGAGCATGTCCAGGATGCTGGCAGCATTGCCCCGCTGGATTGCAATGCTTATTCGTTGAGCCAAATAGGTGCCAGTATTTTGATCAGGCGTTTCATGTCCAAACAATCAATAAGTTTTGGAAAATACGATGAGCTCCCGGTCCCCACGGACTCAACGTCTGTACACCATAGGGCTCAAATATGTAACCACTACGGAGGTTAGCATACTTGCGTCGCATGAGTAGCTCCGCTGAAGTATAGCCGCGGCGTAGGCCCTCATGTTGTTTTAAGAAGATGTGACGGCGGTAAAGGGTCCTCGCATATAGCGTGCCACACTAAGGGCCTTCCTAACTGCTACGGAAGCAGAGTCATGCCATCAAGTCTTTTACCATCGTCACGCATTAACCATTCGACTCGAGAATATATAGCAACACTGGCACTAGTAAAAGCCCGGTGGATGGGCTGGCGTCGTATTTGAATTATTTAATGTTCCTATTTGTTAAAATTTTGTGAACCTCATCTTGAGAATAGTATAGACCGCTTCAGAAATCACTGGCTGAATGAAAAAGTTACAAGATACCCGTTACAAATAACCTACCCGTAAAAGTTACCCGAGTGCTATCCTGAAATCACATCCGTTAATTATTAACTTTAGGGCGTTCGAAATACAAGAAATAGTTTACTTTACAGTTGAATTTGTACCCAATGCAAACTAGGGGACTTACACCTGACAGATGAATGGAAGTCAGTTGTCATTTTGCAGACCATTTGTTGAATAATTTATTATGCCTGATAAAAAATACAAGATAAAAAAAAATTTCAACATTGTAAAACGGATGCAAAGGCGAGGAAAAGAATGACTTCTATGGCACAATTGCACAATACCCGTTCGGAAACGCAATAACAAGATTTAATATTTCTGGAATTTCAGAACCTTATCCACGTTAACGGATAAATAGTTATTTGTTATACAAGAGTGCAAAGTTGCTTTTTAACCGCGTGTTCAATTTTGATGACCGAGCAAGCGAAGGATCCTAAAATTGAATCACGAGCGCAGCGAGTGATTCAAAATTAGAATCCTGAGCGTTAGCGAGGGAATCAAAAGAGCACGAGGTGAAAAATCTTTGCACTCGAGTATAACACGTAACTTTTCATTCCACCTCAGCGAGGAAATGAAAAAATGCCGCGTAAAGAACCGCGTACAAAGCAAATTGAAAAAAGAACACCAAGAAGGTTCCGAGTCTGAGTTTTTAACAAATTAAAAAAAGTTGTATGATATATTCGGCACCATAGAGGTAGCAGTAAATAGGTTTAATGTTTTTTTTAATTCACAAACTTAGTGCTCACGATGTTCTAAATTCAATTTACTTTATCCTCTAGAGAATAAAAACGGCTTTTCCACTCAGATATTGAAGATTAAAAATACTCTTTCCGAGATGGTGGGATGAAAAAGTACTTTTCCACGCATATTTCGAATGATTAATTATCATTTTTGCTGTACAATAAATCAAAATGTATTTTGAAACTAACAGTTTTGCTATGTTCCTAAACAAAATTTTCCCCAAACTCATAAAAATATAAACACGTGCCAACATGTTTGAGTGTCTACTAGGAATTTGGAAGATGTTAAATGCGTAAATACTGTACTCAGAAATATATCATTTAACACTCCACTGCTAAACTATATTTGCCTTTTAAACTTTTGAGCGCGATAATGTGTAAAAATAGTCAAGTCAAATGGCTGATAAAAACACTGAGTTTATCAGCTTTTTGCCTTTATTCAAATAACTATAACAAAAAATCTTCAATACTCCAGCATACTGAAAAGATTTCCGCAGGCCTATCTGCATTCTAAATGCTCATGCCGTTAGCAGTTTGCAGAATAATGACAAACACCCTGGAAGCATTACTCTTGCAATGCTAATTCTTTGGGCCAAATATATGCAATTATTCCGGTCACGCGACCCACCTATGCGCATCGATAAGTTTCGGAAAATAAAATGAGCCCACGAGCCCTACAGATCCAATATGTTTACATCAAACAGCTCAAATTGTGTAATCACTACCAAGGTTAGCATATTTGCGCCGATCGCGTCGCTGTGCTGCGTTCCAAGTAGTCGCGGCTCTTCTTTCTGACAAACTTCGAGGCCAGTCGCAAAAAAACCAACTCACTTGGTTTAAGTTGAAAAAGCACTAAGGAGGTACTTATCCGTGCCAAATAAGCAAAAGAAGCTTAAATTCTGTTTGTAGTTGGTACATATGCACGACTATAAACTTTAGGTCAGGTATGAACACATATAATGATTCGCCAAGGCAAACTAGTGAAGCACAACGTACTTTCTGTTGATCACATCTTATTTCAAAAACAAAGAAAAATGACGTCAACGTTGCTCTTTTGTATTTTTATGTAAAATATGGGAATTTTAAGCGGTTTAATCCATAATGTAGATCTACAGTATGGATTAAAGTAGCTAATTAAAATCCTGAACTAAATAATGTGTATGAATGCAATGAAATTATAATTAGGTAATGGGCCTAATGAATCGTTGCAAGAGTCTCTTAGCAGTATAAACTCCTAACTATTATAACTATTACAAGCACTGCTCTCATAATAAATTATTCATGTGTTAGCGCAATGCACCCAAGACCAAGCAGTTGCTGGGAGTAAAAACTAGATCGCATCCTCTCCCGAGTCTATTTATAGCGCACAGGTCCTCGGTATAGCTGAAAACCACTTTTTTATTCTGTAAAGTTCATAGGCTTCCCATTAAACCACAAATAGCTCGCTCATTAAATAAGAACCCGTCTTAAGACAGGTATACCCGAGGGCACAGAGCGCGTCAGATTTATCCCTCAGCGGACGTCTAGACGGCTACACGTGAGAATTATCTATCAATATGCTTCTATTTTTCCCTTCAATTTAGCCGATTATTTAGTGAGTTGCTCGTATCTGATGAGATTTAGTAAACTGTTTGTTTTATATGACGATCCCCTTCGTTTTAAAGTTCGAAATCCGCAAAAACATGTCTTTAATCTCCGATATGCGCTTCACAGTTCAGTTATTTAAATATACTTATTTAAGGATAGAAGTAGGAAAAAACATTAGCGCTATGAAAACGATTTTTTGGAGAAGAAGTTCATTAGATACTGCTTATCGAGAAACTGTATTTAGGATCATCATCATGAGCCGGAAGACGTCCACTGCTGAAAACATGCCTCCTCCATAGAACGCCACAATGAACGGCTATTAGCCGCTTGTAAACATTGGCTACCCGCGACTTTCACGATGTCGTCAGTCCACTTAGTTGGAGGCCTACCAACTCCACGTCTTCCGGTGTAATGTGGTATTTAAGATTATTATTAGAAATTTTATGGTTACGTTGCGTGAAAAAAATTGTCCTCTACTTCATGACTTAAATGTCTTTGATCCTGTACCTAACTAAAATTTCGTATATTTCATCTACGAATCGATGAATAATATTTCTAACTTAATAATATTGTATCATCGAATGTTTCATTACTTTCCATCTACGAGTATGTACCGATATTTTATCAAGTAGCATAGTAAAAGCAAAGTGAGCTCAACTCCACAGTTCACAGTTACCCGATTGCATTATATGTCTCTAAAGCATTATATCTGTATGATTAGAAATAAATGAACAGACACCTATTAAGAAAGAATTTTTAATGAAAATTATAATCTTTATAATATATTGATTTAAAATTACGAGCGGCCATCCATTTATAATTGTATATCTTTAGTTAGGTACGTTTAGTAATCGTGCGGTCACATGATACAGCTGTTTCATCGTATTTGCCACTACCATTTACTATTTACGCAATCTGTTGCTACAAACCTGTTTATATAGTTCAGTTGTTTATTAAACATTCGTGCAATTCTGATATGTTTGTGAATGTTTTTCTTTATTTTCCAACTTACTATCCCAAGTATAAGTAAAAATATGTCACACAAGAAGATTTGACTCTCTTTAAGAGTTTTTATTTTGTTGATAATCCGTTAATTCTCTTACTTTCGACGTATTAGCTTATTGCTCTTTAACAAGTTTGACAACTATATTACGTGTGATGAATTGGTTGAAAAAAATTTATAGGTGTTACGTTTTCCGAATTGGATCAGTATCAGTTCAAGAGTTAGCCTTTTCAGAAATTCCTCCTTCAACTACAATAATTTCGTACACATTCCTTCTTTATAATAGAAATATTACTTGATTATTATTATTAGATTCATAAATTACAACGTCCTGTACACACAATATACGAGTACATACAATATCCACACAATCTTTCAAATTTATAATTTACTTATATAATTCTTTTGTGATATAGTGATCCTTAAAAATTCAAACTCACTTGAAATACCTATCTCACTCTTATAAGACAACGTAGACTTGTCTATAGCGGCACCGTACCGTATCACGGCCCTTTGCTTCATTCACACGACAATTCCTAATTCAAGGCGATGATGGTGATGCCGATAAATTGACAAGTAGAGCTCCATCCATAGTGTAAACAACCCCGTTGTTTACAGTTATCAGAACTCTTTTGTACATACTTGCTATCCGGTTTGACACTGTGTGCACGTAGTGATTACATGCTCATTTGTGCGAGCCTACGAGTTAAACAATCTTATATTATTAGCAATAATAATTTGCATAGTTTTGTCATCAATTTTATCCAAGGTCAACATACATAACAAGCAACGCGTAGTTTTTGGATCTACATATGTCATTACGAAATTGTGGAATGAAGCCATTAGGCGTACTTGTGGAAGTGCTAACATGCCTTCTTTTGTCATCGGTAAGTGTGCGCTAAGTATCTCGCACATGTTGGCAACATTAACAAATTAATGGTAATAACAAGGCAAAATAAATGGTAAAACAAGTCATCCGGTTGGTTTATTTCTTAGAAACGACACATTTTATGCAATGTAAAAACCAAAACAAATTTAATTTCAAACAAAATATATGTACAGATGTCAAGGGATATATACGCGCTCGAAAATATCATCATAAGAGGGTGTTTACAAAAAATCACTGTAGTAGCAGTAGAACTATTTAATAGGTACAACTATTAGTAAACGAGTTCTAAAGTGAACCAAAATATTGAATGTAATAATTGAACTGTGGTTTCCTTTTTTTTTTTTTTTTTTTATTAAATCTTTTGCACTACAGACTCTGGGTCCGTACTCTTTTTAGACTTTCCTGTTTGTTATCAATTTATTACAATTTATAAGTTATTTGTCGTCTCCAATACATCGTCTTCCTGAATGGAAGGGTGTTAGTATGTAATAATCTTAACACTAGGGTGAGTCCTTTTTTTTGTTTTATATTGTACATGTTTTGTTATATATATTTTTCTTGTATCTAGTTTGTTAGCAGCCGACATACAGACAGGTTTCCTTTATTTCTCGATTATATTGTCAGGTGTCATCGGTCGGTAGGCCTATAATACATTTTATCTAACAAGATAAAGGACATCACACGAACATAATATATAAAATATATTTCCACTAGCACAACACATTTCCATAATTGTTATAACTGTTATATGTAAGATTTGGTTTTGGTTTTATGGGCGGCCGTCTACCTGACGCCTAGCGTGCTTGGGAATAGTATCGTTGGTAGATTACCTGTTACCTCTAGGCACGTTTCACTAATTGGCTGCGCTTAGACTTTTAACTTTTTTTTTCTTTTTTTTATGCCTGATAAGTTAGCCTTTGACCACTATCTCACCTGATGGTAAGTGATGATGTGGTCGAAGATGTTGTTCAGGCTAACCTAGAATTACTGACTCTCAAGGACAGCTGTCGGAACACACCGTTAGGTTCTTGGCGACAGATTTTCTACTTGAGGGTGGTAGCTAGCCAGGCGGGCATTCGTAAAATGCCCTACCACCATGCAAAACAATTGTACTACCTATAGTTTTATTAAAAGGGGCAAACCTTTAAAAAGACACATGACATGACATTGTCATGTAATGAAATCGTAGCAAGCGTTTAATTAATGGTTAATTCCTTACTTGCACCTAATTTCCTGTTCAATTTAAGGCACACATACATGTTATGTAATTGGTACATTAGGTAAACAAGTCGTCTCATTGGGTAATGTCGACCGACAATGATGTCGGCACTTCGATAACTGTACTACTACAGGAACTGTGTGTCATTAACCAATTCAACTCAAGATGAGACTTTGGACTCGTTTGGATAAACGTATCCATATTACTTTACAAAGGCACGGTGTTTGATACTAACAAAGTCAAAATTCAACCTAACTATAATAACTGGAGATCAAATTTCAATAGCATATTGCATAGAATCGTTAACATGCAGTCAATGCACTCATAAATCTTTGAATGTTTTTTTCTTCAATTGTTTATAAAAAAAAAACAATTGAAGAATCTTACTTCGGGCCAACTTCATCAATCTAGGTTTTAACTATATTCTGCTGATAACTTTATACTATAAACGATTAAAAAAAAAATTAACAAAAAATGGAACCGACTTCAACACCCAAAAGTGTGAAATAACTTGTTGAAGTCGGTACCATGATAGTTCAAAAGTACCTATTATCACAATATTGTGCGCATGCGGTTCCATTTTATGTTAAAAAAAAATTTTTCAATCTTTTTAGTGTAAATAAAAAACGGCTTGACCGATTTTGATGAAATTTAAAATGGGACCAAACGACAAGCATCAGCTTTCAAACAAAAAAAGAATTTTCAAAACCGGTTCACCCAGTCAAGAGATCTGAGGTAACAAACAAAAACCTCCTTTTTTGGAAGTCGGTTAAAAATGTGAAGTGCTAAACCTACGGGCAATTTTAGATTATTATAGATTTCGGTGCTTCCGTCAATATCATAGATATAAATAAAATACTGCAACATCAATGGTCATCTCTGGTGACAAAGGCCTGTAAAATTTTGTTGGCTACAGAGACTAAAGTTAACCTCATAAAGTTACACACAAGATTAGTCAAATTCACTCTTAGACCAAAATTAGCCAAGACATTGTTTTATCCAAAATAGATAAGTATATACCCACGATCTCATCTAATGCATGCAAGAGCATGTTTCTCTATTAGGCAGATCTCTAACATAGACTTCTAAGGATAAAATACAGGCAACATAAAAATATATACAATGCTGACAGTCAAATAGTTCCACTGCTTTGCTGTTCGCGTCGTAAACAGAAACGTAAGATTGTTACCGTGGAACTATAGTCAAAACGTTTCTGAACCTACTTATACCATTTCTAGAACCTGTTTTGAATGCATGTGACACCTTACTTAACTTTTTAAACTGGATTCAAATGGAGATTTATAACCTTTCGATTATTTCACATTTAACTATGTACTCATAGAAACCAGTCACAGACCGGTTGGACGCCGTTTAAGTAAGAAACAATAAATAAAATTCAAGGTGGCAGAAATTGCAAGAGCAGATTATACAGGCATATGTCATAAATAAGGCTGCCTTTTGGTGGAGTATGCCATGGAAAGAGTATAATATATGAACTTATTTCTAAGAATTAGCCTTTTTATAAAGTTTGTATATATTTAACCGGCAAAGTATAAAGTATTTTATCTGGGTACCTTGGTAATGTATATGTCGTCGGCCGATCGTTGGATCGGCCAGACCACGATATGCCTGGACATTTCTTAAAATGCCGGTACACCGTGATTTGGGCGGCCATATCGCGATGTGCCCAGTAAAAAGTCGGGCGGATGGATGAGAACAACGTATTTTTCGATATTCCCAGATAAACAATGGGCCGATCGTGAATTTGTGATCAAATTTATTGTTTTGTTTTTAGCGCTTCGCTGGCCGCTGCCGAGGCGCGCGCGTTGTTTGTAGCAGTTTCAACTTAACCTGGTTTTTATTTATTTTCTTTTTTGATTAGATTTCTTTTGTGTCGTTTTCTTGTAAAATAAAAACGGTTGAAATAAGTACAAAATATAATTATTTACGTAAATTTATATAAAATAACACTAGACTAACGATATGTCCAAGTGTCGCGGGCCAAATCGTCAAACGTTAAGTGTCGAACGATATGGCTAGTATAAGATGGCTAGATCACGATGTGCCGGCGTTTCAAGAACTGGTTAGCCATAACGTGATCTGACCAATTCAACTATCAGCCCACGACAAATACAAAACACCTAGGAATTCTATACATATATATAATTTTTTTTTGGGATTGTAACGGAACATCCACCCTTTATGTTGAGCGGTATAATCTCAACCTATAACAAATGCATCTCGTCATAGTTTGCACTGCGCCCTTCACCCTGGGACATGCATTGTGCTGTAGTTTCATTATTAATCACCATCTACTAGCTTTGAAAGGCAGATTTTCTACTTCAGGATAGTATAGATTGTACTAATAGATTGTGGCCAGGCGAGCATTCGCAAAATGCTCTTCAAAATGTGAAACTCAAGCACGCCACACTGAGATTTTATCCTTAAACCTTTTGCGCGACAGTGTAAATAAATAAGAATATTTATTAAAATATCTAAGTATAATATGTTATTTTAATTCTAAACTAAACCTACCTGATCGTAGGAGTAAAATTTACTCCGAGACTTAACCTCGGATTAGCCTATTCCTTCTCTATGCGCGTTTATATGAATTTAGCTTAATATCAGGATCAAACGGGAGTAGAGTTACGCACAGCTTACGTAGAGTCACGCAGCAGCACTACGCTTTTATAAATAAGGCAGTTAGTATTGTGTCGAATGCCTAGGTATTGCTAGATCACACAGTATCTTAACGTTTTATATATTCTATAAAATACCTAGGGATTATACAGATTAACGAAAACAAACACTTTTTTAATAATCTAGGAAATTAAATTACTATGCCCGACCGGAAAACAAGATATAAACATTGCTTTCGAATGTATATAAAAATAATTATAGCCCTACAGCTCTGAAATTTCCCTTGATTAAGTTTTCTGTCTATAAAAGTAAGTACAAATCAAATAGTAGATTACAGTAGATGGTCGTACGGCTTAATTGAACGGTGATGAAAGCGGGAAAATTCAAACAACTTTCTAAAATTCTTTGTTTGTAGCATTCCGTACGACAAAACGGAACCCTATAATTAAGTCTACGCTGTCGTTCCATCCGGCATTACGTTAAAAGGTAAGTATCTTTAGAACTGTAATTACTGGTTGAAATTGTCACAGATTTTGAGTTATTATAACGGATAACAAGAATCAATAGAAATATTTTATTTAAAGCATATTGACGTGTTTTTTTAACGTTTTTGCTTTATCGTAGAAATCGGCTTTATGTATATAACTTTTGTAAAAAACTCTTTGTCACTTTAAACAGAAACCAAAATATTAAAGCTTTTATTAGTAAACAATAATTTTAGTGTTATTATTATAGCAATTATAGCCATGTGTTTAATTATATTACATAATTAAACACATGGCTATGATTTTTCCTCTCGTAATTTCGTTATTTTTTTGTGAACAATAAGCTGCTTTATCGTTCAAAGTGATCTCTTCCAGATATCCTTGGAGCTTGGCTTGTTTTGGCAAGTTTTTACAGGGTATGGTACAATATACCTACTTATTGCATACCTACGGAAAACATAGTGTTATAGAAAATGTTTAAAGTAAGACAGCAAATGATAAAAGATGCGGCCCATTGCGAGTTGGACCCGAGACAAAGGTCCCTAAATGAAAATCCGGTGCGCGGGTTCGATCCTCAATTGAGATGATGTACTGTCAAAATTTGTGAATGTTGTTTTCGGTCAAGTAAGATAAGAGCACCTCATTCACTGCCCAGCCAGTATCGATGGCCAAAGCTAAAGAAAATAATAATTATAGCACACAAAAAATGTGTTCTGAAAACTAGTTAATTTATGCACGAACAAACAACCTACAGTCAAAAACCAGATGAGTGAAGCTTCCAATAAAAGCTAGCCAGTAATAACAACTACATATTACAACATTTTCACTCAAATGCAGGTTATCTCTTAAACCGTACTATTTTCAAAACTGTTCTCTTCATGTCATCCTGAATAAGTTTGTATTTCAGAAAAAATATAAATATCCTTCTTTTATATAATCTAAACCTTTTTTTATTTGGTATAGGATTGCCTTTGACCACAATGTCAACTGATGTTAAATGATGATGTGATTGAAGGCTAGACTTATATTACAGTATCTGGCCCTCAACAACAACAGCTGTAACGTACCGTTAGGTGTTGATGACAGATATTTGAGTATGTAGTAAAGAATACGTAGCTAATAGACCAGCATTCGCGAAATGACCTATACGAATGCTAGTATTCACTCTAGCTTAGCTAAAGTAAGTATTTTGTTTAGCTATAGCAATCCCAAAACACTGAATCCAATGATTAATGATGAGAATGTAGATTTACAAGGACAATCGACGCGTAATTTATTCATGGGTGTCACGACCGACGATAATTACCCAAGGTACGAGTAGTACTTAGGTTTCGGCATCTCAAGTTTTATTATTTATGTTTAGTTGATACATTTTATGTAATAATCAGAGATTGAAAGCAAAAATACTTAAATAAAAAATGTTCCAATAATGAAAAATATTAAATAATTTGTTGAAGTCGGTACTCTGAATTCATGGTTCGATTTTCACAAAATATTCCATAATTTTCAGTGCTAGGAGTTGATCCATTTAAAAAAAAAAATATCTATGTATGTTTGATAAAATGTTGCTAGGTGGCTGCATCAATGTGCTCGTATATACAGGTCGGTACGAGTAACTTATCTATCCATCTAATTGTCTTCTTCTTAAGAATTCCATTACCATTTGCGTCAATATAATAACTGTATATATAACATAATAAATATGTCCAAAATTCGAGATTTTAACGCCATTTAAGAGAAAAAATGGTTAGGGTATTTAAAAATATGTTCTTTATATTATATTGAGCCAATTTAATAATATATGAGGTTTTAATATTTTTTATGTTTGCAATAACGCATGCTCTGCGGATTACATCATAAAATTACAAATTTAAGTCAATACGATGGTTAAATAGAACGATACAAAAAAAATAGTTATGGACTCATTGTCATGTTAACTCAATTGGATTAGAGCACACCCCGGCTAAAGGGGTGTATGGACGCGGGTTCGAATCCCGCACAAACTTAAATTTTTCCTCTCGTAAATTTATAATTTTGTAGTATATGAGCTGTTCCTTATCCTCCTAATGGATGTCGTAAACAACATCAGTTAAGGGTAAAAAAAAGACTGATGGGCAGCAAACAAGCACTCACGTTGATGTAAAAGAGCATTACTGTACATTAGGTGCTTAACAGCTCTTTTAATCACAGTTAACGCTCTCGTCAATCAAATAACAGGTATATTACTAGATTTAACATGCCAACCAATAATGACTGGCATCGGGAAGGTAGCCAGCATAAAAGTGAAACCGAAACTTTCTACAATATCTATATAATATATCTGTGATATTATAATGTGCTATTTGAACGACTCCATATTTTTTTATTCTATTTATAGCTGATAGGTGAGCCTTTGACCACGATCTCATATGATGGTAGGTGAGGATGTGGGCGAATGTGTTGTTCAGGCTAACCTAGAATTACTGGGTCTTAAGGACAACTGCTGGAAAACATCATTAGGTGCTTGGCGACAGATTTTCTACTTACTATTGCATATACAAACGTAGGATAAGGGTAGGAAGGTGATGAAGCTAGACAATGATGTATGTGGTGGTGTCAAGTAGAATCGAGCGTTTCACGCGATGACACATCGACAAAGACATAATCTGTGCGAATAGGAAGTACTAATCAAGTCGATGTAACTCTCCTTAACGCATCGCATTGTGTACACATTACATTGTCGGATTACTCACCGAGTTTACGAATCCCAATCTTTCTATTAAAACAAATTAAATTCGATTAGTCCCGACTTCACTGCAAGAGTTCGCATGAGCGTTACAAGTCAATAAGCTAAGTATTTCTATTTATCAATTTATTGTCAATTATAAACGTTTGTATTTAATTTCTTCTGGTCAACATATGTAGCTATATTTGAATTTATAAATATATATTTTAGTTTGAAAGTTTCCACGGGTTTATTGGTAAAATGCTAACAACCTCTTAGGTTTGATTTCTGCTAGTCCAAATAAACATTTTGAGATGTTTTTTTGTGTATTTTTTTGTATTGACGGAATAAGCACGAGGACCACTTGATGTTATAATTCTCTTGTGCCTGTAATGTATTATTGCTTACTTTTTATTGATTTGCTCGATGTAAATATTCAAAACTCTATTCAAAGGGATCACGGCGCGGTTAAGTGTTGCCGCGCGGCGGGTGCTCTTGGCACGGAATAGGCATTGTCTTTTACTACAAAAAAAACGCAGCAGAAGTCAACCCTAAGAGGTTGTTAGCATTTTACCAATAACCTTGTATTAATGTTTTAAATAAGCAGCTGTACTCACGCGTATTGGTCGACATTGTTGACCAATACGGTTAGTAGGGTTAGTTCACGGGTCTAAATAGCGGCGACGATTCCGTGCTGTTGCGCGTGAACTCATCTGATGAAAGGCATCAGATATGCCCGAAACCTAGGTCAATAATCTCGACCAATAAATACCCTTGAGTACAGCTGGTTATTTAAAACATTAATATATCTAAATATAGTCCGCTCCTAGTCATGGTAAGCTATCGCGACCTAGCCACCATTGACCTAATATTATCGCTTATTAATGAATACTTTTCGACAGGATGTCAGACAATACTACTCTCGAGAATCAGAGAACCCATCTGAAAACCGTTCTTGAGATCTGATATTGGTCTGTGGCATGAGCTGATAGCAGGGTCTTTGACGTCTTGAGATTGTTTCATTAAATCAGCATTTCTTAGCTTAGGAGCTTACCCAATGCCGACAAACATAACTTAATAGGAGTGCCGAAGCTATATACTTAGCGAAATGGATATTGATTGCACTAGATCTAAAATTGGAAGACAAATAAGCGATAGTAAAACCTGGTTTCAGCATAGCCATATAACAAAATTACATAAAAATATTCGAAAATGTGGATTTATAAAAACATAAAGCAACTTACTCTAGCTCCAGATGATATACAGGGTTATTGGAAAAATGCTACCAACCTCTTAGAGTTTACTTCTGTTAGTCCTAACAAACATTTTGGATGTTAGTTATTTTTGTATCTCTTTTTGACGGTATAAGCACGAGGACCACCTGATGTTAAAAGTATCTTGTGCCTGTAATTGATTGTATTTATCATATTTTTTATTACTTTGCTCGGTGTAAATATTCAAAACTCTATTCAAAGGGAGCGCGGTGCCCAGTCCAGTTTTGCTGCGGTAGGCGCTCTTTGGTTGGAACAGGCATTATCTGTCATCTCAATATATTTGTTAGAACTGACAGAAGTCAACTATTAGTGTTTTTATGCCTGGTAGTTTAGCCTTTGACCGCTATCTCACCTGATGGTAAGTGATGATGTGGTCGAAGATGTTGTTCAGGCTAACCTAGAATTACTGGCTCTAAAGGACAGCTGCCGGAACACACCGTTAGGTGCTTGGCGACAGATTTTAAACTTGAGGGTGGTAGCTAGCCAAGCGGGCATTCGCAAAGTGCCCTTCTAACATGCTGTAACGCCTGCTATCCTAAGACAACGACCGGGACCGACGGCTTAACGTGCCCTCCGAAGCACTGAAGCGCTCAGTAGTAATGTCACCAGCGGTCACCCATACAAGTCATGACTGCGGCGGACGTTGCGATTGATTCAGAATGGCTAAGCAAACTTCGCTACGAGCGCTTCAATAAAAGGTTTATATATTTTGTGTCATGCATGGTTTATTAGAGTATTTTTCAATTATAATTTTTTTAAATAATGTAACATTCTGCGTCTTCTTTAAGACTTTTTTTTTTCAAGTCTCATTTATGTGTAAATTTTCAGAGATAAATTGTTATGAATTATAATCAAATTCATACATGCACGTAGCTAAACATCCAATTTGTTTCCCACAGAAAAAATCCATATGATGGCTACAATAGATTCAAGCGGCCACGCCACGTGTCATACATATTTATTACACGTAAAGCTTTAATTGCATGACTCAAACTCATGTTATTGTAAGTGCACATTATCATTCATCCTGGCAATTACATAAACTGTGGAAATTGTATTGTTAGTAGGAAAATACCTACCCTAAAATATTCGTATCCAAGACATTTTTCTGTAACCTGCAACATATATATTTTATTATATGCTTTCAATTTATTATATTAATTAAAATAAAATTATTCACTTATTTAATGAATATTTTTTTTTTACCGGCGGTTTGCCTTTATTAAACAAAATACTATGAACGATATACAACACTACAGCTACTACAATAAAAGCATTTAGACAACCTATAAGTCATAGCAGTCTCATAGGCAGTCCAAATGCTCAAGCCCACTCCCTGTTGGCAGCGTGCCCAGCATGCTGGCAATATTATGAATATTACATTATTTAAAGTCTAAAGTTCTAAACATAAACATATACAATAATTAAAATAGGGCTCTGAGGCTAAAAGTTTAGTTAAAGATATTGGGCAAAGATTGAGGGAAAAAACGGGTGACTCCCGCTCCAGCTCGTACCTGGTGCAAAGATTAGCCATAACCATCCAGCGTGGTAATGCCGCCAGTGTAATGGGCACTTGCGCGGGCTAGCGCGAGCCGGACGACGGACGACTCGTCGTCCGCCATATCACGCGTCGTTTAGCACCCCGGCGCGGCTCGCGGAGCGCGTCCGCCGTCCGCGCGATCCATCGCTTGTCGGTTTTTCTACATTGATCAAAGGCGCGCGCGCGGCCCTCGGTGCGGCTTACCCTAGCCCGCGCCGTTTATCACCACCTTAGGGGTGGGATGTTTGATTGACCATCACTCTTTCAGTAATGAATTTTAATATTATTTTTCACATTGGATTTATTAGTGTTTTGCATTTAAATTCTATAGTTTCGAACTATTGTTAGATTATTTATTTAGTAAACAACAAAATTTAATTGAAATAGTATTAAAAATAGTAATCTGATACTAAAAGAAATTGAATTTATTATAACTATTAGTATATGATATTTTTTTAAATAAATATTTAAATTATTATTATCAACATGAAACTGAGTTTCGAACAAAAACAAAGTATGTTTATATTATTATGTATACATCTTAACTTGAATTGAAGAAATCACGTATCTATATTTTAATTATTCGTTTATTAAATATTCATATCGTCATCATACTTTACGGTAGATGCTCGAGGTCGTGATAAATATAATATATAAAATTACAAGTATTAACCGATTTTCCAATGGAAATTTAAACAACAAACGGCAAAATATTATACATGATATTTTTCATGAAAAAAAAATGTTTGATATGTTCCAGTAAACAGCGATTTAGTGAGAACACTAGAATGTTGAGTAGGTTAAAAATATTTATGCATTTGTAACACAAATTACTAGAGTTTAATTTTATCAGTACTTTTAAGTAGGCATGGAATTCACGAAAATATTATTAATTTCGATGGCTTGGTGGGCCTGAGAATACCAATCAACCAGTGAACGCATGAGCTCAAATTGTTGTGTCAGTTCATTAACCAACTTAAAAAAAGGAGGAAATCTCCTTCTTTTTTTGAAGTCGGTAATTCACCTGTAATTTTTTAATGTTTGTTACCTCAGTTACATTTCCTTTTACCAATTTTAATGTTGCTTTTTATTTGAAAGCTATGCTTACATTTCTATAACCATGATTTCAAAGCAGAGCAGCGCTGTTCTGCTTTGGACGAAGCGACTATATGACGTGCTAACTCGTTCATAGCGTTAAAACAAAGCATATTAATAAAAAATATACAATCATCTCAAAAATGCGCGGAAATATTCGTATTATCATTGCTTTTGAATAAACAGCACGCGAAATGTCGTATTTACGTTAACAAAAAAACTAATCTAATGACAGCGCGTTTTTTTTATTTGGAATTAAAAACGCACCGTTAATTTTGTATGGATATTCATTGCAGCCATTTTATGGAAATTCGATGGAAACCTGCATCAAGCGGAATCAATATAAAATACAGGTCCATGGTTCCCGATCCCCACCGCTGGCTTGAGCTTCACAGCATGGTGGAATGGTATTTTGGGAATGCTCGCTAGCTACCAACCTCAAGTAGAAAATCTGTCGCCAAGCACCTAAGTGTGTTTTTGCAGCAATCCTTGAAAGCCAGTAAAATTACAGGCACATGAGATTAAAAAAAAATGTATCTCAGGGTGATTAGCGCATCTGTTATAGGCAGAAGAGTCCACTTATGGTGGGCCTCGAACATGTTCCGTCACAATTATATTTAAAAACACCTACAAAATAATTTGTTTTACTCAGCAATTTTATACTTTAGTCTAGCTTAAGTTTTATAGGTACTTCAGCGTAGTATTATTATATGTTCTATGCTTCAGCTTATATAGTTATCGAACCCTGAAGAAGCTCATGGATGTTGAAATGATTTGTAGATAACAATAATAATGGCATGCATTTTAACTGGTTCATTGCAGTCAGCAGAGCATCGACCCAAGGCTGACAGGTGATTTGCCGCATTATAACGCTATTATCCGAACATATAACTACCGGTTCTGCTGCGAATACATTATATTTATAGCCTAGCTACTTTATTAATGTGGTCATTATCGCAGACTCATCTATTTCATAGCACTAGCTGTACCACCCATGCCTTTGTCAGGGTTATATCGCATTCCCTTGAGATTAACTTCGGTACAAACACATAGATGACGTCATAACGCTTTTTTATACCCGCAGAAGTAGGCAATTGTGTCTAAATATAACCAAGTTTCGGAAGATATGTTTAGGTGCCATATAATAAAAAGCGAGCTTAATGGCCAAATAAATGGGCACATTTTCAGACTTTGCACTCCTAATCATCATGCAATTGTCAAATAAACCCAACATCTATCCGATTTTAAATCAACCATTTTATTAGCAGATTTACACCAATTGACCAACGAGGCAACCTATTGTAACGTAGTAACCAACAATTTTAGTTTGATATTTATTACGTATCATAAATAAATATTAAGGATAAACTGTTTTTCGGTGCACTGGATATCTCTGTTAGTAAAAGTAACTAACAGACAGACAATCTCACTCTCGGGTTGTCTGCAATTACAGGTACTACAACATAATCAGTTGATCAACCTATCGGCAATTGCAATCCAAGAGGTTTTTATTTGAAACCATTGAATAGGACACTTGTTGACTAATTTGATAATGGAGATGAACTTAATTTTGACATTTTCCTTTGAATACGAACCAATAAAGTTAACTTCAAATGGCAAGTACTTCTAGTACTAGGCCTGTTACTGACTTTTACCCAATACTTAGTCAGAAATTCAAGCAGTAAGTTGGATCGTATATTTATTGACTCAAAAATTGACGCGTACAGCGCACTACCTTGAAAAAATTAGCACATCCGCCCAAGCGCAAATTCAAGATGGGTGCCAATGATCTTCAATGATAAAAACATTCTGATAAATTTAATAAATTCTTGTTATATATAATTAAAATTCATCATAAACTATTAAAATGTTCATTCATATAATCATCATGACTATTCCACTTATTATTACCGATGGTATTCCTTTATTAGCAGAAACCTACAAACTATATACAAAACTACAACTCAGCACTAGTGCTAAGCGAGACGTCAACGCGGGCGTTCCGAGCTCTCCTTGAAAATGACCACCGAATGTGGTTGAAACTATAGTCGGAGCTATCTGACTGATTCACGTGAGTTATCCCGTATTATTTACCAAAATGAGTGAAAAACACGTTAGCTTTTATAATAAAACTATAACTACTATAGCGAAAACGTTTAGTTAATCTAAAGACCATTGCAGGTCCACTATATCAGTTGGCTCCAGCCCACTACACCAGTTGAAAGCCCAGCAAGCTGGCAGCATTGCCCCGTTCGCGTAGCGCGTTGGATTGTAACGTTTACTCGTTGAGCCATATGTGCCAGCATTACGATCACATGTCGTTGCTTCGACTAAGCGCTCTGTTAAGTTTTGGATAATTATATGAGCTCGTGACGCCCACAGACCCAATGTACACTAAATAATATATTTTCTTTTTCAGTTTTAAAATACCGATTCTTATATACCTACCATCATTGTTGTCACGGTCGAGACATTTGAATTCCCAATCATTCATTTCCCGTCTCCTACAGTACATAACGATAACATTTGCGTAGTCATTTTGCTGATTTCCCGTCCAGCTTGTCGTTTTCGACAACTGAACAGAGTTGATTTGAACAAAAAGTAGAATCGTATTTTGTAAGTAAGTAATTGAACATGCTATCTTTGCTAGCCTACTGTAATCAACACGTAGGTACTTGTATTAGTACGCATTTAATATGGACCTAGCCTTTTTCAAGTTTTTTTGTACCATTACTCTCATCTTAGTATAAGAAAAAAAACTTGTGTTGAATATTAGTTTGTTTATTATAGTCATAAAGTTTAATTATTATAAAATAGTACTATAAATTGTAATATTGTGTTTAAATTGTGACTCATTTATTGCTGGAAGGCTAGATTTTAACCATTATTTACTTGTTGGTAAGTGATGATGAGCTGTTCAGGCTAACGTAGAAATTTGGTCTCATGAGGACTGCCGGAACACATCATTCAGTGCTTGTTGACAGATTTTCAACTCATGTGTGGTAGCTAACCAGGCTGCCATTTATTAAATACGAGGAAATCATCACTATTCTATAACGACAGCTATCCTAAGCAACAACCGGGTCCTACGCGGCGACGGCTTAACGTGCCCTCGGAAGCACGGAAGCGCTTAATTATAGAAGTACTTACCTAAATGCCACAAGCAGTCATCCATCCCAGCAATGACCGCAGAGAAAATTATTTAACCTAGTTAATCCAAGCAAGCTCCGCTACGAGCATATCAACACATACATACTTTACATGTCAAAGCTAGCACTCCTACTAAATGAATGGAAACCAGTGAATTTACCCTATGAATTGTAAACAGTGACGGAAACAACATTTTACTTACCAAGAATAAAGACTCTTGTAATGTTAATGTACATATATCTGTCTATAAGTAGATGACAATCAGGTGACAGGTGTCAGAGACAAATAGGTGTTTTGAAGACTGACCATATTGTAGCACTCCAGCCTGACCACGGTCAATGCAAATTGTTTGAAATGTGGAGTCAAATAAATTGTATGTTGCGTAAATTTCTGTCCAACGTCATGCCTGGATAGTTCTGCACATCCAGTTCTAACTGCATAACACAATACATAATACAGTAGGTGTGTTAGCAATCTGTGCTCGATGACACGCAGGCTCATCGCACGCTAGGCGTTGACCCTTCACTCCATTAAAGTACTATGATTGCCAACAAAGGCCAGCGTTATACCTACAACTGGAAACAAGTTATATACGTTAGTTGATAAGCATAGTTTGTATCATTTTAGACAGGAAAATTGTCGCTTAAATAACTACATTGGTAACTGTCATAATTACTTAATTCGACGTAGTTCTGGCGCATCTTTCAATAGAAATCAGTTTCCACCTTAGGGGAAATGCGTATTTATTTATTTATAGGAAGACCTACAGCTTTCGTTAACAGTATAGTATCTTAAAAATAAGCACCATTCAGCCAATTAATCGCGTCTATGTAGTAGTTTATATAAACGTAACGTGAGCGTTCTTTTTCGGTGTAAATCAAACAATACGGACAAAAGAAACAATATGAACTAACACCTTCTTTGCTCATTTCATACCGGCTAGAAAAATAAAAATTACATAACATACAAATATTTATTACAAATCCAGTTGCTGATCAGACTTGTATATGATAATGAAATGATAAAAAAACGGTTTTACTTCCATTCAAATAGATATATTTTGACTATGAGGCTGTGGTAATTAAACAATAAATATTTCAGAGTAAATTACGTTTAAAACTTTGTCACACGATACCCCGCTTGAGCAGTTTTGGCATACTGAAAATGTTGACTCGTTTTTTGGCATCATCACTAAGCAATTGGGCTTTTCTCGTGAACAGAATTAAATCCCCTGTAACAACAGAAGGACGTAATTGCTAAATATTTTTTCTGTTTGAACATGTAACCGCTGAGTGTAAAAACGTTATAGTCAAGTCCCACGCGACTCAAATCGAGGGCAGGTCAGTTTATTGTAAAATAATACATCTTGTTGCTGAGCTATGTCATCAGCAATTTAACGTCTGATGGTAGATTAGATACCTAGATACATTGTGAGAACTGAGAACGGTGCGTAGATGCGCGGACGCCTTGACATGAGTCTTGTATTGGCATCTCCGCGCACATTGTGTGATGAAACAGATATATATAACTCTTTAAACAGTTGTCTTTGTCAAGAGGTACAAGTGTCATTTTATTGACGTGATCTTATTTATTTTCTATCATATATTGGCGACATTAATCTAGGTATCAATAAGTTATAATGTACATTCTTAAAATGTTTCTCCGTTTTGTTATTCCTGAACATTTATATGAATAATGCAACCTAAATTGTATTATGGTAGCTAGAGCAGCGCAGTCGTAGCGACTATTATACAATCTGTATTCGTAGCATGTGCTAATTTATTTAAGATACGGTAAGTAGATGTCTACGCCGCTCGACTACGAAACTACGAAGGTTACGTGGCATTAGGAAATATTAAAATAAAGGAGACTAAGGTAATAGAATTTGGAAATAGGTAGGATTATAGCTAAAATTAAGATAGGTAATATTATTGTATTGTAGAATTGAGACACATCCAATTTGTAAATAAAGGTAAGAAGTAATAAAGTCAGCTTGACTTTTTCCGATTAATAAAAAGCTTCCAATATAATAGTAAAACGGATTTATTAGGAGAGTTTTGCCAACAATTCTAGTCCTAGAAACATGCCTCGATGTTGGAGTTGATGTTACTTGTATTCAGAGAAATTATGCTCATAATACTAGACTAATTAGCTAATTACCTACTAATATTATAAACGCGAACGTATGAACTAGGATTTATGAATGTAGGTTTGGATGTTTGTTACTCTTTCACGCAAAAACCACTGAATGGATTTTAATGAAACTTTTTTTTATGCTTGATAGGTTAGCCTTCGACCACAAAAAACTTTACGATAATATAGCTTACACATCAGAATAACACATCAGCACTTTCAGTACTAATATTATAAATGCGAAAGTAACTTTGTCTGTCTGTCTGTCTGTCTGTTACGCTTTCACGCCAAAACTACTGGACGGATTTGAATGAAATTTGGTATGGAAATAGTTTGAGACCCGAGAAAAAACATAGGATAGGTTTTATCCAACTGCGCAAAAAGAGGTTAATGTTTTTGCGCGATAACCTACATACGCGCGCCCGGAAAGCTAGTTTTTCATATATGTATTTAACTGTTTACATCCAAACGATAGCTATGTCATATAGGTACCAACCTAGTTTTTACAGCAATATGAAAAGAAATCTAAACCCGACACTCGTGCATTTTGCGGAAAACTTTATTATTCCTGTTGATTTCTTTATTATTTTTACACTTCTAAGTTATACTTGACATATTTTCATATGACCTTATCTCAATACACACGAAGCACACGTGAAGTAGACACGGAAGGTTTTGTTTGCCAAAGAAATAGCAATATTAACTCTCGGCTGTCCACAGCGTGGCATACAATGGATAATATCAATAAGCACCGGTTCTCAAATCACCGTGTCACGACTCCATAACACATTTACCTATAAAACGCAGTTATATCAACAGACGTAAGAGTTTAATCCACTGAACTCTATGTGGATGGGCTTTCAAACGCCCGCTTTGTTGTGTTTGTTTTTCGCTATATTGACGCTGATGACGCGTAACGTCTTGACTCAGTTAGTATTGAGATCAGAAAATGATAATTAAAGAAAATTAAAAGTTTGCGTTGTGAAGAACATACAAAAAATTAAGAAAAAATAAATTAGTAGAAGGGAAAGTTAAACCAACATGTACGGGTTAGAGCTTGTTCTATTAATGATTGCTCATCGTCAGAACCTACAAAAAAATTTGTTAAGTTGATCACGTGATAATAATGCATTGCAAGCGTTACCAGTTATTGTTAAAATCGAGGAAGTCAGTATATTCTTACGGGGCATAATTATATATAACATAGTTTTTGATGCAAATATGATCTTAAACTACCACTTTATGAATGAAATGGGGAGTCCCATTTCATCATTTTTATGGGTAAATGTATAGATTATATCATAATATATTTAATACTGTATTGTATTAACGGTACACTTATTATTTAAAAAATATATTATTTTAATTTTATTGGATGCCGAGATCTATGTACCCCAAATCATCCCCTGGGAGCCCTGAATTCACAGTATAAGCAACAAGTAACTACTCACGTCGATATCAGTTGTGTGCTGCTGCACGTTAGGTGCACAAAAGAGCTCCTTACCATTTTATCACACTGTTTACAGCGGGCATAAGTATCTACTATCAATGAGAACATTCCAAAAAGAGTTGGCGACAGATAGGTGCCCACCCAGTAAAGAACCGAAGCTCCTTTTACAATTCGGACCTTGTTTTGTACTGTCTGTGGTCAGCGAATAGTTTATTATGAAGCAGTTTCTTATGATCTTGTGTAGTCACTATTGTAATAAGAGAAGACTTATAATACCATCCCCGCATAAGGGAAATAAGGATAGGTGATGAAGAGTTATTTCTTACTGTGTTTGTCTTTGTGGATGTGAAATCCGGTTTTATAGAAAATAACCTAAAATGGTGCTGATAATCACCTGTACACTACCGTTATACCAACGTGAATAAGATATTTGCGTATGAAAAAGCCAATTATATTTATATACAAACAAATTCTATGATAGATCGGCTTATTACCGAAACACACCGTAAAAGAATATGCTTACAAAATCATCCCGCTCAAGGTGATTTTTCTGTTATTGTGATATTATTACCTTTATAAATTATTTATTAATAGTACAACGTACTTACCCACATGTTTATGTTAACTTGCATAAAATATCAACGTAGTATACGAGTACCAGTAATCCGTGTCGGCTCAGGCAGCAAATGTATTATAAGTGGGTTTATTGACTTCCGTAATAATTCGTTTGGCATACAAGACTACGAAGCCAGAATAACAATAAATGAAGTTATTACACTACTGCCCAAAAAAAGGAGAGTTATGTTTTCAGGGTTCATGTATGTATGTTTGTGAGTTTCTTTATTCCACCATAACGTCTAAACGGCTTTACTGATTTTGATATAAGAGATATCGTTAGATTTGTCTTGATAATCCAAGTGACACTAGGTACATAAAAAAAAATAGAAAATCAAACTGGTGGATTTTAGACCCTTAAGAGACTTTAAGGTAATAGAAAAATATTTTTCTTCCAAACCCATCGAGTGGGGTATCAAAATGAAGAGCTTTAAACAAAGATTCCATGCATATAAATATAAAACTTGCAGTTTTAATTCCAATGGAACGATAAATCGCTTTACGAAAATAAATAATGTGCAGTCGGGTTTTTTACATTTTTAATTATTTTATACTTGTTTCGGTTAATTTATTAGTACAGTGTTTGATTAACTGCGAAAGAGGATCATAAAACATACACACATACATCTAATGACGCCTGTATTCCCCGAAGAGGTAGGCAGAGGTGTGTAAACACCTATACCTACTTGGTTTGAAAATAGTTCTGGAATATGCAATTACTCGTTCGATCGAAACCAAATCACTAAATTAATGGCTAAATTACTAACAAAAGTTATCTTATGAATATAGTTTTGAGACTTAATAACGGCTATACCCTTTAACTTTTTAACCGACTACCAAAAAAGGGGGAGGTTCTCAATTCCTCTGTTTTTTTATCTTTGTTGCCTCAGAACTTTTAACTGGGTGAACCGATTTTGATAATTCTTTTTTTGTTTGAAAGCTGATGTTTGTCGTTCGGTGCCAATTAAATTTCATCAAAATATGGCTAGCCATTTTTGAGTTACCTACACTCCAATAACTGAAAAATATCTTAATGATATAGCCGTTGACAATGAATGACAATCGATTCCGTAAGAAGCAAGGGTCACTAAAAAGAATGAAAATAAAATTAACCAAGAAGTGGAACCAACTTTAACACCCAAAAGTGTGAAATAACTTGTTGAAGTCGGTACCATGCGCACAATATTGTGATAATAGGTTCTTACTTTTGAACCATCATGGTACCGGCTTTTCCCTTTTTTTTGTTCCATACTATAAACAGGGCCATAGGTGTATAAGTACCTACCGGGATTACCGGATAGTTTATTATTTTAATTGTATTCTGGCGGTGTGAGAGCTTTGCAATTGTGATTCGAAATAATTTACTGATAATTTTTTATTAATCTTACTTCCATGAAGCAGATAAGATTTTTATGCATGCTAGAACTAAATGTTTTAGACCCAATGGAACAAAATAATTAAGAGGAAAAAAGAAAAGATATTGCACAATATTTATGCATAGGTACCCACTTATGTTGATCTAGATTTAACCTTGTACCTACATCCACTGAACGCTGTTACGAAAGGATCGACAATTGCAAAATAATTGCATTAACCACTGTATTATTATTAGTTTATGAATGAAATTATAAGCAGTCATATTAAATGAGTTAATTTGCAAGACTGCTTAGCCTGCGGCTATACTTTTGTATATATACCTACTTAGTCAACTTAAATAGGTGGCACATTCCTGTTCTGCTTTATAGCTAAATTAAAATTCTTTGAGTACATTCTGAAAATAGCAAATGTATGCATTATATTTAGAAAAGTAATGGCCCGTAACAGAGGTTCTAATAATAAGAATAAGAATGAATAACGTGGTTCGAATCCTACCGCGCAGGCTTGACATTCTCCGAATAGGGCACTTGGCTTGATTGTTCAGCAAAGTATCCCAACGGTGTGTTCTGTCAACTGCCTCGGAGCTAGTTCTAATTAACTGTTTTGTGCTCCAATTATTTGTAAAAATATGATTTTCGCTTAGCACGCGATAGTGCTTGTAATCATATTTAGAAATATTCATAGCGTAATTCACTTAGCCATTCTTAACCGATCACCTAAGTGAAGAAACGTCCGCTGCGGTCATGCGATGGATGGGTGACCGCTACTGACATTACTACTGAGCGCTTTCGTGCTTCGGAGGGCACTTAAGCCTTCAGTCCCGATTGTTGTCTTAGGATGGCAGGGCAGTCGTTATAGCATGGATATAAGCTATTTTGCGAATGCCGCCTGGCTAGCTACCACCCCTAAGTAGAAAATGTATTGCAAAACAAGTAGTAACGGCATATATAGAAGCTGTTCTTGAAAGCCAATTCTAAGTTGGCCTCTTTGACACCTTTGACCACATCATCACTTACCATTAGGTGAGATAGTGGTCAAACGCTAACCTAACAGTTATAAATGAAAAAATATTATGTATGTTATCATTTATTCAATTTCAAAGGCGTATGCGAAGCGTCAATCAATTTTACGGTTTGTTTAGCTGATATCTGCTTCACGTAAATATGTTGATAAACATAATAAGGTAGCTCAAGCAAATTGAGCTATGTAAAACTGGTTGATGTTTAAATACCAATCGGTTCAACAACAATGTTGACTACGTGGTACGCGGAAATTGCAATTGTATGGTGTAAACCGACAATGTGTTTGTAACTTGTTTCCAATACGAAGATGAGAATGGTATTGAAGGGGGCGACGCAGATCAATTACGAACTTATAACGGAAAAAAATGTATTAAATAAAGTTCAATCTCAATGTGCGTGTACGCGTGGCGGTTACCTTTTGTTTGTCCAAAAAGCGCGAAAAATTTAGAATTCAATACTTTTCTCATAGTTGCTGTTATCGGATTCCAATTTTTTTAACAAGAATAGGAAGTTAGATGTCAAAAAATCATTATACTTGAAGACTCCACCTCAAGAAAATTGTTTAAAAACAGATGCATTTTTTTACATATTAATCAAGCAGTTATGAAAAATCTTTTAACATAGATTTGTTGGCAAAACGTCCTTACATACCTAGTATATATTTTCTTTTAATCCAAAAAATGATCTTCTGAAGACGAGTTCACCTTCAAAGTGACCAAACTCAGGAAATCATCTCCTTAAAGAGGGACTGAACATATTTTTACGCGTTCAATAATGACTACTATTGCTATCTGAACTGGCACCGATATTGTTCATCGATTATTTTTGTATATTTACTTATATGAAAATGGTAGTTAAAAATGATAATCCCCGTGGGGTGCCGTGCTAGAATTACAGGCCGCTTTATCTTTTTGTGGGAGAGGTAAAAGGTGACGCAGGGGAATATATCAGGTGATCAGCAGAGCCTTTTAACTGCCCCATTTAATATATTATCTTAATTTTAATATTGTTAAGTTTGCAATAACGCCTGCTAGCTTTTTTGAAGCAGTGATAGCTCAGTGGCTTTGGGTATGGACTGCCGCGCAGCAGGTCCATGGTTCGAATCCCGCCGCGGGCTTGAGCTTCACCGCATGGTGGAAGGGCATTTTTGCGAATGCCCGCCTGGCTAGCGACCACCCTCAACTTGAAAATCTGTCGCCAAGCACCTAACGGTGTGTTCTGGCAGATGTCCTTGAGAGCCAGTCATTCTAGGTTAAGCCTATTAACACCTTCGACCACATCATCACTTACCATCACGTGAGATTGTGGTCAATGGCTTACCTATCAGCAATAAAAAAAAAAGCTGAATATCATTACAAAATTACAAATTTACGAGAGAAAAAAATATAGTCATGTGCGGGATTTGAACCCGCCTCCATCCACCCCTTTAGCCGGGGTATGGTTTAACCAATTGAGCTAACACGACACAATTACTCATAAATGTAATTCTTGCTCTCGTTCTTCAACCATCGTTTCGGGATGGAGCGACACCTATAGTTCAACTTGCGTTGTACTACTAAAGGGGTGGATGGACGCGGGTTCAAATCCCGCACATGACTCTAATTTTTTCTCTTGTAAATTTGTATTTTTTCTGAATTTGACAAACTTTCAAGTTAGATACAGGCTTTCCACCGATTAAAAAAATATCCCTTATTGTTAAACAGGTAATGTTGGAAGAATTTTGACGATGTTATAAGTAATAAAGATTAGTAGGTATACACTTTTGTTTGTATGAATTTATTTATTTCTTTGTACAATATTATAAGAGACAACTAACTAAAATGAATTGTTAATATTATTGTATTAACAATTCATTTTAGTTAGTTGTGTTGTATATAGGTATAGTTCACTGAAGTGGATCCTTATTTCTGAATTATGTATGGTCATCGAAAAACATAAATATAATGACAAAATAAGAAGACCAACTTTGTGTGACCTATGAACTTTGAGCATGATAGTTTTGTAAACAAACAACTAGGTAGGTCCATATCTACTTACAAAAAGACTTGATGTGGGTTTATACGCCAGGTAAGTTTACACACGGAGTATTGCGTAGCCTTCAACGGGAACAAGTTCAACACATCCTGGTTCACTTGAACCCAGACAACACGATCGATGAGTTGCGATGCTACCTTATTCACCACTCGTTTAATTATGTGCGTAATTATAGAAACAAACATCATAAGTATGTACGCACAATCTATTTATACATAATATCTATTTACAAAGTAGGGAAATATTGTTATCGGCTTTATTACTTTCATAATGTTGAAGCAGACAAAGTTTTTTAACCATGGCTTCAAACTGATCAACCTTAGATCAACGGTAAAAGACAAGACTTTAGGTAAGTATGAACTTCATGAGACAGAAAAAGAAGAACATTTTTGACACTTGCATATAGTCAAAATAGTTACCCGACTATCCATTTTATGTTTTTTATCTTTAAAAATTGCGTTCGAAAACTTTACTGCATGTTATACCAAAAATAAAATATGACATTTTGAATTAAGTAATGAAAGTTTTCCAATTATTAATAATATGTTAATTAAATAAGTAAAATTAATGTTGTCCCCACTAGTGTATATTATTTACCGAACAGTTGCGCGTTAATTTTTATTTTCACTTTGATACACTATTTATTTCCCATGGTGTAGGGAAGTGATAAATTATGTGTTTCACTCGGTTTGTGTCACTTCACCTCCTTTTATTTTTTACTTTTTGTGTTTATAATTATTTTTAGACAATCCAAAAGCTTACACATATTCTGTGAAAATTTCAAACAGCTAAATATTATAGTAACAAAGATATGGCCCTTTAAAAGTCGTACGTACGGATGGAGAGCTGAATCTTAGTTCTATAATAGGGTCCTGTTTTTTAAGAACGATCTCCGAAAACTTAAGTCGGTAGGTCCAAAAATAGAATCCTGAGCATAACGAAGGTTTCAAAGGTACAAGACGCAAAATTACTTTGCTACGGTTTGCTAGCTGCAAGAAAAACAGATTATATATGTAATGTAGTAAATTTGATTTTATCTAAAATTAAAAGTTAAATTACTTAAATTAATAAAAGAAGTAAAATACTATATATGAAAAAAAAATTTAAAGAAGTTCATTTTTCAGGAACTTGTACAGAGGTTCGTATTTCAAAAACCTTTTCCACAATAGTGGATAAAAAACGCATTTCCATTGATTTCGAATGAAAAACAACTAGTGATAACAAAATTTTAATGGACAATAATAACAATTTCCACACATTCTCATAATTCCAAACTAAACAAGAATTTATGTAAGTTACAAAATATAAGTGAAAAAAAAAGTTACCTAAATACGAAACACTGGTCCATGTGAAGACAGAGAAGCTGTTGTATAGAACATTTATAGCAAATTGCTTTCATTTACTTCCTGCACAAGTGCCTCTGTCCTTCGTTATTAAACTAGAAGTACCTATGATGAGAGATTTTATAAAACACCAGAGTAGGCAAAACACCGGATGAGTATTATATGCTCAGAAGCCTTTCTACCAGATTAGGTAAATTCAGGCTGCGTGTATTTATCAATACTTCTGACCTAAGAACAATTTTCGGTTGCAATTCAATGCGAAAATATGTAAATGGTACGAGTATATATGTAAAAGGAGTGCAAGGACACCGAAATTAGTAGGTACCGGTTTAGACGCAACTTTGCAGTTTGTTTGTGTATAAAATTAACTAATCACACATACTGAATTTATGATTTTACTAAGATAAGAATAAACATTATATAACCGATCCCTTTCAATTCTATGAAGTCATTTCACACTCCGATATACAAAACGTAGATGCTAAATATTTATTAAGTATATATTTATTTTTAACGAAGGAAGGCAGATATTTTTGCCCTAAACCGTTTTAATTCGAATGAATGCAAAACATACGAGAGTTTAGAAGGACCTTGACTGCACCGACATTGTGATTTCGCTGAGTGAGCTCACTTGATGAAGGGCATCGGTAATTCCTCTAAAACCTAGCTCTAAATACCTAGACTACATATTTAGCATAAGTTGGTTGCCATTCAAATTATATTTCTTGAATACCTAGGTACTGTTTAATATAATTGACTTGAATATAACTGACTTGAAAAATATTTAAACTTTAACAAGTAGTATACAGTCCTAACCTTCAAAAAGTTAGTATTTTGCACTGGCCAGCTCGTAGTCCGGACTTAAACCCGATTAAGCATATTTGGGACATACTCAAAAGAAAAATAAAGTCCAACTCCGACCCGCCAGAAACTCTTCACCAACTTTGAAATGCAGCACTGCCTGCTTGGGAATGCATACCGCAAGTTGATGTCAGAAATATCATTAAGAAGCATTCCAGATCGAATGCAGGCCGCTAGGGCTAGAGGAGGAAACACCCGATACTAAAACGTAGAGACAATGAACCAAATTTATGTATTTTTTATTCTATAGTGTTTTAAAATTGATAGTGTAAAATTGTTTGTTTCTGCAAAAGTGTCCAATTTAATAAACAAACTTATTTGTTTTGTGACGTTTTCAATTTCAGGTTCTAAAAGCTTATGAAACACTTACTGAATGCACCTACCCTTATTTCAGTGTCAAAAATACATATCGTGAAATTTACACGTGGGCAAGTATCCATGCCGGTGAGTGTAGATAAGTAATTAATGTATCATTTAAACAACTATTTACCAGTAGGATAGTAGTTGCTAATAATTATACCTAAGTACGCAAGTAGGTACATATATTTCTTGAAATAGCAGATTGTGGTATATATGACGCACTGAATGTTATTAAAAAACACAGATAAAGTAATTTATGCTGAAACTACCTTTTTGCATTGAATGAACGGTTCCAGCGCATGCGTATAAAACGTGATGTTATTATCATAGGAATGCCACATAGGCAGGTATTATACAGAGTCACCAACTTGCATCTGCAGGTGGAAAAATACGAACTACAAAATTCCGTACGCTGTGACAATTTATGGCTGATTTTTCTTCGCCAGCAACGCCCTCATCAACTGCAAAGTTAAGTTGGGTATTATACTTACACCATAAGTTTAGTACCATACGCAGAACAACATAAATTGTCACCTGGCGAGATGTTAATGTGTGCGTCAATTTCCGTTGTCCGTATTGCACTGCACCAGTAAAACGTAATTTACCAATACGGCTGCCTATTAATCAATAAATGTACAACACTGGAATCAGCCTTTATGGCAAATAATTACCGCGGGTCAGACAATTTAAATATCTGAGGCACCTTGTCACCGAGGTCCTTTACGACAGACCAGAAATGGGGAGGGAACGCAGCCCGCAGGGCACTGACAGTTAGATGCAATATGCTAGCTCGCAGGTTTCCTCGTTGTAGTGAGCAGGTTAAAATTAACACTATTTAAAGCTTACTGCCAAACTTTCTACACTTGCAGTCTGTGGACCAGCTAACAATGGCTTCCGAATTTTGATGGGTCTGCCTAGATTCTGCAGCGCATCAAATATGTTTGCGGAAGCCCGAGTCGACGGCTTTCCATCATGCGGAAAAGGACAGCTTGACTGGTGAACAGATAAGGGAAAGAGAGATTTGGGAAGCTCGAACAGTATTTTTTAGGTTGTATCAGAATGTCTCAAATAATTTAAATTCCTCGATAAATAGGCATTTCGTCTATTTATTAAACAGATACCTACGTATGAATATTCTGCAAAATATGAAGTATATATTATGAAGTTGTATTTATTATATATACTCGTACATTTATTATATATACATATTGTTTAAATCTAAAGTCATTCTAAGTAACATTCTATTCTAAGTTTTAATTATAATTTCATTGTAATTAGTAACGGCTGGGTTTTATTATCTGGTAAAAAAAATAACAGCCGTGTGATATTGTAAGAATCATCTCTGACTTATATGAGACAATGAACTATTATTAATTGCTATTTTGGCTGAGACTTGTAACCTTTCAAAATCCAGAATCACCAAAAGTACTTCCCCTAATTTGCTGGGAAACAAACCATATTTACAATACAGTATTTAGTTTTGGTTTCCTTTCACGCCAATTCGACCTCACTAGGTCAATTTTTTATCAATTGAAAAGAAATGCGTGTTATGCATTTAAAATACAATATATTGTGTACCTAAAACGCTTAATTTATATTACCATGTACTTATATTAGTAATAAAAATGATTAGCACCTAGAAATATTGAACCGCGTCGAGTGGCGTGTAGCCTAAAGACCACTCCCGAGGTAAATTTTGCGTTTTTATAACTTGGCGATGTAATATTTACCTATAATGATTGAAAAAACTTAATATTTCGAAATTTACTTACCTTTAGAAACACTTACCATCAGGTGAGATAGTGGTCAAAGGCTAACCTATCCAGCATAAAAAATAATAATTAAAGGATAGCGACATTATTGTTTTCAAAAGCACCTATCTGTTATAAAATCTTTAGTTTTGACGTATACAAAATGAATACATAGGTTTTTTCGATGGACAAAGATAACTTTCAATAGGAGTTGAACCCTCAACCCCAGAACACCGCTCTAGTGCGTTTATAATAATGGTATGAGGGATCTAGGCAGTTTTTTTTTGTTTCCGTTTTTAATGCACGTCTTTCCAATGGTTGCGACATCTACCCAAAAATCAATGAAATTACCTATACCTACTATATTTTTGATATCATTATTGTTATTCTCAGTAACAGATGTCAAAATTAAAATTAGTCGACCAAACATTTATATACAAGAACAAAAGCTGTGAAGGTGAAAAGGCTCTTAAATTGAATAGTACAATAATTAGCTCGGTGTACGTTGTCTATGACAATTATTATACACGTGTCATCGAAGAGAAATTAGCGTGTCAACGAATAAATACTCGACTCTATAATGCATGCAATGCAACGTTAAACCAGCCACTAATCCCAGTTTATACCGGTTGGCATTACTAAAAGCCGCCGAGTGCTTTCACTTGTACTTCATTTGCATAAATTGATATCATATCTAAGACTATTTTCTATAATTTTAATGAAATTGCCTTAGAATTTATATATCTACATGATTTTTCACTTTACTACTGACAAATATAATAACGACATAATATGACGGCGTTACTTATTTCCATAGCTACACGTACGCGATAGTAGGTACCTGATGAACCTAATTTTCTTTTTCTGGTGACAAGTTTGATGGTGCACTTAAAGAGTAGAAGCGTTGCGCTTCGAATATTCTTCTGGTTAGGCTACATAGCGTTTATATCAAGTTTACATTATATAAATTATGCGGATTTTCACTAAATATATTGTTCTATTTTTTTGAATGTTTGAAATATTAATTTAATATTTTTGTAAAAATGTAGTTATTTTGAGTAGGTACTCTATAGCTATACGTCACGCCATACTATCCATTAAACACTGCTTTAAAACTGTAATATTACTCTATAAGCGTTACAGTGGATTTTATAATTCTGAAACCGGCAGCACTTTGCTAGCACTACAAAAATCAGACGAATCCTATTGAAACAGAGAACTCCAGCGCACGTTTTATGTATGTCAAAAATGGGCAGCAGATGATAAAGAACTTCATTATCGTACTGCTACGGGGTCATTACGTTCGGCTATCTATTAAATCGTCTCAGCTCCAGAGTAATATTATAACGGAAAATAATCATGGCAAAGATACAGACAGGATAAGAGAACCAGTTCATATTTTCGATCCAGCCTGACACCATCTTCGACCACTCATCAATAAATATACACATAGTAAAGTAGCTGATTAGTTTTGTCAGTGCAAGAGCAGTTGCTTCACAGTTTCCTGCTTTGGCAACCTTTAATTCTTAGAGCAATTCATTAATCTCGACGTTGTATCTCATTAACTATGACACATTTTTGGTTGCAGGTAGGATTTGTATATATAATTTTAAAGCAAGTAAGGCTTGGCGGAAATCGAATTTTTCAAGCATCTTTATCGGCTCATTAATCATAAACTTTGTAATGGAACTGTCCCTTTGTCGCTTCTTACAACTCCCAGATATGATAAGACCCTATATCTGGAGGGGCGTGCTATTCCAGCCCAGCATTAGTTTCTGTTATCTGTGCCAGCACCCCATGGGGCATGATGGTAGCCAATTATGATTCAAATACTTTTTACACGCACCTTTGACATTCTGTCTCTTTGAACACTAATAAATGTTAACGAATCATACTATATGCACCTAGTTTCCTAAGTTTTTTTTACTGTAACATACTTTTCTGTAATGTATTCCAGAGAATATGTCACAAATAAATACTTTGACTTTTTTCTATACGTATGTCGTGTCAAATGCACACAACATACCATACACGTATATCTACCCTCTTACTATACATTATTAGATAAAGTAACTATACTATGCTTGAACCTAAGCAAAAAGACTTATAAGTTACTAGCTTTCCGGGCGCGGCTCCGCCCGCGCGTATGTCGGTTATCGCGCGAAAACATTAACCTCTTTTTGCGCAGTCGGATAAAAACTATCCTATGTTTTTTCCCGGGTTTCAAACTATCTCCATACCAAATTTCATTCAAATCGGTCCAGTAGTTTTGGCGTGAAAGCGTAACAGACAGACAGACAGACAGACAGACAGACAGACAGACAGACAGACAGACAGAGTTACTTTCGCATTTATAATATTAGTACTGATTAGTACTGATGAATGTTCAGTGCAGTTGCCAATTATAATGTTTTGTGAGTCAATTGCGAAAATATATTTAGTAGGGAGAACTACTCAATTAAATCGTAATTGTATAGACTGGACTTTTGTATTGCTCAACCTTCATTACAGACTTAAGCTGGAGATATTTTTATGAAATATATATGTATAAAATTTGACAAATCCAAAGTCGCAATTTGATAGAATAACAGTTATTTATGATCACCTGATTAGTTGTAACTTAGGTAGTTAGCTATACGTATTGTTAGGTTGCCTTATTAATGCCCTAGATCAGGTTGCTTATTTATAGGTGTTCCAACTGTTCACTATCACTTCACGTTATTACAAATTAATATATAGATTCTAGTATATGTACAAGCTAAACTTATAGCTATATATGATTGTTGACAATGACCAAGGCTACAAGGTAACAGCATATAGGTATAGCATATAATCAATGAATTCGTTAGGGCAATCATTTCCAATCGGCCAATTACTTGAAGTACCTATGTATGACTCTTTGATTATAAAAACTATACGAGGCCAGACGCATCTTGACATAAAAACCTGCTAAACTTTAACATGGTTAATTTTTTCTACATAGTTAAATCATGAACAAAGTCGTTGTTATTGTAAGGACCTAGATTCCAACCGGTTGTGATCTTTGACGAGAAGTGTTCTGGTTATTAAAGTCTAGTAAGTGTGACCAAAATAAGACATAGGTATCGTTTTAATTGTCACAGGATATGCAAAAAGTCAACACTTAACTACCATACAAGCAAAATATATGTTAGAACAGTGATTTATATTTATTACCTACAATATCAATCTAAAACTTTTATTTAATAGAAGGTGATACATGTTAATATGATTTGATCTGATTATTCGGATTATTAACAAATTAAGTGTTAGATAATCAGTTATGATCTCTACGAAATAAAGATAAAAATTGTTCTGCGTTTGGCGCGAATTGCATGACTTTGTTCCACGGTTTACTGTAGAACAGCCTAGCTACAAAATTTAAATAGAGACTTTTATTAAAAATGTGTGTAATATATGAAAAAAGCGATTACTTCATAAAAATAGTATTTTGAAGATCTTCCAATATTTGTTGATTTAATCCATAGGTCAAGGTTATAGATTGTTGACAAAGACTTTACCTATATTGCAGACTGATTAAACAACTACAAATGCGAAGAATGTAGACGATTATATTCCCCGCCCGAGTAACATGTGACAATAAAGTGAGGAAATCTCTCACGATCGAATCAGCTTGTTTTATAAACAATGTCACGACCAGAATGGCGATGCTCATGGCGGTTTACATTTGAATAAGTTCAAGTAGTCTGATGTTAAAGTATTTGACGCTCACTCATCCATATTGTACCAGTAGATCACTTTAAAAGATGTCTTTGTCGTAGTTTAGGGCTTGTATAAAATTTTGGTGAATAGGTACAGTTACCCCTGGTCTCATAGTTTTCAATCTCTGCAAGTACTCATTCCCACTTACGAATAGTTAAAAGGTAACATAGCAGACTATTTTTAAACTATTATTTCAGCTTTTTTTGTAATTTTGAACTATGCTACACTATGCTGTATATAAATTAAAATTAATTCATTTTTGGTAATAAACATAGTGTATTGTATTGTTTATTAATCCTGGTGTATTTTCTCACATAATTTTGTTAGATGCGAAATTTAGTTTAGGCAGAATAAAAAGGACTAGGTAGCAGGAAAGTAAAGGTTTGTTGAACCTGTAAAATATTAATTTGATCAATCGCGTCAACCAAATGTCATAGTATAGGTACATTTCAGTGTTTAAAATCTAAACCCTAGGTATTTCAGAAAACCTCAGTACAATACAAATGCGGAGGGCATACTTAGGTGATAATATTATTATATAGTGAAGTGCGATGATGTTATTATCTTCTATTTGACCACGGTATAAGATGTTGCAATTGATGGTGGTAAGGAATTTACTATGAAGGATAGTCGGAGAATCCAGTAAGTAAGCCTTCCTAGCCACGTATGAAATAACCGTACCGAACGTAGGTGAGGTCCGGTTATATACCAGGCCAGGATGGCTCTCTTACTGGTTAAGGCTTGTAAGTATAATGCTTTTCTCAAAAATGAAAGAAAGTTTAACAACCAATAACGCTGATAAATATTATATCACGCGCACGCGGTAAATTAAACAAAATTGTCGTAATTGAATGTGAAAACCCGCCAGTTTTTCAACTAAAAAGTTTGCGTTTAGTTTTGAACATTGTTCTATTTTTACATTACATGAATGTTTTAGTAATAAAAATTAAATTATTGCTTTTGAAACTTCATGTTAATTTTAGAATGGAAAGTTCAACTGATCCAACATGATTTATGAACTGATATTACTAAATACAAACATGAAATCCCACACTATACTTCTACAACATTACTAAGTTCAAAACGCAATGTGCGTACTGTTTCTGCATCGCGTTAAGTGTCACAGACTATAAAATGGTTGATTAAGGCTCCTAAAATATATCTATCTCATAAAATGTCATACTAAAATGAGAGATAGATATATATTTGGAGCCTCCCTCCTAAAACCATTCCAAATTTAAAATATCGCTTCTTACTGGACAGTCGTGAATAAGTCTTCGGTAGTTTCTGGTTACTTTTTAGAGATGTTACCTTAGATTTTTTTACCTGTAGATGAGTTGTATGCCCTCCATATTTACTAGAAGAATTCAGGGTAATTACCAGAGTCACTACCAGTCTTGCACTTCCGAGCGTCCGGTGAATACATCGCCGCTAATCGTGTTTTTTAGGAATAATCTGAGGACATTATGCCTTCCTTGTGTCTTTAGACTCTGCACCAATTATACAAGCACTGTGAGAAATAAGAAAACTGTTTTATTTCACGCGTAATTATTGCTTTTATTGATGAAATAGAAAATATTGACATTTGGTTTTATCTAAGGAACTAATCTCAACCCACTTTATTTTAAAAAGCATAACGATGTTACATTAAGAGTTAACAATAGAAATAAATTCAATATTTATGTACCGAACCAGATCCTTAACGTATTTAGTCACAATGTTCACTGTATGGCTATACGCTTATATAATTACCTACCAAAGAATTTCAAGGAACTGACACCTAGTATATTTAAAAGAAAATTATTTAACTTTTTAATCGATAAATGTTATTATACCATTGATGAATTTTTAGTTGACAAATTTAAGCAGAATATATGAATGTATTATTAAAGATTATGTAATTGATGACATTTTGCATTATTTTATATTGACATTATATTATATACATTTTGAAAATTTTGATTTTAATAGTTATTACTTAAATTTATGGAATTTTAAATTATTTTTTGTAGTTTAGATTAATCCATAGTGTAATTATTTTGATGTACTACAATTTTTATAAATATTTGTACACCGGCAGCGGTTGAATATTGGACTGGACTGAATATATTATAAGACCTTATGTACCTACAATATTCTTATGAATAAATTTATTATTATTATTATTATTATTATTATAATGAAATGGATGAGCGAGATATGTGTATCGTTTGGTGTGAGAGAGTGAAAGAGACCGCAGTGTAATGGTGATCGGAACGTCTCGTGGCGGTTCGGTGGTTACACGAATTGCTTACTTATCTCGTTTTTACAACAGATATGACGCATAATATTTGAACGTTCTTTCCATGTCATTAAAAACTGCATATACTTGTGCGTAGGTATGTAGATAGGTAAATTCTAGTAAGCTTTTAGAGCAATAGTGTTCGGATATAACTACTCTAATATTTCAACTCTCTGGATGTTACGGCTACATTACATACCATTTTTGAGAAAACGTATATACGAGTCATATCCTAGTAGTGAATTTCTCTTGAACCAAAACAGAAATCTCTACATTTATAATATGCTACAGTAATGTACCTACCAACTTGCTTTCTTGCATCATTAAAGTTGCAGGGGTAATACATAGAGGCTTGTTAATGTTTGTATTAATTTTTCCGCCTTGTCAATGCAAATTCAAAACAAGAATTTGGTATTCAAGTACAGTAGGAAGCAAAGTAATGAACCAAAGCAAGAATTTCGAGTAGTTCGTGAGGTGTGTGTGTACAATTTAAAAGCTAAAAATGATGATATCATACCCTTAATACTGGTAAAGTGAATATCATTACATTCATATACTCGTATATAATAAAGTATGCGTATGTTCCTATAGTTCCGAGTATTTTTATATTTTCATTTATTTAAGGTATATACAGAACTTGAACTCTTCTCTACCGATTTCATGAATATAGACAGGACATCTGGGATGACTTCTTATATATGAAGCAGTGATGGCTCAGTGGCATTGGCTATGGACAGACACGCAGCTGGTCCATGGTTCGAATCCCGCCGCGGGCTTGAGGTTCACCACATGGTGGAAGGGCATTTTGCGACTGCCCGCCTGGCTAGCGTCCACCCTCAAGTAGAAAATCTGTCACCAAGCACCTAACGGTGTGTTCCGGCAGCAGACCTTGAGAGCCAGTAACATTACAGGCACATGGGATTTAACAGCCGTATGTCTTTCTTTTTTTTTATGCCTTATAGGTTAGCCTTTGACCACTATCTCACCTGATAGTAAGTGATGATGTGGTCCAATATGTTGTTCAGGCTAACCTAGAATTACTGGCTCTCAAGGACAGCTGCCGGAACACACCGTTAGGTGCTTGGCGACAGATTTTCAACTTGAGGGTGGTAGCTAGCCAGGCGGGCATTTGCAAAATGCCCTATCACCATGCTGTAACGACTGCCATCCTTAGACAACAACCGGGACCGACGACGTGCCCTCCGAAGCACGGAAGCGCTCAGTAGTAATGTCTAACCAGCGGTCACCCATCCAAGTCATGACCGAGGCGGACGTTGCTTAACTTTGCTGATCGATTTAGAATGGCTAAGCAAACTTCGCTACGAGCGTCTCAGTGCGACGGGTTTAGTGCAATTCGTCACATGAGACGAAATGCATCTGATATAGGCAGAGGCTAGTCCACTTAACGTGAGGTAGGTCTCAGGTTTATTCCGTCACAATCAAATAAAAAAATAGTGGGATAGTGGCGGTACAAGGCCAATGTCTTATGCGGTTAAGGCCCTAATAATCCAATATAAATATACTACCAACGAGAGCATTCCCATGGAGGGTATAGTAGTCAGACAGGTGGCCAGCCATAAAACCGAAACCGAACCTTTTTACAATTACGTCACTGTGCTGTCCGTGTGTTATTAGCGAAAACATATTTTCAATACAGAAAAAATATCGTACTTACCCCACACATGTCTTATTATGTTAATTCCGGCGCCTTCTATAGCTACTACAGCTCATACTACCTTCCATCAAGGGTATTCTTATATTATGAACTTAAGTAATCCAGTCAACCACAACTTGAAGCAGTGCTGGCTCATTGGCATTGGCACTGCCGCGCTATGTCCATGGTTCGAATCCCGCCGCGGGCTTTGCGTCACCGTATGGTGGAAGGGCATTTTGCGAATGCCCACTTGGCTAGCTACCACCCTCACTAACGGTGTATTCCGGCAGCTGTTCATGAGTTGAGAGCCAGTAATTCTAGGTTAGCCTGAATAACCACTTTGACCCCATCATCGCTTACCATCTAGTGAGATAGTGGTCAAAGGCTAACTTAACAGGCATAAAAAAAATGCTTGTATGTCAATGGTCTTAATACTGGAACCCCCTTTATTGAATTGCTAATTTGTTGAGCTGCATAAGTGGCACGGTAATGTGTCATAACTCGAGTTGAAGGGCTCAGGAAAGTTTTGAAAACAGAACATTTTATAATGTATTTTGCTGACGCATACTCCGAAATGCCGCAAGGGCTTTACTGCAGAACACATGCAGAATGCCGAATAAGTCGTTAATTTAACAGCTCGGTATTTCATCAGCTTATCAACGGCAGTTGTGTGCAGTAAAGATGACAATCTCAAGGAGAGCGAGAACTTTGTAGATGTAGATCACTTTTAACGATTCTTACTTTAAGATTACCACTACTTACTGAAATTTGCGTGCCTACGTACATATTAACGTACAGTACTGAATTAACTAACCTAATATATAATTTATTAATAAATGTAATACATCTAATTTATCTTATAAATACATTTCTTAAGCTAATCTGAAGTACCTAGTAGTGCTATATGATTTTGCTCTTCGTGATGTGACAAGAAGGAGTCTAAGTATATCTCAATGTAGCTTTAATCTTCCAGAAATATAATTTGGAGAGTTTTCTTTTTTAGTCTTTATTTTATTTATGGAGCTTGGGTCACTGTACGACTATGTTATCTCCATTATATAAATTCATTTGACTTTTACTTTAAAATAAATAGAGCCTTTATAGGGCGGACAGGACACTTAATAGCTCCTACCTCAAGAAGATTGGAACTGTATACAGTAGACAAAAGCGTTCTCAAAGATTGTATCCAAATGCATTTGAAGTTCACACATTGTCAATCATGTACGCTTTACGTCTTATATTTATGCTGTAATTGTTCGTTTTGTTGCAGAAAATGGCTGGAAGAAATTGCACTAGCAAACAAACAAGGACGAAAGCCGTCATTGCTCCGGGCGATGACAAAGGCGTTCTGGATGAGCTACATGCCTTCTGGAATAATGTTCCTGTTACAAGCCCTCCTACTCAAGTGAGTAATTGTATTCCTTTATTGGACTAACCACGCGATCAGGACATTAATATTGTCATTGGATATGCAGCCAACGGCCATTGGCATCTTCTTAGGTAGTTCAAGGATGTTTTGAGTATGTGCAGGAGATTTTGCCATTAAAAATATTACTACCTACTAATCAATTTCTCCTTGTACATCGTATTGGCTGTATCAATCAACGTGGTCTACAAATAATGATCATCAAAAACAAGGTAACTCCTGTAAACTATATGTTTTTAATTATATGATATAATTTTGAAACAAAAAGATTTGTGAAAACAATCTAAAGAATCGCGCTTGTATTGAAGTCTCTTTAGGAGCACATCGTATTACAACATCTAAGTCACACATCCATTGCTAATACAAGGAACTTTAGAGGCTTCAAATAATAAAGCACTGGAGTTAGGTCACGCAATCTTGTTATAAAATAAATGACGTAATAAAGTATAATTATGTAATTCCCACCACTTACACATGCACCGATCCGCCAGATTTGTCGCTTGCGTTACGGATGTATCGGTGAACTTCCCTCTCAATGGCAAAGTAGGAGCAACTTAGTGATCACGAAGCGCAACAGCGCACATGCGGTTGTTTGCAAATGATCCCAATCAAAAATTTAGATTTATTCTGCTATTTAGAGAGAAAAGTTGCTTAGGACATGTGAAAAAATTATCAAGAAGTTAAAAATGATCTTGAATTCCAAATGTGAAATAACTGGTTAAACTCGTACCACGTTAATTCAAACATTGGCCTTAATATGGTGTTCATGGTCTCGACTTCCATAAGTAATTTGACAAAGTCGGGTTAGATAAAAATATTTTTTTCTTCCTTTGAATTAAATGTATAATGCTGCTTAAGTAATCGATAGAATCATTTTCCAATACTGCTAATTATGCGTTTGACATAATAATTACTATGAGTACAGATATGCATTTCTATAACTTACAACAATAAAGTTCAACTAGTTGAGCCAAGAAAATTAAATAACCTAAGTCCATTAAATTTAGATCATCAAAATAACTTAATATTAAAAGCTCTATGTGAAATATGAATACGCGTTGAATGATAATCGTCCTCTTTGTGAGTCAGTTCAAAGTTCAAAGAAATCATATTTTAAAAAAGCAAGGAGCGCAAATAAGGTTTTTTATGTTGGTATTAATATAGTTAGTATACCTGACACATATAAAGGCACATATTAAATCATGAATAGACAATTTCATCTATAGTCACTGATATAGTGATAAACCCCTAAAAACTGTAGGTGTTTGGTGAAAGGTGTACGATTTCCAGCTGTTGATATAAACTTATTATAGTAGTTATACAATCCTGGCATAATACATCATCACAACTGTATTCCATCAAGGGTAGGCGCAGAAATGTGCTAAACGCCCACGTTTTGCACGACATGTTTTGTTCCCATAAATTATACTCGAGGGTGAACCTATTGCCAACTACCAGGCATAGATCTAGACTCCAGACTGCTACTTAACATTTGTTAGTCAATAACTTGTCCTCCTCGATGATCTTGGTTGGTTATTATTATTATTATCTTACTTGGTTCATCCCAATGAATAATACAGAACGAATTTGCTGACAAATCATGATGATGCAGTGACTAGTTCCAGAAACATCAGTAGGTATACACAACGTTTATTACCAATAAACATTATTTGCTTGAGAGGGTAGAGCAGTCAGCTATGAAACTTATGTTTTCTTGGGCATTTTTTAATAAGTTATGTTTTTATATCATTCACTTTGTTGTTAGAACACAAATATTATAGTACCATCCTCACATATGCCTGAAATAAGGTTAAGAAATGTTAAAGTCACTTCATAAAGCTCAGTCTAACGTTGTTAGGGTGAGCGAAGCGAGCACTATCAGTATTCCACACCTTGAACATTTTATGACACACTTTACTGAAAAACTATCACGCCTATATATTTGTGCTTTAACATAGTAATATAACTTCATATTTGAATGTGTTATCTGTAAAAAAAATACAATCATTAAAAAAATTAAAATTAACTATTTTGTATTCATTGGATAGAATATTATTGTACTACTGACACCATCTGTTAGGAAACCAAAGAGTTAACATCGCTGCAACATAATTAAGCTGAATACTCAAATATATCGTAGTTAAACTACTTATCACTAGATGTCACCACTAGAATCAGGTTGTAAAATAAACGCGAGCCCTCACAAAGCTCAGCTTTTTGCTAGTTTATTGAATAGATTACTATATAGTATCATATTAGCAGTATTATTTGTGTAAAATAATGTCCAATGTAGCAGAAAATCTGTGAGTAGATAATATTTTATTCACTCAAAAACTCCGACCAATCTTAATAATTTTTAAGGTTGTTAGATATCGTAAGCTTTTGCTTTCAATTCAACACTTACAGTTTAGTTTAGGTTACACAAAGAGAAAAAAATTGTGAAGGTAGATTTTTTTTTATAATTGGTATCATTGCAAAATAATACATTAAGTACAGTCTATTTAATAACTACGTTCAATATTTGTGTGAATAAAGAAACCTCCTCCAATCTAATCTATTTCATCCGATTCGAAAGAAATTGGAAAGCTTAAAAATAAAACATGTTCTAGGAATGTTATTTTCTTTGGGATATATCTAAACAGACGAATGGCATACTAATCATATAATAATTTATTACGCAGTCTTAGATTCGCCACAGTGTAAATGTTAAACATCTCATTCACCAGACCTTTCCAACCAGTCGCTCTGAGCATGTTACTGGCGTATTGGGAGCCGGGCTCGAACATGACGTACGAACAGGCGGTGTACTGCGCATCTGCTGTCATCTTCATGTCACTGGCCATCGCCTTCCTCAACCACCACGGGACCTACTCAACGCAGCAGTTTGGCATGAAAGTCAGGATAGCCGCCTGCTCGCTTATTTATAGAAAGGTAAAACTCTAGCTATTTTCATCCCTACATTTAGTCTGTAGGTATCTCACACTGTATCATCCGGATCGTCCAATGCTGAACACAGCATTAGGAGGAGTTTGCCATAATCCCCACGCTGGTCAAGCATCTTAGGGATCGAAATGGCAGATCTTCAGAAGGTGCCGTTGCCCAACTTCTGGTATTTTCCCTTTCGTCACCTTTTAGGACTCACACAGGAAGAATAGGGAGGATTCAGTTCTAGCTCGGTACCCTGCGAGAACACCTAACACTGAAGAGTCGAAAATCCGTAGAATGTATGCATTAGTAACCAAGATCTTTGCAACTTGCTCGATACATCATGACGAATAAAGCAACTTGCATCGATCTTGCTCATAATTGTTAGAGGTAAATTGGCATGAATATTTAGAATGCATTTAAATTTTCTAAAATACACGCGTCTAAATATGATTAAATAGATAACGCAAAATAACACAATAAGTAATTGTAATATAGATCAATCTACTCGCACAGATTGGTAACAAATATTTTAAACGCAATTATAAATTATAGTCATTAGTCGAAACCGCTACAAAGAAATAATTATAAAACATAAAAATACAAAAAATACTTTAACACATTGCAGTATTAAATTACAAGATTATCGGTCCTAGCACCAGTGTTACTTCTTATTTAATGTGTCAATACATTTTATTCCTATATGATTATATAGGATTAAAAATGTATTGATTATATAGATTCAATAAAATTTAACTATTTTTCATATAATAAATATTTTAGTTAAATCGACTGTTAATATTGTCAAGCGGAAATAATCATTGATACATGAACACTAGACCGGTTTTTTAACTACATTTTTTACTTTGTATTGGATACGACTTAAAGATGCCTTATCCAAATTGTTTACAAGTACTTAAAATTCACAGGCTACATCATCTTACATTTGATTTCCGGGTTACAGTAATTGAGAGTACTCAGTTGGACCGTCATCGGTGACCTTCTTTCATTGACGTCGATTCACATATTCCGGGCCATTTACGTTCAATTGAATCATGTACGGCTTATCATACAATTTCAGCTAAAAAGTGCGCATTGTGTCATCTATTAGCTCCGCCAAATCTAATGCTAATGTTACTTTAACCCAGGTTATGCGCATGAGTTCCGGTGCCTTAGCGCAGACCACAGCCGGCCAAGTGGTAAACCTCCTCTCCAATGACGTCAACCGATTTGACTACGCTTTTATCTACACGCATTTTATCTGGCTCCTACCACTGCAAGTCATCGTGGTCTGTTACCTCATCTACATCAGAATCGGTTATGCCGCCATCATCGGCGTCATTGGCATCGTGCTTCAGACAATACCCGTCCAATGTAAGTTCACGACATAAGAACATAATCCTTCTGTATTTTATCGTATTATATTATAATATAAAAACACTTACGAAGTATGATTCACAGAGTTTACTTGATTAATATCAATAGTAATTTCGGATTAAATATTCCTTATATGCAAATTTCTAAAATTCCATGCTTCTTGTTTATATACTTTATACATCTGGTTACTATTTATTATGATCCCTTTCCAAAAGAACACTTTAAAATCAATAAACAAGTACTAAAGAACTTTAGAAACTACCGTACGAAATGAAACTTCCATTGAATTACTAAAAATTAAGCCAGGTTGTTTTGAAAATGTATTCTCAAAATATGGTCAAAACGAAATCTGGAAGCTATAACATGACGTCTGTTCTCGAATAATACGTTATCATAGCTGGTCATAAACTACAATTTTTTCATATTCTTGCAGCTTACATGAGCAAATTGGCTGCAAGGTTAAGGATGAAGACTGCGTGCAGGACCGACGAGCGCGTGCAAATTATGGACGAAATCATCAGTGGCATGCAGGTATGTGATCTAATTTTATTAGTCAGCATGCCACCTGTTCTTGTATAAGCATATTATACATAACGTTAGTAAGAAACAAAAACAAATAAGATTAAAGTCCATAGCAAGACCACAGATCAGCAGGAATCATCACGTTCGTCAAAGTTACGACGATACATGGTCTTCAAAGGAGTCTCTAACATTATTTATGTTTATATAAACGCTGCCCTTCTTTTTCACACCCCCATACGTACAACAAAGTGGCAAAAAGGTGTGACATAAAAAATCTCCCAGTCAATGCCTGTAAAAAAACTGTTAAGGATTGGCTGCTCAAACTTTCCCACAAAGAAACAGAAGAATTAATATGAAACCTAAGCTACTGCTACTGCTCAGCACACTCGCTCAATATATTTCACACGCAAAGAGCGTATGAAACCAATAAATGGACGAGTGAACGAGTATATACGAGTCCACTCACTTCAGGCACATACGCGCACGTCTCACTCTCTCATATACACTCTCTTACACACATCCTACGACACACATATACACATACATTCTACACTTTACATCTATATTATAAGTACTTAGTTAAATCAAAATTATTACTTGTAAACTGCTTCAAGGAAATTCCTATTCACCTAATTGAAGATAACGGGCACATAATATTATGCAGTCTCTTTGAAGCGCTCGTAGTGAAGTTTGCTTAGCCATTCTGAATTGATCAGCAAAGTTAAGCAACGTCCGCCGCGGTCATGAGTTGGATGGGTGACCGCTGGTGACATTACTACGTAGCGCTTCCGTGCTTCGGGGGGCACGTTAAGCCGTCGGTCCCGGTTGTGGTCTTAGGATAGCAGTCGTTACAGCATGGTGGTAGGGCACTTTGCAAATGCCCGCCTGGCTAGCTACCACACTCAAGTTGAAAATCTGTCGCCAAGCACCTAACGGTGTGTTCCGGCAGCTGTCCTTGAGAGCCAGTAATTCTAGGTTAGCCTGAACAACATCTTCGACCACATCATCAATTACCATCAGGTGAGATAGTGGTCAAAGGCTAACCTATCAGGCATAAAAAAAAAAGTCTCATTTTAAATATAATTATAAAAAAATTATATATAAACTTTTACTTTGGTATTGCAACGCATTGTACTTAAATTTAAACTAATTTTACATTGCCACTGTATCAATTTTAATTCTGTCACGAACAACACAATGAACTTTTGAAATACGCACTCGATCCCCAAGATACAGGCTTAGTGCTTAGTTTGGGGCTCGCTGTCAATCTATTAGTCAATAAGAATTTTAGTTATTGTAGAATCTAAGTAAACCATTGTATTTACTTATAAATCTTTTAAGCAATAAAAATTATCTTATCTTATCTATCTTATCTCATATAATTATATCGTAGATATAACTTCATCCCTCTTGAAAGGGTTAGTGTTATTTTTTCCTTTACAAAGATACGTACGGCAAAGAGGCCTAAACTATTTTAACAACATTTTAGAAATCCTTTACTTTAAATATTAGGTTATAATAATCATATCAGTGTTTTGAATTTCAGCTATAGTGTATAAATGAAATATCTGTAAACTAATTTAAATATATAAACTTAAGTAATCGTTTATAGATTCATGCATAGCACAATACCTGTCGTAGGCAGAGAACAGAGATTTCCACTTGCCACGAACGTGGCATTTCTTAATTCCTTCACTCTCATCCAAGGATTTCAAAATTTTTGCTCATATTTATCACTAATTCATACACATCCTTTCAGTTGAGAGTACTCGCGGCCTCGCTTCTCTCAAAAACGTCTCCAGAACCAATCTTCGAAAACGTTCTCCAAGGTTTATTAAGTTTGTCCAAATTAAAAAGGAGTGATGTCAAAAGATTTTACAATGATTGTTCATAAAATGCATAATATTGCAATTTACATGTATACTACTCGAGATATTTTTTGTGATTATTATATTCATATTTTTAAAGGTGATCAAAATGTATGCGTGGGAGAAACCATTCGAGCAGGTGGTGGCCCTGGCTCGAAAGAACGAAATCAACTGCATCACCTCAGCGTCATACCTCCGCGGGGTCTACCTCAGCTTTATGGTGTTTACGGAACGACTCACCCTCTATATTACGCTTCTATCATACTCACTGTTCGGATTTCAAGTCACCGCTGATATTGTAAGTACAAAACTATACATTTCTATAATTTGGTAGTATAATAAGAAGATAATTTAAACATTTTCAAATAAACTCTGTGGTCCTGGACTCCACAAACAGTATGAAGGCATTATAATTAGCATAGACAAATGAAAGGTCCTTCTTAGGTAATTGTGTGCGGTTTTATAATAAAGTTTCCAAAGATTTAGGTTCTTTAAGTTCTAGTTGCACGTGAAAACATATTGATTCAGAAATCCTACTACACAGTTATAGTGATTCCTTAAAGGACCAAATTGCTTGGACAATTCGGCTTCTGTCAGCCTAATAATTTAATAATATAGTTCGTAACTCATTGTTAAAAGACGTCATCCAAGTTGGTCTCATTAAAGTTTCATCAACATCGAATGGATTGTTTTTAAGTTAATAAATGAAAAAAGTTTACATTACAAGCCTAATTATACATCACAAATTTGTTGATATTTGTGATAAAAATATTATTTAGATTGTTTAACGACTGTGAGCATTAGCGATTAAATTTTTGACTGATACTTACTCACCTTTGGATATAGATATGTAGATTCGAAACAAAAGATGAGTCGGGGACCAGTTAAAATTTTGTAAATTCTTAACATTATTTTTTTTTGGAGCAACTAAACATGAACATTATTTACAGGTATTCCCGCTGGCGCAATTCTACAACACACTGCAGGGCACTTTATCTATAATCATGTCCAATGCAGTGTCATTCCTGGCTGAGGCGCTGATTTCCGTCCAACGGCTCGAGGCGTTCATGTTGTTTGGTACGTAGCGTGGTGTGGGTGTCCTTGCATGCTACGAAGCATGTCGCACGCAATCCTCTGTATCTGTTCGTACATCACGATTCTTACTTGTGACTACAGCAAAAATATCAAACTGTAGGTTAAGCTTATTAGTAATCACATTGATATTAGATTCTTAAGTTTGTGAATGTGTACTATGTTTGTTAAACATCTTGAAACGGCTGAACCGATTTGGATTAAACTTGGAAGATTTTGATCATGTCGTATAATACATATTCATCTTATAAATACTAGCTTTCCAGCCGCGGCTCCACCCGCGCGTGTTTCGGTTATCACGCAATACATTAGTCTCTTTTTGCGCAGTTGGACAAAACTATCCTATGTCCTTTCCCGAGTCTTAAACTTTTTTCAAGCAAAATTTGATTCAAATGGCTTCAATAGTTTTTAAGTTGATTCGTTACATACAAATTATAAATCTTTCCTCTTTATAATATAAAATAATGATTTTCAGCATCATCATTATCACTGTTTTTCTTTTACTTATTGTCAAAACATGTACTACTAATTGTGGAAAACCCCGGGCCGCAATTTTTTTTATATAAAACGTATCAGAGCTTATTTTTTTGGACTGCGTTTAAATACCAGGATGAGGTCTTAAAGGCATAACATCGGGAAATAAATTAATATTTTAACCTTACCAAGTCTGTATATATTTGTAAATATTATGTATGTTTGTAAAAATTTTATTAATTTTAAATCAAATAGTGACAATCACGATTATAACACTAGGAATAAAGATTAAATAGCTGTGCCAGGTTTTAGATTAGCAAAGACAAATAAAAGGTCCTTCTTGTGTGCGGTTTTATAATAAAAGGCCCAAACATATAACAACGCTCACAGAAAGAAAATTCAAGTTGCATGTGAAGAACATTTTGATAAAGAAATCTTACAACACAGTTTGTGATTACTTAAACGACAAAAATGCTTGGACTGGTTTGCCTCTGCCAATCTAGCGCCTAACACCTACGTAATGTAAATTAAGTATTGTAATAATTTTACTATATAGTATGTACTTAACACATTGTTAAAAAAACGTTTAAAAGAATGGTCCCGAGTTTCTTGCCCGTTCTTCTCGCAGTGGCTCTATAATTTTTATATCTATAATATACTACATATATACTGTATATTCTATAATATACTACATTGTATATTTGCTGAACGTGGAAGTACAATGTAGTATATTTCAATATTAAAATTTGTAATTGACCTTCATAAGAGCGTCGTAGACGCCTAAATTGAATAAATGATTTTGACTTTGATAATCAGATCACTCATCACTGAGCCCTAATTGGACAGAAATTCTACCTCATCAACACAATATGTACTTTGATCCACATGGTCACAGCATACCTTGACACAGTTTTCCACATTTATGGGTTTTTATTAAATTTAGTTTCAATACTACGTTTTTATTATTTTATGGTATAATTTCAATGTATGTAGGTAAACTTACAATGTTGTAATTATTTCAGAGGAACGTGAGGATCTACGTAGCGTCCCCGATGTTGATATCGCTAAACTGGTGCAAAGCGTCGAAAAGAAGAAGACAAAGACTATCAGTGAAGTCAATCTGCGGCATAACACTTTCAAGAAAATTGATGAGGAAGGCATTTACAATCCAGGTAAGAGTCATAAGAAACAGCACATAAATCAAACTAATTTGAAGTAGTAATCAGTTAAAATAATATTAGTTATTTTTACAGTTCTTAGTAGGAAGGAGACGATAGCAATTACACACAAAAGTTATTGTATAATTTTCATCTGTTTTGAAACCTATTGATTTATCAGGATTCGACCACAATGAAAAGAGCATCATGAGCCAAGCGCTGTGTCCGATGCCTGTGAATCCAGACACAGGTGTGATGCTGCAAGACGTCTGTGCCAACTGGACAGAAGATGGACCGGTGACACTGCGCAACCTCAACCTCACCGTTCCCAAGGGAAAACTGTGTGCAATAATTGGCTCAGTTGGTTCAGGAAAGGTCAGTACATCGCAGTTCGTAACAAACAAAATATAGCGGGATTTTTATGGGATTGTGACGGTTCATGCACGAGGCCCACCTGATGTTAAGTGGACTACCCTCAGCCTATAATAGTTGCATTTGCACTGCGCCCGTCACCCTGAGACGTACAGTTATTAAGACTCGTGTGCCTGTAATTTTACTGGCTCTTTCTACTTGAAGGTGGCAGGTAGCTAGTCGAGCATTTGCAAAATGCGCTTCTACAATGCGCTCATGACGGTGGTGGGGATCGAACCATTGACCTGCGGGATGGCAGTCTATAACTGCCATCGCTCGGACATTATTGCTTCTAAAAGTTAAGTAATAAACAAAACAAGGAGCTTTAAAATCAAAAGCTCCTAGTTGTCTGTATAACTAAAATGCTTTCTGTTATTTTTAAAATTACATTGATATCACTATGGCCTTAACATTTTGTCTACTGGTTCAATTCATCTTCTTTTTGTTTTGCATGCTATGTTATTAAGAGGCTGAGATATGTTATTTCTTTAACCTGATAAATACATTTCTTCAATCATTTCAATCTGTTTACTTAATTGCTGTGTATATACTCATATTCAGGCAAAACAAATTGTCCTTTATCTTCATTTCGAGGCTAGTGCACCATTACTAATGGAAGCACGTTAGATGAATATGAAATAAGAACTGACAGACCACGCATTCAGTACTTACTTGCTATGGGTAGGAGCACCTAACGTTTAAAAATTCTTTTCGCTTGTCTAAGTGAAATAAAAATATAATTTCTTGGCATGTCGATCGCATCACAGAGCTGTCCTTTATTAAAAGTCTGGTTACTTTATGTTTACCGACACTCGACGCCAGAACGCTGCTTGACATAAGAAAAAATAATTATTTTTGTTTTCATGCTTCCAGAGTTCAATTCTACAACTGCTGTTAAACGAGCTTCGTGCAACAAGTGGCCGAATGTATCTCTCTGGACCGCTGTCATATGCATGTCAAAACCCATGGCTGTTTGTCACCACGGTCCGCCAAAATATACTGTTTGGTCTGCCATACAATCAGAAAAAATACAAAGAGGTAATTAAGTTAATTGTTTTTTACCCAGGGGTTGCGGGCTAGAATTGCAGCTCCCCATATCTACCCGTGGAAGTCGTAACCGGTGATGAAGGGAATAATAATATAAGATCGGCAGCAGCACCTTACTCTTACCACTTACCTTACTCATCAATCCCCCAGATGCCTACCAAGCCTGCGAGCAGCCTTTGTCCAACAGTGGACGTATACGACTGTTGATGATCAAAATAAGTTATTCATACTAAACATACGTATGAAACATACTTACAAAGATTAATAAAGAAAACCCTCAAACTGTTTTTCCTGCTTCTATACTCTTAAAGAGGAACATACAACCAACTTCTTTTATTGCATGTGTAACTTATGTTTGGCTCAATACGTTATTACCTACGTAGCTGCTAATTAAATCGTTATTGATAATAATTACACAGGTGGTGCGAGTATGCGCGTTGGAGAAGGACTTTCAACAGTTCCCCCATGGTGACCAGACACTGGTAGGAGAAAGAGGGGCTTCGCTCTCGGGTGGACAAAGGGCGCGCATCAATCTGGCGAGAGCTGTTTACCGACAGGTAGGTTATTGTTGCAACTCTTTCTCTTCTTATATTATGCTATTACAATTTAGTTGCTATTTAATATATCATCATACCTTTATATGCTCTAAAGAGTAAGCAGAAGTGTTCAGTCATATATAACAAAGGGCGAGCTTGTTACCATATATACCAGGACAAGTTCCAGACGGGGGGACTGCTACTAAAATTATATTTGGCCAGAAAATCCCATAACCATGTGAGAATTCAAAGCAGATTCTCAATATTTCAAATCAATGTTTTACGCCATTTGACCATCACACCAGAGTTATATATAATAAACAGTTTATTTCTACATCTATTGTATTATTATGATCATAGACCCCCACAAGAAGTTTAGTATATATTAACAAACAGTTGTGATAAATACTGACATACTCATATTCTCCAGGCTGACATCTACTTGTTGGACGATCCACTGTCAGCAGTAGACGCCCACGTCGGCCGGCAGTTGTTCGACGACTGCATCAACGGATACCTGCGGCACACGACGCGCATCCTGGTCACGCACCAACTTCACTATCTCAAAGCGGCCGACTACATAGTCATCATGAACAATGTAAGAGTTTTGTCACAGTAGATTAGTGTTTCATTCTGGTTCTAAGCTCACATTCATAGTGAATATAAATACCTTATGAAAATATTTGATTTCGCTGAAGATATACTGTCAACCGTTCACAATTAACTTCCCCAATTTTATTTCCTTGTACATTTTATCCTTTCATTGCACTTTTGTATATTTGATTTCAAATATGCATTTTAATTATAATTTACATATACTTATAGGACATACTTGTTTTGTAGTATTTTAATATGTGAACGAATATTATTGTAATTATATATATACTCCTGATCAACTCCTGGGTCTACGATTTGATTTGGAGTTACTAACTACACTGAACAGATATAGAACTTTCTCCCGTGTGATACATACTGATTTATATAACACCTACGAGGAAAATAAAAACATTATAAGTTTTCTCATATATGTCTCGAGACTTCTCAGGAAGTAAGTTCTTAATCACTTCTTGAGCTGTATTTTTTATTTTTGGTGGCGTCATCATTATGAAATCATCACTTCACTATCAGATGACATTTTAGAATATTACGTATAATAATTAAAAGCGTACTGTTAAATTATCAATCTAGTGAAAAACAAAATTTAACAAAACAAAACAGAACGACGTGCTTTTTTTTCAGACAAAGGTTGTCGGTTGTCAACATTGAAATCTCATTGAAAATCGAGTATAAAAAGGAAAGTCCCACGTCTTTTTTTCCCTGCTATGGAGGGCAGAAATGAAATTCCATATAACTTCCACTAAATCCCGCCGCACATTTTTAAGGGAGTAATGACGAACTTTATAACCCGTTTTTAAACGAGCGTCGAGCAATGAGATACTGAGTAGGTGTGGTACAAAATATATTATGCAATTGCCTCTTATATTATACTTCAGTTATTTAGTTTGTTAGTTTCGGTGCAGTTTACTGCTGAAGTTTGGAACCAAGTTTGATTGTAGGTACTAATTCTTTTTGTATCGTTTTTAATTGGCAGGGCACCATAGATTCAAAAGGCACATATGAAGAACTCATTAAGTCTACGAAAGACTTTGCAGTATTACTCTCATCTACTCATGATGAAAACGAAAAGAAAAAGGATGCAGAAAATCCCCCTCCACTGTCGAGACGTACTTCTGCAAGAGTAAGTAAATACTGATAGGCAAACGTTTTCAGTTTTTCTCTTGTGTGTCCTTGCATTTTCCAATTACCTTTCTAATGTTTTTGGCACAATTCATCGGTGGTAAATATATAAGGGTCATTAAAAAAATAAGCACGATATGAAACATTTTAGTGTTTATTTTTATTAATTGTACAAAAACGTAAGAGTTTAAACAAAATGATGTTAATTATACACTGGAGATGTATTATTTCAGTATATTTATTGACGTCTTGATATTGTGGAGCAACCCAGTAAAACATAGAGTATTTATGACTCAAAAAATATTTTAGAGGGTTATAGAGCTTGATGATTTGTAGACAGTTGCAAACGTCTATTTAAGGCATGCAACATAAAGTATGTTGTACCGTTTATGGACATTAACAAAATTTTGTATTACAATACAACATCCTGAGTTTTTTTTATAAAGCGTGGTTATGTTTTTAATAATCAAAGAAGAGCTAATTTTGACAATAAACTAAATAAATCTTTGACTCACTGGCTAGTTGTCCATTTTTTCCATAGTGTTAAGGAAATTAAATTATTTTGATAAACATAATATTTTATTTTGTAAGTGTAAACAACTAATTTTAATATCTCATGTGACATGAGTAGGAAACTAAAAATTTGATTGGATTATTGTCTTATGAGTATAGTATCTCATAGTCATTTTACTCACACAAGACATATACGACGTTTTACAAGACCTTTGCACTTTCTAGCTATCCACTACTCGTCGTCCATCACTCACGGACTCGATGACTGGCTGTGAAGTCCCAGCGCAGGAGATGGAAGAAGAGGAACGGGAGACAGGCTCGATGAGCTGGCGGGTATACTCAGCCTACATGCGCGCTGGAGGACGCACGCCACCTCTGGTCTTCATGGTTGTACTGCTCATCATTGGCCAGCTTTCTGCTACGCTCTGCGATTATTGGGTCACCTTCTGGTGAGAAAATAACATTCACTTATTGCGATAAAAATATGGACTTAAATTTTTCTATAACATTTACTCTATGATTAATATTTCAGGACGAACGAAGTTACCAAATTAAAAGAGAAAGAGGAAAACAGTACTACTAAGTACAATGATCGTATTATGGCACCAAGAAACAGCACATTCAATCTGACAAGCTATTTCTCAGGAATTGAAATAAAGCCTGGTAAGCTGTTTATTATATTCTGTAAAATTGTTTACATTTTGGCAATTTGTATTTGTTGCTTCTGAAATGACAATGATAAATTAAGCAGGAACTAATACGATGTTACTCAAATATATTTCTCTCTGAGAATAGTAAGAAGACTCAATAGTTGTACATACATTACTTAAGTTATATGCAAATTCCTACATATAAGTTAATTATAATTCCAGATATGGATATCCACGCGTACATTGGACCACTGGACACATCGCAGTATCTGTATGTTTACTCTGCACTGATCGTATTCTGCATCTTCTTCATCACTGCGCGTGCCTTCATGTTCTTCAAGGTTTGCATGACAGCCTCGCGCAACCTTCACAACGACATGTTCCACTCCATGTTGCGGGGCGTCATGCGCTTCTTTGATACCAACTCTTCAGGTTCTTATTTATTCAAACTTTATGATTTTAGCTCTATCCTCGTATTTTACCAAGTTACATTAATCAAAAATGTTCAAGGAAAAAATATTCTTCGTACTGAACCAGATAATGTGACTTGGGACTATAGTCACCTTCAAACATCACTCAATTCACAACTCATTGCCATCGCCAAAGGGTCTTAAGAGCTGAAGTCTTGTTTGGTCTACTTGATGATGAGATGCTAAGTAATTGGGAAATTTTGCTAATGCTTGAAGCTAAACCCCAAGTAGAAAAAAATAAAAGTACCTAAACGATGTGTTCCGCCGTTCCTGAGAGCATGTTCCCATCGTAGTAATGCCTGTTTACCACATTCGACCACAGCATCACCTTCCATCAGGCGAGACTGTGGACTAAAGCTAGCTTAGATATCAGTAGTAGGTAAAAATATTACGATTGCGGCCAAGTCAACCACTACACACTTTATTTATCGCCACTGACAACGCGTGGTTTTAAGATCCACGGTTGCCTTGATAGTCTCCCTCAAGATGCCAGACGCATACTAAGGCAAATACTTTTCCGACCCAAACCCAAATTCATATTAATTAGACCCTGTAGAAGAGCAAAGGTATAGACTTCAAAGATTGCAGCGCATATCCGCTGCATTTAGGTTCATAACAAAATACACAAATTAAATTCTATGTAATTGTTTCTATCACATTTTCACACAGACTTTTTTTTTCAGGTCGAATTCTGAACAGGTTTTCCAAAGACATTGGTTCGCTAGACGAGCTCCTGCCCCGGTTCCTCCTCGAATGCATCCAAATTTACCTCGTGATGTTCAGTATCCTGGCATTGAATGCCGCCGCACTTATCTGGACGTTACTGCCAACGACTATCATACTCCTGCTGTTTTACACCATCCTTCAGATCTATCTCAAATCAGCGCAGTCCATCAAAAGATTGGAAGGCACGAGTAAGTATTTGGTATTTGGGAAACATCTCTCATTTTATCATAACCGGTTCCTAGAAGTGATGTATGATGTACCTACCCCAAATACCTACCTATTGATTGTTACTAATTGTATGTTTTAAAGTTATTGCTTATTCTTAACAATATATTTGTTGAACTTCGGTAAATATACTCGTATATCAGTATATGAGATACTGAATGAGAAAAAAATAATTCTTTTCGGTACATAATGTTCTTGTTTTGTTCGGAAACACAATGTTTGTTGTTGTTAATTGGTCGAAATTATTAATCTGATGACGTCACATAATAGTTACAGAACTGAAAGTATTATGCATAACGAGCATCAACAGATTAAATACTTATTACTAGGTACTTGCGAGACAAGTTACAACCTTATGACATGAGGTTACTGAAATCAAGTGGCTGTGAACGTAGGTTCAAAGTCAATGTATTGTTTACGCTGCACTTTTACCACGGTAATATTTTACCGTGCTTTTACTATATATAGTTAGAATTTATTCATCGATTTTTGTTAAAACTAAATTGGCTTTTAATTATGTATAATTTTATTATTACTTGAGATGTTGTTTTTTCTATAAAGTCAAACAGATGGCCTATTTCTTGAGGTCTCGGTGGTTCGACTACTTAACGGGACCACGGATAATTTTATTTACCGGTAGACACATGACACAATAGGTTGAATACAATTAAAACTTTAGAATCCTTACTGTCTATGTAAAAGGAAAACTTTTAAATTAATGACGATAAGTTTACTCATTATTAACAAATATTATGGCTATGGTCGGCCACACATAAATGCAAAATTGCACTTTATGATGACTCCATTATATTATTTCAGCTCGAAGTCCTGTATTTTCACACATGTCTGCAACTCTTAATGGTATAAGCACAATCCGCTCAGCGGGAGCTCAACAAAGACTGATCAAAGAATTCGATAGATTCCAGGTGAGTGATAATGATAAGATTATATTGTATTATACTACTGACTCCATACATTCCGACTTTACATCTAGCTATTAATTTAGATAAAACTAAGGTTTCAACAATTTTTATGATAATGGCAAAACTAAATGAATGAAGGCCGCGTGATGTTTTACTATGGCTACAACCAGTGAAGTGTATATATAACCTTTAACTAGTAAGTAGATACCAATTTGGTCAGAATAGACAGAAACTATATGTAGCCCAGTCATTTCGTCGAGAGAGTAGACGTTCTTCTAATGCACTGACTTATGAACAAGGATATCTGCATTCAATAACATACCTGTTTAGACCGACGCGCGGTGACTAGCTATACAAGCAAAGCCAGAATTCTTACAATTATATGTTCCATTTTGGTAATTTATGATTTTTGTGAGAAAGATATGAATCCTTTCCCATATAAGTGAATATAATGAAATTACCATCTGTGATAGATAAGGTTCTATTTTCCACGGGATATAACATCTTCACGAACTTATGCATTTCAATGTACATTTCAGGACATTCACACCTCAACATGGAGTAGCTATTTGGCCAGCGGCGTCACGCTTGGCTTCTGGCTGGACTTCATCTGTGTTCTCTATCTAGTTATTGTGATTGTTGCATTCCTCGTCATCGACAGTGGTAAGTACAGGACCTAGAAAAGATCTATCTGCCCTATCTATTACTTCATAAGCAAGTGATCAGTTAATAATGGCGCTAATCAAACTTTCCAATGTATAAATGTAACTTAAAACATTTTGACTGTTTCCAACATATTTTGTTCTCTATATCATTCAGCCAGCCATCTTCTTCATAATGGGCCCGTTTTTTTCCGAATTTTTATACAATTTTAACTTAACATATGCTTACAACATGTATTTTAATGGTACCCAGATGCTTATAATATTTAAAAAAAAAGCTTCTTTAACTCACATTCTGTGTGCAACGTTTCGATACCAATACACTATGTATTTCGTTTGAACTAGTGAGTATCTCCTAAAGACAGAATTAACGTAGATGTACTTTAAATTTTAACCTGATATACACGTATTATAGTTGGTTTTAACCATATTTGCAAATTTCAGGGACGGTATTCTCCGGAAACGTAGGCCTGGCGATATCGCAGACGTTGATTCTAACCGGCATGCTTCAATTTGGAGTGCGGCAGACGGCCGAAGTCATCTCTCAGATGACCAGCGTTGAGAGAATACTGCAGTATACACATATCGAGCAAGAAAAGCAGTGGGAGAAAGGAGGTAACACTTTGTTTGTTATTACTAGTAAACGTTGCAATAAGTAGTTCGGGCTGAACTATGAAACCCAAACGAAACCTCCTGATCAACCAATTTTAGCAATGTCCTTGAGGAGATTTCGTCAAACTTCTACTTTTAGAAATTTGACGTAATCAAAGAATAGTGTTATCATTATGAAAGTTATTTTCGAACAACCATACGAACTTTTAGATGTTACCACTAAGCTGAACTTCCTGCGCTCATTCAAAAAAAAATATATGTATTTCGCAGGACTTCTTAAAAAACTAAATAATGTTGTAATGAGCTACTGAAGGTAAATGAATATGTCTCATATTATGTAACTAGTCGCCCCGCGGTTTCACCCGCGTAGGCAATGATGAAAAGTGATGATGATAAAAAGCATCCTACGTGATAATCCAGGACCTAAACTATGTATATGCCAAGTTTCATCCAAAACTGTTTAATAGTTAAAAAGAGTACCTAATAAACATTCTAGGTTAAGCCTGTTAACACCTTCGACCACATCATCACTTACCATCAGGTGAGATTGTGGTCAAAGGCTTACCTATCAGCAATAAAAAAAAAAAAAACACACTCACATCTTCACTCACTCACTTACAAACTTTCGCATTTATAGGTAATGTTAGTGTAAATATTGGTATTTAATTTTTACGTAGTAGAGGGATTAAGGAACACCTTTGTTTTAACACCACTTTTATTTTTCAGAGAGAGAGACTCCGAAAGGCTGGCCATCGCGGGGGCGCGTTGAATTCCGTCGCTGTTACATGAAATACACTCCTGAAGACTTACCCGTGCTCAAAGATCTCAACTTGGTTATCGAAAGTGGATGGAAGGTAACGTAACTCGTTACCTATCCCACAACTATCTAGTAAATGCATGAGTGTCATGTCCAAACGGTCCTATATCCCAGAGTCGATTTCTGGGAGGCCGTGTTTATATTGCTTATTCAAAGAGGTAATAATTGTCGATCACAGTCCGATCTTCTCTTATATGGGACATAAAGACTGGTAAAGTATGGATGTTTATACCTATTATTTTTGGGTTATAAATACGTGACGGTGCATCTATTTTATTTTGGCTATTACTTATTAGCTCAATTGAATTTCGGATTGTATGATTCATCTGTGTGGTCAAATGGTTTGTTAACCTTTAGGGATTATTTTCAATCCCTCGGAAACAATAGATTTACGTTCGTCAGTTTTTTTATCAATAGTTTTGCCTGTTTCTATATTACGTTTCCTTTTTACTATGTTTAGTAAACTTGGCCTTGCAGGTGGGAATAGTCGGCAGAACGGGTGCCGGAAAATCATCCCTCATATCGTCACTCTTCAGGCTTGCTATTGTAGAGGGTGAAGTTCTGATTGACGGAATCGACACCGGATACCTTGCTCTCCAGGTAAATGACAAAACATTAATAAGTATATAATAGAAGACCATCACAGTTTAATGTGACATGTTGTACATAGGTAAAACTACGGGTAAAAACTTACGCAGCTGTGTTGGTTGAGTTTCGTCAAATTTTCTATTTATACCATAATTTGTGAGCGATTAGATCCAAAAGTGTCAAAACTGTATGTGCAAAGGTCAGGTATTTTAACTTAACTTAAGAAAGGTGTTTTTATAGCAGGAATAATAACTAAGTATTAAGTAAAAAAAAAATAGTACGCAGGTATGTTGACAGCAATTGCAAGCGTCAATTTATAGTAAGTATAACTGAAAATTTGTGCACAAGCAAACGATGAATTAGTTTCCAGGAACATGATCTGGCTCTGCTTATTTTTGATAAATGATACCCAAAAATTAATGCATGAAAAATTTACAATAGTATGGATATTCAAAAATGGCTAAATGTTTCCATATGTAAACGCACTACATAATACATACACTTTCATCCCACCATCTCGGAAAGAGTATTTTTAATCTTCAATATCTGAGTGGAAAAGCCGTTTGTATTCTCTAGAGGATAAAGTAAATTGAATTTAGAACATCGTATGCACTAAGTTTGTGAATTAAAAAAAAACATTAAACCTATTTACTGCTACCTCTATGGTGCCGAATATATCATACAACTTTTTTTTAATTTGTTAAAAACTCAGACTCGGAACCTTCTTGGTGTTCTTTTTTAAATTTTTGCATTTAGTCATTTCCTCGCTGAGGTGGAATGAAAAGTTACGTGTTGCACTCGAGTGCAAAGATTTTTCACCTCGTGCTCTTTTGATTCCCTTGCTAACGCTCAGGATTCTAATTTTAGAATCCTTCGCTTGCTCGGTCATCAAAATTGAACACGCGGTTAAAAAGCAACTTTGCACTCTTGTATAACAAATAACTATTAACGAATGATGGTCTCAAAACAAAACCAAAAAACCAACAAAGTCAGATTTGAACCGCAAAAAATATGGTTTGGTTTGTAAAGCGTCTCATCTTGACTTTCTTCTGGTTTTCATTTGATTATATCTGGATTTCTTCTAAATATACGGTTGGGTAGACAAATAATATATCTATATATATGAATATAACATTAAATAAAAGGTTTCATCAATATTCTAACACCAACCTACCAATTCCATTATATCACTTAATATATTTTATTCTTTCAGGAACTAAGATCGAAAATATCGATTATCCCCCAAGAACCGGTACTGTTCTCAGCAACGGTGAGATACAACTTGGACCCTTTCAATAATTACGAAGATGAAGATCTTTGGAAAGCTTTAGAAGCAGTGAGTATTTTGCGGCGTTTCTCTATGCTTTTATTCGTAGGAGCACGATATATATTATTATTTTATCCCTATATATCAGTATTTACAAAAAAAATAACTTTGCAACTACCTATATTTTTAACTAAATGTATTTCAGGGAGAGTACGAAACACCCTGGTACGACCCAAGATTGGTCTCGGTTGTCTACTTGAGTGCACTTGAAACAATGGACCAATGTTACTTTTTTGTATAGATGACTGATGCCAGTTTTGAACATGCGAAAACAACGTTAGATATTTTCTATAAAATGTGCTTATTCTCGCCAAAGAACTAAAGTCCCCGACATTTCTTTCAGGATTTGCAAGTTGAAATGGCAATGGGCGGGCCACATTACTTGACGAAGTGATTACCAATGGGGTAGAAAGGTGGTCGAGTGGTTACCACATTACACCGGAAGACGTAGAGTTGGAAGGTGGACTGACGACACCCTAAAAGTCGCGGGTAGCCAATAGTTACAAGCGACTAATAGCCGTTCTTTGTGGCGTTCTATGGGGGAGGATTTTGTTCAACTCTAGACGTCTTCCGGCTGATGATGATGATGATATGATATTCTCATTATGTTTGAGGGCAACAAGGCCTGCACTGAAGTATTTTGCACATTTCCACCCACTGACTTTTACCAAAGCAATCGGCAAACCTACAACTCCTTATTGTAGGGTAGTAGGGCTTCGTGACGCTTGTCCTTAGACCTAGATCACATAGATTCTAAGTGATCCAGTGGCGTTTCTGGGGTGAAATGTCCTTGCAGCTGAAGAGTGCGCATGTAGTCTAAGCAATAAATTATTTTGTGATCACAGGTTGATTTAAAAGCAGCGGTACCGGCTCTGGACTTTAAGGTTTCAGAGGGCGGCAGCAACTTCTCTCTGGGGCAGCGGCAACTGGTGTGCCTTGCGCGTGCTATATTGCGCGGGAACCGCATTCTTGTGCTTGACGAGGCTACGGCAAATGTTGATCCTAAGTATGATATTTTATAACCTTGACATGCAATTGTTTTTCTGACTTTAAGTGTAGAGTAGGTAAGCTCAGTACCAATTTCTGTGACATACTTACTCGTACGTCAGGAAGTGTTGATAATGCGTGATTAAGCTGTTGCGGCTACAACATTCCGCCATCGCGCTTTATTGTACGAATTTTAATGTAGGATCATCAGAAGGAACACCACCAGGTACATCCAAAAGCTTTCAATGTTTTCCTTGCTATATTTCTGTTATCAATGTCAAGTTCTTGAACTTACAAGTGCCAACGTGACATCAAACATAGAACATATTTATGATAGCGAAGCTGTGTCATAAAGACCGCCTTTCTTTTGGTAGAGATAATGGTATTTGTCAAATATCTCCTAAAGGCCTACTGCTGCTTCACAATCTAGTTTCCTGTTTGTCTTTCTCGGAATGCCTAGAGGGCTATTTAATTTCTTTTGGTCATGCAATTTCTTTCTTACGAAGTTTTCGCCGATAGCATCCAAGAGTAATGCAAACTATGTACTATTTCCAAGGCACTTAGTGTAGTCTACTATCTGAATGGTAATACTTATTATGCAAGTTCAGGTTCAATTTAAAATCACACCAGCAGCGGGATAAAATTAAATCCAGTACTGCATTATTCACAGATTATTTACAGAATTATGTACTACGTCATTATTGTCCTAACACGCTATAGGGCTACTATGTCACATGTCATATGTGACCTATATAGATACATTAAATTAGGATTGCAAGTCACATAATGTAACATTGTCGAGCAGGTGGTGTTAAAATATTTTTCATTTGCAGAACGGATGAGTTTATCCAAAACACAATCAGGACAAGGTTCACGGATTGTACTGTACTAACAGTGGCACATCGACTAAACACCATCATGGACTCTGACCGTGTTATGGTAATGGACTCTGGCCGCCTAGTCGAGTTCGACCACCCCTACAAGCTGCTCAATAATCCCGAGGGGTACTTCACCAAAATGGTAGCTGAAACCAATGAAAAAATGTCCGCACAGCTGCACCAAATTGCGAAACAGACTTATATCAACAATGGCGGAGTTATATAATGCATATAAAATTGATTAGGGTATACCTAGTTATATAGGATGCGCTAAATAGCTTGTGCCTTCTGATCAGAAGTATAACGTGAAAACATATTACCTACTTTACTCATGGGTTAAGAAAGATGCACAATGATATGATTGAAAATTGCACACTTCGATGCACAATTAGTGTGTTTTAAATTAAAAAAACGAAATGGATATTGGAGATAAAAGTTGCCAATCTGTATAGTTTTTAAGATTTGCGGGTTGAAGTTGTAAAGTGCTGGCCACATCACTCGACGAACCGATGCCGAACAGAAAAACTGTGTAGGTAGGCTCATCTGGAATCATAATGTATATTTGGAATCGAAAGTCATAGCCACGTATCTAACCCCCCTGAATAACAAAGGTAATAAAAGTCAATGAGTCAGATTAAACTACCCGAGGTAGACTTAAAACTGAGTTATACTTAAAATCCTCACTGAGTCGGCCAACACTGCGGTTTAAATCACGCAAACACTGCTGTCGCTGAATACATTGCAAACGCTCAGTTCATAACTGAAATACGAGAATTTGCGATGTTTGCGCGTAAACCAGGTATTCCAGGTTCAGGGTTCGAATCCCGCCGCGGGCTTGAGCTTCGACACATGGTGGATGGGCATTTTGCGAATGCCCACCTTGCTAGCGAGTGTCAAGTAGAAAATCTGTCGCCAAGCACCTAACGGTGTGTTCCGGCAGCAGTCCTTGAGAGCCAGTGAAACTGCAGGCACATGAGACTTAACATCTATGTCCCAAGGTGACGGGTGACGGTGAAGGTGACGGGTGCAATACGTGATTTGTGACGAAATGCATCTGTTATAGGCAGAGGTTATTCCGCTTAACTTCAGGCGGGCTTATAGCTTTTTATGTCACAATAACGTTAAAAAAAAACAAATGAACCGCTTAGCAGCCGCGCTTATAACATCTGCTAACTGTAAATTTGCTTTTTCGCAATTAAGTAACCCAAAATAACATTCCTATATATTATGTTGACTTCATTCAAGTCAACATAAAATATTGCATTCGAGGCATTCTGTTGCGAACAAGATTGTTTTACGTATAAAATATTAACCACACATCACAAATCTCCTCACTTCTGTCAAAATTGAATTAAACGTTTGTGCACACGCTGCTCTACCTGTTTTCTGTGTGCGTTATATTATGCAAATGGATAGGACAGACACAGCTATCGTGGTATAAGTTTAGCACGTTATGAACCATGCAAACATTTGTGTGCAAACAGTGCAAATAGCGCATATTTGCGCGAATTGAACCACGAGGCAAATGATCGTTGGAGATTTCCCATTTAGGTTGATTACGATCTACGAATATTACGATACAATACAAATGCAGGTACTTTGTACCTGCTAGCGTCTACAATATATCAGGTCAATATCATAAAAAAATAAGAGTGCATTCTTTATTAAATTAACCTAATTTATGTTTTCACATCCTATTGATACCAATATTTAGAGGGCGCAAGCTAAGGCGTGATAAGAAAGTATGATCTGTGTTGAAATAATGCATTGGTTATCTGATTATTATTTATTAATCTCAAAAATGTTGTCTAAAGAGTATTTTTTATTTTTTTATGTCCATAATTTAGACGTAATAATATGATAGGGATTATTTATAAGTACATAGTAACTAGTTAAGGTACATAATATGAATATTTTTATATAGGTAGGTATTAAGTATTATATCCCGACCAGAAACATACATAAATATTTATCGTTTACGTATACAATTGAAACTCAATATAAACTATCGTTTATATCGTACAACTACGAAGTCATAGCAGATGTAGGTACCTACTGAAAAATTAAGTGAATTTTTCAATTGTTTAGGGTGTAGGGTAATAGTGGAGGGTACCAGTATCAGGGTTTCGTTTTCTAAATTGTATGCTTCTATTTAACAACTACTCTTCTATTGTGGAACTTAGAATAATAAGAATACATACGCATACGTTCCTATAATCAAGATAGAGTACTTACGTCTAATCAAATACTTCGTAGAAAGCATTTTTCACAGGTAAGGTACAAGAGTGACATTACTTGCTTATTGAATATTTTGGGCTAGGAACAAGCGTAGTTTCGTCACATTTTTATTTGTTAACTACAAAGGGATTTATTTATTAAAAAACCATAATATAACGTTGTTTAGTACCGTTCACTTACTTATTTTATACCAGTTTAGAAGGGAACATTTCTTTGCGCATTGTTCAAATAAACTGAAATTTTGCAAATCTTGATAATAGTTTCTAGGTTCTTGGATTGTTAGTTTTCTGTTAAATTGTCTAATTAAAATTATGTTTATTGATGTGGCATTAAGATTTCCTTCACAAAACGATATTCCAGAATGATTCTGAGACAAGAAAGATACGAAATACTGTCGATCTCACCGTAAAACTAGACATTTATTACTTATATTACAATTTTACTTATATACTGCAATTCTATTGTATAATAACGCTATTTGCTAAAGTAATTTTGTTTGTACGTCGAATAAGTTTTGAAATATGACTCATTACCACGGTAGATCAGACTGGAAAAGTATGGCCCTCGGGACTCGTTGTTAAATTTATATATAAATACATTTTTATGATTTTATGAACTAGAGATAGCCAGCATTTAGATCCTGGACACACAAATAAATAACTCTGTGTATCCCGCTATTTAAAACTGTGACGTAATGACGCTTTTAGGTCAAAGAAATTTGTTCCATGATTTAAGATACTTAGTTTAGTTATATAGCGTACCTACAGATAGATACTAATTTCTGGTTCGGCTACTATATCGTAAATAGATCTGAAAATCCAGTAATGTTTATAACGATTCTCGAATTAGTTTAGGGCTAAAATGAGAACTAATGCATTTTGCCAATTTATAATAAGTGCAAAGACCTAAATAAAAATGTTTTAGCATTAATATTGAAATAAGTTTTTTCATGTCTTTCTCTATCTTTCTAATCAACCTTAGTAAGTACTAGGAACTTATAATAAGATTAAGTTATATAATAAGTACCTACCTATACAGTGCAGATAAGGGACTGTGTTATTTATTTTATTAAAATTTGTATTATTTTATTAGGTAACATTTCAATATGCCTATCATTACCGTTAAATGCCATAGAGGGTTTCCTCGAACAAAATAAAATGTAACAAAACTGTTTCTTGTTTTATTAAAGGTCAATTTCACCAAACTAAGATTTTATTACACCTAGGATAACTTTAATATCTGTAACCAACAAAATAATAGGATTTCCGTTTTATTGTAATAGTTACATACCTACTTCGAATTTACATAGAACCTTCATGTTTTGAGATTTTTGAGTGGTACTTTTTAACTAGGTAGGTATGTACCTATGAGGTTTTTCTTTTAAAAAATGTGCAACATTCGATTATCGACTTTCAGTTGTATTTTTTATTCAGCTTTGTCAAGAAAGATGGATACCTACTTTGAAAATTCGAGTGATTTTTGAATACGAGTTCCGACGCGGAACTAGCGTGGCAGAAACAGCTCGCAATATAATATTCTATGTTTTCTACGTGATAAAAAGTTTTCTTCCTAGGAGGCAGTACAAAATGCATTCACCCAGTTTGTCAAATCTAGATCACCAGAGTTTTATCGCAAAGGCATATATGATCTTCCTATTAGATGACAGCAGTGTATAGATAACAGTGTTAATTATTTTGATTAAATAAATATTCTAGGTAGTTACAAAATTACAAATTTACGAGGGGAAAAAATTAAGTCATGTGCGGGATTTGAACCCACGTCGATCCACCCCTTTAGCCGGGGTTTGCTCTAATCCAATTGAGCTAACATGACAATGAGTCACAACTCTAATTTTTCAAACAACAATTGTAATTTGTGATGTAGCAATTTTTCATATTATATTTTTTGCAAATTTTTTATATCAAATAGTTTGAAATAGCTAATGACTATTTTATACATTTATTTTCTTTCTTCTTCTTCTTACTAATACCCACTGAAATATTAGTGTACAAACTAACCTCATATTATTTTTTAGGATAAACTTGGGCGACAGGTATAAAGAGAGTAGGGGTAAAGAATTACTACAGCTTTTAAAATACAGAAAATAACGAAAATTTTGACCCCATTCCATGTCATTCTGAATAAATTTGAGCTTTAATTAATAGTAGGTATAAGAAGTACGCAAGTTTTCAAATAATGTACATGTCCAGTTTCATCGCCATCAGTTCAGTAGTTTTTAGCGTGAAGAAGAAACATAAATAAAACAGACTTTCAACTTAAGACAGATAGACGCAACATATACTAGTTTTTGTTTCACGTTTACGGTCAGTTTATTTAACATAATTTTTTTTACAGGAAGTAACGAGTAGAGAATAAAAAAATATTTCAAGGAAGTTTTTATTAAAAATATCCATTTCATTCATTGATATATTTTTACATGCAGCAAATGGCTTGATAAATGCTTTCGTGATTGAAATAGTTAAAAGCTAAAAATCTGTAACACAATAGCATTAATTTATTGGAAAATAATTAAAAACTACTTTTTCTCAAAATATGTGTTTAGAGAATGTGCGGTATAGGTTTTATCTTATTAATAAACAATGATCAAATTGTATATTCGAGAAGTTAAACTGCACCTAATTATCAATAACTTTAACTACAGAAAATATGCCGATAAATAGACAGGTGCAGCAGGTATTATATATCATATTACACAGACATAATTACTTATCTACTACTATCACAGAATGAATCACAATACCTACCAGCGCCCTCTACGGGTTGTGCCAAATAAGTTCATGATGTTAATATTCAGTTAAGGCGAGCTTTCCACGGACTTTAGGTATTTTATGCGAGCGCGACGTATTCATTTACGCGACACAGAGTTGTGTGCGATGCGCCGCGTGCACGCTTTTAGCTCTCCAGGTAAGGTACAGTACAGTCCTACCTACGTAGCGGAGATCACGTCAGTATGACATTTTAGAATGGAATTAACATTTGTCGTGTATTGGTACATACGCCGGAAAAATAATCGGGTCTTGTAGGGGTTCGATCAGTACAGTAGTGTTTATATATCTATACAGTTTATTGTGTACCTACGGTTATTTTAGATGGGTAAATTATCATTCTTAAGAAAACCATTTTTATTTGTGAGAACTACATTAAATTAATATATTAAGGTTCTATTATATTTTTACTAGCTTTCCAGGCGCGGCTCCGCCCGCGCGTTTGTCGGTTATCGCGCAAAAACATTAACCTCTTTTTGCGCAGTTGGATACAAACTATCCCATGTTTTTCCCGGGTCTCAAACTATTTCCATACCAAATTTCATTCAAATCAGTCCAGTAGTTTTGGCGTGAAAGCCTAACAGACAGACAGAGTTACTTTCGCATTTAAAATATTAGTACTGATTATAGAGAAAGTCGTTTAATGCACCTATTCATAAATGGTAATTTGGTAATATTATTATATTTTAAATAAATATATATATACATAAACTTCATTAAAAGAACACATTAAATGTCACAACCATGTCATGTGAGATTCCCAGAATTCAGTAACAAGTCTGTCTGTCACAGTTGTCCTATTAATTAATGGCGTCGAGTAATATAGCTGCGTAAAAATAAGTTTGATATTAGTTATTTTGTAAAACGAGTACCCTTATGCTGTCAAGACCGTGGCTCTTAAAATATGTATTTATGAATATGTCTTCGCAGAATTTTATTAATTTGGTGTGTTTAATAACAATTAATCTAGTGATTGTTTTAAGATGGCTACTTTTGTTTAATCTTTGTAGTTATAGCACGGTGCGAACATTTCACATCCATGGACGTCACAACCGTGGTTTTCATAGAACCACGGTTGTGGCGTGTGGCCCATGGTCGAGACAAAATCGTTTAGTTTTAGTTAAGTTTTTTTAAATTATTATTTTCAGACCATGTATTCAACATAATAACAAATCTCAAAGAATTATATCTCGCGTTTAAAATAAAACCAAATTTCACAATATTTTTGATATAATTTAAGCTCATTCCAATGAACTGTTTTGCAAGTTTAATAAAAAAGATATTATCCAAAACGATACTTGTTAAGTTGAGCGCTTATAGAGAGCATTTTTGAAACTAAAAATATGTATCAATTGTCTTGGTTGTGACAGGAGCCCCATTGTAATAAATTTCATAAAGCTGTCCTGTACAGAGTGCTCAATTCAAAGTCAATGAGTACAAATCTTACTTCATAATCATCGCTCATTAAGGCAACCATCTTCAGGCAGATATTTGCCTTCTAGCAAAATTGGCCAGAAATAAAAATAAAATTTGCCAGATAGTGTCCATTATTGAAGATACAGTAGAACCATATCCCGTAAAACTAAAAAAATTAAGTCATAAAACAGGGCAACAGATACTATATTTAGATATAATGTGTCTATACGCGCACTGTTATAAATCAAAATGTTATTTGGAATTAAAAATTAATAAATGAATTTTAAGTTACTATATAAAAGTAGTTTATGAAAATTGTAAGATAAGGTTTTTAACATATTTCTAATAAACTCAGTTAGTTAGTATGTGTGTTAGCTTCTGAACCGACTTCAAAAAGTAGGAGGTTCGCAATTAGTCTATATTTTTTATTATGTGTGTTACCTCAGAACTTTTTACTGGGTGAACCGATTTTGATAATTCTTTTTTTATTAAAGCTGATACTTGTCGTTTGATTTTTAAATGAAATTGAACGACAAGTATCATGAATGACACTCCAATAACTGAAAAATATTTTCCTATCTTGATGATATTATAGTCTTTGACAGTGAATGACAATCGATCCAGTAAGTAGCAAGAATCACTAAAAAGAGTTTAATTTTTTTTTAACAAAAAATGGAACCAACTTCAACACTCAAGTGTGAAATAACTTGTCGAAGTCGGTTTCATGCGCAAAATATTGTTATACTAGGTACTTTTGAATTATTATGGCACCGACTTCAACAAGTTATTTCACACTTTGGAGTGTTGATGTCGGTTTCATTTTTCGGTAAACATTTTTTTATATTGAGAAATTGCATTAGTATTGGTTTTGTTAGTAAATTTAAGTAGTATTTTTTTATAACTATAGAAGTAATATGTAACATTAAGTGATTTTTAATACTAGATGGATATAAATTGAATTATAAGTAAAAACGTAAATCTGGCTGTATGGAAACTCATGTTACGTCACGACTATGGTACTCAATGTCACACCCGAGACTTTGAACTAGTATTTTAATATTTTTCTAGGTTCAATGAGCTTGCGAAAATGTAAAGAGTTTTTATATGTGATATACATAAAAAAAATCTAAATATATATTTTATTACAGTTGAGTTGAGGATTCCCCAGATAACAAGTATTAAGAGATACAACAGAATATATTGAACTCATATTTTTTGGCATTGGACCTAACAATAGTGATAACAATTTACTAACCTTAATTTAACCATTGTGTACATATTAATAGTATATGGTTCGCAAATTGCGTGAAAAACTACACGAGTTAGATATAGTTTCAAACAATCAATTACAACATATCTAGATTCCATTCATCAAAATTGGTTTTCCTGATCCTTCAGGAACCGTTCGGAAAATCGAGATAAAAATTAGAATACGTTTTATGATATATCATCTAAATCCATTCAGCGGTGTTAAGCAAATTTTTGGCGAAAAATGGGCTTGAATTCAGCACTCAAAGGTGCAAAATAACTTGTTGAAGTCGGTACCATGATAGGTCAAAAGTACATATTATTACAATATTGTGCGCATGGTCCCGACTTCAACAAGTTATTTCACACCCTTGAGTGTTAAAGTCGGTTAAAAATTCCCCCATTTTAGTGTCCCTTGCTACTTGCGGATTCGATTGTCATTAATTAGCAATAACTATATCATCAAGATAGGAAAAAACCTTTCAGTTATTGGAGTGTAACTAAAAAACAGATAAGAGTACAACTACACCGCGGTTTCCACAGACGAGTGAAACTAATTCTACACGGTCGTGAACTACAAATATTTGTTACAGAAGTTGGAGTTGGTTACCCCTCACTATGCTTAAGTTGGTGGGGTGGGCACCTAAAACGTGTTCGCTAAAATAGAGCAAAATTTTTGAGTTCGTCCGATATGTACCTTACTAATAGGCGTGCGCCTAGAGCGCTTGTTATGACTAGTAGTATCCTAATAGATGCAGTGTTCATTATGGCAGACTAAGGGCATCTCGTTTGTGACTGAGGTTAATTAATTATCGGTAATACATAATTAATGATCGATTAAGTGGCTACTGCGGGCTTGCCACAAAGGTGCTAAAATGAATGTTGATGATTTCATTTAATCATAGTCACTGACAACTTTGTGTATCATTCTACTACGAGTATTAATAAATGCATGTTTTTTTATAATTATTGATAGGCTAGCCTTGGACTACTATCTCACTTGATGGTTATTAAAGATGTGGTCTAGGATGTTGTTCAGGTTACCCTAGAATTACTCCTAGAACTCTCAAGGACAGCTGCCGGAACACACCGTTAGGTGCTTGGCGACAGATTTTCTTCTTAAGGGTGGTAGCTAGCCAGGCGGGCATTCAAAATGCAAAACGCCCTACTACCATGCTGATACTACTGCCATCGTGAGACAACAACCGGGGCCGACGGCTTAAAAAACGGCTTGACCAATTTTGATGAAATTTAAATAGGACCATACGACAAACATTCAAATATAAAAAGAATCATATAAATCGGTTTATCAGTAAAAAGTTCTGAGGTAACAAACATTTAAAATAAATAGACGAATTGAAAACCTCCTCCTTTTTTGAAGTCGGTTAAGAAGCTAAAACACATACTAACTTTTGAATTTATAATATATATATTATTATTATCATATAATAATTAAAAAAGGGTGGAGTAAATCTATACTAAAAATTATAAAGTACAGATTTGATTATATATGGTAATGAAGTTAATAATCAAAGCCCAGTGTATGGGTATACACTGGGCTTTGATTATTTTAGACCCTGGGTACGAAATATTATCTTAGACCCTGGGTACTAAATACTAGGCATTTGGCTAAAACTAGATATAAAAACAATAATTTCATTGCATTTTAGCAAGCTTATTAAACCTAGAAAGTTATCAAAAAACTAGTTCAAGTCACGGGTGTGACATCGCATATCATGGTCGTGACGTGACATGAGTTTCCATATAGCCAGATTTATGTTTTTACTTATAATTTAATTTATATCCATCCAGTTTTAAAAATCGCTTAATGTCACTTATTATTTCTATAATCATAAAAAAGACGACTCAAATTTACTAACAAATTCAATACTAAATTCAATATTTTTTTTTTACCGAAAAATGGGCTTGACTTCAACACTCAAAAGTGCGAAATAACTTGTTGAAGTCGGTACTGTGATAGTTCAAAAGTACCTATTATCACAATATTGTGCGCATGGTCCCGACTTCGAAGAGTTATTTCACACTTTTGGGTGTTGAAGTAGGTTTGATAAATAAAAATACTCACCCGTTTTAGTGTCCGTTGCTACTTGCGGGACCGATTGTCATTCATTGGCAATGACTATATCATCAAGATAGGAAAAAACCTTTCAGTTATTGGAGTGTAACTCAAAAAACGGCTAGATCGATTTTGATGAAATTTAAATAAAATCACACGACAATCATCAACATTCAAATCAAATAAATCATCAAAATCAGTTCGGTAAAAAAAACGGACAAATTGAGGACCTCCCCCTTTTTTAACTGACTTCCAAAAAAGGAGGAGGTTCTCAATTCGTCTGTTTTTTTTTACGTTTGTTACCTCCGCAACTCTTGACTGTGTGAACCGATTTCAAAAATTCTTTTTTGTTTGAAGCTGATGCTTGTCGTCTAGTCTCATTTAAATTTTATCAAAATCGTTCAAGTCGTTTTTGAGTTACACTCCAATAACTGAAACATATTGACCTATTTTGATGATATAGTCGTTGACAATGAATGACAATCGATCCCGTAAGTAGCAAGGGTAACTAAAAAGATTCAAAAATAATTTTTGTTACCAAAAAATGGAACCGACTTCAACACCCAAAAGTACAAAATAACCTTTCGAAGAATATTTTGCGCTACTGTGATAATAGGTACTTTGGAACTATCACAGTACCGAGTTCGACAAGTTATTTCAAAGTTCCATTTATTTGTAAAAAAAAACCTTTTTTTACCCTTACCCTTTTCTTAATATTAACACACATATTAACCTTCACGATACTAACTTTCACTACTTACGAAATCAATTGTCATTCACCGTCAATCAGGAAGTCATCAAGATAAGCGTAACGAGTCGAAAGTTAGCCCAGAGCATGTTTTATTTTGTTGTTTGATATTCATTTTGATCCTGTTCTGTGTGGCGCTGCGTAGATCGAAAAAATTGACACAGGTCCTACGTCGACGAGCTCTGCGAGCGCACTGGCGGTCAAGTGAGCGAGCTCTGATGCCATGAATTCATGTTAAAAAATCATATAAAATTAACATGATAACTTTTTTACATTTTTATTTATGATTTAATTACTTTTATTGATAAGTAATGTATAAAAAAATAATTTAAAATTAAAGATTGGTAAAAAGGGAGTCAAAAATCGTTTTTAAATTCGAAATAGAGGTAACTTTAGGATTTTTTTCTATCGAGTGAAGTTATTTATTATGTGGATCAGATTTATGAATTAACTCAATAATATGCTTAAAAATAACATATATTTTCTCAGTTTAATAACCGAGTTTTTTCTTTGAGAAAAGTTAATTCTTGTATGGCGTTTTTTGGCCAGGATCGCCTTAAACACAAGTTTTCATCAACCCTAGAAAAGTGGCTTGGCTTGTGTGAATATGGCGCAAATTTGCCAGGTAACATTATACCCACTCAAAATTTAATGAAAAAGTCACACAATTGTTTAATTTATAAATGTCTGGCCTATAAATACATATTTGTCATAGTTTGTATATAAATGCTACAAGTTCTATAGCTTTCCTGAAAATTTAAATGGGCAAAGATGTACAAAAGTCGATGTCACTTTGTCCACGAAAATTTATAATTTTTTGAAGCCATGCATAATCTAGTGATCTAGTTGGTTTGTAGCGCATTTCCTGGAAAGACGTTGGCAACACTGATTATACTTTAGTCTAGGAGGAAGAATAATCTTTGATACAATAATATTTTTCGTGGATAATGCTGCTATATATGAAAAGTTACTTTATGGCCAGGGGCGCGTTCCTGCAAGGCTGGGCCAAATATTGGTCGAGCTAGATTTGCTCTTAAGGCACCTGGAAAATATATCAAAATATGAAATTGACAGCGATGTTCTAAGTGATAAAATACTGTCATTTTTTTTAGGAAATAGAGCTTATTACGTAATTAAGCAACACAATAATCGCTAATCCTTGGCTTAGCTTGTACAAAAAATATTTTTTATTGTAGAATCTGTCACATTTGACAGCTAGCCAAGATTTGGCAGACTCCAAAGGTAGTAAAGTTTTGGCTATACAGAGAATAATTAGCTCTGACAGGTTGCCCGGAACGGATATGATCAAATCTTGTCTGGATCAAATTAAGCTCGATTGGAAAAGCGCGCGGCGCGGCGCGGTGCGTGGTGGCGGCGGTGCGGCGTATATCCGCGTTAAGAACAAAATTTAAATAAAATAGGAACCAGTGTTGCTAGATATGCGATAATTATCCTAGATCCACGATATATTTGGGTATCATGCGATAAAAAAATAATAAGCACGTATCGCACGATATTTTATCAAACTCCTAAGATATTATTTTTAATACACGATAATTTTGGTTTGAATTCAGATCTCCATATCGTAACGCAACTTTTTGTAATATTTTTCTGTAATTTATAGCAGTCCAGACTCCAGTCGAACGTAGAATGTGAAATGATTTTTCCAAAATACAATTATAAAAAAGCCAACACCGTCTTTTAACCACTTCTGTTAATGGCATAGTTTTGGTTAATTAGACTGTAGAAGGCTGTGACAGTGGTAGCGCAAAAACCTGTTGAATTGATTTTATACCAAACCGAGCATGATTGAATGTTCACCAATGCTCAGTTATTTACAGCTCTGAAAATACCAGAGCCCGTCAAGACATACTTAGCTCATCCACAGAAATTAAATCATTGACTTCTAATTCTGAGGAAAAAAAAACATTTTGATTAACATATAATATAAAAGACATATTCAACCAAAAAATATTATTTACTTTTATATAGGTACCTAAAAGAGGTATTTGTATAAGAACAGAAATAACCTGCGCGTGAAGTTACCAGAAAATTAGATAGGCGCCTAACCTTAAAGTTGCCTAATATGATAAGTAACAGGTCCTATCTAGATCTAGGATCTAGTTAAAAAATTTAACGATATCTGTTAAGGTACACTCCCTAAATGTGTGCCGTATAATGATATATATATATTGTCTTATTAGACTCGGTTAAATAACTTATAAAGTAAACACTAAAGTGCCTTGCGATAAAAACACGATAATTTTGCATTCAATCTCAGATAATTTTTAACTATTTAACTCACGGATCTGGCAGCACTGGCAGGAACGCACCCCAGTAGGTTTCTCTAATTAGTTAGTCTAGTCTGTGGTTCGTTTCTCTACTCGTTTCGATTGTGCGTGATTCATGTGGAGAAGCTGTAAATAATTCAAATAAGTTCAGAACCTCAGAATTCGTTGTATTTGAGTTATTGATCAGCGCTAGTGCTGTCTTATTTTCAGACAACTCTTTTAACATAAAACAAATTGGTATGTAGGTACCTACATTATTTTGTCGCCAGATAACCTGGCCCTTTTAGCTACTGTTGAAATATTCACTTGTTTCAGCGATACCAGACAAAATGACATCAAATTTAATAAGCACGCCACCGCCGGTGTCGTGGGCTCAGAGAAGTGCTCAAGTCGTTTTGACATTTAACGTGGAGTGTGAGAAACCAATCATCAAATTCGAAACTAATTCAGTATACTTTAAAGGAACGTGTGCCCCTGACCAAAAACTGCATGAGGTAACCATACCATTATATGGTGAAATCAACCCTGATAATTGTTCATTTGCTAACAAAGGCAGGTTAATTGAAGTCATATTATCCAAAACAAAGGTTGATGAACCTTATTGGCCAAACCTTACAAGTGACAAAAAGAAACACCACTGGCTGAAAGTTGACTTTGAACGTTGGCAGGATGAAGACGAAAGCGGGGCAGAAGAATTTGATGGTATGGATATGTTCTCAAACAAATTAGGAGATTTAGAGGAAGATTATGAGAAAGACGCATCTGATTCTAGTGGTGAGGAAGACCTCCCTGATATACAATAAACATTCTTAAAGTATTCATGATATAGCCAAAACCATCAGCTAGATATAGAATATTATAATTATGGACAATATTTTTTGTGCTTATATATGTGGATAGTAAACTCGGTAGCTGTAGTTCTTAAATATCTTATTTTAAGGAACATATATGAACAAAAACTTTTATTTTGAGGTGATATCATAAGAGTGTGGGTTTAGTAATTGTTGCATTTAAATAGTTTTAATCCTGAACTGGGTTCTAGACATAGTATAATACACATTGTTTTCTATAATCTCAGGAGTTCAACTTTATTTTACACAGGCAATAAATAAAATTATGGTGTGAATGCAGTCAAGCTGTTTATTCATTTTAAAATAGTACATTAACCTAGTGTTGCTTAGATATTTTCATATAAAATATTTATTTATATATATGTCTAATATTAATTATTATAAAAGTAAATAATAAGTTTATGATGTCATGTTTCCATATTTATGTACCTATATAATTTAAATTAAATATATTTACCTCAACACACAAAACAATAGACAAAGTTTGAACCTATTTTTCAGAACCAACTGCAGTTTTGTATTCTAAAAGACTAATTTCTATGAATATAAATTTCCACTTTATATAGACATAATTTTAAATTAACTTGTGATTTTGATTTTACTTGTGATATTTTAATATAGGTGGAGGTACATATATTTTTAAGTCTATAAAAATGTATTTGGTATTCAAAACTGGATCAAAGTATGCATTTTAGTAGCTTGCCAAATGGTTATATTTAAAACATCCTACATTTTAATGTAATTATGTAAACTATCATTTCTATTTTAGTATAATTTAAAGTTCTATGGTAAGCTAAGTCAACTATAACATATTTAGGGCATTATGTCTCATAAAATAATGAATTAGAGTACAATATTCTTATTGCGCATGGGGTGCCGGGTTAGAATGTCACCCTCCCCATCTCTACCCGTGACTGTTTAAAGAGGACACCAGGTTAACACACCAGACAATATCTCACACTGCGGTCCCCAAGATGCCTGCTAAGTGTAGGAATTATGGCAAATCCCCCATAATGGGAAGGCTGTGTTCAGCGGTGGACAATCTGGTTGATACAGTACAGTATTCTCATCTTTTACCAAAAACATGGAAGTAAAGACAACATCAATGTTTGGGATCTGAACACTTAAATATGATATGCAATTATCATAATTAAGTGTTGCATGCTTGTAAAAATTTGGAAGATAAGAGTTCTGTATTTAATTCAAACCAGTTGAGTTCATGTATGACTTGCACATCAAGGGTTTTCCGTTCTATCACAGAATGTACCAAAACTAGTGGACTGTCATGCCAAGTGTGATGATTGTATATATTATAGGTTTTACCTTGGATCAAAAATATAAATCATTAAAGAAGTTGTGTATCTTGTATGGGGCCAATTTCATTTATCGCTTTTTGTTAGAATATCTGCCATAAAAACAGAAGCTTTGAAAATCTACCTATTACAGTTCCAAAGAACTCCTTTAAAGGTCAGGTGGACAGCTAAGGCTTAGTAACCTTATGAAGAGAAAGAATAATGAACCCCAAAGCACTTCTTTTGGTGACACATAGTCCAGTAGTTTTGATGATAGCCCAAAATAATGAATAATTGTTCATACAAAATTTTTTTACAAAACTATACCATAACTCCTTAATATTATGTGGATCTCACTACAGATAATTCCTGTTCGTCAGACTATTCTTACTATCAATCTGACCATTGGGTAACACCCCAAATTTATCAGCTTTTTCCACCATCTCAATAGCCAATAGTTTCCTGGTGCAAGTAACGGGGACATGGATGTTACGTTACCATGCAACACAAGGTTGAATTTTTTCATAGAATTATCCTTTTGTTTTGTTCTTTATGTGACCAGCCCCTATTACTAAGCCTATGCTATGCCATGGTCCATGGTTAAGCTATCCTTACTCTATGGTAAGTTAATTCATAGCTCTTTCCATACAAACTTATTTTAAATACCCACCAAGTGTTCCAACTTGCAGAAATGTGGCATGCATGTCCTTAAGGAGCCTTCAAATAAACAATTCACAAACTAGAGATACAAGTTTTGAGAAAATATCGGTATTTAAATACCCATTAATTCAAATTCCTTTAATAAAATGATTAAAAGCAAAACCTATAAACCTCAATATTGACAACATATATCGGTGATTGTTTAGGGGGGTAGAAACATTTTTTCTTTTTGTATGAAAATTCGACACTTCTAGTCTTAATATCTCTAACTGGCTTGCCAGTTTTCCGTAAAATGTATTTTTAAAATCATTTTGAGTGGGATTTCTTCTTTTCACGTGTAGTGGTAAAATAATAAAACGGCAAAAAAGAAGCATAGGTATTAACATCAACGACATGCATGTTAATTTTCACTAAGATTGAACACTTAGTTTTTTTATTACCTACAGCTAGCCTTTGACCAGTATTTCAACTGATTGTTAGTGATATGGTCGAAGATGTTGTTCAGGCTAACATAGAATTACTGGCTCTCAAGGACAGCTGCCGAAATTCACCTTTAGTTGCCTGGCGACAGATGTTCTCATTGAGGGAGGTAGCTAGCCTGGCGGGTATCCGCAAAATACCCTACTACCATGCTAAAACGACTGCCATCCTAAGATAACAACCGAGATCGACGGCTTAACCCTCCGAAGCAGGGAAACGCTCAGTAGTTATGCCATTTGCGGTCACCCACCCAATTCATAATCGCAGAGGATGTTGCGATCGGTTAACCGGCTACGCAAACAACTGTACGAGCGCTCCAAACATTAACATTTAAATCACATTTACAAATTTTTAGAGCACAAAATCTCTTCTCTTCTAGTGGGAATCGAACCATCCACAACGTGAGACTGAGAAGGTTGTTTGTGCTCTAAAAATGTGTAAATGTGATTTTCGCGTAGCACGCGATATTGCTTGTAGGATCATATTTAGAAAACTTGGTAGGTATTTAAAATTATGTCGAAACTATGTTTGTATGGAAAGGGCTATGGATGCACTTCCCCTAAAAGGCTGTACCAGCACGAACTGTATTAAGTAGGTAGATATTGTGGTGGGTTATTATAGGAGATATGTAGACGCCATACTCGGCGGAGAGAGATCGTGGCAGGCGGTGGTCTCCTGCGAAGCGGTAATGGCGCAGAAGGAGGCCGCGGAGTTGGTCAGGGAGGACGATGCCCATGCTGCCCCACTCCGGCGCAGACGAACGGCATCGAGGAGGCAGCATTTCGCCCGCCTCCTCCCTTCTCCGTAGTAGGGTCCCTAGTGAAGAGTTGGGGGATTCTCCACCAGCTTGCACGGCCCCACACATCCCCTTCCACCGCTCCCATGGTGGAGAGGTAGTGCGAAGGCATTTCCCCCACAAAAAAAAGATATCTAGACCTGAAGTAAAAATCTATCCAAGTGCCAGTTGCACTAGCGTAAACTCGTACTATTTAAATTACAGTTTTTCTGTATTGTTTTCCGACTTCTGAAAGGATGCGGTCCTCAATTCAAACAGTAATGGTTTGGATGCGATTACTCCGCTACAATATGAATTGATTTTATTGATTATGTTTTTGTTTTCTTAGGTATACTCTTTTGGATACCTCCAAGTTGGTCCCATTTAAATGACACCGGCATCTATACCCTGCAAACCGGATGCAACCGGAACTAATGTGAACATTAGGTACTGCTTGGCGGTATAAATAGGTTGGTGCCAGTACTTCCCCCGACGAACTCGCACAAAGAGTTCTCCACTCGCATAAAGAGCTGCTTCTAAAGGTCGATATTAAGAGCCCTTATTATTCTTATTCTATTTGGGGGCGATATGTCCTGCACTGTCGTCCCGCTTGGGGTGTTTAAAGAATGAAAGAAAATACATTTATTTTTTAAATAAAATACATTTGTTTTGTGCATTTCTCCCGCCAGCTTCTACCCAAGCCATCCCAACTCCCTTAGCGAAGAAGGACTTTGGGTCGCTGGCATAGCTGCTGCAGTGACGTGTGTGATGGTGGTGACTGGTGAGGATGCCGTCGATAAGAACGACTCTTGTAGTCCGCTTGAACGAATTACCTATAGGTAATTCTTATTTGTTCCGTGGCTTCGCAGTGCAATAGTACTTAGGTACATGCTCTACGGTCTCATCTTTTCGAATACAGCCTCTACATAGAGGACTGTCTTCAACACCCAAAAGTGTGAAATAACTTGTTGAAGTCGGTACCATGATAGTACAAAAGTACCTATTATCACAATATTGTGCGCATGGTAGCGACTTCGACAAGTTATTTCACACTTGGGTGTTGAAATAGGTTCCATTTCGTGGTACAAAAAACATTCTTTTAAGTGACCCTTGCTATTTACGGGATCGATTTTCATTCACTGTCAACGACTATATCATCAAGGCTCAGACCAAATAAAAAATCAAGACTTTTTATTCGGTCTGAGCATCAAGGTAGGAAAATATTTTTCAGTTATTGGAGTGTAACTTAAAAACGGCTCAACCGATTTTGATGAAATTTAAATGGGACCAAACGACAAGCATCACTTTCAAATATAAAAAAGAATTAACAAAATCGGTTCACCCAGTCAAATGTTCTGAGGTAACATAAAATAAAAAAATCAAACGAAATTGAGAACTTTCTCCTTTTTTTGAAGTCGGTTAATAAGATATTATATGATGTCGCTGGCTTTTTTGTAAGAAAATTTAAGATAAACGTTTCCGTTATACCTCATCACATTTTGTACGTGTGAGAGCATAGGTTTTTGCAGCGCACGCCAGAATAGGTCGCATGTGGCAGATTTTTTTCCTACTTGACGTTTATCGTTATATTTTGGACAATTCACACAATATCTGAATAAATTATACATACCCTATGTATTATTCTGACGTGTAAGCTATATAGTTGTAAAGTTTTATTGAGTAAGATACTAATACCTATTTTTATTAAGATTAAAATCCGTCCAGTAAGTACTCACTTTTTGCGTGAAAGAGTAACAAACATCCATCCATACTTACAAACTTTGGCTATTAGTAAGGGTAATAAGATCTATATAAGGTAAATCTATATTCGTGATGACCCGCAATTCGGGTTCGTGGCTTAGGCCCACAGTGGTCGACGCACCTGTGGCTGACGCCCCCGATTGTAATAAATTTAGTATATTTTTTTTTGTGCTATTTTCACTAAGTACAGTAAACGACAAAAGTCTTTCTTTACCAAATTATCATACGTACAAAGAAGATCATACGTGACGCAGTTATTAAAATGGAAAAATTTAAATGGAAAACGGGAAAATAAAAGGTTTAAAAAAATTTAAGTTTCCCGTGTTTAAGTTAGTAGTCACTTATTTGCTAATAATGTAGCTTTCTATCGGTAAAAAAACTGTTGAAATTACCCATTAAAACAAATTAACAAAAATAAGAATAATCAAAACTTTTCTATTTAAATAATTATTAGTTTTCATTTCGAAAAACGTTGGTAAATTTTGTTAGTACATAATAAATTACCATGTGAAATCTTTTCTTCCATCTTTAATCAACACTTCCACTAACTGGGCCGAAAGAACACCACAAGAAAGAATAAAAATATGATTGCCAAGTTCACTGAACAATACCTAAAAAAAATGCATGGTTATGTTTTACAACAAATCCATTTGTTTTGTGGAAATTCGACCAGAAAGTAACATTTTATTATTTATTAACGAAAGGTAAAATAGTTATCTTGATATAGAACAATACAGGTGAACAAAACTGTGATTGAGATTACTATTCTTTTACAAATTTGTATTTAACATAAATAAATAATGAGAAATAACTAAGACTTTATTTTTTTTTAAAGATACTTTCAAATTAAAGCATATCTAATTTAAAGTATCATTATGATATAATATATTGCATAAATCTACTCTAGTTAGGTATATAGTTAATAGTTTTGTATAACATTTTTATGCCTGCCAGTACATTTGAATAAAAGTTGCTTTGATTTAAATTAAATTGACCGTGGGCTTCGACCACAGGTGCGTCGACCACTGTGGGCCTAAGCCACGAACCCAGCAATTCGCCCTGACCATACAACATGCTCTGACTGATTTTCTAATAGGTAATTTTAGGTAGGTATTACCTACCTATAGAAAATAATAGTATTGGATCATAGGGTAGAATACTCATTTTTCGGCCATTTAGTGGCACCTTCAACTTTAAGACGCTAGAAATAATTATACAATTGTTTAGCCCTGCGCTGTTTATTGATATATGTATGTGATATATGTCATTAACATTACCTATATAAATGATTATTATATATAATAATTAATGGACCGTCAAGTGCTTAAATATTATTATGTAATAACAATTTTGTTTTAAAATTAATGTATCCATTAAATTAATAAAAAAAACATTTTTATGTTTCATATTCAACCATAGACTTAAAATATTTTATATATTATTTGTATATATTTAAAATATTTTACTGGCCAGTTACAAACTTGTAACATTACACACATTTATTCCAACATTCTCATTGCTTTGGCAGTACATACTTAAAACGACACTTTAATATTTCATTTAATTTGTTATACTTTAATAGTAATTCTAGGGTAGCCTGAACAACATTTTCGACCACATCATAATTTACCATCAGGTGATATAGTGGTCAAAGGCTAGCCTATCAGCTATAATTAACTATAAATTTTTATCCGTCTAGGTGAAACTGTAGGAGGCGCCGGCTGTCACCACAACCAACGCCCCAGGTCCTCTGAGCGGAGATGGCGTACGAGCTCGATTAGCTCACCTCTACGAATCGGGAGAGAGTGATTCTCTCCCTCTCCTGCGCTTCCCTCTGCGAAACTATTGTTTTTTAGGTCTCTCTTCACCGACAATCTTTACGATGATGGCCGGCAAGGAGAGGTCGGACCCCATAACTGCGATCAAAGATCACCGCGGTCCCACTTCTCTTGGGCATGCCTCCAGTGCGAGCTGGGTGTCTTCCACGAAGCCACAATGAGGGCTGGGGAACGCTCCCTTCATGCGACGTTACACAGGTATCTCCCGAAACAGCCATGTCCGGTGAGAACCTGTGTCAGTCTGAAATAGGGCCTTGTTTGGACCCACTTTCCGAGTACCGGCCGAATCGCTTCGAGGAGTGGACGAGCGCCAGCCCAGAAGCTGTGCGGGTCCTGCGAGGAGGCTGTCCCATGTGGCGAGAGATGAATGTGCGGTATCCCCGATACACTAACTGCCACTACTCTCTGCGCCGCAAGCAGGACGGAGTCTGTCCATATGAGGGTCCCATAGCTAACCATCGCTGCATAGAGGCGATGGCAGCTCTCTACTTCTCTGGTATTTGGAAGGAGGCAACTCGCAGCACCAGCTGTCCCCATGAGTATCGGCGGTTGGGTATGCGTAAAAGCATTTTCCCCATTACAAAAAATAGGTATAAGTAACATAAATATGATTGTACAATTTCACCTAGACGAATAATAGTTATTTGTTATACAAGAGTGCAAAGTTGCTTTTTAACCGCGTGTTCAATTTTGATGACCGAGCAAGCGAAGGATTCTAAAATTGAATCACGAGCGCAGCGAGTGATTCAAAATTAGAATCCTGAGCGTTAGCGAGGGAATCAAAAGAGCACGAGGTGAAAAATCTTTGCACTCGAGTGCAACACGTAACTTTTCATTCCACCTCAGCGAGGAAATGACTAAATGCTGATTGTTGAGGGAGTAAGCTCATTTGCGCATTATTAACAGTTTCACTCAATTTTGTTGGCGTCAAACAAACTTCCTCGTCGCTAGAATCACTCATTTTAGTTTTTTCACTTGATTTCAAGTTTCTTGTTTTTAATTATAAGGTTTAACAATGACGTGAAAAAATGCCGCGTAAAGAACCGCGTACAAAGCAAATTGAAAAAAGAACACCAAGAAGGTTCCGAGTCTGAGAATTTAACAAATTAAAAAAAAGTTGTATGATATATTCGGCACCATAGAGGTAGCAGTAAATAGGTTTAATGTTTTTTTTAATTCACAAACTTAGTGCACACGATGTTCTAAATTCAAATTACTTTATCCTCTAGAGAATAAAAACGGCTTTTCCACTCAGATATTGAAGATTAAAAATACTCTTTCCGAGATGGTGGGATGAAAAAATAATTTATAGTTAATTATAGCTGATAGGCTAGCCTTTGAAAAAGGCCTGATGGTAAATTATTATTAATTTAAAATATTACAAGTTTGTAACTGGCTAGTAAAATATTTTAAATCGATACAAAGTCTGTGGTTGAATGTTAAACATAAATATGTTTTTTATTTTTTAATTTAATGGATACATTCATTTAAAATCAATATTAAACGTGCTGGCTGAAAACTGGGTATACTGCTGACCGTAAACTAAAAAAAAATTGCATAAAACCCACGATTTTTGTAATTTTTGGCTTTTTATATTTTGCTTAAAATAAGTAAGCACTCGACGTTCCAATAATTAATATATACGTAAATTACATTATATAGGGTACATATATCAATAAGCAGCGCAGGGCTCAAACAATTGTATAATTTTTTTTAGCGTCTTGAAGTTGAGGTGCCACTAAATGGCCGAAAACTTAGTATTCTATGCACAATTGCATATTGACCTAATTTAGTAGGTAGATAGATTCACTCATTAATATTATATTTGAGGAAAGCCTATGTTCTGTTAGGAACGCGACTTATTTAACAAGAGCCAGTTTACTAGTGGATACGCCAGGCTGACGATTGACGACGATTCATATCTTCAGAAATAGTACTGATTTATATACATCCATGCTTCTCCTTCCGGGATCCAAATGCATCTCAACCTGTGAAATACACTTTTTGCAGTTGTCCGACGTGTATTTGTTATTTAAAGAGAATGATATAACTAACTACCACGTATGACTGTATAATACATACATACCTACTCAGTCAAACAATATAAATAAATGCTGACGCGGCTTACCAATTAATTATTTGGGTATTCCCCGTTCATAGTGACGTGTCGATTGGTTGGTAATAAAAAGTTACCTACTCTATGGGTTATTATTGTATTTAGGGATGTTCCGATACCACCAAACTTGTATCGATACCTATTCATACAAGTAGTACCTTCTCGTACCCTAATTCGATACTACACAAATTAATAATCTAAAATTATCGTTGCCTACGTACTCATATAGATATACTTGGCATGTTTTATCGTCTGGTCCATGATTTCGTCGCGATTACGGAACACTCATACACATATTGGTATAGTTATAAAGCAAAACACATAATATAAGATAAATTTACAAATTATTGGAATACAAAATGTTTTGCCTCGGGCAGGAATTGAACCCGCGATCTTCCGATTTCGCGCCGCACGCTTTATCTACTCAGCTACCGGGGGTACGGCTGTGTCACCGAAATTTCGTACTCCAATCGTATTTCTTAAACCGTCATAGGGGACGGTGCGCGGCCATCAACCAGACTACTAGACTTCATCTGATCAGAAGAAATGTTTTTTCAAACACTTAACTCTCGGAATGAGTCGCTACCCTTCTATATTTTTAAATAAACTTTTCAACAATTCCCGCCCGGGGCAAAACATTTTGTACTCCAATAATTTGTAAATTTATGATTTTCGCTTAGTAGTGCTTCATAATATTTAGAAACATAATATAACACTTTGTTTTGCCCATAATGGCATTTAATTAAGGTAAAAAACAATGATTAATTTCACGATACAATAGGTTTCATTGATATAATATAAGGTTTAAATATATATAAGCAAAGATAGTCTCTGTGTTGCTTCAGATGTTTCTTGCTTGGTCAAAGTAAATTTATATTAAAATTTAATTTTTATTTAAATGTTTCTTGCTCCAACTCTAGAAAAAACATTCACTCGGTACATATTATGTAGCGATAACAATTTTTCTTTCACTTTCAACAGTCTTTAGAGTGCGTTTATTTAAACGGGAAAGATGGATTTCACATCTGCAAATTTGGAATATAGAGACAGGTATTGCAGGATACAGCCCATTCAAATGAAATAATGCAAAAATAATACAGTAACAAATGTCAATAACTGCGCACAATAAACATTCATACCGAACAATCAAAGATGATGATAATGAGTCATGTCGACCTCCTCATTTTTTATTTTTTTTAGGCTTTGTTAGCCTTTGACCACTATCTCACCTGATGGTAAGTGATGATGTGGTTTAAGATGTTGTTCAGGCTAACCTAGAATTACTGGCTCTCAAGGACAGCTGCTGGAACACACCGTTAGCACCGTTGTGCTTGGCGACAGATTTTCTACTTGAGGGTGGTAGCTAGCCAGGCGAGCATTCGCAAAATGCCCTACCACCATGCATTTCGCTATCAGAAGAGCGCGTCACGAAAATGCATGCGACCAAAAAGAGTTAGTATTTCAATAACAAAGAAAGAGAATATGGTTTAAACTATCGCCTGTGCTATCGCGTCCACTAGTGCTCAGGATTAGTCACAAATAGTGTGACGGAATTCACTCAATCACGCAGTTTATTTGTACACAAAGATGCAATCAGATATATTTTATTGGCCATATTGAAGTCAATTCGATACAATTGTTTTCTTTCCAAAACCGATCTCGAGATGATTCGATGCTCAATGTACTTGGTATCAAAAGAAAAGTATCGAGTACTTCCACTTATTTACTAGTATCGGAATATCCCTAATTTTCTTGCCAGTAACATAGTGTAGTGATTACATACCTCCTCGTTGCTTGTCATTTGTAGAGGTTGATAGTCGAACGAATACGAGTAAATTACAGTTTTGATAATATTATAGTGATATATTACCTGCTACGACTGCAGAACTATAGACGGGCTGTAGGTGAGTTAAATAATGCTACTTGCTTGTATTCATCTAAATGCTAACTACAATTCCTACTTACTTTGTGTATCTCCAGCTAGACTCTACCAAAAGTATTTTTTTCGCGTTTTCCGTAGTCTCTGTACAACCGTGAGCGATAGAAAGCTTCATAGTAGCGAAGCCATATTGTGTCGACTTCTAATGAAAAAATCACAAGTAATCAAGAGGCTTAGCGTTTGTACCTTTATTTGGGCACAGATTTAGGTAAGTTAGATACTCAGACTTGAAGTCTGTGGTTAGATACTTATAATATAAGCCAAGTGTGAATCGGTCTCATTCCAAGGGTTCCGTACCAACGCAGAAAACTAAAGTTCGGGATACTTAGCAGGGGTCCGACCTGCTCTTGGCTGGTTTTTATAATTGTTGTATTTTTACCGTTTTTGTATCTACATATTTCTAGAATGGGGACATCCTATAATTTTAAACATTTTATTAATATTTAATAGCTACCTCTATGTACCTCTGTATTGCTACCTACCTATTGTATGAAAATTGAAAATAACCCGCGACCATTTCAAATTTTGTGTTTTGTTTACACTTAGAAAATCCACCTTAGGTGTACCATTCCCCATACATTAGGAATATAACATAGTCGATTTCACGTCAAATATAGAGTGTAGCCTACCAAAATTTTCGTCTCTGGTAGCGCAAATCAACTAGACTTAAATAGCATCGTCCTATAGAAAAATCCTATACCAAACAGCAAAAACCTGTTTTTGCAAACATTTTTGTTAGAAGTTTCAAATTTTCGTGTTGTCTTTGTTTGTTTCCTAATTGTAGGTATGTTGTTTTAGTGTTTGATAAATTGCGCCCGCTGGTAGCGGACCGTCCTGCGTTGTTTTTAGGTCTATAGAGTCAATAGTCAGAGAGTTATTAACATTTTATAGTCATATTTTTCAAAATTTCGTGTATTTTTCAAATTTAAAATCCAGTTTCAACCTTTTTAAATAGCTCCACGCATCAAAACACGCGGGCCGCGATCTCCGATCGTTTCCCGTTGGATTGAGCGCGATCGGAGCTATACTTTTTTAAATATAACAAAATCATTGCAATATAGGTACCTAACTCTGTGCTCTACAGTAGATTTTTGGATTCACAACACATCAACTCAACAGCCATAACCTCCACTGTTGAACAAAGTCCTCCAAAATTACGGAGAGTTTGCCATATTCACCATAGGTACTTGGCAGGTGTCTCGGCTCGGGTATCGCAGTGTTACGTGGCAGTTCTTCAGATGGCGCTGCAGTCCTCTTTCTGGTATTTTGTCACTATATCGCTTCGCCTCTATAGACCCCCGCAGAATAATATGGGGGCCCATACGGGCATATGGGGCAACCATTCAGTATTTTGATAACATCTAGCTAGCTATGTAGGTCCTATTTTTAACTTATTAATTCGTACTTGTTTAACTAAATGTACCTACCTACCTATATTCTGTTATTCACAATTACCTGCATTTTGAACGTGACAATTTGTTGTTTTGAGGACTAACAAGGTCCGGCACTAACGCAGTTGTCTCACCGGAAACGATGAACGAGTACGAGTAGAACTAGAATTAGAAACGAGTTGGCTAAAAGCGAGTGCGTAGGTAGTTCCGATAGTTGTGTAGCTCGGCTATCTTGTGTTATATGAGTGTTATCTTTCATAGTTCTTGTCGTTCAGCGACAAACTAGTGAAGCGAATGCTCGCCGGCAGTGTAAACAGTTAGCGATCAACTATTTGTATATGCATCTCTCTTATTTACACGGAATGTATATCTATTGTACGTTTCTTGAGCGAGAAAATAGTCGATAGTTACTCGTTTTCTCGTCGGCGCGGCGGTGGGACAAGTGCCTTAGTTAGGTACATACTGAATAGAAAATTCGATCAAATTATTAGAGGTCTAACTAAATCTACATGACAATATAGCTAAATAAAACCAACAAAGTGCGAGTTGGGTTCACATACCGAGAGTTCCGGACTTACCTACACAGAACATAAGTACCATTAATCAGTTATTTTAAACACAGTTCAAGATCCTTGCAGTTCTACCCGAACTTTTCTAGTATTGAATAAAGTGATAGTACCGTGCTAGCAATTTTTAGCAAAATAATAGAGCTGTTGCATGAGTTTGTACCTACCTACTTTAAATGTATTGCGCGTGGTGTTCAGTAGTTCAGAGTATCATTCGCCTCTTTCTAGTCAGTAAATATGTACCTACCTATTTTTTTTAGTTTTTCAATATCAAAATAGATTTTCTTATAATATATAATGAATACTAAGACGATTATTACTGAAAATTGTTATTCATGATACTGTATTAGCCGGATCGTCCACTGCTGAACACAGCCTCCCCTATTAAGGGGATATTTGCCATAATCCCCACGCTTGGCAGGTGGCTTGGGAATCGCAGTGTAAGATGGCAGTTCTTTAGAAGGCGCTGCTGCCCGCCTTCCAGTATTTTTCCCTTAGTCGCCTTTTACGACACCCACGGGATGATATGGGGAGGTGCAATTCTAACCCGGCACTCCACGGGGTATATATTCATAGTATCTTCAATCATCTCAATTCATACTATTAAAAATCACTCAGATCACAATACTTACTAAAGTATTTGAGAATAAATAATAAAATATTCTCAAATACTTTAATAATTATTGTGATCTCATCTTTGTAAATAACGTAAGGTTTACATTATAGATTTCATAAAGTTACTAATATAATTGATCTATTTGTGAAAGTGAAATCTAGAAATATTGAGCTACTCGTTGCGTCGTTAAAATTTTACTGGTAACCTTCACTACAATATTTTAATTGTTTGCTCGTTGTCTAATCTTAACATTGAATCAGTACTATCAGTACTTCAGTACTTAATATTATAAATGTGAAAGTAACTCTGTCTGTCTGTCTGTCTGTCTGTCTGTTACGCTTTCACGTCAAAACTACTGGACTGATTTGAATGAAATTTGGTATGGAAATATTTTGAGACCCGGGAAAAAACATAGGATACTTAGTTTTTATCCAACTGCGCAAAAAGAGGTTAATGTTTTTGCGCGATAACCGACATACGCGCGGGCGGAGTTGATGCATCAGCAGTTTTTATTTCTTTTTTTTTTCTTGGTCTCAAATCGGAGTGACGATCCATGCTAAACGAAAAAAAATATAAATAATTATTTTATTTTTACTTTAAATCAACAAATATTAAGTGTAATATCCAAAATAACAAAATACTCACATTAAAGTTGTATTTGAAGAACGAAAACAACAACAAAAATAACAAAATACTGAATTCATTGTTCCACGTTTGTTCCACTCTTCAGCTCAATTTTATTTTGCCTAAAATATTTTTTAAATTTAAAAGATACCAACACATAGTATGTTTGTAAACCACTTCACATTTTAATATAGATACGTGTTGGATGTCGTAAAAAACAAACCCGTGACACTATGACCTTTCTGTAATGAAGTCAAGTGCACCCAAACTTAGAAATATCAAAAAAACTGATTGTCCCTAATAATTTGGCAACCCACTGTATACCTTGTTCCCACATCACTAAGTTACATTATATTTTCATCCAAATAGTATGGTAGAAAAATAGCGGTGAGAATCTCTGTAGAGAGTTATACCTCTTTTGAGTAGCATAGAAATCATTATAGGTAATATTTAAAACGTCATAAAAAAAGCGGAAAATTCCCTGAGAATATTGATTAATCTATAGACTAGAGAATTTAAAATTATTAATAATCATAGTAGGTAGCCACGTATTGATTGGTCATAGTATCTACACTTTACATATCTATAGGTACTTACCTATAAAACTTTAGACATATGTATCCAGAGTTCCAGACTAGAGTACCTAAGCATTTGAATTTTCCACGGGCCTCCAATCAGACAACTTCACTGACTATAGATAATATATATATGGACAGTAGTTTGATTAGAATTCAATGACAAATGAACGGTGCTAGGATTGGTAGATCGGATTTTAAGAAAATTTACTTATTTTCTGCCGATGTAGGAAAAAAATATTAGATAAGTACATTTTAAAATTTATACGAAAGCATGATAAGTAATTGATACGATCTTTTTGGTACCTGTTAACCAATAAGCATAAGCATTAAAATACAAGCTAGGGTTCAAAGCCTACGTATTTACTAGGAGTGGTTGTAGTATAATAGTGCTTTTTTACTCTACTGCGCCCAAAGTAGTGTAAAACATTTTTTACGTATTGTCATGACACTAAGAAGATGTAAATAAAAATACTTAGTAAACTAGAAAGATGGCAACAATATGAAATGGAAAGACAACATAAACACGAAGATGAGTTATCAGAGATTTTGTTCAACTTGACTACATTGTATCTAGTGAACTACGAATGCATCCCTCCGTCTGCATGTTTATCGTATGATATGAGTTTCAAAGTCATCATGTTTCTATCTTTTTAAAACGGTCACTAAGCTGATTTTTTTTCTCAACACCTTTGCATAAGTGCCTCCTGTATTTGGAGGGACTAGCTATAATCCCCACGCTTAGCAAGCGTCTTTGTATAGCAGTAGTTATCTGTGTTAAGAGGCGCTGCAGCGCAGTTTCTGGTATTAGGTACTCCCTTTATCGCCACTTACGACTCACACAGGCAGGCAGTACAGGAGGTGCAATAAGAGCTCGAGGTGCGTATACGATTTACTATCTAGACACAAAAATGATTAGAAAAGCGGAGGGTATTGCCATAGTAAAACCAGAATAGAATATCATTTATTTGCTGAAATAGGGTAACATGTGCTGATCTTAATATTACACCTGGAATTATAAATTTCTGCTGGAATTCAACCCAACATTCCTAGTAAACTTTGGTTTGCGCGGATGCAATTCAATAAGCGCTTTACGTGAGTCTAGGACATTGCTGTTCCCTTTCTCATTTAAAAAAATATTCACTTGAGGGTTTCTTCGTTATGTGAATGCGGCTTAGATGAAGAAGATCTCAACCATATTATCTTCTCTTGAACAATCATTTATCTTGCTACAATTTGCTTATTTCTTTAAATGTAACTTTCCTAATATTCATATATACACAATTATTATAGTCTTCCAGAATTTTCATAATATTCGTTTGTTAATTTGTATTTGCTCACTCATTTATTTGTAGAATATATTTTCTGTTTGTTTAAATTCCGTTATGGTCTTTGGGATCACTTATACCTATCTTATTGATATTCTTTTATCTGCTTTGGTCATCGTCTTTTCTAAATTTCCTCAGAACTTTTTACGTTAACTTTTTCCTTCGTATAATAAAAACAAATACTTATTTGAAAAATGTAATGTGTATACGTTAAAGAAAACATATTGTTTTTTATTATTCAAATACGCATGACTCTGCGATAAGTATTTACGCCGTACTAAGGGTTTATTTCGTATTTTAGATGTTACTTTGTTTATTTTTTCTATGGAGAAAATTATAAGTAATCGTGTTTCCAAAGTATATGATTTATAGAATGAATACTTAAATATAATATATATTAATTACATAACTCAAAATTAAGAAATAAAGATACAGCAAGTGATCAAACGAACCACAATTACGTATCGCTGCCTCGGTGCAGGCTTAATATATATATATATATATATATATATATATATATATATATATATATATATATATTTTTTTTATGTTATTGTGACGGAACAAGCTCGAGGTCCACCTGATGTTAAACGGTTACCTCTGCCTATAACAGATGCAGTTCAACGTTCAAGTGACGAATTGCACTGCGCCCGTCACCTTGAGACATAGTTGTTAAGTCTCATGTGCCTGTAATTTCACTGGCTCTCAAGGACTGCTGCCGGAACACACCGTTAGGTGCTTGGCGACAGATTTTCAACTTGAGGGTGGTCGCTAGCCAGGCGAGCATTCGCAAAAAGCCCTTCCACCATGCAAAATTTTTTGTCTTGAAGCTGGCAGAAATATGCTACATATTGCCATAAAAAATGAAAGAGGTAGGTAGGGTAGGTACCTACCTCTTTTATACCTAAATAAGGTAGTACTTACCTATCTATTTTTTCAGATATGGAGAGATCAAGATATCGACAAGATTCTGCTCGTGGTTCTGCTCAACGTTACCAAAAACACACAGAACTTCGGCGGCCAACTATTGTGGGCTACATGAGTATAGACGCCTCACGAAACTATCACTCTGATTTATCGCAATTGAAGTTTGTTACTGATATACCTAAAGACAAAATATCATGGGACCTCGATCTTAACATAGACAAGGCAGTTAAACGGACTACTGTTGACGCAATTGAAAAGACTGAATTGATACTAAAGTTTCTAATGGACCACCGCAGTAGATTCCGTTTTCCTCCAAAAACTTTCATATCGTACAGAAGCACATTGATCTTAATTATGGAAAGTTTCAACGTTAGACCATACCAACCTATTGTTATCACAGCAAGTCTTTTCAAAAATAACATTTACTTGTTTCCTATTAATAAAGCCAAGGAACTCTGGGAAGATACTCGAACTGACCTAGAGAAAAAGTACTCTGATTGGGGATATAAATTTCATCGGTATATGAAATCAGGTAAAAGCCATTTAAATCTACTATACTAAAATCCTTCTGGATAGGTACCACATCACTAAACTATAATTTGTTAATATGTGAATTTGCAGATCAGCCAAATCTTTCACCGGACATTGATAAGCCAGTGGTAGAGAATGAAGATTTCTCACTATGTTTCTGTTCTGAAATTGGAGATCACAAACTGTTCTATGGGGCGAATTCTGATGCTCTTCTTGCAACGAGCGACACCGCTCCACCTCCAGAGACCACTGACGTACAAGAGAACCTTGCCTATTTAAGACGTCACCAATATGTCGAATTAAAAACAAATAAAGATTTGGAGAACCCTAAATTAGAATATAATTTTAGGTAAGTATAAGTAAATATTGTTGTATGTTTTAGCGTGCATGGTATATTTAGTGTGATGGAGTGCAAGGCTGCTGATCAGGCGTTCGTAAGTTTGAATTCGTCCACGGGCTCGTATTTCAAACTACGGTAGTAGGGAATTTTGCATCCACACCTGGTAGGTAGCTAGTACATCCTTCAAGCAGAACATTGTTCTTCATGGAAGCACTTAACGGTGTGAACGGTGAATTTCCTGGGAGCTAGTCTTGAGTGACAGTTCCCATTTCATAAGATAATGAACTTTTTACTAAACCTAACTTATGTCAACTATAGTAGTAGAATATTGTATAATGGTAAGTGGCACTATTTTGCACTGCTGACTTGAGATTCACAGCATGATCTTGGGTACTGGGTGGCTTAGTGACAATGACTGAACTGCTGCGCGGAAAGTCTATGGGTCAAAGCCCACCATGCGCCTGACCTTACTGGTGCTAGAGTATTTTTCGAATACCTAACTACCACCTCAGCATCTTTTCCCACTATGGGGTTAGTAAAAATTTAATACTAGCTTAACGCAATAAAGAGAACATCTTTAAAAATATTTGGTTTCGGTTTTATGCCCAACACCAATTCGTCACCCTCCTTGGAGATGTTCTTGGTGGTAGTTTAACCGACATAAACTGGCTCACTACACCTCCCATGAGTATAAAATCTGTCACCTAGTAAATAATACTATTTATCCCGGCAACGTTAAGCCTGTTTACTATCTTCGACTACATCAAAATGTATTATCAACTGATTCATACCGTGATCAAAAGCTAACTAAAAAATCTACAAATGATAGACGTGTGAACGCCGATTGCTAATCCGTTTAGCTACAGATGACAGAATATATTAGATCGCCGATAGATGCAGCGTATACGGTAGCTGTACCTATATGATGAAACACTGGCGATGAATAAGATACTCTTTCACACGTATATTAGCAATAAAATTATACACATTTTTATGAACAAAGGTTATTATACATACACACATACATGATTTTATGCATTTTATCCAGACTTTCTTAACATACTTTTCTCGATTTTTGACACTACATCCTCATTCACAACACATCATTCCCTTAGCACACTATTCTTTACTCTGTTTTACAATGACCTCATCTCTACTGCATTATCCTACTTTCATGCTTTTTTTGCCATACCCTTTCACTACCATATATTAGTGTCGGAACAAACACTTCTCATGAACAGCCAGATGACCCTTCTTAGACACCCTCTGACTGTTTATAAAAACGTCCAATACTCCGTTCAACATGTTTCCAGCATTCAATCTCCTTTATATATCACTTCTTTTTTTGTATACATAGATCCCATGAATACAAACTCTTTCACTTGTTCCACTTTTGCACCTTCAACCACAATATAGCAATCGGACACTATTATCTCGTTCAAACAGATTATTATTATTTATCATAAGTATGTGATTAGGTATGTGGTTGAACTATGTTATGGACGACCACGTGTAGAATAGGAACTAGACTAGAACCCAAGGAGAGATGTAGGAACTTACCGTACGGTTGCCGTGGCTGATTTTCTACACGAAGTTAACTATTGCTAGCCAGGCAAGGAATCGCGTAATGCCTTACAGCCATCAGGTGTGGCGAAGCCGAAGCCTTCGGCTAGCTTCGAGATGCATAAACCCCCTGTGCGACATTCCATTTTAACGTAACAGATTACCGGTACGAATATTTGAAAAAATATGTTTCTATATGTACTCTTATTTATACATGTATATGTTTCAGAAGGTACAAGCTATTTACGTGCTGGTGTCAGTGCTACTTCAACAACGCAAAAGGTTTAGTGGTTGGATTCAGAAAAGACGATGGATTTGTCCGACGGCTGCAGTGGTTTGATACTGCTGAAATACCAAAGTATTGCCAGGTAAATGCAGATAAAAAATGTTACTAAAAAGTAGTTTATAGAATATTTTCAGAAAGGGTGACTTCACTTTGGGACTGTGCTAAAATGATAATAATGATAAAATAATTTGTATACATAAGTTATATAATAGTTTACATACATAAATTATTTATTAATATATGACAATGATTTTTTGGTGGAAACTGTTTGGCGCGTTAAAATCATATTGCTCGTATACGTAACGACGAACGTAGTTTCCTTTTTAATAGTTATTAGACACTAGCTTTCCGGGCGCAGCTCCGCCCGCGCGTATGTAAAACTATCCTATGTTTTTTCCCGGGTCTCAAACTATTTCTATACCAAATTTCATTCAAATCGGTCCAGTAGTTTTGGCGTGAAAGCGTAACAGACAGACAGACAGAGTTACTTTCGCATTTATAATATTAAAGTACTGATTAATCAATCAATCATTTATTTCGGAAATCATCCATAATTATTATATATTATTTTCTACACCATCATCAAATAATAAAATCTTATTAAATCTACATAATTATTGTAACAATAAAATAAAATGTTATTCATATATTCACATATTATGTCAAATAATTAAGTTTTAAATTTAAATATACTTACTCGTACTTATATATAGTTGCAAAATTAAAATACTTCCACAATTGTTTACTTTGCACAGCGTTGGAATGGCAGCACATGCATTTTTACTAAAACACCATCCACCCTATCTGCTACAACTTTGATAGCTGTTATCGCTGTCGCGCACCCGCCGCATCTGAGATGCCACACTCCTACGCCTGATAGCTGTGAAACCATCGATACGAACATTCCTGACGCGCTGCAGAAACGCGGCAGACTCAGCAGCATCCTGAACGCGTTATTGTTTTGGATGCGTAGGGCGCTTATAGTAGTTTATGCAACTGTCATATAATAGAGGGTATTAAAACATGAGTGTAGTTTTTTGAAACGAGCCGCAGCAGGCGAGTTTCAAAATAAGATTACACGAGTGTTTTAATACCTAATTATGTGCAGTTGCATACACTACTTTATTTAATCTCATGACTATACGCTTTTCTTGATTTTTCTGGCAAAAGACTATTTGTCAGTTTCGTAGCTGTTTCTAGAATGTCAGGTGAAATTAAATTTTCATCAGTATCGTCGGTGTTCCTTGACACTTTTGCTAGTAAAGTGTTATCCAACAAAATATTACTCAAATTCCTATGTACGAAATAGCGCGAAAATGGAAAAGTCTTTATTGGCTCGGAACCAGTGCGTTGCGCGCGCATCGCGCTCACCACAGATAATGTGTACTTACTTGAATTGAAACCTCCTTGGTCGGGACACATTGTACTTCAATAATTGAAAAATTGTTTTAAAGCATTGTTTTGTTAGGAGAATAATGCTTTGATTTTTTTTTTTAATGTACTTAAAGAGGTATGTAAATAAAATATGCCAATAAAAGTCTTTATTTCATTTCATAATTAGAATATTACCGAATGAGATTATATAAAAGCTAGTTAAACCACAGGCTGCAGGTGTAAAATGATTGACAATAAGCTCTGAAGAGTGTCAGTTTAACGTTTCTTGAGCACCTCGCAAACCTAAGGATCACAATATAATGCACATTTACGAGAGGAAAAAATATAGTCATGTGCGGTATTCAAACCCGCGTCATCCACCCCTATAGACGGAGTATGCTCTGACCGACTGAGCTAACATACCATTGAGTCATAACTATAATTTTTCCTCTCGTCCTTTAACCATCGTGTGGGGACGGAGCATATCATGTAATCCGTAGAGCATGCGTTGTTGCAAAGATAAAAATAATAATAGTATAATATGAATAAAAAAATATAATAGCAAGTTGCTCACAAGTTTCATACGCACTTTTTCAGCACCCTTGCGAGGAAAAAAAATTGCACAAATACGATACAAACAACATACGAAAATTATGGAAAATAGCGGGCAAGATCTTTTTTTTGCGCGCGGCTAATGAATGGTGGTTGATTACATATATAGTACTTCACCTTAAACCTCTTTGTTGTTGCAAATCTGTATTACCCGGTTAAAATGAAAATGCTCTGTTTACTCGCATATAATTTGCAGTTAGGTACTAACTTAACTTTGTAGGGTTAATTCTGTTATTTACGCACTAGCGTATAATATTATTACGCACTAGTGTATCATATTATTATGCACGAGGGTGTTCTATTTATGGCCTTAAGAACTACATTATAAAGCTCACCTTACCAAAATACTGTTGTACATGCCAATACTAAGTACATTCGAACTATTTTTAACATAAACATATATCTGCCTCATTCCTGACACATTCCGCCAAAATATGAGGAACATCTTCGACAATGTTGCATTCAGTTCGGAAATTCAATTATCCCTATTAAAAATGTAAAGCTATTCAGCGGGATATGTCCAGAACGTAATCTAAGAGCCATGACAACATTATTTCTAGTCATATCTGCACCAACAAACCAAGGAATGCGGGAAAGGCTAGGCCTATAGTCTTGTACCAAATCCCCCTACTTTGTGAGTCTCATCAAAATACTCTCTCCACCAATCTAGGGCATTACATCTTACTATATGAACTAGGTCATTATGGTAAGGTACACAGCTTAAATACATTCCATCTGTGATGGCTTCTTTCGCCAATCTATCCACTTCTTCATTACCATCTAAACCTATATGGGAAGGCACCCGACCTTACCCCATTTTAACTAAAATTACTGGGTTTTTATTTTCATCAAACTAATTCAACAAATTCTGGGTTTTTATTTTCATCAAACAAAAGTACTCATAATTTATTTTATTTACATCATATAATCTAACAAATTTCGTTTTCTTCTGTTTCAGAACGAATGGAACCCGCAAACTGCGTTGAAATCTCTTGACCAGTTCTTATCCTTTGTTAAAAGTACTATGAACTCACAAAAACAAGAAAATAATAATGAACACAGCCCTCTAACTATTGCATTTGAAATAGATAATAAACAAATTAATGTTGTTGAAAATCCTGAACCGGCAGCTATGTTACCCGATTGGTACATAGAAGCACTAAGTAAATAAGTTTTAATTATTTGGGGGATGTTCATTTATTAGGTGCGTAAGATGATTTCGAAGGGGAAGGTGTCACATAATGCACAAATCTAAATTTTTGTTTCATGTTGATCGGGTTAGGTTAATTAAGGTAGTCCGTAAGGACTAGTATTCAGTAGTAAGAAGTATTTAAACAAATTTGTATGGTCTTATGTAAATAAGACCATACAAATTTGTATAAATACTAATTTTATGGCAACTGGACTTGGTTGGTTTGGTGATCGAACACTACAAAATAGCATTAAAGTGGTACCGATTGTGCATACTTACCAAAATGTTTTCTACATGCTGTACAATTTGAGAAAGACATTTTATTTTATACTAAACTAGCTTTACGGGCGCGGCTACGCCCGCGCGGATGTCGGTTATCGCGCAAAAACATTAACCTCTTTTTGCGCAGTTGGATGAAAACTATCCTATGTTTTTTCCCGGGTCTCAAACTATTTCCATACCAAATTTCATTCAAATCGGTCCAGTAGTTTTGGCGTGAAAGCGTAACAGACAGACAGACAGAGAGACAGACAGACAGAGTTACTTTCGCATTTATAATATTAGTACTGATAAAACATTGTAGGCACCAAACAATAAATTGTGATTACGTTCGCAGTATTTTACATAGTATAATTACTATACTGTAGTGTTCCTCATCGGCATATCGGCACTATTTAGTATGCTTCGGCTCCTCCCGACACTCCCAAAGGAGCATTCATTGTTCCCGAACCACAAACTTTTGAAAAAGAACATATGGGCGCTTAGACATTTGATAAAGACTGAAATTGTATTTGGTTACCTACATAATAATTTACTGTTTAGGTAATTATGAATAAAACTGTCCCTGTTTGACATTTACTCACCGAAAGACCTTTCGAAACATTTGCGTTACAATTACAATGACTATTTTCAACAGTTTTTTAACACATTCGGAAGGCATTTTAGCCTGTCTTCGTTCCGAGTTTCGACCGTAGGTACTAATTCGAATATAAGAGCACAGTTTTATTTGTGGTCTATTTTTTCTGTTCGCGTCATGATTCTGTAGTCGGTAGTGTTTAATCTCGGAGTGTCGGTGCATTTATTTTATTTTCCAACACTGGTCTAGAATCTGGGATTGGTTCATCCGAATTTTAGTATTCCTTCCATGGGAGGGAGAATGGGTAATAAAATAGAAGAAATGGTTTTACGTCACAGAATTAATTCTAGTAAGTAATAAATGGACACCCCATACCATTACTAATTTTTAAGTTCACTTTTAGTATGTATGATATATTATATGTAACGCCAAAATTACAATATAATTGACATATAGATTTATAATTTATTTTATAAGTAATATTCATTTAATAGACAGCGTGCCATTGTTGTAGATTTATTTAATGGTTCATATACCTAGACTTAAGAATTACAATATAGGTAAGTGACATTATATTCATTCATTTAGTAATATCTACGAGTAAATTCATTCCTTCATCATCTCTCTAGGCATATTATGCTCAAGAAAGGAGAGAGGAAGTTAACCCTAGAGCGCTTACTAAAAAGTTACTATACCTTTCGTATGAATTCATTTTTATAACTTGAATTGGGTTTTAATATCGTAAATTTTAGTAGACATAGGTACTATGTTTCTATAAAAATTGGAACTCATTTTAGTATTTGTAATCTCTAACTTAATTTTGGCGAGAGTTTTTAATGAATGCCTTTAAGGCAAATATTATGTTGACCATATTATAATAATTTACTCGTTGTGTTTTCAAAATAATTAAAGATTAATACGTGTTTTCTTCCCCTACAAATTATGTAGGTACTACTGAATTTATAAGGAGGGTAAATTTACGTATTTGGTCCCACGGCATACGTAGGTATGGTATAGTATTCATTAGACCACGCTACTTTGCGGTCATCCAGACTACTGTTACCTAGTTTTTAAGAGCTGGGGATTCATGCTTCCATGTTCATATTCGAAGGATAAAGTAGCTTGGAATGCACAGAGGCGCTAATCATAAATGGTGACACTCGACCACTTTAGGGTTAAGTTAATATGGATAATATTAAGGTAGAACCGCATTAGAGCCGTTTTGCACGGCGCGGCGCGGCACAAAATGTCTTTATATAATATGATTTTGAATAACGCATACATATCCCACTAGGGCTGCACTGCGTGGACAGAGGTATAGCTGCCTTTGAGAGAATTTGGGTGACCGATGACGAAAAAGGTATTTTGTTATTGGTTATTGCTTTAGTACCCAGTACTGTACGAATCCCAACATGGGCACTACATGAATAGGGCTGCCGCCTGCCATCCGTCCGGGATTCCCCGGATTTGTTAGGAAAAATCCGGGGAATCCCGCTGTGACGTAAACTAGGGTTTAGGGGGCGTCCGGAGGGCGTGTGGTTTGGATCCGGACAGTGCTGCATACAAGTTTACTCCAGCACTGCAAAATCTACAACAACAGAACGTCCCCCGCGGGTGCCGTCCCCCACCATAAAGAACTGCTGCCAATACCGATAACTCAAAGTGTTGACGTTTTGGCGCATTTAGCGACAAATCTAGAACATTTCTTCATTTCTTGAATATTTCATCTTAGTACTTTTTTTCTCATTACCATACGCTAAAAACATCAGTTTAATCTGGCGGAAGACATGATAATCTTGCTTTATATTAGTTATATTGTGGTTTTCTTCGCATAATCTCGCGGCAATGGACGAAGGAGAAAACTCACTAAACTGTTCAGTGTGTTTTTCTCCTTCGGCGTGTGTATGTTTAGTTGAAACATACACACACAAGAGATAGTTTTACGATTTTGGCATCCGATATAACGAGAACAATAGAATTTCATTCGTAAATAGGTGATATCGTCCACACGGATGTCTACGTAACCAAACAAGATGACTTAATATTTTTTGATACAATGTAAGTTACATTGTGTTTTAGTTTATTATTAGTTTTTCATTATTTATAAACCAATTTTTCATTTGATGCCAAATAACAGTGCTCCTCATTATTTTATCACCAAATTACCCCACTAAGAGAAGAGTGAATAATTTTGTTTGTAACACTGCATTTTTTCGTAAAGAAGCTTTATAAATGAAAAAAGTATATGAACAAAGTATATGTTCATGGTGTCCGGGAAAAAAACTAAAATTCTCCCAAATTTTAAAGATTTGGTCCGGCATCGGTGGTTTATGTGATGGCAGCCCAGTAGTAGTATACATGAACCAGTCAAAGATAAATGATATGGGGCTAGATATTGGTTGGAAACAAATCGCTTAGTTAAAATACTTATTTTATTAGAACGCACGTAAATGGTCAGGGAAAAAAAATACTCTAGCTACCACCCTATCCGCAGTTTTAGTGTAGAAATAGGGAAAAATAAATAGGTGCCGTGTTGTGCATCGCAGCACCATGTTCCTATATCGCCGCTCAAATGCGGTTCAACCTTTATAGTGCTGACTGGTTCTCAATTTAATTAGATTTATGGATATTGGTTTAGTATATCACAGCAGCTACATGTGATTATTATTTTTATCTTTGTTGTTATATCTTACAAATTCCCTACTGTAAGTAAATAATTACATTATTAGTATGTAAGTAACTTAGGTTTATTTCAAGTATGATAATAAACGTATAACATCTTCATTTTGGTTTTATTTACTTTAATAAATTTATTTATAAGAAGGTACCTTTAGGGTTTTATTAACTTAATGCGACGTTTAAATAACTTGATAAAGAATGCGTTTTCCTGTGTATTTTCTTAATATTTTCAAAATCGCTTCACCCAGTCAAAAGTTCTGAGGTAACAAACATAAAAAAACCAGACGAATTGAGAACCCTCCTTTTCGGAAGTCGGATAAAATTATATCGTATTGTCAACTCATCGCGTCAACTTCACCCACATGGACGGATCCTAATTCCATTGTTCTCGCAGGATATATATATGACATTCCATTATCCAAGTAGCATGTTATGGTAATGGTCGATATGCGCTCTCGTTTATTATTGTGCTTACATTTATTACAATATTTTTATTTTGTACCTTACTTAGCAGATGTTTACGACATATGTACCCAATATTAATAAGTGAATTTTCTAATGTGAGCGACGCACATAGGGGTATATTGCCTCAAAACGTGGCCATAAATAAAATTATAAACCAACACCGATGTGGCCAAGCTTATATCTTGGAGCAGGTTCTGAATATGCCCTCTACGTGCCATAAACATTAATCTCGTAGTTCCCAACGCCTGGCTTTGCCAGCAGTCAGAACATAATCTTAGTTTTATACGTATGTATACAATTTTTTTTTATGCACTTTGTTGATACTAAACTTTCATATTTTTTTTTAAATATTTTCCAAGTGTTTCTTGTTGTAAAACCACCATGTACATTGTAGGAGAAGGTACGTACACCATATTTAAGTACTGTTTATTTGTATGTTTTGGCATATTATAGTCTTTTTATTAAGAATGTATACCGAAACAATTGATTATTTTTTGAAAGTATTTTACAAAGTAAGTAAGTTTAAAAAGTAGTGAAATCAAAGGTGTTGTACTCTTTTGTACTGAAAATCGATTATACAGTAAAAAATTCTTTAATTTCATTTAATCATAAAGAGAAAAATTTAAGTCTAGGATGAAATTCAACATATAAGTACATTACATATTGAGCTATAACACACTTTTGATCCCTAAAAGTACTGTAACTTACCAGGAATAAAATAAAAAATACTAAATGTCGCAAAAATTTAAAAATTCTGTATTTAACACGACTTATTTAATTTTGTTCTAGTTACCATGTAATGTTACGTAGTTGTAAACCTTCAAGAGATTGTCAGAGAAAGCTCAGACTGACTTATCAGATAGTCAAAAAGACTTATTGGCAAAAAGTTTCAAAGACGAGTTTTATACCTGAGATCGAAGATCGTAGGCCTAAATGGAGTGGAGATTGTAATAAACAACGCAAACGAGTTTCATACGACGTTTTTCAACACACTTGCGAGGAACGAATACGAAAATATTGTTATTTAAACACCGGTTGACCTGAAGTGATGCTCTGACCTCGCGCTCTCCGCCCTCTACCTCGAAAACGGTTCACCGTATAAAAATTTTTTTGGAACAAAATTTGTAGAGAATTTTGTATTCTACAATATTGATAAAAATACAAATAGCAAAAACCCATAGGAAATGAGATATATACAAAATAAGCGCAAAAAAACGATTTTTGTGACTTTTGTTCTGAAATTTAATAGTTGCGTACACCCTAGCATATGTAGGTTTTGAGACAACTTTTAGGGTGTCAATATACAAGTATTTACAGACTTACAGCTGGGTATCTCGAATTCCGAGATTCTTACCTAATTTAAGCTTAAATGACTGGACTACGAAGCAATATAGAAATGTGTAAACGATGTTTTTTTTTCTATTTAAAACACTAGTGCGGTTAAGTAAACAAAAAGCACGAGTGCGTAATAGACTATATTATGACACTAAAATCGGTGTATATGGCCCGTTACGAGCGATTTTCATGTTATGGTAAAATATTTGTTACACTCTTTTTAGTGACTCTTGCTACTTACGGGATCGATTTTCGTTCATCGTCAACAAATATTTTCCTACTTGATGATTTATCAAGAAAGGAAAATATTTTTCAGTTATTGGAGTGTAACTCAAAAACGGCTTGACCGACTTTGATGGTTTTTTTAAATGGGACCACACGACAAACATCAGCTTTCAAATAAAAAATAATTATCAAAATCGGTTCACCCAGTCAAAAGTTCTGAGGTAACAAACATTAACAAAATGGAGACGAAATGAGAACCTCCTCCTTTTTTTGAAGTCGGTTAAAAATAGGTTCAAGCGCCGCGGCTACGCAAGCTGCAACACGTGCAGTCATAATATGTGGTGCAGCTGCGATCGCACAGCGGAGGCGCGCGACATGACAGTTTCGGCATAGTAGAACTTTCTACTATGGTTTCGGCATATTAGAAAGTTACTCTTTCTATTATGGTTTCGGGAGTGGTGTTGAGCAAAAACCACCATACAGTAGGACTCCGTCATTTGCGTAGCCTCTCTGACCGCAGCGATCCTTTGAATGGTTTTTTTTTCTCGCCGATAACAATTTATTGCCTTCAGCAAATTTACACGGAATAATGATAAAAAACTATCTAATTTAATTTTATGGGCAACAGGGTTATGCTCAACTTGTGCAGTTTGCAGCTGCGCTGTTTTTCAGTATAACCCTACTCGGACAAATGTTTGCCGATATATGTACAGGGTCATTGGTCAAATGCTAACAACCTCTTAGGGTTGACTTCTGCAACTCCTAACAAACATTTTGAGACTATTTTTTTTTGTTAAGAAATATTTTTTATGTTACCTATATTTTTTTAATTATTATTTTGTGTTTTTTTATGGTTATATGACTAAATAAGTACCAGGACAACTTGATGTTATAACGCTCTTCTGCCTGTAATGTATTATTTCATATTTTTTATTACTTTGCTCGATGTAAATATTCAAAACTCTGTTCAAAGGGAGCACGGCGCGGTCCAGTGTTGCCGCGGCAGGCGCTCTTGGCTCAGAGTAGGCAATAAAAGATTTAAAAAAAATTAGACTTATTTTTTTTCAATACTTAAACAATTATATCTAAATGTTTGTTAGGACTAGCAAAAGTCAACCCTGTATATAGGTCTTAACCATCGAGATAATATGTTATAATATGTTGGTCTTAACAAAAAAAGAGCTGTGTTATGTAGCTTATCAATATAAAATAAAACAGAAACAGCTTATACAGCTAATAATATGAAAAATGGTTTTTCATTTTGGGTAATCAGTACTAATAATATTATAAATACGAAAGTTTTACTCTGTCTGTCTGTCTGTTACGCTTTCACGCCAAAACTACTGGACCGATTTGAATGAAATTTGATATGGAAATAGTTTGGGACCCGGGAAAAGACAAAGGATAGTTTTTATCCAACTGCGCAAAAAGAGGTTAATGTTTTTGCGCGATAACCGACATACGCGTGGGCGAAGTCGCGCCCGGAAAGCTAGTGAAAAATAAACGTACCTATACCTGATGTTACTGGGTGTGACATCCACTTAGGTGTGTGACATCCCAAGCGTTGTATAATTTTTCAATTGGTATTGAAGAATAATACAACGCTAACTGAGCAAATACTAATTACTTGTGCGACTTTTCTATAGATAGATAGAGAGAAGTTGCTTACGCATTTATTAAATACTAGCTTTTACCGGCGGCTTTGTCTCCATTATTTTTGTTAGTATGTTGTAGTCTTTATCAAAAAAGCATCGCTGGTGGTTTTTTTTCGTTTTTACACCAAAATTGATTCTCACGCTTATTCTTTAGTCTAAATTTAGTTAATAATATTCTTTAAACATAGTAGTATTTCATTATAATTTCTAACATTACCGACTTCAAAAAAGGAGGTTCTCAATTTAACTGTATATTTTGTATGTTACCTCATAAATTTTTACTGCGAGTGCCGATTTTAATGTTATTTTTTTTATATTCCAAGCTGGGGCTGTTCATGTAGTCCCCTTTAAATTTGCGTGAGATCTGACGATTAGCATTTGAGTTATCTCTAGTGATGCGTATTTAGTTGGCTTGGACTTCATTAATGATGTTCTCATTTTCACTTATCTATGTAAAATGAACAAAAAAACTGTATACTGTATAAGCAGTGATGGATCAGTGGCATTGACTATGGACTGCCGTGCAGCAGGTCCATGGTTCGAATTCTTGAGGCGAAGACTTGAGGTTCGACGCATAGAGGTAAGGAATTTTGTGAATGCCCGCTTGGCTAGCGTACACCCTCAAGTAGAAAATCTGTCGCCAAGCACCTAACGGTGTGTTCCGGGAGCTGTCCTTAGATCCAGTTATTCTAGGTTAAGCATCGACCACATCATCACTTGCCATCAGGTGAGATTGTGCTCAACATTTACCTAACAGAAAAAAAAATTGTTTGGAAGAAGAGTTCGTAGTTTTCTCCTTCAAGTTTGGTGATGTTCTGATGAAGTGCGTAAGAAACATGCAATGGAACTCTTCAATAAATGACAGCAAGTTCATTGACTTTTTAGTGCATTCTTTGTTTTACAATGTTTACTCCTCCAAGTAGTTTATTTTTGGTTAAAATTACGTTTATTCTGGAACAGAATAGAACAGATAGGACCATAATGTATAATTTTTTAGGTTAGTGTCCATAAATCTTAGTCATTCAAAATAGATTAATATAGATCGACTAAATTCATTTTTGAAGAAAATCAGCCAATTGCGAGTCGGACTCGCGCATGTTTATAACAAAAAAAGGTTAAAATTGGTTGTTATAGCGGCAACAGAAATACATCATCTGTGAAAATTTCAACAGTCTAGCTATCACCGTTCTTGTGATACAGCCTGGTGACGGGCAGCGAAGTCTCAGTAATAGGGTCCCGTTTTTACTCTTTGGGTACGGAACCCTAAAAGGGAAGTAGGTAAACCTACCTATCCAGAAAACTTCCATATTAGAAAATTACTAACATAAAACGCTGGCCTATATATATATATTTATTTTGGTGTTGGTTCAGTTCTAAAGCCGCGTCACCAACATACAAAAGTTGGCACCTATTGTCACCAACACGTCTCATGTCATGTTTAATGCTTTGAGGTGGAACTAATTTTTAACCGATTTCAAAAAATGGAGGAGGTTCTCAATAATTTCATCAAAATCGGTCAAGCCGTTTTTGAGTTACAGTCCAATAACTGAAAAATATTCTCCTATCTTGATGATAGTCGTTGACAATGAATGACAATCGATCCCGTAAGTAGCAAGGGTCACTAAAAAGAGTGATTTTTTTTAACCAAAATGGAACCGACTTCAACACTCAAATGTGTGAAATAACTTGTCGAAGTTAGGTACGTAGATCGCATGCACGTTTTTCATTTGTTATTTTTAATACAGCCGGTAAGCTCTCATTTCTATCTCTAAAGTTGTCATTATGGAAGTAATAAGTTGGAATTTATTACTCCCATACCTTATAAGTAGCTATACCACAGAGTAATAAATTACTCTATGAGTATACATAACTTGAAAATATATTTTATTGTCAGCCTTATCAGAACAAAGACAAATGGGGCAGTAAAAAATATTTTTTTCATAGAACTCAATGAGAGCGGCTGAGTCAAACTGCCGCCGTACTATAATAAGTATCACGACAAATTGTTTATTCCCCTATTAGTCAATTGGGTATTCCCCGTTTATAGTAGAGCTCATAGTTTGATGATAAAAAGATATCTTACTCTATGGTCCAGTCTTTTCCAGTGCTGCCCAACGCATAAATTTCTTACATTTATCGTAACTTTTTACCCTCATGCGTAACATGTATTGAGAGTATTCTCTATCTATTGTAAATATATAATATTCTATATATTTTTGATCCTTTATATGATATAGGCGTATTTTATGGAAAAAGCAAAAGATTTTTATGAAATGAAATTATTTTAATTAATCAATTAAAGTATGTATCATTGTTATTTATGCACCTTGGCCTTTTTATCGGTACTTTATTGATTCCTGAGCTAAAAACATATGGAAGCGTGAAACAATAATATCTTTGGAGGTGATTTTGATAGCCTCGTCGGAATTGTTTTTTTTTTTCGTGCAAGAAGTTGTCCACATTCGGGGAAAATTGGTAATCTATTGGAGCAAGGTTCGGGGAGTACTCCTATAATATAGTTATAATTATGCCCGAGGCATTTGAGAGAGAGACAATGAAAGTTAAAGTATGAGGAATGTTATGATTATTTTTAAAGGATAGAGATTAGTTGTCATACCTCAGTTTTTGAAATATCATAATGGATGGAGTGAAGGTGAAAGCGATTGTTCTTGGATTTTTTTATGATAAATTGAAAGTACGACGTTCATGTTGAAAGAATAGTGGAAATCAAATGAATGAGGTTACTCAGCACTTTAATTTTATGCTGAAACATGTTGAAGAAGGCCCGATTGCTAATTGCGAAACATTAATGTATAGTGGTGAAAATTGGGTATGTTGTGGCAGAAAAAGTATCGAAGTAGAGTATGTGCATTTGATTATAGAAGTAGGTGTGTTGACATTAAAGGTCAAGAGTTAGGAATATCGTGATAACAAAGCAATGTTGTCTGATTGAGGATATAGTGACATTAGCCAATAAGGTATGCTTAGATGCTTTCAACGGGTGCAATTCATATTTATTATCTAAGGGATGCTGTGGTGCTACTTAAATTTTACTATGTGTTTAATAATGGATTTGATAGTTTGTACTTTGTTTTATTGAGTTGGTATTTAATAAAAATAAGTACCTAATATTTCGTGATGGTCATGCCTTTGAATGTTAATCCTTAATGCTAATCAAATTAAGTGCTTATTAATTTCTTATACCTTGTTCAAGAGTTAGGTATAGTGTGATAGCGCGGGAGTGCAGAGAATTTATATATTATACAAATTCTCTGCACGCCTGTGCGTCTTCTACTTGCGGTTGACTTAGTAAGAATCATATTCGACAACTTTGGTTAGACAATTTAAACCTTAGGAATCTTTTATTTCTCAATTCAGGAAGTCAGCCCTAACACACCGCATCAGTCCTATGATAGTCGGCCGCTAGGATATCGCGAGCGGTACGAAGTAAATGCAGTGCTAAGTCAAGCGAGTTAAACACGTTTTTGCGTATACTGTTGTGAGAGTGTGTAGGAGTAGGTTCAGTCGTATAATTAGATGCTTGTCTAACGTTAATCAAACTTTTATTATTATTAATAATTATAATTTTATTATTATTGTTGATAGGTTAGCCTTTGACCATAATCTCATCCAATGGTAAGTGATATGAGAATATAGAAAGGGAACTGGCTCTCGACGACACCTGACGGAACAGACCGTTAGGTGTTTGGCGATAGATTTTATACTTGTCGCTGACTAGGTAAACATTTGTGAAATATAATGTGATGGCCAAAACTACAGTAATTATCATAATATATATTCTATAACTAGCTAGGTAATCCAGATCAGGAAAATTCGCTAGTACCCACCAATATTTTTCAGAACTAAGTAAGACTGAGATGAAAGTCAAATTCAAAACCATTTGTTCATTAACTTTAGTATAGTAAATAAATAATTATTTTATTACCTAGGTATAAGTTAATACTACGTATGCTGATACTGTGCGAGATTTTCTGCAGACGAAAAGAAAGTATACTTTAAAAGTAGCAATATTAAACTAACACAGCGGTTTGAGTATATTCTTATTTATCTCTTTTCAACGTAGCGGCTTGTAACCTTTTAACGTTTAAACATTATATCGCCGCTACTTGCTGTCTTGGCTCTACCATGGATATGAGCAACTATAGTATAATAATAATTCAGTCCGTTATCATAATTACCAAAACGGTAAATATGCCATGGCGAGTATTCGATTACCCGATTGTATAAAATACTCCGTCATAACGCAAAGATACTCATATTATACTCCGTCATAACCATGAGAGAACTCTATATATATGATAATATAATAGGGGGCGTTTAGCCGTATCTTTTTTATGAGGACCAGTTTCTGCTGCGTTAGTTCCATGTCAGAATTCCTATTCGAATAATACTCAGATTTACGCTGTATATTCACGTTAAAAACTAAATTAATTGAATGACAAACATCAACTGTCGTGTCTATTTTTAATCTAGAATGTTATAGTTTTCTTGTGAAAAACGTTTCACTTTGAAATCTGATACTATGCAGGTTTAACTTTTACACTGTGGCCATTTCTATAAAACGACAACTTTATATTATAGATATATATATCAAAACCCATTTATAATAGGGGTATTATAAATGGTCTTTAATGTGGAAAAAATGTGCTTCAATAAATTGTCAATGTGATTTTCGCTTAGCTTGTGATAGTGCTTGTAATCATATTTAGAAATAACAAAAATGTTGCTTTTAAAGCTAAAATGTAACTTTTCGCGTAACGAGGCGTAACTTTCAAATAAATGACTCTGACAACACACTCGCGTCCGTGCTAAGCCTATACATACATACTGCCAATAGCAATAGCCTTCGTCTGACGGTACGCCTAGCCGGACGTGCATTATAATTAGGAGTAATATTATGCTGTGGTTACAGTCACGCAAATAATAAGTGATTTTTAGACCTTACACTCAGTGACATTTTACCGACAAAATCGTAAGTAGCTATTTATTTGTCACTTTTTACATGTTTCATGGTCATGTTGACTTAATTTCAAATACTTACCTAATCATAATGGAAACGTTATAAGGCCGCGAAATCCGTCTAACTTCTCGAAAATAATAAAAAATGCGTTAAGATCAGACTATAACCATTCGGTTTCTACGTGATGGTGAAGGAACTAGCACGAGTTATAACACATGCATTTAGTCACAAGTAATTTACTGCACAGCGCCCGTCGCCCTGAGTCATTTGTTGAGTCACATGTGCCTGTAATCTCACAAGCGCACTAGTTGTTGGAACACACAGTTAGCCAATGGCTGATCATTGCTTATAATTACAGTCGACTCTTGTTAATTCAAACCTGCGATAATTCGAACCTCTCTATAATTCAAAGTTATTACGAGTTCCCTAGAAAATCTCTTTACTTTTCGAACTAAATCAATACATTTTTATGCACTTGGTAATTCGACCGAAAAAATTAACGTTACGCAACAAAATGACGTGAATTCGAACTTATCGGCGTCAAACACTTGACAATTCGTAAAGAATAATTCACTTGATCCTCTTATAAACAAGTCCGAGTAATCCATCCCGCCGCGGAGACATCTAAGTACATTGCAGAACAAGTTCAAGCTAGCGATGGGCGATTGTTGCAAAAAATACAATCGACTGAATCGAAACTATAATCGAATGGCGCTATAGCCCACTATAGCGCCATTCGATTGTCGATTTAGTAGTTCCTGACTATGATTATTCGAATAACAATCGACGAACTACTAATAATTGTACGCACACCGCAATCCGCTATGCAAATGATTCGTAGCGCAGCGCACGTAAACCGCACCATCTTTTTATTACTAATTTAGTAGTACGTTCGAGTATAGTACTTTATGGGAGGTGGGCTGCGCTACAAACGAATTACTAGTAATAAAATTATATGAACACCGTGTCCGTCATTGTCACTCACCGCACAAAGCTAGTATATAGTAATTACTAACATCGATTGTTATCGACTGAACAGAACAATCGACTAAGTCGATTAGATTTAGTAATAATCGCGGCATCGCTAGTTCAAGCTTGTATCATCGTACACGAGCCATTGTTTTGGTAATGATTAGTTTGACATAAACGCATTGGTTTCTTTTTTCTCAAAAATTTCGAACTATTTGATATTTCAAACACTCGATTATTCGTAATAATTTAAGAGTCCCTCGAGTTTTGAATTAACGAGAGTCGACTGTATTAGTTTATTTTTTTGTAGGTATATTTTTGACAGATGCAGCGGTGCTATTTATATTATTTTACCTGATGGTTTTTATAGTTCGTTCATTGTTTTATTGAGTAGGCACTTATATAATAATATATATAAATACTTTCTTGTTATTCGATGCGAATGCGAATTCACGCAGAAGAACAACCGACATTGATATGTTGTGAGCAGTGTGTAGTGCATTAGAAACCAACCTCCGGCAGATTCCCGCCTTATGGAAAAGAACAACCGACATTGATATGTTGTGCCAGTGTGTAGTGCATTAGAAACCAACTTCCGGCAGATTCCCGCCTTATGGAAATAAGCAAATTAGTATGAGTTTTTCCGGCCCTTTGGTGGAGAGAAGCGTCTTCCACACGCTACGCGGTCGGATCAAACAAATAATACTTTCCGTGTATGAGAAATGAAAACAAAGTTTATTCCGCTATTGACAAGTGTTTGAAACAAAAATATTTTCTTTTTTACCGAATATGAGCATAGATACGTTTGCGTTTGTCATGCGGTTCGTTCTTTCTGCAAATAATAGATGTTACCTACTCTTTGCCCGTCAAGGTAAAATGCGATTCACAAGCTACAATCTATCCACAGACAATAAAACTCTATTTGGTTGTTATATTGAACGAAACGTACAAATTTTGTAATTAATCTAATCACACATGCGTCTTTATTGTGATTTTATGCACCCAGTGTGACCAGATTCAGTATTTTATATAGGTAGATAGATAGATTAACTATTTATTGTAACACCAAGCTTAATTTGGAAAATAAAAATCGTACAACTAAAAATATAAGGTAACTAAATGAAACAACGTGTGGTCTTATCGCTTAATGCAATCTCTTCCAGACAACCCAACAATATTGAATATTTTGGCAGTACATGGACAGGGTTTTTAAGTGAATGTAATGTACAAATAGGCATGTTTTTAATATTTCTATTGCACCACAAATACGGAGAATATAATGAACTTTCTATAATGGGAAGTTATTTATACATGTCTATATTTTTTTAATAAATCTGGAACTACGAAATAAGCTCGAATAACGCGCCCAAACTCCTAAAAACGAGTGCTATATACTAAACTTTTAATTATTAGTCCAAAAAAAGAATTCAAACCGAAACGATAGGTCTAATAATACCCCATATTTACATGCGAGTTTTTTTTAATAACAAGTTGAGTTTATAAATAGGTTTACGCTGTGGCTGGCGAGTAGGTATATGCCCTAAGGAGCACGTTTTATTTCAAGCGGTAGCGAATTCCACGGATCAGACAACTTCAGAAGTAAAAGAACTATAATAGAAAGAGGTTCTACTTACGGATGCCTGATGCAATGAATAACATATCTGATGACCGTAACGATAAAGTATGGGTAGTATGGAGGAATTTGAAACGTTCCTTGAGGTAGCGCGGAGACGAAGGAAAAGAATACTGTAAAGGAGATGTAGAATACGAGCGTTCCGGCGAAGAAGAAATTATATATTAATAGTTTTTCGTCATATTTTATAGAGTTTTTTATAGGGAGTCGCATGGAAGTCCGTTTTTTGGGTTTATTTTGATTAAGAAGTTGGTAACATCGTAAATGTTAGCAACACACTATTATCGTCATCGCAAACCAATGTTCGGGGAATTCCGTGAACATCAATTTTATTAGTTATCTAAATAATCCCCGGATTCAGTCTCTGTTTTCTTTGGGAACAAAGGTCAGTAATTTACAGATCGGACATGACAGGCCGCCACTCGCCACGGCAGTTGTGAAACTATTCTTCAATAATTATCAAAACAAGGTTTATATTTGGTATATGGTATATAAAAAAATATATATAAACATCAATCAATTTAAAAAATAATTGCTAAATACCCGAATTACTTCTGCTCTTTTGTAATATAGGTAGCCTAATTCGACTAGAATGTGATAAAAAAAATACCAGCGTGACAAACAATCAGTCTCTGTCCTTTTCCCACTGCTTGATTTTTAAAAGCATCTAGGTACATCATTTTCTCCATGCCACACATGTTTTCTGGAATGGTTTTGATTCACCCATAGCCATAGAACAACATAACATATAGGTAATAATACCCATGGCGTCAAGGTAAATTCGTTGCCGTTGGTATTTTGTTTGTTTTTCAGGGAGTCTAATTTTCTTGAAAAATCTATTATAGCATAAACAATGTCATTTCTTTCCGTGAAATATTTTAAAATTATCTAAATTGGTATCTGTAGTTGTTTTTTTTAACCTTCCCTTGGATTATTTGCGTTGCCGAATTGCTATACATATATCGGTTTTAATTCGATTGACAGTCCGGTCTGCTTACGCCACAAATAAACGCTTCATTTTCCCTTGTTTTATTAAAATGAAGCTGCGAGCTGGGTAATTTTTTCAGGATTACTTTTAAATTAATTTAAGAAAAATATATTGTGAATAACTATTCAAGTTGGTACGCTATTATCACCTTTTAATTTCTTTAAATCCAGACGTCAGAGAATAAATTTTCCATTATGCACAACTGTCGAGATTGAAGTGAGAAATAGAAATTAAAAACATTTAGAGAACCTTGTTAAATTACTAAAAATAAACAAGTAACGACAATTTCAACATGTGTATAGCTTTATCCGCCGCGAATCGCGATAAGTTGGACTCAGGTAGCGCCTTTGCATTTATCGATAAGATGCAAAGCAATGCACATTGCTATGATTATTAACATTTACGACCCGACGTCTCCGCTGACTCGCTTACAACGCGGGCACTATAGTGGCAATATGCCATTATAGTCAGCTTCCGTGCTTTGGAAGTCACATTAAGCCATCATTCACCGTTGCTGTCTTATGATGGCATTCGTTATTGCATGGTGGTAGGGCACTTAGCGAATGCCCGCCTAGCTACCACCGTCAAGTAGACAATCTGTTACCAAGTATCTAACCGCGTCTTCAGACATTTATCCTTGAGAGCTAGTTCCCATTCTAAATTAAGCCTATTTCCCTCGATCATTATCATTTTCATCATTATCATTACCAGAGATCATGATCAAAAGCAAGCCTAATTTGAAATAAAAATGGGTAAGGAAGATATACTTATCTTTTCAGGGTATGGACAGGTCACGAGATCCAAATGGTTCTGCTGAACCTTATCAAGAACACCTAGTACTTCCCCGGCCAACTATAGTAGGCTACATGAGTGTAGATATGTCACGAAACAGCCACTCTGACCTATCGCAATTGAAGTTTATTACGGATATACCTAATGGTGAAATATCTTGGGACCTCGATCATAATATAAATGAGGCCGTGAAATGGACTATCGATGACAAAACTGAAAAAAACTACATTTTTCTAAATTTTCTCATTGACCACCATAGAAGATTAAATTTTCCGACAAACACTTTCATCACGTACAGGAAAACATTGATTTTTATTATGAACAGTTTCAAAAACAGATCTAAGGAACCGACAATTTTCACAGCAAGTCTTTTCAAAAACAACATTTACTTGTTTCATACTAGAAAAGCCAATAATTCTCAAACTGACCTAGACATAAAGTACACGAGTTGGGGCTATAAATTTCAGAGGTATATAAGTTCAGGTAGGAATGAATTTACGATCCGTATATCTTTCTAGATGTCAAATTTCTAAACGATAACTATTGTTTATACTCTGAATTTGCAGATCAGCCTAATCTTTCACCTGACATTGATAGGCCCGTGGCAGAGAATGAACATTTCACACTATATTACTCCTCTGAAATTGGAGATCACAAACTGTTCTACGGGGCGAATTCTGATGGTCTTCTTGCGACGAGCGACACCTCTCCACCTCCAGAGACCACTGACGTGCAAGAGAACCTTGCCTATTTGAGACATCACCAATATGTCGAATTAAAAACCAATAAAGAATTGGAGAACTCAAAAATTAAATTAATTTTTAGGTAAGTAATATGTATGTGTTATGTGAAGTAAGTTGGTTGTTATATTAGTAGGTAATTAATGTAATCCTTGAAAGTTAGTGTCGGGTGTTGATCAGAATTTCGTAATTTCGACTCCTACTGCAGGTGACTATGGTAATAAGGAACTTTGCATGTTCGTGTCAATAGCTACCTCTTTCAATCAGAAATTCTGAACGATGCATCACATAACGGTGTCGTGTTTTTTGGCAGCTGAACTGCCAGTTTCCTCTAAAGTTGGAATGATCTTGGGATACTTGGCGTATAGTTACTACACATATTTTATATTTTCTATACTGCAGTTTACAATATTATTATTACACTATACCTAATTATAGTGTATATATATATATATATATACCTACATATAGGTAAAATTATTGTTTTAACAAAAAGTTTAGACCAAATATAGCCTTCAACTTAATTTTAATTTTGGTTTGAGGCATCAATAACTCAGTGGCACTATCGTAATCGGGCGAACCGGTTCAAATCCAGTCGGCGGGCTGGAGCTTTAAAGTTGAGTGTGTTGGATGTTGGTACTTAGTACATACTTAACTTCAAAGGTCCAGTCCTCCGACTGGATAGTGCGGTCACCAATGACCTCCTAAAGGGCGTTGGCGGTCACGGTGATGTTATCTATAACATTACCGTGGTGCGGTGGTGGGTATTTGTATTTATCCTAAGAAACCGCCATGTGAGCCGTCCTGATTGTTAATACGATTAATGAAATAAAAAGACGTTGTCCAGCTACCTACAAATCTTAGTCACAATTTAAAATTAAGATAATCAGTAATCAAACAACTTTAAACAGTTTAAATCGCGTATACCTATTTGTCATTATTTTTGTCCCGACTTTTCAAACACTTTGCAGTGATCGTTGTCACGGGGTGACTAATTGGTTTTATTTGTCACATGAGTTATTAATAAATATTAATAATAAATGTTTGAAACGTCGTCGGGACAAAAATAATGATAAATATACGCGATTTTAACCGTTTCAAGTTGTTTAATTACTATGTGTAGCAATCGCGAAAACCTAAGACAACATTATTAAGAAAATTAGTTTTGAATAAGGTATTTTTTAATTGCTGTTAGACTAGATATAGTGATCAAAAGATGTTATGGTAGACTTGGAAAGGTATATGAACTAGCCGGTCAGCTGGAAGGTCAGCTGCCAAAACTCACCGTTAGGTGCATTACGTCAGAATTTCTACTTGAGGTAATAGTGAACAAAAAAACAAAACTTAAATTGCTTTATCGCCATGTACGGTGAATCTGAAGCCCTCGGCCGGATTGAAATTATTGACTCTCTGCGTGATAGCTCATCATTACATTACCTACCAGTGGACAATAATTGTTTCAAGTTTAAAAATGATTTCTTTTTTAGTATATAAATATGTTTCAGAAGGCACAAGCTATTTACTAGTTGGTGTCATTGCTTCTTCAGCAATGCAAAAGGCGTAGTGGTTGGATTCAGGAAAGACGATGGTATTGTCCAACGGCTCCAGTGGTTTGAGATGGATGAAATACCGGATTACTGCAAGGTAAAATGCCTTGTTATTAGAAAATAATACGTTTCTAAATAAATTGAATATACCTATATCGAAAATGAATCTACACTGTCTACACTATAAATAATTGAATGAGGTAAAGTTTTGAATATGTGTGTTTGAATGATAGTAGGTATAAAGGCTTAATAACCAAAATACGAAAAACTGTTTTTTTGTATTTAGGATATACATGGGGTCCAGGGCTAAATTAGTAGTGAAAGAGCTGAGTGGAAAATGCGGCGCTATTTCACATCGCGACAGCTTCTTAAACCTGTACTTGACTTTTCGAGTCTTCAAAGCCTCGAACATAGACGAAAAGTTGCCAGCTTATCGGTATTTTACAGGAGTACTTCGTAGAATGTGCGATCGACCTACGAAACCTAATTCCACCATCTCCTGTGTGATGTTGGTGGTTCGAGGGGTTTTGATGCGCGTACGATACATAAACGTCCTTTTAGTTTAATATTGGTATTCTTAATACTGCAGACTCACATCGCATTCATACAATACTTAAAGCTACTGTTACATATATCTATACCTACTTAGCTAACATCTACACACTACAACCTTTCTTAAATTGGACAGCAAATCGCACAGGAATGCGGCATACATGGTTTATATTTCGAAAATACGCATGAAGCGCTTTGAATACGGCTGAAATTTGTAACACCCTATCATCAGTACCAACGACTGCGTCTCTATTTCCTTATAGATATGACCTGGGAGTATCCAAGATATGCAAGCATGTTCCGCCTTCGTCGAGCGCGTCGTCACTTTCCATCATGTGAGACTGTGGTCAAATGCTTGGTTATCATATTTAAACAATTACATAAAAACGTTAGGTAGGTATACGGGCCAAATTGTGATTGTTATGTGAGACAAAATGTAATGTTATAAGTTGTTATGTAAGACAGTCCCAAATACTTATATATTTGTCTGTTCACTTTGTATTCATTTGCGCGGTTTTTATTTTTTCTTGAACATTATCTCCGCAAAATAACAGATCAATTAAACACAAACACATAAACACAAAAATCATTTATTGACATAATCGTGAACAATGTTAATTATGAAGCCTCTGGTCTTCGATGAAGTTTTACACTGTGTTTCGAAGACCAGATCCTTCCCCAATGTGTGTCTATAAAAACAGAAATTATGCCATTACTAATAAAATTATTTTTTTTTAAATTGGTGGTACCATATTTTTTTTAAAGATAATTTTACATATCTATAAGATTCGTTTTCTTCTGTTTCAGAATGAATGGAAACCGGAAACTGCCTTAAACTCTCTGGACCGGTTCTTATCCTTTGTTAAAAGTACTTTGTATTCACACCAACAAGGAAATATCAATGAAAACATCCCTTTAACTCTACAATTTGTACTTGTTAATGGACAAATGAGTCAAATTCAGAATCCTGAACCATTGACAATGTTACCCGATTGGTTTATAGAAGCACTAAGAACTTAACTATTTTTTTTTATTTGGGCGTTGTTCATTTATTGGGTAGATACGTAAGATGAATAAAGGGGTGGGACCAAGTCTCTTGACTTGCTCTTGGTTATTATTTTGAATGCTGATAGATTAAACTTTGCTATCTGACCGGTTCAAAGTGATGATGTGGTCGAAATGTACAAAGCAGGGTGAACCTAGAATAGAAACTGGCTTTTAAAAAAAATAAGTGGCCTTTTCAGGGGCCCAACTCCCACCTTTTATAAACTATTATGGAAAGCAAACGTCATTGTTTCAAGTTTAAATTATTGATACTAAGGTTGGTACCGTGGCCGTCACGAAACAATAATGTTCATATAGTGCTACCTCTGTCGCACAAATGACTTGATTCAGTGCATGCATCCCGCTCTCACATTGAAGTTCTAATGTAAGTATACTATAGTGATATGTGGTGGTGCGAATTAAAATTGTAGATGTAATGTTAAAATAAGACTGAATTAAGAGATGGGAGTTGGCCCCCAGGGCGTAGAGCCCCTAAACAGACAAACTGTTTTAAATATCTAAACAGCATATGTATAAATAATTACATATTTCAAAATATTAAAGTAAAATATTTCTTTATTGACACGAAACATTTCAATATTTTTTTTTTCATTTTCCCAATACTGGTCTAATCTTTTGTATGTTATTATTCTTTACATAAGAGAGAGAGTTGGTCCTACCCTACAGTTGATGAAATTGTGTTACGTCACGGAATTCATACAAGTAATCAATGAACACCCTATTATACCAAATTTTAGTTTAGTAATACTAAGTTGGTATAGCTCTAAGTACAACTCTAACGCAGTAGTGTAGGTAGGTAGAGCCATATATGATATACTAATGTAGTATACCTTAAATAATTAAGTGTCTCATTGTCACATATATTAATTTAAATATAACATTAAGTTTTTATACGTAATGGGTCCGAAATTTTAGTAGATTTGAAATAATCATTAAGAAAAAGCAAATATAGTACACTAACAATTTTTATAAATGTGAACATTTGAGAGATTCATTTTAAAAAATCACATCAGCTAGATGAGCACCACCGCGCTGCAATCTCTCCTCGATTCCGGACCTCATTTGTAAAACTCACGAGCAACAGTGCATGAATCGCCATTTTTCTAATATTTTTTTTGACAGAATGCACGCTGCGCAATTCTCTCCTGTTAAACCTACGAATAAATATGAATATTTATTTTTAAATATGAATATTTATTTTTAAATATGAATATTTATTCGTAGTGTTAAACGCTCCAATGTTTACGCTAAATTTCCGAGAATCGAGCTACTTATCTCCACCTCCCACGCACCGCTCTTTCATACCCTTTCAGTGCAATAGTGTTTTTAAAATCGTACGTCTTTCTGGCCCACCCTGTACGTTAATTTAGCCATAATGCTCCGACTTCATCGCAATTATTTCCCCCTACTTAATTGAGATTATCTAGGTAGGTATAATGTTTAGTTCATATGGGTATCATACTGCGATATCAGCATCTATGGGTGATTATTATAAGCTCTCTTATTTTATATTATAATAATAAAATGCTGCAACTTTGCCTGTTTTAAAGATTTTTTATATATTTTTAAGAATAGTTCTTCAGAAATGAGGAAGAAAAGTTATATAGGTATCATTATCATTCAGATTCATGAACTTAATACAGCTCGTTTACAATTGTTATTTGCACAAACTTCATAAGCCAAAATTTTACTTATAAAGTGTTAAATTATATTGATGTCAAAACCGCAAAATGGACTAGTTGTTTAATGAGTTACAAATCAAAAGAAACAAGTGGTATAATAATACATAGATAAAAATGAAATAATTTCCATGTATTGGAGGGAATTTATTCATTAAATTAAGTACTCCTTACCATGGGCCTATACCCAGGATTATGTTCACCTTGGTATTAGTGAAATTATTGTTATCACTAAATATGATTATATCCGTCCGTCCATCCGTATGTCACGGGTCTCTAACTTGTAAACGCAAGACTAACAAACCTGAAATTTAGATATTTTGTGAAAAATGCTAACTCAAAAAAATTTGAAATTCAATAAATTTAGCTCTAATACATGATAAGTTAGCCGAAACTAAAACTTTTACGCACCTAAGCGTGTGACATGTGAACGTCTAGAATAAAAATCAATACTTTTTTATTTCCTTATTTTTACCCGGAGACAATTTGAGACTGTCGTTGATATGCGGTCTACCTCAAAATATAAACTGAAATTTATATAATGTACCATTTCGTCTTTTTAAACAACAAATACTCAAAACCTCAATGAAAAATGTGTTTTTTTCAGTAATCGTTTTTTTCTCTACTTCGTTTAGATGAGAGACGGACGTGAGACTCTTAAGAGCAAGGCCCGACCCGCACTTGACCTATTTTTATCTATGTTGAATTATTTTACTACGTGTCGGCTATTCCTGATTTGTTTTTTTTTTCACCCATAAAAAAACACGAAAACGAAATTGATAAATATTTAAAAAAAAGAAAATTCAAAACAAAAAAAATCATCTGTAAATGTTTGTTAGGACTAGCAGAAGTAGTCCGGTCAATTTAGACATTCGAAGTTACATAAAGTCCCAACAAGCTGAATTTCTGTGAAGTTGTTCAAAACATAATTACAAACAATGTCTAGAAGTTCCCCATCATTCCCCTGTAAGGAAAAAATTTAATTCAAGGTCAAAGGTCAAAAAAATGAGTTATTCGCGATTTTCAGCAAAACGGTAAGTTTTATCATAAAAGTACCTCAGACAAAAATTGTAGATCATAAAATTATCTATAAAAAATGTATCAATACTTTCAACGGCAATCCGCTTTCTTCTATGTACGGAGCTCCTAAAAAAACTACCTGTTTAGATAAGCATCGATATGCATGTTTCGTTAAAAATACTAAAAATAAAAAACAAGTTCAATTAGCTTGTCTTCCTCCAACCTCATATGCTGCTCACCAACATCTTTTTCGAGTATATTACCAAGTTCAAGTGTGGCTTGGTTATCAGCTAGACCCTACAGACTGGGGTTGGAAGTTGGTCAACAATATATTAGAGCCCGTTCAAACTTTACTTCCACCTGCGCCGGAAAAACTGCTGAACACTATTTTTTGCAACTGCAAAAAGGGATGCAGTGCTAAATGTGGTTGCAAAAAAGTCGGACTGTCTTGTTCTTTGGCATGCACAAATTGTCAAGGCCGGTCGTGCTCTAATATTGAATCGCAAACAATGGAGGATTCGTTTGACTCCGACGAAGTATCATGCAATACATCGCTATTGACGCAATTTACTTGCATCCAAAATGAAGATGAAGAAGAAGCAGGAGAAGAAGAACAAGAAGAAGAACAAGAATTTGAAACTTACGAATAAGACGAATAAACTTCAACACTTTTTTTTCATTTACATCGCTTTTATCTTTCCCAATCTTTGAAAATTTCCGTTATTTTGCAATAGTTTTACATTAAACAGGATCACAACTGACCCGTGGAGTAGGCCTACTGTGGAAACCACGTTAAAAAAAACGCGCTAAGTACACTACTTCATAGGTGGCGTGGAAACGTGTGCATATTATGACGATAACAACTTTTATAACTTTTAGAATCGTTATATCTCAGAAACGGTGGCTCGTAAGAAAAAAGTATTGATACATTTTTTATAGATAATTTTATGATCGACAATTTTTGTCTGACGTACTTTTATGATAAAACTTACCGTTTGGTGAAAATCGCGAATAACTCATTTTTTTGACCTTTGGCCTTGAATTAATTTTTTTCCTTACAGGGGAATGATGGGGAACTTCTAGACATTGTTTGTAATTATGTTTTGAACAACTTCACAAAAATTCAGCTTGTTGGGACTTTATGTAACTTCACTCTCATTTTTTGGTCTAAATTGACCGGACTAAAGTCAACCCTAAGAGGTTGTTAGAATTTTACCAATAAACCTGTATTTTTTCATATGTAGCGTTAAAATACTCAAAAATAATTTTAAAACTTTATAAAAACGCGCATATTGCCTTCCAATGATTCACTCACCGGCACATTTTATTTCTACAGATAATGTTTTCATTTGTCATAATGCTTTTTCTGTATGTCTACTCTATAAGACAAATAACACAAAACTATGGAAATATAATAATTTTATGTATTATAGACAAAGTTGTGCCATATCAGCAAAGTTGCAGTGTTTTACGGTACCTAATATAATTCTGTGTATATTATAAATGTATGTTATTAGTTAGTACCTAATGCTAAATATATATGTATACGCATATAAATTCGTCATGGTTTTATTGCTTGTTAATGTAAGTACCTACTTATAAAATTTTGAAGTTTAAGAATAAATCATTTAAGTATGTAATTTTATAATTTTTTTAAATAAGTAGGTGCATAAGCAAAGTCGTGTCTGCACATAGGAGATAAATAGGTGAAAATATTTTGTTTTTGTAGGTGAATACTCTTCACAAACTCCAAAAATATAGAATTTACTTACTTTCTTGTCAATCTGTGTGTGCGCAGTACGCACATCACACAAAAACAATTTAATACGGAATTTGATGAATCTTTATAAAGATAAAGTGTCAAAAAATCAGAGATGTTCTGTTTTATTTCTAAACGTCGGTTCATGTACCGAGTTATAAACGATTTACCGATTTGTTTAATACTTCGAAAAATATTTACCGGCGATACGCCTTTATTAACAAAATACTACGAACTATATACAATACTACAGCTACTACAATACAAGCATTTAGACAACCTATAAGTCACCTGATGCTCCTGCCCAATACTAGTTGGCAGCGTGCGCAGCTTGCTGGCAGCATTGCCCCGTTGGATTGCAATGCTTATTCGTTGAATCTAATATATTTATAATACTAGGTGCCAGTAGTTTGATAACGTGTCGCATGAACAAGCGCTCTGATAAGTTTTGATAAAATAATATAAACTCCCGGACCCAACGTGTCTCTTTGAAAATTGTAGGTACCTAAGTAGGTACTATTTATTATATCCGACTGCTTTAGTCCATGCGTGTCTTTTTTATGATATACCTACAAATAGAAACGACACTAGCCGCATAAGTCAAAGTCAAACTCATATACCTATAAGTTTTATATCAGAAGAGGAGAAGCGGAGATAAATCATCAGAAACTTTTTTTTTTGTTTTTTATGCTTGATAGGTTAGCCTTTGACCACTATCTCACCTGATCATAAGTGATGATGTGGTCGAAGATGTTGTTCAGGCTAACCTAGAATTACTGGCTCTCAAGGACAGCTGCCGGTACACACCGTTATGTGCTTGGCGACAGATTTTCCACTTGAGGGTGGTAGCTAGCCAGGCGGGCATTCGCAAAATGCCCTACCACCATGCCTTATGTGATATTTTCTTCTGAGGTCTGGTATGCTGATATGGTGAGCTAAAACCACACAGTAGCCAGTGTGGTTTTTGCAGCCTTGAGATAACATGATGATGCCTGTGGCTTGTAGTTAATGATTCGCAACCTCATCATTGCACTGCGGAACACAGCTGGTGTCTTTGTTAAACATAGCCAATGATTATTTTCCAGTGGTTGGAAGCTCTGCTCTCCGCTGGAAATGTTGTCGTCGTGCAGGTATCGGGAATTGCTTACGTTTGACTGAAGAGCATTTTGTACTTTGCAGATAAGGAATAGATTCAGGCATTACGTTGCCGAAATCCATATTTAATAATAACAAATTATTTTAGTAAAATACATTATTTATATCTTGTGACAATTCCACCTGATTTTTCTGCTAAGCCGGTGTGACAAATGCCACGCAGCCAAACCGTAAGAATTTTTGACGCGTGTCCCTTCTACACGAAGCATACTCAGGAGGTCCTTACTCTTCGAGCGCACGATATTTTCTCGATCTAAATTGTCACTAGATATAATTTTAAATGTTTTTCTGAAATATTAATTTAAGGGTATACCTATTTTAGACGAACGCCGCCATACAAAACGCAGCTCCAATCTCATTTTAATAATAGCGAATAAAACTCAATTATTTTTTACCTACGCAATCACTAGACTAATATCTAGGTTTGTGGTGCATCAGATTTTCATTAAATTATATAGTTTTGAAATTACACTAGCTCAAAAACTCGTAATTTTAGACAAAAGAAAAACCCAACTTTCAAGAAAAATAAGCATGTTTTTAATATTTCTATTGCACCACAAACATGGGGACTATAATGATTTTCTCTATAATCTTTCTATAATGGGAAGTTATTTATACGTGTGCACTATATTTTTTTAATAAATCCGGAGCTACGAATAACGCGCTCAAACTCCTAAAAACGAGTGCTATATTATACTAAACGCTATATACTAAAATTTGTAATTATTAGTCCAAAAAAAAAAGGATTTAAGCCGGAAACGATAGGTCTAAAAATACACTTTATTTACATGCGAGTTTTTTTTAAATAACATGTTGAATTTATGAATAGGTTTACGCTTTGGCTGGCGGGTATATGTCCTTTGTTTTCTTGAAATATTTGTTAATATTACTTCTCAGATAGGTCGCACCGTTGAATCGTAAACCATGGTGTGAATATCCTGAACGGTAGCTGGAATGACTAGTTTTTTATCACAGATCTTATTGCAGGCTCTGTGCGCTGAAGCCAGGGTAATGAAATTCTCGGGACGCTTTCCCACCGCTCCAAATACAAGAAGGTAAAAAATGGACGACGGAAAATCCAATAGCGTCTTACGCGTCACGGCACGGGTATTACTCTTGGATCCCAAGTTTTAGATACATATTGATAAGATGTAGTGTACAGAGTGTACTACCTTATTTACAAATAAGTTGATATATATTTTTATAAATATAACATACCTACTCCACTAATTGTGGAAAGATAAAACATTGCACGATGACCTTCCTATTTCCTCTTTTTGATAAGTGCTTACATATCGACGCTTTAAAGCGTAATCGCTGTAAACCGCAAAACAGAATTTATGGCATAACCGAAAAAAATCATTTTTGGAAAATCCTACGTCTACATTACACAACCTACAAATATATTTTTTGAATTATTGGTGTGTTCAATGCTTCAATTGCTACAAATTCAGAGCTACAAGTAATTTAATTTATTTTTATCCTAATTTTTCTTAGACAGTATCAGTGCGCGTTACAACAATTGGATAAAAATCAAAGAACTCAATACGTCTGCAACGTTATTGCACCATAATGTTGATGAAAAAACATTCAATTGTGTTTTTTGTGATTTTAAATGCTGTAACTTGAAAGCATTCACATCTCACACAAAGATCAAGCATCAATTCTTACACTGACTCGAAGCACCAATTCCTACACAGACTCGAAGCTCACTGAAATAATTAATTCATAATTTGGATCGTTAAAAGCTTTCAAAACCCGTTTTCTTAACTTTTATTACTAATTAGTTTGTCCCTTTACAAGCTTAGATAATTATATAATCACAGTTTACATGTTATACTTAGTGCAAATGAGCATTTTCGGTAGTTTAGATGGAGAGTCGAGTGTGCATGGCGCTCGCGATCATCTAACATTATTCACAGTATGATGAAAGAAAGTAGGTAGTTCTGCGGTTATATGGACATGATATGATAATAAACGTTACAACTTGTGACTAGCATGATCTAAAAGAGACTTCAATTAATGATGTTCGTAGGCTGGGTCCTAAGAACATCGAGATATTTCGGAAACATTGACAACTGTTATAAAATTGTTCGGTATGTTAAACTTATATCATGAACACAACAAGTGTGGTTGTAACTTCCTAAAAGTATAAAGGGGAGCTAGTTATGACGTGATAGCGGTTCGGGCTATTTATAGATGCCTAACTACTGAACCGATTTACTTGCTTAGACATGTTATCCGGTAAATCCCCTCGCTACGAACTCTGTCGGTTGCCACTACCAGTGTGGCGCCATCACTTAGTCGGGAATTTCGTACTTAATCATGGTGGACATGAAATTCTAATGACAAATAAAATTAATTTATTGTGAGATTAAGTACATTAAGTCATTTTATACGTTCATATTTAATGAACTACTTTGTAGCATATTATAAATCCATTAAGTACACAAGCGTGAATAGGTAGGTACTTGCGATAGGTATAATACTTATATAGGTATACTTACCAAAGTACCTACCTCGGAGCAATAAGTAAGGTCCTTCTTAGTTTGTCAGAGCAAAGAACATAGAACAATATGTATAGATGCATTATGCTGCTATAGATAAAAAATATTATGCTCAAGGACATGCTTGTGAAATTTCACCGAGTTTGAACAAATATGACGAAACTAAGTTTGTATGGAAAGCGCAACGTGCACACTTCATAGGGCTCCGTTTAGCCCTTTGGGTAACCCTAAAAAGCACCTACAAATACGAAACAAGTAGTTGTTGTCAAAGGAAACCATGTTTACTTAACTTATTAGTTACTGGCGGCACGCCCCAAATTCGCAGGGATATTACACAAAAATAAAAAAAAAAAATGTTATTGTTTTAATATAACCTATGTTTATCAGGGATAATGTAGAACTCTAATGGTGAGAGTTTTTCAAATCGGTCCAGTAGTTTTTACTTTCGTATTTATAATATCGTTACATACATCATCAATATTTCTTTCCTCTTTATAATATTAAGTGTAGAAGTATAGATTATACTTGTATTACACTTAGGTATCGTAAAAAAATGTGATAGCAAGTAGGAACATTTATTATAATATGACCAAATAGGATGTATGGATATGCTATTTATTTTATCATACTACGTTTATTCAAAACTAGCTTTCCGGGCGCGGGTCCACCCGCGCCTATGTCGGTTATCGCGCAAAAGCATTAACCTCTTTTTACGCAGTTGGATAAAAACTATCCTATGTTTTTTCCCGGGTCTCAAACTATTTCCATACCAAATTTCATTCAAATCGGTCCAATAGTTTTGGCGTGAAAGCGTAACAGACAGACAGACAGAGTTACTTTCGCATTTATAATATTAGTACTGATTGATACAAACAAGGGATTTATTATGCCATGGACAATTATATCCATAGAACCATGTATTATACAAACAACCGGATTGAGCAGGACAAAAAAGTGTGCCTAGCGACTGACTTGTCTATGGCTGACTAGGGTACCTACCAATTAAATACATTGTCAAGCTACTAGGAGGAAGTATATCTATGATGGAGTAGCTATGCGCGTATACCCGATAGAGATAGAGTATGACATTGGCGAAATTGTGGAAATACCGCAGAAGCCACTAATTAAAATAAGAAGAAGAAGAGACAGAGTATAAATACCTAATATTGCAGAATTGCCAGTGTCCCATAACATTACCCAAATTACAATGAAGCTTTTAGAAAAAATATTGCCGCGCTTACTGAAAAAATACATTTGCATGGTACTTGCTTAAGGTGGACTGGACCGTTCAATTTGTGATATCAGGGATTTCAAAATTTTATGTATGTTGCTAGATTATAGATAGGATAACTTTATTACGTGTATTGTTTTTAAATTGCACAAATCGGAAATTATACCCTAAAGTATTATGGCATCATAACTTACAAATAAGTAAATAATTGTTTCTTAACTGTTTTTGCAGATTTGTAGATAAATATATGAATAAGATACATATACTTAAGATACAATAACAAAATACTCTAAAAAAGATCTCTGATTTGAGTAAATTAAATACCTACAAATGTTATTCGATCTCGCAACAAATAGACAGACTGGTAAATTTTAAATTTCACGCTACAGATTGAACGGTCCGCCTTAATGGCAGAGAAACCAGGTCAGCTAGTTTTAGAAAATTACCATGATTCTAAAACTAACTGAAAATGTGCAGAACATTTTTTTGGTAGAGTTTAAAACTATGGCATAATAAATATATAACTTAACCCACGGTACTATTGGATAACTAGCTTGCGCCTGTGGACTCAACCGCATTGTAGTCCCCCGATAATACTCAATATCTCGGAATAAAGGTAGCCAATGTATTAATCCAGGTCCTACGGAATCTATATGCGTAATTTCGTTGAAAACTTCGGTGTTGAGTGACTTGAAGGTTTGTATGAGTAACAAACTCATACAAACCTTCGTACCTATAATATTTCGTAGTGTGCAATTAAAATAAAACAAAGTAATAATGTATTTATAGCTTTAAGGTATATAAAACATATGTGTGAATAACATTGAGATTCGACGTTGTGGCACCACTTACAATTTAATTAATTAATTATGCAATTTTTAATTTAATTAATTTTGTCTTCCAGTTGCATGAATCCATACACGATGAAGGACAGCATCCTAATGAAAACTGCCAATCAAAATTTAATTGCGTTAATTTTACTGCATAATTGGTCAAAAGTGGTTCATACAAAATTACCCACTTTTATGGGAAATATCTTCGGTCATGAGCTGGTATTCCAAAAATTACTATAATTCGAAAAAGTATAAGTTTTGATCTATGTTCACACTCTCTTTTCTCCCTAAATAAATTTCATCATAGTAGAGCGAGATAGATAGACAAAAGAACACTACTTAATTTTTATGGTTTATAATCTCAAAATCAAGAAATTATTTTGTAGTAAAATGTAAGATTATCAAATAATTTAACACGCCGACATTCATGTTATGATCAGAAATTCATATATGATTCGCATAGACTGTTAAGAATGGTGAAGACATATGAAAAATAGCACTTACATGTGATACGTAAGGTGTTCCATATTTCGTTCTGTTCTGTTTTTACAGCCAAGAATTCTGCATTTCAACATGTTTGGTGGAAGCAGCAGCGTTGAATTTAACATACAATTTACAATACACACTTCAAAATCATTGTTTAACACGAAAAATGGACACTTTCAAGCACCGAATAAATTTGTCTGCCACAAAACTGCTTTGTGGCAAACAAAGAAATCGCAGACGCCGAGCAAGACAAAAAAAAACTGATGCTGTCTCTTTCAAACTAATGCAAGCGTATATATTACCCTCAGTCCAAATAAAAAGTCAAGACAGAATGTTGTGGACAGAGAAGTGAGGCCGGTTTTCCAAACATGTGTGCGTGTGTCGGTGTTGCCATGATAATCAAATTACCTTATGAAAATAACGTTTAATAAAGTAATTAGTATTAATACAACAATAGGGTTCCGATGTAAGGTGTCGGCAAAAGTAGTGTCGTTAAGTAGGGGAATGGAATGGAAAAAGTGTTTCAGAAATAACATTACTGGGTATTTAATTTACATACATTTATTTCTTGTAACTAATTAGTGTCGGGTTTTTTATGCAATCGGGGAAATAAGCACAAAGCACACCTGGTGTTAAGCTGTAACCTTTGCCGATACAGTTCGTCACAAGTGGCAAACTGCACTGCGGCCATCACCTTGAAACATAAAGATGTTAAGTCTTGTAAGGACACATGCAACGTGAGCGCAATTTGATGATATTGCAAAAGGTTCTATTGTTTTACCTGTCAGCAGCGCTCTCGGCCTAGTCCAGCCGCGCGGCGCGGAGGCGCGGCGGCCCGAGGTGGCGGCGAGCGCTCCTTACAACACTTACGTATTAACAAATTGTATTTAAATTCATAAGGTGTAAAAGATATTATTTGTCCATACGTTATTATTTGTCCTCTCTTCACATTTTAAGTTACCGTATACCTATTGTGTTACACTAATTTGTCCATACATTATCAATAATTGTCCTCTTCACATTTTAAGTCACCGTATAACTACAAGTATTGTGTTACACTACTAAATTTAAACTAGACTAGTACTTAAGTGACTGTATTCATCAAATGTCGAAGCATAATATATATAACCTTAGATTAATTTCTCATATAAGTGAAATGTAAATTTCTTGTTGAGAAATAAAATTCTATAAACCGAAAGTAGCCGCATGCGCTCAGTTGCCCCCTCACGTTTGTACCGAGCGTCCGTACTTCAGCCCACCTTATTAGTAAGTATCACCGAAATTTAGTACTTTAATTGCCCATCCCAGTAGACAGACAAGAACACGAATATGGAAGAAATGAGGGCGCACATATAAAACTTCATAGGTGACGTGCGCCACGATTGCAGATAATCATTTCATAAAACCTTACAGTCTCATGTGCCTGTAATTTTACCGGAACATAGGAATGTGAACATTACTGCTTGGCGGTTGAAATAGGTATAAATAAATATAAGTCGCCGATTTTAAAATATGATAGTTCCTTCTTACTTTTCCGAATGATTTCGATCCAATTTTATTTAATTTTTGAACTCAATTCGGAAAATGTAAAATTAATTATAATATGGTTATAATTCAACTCCATACACAAAAACGTTAAAAACAAAAAAAACAATGGAAATATGTTTTTTTGTAAGGAAAAAAAACATCATCTACTTCAATATCTTCGAAACCGAAAATCCAATACTAATGAAATGAATATGAGTCATAATTAAAGGTATCAGCTTTCCAACAAAAATAAAATGACGGAGTTATGAAGTAACAAAGATTTAATCAAGTAAATTAAATTTAAAAAAAATACAACTGAATTAAAAACCTGGTCCTTTTTGAAGTCGGTTGAAAATGAACTGAATGAATGAAATCCATCTTTTAAATTTGCAATTAGACCACTGAACCGATTTTGATAATGATATTGCGTCGTAGGCATCTACGACGCAATATCTGTATTTAAAAAAAATACAGTCCAATTGAGAACCTTCTCTTTTTTTTAAGTCGGTTAAAACACATTGTTCAACTATTAAAAAAAACTAATAGCAATACGTTGTGTATTATCACCCAATAATAGGGTAAACCTTATAGGCTTAATAACGGCAACACCAATGCCACCACGCCGCAATAGTTTGACTGACGAGTCAAGGCGTAGTTTCGTTGTAAATATGTGTGTGTAATCGTGTTTGTACACGGCGAGGCGTAGTTTTGCCGGCCTCACTGCTCTTTACACAACATTCCGTCTTGACTTTTTATTCGGTCTGAGATATTACCATTCTTGTCTCACAACCAACAGAATATAAATGTCTTCTCCATCATAGATATACTTCCTCCTAGTCAAGCTATAAATTCTAGTTGACAGCCCCTAATTGAAATCTTTGAATTTCATTGAAAATTTGTCATTCGCTTTTTTTTATGCCTGATAGGTTAGCCTTCAACCACTATCTCACCTCGATGGGTGAGATAGTGGTGGAAACTAACCTCAAGAGAAGCCATTCTAGTTGCTTTGTACGAAATAAATTCATGCAATTTTTCTCTTATCAAAACGCTTTCTAATTGGCTAAGCCACCACCACGTGGTTTATAGTGATGGGACGTGATTAATGTTCTAATTTAATCATATCGATAAAATCAATATTTTGATGAAATACAAATTAAGCGTCTCTATTCTATCTTGAGCGTTGAGTGTGAATACCGCCGCGGTCATGAGTTGGATGGGTGACCGCTAGTGACATTAATATTGAGCACTTCCGTCACGGTAATATTATCTATACAGTATTTCAACATCATAGAAACGGATGAATCATGAAACGTGAGTTATACCTACGCGCCTCGATCACGGCCTGCGCTCGGCACGCAGACCGTCTTGAGTGTGGCGGCGCGACTGTGCCGCAGAGACGAGCTAATGGTTTGTTGTTTTTTAAACAATAACCGCGCGATTATTTCACCAAAAATAAGTTCAAGTACATTTTAAATATGACTAGTAAGGTATATTGTGTTGTTTTTCAAATCCAGAGATAAATTTTTAGATTACCTGGAAACTGAAAGGTACTATAATAGTATAATTATTATGATACAAGTGAGCTAATTTGCTCATTATTCACAATATACATAAAAAAATAAATTGCACAAATGCGATACCAACAACATACAAAAATTATGGAATATAGCGCTCAAGTTTTTTTTTTCGTTGATTACATATAAACCTCTTTGTTGTTACAAATCTGTATTACCCAGTTAAATTGAAAATGCTCTATTTACTCGCATATAATTTGCAATTAGGTACTAACTTAACTTTGCAGGGATAATCCTATTACGCACTAGTGTATAATATTATTATGCACGAGGGTGTTATAGTTCGGTTTATGGCCCTAAGAACGATATAATAAATCTCACTTTACGAGCAATGGTGTTGAAGTACATATAGTTGACGGTACATAATGTGTGTATCTTTAATGGAGAAGTATTTCCTTTTAGCCCCGAAAAAAATGTCTCAATTAATAAAAAAAATAGAGTAAAGGATAGTGATTAACACGACTGAAATAGGTAGTTATAAGCTATTATTAGAATACGGATTTTTAATACTTTAAAATTTAATAATAAAGCATTTCGTAAGTCCCACATATATTTTTCGGTCGCAAATTTTTAAGACCGATCTTTTATTCAAACATAAGCATGTTTTTTTGATTAAACCTACCTACTATTCAAAAACAACACGCATTTTTAGTGAACACTTCCTGTTCAATTCACAAAGTATTTTATTTGTTCATGTAAAAAAAAGTATATTAACAATCACAAAACTATATGAAAACACAAAGTAGGCAAATGTAATTAAAATGCTGGAGGCGGGTACCCCTATCGCATATTTACGTAAAGCGCGGATGTAGGTAGTTGTTTCAAGGACAGAGCCGAGTTAAAATACTGTATAGATAAAATTACCGTGCTTCCGTGCTTCGGAGGGCACGTTAAGCCGTCGGTCCCGGTTTTTGTCTTAGGATGGCAGTCGTTATAGCATGGTGGTAGGGCATTTGCGAATGCCCGCCTGACTATCTACCACCCTCAAGTAGAAAATCTGTCGCCAAGCGCCTAACGATGTGTTCCGACAGCTGTCCTTGAGAGCCAGTAATTCTAGGTTAGCCTGAACAACACCTTCGACCATATCATCACTTACCATCAGGTAAGATAGTGGTCAAATACTAACCTATCAGACATTAAAAAAAAGTTTTAATTAGTGCTTAAGAAATATAGTTTTATAAGTTTTAATTTGAATAAAGAAAAAAAAAGTTATGACTATGTCACATCACTAAAATTAAGTGAAAATGGTACAATGACTCCCTATATAACCTGTGACACCCAATATGATTTATGATAAAACTTATCAGTTATAAAAAAATCAACACTATACGATATTGTAAGCACCTCACTAGGAAAAATAATATTTTAAATTTCGAATGAGTGCAATATCACACATTAGTTGCATGATTAGCCGGACCGTCAATTCCACTCTCGAGGTTAGTTTCTCGATGATCTCACCTGATCATAAGTGATGATGTGGTCGAAGATGTTGTTCAGGCTAACCTAGAATTACTGGCTCTCAAGGACAGCTGCCGGAACACACGGTTAGGTACTTGGCGACAGATTTTCTACTTGAGGGTGGTAGCTAGCCAGGCGGGAATTCGCAAAATGCCCTACCACCATGAAAATCGCTTCTTAAGATTCCCTATGGCGTTTGGCTAAACACCCCACTAGTATATCTATCTCACCGTTGTCGAAATACGCATCCAAACGGTATTCTGAGTAGGTACATATTACTCTACTTATATAGAAAATATTATGATGATGCACGCTAAGATTTTTTTACCTGTAGATGTGTTGTATGCTCTCCATATTTACTAGACGAATTCAGGGTAATTACCTGAGTCACTACCAGTCTTGCACTTCCGAGCGTTCGGTGAATACAACGCTGCTAATCGTGTTTTTTAGGAAAAATCTGTGGACTATATGCCTTCCTCGTGTCTTTAGACTCTGCATCAATTATACAGTCACTGTGAGAGATAAGAAAACTGTTTCATTTCACGCATAATTATTGCTTTTATTGTTGAAATAGAAAATATCATCATTTTGTTTTATCTTAGGAACTAATCTCAATGAAATGGATGAGCGAGATATGTGTATCGTTTGGTGTGAGAGAGTGAAAGAGATCGCAGCATAATGGTGATCGGAACGTCTCGTGGCGGTTCGGTGGTAACACGAATTGCTAATTTATCTCTTTCTAACAACAGATATGACGCATAATATTTGAACGTTCTTTCCTTGTCATTACAAACTGCATATACGTGTGCGTAGGTATGTATAAAGGTAAACTCTAGTAAGCTTTTAGAGCAGTGGTGTTCGGATATAACTACTCTAAGTATTTCAACTCTCTGGATGCACGATTAAAAGTCGACATAGACACTGTTTTAAGAACTATGTACCTATTTACCTCTATTTTGGCTTGATAGAAGATTTCCTCGTCTTGATAATAATTATTCTCTTTGATTCTAAAGCGTCAACGTCACGTCAAGTTTTATCTGCCTTACAAAACATTAAAAATGTGATAAACAAATTTTTTGTACTACCAATGTAAAAATACTCAATACTCACATACAGCTGCGGATTTAAACCATGACATAAAACCGTTAATTACTGTATCAACCATGGGCCAAGTCGAAGTTACTTCATCTACAAAAATGGCAAAGCCAGCAAAGAAGTCATCGTCTTCATCTTCGTCAGGATCGAAAGGCAAAGGAAAAGGATCTAAAAACGCTGGCTTAGACTTGTCTGACCCTAAAACTCAAACATTACTGCTCGTCGGGCTTCTAGCAGTTCTGGCGCTGGCTCTATGGTTTGGCTTCACACACGGCTGCCTTAGCCGTCGTCGTCGCCGCCGCCAGTCTTGCTAGTAGGTAAGTTTACCAGAATATAAAGTTATATGCAGGTATACGTCTTTTCATACGTACACACCTCCAGTTTCCGCCGCACGGCACCGTGTCGTTTAAATCCACGGTGAGGCGGCGCCGCGTCGTCTAAATGTGTCCGGGCCCCTAGTCTTAGCAATAACAATTGAGAAGAACTTAGTTTTGAAATGTCCATTTGAAGGCTATACCCACTAAAGAAATATCAAAATGAAGTTCCTGTCTGATTACCATAGACCATATTGATCTTATGTCACTATATAAAGGTATCACGTAATCACGTGATGTTTTTTTAGCATTTTTAACCTAACTGGCCACGCGGGCAATCTCAAAAATATAAAATTTCGAAGCGGTGTCGGCGTTCATAGACCGCCCACATGCCTCCAACATAGCCTATGCCTCCTACTGCCATTGCCATCATTAACGGTTCCGGCCCATCTGGTAGCAAAAATCTGTAACCAACTTCGAAATGAGATCAAACTCAGGAGTCCGCCACTCGTGCAAGGTTACTCGCCTACGGCACCTTGGCTGTCGAAATCGTCAGTCGGTTGTCACACGCTAACGTCCCGCTGTCCGCTGCTGCACGCCATTAGTATACGATTCATCTGTTATAGTTTCAGTTTGTTCATGATAATGAATAGAACTCGAATCTTGTATAGATGAGGATCCCATATAATTTCGAACTAAAGTGGTGTCCAGTGGTCTTTTTCTAGGAAAGCTCGAGACCATCGCGTTAACATTTCACTGAGCAAGGGCGGCAGCTCCTAGCGCGCGTGACGTTACAATTGGTCGAGAAATTATGGAACAACGCACATGAGATTTCAATAGCGAGATGAGTCCGCCCTCTGAATGAACAACCCGCCCCCTCGCCCCTGTCGCCACCTAAGGCGCGGCCGACTAGTTCCCCACGTACTATAGTTCTTAGTCTGTTCATATTTAAATTCAAATTCGTATAACGCTAGCCACATACAAGATAACTCTGAAGTTATGTTTTACTTAAAACTTAACTTCAGAGTTGTCTTAACTCACTAAAATCCACGTTAGTGTAACACTGAAAATGGGCCATTCCATTCAATTGTAGGCAGTTTTCCAACAATTTAAAGAGCACCAATTTAGACTACTTAATTTGCGTCAAACATACCACAATTGAACACAAAAGTCAAGTTTCAGTACTGTCATATAAATTATGATTTTACTGTGATTAGTATATGGGGTAACAGTATAACTATATGGGGCTCAAGAAGGAAATAAAATACCTTTTGCCCCCACGGGGGCCAAGAGCTAGGGAACAGCAGAAATAATCTATATTTAAATTTTTGTGATGTAAATTGTACAACTTTACAGCTTATTATTATTATTATTTATGTTCTTGATGACTTGTCGACTTACATATGATACAACATATAATGTAAATCCGTTATTGGCTGTGGGTTCAGTAATTATGATTTATTGTTTACCTCTAAGAGCTGTGGATGTTGTAAATAAATAAATAAAATAAAATAATCCATAAGAACTACCATAGTTTCAAGAGTTTGAAATAATTATATGTTTAGAGTTTGTACAGAATCATCACCTTTGTGTATATATGTATTTATTATGTAAGTAAATACGTACCAAATAGGGTATAATATAAGCATAAATGATATTAGCATTAAATAATGCTTATATTAATTACCCTACATATTGCGTTTTGTAAATAATATAATAATTAATCATAACTCAAAAAAAAATATATTTGGTACATAAGCATAATATTATCGGTTTTGGTATATTACAGTTTGTTGAGTTAGCTTATTTGTACCGTTGGGAATCTGCACCCCACACTAGGTCTCATTCGAGCCTGTGTAGTGGGCCTGCATTGACTCTCCGCGATATTATGCTGATATTTATGTTTTGAATGTGTAGATTGTTTGTACAAAACTTTAAAAAAAATTAAATAGGTATCTTATTATTTAAGATACTCTCAAAAATCTGTTGAGCAGGGTGGGTTGCCCACTCAATAGATTTAATTCACTGTCCATTCAAGTTGTCTGGAATAGATCGCTTTAAGCAATAAGACCAAGCTTTGTACCTGACCATGTGGTTAAAAACATTCCTTCGTTATTAAAAATATTTGGTGTCAATAGTTACTATTTACAATCATTTCTTATTGCAGGTGAAGAGACAAGAAAAATTGAAATCGAAACAAAGAAGACTTGTGTAAATTAGACGCTTAAAATAAGCGTCATTAAAATTCACGAAAAGCGACATTAATGCAAGAATAAAAATAACCTTCTTTAAATAAATTAAAAATAACGATAATTCCTACATTAATGCAAGAATAAAGATCATCTGTCTAAAGTAAAAGATATTTATGGTATTTATTAAAGTTTAAAAAATAAAAATCAACTATTTGATTCTAAATAAATGTTTATTATCTTATTGCAATACCGATAAAGGCTATGTTAGTTTTAGAATAAACATTAAGTGTTTAATCCAAAGTGAATAATCTAGATAACCTATCCTAAATACACCAATAATATAATCTAAGATATTTTAGAAGTAGTGAATCTCTGCGTTTTCTCCCTTATTCTGCAGCTGAAACAGAAATTTGTTTTATTGTTTTCTAATGCAATAGGGTTATTGTAAATTTTATATTATTAATGACTCGGTATGTATCGCATAAGCAAGATTTTTAAAACAAACAGTTTTCCAAAGTTAATTACCGAGTTTGGTCATAGGTAAACTGAGTGATGTTTTCTTTATAATTTTTTTTATTTATAGATGATAGGCTAGCCTTTGACCACTGTACCTCCTGATGGTAAGTGATGATGTGGTCGAAGATGTAGTTCAGGCCAACCTAGAACTACTGGCCTAAAGGACAGCTGCCGGAAAACACTGTTAGGTGCTTGGCGACAGATTTTCTACTTGAGGGTGCTAGCTAACCAGGATTTCATTCGCAAAATGCCCTATCGAGGAAAGATTCATTGATAGGATGGCTTCATTTTTATTGCATTTACAAATGTTAATTTCTTTAGGCCATGGTGGATTTTTATTCCACTCGTCGCTGTGCTACCTGGCACAGCTCTCGCTGAAAGGCACTATAAATGCTAGCAGGTACTGAGCGATGTTCTGTATAACTTCTTTCAATTTCTTAACACAAAATTCTTAAATTTCTTCACGCCTTAAAATTTTATTCTATGCCGCGTTGATGTAACACCGTACATTCAAGCACCACGTACAGTGCGCGAGTTCAATTTCACCGAAATCGATTCAGTAATTTGATTGTATAGAACAGGTTTAAAATCAGACACACTCGTATTTTCTATAATATACCTTTTTCAGCTGTCTCCTGGGTTTGGTTATCCCAAGACTCGTTCCCCCAGTCGTCATCGCCATCATCATCGATAGTGACGACATCTTGTTTTTCACCTGTGAAATTGAAACCAAACAAATGTAGTGATGTCAAATATAGAAAAACATGTATAACTTTTCACGACACTGGTTATTTTTTATTTATATTATCATCACACATAATTACATTCAAATTAATTAATACCATCTTTATATCTAAGTTAGATTTGTCTAGACAGTAGCGTTCTCTAGATATCATCTAGATAACGAAACAATAGTAGTGTTAGACAATGGTCGAAAGTAATGAGAATTCCCATACGTGGTATTTAGACGCATGAGCGCAGCGAGGGCGGCTATAGTCCGAGTAAGAATTGATGACTTACATCCGTGTTAAACATTACTTTTCATTTCGAGTTTTAGGAACGTAAAAAATTGTAGATTTTCTAAAATATTCATTAATAATAATAACAATAACACATTAAAAATTAATCAAGAGGTTAGAACTATTTGTGATATGTAAATTTTTTATTGGGATATTTACTGGCGGCTATAGTCCAGGTAGGAATCGATGACTTACATCATTTAACACTCTGCTTCTAAATATTAGGAGAGTAAAACCAGTGATTTGAAATATTTAGATTAGTTATATCCGAACACCACTGCTCTAAAAGCTTACTAGAATTTACCTATATACATACCTACGCACATGTATATGCAGTTTGTAATGACAAGGAAAGAACGTTCAAATATTATGCGTCATATCTGTTGTTAGAAAGAGATAAATAAGCAATTCGTGTTACCACCGAACCGCCACGAGACGTTCCGATCACCATTATGCTGCGATCTCTTTCACTCTCTCACACCAAACGATACACATATCTCGCTCATCCATTTCATTGAGATTAGTACCTAAGATAAAACAAAATGACGATATTTTCTATTTCATCAATAAAAGCAATAATTACGCGTGAAATGAAACAGTTTTCTTATCTCTCACAGTGCCTGTATAATTGGTGCAGAGTCTAAAGACACAAGAAAGGCATATTGTCCACAGATTATTCCTAAAAAACACGATTAGCGGCGATGTATTCACCGGACGCTTGGAAGTGCAAGACTGGTAGTGACTCAGGTGATTACCCTGAATTCGTCTAGTAAATATGGAGGCCATACAACACATCTACAGGTAAAAAAATCTTAGAGTAAAACATAGTCGTTTTAAAAAAATTAAACGCTTATATTTTTTTATAAACATGAGTAGAAGATACATATCTGAAATTAATTGAGGAATTAGAAAAAATTGTTAAATTGTTGTTAGTTTTTTTGTTTTTAATTGACTTATTATCGCCATTTACCGCCATTACCCGGCCAAATAAGGTATTTTTTTATTTTAAATATGCAACACAATGTGTTTCCCTTGGGGGCCATACCGCGTAATGGGTGTTTTTTTTATTTACATGGCTCATAAACAGAATTTTTGACTTTACAAAGTCACATTAATTCTGTGAACTCGTTCTTTTAGCCTTTACGCAAACACAAACGTAGTTGATATTATTTCTTTTATAAAAACAGAGTTTTACAACGAAAAAACTTAGACATCTAATTTTATTGACACCAATGGTTAACATAGTTACTAGTCATTCCGGCCCTAGAGAAGGAAACATTTACTATGTGATTTTCCCGCTCTTAAGCAGCGTATTTCACCCGCTACTCGAATCAAACAAACACTACTTTCCGATTATGAGAGATGAAGAATATAGACCAACCAATGCTTAACATCAGGCAGGGCGTGGTCAAATATAACAAAATAGTACCTAGGCAGCATTTTTTTTTATTTGACCACACCCTGCCTGATGTTAAGCATTGGTTGGTCTAAGATGGAGCGAAACCTATTTACTCTCGATTTGAAGACAGCCATGTTGTATTCATCGGGAAAAACTGACAACGGTAAGGAGTTACACTCTTTCGCAGTACGCACGAGAAAAGTGCAAGCGAAGCGATTATTTGAAGATACAGTTGTTAAATGTACAATTTTCAATAAACAGCGTTCTATTTGTAAGTCAGATCGAAATTTAAATAAAACCTTTGATAAGTTACCTCCTTGGCCATGCTTCGAAGTAAAAGATCGTTGCATTTTTAAATTACACGACAGATATGAGTTTACTATGCAATTTATTTGGCCGCTAGACACGACAGATATAGATTTTCATAAATTTTTTGCCGGCCGCTGCGCGTTTGTATTTGGCCAGTACAGCAATTTCGATTTATCTCGAAGAAGGTTTCAAAATAATGCTCACATTTCCAAGCATGTTTGAGAAAATACTATTTTAGGACGTCATTACTATTGGATATTGTTATTTTAATAATATACTGAATAGTTCGTTTGCCGTAACTACTCAGTATATTCGTCCTTTTATATTATACATAAAAGGACGAATATTATAGTCCACGAAGTCCTTTTATATTACTAGTATGTTAAGAAATTGTTAGTAATACTCCTTGTAAACAATAGGTTGACTAATTGGATTTTGGATTTTATAACGGATGTAATAACAAGATACATTCTTCCTTTTTTGCACGGGCATTAAGCCAAAATACGTAAGAAGTCCCTCAAGACCATCCTTATATTTAGGTTGTGGTGACCGGAAAAATATAGTACTTATAGCTTTACTAGCATGAGTACGGACCGAAAACTTATTTCCCGGAGGAGAAAATACGAATCCTTTACTCGTTTTTTTTTTATGATTTTGGAAGTACTTATCAAAATTATGTTGTATGATCTAGATCCAATTTATTGTTTTACTACATATTTTGGATGGAGTTAGTAATAAAACAATATTGCAATTGTTATGGGTAAAATATATCTTCTCATATTTTCGACGGTTTCATTCGACGGAGTCATTTCAATAACATTTCAAGATAAAACGTGCAATTTTAATTTTAAATTCGCGAATACCATGTTCTTGCAAAATAGTTAAAAAAAACTAGCTACAATCACGATAAAATTTTGAATGTTTAATTTCCCGCCCGGACGTGATTTTCCACCTTAAGGTTGAAAAGGCCGGTCACGTTTCCATACAAACATGGAAGGGTGATTATTCCCTTATTTGGTTGTAGGTCCAAAAATAGGTATAGGATCGATAGATCTCTTCATTATCTAAGCTTGTACCGTTACAACTTTTTCAAAATATAATTTAGTTGAAAGGTGTGAGCCATAAAAAAATTATATGAAATTGTTTCTAGGCTAAGTAAATTATCTTTCTAAAAAAGTGTTACAATTTAAAATACAAGCGATATAGCAGAGATCAATCGATATCATGCTTAGTTCTGGACCTAAAACCTCGAATAAGGGAGTAATCACCCTTCTTTTTCATTGATATTCTAGCTACAGTTATTGCTTAAAAGTATAATAGAAAAATATATACCTTCTGGTTGCTCTTCGGTGGCCTCAACGGCCTCAACGTCTTGCTCGGCATCCTCTTCCTCGTTTTCATCATCATATTCTTCTTCATAGTCTTCTTCTACTTCTTTTTCTTTTTTACCTGACAGCAATAAATATAATATTATTTATTTTAATTTGAATTGTCTTCTTTATTATTTATGCTTCTGGTTTTTCAGTTTTCCGTATTATTATGTATATCACTATAATATATTTCATGGTTTTGAGACCCCTCTTTTAAGTATGCAGATACCTGAGTCAGAAGGTCTCGCTCTTCCGTGGGACTAGGTTAGATTTTGTATTTATGTCTTCGTTTACATTATGTATATAATGTAAACCTATATATAAAAAGGTATAACCTACTTTAAAAAATAAAAGAATAGAATCGAAAATGACACAGCTAAACCTCTCACTCGCACTCTATCGCTGCCTATAGGCGTCGGACCAATCACCCAAGTGCCACAGACCCTTTACAGTAGTAGAATTAACTTGTAAAGCGTTATGCACAATTTTATAAATAAATAACGTTACTATGTGAAGAATTTTGCTTACCACCCTTAACACCCTTCATCATCTGTAGAATATGGTGCTTCTCCTTGGCAAGATGTTTCTTCCCATTCATGTGCATTGTCATTTGCTCCGAGCATGTCACCGTGGTCTGAGAAGTCATTGTATCCAATATTAGATTAATTATATAACTAAATTTATCATTACTATTTAGTGAGTGCGGATTTGATTCGAGTGGGAGCCGTACCAGCACTTGAGGAATATACTATAATAAGCCCGCCCCTTGGGGTGCCAGGTTAGAATGGCACCTCCCCATGTCATCCCGTGGGTGTCGTAAGAGGCGACTAAGGGAAAAAATACTGGAAGGTGGGCAGCAGCGCCTTCTAAAGAACTGCCAACTGACAATGCGTTCCCCAAGACGCCTGCCAAGCGTAGGCATTATGGCAAATACCCCCAAAATAGGGCAGGCTGTGTTCAGCAGTGGACGATCCGGTTGTTACAGTATGCCGCTTATCCTAACAGATAATATCAAAGTTATCTCCATACTGAAGCAGTGATAGCTAAGTAGCAAAATCTATGGGTTGCCGTACCGCAACTTCATGGTTTTATCCCCTCCGCCGGCATGAGCATTTTGCGAATGCTCGCCTGGCTAGGTATCACCTTAAAATAAAGAATACCAGAAGCACCTAACAGTGTGTTGCGGCAGCAGTCCTTGAGAGCGTCAAGTAATTATGAAATTACAAGCATATGTGACTTAACAATTGTATGTCTCAGGGTGATTGATGGTCGCAGTGCAGTTCGTCACTTGTAATGAAATGCATGCTTGGCGACACGTTTTCTACTTGAGGGTAGTAGGGAACATTCGCAGTCTTCCTACCATAATAAAACTTAGGTAAAATCTGGCAAAAATCACTTGTTAGACTCCCTCGCATATACCTACAACAATAAGGCAACATAATAACAATTGTCACGGTACATAGGTTAGTTCAAATGAAAATACCTTGCAAATTTCGCAGTAAAGCTCTGGCGAGATGATTTTTGGATCTTTTGGAGCCTCCTCCTCTACGACTTTCTTCTCATCGTTCTTGAGGAAACGCTTCTCGCGACGAATGAGCTGCTCCCTGAAACAAGACATAACGAGTATTAATATCTGTTGCAAATTTATATTAATAACTTTGCTTATCCACGGACGAAAGAACATAAAATTATATATTATATACGTTATTATAGCGGAATATCTATAAAATGATAATAAAAACAGAAATTAAGAAACTCCCATTCATGAAATGTTTATTTTTCCTCATTTGTTGTTTTTGCTCTTTCGTAATAACTGTATAAAAAAACGTAAAATTTGGTGTAATTCTAGTAGATATCACAGTACATATTTTGAAGTTAATTTATGCGTGAAAAGACCCGTTAATGATAAAGAAAAATAAGTTCACGAAATTTTAAAGAGTAGTATTCTAGTACACACTCCAAAGCTAAAGTATACTAACAAAGAATAAAATGTAAAAAATGTGGCTAAAGCGAGTCGAACTCACGCGAACTGAATGAAAAGAACGAGGTTATTGCAAAAAACATACAAGAAATACATTTTATTAAAACCTTCGTAAGTAGTTAACATATTTAATAAAATAGTCACCGATTTCACTTACGTTAAAAAAACAGTGTATGCGCGGACGCGGTCGGGAGCGCACGTACTCCATGAAGAAGCGACTCTGAAAGTCGCGAAACCGGTCGTGATCGAGCTATTCGACTGTTTTTTTTTAACTTAAGTGAAATCGGTGACAATATTAGTTAAAAATACACTGTGTTGTTGCGGAAACCCCAGTGTGCAAGTCCGAGCAGTTTTTTTATTTTATAATCAATAACTCTTGTGTCACTGTATATAGTAATTCATACGTATTTTAACTTGTACCTTATTTAACAAATAGGTACATCTTTTAGACTTTTTATTTATTTATAGTTAATAGGCATTGACCACTATCTCATCTGCTGGAAGGTGATGATGTGGTCGAAAATGTTGTTCAGACAATCTTGAATTACTGGCTCGCAAAGACAGCTGCCGGAACACATCGTCAGGTTAAAGTTACAGTAGAACTCATTGTGCGTTTTCTTCTGGGGAAATACTTCCACCATACTTATTTCAAGCAATGATGGCCGAGCGGTAGAAGCTATGGCCTGCCGTGCCGCAGGTCCATTTGTCTGGCTAGCTACCCTCAAGTAGAGAATCTGTCGCCAAGCACCTAACAGTGTGTTCCGGGAGCAATCCTTGAGAGCCAATAAAATTAGAGGCGCATAAGACTTAACTTGTATGTCTCAGTGTGACGGACGCAGTGCAATTCGTCACTTGTGATGAAATGCATCTATTATAGGCAGTGTTTAGTCAATTTAACATCAGATGGGACTCGGGCTAGTTACGTCACAATAACATTAAAAAAAACTTATATCTACCGTCAAGCAGTAAGTAATGTTCACAATACTGTGGTTTAAGGGTATGGGTGCCGGTGAAATTACAAGCACATGAAACTTATTAACTTTAGGGGGCGTCTATAAATTACGTGAGATGATTTAGGGGGGGAGGGGGTCGAGTAAAATCTCATATAATCTCACGTTAGGGAGAGGGAGTCTCGACAAATATCACGCAATTTTCGTTCTGATTGAAACAAAAAAAAATTATACAATACTACGCATAATTCTCCATGGACTGAATTAGAGTAGATATTCTTTTCTTTTTATCACAGTAGTCATGATTTAAGTATTCTATTGTTTAATTTTTATTTCATTTATGACTCAGCAATATTGATTACTAGTCTTAACTAGTCGTAAATAAAAGCACGAAAAAAATTGTTTTTTTTTTCTTTCTACAATAACAACCCAACGCGTTTACGTAAGAAACCCACATTCTTAAAAATCTCATGTGAGATTGGGGGATGGGGGAGGGGGGTTGAACAAAATCTCACGACATCTCACCAACTGGGGAGGGAGGGTCAGAAAATTTAAAAAAACACCTCTCGTAATTTATGGACGCCCCCTTATGTATCAGGGGCGCAGTACCTTTCGCCACTTGTGACATTTCGAAGCGCTCGTAGCCAAGTTTGCTTGGCCATTCTGATTCGATCAGCAAAGTTAAGCAACGTCCGCCGCGGTCATGACTTGGATGGGTGACCACTGGTGACATTACTACTGAGCGCTTCCGTGCTTCGGAGGGCACGTTAAGCCGTCGGTCCCGGTTGTTGTCTTAGGATAGCAGTCGTTACAGCATGGTGGTAGGGCACTTTGCAAATACCCGCCTGGCTAGCTACCACCCTCAAGTTGAAAATCTGTCGCCAAGCACCTAACGGTGTGTTCCGGCAGCTGTCCTTGAGAGCCAGTAACTCTAGGTTAGTCTGAACAACATCCTCGACCACATCATCACTTACCATCAGGTGAGATAGTGGTCAAAGGCTAACCTATCAGGCATAAAAAAAAAAGACATACTGCATCTGTTATAGGCAGAGGTTAGGCGGTGGGACTAGTGCTTGTTGCATCAAGATAGCATAAAAAAAGTGCTTTGCAACAGATTTTGTACTTGATGGTGGAGGCTAGCCAGGCGGACATTCGCAAAATGCCCTACCAGCATGCTATAACAACTACCACCCTAAGATAACCGGTGCTCTAAGGCACGTCAGCTCCAGTATTAATGCTGCTAGCGGTTATCCATCCTATTAATGACCGCAGTGGACGTTGCTTAACTTGGTTCATCGGTTAAGAACGGCTAAGTAATCTACGCTACGAGCGCTTCAGTAAACTACCCTACGCTTATTTTCACCGCGTGTAAATTTCGGTAAATCAACAAACGCGTGTTTCTTTTCAATGTTCCGTGATAGAAAATAGGTTATTAAAAAATTTATGGTATTGTAAAAGGATCCCATTTTAGGTCCCAAGTCTCGGTTATCCGTCCATCCTACATGTATGGCTGACTAAAAGTTTAGCGGAGCATAAGTCAGGGGGAGTGAAAAGAGGGTAGAATGATAATGTGGGAAGGAAACGAAAAATTAATCTATAATATAATCTGTGCAATATTTATACTTACAAACGCTGAGCCATTCCACTCTGCAGCAACAGAGGATTTTTAGGTTTCTTGCGTCCATCAACAATGCTGTAAAAAAACATATATAAAATTAATAAGAAATATTGTGGCGAACTTACATAATCGAGTTATTTTACCAGCCAAAACCAATCTCTGGACAAAGTTCACCCAGAACATGGCATGATGAATATTACTGATACTTTAAAAAAAAAATAACATAACTACATTAACCGCACTGTTACTCTGCGTATTTGAATAATTATACCGTCGTACGTAATATTATAGCGCAAATAAATTTGCAGTTGCAGGAATTTGGAAGTAGCCTATATTATAGAGTTATATTTTTAGTAGATAATCTCACTAACTAGGTACTTCAAGTCACTAAACCTGCAAGTGGCGGACAAATAACTTTCGCTCATACTTTGTGTTAGTTTCTATAATAGTTTATATCAGTTTGATTCGACTGCACGATAAAAATTATAATAAATATACGCGAATCAAATTTGTTGTCGACTGAGATGGGATTCTTGGTCAAGAGTACTCCACCGCGCGTATACCGACTTCAATATACAGGGTTATTGGTGAAATGCTAACAACCTCTTAGGGTTGACCTCTGCTAGTCCTAACAAATATTTTTTCAGCGAGGTCCAGTGTTGCCGCGCCGAGTAGGCATTATCTTTTACTACGAGACTAATAACTTAAAACAATACGTTTTTCTAGTACTGTCTGAAACTTTTAAGTTTTGTGTCTGGTAGTAAAAGACAACGCCTAATCCGAGCCAAGAGCGCCAGCTGCGGCAACATTGGACCGGGACGCACTCCCTTCGAATAGAGTTTTGAATATTTACTTCGAGCAAAGTAATAAAACATATGAAACAATACATTACAGGCACAAGATACTTTTAACATTAAGTGATCTTCATGCTAATTCCGCTAAAGAGAAAAAGAACTCAAAATGTTTGTTAGGACAAGCAGAAGTCAACCCTAAGAGGTTGTTAGCACTTTACCAATAACCCTGTATATTTGCCTTAAGGGCGCGAAACAGATAAATTATTAAAGAAATAAATTAGATAATAATTCAATTAAAAGAGCTTGTAACGGAAAATAATACGATATCAAAAAAACAAAGTTTAATATCAATGGGCGCTACGCGTGCGCTGCGCTCTTTTTTATGTCCAAAACGCGCTTAAATAAGGCATAATAACTCTTTTCACATGGAGTAGGAGTTAGATGTGAAAATTCATTATCCGTGAGGAGTTCCATAAATAATTTAAAGAAAACAATTGCGTTTCAATTATTTTTTTACCTATTAATATCGAGCACTTATAAGAAACCATTGAGCACGGATAGCACGGATTTGTTGCCAAAATGTCCGGACATAGAATATATTCTTTCTGAACCAAAACAATAAAGATGAGTTCACCATCAAAGTGACCAAAATCAGGGACTCGCACCTTTAACTTAGCACGAACATAGCTTTACTCTTTCGAATTTGTGTAGGTACCTAAAAACGCTAAGCATCCATTCAGGAAATACTAGTTTTGTAGATTACAAGCCTTTTCCACTAAAGTCATATTGGTTCAAAGGATTTTGTGTCTAGCGGACACAAATTATGCTATGGACATGTAGCATTGAATACCATCAGATCAGTAATCGTTTTGTACTGCATATTTGATCGTGAACTTTTCTCTTAAGCTACAAAGGTTAAAAATTCCTTTTATTTATAGATAAACCTATCATTATTATAACAAATGATTCAACTCACCCACGATGCGGTTTTCCAGCATAGTGAGCATCTCCGTGGGCAATAGAGGTAATTGGAATGTCACACAGTTCGCAATACAAGTTGCGGGCCTTGAATGGCATCTGAAATCCAATAAAAATATAAACATCTACTTTCGTACTTTATAATAAACGCCTTTATTAAAACTATCCGGGTCACACCAGACAACAATAAGTCCACACACTCGAAGTTAATACTACCACCGCTAACCTAACACTAGCCTGTTAACATAATCTTCACGCTTTGCGAGCCTTTTTGGGATTACATTATCGATGTTTACAGATCCCCGAAATCCATAGTTGAACGGAATTTTTATCTCAAGTATCTTAAAGACCGTTTGCTCGCTGCGTGTGAACAATAATCTCGTATCTAACTAAAACTCAATAGACCTCAATCTCATTAGATTTATGTGGCTCTTGAACTACAAATCAATAGACTTAAGTCTCAGTAGCTGTATTTTGCTATTGATCTAAAACTAAATGCACCTAAATCTAAATATTTCTACCACTTGTTTGGTTTTAGGCATTACACGATTAGGCACATTGCTTTTTGCGCACGCAGCGAGCAAACGTTATAAACGGCTAGTAACAATTAGCATACACATACACGACATCATGCCCTATATATACTAAAATCAATTCATATAATTCGAGATGTTTCTGCAACAGGCACGCAAACGTTGTACTGTTACCGTCTATTCCCGCCCGCTGTACTAATTTAACACCACGCACCAGCCACAGACGCCGCCGTATTGTCTCGCTGTCTGAGGGCAGCTTAATGGTCATTCATCACTCGTCATACCCGCACCGCTCCAGCATAGCAAGGGCGCGGAACTACCTCAAATATATAAATCCAATTGCTGGGCAATATCTGGCCGTGTTGTCATAAAAACTAACGCGAGTTGACACAATTATTAACTAAATATACCGGCTAACACTTACGGTGTTTAGTCGTAATATCCGACCAGAGTTCGAGCAGTAAAGGTGCTCATTCTCAAGGAATGAGGCCGGCTCCGAGGGTACCTAAGCGTGCACTGTGGGTGGCAGTTCGCAACGCCCTCTGCGAAAGTTGAGGAACGTTACTGCTCGAACACCGGTCGGATATAGCGTCATAACACCGTGAGTACTAGCCGGTATATTTAGTTAATAATTTCTGGCAGCGTTCTGGGTTCCGTACCCAAAGGGAAAAACGGAACCCTATTAATAAGATAGCTACGCAGGCATTACGCCGAAGGAGTTCTCATCGGGCCGCTCGTTTACAGCGCATGTACTGAAATGTAGCGGCAAGCCCGTTGGCGTTTATCATTCCAAAATTTACTTAATTACATACGATTTAGAGGCCTAACTTGAATTGCACACAGCATTAAGCTTTGTGTCGGAAGGGTGTTGTTATGATGAGTGATGAACTTTAAGGTGCTTTTCCACCAGCTTAAGGATTGAAAAATGTATGCCAACTACTGTATCAGCTGACTCGTCCACTACTGAACACAGCCTCCCCTATTAAGGGGTATTTGCCATAATCCCCACGCTTGGCAGGCTCGGCTTGGGGATCGCAGGGTATGTTGGCGGTTTTTTAGAAGGCGCTGCTTCCCACCTTCCATTATTTTTACCTTACTCGCCTCTTACGATACCCACGCACGGGATGATATGGCTAGAGATATCACACTGAATTCATTTTTCAAGTACATTACATATTTGATTTGAAGGCTGGCTTTTGACCTTTTGAAATATTTATCTAAAATACTTAATTTTAAATTTATTTGTTTTTGTAAATATAGATTTCCGCAAAGTAGCGCTTGAATATATTCATTATATATGAATCTAAAAAAAAAAAGTCAAATTTGTACATTTTAAGGATCACCTTTAAGCAAAGTTGTAAAACATTTTTTTTTACAACACCATGAAAACCAAAACATTAATCTAAATGAATCATGTAACATTATTGCTTTGGATTACTGTAAATTATTTCTTGAAATATTCCACAAACCTTACACCTCAAGACTATACTTACTTATATCTTCATTTTGCAACCAAATTAGTAAGTTTTCCAAATATGGATACATTATATTATTAACTCGTCAAAATTAATTCTTTTTTCAACTTTAACACGGGCTTTTTTATCTCAACTGCCTGCTGAGCTATGAGATTAAACCAAACCTTCATATTAAATGTCTTTGATTTTAACCTGGATATAAATAACGCAGTATATCTAGTCAGAGCAAAGTCATGCAACGACGAGCTAATCGAGGAGGAGTTAGGTATAGGCAACAACGTCCAAACAGCGAGCGAAGCGAGTGTGCCGCAGCAGCTGCCGGCGAAGCACCCAAAAATATAAATTCAATAAAAATGTGTGAATATTCTACAACACGGTCAAATGAATTTTAATGTAATTATTTTCTTTCTGTAAAATGCTGATATGTCAGTTTAGATTTTTAAAATAATATAATGCACTTTCAAAATTACTGCATGTCATATTATTATGACTATTGTTGTTTTAATGTCATTGGTAAAGCAATACTTTATGAAATGAGACATTGTCAATATCTTAAAAACTAAACTAGTTAGGAATATGAAATTTCGTTACATACCATAACCTTAATTTAACCAACAAATACTAATATCACCTAGTAATAATGTAGTTTTTGAGCTGTTATCAAAAACAAGAAACATTTTTTTTTCTTTTTCGGATTGTTGCAATGAGGAACTCTAAAAGAGCGAAGCCGGACGCGCACCTGGCCAGTTACATATATATAAACTATTTTGTAAAAAAAACGGGCACTTAAGATTTTTTTCTCTACTTCAATGAAGAAGAACAAGAAATAGGTTTTGTTAATTTGACGATGTATTGGCATGTTTTTTGAAGCATCCTGGCATGATTCTTTACGTTCCAAATTTTAAATTTGAAATTCTTAAAAGAAAAATTATGATTATTGTGGATTATTCTAAAATTGCTTTACTAATGGCGCGAATTGCTGAAACGATTTTTAACTGATTACGATATTTTAAAACTTATTGGATATTTTCTGCAAATTAAACAATTTAATCTTTCTTTTTACATTAAATACCACTTTTTGATATGAGTGATAAAGCGATAAGGGCCGGTAAAATTATAGCCACGGATTTAGGAAGGGAGGGGATATGCCGAGGAGGCGTGATACGTGTCGCAGCAACGAGTTCCAGAGAACTTGTTAGTTAAAATCGTAAATATCGGCGCGCCAGTCGCACTTTGTCCACGGTCGTGCAAACATCGTGTAATTACCACCAAATACCAAGTTGTGCTGTCATTACGTGCAAGAACAAAAGTGACAAGGTGAACTATAGCATAAATGGAATATCATTTGACATGTAAATACAAGAATTCACATGTTTTTATTTAAATTCCAAACGAAGTTAACAGAGCCGTTGAAAATGTTCCAAAGGTGACAAAAGTATAGCATATTCATTATCGAAATCCATTGCTCCTAATGTTATAAAATTGTTTACGACTCAACATGCAAATGCCGCAATGTAGAATTGCGTTACCGATATTCTGAACGCGCGCATCGTCGCGTAGTACGGCCGCTGCTATCGGCCGAGAGTTAGTGATGTGGTCGATACATTATAGAAATACTTATATCAATCGATACTTTAACGAGCCTGCGAAATGTTGTTAATAAACTTTAAAGCAATATTGCAAACGTTATTTGGAAAGAGACTACTTATAATAATTGAATGTTGTAAAGTGGAAGATATTTTTAAAACAGAACATACATTTTCTGTCAGTTTCCCAAAAGATCCAAATATTTTAAATAAAAGTCGCAGACTTTTTGATTGGGCAGTCCCAAAAATAAAAGTTTGTCATATATTTTCGGTACATACCTTTTATTTTTTATACGAAAAATGCATGTAATGAAATATAAAATTTATTATATTTGTTATTATAGTCCGCCCACTAATGCTAGGCACCACCTGCGGTAGGCGAGCGGTGAGGAGGGCAATCGAGAACTTCTTGAAATCTGGTGACGAAATCTTATCTGCAAGATAATATTTACTGCGTCTAGCGCAGCGCGTCGCTTACCCTCCTTGTCGATCGCATACTGCAGGTAGTGACTATAGTACGCCGACTACAGTTACTGCGTTTTCAATTGCATTCATAACTTTTAGGAATCGGAGAAAGTCGACTCAAAGGCATTTTGTTCTTTGGAGCTACATAATCCCCAAGAATGCGAATTGCCCCGAAACCACGACTGCTTTGACAGAAGTACGTGTGAAATTAATTTAAAAAACATAAAAACTAATAAAGTTACATACATACTATGTGTTGTCAAGTATCATTTTTCCAATAAATAATAACCTAAAACGGTTCAAACCAAGTGCAAGCTGTTTTATTTTATATTCAATATTTTTTCATATTATTTACTTACATTTTCATAAAATTTTAGGTGACATGAAAATAAATAAATCATGAATCTTGAATATATGTACCATGAAATGTTATTTTATACTCAATTACTTATTCAGTTAAACTATGTAGTTTTTATTTCGATACCACTTTACCGATAGTATCAAGTCCTAGCGTACGTGTAAATGTATGCATGTAGGAGTAATTTTTATTGTTACTGTGATGTCCGAGCGCTTTGCTTTAATTGATTGATTTGTCAGTGTGCATTGTAATGAGTTGGTGTGAGTAGCTAATGAGAGCCCTGCGTTCAGTGTATTACTTTAAGAGTTTATTGTTCCATTTGTAGGCGTGAAGCGCAGTGGGGATAGATAATTGAAAAACTGCGACATGCGGATCAGTAGAATAAATGCCTCGCGCCATATCCCCTCCCTTCCTAAATCCGTGATTATAGCCCTACGTGAAGAAAGTTGTTCGCAAACTTACGTGTCTCAGCGATTTCGCAGACACTCGTCAAATCCTTGTTTGGTCATATGCTATAAAAGTCAAAAGCTTAATTTGTCAATTTCGCAATTCGTCAAATCCTTTATTAATCATATACTTTACAGGTCAAAAGCTTAATTTGTCGTTTTTGCGATTCATCAATTCATTTATTCGTCAAGACTTCTACTTGTCAAAAACATGATTTATCTTGACATGGTGAGATCGAACACTAAAGTGCTTCATCTTTAATAAACCCTTTAGTGAAGCGTAATGCAACCTCTTTGTTTATAATATTCCAAATATTACCAATTACTATTTCAATAATGACAATAATGGTTCTTTATAATTAAATAACAAAATGGACGGCATAATTAAAGAAGGAAAATATTAAAGCAACCCACATTTTTATTCAAACAAAATCTGCAAGAATATCTGCAAGAAAGGTGTGCAAAATAAATTTAAGCCAATCGGTAAAATTTACGATGAATGCATGAACGAAGATTGATGCCTTATAGGTATATATAACTGTCGCTTTTTTAGTTATTATTTTCATTTCGTTACTTTTTATTAGTTTTTATTTTCAGTTCCCCCCTGTGGGGTGCCGGGTTATAATTGCACTTCCCCATATCATCCCGTGGGTGTCGTAAGAGGCTACTAAGGGAAAAATACTGATAGATGCGCCTTCTAAAGAACTGCCAACTTACACTGCACTCTCCAAGACGCCTGCCAAGCGTGGGGATTATGGCAAATACCCCCTTGATAGGGGAGGCTGTGCTCAGCAGATCTGGCTGTTACAGTACAGTACAGTACATATAAAGAAGGCATTGCAAGTTACAAGGGAATATTTTACATGAATCAATGAAGTGGTACTACTAAGTATACATACTGACGACTGAATTCTTGTTGTTTAGGGCTGATGATGAAAATAACTTTTCATTTTTGCTTCTTCCCCGTATAAGAATTATGAAGAAACAGACCTGTTTTTACCGTTTACTAAAAACCACTTCAAAATGTTGCTAGATCTGTCCACCCAACTGTTTTCAATACATGTTGATCTGTGTATTTTACTATATATATCTATTACCTGATAAAAACTAGATCACTTTTGAAAAAATATTTTAAATTTAAAAGATTAATTTCGGATAAAATAATAAAAAAATAATGTGATTGTGAACTAACGATTATGAATGCAGTTAAAATTTTCTTTCCAGATGTGCGTAAAATGGTTGTTATTTTAATTTTTCGCAAGCCACTGGAATTCAATTTGACAGTGGTTTTCTAGGATAAAATCGGATAAACGGTTTAGTAGCAAAATCGAAAAGAGTAAATATATATTTCAATTCGTATATTATATACCTACTAAAATAGAAGCATCGCGATATGATCGTTTGGTAAAATAATTACAAGTCGGAGCACGCAATCTAAAAAAAAGACGGTAATCTAAAGACATGATAATGACGCTTTAGTTAAAATAATAATAATCAATATATTAAAGGGCAAAACATGACTATACAATGCTTAAAACAATTACGTTGGATAAAATTGGCCCATATTTATTTGTAATAAAATTTGAGTTCTTGAAAAACTTCATGTTATTACTAGGTTTAAGGAAGGTGTAAGTAAGGTTTTGAGTTATTGAAAAGCTATCAGTTTTACTTTTATTTTTTATTCCAATGACACATGTCTATGATTTTATTTTCATCTTGACTGTCCCAAAGCGTGCTTGACATGAAGCTTTCTTGACGAATAAAGAATTAGTACATTTAAGAACTTGACGAATCAAGTATTTGACAAATCTAGGTTTGGTTCAGTTTCTGGTTTGACAAATCGAGGAATTGTCGTGTCTATAATTTGACAAATAAATATTTGATGATTATATAATTTGACGAATCAATGATTTGACAAGTGTCTGCGAAATCGTCTCAGCGGCTAAATGTGAGTCATTCAACTGTCCAGAGGACTTGGCAACAATATCAAGAGACTGGTTCGGTCAAAAGAAGACCCGGTTCGGGAAGAAAACGATGCACAGAACCAAGAGATGACCGCTTTTTGGTGAGTCAGGCGTTGCGTAATCGTAAGGCGTCAAGTGTGGACCTGAAGAAGAGCCTTGAAGAAGTAAGAGGAGTAGAAGTTATCTTGTGGACGGTCAGGAGGAGGCTTTTGGCTGCCAATATCAAGAGTTACCGCCCAGCTCGGGGCCCTAAATTACTCCGTGAGCACCGTGTTGCTCGACTTCAGTTTGCTCGGAACTGTGCTTCATGGACTCTGGAGGACTGGAATAAAGTATTGTTTTCTGATGAAGCTAGAATCTCTTTGTGTGGAGAGGACCGACGCCGGCGAGTGCTGCGAAGACCACGGGAACGCTATGCGGAAGTGTGTTTCGAAGAAATCACTCCTTATCGCGGAGGTTCCGTTATGTTTTGGGCAGCAATTAATTCGACGGAGCGTACGGAGTTAGTTTTCATAGAAAATGGAACATTAAATGCATACCAGTACATAATGGAAGTCCTAATTCCATATGCACAACCCACATTGACTGCACTTGGGGAAGATTCCATTTTTATGGACGATAATGCTCGCCCGCACCGTTTTGGCGACGTGGAAGCGTACATGCAAGAAGTTGGGATCCATCGTTTAGATTAGCCAGCTCGAAGTCCTGACCTCAATCCAATTGAGCATGTGTGGGATGTTCTAAAGAGACGGGTAAGATCAGTGCAACCTGCTCCACAAAACATCAGGGAGCTAAAAAGAGTAATTGCAGAAGAGTGGGAACGTATTCCTCAAAACGTTATTAAAAACATCGTGGAAAGCATGCCCAGAAGGATTCAAGCTGTGATTTTGGCAAGAGGAGGTCACACTCGTTATTAGGTTTTTACATTTGTAACTTTATTTAAAAAAAGTGAAAAAAACTTGTCTTTATTGCCGACCACTTCTTATTGTTTGGGCGTGTACATCGATTTTAAAGAATCCATCGTATTTTTTCTTTTAATTGCTCGAATTCACTTCACGCGCATTAATTTACACGATTATAAGTATATAGACTACGTCAAAGAAATAAATTTCATTTAATTAACTAAAATCGACCTTAGAACGTAAATTTCCTTAGGTGCCCGTTTTTTTTGCAAAAGAGTGTATATAGTTTATTTCTAGTCAATGGTATTATGGTAGCCTCGGCTTAGTGGTCCATTTTTGTTGCCATTCGATTGCACTCGTCCTAGCAGGTTTTGGTCGGAATTACCCGAGATTTTAACTCTCGTCTCGCATCAAAAGTGGAAAAGCACTTAAACCATAATCTTAACAGACGGGATTGGCGTGTCAGAATAAATGAGGATACCTCCAATACATAGGCCTTCATTACTTTAGAATTTTTGAAGCAAGGATGGCTCAGGCGCATTGGCTATGGACTGCCGCGCAGCAGGTCCATGGTTCGAATCCCGCCGCGAGTCTGAGCTTCACCGCATGGTGGAAGGGCATTTTGCGAATTCCCGCCTGGCTAGCGACTACCCTCAAGTAGAAATCTGTCGCCAAGCACCTAACGGTGTGTTCCGGCCGTAGTCCTTGAGAGCCAGGCACATGAGACTTAACAACTATGTCTTATGGTGACGGGCGCAGTGCAATTCGCTACTTGTGACGAAATGCATCTGTTAGAGGCAGAGGTTAGTCCGCTTAACATCCGGTGGGCCTCGAGCTTATTCCGTCACAATAACATAAAAAAAAACTATGGCATATTGTCACTCATCACCTGCATATCTAAACTTTTACAACTACATATAACACATTAACTTATTAATTCATGCGAATATCTGTTATAATTAAATATAAATAATACACTTATAAATACTACTCCCCTAATAATCATTGTTTCATAACTTTATCTTGGTTGTTAAGTACACACTAGTTTGGCTTTGAGTAAAACTTACTAATGACTAAATAAAGTTGTGAAATGATTATTAGTAAGGAGATTAATAGAACGATAAAAATCCTTTACGTCCGCACTGACGTAACGGAAGACAATCGGTTACAATGCAAGTTTCTATTTTGGCGACATCATTCACATAATCTTCACTGGCTATTTCCTGTCAACAGTTATATGTGTCAACAGCAATGCTAGTGATCAAATCTCTAATTCAGGACTTAGTTTCATCAAGATTTCCCAAGTTGGTGCTATCAACCTACATCAACATAACATATAATTTTAAATTTGTATATGTATACATATATTGAAAGATACGAAATCAGCCACAGTCGTTTACCACCCAGATAAAGTAATTGAAATAAAATTATGTGAATATATAATATGGTCGGCAAAATAACTATGGAAACATTACATTGCCAAATTGTCTATTACCTCTTTGAGTGACGGGGTGCCACTTGTTTTCGACAGCCATTTCTTATGATTTTTCATATGATTTTTAGATATATAATGCATGCGGGCTGCAAAAAAAAAATTTCAAGTCAATTTGATTTATTTGTAGGACACACAGTACTAAAGTTCCTGTAGCGTAAAATCACACATTTTGAAATCTGTATTAATTATTTTAATATATATGAAAATAAAATATTTTACTCAGGGAACTTCTATTTCTTTCCTCTATCTCAATGTAACAATATGTAAAGGCTCGATTCTCACCGCAGTGGCAGCGGCCGGAAGTGCAGCGGCGATGGGCAGTTTTACTGTCAATCCATTTTCGACTTTATCTATATCACTACAATGCATAGTATCGCTTAAGAGGCTTACATAAGTCGCGCACCTGCCCGCGGCTCATCATCGTCAATTCTTTCATGCCATAATATGCTCGTACATTGTAGTGATAGTGACTAAATCGAAAATGGTTTGACAAACACTTATATAGCACTGCATATTTTAAAAGATCAATCAACAATAGGGAAAAGACCTGCTATGTCATATTTTTTAACAATCTCGTTTTATAAAAAACGTTTTTTATTTTTTACAGAATAACTTTATTGAAGCTTTAACTACACCAAAATTACACATTAACAATTAGTTAAAAGAAATTAATTAGAAATAACTTCTCAAACATAATCAACATTGTTGTTTTTCCAAAATTAAAGCATGGAGGACACACAGTTAAACAGGAAAAAAACATGTGTTTCAATTAATTTGTAAGCCAAACAACAACAGTGTCACTAGCTTATTTAAAAAAAATTAACCTCAGGTAGTCACTGCCTCTGTAAACACATTATAACATTCACATTAACAACGTTTTTATTATATCATTCTCATCAATCATCGCTGTTGTTTTATTTATTGTTTTGCTGTGAAGTTACCCATTCCTTCCCATTGACCTATATATACTAGACGCGACATCTCACACGAGGATAGTCGACCAGTGCAAGTATGCTGGCCGGCATACTCTCCCCCACACGCAGTTGGGCACTCGTAGAGATTACACGCGCTTTACGTTCGAAAATTGTGTATTTAAAATACACAATTGATAATACACAATATTCAAACGTAAAGCGCGTGTAATTTTTACGAGTGCCCAGGTACGTGTGGGGAGAATATGCCGCGGCGCCGGCCAGCATATTTACACCGGTCGACTATCCTTGTTTGAGATGTCGCGTCTAGTATATTTAGGTCAATGTTCCTTCCCCGTTTCAGAAGACCCCGCATCATGTTTTTTATGTCATGGACAAGCTGTATTATCGCCGTCTAGCAGAAATTAAAGTACCAATAACTCTAGACAGAGTATCACGTTTATGTGTGTCTTATATAAATATAATATGTTTTAAAGAAGACTCTACCGCAAGAATAAAAATTAGTAAAAAAATATTTACAAAGCATGTCCTTTTCCTGTAACTTATCTGATAAAAACTACAACATTTTGATCGAGATTTTGATATCACAAATACACCAAGCCAAGCAATTTATGACACACTATTAATGGAAAAATCAATTATATGGTTTTTCTTTCCAGGGACCCAACGTCCACCTTTTAAAAACTATTATAGAACACCAACTTCGTTATTTCAAGATTGAAATATTGATACTAAGATTCGTACCGTGGCCGTTACGATACAATAATGTTCATATAACGCTATCTCTAACGCACAAATGACTTTATTAAATACATTCAACCCGCTCTCACGTTGAAGTTCTAATGTAAGTTTACTGTAGAGATATGTGGTAGTGCAAATTAAGATTGTAAATTTGAGGTTAAAATAAGACTGAATTAAGAGGTGAGAGTTGGCCCCCAGGATGTTATTGAGTAGGATCATTTCGCTGGTTCTCCTTCCACCTTTAGTGAATGGTACACTTTATGGAGTTGATGAAACAAAGTATTTCAGAACTAGATAACGGAATATGCTGGAACTTTTTACTGGCCTTAAATCATAAGTTTTACTTACTTTTAAATAAGAACTTCAAGAGAGAACTTTTTTAAGAACTTTGGAATAAAATAATCATAAATTAACCAACGCCTTATGTTTTTTTAGTTAAAAAGCAGTTATAGTTGTTAAAAAATATAGAATTAAACTTTGAAGTAAATATTACGTTGTTTATAGCACTTTTCTGAAATCGGTTCTTCAGGTTCTGGAACTTGTGTATAAGTTTTTTAACAACATTTCACGTTTCCTTCTCAAATGTCAATTGTTGTCTGCCCGGCCGAAAACTGATAAAAGCAAGTCACATATATAGCTCTTAACCATCGAGATTTTATATGCCAATGCACTTAAATTGAACTTATATATATGAACCTATATTGGTAAATAAAATGTTTAATTTTCGTCCACAAAACACATGAGCTTAAATTAAATTAAAATAGTTGCGTATTTAGCATTAGGCAACTGTTTGAAGACTACATAAACAGTTCATAAATCAGTAATAGCTTCAGATGACTATAACAAGGCAATGTTGAAACGAAGAGTGTACCGTTTACCTAAACAGAATCTATAGGCAGTGGCCTATAAATTCTGTTTTCGTTCGTCGTTTTGGGCAACATATTAAGTCTCGCTTTTGTAACTGTATTAAATCACTGCAGTTATAACAGACGACAGTTTTCAAGTAAAAATGACCATTTACAAATGGTTTGTCGCCTTTAGTTGTGGCACTAAGTAATTTAATAAGTTAATATGCAAGTTTATTATATTTGTGCCTCCAAATTAAAGTGATGCGGGGCAAGTGTCACTTTGGGATGAGTGTAGCAATGGCTAACCCGTCAAAATCAGCCGCACCCAAATTTGGGTGCCGTCACGTGACCTGACACAGGCGTAAAAATCAAGCAAATAAGTCAAGTGGAAGATTTCGACCCATATACCTTTGTAACAGCACATATTGTAATTATTCTTTGAGTTACAAATTCATCTATAAGTTCCGCCTACAACAGACAAAAATTTAAGTAATGTATTAAAAAAATATGAAATATATATATATATTATATAAGTGTGCTTAAAATATTATCTGAATTTCGCGCATTTCGTGATGAAGTATAATAGACGACCTTAGAGCAAAACACCTTAGACGGCAGCATACGCATTAACATAAAATATAGCTATAATTAGCGGCATAATTAATTAATTTTTATTAAGCGAAATATATTTTTTACTAAATAAAGCTACTCCACTAATCGGACAGAAACCAGCAAAATGGTCCTACTAATGTTTTTAATAACAAAAAATAAATACAATTATGACACACTGCTAGAAATTTTAAGTAAATTTAATATTACTTGCAATGTACAGTAGGAAGCATGATCATAAAATTTTATACTTACATATTGCAAAGGAGTCAAAGGAAAAATCACACAGTCCGCAGTGTTCTGGTTGTATTAACTTCAGTAAATTACGAGGCAGGTTTTTCAAATTATCTTTAGTAACACCACATCCTGAAAAAGAAAACAAATGTTTGTTTCAATCAATGAATTGTTGCTTGTTATTCAGTTTATTTTAATATCATTAAAAATGAACAAATACTATAAAGTTTATTAACCAGAAAGTGAAGAAAAATATAATTGTTTGACATCTAATCCTTTTCTCGTACTACCTCAACAGTTACCGTACAAGTAACAAGGGTGACGCGCGCCGTGCCGTGGGTCACGAACTCACGACACGAACTCATCACTTTTTGGTTGGACCTGGGTGCTTGTTCCGTCACTATACCAATAAAAAGAACACAAAGCATACAAAGGTGTACAGCGATAATCTCTGCCTGTAACAGATGCATTTTGTCACGAGTGACGAACTGAACTGCGCAGGTAAGCCTCATGTGCCTGTAATTTCATGAATTACTAACTGGCTCTCAAGGACTGCTGCCGGAACACACTGTTAGTTGTATAGCTACAGATTTTCTACTTGAGGGGTAGCTAGCCAGGTCCAAATTGCGATCCCCATAATCGAAAGATGGTCCTGCGGCACGTCCATAGGTATTACCCTTCGATCAGAAATCTGATCGAAGGTTAGGGTTAGGGCTATTCCTGCTTCAATGTTATGGGCCACTTAACTAACAAAAGAATTTTATTAGGAATACTGTCCTACCCTATACACTTTGACAAATACTAAAAAGGGGTATGGTCAGGTTACTATTTGGTTTAACGCCAATATTTTAGAAATAGTAGCTCTTCGTGGTAGAGTACAATATTCAAACAAACTACTGTTAAATATGGTTTATTATAAGTGCACTGTTTAAAAAAAACATGTCGAAAATACTTCTGAACTAGAAAAAATAATACTAACTTCTACATAACCTCGGTTGATAGTTCTATGGCATCGATCTCCGGGTCTGACAAATTATTGAGTCTTCTGACAAAGTAATTCAAAGTAAGCCGGGATTCTGGCCAGCGCCAGATAGATGGCATTAAGCTGCCCCTATTACAAGGTATTCAAACACGTTTGGCGAAATGTGGTTGTTTAGAAATCTTTGCGAACATAGAATATAGGCTAATTTCCTTTCAGGAAATACAGAATCTCAATTCGAAGAAATTGTAGCAGGTTTTGCCTATTTGTTCAGTACAAATGAACCAAGCAATGTTTGCTGCGGTCTAAATTGGGCGCTTGAAGTGCTTTGGTGCCTTGGAGGGCTCCTTAAGGCATTGGTTCCAGTTATTGTCTTAGTATTGCAGTTGTTATAGAATGGTGGACAATTTTGCAAATGCGCACCATCAAGTTGAAAATCTGTCGCCAAGCACCTAAGGGTGTTAACCGGCGGCGGTCCTTCAGAGCCAGTAATACTAGGTTAGGGTGAACAAAATATCACTTACAGACCCTGCCAACAACAAAATAGGAAACTCTTACACCTGAAAATTCTCAGAAATGGTTTAATTTTTAATATTTTTATCAAATTTCCTTGGTAAAAACAAACTTGATATAACTTTTCCCAACATTCTTCTTTCCTGCTTATACCTATCTGAAGTTGATATGCCCCTCTAGTGTCCAAACCCCCCGGGATCCCGGCTTTACTCTTATCTGTCCAGACCGGGGTCCCGGTCGGCGAGTTGCTGTAACTTTTACAAAGTCTGGGTAAGTCCGATTTTCATAGTCCAAACGGTTTTTGAAAGGATTCATCCTTGGCTATAGGAGAAATAATCCATATTTTTTTTTAGATAACGTAAAGTATGTTTAATATTTTTATGAAATCTGAAACCAGCCCAAATTACATTTTGGCGCCAAAATATTACGTCATTTAATAATAATCTCGTACAACTTCTACAGTTATGAACCTAGAAAGCTGTAATTTTGCATATGTATAGGGAACAAGTCAATAACGATGTTAAAAGAAATTAAAAGGATAAGGATTGAAAAGCTTTATTTTTTTTTTTGTTTTGACCCTCCTGTGTGTCCCGTCCGGGATTTCAGTAGTCTGTAAAAAGGTTTAGTGTGAAGCATGTATATATCCAATCGTTATTATTCAAACGTTGTTAGTAAGCTAGTATCTTTGGCTATACAACATAAGAAACCGCATCACTCTATGGTAACGGGAAGTTATTCAAATCGTGAAATTAAAATAAAAAACTTTCATCCGATACATTTTGCCGCGCAAACACTCACCGATGAAAACTTACGTTATAAATAATCTCGTAACTACTTTTTAACTACTAAACCTAAACATCTGAAATAATTCAGGTGTATAGATTACATGTAAATAATCATATCAAAAGAAGAACCAAAGTCGTAGGTGGTTTCGTTTTTGAAAAAAATAAAAATTGCGCTTTCATACAGTTTTCACGCGAAAATTCTTAGAAAAAAATCGCGTTGTTTTAATCTCGTTACTACTTTTAAAATATATGTCCCTAACAATCTGTAATAATTCATGGGTAAAGAACCATAGTATATACTCATAATAAAAGAAAAATCAAGGTTATAGGAATAGTTTCGGAAAAAAAAATTATAAAAAATTAAAAATAATTGCTGTTTCCCGCCATTTTCGTCGTGTGTTCAAACCCCTTTTCCTGTAAATTTTACCATAAATAGGTCTATTTTCATTTCTTTTCCCGTAAAGCCTTTGATGAGGATTACATTGGTACCAAGAAGTTATTGTATATTTTATAAATTGCATCAAATAAACCCGATTTAAAAACATAAAATCTCAAAATCTGTAAAAATATATTTTTATTTCGATATTTTTGTCTACTCAAAATAAATGGATGAAAATGTTATTTTTGTATGATACAAGTGATATATTGGGGTATATGGATATGAGGGTTTCAAGTTTAGGTATTGGAAAATGTCTTAGTACTTAACGAAAACGTGAAGGCGCGTCGAGGGAAAAAGAGCTTGAAAAATGCTGTACAGATGCGTGGACTGCTGATGCCTACCCTGTACACACGACAGATGTTGGAGGATAAGACGCATAACTGAAAAAGTTTTGATTACAATAAAATAATGTCACGACTTACGCATTAAATATTTAATAGCTTTGTCATCATCATGGTTACGGCGAGGAGGGCCTCTGGGTCCAAATCCTCTTCCCCACATTGCAGAACGAGGTGGCATCATAGGTGGCGGTGGCATCATTGGAGGAGGTGGAGGTGGAAATAATGGTCTCGGCCCATATCCGTCTCCTGGTCCATACCCGCCTCTATAGTTACCATAAGCATCGTCATAGCGTGTTCTTCTCATGTTCCTTCAGAACAGAAATTCTAAATTATGAGACATCATAACGCTTTTTTACAGAAATGTCTTAATAAAGGAAGGAAATACAATTGATACTTGTAAAAATCAATACTTTGCTAGAAATAAACTTTTGAAATCAACCGTACATATCAAGTCTCTGATCAGAGTCTCATTTTGAAGCGCACGTAGCCAAGTTTGGTTAGCCATTCTGAATGGATCAGCAAAGTTAAGCAACGTCCGCCGCGGTCATGACTTGGATGGGTGACTGCTGGTGACATTACTACTGAGCGCTTCCGTGCTTCGGAGGGCACGTTAAGCCGTCGGTCCCGGTTGTTGTCTTAGGATAGCAGTCGTTACAGCATGGTGGTAGGGCACTTTGCAAATGCCCGCCTGGCTAGCTACCACCCTCAAGTTGAAAATCTGTCGCCAAGCACCTAACGCTGTGTTCCGGCAGCTGTCCTTGAGAGCCAATAACTCTAGGTTAGTCTGAACAACATCCTCGACCACATCATCACTTACCATCAGGTGAGATAGCAGTCAAAAGGCTAACCTATCAGGCATAAAAAAAAAAAACAATGGAATGTTCCATATTGCCTACCAATATCTTGTAAAATTTTCACATGTATAGTATGAAAGTAAAGAAAATGATATTTTTTCTCATTTAGACTGTTTGAACCATAAAAGTCTACAATTTGCATCAAGTAACTTGTTACTCTTAATTATTGCGTTAAAATATTAGGTGAAATTTGTGTAATACTGACTTATATCTATTTGTGAAACAAAACATATATGACGAAGTTTTAGTAACCACACTGTCACATCAAGTTAAGCAGAGTCAGAAATTCCTGACTTTGCTTGATTTGACATTGACTGACCTAGATTCTGTTTTAGATATTGAGTACATCTCGTGAACGCTGTTATATAGATTCACAATTGCGAAACTTTTAACAAAAAATATCATTATTCAGTTCAGATTACTTAAGCATATTTTGTTTTTTATATTTTATCATTAAATAATTATAATTATTTGTACCTCAATGAGTCAATATCATTCATTCAATTTTGGGGACAAAATTTTACTATCAAAATATTTAACTGCTCTGTTCAGCAAAAATGGTATAGAGCCACTTCGGGAAGAAAGGGCTAGATACTCATTTCCCCATTTTTTAATGTCTTTACTCTTTTACAATTCGTAAATCTATTATAAAATGATTACAATATTTATAAAATAGGTGATTGGCAGAGGTGGAATATCCCAAGCATTTTTATCTTCATAATAATTACTAATGTTATAAAACACTTTATTAAAAAAAAAACATTAAAATCTATCTTACATGTAGCTTGAATTTTCCTTCTTTGTTTGTAATTCTTAGATATTATTGAAGTACATTTCTTAAATATTATTAATAGGTATCTACTTCACTGGCTTTGCTTTTCTTGGCTTTAGTTAACCTTACAATATGCCGTATGCGTCTAAACCATTCCTGTAACCCAGTCTTCCTGGCCAAACTTAGGAGTTGGGATAGCTCCCTCTGTGAATGTGGTTTGGACGAAGGAAATGTGAATCATGTATTCTTCTGTTGTCCCAAATTAAACCATACAGATATCCCTCGGCCTTTCTCCCTCAAATGTATCCTCTCCTTAGTATTTACTCCCTATATATATATACCTTATGTAAATTAATAAAGAAAAATAAAATAAAGCTATAAATTAACTGTACTTATATTATATAACTTAACAATAGTTGTTCCCAGGTGTTCTATAGTTCCACTATATATAATGTATTTGTGTGTGTGTGTATATTTGTGACTGCATTCGTCCAGTAGTTAGATCAACATCTTATGTTTCAGCACCAATTTCGGCTTGGACAGTTCTCACTGGACATAACTCATTAAAACTAAACAATCTCCTTTGTTTGATGGTCTATCTAACTACATGACATTGGCAAAATTGTGGTGGTATCCATAGAAGCCACAAAACACGAGTTAAAGTTAATAAGAATAGACGAAAAGATGGACAAAAATGCTTTACCTTCATAATAATTACTTGAGCCTGCAAGTTTGATTTGACCCTGACAGAGAGCAATACTACACTGCATGTAGATCAGTTTACAAGAAACTTATGTATTTTTTTCTCAGCGGGTAGTTGAAAAATAACCATCAACTTATTTATGAAAATTTATATTTATACTAAAAAATATTATCCCTTCAGTTGCCAAGCTGCCCGCCACAGGCACAAAAAACAAGTATCGATTGCCACGCGCCCGTGACGGGCACAACCACTTCAAAACACTTGAAAGCAGACCGGTATCGTATTTCGTTTTTAATAAATACCTGGTTTGTATACTCTGCTTGTATTCTCTATACCAAACTTCTAAGGATGAAAAGAGCTAGCGATATTCATTCATTCCAACAGTTGTACTATACGCAGTCTGTTAGTTCAAACATCGTATACATCGGCAATGCTTCTTTGAGTGTTTCGCGCGCTTACATGGTGCACTTTGAAGCGAGTAAAATTGTGAATTTTTAACTAAAAGTAGCGGGATTTTGTTGTTTATACACCGAAAATTTATGTGTTAACCTGTTCTACAAAGGTTTTTAATGATAGTCATGCACTTAGTTGAAAATTTAATGATTATGTCTGTTGAAGTAATTGGTTGCCATATTTAGGTTTAGTTGCTAAAATCGTGTATATGTTTGTTTTATTACAAAACTAATAGAGACAGGTAGATTATTTCACAAGAATTATGACGATTTATAGGTGTTTATATGTGTAGAAAAAAATAATTAATAAATTAATTGCTGAAATTGCAACTTTGCAAAAAAATTCAAAAAATTGGCGGCCAATGGCCATGTTTATATTACCAATTTGAGCTCATGTCAAAAAAAGCTTGGCATCAGAAGGGTTATTTAACAACATATTACTTGAAAATCAGAAATCGTAGATTTTGGCATCACTGCACAAAATGGTGACATGAAGGAAACTACATATGAATCAAATAACCAAAGCTTACCATTAGTTTATTTAATTTTTATGTCTCTTTTTTAACACTTCTAAACTGAGCTAATTTTTAAACAGAAGCAGTAAGTTCACGCAAAATAATGTGGATAATTATGTACCTAATAGTTGATTACCGATTGGAAATCTGTAATTGCCCTTTTGAGGGATATGTATGTACAGGCATGATTAAGTTTTCTCAGATGACCCTCATAGCTAAGAAGCTTTGTGTTATATCCTGTTTGACTGGTAAAGATGAAATATTCTCTTACACCCTGGTTGACAACTGATATGAGAACACCAATATTGTATAAAAATATAATAACCATATACAAATATTCAAAGCATTTTCCTAATAATGAGAGTAAATCGCAATACCAGTAGTGATACTAAACGCAGACGATAATCTACATGATGGCTACAGTGTTTGGCTAGATTTAGTGCTATGCTGGTGCTGTTGATTAGATTTTAGTGCCTTACTCATAAAACTAATGGCACACAGTGCTCAGTTTGCAACGCTGCTTACTAAAATCAAATAAACTAGGTACCTCCGATTTCTAGGCAACATGGGTCCGTCCATGAGCGATGGCATAGGCCTATCCCATGAACAGCCATCGTCATCGTAATAATCCGAATCATCGAATCCTCCTTGTGGACCGTCAAATCCTCCTTGTGGACCGTCAAACCCTCCTTGTGGACCGTTAAAGCCATCGTTACGGAACCGATTCATGGTACCTCGTTTTCTTCTAGAAAAGCTAACGCTACGGCAATGAATGCTTCCCTGACCAGGAACGCTGAAACTTTCCGGTGAATTAGTTTTTTCTTCTCTTCTCTATGCTACTAACACATAGGGATGAAAAAAAATAATCGATTTTTATTTTCAAATTTTTATAATAATATTAATCGAATTTTAATAAATCGATTATATAGATTACATGTTTAATCGATTTTCAGAAACAGCTCTAATCTATGCGAAGGATAAAAAAAAAACTTGAAGATTAATAAAAGATTTATAGTTATTGAGACCAAACATAGTTTTTCAGGATTTTTAATGATCATTTTAAGTATTATAGTACAGTATATAATAAATATATAATGGTATAATTCTGAACTCCGATATATAAGTATTATAACTATTTTATCTTATTATCTATCGCGGCTAGGCATTCATGATAATGAGACTTCTAAAGAAAATATATTTTAAGGATTACACAATAGACAGCACAATTAGTCATAAAGCACATATTGATAAAATTTGGTTGTGGTTTCCTAATTCATTACCTTGAAATTTTTAAAAGAACATTGCTTAAATAACACAATGAACTTAGTTGGTATTTTTTATTCATATAATTTTATTTGATTTTTAATCTGATAAATTGTTAATATGAATCTCTTAAGTTTATTATTTGAATATGAAAGAATGTATGTTTAAAAAATACAGTTACGATTATTAATTGTTATAAAATCGATTTTTGAAAATAGATTATATATTAACAAAGAAAAATCGTTTTTATTTAATCGATTATTTTCCATTAGTCTCACATCCCTGCTAACACAGAATGTATATTCTCAGTACAGAGCCAAAGATTACTAAAGATTCCATGGCTCTATGGATATCTATGGATAGGAACTATGTCCGTTTCACCGAAAAGCCATTGCAACGATAGTCTTTGCCTTCGAATTTGAATTGGCTCAACGTGCCAATAACTATTCCACAGACATATATAAAAAGGCAAACCGGCAGTGTTTAATCAACCATTTATTTTCATTATACGCATTAAAGACACATTAAGTTTATAAACAAAAATTGGATGAAAACACTAGTAGGGAGTAATCAACAATAATCATATGTATATTTAATATACAGTACCTTGGACAATTTGTTTGGAGGCAAATCCAAAAGAACAGATTGTTGACAATTTATGGAAGAGACAGTGCATTAAATCTTCGTTGCTAGATTTTATGCAGATTTGAGTCCAGGTGAAATAACGATGGCATTCAAAATATTAACAGATCAAATATTACCCGCAAAAGCCACTTCTGTAACCAACAGCTTTGAGAAATATAGTACAGTTTTTATAATTTCATTCAATTGCTTGATTGTGATTACGAAGTCGTAAAATATTTTTAGTTGTTATTTCTGACCTGATTTTTTAACTTATGCTGAGAATATTTTATTATTTAATTTTATATTTGACTATTGTTGATTACTCCCTACTAGTATGTTCATCCAATTATAGATACATAAATAATAATATAATAATCCATGGATTTTAACCTATGGATGGGAACTATTGTTCTCATGGAAGTTCTTTTTTTTTTTTTTTTTTTTTCTGCGGTATGCCTTTATTAAACTAAATACTATGAACTATATACAACACTACAGCTACTACAATAAAAGCATTTAGACAACCTATAAGTCATAGCAGACTCATAGGCAGTCCAAATGCTCCAGCCCACTCCCAGTTGGCAGCGTGCCCAGCATGCTGGCAGCATTGCCCCGTTGAATTGCAATGCTTATTCGTTGAGCCAAATATGTGCCAGCATTTTGATCACGCGTCGCATCGACCAAGCGCTCAGATAGGTTTTGGAAAATACGATGAGCTCCCGGTCCCCACGGACCCAATGTCTCTACACCAAACGGCTCAAATATGTAACTCATACCGAGGTTAGCATATTTGCGCCGCTTGAGTTGCTCCGCCGAAGTAGCCGCAGCGCCAGCCCTCACGTTGGTTTCAGAAAGATGTGATGGCGCTAAAGTGTCCACGCACGTAGCGTCCCACACTAAGGGCCGTCCTAACTTCCACGGAACCAGAGTCATGCCGTCAGGTCTTTTACCATCCTCACGCATCAGACCATTCGGTTCGAGAATAGCTGGAACATTGGCGCTGGTAGAAGCCCGGCGAATGATATCGTTAAGGCTGGCGTGGCGGGAAATTCGACCAGCACTTCGAGAGCAGGAGAGGCCATGGTGACCGAGTTGATCAACTGCAGTACCACACTGGCAGTGATGTGCAACACAACACCTTGCACCCAAGCGTAAGCTAATAGCTAGACGAAAAGCGGATGGATCTATAAGGCTACCAGTTTTGTAAGAAGGAATGGCCTGTAACCAAAGACCGGATTCCCACACAGAAACAGCGAGAATACGAGCACGATCTGCGATGTTAGAACACGTATTTAAAAGATCTTTCCGTGTTAGCTCGCATAGGAGCCGATCTCACTGTTTCTGAGATGATAACATTTTTGGGAATTCAGTATTTGGACAAGCCAGTCTCCATGTGTTTTTGGCCTCAGCCAGATATGCTACATCGAAAGAGCCTAAAGATCGTGCAAGAATTTTTTCTACTAATTTGTGTGTACTGTGTACAGAAGACAAAAAAGCTGGTAATGCCACACTAGAAATTTTGCGTATCCCTATGCCCCCCAACCTCACAGGGAGGGAAGCTTGCACCCAAGCCCTATCATCCATCTCAACATTCAAAACCGACACTAACGTATCTTTTACTAAGTTGTCTAAGCTTAACAAAAGCTCACTGTGTTGCCACAGCTGACAACATCTTAAATAGTATGTAAATTTAGGAACGAAAAGGCAAAATCTTATAATTGTAAAAGCCATATGGGCGTTAATTTTGGATAATCTGCTAGAAGCATTTCTAAACTTTTGAATTTGTTCTTCGACCAATGGTGATAAAGATACGTTAAAGCTGTGTGCACACCAGACGCGGGGCGTGCGCGGAAGGCGGCGCGTGGCGGTCCCGCGCTGTCTGAAATGTATGGGGTTGTATGGAGGCGTTCACACCGAGAACCCGCGCGGGACCTGCGCCGCGCGCCGCCCGCGCACGCCTCCAGCGCTGCCAACATCACCGTAACCGCGCTCCTCGGTGTTACTAGTTTTGTTGATGGTTCCGATGTTTTCATTAGGATAAAATCAAAGAACTACTATTTAATGACGAAGTTGCTTTTTCGAAGCTCTGCTCTGTATAAATTTGTATGCGTGTGGTTGTGGTTTAAAAATGTAAAATTGGTTATCGGTTTTTAAATCTAATTCATCACAGCGTGTAGTAAAGTCTGAAATGCTTAAGCTAAGGCTTATTACTTTTAAAAAGTTGTGTAGAAGTATCGATTCTGATTGCAGGTTCGATATGTCTATTGAATTTTTATGGCGATTCAGTTTTTTGAAACTTTACAAAACGATAGTTATATGGTGTTCTAAAACTTTAAAATGGTCTTATATCTGCCATATAAAAAAATAATTGACAAAAGTGTTGATTAATTATTGTGTCTATTTTAAGAATATTTCGGAGCAGGTTACACTTGGATTTTAACTACTTACCAACTTTGGCTTTTCTTTATGCACTACGTTTCATACTGATTGGAATATTGATGTATGGATTTTATTGACTTTGATTTTACCTACTGTTTGGAATAGGTATTATGGAACAGAGAATTGATAAGGAAATGAGTGCCGGACCAAACAATTTGAGATTATTACCAAGTGAGCACGAAGCGTCTCCGTTTCAGCTTGGACAAAAATGTTTTTCTATCTGTCCAGGTATTCTCCCCTACAAGTCGCAGTTCGCAACTGAATCTCGTGCAAAATTGTAAGTAGGTTAGATAATTACATAAAAAATTAGTTGAATCAGTTTTTAGATTTTTTTACCAAAACGGAGGTGATTAAATCGTAAGAAAAATATGGCTACATACGAGTCGGACTTGTGCACGAAAGGTTCCGTGTCATCATCAATACAACATTAGACACTGTGTATATGCAACCTTTTTTAACCGACTTTAAAACAGTAGAAGGCACTCAGCATGTCTTTTTTTTATGTTTGATACCGCAGAACTTTTGACTGGGTGTACTGATTTTGAAGATTAATTTTATCTGAAAGTTGATGCTTCCCGTGTGATCCCATTTAAATTTCATCAAAATCGATCTAGGTATTTTTGATTAGTTGTATTTTTTTCCAATAAGTAAAATGTACTTTCATATCTTGATGATTATATTCATTGACAGTGAATGGCAATCCATCCCGTAAGTAGTGTCACAAAAAAATAATGAACCTGAAAATTAACCGAATTGCACACTTAAAATTGTGAAATAACTTGTAGAAGTCGGTACCATGATAGTTCAAAAGTACATTTTATCACAATATTGTGCGCATGGTACCGACTTCAACAAGTTATTTCACACTTTTGAGTATTGAAGTCGGTTCCATTTCCGGAGTAATGAAGAAATGCAAATTGCCTGTGTCACATCAAATTGTGACCCATTTCCCCATGTGCGTGCGCAGTGCACCTTTACTCAATTGTAAGCTATGCAAGGGTAGAAATTCGAGGATTATGGTTCCGAGAGCCACTAGTTATAAGAGTCATGACTTTCTGTAACCTATCATTAGAAAAATATGAGAGTTGACTTAATGAAGGAATTCCTGAAGTTATTAGATGGATGATTATGGAGTTATATCAGAAGAATTGATCTAAGCGTGAGTCTTGTCGCATCTATATGAAATATTGATAGATAGGTTAGTGACGTAGCGTTATAGTTGCTGATCAAGGCGATGAAGCGAAGCATGAAGGAGTGTGGTAGGCGTTACGTGAAGTAGGTATAAATAAAAAAAATATCAAGAATGCGTACGTGTGGCGTGTCTTACAGTACAGGGCGCAGTGGGCTATGTCGCCAAAACAGCAAAAGTTATCTATCTACTAGGTCAAAAATCGATAATTTATATATACAATACTCTAATTTGGATGGGTCACTATTAGTGGGATTTAGAATTACGCTCCTATATACCTAGAAGTGCACGTTAAGCCGTTGCGTCGTCGATCGATCCAGGTTGTTGTCATAGGATGGCAGTCGTTATAGGATTGAGGTAGGTTATTTTATTAATGAACGCCTGGCCAGATACCACACTATACTAGCAAATCTATCTATCACAAATCACCTAACTATGTGTTATTATACATATCCATCAATGTTTCTTATAAATGCGACAAGGCTTGATAAGATATTGCTGACAACATTTAATAATAATACAATACAATATTAGTTTATTTCAGAAGTCATAAGCACTATAATTACCGACGGCATGAGTATGAGTAGATTATTTATTTTGATATGTTTTTAAGCAGATTGCTGCAATTAGGTCACTAGAATGTGAAAATTCTTAAAATTTGTAGCCAATGGTAATCTGTATCGCACATCGAAAATCATTATAAATTAGGAGAAATCTGTATATATGGCAACGCTGGCGGCGGGCACGCGCCCACACGCGCCGCCATTTTGAATTTGGTGTGAACGCCTACCGCGTGGCAACTGCCCCGCGCCCGCCAGCCCCGCTACCGCCAGGCGCTTGGTGTATTTACTCCTTAAGAATCGGTGAACCCAAAAGACGAAGCGAACTTTTTTCTACTAATTTTATATTAGGCGCAAGTAAGTTGAATTTTTCAATAATCGAAACTTTATCCGGACAAGTATCACAAACAAAAAGTTCACATTTAGAAAAATTTAGTTCAAGGCCAATAACACGAAAATCGTCTGTAAGTACTCGCAAGTCATCCAAAACCGTGTTCGCATCGCCTCCTAAGGTTCCGTCATCCAAATACCAAACGTTAAGTTTTGATTGGAGACGTTGAATTATTGAGTGGATCGCAAGGCTAAAAATGGCTGGTCCCAGAGGATCACCCTGTTGACATCCTACGGAAGATAAAATAACGTTATTTTGGTATGTTAATTTTGACGGTTTGCCGTAGCATTGCCAAAGAAAAGGGTATAATTCTGGAATTTTATCTTTCACTTCAGTCAAAAGAGTGCCTCTATCTAAAGAGTTAAATGCATTTTTAACATCCACCTTCAAAAGCACATCTCCACAATTTTGATCAAGAAATGTGCGAAGTGAATGTACAGCAGCCTCACAGCCACCCTGTGAACCAAAACCGAGTTGCAGTGGTTGAAAAAGATTACTTAAAAAAGCAACCTTTTTCCTACAACCGCAATTGGCTGTGAGGCGACGATAAGTGGTGCCTACTGCTATAGGCCTAATACCACCATCTTTTTTATTTAGGGCACATAAATTCGCACCGTACAGAATTTCGGTAATTTCATTGTTGACCTGACCCGACAACATCAAATTAACCAAAGCCGTCACATCCCTTAAAAGTGTCTCGCCTACCTCACCAGAACTAAAAGATAAAATATCTTTTAAGTGCTGAGGCGTGAGGCCATCAAGGCCACCGGCTGAGCCACTTAAAAAAGATGCCACGGCTGCAGAAACATCCTGTGGGGTCACCTCAACAATGTCTTGTATAGGAGATTCGGGAAGGTGTATGTAATAAGAATGTAAGTAATAAGTACTTATTACTTATTACTTCCATGTAGTATTGTTCAAATCCGCTATACAGCGCCAATGCGCTAGAGACTATAAACTATATTCGAATAGCGCGCTATATTATACGCTATCGTTATAACGAAACAAAGCGCTCGCGCTAGTTGCATATGCTAGGTGTCGTAACAATAGCGTCAGGCGCAACGTGCTGTCTGCCGTTGTCGTTCGGCTCGACTCTAGCGTGGCTCTAATGAGTAACGAGTTGATTCTAACACATAGAATTATTACACTGCTTTGTTGTAATAAATGGAATGAACTTTCCTTCATACTTTTCAGGCTTAGGACTGTCTATAATTGTCTTGTATAGTGTTATGAAATGTGTGCAATTATAGACGTATTTAGAAGTTCATTTTTAGTAGGTATATACAAATATCAAATTTTTTTGTTTTATTTTTCTACTTTATATAAATTTTTTGTTTGTTTTGTATTTACAGTTATATGTACAGTAATGATATTTTCCAACATTCATTACGTGTCCTTTCAAAGTTTTTAGAATATACAAACTTTGTTTATAACGCTAACTTATAGATAAGTGCGAGCCAATAGATCGCGCGCGGTCACAATCAACACAACATAGTACAGGTATATAGCGCGTAGGCCTATAATGCGAATATGCGCAAAGCGTGTTAACGCGACCGAAAGCGCAGCGCGCTATGACTGAAGCTTGGCGCTATGCCGCTATGCTGTGAGCCACTACCAAGCCACGTAAGTGGACGCTTGATGCTAAACGTTATATTTATAGCGCGAAGAGAATATATACATAGCGCGTTGTATGCGGTTCAAGGCAATAACATTTTATGCTATGGCGCTAGATGCTATATTATCCACCACTACTTCCATGCTCTTTTTGCACCTAACAGTAGTTCACTAAATGTTGGTAGATGTCGTTACTTGACTCGCCAGACAATTTTTTTTTACAAAATAGATAACTAGAACATAGTTATGTATATTTATATATGACTACAAACGTATATGACTACAGACGAAAGATACATTTTTTGGCTATTTTTTTCGTATAATTCATCGAACTCGATTGAAATTACTATAGCACGATTTTGGAAGTTAGATGACCAAGCAGTTATACTGAGTTCCAGTAGATGGGACATATTTCAATATTAGAATGAATAAAATTGCCAAATCGGCAGAAGGATCACAGATATAGAGAAGCTGAGCGGTCAATAAAAGATTATGTTATAAAATAATCAAAATAAGATATTGTCAATAGAATATTTTGACTTCTTATAAGTATAGGTCCTAATTTCTTACATGACTTTTGACATGGCGCGGTGGCGGCGCCGCGCCACGTCTGCGATTTTCAGTTCCTCAGAAGGCGCTCCTTCCCAACTTCTGGTACCTTTCCCATAATCGCCTTTTGCGACACCCACGGGAATATAATATGGGGGGTTGACATTCTAACCCTGTACCCCACGGGGTAATTGCATACTATTTCTATAAAAGACGGCAAACGGAAATATAAGAGACATAAAATAACACATTTTGGGTTCACTCAATATTACGTTGTATGGTAGGGATTAAAATACGAGATACCTACGTATTTACAATAATGAGTTTTATGCCTATCTTCAAATGAACGTACACTTTCGGCAAATTACCTATTCATACAGAATTGAACATCTAAAACTCGCTATTGAGAAGTACCAGTACCTACCCATTTCTTCTGCAGTGAGATTAGTTGTAACTTTAAAGTCAGTAGTGAAGCAGTTATGGCTCAGTGGCATTGGCTATGGACTGCTGTGCCTACACTAAAGCAGGTCCATGGTTCGATTCCCGCCGCACGCTTAAGCTTCACCGCATGGTCACCTTTAGGGGGCTCGGTTTTGTATTGAGGATCTCTCGAGACTTTAAAGGGTATGAAGTTATAAAATTAATGTATAGTAGATTGGTACGTTGCAAGCTTGAAGCTAGTTCATGTTGGCACCCACATAAAAATACTCGTACTTATGCATTGCTTCTGGAAAAGGTACAAAAAGTATTCCTTCGCTTCCTCTATAAGCGGATAAATGGGTACTATCCCTTCTTGTACCTAACAAGGTTCCTTCTAGGCAGCCTTGGGTACAACAGCTTGGAAGTACGAAGAGCAAACTGTCCATTAACCACCATGCTTAAAGTACTGCGTGGCAAGGTAGATGCTCCAAATATCCACGAAGAGCTATCACGATTGTTTGTTCCAGACAATTACTACTTACTTTCGAAGCAGGAGGCACAGATTAACAGAGCCGTCCTGCAACACCGATGCACATGCCCAATCGCTAGTACCGCGTACCCTAGGTGAGTTCAATGCCCTTATGGACTCGAAACTAAATCTGAACTTATATGCAGATAGATGGAAAGTGATAATGGCCGAATGTTTAGATTTATCAGAAGAGTTTTAATAACGTATTTGTTGTGTATTATGTTATATAAAAATGTTCTAATTTCAATGTTATGTTATGTTTTTTTCCATTTGACTTATATTATAATTATTATCTGCGCTAAAATGTCATGTTTTTTTTTATATTTTTACTATTTGACATTAATATTAAGATTCTCTTGTTTATATTATTTTTAATGTTTAATAATACTAGAATGTTTGTATACGATAGTTATGTAGTTGGTATTGTGCCATTTAATTATTATAACAATAAATAAATAAATAATAATAATGGTGGAAAAGCAATTTTTGAATGCCAGCCTGACTAGCAATCACCCTCAAGTAGTAAATCTGTCGCCAAGCACCTTACGGTGTGTTCCGGCAGCTGTACTTGAGACCCAGTAATTCTAGATTTAGCCTGTTAAATAAGCCAATCTTCGATCACATTATCACATAAGTACTATCAGGTGATATTGTGGTTAAAAGCTTACATATCACCCAAAAAAAAATTAAAAGTACTTACCTATAGTCTATTTTTTTAAACAAACGAGTACTGAGTATGTCTCTCGCACATTTCCGATATTGACAGAGTGAGATGGGTCATTGCCGCCATTGGTCAATGCCTTTGTTCTTGTTTTGAAATTGTTAAGGCCCGTTTATATTGGATAGTACTTCTAAAATGTACTATAGAAAAAATTAAGAAATGTTCTGTTCACGTTTGTGATATAAAACTATATTGTAATACTATATATATTATGCACTAGAACATATAAATAAAATAAGTCTACTACAATTCTTGTAATCTTAAAAATTATCCTTTATTATCCTTCTGATGAACTTGCATACTTAGTATATTCGTTAAAAAAATCTGTTCGCGTTTGTGATATAAAACTATATTATACTTTATTATCCTTCTGATGAACTTTCTGCAGATACGTCAATAATAAATTGCTCTAACATATTTTTTACATGATTGTCGATTTTTATCTATCCACTTAACCTAAGTAAAGGAACAAAAGAGTAGGTAAGTCCTTGTAACAAAAGAGTTCAGACTTCATAAATTTTATAACTTTTGTTATTTCCTGCCATAGCTCTTCACTTGATACCAAACGAGTTCAATTGGGTTGATCTCACTGTGAAACGTTGGCAACGTATGACGACATGATTTGCTGACTAAGCAACAACATTTTTTTCAAAACATTTTTGTTTTGCGTATCCTAATTCAAAAGTTGCAACTTTAGTATTGATTCGTTACAAGCAATATTTTTCGACGCGCAGGTAGTCGAAGACTCAACTGAATGTTGAACTGAAACTACATGTAACTACAGAGTTCTTGTGGAATGAACTTTATGTTGATTACGTGGGCCAATAGCAACGCAGTAAATTTTTCGGTACTCGTCTGTTAAAAAAAATAGACAAAGTCATTAGCAGGTGTAGGTATATGTAGTTTATTCCTAGGTAAGTACTTATCGGCTTTTTTATTTATTATTAAATAGTTCAGTACCTACGTATTTAATATCAAATAAAAATAAAAAGATAACTAAGGCCCGGTTTTTCTATCAAATCATACTTACGGTAAACATACCGGTTATCGGCCGTTTAAGCGACTTCTTGACTTTCGACTTGATTTCTATCATAATGCCCTAGTCTTAAGTCGTTTCAAAAACAAAACATTTCATACTACATTAGTCTATTTTCATAAATTCTAAAGATTATAGACGTATGTATGCTACATGATTAAAGGAAAAATATTTTATGTAAATGTAGTATATATACCAGTTTTCGGCCTTTTCACTCAGTTATCGTCCACCAGTGCACTGGTTAACAGCCACCTAATTCACGGTAGAAAAACGACTCTTAATTGCAGTACTCATAGCGTTTATAATAGCATGAAAGTAAAACAAAAAATATATACACACAAAATGCTGTTTATTTTTACTCCTACGACTTAAAATACCATCCGATGTAATTTTTACCGATTTTCGGCAGCTCGTTATTTCAAACGGCTAGAAACAGGTTTAATTTTTACCAATTTTCAGCCGTCCTTAATTTCGTATGGCCGCATACAGGTATTGTTTTTAATGGTTATCGGCCGGCTAAACATCTGGTGTTTTTTAATGTCATATTATTATCATACTTGAAAATATGAAGTATACTAGCGGCCGGCATCTAGTTGTAAATTCAGAAAATTCTAGCTGTTCACAAATATAATGGAATCTTTATCGGTAATTTTAAGGTTTTCACAAAAAAGGCAAAGAGAAATGACATGAACAAACCGATTAAGGCCCGGTCGGAAAGTAGATTTTGCAATTAATCGTAATCGTATGGTCCGACCACCTAAAAATCGCATATTATGAAAAGTTTTATGAGTTTCTCCACTTGAATATTCAAATTAAACATGCTTAATACACACAAACCAAATCAATCACCAATAAACCAACAGTAACACATAATAATACCTTTGAAAAGCAATATACCTGCTATTTGTTTCGCTAAACTTGACATGCGTCTACACACCAAATTTTGAAATGGCCGATGAAGGCTCAATTATGAATCGCAAAGTTTGTCTGGATCGACCGAAGTGGTCTTAAATACTGTCTATTATTCAAAATAATATGTGAAGTGGCCGAAAAGGGGTGGTGGTCGGTAAACACGTATGTTTACCCTACAATTTCTATCAAAAAATGTATAGGTACCTACACACATAACGAAAACCTAAATGCATATTACATGAACGATGTTGGTGGTCATTCAGAAAGTTCATATTTTGAACAGACTTCAAAAAAGAGGAGGTTCTCAATTTTACTGATGTTTTTTGTTTGTGACTCTTGACTCGGTGTACCAATTTTGATAATTATTTTTGTATTTGAAAGCTGGTGCTTACCGTGTCCCATTTAAATTTCATCAAATCGGTCAAGCCGTTTTTAGTTATACTCCAATAACTGAAAGGTGTTAATGACCCAAATATAATATAAATAGACCGGCTAATTAACGCAATGGCGTTAGTTAGCCGGTTTTATACCAAATACCTTTTTCTTTACTTCTCTCATCAAAATATTCCTTAAACTTATCATGACATTTATTTTTAAATATATAAAGTAGTTCTGTGTAATAAGGTTTAATAGAAAATTCAGTTCCTTCCTTAACTGCTAGTTTAGCCAGTCGATCAGCCTCTTCGTTGCCTCTTATACCGATATGTGATGGAATCCATTGCAATTTCAGCCCTATGTTTTTCTCTATAAGAGTGTTAATCTTATTTAAGATTGAGTAAGCTACCGAAACACCTCTGAAACCAGAGGCGCATCGAGCTAAATGCTGTAGGGCACTTTTGTTGTCGGTTAATATGACAAAGTACTGGTGACCTAAATTACAAGCAGAATCAAGAGCTTCTGAAATTGCAATGAGTTCCATCGTCATTATTGATACGTTAGAACTGGTTTTGTAGATAGCTGACCTCTCTTTACTGTAATAAGCAGCTCCAAGACCGTCCACATTTTTGGAACCATCAGTATAATATCTAACCCAACCTGGGTATTTATAGTTAATTTCATTTATAATGTTGAATTTAAGCGATGTTGTTTCATGGCTTCTTTTTGAACCAGTTACGCATTCTAAATTACACTGAATAACTTCATTAACTTTTATGTATGAAACCCAAACATCTAACGTATACATTTCAAGATTATTAGAAGCATAAATATTTATATTTTTGCATTCATTTAATGCAGTGACTAATAATGGTTTCTTTTTCTTTCGCCAGTAACTTAATTGTGTAAGTGTATGAAGATCGGCCAGTAGCTGGATGTTCAGGTTGTTCGTAAATGACAGACTCTTAAGACAAAATTTAAAAGAAAGAAATAGCCGACGACAGTGTAAAGGAGGCAAACACAGCTCACTCTCCATGACGTGTATGGGTGTGCTTTTGATGAAGCCGCCAATTATTCTCATGGCCTGATTTTGTATTTTGTCCAATTTAGAAATATGTATATTTGCACTGTTATCATAAAGAAAGGAGCCAAAGTCTAACCTACTTCTTATCAAAGAGGTATATAAAGCTCGTAAATATTTGGGGTGTATTCCCCATGAAGAACCTGCTAGCACTTTTAGTAGGTTTAAGAATTTATATGTTTATTCCATAATAAGGACTGATCAAGCCACATACCTAAATATTTAAAGGTGTTTACTGGCTCCACCATATTGTTGTTAATTCTAATTGATATATTATTATTTTTACGACCCCTACTAAATAAACACAATTTTGATTTACTACTTGAGAGCTCAAGTCCCATATCTCTTAGTTTGAAAATCATAGAATTTAGAGAATTTTGTAAGTTAACTTGACAGTAATTAATATTTTTGTTGCTTACATAGAAAGCAAAGTCGTCAGCATATTGAAGTATTGAGATTATGCCTGTTAACTCATGACATATTTTATGTGTGGTTATATTAAAGAGTAAAGGAGATAAAGGATCTCCTTGCGCAAGCCCTTTGTTTGTGTATCTACGAAGCATCGGTTTATTGCTTTCGTTCTTAATTTGTAAGCATCTTGATTTTAAAAAGGACCATATATAGTTGCATATATTATATCCCACTTTTAGCTCATCAAGACTCCTAACCACTTTTAATATTAATATTTGAGCCGTTTGGTGTAGAGACGTTGGGTCCGTGGGGACCGGGAGCTCATCGTATTTTCCAAAACCTATCTGAGCGCTTGGTCGATGCGACGCGTGATCAAAATGCTGGCACATATTTGGCTCAACGAATAAGCATTGCAATTCAACGGGGCAATGCTGCCAGCATGCTGGGCACGCTGCCAACTGGGAGTGGGCTGGAGCATTTGGACTGCCTATGAGTCTGCTATGACTTATAGGTGTCTAAATGCTTTTATTGTAGTAGCTGTAGTGTTGTATATAGTTCATAGTATTTTGTTTAATAAAGGCATACCGCCGGTAAAAAAAATAAAACCACTTTTTCAATAAGCACATTATTGTATGCGTTCTCGATATCGAGAAAACACACAGCTGTTGGGGTTCCGCGCGAGAATCCTTTTTGTATGCTACCTACTAATCGTGATAATGAATCTAAACAGGATTGGCCTCTTCGAAAACCGGTTGTAGACGGAGAAAATATATTGTTTTTTTCAGTATACCACTCAAGTCTCCTAGCTATCATTAAATGGAATATTTTACATAAACACGAGATTAGTGAAATTGGCCTTAGCTTATTTACGTCGCTGCTTTTAGGTATAGGAACTATACTTATTGTGCGCCATTGGCTTGGTACTATCCCAGACGTAAATATAGCGTTATTAATATGTAATAAAAATTTTTTACCTTCACATGGTAAATGATAAATCATAGAATATGTAATCTGATCGTCACCAGGAGCAGTATCTTTTTTCTTTAAACAATTTTCGAATTCTTGTAATGAGAATGGTAGTTGTAATAAGTCGTTTGTAGAAAAAATATTAGGTTTTTTATTCAAAACAGAATCTGGAGCAAGGCTGTGTAGTAGTTCATTTTGCATAGACTCGGAGGGATACTGTTTACTTTGGCGGTAACCCTTGATCCAGCGCATTTTACGCCACATCTCAGAAACTGATGTCGTTTCGTTAATACTACTGCAGAACTTCTGCCAGCCTGATGCTCTGGACTTGCTTATTAGATTTAATGAATTTAATGTTTTTTCTTCGACCTTATTTAGGTTACTAGGAGTAGGGTTTCGCCTAAATGCACTCAATGCTAACCTACGTTCAGCCACTGCTTTTGATAATGACTGATTCCAATAATCCTTTGGTTTAAATTTAGAGGTAGGATTTGAACATATTTCGAGTTTAACTCATAATGCAAAATTAGAAACAATGAAACATATAAGGAATAAGCTTGGTTTGCGGCAGACACTTCACAAGACTGTTTTATTTAACAATATCTGATTTAGAATTACACTTAATTGTAAACGTAACTGTTTTTTTTTTACCTAATTAATGAAATATACCACAATAGGTAGTTTATCGAAATTTTATCTCAGTCCAACTGCATGTCGTGTACCACAAGCACCAGTAGGTAAGTACCTACCTTTATGACGTGAGTGTGAAAATCAAGCAAAAACAGGAAATGTACAGTGCCGCAAAGGGCAAGTTTATCATTAGCATCTTCGATTGAAATCCATCTGAAGCAATGATCTGCTGACGTCAGATCACAAATCATTTTTATATAAAAAAGTATTGTCCTTAAGTCATATTTCAATATTGTCACCATTGCCAGAGAGGGATAAGATGTACAGTTACTGAGCTCTCATTTGGCTTCAATTTTGCGACAACAGCTCATTCCTGTTGTACGTAGTACTTATTACTTCCATGGTAGATGTACATTAAAGTCTATGAAGAAATAAATGAAGATAAGATAACAATTATTTTTATTGCGAAATTACTTCAAAAATTACAAAAAATAGGAGGCCGAATATTAACATATTAATTTATGCAAAATTCCGCCGAATACTAGCTTATGACTACTAAAATTTTTTATGTCTCTTATTTTTCATATAGCTCCGCTGTATATAACTCTTTTTCAATTTACTATTGCCATACACTTAAAGATCCTGCCTATCAGTTTGCGGCCGCATTAAATACGGCAAAATAGATGAATAACAGTTCTATTCCAGCCAACGGTTATACAGTTCTAACGGCCAATATCTACATTAGCAAAAATATTTTGAGTTAATTTTTGGCCTATCAAAAATGTATGGAACAAAATTAGGCCGAAAACTGAATGGATCCATCAATTTTCCGGCCATGTTCCAAAAACAATTCTTAACACCGATAAAAATATATATTATTATTTGTCGTATCGTGTAGTTCGGGGAGTGAATTAAGCGATACTTACGACAAATATTTATTATAATAAGGTGTCCTGGATAGTCAGCGGGCAGCATGTGAAGACCTTGTGACCAGGCCGTCTTTGTGCTGATGGTGGCTAGTACCTATTCGAGAGGAATGCTTCGCTAGGGGGCATGGCTGATGGAAACAATCTTTACACTTTACAAAATATTATTTATTATACCAAAAATTACAATGTCTAACTCTATAGTCCTTTTAAGCCGAGCACTGCTGCTTACTACTACGCGCGGGGAAAATACGGAAGTTTGTCGCGCACATGGGGGTCTGAATTTGATTATTTTGGTTCCTTAGGTTATGACGAAGGGAGGTCCCGTCCTTCATACATGCCGTTCGTTGTTTCCCAAAAATATGTTCTCATTTGCTCCGTTTAATTCCTCATGGATTCGTGTCGCCTCGTGGTGGCCATTTTGGTGAGCAGCGTCCGTTCCTCAAAGTTCAGCGAAGGAAGCTGTGTGGTGCCAACGGCACACGTTTCCTCAACGCTTCTTAAATTTTCCTCGTATATTATTTGTATGAAAATTAATCTTCAATATGCCTTGACTTGGCACTTAATTTCTGGAACGCGAAATGTGTACGCACGTACTTTCAGTGCAAGAAGTAACGAGGTCTCTCCGTGTCATCGGCGGATGAGGGGTATATATACCAGCTTGCGGGAGGCAGGGTAACACCCGTTAGCTTGATCTTCCTTCTCGCTTGCTCGCATGTGCTACCTCTTTCCTTTTTTCATAACCTCACTTTATTATTAAGTGTTCTTTGTAATATTAAATTCTAAAGCCTAATCTGAGTATACAATTCAAAAGAGGAAAATGCCAATACTAATGTATTAAATTTTCATATACAATAGCCCTTGCAATTATGACAATTATCATCATGTGGTCGACCCAGCTTTTCAAATGACTACAACTTTTAAACGAGGATTATTCTTAAATTAATTTATATTGTTACCTGACCAGGAACAGGTGTTAAATATAATTTCATAATGAGCCTGGTGGTAAAAAAGAAATATCTTGAAAACCAGGCACTGTTTCCAATTTCATTGACAAAACTTGTTATTGTTCTCAAATTGTCAATAATCTGTTAGAGATGCAATAATTATATATTAGGGGTAATCATGGGTTATTGAGAGATCGCCTCGTGATCTTTTCCAGCTTCCAGAATGCCGGGAAGAGCAGGACTTTATTACTAAACATAATTTTTGATTTTATTATTTACTTTTCGCGAGCAATATATTTTCGAGGCGACAATTCCATCGCATTTTCATCAGGAGCTTGTGGGATCTCAGACCATTCTTCACATTCAAAACGTTAGAATATCTTTGCCGTGACATTCTCTCAATATTTCTAACTAATTAAAACATACCAGGTTTGATCTTTCTTATGTGGATTCCGCAAACAAAACATTTAAGAGGCTTCGGTTTATTTATATTTCAATTTAAACAAATATTGTAATAATTGTATTATATTGTTTATAAAACATTGTAAAAAGACGTTTAAAAGAATGGCCCCGAGTTTCTTGCCCGTTCTTCTCGCAGTGGCTCTATAAACTTTTTTTGCTGAACGTGGCAGTACAATGTAGAATATTTCAATATTAAAATTTGTAATTGACCTTCATAAGAGCGTCGTAGACGCCTAAATTGAATAAATGATTTTGAATTTGAATTTGAATTTGAATACATCTCTCAGATTTACCTAGGTTTGAGTTGCTATCTAAATAGTATGCTTTGCCCGCCTGTTTATTTAGGCGTTCTCACCACCAATTAGATAATTCTTATTGGAAATATAATGCAATGGGATAATAACACTACATATTGCATAATTATCTTCTTCATGTATTCAAGGGTTTTCTTAGAAGTTTTAGGTTGGAGTACGTAAATCAACATTAAAACTACGAAACCAATGATTTAGGCTTAGATTTGTGTATCAATAAAAAATTGTCTGTCGAGATGGCACCTCCAGAAGCAAAACAAAAATCACTCAATATTCAAAGAAGTCTGTGATCTTGATGCTAAGGGATTTCAGAGAGAAAAAATTGTCTATAAGGGAAGTATGCTGACATAACGGAATTTTTATACAAGATCTTCTCTGGAAGAACTAGTAATACGATTAAAGCGTGGCCTAATCCTTTTATCATAAATGAAGTCAAAAAATATCTCGTAGATTGATTATTGAACTTAGCAAAGTGTGGTTTTCCTTTAAAGAAATCAGATCTACCAGACACGGTCCAAAAAAAAATTATAAGTCTCTGGGAAACCGACAAAAAACAAAATGATCACCCTGGACAATCCTACTTCTTAAGCTTTTCAAAAAATATCATATTTAGATATCTGAGACACAAAGTTGTTAAGTCTCATGTACCTGTAATTTTACGGTATATCTCATGCAGCAAACGAAATTATGATAAAAAAGCGAATGCAGACCACTGTGAAACGGAAATTACACCATCAATCCAAAAAGCACTGACCAGAACACCAATTTTTACTTCAAAAGATTCTGTAAAAGAAATAAAACATCGAGAAGCCTTTCGAAAATATTTGTTTATACCAAATCATCCACAGAAATAAAAAACAGCAAGTACCTACTCATACAACAGCTGTAATATGGCGTCAGTTTTACCCGGATAAAGAGAAGGTAAAACTGGAAAAAAGAAGTCGGTGTCTACTAACTTCTTGGTCTCTCCAACTTCTTAATTTTTTCTAAAGGCAAGAAAATCTGAAATTAAGTGAATAGAAAAAGTTCCGTTAAAGCAGTCGAGGAGAACAAAAGTGAATTGCTATATTTTTAATAAGCAACATAGAAGAAAACGATTATAGAATATTTGTTGTGACTTCTGCTCTAAACTGCCTATATTGTATTAGACGTAATTTGAAGCATTAGGTTAGCACGTATTATTTAAGAAGAGTCTTAAACAAAAATAATCCCAATAATGTAACATTTTAATTCTCGTAATTACTCATACATATAATGACAGTTTTACTAAAATTACTAAGATATAAATACAAAGGACATGTGTTTTTTGAATAGCTGTATCTATAGATCAAAACAGTTACCTAAATTGAGAGGTACCTGTCAAGAACGTTATTTTTATTGTGATATTGGCAATAATAGTTATTAATGATTTGAGAGAATTGATGACTGTTAGTTAAATGACAGTCATAAAGTCTCTCAAATTATTAATCATAACATGACAAAGAGAAGTATCTAAAGGAAGTCAATATTTACCAAGTGTGCTTTATTAAGTTAGATATATAGTTAAATAAAAGCTCATATTGATTATGGCAATGAAACTCATAATAATACAACTAAACTATCTCTCTGACATCTTTCATGAAAGCTGTGATTAAATTGAATAAAGAATAGTAATAAAAAAGTACTCGTATCAATTAGGTACTTATTACGAACTGCCCTTAGTTAATTTTATAGAATAAATCAATGTTGTCTTGTCATGAATCTATTGCTGGATGCATAATTAAATCAATTCGAAATTTAGAGTTCAATTTATCTGATTTTTAATGTTAATATATTGATAAGATTTTAATTTTAAACAGTCATATCACAACGGCCGAAAACTAAACTACATGAGGCCGAATACTGACACGGCCAAAAACTAGTTTTCACCATTTTTATAATCTAAATTATATATTACAATAACTAAGCTCCTTGAAATCAAGAAATTTTGTAATTGGAAACTACAATATATAAACTACCAAGAAACATAAAACTGTGTATTTTTTGGTGGTATATTAAAGTTCGTGTTTGCGCTAAAAGGCCGAAAACAGACGCAATCACCCTAGTCGTTGACAGTGAATGACAAACAAACCCGTAAGAAGCAAGGGTCACTAAAAAGAGTGGGGAAAATTTTTTTCACCTAAAAATTGAACAAATTTCAACACTCAAAAGTGTGAATTATTTCACAATTTGATTGAAGTCAGATCATTTTGAGATTAAAAAAATCATTTAAATATAGGATAGTTAGCATTTTATCAGTCTCTTATTTGTATTTGATTGTTTTAAACGTAGGTAGGTATAGTATAGGATTGGTATTTCACTAGCACATTAATTTTGTACAATAAGTAGGTACACAGTAGGTAGGCACATTGGCATATAACATGTCTCGAATTAGCTTTAGTGGGGGCCGCGGGGGGCATAGTAAGTAAATTGTTGTCTGATACGCTGGTTCTCTTCCTTGGTGATATCTCTGATGCTCTCATAGAACTTGTAGGTACATGAGCTATGCGGTCTAGTGCGAAGTGTTACATTATCGTACTCAAAAGATGCTTAGGTTGGCTGCGACTGGAAAGCGTTCATTTATAACTGACTGTCATGCGTCACGCACGTTGACAGTTACGCCTCATTGCGACTACATAAAGACGGTTGAGTTTTATTACGTTTTCGTTAGATGGAATTGTGTAGAAAACACACAACAAGAGTTTCATTAGGTGGTAGTTAGTAATTAATTACAAAAACTGTAATTATCTTATAGGTACCTACCTAATTCAACCGAAAACATTTTTGATGCCAATCGAACCTGTTGAAAAAGCTATAAGCTTTTTCCATACATTTGTACAGAAATACAGGGGGTATTTCTGTACTCAAACCTCAGTCAAAAAAAAAAAGTACTCAAGCCTCAGTCGGTCCAGGAGCGACTTTTGATCCATAAAAGAAACAAGTTATAAAACATCGATTGATATCAAAAAATGTTTTTAATTAAAATGTCAATTTTCTTGCTGATTGTACAATCGCCTGCAATAAGATGTAAACACTTCGTCATTTTCAAAATAATGCAACGTTACTATATTCTTAATAATGGTAGCTTACCTATATACATGAATAAAGAACGTCAAATTATTCTTTTAATTTTATGATACTTCTGTGAACTAAGAGTTATACAGACATCTTTGCCACAATTTTGAAAATTACAATGTGTATAGTTTTTAATGCAGGCGACTGTACATATTTCCCAAAATCTGTAGATGCAGTTCAGAATATCTTATACATTTATGGATAGTCTCCTAAAAACGTTTTCCGGTAACAATAACGATGGTACCTGCTCTTACTGTCCCGTCTCAAAAATTCACCCTGTATATAGCCGTGGGGTGCCGGGTTAGACTTGCACATCCCCATATCATCCCGTGGGTGTCGTAAGAGGCGACTAAAGGAAAAATACAGGAAGGCGGGCAGCAACGCTTTCTAAAAAACTGCCAACTTACACTGCGATCCCCAAGACGCCTGCCAAGCGTGGGGATTATGGCAAATACCCCTTTAATAGGGGAGGCTGTGTTCAGCAGTGGACGATCCGGCTACGGCTGTTAGAGTACAGTTTAAAGCCATATAGGCCACCTGACCCATTTTGGGTAATTTTAGGCTCGTAGTCGTACAATGACAAAACAACTTGGCCATTTTTAGCCATTTGGTGCTCAATATTTGCCGACTTTATTCCGGTATATTAGTATACTTAATGTGCTTGCATCAGATTTCATCTGGCAGCACTAATTCTAGGCAACGTAGTGGGGCGTTCGTATAGCCTGCTGTTAGCAAAAATAATACCCACAAATGCTAAAAACGATCACATTGGGTTTCGTTTTTGGACGTTCTATTAAGTTTTGAATGTTTTCTTACCCCGTCCGGAAAGCTTTGAAAACAGGTACAAACGACATCGCGAAATGCTATTTGGTCCCATTTTCGATGTTATGTAGGTACCAAAATTATCAAAAGATTGATTGATGGTGGAAGTTTTTATACAAATGCCGATTTTGACGCTGCTGCTACAAGCGCCATCGTCTCATATCTCAGATTAATTAATATAGGTACGTCTCAAATAGAACCATCCTATTTGAATCGAACGCACTAATGTCATTCATCATCATGTGTAGTGAATTTCATATTATTCTTGATTTTTTGGAATTAAATAAATAATTGCTACAATTTACTGAATCTTGTTAGGAATTGCATACGCACCTACTATTACAAATATTGAAATACTTCAATATACCTTATCGTTCACGTCTGATTGATTATGTGGAAATATGTTCAAAAAGCTAAAGGATAAGTTAGCTGAAGAAGTGAAATCATCTCCACAAAGAATACAGTTATTTGCTCAGGCAGCGCAAGTGAGTCCAAGATACTAATTTATTTTAATATGTTTTACAATGAACTGAACTTATATTTCATAAAATAAGTTTGTACATAGTTGCCATTCTTTGCCCTGCTAATCAGTTATGACTTGGAGATAGAACTGCTACTTCAAGTATCAACAACGTCGTTAGGAGTGTGAAATCGTTATAAATGAAATATGAATCTTGATTGCTGTGTATTCTATATTTCAAGCATATGAAATGGACAAATAAATTGGTGGGGTTGTTCCAAACAGTTTGTTTACAAAAAATCTAAACATTAATTATAACAAGCTACAAAATTCATAAACAAAGATTTACCATAATCATTAAATTCAGAAGGAGTGAAATAACAAATATTAAACTAAATAAAAAGCTAGTGTGCATAAGTTTGTTGACTGTTCCATGTCCTACAGTTGGATGTCCTAAAAGGCAAATAAAGGTACAGATAGACATGCTACTTAGTAGTAAGAAATCAACCTAGTAATAAACAAGTGCTATTTTAGCATGTGTTTATAGCAAGTTCCCAATATTGGGCATGTCCAATGTAAAATTTTCGAGCATTTTGCCTGCGGTAGGGAAGGATAGACAGATAGCCCAGGCGTTGAATGTCAAGTGGTGTAAGCGGATTTTGGCTGTCTGGCGTGCGTGCATGTTTAACCTATGATTTCTCAAGTTTGGTAGGGCTTAAACTAAAAGTACAAATGCCATTGCAATTGCAGTAAAATAATCTAATTTTTTATGTAAAATAATAATATGTTTTATGTTTATTCCCACTGTTATTGCAAGTTGTTATTGCAAGTTTCCCCCTTTTTGGTACATATATTGTTATAAAGTATTAATATAACCATTATTTTAATAAAAATGTACTTAAATGTACATAGTAAACTAGTATTTACAAAGCAAATTTTTTGGGTGTCATACTGAATTTTGACAGTTCAATACTTCGACAAGTCGCTTACTTCGAAAAAACATAGGTCAACAAGTCATTGCTTTGACGGAACATATATTCGACAAGAATAGCTCTGACAGAATTTAGTTCGACAACGCACACCTTAGAAAGACCACTACTTCAACCAACACTGCTTGGACATGCTCTTGTTCGGCAGATAATTATTTAGACAGATACAATGGTTCGACAAAACACTGTTCTGAAATATAATAATATTGATTGAAATGCAACACTCGCGGCCGCCGTGGACTAGACTCACACATAAACACACGTTCTAGGTATTCTAACGCATTGCGAGGGCAATGAACTCGGTAGGTATAGTGTTGTCGTCGCTATCATTCTCAAAGTCAACGCGCCACAGCTTAGGCAATAGTTAGTATTAATTTTGTTTATGTGAAAATTAATTATGAGTGTATCACATTCAGTTATCGATTCTACACCTTCTCCCGCAGTATTGTTGATGAATTAATATACACGTTATATATAAAGTATTTGCTAAAGTTATCCCGAAAACAATATCATTAACATTAAATGAAAGCCAACCCGTAGAACAGGCAGGAATCAGAAAAGACTTCAGCACAATAGATCACATTCACACAATAAAACAGTTGATACAGAAGTATAATGAATACAATAAACAAATATACTTGGCGTTTATAGATTACTCAAAGGCATTCGGCAGCCTCAGGCACCAATACATATGGTGGAGCCAAGGCTCCCCTTGTTGTTCAAGAACAACAAGGGGTCCAGAGCAACTATATAGAAATACTTAAGAGTATATATACAAATCTAGCATGGCCAGTATCAAACTAGAATCAACAGGAGAATCATTTCCTATCAAAAAGGGCGTGCGACAAGGCGATCCTCTATCTCCTACGCTATTTAACGCCGTACTCGAGCACATCTTTAGACAGCTTAACTGGGACCACTTAGGTCTGAACATTAATGGAGCCCACCTAAACCACTTAAGATTTGCCGATGATCTGGTGCTTCTTGAAGAGAATCCAGCAACATTAGAACAAATGATACAGAACCTAGCAAATATATGTGGAGAAGTTGGTCTGGAAATGAATGACAGTAAAACAAAATTGATGACAAACTCAAGGGAAATAGACGTCATGGTAGATAGCAAAAAGATAGAATATGCCAAAGAATATATTTACTTAGGACAGATAATATCCCCTTCAGATGAAATGACAAAGGAAATAAACAGGCGAATAGCTCAAGGATGGAGAAAATACTGGTCCCTAAAGGAAATAGTGAAAAGCAAGGATCTAGGCACTCACATAAAAAAGAAAACATTTGAGACATGTATTCTACCAGTTCTTACCTATGGATGTGAAACTTGGTCAATAACACTTCACCACAGGGAAAAGCTAACAAAATGCCAACGTGCCATGGAGAGAAGCATGCTAGGGATAAAAATCAAAGACAGAGTCAGGAACGTAGATATAAGTGTAAGAACAAAACTCACAGACATTCTTACCCGGATAGACGTCCAAAAATGGAGATGGGCCGGACATATGCTACGCCACCCTATCAACAAATGGAGCAAGCAAGTCACCCTCTGGCAACCAAGAGATGGTAAAAGAGGTAGGGGTCGTCAAGTTAGGAGGTGGGAAGATGACTTGAAACAGACAGCAGGACCATTCTGGTTGAGAGTAGCAAGGGACAGGACCCATTGGAAGGAATTGGAGGAGGCCTATGCCAAAAGGCACACCGAACTTAGGGACCTCTTGTAACCCTATGTTTAGGAATAAAAGGCTATTATTATTATTATTATTATTATTATGCATTGATGCCAAACCAATTAGTGATTGGTTTTCGGAAAAATATGTTAATGGAACCATTAAAAAAAGGAAACAATACAAGTCCCCTTGAAGTTACCTATGAAAAAGTACCACCAACCTTTCCACCTGAACTGTGGTCGGTTGCACATTCAATTGAATGTGGAATTCCTTTGACTCAAAAACTCATTCAAAAGCTGGTATAGGAGGTGGAATATTCTGTTCAACAGAAAAAATATGAAAATTTTCAAACTTGATGAAGTGAAAAAAGAAATAAAAATACTGAGAACGAAATACAGAGAATAATGGCTCAAATTGAGAAACCTAGATGAAAAAAAACCAGTTACAACACAATGAACGACTGCAAAAACATTTATTGATAAAAGTTGACATGCATTTAATTTCATTTCTAAAGGGAACAGTTTACGTTACTTACATGTCTTCTAGTTCTAGTCTAGTTTATCAAGAAAAAGTAATTATTAAGAATATAATCGGTTAAAATTGCCTATACATTATACAAATAACTTAAACGATACAGGACATATCTACATTACATACTGATTATATGTATTTAAAAACTAAATGTTGCTTATAATTTTGTGTTTTATTTTGAACTCAAAATGTATTCTAACACGCATTTCAATCAATTTTATTATATTTCAGAAAAGTGTTTTGTCGAACCATTGTATCTGTCTAAATAATTATCTGCCGAACACGAGCATGTCGAAGCAGTGTTGGTCGAACTAGTGGTCTTTCTAAGGTGTGCGTTGTCGAAGTAAATTCTGTCGGAGCTATTCTTGTTGAATATATGTTCCCTCGAAGCAATGACTGGTCGACCTATGTTTTTTTCAAAGTAAGCGACTTGTCGAAGTATTGAACTGTCCAAATTCAGTATGACACCCATATTTTTTAGATCGTATCATTTAAAAAAAATATATTACACACGAACTTTTTAAAATTTTGCCATATTTATTTGTCCAAACATTTTACAAATTTAACAATTTCTTAAAAAAATATGCAGACAAGAATGTCTTAACATTTCGGAATTGTAAGGTGACTACCACACAGCCATCCACAATGAAAAATCCGGCCTCAGATCCGTTTAACACAATGAACAGAAGCAGTGATGGCTCAGTGGCATTGGCTATGGACTTCCGCACAGCAGGTCCATGGTTCGAATCCCGCCGCGGGCTTGAGCTTCACCGCATGGTGGAAGGGCTTTTTGCGAATGCCCGCCTGGCTAGCGACCACCCTCATGTTGAAAATCTGTGTGCCAAGCACCTAACGGTGTGTTCCGGCAGCAGTCCTTGAGAGCCAGTGAAATTACAGGCACATGAGACTTAACAACTATGTTGAGACATATGACGAGGTGACGGGCGCAGTGCAATACGTCACTTGTGACGAAATGCATCTGTTATAGGCAGAGGTAACCGCTTAACATCAGGTGGGCCTCGAGCTTGTTCCGTCACAATAACATAAAAAAAAAATGAACAAAGGCGTAATAAAAAAGTTGTGTGAGCTTGACAGTTGGACGTAAACCGGAGCGGCCAGCTGCTGGCCGCTCGACAGTTGAGAGGACCCCTTAATTGTACAAACTGGGTGCCCAGCTTTTCTATTATCTTTATGAACTGGGATCCTAGTTGGGGGTTAACAGTCAGATTTATTAAGCAGTCAGAGTCACCCTGAGATTTGTCTTCATCTGATTCTCATAATTCAAATGGTTTTCGAAACTAGGCATCTTTGGCGAAAAATCATATTTACTCATTAATTATGGAATGTTTTTTAAATCTTCAAACTAAACCTGAAACCAACTCAATTAACATTTTTGTGCCATAATAAAATTCTTATTACTGTAATTTAGCATGTGTGTAGACAGACAACCAGTCAATAACAGTTTTTAATTAAATTTGAAGGATATGGATTAAAAAGTGTAAGACTTTTTTTTTGTCCGGACCTCCTTTTTTATTCCGACTGGCATGCCTGTTGCCTGGAAAAAGAATTATTGTGAAACTAGGCTTACTGATCATTATAATTAAAACTTTTTTACTAAATAGGTATACTTGGCTATCCAGTTTATATCTATATCCAGTTTAAATTTTATTACTCTACAATAAGGGTAAATGTTTCAAATCGTGAAATTAAATTAAAAAAACCTTTCAATACATTTTGCATACACTAACTGGTGAATTATCACATAATTAATAATGTCATAGCAAATTCTAAACTACTTAACCTAGGAAGCTAAAATCATTCAGGTGTATAGATCACATGTAAATAATCTATCAAAACAAAAACCAATGTAGTAAATTACATAGATTTAGAGAAAAAAATTGCCCTAGCAAAAATTTTCCCTCCAAAACCCTTTAAAAAATTGCATGATAATAATCTCATAACTACTTCTAAGTAATAGGCCTAGAAAGCTAGTTCAACACAATTAAATAATTATTTTAAAAGAAAAACCAAATTTGCAGGTAATTTTTTTCAGAATACAAAAAATATCAAAAAAGCAAATAAAAATGATTGCCCCTGCTTTCCCTTTTGTGTTTTCAAACCCATTAGTAGTGTAGTTTTAAAGATAGGCCATGATTAAGGAAACTTTTAAAGTAATAGACCAATTTATTTATTTCTATCAAAATGTACTATATTATCAGTTAGTTTTTTTTTATGCTTCATAGGTTAGCCTTTGACCACTATCTCACCTGATGGTAAATGATGATGTGGTCGAGGATGTTTTTCAGGCTAACCTAGAATTAGTTTGAGGCAATGACACCCTCACAGGCTATGATAAAAATATTTGTTTTTTTATAGCTAACTTCTAACATATTGGAACCCCACGAAATATCATTAAATTGCATGCATAATCCAATATTCATCTTCAGGTCAATGTTCTGCTCTAAATCTTAGAATTTCAGATATATAACTCATTCTGTTTACGACCTAGAGACCCATGATGAACAGACAGGCAGTCCGAAGCAGTCTCCTCAATAAGGCTCCGTTTTGCCCTTTGGGTGCTAATCCCTTAAAACCAGTCATGTGCTAGTCTAAGTCCCGATAAAAATCTCAAATTAGCCATATGAAAACTAAACTACTTAATAACTTTTTTTTACTAAACATTCTTTAATGAATAGATTCAGGCGTTACTTTGCGGAAATCCATATTTAATAATAACAAATACTTTTAAAAGTATCCTAAAAAACATTAAATAATATTTAAATAAAACACTTAAAAAAGCATAAAATTATATATCTAGTGACAATTCCGCCTAATTTTCCTGTTATCTACGTGACGTCATAAACATCACGCAGCCTAACCGGAAGAATACCACGATCATCGTGCGCTCGGTAAGTCAAGACCTCCTGAAGATGCTTCGTTTAGAAGCGAAACTAGTCGGGTATTCTTCCGGTTAGGCTGCGTGATGTTTATGACGTCACGTAGATAACAGGAAAATTAGGCGGAATTGTCACTAGATATATAATTTTATGCTTTTTTAAGTGTTTTATTTAAATATTATTTAATGTTTTTTAGGATACTTTTAAAAGTATTTGTTATTATTAAACATTCTTTTATGATACAGAATGATGCAATTTGGGCTAGCACACTGAGGTGTGTGACTACAGGTGCAACAGCATTTTACAATGGTTCCAGAGAACACAAATTAGGAGAGCATATACTGTGAAAAACAATAAAAGTATCATAAGTCTCATATCAGGTCTTATTTATCAGAATCTAGAAACTTAAAGTATCACCTAAATATGTATCATGGATATGCATGCGAAATAAAAGATTTAAACTAGATTATATGCACGCTTGCAATGTTCTATGCCATTATATACATGGAATGGTTTTACCATAGTTTTACAACATTTTATTATATCTGCTGCACAACATCTATCTGTAACCTCTTTTAGTTTTAAACTAGAATTATGGTTAGTACCTGTGTGTACATATGTTAAGTAATATATGTAGTCCCAGTTGTCGCAGTCCTGGCACAGTACAGTCCCAGTCATGTAAAGCATGCAAGTAAGGAGGTGGATTCAATAATTACAAATGCTTCAAATAACAATGCTTCATAAAAAGCTGATTTTTGAATTCATATAGTTGGTGAAAATCTTAGTTGGCCCATCTCTAAATTATATCACTATTAATATCTCACCTTATATTTCTTGTTTACTAATAAATTATGTCATAGTTAAAAAAAGTCACGGACTCTGGAATCTGTGGAGTGTAGATTTAAAATTTAAAAAAAAAAAAAAATATATCACCTTGACTTATTCATTCTATACTAAATTAATATATTGTATGATATCTTACTAAAATATTGTCAAAATGGTTTCAGGCTGCTGTCACATCTGCATCCAGTAGCATTTCGGACATCACCAATAGCGACCTTTTCTCTATTGGTGACAATGGTAAGCACGATTTATTATGGATTTATATATTATATTTTATTGACAACTAGCTTTGGCCGGCGGTTTCGCCTGTGGACAGTAGTAATATTTGTTACTATTTAATTTGGTTGAGTGCTAGTCAGACTCGTATGGAAGTTGTTTGGTATATTTTAGAATAAGTGAACTGAGGCTATGTCTAGAAAAATATGAAATAAGATCACATCTTGTATCACTGATTTTTTATTTTTTGCGACTTTATTTTTATGTACAATAGGTAAAAAGTGTTGAATAACGTATTATTGTTTTCTGCTAAGGCAGCAGAACTCAATTCTTCGGGCCAAATCAAAGTTAGAGTAATAGAAATTGAAGCAAAACTCTTGTTGCTGAAATTCACTCAAGCTTCTTGCGGGACTCACGTCTCTTCGAAAAGAAATTCAAGGCAAAGGCGAGCTAAAAATGTCGTAAAGTTAAAAAAATTTGAGCCGCTTGCGGCCCCAATAACCACACACCAAAAAAAACAACGTCAAATTTAATGCTATGAACAAAGAAAAATCTGTTGATTTTCTTGCAACGGTCATAAATAATAAGTAGTAATTGATATAATATAAATAATAACAAAACCCTTGACTAATATAATAAGTTAGTACATACGGTACGGGTTATTGGTAAAATGCTAACAATTTTAACTTCTACAAGTCCTAACAAACATTTTTTTTTGTTAGCATTTTCTTTCTTTTATATATATTTTTCTGTGTTTTAATGCCTGTTCCGAGCTAAAACTGGACTGCGCCGCGATCTCTTTGAATAGAGTTTTGAATATTTACATCGAGCAAAGTAATAAAAAATTTGAAATAATACATTACAGGCACAAGAGACTTTTAACATCAGGTTGTCCTCGTATTTATTCCACCCTAAGAGGCTGTTAGCATTTTACCAATAACCCTGTATAATAACAATTTGTACGAAGGATAATTCATTGAAATTTTATTCTGTTGAGATATAAGAGAATTATCGACCTTATTGACTTACTAGAATAGACACAGATGAAATTCAATATTGCATTTTCCTCTAAAATCAATCCCTATTCAAAGAGTTCAAATATGAAAATTAATTCTAATTTTATAAACATTCTAATTAAACAATAATACCTCTGATCGGTCATCATTATACAGATCTTATTTCTGACTTTGTTTACTATTTACTGTGTAAATAATTTCCTTTCAATTACAGATGCACATCAGTCTCGCCAAACGAGACCACAGTCCTCTCCATCTACACAGAATAATATGTTCCAAGACGTATCACTTATGCAATCACCAGCAGAGTCAGCGGATTTCAGTAGCGAAATAGCTGTGAGTAAATCCAAAGTTACACATCACAATCATCAAACACATTTTTTTTGTAGCCAAAGGGCAACATGGTTCCCAAATACTTCTGCACTGTCAGTCTGCCTATATTTTACCTCTCCTATAATATGAGGACATCTCCTCCAACACGTGATGTCTGTCTTTTTAATAATTTTGCAATAAAGCATGCTCTGCGGATTACATTACAAAATTACAAATTTACGACAGGAAAAGTTATAATCATGTGTGGGATTCGAACCCGCGCCATCCATCCTTATATGGGTATGCTCTGACCATTTAAGCTAACATGACATTATGTTATGACTCGTAACTCTAATTTTTTCCTCTCGTTCCATGACTATAGTATGGGGATGAAGCGTTCAACGTGAGTTGAACCCATAGTTCAACTCACGTTGTACTACAAACAATACTAACTTTGCAATTAGCTTTAAACTTGTTAATTACGCAACCCTATAATTTTAATATTTTTTAAAATTCAAAGTCAAAGTCAAAACATTTATTCAATTTAAGCGTCTACGACGCTCTTTTACTACTATTTTATTTTTGCACTAACGCATGCTTTGCGGAATACATTACAAATTCGTTCCATCCGCATATTATAATGGTTATAGAACGCGAGGAAAAATTTTAAATATGAGTCATAATATCATGTCAGCTTAAATGGTCAGAGCATACCCCGGCTATAGAGGTAGATGGAGCACATGACTATATTTTTTCCTCTCTTAAATTTGTAATCTTGTAATTATGTCTGTCTGTCCGTTCGTCACGGAGCTAACAAACCTGAAATCATTAAACCTTACAATTTGCAGAACGTTGTTTCGTTCAACAGTGGACGTCTTCCGGCTGGTGATGATGATACTCTATTTAACCAAGAAATACTGAAATCTGTGATTTATATAGTACTGATATGTATTTCTTTTTATTTCAGGATAGTCAAAGGCAAAGAAAATTGTCAAATAGCTCATTTGCAAGCGATGTCTCCTTTAGATTACCAAGCTATGAAACCCCATCTATGTATCACTTGCAGGTATGTATTTGTTGGTAAACTCTGAGCAAACAAAATAGTATATTAATCGCTACCTCCGTCTTTTCTCAAAGTTCAATTCTCATATCCTTCATAGGGACACTGTGGTACTTCCGGTAAAATAAATTAGTTCCAAAGTTTATTTTGGATTAAAACGTACAAAATAGGACTGGTGCGTTGCGTGTCCCATGCGAGTGATATATAAATAAAAAGTATACTTGTGCAAAAATCATACATGAGGGGATTTCACTATCACCGTTCAGTAAAACGTCGAAATGTTCTAATTGTCACCTTGGCACCTTCATACGACAACCATAGACAAAAACTACTTTCGTTACTAACAAACACATTCCGTCACCGAGAATACTTTGAACTCCCCTCGTATTCATATCATACACACGCACGGTAATTACTTCAATCATAGAGTTACACAAAAAGATTAAGTTAGATTTCATAAAATGGTCGATATCGTTCACTGCGGTTGCTAAGAGGTCACAAAATATAGGGTTTTGTAGGATTCATAGGAGCCATAAGCGCCCTCGACCACTGAGGGTGTAATTTGACAACATACACACCGACACCGAGTTGCGAGGGAATAACTAAAAACTCTTACCATACATTGCAGCACCTTCTATCTCTATGGTATCACACGACTGTTTCAACTTCCGTTATGCACAGATTTATACACTACTTTACCTAAAGAAGTGCAAAATTAAACCTTAACCTATTGTGGCGCTAAAACTAGCTGTCCAACGAGCATATTATTATTATGTGCTTTTTCTCACAAATGCTTGGAAATGCGAGCATTATTTTGACAACCTTCTTCGAGATAAATCGAAATTGCTATACTGGCCAAATACATGCGCGCAGCGGCCGGCAAAATATGTATGAAATTCTATATCTGTCGTGTCTAGCGGCCAAATAAATAAATTGCAAAGTAAACTCATATCTGTCGTGTAATTTAAAAATGTAACGATCTCTTCGAAGCATGGCAACCAAGGAGGTAACTTATCAAAGGTTTTATTTAAATTTCGATCTGGCTTGCAAATAGAACGCTGTTAATTGAAAATTGTACATTTAACAACTGTATCTTCAAATTAAAAATTCTGCTTAGGTACTACTTTGTTTAAATTTCCGCGCATTATTTGAGAAAAGCACTATACAAGTCTTGGCCACAACTAGGCATTGATGGACTTACGTATGTGTGCCTCGGCTTCGCCTCGACCCACATTTACACGTTCGTCCATCAATGCCTCCTTTGCTGGCCGCTGCAGTAATGTACTATAGCACCTATGTACCGTAGGTATACTAGTACTTTAACCTAACATTTTGTTTTGAATCTGAGTATAGTTTAACAATCTTTTTCACTTTCCTTTTCAGGTGTGTTGAGTTGGTTAAGCTGGTCAACTTGTAGTATCGTTCATCACAGCTCACTTCTATGATATACTGTTAAAACAACTTATATTAACAATGCTTTAATAATGTATTCTCATTCACACCTACACTATTCTATTGCTTGGACGTAAGACCAGAAGAATAAAAACTACGTTTTAGACCGCACTCAACTATGCTATCAAAAAATTGGCCCTAGTTAGCTTTTAAACAGATTAGCACCTACAAGATGTTCCTATTTCTATACACCATGATTTGGCAAGGATTATCTTATTTTTTCTCTGTTGTAAATCTTTTTTTAGTCTGATATGGAAGTGTCAGCAAGTGAAGCAGACGACAGAGGGTTCTCTGGCGGTCCGGCAACTCTTGATCGCGTTACAAAAGAGCAGTTGTATGCTGCCTACAAACGTACACAGGAACGCTACAAAAAGTATAGAACACAGTACGGAGATCTTGCTCGCCATTACAAACTGCTGGAGAGAGAGAATGCGAAAGCGAGGGTATGTTTTTAAAATATGTCATTAAAATGAAAAAAAAAACGAAATCTTTTATAATTTCGAAATGTTAGTGTTGTTTTTTTTGATGGTTTATCAGGCCCCATCCTTTTTGTTGATGGTTTATCTAAATTGTGTGAGTGAAACTTTTTGGTCTTTACATGCTTATGGCACCGGTTGTAGCGGTTCTTAGTGATGAAGACTGAATTAGAACCACTGCCTAGTTCATTCAGCTACCAAGCAAGAATATTTGGTAGTAGAGATGTGTCAGTGTCAAAATACCCGCCCGTCCTATATCTTTACCACCTCGTGTCCCATCTACATGCAAAATAGTGTATAGACGCAATACACGCAACTTTGTCAATATAAATTTACAAATTATTGGAGTACAAAATGTTCTGCCCCGGGCGGGAATTGAACCCGCGACCTTCCGATTTCGCGCCGGATGCTTTATCTACTCAGCTACCGGGGGATCGGCTGTGTCGCCGAAATTTCGTGCTCCAATCGTATTTCTTAAATCGTCATAGAGGACGGTGCGCTGGGGTGAACGGTACTGAAGAACCAAATATATTTGTCAATATATTTGGTTCTTCAGTCATCGCTGAGTTGTATGAAGATCGAGGACGAGTCCGAGTTGACAGTAACATCGCTGCACGCACTGTATTAATGGGTAATAATAGTCGCGTTAAGTGGAGGGACGTCCATTTTGTTACGTCGTCATTTAATACGACTGATTTCCTGAACTTTTAATTTCCTAGTATTTATGGTCGTCGCTTTAGAGGGCGGTAGTCGGGCCACTGCCGGGGATTCTTTGCACCCCTGCTCCACCGTTAGCTGGCCTACTACCGGGGCCAGGAAAGATGGAGCTGCCGGGGACTGAGAGCCGTGTGTTATTTGTCTTCCATTTGAGATTTTTTGCCATAATTCCCACGCTTGGCAGGCGCGGATCGCAGTTGATGATGTTATTTTTTCAGAAGGCGCTGCTGCCCACATTCAGGTATTTTTCCTTTAGTCGCCTCTCACGGCACCCATGGGAATATATGGAGCAGGGGTGTCATTCTAGCCCGGCACCCCATGGGGCCTAATAATAAGAATAAACATTTTTTTTCTTTTCAGAGTGTGCTAGTTGAAACTCAAGATAAAGCGCTCAGAAGAATATCCGAACTTAAAGAACAATGCACACTTGAACAAAGTGCGAAAGTAAGTGCCAAATTATCTTTTGTGTAGCACAGGTCTCTTTAACATCTAAACGTCCTGATTGTTCTAAAAGCAGCGGGCATACTGCTCTCAAGAGCATTACCTACTGAGGTTGGCGTCAGGCTTTTTAAAATATTATATCTTTATGCTGTTATTAAAAACATATTTTTTTATCTGCTTTTGTGTTGTTATGTATATTACACTTCAGTATTTATATTTTCGCAGGCTCATCTAGAAAAAGCTCTTCGTGTTGAAATCGAAGAAAAATGTATGAAAATCGAAGCTTTAAGTACAAAAGTTCAACTTCTTCAAAGCAATATACCAAGTGATGTTGAAAGTAAAACCGATAATTTCAGTAAGCCTCATAATGAAAATGAAGTACACTTGATTAATTTAGATACTGAAAGTAAGCAACCAAATGAAGATTCAGGAACAGATGTCACATTATTGAATAATAAAATTGAAAAAATGGAACAACTATTAAATAAATATAAAGAATCGCTAAAATCAAGTAAAGAAAAAAACTCCCAAATCACTATGGAGGTACAAATTCTATCAAAAGAGTTGGAGAGCAAAAATAAACAAATTGAAGATTCAAAAACCCTCGAAGAACAACTTAAAGAAGCTAATACCAAAATCCAAGATCTTAACAATTCGAATGAAGAGCTTCAAAATCAAATTAATACATTTGACTTCACCAAAATAAAGGAGTTATCTACATTTGAGTTAGATTTACAAAAAGCTAACGAAGAAATAGCTGAGTTACGTGGTAAAATTGAAGTTTTTACTAAACGTGAAGAAGAATATGCTATTTCTTTAGCTGAAAATAAATTGAGTATTCATAAAGAATTGGAAAGTAAAGAAGCAGAGATAAAATCTTTAAAAGACAAGTTATCGAGTAGCAAAAGAGAAATTCAGTCACTCCAAATAGTTGTTGATGACTACAAAAAAAATATATCAATGTTAGAAGAAGAAAACATTAAATTAAAGAACGATTGTATTGAAGTTAATTCGTTGAAAAGTAAAATAAGTGAAATGGATACAAATATGCAAGAAATGTCTAAGAAAACGCAATCCCTGGAGCAAATGAAACAAAAAGCAGATGAAGAGTATAAATGTCTCCAATTACAACTAAATCAAGAAACTGCTGAAAAACTTGCTATGATTGATAGAAATGTATATCTTGAAAGTAAAAATACACAACTCACAGAAGAAAATTTAAAAAAAAGTACGAAAATCAGCAGCTTGGAAAGTGACTTGCAATTGTGTGCTAACAACAAGGACCTCGAAAATGAATATTTATATAATCTGACTTTAAAAGAGACTGAAAAAAATCAGATGTTTGAAGAAATGAACACTTGGAAGGATAAATGCGCTAAACTAGAATTCGAAATTCAAGAAGAAAGAGAAGAGTTAGCAAAGCTGCAAACTGAAATCGAAAAACTTTTAAACAATCATGAATTAATACAAGCCCAAAATATTGAATATCGATCAAAACTTTCTAATTTATCTACTGAATGTGCAGAACTAAAAGAGAATGCACTAAATTACAAGTCATCCAGTAGCATGAATTTAAATAAGACATTAAACCAACTTAAAGAATTGCGACAGTGTTTGCGTGTGACTTCCGAGGAAACAAAATCAAATTTGGAATTAAACCAAGAAATGCTGTCGTCTGCAACAGAAGATATCAACAGTGTTATAAGAAATGCGGTCCAAGATTTGTTTAAAGATATTGAACTGTACAAAGCAAAGTATGAAAATTTAAAAACTACTTATGATAGTTTGATGACGGAAATGGTTACCAATAACACAAGGCAATCAGAAGCATCCAGTGAAATAGATACATTATTAAAAGAAAATAAAAACCTGACTGATAAAATACATGAGAATGAGTCTTTGAATGATAAATTGGAAAAAATATCTTGTGAATTAGAATGTGCCTCAGAAAAAAATAAATCATTGGATAGTGAAAATAATGAATTGAATAAAAAACTCAAAAATTTAAATGAAAATTATCAACATCTCCAGAATAAGCTTGAAAATGAAGAATACCAACATTCGGCGGCCGCTCAGAAACTTACAAATTTTGCTATGGAAATGGAGCGATTGAAGCAACACCACGAAAACATTCTCGTGGAGGTGAAAAGAACCCATGATGACTTGTTACGTAAAAAACAAGAAGATATGACTGAGAAATTGGATAAAATATCTTGTGAATTTGAATGCACCTCAGAAAAAAATAAATTATTGAATAGTGAAAATAGTGAATTGAACAAAAGACTCAAAGATTTAGAAGAAACTAGTCAACATCTCCGGAATGAACTCGAGAACGAGAAATTAGAACATTCGGTGTCCGATCAGAAACTTAAAAATGTTGATATGGAGATGGAGCGATTGAAGCAACACCACGAAAATATATTCGTGGAAGTGAAAACAACCCATGACGACTTGTTACGTAAGAAAGAAGAAGAAATCGAAAAGCTGTGTAAGCAAAATCAGCAGCACTCTTATACGCTTGAGCAGTTAAGGCACGTAAATATTGAAAAAGATGAGTCAAAAAATAACATTCAAGTTTTAGAAAATAATAATTTGCATCTTACGTCAGTAATAGAAAAATTAAGTAAAGAACTTAAGATAGCATCAGAACAGGTATCGGAACTCAATAATGAAATTGCTATTAGAGAAGAAGCCATAGAAAAATCAAAACAGATTCAAATATCGTTAGAAAAAGAAATAGCTGAGTATTTGATGTCACGCGATACAGTTAGTGAATATGAAATCGAAAAACAAGATTTAACCGGTAAACTGAAATCTGCTGAAAATAAGAATCAGCTATTGAATGAAGAATTAGAAGAATTGAAACGGCAACAAAAAATAGCAAATAACCATATCGAAGAAATAAATGCAACTCTTACTAGTAAGTCGAAACAATGCGATGCCGACCAACTGAGAATTAATAAATTGGAAGAACATATTCGTACTTTGACACAGGAAAACTTCACGCTCCAAACTCAAACTGCTAACTTTGCTTCCAATATAAAAGAACTTGAATCAGAAATTGACGGTATAAAAATATCTCATACGGAAATCGAAATTGAAAAAGATAATTTGACTAGAATAATAGAAAAGCTAGAAAGTGAGCAAACAAAGCATAGTATGATATTGAAAGAAGATAAAAATATCCAAACCGAAATGGATGATGATACAATAGATACTAGTGTAGAAGCATCTGCTATTTTGGAAAATAAATGGGTGATGGAACATAAACAGGCTGCCATGTCCACTACGGCATCATTAAACCTAAAGAAAGAAAACTTGGAAGATATGTACGAGCAGTATAGCATTCTAAAAATTAATTACGATTCATTAAAAGATGAAAACCGACGATTGCAGTCGGATATTGAAGGTCTTCAGTCATATTTAACTAAAATATCTAAAGAAAATAGTGTATTAAACGATAAGTTGAGAGAGTTAATTGCTACAAGTGAACATTCCACAGATAATGAACAATTGTCGAGTGACGTCAAAGAATTGCAAAGTGAGATCCAAGTAAGCAAAGAGAAATTAAATGACTTACAAAGAGAAAACTCGTTCTTAATAGAAGAAAATTTGGAACTTAAAGATCAACTACAATCGCAAAATTATTCTAAGCCAGAAGATAATACAGTGGTTTCCCCCAATAAAAAGGATATTGATATAATAAAACTTAAATACAATGATTTATTGCAGACAAATAGTCAATTAGAAAAACATAATGTTGAGTTAGATCAAGTCAATAAATCTGTAAGTGGTAACATGCAGCAGGTGCTAGACAAAAATGAAAGGCTTAAACTGACGAATGAGAAATTAGAAAGGAGATTAGATGAAGCATTAGTCAGTTTGCGACATTTGCATTCATTGCAAGAAAATACAGAGTTAGAATACTTGAGGAATATTCTATATGAATATCTGACGGGTTCCGGCACTCACTCCGTCACGCTCGCGAAGGTGTTAGCTGCTATAGTCAAGTTTGACGATGGGCAAACACAAATGGTTCTTCAGAAAGAAAAAGAACGACAAGGATTCGTAAGTAATTTTTACTTTTTTTACTTTACCCAATAGTGTAGATTACCGACCACGACGACGATCGCTAGTTGTGCTACAATGTTGGCAACCATGGGTTTCGCCCATTGGCTTTGGCAGGCGGCTAATTAGTTGCTCACCACCGTCGGAGTTTCTATACACCAAACTAAACACGATATCGCTCTTTGAGTTTAATTTGTTTTTCTTCTGTCACGTCCGTTTAACAGTCGGTTTTAAATTGGGCGGAATTTTCACTAGATATATTTTTAAGTGTTTTATTTAGGGCCCGTTTCAGAATGTCCTTATAAAGTTTCGGGTTGCTATGCAACACATAAAATAACTGAATGATAAAATTGACAGTTATCATGCAGCGCGTTTTAAGGATTTATTCCCAGTCACCCCCGCGAGGATTGCCACCGGAGGCAAATGGGAATAAAAATTCCCAGTCGCCACCGGCGGTGACTGGGAAGTCATTGCCCCCACTTCAGTTTCGCTGTACATTGCTTTCTCCGTCGTAGGGAATAAAAGAATGAGGCAACTTATTCTAAACATGCATCTCACTAATCTCTTAAAAAACACAAAGTGCATTGATATATTTTTTATTTTGATTTCGATATGAATAAACTTGTTAAAACCAAACATTTAAACTGGTATTTTGTATCACAGATAATCAGATTCTTAGACAGTAATTAAATAAGGAAAGTAAAACAGTAATAAATGCGTATTATAAACAAGGCTGTAAATATTCATAGATAACAGAGTTTTTTTTTTATTATGGTCAATTATTAATTTACCATTTGTATTACACCCACATATATTTATTGCTGGAGTTACTTAATATTTAAAATTAGTCATAAATTTTAATCACAGACAACTCTGAGCATTAAGAATAATTTTCTTAAAGGCTAAAGATAAATCATTCGCTTAATCGTTATGCAGTATTCGTAAAACAATTCTTATTAATTCTTTTGAACTTGAGATACTAAAACTAAGATACATTATTATCACAGATTAATCAAAGTATTTACAATAATTAAATAACACAAAATTTCTAAATCTAGAAAACACCGAATTAAGCATTAAAGATAATTATCAATCACAGAAATAATCGTAACAATTAGTGTCGTAAAGTTTCGAGAAAATGTCCCACTGTAATTTCTCCATGAACAAACTCGAGTTGAATTTCTTGTATGAATTCATCTCTAAATATCTGTGTAGCCTTCCTTTGTTTTATAGGATTTTTGTTTGATTCTACTGTTACAAACATTGGAATATGAAGAATCTTGTCGCAAAACATTCAGTAAATGCATGAGGTTCGGATGTTTCGTACCAATTTCGTGGTTAAGCTTGTTGTGCCAACCCTCTATATAATTTGTCGTTCGATGCTGTTGACCATAAACACTCCATACATTCATGAACTCTTCTTTGAGCCACTGTCTTTCCATATACGTTCGGAATTTTTGTATACTTTCATCTTCACTAGGTTTGCGTGTAATGTATGACCAGCCTTTCATTATTTCAGTTGCTGGCAACAATGGAAGTACAGTGCTTAACTGTACTTCTCTTAATTACTGTCTCTTATCTTAATTACTGTCTAAGAATCTGATTATCTGTGATACAAAATACCAGTTTAAATGTTTGATTTTAACTAGTTTATTCATATCGAAATGAAAATAAAAAATATATCAATGCACTTTGTGTTTTTTTAAGAGATTAGTGTGAGGCATGTTTAGAATAAGTTGCCTCATTCTTTTATTCCCTACGACGGAGAAAGCAATGTACAGCGAAACTGAAGTGGGGGCAATGACTTCCCAGTCACCGCCGGTGGCGACTGGGAATTTTTATTCCCATTTGCCTCCGGTGGCAATCCTCGGGGGGGTGACTGGGAATAAATCGTTTTAAGCTTTAACCGATGGATAGACTAAATCGATGACTGTGAAACGCTAAGATAGTGTTTTATTTATTAAATATGTTCTGGGTAGTAAAACCGGAACTTACTCGAACATTCTGAAACAGGCCCTTAATGTAATGTTTTCTTATTTCTTATTATTATAAGTAGTTAATATTTTTATGCCTAATAGGTTAGCTTTTGACAACTATCTCACCTGATGGTAAGTGATGTGGTCGAAGGTGTTGTTCAAGCTAACCTAGAATTAATAAATAACTGTTCTGTCTGTGCATATTAGTCTCTCGTACACTCAAAGTAACTAATAATGGTGTTTTCTTGCTTACAGTTGCGACAACTTGGAATTATTTGATATTCAATAATGTGAAAGACAGTAACTAAGCTAAAGTACCTTCTATGACTAAGTCAGTTCTACTCTGAGTAACGAATCAAAGCAACCGTGGGGTGCCCGCACCGCCTGCAGCCATAATAGTCAGTCAGTGGACACCAAGGATCATTTTAGTACTATGCAGTACTAATAAAGTCTGATTGACGCACAGCCGAAGTTGTGTCTTATGTTTATATTTTGGATTCAGTTTATTTTAATGTTGGTATATTTATGACTATGTGTTTATTTTATTCCGATTACTTTTAATACTTACAAGGTAAGAATATATAATTTAATTATGTTAATTATTCATTGTCAATCATAAGTTGTTAGGCAAAGCAGATGTGGCGTTCGATGTGCTACTATATATTCCAAGTATAAAAACTTAACACTTATTGAGTAAAGCATCGTGTCCATCCATTTAGATTTCGATTCATTTAATTTGAGCTGCCACAGAGTTAAGCGATTTCTTTATTATACAGATAATAATTTTTGAAGTAGCTACATATGTGAAAAGCACTATTAATTAGCTTATACTCTACTAACTTGCATACATTATGTATTGCGCAAAGATAAAAGCACACTTCACGATATGCTGCTGCTGTTAATCACACTAATTATATACACTCACATCTGAATCGACTGAACAGATTTTGAAGCTCTATTAAAATTACCTTCCACATAAGCTTTGTCCTTTGGGGGTGAATTTTCGAAAATCCTTTTTTACCTTTTTTTTCTTGGTTACCTAATCATATGAGGGAGTAGTTGTATTGCAATAATTAAAGTATAAGAGCTTATTTACTAACAACCCACGAACGTTTCGGGTGTCTGTATAGACTTGACCAAAAAGGTTTAATTCACATCGAGATGCCAGCGGCAGATGTCTGCATGATGTTATTCATTCACATTACTGGCCATACCGAAAGAAGTTAACAATCTTCGAGCAACTAAACGGTACGCACGAAGTAGATAATTGCGCCATAATGATGTCCCCAATGTACTGTGAGAAGAGCAAGATAAAATTCTGTTAAATGGAAAAATAATTAGCTTCTAGCGAGACTCGAGCCCGCTAATACAGTTTAGGCTTATTTATTAACGCTCGGCTATCGTAGTTCCACATTTTAGTGATTAGCTGTATTTAGTGTTAGACTTAAGTGAGCGCTGGCGCGTGTGGTTGAGCTCCTTGAAAGCTAATCATTTAGGCACGGCGATATTTCCACCAGCATAAGATTACCTCACCTGCCGGAGCGCTACAGAAGCTATCACAGCATTATTTTCGCTGGTACGGCCTATGTTTGTAGGAAATACCAGCCTAAAATGAGGTCTTCCGCGTACATCAGCGCTCATCGTCGGGCATGCACTAAATCCAGGCTATATGGCAGAGTTTACTTTAATTATTTCACCCGTAGGATATCCCTGGTTGTCTCCGTAATAAATAGTTAAAAATGCATAGGCATATCCGATGCGCTTCATTAGGTTCACGCACCTAACTTGTTATTACAAACATTATATACGAATGGGGACAGTACTTACAAAAAAGTGAAGTTTTATATAAAATTGTTTCGGTTTTGATAATGTTTTAAAAAGCTGTAGATATGATATGAGAATGTAAAATTCAATAATTACATATAGTTCTATGCAATATATCTTAATTATGGCTGTGAAGTGATTCCCTCGACACACAATTTTTCTCTGTATTATATTACACAATGTCTTGCGCCTAACGCTTTGCATAGCACTATACCGTCATAAGATACATACTAAGTATTTAAGATCATATATCACTTTTGTTATATTTTAAAATTTAAAAATTACTAATTGTGATTGGTCTTCTCGAACTCATGCTGATTTTGATTCTGTATTTATGTGCAATGTAATAACTAATAAATTTATATTTATATGAAAATAATTATGTTCAATGTCACATACCAATATATCACAAGGATATATTGGTATGTGGTCAACGTTGTACCTATTATCATAATGTTAAATAATTTTAGGGTCCAGCTAGTTCACGCGAGTTTTTTTTATTGTTGTTTAATTGTTATTGATGAAGCGACAGTAGTAAGTTATGACTTTTTTTATTAAATTAATGTTAGATTAATTATATGTTTGCCTACATACACGTCAAAATAAATCTATGTATATATAAATCAAAAATTGTAGATACCTAAAATAAATTGATATTTGATTATTTCTGTATATATATTAAAACAGATATAGTAATTTAAAATAATGGTCCTCAATATTTATGGATTCGAGTGACAAGGGTTAAAATATTATTTAGAAGAGCATAATTAAAATTTTATTATATTGCATTATTAGATTTATTAAATTTGCATGCGGTATTCTTGTATGAGGAAATTTTTGAGCAATACTTTTAAAACTAGAATGCTGTTAAGTATTCTTTTTTAGGATAGTATCATACCAACAAGGTTTAGCCCGTACTGGCGCGTATAATAACTTATATTGAGAAAATATAATTACATACATTTTGACATAACTACCGAAAAACAAAAAACAGTTTGTCTCAACCACCATGTAGAGCACAGAACATAAAAAGGATTCGCTCGTTCCTGCGTCGCGGGGCATTACAAATATTTTACATAAACTGTTCTGCACTGTGCTGCGTCGACTTCGTCTCGGCATACGCTTAGCCTTGCTTGACAGGCGGCTTTATTCGTAAACATTTTATAAATATCAAACTTCAATACTGCACAAAAGATTCAATAGCGAATCTTCTTCACCGCATGGCAGTAGGGCATTTTGGGAATACCCGCCTGGCTAGCAAACACCCTCAACTAGAAAATCTTCGCCTAGCACCTAACTGTGTGTTCCGGCAGCTGTCCTTGAGAGCCAGTAATTCTAGGTTAAGCCTGGTAACACCTTCGACCACATCATCACTTACCATCAGGTGAGATTGTGGATAAAGGCTTACCTATCAACAATACAACATAAATAAAAATAAATGTATTGTTTATGAACAAAGTCTTAATAATGTATTAATAGCCATAAAATGTATTATAAAATAAGAAGGACACGCGGATTTTTTATTACATACACTAAAGTGGTTGGGTGTTCTGTATTTAGACAGCCATTGGAAAATATATTTATAGTTCCGAATATCGCATAAAAAAAATTAAATAAGACTTATCAATTACATACATCTACGTAATTTCTTTGTAAGACACTGAATGATAGCAGATCTACAGTGAAATGTGCTTCTATACTTTACCACAGCATTAAGAAACTATTCAAAATTAAATCGCGAGTGTTAGGTCTTTAAAAATATTTGCATTTTGATATTTTTTTATGGACATACCATTTTGATGTCAACAAAAAGGAATAACGTGCTTTAGAATTATTTATAGCAAGTAAATAAAGTACCTGCATAAATAATATATTTCATTATAATAGGTTGTTATAGTTTCACGGTATAGTTTTTATAAGTTTGAAAATAAAACAATGTATGTAAATGTTTGAAATTAATATACTTATATTAAATACCTAATTGTTTCTTTTATTTCTAACCGATATGTTAGCAGTTACATCAGTTTATATTAGCCACGCTACATATTTTACTTGTATACATGTATTGTATCGACAATTTTGAAGCAGTGATGGCTGAGTGGCATTAGCTATGGACTGCCGCGCAGCAGGTCCATGGTTCGAATCCCGCCGCGGGCTTGAGCTTCTTCACCGCATGGTGGAAGGGCTTTTTGCGAATGCCCGCCTGGCTAGCGACCACCCTCAAGTTGAAATCTGTCGCCAAGCACCTAACGGTGTGTTCCGGCAGCTGTGTAGATCTATCGAACACACTATAGCTTGTAGCTGTATAGAAAATAAAGATATCGAGCAAAATTAAAACAAAATCACAGTGCTTGTTAGAAATACGATAGCAATTTGTGTATGTTCAATTTGTTTTACCTATTGGAAAGCATCATTAAACTGTGATCCCCAAGACCAGAATGGGGGAGGCTTTGTTCAGCAGTGGACAATCCGGCTGATACAGTAACTGGTTGAAAATTTTCATAGAATACGTATTAGTATGGTGGATTGCACAACACATATAACAAAAACAGTTAAAAATAAAAGAGAGGTACATAAGAAACATGTTTTTTAACGTCTTTTTCTTTTTGCTCTATCATAATAACAATAATTCATACAAACGTCTAACTTTGTATGATCTAACGTACAACAACAAATAATAAAACCGGCCAAGTGCAGGTGGGACTCAGTTTCTAGAACTAAAATAAATATTGTTTTTATATTTTGAACTATTATTAAATTCTGCGCTAGCACGGAACCACGGTGTGTGTAAGTCCAAATCGCACATGGCTGCTTTTGTAAGTTTTTATTTCATAAATAATGTATTTTATACCGGGGACAAATTGATCTTATACGGCTCCTAAAGCACGCACACAAATACATTATGTACTGGACAGCAATTTGCAGCAATATGAATGTGATTCCTTTCGCGCATGATTTTAAATGACTTCGGTATTTTTTCATGCCTGTAGGTTTAAAGTATAATGTTGTCTCTCCCGCTAGCGAATAAGAGCTCTTTCGCTTGTTTGTGCTTTGATCCTGGAACGTTGACTTTGAAACTGATGTATTTACTGAAATAATATTCCATTTTCTAGATTTGTACAATATTTAAATTTTATCTAACAAGTTCGGCAACCACGGAACCAGCCAGCAGGATCATATGTTCTTTGCAAACTGGATTGTCAAAGCTTTTCACCTAGGTCATTAGTCATTTGACTGTATGCACATAACATATATTAGATATCCCACGGTATATTGATCTTGTGTAGACACTAAGCAACAAAATTATTTGGAATATAATCTAGGATTCTTGATCATCTTTAAAATCGGAGTCACTTGAATCTTCGTCAAATAAGCTGTCACCATCATCTAAATTTATTTTGCCCAGTTTTGATAACATATCTTCGATCTGTGCCATAATTTCAGGAGTTAATTCTTGCTGATCATCTTTATTGATGTGCCTGAAAAAAATTAATGATACATTATGAATATAACCCACAGGTTACCATCGTCTCTAGACATGTTGAGACTTGTAAGTCTCAACATGGTAAGTGGCAATGGGTTCGATGCTGACAAGCAGGCGTAAACTAGAATGTGAACTGGCTCTCAAATGTATGGTTTATTTGTTTAAGGCACGCCGCTTTAAACAAATAAACGATACATTATGAATATAACCTCTATGTCTCAACATGGTAAGTGAAGATTTATGAAGCAGTGATGGCTCAGTAGCATTGGCTATGGACTGCCGCGCAGCAGTTCCATGGTTCGAATCCCGCCGCGGGCTTAAGCTTCACCTGGTGTAAGGGCAATTTGCAGATGCCCAGGCCTAGCGACCAGTACAAAATCTGTCGCCAAGCACCTAACGGTGTGTTCCGGCAGCAGTCCTTGAGACCCAGTGAAATTACTGGCACATGAGACTTAACAGCTATGTCTCAAGGTGACGGGCGCAGTACAGGTCGTGACTTGAGACGAAATGCACCTGTTATAGGCAAAGGTTAGTCCGCTTAACATCAGGTGGGACTCGAGCTGGATCCGTCACAATAACATAAAAAAAAAAGAAAATGTGGTTGAATATGGCAAGTAGGCGTAATCTAGAATGTGAACTATCTTCAGCTGCTGGAACACGTCACGTCAGTCAGGTGCTGGATTAGTGTTCTTAAAATCCCCTGCACACAAAAAAAAATCATAGCCCAATATGATTTTTTTGAGATTGTGACATAACAAGAATGAGGCCCAACTTAAGCGGTGTCTTCTGGCTAGAACAGACAATTTCCTCGTTTTGACATTAGGTGGTGAAATCTAGTGTGCTAGTACTCGTAATTTCATTTCATTAATATTTTTACATTGTGAAAAATGATAGTCAAGACTCAGGCATATATCCGATAGTCGATTTTATCAAGTTTAGAGAATGGTGCTAGTGAATCGAACCCAACGGAACGAGACGGTGCGGCGGCGGCGCGCGGGGGTCCGGGCGTCTTTGAATTGATTTCATACTGTGGGGGATCTCCCAACACTAAAACGCTCTTGTGATGTCAGAGTAGGTAGAAAAAAAAGTGGTATGTTAGGTTTCATACATATGGAGAAACAGACGTCATCTATTTCGATCCATGTCTGAGTCTCCGCTCTTAGCCTAAGCCCTCATGGATTTATTTTGTTTGAAAGCGATAATTGGTTCCGATGCTGTAGAAGTTTCGTATGTTCGAGACAGAATGCAGCTATAGGACACGGGACTGCAATGCCGACCTAAGAAACGTTTTTAACCAAATATTTAAATACTTTGCCAGAAATGTTTATTTGCAAAAACTATGAGGCTTTTTGTTTTATAAATTTTGGTGCCGATGAGGCAAAATATACCCAAAATTTAATAGACAGTTACTAAACAGTAATCTAGCTTTTCCGTTTGAGTTGTATAGCATGTGCTAGCTGGGGATCCAGCTTAGTTTAAGTTGATTACAGCTTGTATATTTAAAACTTTAATAGCTAGAGATTTGAATTGATCCGCAAATACGTTTAAATAAATAAGCAACTCTGCTACGACGCATTAAAGAGCAATTCAGATCGCACACCGCTGAGTATCTAACTTTTATATTCATCTACAAGGCGCCCCTCTTTCTATCGCGTTGTTCTCATCTCTTCTGACGCGGTACGTGGGTTAGGGTTATGATCTTGTGCTCACATACTATTACAGCTATGTATGAACATATAGTACCTATAACTATTAAAGCAATTATACAGGGCGTCCCACGGCGATGCCACATGGAGGAAAGTACCAGTAGTAAGTATTGTAGATGGAACATTTTACTGGAAGAAGACATTATTTGAATTCAAAAAACAATTTAAACGGTATTCAAAGATATTTAAATAGTTACATGCTTGAACCGGGAATCGAACCCGTTACACGAGAAAAATTCAACCTGAAGTTTTATCATACCAATCGAAAGATTTCATCACAAAGATTATTTTTTGCTAAATAACATAGTGTCAGAAATAAAAGGAAGACCATGCATTTCACATTTACTTTCCCTCCATGTGGCATCACCACACCGGACTCCCGCCGCAGATTACCTACTACCAGATACAGCACTGCTCTTTCCTACCTACGAATTTAATCACCTACTCATACCCACTCTCAGATCAATAAACGCAAAAACGTGTCTAACGCGTTTGACTAAGCGCTACTTTAATTTTATACAGCCCGCGAAATGCTAGCGGCCCACTATCATAGGTCTGACGCTGTGTATCAGGGTTGATTTACTGAATTGAAAACAAAAGATTTATAAAATTATTGTTATCAACAAATGTTGTAAAATATGATTCTTACAAGTCAGGCGCAAGAAGAAGACGCGCGGGCGTGCCGCGAATTTATATTAAGTTACCATATCATTTGTGTACATAACAATATCATCTAGCAAAACAATGGTTGAAATTAAGTGCGGTGTTTTTGTTGCCGCTTGATGGTACATGGGCAGGTCGCCTGTCCTGTACAGTCTTCCACAGTAATTTCTGCTTGACACTTCACTGTGCTCGTCACTCCGACGCGTTAGTATTTTTATGTCTTGTTCACACAGATAGGTATTTCACTTGCTACAAAGCTTTTATTTTGGTAAAAATTGATATAAATGGAGCTGATATGCAGAGATCTTTGCGGTCATTGAGTCATAACATAGTCCCTATTGCACCTCAGAGGCAAAGAGAGAATACAAATACTATGGTTTGTGGTTATTAACATTGAAATGTTTCATAAAATTGTCATGTTTATGTATAAAAAGCTTACTTACATAAGGTCAAAATATAACTGGTCAGACCGAACTATGTGATACAGATTTTGTAGTAATAAAGACTCTTTCTGGGATATCAGTCTTCAAATAAAATCATAAAAACATCATCTACTTGTTTGCAACCAATGGCACAGTTTGTGAAATTTTCAGAAATGTATTATGAAAAATAAATTTTTGGTTCTGCTAAATGCCATACGGTTTGATGAATTTGATACATGATCTCGCAAAAATGTAACTGCTGAATTAGTTTAGTTCCATTGAGTTTTGGAAAAGCTTAGATGTATGATTGTATGAGAAGAAACATAAACATAACACCCTCACTCCAAGCATCCAAAACTCAATTTGTGTGTGCCTAAATACTTTGAAAATCTACATTAAACAAATATTTAATATTGTAGTGATTAATAATATCTTGAAACATTCTATGATAAAATCCTATATATTTTTTTTCTATTTGGGTATTACACAAAATGTCATTACTAAGAGAGGTGTTGCGGTGATGTAGCCACAGTTACTATGATTGCCCTAGTGGGCTAGCTGCTTTAGCTACCGATAAAGGTTAAACAAATTTTTGTGCATGCACAAAACAATAAGCTTGTTAGTGCCAGCAACCTATTGTCGCCTTAAGGCTAGAGTGTAGAGTAAAAGTCGCAGGAAGTCACTATACGTGAAACATGATTAGCGTATTAGTGTGGGATTAACAAGTGGTGTGGATAAGGGTTAAGAAAATATAGATAATTGATATTGTGCCATTACTTTTGCTTCACCCAGGACACAATATTATGTCCACCAAAAATTGCACATTGTACATTAATAGTATTGCCCTCCAGTTGAATTTTGAATTAAAATGTGTACTTACCTTAATATGGTACGGCGTTTTCTTTCTGGTAGAGCTTTCAAAATAGATTTTATATCAGTATTTTGAGTTTTTATCTGTGAATTATCATCAATCAACTCTTCATTCTGAAATGTATAAAGATATTTATGCATAAGTAATCACAAGGAATTTAATATAACACTGAGAATTCTAGTTCGCCTAGTTTAACACTTAGATTATCAATCAGTTTTTAAAAAGAGCAAACACAAATAGAAGTTATTTGCCACTATGTAGCCATTTTTTCATATGAAAAGATAGCTGCTTCTTGCAGCAAGTACATTAGTGCCGATCCAGACTATAAAAAGCACTCTAAGGGCATGGCTAACAAGATTGCATGGATAAGTGACAGCCCCGATTTAGTTGTCACACCATTTGGTCTCCACCGAGGTACCTAGCTATTGTAGTAGCAAATAAATATTCACAGTCAGGATCAGCCAGTTAAGTATTAATCCAACTAGCCATGACATGCATATAAATTGACAGTACAATATTAGCCATGTATTAATTGGATTTTAACTTCTACTACATCTCAGTGCAAAACTATACTCTTACTGACCAATGGCAAGTACTAACAAAGATAAGAATAAAATTTAAATTTTATTAATTTTTTTCTCAGAAAGTGTTGATATTTGAAGGATACAATTTAGTGTTATTGGGTATATAAAATAGCTATATCTATCTGTAAAAAATATTAAGGCACATGGCATATACCAATTCTAAGAATAATATAATATTAGTGAAACAAATAACTTTGAATAAAAACATGTTTCATAGCACATATTTGGTAACATTTTCAACCCAACATTGGTTAAATAGATACAACACTTCAAAGATATGATGGACTAACAGCATAGGTGAATTAAGTTAAGTATGCCAAACCAGAATAATTTAGTAAGATGGTTTAAGCTGCATAATCTTGCTGTTTGTCACAACTCACAAGGCAGCTAGGTTCTTAGGGCATATACTGATTTGCACTTTAAATGTATATTATTGTATGTAAGGATGTAGGTGTTTTGAAATGAAAAAGATAATGATAGTATCGGCACTTATGCAAATAGGGATGGTATGATTATATAAATAAGAGCATGCAATGAAACACCAGTACTTACATATATTTTTTCGATAAAAAATAAGGAAATGGAAATAATATAAATACTTTTAAGAAAAATTTACAAATTTTAAGGTATATACATGGAACTTTTGCTGTTTATTATGATTGGGAAGATAGCTGTTTTACAGTGCTCACACTACTCTATCTCAGAATTATGAGTTTTTTGATCTTAGTACAATTAAGAGCATATCAACGGTGCTCGAAGCACTAAAAGCGCAAAATGGAATGTGCCTTTACTGATTGGACGTCGTAAAAGAAATCGGAGAAACGGAAAATTCGGTTGGAGTGTACCCTTGGGGGCGCAAAAAAAAAAAAAATTTTTTTTTCGCTTTAATGACCTTCTGGGAGGTCAACAAACGTCCTCGGTCAATGACCTTAACTTTGGGGTCATTGACCTTAGTAACCTTAATACAGGTCCGACACTTAGAAAAATTTTTCAACATTTTCGATGTATGGTTAACCTATGTTTTTTTTGATGCCAAGTGAAAGAGGCACCAATAGCTAGCATCTTTAGTTCGGGACGACCTCGTCTAGTCCCGCCGGTAGCCCACTTACAATCAAATAAGTTTGTCTTTATGTGCCTACCTAGAGAAGTATGCGACTGAGGTGGGGGTCGCCCTAACAAAATTAGTAGCTATGACTGTACTCTACCCAAAACTACGAAAAAAACCAGGGGTCAATTGGACATGAAATTTTCGTCAAAATTTTTCTAAGTCCCAAATCTCTCAAATCTAGTTAGTACAGCAGGTGTAGCGAAGGGGGCGCAGATTTTAACCCCAATTAACCTATGTTTTTTTTGATGCCAAGTGAAAGAGGCACCAATAGCTAGCATCTTTAGTTCGGGACGACCTCGTCTAGTCCCGCCGGTAGCCCACTTACAATCAAATAAGTTTGTCTTTATGTGCCTACCTAGAGAAGTATGCGACTGAGGTGGGGGTCGCCCTAACAAAATTAGTAGCTATGACTGTACTCTACCCAAAACTACGAAAAAAACCAGGGGTCAATTGGACATGAAATTTTCGTCAAAATTTTTCTAAGTCCCAAATCTAGTTGTGTAGCAGGTGTAGCGAAGGGGGCGCAGATTTTAACCCCAATTAACCTATGTTTTTTTTGATGCCAAGTGAAAGAGGTACCAATAGCTAGCATCTTTAGTTTGGGACGACGTCGTCTAGCCCCGCCGGTAGCCCACTTACCACCAAATAAGTTTGTCTTTATGTGCCTACCAAGGGAAGTATACGACTGAGGTGGGGGTCGCCCTAACAAAATTAGTAGCTATGACTGTACTCTACCCAAAACTACGAAAAAAACCAGGGGTCAATTGGACATGAAATTTTCGTCAAAATTTTTCTAAGTCCCAAATCTCTCAAATCTAGTTAGTACAGCAGGTGTAGCGAAGGGGGCGCAGATTTTAACCCCAATTAACCTATGTTTTTTTTGATGCCAAGTGAAAGAGGCACCAATAGCTAGCATCTTTAGTTTGGGACGACGTCGTCTAGCCCCGCCGGTAGCCCACTTACCACCAAATAAGTTTGTCTTTATGTGCCTACCAAGGGAAGTATACGACTGAGGTGGGGGTCGCCCTAACAAAATTAGTAGCTATGACTGTACTCTACCCAAAACTACGAAAAAAACCAGGGGTCAATTGGACATGAAATTTTCGTCAAAATTTTTCTAAGTCCCAAATCTCTCAAATCTAGTTAGTACAGCAGGTGTAGCGAAGGGGGCGCAGATTTTAACCCCAATTAACCTATGTTTTTTTTGATGCCAAGTGAAAGAGGCACCAATAGCTAGCATCTTTAGTTTGGGACGACGTCGTCTAGCCCCGCCGGTAGCCCACTTACCACCAAATAAGTTTGTCTTTATGTGCCTACCAAGGGAAGTATACGACTGAGGTGGGGGTCGCCCTAACAAAATTAGTAGCTATGACTGTACTCTACCCAAAACTACGAAAAAAACCAGGGGTCAATTGGACATGAAATTTTCGTCAAAATTTTTCTAAGTCCCAAATCTCTCAAATCTAGTTAGTACAGCAGGTGTAGCGAAGGGGGCGCAGATTTTAACCCCAATTAACCTATGTTTTTTTTGATGCCAAGTGAAAGAGGCACCAATAGCTAGCATCTTTAGTTCGGGACGACCTCGTCTAGTCCCGCCGGTAGCCCACTTACAATCAAATAAGTTTGTCTTTATGTGCCTACCTAGAGAAGTATGCGACTGAGGTGGGGGTCGCCCTAACAAAATTAGTAGCTATGACTGTACTCTACCCAAAACTACGAAAAAAACCAGGGGTCAATTGGACATGAAATTTTCGTCAAAATTTTTCTAAGTCCCAAATCTAGTTGTGTAGCAGGTGTAGCGAAGGGGGCGCAGATTTTAACCCCAATTAACCTATGTTTTTTTTGATGCCAAGTGAAAGAGGTACCAATAGCTAGCATCTTTAGTTTGGGACGACGTCGTCTAGCCCCGCCGGTAGCCCACTTACCACCAAATAAGTTTGTCTTTATGTGCCTACCAAGGGAAGTATACGACTGAGGTGGGGGTCGCCCTAACAAAATTAGTAGCTATGACTGTACTCTACCCAAAACTACGAAAAAAACCAGGGGTCAATTGGACATGAAATTTTCGTCAAAATTTTTCTAAGTCCCAAATCTCTCAAATCTAGTTAGTACAGCAGGTGTAGCGAAGGGGGCGCAGATTTTAACCCCAATTAACCTATGTTTTTTTTGATGCCAAGTGAAAGAGGCACCAATAGCTAGCATCTTTAGTTTGGGACGACGTCGTCTAGCCCCGCCGGTAGCCCACTTACCACCAAATAAGTTTGTCTTTATGTGCCTACCAAGGGAAGTATACGACTGAGGTGGGGGTCGCCCTAACAAAATTAGTAGCTATGACTGTACTCTACCCAAAACTACGAAAAAAACCAGGGGTCAATTGGACATGAAATTTTCGTCAAAATTTTTCTAAGTCCCAAATCTCTCAAATCTAGTTAGTACAGCAGGTGTAGCGAAGGGGGCGCAGATTTTAACCCCAATTAACCTATGTTTTTTTTGATGCCAAGTGAAAGAGGCACCAATAGCTAGCATCTTTAGTTTGGGACGACGTCGTCTAGCCCCGCCGGTAGCCCACTTACCACCAAATAAGTTTGTCTTTATGTGCCTACCAAGGGAAGTATACGACTGAGGTGGGGGTCGCCCTAACAAAATTAGTAGCTATGACTGTACTCTACCCAAAACTACGAAAAAAACCAGGGGTCAATTGGACATGAAATTTTCGTCAAAATTTTTCTAAGTCCCAAATCTCTCAAATCTAGTTAGTACAGCAGCAGTAGCGAAGGGGGCGCAGTTTTTAACCCCAATTAACCTATGTTTTTTTGATGCCAAGTGAAAGAGGCACCAATAGCTAGCATCTTTAGTTCGGGACGACGTCGTCTAGTCCCGCCGGTAGCCCACTTACCACCAAATAAGTTTGTCTTTATGTGCCTACCTAAATGGTTAATTATAAGAGACATAAAATAACACATTTTGGGTTCACCCAATATTACGTTGAAGGGAATAAAATAAGAAGAGATACGACTAAAATAAGAAGAGATACGACATACCTACACATTTACAATAATGAATTGTATGCCCATTTTCGAATAAATATGAACACTAGGGAGATGCAGTACCTATTTCTTCTGCAATGAGAATAGTTGAAACATTAATTTAAATAGTGAAGCAGTGATGGCTCAGTGGCATTGGCTATGGATCGCCGCGCAGCAGGTACATGGTTTGAATCCCGCCACGGGCTTGAGCTTCACCGCATGGTGGAAGGGCGACCACCTTCAAGTAGTAAATCTGTCGACAAGCACCTAACGGTGTGTTCCGGCAGCTGTCCTTGAGAGCCAGTAATTGTATAGGTTAAGCCTTGTTAACATTTTCGATCACATCAACACTTACCATCAGGTGAAGTGGTCAAAGCCTGTCACCTGAATAAAATAAAAAAATCTACCCTCGGCAACTAGCTGAAAAAAGCAGTTATTTACACTGCGACTACGTAGGTAGATATTTTGGAAAAAAATCGTATTTCTGTGGTAAAACTGCATAATTCCTATGAATTAAATAATTAGGTACCTACACATTGCAGTGGTTGTTTTATGATGACATTTGTGTTTACAAGAGGAAAGATTTGTATTTTTGTATGCAACGAGGACCGATTTGGATGAAATTTGGTATGGAAATAGCTCAAGACCCGGGGAAGGACGTGGGATAGTTTTTTATCCAACTGCGTATAAGGAGGTTAATGGTTTTATGCGATAAACGACATACACGCGGGCGGAGCCGCGGCCGGAAAGCTAGTATTGTTATTAGATATGCCGTTATATCGTTTATAACGTTCAATGAAATAACCGGCACGTTTCGACTAAAACGTGTAACCGCCGCCGATTTCATGGCGCCTACGACCTTTTGGACGCTATATACGAGGCGGGATTCTGTTGGCCTCACGCCATACATTGACGTTTGCTAAGCGTGTATCATCCATATTGCAAATACGTCAGCAGCAATGAGTGCTCAAAAGTGTTAAAGACAATGCAGTCGCTGTTCCGAAATATATCATTATTACCAGATTGAATTTTAATAGGCAAGTTTTATTTAAGTCACGGGTTCGTAATAGAATAGAATAAAATATCATTTATTTGCTTCAAATGTGAGTACAATAATGTTGTTAAAAGTAAGTAAATTAATTTGAGATCTAGCACATTTTACCAAATTACTGGCATGCAAAAACGTATACTAAAAATTTAATTTCTAGAAGTAGGTAGGTAAGTATTTATTCTTATGGTAAACAGGTTTCTTAAATCTAATCGAATAAAACTAACCATTCGTCTTAAAAATAAAATATTCATCAAGAGAGTAGAAAGAATGATGCAGCAATCAGATTTTTAGTTCATTCTTAAATTTGTGCAAAGGCAATTGTTTAATATATTGTGATAATTTATTATATATTTTGATTGACATAGAATAACAATTTTTTTCTGATAGCGTACCGACTTACGAGCATACTTATTTACCAATCTATCACTATTTCTGGTATTTCGAGACTAAATTTCACTCGATGTATTATAAAGGTAGCTGTGTTGTTTTACAAAGCACGATATATCAAAAGTATACTGACATGGAAGGGGAAACACTTTTAACTGGCCAAAAAGTGGTTTACATGACTCCATAATAGGACCAACTTCACAAAGTGCTCGTATGCATTTTTTTGTACAATGAATGCTCGGTCGAAATTTGTACTTCGCCCCCACAGAATAAGACCAGCCCAATATATTCATATTTATTTTATTATTAAGTTATTGAGCAAAAACAATAAAAGAGAAACCAGTCATTAAAAATTTTTTTGCCAAAAGATTACACGGCGGTCAACAGATTCGAACTATAGGCTTTGGATTCCCAGTCTCTTTAGCCGCCACTGCGCCACGCTTACTTGAATCGAATAGCGAAAATAAGCATCCATATACGCGGTATCTATTGAGCTTTACCACTTGACTAACTATTCAGGGCCCGTTTCAGAATGTCGTAATTAAGTTTCGGGTTGCTATGCAACACATAAAATAAGTGAATGATAAAAATGACAGTTAATTTGCAGTGCGTTTCAAGGTTAAAACCAATGGATAGGCTAAATCGATGACTGTGAAACGCAAAGTAGTCCGATAGCGCTAGGCTATTTTGGGATCATAAGTTTAAAAAATTCTAAAGTTGCTAATTTCTTGCATGTGGATACAGTCGTACCTATAAAGCTTATTATTGCGTTTTGTGCCACATCTGTCACTTGCATTTTCAGCAATTCAATGATTTGTGGCTCATTTGTTTAATTCAAATCAAAACTTCCAATATTATTTTAAAGTTTAAAAATATAATGGCATCGTATCTAAGATAGCCTGCGTAGTGTGCAAAACCAGTTTGTGTCATTTTCATCCAGTGCAAACAAACAAACGGACACTATGTTAGAACAATATAAAAAAAAATACAATTGAAATGGTAAATATTAACTTCATCGAATCACCTAAATATGGCCAATAAATAATTTTGTGCCGTTTTAGACCATGGAATTATTGGATTTTTAAAAATTTTGGTTTTTTATGCTACCAACGCCTCAAAAATATATTAAAATCATTAGGGTTTACATATTTAATAGACACTGTAAATTTGCATGGAAAATAGACACTGTAAATTTGTGTACCTAATTTCCATGCATGGCAATTAAACACCAAAAATAAACACGCTACATAAATAAGCACATACGTTCGTTCTGTAGGTACGATTACGGTAGGTACTAATAATATACCATGGATATAAACGACACAAATTCAGCATAGTGTTTCTTTAATCTATGATAATTGATAATATTTAAGACGTAAAATCTAATAACTTGTATTTTCTTTTGTGGCTTTTACGGGGTGTTCTAGAATAAATATATATATTATATATATATATAGATTTTCTAATGCCATGGATGACTTCGACACAAAACGTTATGTAGGTACAACGGATACCAGTGAACTGAAACTAGTAACACCCATTTGACCTATTATAATATTCTTTGAAAACCGTTTAGGCACCATAGTACCTAGGTACTGGTTAAATATCAGTATTCCCGTGGAGAGAAATGACACAAAATACATGTGTACATTTAATACTATTTTATTATTATCATGAAAGACAAATTTTCAACTTGAATTTTATTGTCGTCGGATAATGTTCGCAAAGACAAATACCTAAATTTCTACCTAAGCAAGCACCTAACATGACACAAGCTACTGTAAGTATTAGGTTTGGCAAATGGTCAGGAAACTATATCCAAAACACAATCAACTTTAATATTTTTGAAACCTAAAAACCTAGCGCTATCGGCACAATAGATACATGGAGCTTCTTAAGCAGTAGTTTAACTACGAAGAAATTACCCGAATTCAGTCACGTGATCAACCGTGCGGCCCTCCCTACATCGAGGAGGTACAAAAAGATACAACTAGACTGATGTTCACATGCTTTACTGCGGTGTTTACTTACAGTTTAGTTTTAATAAGCTGTCAGCAGATTGACACTATAGAGGTTGTAATCTTTTCATCATTTTAATAGAAAAAAGAACCCAAGGAGTTTTAAAGGCAAATAATCATACAATAACCTCGTTATCTGGTGGCCTTACTATATTACCAAAGACAATGGCGTTTTATTAATCAATTCTGCGCGCGCTTGTGTTCTCTCCAATAAGTAGATAATATATATAATTATATTTTTACCTATACACAACAACTGACGACTATCGTTGGGTGAAAGGACTGGAATTAAATTTATTTTCTCAGTAAAATTGTATATACCTACATAAGTACTCGCGACCGTTGTAATGGAGTTGTCACGCCGACGAAAATACTGTGTTTTCTTTAAAAAAATGAAAATTTTCTAATATTTCGATAATAGTAACCCTAGAGCTCTGATCGTCATTTGTCATTGAATTCCAGGATACCGCGGAGTCGAACTACTGTATATATGTCTATTGTGCTATCGGTCTAAAGATAGTGTTTTATTTATTAAATATGTTTTGGGTAGTAAAACCGGAACTTACTCGAACATTCTGACCTCAGACTAACAATTATATAAGTAATGTTTAATTTGTTAACTGCTAACCTGGCTAACCTTTTGCGAGTTTTTTTTCTCAGATCGGTTGTCTAGAATAATTTGCTTATGCAATAAGACCGTACCTTTGTATACGATTATTTTTTGTCTCTTTGTAATGTTATTTTTAAGTAATGCAAATAAATAATTTTCTATCTATCTATCTAGATGCTATGCTGCCTATGCCATGTAGGGTTAGAAAATACCTAATTAATTATTTTTTTGGATTGTCACTATACCGGTAAAGTCTTTTTCTGCGGCGTTTTATAAACGATTATTAAAAATATCAAAAATAAATTACTATAAACAACGTTCAGAAACACTCATTTAAAATAGTTAATTCATTTCTTTTTTTCCCATTAGATGGTGCGTAAACTTGTTTATTAATCCAGTTAATTATAAAAAAACTCGCATCTGGATATAGTATATTAATATATCTATCATTTCCACTTTGAATCCTTTTGGTTGGACTAATAATTATAAAGTTTAATATACTTTGCGTTTACCATCGCAAATTTTGGGAAACGGGTGCTCTGTCTCCGTCCAGCCCCCGCTATGGTAAATGCAGTGTTATACGAAACTTTGTAATTATAAGTCCAAAAAAAAGGATTCAAACTGGAAACGATAGGTCTAATAATACGCTATAGTAACTTGTTAGGTTTTTTGTAATTAGTCGAGTTTATAAGTAGTTTACGCACCATCATTGGATACATTACCTAACTATTTAAAATGCGTTCCTAAAACTTCGCTTGAGAAAACCAACGTAGGTATCAGGCAACAATTTACTTATTAATATGAATACAAGCACTATCGCGTGCTATGCGAAAATCATATTTTACAAATCCGGCGCGAAATTGGAGGATGCGGGTTCAATTACCGCCCGGGGCATAAAATTTTGTGCTCCATCTATTAATACCTAAAATATAACAATTTGCTTGCTATGCGCCCCGGGGGGTGAGTGGGGGGGGGGGGGGCACTAAAGCCACTTGGAGATATGTTTTAAGTACAACATAAATGTGCTAGTAAAATACCAATCCTATACCTACCTACCTACGTTTTCAACAATCAAATAAAAATATCAGACAGATAAAATGTTAACCATACTAAATTTAAAAAAAATTTACGACTTCAACATTCAAAAGTGTGAAATAACCTGTTGAAGTCGGTACCATGATAGCTCAAAAGTACCCTATCGCAATATTGTGTGCATAGTACCTACCGACTTCGACAAGTTATTTCACAGTTTTAGTGTTTGAAGTCGGTTAAATTTCCTAATAAAAAACACCCTTTTTCGTGACTCTTGTTACTTACGGGATCGGTTGTCATTCACTGTCAATGACTATAATATAATCAAGATAGGAAAACTTTTTTCAGTTATTAAAAAACGGCTTGACCTATTTGATGAAATTTAAATGGGACCACACGGAGTGCACCAGCTTTCAAATACAAAAAGATCATCAAAATTGGTTCACCAAGTCGAAAGTAATGAGGTAACAAACAAAAAAATTAACAGTCGAATTGAGAAACTCCTCTTTTTTGAAGTCAGTTACAATTTAAATTTTCTAAAAGACCACCAACATCGTTCATGTAATACGCATTTAGGTATTCGTTGTGTGTGCATAACTGCATATTATATACATTATATAACAATACATTAATTATTGATAGTAATAATAACTAGGTACCTATCTGATGATTAAAAACCGGGCCTTAGTTAACTTTTTATTTCTATTTGATAAAATACGTAGGTACTGAACTATTTAATCAGTACTTAATATTATAAATGCGAAAGTAACTCTGTCTGTCTGTCTGTCTGTCTGTCTGTCTGTCTGTTACGCTTTCACGGCGAAACTACTGGACCGATTTGAATGAAATTTGGTATGGAGATAGTTTGAGACCCGGGAAAAAACATAGGATAGTTTTTATCCGACTGCGCTTAAAGAGATTAATGTTTTCGCGCGATAACCGACATACGCGCGGGCGGAGCCGCGCCCGGAAAGCTAGTAATAAATAAAAAAGCTGATAAGTACTTACCTATAAATAAACTACATAAATAATACTTACCTACCAATGACTAGGTAAACTGTAGGTATTTATAACGCCTTTTTTTGCTGATAGGTAAGCCTTTCACCACAATCTTACTTGATTGTAAGTGTTGATGTGATCGAAGGTGTTAACAAGGCTTAACCTAGAATTACTGGCTCTCAAGGACAGCTGCCGGAACACACCGTCAGGTGCTTGTCAACAGATTTACTACTTGAGGGTGGTCGCTAACCAGGCGGGCGTTCGCAAAATGCCCTTCTACCATGCGGTGAAGCTCAAGCCCGTGGCGAGATTCAAACCATGTAGGTACCTGCTGCGCGGCCATCCATAGCCAATGCTACTGAGCCAACACTGCTTCACTACTTGCAGAAGAAATAGGTACTGCATCTCCATAGCGAGTTTCGGCGGTTCAACTTCTCTTTATGAATAGTTAATAATTGAAGGTGTTCATATTTATTCGAAAATGGGCATACAATTCATTAGTGTAAATACGTAGGTATCTCGTACTTATCTCTTCTTATTTTATTCCCTACAACGTAATATTGGGTGAACCCAAAATGTGTAATTTTATGTCTCCAATAATTAACAATTTAAAATACGGAGAGAGAGCACCGCTTCCCAAAATTCACGATGGTAAATGCAAAGTATACTGAACTTTATAATTATTAGTCCTACAAAAAGGATTCAAACGGGAAACGATAGATCTAATTATATACTATATCCAGATGCGAGTTTTTTTATAATAAACTGGATTTATAAATGAGTTTACGCACCATCTATGGCAAAAATATAAATGAGTGTTTTTAATCAATATAATGAACGTAGTTTACAGAAACATATTTTTGTTATTTTAACCGACTTCCAAAAAAGGAGGAGGTTCTCAATTCGAGTGTATATTTCTTTTTATTATTGTTATACTATCAAAATCGGTTAAGCCGTTTTTGAGTTACACTCCAATATCAAAAAACATTTTCCTTGATGATATAGTCGTTGACAAAGAAAGACAATCGATCCCTTATTTTGGGAAACGGTGCTGTCTCCTTAGTACCTACGTATTTAATCAAATAGAACTAAAAAGTTAACTAAAGCCCGGTTTTTAATCATCGGATAGGTACCTATACATTTATACCTATACTAGTTACTATTACTATCAATAATTAATGTATTATTATATAATGTGTATACCTAATATACACACACATGACACAACGAATAAGTACCTAAATGCGTATTAAGTACATAAAAGATGTTGGTGGTCTATTAAAAAGTTTATATTTTAACCGACTTCAACAAAAGAGGAGATACTCAATTCGAATGTTTTTTTTGTTTGTTACTTACCTCATTACTTTCGATTCGACTTGGTGAACCAATTTTGATGATTCTTTTTGTATTTGAAAGCTGGTGCACGGTGCACCCCGTGTGGTCCCATTTAAATTTCATCAAATCGGTCAAGCCGTTTTTGAGTTACATTCCAATAACTGAAAAGTGTTTTCGTATATTGATGATATGGTCATTGACAGTGAATGAAAACCGATCCCGTAAGTAACAAGAGTCACTAAATAGGGTAAAAAAAATTCAAACAAAAAATGGAACCGAATTCAACACTTTAAAGTGTGAAATAACTAGTCGAAGTCGGTACCATGCGCACAATAATGTGATAATAGGTATTTTTGAACTACCATGGTACCGACTTCAACAAGTTATTACACACTTTTGGGTGTTGACGACCTCAACACCCAAAAGTGTGAAATTCCATTTTCTGTTTAATTATTTTTTTAATAATCTTTTTTTGTAGAAATAGTTTGAAATTACCCGGTGGGGTTGCCGTATTAGAATGTCTACCCCCCATTTATTCCCGTGGGTGTCGTAAATGGCGATTATGGAAATGGTACCAGAAGTTGCAGCGCCTTCTGAAGAACTGAAAATGTATTATGCGAAGGCCTTGTACAACAGTGGACGTTTCGGTTCATATCACATCAACCGAAACGTTGCAATATACCTAAAACTACAAAGTGGCATCGGCCGACTTTCAGTCGCGCGCGCGGTCGCGGGCGCGCCGCCTCCGCGCCGCGCGCCGCGCCGCGCGCTCGCCGCCCTCGCGCCGCGGGTCTTGCGGCGCGCGCGCGGCGTCGTGGGAACAGTACTCGCGGCGCAGGCGCGGCGCGCCGCGCGGCCGCGCCGCGCACACGCCGCCCTCGCGCCGCGGGGCTTGCGGCGCGCGCGCGGCGTCGTCTGAACAGAGCCTTACAATCAAGTAAGATTGTGGTGAAAGGCACTATATCAGCAAAAAAAGGCGTTATAAATACCTAGTATAGTTATATATATTACTATTATATATATTACTATATAGTTTATTTTTAGGTAAGTACTTATCGGCTTTTTTATTTATTTTTAAGTAGTTCAGTACCGACCTATTAGTACAGTACGTTAGTATGAGGTCAGAATGTTCGAGTAAGTTCCGGTTTTACTACCCAAAACATATTTAATATATAAAACACTATCTTTGCGTTTCACAGTCATCGATTTAGCCTATCCATCAGTTAAAGCTTGAAACGCGCTGCATGTCAACTGTCATTTTTATCATTCAGTTATTTTATGTGTTGCATAGCAACCCGAAAATTTATTACGACATTCTGAAACGGGCCTTGAATAGTTTAATAGTTCTGAATAGTTAGTAAAGTTGTATATGGATACGCGTATATGGATGCTTATTTTCGCCGTAGGTCTTAAAGTAAGCGTGGCGCAGTGGCGGGTAAAGAGACTGGGAACCCAAAACCTATGGTTCGAATCTGTTGATCACCGGGTATTCTTTTTGGCAAAAATAAAATATTATTTTATGACTGGTTTCCCTTTTATTGTTTTTGTTCAATTTTTTAAGACGAATGGTTAGTTTTATTCGATTAGATTTAAGAAACCTGTTTACCATAAGAATAAATACTTACCTACTTCTAGAAATGACATTCTTATTATACGTTTTTGCATGCCAGTAATTTGGTAAAATGTGCTAGATCTCAAATTGATTTACTTACTTTTAACAACATTATTGTTATTCACATTTTTGTATACTCACATTTGTAGCAAATAAATGATATTTTATTCTATTCTATTCTATTTTTTAGATTTTTATAATTCTTTTTTTATTTGAAAACTGATATTTGCCGTTTGATCCCACTTAAATTTCATCGCAATCGGTCAAGCCGTTTTTGAGTTACACCCCAATAACTGAAACATATTTGATGTTTTTGTATAATTATCGAGATAAAAAAAGAGAAAATGAAATCATCAAAATTTACAAAATCCCACTTAACAGTAATCCAGTATAAACTTTCATTTAATTTAACAATATTTAATAAACCTGCAGTTCATTCATGAAATTCAATTTAGTCAAAATATAATTCTGGCAGAATTTTTGTGAATTCATTATTCAATCCTATAACATTATTTATTTTGTTTGTTATATGGTATTCCATTTAAACTTTATCTAAAAATAGAAAAAACTGATATAAAACTAGGGCTTAAAATATTTTCTATCCAATATCTAACACGGAAATCGGAGACAGAACCTCAAGAAAGCAATCAATGCAATAATTTACGCCACTCTACCAACGAGACGGTCAAATACAATGAAATAGTTTCTATATCTTTTTGTTCTGAGCTGTTTATAAGTAAAGTATGAGTTTGTAAAATTATTGTATATTTTACCTACTTATTAATGATACAATTAGCTTTTGCTGGGGCGCGCGTGTCATGAGTCATGACATGACACGCGGACTTTACCTATAGAGCATTTATTATTTACATTACATAATATCTAATGGGAGAATGGTGTGGAACCATTCTCCCATTAGATCAAGACATCCCCAACCTTTATTCAATTGTAACCTATGCTAGGGTAGACTCGCGAGGTTTACAGCTCCGAGAGCCCCTATATTATTATAACGAGGAAAGATTTGTATTTTTGTATGCAACGAATAAACTTAATACTACTGGAGAGATTTGGATGAAATTTGGTATGGACATAGTTTGAGACCAAAGGAAGGAATATAGGATAGTTTTTATCCAACTGCGCAAAAAGAGGTTAAAGCTCTGTTCCGACGACGCCGCGCGCTCGCCGCAAGCCCAGCGTCTCAAGGGCGGCGAGCGCTCGGCGCTATGTTGCGTTACATTTCATACCAACGATCGAAGTCAAATCGAAGACAAAACATAATAAAAATGGTCGAACTCGTTGGGAGGCGATTTCTAACTAAGTATAGGTACACCTATGTAGGTAGGTAGAGGTACCAACTTATTTTCTTGCTATTGTACCTAGCTATATTTTCATTTGGATGTCTTTGTACCTAGGTATACCTAGTTTAAATGTAAGCTATGATATTATTTATAAACGGAGGAATGTAACCAATTGTTTTTAAAAGATAGGTAGGTAGGTATTGTAGGTAGAGGGTCGTTGTCGATCCCGGTTGTTGTCTTGGATGGCAGTCGTTACAATTTGGTGGTAGGGCATTTTGCGAATGCCCGCCTGGGTAGCCTAGCCACCACCATCACATCAAGTAGAAAATCTGTCGCCAAGAACCTTCTTTTGTTGAATTGTGAGTATTGTGACTTGTGACTGAACATGCAAGACGTCCACCTGATGTAAAGCAGTAACTTATGCATATTATAACATGCACTGCGCCCATCACCCTGAGATATACAAAACTATACTTAGTGCTCTCAATGAGTGCTACCAGAAAACACTTTTAGGTGATTGGCGACAGATTTTTTCTTGAGGGTGGTAGGCGAGAATTCGGAAAATGCCCTTCCACAATATGATGAAGTTTGAGCCAGCGCGGGCGCGCGGCAGTGCGGGCAGGGCACAAACCATGATAGGTAGGTACCTACTGTGTATAGAATGGTAGATTGTTATAGTATAGTACAAGGATCGAAACGAATCAATTCCAATACGAGATATTTAGACTATCTACTAAGCGCTATAACACTCCATGTAGGATTTGATGACTCAGCCGTGTTAAACACTCTACTTTTCACTTCATATATAAGGAAAGCAAATAAGAGTTGTTTTTCAAAAATATTAATTAATAATAGTAACATTAGTAGCGCCTATTTCAAACTAATAAGAGAGGTTACAAAAATGTGTGATATATTAAGTTTTTTTTAATGCCTGATAGAAGCCGTCTCGATCGGTCCCGACATCCGAGGACAGCACTCCCGAGTGCTGTGCTGTCCTCGGATGTCGGGTCCTCGCGTCGTTGTAGCATGGTGGTAGGGCATTTCGCGAATGTCCGCCTGGCTAGCTGCCACCTTGAAGCAGAAAATCTGTCGCCAAGTAACCTGCGTGTTTCGAAAGCTATCCTTGAGAATCAGTAATTCTAAGATACTCTGAACAAAATCTTCGACCACATCATCACTTACCATGTGGAGAAGTGGTCAATTCCTTTCACCTGAATAAAATAAAACAAATCTACGGCAACTATCTGAAAAGCAGTTATTTACACTGCTGCGACTACGTAGATATTTTATTGAGTTTTTATGGTAAAAAATCGTATTTCTGTGCTAAAACTGTATAAATCCTGTGAATTAAATAAATACATTGCAGTGGTTTCTTTATGGTGACATTTGTGTTTACAAGTGCTACATCTACACTTATATTATAAAGAGGAAAGATTTGTATTTTTATATGCAACGAATAAACTTTAAAAGTACAGAACCGATTTGGATGAAATTTGGTATGGAAATAGCTGAAGACCCGGGGAAGGACGTGGAATAGTTTTTATCCAACTGCGTATACGGAGGTTAATGGTTTTGCGCGATAACCGACATACACGTGGGCGGAGCCGCGGCTGGAAAGCTAGTATTGTTATACGATATAGCTTTATATAGGTATATCGTTTATAACGTTCGATGAAATAAACGGCACGTTTCGACTAAAACGTGTAACCACCGCCGATGTCATTGCGCCTACGACCTTTTGGACGCGATATACGAGGCGGGATTATGTTTGCCTCACGCCATACATTGACGATTGCTAAGCGTGTGTCATCCATATTGCTAATACGTCGGCAGCAATGAGTGCTCAAAAGTTTTAAAGACAATGCTGTCGCTGTTCCGAAAAATATCATCTGATTGAATTATGTACCTGATTTAATTTTAATAGGCAAGTTTTATTTAACGGGTTTGCAGTGGAGTTCATAGCTACGAGATATATGTCCTGCATCGCTGTAAGGAACCCAAGCCAAGTGACAACTCTCATACACCAATAGGTTAGTCTGGAACTAGTGGGACTTCAATGAAAGATAAAAAAATGAACGCTGCATAGGTTGATATCATCGAGATAATATGTTACGTACATTGAGGTCAATGGTTGATACCTACTTATTTCTAGTATGAACTCAATAGTTTCCTCCTCATCTCTGTCTAATTTTGTAAAATTACTCAACGAAAATTGTGGTTTCTCTAAACAAAATTTTGAAAAATGTGTGTTTGTCTTGCAAAACACACAATTGTATTTTTCTTAACCAAAAATTGGAACCGACTGCAACACCCAAAATAATAGGAATAGGTACTTTTGAACTATCATGGTACCGACTTGAACAAGTTATTTCACACTTTTGGGTGTTGAAGTCGGTTCCAATTTTTGGTTAAAAATATTCATAATGATGTCGTTAGTGTGAACTACAACTAGGTACCAATAACAATGATATGTATAGATGTTATTTTAAAACGAAAGATAATAAAAAAATAAGAAAATCTTTTATTACCTACGAATGAAAATATATAATAGACAATAGTATGATAAATATGTTATATAATTATATACCTAACATAACGCCTATCATCATATAATCTCACGTGACGTAACGTCTGTACTGTACCTACTCCCCGCCAAAATAGGTACATTCATCTTGAATCAAGGCTTGACGTACGCACGTTACGTGGCTTGAGACAATATGACATTGTCTCTGTCCGTCCGTCGTCACAAATCGTAATTCATGCATAATACTTAATTGTATAGGTATATTTGATTTGTTATATACAGCGGCGTCACACATACCTACGTAGGAACCTATTTACCGGTCGCATCCGAAAATAAATAAAAGAAATACCATCACAATCATGTTGATAACTAACAGTGATACCAAATTTCCCTTCCTACTTTGGGGGCTGAGGACCGGCAAAAATATTTAATATCAAAATATTTTTGGCGTAGTTAAAAATGTGGTATCACTATACCATTTTGCATGCATAAAAAAAGGGAAGGAATATACCCGTGCAGTACCCATTTAAAAAAAGCTTATTAACAGCGGCTTCATGCAAAGAAAAGGAAAAAGGTCATGCATATGAATACACCCATGCAGTATCCATTTAAAAAAAGCTTATTAACAGCGGCTTCATGCAAAGGAAAGGAAAAAGTTCATGCATATGAAAACACCCATGCAGTACCTACCCATTTAAAAAAAAGCTTATTAACGACGTAATAATTCAGTAAAAATGGACAAAAATAGAAACAAAATTACCTATTAGAAAAACAGCTAAAAGGAAAAAGCTCATATATAGCGAGCGATCAATAACCATGCATAACTTAAGATTTTTTTTAACAAACCTATTTGTCAAAGGCGCCTTGTCTGCGCTGCCATCTTTGGAAAATAAGTAAAATATATAATTATTACTTGATATTTATTAGGTACATTGAAACTTTTCCGCCGCTATTTAGCGGCGTGAGCAATTGATTGAACAACGGCAACCCCGTAATTTGATGCCACGCCGGCCCAGCCCCGGGTACACCCTGTGGATGTCCCTTAATAAACGTCTGAACCGGGCGGCATCTGACGGCAACCCCTTTAATACATTTTGCCAGTACATGTATTCCCCCATGTACCATTTTAAACGCCTTTCACTCCGGCACGAACGGCAATGGCGCTTTAACTCACGCCATTGCCGTTCGATGGTGTTGGTATGTACTTTTACTTTAGTATCAGATGAACCGGGAACCGGTGTTCCCAAAGAAGAATGTACCGGTATATCCACAGTTCCATTTACAAATTGTCGCCGATGATTGACAACTGCATGGCCACTCATCCCCAGGCGCAAGTGCACGTCCGTGTAGGCTCTATGCATATCGGACATTATGAAAGAGCCGGGCTCAACATTCATCTGTATGATTGGGTCTAATGTAGCGCGAGTTTTATCGGCAATAAGCTCGACGTGGATTTTTCGAGTGCGGCGACTTAAACACCCGAAAGTCCACGTTTGACGTTGTAGAAGTCGCCCCCGATGATACTTTCTGGTAAACAGATGTGTCTCATCGACTTCCACAACGTCATCATCTCCGCCAATCGGAGATCTGTCATGCGCTTCAGCAATCTCACAAACTTCTCGTAGGAAGTGAAATACTTGAATGGCTGTTTTCTGTGAAACGCCGACATGCCTTGCGGCTTTAGAGACTTTTATCTTAATAATAAAAAGAAAAATTAATTGCAACGTGTCTAAAAAGGACACATTGGAGCGCTCAAAAAAAGTATTTGCTAATGGGGAAATAATTTTTTGGCAGCCAGCTCGACGACATCGCCACCGAAAACCTAGCTTATATGTCGGTTTGGCCTCTTTGTTTAAAGGGCTTCTACAGCTAGGGCAATTGGGAACATGGGTCGGAACTAATAACCAAGCTTTTGCGGCAGCAATGGCGTCGGCTTCATTTTGCATTGATGCGCCGAAATTAAACATGTTGAAATTTCGGGCCAGAATCAATTGTAAGGGTTCCATTTTTAAAGAACAAACTAGCCTACTAAATATCTACCTATGTATGGTACAAACTACTTATTTTTATGCACTAGGCACACGTCTACTATAATACAAGTAGGTAGGTATACACTTACCTACGCCTAAAATAAAACAATATACAACTAACTAGGTACCTACTTACCTATTTATATGAAATCAAAAAACAAAAACTATGACTAGCTACTTACACAATAAAAATAAGCAAACACTAAAGTACACAATAATTTACCGTCACCGTCTATCTACCGCAAATGCGAAAGAAGAAGTGATTTAAAATGGCGTCAAATGCGTCAATCAATCAATTCGATGCTCTGTTAAGGGGAAGAACGTAGGCAACTGTTTCGGGCGGGGCGCGGGGGTATAAGAAATGGAATTTTGGCTGTACCTAGTAACTAGGCTTGTTAACAATTCCGAACACAATTCCAAAATTTTTTCTATTTCCAAGATTCGGGTTTTTTTTTCTATTGAGGAAATTTGTCTTAAACGTAACAAATTATAAGTATACATATATATATTTTAGAACATATTTACAAATCTAGCACAAATTTGATGTTTTTCGGAACATCGTGCGACCAAACGAAACTAAATCCATCTAAAACACAAATAGATTACTTCTATATCTGCAAATTGGTTCAAAAACATTATAAAAATATGAATTTCTATAATGTTAAGACGATTTCCGATCGGCATTCACACAATTTTTGCGAAAAGTGATAGTGTTTAGGTAAATTTTTCGTCTTTTATGTACCTAATTTTGTTTGTTTAAGAATACTGAAAAATAGCAAAAACAATCACCCAAAGATTCGTTAAAAAAAACGAAAATATTATATATAACCTTGGAAAACAACTAAAAAGTCCCATCAAAAATTTCCATACAAAAAGAAAAAATGTTTCTACCCCCCTAAACAATCACCGATTTTGATGATTTTTGGAAAGGTTATAGATATTATCAATATTGAGGTTTGTATGTTTTGCTTTTTATCATTATATTAAAGGAATTTGAATTAATGGGTATTTAAATACCGATTTTTTCTCAAAACATGTATTTCTAGTTTGTGAATTGTTTATATGAAAAATAATGATAAATAAAGAAAAAAGAAAACCTAGAAACCTAGTTTGTTCTGTCAGTTATAAAATAAGACCAAATATTTTAGATTTGATTAATGTTTACTATAGTAGAAAAATTTTCTCCCAGAACTCAAATTATGCGGAAATTCTAAGTCAAAACTTGAAGAAGCTGCAATTGTCCTTATCGCACAATTCTGTTCGGAGGGCAGGGTAGCTGCACAGAATAAATCATAGTAGTTAGGTAGGTACTTGCATTAGTGATGTCAATATGCATTTTCGATATGTTGGATGGTGAGTGATGGGAAAAAATCGACGGTGGAGATATTTCGATTCTACGAATATTAATGTTTTCTGAATATTAAATTTGAATTATCGAAAATAAGAAATATATTATAGACGTACATAACCCAATATGCAAATATAAAAACATATTCACAGATCAGTTTTTACCTATTAATAAATTTCATATTTTTACCTATCCTTCTAAATATACCTTTGTCGTGAAATCTTAGCTTCTAAAGCTTACATTATTACGAACAACATCGGCTCAATCAAGCCGATATTGTAGATATATAATGTAAATTAAATGTCACAGCACATTTTGTAGCAAATCTAGTAGTCTCTAAAGTAAGTAGGTATAGGATATTTGTTATTCGATACACATTAAACATGTTTTTTTTATAAAATGGATTCATCACACAATAAAAAACGAACAAAAATTAAACCGACTTCTAATACCAAAAAGTCTGAAATAACTAGTCAAAGTCGGTACCATGACAGTTTGAAAGTATGATCTCCATATTGTGGTCATACTACATAAACTATGCTTAACACGACAACACACATTGGTACACATACCAATATAAGAATTCGCAAGTTACCAGAAGAGTAGTTCATAGGAGTTTCATACTGTAAATCTTGTTACAGAAAAACATATGTATAAAATATATTATTAGCTGAAGTTGTGATTATAAATTATGAAACTCACGCAGAGAGTTCACTTAAATTATATTAACTTAAGTTCATCAGTAAATAATCAGTATATGTACATATATAAATGTGGCTCAATCAATAACTAAAACATAAAAATCAATATCTGCTATTTTTCCTTAAAAAATACTTTGAGTTAGTTCTTTTTTTATTCTTAAATGTACTTATATAAGAATAAAACAAGCACGATATCAATCTTTATTGTAAAAGTTCAACTAAGGTAGGTATCTAAACTAACAATCAATATTAGGAAAATAACGATATACCTACAAACAAATTTGGTATATTTTTATAACCATTTACGAAAAACTTAGCGAGAATATACATACATTTTGAGATCATAGTTTTGTAAACATGCGAATTTTGCGACGGTCTTGCCCTTAATAATATAGATCCCATAAATAATGTTATTATTATTACGAAGCGTGCGGACTCGGTCGCGTCGCGGCTCGGGCCGCGCGGGGTGAGGGCCGCGCGGGGCGCGGCGTGGCACGCTTTGGCTGCTGTGGCACGCTTGTGCACTATTGTATGCACTTCGTAAATATTATCGGTAGGTACTTATTATTTATCTAAATATCACCTCGGTAGGTAGGGGTAATAATAATAACATAGGTCGTTTTTAATTCAGAAGTTTGAGTTCAATTAGAACTTCGTACTTAGTTAAAGTCAAAGTCAAAATCATTTATTCAATAAAATCTCTACAGTAATTTTATTAAGTATAGTTTATTACCATATATACAAATAAAAATCACAAGAGTATGTTTGTTGCTTCTTCACTCCTAAACGGCTGGATGGATTTGGATTAAATTTGGTATGGGAATAGCTGATACCCTGGATTTTTTTACTAATACTTACATAATATTTTTACTTCCTTATGGGATTTCGACCAATTCTAGCTTTAACAGCATTAATTTGTAGTTCTAACAGCAAGCGGCTGCCCTGATTTTTTTATGGTCTTCGACAGAGTAGGTAAGTGTTGATGTATCTGTTGATATTACGATATACCTACGAACATACGGCTGATACCATAGCTTTTGAAGTGTCTGGAATATGACCGACGCGACGGCTCAATACCTACCTACATTGTAAAAAGCGAATACTGCTATCCTATTTTCTTTAACACCTCATTTCATATTATTATTTGATAATGAACACGAAATAGTAGGTATATGAAATGTCGTGAAATCGAAAGAAAATTTTAATAATAGTAATAAACGCGTTCCAAATTCTAAATAATTCTAAAGCTGAAAACTTTTACAATTTTACATTATTTATGGCCAGACTTAATTAAACAAAATACTATGAACTATTTACAACACTACAGCGACTACAATAAAAGCATTTAACAATAGCTGGCACATATATTTGGCTCAATGAATAAGCATTGCAATTCAACGGGGCAATGCTGCCAGCATACTGGGCTTTATATTATAATAGAATAATTATTTACGAAAATTTCATGTCCAATTGACCCCTGGTTTTTTTCGTAGTTTTGGGTAGAGTACAGTCATAGCTACTAATTTTGTTAGGGCGACCCCCACCTCAGTCGCATACTTCTCTAGGTAGGCACATAAAGACAAACTTATTTGATTGTAAGTGGGCTACCGGCGGGACTAGACGAGGTCATCCCGAACTAAAGATGCTAGCTATTGGTGCCTCTTTCACTTGGCATCAAAAAAAACATAGGTTAATTGGGGTTAAAATCTGCGCCCCCTTCGCTACACCTGCTGTACTAACTAGATTTGAGAGATTTGGGACTTAGAAAAATTTTGACGAAAATTTCATGTCCAATTGACCCCTGGTTTTTTTCGTAGTTTTGGGTAGAGTACAGTCATAGCTACTAATTTTGTTAGGGCGACCCCCACCTCAGTCGTATACTTCCCTTGGTAGGCACATAAAGACAAACTTATTTGGTGGTAAGTGGGCTACCGGCGGGGCTAGACGACGTCGTCCCAAACTAAAGATGCTAGCTATTGGTGCCTCTTTCACTTGGCATCAAAAAAAACATAGGTTAATTGGGGTTAAAATCTGCGCCCCCTTCGCTACACCTGCTGTACTAACTAGATTTGAGAGATTTGGGACTTAGAAAAATTTTGACGAAAATTTCATGTCCAATTGACCCCTGGTTTTTTTCGTAGTTTTGGGTAGAGTACAGTCATAGCTACTAATTTTGTTAGGGCGACCCCCACCTCAGTCGTATACTTCCCTTGGTAGGCACATAAAGACAAACTTATTTGGTGGTAAGTGGGCTACCGGCGGGGCTAGACGACGTCGTCCCAAACTAAAGATGCTAGCTATTGGTGCCTCTTTCACTTGGCATCAAAAAAAACATAGGTTAATTGGGGTTAAAATCTGCGCCCCCTTCGCTACACCTGCTGTACTAACTAGATTTGAGAGATTTGGGACTTAGAAAAATTTTGACGAAAATTTCATGTCCAATTGACCCCTGGTTTTTTTCGTAGTTTTGGGTAGAGTACAGTCATAGCTACTAATTTTGTTAGGGCGACCCCCACCTCAGTCGTATACTTCCCTTGGTAGGCACATAAAGACAAACTTATTTGGTGGTAAGTGGGCTACCGGCGGGGCTAGACGAGGTCATCCCGAACTAAAGATGCTAGCTATTGGTGCCTCTTTCACTTGGCATCAAAAAAAACATAGGTTAATTGGGGTTAAAATCTGCGCCCCCTTCGCTACACCTGCTGTACTAACTAGATTTGAGAGATTTGGGACTTAGAAAAATTTTGACGAAAATTTCATGTCCAATTGACCCCTGGTTTTTTTCGTAGTTTTGGGTAGAGTACAGTCATAGCTACTAATTTTGTTAGGGCGACCCCCACCTCAGTCGTATACTTCCCTTGGTAGGCACATAAAGACAAACTTATTTGGTGGTAAGTGGGCTACCGGCGGGGCTAGACGACGTCGTCCCAAACTAAAGATGCTAGCTATTGGTGCCTCTTTCACTTGGCATCAAAAAAAACATAGGTTAATTGGGGTTAAAATCTGCGCCCCCTTCGCTACACCTGCTGTACTAACTAGATTTGAGAGATTTGGGACTTAGAAAAATTTTGACGAAAATTTCATGTCCAATTGACCCCTGGTTTTTTTCGTAGTTTTGGGTAGAGTACAGTCATAGCTACTAATTTTGTTAGGGCGACCCCCACCTCAGTCGTATACTTCCCTTGGTAGGCACATAAAGACAAACTTATTTGGTGGTAAGTGGGCTACCGGCGGGGCTAGACGACGTCGTCCCAAACTAAAGATGCTAGCTATTGGTGCCTCTTTCACTTGGCATCAAAAAAAACATAGGTTAATTGGGGTTAAAATCTGCGCCCCCTTCGCTACACCTGCTGTACTAACTAGATTTGAGAGATTTGGGACTTAGAAAAATTTTGACGAAAATTTCATGTCCAATTGACCCCTGGTTTTTTTCGTAGTTTTGGGTAGAGTACAGTCATAGCTACTAATTTTGTTAGGGCGACCCCCACCTCAGTCGTATACTTCCCTTGGTAGGCACATAAAGACAAACTTATTTGGTGGTAAGTGGGCTACCGGCGGGGCTAGACGACGTCGTCCCAAACTAAAGATGCTAGCTATTGGTACCTCTTTCACTTGGCATCAAAAAAAACATAGGTTAATTGGGGTTAAAATCTGCGCCCCCTTCGCTACACCTGCTACACAACTAGATTTGGGACTTAGAAAAAATTTTGACGAAAATTTCATGTCCAATGGACCCCTGGTTTTTTTCGTAGTTTTGGGCGGAGGGCACTCGTAGCTACTAATTTTGTTAGGGCGACCCCCACCTCAGTCGTATACTTCCCTTGGTAGGCACATAAAGACAAACTTATTTGGTGGTAAGTGGGCTACCGGCGGGGCTAGACGACGTCGTCCCAAACTAAAGATGCTAGCTATTGGTACCTCTTTCACTTGGCATCAAAAAAAACATAGGTTAATTGGGGTTAAAATCTGCGCCCCCTTCGCTACACCTGCTACACAACTAGATTTGGGACTTAGAAAAAATTTTGACGAAAATTTCATGTCCAATGGACCCCTGGTTTTTTTCGTAGTTTTGGGCGGAGGGCACTCGTAGCTACTAATTTTGTTAGGGCGACCCCCACCTCAGTCGTATACTTCCCTTGGTAGGCACATAAAGACAAACTTATTTGGTGGTAAGTGGGCTACCGGCGGGGCTAGACGACGTCGTCCCAAACTAAAGATGCTAGCTATTGGTACCTCTTTCACTTGGCATCAAAAAAAACATAGGTTAATTGGGGTTAAAATCTGCGCCCCCTTCGCTACACCTGCTGTACTAACTAGATTTGAGAGATTTGGGACTTAGAAAAATTTTGACGAAAATTTCATGTCCAATGGACCCCTGGTTTTTTTCGTAGTTTTGGGCGGAGGGCACTCGTAGCTACTAATTTTGTTAGGGCGACCCCCACCTCAGTCGTATACTTCCCTTGGTAGGCACATAAAGACAAACTTATTTGGTGGTAAGTGGGCTACCGGCGGGGCTAGACGACGTCGTCCCAAACTATAGATGCTAGCTATTGGTGCCTCTTTCACTTGGCATCAAAAAAAACATAGGTTAACCATACATCGAAAATGTTGAAAAATTTTTCTAAGTGTCGGACCTGTATTAAGGTTACTAAGGTCAATGACCCCAAAGTTAAGGTCATTGACCGAGGACGTTTGTTGACCTCCCAGAAGGTCATTAAAGCGAAAAAAAAAATTTTTTTTTTTTTTGCGCCCCCAAGGGTACACTCCAACCGAAAATTCACTAGAACTTGCAATGAACTTGGATGCCAGGCAGACAAAATTTTGAATGCTAAGTAATTAGTCTCTAGTAACATGCTAAGTCTTATTGAATTAAATTCTTTTAATTTTAACTTTTTTTTGACGATTCATACCCTTGGAAAAAGAGGTAATTCTAATATACATGCACTTACCTCAGCAGACTTACAGCATTTAGGGCAAACATTTTTATTCTTTGCACATTGACTGCATAACATGTGGTAGGCATATTTTATTGTCTTTTGCTCACATTCTGTGCATTTTCGGGGTGCTGTGAGTGGTTTATACTTTTTGTATTTGATCTTCCATTCCAAAATATCTTTACAACGTTTACAAACACCACTTATTGATAATGAGTTAATAAATTTAGTTTTATGACTTGTGTCGTGTAAATCATTTTTAAACGCTGTCCTATTTTGATGTTTTTGTGGACGTTTTCTATTAGAATTGCCTCGAGCTGAACTCATATTATTTTGTTATTTTTTAAGGCTTTAAAACGAAAAAAAGCGAATGTTCTTTAGAAAAATAACCTCAACAAACCTAGCTAGCTACATATGATTAATCTGTGCAACAAACTCAATGAAACTTATGTTTTTTTATCTATGTCGGGAAATGTATGGCTTCGCACATCTTGTGCATTTGCCAGTGTCATGTTTTTCCTCGATGCTTCTTTGAGACACATTTTGATGCGATATGGATAACTTCGAGCCATAGAGAAAAGTAATATACCGGATATAATATATATAATATCATGCTTATATAATATGCTTCGAGCATAGCCCGATGAGATAAAAACGGGGAAAGCTTATGAAATTGATAAAGTAGTAAATATTGTATTGTGAAGTAAATTTCATTTTGAAATAAAATTTCATTATTTTTAATTGTGAAATAAAAATTCATTTTATAAAGGTAACAATAATCAATGATATTTTTCAATATTAATTTAAATCTTAGACATATTTGACAGACAACAATAATAAAAATAGTTTCTTCTTTTTAAACAGTATTAGACAAAGAGGTTTCAAAGTCAAAAGTCAAAGTCAAAGTCAAAATCATTTATTCAATTTAGGCGTCTACGACGCTCTTATGAAGGTCAATTACAAATTTTAATATTGAAATATACTACATTGTACTGCCACGTTCAGCAAACAAAAATTATAGAGCCACTGCGAGAAGAACGGGTAAGAAACTCGGGGCCATTCTTTTAAACGTTTTTTAACAATGTGTTAAGTACATACTATATAGTAAAATTATTACAATACTTAATTTACATTACGTAGGTGTTAGGCGCTACCTTGGCAGAGGCGAACCAGTCCAAGCATTTTTATCGTTTAAGTAATCACAAACTGTGTAGTAAGATTTCTTTATCAAAATATTCTTCACATGCAACTTGAATTTTCTTTCTGTGAGCGTTGTAATATGTTTGGGCAATTTATTATAAAACCGCACACAATTTTCTAAGAAGGACCTTTTATTTGTCTTTGCTAATCTAAAACCTGGCACCGCTATTTTATCTTTATTCCTAGTGTTATAATCGTGAGTGTCACTGTTTGATTTAAATTTGCTCAAATTTTTACGAACATACATAATATTTTCAAATATATACAGACTTGGTAAAGTTAAAATATCAATTTCTTTAAAAATATCTCTCAGGGATTCCCTAGGATCCATTTCATATATGGCTCGAATTGCACGCTTTTGTAAGATAAAGATTGTCTCTATCTCAGCAGCAGCTCCCCACAGCAATATACCATAAGACATAATACTGTGGAAGTACACGAAATAAACGAGCCTAGCAGTAGCTACATCTGTTAGCTGTCTTATCTTACGAACTGCATATGCAGCAGAACTAAGTCTTCCAGATAGATCATGTATATGTGGATTCCACTGTAAAGTTGAATCCATTTTAATTCCCAGGAAGACTGTCGCATTGTCAAAAGAGAGTTTTTCTAGGCCAAGCTTAATGTTTGGTTCAACATAAGTAACATTTGGTAAAGAAAACTTTGATATTTGGTCTTTTTTGAATTTAAGAGAAGATTATTAGCCGCGAACCACTTAGAGATCATAGATAACACATTATTTACATGAATAAGTTCACTATCCCTCCTATCTACTTTAAAAATTAGGGAGGTATCATCTGCGAATAAAACTCTATCGCAGAAATTTTTAACCATGCAAGGCAGATCATTTATATATGCTAGAAACAGAAAAGGTCCTAAAATTGATCCTTGCGGTACGCCTATTCTTACCAAAGACCCGGAAGAAGTATTGCCATTTATTCTAACCTTCTGTAGCCTGTCTGACAGATATGACTTTATAAGATCCAGAGCTTTTCCACGAATACCATAATGTGAAAGTTTTCGAATCAGAGTGCGGTGCTCTACACAGTCAAATGCCTTAGAAAGGTCACAGAATACGGCAATAGCATCCTGTGAACTCTCCCAGGCTTCATGTATATGTGACATCAATTGAGCACCTGCATCTGTTGTGGATCTGCTCTTTGTGAAACCAAACTGATTCTCATTCAATATATTATGCTCATTAAAATGGGATAGAAGTTGTTTGAGCATCATTTTTTCGAATACTTTACTCAGAACAGGTAAGATAGAAATAGGTCTGTAATTGCAAGGGTCAGATGTAGCCCCCGACTTCAAAATTGGAGTGATTTTACTTTGTTTCATTAAGTCGGGGAAGTTTCCTTTATGAATACAAAGATTGAATATTGTTTTTAAATATGGTGCAATAATGCATATTATAGACTCTGCCACTTTAATTGACATACCCCACCAGTCTTCGGTGCTCTTAATATTTAAATTTTTAAATGTCTTTATAATTTCAAATATTGTTGTGTGTCTGAAAGAAAAGTCCGGCGATTTGCAGGGGAAATTATGTATTAGCAGAGTTTCTGCTACATCGGGACATGCATCCAATGACTTAGTGACTTCTAGGGGTAAGTTAGAAAAAAAATTGTCAAATATATTTGCCACTTGTATTGGATCAGATATTTGATTTTTATCTACATTTAAGACATATGTAGAATCTCTAGGTTTATTTTTTCCGGTCTCAGTATTTATAGTATTCCAAATGGTTTTTATTTTATTTTTAGACTTGCTAATTTTATTTCTAATAAAAAGAGATTTAACACACAAGCAAACAGACTTAAACATTTTTGAATAGTTCCTAACATAATCACGAAACTGCTTGCAGGATGTCAAATTCTTCCTGCGATACAGATCATACAAATAATCTCTACTTTTTGTTGTCCTACCTGTAGTTATACCTGTAGTTGCCCAATCACCGAACTTCAACTTTCCATTTACTTGTTTCTTTATTTTTGGACAAACTTTTTGAAACTCAGTATTTACTAGAGAGAATAAACTATTATAAATGTCATTCGGGTCACTATGAGAAAAACTTGTAATGGCAAGCTTAGCTTCTATATTGGTACTGAGTATTTCTAGCCTACTGGTTGTTAACGGCCTATGTTCAATTTCATACCTTGCTGTTTCTCTGCTTCCATCAAATCTAATTGCCAGGCCCTCATGATCTGGGGCCCGATTCTCTTAGCTATTGAACGGCGTTAATGCAACTTAATTGCATGAAAATTGTTGTTTCTGACAGAATCCGTAGTCTGCCTGCTATTTAGGTTCGATCGCACGTCAGTGGCTTGCTATCAATAGTTTTTGACATATTTGGTATGCTGTAAGCTATTTTGTTGCGATTGCGTTGATACAGTGGCATAAAATCGGTAGTCTGTTCCACATTTCGACGTTTCTTATTATCTTCTTATTACGTATCTTATTTCAGTGGCAACATTTGCAAGCCATAGCACAGCCATACGATAGCGACGCGATTGCAATACAACTGCGATTAGGAGCTAGAATTAGCAGACTACCGAATTTGACATTAACAGCAGTTCGATCGCAGAAGCATCGCAGTAGTGTGGCGTTTGGTCAATAGCTAAGAGAATTGGGGCCCAGATCTAACACCCTTCATTATTGACTTTTGTTTAGTCTTACAGTTCGAGTATATATTGTCTATACAGGTAGCTGAGGTATCTGTTATTCTAGTGGGCTCACAGAATAGAAATTTCAAATTAAATGACTTAAACAATGAAATAAGATCAGTCTTATTTTTAGATTTCAATAAAATATCTACATTAAAATCACCACATACAAATATGGGTTTTTTACATTTAGAAATTTTTAGTAGTATACTTTCCAGAGTGGCTAAGAATTCTGTAAAATTTTGAGCACGACCTTCATCTGTTGGTTGTCGATATACACACAACACAAGATGCCTGTCCACCTCCACACAAGCAACTTTCAACAGAACATCTGACTAAGTCACGGCGTTCTTTAAATTTTAAGTTATTTTGTACAAGAATAATACACCCTCCTCCTTCTGCAGATGATCTGTTAAACGCACTGCCTACACTAAAATTCTTAACATTAAATAACATTGTATCAGCTCTTAGCCATGTTTCAGTAAAGCATAATATATCAAAAGGATATTTATCTAAGAGCATTTCAATTTCAAGTATTTTGCCAGAGAAGCGATTTATATTTTGGTAGTACAGTGCTATGTCAAAACACTTCCCTGTTGTCGGACTTAAAAGTTTAAACAGTTTGACTCAACATTTGTATTAGTACATGTACTAAAATCTGTATCGTCAATAGAAGACATGGTTATATTTCCTATAACCGACTCAATATTATAAGCTACCAAAGTAGCAATTAAATTCTTACATTTCTTAGGTTGGTACATCCTATCCTGAGTCAACATAAATTTAGTAATAAATTTATTACAGTCAAAAAATAAAAGTTTGTCTTTCTGACGACATGTCATATTATATAAAATTGTATTTATCCTCCCGCAGTTAATATGCTCATTCTGACTTTTAGTTAGTGCATCTGAGTAAGGAAAAGCACATAACATAATTTTAAATGCATTAAGGCTTAACAATGAGGTTACATTTGCTATAACCTGTTTCCTGTCTATACCTAAACTTTGGCCTAAATAGACAATGACTATAGTATTGCTATCGACATAATTTTTTTCTCAATTTGAGCATAAGAAGCACCAGGCATGCAGTAATTTTCAACAGAGCAGTCTAGTGAATTACAAAGCACAGAACCAAAATGTCTGCCTATTGCATCTGAAAAAACTAATACTTTGGTAACCATATCCTGGTTTGAGGTGATACCTTGATTCTCCCTCTGTACTGCTTCAGTGCATGTATTATTCAATGGCTGAACTGTATGACAAATTGTTGGTATTGAATCTCTAGTTGGTTGCTGATTATGAGACTTTGAGCATGCACACTCAGTAGTTCTCACACTCTCCATATTGGTGGTCACAAGATCCATTAAACTTATAGCTTCATTTATAGGTTTTGAGCTGATAAGTAGCTAGAGAAAATATTTTGCAATATTTTTTCTTTATCTAGCAGCTCAGAGTGAAGACTCAAAGTATCATCATCATACAATTGCTTAGTAATTTCTACTTCATCCAAACAATTTTGAAGTTTTTCCTGTAAAACTAGCTTATCTTTCACCAAATTCACATTTTTCTTGAAATATTTGCGGTTTTTAAGTTGTTTCTTAAGTTTAAAGTACTTTTTGATTTTCTTAAGGCTCTGAAAGACTGGAAATTGACTACATATAGTGTTCTCATCAGTCAAGTCAATAGTTTCAATAGGCTGCAGGGAGCTTGCTGATTCCATGCCACTACCGACCAGCTCATGGTATAAATTTAAGGTGTCAGCGGTCTGTTCATTAAACTTTGTTGATTTTAACGACAAGATTTCATGTTGTGCCTTGCTTAATTCAAACTCTAGTTCTGATATACGACTCAAGGCCTGTCATGTGTCTCACTACATTCATTAAATGATAGTACAATGTTTTGTAGTTGTTCATTTTGATGGAGCGCTTCTGAGTAATTTGTGTATAGACCGGCAAGTTCATTCTTGAGGTCAGTGTTTTTTGACACAATTTTGTTCACCTCAACCTCACTGTCATCTCTTTCTTGTAGGAGCTGATCAGAGAGGTCTTTATACTTTTTAAGGTCCTGAAGAGCAACTCTGAGTTTCTCTTCCAGTTTTCTAACACTGCCCCTTACTCTAGCAATCATAAAGTTGTAAACTAAAACTATTATTGCAAGAGTACACCATACATTTTGAAGCAGTGATAGCTCAGTGGCTTTGGCTATGGACTGCCGCGCAGCAGGTCCATGGTTCGAATCCCGCTGCGGGCTTGAGCTTCACCGCATGGTGGAAGGGCATTTTTGCGAATGCCCGCCTGGCTAGCGACCACCCTCAAGTGGAAAATCTGTCGCCAAGCACCTAGCGGTGTGTTCCGGCAGCTGTCCTTGAGAGCCAGTAATACTAGGTTAAGCCTGTTAACACCTTCGACTACATCGTCACTTACCATCAGGTGAGATTGTGGTCAAAGGCTAACCTATCAATAATAAAAAAAAAAAAAATACATATGAGTAAAAATAATAATATAAGAAACCTAAATTAAACCTAAACACTTAACAAACAAATTGTGTTTAACCTTTGACAAGGCTTTTGTGAATAGGTCAGCTTTTGTGAACAGGTCAGCTGATGGCTTATACAATATCTTTATTAGCTTACGCTCTACACATTCTTGCACAAAATGATGTTGTATGTCAATGTGTTTGGTTCTTCGGTAACATTGATTTTCAACTATTTTTATTATTATCATTATAAATAACAATAGGCTCACGCGATAAATTGAACGGTGTCAATTCATCTACAAAATTATGTATGAATTTAGCTTCTTTTACCGACGTACCAAGAGCGTAATATTCAGCTTCTGTACTAGAACAAGCAACATTGTTTTGCTTGTGGCTATGCCAATTTATCACATACAGTCCAAATCTACTAACGAAACCAGAATATGATTTACGATCGTTGGTATCCCCCGCCCAATCTGCGTCGGATGAAATTTCAAATTTGTTACTACCTCGCCTAAAATTGAGTCCGGAATCAGTTGTACCCGATAAATATCGTAGCACGCGTTTGGCAGCAACCCAGTGCGTCTCATTATAACAAGTGTTATATTGGCTGAGCTTACTGCACACAAATGCAATATCCGGACGAGTGCATACAGCGAGATACATCAAACTCCCGATAAGTTCCTGATATGGAAACCTCGAATCAATCTTCTCAGCTTTTGGCGGATTAAAATTTACTTCCATGGGAGTTGCGACTTTGTGACAATCATCCATTCCAAACTTTATCAAAATATTTTTCACATATTCAGATTGAGTCAGTTTCAATGTCCCTTGCTCCCTGTTCCTTTCGACCTTCATACCCAAAGCTTGTTTAACTGGCTCAATGACTGACTGAATGACTGACTCACTGACTGACTGACATAATTGTTCTCCCAGAAGGAGTCGAGTAGTAAGAAAGTGATGTATGGGAAAAGTGTAGAGGGGGTTTAGGTGAGTATGGGAAAAATCGAAAATCACAAAAATGACGCCTGCCAAGTAAAGACGGATGACGTATCTTTTTGGGGGACTATACTGCTCGCGTCCGTAGGATTTAGCCCTCGATGTCCTACACGTGTCCCCTGGGTGGCGCCAAAAGAGCAGTACTTTTCAGGTGGTAGGCTTATGCCGCGGCGTGTTACCACCCACCAGACAAAGCCATGCCGTCAAGCGGCGTCGCGTGTGCCGTCGCGTTTCGGCATGATGTTTGGTGAAGCCATTATGGGGAACGGGTCGGAAACAGTTGCGCTTATTGCTATAGCTAGTCGTGATACATCGAAGGTCAATTTACCTGGCAGCCAATCTTGGAGAGCAGCGGGATCCGAGGCACGGTTTTCCGCTGGCCGACCGCAGATAGTTGGGGGCCCAAGTAGTGAGCCAGCCACTCATGAAAGGCTGCCCCGCCATCTCGCGAAAAATCCCGGAGGTGCGCCATCGTGCTGGTTGGCGACCAGATGAGAGGACCCGATGGACACCTCTGGGGGGGCTCGGGCGTCCCCGCGGTCTCCAGGATTGGTTCCCATAGGGTGAAAAGGCTTAATTTGTGTCACGGGTTGGTAGTATGCGCCTCGTTTCCACTTCCGTTTCCCTTTACCTATTTTCACTCCCCGAAAAAATGAAAGGAAAAAACAGAATTGAGGTTCAACAGCGGAAGCACGTCCTCTCCCTCCTAGTGCACCTCTCAAACATTCGAGGCTTGCACTCAAATATCAACTCGGTCCACCACCATCTCGAGACCGCTAAACCGAATATTCTGTTCCTCACGGAGACGCAGATCAAATGTCCAGCTGACGCGGCATACCTTGCCTACCCTGGTTATATGCTAGAACATAGCTTCAAAGCCAGGGCGGGAGTTTGTATGTATGCCCGCGATGACATTTGCTATCGGCGTCTCCGCAACCTTGAAGACCCCAAATTTTCAGTCATGTGGGTTCTGGTGGACATTGGCATGGAGAAAATTCTTTATGCTAGTGTCTACCGATCACACAGCGGAGATGAGGAGATGACCAGGCTCACAAATTACCTCAGTGAGGCGGCGGATGTGGCCCAACAGAGATATCCTTCTGCTCAATTAGTGCTTCTGGGGGATTTCAACGCCCACCATCAAGACTGGCTATACCCATACCAGAGCACAGACCACGCTGGTCGAGAGATGCGCAAGCTTGCCTTGACGCTAGACCTCACACAGCTGGTCCAAGGAGCTACAAGGATACCGGACGTTGATGGCCACACAGCCAATTGCTTGGACCTTCTGCTGACAACAGATCCAGACCGCTACTCAGTGTCGGTTTCATCACCTTTAGGTAGTTCCGACCACTGTCTGGTGAAATCTGTATCAGTCTACTCCCCGCCCGATCCCAGCCCAAAAGGCACGCGGCGAGTGTGGCGATACAGGTCAGCAGATTGGGATGAGATGCGTTGTTTTTTCGCGTCTTACCCTTGGAGCCGGGTTTGTTTTTCTTCTAGCGATCCCTCAATTTGCGCGGATGCTGTGACAGAAGTATTACGTCAAGGTATGGAATATTTCATACCATTTTCTGACGTCCCGCTGTCCAGCAAAGCTCGCCCATGGTTTAATGCTAAATGTGAAGATGCAGAAGCGTTAAAGCATGAGGCCTACTTAGCCTGGGCTGATGCTCGAACCCGCAAATCTAGAGATGTACGTGAAAAGAAGAAAGCATTTAACCTGGCTGCCAAGTCCTGCAAAAAAGCCCTTAAGAAGGCTCGCTTCGATCATATACGCCGAACAGGGAACAAACTTGCTTCTTACCCCTCGGGTAGCAAAGCGTTTTGGTCCCTGGCGAAATCGATCGAAGAGAACTTCTGCCGTCCCTCACTGCCTCCACTGCTGAAACCCAACGGCTCCCTAGCGCACACTGCTGAAGAGAAAGCAAATTTATTTGCCTCTCTGTTTGCAGACTCTTCACGTTTAGATGCTGGCAATGCTGTACCTTCAAGTCTGCCAAACTGCGGGACGTTAATGTCAGAAATCCGCATTCGACAATCTGAAGTACGCAAAGCGTTGCGCAATCTGGACGTGAACAAAGCTAGTGGTCCAGACGGTATACCAGCTGTAGTCTTGAGGATGTGTGCGCCTGAGTTGACTCCAACATTGACTCGCCTCTTTCGCTTGTCTATGACGACTGGTCAAGTGCCTAAGTCCTGGAAGCTTGCAAACGTGCAGCCCGTGCCCAAAAAGGGTAGTCGCGCAGACCCTGCCAATTACAGGCCTATTTCAGTCACTTCCATACTGTGTAAAACGATGGAACGTGTACTGAACCACAGGCTCCTGGCATACCTAGAAGTTAATGATCTCCTCAGTGACCGACAATACGGGTTTCGCCGAAACCGGTCTACTGGGGATCTTCTTGTGTATGCCACTCACATCTGGAGCGAAGCCATCGAGAACCACGGAGAGGCGCTTGCTGTTTCTCTCGATATCTCGAAGGCTTTTGACAGGGTTTGGCACGATAGCCTTATTAGCAAGCTTCCATCATACGGCCTTCCCACTGGTTTATGTGTTTGGATTTCAGATTTCTTGAGGGATCGGTCGATTCGAGTAGTCATCGATGGCTGTTCTTCTGACCAATTGGCTATTAACGCCGGAGTCCCTCAAGGATCAGTACTCTCCGCAACGCTTTTTCTGCTGCATATTAATGATCTGCTTAAGCCCGGTATTTTTGGGTACGCAGACGACAGCACCGTTGTGGAGAGTTATACATCTAACGCACGAACCAGTGCATTACAAATCCAGTCTCATAGGGAAGCGATGGTCCAGCGCTTGAACTTTTCTCTGAAGGCAGTCTCCGATTGGGGCGATGCCAACCTGGTTAAGTTCAATGCTGCTAAAACCCAGGCGTGTCTTTTCTCCGCCAAACGGAGCCCTTTTCAGCTGGCTCCTACTTTCAGAGATGTGTCCGTGCCGATAAGTAACCATCTCGAGCTTCTTGGCATCTCATTAACACCGACTCTCAATTTCGGCTCCTATATTGAGTCTAAAGCCCAGCTAGCCTCAAAAAAGCTTGGTGTTTTGGCGAAGGTGAGACAATACTTCACACCGGGACAGCTGCTCAATCTTTATCAAGCGCAAGTCCGGTCGTGTATGGAGTACTGTTCTCACCTTTGGGATGGTTCTGCCAAATACCAGCTGGAGACACTGGAAGCTATTGAGAGGAGAGCCAAGAGACTCATAAACGACGACCAACTTGTAAGCAAGAGACTCCAAAGTCTCGAGCATCGCCGCAAAGTCGCTTGCTTATCGGTTTTTTATCGGATACATTTCTGGGAGTGTGTCACAGAACTACATGATCTGATTCCGCCATCCCCATTCTATAACCGGACATCCAGGGATACTCAGAAGCGCCACCGCTATATGGTGGATATTCCATTTACCCGAACGAAGCGATTTGCATCTTCTTTTATCATGCGAACCGCCAGGGTATGGAATACTCTGCCTGAGGCTGTGTTTCCGGTTAAGTACAATATGGGGGTCTTCAAGAAGCGAGTGAATAGGTATCTCCTGGGTAAGCGCGCTCCATCATCGATCGCATCATCACTTAACATCAGGTGAGATAGTGGTCAAGTGCTACCCAGTTTGGAGTAAAAAAAAAAAAAAAAAAAAAAAAAAACTCAAAAACGGTAAGAGATAGATAGGGGGTGTTTGAACAAATGTCATAGGGAATAAAAAGAGCAGTCGAATGACATCTGTCAAAAATGCTCTTCTCATTCTTCGTACTGCATTTGGAGTATTTTCCTTATATTTTTCACTGTATTTGGAGTTTTTGTGGGATTTTCGACTGAATATGGAGTTACTGTCATACGTGAAGGTATAGCGAGCCCGAAGGGCGAGCTTCTGGTGAGGCCGAAGGCCGAGCGTATGGTGCGCGAGCCCGCAGGGCGAGCGCTGGGCGAGGCCGCAGGCCGAGCCGTATTAGTGTCTTGCGAGGCCGAAGGCCGAGCTCTAAATTTACATGCTCCTCTCATTCTTCATACTGTATTTGGAGTATTTTACCTTAAATTTTCGACTGTATTTGGAGTTTTTGTGGGATTTTTGACTGAATTTGAGGTTACTGTCCCCCACCAGTGTTTCGCGAGCCCGAAGCGCGAGCTTCTGGTGAGGCCGAAGGCAGAACTTTCGGCCCGCGAGGCCGAAGGCCGAGTGGAAGGTGCGCGAGCCCGAAGGGCGAGCGCTTGGCGAGGCCCCAGGCTGAGCCGTGTGAGTGTCTTGCGAGGCCGAAGGCCAAGCTCGGAATTTACATACTCCTCTCATTCTTCATACTGTATTTGGAGTATTTTACCATACATTACCGACTGTTTTAGGAGTTTTTTTGGGAGTTTTGACTACATTTGGAGTAACTGTCCGAGGCCGAAGGCCGAGATCCGACTTGAGAGTATTTTCCACATCTCCGACTGGTCTCCATGGTAACTGCCCGCGATAACCAAAGCACCCACGAGTAGGGTTCCTTTACCGAATAGACTCAGAACCTTGGTACGATTCTGGCCGTACCACTTTTTTATGGCAGTAGGGTAAATCTGGTTTGGTGGCTAAAGTTTAGTTCCTTATTGTATTAAGAGTTTATATGGGATTTCATACTTCTATTGGAGTTTTTTTTTTTTTTTCAATTGTATAAGGTGCTTTTATGACAGTTCGTACTGACTCAAGATAGATGCGGGCCGCTTGCGGCCCGCACACTGCCCGAAAAACTCGTTTTATATTAAAGTTGGAACTAAGCAATTCATAAAGCGTTTTCTTTTGATGATCATTGGAGCTAAATATGAAAAAATCATCAACATATCGAGCTATTATTAAATTATCTTTTTAGAACACACATTGTTCACTCTTCAACTGTTTATAACCATTGTTAACCAAAACCTTACGAATTTTTCGTTCCAAGCTCTACAGCTGGCTTGTTTAAGCCCATATAGACTCTTTTTGAGTAAACATACTTTGTTCTGCCCCTCAATTTGAAAACCGGTAGGTTGCTCCATATAGATTTGCTCATGTAAATCTCCATTAAGAAATGCTGTGTTGACATCAACATGTTCAATGTCCATATCATTTTCAACACCAATCGCAAAGAGTAGTCGTAGAGTGCTAAGTCTCACAACAGGTGTAAATGTTTCTTCATAGTCAACTTTATATTGTTGAGTAAAACGTTTTGCAACTAATCTTGCTTTAAACTTTTCAAATTTCCCACTTGTATCTACTTTTTCTTTGAAAACTCATTTCGATTTGATCAGATTACCATTTTTATGTCGATCAACAAGTTCCCAGACACCATGCGAAATTAGTGAGTTATATTCATCTTGCACAGCTTCTATCCAACCTTCACTATTCTCACTTTTAATCGCTTCTTTATATGACTTAGGCTCACTACGTCCCATCAAAGTTAGACCAGAGAAATAGTTCACTACATAATCTTTTAACCAAATAGGAGAATGACGGTCACGTTTGGCTCTAGAATTTTCAGCAACTTCCTGGTCTGAAATATTCTGATCCATAATTTGTGAGTCAGGTTGAATATTTCTCAATGAAGTTTCTTCCTGTTCATCAGAAGTAACTATTCCTTCGATTTGAGATTCTTTTTCAACTGGATCTAGAACATCAATATCCGTTGATGATAAATCTTGTGTAGCAAATTCATCACTGTCAGATTCATGGCTAAGTCCATGAGAAGTATTGGGTTCATACACCGTAACTTCAACAGTATTGGTTGAATCTTTAGAACTTTCTTAAGTATTTCCTGTTTTGTAGGTTATACCTTGAACATTTTCAATAAATTCGACAGAACGAGCTTTAATCAATGTCGAACCATCATCTGGATCACCAAGTCTGTAACCTTTGGTATGATCACAATATCCCAACATTATGTAGGGCTTAGATTTTGGATCAAGCTTTTTGCGTTTTTGTTGTGGAGTAAGAGCATAAGCTGTGCTACCAAAAACTCGAAGATTACTGAGATCTACTTTAGACCCAGTCCACAATTCTTCAGGAGAAGCATTTTTCACAGCTGCAGTTGGACTACGGTTCTTCAAATAACATGCAGTATTTACCGCTTCAGCCCAATATTGTTTCTCCAAACAAGCATCTTGCAACATGGCTCTGGCTTTTTCCATTAAAGTTCTGTTTAAGCGTTCAGCAACGCTATTTTGTTGAGGTGTATACGGAATACCGCATTGCTTAAAATGATTCGCTAAACTTTTATTACAGTATTCCGTGCCGTTAGCACTCCTAACCCGCTTTATTTTAAGATCAGTTTGATTTTCAACTAACGTTTTGAATTCGATAAATGTATTCAAAACAGTTGAGTTGTCTGATCTTTGCGTTGCAGAAAATATATGAACATTTTGCGCGAAAAATCATCCGTAAACGTTATGAAATAACGATAACCACTCCAACTATTGACCGAAAAAGGTACACATATATCTGTATTCATGAACTAAGTCAAGTTTAGTCATGCTCCTATGTGCCTGACCATACGGAAATGATTTACTCTTTTGTTTACCCTCAAAACAAGGAGTACAAGGTGTCAAATCACCATTGTTAAACTTAATACCATTCGCTAACTTATCACGAAGTGTTAACATACCTGCTAGACTTAAGTGCCCCAGGCGACGATGCCATAGTTCCAAAGAATTAATGTTGGACACAAAAGCATTACCTTCAGTGCGAATATTAGGCTCTTGGTTTTTCTTACATACGTAATTATCCCTTTTCTGATCAATTTTGTAAATACCGTACACATTTGTAGCTGTTGCAACGCTGGAACCAGTCACATTGACTTTATCCTTCCTGTAAATATAACAGTTATTAGCATCAAATAATAAAACACAGCCTTTTACTGCAATTTTGCTAACAGACAAAAGATTAACTGCTACTTTCGGCACACACAAAGCATCAGTGATGACTTTATCAATGTCATCATCAAACGTTACAGTAATATCACCAACGCCTTCACTGTATATCTTATCATTATTTGCAGTAGTAATTTCGGATTTATTACTGGCAGAAAAATTCTTCATCCAGTCTTTCCGGTTAGTCATATGACTAGAACAACCTGAATCTAAGATCCAACTATAACTGTCACAAATGTTATTTATTAAAACAATTTCTCTAGAGAATAAAGTCAGATTAGCACTACTTCCCTTCTTTGTAGACGAAGATGCATCTTCCGTCAAGCTTTTATCAGGAATCTTCTTCAAATTCTTCTTTAATTTGTGACACCTTGGCTTAATATGCCCTTTTTCGTAACAATTATGACACGTAGGAATAAATTTGTCTTTTGCAACAAGAATCTTCTCAGTAGGTTCCACAGTCGAATTCAAAGTTCCCTTTTTAAATTCGCTTTGTATCAACTGACATTTCACAAAATCAGGTGATAGTTTCGTATTCGTGGCTTCCATTGCCATAATAAATGAGTCAAACTCATTTGATAATCCTATTAGCATCATTTCGGCTAATTCATCATCCTCTATTTGACATCCAATGTCTGCCAATTGTTGAGTTACAGAAATTATATTTCCTAAATAATGATCCATTGAGCTACGATCAACATATCTGAGCTGAGATAATTTCCTTTTCAGACTTAATCGTCGGCTAATGCCACTATTTTCGTAAGCAGCCTTTAGTTTATTCCAGGCGTCTGCCGCCGTCTTGGAAACCTTTACATGCGGGTAGCAAATTGGCTCGATATTCAAACATATTTTGGCATATGCTCTCTGGTCTTTTATGGGGTCTGAAATAGTATTCGCCACAACATCCCATAAACCATTATCAATCAATAAAAGTTTTATTTGAAACTTCCAGTTTTTTTTCATCCGTCGCATAGATACGAGGTGTTTCTGAAAATCGATTTAAACACGTAATCTATATAATCGATTTCCTAAATATCGATTAATATTATTATAAAACATCGATAATAAAAATTGATTACAATATATGAATAATCGATTTCAATAAAAATCGATTATTTTTTAACAACCCTAGTCAAAACCGTGAAGTAATTTGTTTAGACAGAAAGTCAACGTTGTTTTTATTTTACATTACAACGCTCATGATACAATCGGTAAATTTATGAGCTGAGATCGATAACGCTAATGCATACACTGGGCCAAGACCAGAAACACAAATTAATCTATATTCTATAGTGAAAAGTAATTTATCGGATACCGAAAACTGAAAACAAGAACTCTAAGAAGTCACGAAAAAACTTGTGTTGGGCGTAGGATTTAAAAATATTCTATCAAAATCTGGAGAGTGTAATCTTTGATCTAAAGTTAGATCAATTATGGATCCAAATGATAACCAAAAGAAAATTCTGCAATACCTAGTGGCTGTGGAGAAACTTGGTCAAGAAATAGTTGCTAACAAAAGGGAAGTAGTTATGTTAGATAAAAGAAGAAATATTAATCAGGAAGCAATACGTGCTCTTAAAAAAACGGAGCAAGGTAAATGCTACATCACTGTTGGAACAGTACTTATTAAAAACAATGTGGAACAATCATTATTGTTATTAGAAGCTGATCAGATACAGATAAATATTGAAATAAATAAGCTCCGATCAGAGTTAAAGGTTAAAGTAAATGATTTGAGAGATTTGGAAATGCAACCCCCAGTTCCTGGACTAACTCTTAAGCCTGTATCAAAGAGTGATAAATATATGTTGGGATTGTATTAAGAAGTATGTCCTGTGAAATGTCTTTTAATGCTGTCTTTTATACTGTACCTACGTGTGGAAATATAATATATATATATAATGAATAGATTCAGGCGTTACTTTGCGGAAATCCATATTTAATAATAACAACGAGACTGACCGAGTCTCGATCATGCGCTCGGTAAGTCAAGACCTCCTGAAGATGCTTCGTTTAGAAGCGAAACTAGTCGGGTATTCTTCCGGTTAGGCTGCGTGATGTTTATGACGTCACGTAGATAACAGGAAAATTAGGCGGAATTGTCACTAGATATATAATTTTATGCTTTTTTAAGTGTTTTATTTAAATATTATTTAATGTTTTTTAGGATACTTTTAAAAGTATTTGTTATTATTAAATATATATATATTTAATAAAACTAGGCTTCTCAGGTAATACACCATCTATGTGTTATCTCACATGGCAACCACCTAGGGATGACAGCATGTGGTGGAAATACCAAGGGTAGTATAGTGTTGGAGGAAGCAGATCCACCCTGTTGAGTTTTGTTTGATATCCATCCACCAATGATAACATAACAACCGATGAAGTCCAGTTAATTGAAGATTTGCACCCAACCAACTATACTTGTAGATGTTAAACAATGTAAATAGGTAAAAAACATATAACTTTCATACCAATATTAAGCCCCATTTTACCCTTTTTATGCAGCCCTGTTACAAAATTTATTGTCTGTTTTATGTCTCCTACCTTCTCGACAAATTTTAACATTATAGGTCTAGTTGTTTTCAGTTTTAACATAACAGTTTCATATATTTTTATTTATTGTGTCCCTCTTGTAAAATTCTTATCACGGTACTTTTTAATTTATTTCATTATAGGGAACACATACCAGTTTACTGACCACAACACCTTTTCGGCCACTTCACATGTTATTTTGAATAAAAGACAGTGTTTAAGACTACTCCGGTTTAATTTCGCACCTTTCGATCCAGACAATTAAAATTTATGATAAAAGTTCCATTATATATGTGGACAGCTATAATTTTGTGAATTTACAACTAGATTCCAGCCGCCAGTATACCTCATATTTTCAAAGATATGACATTCAAATATCCCAAATGTTTAGCGGCCGTTAACCATTAAAAACATTACCTATATCTGGCCGTATAGAATTAAGGATGGCTGAAAATTGGTAATAATTAGACCTGTTTCCGACTTTTCCAAATGAGGATTAGTAAAAATTAATCTGTTTGCGACCTAGGAATGCCAGATAAAAATCTTCAGAATATGGACTAAAGCTCTATTATGTTACTCTTAACGTCATCTCAATAGCCGCATTTAGGGACATACATTAATCAGAAATATGCCAAGCTAGTAAAGATATTATAATAATTAAAAAGATGTACCTAGGTACTAAATAGTCTGACACCAAAGAGAATTTTATTATATGTGCAGAAAAACAATTAACACCTTTTACAGAATCTTTGAACGGTAAATTGGAAAGCCTAGTAGGTAAAATAAAAGTCACAGAAAACATATTCTAGGATCGGTTTACAAAATACCTGAAATTTCCTGATACTCATACAACAACCAGTGTCCGACTCTAAAACTTAGCAAAAATAATATGAAAAAAAGAACAAAAAAAAATTGATTAGGTACGAGGAGAAGCAAAATTTTACAAAGATAACCAAATTAGGAAAGAAACGAACAACCACCAAAAATGGATGAAGAAACAGAAATATAAGAAACTGAATCCCGTGTCAAACCTCGGAGAAATTCTTCTATTTTGTCAGAGGCTACCCACGTAAAAAATAATAATAATAATAATAAAGTTTATTTCCAAAAACATACCAGTAACCTATACCTAGTAAAGATATAATATTAACATTTGTTGTCTTTAAAATACAAGTTTGGTATACATTAATTCAGTCCGCAGAACCTACACTAAGAATTAACTTGTGTTGTAGGTTTCTGCTTGCTCTTCAAATTCACAGTTTTAAAATGTAATTTGAGTAACCAGAGAGAAGAAAAACATGAGATAGGTTGGTAAGTATAAAACATTTTTTATTTTTTTTTAACTACATTATAATTAATATTATTAGCTTCTTATATAAGTTTGTTTTCTAGAGTGTATCTGTGCGTGTTGTATGTGTGTGTAGGTGTGTGTGTGTGTGTATGTGGGTGGGTGTGCGTGTTTGTGTGTGTGTGTGAGTGTATGAGATAAAGATAAAAACATTCATAACACGTACATAATTCATATATATATACATACACATATATGCATATATACATGAACCTTATCATTCATGTTTTTATCTTTATAAAGTCTTCAGCATCATCTGGGGTGCGTTCCTCCTACCCGTCGGCCAAGACAAATTATGGTCTAAACGCAGATATACGCCGTTCCAGCACTCTAATCGAACTTAATTTGATCCTGTCAAGATTTGATCATACCCGTTCCGGGCGACCTGTCAGAGCAAATTTTGATCTGCCTGGCCAAATTTTTACTACCTTTTGAATCGGCCAAATCTTGGCCAGCTGTCAAATGTGACAGATTCTACAATAAATAATAGATTTTGTACAAGCTAAGCCAAGGATTAGTGGCATACTATGTTAACATTGCTTAATTACGTATTATGCCCCATTTATTAAAAATGTACACTGTATTTTATCACCTAAAAACATCGCTGTCAATTCCATATTTTGAAAGGAGCTTTAAAGGTCGTTCCAGGTGCCTTAGAGCAAATATTGCTCGACCAACATTTACTGAAACGCGCCCCTGGGCTCAGATTTTTTAACCAATTGAAGACTGTCTGCTTGAGTTCTCTATTGTTTTTTGTGAGCATCTCTGGGTGAATTTTGGAGACTTTGTTATAGACGTGAGGTCCTAAAAAACATGCATGTCGGTGTGCCAGTTTAGAGTTATATAGTGGTTTTCGAAAAACTATGTCTTTTCTCCTTTTTTTAATATGATTGTCCATGTTTATTCCGCATACTTCTTTATGTTGTTGCACAATTAGACTTTGCATAAATAGTTGCCTCACTGTCAGAACGCCACAATCCTTATAGAGGTCAGCGGTTCGGAAGCGGTAGGGCTTGAAAGTTGCAACCTTTAGTACCGCTCTCTGCGCTCGTTCTAAAGGTAACATGTGTGTAGTCAAAGCCCCACCCCAGCTAGTGTTACAGTATGTGAGTAAGGATCTACACAGTGCTTTGTACACGTTAAGCACAAGATATCGATCAGCAACATCCCTTAAATTTTTAAAAATATAAATAAGCTTTCGAACTCTAGCGCAGAGGGTGTCAATGTGTGGTTTCCAAGTCATTCTACTGTCCAATATGACGCCCAAATACTTTGTTTTGCTGACACATTCCAGCAGTGGGCAATTGCAATTAGACATTAAGCAATTATTTGTATGCACCTTAATGTCCATGATATAACTTCTACCGCGTGCGTTTGTGAAGTAACGGCTTCATCATCACTAGTGACTCCGCCTATTCTGGTCCTTTGGGTCCTTCCCGTTAAATAGTTCTCAAGCAGTAGCAGAGTAGAACCTCGAATTCCAGCGTGCTCAAGCTTCTTCACAAGGATGGGAACAGAGACAGTGTCGAAAGCTTTCGCTAGGTCTAGAAAAACTCCTATGACCTTCTTTTTACTATCCAGCTCACTAACAATAAAATTTGTTAGCTCTGTGACAGCATTATCTGTAGACCTGCCAGCTCGGAAGCCAAATTGTTGAGGTGATAGTATGTTAAATTTAACTAGATAGGAAATTAATCTTTTATTAATTATTTTCTCAAGAATTTTTTAAAATGATGGTAGTACAGAAATTGGTCTATAATTGGTGACACTGTCCCTGTTACCACCCTTGTAAATTGGAGTTATAATGGAGGTTTTATAAATTGTTGGAAATATTCCAGAGCTTAATGTTATATTGCAAATGTGAGTTATGATTGGTACTAGAGTTGAGGCAGACTGTTTAATAATTTTATTTGATATGCCATCAAAACCCACAGCACAGTCGTTTTTCATTCCTTTTATCAAACAATCGATTTCAAACTCGTTGGCTTCCAAGGAGCCCATGGAGTTAACCTGTGAAAGTGATCGGGAACCAGTACTGTTTAGAAGATATTGAGTACAGCTGTCAATTTTGCTGGCCAATAATTTTCCTACATTGGCGAAGTAGTTGTTGACGTAGTTTATAGATGCTAGTGGGGAATCTTTAGTTTTAAGTAGAGTTTCGTTACTACTCTTCATTTTTGCAGTACCAGTTATATTCCTGATTGTATCCTAGGTTTTTTTAATATTGGATTTATTTTTATCTAATTCAGCTTTATTGTAGTCATTTTTCAATTTCTTTAATAATTTGTTGCAGAAATTTCTGTAACATAAGTACGTCAATTTCAACGTTTCATTTTTTGGTGTTTCTTTAAGACGAAGATGCATATGATCACGAGTTCGAATACAGCGCAGAATACCTGTAGTAATCCAGGGTTTAATTATTCGTTGATTCAAGGGTACTTTAAAGGTATGGGTATTAACTTTGATTATTTCAATAAGTTTATTATTTAGAAGTTCTGTAGCGAAATTGGGTCGGTTGAATTCATAATGTCAGTAAAGTCGCTAGATTTAATTTCGTTACAAACTCTACTTAGGTCCATTTTTGTAATAAGTTTTTTTGGATTTGCTGATGGTACTTTATTTTTGACATTTAAGATAGCCGGGTAGTGATCAGTTACACAAGTGCTTAACACTACTGTTGTGCACTTAAGGTCACTTTTTAAGAATACATGATCAAGACAGCGGTTACCTCGTGTTGCCATATTATATCCCGGTAAAAGTCCGTGGCTTGCCATTAACTCCATGTAAGCACCAGCATTCCGATCTGTGCTATCCGGGTGTATATCAATATTCAAATCTCCAACAACTGATATTGTTTTAAATCTTTTATTTGAGTCGAGCACACAGTCTAGAGAGTTAAGGAATGGTTCTGTGTTGGAGAATGAGGGCGACCTGTACAATGCTATTATCGCCGTGTGCCGGCTAATATTTATAACGAGACAGTTGGCTTCGTCAAAATGTGGCTCTTCAACAATCACTCCTATGTTGGGTTTTGAATAGACAATAATTCCGCCGTTTTTATTTATGCAGTTTTTGGTGTACACTGAATTGTATTTATCCAATAATGGAAACGGTTTGTCATTTTCAATCCAGCACTCAGTTAGGATTACCAGGTCACATTCGAAGCCGAGTCGATGCAAGAGTACTTCCAGAGCCAAGAAATTCTTATTCACACTCCTGATGTTCATTGTGAATATGTTTAAAGATTTTAGGTCTGTAGAGATTAGTGTTTTACAGGATTCAGGTGGGCATTTAAAATTACCAGTAGTGGTGAAGTCATCGATTAGATTGCACAAGTTATGTTGCGGGCTGTTATCCATAATTAGTTATAACAAATGATTGGGTGTATAAGAAGTTCACGTATGGTCTGTTTTTTGGTGCAGAATTATTATTTGTTTGAGTTTGGCTACATTGCTTGTTTGGATGTTGTGATGATGTATGCGTTATGGAATGTGAATGTGTGAGTGTGTGTGCGAAGATATGTGAGGTAGTGTGTGCTGACGTGTATGTATGTGTATGTGTGAGAGTTGAATTGATATTAAAATTATAGGTTAACATGATAGTAATTATAAGTAATGTTATACAGTGACTACATGACGATAAGATAAAAATGGCACTTTTTAAACATATCAGTTTTTTTGTTTTAGGTTTTCGAGTTGTTGTTCGTTGGTGACTACTATCGGAGCCGAACCTTCTGTCTTCCTCAGGAACACTTTTCCATTCGTCGTCCAACAAAAATCATATTTCTGCGTCTTCGCTACGTCGCGGGCCAAAAAATAGAGTCGCTTTGCTTTCGGGGTTAGAAATTCCGACACGAATATCGGGGCCTTCTTACCCTCTATTTCTATTGTGTTAGTGTTCAGTCTATTTGTGGTGTGCGAAGCATTAAATCTTTTAACAGCTTGCAGTGTGCTTGATTTTGCGATGCAGGTGGCAAAGTCAACCACTATAGGCCGTTCTTCGTTCAGCTTACCTCTAATGCGATAGACATCCTTTATGCTGTAAGGTTGCGCTTCAACTCTTATCTTTTTTTGTAGTTTTTCTACCAGATCACACAGATCCTGCTTAGTTTCCTTAGAATGAGACGGGATGCCACGAATTTCCAGACATGTACTTCTGGCAAGCCTTTCGGTTTCTTCTTGCTTACTCTCAAGATGTTGTAGGCGCATTTCATAAGCGGCTTTCTCAGACTCAAGTGTATTAACACGAGCTGTCAATTCTTCGCATTTTTTTATGTAGAATTCTAAGGACTGCTTAATTTCAGAGTTTGTTTTGTTTGACTCAGTTACCTCTGTAAGCACTTTACTCAACATCGCCATCATTTCGTCTTGCTTATCTAAGTCCGTCACGTAAACGTTCGGGGAGTCACTCTGCCGCTGGCGCTTAGATGATCGTGGAGCTGGACGAGGCGACGTGACGGTGGCGCCCTCCCCCATTACTTGTTGTGGCGGAGTTCGATGCATATTTGAATTAATCTGTGTACTAGGAGATAATAACTAGCAAAGAGTAGTATGTTCAAGTTTAACCAGCAAAATGGCTTCTTCGAAGTCACTGTATAGAATATAATATACTACAAATATATTATATTTACATCTATATGTATATCGCTACTGTAAAGGTGTTCCTAGTATGAAGCAAAGTACCAGGCGCTCATAAGCTGTGAGGTGTAGTGTCACACTAACCGGTAGGTAGATCGCAGGGATGGTGGGCGGTCCGACGCGTGATTCGTTGATCAGCAAAGGAGGCGTCACAAGAGGTATGCGCCCACGCAGCTAGGGGGCGGGGCTTCGCTCTTCTTGAATATGGCCGCAATTGATGGGCGTAGACGTCACTCGTATTCGTATATATCTCCTTTTAACTTATGCAGTCCTATTTTTTTTCGACTGAATAAAAACTGTTAATTTAATTAATTTAATTTTAAATAAAACTGATACAAAGTTGGGACGCGTCTGCTCGCTGCCGAGGTCCGGGGGAAGAGCGAAGAAATATCTGATGTTGTCCGACTATTTTAACTGATATTGAACTTAAAGAAGAATGAAAAAGTACTATAAAAACTCTATTTTCTTAATTTTACTTTAAGGCTTCCACCAAAAGGCCGAAAAGTAACGCCGGCCGGCTAACTAACATGTTACATATGTCTTCCTTCTTATTTTATCATAATTTCGGATTCTGTCACTAAGGTTGTTACTCACCATGCTTCTTTACATTGCTCTTTCTGTTTTGTTGTCCGTTAATGTCCATGTCTCGCAGGCCTAGGCGTAAGTCATGCAGGGTGTTGAAAGTCTTTCTCTTGATATATATGCCTAGATCTTTATTATTTCATATAAGGACCAATATTTTTATCCAACCATAGGCTATTCTTTTGTTTATTTCCTTGGACTTGTTATTTTTTGTTTCACACATATCCCTACTGCTAGGGAAGAATGGTTTTTTTTCGACTTGCTCCCATCCGCCCCGTTGTCTTTGTCCCGTTGAAGGGGCAGATGGGAAAAACAGTTTCATCGACCCCTTTAGTCGCGGTTTTGGAGTTTAACGGGGAGGATGGCACACAATAAGTATCATTTACCCCGGTATCGCGTTTGACGGGGAAGATGGCACGGATCAAGTATTATTTACCCCGCTATAGAATGTTACATCTAAATACAAATAAAATGAATACCTTATAAATAAAAAAAGTTATTATAATTAAGGTGATTATTTATTACCTGAACAAACAATCAACGGTGAATAAAAATCAGTTAGTAACAAAAATTCTGCTTCACGTATCATAAAGACCTTACACTAGCAAACAATATAATTAGGTATGTACTTAATTATCTATAATAATCACAGCTGAGTACTACGAGTGTTACTATTGATTAGCCTTCAATCATCATTATGGATTCCAAAGCTCCTAAGTACTCTATATTCACAGTAATACGCCTGCGTCACTGTGTGGTAGGTACCTTCTTATACCGAATAAAACCAGCTTTCACTTCCAAAAGTTGCAGGATTTTATTCAAATCAATACATTAAACATTGATGATGATGATTGCCGTTCCATTTTTATTTGATTGTTTTAATATGTATTGGTGTCCAGTATGTAAAAGTACAGTTCCACCACCTCTTCTTATAAAAGTCAACGATAAGCTTTTAGATCTAAGTAGGCTTTCTTGGTCTGCCATTGTTCAAGGAACGAAACAAATTAAAGCTCAATAACTCATACTTATTTGATTCTTATAATAAAAATAACTACATAGACAAATAACTAAACACGTAACTTCACTCACGACGGTAAATTAAACACCACGAGCTGCCTTGACCGCTGGAGAGTGCCTGACGTCACTAACACTAACAGCAGTGCATCTGTGCGGCAAACCCGCACATTCCATGCTTCCTATTGGTTGAATAATAGATAAGAAATTTCTGGTATCCCTTTTTCTTTCATGTTTCTCGTCGATATTGCTTAGAGTCATGTTTTTAGTTATTATTATTATTGAAGCTTAAAATACAGAACAATGTATGTATGTGTTACGTATCCGAACCGTCGCTGACTAAAGCCGTGTAAATGTCAAGCAAATGTTTCAACGTCACATATATATGTTAACGTCGTGAGAAAAATAACGCATCATCATCAATGTGTAATGTATTGATTTGAATAAAATCCTGCAACTTTTGGAAGTGAAAGCTGTTTTTATTCGGTATAAGAAGGTACCTACCACCCAGTGACGCAGGCGTATTACCGTGAATATTGTGTACTTAGGAGCTTTGGAATCCATAATGATGATTGAAGGCTAATCAATAGTAACACTCGTAGTACTCAGCTGTGATTATTATAGATAATTAAGTGCATACCTAATTATATTGTTTGCTAGTGTAAGTTCTTTATGATACGTGAAGCAGAATTTTTGTTACTAACTGATTTTTATTCACCGTTGATTGTTTGTTCAGGTAATAAATAATCACCTTAATTACAATAACTATTTTTATTTATAAGGTATTCATTTTATTTGTATTTAGATGTAACATTCTATAGCGGGGTAAATAATACTTGATCCGTGCCATCTTCCCCGTCAAACGCGATACCGGGGTAAATGATACTTATTGTGTGCCATCCTCCCCGTTAAACTCCAGAACCGCGACTAAAGGGGTCGATGAAACTGTTTTTCCCATCTCCCCCTTCGACGGGACAAAGACAACGGGGCGGATGGGAGCAAGTCTTTTTTTCCCACCTATTATTACTAGGGAGAAAATTTTACTTCCACTTATTTCTACTATGATCAGGGGATATAATTTGTCCTAGGTAAACATATTCTTTAGTACTTAATTAGTTTGGTTTTTTAACCGACTTCCAAAAAAGGAGGAGGTTCTCAATTCGTCTGTTTTTTTTTTTTTTTTTTTTTTTTTTTTTTTACCTCAGATCTCTTGACTGGGTGAACCGATTTTGAAAATTCTTTTTTTGTTTGAAAGCTGATGCTTGTCGTTTGGTCCCATTTTAAATTTCATCAAAATCGGTCAAGCCGTTTTTGAGTTACACTAAAAAGATAGAAAAAAAATATTCACAAAAAATGGAACCGACTTCAACACCCAAAAGTGTGAAATTACTTGTCGAAGTCGGTACCATGCCCACAATATTGTGATAATAGGTACTTTTGAACCATCATGGTACCGACTTCAACAAGTTATTTCACACTTTTGGGTGTTGAAGTCGGTTCCATTTTTTGTTAAAATTTTTTTTTTCTGTTCTATATATAAGATGGATATTAATTCATCAACAATACTGCGGGGGATGGTGTAGAATCGACAACGGAATGTGTTCCACTCATGTTTAAGTTTCACATACAGAAAAAGTCTGTACTATTACTTAAGCTGTGGCACGTTGGCTTTGGGAATAATAGCAAGGACAACCGCGGTCTACGACCACGGTGTATCTACTCCATTCACACACACGCACGATTGCTACGCGAAGTCAATGAACTGCTATACTAGGCACAATATACAGCTGTTTTGTGTACCTATTCTGCCTAGTCGGACTTTGGTGGCTTGCGACAAAAGAACACGCGACGCGGTAGCGGTTTAACACAATACGGCATACCTAAGTAGCTGCAACACCATACAGTACGTACATACGTAAACTTGAAATTAAAAAGAATGTTGGTAAGTAACATTTTTTATCATTCAGAAGAGTTCAATCGATTGGCGATTATGCAAAGCATTCGGCAGTCTACCTAGATTGGCCGGTAAGGCCTTCGCGTTCGTCAGAATAGGTACGTGAAACAGCTTCATCTATCACTAAGGCAAAACAGCTGTTTTGCCCTAGTATGAGAATGGAGTAAACCGCGGTTCTCGCTATCATACTAAAAGGCAACGCGCCGCGCTTAGAAAATAGTTATACTGATTTTTTGAATGTGAAAATTAAACATGAGTGGAACACATTTCCGTTATCGATTCTACACCATCCCCCGCAGTATTGTTGATGAATTAATATCCACCTTATATGTGTCTATTTTGTGGACTTGATTAATTCTATATAAGTATTGTCCACACCTTGTTCTTTAAGACTCAGCCAGATGAATTTGTGTTTTAGACTGTCAAATGCTTTGGATTAGTAGAGATTAGAAAACATTCTATAGGTAGGTATCTGCTTTATAAGCAGATATACAATGTTAGTCAATAGTACTGTAGTTCTTTCTGAATCCTGCCTGCTCGATCGGTTGGTTTTTGTCTAAGACCCTTGTTATTCTTTCTAGATTTACTTTTGCGAAGACTTTGTACACATTTGATATTAGACTAATTGGTCTATAGTTGCCAATGTCGTCTTTATGCCCTTTCTTGTGGTGGAAAATGATATGTGATTAATTCCATTTTGGGCTTATTTCTTCTTAAGTACCTTTGATTAGCTCATTTGTTATATTGTCAGGTTCTGGAGCTTTCTAGTTTGTGACATGATGGCTTTCTGTACTTCCTGCAAGAGTATTGATGAGACTTTTTAGGGTTCTGTACCCAAAGGGTAAGAACGGGACCCTATTACTGAGACTTCGCTGTCCGTCCGTCTGTCACCAGGCTGTATCTTAAAAATGGTGATAGCTAGACAGTTGAAATTTACACAGATGATGTATTTCTTATGCCCCGATAACAACAAATACAAAAAAGTTGGCCAAATGCGAGTCGGACTCGCGCACGTTAAAACAAAAAAGGGTTAAAATATGAAGTCCAATGTTGTATAGCTAATGGTACGGAATCCTTCGTGCGCGAGTTCGACTCGCATTTGGCCGATTTTTATTTATAATTCGTATTAGGATCGTTATTGGCGTTCTTTTTTCGGTCGGTGTCATTGTGCGATAGTAGTCTGTGGCAAGACTGGATCCTTCTGCGATTTGTTACTTGTATGCATCTGTTGCTTTTTTTAGTTTTGGTATTCATGCTATTCCACATTCTCTTAATTCCTTGAAAGCTATTCTTGTTCAGGACATATTTTTATTATTGGACAGGACATATGCTATGTTGCAAAATAAATAAATGGAGCAAACAAATAACCCTATGGTATCCAAGATGAGACATCGGAAGACGGGCGTCCGAAAACAACATGGAGTTACAACATCCGTCTAACCCTAGGACCATACTGGTCCAGAGTTGCAGAAGACCGAGCTAAATGGAGAGAGCTGGAGGAAGCTTATGCCAATAGGCACGCCGAATTGCGAGATATAAGACTCATAAAATTAAAAATGTTAAATTGCATGTAGTTCGGAATATAAGGGCTTTATTGTTATAATATAATTATATTGTTATAACTATTTTATTCTTATTCCTAGTGTCGTAGTCGTGATTGTCACTGTCTAATTAACTCAATTTTTACGAACATACATAATAATATTTTTCAAATATATACAGACTCGGTATAGTTATCAATTTCTTTAAAAATATCCCTCAGATCTATTTTATATAATGGCTCGAAATGCACGCTTTTGTAGTAAGATAAAGATTTGCCTTTATCTCAGCAGCAGCGCCACACAGCAATACACCATACGAAAATGCTGTGGAAGTAGGTACGCGAAATAAACTAGCCTACGTCTGTTAACTATCTTATCTTACGAACTGCATATGCAGCAGAACTACGTCTAGATAGATCATGTTTATGTGGATCTTGATTCCCAGGAAGACTGTCGCATAATCAATAGAAAGTCTAGGCCAAGCTTTGTTTAATTCAACATATATAAGTGTAACATTTAGTAAAGAAAACTTTAAACATTTGGTATTTTTAGAATTTAAGAAAAGATTACTATCGGCAAACCATTTAGAGATTATAGATAACACATTATTTACATGAATTAGTTCACTATATACTTTAAAAATAAGATAGTTAACAACTGCGAATAAAACAATATCACATAAATATTGGACTATGCAAGGCAGATCATTAATCTACCCAAGAAACAGAAAAGGTCCTAGAATTGATCCTTGCAGTACCTACTCTTATTTTTACCAAAGATCCGGAATAAGGATTGCCATTTGTTCCAACCTTCTGTAGCCTGTATGACTACAGAGCCTTTCCACAAGTACCGTAGTATGAAAGTTTACGAATCAGAGTGCGTTGCTTTACTTTTCATATCTGACTACACCTATGAACTACTTACCTGTTTAATTTCGTGCTCTTAACTTAACAACAGGACTTGCGCACAAATGAGTTCAAATTGATTAAATCCATTATAGGGTTCACCCTTCTAACGTCCGACCTAGCAAATTTAAGCTTCACAGGGTTGTTTGTAGCATAATATTATATTCCTACGTTATTACACTTGCATTTTTAAAGATCGTCACTTTGATTCGTCATCGTGACGACGAAATGCGTCTGATATAGGTTGCTGCTGCAACGCTAGGTGGGCCTCGAGTTTATTCTCTCACAATCTTATAAAAAAAATAGAAAGTAATGTAGGAGTATCGTTTAACCTTCTAGAACCACGATCTAACTAGGGACACAAATGGCCACTGCCATTATCAGACAATCTAACAAAGTGATCTGAAAACGAATATTGAACGACAATTTGGATAACTTTATTCCAATTGAATATTGGTAGCCAGTTTGATCAGAGCCATAATTACGACAGACAGGCCATCGGATTAAAGTGCCACGCTACAAAGTAAAATGTGTTAAAAGGTATAGTAAAATAAAAAAACAAAAAGGATTTTTAAAATGTTTATTGGGCTAAGGTGTCCTCAAATAAAAAGTCATCAAATATATATTTTCAATATGCACAGTTACACCTTTATACATGTAAATAATATAGTACATAACAAATAAATAATAAATAGTACCAATTTTTTGGATTTATCCATTAATAAAATTGTAGTTTGGTGTGATAATTATTATACAAGTGACTTGACTAAATGCCGATTTGGTAAATTTGGGTTACAAAGTATACCAAAGAATAATTTTATGTTATCACTAGATGTGTTTCATGATTGACAAAAATTGTTTAAAAAAACAGTCAGGCATGGCATCAAAATAATAAATTTATCATCACCCAACTTTCTAACATAATAATCAATATAATATGGCATATATGAATTAATAAGTTTGATTTCAATTACATTTTCTTAAAGAATTAAACATTGCAACATAATATAAACTAAGCACATTAACTTACTTATGAATAGTTGTCAATATCAAAAACGTTTATCCTAAGGTTATTGCTTAATTAGGTATATAATGATCCTTAGTAGCTTGTAATGAACCTAAAATCAGTACAAAATGCCACGATTACTATTCAATAAGGGTCCTTGAATACTCGAATGTATAATATTTTGTGGATTGTCTTTTGAGCATATATTACATACAATCTGTCACTATCACAAGTCTTTGTATTCCGAATGGCCAAAGCACATGTTTTTTGTAATGTATATTGACTAAACTACTGGCATTTACTTGTACAACCGAGCTTGTACATTTGTTGAGGACGCGTGCGTGTTACGATCACAGTTAACGGGCGCGCGAGCCGCGCCGCTCTCTCCGGCCACTACCAGTTGGCCATTCCGGGCTTGTTTAGAGTCATGAAATATATCTGACAGGAAGAGCCACCTTTCGCTGATGAGAAAAATACTTTGTCATTACGCTCACATAAAAATTTAAGTCGTTGTGCTTTCTTGTGCATGAATACGCCATCGAGATGTCCACTCTCAACGGAGCGGATTTCGATGGCTTTATTGCCCCATCCCATGATTTGTCCAGTGCCGATGTACGCTACAGATGTTGGCATCTCGCCCCACTGAAATGGAAAATATATTTCTGTGAGATTATTTTACGAAACCTAGATGAAAATGACATAGTCAGCAAGTGCTATATCTTGTGACACGTCAGTGCTTAGGCAACCAGATAAGACCGACCCACCAGAGTTGAACTCTAATTTACGGAATGACGAAGTTTCTTCCAACCAGGGGGGCACGGCACTCTAGGGGGGCATAGAGAGGTCATGAGGGGAGCGCAATGTATTAACCTTTTTTTTTAAGAGAAACCCAGCAGCTTTTAATACTATCTTGCTACAGCTATTCAGGTAAGTATCTGAATCAAGCTTTGCATAGATGACCCCTGCTATGAAGATCGTGAGATCAGGGTTAGCATAAGAGATTGAAGGAAATAACTTTGCCCTAATAAGAACATATCGTGAATCGACATACTTTAGACTAAAAGTCGTGAACTAAAACATGATTCCCACTACAAAAGTTTTAACCATCACTCGCAGTAACGTAAAAGCTTAAAAAGTAGCAGTTTGTCTAAACAAATTGAGAATTACTACAAAACGTTTGCATCTCGTCTAGTAATCTGTCTTGAGATTGTATATAGTATAACTTTATCACATATATTGCTCAGCGAAAGTGACACAACAGTCAAATTGAGAACTAGATGAACCACGAATCAAATGCTACTAATTATTTTACATTAAACAAAGTCGTCAATGCATCACTTTTATTCATATGAAAAAAATCATTGGTAGGTATTTACTATACTGCAAGATCACAAGATCAAAATAATCTCCGCTGTAGTGCATCTTTGACGAATCTATGAAGAAAATGTATTTTGGTAAATAAAAAGCCAAATATTAACCAAAAAATAATTATTGGTGGATTTTCACATAAAAAAAACTATTTCATGTGTAAAATTAAATATTTCAACTTTGTGGTTTCATTTAATACTGTGGTATATAATGCACTATAATCTGCTACTGGACAGTGGATTGGTGATTGCGGTAATTGAATATAGTATAATTTTGACTCACCTGCAGAATTATATTTTTGCTGACGCGACCATACGTATTTACGTATACACCTTCATTGTCGTAACACAGTAATAGCTGAACACCGTTTGAATTTGGAAGAGGGACAATGCAATGTGGAACAATTGCCCCCTGTGTCTGAAAAAATAAAACCTAATGAGCCTTCTCAGAGCAAGTTTTGTGCAGTTTTAAGTGGGGGGGTTATTTGTTTTTTATTTATTCATTCAACTATAGCTGAGACCCTTGACCACTAGGTTACCTAACGGTTAGTGATGATGCAATCAAAAATATTGTTCAGGCTAATCTAAAATTACTGGCACTCAAGGACAACTGCCGAAACTCACCGTTAGGTGCTTGGCGACAGATTTTTAAACTTGAGGGTGGTGGCTAGCTAGGCGGGCATCCGCAAAATGCCATCATGCGACTGCTATCTTAAGACAACAACCAAGATCGATGGCTTAACGTGCCATCAGAAGCACGGAAAAGCACTCAGTAGTAATACATAGATGTTGCTTAACTTGCTGATCGGATAACGACTAAGCAAGCAACGCAACGAGCGCTTCAAAATTATTACATAGTGACAGTGATACAGAACGCGTAAGGCGAATACAGAGTTTATTCTAAGACACTTGAAGCACAGTGGTGCACATAGAAATATTACACTATATAATGTAAAAAATATGCCCCAAACGGTACCTAGACAATCAATGCTATAGCGTTGAATGTCCATAGCTGCAGAACATGTCCTAGAATCTTTTTAAATTATTATTAAATTATAAATTAAATCAAATCTGAATATTTAAAACTTGGTCTACAAGTAATAAATCCTAATATAATAAAAAATAAGGTTAATAGGTGTGTATACAAATGTATTTCACTGAAACTCACGTGCTTTGGAATATAAATGTCGTAAACAGAGGCAGTGTCTAAATCAACAGCGTGGAAACCGTCTGCCGAGCCATAGATTACTTTCAGTCTTGTGCCTTCTTCGATGGTTAGGTCAACTAATAACGGCCTGCAAATGAAAATATGTTTAATCTCATGCAGCATATGCGAAGACGAACATACGTTAAGTTTAAAGTTCCTCATCTCCTCATGCCCTTTTAAAAAACGACTAGTATATTCTTTCATATCATAAAATGTTCATTGATCTTAATCATTTAGTTAAATTATTACAAATTTACGAGAAGACAATCCGCGCCTTCCACCCCTATAGCCGGGGCATGCTCACTATTTAAGCTAACATGACATATGACTCAAACTCTAAATTTTCCTCTCGTTCTTTAACCATTGTATGGGAATGGAGAAATTTGTAATTTTGTAATGTAATCCACAGAGCATGCAATATTAAAAAAATAAAAATATCAACATCTTGTTTAAGTCGGGAAGGAATCTTACCTATGTTGTAATTCACCAAAGTTTTTGAATGCCATAAATTTGTGATATGGTTTCGGCGCCCAGGCGTAAATCTCGATTGAGTCTTTTAGTGCTATCACCAGGAACTTTATCCGTTCATATTTCACGATTCGAAAGTGAACCGCGCCCTGGAGTTCACCCACGTTTATCCATCCGTTCCTTCGTTCTGCTTGCTGGAAAATTAAACACGACACCTTAAATTTATTGACAAATTAATTTCTGAAGAGAAGTAAAGACCACCCTGAAATTTACTTATAGCTGAGAAAACAAGTTTTTTGAATCCAAATAGGTAATGTTCTTTTTCACAGAACAGTATAGGGGCTCATTCATGTAGACGCGGCGCGTCGTATGGCTCCTCAGAGCACGGGCCACGCTAGAGGTTTCCGCGAGAACGCTCTCATACATTTCAGGTTTTAATTAACTACAAGATGCTACAATAAATAAAAGAGTTAAGACGGAACTCTGCTAACAGCGAAGTGACGCCAGTTTTCTAAACACGTGGTGCGTCGTTACCACGTTACCGACCAACTTACTGACATGTGACATGTAATTCCATTTTGTTTTTTTATCTTTATATAATTGTTTATTGCACCCTTTCATAACACAATTCGGTAGAGCAAATTTACGATTTTTCATAAAGCTTTGCTCCGCGCTATGGCATACTTTCGTTGTTCGTTCTGTTCTTAGAATTTAATCTTATCTTTCTTATATAGTCAGAGCGTACAACGCGTCACGTCTCCATGGACGCTTACGCTGCGTGGTCGAAATTTAGGCCTTTGTTCTCATTTAAAAAAAAAAGATCTGCTTTATACATTATTTTGTTCTGTAATTACATATGACAAAATGCCCTGCCAGAAATATACCAAAGCAAATCTTCGTGCCTGGATTGTCTTGAATGTGACGGTTTAAATGACTAGTAGTAGTATAATGTACTCAATAACAAATGAACATACACTAATATACCAAATAATGATTTAGAAGAAAAATTTAAAAAGTAAAAAAACCCGAATTACTATCAGTTATTTTCGTTAAGTATTTATCGTTCCAATGATATTATAACTATAAGTTATATATATTTATGGAATCTTTTTTTAAAGACCTTTATTTCGATACCCCCCACTTAATGGTTTTGGAAGAAAAAATCATTTTTTTTCTCACAATATGGCGTCCAAAATCTGCCAGCTGTTTTTTTTATTTACCTAGTGTCTTTTGCGCTATCAAGACAAATGTAACGATATCACATACACTAAAATTGGTTAAGCCGTTTAGAAGTTATGTTGGAATAAAGAAACTCACAAACATACATACATACATAAACATTATATACATGAACCCTGAAAACGTAACACTTTTTTTTTAGACAGTCGTGTAATAAAACGAATGGACGCTACTTACATCGCTAAGTCCATCAGTGCGTAGAATCTTGGATTTGAGCCAACTGAGATAGTAAACTCGAACGCGATTCTTCTTTCCAGATACCGTAACGAGAATATTTTGTCCTTCTAACACTTCCATTTGCTGGAAGCGGCGTCGTGAGATCAATTGGTAAACCTTCCCTTGGCCGGAACGGTCGAGGAGCATCAATCCATTTTCAGTGCCAATCAGTAAGTTTACACCTTGAAACAAAACATAAAAAATATTATATAACTTAAAATGTACCTGCATAAACTCTCATAACATAACAGTGGGTTCAACAGTTTAATTGACCGCATTATCAACCTTATAATTGTTGGGTACTGTCTCTGAGCTTTAATGTCAAATTCTTAAGCATTACAAAACATCATATTGCTTCTCTTTTTTGTCCCGGGGTAACAGGTGCAGAGCAGTTGGTCACTTATGACAAAATGCATCTGTTTATAAGCTTAAAGTACGGCTTAAAACCGGGTGAGCCATCTGCCATGTGCCTATTCCGTACGTAATCCTATAGCAATAAAATCGATAGGCTCTTTTCGGCATTTTGTTTATGTAATGTAGTGCTGAATCGGACAAGTCGTCCACCTAACTGTAAGCGTCACTACTGTCCATTACAGGTCACCATTCTCGTTCTGTTTGATACTGCACTGCTCTCACCACTCACACGATAGCTCTTACGTCTCGATCGCCCAGTAATTTCACTTGCGGCAGTGCCCTTCAAGTTAGCAGTCACACACAGTCTAAGTAGACTGTGTGTGACTGCTTTGAGATAGTATATCTGAATCTACGATGGTAAGGTACCCACCAAGACGGAGTTTTGCATTCTAATTATTTATAATTACTAGCCTGGTTTGTCCCATTGCTGACCAAAGCCTCCCTTCCCTCTCGGAATTCTTGATAGAATGTAATGGAGGTTCAATCTTTCTAGGCCCAGGCATATAGACGCTTCCATCTATTTGGGATCAAATTTTAGTGATCTTAGCCCACATTTCATCGGACATGCGACATACGTAGCCAGCCCAGTCCCAGTATACTCCGTCATATAACTAACGTAAGTTATCTCTGTTATCGAGCGCAACGTTGAATTCTTACATGGTTGGCGAGTTCAACCCCGAGGATGTTACGCTTCGTTGCTTGTTAGCAAACCTCGAGAGTAGTTCTTCGATGAGTCGTCAAAGACCACGTCTAGACAGTGTTAGTGAGGACAGGATATATGCATGTGTCTCTAAAATGAGCATAAATATACTAACCCCATAAAGCGGCGCAGAGTATCTCCGAGTTGAATCTCTTCTTGTATTTACGTATCTCGGGAGTATCCGGCGAGCCGTCGTGTCCGGTGGGAGTGACGTTGACATTGACGTGACTCTCGCGACGTGACGCGTTGCCGCCCGAGCCGGAGCCGGCCGTGCCGCCGCCGCTGCCCGTCGAGCCCGCGCCGAACCCGAACGTGAGGAACGAGCGCTGCTTCTGTTGCAAGGGGAGGAATTGCTGTTGCGACCCCACCGACGAGTTCGACGGGGAATGCTGCAGCGGGTGCCCCCCGTGCCCCAGCGGGGATGCCCCCGCTATGAACGACTTCGACGGCGTCGATTGCACCGACGACGACGGGTGGTGGTGATGATGAGACAGAGGCGTCCCACCCGCGATCGCTTGCCTATACTGAAAAAGAAACAGACCAATCATCACACTGTTCCACAAACTCACGCGTTTAATAATCTCATCTCATTTGCCTGACCGTTAATTGTATTGTGATCGGTTAGTCAATTCCATCTCCCAGTGATTAGTCATTCCAAATACATTGGAAAGTTATTTGCTTGATGGCTATTATTATACACAATTCGTGGAAATGACGTATATTGTGGTGTGATACATGAATATGATGCAGGCAATGAATTTGTATGCATTCGCTCAAAATGAGTTGCAATAATGTGGATAACTTTCAAAATTCCAATGTTCTTGTCAAGGAGTAAAATTTATTTGCAAATTATTTACATCAAATATTTTTTTATTGATTCCGATACATAATAAATTTGTGTCTTTTAAGATTTATTATACTAATTATAAACATAAAAAAACAAGATTGTATATTTAAATTTATTTGTAAATTACACGAAAGAAGGAGTATCGCTATCAATCACCACTGACAAGTCTGCCATATGCACACAATAACCAGCAGCTGATTAGACCCATCGACCTCTGTTATTGAAGCCGTCTTACAACAATTGTACTGCCTAGAAGCTGAGGTAATATAGATCTGCATTCGATGATCAACATAATATTTCTTACATAATGAAAGCGGTCTAGAAAATGCATAAAGGAAGAAGGATCTAACTTTAAACAAACAACAATCTATGAACCTTTATATGGAAGGTGTAAGCATTTGTTCTTGCTTGCATCAATTCATAATTATACTTACGCGGCAGGTAGCGGCGACTCGCGGGCGGGTGGCTCCGGATGTTTGCATGATTGACAACCATCATTACATTAATACAATATACCAAAAGCTTTACACCACAATGGAGCTAGATAGGAGTTTCCAACAACACTTATTTAGTTCAAAAGAAAAGATATCAATGGTACTATGGAATAATATGTTCAGATAAGTAGATTATAGTTTTGGTGACATTTTAATTATTAATGTTGGAAACCCCATGTATTATGGACCTAAGGCAGCTATAATATAATCAATGTAAATAAATCCCATGTAAGCACATGTATGTTTGGTGATTGCCACTAATTTATTCATGAAAAGTTAGGCAAAATAATTTGTGGCCCTGTATGTATAAAACGCATCTCCAGCTTATTAGCGGAAAGCGATGTGTACGTTATGTGGAAATGTTGTATTGTTCAGCACCTGAATGATTTTGTAAAAAAAATCTGAGTTATATATTTACTAAAAATGTATGATGTGTATGTTGCAGCAAACGCATTTAGTCCGTAAGAATTAATTAAATTAGAAATAATTAATGGATTAAAGAATAATACATTGACGGGTGTCAAGGGAGCGATTGAAAACTTACATTCTATTTTTATCGCGAATACAAGGAAATACTGCAAATGTTTTTAATAACTACAGGTTTCTAGCAACAAAATATTTGTTTTTTTTTGTTGCAAATTAGACTCATATTGTTTGTATTAATGTGCCAATTGTCTACACGAGCATCCACGCGTGAGGTGGGCAGTTTCACGACGCGTGTCTCCCTGATGCTCTGAAGCTGACCCGAATAGTGCCGTGACGTGGTAGCTAAATTTAGAGCAGGCTTCTCGGGTGGATTTTACATTTATTAATCCGATCCAGAAACGGTCGTAAATATCGTAAAACGGAATCGTAAATATCAACTGATACAGTTTTCATTGCTGGAATATGCTCTAATTACGTTCAAGCAGGCCGTAGAGATGTCTAAGGCGGATTGGAAATAGTGTCTCGAAAATTGTTTTAGAGGAATGAAACTGTGTATGGCGGTGTTTTCGATTTATAAAAAACAAAAACAAAACTATAGGCTCTGATTTGGTTCCGCAATGTTTTTTGAGTTGTCCAGGTATTTGTCTACACTAGTAAAAGTTCCTGAACGCTAAACTGTATCAAGAACCCTAATGCCATATCAACGTTTGACAAAACACAAATTTACATAAATAACACGTCTGATTTGATAAGTAATATTACTTCAAGGAGCCTCATGCGATTTTCTAATTTACTTACGACGAATCTATATAGGGCATCTCTCCCTCGGGTTGAAAAAAGAATTTATCCATCATAACTTGAGTTATATACATTAAGTATTTTCTACATATTCTCCGAGCATGGGCAAAGAAAATATCACTTTAATTATTAATTTAGGTTTTCGAACAAATTTAAATGGCATCAACTCTATATAATAAATAGTACTTTTTTGTCCTAGAAACCATATCTTTAGTCAATGCGTTTGCTGACACAGCTTAAGATGGAACCCGTAAGGCATTTGATGTTGGTCGCTTTGACACCTAATATACAATGTAGCTGAGTAACAAGTAAGCTACTTACTTCCTCGCTGGTGGATTTGTCGTGTCTTGGCGGCGTGGTCGGCTGGCCTGCCTGACTCAGCAGGTCGGGGAGTACAGAGCTAGTCCGAGAACCGCTGCCTTCATTCGCACCGCTCGATCGACCCTACACCCAACAACACGATTAACTCTCTGAAACATTTCAATCCTAACTACTCGTAATAAATTGAGAAACAGCCTAAAGCCCAGCTGGAGTATAAACAGTAATAAAAACATATGAAGTATTTTAAACTTTTAGACATAATGACTGGACAATGGACATTAAAAATACAATGTTAATAATCTGTAAAAAAAATACGAACAAACAACGTGTAGCATTATTAATAAAAATCGACATGAACAGAGCGCGACAAACATAAACGGCAGCCAATACATGCAAACACATTCACAAATCGGATGATATTTTTTTCAGCTTCTGTGATGTTTCGTTAGACGGCATTCCTAATGTTAATTTTCAAATGTGTGTGGCACAATTCTGTTCGTCCAGTTTTCGGCAGGAAGACGGTATCGCGCACAGACTATGTGAACAGTTAGTCCTCTAATGAGTTGTTAATTGCTGTAGCGAATATGTGGGTTAGAACAACTGAGCTGAAACACTACATATACTATAGCTATACGATACGTTACTTGTTATTAACCTCTTGGATTCTACTCTCCAACAATAACTATGATAATACTTAAGGCGTGCGTAAACTAGATTATTTCGTCTCTGTATGTAATCTCTGTGCGAGATCTTCGTACGTGAGAAGATAAATATATATATTACATCCGTTTACATACGACTTCCCATTTTAAACAAGTAATTATAGGCCTACTAAATACTAAATAACGCTAGCATAAGACCCAAAATAGTATCACGCCAAAATGTAAGACGTGTGAGCAATATAGTATATAATACCAATACAATATTATTTTAATGAAAGAACATAAGACATTATTTTAGTACACAAAACTTGACACAAACAAAAACCTTCAACCATTCCCACGCATAGATTAATTGATAATTATTATGAGAACCATTACCATATTAGCTATTATATATCAACAATACCATTCCTTTTATCAAGCATGTAGATAGTTGTTAGTTAAAACTATGTTAGATAAAATAGATCCCTCATACCAGACTGTAAGTACAGAAATTAATCAAACTGTCCTGAGCAGGGAGCCATTTACCTGATCCTGAGCGAGTACCGCTTCCTGCCCACTTGCCAAAAGTTCCGTATGCCGATTATACTGTGAGCTTCGTCGAAATACTATATCGGATTCAGTCTTTTCTCTGCGAGGTTTCATAACTATGTTAGAGCCTTGTGTAGCGTCATGTTTGTTCTCAAGAGTATTAGCTGTGAGGTCGGGAGTGCCGGCTTTCTCGAAGGAGGCGCCGCTCGAGAAACAAATGCTCGTCGATGGAGAGTCGCTGTTCACGCTGCTCTGTCGACTGGGTCCATTGCTTTCGTTGTCTTGCCTGATCAACGCGGCAACGTTCTTTAGAGCGTCTATCGGATTGTTGGCTTGCGTTTTCCGTTCCGTCGCCTTTTTATCACTTTTCTTAACTTCTCCCTGCGCAGACATCTTCAAACTGTCATTCATTTTGATGAATTCCGTCAGAATAGGCTCGCCCGTTGCGGGCGGTTTGATCACCTGCTTGCGTGTGTTATTAAAGATGCCGCTGGACCTAAGTTGCTTGTTAACGCCGATTTGACTGTCATGTTTAGGTATGTAAATGGCAGAGTGCCTCGTGCTCGGTAACGGAAAAAGATCGGAATTCTCTCTTCTGAACCCTCTAAAGAAACGATTTGGAGAATTCGATTCCGCATCTTGTTCTTTCTTGAGCCTCATCATATCGGCCAACTTCTCATGAGGAGTCTTTTCGCTCGGTTTCTGGAACAGCTGTTTGTGTCGAGAAGGCGGAGTCGCAATTGCCTTGTACTTAGAGCACGCGTCCTCCATTTCGAGGCGCGACTGCCTTTGAAGCTGTGCGCGCTTCATTTCCGCCTCCTTAGCGGCTTTCTGTCTCTCTTCTTTCGCTTCAGCGCTCTTCGACGGAAAGAATCTTGCGAAGTCCCAGTCCTTGAGAAGAACCGCTTCGTCAACGTCAGACTGCCTTTTATCGGTTTCCTTATTCTCTCTCTGCCGTTTTTCAAACATGTCCGATACAAAAAGCACACATGAATAATGTATAAATGGTTCAAATCAAACAATGTATAAGCGTGACCTACTATGCTCACTGATCTTACTTTGGCGTGAAAACAGAAATAAACAGCTGAGCGGTCAGCGTACAGGGATCGAACGAAGCCTGCGTGCGGGTCGTTCGTCGAATACCAGCTCTGTTCGCAGCACGGGAATAATGTCTACGGTACGACAACAAACGCAGAGGAAATTAATTAATTTTGTGAATGTGTGCATTATTTCTCAAAATAATACTAAAATAATAATATTATCAGATGTCATGGTAACCGTAGATTGTGTTCCAGTGTCGCGAACCAAGCAGTGTTAGCACAAACAGCGTGGGTAATATACTAGATTCAGTTCAGTGTGTTGGTACTCACCCTTTTCATAACTAGAGTACGGTCAGGGTGCGCGTCATCGTCATCGGGCGTGGGCGGCAGCGGGCGGGTGGGCGCTCCTCCCCCTCCCCCACCACCGCCGCCGCCACCCCCCGCACCAACTCCGTCCTCCGAGACAGCGCTCAGACCCGGCCTGTAGCAAAACTCGGGACTGACAAGCCAAACCGAAATGGAAAAGGACGCGGACGGGATCAAAACGATAACGGGAGCAAAAAAGAATACGGCAAAAGAAAAATAAAAATTTGTTTCACATGTTAGGATTGAAATGATTATAACTAAAATATAAATATTATTTAAATTACATGTACCCAAAATTATATAAAACTTAAGTATGTATTGTAAATTAGTGGATTCTTCTATAAACGAGCGTGTATCACAGTTGAACACAATATAGTCAGTTATAATCACGCGAGTTAACAGTCAAACACAAGCTTCTTGTTAAGATGTGTAAAATATGTGAAATGTGCATAACACGAAATAAATAATTAAAGAAAAACTTATCCGACTTCTAACACTGAAAAGTAATAAATATACACTCATTTATATATTTTTTCAGTTATTTCGATTTTAAAAACCAAACTACAGAAGCATTTTTCATGAAATTTCTATGGGATCAATCTCAAAGTATAGTAGGTATATATATCCTTTCCAATAGAAAAAGATTTTTCGATACCGGTTTATAAATGAAGTTTGGAGGTGACCAACATAAATAAAACTCCTCAAGCCGGGAATAAAATATGGATACACGAACGCAAGTAGGGTTGTGTGGCTTCAAGCTGCCGATAACTGTGCTAAGGTTGAAATGGCCGGTCACTTCTACAAACAAACGTTGAAGAGTGGTCGCTGATAACTCCCTTATTTGAGGTTTTAAATCCAGAACTAAGCATGATATCGATTCGCATTTGAAAAACGCTGTCTTGTTGATCAATCATAACACTGTCTGTGTTGGTATAGTATCTCAACGTATAAGATACCATACAACAGCAATACACACTATCTTAATATAACCATAATCATTGGTTGTACAGTTTTCTTAGATATTGCCATCTATCAAGACCCTTTTTTTATGTGATGATTTTTATGTATGGCAAACAAACATTCGGGCCGCATGATAGTAAGGGGCTACCGTTGCCTATAGACATCGGCAATATCATAAGTATACTGTCCCTTAAGGAATCTCTTAAACTCCCTTTTAAACAACCTCATGTCATATTTATGGGGAAAGACCGAATAAGAAAGGTCGTTCCACCTTTTATAAGTATGTGGCAAAAACGACCGCTTGAAACGGTCGGTGCGGGGCGTCCAAGCCTGCAAAATGTTTGTATGAGCATTAAGACGGTGTCGAGACGTGCGATGGAAGATGTGCCTTGTGACGCTTTTTCTTTAAAAAAACATTATGTTTAGTATAAACATAGCATGTGTAAACTTACAGCGGTTTGGGCGGATCACTGGCGAGCAGCGTTCCGTCGTTGCGCACGCGGCCACCGCTCTCCTCTGCGTCCGAATCGCTGTCGGACTCCACGAACGTAGGCTCAGCCGGGTTACGCTCCACTGGCGGACCTGTGCAACACGAATCATTCATTATAAATACATATTGGACGCTATTTTGCTTCATAATTTTTCGAGCTGTTGTATACATGTTAATAAATCAAATCACTCCCCATGTAGCGCCTGGTAGCAATTGCGCCCCCTCATATATTCACATGGGTGTCGTAAAAGGCTAATAAAAGACTGGATGGTGGGCAGCAGCGCCTTATTAATATCTACTTTCTTACACTGCGATCCCCGAGCCACCTGCCAAGAGTGGGGATTATTGTAAATTCAAATTTCAAATTGTATTTTTTTTTTATGATATTGTGACGGAACAAGCTCGCTCCCACCTGATGTTAAGCGGACTAACCTCTGCCTATAACAGATGCATTTTCGTCACAAATCGCGAATGCACTGCGCCCGTCACCTTGAGACATAGTAGTTAAGTCTCATGTGCCTGTAATTTCACTAGCTATCAAGGACTGCTGCCGGAACACACCGTTAGGTGCTTAGCAACAGATTTTCTACTTGAGGGTGGTCGCTAGCCAGACGGACATTCGTAAAATGCCCTACCACCATGCGGAGAAGCTCAAGCCCGCGGCGGGATTCGAACCATGGACCTGCTGCGCGGCAGTCCATAGCTAATGCCACTGAGCCATTACTGCTATTCATTTAAAGTGCATCGTTCAAATTTGCGGCCCTACCTACCAAACTGGGTATATCACCCGTATCTTGATTGGTCGTTCCTTCCCTATAATATTACACTTCTGTAAATATGTACATTAAATGGAGCCTAGTTTTCATCTATCATTTTCGAATATACATTGGAATCGTTATATAATCTCAATAATTTCTAATAATAAATAGGGGGGTAATATTAACAGGGGAGGGTTGTTTAGCAGTGGACGATCCGGCTGACACAGTAAATTAAGTCACTAAAGTGTTTATTAACGCACATATAAACACAATATAATATTTTGACTAAACTCGACGTTTAGATCAAGTTGCATTGACAGTTGTCACGAGTAGACTTTATTTCAAAATATGTTATCTAGCACATCACATGCTAAGCAAACATTACATTTACAAGCGCAGTGCAGTTCGCCACATGTGGCGTAGTGTAGTAGAAGTAATGGCTATTTGAACTCGCGTCTTCCAGTTTTAACCGCTTGGCCATCGATACCGGCTAAACAGATGCGAATTTTCTAATTTTATAATTTTTTACTTTAACGTTCAGGCTTAGGATAGATTTATCCAGTCCTGCACTTTTTGGAGAGACATTGTGATTTTTACAAAAAAAAATGGCCCCTTTCAGAGTGAGATGATTAACTGTTTTAGTACATTGTGATTTTTACAAAAAAAAATGGCCCCTTTCAGTGTGAGATGATTAACTGTCTTAGTCCCCTAAAGTAGACTTGTTTCAAGCTTCTAGACCATTATCAACTAATAAATATTTGATGGAATTTCTTTTCATGGACAAAATTTAAATCGGTATTTTAATATGAGCCTGAGTTCGTAATAAGGTGAATGAATATATCACCTAGTTTTTAATTAAAAAAGTAATAAATTAGTTTCTAATTTCGTATTCTAGCTTATTACGAAGTAACAGACAAGAGTTTTTCTTGCACTTTCATTTTATGCAAAATGAACTAACCTAACCTATAAATCAATCTAGCAGCGCAGCGTTTGTTTCACGATAGATAAAATCAAGGAATCGTAAAAGTTTTTATAGCAGCCTATAGAGACCGTTTCTTCTGTTTCCATATTTCACTTACAACGAATTGGTACTGCGGGAAAATGATTGCCTATCTAATATTGAAAAAAAAAAGGTAAGCTACACAAACCTTGACCATTAGTGGGCGCTCGAGGCGGTCGGTTTGGCGGTTCGTTGCCAGACACGACTCCAAGCTCGTTCAGTTGAGCAGCCAGTTTGTCCAAATCCTGAAATAATGAAATGCTATATGAAGAAAAGCTTTTTTTTTACAACCTGAACCTATAGTTGTATATAAACTGAACGATCTGTTTTATGTATATTTTATACTAGATTACACCCGCGACTTCGTACGGAGGGAAATCGGTTACATCGTACTTCCTCGGGACCTACTTTGTATATCAGGATAAAAATTTCTTACGAGGAAAATATTTTCATCTAAATTCATTCACCAGTTTCGCATGTGATCGACAACACTGCCACACACACACACTTTTACATTCGCACATTAAACATAGGTCATCATGTTTCTTTTTACTTCTTTACTGTGTTAATCGATACCTGCACTGGTGGTGTCATGGATAATTAACAGAAATGACTCTTCATTCACGACATCTACAAAAAGCGCAGTGTTTAAGAGAATTAAACAATAGCACCAAGTTGAGTGGGAATTTCCCTTGCAACACTCTCAAGTGTTTAAAAGAAAACTAAAGTTATTTGATTAGCAGAAATGACTCTTCATTCACGGCATCTACAAAAAGCGCAGTGTTTAAGAGAATTAAACAATAGCACTATAGAAGATATATATGAAGCGCTCGTAGCCAAGTTTGCTTAGCCATTCTGAATCGATCAGCAAAGTTAAGCAACGTCCGCCGCGGTCATGACTTGGATGGGTGACCGCTGGTTGGGCATTACTACTGAGCGCTTCCGTGCTTCGGAGGGCACGTTAAGCCGTCGGTCCCGGTTGTTGTCTTAGGATAGCAGTCGTTACAGCATGGTGGTAGGGCACTTTGCAAATGCCCGCCTGGCTAGCTACCACCCTCAAGTTGAAAAATCTGTCGCCAAGCACCTAACGGTGTGTTCCGGCAGCTGTCCTTGAGAGCCAGTAACTCTAGGTTAGTCTGAACAACATCCTCGACCACATCATCACTTACCATCAGGTGAGATAGTGGTCAAAGGCTAACCTATCAGGCATAAAAAAAAAAAAAAAAAAAAAAAGCACCAAGTTGAGTGGGAATTTCCCTTGCAACACTCTCAAGTGTTTAAAAGAAAACTAAAGTCAGTACATCTAACTAAAGTCAGTCAGGCAGTCGATTCTGATGTGACAAAAGTAACTTGTGGGCCAGACTAGAGAGTCCGGTCCATGATTTAGATATGAAACAAGTTGAAGTACATAATTTACAAGTTCCTATGCTGGGAGATGGACCTTCTTTCAGAAAGAAATATATTACACATAGGTTTTTCCTATAGACTTGTATAAAGATTTATCAATTTATTTGAAAAATATCAAAGTCAAAATCATTTATTCAATTTAGGCGTCTACGACGCTCTTATGAATGTCAATTACAAATTTTAATATTGAAATATACTACATATTACATACTTGTTTACGTTGCATTACAAAATTCACTCTCAGTACAATATAAATTCAAATGTAGGTCTCATAATTAGTGTAATAATAATTATCACAACTTTACTTTTAATTCAGTTTCATTTAGTATGCACTTATATCGATTCAAGTTAGTCGAAACAATGAAGTACAGGCATAGCACCAATTATTTCTAACTACACACTTAATTAGATATTTAAATAGATATAAATAAATAAAGGAAGTGAAGTATAATAGGTAGGTACAATACAAACCTCTGGTCTTCGCGGCGGAAGCTGCATTTATCGCAAGTGCAAATAAAGTTAACAGCGTGACATGAAAATAAAAAGAGAAAAAGCAGATAAATTAAACAATTCACACAAGAAACAATATTAAACACACAAATAGCTACTAAACACTTAGATAGGCCGCAATTCTGATTTAGGGAAAATGATAAGTATTTTTTTATGTGAGCAATAATGTAATACTCTTTATGTATTCAGAATTTTAAATAAAATGTAGGTACAGATCTTTCCACTCAAGAAGCGTACTTCCCCTATTTTTTTACTGTAGATGGAACTACTACTGACTACCCAAGCGATATATTTTATTGTTTTAATGTAGAAATACTAATGCTAAATATAGCATTAGTATTTCTACCTACACTTAGGCAAGGTTTATACAAACAAAGCCAATAAAATGCGCACCAGTAATTTACTGTAGATAAGCAGCGCGCACCTTCGTGACTGAATAAGTCTGTACACCGAATAATATTCTATAGAGCACATGTTGGTATTCGGGAGAACATATCAAGCTGGGAATGCTGTCGTTGCTACAGTTATTAAGTCAATATTGGCCACTGAAAGTCAAACAGATTGTTTGGACCTTCAAGTTCGACATATAAGCTAAGATTAGTCTAGTCAACAAGTTCAAAAACGTGAAAAATAGAAATAAAGGTCCTAAAAATATGAGCGATAGCTCATTGGATTCGGAATCACCTTTAGAAAAATGTTTTTGTAGGATTTTGGTGCAGGTAAAAAATTGCAATTGTTATTAACAAAATAAGACGAAAAAAAAATGATATTTAGTATTTCGTTAATAACTCGAAAATTATTAAAATTTTAAGGAATTTGGAAAAAAGCTCCTTAAAGAGGAGGAAATTTCCGATAAAAAAATCCGTACTCCCGGAACTATCTCTATTATTTATAATTTTAATTTGACGTTGAAAATAGGGCTCCGCGCTGCTGTTACGGCATGCGCGCGCCACCGCTAAAATGAGTTCATCAGATAAAATATTTTTTTATAACATAAAATGGCATTTTAAAAATTTGAAAAAATTCTCGTATCTTCTTAATACTTGAAAGAATCGAGCCCCGTTGGAATAAATGTTTTATCACCATTTTTCATATCTCATATTTTTAGGACCTTTATTTCTATTTTTCACGTTTTTGAACTTGTTGACTAGACTAGATAGGTTTATTTTAAACTTTACCAACAATTTAAAAATAGGAAGCTTCATTGCCATCGCCATTTAAGTTCCTAAGATAATAAATAATTAGCAGGCGTTGGTTTGCGTGACTCGATTTTATGATTATTTTAGTTCCTTTCTTTGGCATAGCTTAAACTAGTAAACGTAGATATGTTTCAATTGAGAAATTATATCAAAAGCCTACAAGCCCTATATGAGGTTGAATAAGTTTAGTCTGTCATTTTATTTTTTTCTAATGATAGCCTATTGATATTGTATTCTATAACAGTTAATTAGGCTCATTGCCCAGTTAATACTCTTAACATGGTTAAGGATCTATTTCAAGGAAGTAGAAAAAATTTAGTTCATAAGGTAAACTAGAGGAAAAGAGCGGGTTCATATGAGTCGGTATTCATTTTGATCAACTTTCAATCAAATATGATTTGAGTAGTATTTATTTTATTGAAAGTCCATCACTTTCAATTAAAACTTGAAGCATTGATGGCTCAGTGGCATTGGCTATGGACTGCCGCGCAAGTCCATGGTTCGAATCTGTCCGCGGGCTTGAGCTTCACCGCATGGTGGAAGGGCTTTTTACAAATGCCCGCCTAGCTAGCGACCACCCTCAAGTTCAAAACTGTCAAATTCCCCAAGAATAAATCCAACAAATTCTATCATAGTTGAGCAACTGCTAATACCGTTGCAATTTGGACTCTTCTGTATTACGTTTTAATAATGATTAGTCTTGTTACGCACCATAGGTTTGAAGACGTTGGAGGCGCGCTGTGGGGGCTGCGGTCCGCCGGCGGGCGGAGTGCCGTTGTTGGAGCCCGAGCTGTTGGACGAGCCTGACGACTTTGGCGTTGGGGGCAAGGGCCTGCCAACAACGGAACATTATATATATTTTTAATACACTAGAATGATGAGAACTAACTGGAATACTCAAAAAATCAGCATATTATAGAAAATAATTCAAATATATATAGTCTTACTGATAGATTAGGCCTTTGACCACTATCTCACCTGATGGTAAGTGATGATGTGGTCGAAGGTGTTGTTTAGGTTTATCTAGAATTACTAGCTCTCAAGGACAGCTGCCTGAACACACTGTTAGATGCTTGGCGACAGATTTTCTACTTGAGGGTGGTAGCTAGCCAGCGGGCATTCGCAAAATGCCCTACCACCATGCTATAACGACGGCCATCCTAAGATAACAACCAGGACCAACGACTTAACGTGCCCTCCGAAGCACGAAAGCGCTCAGTAGTAATGTCACTAGCGGTCACCCATCCAACTCATGACCGCGGCGGAAGTTGCTTAACTTTGCTGATCGGTTAAGAACAGCTCAGCAAACTTCGCTACTTTAGCTGAGCGCTTCAAAATTAGCCTACGAAAACCTAACATGTTTAGAAATGTCTGTAGATACTTAAGCGAGATTAAATTTGGCAAAATAATGCCAGTAGTATAGGATGAATAAGAATTATATAATAAGAAAAACTTTTTTTACAGATAAAAATATACATTGTTTCAAAATTGGTTGAAGTAGCGGGCAGACACTAGACATAAAATACTAGTTCTATCTCGTTTTGATATGGCTACACAAACAGATAATGAGGCAATACACAATAGAACTTTCGTAAAACATATTCCTGGATCTTAAATGTGTATGTATTAGTAAAAAAACATTATAAATTAGAAAAAGCGGTAAGTAAACATTACCTATATCTATTAGGCTGCTGCACCTGTGGGTCTGGCACAACAATCAGTCTTTGTGGTATAGAGGGACGCGCTGGCGGCCCGGGCTCTATAGAGGGAAACGTCACAAGTTAGAACAAAACATTCACACGTTATAGGAACAGTACAGATGTTGATTCAACACTTCAACGGTCTATCAAATAGACCGACAGTCACCAAAATGCACAGGGTCCAAAGCGGTCGCCGCATATCCAGATTGAAAAGGATGAGATATACGAGTACAGGATAAGTTTTTCATACTTATTGTGATGATATAAATCCTCTATAGACTTATTTAAATGAGAGGCTTCTATACTGTTCCTATTATGTCAGCAAGTCGAGAACACACTGTTCAATGTTAATATATTTCATAGATAAACATCCACATCTCCTCTTAGAAGCCTTTGAATAATCTGATCGGCTATAACTTTTAGATGAATATTGTTTTTTTAACCATTTATACCTGATAAGATATGTGATATATAATAAATTTTAATTAAAGAATTATATTACTTTAAGATATCTTCAATATCGAGACACGTTTGCTACAATCGTCAAACTAAAACACAAAGAAAAAAAATGGTGTTAAGCGACTTGTGATCAACAATCATTTTATTTAACCAAATATAACGTTTTCCAAATATTATCATTGAACAGCAAACAATTGGTATAAGAAACCAGTTAGATAGTTACCTGGAATCTCCTCCCTCTCCTCGCGTTTACTGTTGCGTTTGGGCGGAGGCTGCGGCTGCGCCTGCGGTTCAGCCGGTCTGGTGTTAGAGGGAACGTTAATGAATCGTTAATAGGCATCACAAAACAAATCAAACTTTTCACAACATTGTATCTTGTCGCACTAAACAGTTACATGATATTTTTATCTTTTATTTCAACCGGCGCGGCTGTATGCTTTTATTAACAGAATACTACGAGCTATATACTACACTACAGCTACATACTACAATACTTTTGTCTTGGCAAAATATGTGTATGCAAGGACTATCACAGATCTTTTAAAACCCCGTATGCGCCATCTATCCAACCTCAAATTATGTATAAATGATTCCTTGTTGATTCTCAACAATGCGTCACATCACTATCAGACCTTGTAAAGTTAACAAATGAAGAGCCAAAGTATTTTTTAGTGTGACAAGTTACATTGTCTTTTTCTATTATTTTTATTAAGTACAAACCTGGGGCCTTCCTGTATTTGCTGGAAGTTGCGTCGCAGCGTATCGCCACCCTGTCCAGGCGCGTTGTGTACGATAGACGAGGGTTCCCCAGGCCCCTGTTCCTCCTCCTCACCCTCTGAGCCAGAGTACTTGTAGATCTCCTCGCGGACTGAATTGTCCTGCTTTCTCTTCTTGCACCGGTCTATGTGATCTTTCAGCTGTATCCGCACTTGCCTTTCTGTTGGCTGATCTCTGGAATGTTTTTGGAACAGTTAAGATTCTATTCTTAATTTATTATAGACTAATTCCAGAAATACAAACTGGCTCAGATAAAATATTAAGTCTTTTATATTTTAATATTATTTTATCCTCAGAGTCAAATGAACTTACATGATATAAATAACATTCAATTTTAAAGCAATATAAATAAAATACCTTATAAATGAGTGTTTTAAAAGCTGTTCAGTATAAGGCCGTTGATGGTAGTCTTTTACAAGAACAGTTTCAATAAAACTATGGAACTTCTTGGCCCACTTCTTCGACTTGAGGCGAGGCGGAGGGTTTCTGAAAAGGAAATGGATTTTATTTAGAATTAAATATGCCTGTTTGGAATAATTTTATATCACTCTACTCTATCTACCTAAATAGTCAGGATAAAAGAATCCTGTGTTGTTCCATGACCTAAAAAATGTGAATATATAAACCTATTAAGCTGCTGTAGCATGAAGGATTACAAATACATTTATATATCATGAATCCTAACATATAAGGAATCATTTGACTGGAGTCTCACCAGGTAGATAGAGACAATTCGGTCAAAATTCCACCATGCTTGCATGGAAGAACCTATTTAGTCTATACATAACTTGAACACGAGTAAATTTGATCAACAATCTAGCCTCATCATCAAGCCAATCTATCCCAGAGTTACTTGTATTGTTCCATATATGGCTGAACTTGATTCTGAAGAACATTTAACAAGAGTAAATCGTACCAAGGTTTCCCTCAAGAAGACAGAAATACTAGATCGAAAGTCAGGGGATAAGTCGTTACATGGAAGCTTATTAGTAAGACCCTGTTGAATCCTTGAAATACTTAGAGGACGACAAAGTTTTCCATAAACGGTGTCGTTTTGTGTGTGATTGTGAGTAGTGTGTCAAAGAAGATACCCAGTAGATCAATTTTGGCGAAATTATTACTGTTAGTTACTGAAGACATCATTGCTTCTAGATATGCCAGGAGCCTACTGTTACATTTATTTACAAAATATTGTTGTTATACTATAAGTCTGTTATTAGCAGGGTCTGCATAACTGTAATTTTGGGCACATGGTGTTTATTATATTATCTCTTGACTAGCCTCCAGAAAAAGGCGGGAGAGGCATGTCAACGCACAAATAAAGATCAGGGTAAGTTGATTTAAATCAAATTTGAGGCAGCGATGGTCCATTGGCAGTCCAGAATGCTTTGCAGAGATCCACGCTCACCGCTGCTGCGCATTTTGCGAATACTCGCTAGCTATCACCTTCAAGTAGGAAATCTGTCACGAAGCATCTAAGTGTACGAACTGAGTGCACGCTCGACTTAAGGGGCCTGCGGGGCAGGGCGTGCAGCGTTCGTGTTAAACAGATGCAAACACTCGCGAGTGTCCCGAGTGGCAGCCGAGCGGCTCGGGCAGGGAGCGTGCTTGTTTGCGGTGAACCGGGCGTCAAGCGTGGCGTCGCGTGCAAGTTCAAACCAGTTTGTGTTTTGTAGCAGTGACAATAGCGTGTGCGCGATGTCGATCGAATGTGACCACGAACGTTAAGCGAGCTACTGGGTGATCGCTGTTCGCTGCTTACACACGACGCTAGACGTTTTTTCACCCAGACCTTACGCTTACAGTGTGTTCCGGCAGCAGTCCTTGATAGCCAGTAAAATTACAAGCACATGAGACTTAACAACTGTAAGTCTTATGATGACGGGCGTAGTGCAATTCGTCACTTGAAGAAATGCATCTGTTATAACAGAGGGTAGTCTGCTTAACATCAGGAGGGTATCGTGCACGTTCCATCACAGTCACTATCACACAAAATTAACAAATAAAATGTTATTTTTATAAATAGTTTCTACTGATACAAGGTTGCTAAAAAGAGGAACCTACATCATTAAGACAGCAGCAACTAAAACTAGAGAACTAATTTACAGCTAATTATAGAATTCTGTGCACAAACCTTGGAATTAGAAACAGTGCTCTCATGGGATGAAGATCACATAGCGGTGGCTGACTCTCTGCCATCTCGAGTGCAGTGATGCCGAGAGACCAGAGATCAGAGCGATTGTCGTATGTTGCATCGGGATTCTCATCACAAGCGATAACTTCGGGTGCCATCCAGTATGGAGTTCCAATGAATGTGTTTCTTCTACCTATGGTTCTGTCCAACTGTGCTGATACTCCAAAGTCGACTGGAATATAAATAAACCAACATTTAAATATACTCTCAATGAATATAAGAAAAACTCTGTAAGGCGTAAACTATTAGAATAGAGTGCCATTAGCACGCTATCAATACACTTGCCGTAACAGTGAAAAAAGCGGTACACTCTTTTGTGTTTGATGCCCTAGCATAAATCTTTTATGTCAAAAGTGGCATAAAAGTCATGTTTCTTTATTTTGGTTCCATACATGGAAACTGGACCCATTAGTACACTTCCACTGCCTGTTTTTAGACCTTTAAAGGGCTGTATATTTGGAAAGGTATCAAGTAACCGATAGTAAGTGGCCATCCGTTACACCAGAGGTCTTGAGGATGCTATGACCACCTTTGAGGGGGAATATGCCATCTTGAAGGCTCCTAAGTTGAATCATTATGGAAATACTTCATATGGCAGTGGTTGAACATTTTGGCAGTTAGATGCAGAAAATGCCATAAGAATAGCATGTTTGTGGACTTCCAGATGATAAAATGAACTTAATGAAACATCATACTTTGTCAGGATGTCTGATGGCGAAGTTCAGCCGCAGGTATTAAACGGGATAGTTCCTCAGTACACTCCCTGTGATAGATATTGTAAAAATTGCAGGATGATGCAACTCTAGGCAGTGCCAAGGGATGAACTGTTTGGAGAGATCTTGGTCTTTGACGATTTGAGCCTCTCTACAATGGTCAAATGAAAGATACTGGGGAGCCCCCGCTCAGAGGTGAGAGCAGTACGCCATGTTTGCCTGAACCCAAGCCTTGTAAAGTAGCAGAGAATAGATGGATGTGAAGTACCCTCTCGCCTCTCCCAGCACACCAAGCTTCTTAAAAGCTAATTTAGCATATGATTCTAAAGTCTAGACTATAACAACAAATTATAAAAACCAGCCCAGGGCTGGTCAGACTCCCACTAAGGATCTTGTACTGTATAAATAACTAAAAAATTTGTGATCTGTAGCAATTAAATGAACCCTCAGTATACAAGTCTAACTTCCACTTGGTCAGATTTATTAAATGATGATGTGGTGAAAGATGGTCAACAGGCTTAATCTAGAATTGGAACTGGTTCTCAAGGGCAAATATCAGAGCACATGATTAGGTTTTTGGTGACAGATTTTCTTCAAGCAAGGCCGGCATTCACAAAATGCCGAGTCATGATGCAGTAAAGCTCCAGCCCACATGATAGTGGGATTCAAAATTTAGACTATAGACTTATCCTACAGCAGTCATCACCAAGGGTGGTGACATCTCAGTCTAGGATGGCGATTTTGATGTTTTATCTTAGTAGCCCATTACACATCAGCAGTGATTGGAATAGGTAGAGCTATTTTGGGCCAACAACTTCAAATGTATATACAAATATGGTCATGACACTAGGATCCCAGGATTTCAAATGTATCAAGATATTTAATAAAGAAAATCAGATGTGTATGGGCATAATTTTTAGTATCACTGATGCTATATGGTTCACTCAGGATGATTCGAAGCATTAGCTCAGTTGGAGCTTTTTTGATACTCTGAAACTATGAGCATAAGTTTGGCAACCTTGTCTACCCTAATTCTATGCGATGTTGCCAAATAGCAGTTACTTTCCAAACAATTTAAGTCATGTGTGGGTTCGAATCCCACATATGACTTAAATTTTTCCCACTTAAATTTGTAATTTTGTAAAGCAGTTACTTATTTTGTAAAAATAATAAAAGAAGACTAGACTATAGTGCAGCACTTGCAATACTTGATTTTTGTCTCTTTCTAAAGAATTCTATTATCTCCTAACAATAGTAGCTCACTCTGTCGGATGTGTACAGTGCGTTAACTATTGTATTGTAATTCTGAATTAAAACGAGTCCTCTAATAATAATTACCAACCATAATAACATAACAAGTATTTTTTTAAAGCCCAGTGAATCTCAGGTTCTCTGGCACATCCATATTATGAAAATATGTCACAAGTACAAAGAAAAGCTTTGCCTAGTCTGACCACTGCTCATCAGGCATGTAACACACATAACCTGCTATTGTAAATAATTTCAAAGGTCTCATAACAAAGTTTGCTTAGCCATTCTTAACCGATCAACTAAGTTAAGCCGTCGGTCCCAGTAGTTGTCTTAGGTTGGTGGTAGGGCATTTTTTGAAGTACCAAAATTCTATCACCAAGCACCTAACGGTGTGTTCCCCGCAGCTGTCCTTGAGGGCCATTAATTCGAAGCTAGCCTGCACAATCAACCACATCAACATGTACCATCAGGTGAGATAGTGATCAAAAGTTAGCCTATCAGCCATAAAAAATATTAGTATGGGCCCAGTTACTTACCAAGTTTTACTTCAGCATTGTCTGTGAGCAAGACATTTTGGCCTTTGATGTCCCTGTGAATTACTTTATTGGAGTGTAAATAACTTAAACCTCTCAGGATTTCTCTGCAAATGTATGAGATCCATTCTTCTTTCAATGACTGCCCTTTAGTAGATTTTACTAAATCAGTCACAGATCCTAGAAATATAACAGCAACAAATTAGATATATTACATGATAAAAATCAAAAATAAATATCTATACTTTAAATAAGTGTATAATCATCTTATATAAATTTTGAAACTTTTGAATGAACAATGAAATTTAAACTAGTGAAGGAATTTCCACTACCAGAGTATAGTCTATGATTTTCTAATGTACAATAGGGACACTTATTGTATTGGCCTTGACCAAAAAATACTTTATCAACCATTAATCAACTAGGTTAGCACAACCCTAAGAAACATATTAAATAAGTAAAAAACTTAACACACACCAGCACCACAGTACTCCATAACCAACCAAAGTTGATCATCTTTTCCTGGAGGGCTCTTCTTGATAAAAGCACCATAGTATGTGGCAATATTGCGATGGTTAGAATACTTTTTCAGTACATTGATTTCAAGTTTTATCTCTTCTTCTTCATCCTGTGTGACATCCATAACTTTGATGGCAGCAAGTTGTCCTGTTTTTGTATGACGCCCCTAGAAATATTGTTTAAGTATTGTATATGTTTGTAACTTGCCTAGTCATGTTGTCTTATCTTGCAATGGAGAATTTACACATTCAAATATAAAAAAAATTGGGTTCATTGGTGCAGATGAGTGCTGTGGCGCACATAGCCACATGCGCCACAGCACTCATCTGCACTATGGGGCATCTAATAGGACTGTCACCTTAAGAGATATTGGATTGACTTACTGCTAATATTTCTAAACTTGCAAGTAAAATAATTTGTTAATATTGCAAGTTTGTATGTTAGGCATGACTAACATAGTTAGATAATATGTAAGAACTCAAAAAGCTTTAATGAAATAGTATAGTTTCATGATTTGACTATTTATATGTTCAATATGATCATTTATATTATGTCATATATATTAGGATTTTTTAAATTATGAAATAGAATATAAAATTTTACATGTGTGACTATTTCAGTGATCACAGTAATCTGGACGGGCAATGCAAGCAGCAGGGGAGTTCATGGGGGAAGCGGGATGCATATTGTTAATTTTTATACACATACATACTACAAACTTAATAAATAGAACTTGTCAGCACTTTTAAGTAACCATGGTGGAAGAGCATTTTTGCGAATGCCCGCCTGGCTAGCGACCACCCTCAAGTTGAAAATCTGTCGCCAAGCACCTAACAGTGTGTTCCGGCAGCTGTCCTTGAGAGCCAGTCATTCTAGGTTTAGCCTGTTAACACCTTAGACCACATCATCACTTACCATCACGTGAGATTGTGGTCAAAGGCTTACCTATCACCTATAAAAAAAAAAAAAACCATGTACATACAGTGCAGTAATACATAAATCTATCATTTATAAATTATGTAGTTAAATAATTTTATCACCATTGGATTTTAGCAGGCAATAATCTTGAAACCTTGGTAAACCCACCATGGGCCTAATTTTTTCCTGCCAAATTGAGGCCCTGTTGTAATACTGTGTGAAAATTCGAAAACCATACATGTACCTACATGCTATGAGCATTAATTTTTGTGTACCTACCTATATTGAAGTAAAAACAGTTAGTTTCCAACACACCCCTCTTTTTGAGAAATCATTTCTAAATTATAGAATGTTAATGTGCCCTTCAGGTATTAAACTATTTCCGAATCAGATGGCTGAATAAAAACATTTTAAATTTACAGACAAACCCTATTTTGACAATAACATCCCACCTACCCAAAATCTTGGTTCCCATTTAGTCAACAGACACTTGCATGAAATTAAGTTCATTGACATTAATGATCTCTAGTAGCTCTACTTCTCTTTAAATAATTGTGATGTTTTCATTAGAGCCAATTATGCTCAATTTTCTAAGCAAGCACATACTTGGAATATGGATTGTATACCTTTCCACTTAACCCATATACTTTTGTAACTGTTTGCCAGTTAAGTTGTAAGGAAGTTCTAATAGATAGTAAAAGAGGGCAGATACCGACTTTACACAACAAGTACATATTGTAGGTATGAAGATAAACATAATTGTATTAATTAAGAATTGTAAATAGCACATACCTTGTAAACCTGGCCGTAAGTGCCATTTCCGACTACTTCTATCAGTTCAAATATACCAGCAGGATCCTGAAAGAAACGTATTTTTTGATAAAATTATCATGTAAGTATGCAAGTTCCCACTGAACCTTCACTTTATGATTCACGCCCTGTGAGATCATTGCCCTTTCACAGTTTCTGGTCATGAGATAAAACATAAATTCAGGTGAATCTTTCTATATCTAGATCATATAATAAATGGACTTCAAAGTATAGATACCTTTAGTGCGCTGAGGTCAATGTCGTCTAATGAACAATTTACAGACGGTGCTAGTTGATGCGCCATTTTGAGTTTATTGTCACACACGAAGACAAAGCACGAGAACCTCACATCAATATAAAAAGCTTAAAAAACACCTCACTTCCGACATTAGCAATGAAACAATTTTAATTTAATAATTTTACAAATAAATCTTTTACTAAACTCATTGTTTACACCTAAAATCGAGTAAATTACAAATACACAAAATTGTACGTAGCACACACACCCGGCAGGGATGCCAGATAAATAAAGCTAAAATTTACGTTACAGATGAGAAAAATATAACTTAGAAGGAAATTATTATCACAGCTGGCAACTGAGAATAACAAGACGAAGGCTAGACGCTCAGACATTGTCTCAACTAAAGCCGTTCAATATTGTATCACATGGAATAAAAATTGTTCATTATACTACGGGCTCCACAGATCGCTCTCACACGTTGTTTATGAATACTTTTTTCTATTTCAACGGAATATACCCAAAGTAAGCAACCGATTGAGAGCACCGATGATACATATCCGTGGTATGCACTGAGAGCTGTTTCAGTGGATAGATGATTACTTAACCGTAACTTTTTTTTATTGCAAAGATGAATTTATCAAGTTTATCATATACGTAGTTTACGTGTGTTTTCCAATCACAATGCTCATCAATTATAATTTTCATGGATTTTGTATAATTCTATGCGTGGTTGAAATCACGCATAGGAAGCTGTAGCTTCGAAATTGAATCATGTTCGTGTTGTTGTTTACGCTAATTTTTAAATTATTATTCTTTAACCAGTAAAGTATTTTACCAAGCGTGACATTTATTTCATTTTCATAAGGATTTGCATTAATAAACTTCACAATTAACGTCTGTATTAGCCGCAAATAGTACCGTTTTTTGATGAGTGACGTTTGGAAAATCATTTATGTACAATAAAAACAGAAAAGGTCACAGCACACTTCCTTGTGGGACTCTAAATCTGTTAACTACTAATTGTAATCGACTATTTATTGAGGATTTTTGCAACTTCTATGCATTTCTTACGATTGGATAAGTAGCTTTTACAAAGGTTCAATTACGTAGTTAGTGCATTTCTTGATCATTTTTGTATTTAACCCACTAAATTTGTGTAATTAAGACTAGTTATTATTTTGTGTATTTCTATGGGGTCAATTGGTTGTAAAAATATTGTATCATATATTAAGGTTTTAATAGTTTCATTAATCTTGTCAATTTTAAATTCAAATTTGTGATTGGACAAATTTGATATGAAAATTATTAAATATATACCGCTGCTGTCAAAAAGGTAAGTATACATTTTATTATATTATTCTATGCGTTCAATGTCTTATTTTTATTTTTAAGTTACCTACCAATTTTGTCATTAACTAATAAAGCATTTATTAATAGGTATTTTTAACATTATAAGTCAAGTAGCTTATTCTAACTTAACTATTAAACACTGATCTATGGATAAGTTACGATTTTCACAAAAATCGATCAATTTGTCATATACAGGGCTTAAAAGACAATGCCTACTCCGACCCAAGAGCGCCCGCTGCGGCAACACTGGACCGCGCCGCGCTCACTTTAAATAGGGTTTTGAATAGTTACATTGAGCATTATATTAAAAATATTTAATTATAATTTACTGGTACAAGATACTTTAACAACAGGTAGAACACGTTGTTATTCCGTCCAAAACGCATAAAAAATACTAAAAAAACATGCATCTAAAAATTTATGTTAGGACTAGCAAAAGTCAATCCTAAGAGATTTTTACCATTTTTTCAATAACCCTGTATATTATCAAACGATAGTGATGATATGTAATTACAAAATTTATTAGTATTTTGTTTAATTCTCTCATGTTTACCGTTATCACAATTACCTTAAAATTGCTAATATAAGCATATACCTACAGAACATTTATAAACTTTAATTCAGTTAATCTCGCCGATGTTGAAAGTTCCACGATTACTTATTGAAAGGTGGAAGTGATATAATTAGTGATAGTGAGGGATACGAAAGTGTTTGTAAAAGTGTTAGCATATGTAACATTGTAATATGGTTAATTTCAGCATTAGTTTTCATAACTTTATTTTATTTTATTTTCCTTATCAGCGTATAGCGTCTGGCCTCCCACACAGTCTGGCTCCCATGCAAACAATGTTCATGCCTAGATGTTGACTTGACATTTAGATAACAAATTTTTCTCCGTCACGATTGTGTACATCACTGTTAGCTTTAAATTGCTACAAAGTATATATATATTATATATATATATATATATATATATATATATATATATAATATATATATTATATATATATATATATACATCCCGCAAACAATTAGACGTCCTCTGAAGAGAAAAGTGCATTTAAACTGACGTCCTCTCATGGTAATATTTTGCTCCAGTAACAAACGTTAACTAAAGTTGCTCCACCTTTTGGGTCTATATACTTTGCTCCCTTTTGTTATTTTTCGATGAATGTGGCATACATCAAATCCGACCGTGACGACGGAGGATCGTATACGATCGAGAAATCGAATACTCGCCATGAGATATTTACCATTACTTTGATCTGTAACGGACTGAATTATTACACTCATATTAACTTTCCTGATCCATTTTGTATTTGATATGACCATAGAATAGTTGATCAGAGCTATAGCGGAGCCAAGCTTTACGAGAATATCGGCGATCTATCATAATAACCGTTAGAAAGAGATAAAGTGCTACGTCAAAAAGAGATAAATGCATAGATGAGACGAGACTCTTTACTCTGGCTGCCGCAGTTTAAAATTAAGAATATGTTTTTCGGTATTTTCAGTCATAACTTTAACGTGGGTGTGTTACTACAGCGTCATCGTAATAACGTCATCTACATATTATATTATTTACTGTAGTTTAGTTACAAACTCACCTGCTCTAATACGTGTGTATACATAAAATGACTGAAAGAACAGAATTAGATGATGATGATAGGTACCTATTTTTGTTATTTTATGGTAACTATATAATTGTAAAATTGTGAACAATATTTCAGCTCTTTCTACATAAAGAAATCTAGGGATCATTGTTGTTAATAGATATTATGTTTGGATTTTGCTACAGTATACTTATGTACTCTTTAATATTAATTTATTGTAGATGCCATGACCGGCTTACAAATTTACTACAACGATCCTAGTTACAACTACTGAACAAAGAGAAAATATGCTGTAGGTATACCTACCTAGAATATCTACATAAAAGAACTCGTAACATAAGTAGACCTTGGTGAATTAGTGTCAAAAGTTGCAAGTGGACTGAGTTGTCCATATAAAAATTAGCCTGCATTTTGTATACCTACCTGCCTGCATAGGTAGGTACTTACCTATAATAAGTAGGTTTTTATGACAATGTTATATAACAGTGAGAGATCTGATGTGATGATGGAAACGATATGAAGCCGGACGATTGTTACAAAAATCGAGTTCTCCTTAATTAATACCTACCTACTATACCGCGCTAATTTCGTAATGATTAGAATTCATTATCATCAACACCCAGAAGACATTAAACATTAAACAGATGCCTCTCGGATCTCAGTAAAGATGGCAGTTTTTTACTAACCCCCTGTTTTTTTTCGTCCACCTCTTACGATTCAGACAGAAAGACGTTTAAGGGGGGTGCAATTATAGCCCGACATCCCGTCATTCTAATAAACTATAATACCTAACATGCTAGCATAAATCTATATATAAGGCCTTAGATAGGTTCATTTCAAGGCATGATGGTCAATAACCATAGGACCAAAGCTGCCCGGCCAGGTTGGTCTGATGTATGGTCACGACACGACACGATAACTAACACATATTTCACGACGGTATTTTACCCTTATTTGCCTCTAAAGACACCCGTAGAGATGAGGGGTTGACATTCTAGTCCAGCACCCCACGAGTACTTAACTAGTCTAACACCCCACGGTTAAGCCCGGCACTCCACGGGTAAGCCGGGCACTCCAAGAGTAGGTATATTAAAAAAATTGGTACTATCGAGAGTATTATATTTAATTTGCCGGAGCTATAGATGTTCTGATTTCTAAAACCTTTTTCATATTACCAGATTATAATATCACGTTATTAGATATACAGAGATGTCAGTTTAAAAATCACTTTGCACGCAGATTTCGAATGATAAAGTACCTACCGACACCTTTCCAAACTACTGAGTTGAAAAGGTTGTTTGTTCATTGGTTGCGGTCACCTGATAAACAGAACAAATAAGCACGGGTATCTTCTATCAGAAAATAATTTGTCATAGGTGTATATTATGTATGTAGGTACCTACATAATATGTATATCTCTATCAAGTTTAAGTTTTTCACTTCGTCACAGAATAAATAGGAACCTCGTGACGCGACGAAGCCGATGGAGTCGGACGCACCCGGGCGAGACGTCATAACATAACAGAGATAATTATGATGTCTCGCCCAGATGCGGACTCTATCGGCTGTATGTATACGTCATAGTATAGGAAAATACGTATGTACCCACCTACCAACGCACCCAACCACTAGTTCCTACATGATATTTTATAATGCAGTATTAAAAACTAATTAGGTCTGATAATGACCATACGGTTTGGTCATTATCAAATCTAATTATTATCACGGTTAACAATTTACATAATAGTAAATGCCTACTAACTTTTGACGTAATATTCATAGGTAGTCATAGTCATATCACATACTAGTATATGTAGTACCTATGTAACGTCGGTACTCATACTTATAGGGTAATGATCCCTACCCGATTTTTTCGATTATTATGTTATAACGTATACCTAACGTGACTACTTAGGTATTTTTTTTATTCATCTACACTGGACTCACTCTCCTGCCTTTTATAACAAACCTTTTTGAGGTTTATAGTAGACCTGCATGTTATACCTAGGTACTTGCGTTAGGCAGTGATGGCTTAGTGACATTAGCTATAGACTGCCGTGCAGCAGGTCCATGGTTTGAATCCCGCCGCATGCTTGAGTTTCACCGCATGGTGAAAGGGCTTTTTGCGAATACCCGCCTGGCTAGCGACCACCATCAAGCTGAAAATCTTTCGCCAAGCACCTAACGGTGTGTTTCGGCAGCAGTCCTTGAGAGCCAGTGAAATTACAGACACATGAGACTTAACTACTATGTCTCAAGGTGACGGGCGCAAACCAATACGTAACGTGTGACGAAATGCATCTGTTATAGGCAGAGGTTAGTCCGCTTAACATCAGGTGGGCGTCGAGCTTGTTCCGTCACAATAACATAAAAAAGGTACTACAACTAGACATATTATGCTTTATGTCAGTAGAACAAATCAGTTTCATATTAACGGGCTCTGGTTTCAAGTTAGTATATTTCCTGAAATTGTTTATTCCTACCTAATGGTTGGAACCATTAGATAGGTATAAACAATGAACATGAATGATAGAGTGTATACTTGAGGATAGCCCACGGGGAGTATTCGCAAAATGGCCTACCACCATACAACATAATATACCTCTACTTTGGTAAACTGTTATACAGCACCTAAAATTTTGTCCTCTAATAATTAAATAAAAAAACGGCTATGTGCGAGTCGGACTCACACACGAAGGGTTCCGTTCCGTATATAATAAAAAAGGTACTACAACTAGACATATTATGCTTTATGTCAGTAGAACAAATCAGTTTCATATTAACGGGCTCTGGTTTCAAGTTAGTATATTTCCTTTCCGTAAAAATAGGACCCAATTAGGTCTTTAGACTCCACTGTCCATTTGTATGTATATGTCACCTGTATCTCATAAACTGTATCAGCACGACAGTTTGAAATTTTCACAGATGATGTATTTCTGTTGTCTATAACAACAAATACTAAAACGTGGCCAAGTGCGAGTCGGACAAAAAAAAATAGGAGTGAAATCTTACACCACGACAATCCATAGTTTTTACTACTGGGCTATCACTGATTTATAATCCGTTATAACTGCTACCGGGGTTAACTTACTTTCATAACCTTTATTTAAATTTACTGGGCCATTGTACAAACCTATGATTATCTTTTGAAATAAGTTAGGTAGTACTACATAATAGTACTGACCTATATTGTGATTGGATTTCTGGAATACCTATGCTAGTAATGGTACATCTTATTCAATACCTTTGGGTTTCAATTTTAAAGCAAATTAGAACCCAGCTAACAATACAGTCTTTCCATCCGTATGTCACGGATCCCTAGTCCTAAACGGAATGAGTTACATAACCTCAACTTTAGTGTATTTGGTGTTAAACGTGAACTAAAGATGAATATTTGACTAGAAATTTAACTAGGTAAGTATATGATACCTATTTCACGATAATAACAAATATTTTAAAAATATCTTAAGAAAACATTAAATTACATTAATATTTCATAAATATATCGAGTCAAAATTCCACCTAATATTTCTGCTAAGCCGAGGTGGCGTCATATACGCCACATAGACTAACCGGAAGATTTTTTCGACGCTTCTCGCTTTTACACGAATCTTCATCAGGAGTTCTTGAATTAAGACCTTCTAATGATGCAGGATTAGGCGGTTTTTCTAATATGTAAATTCAAAGTTTTGAATATGGATCGAAATCAATAGATTCAGGCAGCAAAGTAAAGCCTAATCTATTGTTTAACCTATTTTAATGGGCTCCAAAAATAAATCTTATCAGAAACAAAGAGTATAAGTATAAATGTATTTTATTTATGCCAAAGTGGAATTTCCTATACGGAGTTGAGTCTAACCTGAAATATCGGCCATGGAGATATATTCAAATTTTTAGGTTTTTCGTATTTCGGCTTTGGTACCCATTCAACATAATCGTAGTATCCGCGAATTTAAAACTTGTGGCCCTCGGAGCTGTTAACTTTGCGAGTCTGAATCTAAATATCATAAATACCTATATTCTGAAAACTGATGTAAACACAGGTAATTTGCCTTACTTCACCAATTCAACTGATCGTAAGTCAGTTGAACTTCATTTATTCACATACCATCACTACTGATGACTAGGAAATAATCCAAAAAATCATTTTGTATGGCAATTGTTATTTTGACATTTAGGGGTAAAATAAATAATAAATCGAAAAACTGGCAAATTAGATGCATAGATATTGGGTTCAGAAATATGCATACAAAATTTCTCCGAGTTTGAACACTTGGTATTTAAAAAAATATCTAAAAAATGGAACCGACTTCAACACTCAAAACTATGAAATAACTTGTAAAAGTCCGTACCATGATAGTTCAAAAGTACCTATTATCACTTTTTTTAGTGATCCTTGCTACTTACGGGATCGAATGTAATCTTGAGATTGATGATATTCCTATCTTGAGATAGGAAAATATTTTTCAGTTATTGGTGTGTAACTCAAAAACGGCTTGACCGATATTGATGAAATTTAAATTAAACTAAACGACAAGCATCAACTTTGCTTTGCAAACAAAAAAATAATTACTAAAATCGGTACTCCCAGTCAAAAGTTCTGAGGTAACAAACAATAAAAATAAAAAGTACAGACGAATTGAGACCTCCTCCTTTGTTTGAAGTCGATTAAATATGACGAAACTACGTTTGTGCTCCATGCACTCTACTCTTAACGTGCCCTCCGAAGCAAGGAAGCGATCTGTAATAATACACTTACAACGGTCACCAATCCAGTCATGCACCATGCTATAGTGACTGCCAGCACACATCCGTCACACATCCAACTCATGACCGCAGCGGACGCTGCTTAACTTAGTTGATTGGATGAGAACTTGAGTACGGCTAAGTTAACTACGCTACGAACGCTTCAAAATTAGGTAATGTAAGCAGGTATTCTCATATTTAATAAGTAGGAAGATACATATATAACTACTAGCTTATCGGGCGCGGCTCCACCCGCGCGTATGTTTGGTTACCACGCAAAAACATTAACCTCATTTTGCGCAATTGGATAAAAACTATCCTATGTTTTTTCCCGGGTCTCAAACTATTTCCATGCAAAATTTCATTCAAATCGGTCCAGTAGTTTTGGCGTGAAAGCGTAACAGACAGATAGACACAGTTACTTTTGCATTTATAGTATTAAAGTACTGATTTAAGTATTTATTTATTTTACATAATTAGTAAGATAATAATGATAGTGTTATTGTTTGACTTACATGGGTAATTACATAAATATCTGTAAGTAGGTACTTAGGTTAGGATATAAAAATATTATTTTAGTATCTGGAGGTGTTCGGATCCTGGATCCTCTTTTACCTTACTTCCTCCTCTTTTACTAATTTAGGATAGCCCGTCCAGAAAAAAACAAAATTATTTCGAAACTATGGGTTACTATTTTTACATAATTCGGAAAAGTAAGTGCCGTAAGGAATAAAATATACTTATCAGGTTTTTATAGATCTTCATCAAAGCATCTTAGGTAAGTATTTTCTGTGGTAGGGCATTTTGCGAATGCCCAACTGGGTAGCCACCGCCTTCAAGTAAATAATCTGTCGCCAAGCACCTAACGGTGTGTTCCAGCAGCTGTCCTTTAGAACCAGTAATTCTAGGTTACCCTGATCAATATCTTCGACCACATCATCGCTTACCTTTAGTAGAGAGTTCAAAAGCTAACCTATACGGTATACAAAAGAAGAAGAAGTGATTTGAAATCAAACCTAAAACTATGTTGATATGAAAGAATCATATTTATATTTTAAACACTTTTTTTTTAATATAGCTTCTAAATTAACTTTAAAACAACCTTTTATTTAAAACATAAGATGTCAAACATGTATCGCACCTTTGAAATACACATTAGGTACCTACCTAAAAGAAAAATCTTATTGTTAATTAAAAATTATGGCAGTGCTGCGAATAAAATGCATCCATAATCCACATTCGCATGCAACGCCGCCACGCGCCGCGATAAATCTGGCAACGCCGCCGAATCTAACGCTCGCCAATCAGGAGCAAAAAGCCTGTGATTGGTCAGTTTGAATTTGTAAATTGCATGAACAAACGCACTCCGGTGGATTTGTATATCGGATCTTAAGAGTGTTATTGACGGTTAACGTACTTAACCGTATTATGTAGCTCCTGGAAAAATGACCCTGGAGCCATTTTAGTACGCCACATGTTACATTTGGATCAACAAAGGAGGTATGGATCAACAAAAGCCAACGGATCAAATAAGTGCTCGTGGGACACCGCGTTTGATCAACATTTTACGAGAAGAGATCTATATATATATATATTAATTTTTATATGTATTTATAATTGTATATATTTTAGATGCTTTCTGTGTAATTATTTTGTTTGTATATATATATAAAAATACACAGACCACCATCTGTGTATATCTAGTAAAATTTTGTCCTCTAGTTAAAGGTCGTCTGGAAGAGATCGCTCTAAGCGGTAAGAGCGCATATTGTTACACTCAATCATATATTGTATTGTTATCTTTATAAGTTTGTATGGTGTCTCAATAAAGTGTTATCTATCTATCTATTGTAACCAGAAGTTAGGTTATTTTTGTAACTGTTTAAAGATAGGACCAGGGACACGGTAATGTAATCTATACAGTATCTTAACTCGGCTCTGTCCTCGAAATAACTACCTACTTACATAAAACACTCATGCCCCGAGGTTTTAACACAAGCGTTCCTACCGTATCGTGATTCATGAACCGCCTATAACCACCTATTTCACTCGTGTCATTCCTTTACTCTATTCACTTATTTTAATATTAATCCAGTCAGCTTTTTTCGGGAGATAAAACGAAATACACTTATCCATTAAAAAGACACGCATTATGTAGGTAACCTACCTACTAGTAAGTTTTTTACCTTACCTACCTTGCCTACCTTACCTACCTTACCTACCTTACCTACCTTACCTACCTTACCTACCTTACCTACCTTACCTACCTTACCTACCTTACCTACCTTACCTACCTTACCTACCTTACCTACCTTACCTACCTTACCTACCTTACCTACCTTACCTACCTTACCTACCTTACCTACCTTACCTACCTTACCTACCTTACCTACCTTACCTACCTTACCTACCTTACCTACCTTACCTACCTTACCTACCTTACATACTTACATACCTTACCTACCTTACCTACCTTACCTACCTTACCTACCTTACCTACCTTACCTACCTTACCTACCTTACCTACCTTACCTACCTTACCTACCTTACCTACCTTACCTACCTTACCTACCTTACCTACCTTACCTACCTTACCTACCTTACCTACCTTACCTACCTTACCTACCTTACCTACCTTACCTACCTTACCTACCTTACCTACCTTACCTACCTTACCTACCTTACCTACCTTACCTACCTTACCTACCTTACCTACCTTACCTACCTTACCTACCTTACCTACCTTACCTACCTTACCTACCTTACCTACCTTACCTACCTTACCTACCTTACCTACCTTACCTACCTTACCTACCTTACCTACCTTACCTACCTTACCTACCTTACCTACCTTACCTACCTTACCTACCTTACCTACCTTACCTACCTTACCTACCTTACCTACCTTACCTACCTTACCTACCTTACCTACCTTACCTACCTTACCTACCTTACCTACCTTACCTACCTTACCTACCTTACCTACCTTACCTACCTTACCTACCTTACCTACCTTACCTACCTTACCTACCTTACCTACCTTACCTACCTTACCTACCTTACCTACCTTACCTACCTTACCTACCTTACCTACCTTACCTACCTTACCTACCTTACCTACCTTACCTACCTTACCTACCTTACCTACCTTACCTACCTTACCTACCTTACCTACCTTACCTACCTTACCTACCTTACCTACCTTACCTACCTTACCTACCTTACCTACCTTACCTACCTTACCTACCTTACCTACCTTACCTACCTTACCTACCTTACCTACCTTACCTACCTTACCTACCTTACCTACCTTACCTACCTTACCTACCTTACCTACCTTACCTACCTTACCTACCTTACCTACCTTACCTACCTTACCTACCTTACCTACCTTACCTACCTTACCTACCTTACCTACCTTACCTACCTTACCTACCTTACCTACCTTACCTACCTTACCTACCTTACCTACCTTACCTACCTTACCTACCTTACCTACCTTACCTACCTTACCTACCTTACCTACCTTACCTACCTTACCTACCTTACCTACCTTACCTACCTTACCTACCTTACCTACCTTACCTACCTTACCTACCTTACCTACCTTACCTACCTTACCTACCTTACCTACCTTACCTACCTTACCTACCTTACCTACCTTACCCTACCTTACCTACCTTACCTACCTTACCTACCTTACCTACCTTACCTACCTTACCTACCTTACCTACCTTACCTACCTTACCTACCTTACCTACCTTACCTACCTTACCTACCTTACCTACCTTACCTACCTTACCTACCTTACCTACCTTACCTACCTTACCTACCTTACCTACCTTACCTACCTTACCTACCTTACCTACCTTACCTACCTTACCTACCTTACCTACCTTACCTACCTTACCTACCTTACCTACCTTACCTACCTTACCTACCTTACCTACCTTACCTACCTTACCTACCTTACCTACCTTACCTACCTTACCTACCTTACCTACCTTACCTACCTTACCTACCTTACCTACCTTACCTACCTTACCTACCTTACCTACCTTACCTACCTTACCTACCTTACCTACCTTACCTACCTTACCTACCTTACCTACCTTACCTACCTTACCTACCTTACCTACCTTACCTACCTTACCTACCTTACCTACCTTACCTACCTTACCTACCTTACCTACCTTACCTACCTTACCTACCTTACCTACCTTACCTACCTTACCTACCTTACCTACCTTACCTACCTTACCTACCTTACCTACCTTACCTACCTTACCTACCTTACCTACCTTACCTACCTTACCTACCTTACCTACCTTACCTACCTTACCTACCTTACCTACCTTACCTACCTTACCTACCTTACCTACCTTACCTACCTTACCTACCTTACCTACCTTACCTACCTTACCTACCTTACCTACCTTACCTACCTTACCTACCTTACCTACCTTACCTACCTTACCTACCTTACCTACCTTACCTACCTTACCTACCTTACCTACCTTACCTACCTTACCTACCTTACCTACCTTACCTACCTTACCTACCTTACCTACCTTACCTACCTTACCTACCTTACCTACCTTACCTACCTTACCTACCTTACCTACCTTACCTACCTTACCTACCTTACCTACCTTACCTACCTTACCTACCTTACCTACCTTACCTACCTTACCTACCTTACCTACCTTACCTACCTTACCTACCTTACCTACCTTACCTACCTTACCTACCTTACCTACCTTACCTACCTTACCTACCTTACCTACCTTACCTACCTTACCTACCTTACCTACCTTACCTACCTTACCTACCTTACCTACCTTACCTTATCTCTGGATGCGTTATTGACGAATTCATGCAACCAAAAACAGCACAATATATCCTTTTCGTCATATTTAATATGTACATGAACTTTTTTTTAAAAGAAAATTACACACCTTCCATTCGTCACTGCGACGCAGTCGCGACTCTCTGCGTACTGAGCGCGGGCTGAGATCGAGGCGCGTAGGTATAACTCGCGTTTCGTCCGTTTCTATGAATGATGATCTGTGCACATGGCATGCTCATATTAACTTCAAGAATATTATGGAAGTTGTCTTGAGTTTGAAAAGACACGTTGCCAATAAGGAACTTCTAGTTATGGTTTACAGATCTATTTGCCGTTCAATCATACAGCATGTTGTATATCTGTTTGGGGAAGAACACATTAAACATTTTTTTATAATTAGGAAGAGTGCGAGTGATATATTTTCATGGTTTTTTTTATAGTTGATAGTCTAGCCTTTGACGCTATCTCACCTGATGGTAAGTGATGATATGGTCGAAGGTGCTGTTCAGGTTAGCCTAGAATTACTAATGGATCTATATATTTTGAAAGTGATGCTATTCATACCGTTTATACAAATTATACGATGATTATAAATTGACCGTGTAGCTCAGCTTTTAAAATATTTAGCACTGTCGGGTAAATTTTTTTTTAATACTTTCTAGTGTTCCATTATATTCTTTCGCGCCAATAATCCACCATAATTTTAAACACCTATCTAAGGACATTTGGGGTTTTAAGACGAATATAACGATATCTCATCGGTCGGTGTAGCATCTTCTATATATTTCAAGTGTGCCCAGTTCTTACACTTAATACATCCCATCCAATTTTCGTTTCATTCCGAGTTGAAAATAATACGAATTACAACAATTATGATTAGTAGCATTCTAATTAATTTTCATTGTTCTTAACTTTCAGTATATTCTTCTTTAATTTTTTTGCCCAATAGCTTAGTTTGTCATAGGTATTATTTATTTAATTAATCACGAGGGTGACACTGAAAACGATGTATAAAAAATAAGTTTTAATTTTGAAAATGGAACGAACTCTTTGTCAATATTTTATTAAAAATTATTTGTCATTTGTTTTACGATTTGGCGGCAAATTGAAAATTGTCTGTGTCACGTCAGCATGAATTTATCGCGAGAAAATTTTCGTGCAATGATTTTTTATGAATTTTGATTTCAGTCAACAAGAAAGTATTACGTCTATTATAAGTAGTAAGTCTATTATATAGACTACGATTGGCCATTCTTGATGAAGGCCCATCTCGTACCACTGTATACAACTGGTTTAATGAGTTTAAACGTGTTCGGACTAATCTCAGCGATGATCTGCGTGAGGGACGCCCTGCTACGACGACGACAGAAGAGAAAATCAGCGTTAAAAAGAAAAGAAAAACCATTTATTTGACGCAAAGTTATTATCAATAAAACATACATAATAATGAAAACAAAGTTTGAGTTGGTGTCAAAAAGGCCTTACCTCAGTTCATGTCAGATGTCTTAAGATACCTTACACTGATATTCATTCAAAGCTTCGCGAGTGACGTAGACAAAAAGAGCACATAGTTAAAAAAAAAAGAATAAACATACAATTTAAATGGACACTTATATATATATATATGAATAATAGTAGTAATTAATAAGTTTCCTACATTAAAATTATTTATAACAAATAACGTAGTAATTATAGATAGTTTATAAGATAACTAAATATATTACATAAAAATAAATATGTAATGATATATAAGATAAATGATAGGTTATAACATAATAAAGTATAAATTTATTAACTATAGCTTGAATCGTTGTGGCATTATCGATACTAAGCATAGAAAAAGAAAATATTTAACTTAAATTCAATTAACATTTACAAAAAAATACCTTTAGGGAGACCCAATTTTGTAGGGTTAGATAACTATTAAGAAAAATTCTATTGAACAAGTAACAACTTATGTCATACTTACTGTAAAAATAATAAACCCAAAGTGTTAATACTGAAATTAATTTGGTGACTTTTTCATAATGAGAATAAACAAAATGAAAAATCTATATTTATATCCCCGTTTTTTATCTGCCTATCTATTAATTATTTTTTCAACTTTAGCCTCAATGTTTCTAAAGTTTTTTGGTTTGATACTGATGGACGCAGATTATTCCAGCATTTTGACGCCGCATAACAGAAGCCACCTTTGAAACCCGCTGTGCGGTGATGTGGTATTGACAGTTGACGAGATTTAATATGTCTACTTGAACGCTGGCTCTTTTTAATTAATAACCCCGAAAAGGAGGCACGCCAGAAGAAGTTTCCGACGAGACTTCATCTTCAAGGTGTAATGTCTGTTCAAAAATGGCTATATGTATAGCAGCTTAGATGCAAAAACAATATCTGCGTAGTTAAGTTTGGAGAGTACAAGAGATCCAACTAACTGGATACTTACGTAATTCTTCATTAAGATAAGGTCGCATTTTGTACAATGTCTTAATTCTATAAAAACAGTTTCGCACTGCAGCTGCCAAGTGTTTCTCGAACTTTAGTTCATATCCATGACAATACCGATACCTTTTACGTGTTGTGCGGCGTATGATAGAGTCTGATAGAAGAGTGACCTATCGCCAACACAAGCTTAGGCATTGGTAGGAGTCAAGTGCACAAAACCTACCATGAACATTTAGCGGTCAGGAAGATTTGTGCCCGGTGGATACCTCATAATTTTACCGAGGCCCAAAAACTCCGTCGTGTTGATTGGTGCCATAAAACGGTCGGAGGTGACTCAAATACTGTCTTCTACATAGTTACGAATGACGAAAGCTGGATGTACTGTTATGATCCCGAAACCAAAAGACAGTCTGCTCAGTGAGTGTGTGGAAAAATAGATGATGGCCTCGTTCTTCGGAAGGACAGGACGCGACAATTGTTTTAGAAAATCGTAAAAATGTTACTGCAGTACACTAACAACTGTTTGCCACTGGTCTTGGGAAAAGTTCGGAAGAAACGACCTCGCAGTAGCCAGGCGGACATTCGCAAATTGACAGTCATCCTAAGACAACAACCGGGACCGACGGCTTAATGTGCCCTCCGAAGCCCGGAAACGCTCAGTAGTAATTTCACCAGCGGACACCCATCCAACTCATGACCGCGGCGGATTTTGCTTAGCTTTGCTGATAGGTTCAGAATGGCTAAGCAAACTTCGCTACGAGCGCTTCAGGTTCATGTCAACACATGTCATACAAAAAATTCATTGGTATAACTTGGTGAAAAAACAATAAAGGAGGCATCGCGATTGCATCTACATACACTATGAGTTAGCGTTATGATATTAAGTCGTTTATGGAGATTTACAATTAGGTACATTATTTATTGAACATATAAAATATTACATTTTGTACAGTTACACAATTCAAAATAGTGTAAAAATTGGCAGGCAAAGCGATCTCTTAGATCTTACGGAGCAGATTGATTGGATGATAATGTCAATCAATATTCATATATCATATTAGAACTACTGCTATGAAAGTAGTATTATGTTGAAGGTGAAATTATCACGTTAATATGAGTATTATCCCTTCGGAATGTGTCAGTTATATACCGATATTGACATCAAACGTGCCACGTGGTGATCTGGTGTTAATACGCGTTCAGGGATGTGCTTAATCAAGTGCATACATTTCCCCCTAACACAGTATCTATTACCGAATCTGTGCCTAAAGCTCGTAGAATGTCCGAGATTTCGTAGCATGTCGCACTATGCAAATTTTACGTAACCAATATTATCTATTTCCAAAGTGAAGATACATTTTGCGGCGGTACTTTGTACCGGTTCCTAGCCTAGATAGTTCGCTCGGCACGACGTGTGTTGTTGCACAAACCCAAACTAAAATTATTGAGTAGATATTATAGAAGTAAGGTATAGCCACAGAGCTCTACGTGCGGTCGCGCGGCCGTGCATACCGAATCGTAAGATCAAAGCACGCATAGGTAGTTACTTTACCTACTCCAACACCCACACGGGTACGGAGCTCGGTATGCTCGTCCACTGTGTGCCTCACAGACACGGCACACAGGCACGATCTCAACGCAACACCAATAAAAGTATAATAAATGTTACCAAGACTTAAACGCGCCGTACGGTACTATGAGTCCGGGAGGGAGGTTGGAGGCACTCATACAAGCGAGGGAGAGGCTGTGTTGGCGCTGGCAGCCAGTTTACCGTTGCGAGGCGCGTAGTGCGGCCGGACGCTGGACCGCCACCCGCGCGCCGCCGGCACCCCGAAGCTCTCAGCAGCCTGCTGCAGCTTGCACCCGTTATCATCACCCTGGACTGCACACATTATAAGGACTTATCAATCTCTTGTGCTTCCTTGAGGTGTTTTATAAACTTTCTTGTTCTTCGACATACAGACAAAGTGCTCGTGCTTATTTCACTGCAGTGTTAATCCGATTTCTGACTTTTTATTGGATCGCTCCTTCATCGACAAAGGTAAGATATATATTTTATAGAGGTATACCACTTGTTCTTAAGTAAGGAAGTTCATTGGAAGATTTACGAATTGTAATAAATTTTAATTTCAGCTCCTCTTTATTTTCTATAACGCTAAGAATTGTTTTGCATTACAATTACATAGTACATTACATTACAGACATGTCTAATAAGTTTCTTTACGCATTAATGAAAATTATTAATTTTTAAATGATTGATATTTTTTACAAAACTTTTCTTTGTTTAGTTATCCATAACGGAAATGTAGGTACATGTGGTAGGTACATTACTTAAGCGCTATTTATACATTGACATTTAATCACACACTTTCCTGCTTTTTAAACTTTTGCATCGGAGTACACCTACAAAGCTACTGTGTTTTCCTTAAGTACACGTGGCAGCAATGGCAGCTCTACATTTTTGTATATCTTCGTTTACTAGCCTACACAATATTCAACGTAACTTATTTAAGTATGCACTCTCAATACTCTTACTCTCAAATCCTACTAAGCAAAGCTCTAATATTTAACCTATAAACCTATACACGATTGCTTCATAATAGGTTTAGATATATTGATACTGTTGGCCGAATACTTGCATGGCCTTCAATGCAGATATGACTTTATGAGTTGTACACGAAGGTTCAAAAATGTCAGAATGTTTATTCATAGTTTGTAACTAGTTATTATTTTTTGCAATTGAAAATATCTATATATAGGTATTGTCAAACTTTTGAATTGAATGACTGTGAAGCATGGAATTTAAGTGACCTGGACATTGACAGATAGGCTAAGATCTAATCTAAATTAACTTACTGCATGCACTTTTGAAATAAATTGTTTCTCTCTATTTTCATCAGCCGGAATTTAACAACGACCTCTACTCATTATTTATTCTTCGCTATATATTATGTTAATACCATAAAAACATACTAAGTTAACTTTTTACACATAATGAATTTTTACAAAAAAGGGGCAAACTGAATGTTTGCCCCTCAGTTTGTCATATCTACATAATTGTTGTCAAGATTAAGATGTAATTTATTAGGACTTTGTTCTTACCTTTTACAATATGACATTATGATATAAAATATTGTTTCTAAATGCTACAATTTATTTATGTGTCGTTTATACCGTATAATTCTACTAGTTATCTAGTTCAGTTCATTGAACTACTAAATTTTTTTCTCACTAGTCCAGTAGTCATCTGATAGGTAATTTATATTATAAAAATTGGCTTCAGTAGTTATAAAAGTTGCCTATTTATTTATACAGTATACTTCGGTATTCATTGCTTCGTCTCCTTTTACGATGTCCATTACATATGTACGTTAAATATTGCTATCTTGCATCTGCTTATTGTACTTTATCTATATTAAGTAAGCATCCAGTATCAATCCATTAATTGAATCCTGATTTCTGTTTTGTCAATAAGTAGGCGACCCTAATGTTGCTCGAGATAGCTGTTTAATTATACCTACTTGTCAATTTTAAAAATGTTATCAGTCAGATCTCTACGGTACTGTATACTATTGTTGCCTTGAATCGAGAATTGAATCGGACAAAGGATTGGCAGCGTCAGAAAAATTCGCCTTTGGCCTAAACAATAAAGATGGCCTATAGTGGGGGATGCGGTAGGGGGCGTCACGTGCATTGTTCGTAGGTTTCATAGCACAGTTCGCAATACAGCCTTGCTTATAGACCAGCCAGCTTATTGTTGTGGTTACAACTTATGCCATTGAGAAGGATGATGAATAATCACAAAGATAATATATTTGAATTTAAAGTGGAGAGTTTTCTTATACAATATTGTTAGTTTAGATGAAGCTTTTGTATTTTATGATAATTATAAGTTTTGAAAGTAAATAGAAATTTTGTAATTTATTATCTTTCATAGAAAATTATGACTTTGTGAATTGAATTTGATGAAATTTATGTTGTTAGAGAATGTATATTTTTAATTTGGTTTTATGCTGTCCGTTATGTTGTTTGAGATGACATATTGTACTCAACACCAAGACCATAAGAGTAGAAACCACAAGTGTGAGGGAGGTCCAGTCCCACATGATCAAAAAATCATTTAGATTATAATTATGTGAATCACATAAACGGTCAATAAACCTATTTTTCATCACACCTGTTCGAAAAACGACAATTGGCTTTAAAGTACAACGGGAACATAATTTAAATTGATTCCTAAAGGGGCTTGAGCCTTCTTTGTTTTGACAGTTTCGCGTTCTGGCTTCTGTTAGTTCTTTTATTAGATTATTATTTAAATATAATAATTAAATAATAATCTAATAATTAGTCTATACATACGAGTTTAAAGTAGGTAGTTTTTTCTTTTCATCATAGGTTTGTGGGTTTGCACTGTATCAGCCGGATCGTCATAATCCCCATACTTAGCAGGCGTGTTGGTGTATTATAGGGAAGGTCGTCCCTTAAGCAGTAATGGAAACAAATAACTATTAAGTCTGGGTTGATGTTTTCATGACATTTTCAACATCTGAATATTTCCAGGAAGAGGTACATTTTAAGCTTTACGGATCTCTTATCCGTTAGTAAACTCAGCCTACAGCCATGATCTAGTATACTAGTATAGTCTACGTTACGCAAGCACTCCACACGTTGCATCGCGGCTCAAGCAATCCGCACGGCTATGAATGCGTCACGATTTGTCCTTTTAATTGTTCCAATTCCAAACGTCAGATAATATCCAAACTGGCACATAGCGATTCTCAAAATGCCTTACAATGTAATCGGCAACAATAGTTATGTTTCAAAACTAACTAAAGTTTTTTTGGTATTGATCTTTTTCCTGATAGTTATTGAATTTCTGTTATTGCTTAAAAACAAATATCAAGGCGACGAGAAAACTTTAGAAAGCAGCAGCGGTTATAAATCTTGCAAATACTAATATATTTATTAAGAAAACGTACGTGTGTCACTAATTTCACTAAAAACATTACCAAGTGTAGTCAAAATTATGCGAATATAGCATACATTTTATCATCATACATGCTCAATAATTGTGTTGTATATAAGTGTGTGTAAAATGCGTGCGGTAAATTCGTATCCCGCTAGAGATAACAAATCATCCTAGGTAGATAAGTACATTTGAAATTCGTAGTTGGTTCGACTCCACCTGATTATTGGTACTTTGGCAAAATTACAGTTTGTACATTACACAAAGACCTTTCAGGTTATACTTATAACGAGCCAGTACATGATTTTATTTATTCATAGCTATGTTAGCACACAAACATCAAATAATAATAAGCCATCAAATAATAATGAATCGGTAGGTATGCGATTATACTAGTTCCCCTCAAACTGAATAATTTAAGTCGCACCATCATCGTGGAGTGTTCAAATTAAGTTTTAATTTTGTAACCATTTTCACCTATACTTGCAAGAAGATTGCAGATACGAGGTTTTGTGACTTCTACCCAACAAGTTTGGAAGTAGTCAAATAAGGGAATACTAGCCGAGAACAGCAAAAATGGTCAGTCATTGTTTTGACTACTGCTCAAGCAGCACAATAACGAACACCGTTGCTAACTTAGCATCTTAGTCACTTAGTTCTCATTGCTTGATACAGTCTACTTATGTGGTAACCTTAATCTATGGTTCAGTTCTACATACTATGTGACTAGCCAAAATAACAACTAAAATGCATTAGTACTTGCTGAATTGGTAAAATAATTATATTTTAATCCACAGCAGGTGTAAAAGTCTGCTTTTTGAGTATCTTCACATAATATCACAATCATATCTTCTATTTTGATTAAACAAATGAACACAACAGGAGTTACAGACTAAAATTATACCTAATACACTTTGAGGACCAGTTTTTAGTCTTCAAAAATAAACCAAACAAAAACACTAAACTATCGTTCTGAAGAACAAAAGTTGCAGTTCAGTAGTTTTTAATTTGGTTGGTGAATATTTTTTATCTGATGATTGAAAACCCAGGTCTGAGTAAAACATAAACCACCGACTTTTTTGCGTTTTTATGCAGTCGAGGGAAAATAACTATGAAGTTTACCATATTGTATTAAACCAGTTCAATTTATAAAATTATTGACGTCATACCATTTAACACATTTGTCATTTGACGAATTTACTAATGACATTGCATGACATACCCCTCCTATAGTATGCGTATGACGTCTATCAAAGAAGTTATGTAACTTTTTGTAATTGACTTCTACGTCATTCCTCAAAAGTATTAAGTACCAGTTAGATATTCAAAATAGTGGTCAAAATCTAATAGCCACCATTACTAATAGCAATCAATTCAAAATTTTAAGAAGTAGTTTTACATTATTAATTAAATACAAATTATATTAGCCTCCTTTAAGAAAATCACAAATGCTCTACTAATAACTTAGGTTTTTATTATTAATAGTTTATAACATTGCTCTATCTGACAAAGAGTGTAAAATGTAGCGAGAATCCTTAAGCTTAGTTGTAGCAAAGTATCTATGTAGTACCTATACGCTTGCATATATGTGTTGTTTTAAAACGAAACAACAAATACTCGTTGATTTATTTGTTAATCAGTGTTGTCGTGTTAATTAACTTAGAAGCGCCCCCAACACTGCCTTTTAGACGAAAACGGTCCATATGTCACTTGTTGTTTCAGCTCATTACTGGCGTGGCGAGAATGAAAATAAACCTAATTAGTGTTGAAATAAGATTCATATAAGCGCGCGTTGCAATAAGGTGGTTACGTCTATTTTTCAATGCAAAATGCGTAATAATAATAATATAAGAAAAATAATACTTCCCATCTGGCCGTGATACTAAATAAACAATATAATTTGAAAATAAGGTCACGATTTGTTTACTTATTAAATTCCAATTAATATAGTTTTGTAGACCATTTTAAATGAATGACAAAATTATATTTGAATTTCTGTACAAAAGTAGGGAATGTACCTATACAAGAATTATAGACAATTCGTTTGTAATTATGAAAGTAATTATTGTATCTAAATATCTAATAGATTTGTCAACAGCACTGAAAAATAGCGACAAATTCCCCCTCTTGCGCGTAGCGGTGCGTGCCACGTAGCACGGAGAGCTCGTTGAAGTCTTTTGTTCGGTCGAGGGCCGGCATGCGCTCCTGCTGAGAATTTGATTAAATAAATAAGACTGTTGAGGGCTCTGATTATTAATTATACTGTTCCTATTAGAACATATTATAAAAGGAGACTGGTAACAGGTATACAACAAACGAGAACACCCCGTAGGGCAGCAGTCAGCAAGACTGACAAAAAAAAAAAACTTTTCCGTACTAACACATAATTATAATACTGAATAAATAATTATTTCAGAGATAATTAGAGCTGAAGTTAAGTAGCTACTTGTTATTTTTATCTAACTTTTTCAAAAGCAATTATGATTCCCAGAAATCTTCAGATAATTTTTAGGAAATATCATAATACTTATTGGACGGATATACGTGAAACCAAGTCCAATTTTTGCCGATATTTTTCTATTCTATGTAAAATTGTATGGTCGTTCATTTTAACAAAAAGTTTGTAATATGGAACGGAATCAAGTTTTTTTTACGGCGGTAAGCTTTAATTCATGAAACTATAAATTATCCATAAATACTACAGCTACTAAAATGAATACATTTAGGCAACTTAAAAGCCATTGCAGGCTTTTAGCATTACCGTGCTTTTAGCCTGTCTAAATGCTTGTTCCCGTTGGCAGCGTGCCTAAAATGCTGAAAGCATTAACCCGTTGCATTGCAATACTTATTCATTTGACCCAAATAAGTGCCAGCATTTCGATCCCACGTTGCTTCTACCAAGCGCTCTGTTAAGTTTTGGAGAATACGATGAGCTCCTGGCGCCGACGGAGCCTTTTTTTCTAGAAACTATCATATACGTCAACGTGATTAGCATAGTTGAGCGGCTTGAGTAGCTCCGCTGAATTAACCGCGGCGACAGCCGTCACTTGTATTGGAATCTTTCTAAATATAATTAGAACAAAAACAGTGTATTTTACACAGTATTGTTGATTGAGGGCGTAAAGTGTCACCTTAGAATCTGGAAGACCTGTATTCGTTCCGATGATGCGTCGTTGAAAAAGAAATTCCTAATAGCTATCTAGAGTTTTCAGAACCTGCTCTGAAATTATAGCTGTTCAATGCAAAAAACCACATTGAAATCGGTCTATTGGAGTCCGAGAAAATTGTAATAGACATACATAAATACAAACAACCTCTTACCCCAAACACATATAACGCCTCCGTTCCGTTCCGTCCGTCGTGGAAAGAAAATAATTGATTTAAATCAATTCTTAATCTTGCAGTTTTTGGACCAACTTTGAACCTCTATATATGCATATAATTTACAAAATAGAACAAAAAGCTGCTACCGATGTTTTTTTTGTTGTTTTTGTCGATTAAAAATATCTTTCCATTAGAAACTAATTACTCGTGCCGTGGGTCTTTTAGTTGGGCAAATAAATTGGTTCAGAGCGGGCATCACGAAACCTTGACCCTTGGCGTGCGGCGGCGGCGGCGGGCATGCTCTATGCGGAAGACTAGTGCGCACTCAACCGCGACGTACTCCTGCGCATAAAACACCGTCCTTGTGACATTACCACTTCTAACCTCTGTCCCTTACAAAAAATAAACGATTTAGAATCATTGGTTTTGTATTACCTAGTTAAAATCTAAAAAGTTACATAGGCTGATTAGGTCACCAAATATATGAGGTCATAGAGTGAACTAACTTTTGTAATAGCGTGTATACTTAATCTTAGGAGACTTCCACAAACTACTTGTTTTCAGGCGAAGTGTTCCTATGACATAATTATGTTTTAAACAATCACGATAATAGCTTTATAAATGCTATCTTATAATTTAATGTTTTAATATCGCCAGGTATGCGGGTTCTCTTTTTAAGGCCGGGGCGTGACTAATCTGCACATTAAGCTTAATATGTCGAAATACACTCAAAGCAAACATACACGTAAAGATTTTTGTGTTGGTGCATGCATACATATAGGCACACATGTACGAGGACGGTTGTTTTTATCGAATATTAGAGACGAAGAAACCACCGAATACCGCTAAGACTCCGCCGGTTATTGCTCTCAGATTCCGCAACAAATTAACATGTATTCGGTACGACTACATTTTTATACCTAGTAATTTTACTTTACATAAGTTTCTATTATATTCATCATATCTGATTTTTTTTAGAACGGAACAAAAGAGTTGAATGATTTGAATTATTTCAAAAAGCATATTACATATAAAACGCATTCAAATTATTGTTACATAATAATTAATAGATCAATTACAAAAAGGTGAAAAATACTACAATTGGATTTTCAGTTAGATTCGATTTTCAATTATATATACAATATCCCAAATAAAAGCACACACCGAGAATTTGATTGTGAACATTTATCGTGGAACCTTTGACTTTGATTATGAAAAATATACATGTATTAAATACTCACCATGCTGCTATATCCCATAAGGTTAGTCAGTCTACGTTTTTTCCGATATGTTTTGGTCCCATATTATAATAGGGGTCAAGCGTATTGCCATAAATTTAGAACAGATTTTGTTAATTTATTCGTGTGAAATTTGGAGTGTGTATAGAAATATTATACTCTGATTTGACTCCTATGCAGGCAGGAACTTTTATTCTAAGAGATACAAGAGAGAGAAACTTACCTATATCACAATTTGAGTTACGTTAGGAACAATACATGGGGTTAGTTTGGGAAGAGAGTTATGTTCGGAACAAATATAATCATTTGTTTCGAGTTCCTAACCTAACCCCCGACAGGGTTAAGATTTCGGGTCAGGTTAGGAATAAACCAGTTTGAAACTCAAACTAATTGCTACAGGACATTAATTTCACAACAGAACCCAATAACTGTCCAACCCAGGGATCGATCCTCGGACCTCGATATTCTAGATCAACGAAGCAGGTATTCGACGAAGTAGTAACACTACTTGCCAGTCTTGCCATTAGGAATGTTTGTCAGAAGCAGTCCATATACATCACCACGTCTAAAAACTATTAGAAATTCCTACGCAGGATGTATATCGCTTCCATAGAGCTCTGCATACGAAAACAACCGTTACTGAATCATTATGTACGAATATTTACTTAAACTTTTACATAATAATAAAGTGCTTGACTTGTATTTCGTTAGAAAATCTATTTAAAAAATAATACATAAAATTCTATGGCCAGTGTTTTAAGGAGAAGTAATATCGATACATCCCGGCTTATTCGATCTTGCCCAAGAGCCATAATTTAATGCACTACGAGCAACCCCGCAACGAGCTATTGGCAGTGCATGTAAGCTGCAGATCACAAGAGCATAGGTTGGAAACCTACCATGGGTTCGTGCTTCACAGTACACCTACATTTTGAACTACCAAGATGCCTTTTTGATAATAAGAACACTGATACATTTTCTGAGTTATCTCTGCTACTTCCAGACTGTTCAAAGGATTTGCATATATAATATGTTCTCGTAAGTCGTTATAAAAAGTTATCCTTTCTGGTATTCAATGACCTCAAATATCTAATAAATAATATATTAATAGACATAGAAATATTATACTTTTAATGTCTTAAAAACTATATCAATTGTCAACAGGTGATAAAAAAACACACACAACAAACTTTCGCATATTAGGAAGGTGTTTTTATGCATCAAACACGATATACCTACTCAGTTTTTATCTAAACTGATATTTAAATTTATTATTGACCTGTCAATTCATTATAGTTAAACCTGAATCAATTTATATTAACGTACCTCGGTATGATAAGCAAATTAGTGTTATGCTAGCTAGCCGTGAAAAAGAAAAAAACAACTTGTAGCAAAAATTCTAACTAGTTTCAAAAGAAAGAACTGGTTTGCTATAGAAATATTCGATGATAGAGTGCAAGTGAAAGTCATGTCATGACATGATCGACGTACACATAAACAGTTCCGGTTTATCTCAGTTTTTAAATTTAATTAGTTATTTTTGATTGCATAAATAACATTGAACATTTATGAATAAAGTACAATTGTAATACTTTCGTTACTAAGCCAGCATCTAATTATTTTTTCAAAAACTGAATAATACCAGTGATATTATGTCTGAAAAAAAAACGAGAATTATTATAGTATTAGTTATTTAGTGTCGATGCTGAAAAAATGGATTTAGAGCCGTGAATAGGTCAATATCAGGAAGCAAAAATTGTGTATAGATTTTTCCCTTGGTTTTGGCCGTCCTCATTTGATTCCTGTTCAAACACAAGACAATAAAGTGAACATAAACAATGTATCTATAAAAAACATTACCATATAATATATTATATATGTTGGTAAATTAATAGTAACTTTTGAACGTGTTTCTAAATGTGGTAGGTGCCTCTAGCTAGAATCCGTCTTCGTGTGTACCACCGCAGTGTCAGTTTATTCTGCCTCAATGTAGGATTGTACAAACAGAACTGTTTCAAGGGGTAAGGGCACTGTAGCAATTGAAATTACTGGGCAAACGAGATATAAATACGGAACGTTTTGGATTGCATAGCGCAGTACGGTGTCGTGCAGAACGAGGATGTAATATATAATGGACTTAGGTATGTTGCTTGCACCATCAGGATGATGGCTATAAAAAAAATCACTTGCTTCGTGAATTGGTCGTTTTGACTTTTGGAATAAATGAGAAATTAGAATTTCTATATTTAAATAAAATTTTACATTATTAAATGTATTATTAATTAACTTATTTTGGCACAAGTTTTGGTGTTGGACAAAAATAACAATCGGGATAAAGTCTTCGGATTACTTGTTTTGTTTTCAAAGTAATTGGCATTGAGTATAAAATATAGCATACGTTTATATTGTACTAATCTTTTATGATTAATGATAATGACGTTATAGCCCACACGCACTCACACAAACACACACACCATAAATAAACACAAATGTCACATCTATGTTAAATATTCTGACACGAAATACGTTTACGTACCTAGATTGAAATAAATACCAGCATGTTATATAGGAAATAGCTATATTAAGCTCGTGCTCTGAAAATTAAATATCTATCTTAAATGGTAGTTACAACCGCGTACCAATTGCAATAATGACAACGAACGTCCTTCGGCGTTACAACGATGCGGAAATTAAACAACCAAATTACTACCTATATTTTGTATTCACTAACCAAACTGTAACACCGTACCTATATTTAATATCGTTAAAAAACATTTTAATACAATACTTTGAAATAAGAATATGCCAACACATTTGGACTAAAAAAAAGTGAGGTCAGGACTATTTTAGGCATCTCATCTGGGATCGTTTGTTTTCAGTAGGTAAGCTAGGTTTCTGAGTACGTGATCTGAATTAGACATTTGGAAATATTAAATCATGCAAACTGCGTCTCAGACGTCCTTGGAAACTACTTCCGCTATAGGTACATGTATTTTTGACTTAATATGTTTTGTGCCATTTAAGAGACAACTTGTAAAAATTTGTGAGTGCTGGATACGGTGTCTAGTACTGTCCACTGCATGGCAGAAGTATAGGCAAACTAATATCTTACAAGTAGCTATTCCTTTGATAGAAGTTCAAGTTACTGTACCTAACAATACGTCAGTGTTTCACCAGAACTGCTATAATGTTACAAAAACTCCATTAATGTCATTTAATGGAGCTCTCGACCGTGGGATTACGAGCGCAGTTTAGGTAGGTATGAATTAAATTTTAATCTGTCTTGTACTTTTCCAAGCGGTTCGATTGACCTTCGGTTTGAGCGATAAAATTGAAGCTTTGCCGTGGAAAGCCATGTCACGACGTTATTCAACTTTTTATTCCTGGAATGATATTTTTTTTATGGCGTGATTGTATCTTCTGAATGAAACGTCACCGTCTCGACTGAACCTGTAGCTACTAATGAACTGCGGCAGCAGAGAATAGAAGTACCTATGCAACAATACTTAGAAAGGCGTCCAAAAAGCGCATCCCAGATGAATCTGCAAAATGAATAAAACCGCAACAGTGGTGTCCAATTAAGTGGATTGCTAATAAAAGTGAAATCGAAGCGAGTGCAGTGGCCGCGCGTCGGGTGGCTGCCGCCGGCGGCAGCGGCGTGGCGCGCCGCGGCGACCACGCGCATAATCTCATGTCTTGCAGAACTCCTCGACTTACCCAGCAATTTACATGCATTTAATTCGTTGAATATTATTTTTTTGCTATGATAATTTATTTTGAAATGGGTACCTTAATATGATTAGTTGTATGTTTATTTATAAAACTAACTGAAACTTGATGTACTTGCTAAGTCAACTGTTAGCGGTCGGACGAACCGACATGGCCATTTCCATTGATCATGATACATAGATAGAGTTTGATTGTAAAGCAGTGGTCCCATATAACTTTATTTATATATTTTTCTACATGCCATTTTTGAAAGAATTTCAAATCGATACGAATTTTAATTTGACATCGGCAAAGTTACCAAAAGCTCAAAATAACGATTACTTATAACGCATTAGCGGTCGAGTTCGAATCCCGCACATGACTATAATTTTTACTCTCGTAAATTTGTAATTATGTAAATTAGCAGTATTTATGCTTCTAATCTCTACAATTGTATAATCTAAACTATTAGTATAATAAAAAGGAAGGATTTGATTCTTTGATTGTTTGTTTGCATTGAATAGGCTCTGACACTACTGGACCGATTTGAAAAATTACTTTATTACAGGAATCCTTAATTATCCCTGATGAACATAAGCTATAGAAGATTTTAAAAAAAGTTAGGGATCCGTATGAAAACTTCCATAACCCAAAGTGCGACAAAAATACCACAAAAAAACATTATATCGCGTACGCTAATTATTGAAAATAGAGCAAAGTACAATTGTATTGAAAACACCAATGTCTATAAAAAGTTCCTAATACTATTAGTTTAACTATTACAGTAATGTCACAATAACTACTTTTTTATGTGTTTAAATTTATAATTTATGAAATTTTTCTTAAATACCTACCCGTGTGAAGCCGGGGCGGACCGCTAGTTTACGAATATAAGCTTTCAATTCAGTAAAAATACTAAAGACCAAGAAACCCGCATGATATTAAGCATCAGGCTCAGCTATTATAATTGCAGTGTCAACATTATTGTCCTGCTCGACGCTGCACTGCGCTCATCACTCCGAGACATTAATTCCTATGTTTCGGTTCGCCCAGAAACTTCTCTGGTTACAGTGCCCTTCAAGCCAGTAGTTTTTGCATATGGCTGCTTGAGTAATCAGTTATAAATTTTACCTTCTGCTTTGTTTGCGTTGTTCATAAACTTTGGCTATTTCCTTGCAAATTTTATTAAGAAATATTTATATTCATGATCACCACTTTTGTGACAAAGCCAAGACAACTTAAAAAGACTTACGATTTGCTGCATCTGTATGCTTAATTATTCTAATCCTAGGTTTGAAAACTGGAATAACATTTTACCGATAGTTGTCGCAATGCAATGGAACGATGAATCTGGTATGTTAGGATTTTTTACAAATTCTCGGAACGAAGGAATGCATGTACTCGTAACACACGATCTCTGGTGACACATAGGTATATGTGATTGATGTTGATGACTGAAGGTACTGACGATATTCATTATGTGCACACTTGGCATTATTATAAAATAGTGACTATGATTATTATATTAGATCGGTTCCCCCGAGGTGACAGCTTATTCGTTCACATTGCCAGTCACATCTTAGTTTAAGAGTAGAAAACAAAATATCTGTATAAATATCTACATAGTCATATATCTAGGTTTGGTTTGAAGAGAAGGGTTCGCTCTTGCACCCGTATTAGTGTAAAATTGCTTGTGGTTCATGGCAGCTCGAGTTATATGAACGAGTAGCTTTGCAGATTTGCAGATCTATGACTTCTAGTTTTTTTTCTTCTTATAATATTTATTTATAGTTTTATATTATAATACATATTTAACTGTCTGTCACTTAATTTATTTATAATTAACTGTCAGTAGACAGTATTTTCTTAAAATATATTCAATTAAGTGCTAAGGGATGTTCCATAGCATCCACCGTGGGATGGTCGTAAAAGGTGACTTAGAAAAAGAATGCGCGTGTTAATGACATGCTACTACTATTGTAGACTTCAGAAGGATGTTACTGCACATTGGGATCTTTATCATCTTAGCATAGATGTCAGGTAGTAGGGACTCATCGATTGTTTCTTCGTTAATATTTTGTTATGCCTAAATACACTGCTCTTTCATATTTTACTTACGAGTTAGATCAAAATATGAAAGAATTTCCGACTTTCAAGACATTCGTTTCAAACCGTTGAGATAAATACGTACGTACTCATTAATTTTTCATATATTGATATAATTATATGGTCAAACAGGTGGCATTAACTTCCTTTATATCAGAAATGTATTGTCATTCATATCAATAGAGTAATCTAGCTGTTTACCGGATAGTGGCTGCGGTAGGTCTAGTAGAATCTCCGCCGATGCCGACGCAACCGCGCATGCCTTAGCTGATTCAACCAAAACACCGTTTATTCAATTGTGTCTGGAAATAGGCTAACTGAGCAAGATGATGTCTGTGCCGTGAGTAGACTACGCGGGGGGCGCGGGGGTGTTGGACGAGGAGCGGTTGGAGGGGGGGGAGGTTAGTTCGCAGCATGATTTATCTGTAGCTTAGATCCGGTTCGCGCAGGCACCGCAGTTGCGCCCACGCCTTATTTTGCTCTATTATCGTGCTAAAATGATCACTTGACATACTGTACGACTTTATTATTATTTGGTAGCTTTATTACAAGTTCCTTCTGTTGCGAATAAAAACATAATTATGACAAATACTGTCATTATTATTAATTATAAGTACATACTTAGGTACATAAATACTTTTATTTTGTATAGGAAGAAATTTGCTCGTTATAATGACTACCAAATTTTTTCCAGAAATTATTGGCCAATCAATTCTATATGTAGGTTTCAGTTCGACCAGGCAGTATTTACCTATATGCATAATGTACATATGTCATACCGAAGCAAAATCTCTTAGCGCCACTTTGTGTCAGATGACTAGATCTAGACGAGCTCAAAAGTAGGTAGGTCAAACCCGCTATTCAGAGGATCTCATTGTTGTGTTCGAGTTTGCTGTGACGTGATCTTTGTTGTGACTTTGTAGGATTGTAGGCTGGTGATTCACAGCAGCAGTAGAATTTAGTGTAAAGATTTTAGCACTGGCATACCGTCACGGTTCCATCACTGTCAGCAATTGTTAAAATACCGTATTCACCTCCATCTTACAATTATTATCTTATTTACTTTTTAGGCGTAAACTTCAAATAAAACCTTCAACGGGATCTACTAAACGAAAAGCTGAATAAGTACATTGTAATAACGCTATTGCTGAAAAAGAAAGTTAAAACAACGTGAATTCAACCTAATGGCTCATTAGAAATTAAATGGAGCTCCTGCTATTAAGTGGAAGCATCACGTTTTGTTGATGTTGCTCTCACGCCAGAAGTGGAATGAAATCTCGGGTGGTAATGACTCACTCAAAGTAATGTTACGAAGGATGGCGTTGGTGCATAGCGCTTGTATGGCGTAGCGTGCGTGCGCTCGGTCGGTGGTACGTTAACGAAACTCTGAGACCCAGCAACACAGAACAAACAACAGTAGGTACTACAATAGCGTGATTCCGAGTATAACATTGCATTACTACAGAGCATATAAGATTTTTATTAGTGTTACACTTAATATTAACTTCATACGCTCTCATACGATGACTCTGACAGAGACAACGAGGAAAACCATGACGAAAGCTTTGCATTGCATGTCTTGCGTCATTGTGTTTTACAAAACTAAAATTGCAAAAATTTGCTCCACTTTTATGAAATACAATATTGACCTTACTGAAATACTTCCAATATAGTCTCAAATCATAATTATGAATAAGTAATTAAAATTTTTTTTTTACCGGCGGTATGCCTTTATTAAACAAAATACTATGAACTATATACAGCACTACAGCTACTACAATAAAAGCATTTAGACACCTATAAGTCATAGCAGACTCATAGGCAGTCCAAATGCTCCAGCCCACTCCCAGTTGGCAGCGTGCCCAGCATGCTGGCAGCATTGCCCCGTTGAATTGCAATGCTTATTCGTTGAGCCAAATATGTGCCAGCATTTTGATCACGCGTCGCATCGACCAAGCGCTCAGATAGGTTTTGGAAAATACGATGAGCTCCCGGTCCCCACGGACCCAACGTCTCTACACCAAACGGCTCAAATATGTAACCCATACCGAGGTTAGCATATTTGCGCCGCTTGAGTTGCTCCGCCGAAGTAGCCGCAGCGCCAGCCCTCACGTTGGTTTCAGAAAGATGTGACGGCGCTAAAGTGTCCACGCACGTAGCGTCCCACACTAAGGGCCGTCCTAACTTCCACGGAACCAGAGTCATGCCGTCAGGTCTTTTACCATCGTCACGCATCAGACCATTCGGTTCGAGAATAGCTGGAACATTGGCGCTGGTAAAAGCCCGGCGAATGATATCGTTAAGGCTGGCGTGGCGGGAAATTCGACCAGCACTTCGAGAGCAGGAGAGGCCATGGTGACCGAGTTGATCAACTGCAGTACCACACTGGCAGTGATGTGCAACACAACACCTTGCACCCAAGCGTAAGCTAATAGCTAGACGAAAAGCGGATGGATCTATAAGGCTACCAGTTTTGTAAGAAGGAATGGCCTGTAACTTAAAATTACTTATAACACGAAGATAAAAAAAATATGTTTGACGAAAAGCCACAATTGTGCAACAATGTGTCAAGTCAATCATTAATTAAAATTAAACTATATGCTTAATTAAATAGTTTTTGCTTGGCATTATTTTTAATCTCTGTGGTGCTGTAATTAGTAAACGACAATGTGTGTTGTTACATTTATTTAAAACCAATATAATGATTGTTTTGTAACTTTGTCAAGAAATTATTCCTCCTCTCCCTATGATATCTGAAGAAAGTTAGGTAGGTAATATTGTCGTTTCTTTTTAATACTTTTCTTAGTTATACCTGATTTTGTAAAATTTATACATCTTTATTTATCAGTTTAACCGATGTACAGAGTATTCGAGTACCCCGAGTGAAATATTACCAAATTTTACTTAGACGAATTCGTTGCCAGAAGCTAATCCTAAAATTAATATACATATTATACAAAACAAAAAGGCTATTCTTGTGAAATACACTAGAGCGTGTTTTCTGTCATCAGTAATATAAAGTAATGTACACTCTTCTTGATGTCACAGACAACATAATACTTATTGGTATGTATATGTGACATAGGTATATAGTCATATGCATGCATTAGAAACATTTTGCAAATATGTAGATATCTACCACTTTCATCGCCGGGATGAGTTGCTCAATGAAAAGTACCTTTTGTTTTGCGTGAAACGTGAGCTTGTATGTTTTCCTTTCTTAATTTAAAACATGAGGCAAAATAGGGAATAACTCCATAAGTTTATTGTAAGCATTCACGCCATAACCATATAAAACAATTACCTACACCTTTCCTATAGAAAATTAAATGGATTTCTCTTATTTTGTTCTATTGATTTGCTTATTTACAAATTCTTTGTTGTTCAAGCCTTTATTGGAATGTTTAACGGCACTAACGTAATCAACGCGTATAATCTGTGATGAGGTCCAATGTTTAATGTCTATTCTTGACGTTTACGGCTCATCATTACCTAAGAACTAATATGTGAAATTTTGTAATAATTCACTTACGAATTTCCATTAGCTATTAATAGAATATTATACCTCCAACTTTCGTTTATAAAGTTCTATGTATACAAGTAACACCGCAATCCAAAAATCTCATTAGCTAGACTTATACGTAATAACGTAATGGCATCTGTTGGTAACTAATCTACTCGCCGTTTGTATATACTTAGTACCTAATAGTGCGGTATGGCGGCCACGGGAATAAGGAGGTCGACTCCGTATTGGTACCGCTCGTAGCCTCTACTTAAATTATCTCGCCGAAAAGAAAAAGTGTACCAATTGAGCTGTGTAAGAGCTAGACGTAAATCAAATTGAAGATGCCCGATAAAGTGGATAATAATTAGTGGAAGACGTGAAAGCGTTGGGAGAAAAATTCGTGAGAGTCTGTGTTAGTGTGATTGTGCATTTGGCGAGGGACATCCGGTTGTGGTAGGAGCTCCAGTTACGGCTATTATTTAATCTGTTGTTCTTAAGGGGTTAGTGTCTTTGCAGTGCTTTGAATATAAAATGTAGTTACGCCATATTTTAAATAATATGTGTTCAAATTCGGTAAAATGTTGTAAGCGTGCCATTGGGTCTTGTATTATTATTATTGAGAGCCAGTGCTAGGTTAGCCTGCACAACACCCTCGACCATACGGTGCGAGATAGAGTTCAAAGGTTAGCATTATCATCTATTAACAAAAAAACTATGCCATGAAACTACGTTTGTATTGAAAGCTCTTTGAATGCACTTCCTTTAATGATATGTACTATCAAACTTGATGACTACTGTAAGATTTTTTTAAATGAACTGGTGGTGGTAAGGATTCTCATCTGGCTAGCTAACACCTATTGGTACTTGATGTTCCAGCAGCAGCTGTCAATAAATGCCAGTTCCAAATCTTGGTTTAGCGTATTTTATGTATTTCCACTGTCTCAAAGTAAATAAATAAAATAGACGAAAATAATATTTGAATAACTATAAAATATTCGATATTTACTTCGATATTCTCAGGTGAAAAATTAGTCTTAGGGATAAAATCTTTAAAAAGCCCTCTTAGTTCCCTAGTTAATTAATATTTGCGCTTAAAAAACACAAAAGTATTTCTAAATATTACATTATTTCCATCACCTTTATCTTATTACTTACCTATTGATTATGTATATATACTTATGTACTCGTATAATTTACTTGAATGACGGTAGGTAAATATGTCACAAGTTTTACGATTCAATAGACTATGCAATGGGGTAATCAATAATTTTTATTAATACTGAACAAAATAACCCTATATCCTATTACAACAATTTGAAAACGAATTCATTTACGTTAAAGAAGCCGAGTCGTTTGATCCCGACCGGTGTATCCTATCTTAGCTTCCACTAAATTTTAACAAATAATTATTAGATATATGAAGAAACATCCAATGCACATTATATTTTACATTAATTACAAGAAACAATTTAGAGAGATGACAAGGTTATGAACACATCTTAAATGTTTAATGAAATCCCAATAACGGTGTTAGGAGATCACATAAGGCGCTGCATATATTACCACTTGTTACCAACTCCAGCAAGATAAGAGATGCGCGCCGTTACCAAGATGGCGAAGCCACGTAATTGGGCTTGAATCACTTTTTGCGGATACATTCATGAATATTCCACGTGAACATCAAGCAACATTATGTCAAAGGCGAGTCTCTTAATGTAATAAATTAACTGGCTACGATGACATTTTAGTCAGCAGGGTTATTTTAAAAATCGTATGTTTGTCATAATGCATAATGAAACATCACACACGAGACATTATTGGGTGGTAAATTGAAATTTTATAAAAATTACTATGACACAATCCATTCACTCTAACCTAACATTCATACAGAGAAAAAATATCTGCAACTTAAGAAATAAAATCAAACTTGAACTGATTAAGACGCGTACCAACTATGGAAAAAAAACAATTTTGTTTGAAGGAGTACAGATGTTTAACAGTTTGCCAAATGAAATAAAAAACTGTAGTAGCATCACTACTTATATGAATAAACTGAAAAAATACCTAACAGATTTACCCTAACATTGTATAGCTTCCAGCCAGAGGACTATTAATTAACATAATATATATTTTGTATCTCATTTTAAGTGAACATTAGTTCTTATGAGAAATAAAGTTCTTTAAACCTAAATAGGCCGACAAGAAACCAGTTCTAGATAATCTTTTAAATAAATATCTCATTTAAAATAAAACACAAATGCTGTTTCCGTATTTCAATGATTACCTCTGGCAACACTAAAATTTACATTAATATTGTCTTTTGTTTTGTCTTTAACAGTATTCAAAGGCAAAACGGCTACATTATGAAAAGTAATAAGTATTATAAGAACCACCCCGAAAAGTAGTTTACATGGTTACCGTTTTATAATCGACTTCTTACATCATGGGCAAAGTATTCGTTAGGTAGAGTTGAGAGAGAATACAATAATTATTTTAGATTAATACTTAGTTGAATAATAATACCAAATATTTAAAGAATACTTTCAGATAATATTTTAATAATAAAAAAAATATATCATATATCTAGTAAACATTTCTAACATCTTCGGGAGGTCTTAACTCTTCGAGCGTATGATTAAAAATAACTTCATATTTATACTCGATCGCGAGCTCAATAGCATCAAGACCTCTAAAAAAAATTTCGTACAGAATATAAATGCTCCGAAAACTTTTCCAGCTAGGTTAAGTGGCATTTTTGAAGTCATGTAAGCTCAGAAATTTAGTTTGGATTGTCACCAGACGTTTTTTTTTATATTTTAGGTATTTTTCTAAAATATTCATTTAATGTTTTCTTAGTGTTTTTTTAAATAATTATGTATTATTAAAAATAATGGCTTCCCGCAACGTAACTCAGTATATTAGTTATTTGATTATTATATATTTATTCAATTTGCAATATAGATTCTCAAAACTAAAAACTAGTGTATTTTGAATTAAATGATCATTTAAACGCAAACTTTGGGAACTTGTCACGTATCATCCCACCGAAACAGAGCGTTGGACGTGCCATCATAGGTGTGTATGTGTTTAGGCATAATATTGAGTAAAACTTTATATTACTTTAACAATTAACTTGTTGTATGGATAAATTATGCGTTAGTATAGATAAATATTAGTATGGATAATAATTATATATGTAAGTATAGATAAATGATATTCTAATAGTAGTAAATTGTTTAAAGTGTTATCGATTATCGTCTCGAAAGCCAGTCTTATGAGTAAGTCTACCGATAATAATAGCATTCATAGCATTGGATCACTTAATCAATATATACATCAGAAGATATCTTGTATCTTACTCGAGAGTTACTCTTTTATATCTACGTTTAAGACCTGATTAATGGTTGATCATATAATAATCCGATGATGGTAGTATTAATATTTAAATTGTCTGCGGCCAGTCTTATTTTTCGTTTCCGATGTAACGAATGTAAATCTTAAGACAACAACTAGGCCCAACGGTGCACTCGGTAAATGCCACTCGCAGTGACTTCAACTAGTAACCGCTAAGAGTGTAATCGATAAAGAACGACTGGACAAGCAACGCTACGAGTGCTTTTTCAAAGTATTCAATAATATTTTGATATGTCCGTGCAGATTTTACATCGATGCCCATGAATTACTCTGCAAACTAATTTCATAACACTCTACTGCACTGCATCAGCTGCATAGTCTAATGCTGAACACAGCCTCCCCTCACAGTCTCAATATGGGGGGGATCTCAGTGTAATATTCAGTTGCATTTCCTCAAAAAAAAAAAAAAATTACACTAACCCTGATAAGGGAAAAACGGAACAAAAACTTCGGCATACACGACAAACGCCAATATTTTTAACTCACAAAACGCAACGCACCAATTGGTAGGATTACAATTTACAAGTAATCCACGTCAGACCTACTACTAAAGGAATTGTTTAAGTTTTCTTACACTATATTGCAATTGAAAACAATGATTAAAAGTAAGAGAATCGAAATTCATACACTGAAAAATATGAATTAAATTGAGGAAGTCGGGCCAAGAAAATGTCAGAGAGTGTTGAAACAACATGTTAACGACAATGTAAGAAGTCGTTATTAAAAAATAATTTTTTTTTTTTTTTTAATCTTTTCAGTTATTATCAAATTGTATGGTTATAGTATCGATTGTGTCATATCGCCGTTGGGCCCCATCAGTAAGGGTTGCAATCATCATGAATGATCCAGTTATATACATATAAATCATGTTGGCATATACTTTTTTCATTAATTGAGTGTTTTGAAATTTTTTTTAGAGTAGATCAAAATTGATGAAATGTAAATGGGATCAATTAGGATACCCTTATTCACTACCCAAAAAAGGATCATCAATATTGAATTATCCAGTTCAAAGCTAAGCCAATATGTTCATATATACATTAAAAACAAATAATTATAAAGTGTGTCTCAGCACACATAAACTTAAATTGTAAAAAAATATTTAAGATTTTTTTTCTTAGATATTATGTTCTGTGACAGTAATGACAATTACACATCAAGCAAAATACTAGATTTAAGTGCTTCAGTTGTCTTTGGGTGGTTTCTATACACCTTATTTTTCAGAAATCCAGAAAATTAGACGTTGCGTTGAGGTGGAAATAAACCTCGTCACTAAAAATGATTTTCCTAAAGATCCCGTTAAAGAGACTGCGCTCTCTATAGTCGTTAGAGTGCAGATTTTGTGTCAGCTAAATTTTTTAAGCATGAAGGCGTAAATCTTTTCTAAAAATTCGTTGTAAAGTAACACGATGGTGGTTTAATTCTTAGCAACGTCATGTCTTATCGAGGTATTTAATAATTTATTACGCCAAACTGACACTCACATCTGCGATGTGTTCTGGTGATCTTTTGGGCTGAAAATGGGTAAGGATGTTTAATCTTTATGAATAAAAGTCCGCTCAAATTTCTTATTTTCTTCTTTATGGCATTTAATACCGGTCTGTTATGAACCCCAAAATGATTAAACAGAAGTGGCTGACTCAACAATAAACAGTCCAAAAATGTATATTTTTGCTGGATCAACCTTTTTATAGACGCTTAGACCAACTTTTTTTGGGAAGCTGATGAATAAATACGGAATACCTACATGTTATTAACAATAGCAATATGAGAAAAGTGATAGACCTACAGACAACTCGAATGCTGCCCATTGGTGGCGTGCCCGGCTTGCTCGCTTTGCACTGTTTGATTGCAAGACTAATTCATTGAGCCAATTGAGGGCCAGAGTTTTGGTATCGCGTCGACCATTGTAATTCTGGGTTAACAGTTATGGCATAATATCCGGCAGACCATCCGCTAGTTCCATCAATCAATTTCGTAAATTAAATAAAAAAATAACCATACGAGTATAAGAGCTCAGTAGAAGTAAGAGCAGCTCTTATTATTCAGATGGTCTGATGATATATATAGCTGTTATTTTTTTATAAAATCTTTAATAATGGAGATTATATTTTACTTTATTATTTTACTCGTATCATAAACTCACAACTATTGCCTAATGGTAAATCAGATAGAATGAGTACATACATACATTAATGTAAAATATGGATATCATTTTGAGAGGTAGATTTTATGCAGATCAGGGTGCTGGCTGCATTATTCCATCTTATTGCATCTCTAATTCGTTAAGCCAAACAAAATGAGTACCTGCTTTTTGATCACATGTCAACCATTGTACATAATCCAGTCGCCAATCCGCTTGTTACATAAATCAATTTCATACTAAAACCAAAAAATGGTCCATATCAAACCTACTCTCACTTACAGTGGAATTTGCCATTACCGTATCTGTTAGGTTGGCAAAGAAACGAGTTAGCCGATCGGGCGTCGGGCGCCCACTCGTGTAGCCGTGCTCTTGTCTCACATAAGAAAGCATTGAATATAAATTAATGCAGCAAGGCTTCGACGGCATACATTATTGTTAGCTGATAGGTACTTATTCGATTGGAAGCATGCGTTGACATACGGATCTGTTAGAAGTTACAGAATATTATATTAAGCAAGTAAGATTTTTTACTGATGTTACAAATTACAATCGTTAGGGTTTAATAAATATGTAGATATGTACAAGGGTAGTCTCAATACCTATGGAGCTTTTGTAAGCAGTACACGATAAAAAAATCTAGTTTAGAGATACTATTATTGTATCAACTGATAAATCATATTTGTTTAGTTAATTCTAAACTTTGTTGAAACTTATTATTGATCACGTGAATTTCATTGCATTAATAGAGTCAACACTAATTTTCCATTAAAAGTTCCATTTAGCCTCAAGTGACAGATTGCCCTACGCCCGTCACCCTCAGTTATAAAGTTGTTAAGTCTCGTATCGTCGTCTCCTGTACCTTCACTGGCACCCATAGCCTTCAAGCCGGAACATAGTAATGCAAACAATACTGCTTGGCGGTAGAATTAGGTAAGGTGGCAGTGCTTCGCAGGACGAACTCGTTCACAGTGGTCAACTTCTACTATTAAGTATGGTGATAAGATACATAACATTTCTTAAACAAAGCACGAAACAAGACATCGCATTCAGATGTCTTGCGATATTACTTCAACGCTCTCACGCAGATGCTCAATGGCGCTGGAAAAGAAAACAGATTCTGTATGTACACAAAGAACTTCGAACGAGCGAACAAATAAGTAAACGGTAAAGGAACTGCGAGCGCTCCATTTTGCGCTCTCTTGACCTTTTAATGGAGGAGCAATTATTATTTAATCCACGGTAGCGTCGCGTCGTCGCGACGTAACGGCCGCGTTGTTGCGGCAGGTTGATTCTACCTGCTGACGGCATGATTATACGCCAAGAGAGGGCCGAATGCACTATGAAGGTTTTAGCAAAGCATCCGCACTGTTAAGCATCTGTTTTACGTTAACAATAAAAAGATATTATACGCCCAAGGAGTTTGATAAGTCGATCGATACCACGGTATCGATACTTTCATGGTGACGACTTACGATTACTAAGTATACTTTATAAACTACAGATCAATCATAGTTTATTATATTTTGTCATTATATCTGTTATTCAAGTAATTATAAATCATACTTATTAATATTATTCAATTATTTATTTACATGAAATCATGAAGATCATTTTTGAATATACTCTGTGTGTTGTCATACTCTTTGGTCCACTCATTTAGGCGCATGCGCTATAAATAAGCGCGAAAACCACGCAAACACTAAGCGAGTTGGCGGCATTTTTAAATTTTCTTGGAACCTAATGATTTTCACATTCCAAAACTTAATCTAAGTGTGATTCGAGATTATCATTGTGTATTTAGTGGTAGTGACTAAATTAGTTCAAACTCAGAAATGGAAATAGATCAGACTTCGCAAGGCATATTATCAGAAGAGGCAGCATGGACTCAATTACAGTTAGGTATTTTATTGTCTTGTATTTCACTTTTAATTTTCTCACAAAAGTAGGTACTGAAAATGGTCGTCTGACACGTGTGACTATGGTTAACTCGGGATTATGGTTTTTAAACATTGTCTTCTAGTTTACAATAACCTTCTTTCGGCACTTGTATCACCATGTATTATTGCTAACTACTGACCGCTATGTTGCGTGGGACTTGTTTTATCGCGTGGCCTTGGCAGCTGGTACTGAATTTAGATAAATTGACACACCTATGTCAGATTTACGATATTATAATGATATTACTAATCTAATAAATTCTTATTCATTACTTTAAGTTCCCTTGATCATCACTTTTAGATTATTGTTATTTTACACTTGCATTACATTATATTCTTTACAAACAGTCTAAGATACGCATATCCTGGTCTTTTAAAGATCTAATACGTCACGTTACATGGGCAGGGTGCCGCAAAGGCTTGTAAGTTCGTCCCTTTGTATAAATATATCCAGTCTGGATGCAGAAACAACAACATCTAACATCAAAAGAAACTAATCGGAAGTTGTACTTAAGATAGAGTAACGTTTTGATTTTCCATTAAGTACTCACACTTATTGTTTCAGTAAAAACACACCTGAGTCTATGGATACTTTAAATAAATAAACAAAATTTTAATTAAAATACAGATTAGGGCTTTAACCGCGGGAGCAAAAGTTACCGGGTTCGCCTTCAGTTTATAAGCCACGGAACTAAAGATTTCATCATTCGTTGCCGTGGAACCACTTCTATGGCCGAGGTAAAAACGAGGTATTTTATTCTTTCAACCTTGCAGAGCACCGTACCTATATGAATCCTTATGAAAACACCGTAATAGTAGGTCTATATCTTACTTTTATAACTACGAGTACATGTTAAATTTTTTATTATAAATATCGAATGACGAAATCTGTTTGAATCAGGACGCTATAGGCATTATTATCAACTATTTATCTGTTACTTGCTGAGATTTATTATATTATTATTTTATTATTTATTTATTTTATTACTTTCTTCACCGCTGTGCCCAATCGTGACTCCCAGACGAAGAACTTCAAATAAGTTCGAAACTGGTCGGAGAAATTTCCGTTAAGTGTAAGACGAGTCCTATCTGGTTACTAAATAATAGCAATTCATGATAAGAAGACGTAAGAATTCACCTCAAATAAAATAATCAGATCAAAACAGGCCCATCATCACACTTCACGCTGTATTATAATAAGCGTTATAGATGCGAAAGGTTGTGTGTACCTAAGTGAATGTTTTAGGTCCTGAAATAATGTAAAGAACACTCACTATCACGATTTATAAACAATGCACGTTAACAAACAATGTACGGGGGTGAAGTCGATAATGATAAAAAAAATTCAAGTAGTATTATATTTTACAAATTATTTGAGTACAAAATTTTATGCCCAAGGCAGGAATCAAACCCGTTTCCTCCGATATCGCATCGGATGCCTAAACCACGAAAAATATGTTGTACTCCAATAATTTGTAAAATACGATTTTCGCTTAGTACGCGATAGTGTATATTTAGAAATCAAGTAGTATTGTTGTTTTTAGAAGGTGAAAAAGTTGTGTTTTCGGAGATAAAGTTTACTTCGTCACAAACGAGCTTCAGTCCCTCGGTACATTCAATATTTTGGCCCTTGTAGTGATTTAACAGCCTATTTTAGAGTTTATTTTATATTCCTTTGTTTGTTATGCCGAAGATTTTTTATGTCGCCCGTGACGTGAAGCCCCACCCTCCCGGTTCATAATTTACAATTTTTTATATGTACCTACATTTCGTGAAATTCTTACTTCACAAACATAATAAAACATCACACTTTGTAATAACATAGCGGTAGCTCTTTGTATTTGATTGCACCTACTAGCGACTTCTATATTATGCAAGAAGCCGGACATATAAAACAATGTTAAGTGCACTATATATATTTATACTAAAGTGCGGTTTATTCGTGACCGGACCGCTTGAAGCTATGGCGGATGTGTACGTTGTCATGGGCAACTACGAGTACTATGACGTATAATTTTTGTTATTTATTATATATCAATCTTGCCTCACCTGTTTGTTAGTGATTAGCAGAACATATACATGATATTTTCCAATTACATAAAACTATACACATACACATGCAAGTGATGTTGTTTCTTTGTCACAAACTTTTTTTTATTGCTGATAGCTGTGCCTTTGACCACAATCTCGGATACAGATATTCTACTTGAGAGTAAAAAATCTGTGCCTGGCAGGAAATTCGCAAAATGCCCATCCACCATGAGGTGAAGCTCAAGCCTGCGGCGGGATTCAAACCATTGTACTGCTGTGCGGCAGCCCATAGCCAATGCCACTGAGCCATCACTGATTCAAAATTATTACTATATTTATATATTATTTTATTTATTTAGGGAGGACATAGATGCTGGCTACCGCCTGTGCGGTCGTCCAGCTCCACCGGGTTTTGGGCGAGGGCCTGGCCCTACAATAGCCCGGGAGGGAGAAGTGCCGAAGGCACTTCTCCCGAGACGGGCGTAGAAGGCGAAAAGCGCTTTCTACCTCCGTCTCCTGCGGACGCCGAAAACGTACCGCTACTATAGGAGGGGTTGACAGCGAGCTCAAGGGCACCACTGTGGTTCGGACCTCGGCTTGTCTCGCTGTCTAGAGACATGGGGGGGATCGGAGCAAAATGCCTCTGTGCAACTGCAGTGTTGCACAATTTGGCCCTACTGAATAATACTCTTTGACTATTTGGAGAGCAATTTATCGTGACCTTGTTTTTGCCTCGAGCTCGCCGGCGAGCTCGGTGTTTGATTGTGTGACCTCTGATTACCTCACACCTGGGGATTTTACCTCGACGACTTGCGGATAACGCTAAAGCTGCCAATGTAATGGCTGCGATGGGGTCATCCGGGTCGTCTAATACCTGCCGTGGTCGGCGACGGGGGGGTTTGAAAAATGGGATAGAAGAGGCAGTCGAGTAGTTCGATGCCTGGACAACCAATGGGTTCGGGTGGTGGGGCGCTCGATCAAAGTATCGGCGGGCGCAGTCCTTATTGAACTGCGCTAGAGAGGGAAGGTTTAAGTCGCAATGCAACTCGGTGTTCCGGATATACCACGGGGCGCCGGTTGCATTACGAAGAAAACGGTTTTGGATGACTTGAAGTTTATGAAGGTGGGCCTCACTAGCATGACTAAACACTACTGATGCGTAAGTCATGATGGGGCGGATGCAGGCAGTGTAAAGTGTCTTCTTATTACTAAGAGACATTTTACTCTCTTTGCGAAGTAGGGGACCAAGGCGACCCATTATGAAGGCCGCTCTGTTTCGGACGGTTGTTATGTGATCGTTAAAGGTGAGATGACGATCAAGGGTGACTCCGAGGTATTTTGTTCTAGGAACCCAGGGAATGGGTTCGTCGAACAAAATAAGCGGTTTCGGGTAAGGGGAGCGTGTCTTCTCAGTAAAGCACATAGCTGTGCTTTTAGCTGGGTTGACCGCGATGCGCCATTTTCGGAACCAGTCACCGATCTCGGTGATGGCCCGTTGCATGACGAAATAGGACTGTCTGTTGATATGCCACCCAGTGGTGTAAATGGCGGTATCATCCGCATATTGGGCTAGGAATATTTTGGGCTGAGAGCGTGGGATGTCACTGGTATACAGTGCAAAGAGAATAGGTGATAGCACGGAGCCCTGAGGGACTCCGGCTCTGACTGGGTGGGGGGAGGAGAGGGTGCCTTCCACGCGATAGCGAAAGCTTCTGGCTTTAAGGAAGTCTTGTAGGATGAGCACAAGACGTTCTGGCACGCCAAATTGGTATAGCTTGTAGATCAAGCCGTTGTGCCAGACTTTGTCAAAAGCTTTCGCTACGTCGAGGAAGACTGCTAGCGTAGTCTGGGGTTTGGGGTACTTATTGAAGCCCTCAATGATGTGCTCCGTGAGGCGGTGCACCTGTTGGACGCATGAGTGTCCGGGTCTGAAGCCAAACTGCTCATCTGGGATAAGGTGGTGTTCCTTAGCATGGGACTGGAGACGGTTTGCAAGTAACCGCTCGTAAAGTTTGCCTAAGGCACTGAGGAGGCTGATGGGGCGGTAACTGGTGGGGTCAGATGAGCTTTTGCCTGGTTTGTGAATGCCAATGACATTTGCACATTTCCAGGTGTCTGGGAATAAGCAGTGGCTCATAGCAGCATTGAAGATGCTGACTAAGAGATGGATGAGAGGAGGAGAGAGGGTTTTAAGAACCCTGTTGGAGATGCCATCGGCACCGGGGGATTTGCGCGGTCGGAGGGCCTTGATCAGTCTCTCCACCTCAGCGTAAGTCGCTAAGGTGATTGGTGGGAGTTCAGAGGTGACCACAGAGCTTTTACGTTCGACTTCAGCATCCACCGAATCGAGGTGAGCTTGGTCAACGTGATCTACGTTAGGGGAACACTGAGCCTCTAGGCTATCAGCTAGGCACTCAGCTTTGTCTTCGTCAAAGAACGCTGGGACAAGTGGGACTGGTCTGTATAAGGGAGGCATGTCGTTATGGTTACTTCCTTTCAAGCCTCGCGCCAAGTCCCAGTAAGCATGGTGGCTTGGCACGAGGTTTGAAAGTTTATCGCCCCATTGTTGATCACGCAACTCAGACATGCGACTTTGAACCATGCGTTCAAAGTGGCGTTTCTTAGTTTTGTTCTCTTTACTGGGGTAAGAGTCGTAATGTCGGGTCACTGCTTTACTCTCCGTCACCAATCGTCTCACATCCGCTGGAATGACAAGGCGCCGGTCGTCCGGCACTATGACCTCCTTTGCGGATGCACCTACTACGGTGGAGAGGTGATTGGTGAACGAATCGATCGCAAGGGTTACGTCATCTTTTGTCAGGATGTCGTCAGGGATCTTGTCTAGGTCCGGTGAACTGATAGCCTTTAGGGCATCGCCTACTTGCTTCCAGTTCACTATCGTCTTAGTGGGGCGGGGGAGGTCAGTCGTTGGGTCGGGACCTAGTCGCAGTATAATGGGTCGGTGGTCAGAGTGAAGCTCGTGAACCACTTCTATGGAGCGTAACCGGAGTGTTACGCCTCTGAATAGTGCCATGTCAAGCAAGTCAGATCGGTGGTCTGCCATATAAGGGTAGTGAGTGGGCTCAGTGGGCGCAATTATGTCAAAGTTAAGTTCTGCGATTAGGTTTTCAAGTGCAATACCTCTGGGATTGTTGACGTTACAATTCCATAGGATGTGCTTACTGTTGAAGTCGCCAATCAGAATGACGGCGCTTCCTAATGAGAATAGGGCTTCTAAGTCAGCTCGGACGATCGGCTTTGCGCAAGCTTGGTAACAGGATGCTATGACTATAGGTTGATGACCAGTCATAGCTAGGAGGCAACAAGATGCTTCCATATTAACAAGAGTCGGGGTAGGTAGGGGAATGCAGTGCAGGGACCTTTTGTAATAGATAAGAGTGCCTCCCCCACGGGAGTTCACTCTATCATCACGTACCGTTCTGTAATTGGCAAACCTAGGGTTCGCCTTCCCCGGTTTTAGAAAGGTTTCCTGCACGCATATGATATCGATAAGGTGGGTACAACAAAAGTCGTGGACGAGGTCACGTTGTCTGAAGAGGCCGTCAGCGTTAAATGACGCTAACGAAACTGAGTACGGTTTCGTGCGTTCGGTTGTACTACCCATAGTGGTTGTACTGGGGAGGGGCCTGGGGAACGAAGCGCTTAAGGGCGCTAAGTAAATTCGCGTGTTCCAATGTGTATTGGATCACGTCCGCTGGGGATTGAGCGTATTGCATCTTGTGGAATAGCTCTTGTACCTCATTGATGTCAACCGACATAGCCAGATCGCTGACTAGGTTGATTGCCTCTTGAAGAGGGGCAGCCATCAATGGCATAGGTGGAGCTTGTGGCCGGGAAGCGGCGCGGGGAGGCGCGCGAATGGTGTTGGCGACGGGTGCCGGGAGCGCGGGGCGAGCCGGGGCCGGTGCGCGGGCAGGGGCCGCGGCGCGGGCGGGTGCGGGTGCGGGCGCGGGTGCGGGCGCGCGGGCCGGGGCGCGGGCGGTAGCGACGGTCTTAACCATACTGGGTGGTTTAGACCATGCGTTACGGGCTGGGAGCGGCGCGGGTATTACCTGTGAGGCAGGTACTACCGTTAGTTTGGGGCTTACCCGTTGGTAACGGTCGTAAGAGGGACGGGTTGGCCTATGCCTTGCCACCCTGTGGTTCACTCGTGGTGCTTTAGGGCAACCACGGTAATTCGCGGTATGCCCTTGAGCGCCGCATAACACACAGCTGGGTGGGTCCGGCGAATCCCGGGTGCGAGTGCACGCTGCTGTCGCGTGATCGCCTAGGCACTTAACGCACCTAGCGCGAGCGAAGCAGAATCGGGAGGCGTGCCCGTATAGTTGGCAGTTGTGGCACTGCGAGGGACTCCCATTCTTGTATGGGGCTTGGACATCGAGTCCTGAGAGGCCACAGACCTTTTTTAAATTAAAAATGGCCTTGCCTTCAGGAGTACGATCTAGTACTACGAGTACTAGATCGTAGGGACTGCGGTCCTTCCCGCTGTACATGCGGTGAACTGCATGTACGGGGAAGTCTTGTGCCTTCAGGTCGGCACATACCGAATCGGTATGTACCTCCTTGGGCACACCGCGGATGACCACTCGGAGGACTTTCTCCTCTTCGAGCGCATAAGTGTGAAAACTTATGCTCTCGTTGCGGAGGAGTTTTGTTAGCGCTCTGTGGTCGCTAATGGAGGAGACTTGGACTTTAATGCCCTGCTGCGTGGAGCGGGCATTAGTATAATGGATCCCACGATCCGAAACTAAACGGGACAGCATGTCCCATTTGGTTTTGTCCTGAATGAACAGGGGCGGAGGCGGTTTTTCGCGGCGCGCGCTCGCGTCCTGAGGGGACGCGGCAGTGGTGGCCGGAGCGGAGGGAGGAGACGCGGGGCGCGGGGCGGGGGTCGGCTTCTTGCCGGAGGCGGGGGCCTTAGCGGGTGCCTTGGCGGGAGGGGCGGAAGTTGCGCAACTAGCGGCTTTAGGAGCACGCTTGCGCTTTCTATCTACGACGGTATAGCCGTCGTTATCTGAGTCCGAGTCAGTGCGTAAGGCGCGACTCGGATCTACCTCCATCTCCGCTTCGGAGTCCGAAGTGGGCTCTACAACGGCGATGGAGGGACGGGTGCTCGCTGGCCTCCCGATCGGTGAGCGCGAGCGAGACCTCTCACGGGGAGGGGCTGCCACCGTGCGTCTGTTGTCTGGGCCCGGAGCGGGCGAAAGCGGACTGTCCTCTGAGAAGGACCGGGTCAGAGGAGGGACGTTGGCCTCCGGGTTTGAAGTCCCGGAGGGAGCGATGAGAGTGTCCGTGAAGCGGGCATTCTCTTCCTCTTCTAGGAGTTGCATATGTGCAACGTATAGATCGGGGTGGCGGAGGGCGAAGGTCTGAAGGACCTGCACCTCACCGTTAGAGGGACGGGACTGCATCCTGAGGGGAATACTCAGGACGCCCTATCCAGGGTTTGAATTCCCTCACACACCTTGTGAGCTCACTGTGTGAGAGGGAGTGTGTACCTACGGTGTGCCCTAGTTGTGTACCCTCTCCGAGCTTTTTTCTCGGCGGAGAGGGGTGCTCCTAAGCGCTACTCCGGGTTTGACTAGGGGCGACCCCAAGGCCAGAATTCCGGAGCCCAGCTTGCTTCGGCTGACCCGTGAAGCGGGAAAGGCCACGGTGCAAGGTTAAACCAAAACAACAACAGTGGCCGTTGTCACCGTAGGGTGTCACACTGCGACCGCAGCAAATGGCGGATTTGATCGTTCAGACGGGTTTGGCTGACGCTACCCCACGCCTGAACGACGTCGCTTAACAGCACAAAGTGTGTTGTTACGCGACTGTTACTATGTTGTGTCGGATAGTAAAGTGGTGAGATGCGCACCGAAAAGTGCGGTCGAAGCAAGACCACCAGCCCGATATGATGTTGTTCGTCCGAAACAAGGGACTGGGTAGGTGGTAATGCCAGACGTCTTAGAGCGCCTCTGCGCGACGGCACGGCGAGCTCGTAGCTCGCGTTGCTCGGCGTTCGGCGGCTGCTCAGCTTCTGCACACAAAACAAAAACTTCGTCAGGACTGCGTATTCCAAGGCACTGGTCTGCAACTAGCGTCGGAACGATGACCCGAGTGAGACGGCAATAGTGCGGGGACTATTGCGGTCTCACTGGGAGATACTGGCGGAGCTGTAGACAGGTGTGCACGGCGTGGCGGCACAGGTCGGAATGACTAGTGTCGTTTATATATTACTACAGTATTTTTCTTATATAATTAATAGTGTTCTAACTGTGCAGTAGGTACCAAGAAGTGTATACTCTTTGCGTAAACTGTTTGTTAGGCAAAAGCTGACGAATGATCGGCATTGAGGTGCCATAAGGCATCGGCCGTCGCATAGTCTCGTGATGAAACTATGTTTGCATGTTGTAGCGTGAATAATTCTGCGAGACTGTGTGAAAATAATTATTAATCATCACTGTATGCCGCTCGAAAGTGACTGAATTAGAGCAGCCAGTCTAATCTTCAAAAACTAAGCGATTATTGTTGATCTCTGTGCTCTATTGGTGTTTTCTGCGCGTCTTTTCATCAAGTCTTGCATCAAGTCTTTTGTCATCCCAACCCTGGTTTAAGTAACATTAAAGACATCTCAAAAATTTTAACCCAATTTTTACTGCTAGACTGATGAATGCTTAATTTTTTTTATTATGAACAAATTGGATGTCGCTTATGTTACACGTGTGATAATGTCCGCAAAATTCAACCACGCAATATTTGCTACGTTTGATACACAAGATTCGACAGTTCCGCTTAGGCAAATATGCTTCATGCGAAATTCAAAGTTTGCAAATCATAAGTATATCGGTATTATTTATTTATTTATTTATGTAATATATAATGTACTTTATATGTAATAGAAATGGTGGGGACCCACAAATACAGGAGACATATGGGTGTGGTACCTGCCACACCCGTTTGTCTCCTGCACACCATATTAATCATATCAGAATTTCTAATTTCTAAATGCTTTTGGTTCCCCTTGTCTTGAATTCATATTTTAGAAACGCTCTTGGCATAGCTTGCTATGTCGTTCTCAATTAATTACTTTCCCGGTTGTTGTTTTAGGATGGCACTCATTAGAGTTCAGAGCATAGTGGTAGGGCATAGAGCGAAGGACCGCCTGGCTAGCTGTTACAGCTGATGGTGTGTTCCGGCAGCTGTTCTTAAGCATCAGTAATTTTAGTTTACTCTGAACATCTTTGACCGCATCATCAGTTATCATAGGTGAGATAGTGGCCAAAGATAGAAAAAAGAGACATAGCTCTTTGGCCGTCTGTGGACACACCGCCGCCCGTTACATTATTCAATACATACTTGCCGAATTAGGGTCGTCAAATATACTTTTAATGTTAACATTATAAGCAAGACAGGCAAGCCGTTTTTTATGTTGCTTGACACGCCTGCCCATGTCAATTTGATGGCTCCTAGACTTTTTTCTTTTAGCTCTCCGTGGCAGTCACCAAACCAGTTCTTCTTCACCATGTCTAAGTACTTATAGTCGTTTCTCTGACTGAAGTGTTTTTTTTCAAACGTCTACCGGCTTCGTGCGCTATCAAATTTATTCAGGTTACATTTTATTTAAAAGCCTATTAAACTTTCTACAATCGTTTAGGCAAGCCAGAGTCAAAGTTGTGGATATCGAAAGATATTAACATTCTATGTTTATAGTTATTGGCGCCTATCTCATCGCATCGATAGTTTGTTGCTATCGATAACATGCAAATATCTTTATTGTACTACTTAGCATATAGCTATTGTGTTTATTTTCTCTATCTAAAAGCCTTATGTGGTAAGGTAAGGTAAGTTGCTACTGTTTAATCGGCGACTCGGATATACTTATTGTATGTCGAAATTCGGGCACGCATCTTTACGTCAGTATAGTTCTGAATTCATGTTTTACTTACTTTTTTATCCGGCGGTATGCCTTTATTAAATAAAATACTACGAACTATATACAACACTACAGCTACTACAATAAAAGCATTTAGACAACCTATACGTCATAGCAGACTCATAGGCAGTCTAAATGCTCCAGCCCAGTACCAGTTGGCAGCGTGCCCAGCATGCCCAGCTTATCTTACTTTTCTAGAAGGAACCAAAACTAGTAGGTCTTTATATTTAAGGCTTAATTCATCATACGGAATTTTCATAGGTTAGTAAAAAATATTTTTGTAGCATTATATTGCATACCTGGAATTAAAATATTGTTCATTACACAATAACCTATACGACAGCGCTTTATGGCCTGCATCATTTTCGAATAAAATATTTTGGTTTAGTGTAATGTAAAAGTTTTCATAGAAATTTAGACTTCCAAATTCAAAGCTGCTAATATATGCGTGTTATAATGAAATCCGACACAACATTATTGACTGGCCGTAGGTCTGGAATCAGTACTAATATTATAAATGCGAAAGTAACTCTGTCTGTCTGTCTGTCTGTTACGCTTTCACGCCAAAACTACTGGACCGATTTGAATGAAATTTGGTATGGAGATAGTTTGAGACCCGGGAAAAAACATAGGATAGTTTTTATCCGACTGCGCAAAAAGAGGTTAATGTTTTCGCGCGATAACCGACATACGCGCGGGCGGAGCCGCGCCCGGAAAGCTAGTAACTTTTTATATGTATGTCAGGTTAGTATGAAAGAAATATGACATTATTATCTGGTTTTGTTGATGATTTTGTGTAGGGAATATTCTGCAAGACTTGCATTACCTCAGAACGAACTAGTCCATAACTAATCAATCCGATTGACCGAAGAAACCACAAAACAATTCTTTTTCTTCTTACTTTGTTTTCTTTTTTACACGGAACTCAACTCAACCTCAGCTGATGACTCATCCTTTTAAGAATCCTCGTATTGAATGAAGCTTAAATCTCAGAATCAACGTTTGAAATAACTGTATCCTTCTTTGGTTCTTTGAAACTTACATCCTCTCAATCTAGTATGAGATTAACGAACTTAGACGTAAACCTTAAAATTAGGCAACTCTTATCGAATCCAGTGAATAAAATATAAAGAACGTTTCATCTCTACCTCCACATGTACTTACTCTACACCCAGTCTTCAGTAACAAATGGTAAAGGAAATTAGATCAAGCTCAAACGACAGTACACAGAGTAGTTAGTATAACTTGTTATTTGGATTCTGTAGTTTCCTAACAGAATGTTGCCGATGGAAATATTCATGGGGACCAGTCGTGGGAAATTGATAAATGCACGATGGATGAAATATCTCGGGGACAATATCTGCGAAGTACCATGAAGCTCAAAGATCTCTTTGGGTTTGGTGTTCATGTTTGTTGGGCTACTAAGAGTAGGTTATGTTGCTGAAAGAAGATGTTGTGTGTAAATCAAAATGAAGCTTGAAAGTAACACCAGTGATAGAAAAGTTGAGGAGTTACAGATTAGGCAGGGACAAATGAGTACGTCATGAGAAGGTATGAAACATACTTACTAGAAGATATTTCGTAAGGTTATGGTCGGCTGTAGAAGTATATGAATCACATACTATATTAGCCTAGTATACTTGCTATCTTAAATAATAAACAGTAAAAGCGATTAAAAAACCTGCTGCTATGTTTACATGACAAAGAGTGACTTAAACATTGCCTTACAAGTCAGTGTCCTTGATAAGATTTTTAAATAGATCTCGGAAATATAAACAAGGAACTTGTAATATTACTTTATTTCCACTCGGTGGATATAGGTTTAGTACAAAGGTAACTAACCAAATAGTGTATTGTCATGATACCAACTTCTATATCCAACATTCATCATACGATGTTTGGAAACTTGCGACACTCTTGAACCCGGAACTTATAGCTGAAGTCTATGTTAGTAGCCAGTAGGTACTACCCTATTGTCACTATAGCTCTGTTGTATTCGATTTATTGTCATTGATCTATATCCTGTATGACTGATATCCTTGATAAGAGCCTTGAAAATATAGGACACGTGAACTGTATCCGTTATTTTTTCTTGGAAGCAGGATGTTTTGCCGCAGTTTTGAGTGCATTATTCTATCCTTTAAATAGAACACGGGAAATCCCAAGCAATAACTTTAAACATTATTTCATATTTTTTGTGACTAATAAATAAATTGGTAATTCATTGCCACCGCTCTTACATGAGATCGAATTCGGAATTTCATCTATAGATTCGTCGTCCACGGGCTCTCAGTATACATTTAATAGGGTATTTGGACACTGACTTGATAACATCAAGTGTATCTGATAAGATCCTTTAAATAAAACATGGGAAAACCACAAACACGGAACTTGCTGTAACTGTACGATCTATTCGCACTTATTGGCCTACTGCCGCTCATTCACACTTTAACTTTCGATTAAGATGCTTTCATTGCGTCTCAAGAGCTAATATTTGCTTCCACTCTGATGTTACAATAATAGTAGTAGCTGTCTGCGGATCCACCTACAGCTCATTACCATCTTAACTTTTTAAATTTAGTTTGAGTAGTTGTACATGTTTATGTATTGCTTTGAAATATTTATGGGAAACTAGCTTTCCGGCCACGCGTATGTCGGTTATCGCGCATAAACATCAACTTCTTTTTTCACCGTTGTATAAAAACTATCCTATGTCCTTCCCCGGGTCTCAAAATATTTCCATACCACATTTCATTCAAATAAGTCCAGTAGTTTTGGCGTAAAGGCGACAGACAGACAGATAGACAGACACAGTTACTTTCGCATTTATAATATTAGTATAGAAGTATGGATGTAGCTAGCATAGCCTATTGAAATACTTACTTAAATATCCACCTTCCTATTAATATGTTCATAAAGAAACGTCAAATATTTAACACTACCAGCTCGAAAACGTCCAATTATTATGCAAACATAACCTAAAGTACGTCATTAATCATTATAGTCCCATGGACTGAGCCGGGCTTTATTGCTGTATTGGACTTTATTATAGCCGGCTGGTAAATAATGAGATTATAATTTGGAATCTAAGAGTTTGTATGAAATATTTTACCGTTTATACTACACCGAAATGCCTATTCGAAAATTGCATCGGCCGTGGCGTAGCCTCCAACGCAGAACCAAGTTGATTTTATCCCATAGTTAGGATAACCTAACCTCTTCTTTTGTTAGGTTGTTAGGAACAGAAAAAACAAAAGGTAGAAAAATACAAATAATTATTGAGTTATCCTATAAAATCCATAAAAAAACCTTGAGGTTGTAGTAAAATATAATCCTGTAGTAGGTGTATGTTGATCTTCGCTTTATTAGTTTCCGCCATCGTAACAACACTTAAAAGACAAAAAAAGGTTCTTGATTTTAATGAAAATTTATGCTTAAACACACATTAATTATTTATTGGCGTTTTCAGTATTTGTTAAATATGCGTAGATGACACTAAAGTTTCTGATCCTAACAAGTCTAAGATAGGATAGGATAGATTCCGTAACAAAATTGATGTAAAACCAAGTAGGTACTCTATTTATATAATTAAAACGGCATACCAATTACATTAATTAATTATACAATTCAAAATAATTCATCTTTAATTAAGTTTAGAAATGATATGTCAGATATTACATCCTATTTATATATTGACAAAATTATAATTATTCAATAGCAACAAAACATTATTATAAGTGAAACATCACACACCTACTCACTGATTTGACCGCTTAATTTTACTGTTTACTTATTTAGACTTTAAGTAACAAATTTAAATAAAAATACAATAAAAATCAGATTTAACTTAATAATAGCGATTTCTACTAAAATTTAATTCAGGAGAAATTTTATATAACTTACCATCTATCCTGATTATTCAGATTTCTATGGAAATCTACCAATTAATTCATTTCGAACCAGTACCTAACAAGCTGATACATAAATTAACATTGTCTACCGCACAATAGATTGTGAATATTTATTGGTATTATTCACTTGTACGGTTTGCTATTAAAATATATTCCTCAGCCATATACTAGTATCTCGTCAGAGTTGTGGAGGCCCGGGCTTGAAATTTAGCCGAGCTCACCTCAGCGATTCTTATGAGCAAAAATGTCTGTTGAAGTTTGTTTTATTTTGAATTTTGTTGTATTTTGAGTAGTATAAAATTAATGTTCACGCCAATCGGGATTACGCAGAGAATCGCATGATTGTAGTTTGATTGACAAACTGAAAAATGAGAACTACCACTGAAAAATGAGAACTTAGATAATTTTAAGTGAGAGCTAACTCATTTCCAAGCATCGAACGAGTTGCGGCAAAACAATGCTTACTGTTGAAGGAGTGCGACTAAAATACCCTCACCTATAAAAATGTAAACTCACTTCATGCCTTTAAAAAACTGTATCAACATATCACTACCAATAAGTAATTTTAAAAGCAAATCAAATACATGAAAGGGGTCATCACTATGACCCCTTGCTAATATAATAAATCTAAATTAGCGCTGTTATTTCATTTTTCTTTATTTTATGTTATTCACATTTTTGCGATGACGAACACATATGTAATAGTAAAGTTGTGTTACCACGTAAGCGACAGTTTGTCTTTGATGGTAATAAAGTTCTTTAAATCGAAACCGAAATTAGAGAATTTGTATAGGATTGACACCACTCGATATCTCTCGAGTCGACGCGACTCGTATGTCCACATAATACATTCGAGTATATTAAATAACGTGGTTTTACCTTAAACATATCGACTGGTAGCTCTCACAATACGCCAAGTGCTAAACGCAAGTTATATATTAACAGCCACTGTTTGGCGAAGCTACCATAGTCAACATAGTGTTGCTATTGACACTCGCCAGGTGGCACAAAACCACGGTGGTGTATTGACGAGCTAATATTTGTTAATCTTTACAAACATACAGGCCTAAAAGAACCCGAATTAAGTACTTAGTGGTTAAATTAAACATTTAAGCAAACATTTACAAAGCCCTCCTCCAATATGAGATGTTGTTTGTAATTGAAATTTTAAAACATTCCTATACCGGTAATTAGATATCTACCGCCAAATTTAAAATCATCATGAAATAACTAGGGATACAACGGATTACGATAACGATACGATTAATCGGCGATTGTTAGTCCGATTACGATTGATCGGAAAACCCGATTAAATATACGATTATTTTCCGATTACCGATTTATATATAGCATTTAAATATCTTATAATTCGTTAGTAACGCACTTTAATGTCAACAAACGCGGGAACGTAGCTTTTACAATGCGATTAAAATAAGAATAGGACCGGCCCAGCGCCATGTTGTGACGTCAAAACTAGATTTTGTTACAATGTGCAAAAACATTTAACAAAAATAAATAAATTGCAGTCAGGTTTTTTATTAATATTACTTGTTTTATCATATTTTTTTTGCACACTATACCAAAATCTAGTTTTGATGTCACAACATGACGCTGGGCCGGTCCTATTCTTACTTTAATCGCATTGTACATAAAAAAGGGATTTAACTGCTGTACTGTACCTTTGCTTACCTATTACACACAGATGTGGCGAGCGTAAGTCGTTCTTCGTGTTGCTAAGCTAGGCCTCTCATCTCGCTCTATTGTCTATGGGTATCCTATTGCGCACACGCCCGCGCCGCCGTTGGCTATGCATGCTTCACTGCAAACGTATCGAAGAATACATGGATCTTCGCTTTAAATTTCTCAATTTTAGTTAGTAGCTCAGGTTCTGTATAGTTTTAATTAAATAATAATATAAAGTTTTATTTTAAACCTCTGAATTGGAGATGTAACATTCAGCATTTGAAGTCTATGGAGCCTGGTATACTAAAAATTAAATTATAAGGGCTCATTTTATCCGGTTATTGGAGTCCCTTGAAGTCATTAAATACTTATGTTAATAAAATTCCAAATACTTGTTTATATTTTTTAGTACATACGGAGTTCTTTCGTTTACTACGAAATAAATGATTACATGTTAGTTAGTTGAAAAAGAAAGAAAATACCATTCAAAATGATACTATAGTACAACAGCTCGGTGAATATATTTTATTTTTCACACAGTGATAAGTAATCGGCATCAGAATTGCTGATTATTGATTTATAAAATCGTAATCGGCAAATTCATAATTGATGCAACCCTAGAAATAACTTGCTGTGTCTTTCAAACCTACTAACTCCAACTATACCAACAAAATTTGTGACAAAGTTACAGTAAACATGAAATCTGTAAACACGCGTTATTGACAAAAGTTGTAATTTTTTTGGCGGAGCTTTGGATGTTGGCAACTTAAGGTTAGTAGATACATAATTTAGACTTGTATCATAGATATAGTATAAGTAGTGTAATACCAGACAAAGACGGTACAGACTCTGTTTCTGCTGAAGCGAGGCCGTCAGTCCGAGGTTCTGTCGAGTTAATACTAAATTTAAATTTTGAAGCTTCAAATCAATGTAAATATTATTTCTTACATAATTTTTTCCCCTTGGGGTGCCAGGTTAGAATTGCACTAAGGTAAAAATACTGGACGGTGGGCAGCAGCGCTTTCTAAACAACTGCCATCTTACACTGCGATCTCCAAGCCGCCTGCCAAGCGTGGGGATTATAGCAAATACCCCCTTAATATGCTGGAAGCTGTGTTCAGCAGTGGACGATCCGGCTGATACAGTACAGTACATAATATTTAACAAACTTCAAAAAAGGAGGAGGTTCTCAATTCAACTGTATTTTTATTGTTTGTGTTACCTCAATACTCTTTATAAGGTGTACCGTTTGTGTTTTTTTTATGTAAGAAAGCTGGTGCTTGCCACGTGGTCCTATTTAATTTCGGGTGAGATCTGACGAGTAGTAGGTATTTGAATTATCCCTAATAATGCGTATTTTATGTTTGAAGTCGGATGTTTTTAATTATAATTTTGTTAATAATTAGTTGTACGTAGAAATATTCATCGGATGCAAAACAAAATGAAGATCTGTTTTACAAAATAATTTATTTGGAAACTGATCGGCAGTCCTTTGAAGCCAAATTTGTAATATAATATAATATACAACCAAAATTTTACTTAGATTGAAATGCAGGAGACTAAGAGACTAGCTTACTTAAACAAATAAAACCAGACAAGTGCGAATCCACGGTTTGACTGGCGGAATATTCACTACAAATTAGCGTCGATAATATAAATAAATTTGCGCAAAGTAACGCCCTGAATATATTCATTATTCTAATAATTAATCATTATTAAAATAATAAAAAAATAATATTTTATTCACTTAAAAGAAACACTATCCAAATACTATTAAATCACGGTAAGTTTTCGTATTGAATATGCTCAAAGTTTTATAATTGTCCTCAATTGGTACATAAATTGTTGTTCCGATAAGTGACACGAAAATGTCTTTTAGGTCGCCTTTGTTGCGAGACCAGACAATCATTTACTAACGAACGCTTTATCATTTTATGGCATCAAATAAAAATATACAAAAAAAGATTGGACATAAATGAGTTCACCGTCTGAAATCAGTTTTATGAGCCATTATGTTATAAAGTGCGCGCACAAATAATAAATCATGAAATATATTCCGAAATTAAGAGCTAGAAAGGATGCAATTTGTGAAAGGCGATGCCTTTTCAGGTTTCGGTTATTCTGCGCGTATATAATTGACTTGTACTGCTCTAGAAATACCAGTCTCACTGCACTCGCCATTAACCCTACTAATGAAGAATGCTGCACGAGAAAATTCTTGGTTATAAAGACAGAAATCCCTCGCACCGCTTAAATTGCACTTGGAATGTAAAACCAGGGCACTTGCCCACACAAAATAAGCGGAACGTTTTTGCAATCGATATAAATGTAATTTCGATAATTAAAACCGAAACACGCTCGCCAATTTTTAAACGATATATATTTTGTAGATCGCTGGAATGCCGTGCAAAGTGATATTTACATAGCGAATGCGCGTGCAGATAACGTGACTCGTGACTATGATTATATAGAGGTGCATTATATCGTGCGCTTAATGCAACGCTAAGCTGCGTAATGTTCAGACAATGGCTCGCTTCTTGTAGTGAAAACAGAAATTGTAATGCGGAAAAGAAATTTGCTTATATATTTTGAAACAAAAAGGAGTATAGGAGTACCTACTTATTTTGTGTGATGTAGCTACCACAATAGATTCGATATGGTCTGCATCGCCGGCATCGAAAGTAAACGTGTGAGCAAAGTGACGCGTGGTGGTGGCCGCGCTGTAGTGAAGCTACGCGTCGTCATCGGAGGCTATTGCGGTCGGTTTCACCTCGCACTTGTATCTCGCGATCTCGTCGCAGGGGCGTTCCGCGCGCCGTTTTTGGAATAACTCGAGCAAATTTCGTCGGTAACTTTTATTTCACTGCGCGCGAGTTGCACTCGAAAATCGGACTTTTATTTTAATGAGCCGGTTTCGCTGCAACGTTTCGCTGGCACCCGACGGTGTACTGAATAAATAAATTATAGTGATCTACTTTCTATGAGATCATTTCTTTGGTCGATTGCAGTGGCCAGCCCGTGAGTCTTCTCTAGTCTGGTAAGTGGCCTTTGACGTTTAGAAGTGTAGCATATGCTACGGCCGGGCTACGAACTACGTTTGCTTCTTCTTAAGCTCTATTGTACGAGATCTGGAAAAGATCGGTAACACTAACCATTGGACCTACTTAAATTCCTTTTCCATGTGTTATTTTTTCTATTAGGTATTTATTTTGTATCAATAATGAGTTTTCGCATCGTATCATATAGTTTGAAGTCTCGCATTGCGTATCTTTTTGACCAAATGCGCCAAATTGGTTAGGTACTTAATATCCATGAGTGTCTTATAATATTATCTTATCTTATATCATGGGTGTCTTCAAATCGAGAGTGAATAGGTTTCTTCTAGGTAAGCGTGCTCCATCTTAGACCACATCAATGCTTAACATCAGGCAGGGTGTGGTAAACGCGAACCTATCTCGAATAAAAAAAAAAGTAGTTAATTTAATATAATCATAGTGCCATTACTGTTTGTAGTACATTGCACATATGTATGTGTGTCCATTTTTATTAGCAATATAACCCTTTATGAAAGAGTTTGTCTAAGGAAAAACTGCCAGTTTTATTGTTTTTCGGTTTGAATTATATGGGTGCCGGTGAAATTATAGGCACGTGAGACTTAGCAACTTCATGTCTCAGAGTGATGAATGCAGTTAGTCACTTGTTACGAAATGCATCTGTGATAGGCCAAGGTTACCGCTTATCACCAGGTGGGCCTCGTGCTTGTTCCATAACCTTATCACATTAAAAATATATGTATACCTTTTTATGCAGAACATTAAATAAAAAGACTTTGCAAGTGCTTACGTGCATATATAGTCTACGGCATTTTAATATATGTATGTTAAATATCCCTAAATTTGTATATTTAATCCGTTTAAAAAAAACACAAGTTTCAAGGCTAATTTATTCCATTCACTCCATAAAGTTCCCCTATAATTTGTAATGTAGGTTGTCACTATAGATTGAGAAAAACTGCATCTCAAATTAATGTATGTTTAAAAGTATACTCGAAATGTACGAAATAATGGTGCCTACCTACGTACGAGCAAGGTATCGTGTGTTACCTAGCGGACATGGAAAGGACTTGTTATTATTAGTGCAATGCACTTGCATGCGTCACTATACGAAGGACACGCTTTGTCTGGATCAGGTGTTCGCACAGGCCAGGGGGGAGTGACAGGTCCGCGGGGCGCCGCCGCCGAGGCCGCTTCCTGTCGCAGGACTGGTTTCTGTGGTTTGAACCACTTTGTTTTGCAGTTTGCACCAGTTTCATGCAAAACGAACAACCTTTTAAGTTAAAATGCTCATTTACACGCGATATAGTTTTACGACTCAGTATTGAAATTCCTACTTCATGGTTGCCAGTTTACATTGTAAATGTTTATGACGTCATCCGAGTATGCGGCACTACCAAATTAAGATTTCATATAAATGTTGTCAATTGAAGCCTCCGTCGTCATTCGCACTCTTGCGAATAATTTTAATTTACCAGTTATTCATCATGGGCAAAATTTCAATAGCCGTCTATATTAATGAAAACTTCTACATTAAACCAATAAATATGTATCAGGTTTCTTATTCTCGTAACTTGAGAAGCAATCTGTTAAATACTTATATAAAATATATTGAACAACATAGCGTAAATCAATATTACACACAATAACTAGTAGAGAGCAGACATCCAATTTCGACTTCCCTAAAAGATACTATTGGTATGAACGTTATGTGAAAATTAGTAACCTTATTGTATAGACTTTGTTATCTGCTTATGATTGTTGTTAAGTAATAATTTTGAAATATTTATTTTGTTAATTTATAATTTAGTATCCAAAATGACTTGTAAATGTGCATTAAAAGGACTTTGACTTTGAACAATAAAAACTCATTTTGTATTTGCTTGAGCACCCGCAAGTCATTGCTAACAAAAAATATTATAGCGTAGCGATATAAGTAATGACTGATATCATCTACTGTACTTTATCAGCCGGATCGTCTACTTCTGAACACAGCCTCCCCCATGTAGGGGGTCGGCCCTAATCCCCACGCTTGGCAGGCGTCTACCCCACGGGGAATTGATATCAAATGATCCTTTAAATTTGACTAAAATTGCTGTTTTATTTATTGTACACAAAAGTGTAAATAAATAAATATAAATAAATACGATATACAATTTACTCTGTTTTGATGTTTTTTTTTAATATACATTTTTGTCAATACAAATTAACGTTAGTATTCTAATGGCATGACAGTGTAATTTCTAATTCGCTTCAGGCGGTTCGCCAGCCGCTGACGTGTGACGAGCAAACCGACGCAAACTTCTCCGAATAGGGATGTTTATTAATAAATCTCACGTTTGGTAGGCGATTAGGGGATTGCTGCTTAGGTACCGATAGGGCTACAGAAGTCGCTGTAATATACCCTCTGGTATATTTTCCTTTTTGGTTTTTACGCTCTCACGCCAGAAGTCATATCCTGGCTCCCCACGGGAATTTTAATAACTAGCTAACACAACGGATTAATTAAGTATCTAAATATGTATTATTTATTACAAAATCACAAATTTACGAGTGAAAAAATTATAGTCTTGTGCGGGATTCGAACCCGCGTTCATCCACCCCTTTAGCCGGGGTATGCTCTAACCAATTGAGCTAACAAGACACAATGACTCATAACTGTAATTCTTGCTCTCGTTCTTCAACCATCGTATCGGGATGAAGCGACACCTATAGTTTAACTTGCATTGTACTACAAACAAGACCAATTTTGCAATTGGTTTTAAACTTGTAAATGATGACGCAATCTTATAATTTTAATATTGATAAGTTTGCAATAACGCCTGCTAGGCGAATTACATTACAAAATTACAAATTTACGAGAGAAAAAATTATAGTCATGTGCGGGATCGAACGATGTATTATTTAATTATCATTATTTCAGATATAACTACTTATACCAGAATTTGAACAGTTGATAATAAAACTGTGATACACATAGGGTTTCACACGATATGTATAACTAACTACATATGTTTGAAACTTATTTCAAATAGATTTAGATAATGTCAAATAACGTCTACATTGATTTTTAACCATGATAGCCCATCATGATTTTTTGTGCGTGTGATTCCTTTGATAAGTATATTATTTAGATACTGTCATAAGTAGATAGATAACTACCGGTTCCCATTTAAGTCTACCTCGTTAATTACTAAAATTTTCGACTAAAATATCACAATAAATGTCAAAAGTAAAAAGTCAAATGCTAGAAAACCAAATTCAACTAGAGCAGATAACAATAAAACATTATTTTGGAATAGGAAATAAATTTTGTCATATAAATTTATTGTAATAAAGATATCGCATTATCTTATGATATATTATCCATTTGTTACGAATATTTCTCCTGTGAACTGTGGCGTTCAAGTCATTTAATACATCGACTATATAATTTAATACCTACTTCTTTGTTGCAGATAATAAGTACGAGGCAACTATCTTGGATTTCATCATATAGCTTAAAGGTAAGAGTGAATATTTAATACGTTTTAATGTTACTGAGACTGATAGATACAATAGTGCAGTGAGTGCCGTCAAAGCCTGTATTCTATTACAGAATTTCTGCACATAATGTGACGCGAGCATTGCATGATTTTGCGTTGAAGCGAAGGTGAAAGTCACTAGCAGCAAGTCATCTCGTCTGTATGCACCCTTTGCTTCCGTTACTACCTGTTTTATTGAATGTTTAACAAATCGAATCAATGAATAGAATAAATGGATTATTAACGCTAACCTAACCGTCTGCTTTCGAAGATCCATCCAGGCCGACCGCAAACGTGTAGAAACCGTGCAATATTTTAAGGCTTCGCGGTTTTCAACTCATTGAACTTTACTTATAAATTTATAAGGGTAGTTTGAGATATATATCTTTATATAAAAAATTACGTATCACTTTGTTTGACCGCGATGGACTCCTAAACTACTGAACCAATTTTAAATTTGTTTGCACACCGTGTGAAATTTGATGCAAATTGAAAGATTAGGTTAGCGTACATCTCAATTTATAGTCCTAATTACCCGTACGAAGCCGGGGCGGGCCACTACTATATATATAGATTTAATTTAGTATTTTTGGGTTTCTTGAGACTTTTACTATACAGTTATATTCTCACAATATTATATATATATACACGCCTTTGCAACAAAAACAGGCACCTTACAGTCATTGGCTTTCCTATGGATAATATTATTAGTATGTCTTAGTTTAGATGGCTAGACATTTCTTATTATGAATAAGGATATAGTTTTTACACTTAAATCTTGAATCGGCGTTGTCAATGTAAACAGAGAGCTGTCTTAAAATGTTTTTTTTTTATATTTATAACGAAATTAAGACTACATGTATATTAATAAAAAAAGATAATAAACATTTAAATAAATAACGAGTATGCCCTCCTTTTGCAGCGATTACGGCATGTTATTGTCTTGGCATGCTTTCCAGCAGGGTTTTGAGGGTGTCCTGTGAAATACTTCCCCATTGAACCGAAATCAGACATTTAAGCACCCTTAAATTTACAAATTATTGGAGTACAAAATGTTTTGCCCCGGGCGGGAATTGAACCCGCGACCTTCCGATTTCGCGCCGGATGCTTTATCCATTCAGTTACCGGGGATCGGCCGTGTTGCCGAAATTTCATGCTCCAATCGTATTTCTTAAACCGTCATAGGGGACGGTGCGCGGCCATCAACCATACTACTAGTCTTCATCATCAGTCCTATTGTCGGTCCTCACCATGCAGTTAACTTTGAACGTCATCGAAGAAGAGTACGCCACTCCAGTTACCTTGTGTCCAAGGCAATTTTTAGCGAACCTCAATCAAGCAATTTGGTGCTCACGGAGTAACTTAGGGGCCCGAGCTGGTCATCGACTGCATATATAAGCCGTTTAAAGCTCCTCCTCACGATATATAGACTAACTTGTGTGACATAACTTTTTAAGGTTTCTTTTGAGGTGTATGTAACTGCATTTGCGGTTCCTCAGCGCCTGATTCACTCAAAAGCGGTCATCTCGTGTTTGTGTGCAACGTTTTATCCCAGAACCTTGCCTTCTCTGAACGGCACCTGTCTCTTGGTATTGAGTCCATGTTCTTTGGATGGTTGAACGACTCACGCTTAACCGCTGTGAGACGTAACATTGCCTAGGCCCTCTTCCAGCAGCACTGTATTTTTACTGGCTCTTATTGTTTTTTCTGACACTAAAATAGAATTAAAGATATCTGTTTTAATTCACAATAAGGATTACGCGACAAACATAAATTATTCTCCTAAAACTATCGAGAACTTAGTTTTAGTCGCTTGATAAAAATTTTACCACAAAGTAAGTAAAAAGTCACAGAGTGAAAGGATTTTTAAATTAATTTGTATTTAACTTTTTTTCTCACACATACACCCTATTAAGAGCCAATAAAGAAAAAAAAATCAAATCACTCTTTTTTGCCGCATCGTTTATATACATCTTGGAGTCTATTGCTGACAGACGTACAGGGTATATTAAATACTGTCAATATAAAACTGATGTTGCCGTGCCGTTGCATCGCCATTGCTGCAAACATTAGTTTTCACATGTCACTATAAATTAAACTAAAAGACATTAACCGCATTCCTGAACTAGGATGCACCTTAACATGTAAATATTGCACATTTAGATTTGTTTTTTACCATACCGGTATCGTGTCGTATCACATGCAGACTGTTTTTTTGCTCTTTTAGTATAGGTAAAAGTCAAGGGCAGCATAACAGATGATGTCGGTTTTATTACTGATTTCACCGTACAGACGATGTAAAAACTTACTTATCTGACCTTTTACTTGATCTGCATTCTATAATCATCATAGGTCAGTCATGTTGATTTATTAGAGTATGACTTTTAACTTCAAAATTTATAGAAAACATACGGCAAGACGTATATTCCTTAGAAGTATTGTATTGTACAAGTTACAATTTAAAATTAGCTCAAAATTAACGCTTCTGCCTGGTTATGTACCCTTTGTATGTGGCGTCTACTTCAATACTTACTTTTACAAAATTATTTTACCTATTCGTTGAAACTAATTTAATAGCTTTTAAAACCATATTTTAATATGGATGTGAGGTTATCTTTACGTTTATTTATTATATTAATATGAGAAATGTTTTTACATGCCAATAGCATGTATTCGTGGACACACTGATTATGCTAATTTAAATATTTGTAACAACTATAAAAAACATATAAAAGTAAGTATGAAGATTGTTGTTTCGTAAAAATATACAGTTTACATAAAATGCAACATTATAATTAGGAAATGGTACGCTTATAATCTATTAGCATAAGAATGTTTGAAAAACAACAAAAACTACGACGTTGTCTACGTTACACTTTTGCTCTTTTGCATATTAGTAACTTTCGCTGTTTATAACTTTCTTTTTAATCACATTTGATGAAACTCGAACACAGATTAAGGATTGCATTTCGATTAGTCATTCGCTAAACAAAATACTTAAATAATAAATTATCAAGCTCATATCCTGTTTACCCTAAAAGGTACGTATATGTGTCCGTGCTTGGCGGAGTGGTTACTAAATAATTAATGATAACAATTTGTATATCTTCACTATACCTACGTCTTTTTTTTATAAACAAAACTTTAAGTTCGGTCCATAAAGCAATAATGTAATCTGATATTCCGCCCGAGCAAACAAAGATTGATGTTTTGAGATGAGTGTTGCTGTAAACATGATATTGAGAGTTATTTGTAGATATTTGTTTTATTAATTTTCCGTTAAATGAATGTAATAAATATTTTAAAACATTGGAAATTTGTTTAGTAATAATATATTCACGGCAAATATAAGTATTTCAAAACTTTTGCAGGAGATATATGACACATCACACGTGTAGATAAAAAATCTGTGTGTATTTTATTTATATTAAGATGCCACGAGTAAATAGTTTATTAATTTAATGGACAGATGTCTAGACATTTCTAGGCCACAAAATTTTACATAGTTTAAATTTTTGTGTGTATATTTAGCATGTTATGGTAGTATTCTATACCTGTAGCTGTTTATGTACCAATATAAAGCACAATTACTGAAACTGCTATAAACGTAACTATTCTCAAAAGGCAGAATCATACAAAATATTGCTGCAATATATAGAAACTAATCCACTAGCTCGATATATCATATTGCACTTACGGCAACTATATGAATAAAATAAAAATATAAACCTGCGGCTATTTGTAAAAAAATCCAATGGCATGTTGCAAAACCAGTTTTGAGATTTTATGATAGAGTTACACATAGCCGGTCGCAATTTTTGTCAGCTTACAAAATATAATTTTCATTTTCAATATTATATAGCCACGAGTAAGCAGTTTTTAAACGCAGACCTCGGCTTTCTTAACTGCCCTTGGATAAATTCCCCTAGTACACAAACATAAAACATCTGTTCATTACAAATTACCACTCGTTCAAATTTCAAACCTACAAATATTCTAATGAAGTCAAAGGAATATACAAACCCCAGAATTTTGCAAGGTGATACGTCACTTTTACAATAGTGCGTCTTGATGGGTAACACCGCAATGTTATTAATTCTCATTCTAGTAATATTATGCAAAAAATACTGTGTTAAGTTTTATGACACAGTTTCAAGTTAAATCTTTTTTCCGAATCTCGTTTATTAAGTGACCAAATACATAGGTAGACAAAACATCTTCATTACCAGCGTTCATCTTAAAACCATAATTCTTAAGGTAACCCTGAGTAATTATTAACATGAGTGGACCCAGTTCTCTATTATCAATTTTTAAAAGGTCATTGTGATCCCAGTGGCTTGTTTCATACTTGGGCGACCTGCTCTCTAAGCCAGTAAAGTAAATAAAGAATGTACTCGTATGTATACACTATTCATTTTAATGCATTATTCTCGGTCTAAAATTACTTTTATTACCTTTGAAGCTGATTATTAAATTAGTTATTTTTATCTTCCTTAGTAAGTATAAGTAGTCAGTCCGCATTGAAATGTTGAAAAAGAATGCACATATTTCTTTTCGTAGACAGGAGCAACGCTACGTGTGCTACGAGTGTAGCGCCGCGCGTTGAACTCTTTTGTACCGAATACATCGCAGTTAAAATATGTTTCAATATATCCCGGCTCTACGTTCCTATAAATATAACATTTATAAATAAAACTTAGCATTATCTTGCCGCAGTTAGCCTTTGTGTCTGCTAACTGACATTTATTTTAATAACTAGTTATAATGATTGTGTTATAGCTACGAACTGTTTTATTACACAGAGAAGTTATTACCGTACTAAACTGAATACATGGCCAGCTCTTAAACGCATTCGGTTGCAGGTTTTGAAATTACAAATGAACAAAGATTTTGCTTTGTTTTTGTTTATGTCCTTTAAATTAGTTCTTTGTAATAAAATAAAACAATTATAGACGTTTTATTAACAAAGTTAATTAGGATACGTATTTTGTAATCGGCAAGCGAGGTAAATATTATAAGTGACACCGTCAATATTGATTGTTATTCCGAAACGGAAAATAGTGTAAGTTGTGAGTACTTCAGGCGTATCCGTTTTGAGTTCGTATAACCCAACTCGTCTTGCGGTGATAAAAATAAGGACATGTATAAAAAAGCTTCTCGGAAACTCCATTGGAACAATAATAATATAGTGTCAGTGTTAAAGTGGAACAAGGAACTCGCGTAGTGGTGACTGGTACGTTGAACCTCTCGCGTGCATGTGTGGGTGAACACACACACAGTACCATAGTTTTACGCACACATAATAGTTGTGTCGTACACTATGAACGAATACACTCATTCCCAATGTGTGCGTAGAATAAATATGTATTTGAAACTTAATTTGATTCATGGTGTGATAGACAAGCTGGCAAGACGCACGGTCATGCATATAACACATTTTCAATAGATATTGCAATATTAAGTATGGATTCCGCATTTATTACGAAAAAATAAAAATTTAATACCAAATTCCCACTTACACATGTCTTTAAACAAAATAAATAATTGCCTAATTTATTAATTGAATATATGCGCCGTAAATAAGGTATATTAGGCAAAAGCTCGCTGGCTTAGCTACCATCATCAAGTAGAAAACAGTTCATCACTCACCTAACAGGGTATTCCGGCAGTTGCCCTTGAGTCCGTTCTCATTTCATACTAAGTTTACCACACTACATAATATCCTTGGTTTTGTTAGAATCATTTTTTATAATAAGTTCCTGTATATCCTGTTTATGTTTGAGTTGTAAGAGAAAATAATATTTGTGGTCACCGAGACCACAAATAAATACGATAACCGTAGAAATATGATTATAATTATAACGATCTCATATATGGTTTTGGCTTTGAGGATGGTCATCAGTGTCCTCTGGACAAATGTTTAGGCCCTACACTTTGATTCCCAAAGAATATGCCTATCGAGGTTATTATATCATTGGAGATCATACCGAATGATACGAGTGAACAAAAACAGGCATAATAATCATAATACAGTATAGTCATGAAAGAAAAAATAAAAAAATCTAACTCAAATATTTGCTTCTGCTATTGGACTAGGCTGCAAAATTCTATAATACAGGGCATTCACGGTGGCGCGCTGCGTACGCCATGCCACCTCCACATCAATGCACCGACGACGCAGTGCCCGCTGCCACAACCAGACGGCTGCGTGCGTCCTTGCACATTACCCAACGCGCAAACCTGCCGCCATATTAGCCTCATCGCATTAAAAGCTCTTTACAACCTTCATTAAAATAAAAACAAAATCCAATTAAGAACTCCAGTAATTGCTCGCTCGATTGCCCAAAGTGGTAAGTTTGAATCGAGAGCGAGAGATACTCTATCGATGATCACTGACCTTTACAGATTATGATTTCGAAATTTATTGTAAGAGTTAACGAGCACACGGAATAACTTTGCAACATCTTCATAATGTGATGACAAAGAGGAAATATTATCTGAGTATCGATGTAATACTGCACTGTTATGAGTTATACTTTAACGATGTTTAAATTAAATGTATAGCCATATTACTACTATAATATTTTTTAATTTGTGCTTACCTTGTATATAAACAATTGATTTGGTTTTTGTGCCGCCAACAAATAAAACACACAACATGAAACCATACTAAAGGAGAAGAAATAATTATAAGGATATATACAAAAAAATATAATAACATTAGTCTGAATTGGTTCTATGATATTGTTTTATTTTTCAAATAGCATTTAGAACAGTGAGCGCTTATAAGTTACGCATGTTTTCGCCTTGGTTAATTTTAGTTCATCATAATTGAACTCAAAGCATTATTTAAAATTTCATCATCATAATTCTCTTGATTAATCGTAATTTCTTACTTCACAGTAAAATTTGTACATTGATTCTTATCTGTATCTATTATATATATCTTTACTACCTAGGGGGACCCTAATTTATAAGTATGTATTATTATCTGTTTTATCACCAATGTTCCGGGTGTTCGATAAACAATAAAGATCTCCTTGGCTGTTAATAACTGTCTTAGTTGTTCGGAACTGAACATGTAATGTCATTCATTGTTCACAGATATTGCGCAAGGCCGCAGACCTAATTTATCGATAATGTTGCCACTGACGTAACGTACACGATTTAAATTTGATTATTTCATGATTAAAATATCAATTCGATTTAATATTAATCGATCTAGGTCATTCCTGACCCAATACCTAAATGCTACATGCAATGTAAGTTTCATCAAACGATAAATGAATTGCAGTTTTTTTGTAATAACACTTTTGAGCATTATCTCATCATATGATAGGCATAAGACATAAATCATAGGTGATGAATATAGGATGATATGAACGAAGATGATGTTCAGGCTAACCTATAATTACTGGCTTCGAAAAACATCTGCTGGAACACAGCTATAGGTGCTTGGCGACAGATTTTTTAGTTGAGAGTGGTAACTAGACAACTGGGCATAAGCAAAATGCCCTACCAACATGCTATAACGACTGCCATCCTAAGACTACAACTAAGACCGATGGCTTAACGTACCCTCCGAAGAACTAGCGCTTCCAATTATTACTAATGCACTAGCGGTCACCTATCCAACCACAGTGGACGTTGTTTACTTTAGCTGATCGGTTAAGAACGGTTAAGCACTATATAAGCTAAACCACGCTATGACCGCTTCTGTGGCAAGTTAAAAATTACGATGAATATTTGAACGTTTTTTCTGATCTTAATCAAATCTGGTAAGAAGGCAACTATAAGTACCTAGTTAGAATTTGCATGTTTCTAAGTGCTAAATCTGTTGGGGGTTTCTAGAGATAAGATCTTAACAGAGGGTCATAATTTAAAATATTATAAAACTTATTTAATTTTTATATGATAGGGCTTACTTCGAATTTTAATTTATTAATTGTTATTCAAAACTTTTCATTTTGTTTTATAATATAAAACAATTAGGTTTTGTTCAGCATTATTTTAACATATTTTGTGTTATAACACAAAATGTGTTAAATTCAACACAGTGCGAGAGTCGTAGTTCGCTTATTATATGGTATTTATCATTATCATAGGTAAACTTAACAAAAAAAACAAATCTTATTTCATGATCATGACAATATTCTAATAAGATCAACATTCAAAATAAAAAAATCTTTAACATTATAGGCATTTATATTAAATTTATATGAAATTCCGTAATATCCGGTAGAAATAGGACTTATCCAACACGCTCACATTGATAACGTACACATAGACGCATGTAATACGGGAGGCAAATAGAGTGCACACATAGACTTCTTTACGAACACAGATAGTCACACGTGCGCAGTGGTACCAACAGCGCGGAACGAGTTCGAGCGACCTGCTGCGCCCGCGCAAGAAAGAACTCAGCCAAGGACGCCGGCGTAACGGTGCCCGGCTCGCGCGCTGTGCCGCCGGAGCGGTGCGGGACGCGCCGCGCCCGCGCTGACCCGCTACATGCCTCACTCACCTGCAGGACCTGCGTCCCACACACAATACATATATCTCAAACTCAGTCAGTACGGGATATCCCGACAAAACAGAAAATCCCCAAGGTTAAACATAGGTTTTACAGAACCTGATGTCTGCTAACTTTAGAATATCATATTGTGTCATAATTATCACCTAAATTTATGATATAACTGACAGTTCTAGCCCCATTTTGTACAAAAAAAAACAATATTTTTAAATTCATTTGGTTTGGTTAATCAAATTAGCACCAAACACGACGTAATTATGCATGGCGCGTCTTTACATACAAATGTTAATGCAAATGAAGACGTCACTTATAACCAACATCAATAAACCACGTGGAGTTGGCCTATACGATTAGGCCAATTCCACACAAATATGATAGACGTGTCCTAAATGAACCATGATTCGTAAGAAAATCTGATTTGAAGTTCCTTCGCGCGGCCATCGACCCTATAAACCTTATTTTTTGTCTCGTTTACGCTCTTCATGTTTAATAGTTACGTCTCGCAGTCACGAAAACCGCTGTTCTGTCTTTATTTTGTTATATTACGACCAAGAACAATGAGTATTCGTCGATAGAACCTGCAAGCCTATAGCTATTCTTTTCACACTCGTACGCTGTGGTGGTAAAACGAGCGAGAGAAATAGCTTTCCGAACCACATAAACGATGCTAAATATTTCGAATTCCTATTGGACCGCCACCACCGCACCGCCGCGCTGCGCACCCGAGAGCTTTAAGATGGCCACTCGAAGACTGTTTTCTCGTTACGATAACCTAATTTTATTCCATTACGTTGGTAGTTGTTCTGCTTAAATTTCAATAAAGCAAGTCCATTAAGTTCGAATGTCAGGAGGCAAAGCGACTAAAAAGACAGCGACCTCGCAGGCGTGTGTTCGCACGCTGTGCCTGCGCGCCGCCCCGCTTGCCCCTCTCCGACGCGCACGCGGGTGATTCAACTGTGTTTGTTCGGAAATATCGAAGGTTTGCCGGACGTCAACTGACACGGAAATACCTTCAGCTTATGAGCATTTCCAGGTATTATTTTAATAGGAGTAAATTCAATTAAATACATGCATGTAGAGCAATCAATGAATACCTACTCCAGTATCTTAGTAGAAAAAAGCAAATGCCAATAAGCTGTGTTCGTACTACTGATAAAAAGTGCATTAAGTATTGTTAAGTTTGATTAGTGTAAAAATTTAAGAATCTTTGAAAATAATCAAAATGTTTCATGAAATTGTTCCTACGTATAGCACAGCGCCTAACAAAAGACTTCAACGCGCTACTTTGTCATGTGCATAGATCTAATTGACAAAATTTTTACTCATATTATTATTTTGTAAGTAAGCATTATGTAGTCTGTACGCATTACGTATTTTATGCAAAATCTTTGTATAAATTATGCAGTGGAATCAGTGATAGATATAATATAACTGTAGAATAAAGCCTAAAAAGAATTTTACTCCTAGAAATGAGTAAGCTAACAGGTGAGCTGTGTATATGTTTGCTGAAATAATTGGGAACCATGAACAAAACACCTTCTATGATAGTTGGCAGTTACGTTGCTCTTTAATACGATAACGTTAGGGAACCGACACATCAATCACAAAAAATATGGAGGCACGTGGCAGCGTTCTAAAATGAGCATGTAATACAAACCAGTGTGTATTGTTATGTTACAGTTCACATATACATTCAAAACTAAATAGCTTATTTTGAATCAGTTGAAACGTGTTCTCTCGAGAACTACACTAGTAACTAAAAATGTTAAAACAAAAATAATCTATGTACCAAAACCCAAATTTTCTCAATATTCGATCAGCAGTGATAATAACAAAAACGCAGACACATACAATTTTTAGCATTTTTAGAATCTGTATGATGATGATATTATGCAAAATTATGGATAGGTACTATATGTTTGGTAACACTCACTTCTGAAACTGCAGAATGCCAGCCCAAACACTACCATTTGGCAGTGTGCACAGCTGTATGCATTGCCCCTTATTGCACTATTCCACTAATTTCGTTTAACAGATTAATCTCATCACGTCGCTCTGATAAGTTCAAATAAGACCATGTAACCAATTTAGAGCCAAAAATTTTGAAACTTCCTTATATAGGTATATGGTGCGGGATCCATAACAGACCTAAATTAGTGATTGATTATATTATAAAATATATATAATATTATTTTTATGCTGATTTCATCCCTAAAACAAGGTGGTCATACGAACTAAAATACCCGGAATGTTATCACCAATGCTCTAGGATGGGTTATACGCGGGGCAAACAGCATCAATGCCAACTTAAAAAAATAAAGCACGTGAACACTTGATGCTTTTTGTCATTAGCATTTTTCCGTGTTAATTTAATCGCGGATTATACCTACTAGAAATCCTGTTCAACTTTTTTATCGGTTGCTAAGTACCTGTTTGACCGCTAACCAGCCTTAAATATACACCTACAAGACTTGAGAAAATGTAAGTTACTCGTTTTGGGTATATATAATCTGAATTAATATGTATACCGAATTCATTGCATAATTGTCTGTAGTATAATATGGATATTAATAAGTTAATGGATACGTTCGACAGATGAGCAATAAAGAGTCGGCCACAAACATGATAATTGAATTTGAATGCACATCTATTCTGGCCCTGCATCGTAGTATAGAAGAATAACATACCTTCAAAAATGGACACTAAGACTTATACGCGTCTTCAGTAAAAGTACCAGGCAAACATAAATCTTTCACGCAAACAACATTTTTTTTGTTGTTTTTCTCACGTAAATGTTCTTGTTTATGTTCATAAATATTCCAAGCTAGCCCATGTACACTTCTTGCCAAATTTTACCATTTGATACTTACAAGAATTCTTTAGAAACATCCGTCGGGTAGCCGCTGCCTAGCCATGAAACAGTAGCTATTACGAGTATGCACGCAATGTTAGTCTTTCAATGACGTCTTCAGTCCACCTATTGGAGGGGCTATTATCCTACGTATTTGGTGTGGTAGCCACGTTAGAGCTTTTCTTTCCCTATTTTATGAAATTGTTTAACGATATTTAATTTGGCCAGCCCAATGCCTTTCAACTTGCAAATTCTGTGAGCTATGTAGACAGTGAATTTGGTACTTTGATCTGTACTTCTTGCCGCGCACTGTCAGTGTCCCAATTGTTGCTTCATGGATTATATTCTAAGTATTGTGTATAAAACCGGAGCCACCCTTTCACACCTCTTATGAGAGGTGGCAGATTAACTGATTGAAGACAGGAAAGACAAATAGATGAAAATTATCATTAGGTACTTATATAGGTACATTCCTGCATACACCGTAATCAGTCACCATAACGAGTAAACTAAGAGCACGTATAGGACGAAACATTTGCTGTTGTAAATAATGAATGTGATAGGTCATATATTACAGCAAACAGGCAAAAAAAAACTCACACAACTAGGATATTTAATACTTGTTAATTTTGTTTGTGTTAAAGATTTCATGCATACGAGTATTATTTGAGTTGCAGTTTTTGCAACTCATTATGCCCGGTATTGTGTATTCATTTTGTACAAATATTAGTATTTGCTTTAATATAAATAAAACGTTACGTGGTATTATTTTTCCATTTAATCAAAAGTTGAAAGAAAACATACATTGCTCAACTAAATAAAAAAAAATATTGATATGTTGAGGCCAAAATAAACTTTCTCCTTACGAATGCAAATGATGAGAACATGAGATTCACAGCGATCACTGTTCGTAGTTTGGGACCCGTAAATGATTTCTTAAACGACTCAAGAGATCTTAACATTTTTTTATTTGTTGCGTGGGCGGTAAAATTTTTGAGTAAAAAGTAAATAACTTCAATTTTCCACTTAAATATCAGCTGACGAATTCCATCTTACATATTATTATCTGCTGACTTAGTTGCGTGCGCTACGGCTAAATATGTACACAAAATGCCTATTCATCGTCGCTCTCTGAATCTGTTACGTGTTATTGGAACAACGGACTGCTTTTTTTCTGCTATTAAGTATAGGAAAATTATTGCTATTGCAAAAATTTTGCTGTATTTATTTTACAGCGATGGACAATAATGACCTATGTGTATTTTTAGAATGCCTGCACGAGCTTACTTTCGATTTTATTGAAGACGAATAAACTGCACTCATCTCATTCACGCGAAGAGAAATCATAAGGAGTACCCTATGATCACACAATTACGAATATAAATAACGGAATTATGAATAGCAATATTTTGATTTATATCGCTTGAGTAAAACATTTTTTGATCAAGACGCTCGGGTTGATGCTTGAGAAAGAGGTCCTGAGTTCAATCGCCAGGTCAAGTGAATCATGTTTAGATTTTCTAATCACGGTTTGCGTGGTATCAACACATATGTTGCGGCGCGGTAAACTGCGATGATGGGCGGAGTTCATAGCATTCTAAACATCAAAAACGGTAATTCCGTGAGAAGTACACATACCTTTACAAATGTACTTAAAGAAAGCGCTCGCTATTACTCGTGGCATATGTATATACAACCTTTTGACTTCAGTTAAAATGCGTTCGGTACATGAAGTGTCAGTGTTTCGTGTGATATCTAAGTACTTTCATCTAAGATCAGATAGCAGCACGAGGCGCTAAAATTTAGACAGGCATGTATAAAATGAGAGCGACCAACTTACGGAGCACGTTCAATCTTTGTCGTAGCCGCTACAAATTAATCATAATTCAGAAGTGAAACTAGTTCTCTTACTTACTGCTCATTTTTCAACGGGCAGTTTCTTGAATTTTTTATCGACATTCTGAAGGAGAAATATATAGGTACGCGATGCGACTAACATTAATTACTAGAGTATTGAAGTATATACAGATCATTTAGTAGTAACGTACATAGGTTAAAATGGATGGTAATGAGCTCAATAGCTCAATGCGCAAATTAATTGCATCCTTATAATACTTTTGGACTTTAAATCGTGCATGGTATGTTTCTTGTACAGAATTTAGCTTTATATTGTTTTCAAAAAATAAGAACAAAGGGAAAAATTTGAACCATGATATATATACGGACGAACACGGATACCAACTCGCGTCCATCCATTCATGGGGCCGAGACATACTCTGCCAATTCGAGCTATCATGGTGAAGTGGAATCATATTTTGAATTTATCTTTTTGTTCTTCTTAAGTCAGAAGTGGAAGGAGCAGGAGAGATGATTCAAAGGTTTAAAATGTTTCTTTTGTAGTTGTTATTTTTGTGAATTAAGGCACTAAGATGGCGCTAAACTGCATATTAGAAAAATAGTGTAAATTGCCTTTATTTTTGTTAGATGAATGTAATTTACAAAAAAAATTATATTAAAATCAGGGTAACTTACCGAACTGGCACGCTTTAGAACAATAAAACAGCTTCTCGTTATATAAATATTTATTATTTATGTTCTACCAACTTTCAACAGTACAGTTATTAATTAATAATAACGTTAAAAATAAAAACCAGTGTTATTACACATTTTTTTGATGATCAAGTTTAGTTTGTTCCATTTATCATTAGAGAAATTATATAATGAAGTAAAAAAACTATTAAGTCGAACTTACACGCCGAGACTGCAAGGGTTACGATATGTGTCACCACACAATATATTTTATGATTAGTGTAGGGTAAACAGTCCTTCAGAAGGAGCTGCTATATCCACCTTCGGTATTTTTCTTTTATTGCTTCTTTCGAATCCCATAAGATGATATGATGGAGTTCAATTGTAGCTCGGCATCCCACAGGGACGATATAGCTTAAGTATACATGGAAGAAATATATTTATGATATCGTTTGAGGTAACTGTTGTAGAAGCTCTAATTCACCAAGGATTTACGAGTAAACGACTCATGTTTCGCAAAACTGATTTCTGAGCTGAGCTTCGAAATTGGTCCCCGAGTAACTGTGTCAAATTTATCGCAAATGTGCATCAGTTGGTATTAGTATTTGAGACAGGATCGCCGAAGAACAGCTCGGCCTGGCTGCCAAAACGCTGTTAAGTGGTGTTGAAGGTGTATATTCTATCGCATAAATAACATGATCAAGCACGCCGCTTTCTATCGGATTAAGGCTCACGTAGGCCTCTTTGACATGTTGTAAAAGATCAATAAACTAATCAAACTTTAAAATGTTTCCATCGCATGAATGTTTTGCAAGAACAAAGCACAAAGTAAGGAATTATGGACATTAGCATTCTTTGTGGTTGGTGATGAGTAACCAATTGATATAGGTAAGTTTATTAGCTAAATATTTTCCTTTGATAGCCGGTGAGACCAAAATAAAAGAATATTATAAATGTGACTTAAAGGCGTCTCTTAGAATAGGGTTGGGGTTTAATGTTCACTAGGTATTTATTTTCTTACTCATATGACAGCTCACAAATTTTTCGTTGCGTACTTTTCAGAAACCCACGGTTTCATTGCGATAGAGATAAGATAAATTAACAAAATGATCGACATTACTGCGTGCCAACTAAAAACACTAAGTTTTTTTGATAGCTATAGCTGATAATACATCCCTTTGTAGCCTTTCTAGGCTCATCAGAAAAGTCAGGTTTGTCAAGGGCTTCGACAGAATTTCTAAAACAAAAAGCTTTGGATAAATGTTGAGGGTGTTTGAAATGGCTACAAAAAACGTTTATAAAGACATCATTAGACAACACAGTACAAAAAGTAGGTCTCCAGATGTAAGTAAACCTATAACATGTATTACTTAGGGTGGGATATAAGGACAGCAAAAATAATAAGAGTTGCAGTAAAAAACAAAAACTCTAGATGTATGTACTTTAGAAAATAATTTGAAAAAGATGATCACGATGCTCGTAAATTTAATATATATTATAAGTCATAAACTCATAATACATGATATATTCATTTAAGTAACTTATACTTACTGAACAAGAATATAACATACACTAATGGTTTTTAACATTAACACTAGAAAACTGGAGCCTATTACTTAGCCTCCTTTGTCCATCCTTCCGTTCGTTTCTCCGTCTGATCTCTTATGGGCTGTATCCAGATCTTAGGAACCATAATAGATATCCTGTTGTAGTTATTAAAAATAGTATAGCCGATTGTCTATCAAATAGTTATTTAATATATAACAATATCTAACGTGTTACAGCAAATAATAAAAACCGGCCAAGGGTGGACCAAACTCCCACTAAGGATCCCGAATCAGTGTTGGTACAGATAATATAATAACATTTGATGGAAAAGTTTGAGCTATTGTATACTTGTCTGGCTTTGGAAACAGACTTGCAGTAATAATTTTTCCTTATGTTATAAGACATAAGCTTAAAATAATATGATAATATATTATTCTGTATGTCTGTATTTCCACGCATGATGTGAAAACTATTGAACCCCAAACTTGGCATATATGGTATATCGAGTATTTTTTTTATGATCCCACGGAGCGCGATACAACTTTATCCTTCGCGGGTAAAGCCACGGGTCATATATACATATAGTATAAAATTACTTATGGGACAACATTTCTAAGTAAACTAAAGCGAAGGCAAAAAATTATGTGTTTATTTGATGCAAAGCAACAGCCGGCGTGCGGAAAACAACACGGTAAGCTCCGTTTCCGCATGGAAGAGTGTGTGTAAAGTCAGATGCACATTAGATGCAACATATGAACACACACGACCCGGCACGGAGGCGCACATCGATTACGCCTGCTAGTTAAGTGAGAGTGCACATTATGGTAAAACGTTCGATGATCTCTACGGCATGTTCGCCACATTATTTACCCGCTACGTTCTAGAGTACGTGCAGCTGTGTTTACTGATCATTAGTATAAGATTAGAATATAGACAAGTATTTACGAGTGCGTGGTGGTGTAAGCAGGCTGTAAAGTAAGGGGTCGAGGGTTCAGCTCTTGCAGATATCAATATAATCAAAACGAGTACAATTTTATACGACTAGCAAGCGCCTTCGACATCCTTGGCATGTAACTTCTTAACTCTTGATTAGACATAGAGCGAAAATTAATTAAATTTAGCATATTCGATAGATAACGTTATGAAGACTAAACTAACGTTGCAATACGTTTGAGATGCCTGCGAAAGATTTTACAACAGCATATCCAAATTTTGTAACTACAATATGAGTTATTATTTTAAACCTTTGCTCTTATATATACGATTTATTTTATAGAACTAAAATATTACAGTTTTTGTACGTTCGTAGGTATTTCTGATGGCATACTACTATCATTTCCGGTTTTGGTGAACTCCAGTGTTCTCATCTCTTTATTCCTACTAACTTCCTTATTTTCGGCAACTGAATTAGAATTTTTAGTTAGTTCAGTACTAAATCAGAATGTTCCTAAACTTACCCCTTTAATGTGTGGTGTATAATTATTAGCTTACTAGTAGTACCAAATAGCAATGAGACTATGTCAATTATTTTACATAATATTTCAATTTATAACCAGGTTGTTGCATAACAATTTTCACATTGAATTTTCACGGTAATTATAGATATTTAATACGTAATATTCACGGAAATAAAGTACGATAATTAAAACGATGTAGGTACGTTTTTATTAAGATTAAGATATTTCGTTAAGTATCTAAGTATTAGTCCTCAAATGTCTCAGTTTCAGTTTTTGCAAAGAATTGAGGTACTCGCTCTTACCACTTTGCCTCATTTTCTCCATTCCCTTGAACGATGCGTGCATGGAATAGGAAGAAAATTCACAAAATTGGCGTTTCGTATTATCTGTTGTCTCCCCACAAAACTGGGCTGTTTTAATTATATTTTATATTAATTAAACTTTAAAATAGAGTATTTCTAGGCTCCTCCTGTTTTCTTTTAAGTTAAAACCTTTTTTAATTTGGTTGGTGGTCTTCTGACCATGCTAGTGAAACGAGTCATTTTAATGCTTTTCAGGGATACATATTTTCTTAATTCGTTGCTGAAAAAAAGTAAAATCACAGACGTGTGTTTATAGCAGGCTTAGATATTAAGCAAAAAAAATATTCTATAGGCATTATCCAAAAAGAAAATTGGAGACTACATTTGTCACATACCGCCTTCCCTCTTAATTTCTCTATTTTTATTATTTTGTGTATTTAGTATTAAGTAAAGTAAGTTTTAATTAGTTAGGGAACGCACTATAAAATAATAATAATGAATAACTAAGCTATCTTTTAAACTGTCATCTTGTTTTTTTGCTGTAATACTTCTCCAATGACTTATGTTTTAGTTTCATTGCCCTTATCGAGTTATAATTATTTGTGAGTATGAGTGATTATTGTAGACGACATCGTGGATCATTCAACGCGATAACTTCTTAAGTCCCTATATAAATGTCAAAATATAGAGCACTACAAAGGAAAGTTATAAAACAAAATTGTTTTCACTTAAAACCAGCCCAAATTGCCTTGATAAATACACTGAGGAATGAACCCTTCAATTAAAAGCCTTTAAGAGGTATGATTCCGGTTATACCACAGCCATACTTGTCTGTACGGCCGTACATGTAATTTCTTTCGAAAAGTTTGCTATTAATTACGAAAGCGATCGCTCCGTTTCGGACACCAATAACAATTGGTATTTTGAAACGTTTAACGATTATTATTATTATTTTATGTATTAATTGACATGCACGTGCATGAGATGCATGGAATGTATACCTACATCAATACTTATATGTTCATAGTGATCTCTGATTTTCATTAGGAAAATAATGCATAACAAACCACCACACCGATCTCATCGTTTAATCTGTACTACGATTCTCAAGTTAGTTCAATAAATATTTGAAACAAATTTCTAGATCTTCAATTTCAGTCTGTGAATGCAATATAAGTCAGTTGGCACATATTTATTACATTTTATGATCATTACCTAGTTTTATATCTTAACTATTTAAAATTACTTTAAAACGTGTTGCTCATCATCCCATTAAATGTTATTGTTTGCAAATGCCGTTTTCTTTCTTTCATCCATCAATGTTCCCATCAATACCTTTATGGCCTAACTATTAGATCTACCTACATTCGGCAGTAGAAATTCCATGTATCCAATTAAGCAGAAGCCATTATGGACTAGAATAACGATCTTGATTTAAATTGCAAAGCAGGTCGTCACTCACATCCTTCGGTTAGTTTCGGACGTCTTCGCAATTTAATTGGAGAACATGTCCGGTGTTTTTCGTAAAGTGGGTGCCGATACCAAAGTACGGTGCGGGCCGGCGGCGGCACCTGAGGTGGCCTGGGACCAAGCTAACATTTAATCCCACGAATATAGTTACAATAGGCTCAAGATATAAACGTCAGTGTGCACTAAATCTTCTAACGGCGATCTATGTTAATCGATAGGACATTAACAACGGACCGTCGGTAATGGTCACTCCTGGCTCAAGGCTGCTGCGTGGTGAAAGGATTCGCGAATCTGGATCATCCCAGCATCCGCGACCCAATGCCGACGCAATGCGCTGAGATAAATAAATACCTATTTATGCTCTCCTACGGCATGTCGTATTTCATGAAAGTATATACTTTTGAGTTAACATCTATGCAAGTCGAACCAGTCTTGATTTATCTTCTGCGGTAAGTAGATAAATATAATTTCTAATCAGCATGTTTAGAGTTTATGGCAGCATCTAAATACTCGTAATCGTATATCAAGAAATAATTGGAACCGAATATACTGTGTTTTAATTATACAAATCACTCAGCAAATTATTGTACAGTTTGCAACGTGGATAATTTCTTGAAAATAGTATTTTTGGAACTATGGAAATACTGTACAGTTTTAATAGAATAATAAATGTAATGCATTAAAAAACATAATTTAAAGCTATTGCTTAAGATAGTTTCATTGTAAATATTTAATTTGTATACAACCACCAAATTTTAATTTGATTTGACATATGATGTAGGATTTTTAGCACTCTTTTATTGTAAAGCATAACTAAAAGTTTGTCGAGGAAAGTTATTTATTCGTTATCTTTTGTGACTGACTGGTACGCCTCCAAAATGAATAAAAAGAAACCATATTGCAATAACTCAAACATTTTTGTAATAACGTACCTAATATACGGTTAATAATGATAATTCAGTGTAATGAACTCTCAACAATAAAATGAGAAACATCTGCAAATGTTTTTTAATCTGATACCCAATCCTATACGAATAATAAAATCAAAATTTTATTAAAGTAAACTAAATGAAAGTTTTAATGGTTTTCTTCAGTTTTCTTAACACAGAAGCTCATTAGTGTCGTTAAATATAAAAAAGAACTATATGGCCTATTAAGCGATAAATTTGAGTCGAATAATACATACATATATACAAAATGAACAAAATATAGGTCATACATGTATGAAGCGCTCGTAGCGAAGTTTGCTTAGCCGTTCTGAACCGATCAGCAAAGTTAAGCAACGTTCGCCACGGTCATGACTTGGATGGGTGACCGCTGGTGAAATTACTACTGAGCGCTTCCGTGCTTCGGAGGGCACGTTAAGTCGTCGGTCCAGGTTGTTGTCTTAGGATGGCACTTACCAGCATAGAGATAGTGATCAAAGGCTAACCTATCAGGAAAAAAAATAAATAAATAAAAAAAACATGCGTTATACATACATTTTATATAAAACGCATGAATGATGTTTATATATCGATATATATATAAACGTCACACAGGACATCAATAAAATTAATATTTAGAAGATGGTTTTCCAGAAAACATTACTACATTATTTGATGGTATATAATTCAATACAACACTGCTCGAACATGGTTACCAATAATAACCAATAACCTAGAAGAAATATTTACCTTCTTCCAAAGTATCGACCCAACAGCCAGTTAGCCTCAATCGTTACAGATGTTGTAAGAAATATAATTGTTTATTTCTTAATATTCAATTTTATTTTACAATAACTATAGGTAGTTAATTAATATTCTAAGTGTCTTTCTGATAAGTACCTATTTTCCGAAGTATAGTACTACTGTATCAGCCGGATTTTCCACTGCTGATCACAGCCTTCCCCATTACGGGGGGTTTGACGTAATCCCCGCGCTTGGCAAGCGTCATGGAGATCGCAGTGAAAGATATCAGTTCCTCAAAAGCGTTGCTGCCCACTTTCTGGTGAAGGTCGTAAGAGGTGACGAAGAAAGAAATACTATAAAGCTGGCAGCATCGCTTTCTGAAGCTCTGCTACCTTGCACTGTGACCCCCAAGATACCTGTTCAACTATTCAACATGGTCTGCTGATGGTGATGATATAGGTTCATTCAAGACAACAATTAGAGTTAATAACAAATGCTGTACGTACACAATAGTTATTTCGCAAAATGTGTATAAAAGCACCTTACATAATGTTATTGATCGGATACATTATAATGGAACCATAAAATGGGTATACTTAGGAAGGTGTAATAAAACGGTACTATGTGGCATTTTCCCACACAGTAGTGCATAATGTAACATAACCATTTCTGTGAATTATAATTATTTGGCGAGCCGTGAGCGTTCGATGTACGACACGGCCTGCTCCAGCTTCGACACCGGCTCGGATATGCAAACTAGGTGCGCGACGAATATAACTAACGCTACAACTATTTTGTGGTAGCAGTGGTTATCTTAGGCACTAACTATTACCTATTCTATGGTATAACTGCAAGCTTCGAGAGTACATCCAGTACTGAACAGCGCGACGTTACGACACCGCCGATACACGAGATAATACCGAGAAATAAGGACAAACTATTAACGGCGAAATAAATTGATGTGAGATCACGACTCGAAAATTATTAACCTGAAGTCATTTGCACCGTGAAAAGCAACTAAAGTGCCAAACGTACATAATGTGCGAAAGCCGATATGCTATAGCTATCTATTTGCAAGTGCTCGTCGAAATGATACTCGTAGTTCTTGTAGGGTGGGTAATTACGTTTAACGATATTTCCTGTGAACACGCAATACTTTGATCAAGACATATAATTTAGATATCTATTCTTTCATTTGCTTTTATACATTTACTTCTGCCAGATTAACAACGAATAAAGAAATAAAAAGCTATAGGCAAACGTTATTTTCAAATATATAGCAGTACATACACCTACTATTAATTATTCCATATACACCACTTCGTTTTAGAAGTTGAGGCAATTGGAAAAACCAACATTTTAGTTTAATTAATATTTATACAAAATAGATAAATTGAATTTTTGAAATTATATTTATTATATGATAAATGACCTTCTTTAATAAATATATATATTTTTTTTGTTAGGATTAGGTACGTACTAAAGGAATACCTTATAAAAATTACTATAGTTTCTAAGACACTGATTTCTATATTAATACAAATATGTTAAAGCTACTGGAAATTTTATGAAAATTTACTTTATAAGATTGCTGTAATTTTATAATCAATATCGCGGAATTATTTATGGATAATTTCACTTTTGAAATAATCCTAATAATAAGTTATTGGAGTATATGCCAATGGAGGATTCAGGGCCCAAAGAGGAGGAGATGTTAACGAGGTGGCCCAACAGATCTCGTATTAAACAATTCATTACCAAAATGATAGCCATAAAGCAAAAAAGGTGACAAGTGCCCAAACTGCAGCAGAAATTGACTACCAGACATCATTGACCGAAGATGGCTTCAATGCATGTGCTAACCCACATTTAGCATATATAATAATAATATTATACTCGTATATGCTAACTATGGGTTTATTAAACTTCCACAAATAAATTCATTAATACTAAACTTAAATAACTAAAATTGTTAAGAAAAATATACAAGGAAGAAGGAAAAACAGTAGATACTGTGATGTGATACTTAGTACTATAGTAATCAACCCGAACATATCAGGTGAGGTCAGTAGTATATTTTTAATTCTTTTTAAGTTTAAGTTTGGTTAAACATTTGTTGTGTAGAATGTAGAAGAACCAAAGACTTATTTTAAATTTTAGTATTCATTGACTTTATCATCGTGTTTTTTACTAAACTCTACAAAAACTATGACTGCGGCCCAATCCTGCATAAAAGTATTCAATCAAATAAGAACTATATTTTAGGTTCGGAGAAACTAAATATATAATACAAAAATATTTTATCCTGGACAAAGCTTCTGATATTCATTGTATACGCAAGAAAAAGACGAGGCGTAGCTATTTAATATTTATGAATTCATTCTCGGGACTAATTTTAGAATTGGAATTTTAATATATTGTGTACCTTATTATGTTTATTGCCAATAAAATAATAAATAATATCTAATGTTGATGAAAGCCGTAAAGTTTTCACTTACTTAATTGAATAGCTCGTGTAACAATAAAGTATATTTTAACCCAAGTTATACTATACAGTAGATACTTGTAGGTTCACATAGTAAATGGTTCTCTTAATTAAAGTATTTTATTACGTTAGTTACATTTGCAATAAAATTATGAGATATAGGAAAGCGTTTAAAACCATCCATAAATGCTTAAAACACTAGGGACTAATATATCACTAGGTATTTATTTAATATGTGAAAGTGAGTCTTTTTTGACGTCTCAACTGATTTTTATGGAATTTGGCACATATCTAACTCGGAACAGGATTTTTAACTATTTTAATTCTATAAAAGAATGGCTAGCACATGCCATAATCATCCCTGGTGGAAAACAACGTCATGGTTTATGCTGGAATATACCTGCATATATCTATTTACACTGTACGTATAGAGGACAACTATACCTTTTGGGAAATATATGCGCATCTAGATTTGTAATGAAAAATATTGGAGGATTATGAGCACACTCCGAAATGATGGGTCACATTTAAGCAAAAGTTAGATGTGAAAATTTACTATCGTTGAGTCGCAGAAAATAATTTTGAAACAGCTCCACTTCTTATCGTATATCAATTATAATCTAGCAGAAAAAACCTTCGGCAACTTTGGCAACATCCCCAAATGTTGCCAAATCTTTATTTTAATCTAAATAATTATCTTCCGAATAGGAGTTAACTATTAAAGTAACCAAAATCAAGGAATCGTCTGTTATAGCCGAGCCGACCAAGAAACTTTAGCCATACAAGACGGGATTTAAGTGTAGTAAGATATACGTTCGTGAAATACCTACCATCGCACTTTGTACAGGATTACGAATTTTTCGTAGCTAATATAGTTCTGGGCTAAATGTTAAATATAAAATTGGTTTTGTGAGTAAGCGTTACAAAGCAGCGAGAGATAGATTGATATGATATGAGGGTTGAAGTAAGTTAGAAAGGATTCTGCTTAGCACAGAATTAATACGCCAGGTTTTCGAAGCATCAAATTTAACCCGATCGAAAATACCCCGTTATCCTGTAGAGTCAAGATCATTACACTGCCATCACCTCCATGTTGAACGGGATTTGAGTATCTTTACTCCGTGAAAAATATACATACAAAGAATGTCTTCAGCAGATCATGAATATGCAACAAGCATAGAGTTGCAAAGAGCACTGAATCTTGGGTACCGCAATATTGATTGCAAATATATAAAGATTTTGATTTATCGTGCCGTTTAGCTTGTAATTGTTTAACGAACATCCATTTATCAATACTTTCAAACTCAAGAACTTTCGCATGTAAGTTGTTTTATTTTGCAAATCGATTAGGATCATACGCGCCCCTTTCAAAGTCACAAACCAGTAAGCGTTTAATTTTCCGATTATTTTCGTGCATACCTATCTGCTACCAATAGTGAATTATTTTTCCACTACGGGCACTACGGGTAGTGCAATGGGTAAAATTAATTTATGGCATAACTGCAATGCTATTTCTGATTAGCTAGGTCATCTATCAGATTTTCTTAGTAAACTTTTCGTGACACGATATTATTATACGAGTATATACATACTGTTAAATTGGTCATAGTTAATTATAATTATTATATCAGCTATGATTTTTTATTGTATCTGTCATATGAAAAGTATGTACCTAAATACTAAATATGTCCAATTAATTATTCTAATAACCATATTTCATATTCGTTATAATGTTTTATATTCGTATACATAAACTCGTAGACGCGACATCTGTTAAGAAATTTTGTATATATAAACCAACTTGTTAGCCTGTTTGATATGTACCTATTGCTGTATTTCCTTACGTGAAACAATCATTTTATTAGCTTTTTTATCCTGAATAATTTCGCGTAATCGTGTCTTTCAACATAATCACAATAAAATTATACAAGCGAAAATGTTTAAAGAATTTGAGGATACGGGGGTGTAAATTATTACTACTGCAGTCTGAAATTTAGGCGAAACTTGAAATATAAATATTTTGGGTCCTGGAAAGATACTTTCTATATTTTTTACGTGTCTTAAGCGACAAGGGCAGCTAGTTCTTTCTAAATGGAATCTTAATACTACTAAAGAACCCACATAATCTTGCACTTTTGATATCAGTGTGAAGGATTCTGCGGCCATTATGTAGTAGTAGTAAGAAACGTGACTTAGGTACCTAATAATTTTCATCAAACTAATCGAGTGTTGTTAGAACTTAGCTTAAAACATATGATTATGTTGTGCCAAATTGTCCAAAAATCGCCTTTAAAACAGTGTTATATAAGAAGCAATAAGCATAATTTAAGACTGTGTTTAAAAATAATATAATTAAAGGCACACAGTGCGATGTAGTGATACATTGTGGCACGCTACATTCAAGCATTGAGGGTTTAGGTTATAGCCAAGCTCCATTTGGTTTGACAATACGCACTTAGCCGTACGAGAAATGCTGTTATTGTACGCATGCGGTTAATTAAACAGCTTACTTCGTTACGCATACTAGCGTTATAAATTCGATTCGGTAGCTTAATATGCTCACAAAAGCCAACTTTCCATTTCTGTCTCTATTTTTCACCTGGCTAATCTATCTATCAAAAAGTTTAACCCCAGTTTACCTCTCCATTATGTTACCACTCATCACTTCATATCATCTAATGTCAGATGTTAACTGCCAATTATCAATTTATATTTTAGACGACGCTAATGAAAGAATGACGGTAATGATGACGCACTTGCAAGCTAACGTCGTCTTTCTTTTGTTGAACTTTTAAAGACTGCTATTGAATACGTCGAATTGGTAGTATTCAAATGTAAGTGCCTATAACTTATTTGTTTGTACAACTGATTAGATATTGATTTTGCTCTACAGTAATTATTTTTTATTGATATTACTTATATAATATTACTTGAATGCAGATTAGAAAGTAATGTCTAAATTTTGCAAATATGGATTATGATTAAAAAAAAATGCATTACATTTTGTATACATGGGGAGATATCATCAGTGGATAAATCACAGGACTGTATAAAGATTGTTCTATGCTAATCTAATTCTTACTACAGTATAAATATTACTTTATATACAGTCCTATATATTACACTACGTACATGGCTGGCTATATAGGTGATGTAGTAACTTTTGTGAGGGGAAACATTTATTACTTGAGGCCTGGAAGACGCGTATTTAATTTAAATTAGCAGCTCAAGAGACGAGCAAACTTTGAGACAAAGCACTGGAGCTGAAATTCTGATATCCCCTGCGTGTTAAAATTTCTGAGCAATAGAAATTTTTAGGTTTTTTAGGTTTAGGGGTTTTTTTTTGGAAAAATATACGTGGGACATTGTTTAAACAAGATATTGTGAGAAAGGGGCAATAGTTATTGATATAATAAGTATTATGTCGACGGCGGCCAAGAACAAAACATAACATATTATCACTTTTTATCCTTGAAAGGGTAGGCGAAGATAAGAGATATCTAAACAACCATGAGGCTCCTGAAATTTTAACCCATATTTAAATTTTACGCAGTTGCTATATAGTAGATGTACCTATCGTAGCGGCCGCGGTGGCGCGGTAGTGCGGTTACAACAAAAAACAACGGAAGCCGTTTAAGAACACTTTACAATGTCAACTTTATCTCGATTATGCTTGTTAAGGTACTTTAAATAACCGTGATTAAAACACCATAAGAGTGAAGGTACGCGGTTCGCGCGAAACCAGACCGAACCGGATCCAAATCGGAGGGAGCGTTTTCTGTAACTGGAGCAGGCAGTCTCGAATATCGCCCCTTATGTCGATAATAAGATTTTCTTTCGTACGCCGCAACGCCGCAGTTTCTCTTTTTTGTGAGTGCACCTGCAATGTAGGGCAATCTTGGCTTATTTCGAAACGGAATCGTGATTGACGCATATCGGGCAAATTGTTGTTACCTGTCTTTTAAAATTAACCTTACATATACCTAACTCTTCATACGAAAATCTCGAGTCAGCATTATACCTGAACATTTACAACAGTAAATATTTAAACGCTTGATTTAAAAAATCTTTGCATTGATCTCACATTCAATGTAGTATGCTACAGAAGTGTGACTACATAGCTTTGATTAAAAACTCATCTATGTCCGTACAAGTTCTCGAAAAATATCTATGAAATTGTGCATACACTTGTATTGCAGTTTTATCCTATACTATCTTTTCTGTTATATTATACTGTATAGAACAAAATGGGCGAAAACTTCATATATCTTAAATTCGCGTGAAAAGTATTAATATTTTATGATATCTTCGTGCATCTTCATGATGATTCAGAGATGCATTTGATGCAAAGTAGAGCGGTTGTTTCAGCTGATACAGTGTACATCGTATTTCTAGTCAGTTTTCGTACTCCATAGCAAATAGCTACTAATTTATCCATTGTAACATTCCAGTGAGGATTATCAACTTTAAGCAGTTTAATTCAGATCTTATACCTACGTGTATATGTATGATTTCGCAATATCATTAAAGTACAGATACTTAATGCTTTTCCAATTAACAAATTTACCACTGCTTCTTTAAGTGCTTTTAAAATGCGTCAATGACAATCCATTTATTTGGTGAGTAGTGATTACCTATTATTTAATGACCTTAATCTATTTTTTTAAATTGCTCTCGCCTGAATTGTAGTAGATTGTAGCTTACGTAAGCTTCGTAACTAATGATGTGTTTAATTATAAAATTGTCTAAGTATAGGACAAAACGGTCAAAGCTGTATTATTTTTCTGGGTACGACTCGTTGACAATACATGTCACACCTGTAAAACAAGTATTCTGTGACAAACTCGCCCCATAATTTAAGTTTAGTTTTAATAAAATATATTAAGTTTATTCGGTATGCTCCCAGTTACCAGTCACCATCCAGTGTAGAGTAGAATTTCATGTTTATTAAAAGCACATTTTTTTTTTTTTTTTTTTATGATTGATAGGTTAGCCTTTGACCACTATCTCACCTGATGGTAAGTGATGATGTGGTCGAAGATGTTGTTCAGGCTAACCTAGAATTTACATATTTAAATAACCTATTATTTATTATTTTATTATCTCATTGCATGATCGTAAAAAACTTCAATGAAAAAACTCGACGATCGGCTAGACGTCAGTAGGGTGTTGCTACACATATACACATTTTTTTGTGGGATTGTGGTGGAACATGATATAACAGATACATTTCGTTACCATTGCTGAACTGCACCGCGCCAATACTCCGGAACATGCAGTTGCTATGGCTCATGCGCCTGTAATTTTATTGGCTTTCAAGGACTGCCCTTCCACCAGGTGGTGAAGCACCGGAGGTGTGAATCAAACCATGGAACTGCGGCATGGTAGTTCATCACTATAACCGCTCGGCTATCTATGCTTCAAAATTAATACGTTAATATTTGTCGTTGATAGTATAACCGATATCTATATAGCTATACTTTACTGTATTCAGTATATATACATAACCTTTCAATGACGAAGACCACAAGGTATCCATACAGTGAAAATTTTTTACAATCTATTTTTGTGTTATAGCTACTTTGTGCAATAAGGGTAACAACTACAAAAAAAATCACTAAGGGTGGTACCTACTTACGATTTACGAGTATCGTGAATTGGAGTTTGAAACAAGACACAACGACTAAAAGTACCACCGATGCAGTACTCCAATTGTACCAGATTAAAATATTGACTTTGGAATCATCTAGTTTTGACTCAATCATAGTATGGTATGAGCAAAAGGAATTTCCATATTCTGAATCTATTCCTCTTCCTTGTACCTACTTGTGTTCAAGGCCTAAATATATATAGGGACGTCTTTTTCAGATTATCTAACTTTCTAAACTTGTATCAAGCTATCTTTAACTAAGTAGCATTACATTACATAATTATTCAAAAACTTTTATCATATAATTGAATAGAATTTTTAGTAACGAGGTTGGAGAAATGGATACAGTATATTAAAAATACTTCTAATAAAACCTGTTCTTTTTAGTATAATCTGTATAATCTAACAATAAAACAAACTGTTATTTTAACGGCAATAATAATACTCGTAAATATGTAGTTTATGGCGTGTCATCACGTCATCACAAAGTATGCATGAGTGCCAATCGTAATCTTGGTCTTGCATGCGCACAGAACAGAATAGTAGATACAACAAATGTACCCACTATTAACATCTAACTCATCAAAGTACCTATTAAACAAACAACAATATCTTAGGAGCAATAAAATAGAAAGCTGAATTTATTATGAATCTGTAGGTAGTACGTGTAAATTAGGTATTGCATGTTGTGGGTAAGACTTATTTGTATGTAGTATTCATTAGAAACCAGTCGATGTATAATTTATAGTAGTTACCTATGTAAGTTTGATATCGCTGGCTTAATTCATAGCCGAAATGAAATATCCTACTCTAATTAAATATTATAGAATAATATGAGCTACCAGTCCGTCCATCCTTTTATTTGTTTCTACCACCAACAGATAAAGGTCGTGCTCAAAATTTTGCAGAATTTTTATCCACTATGGAAAGTATACTGCGGAAAATCTCTAAATGCAGAAAACCCATATTTGTATGTGGTGATTTTAATATAGATATTTTAATGAATTCTAAAAATAAGACTGATCTTATTTCATTATTTAAGTCATTTAATTTGAAATTTCTGTTCTGTGAGCCCACTAGAATAACAGACACTTCATCTACCTGTATAGACAATATATACTCAAACTGCAAGATTAAAGAAAAGTTAATATTGAAAGGTATTAGGTCTGATCATGAGGGCCTTGCGATAAAATTTGATGGAAATAGAGAAACAGAGAGGTATGAAGTTGAACATAGGCCGTTAACAACCAGTAGGCTAGAAATTCTCGGTACCAACATAGAAGCTAAGCTTGGCATAACAAGTTTTTCTCACTGTGACCCGAATGACATCTACAATAACTTATTTTCTTTAGTAAATATTGAGTTTCAAAAAGTTTGTCCAAAAATAAAGAAACAAATAAATGGAAAATTGAAGTTTGGTGATTGGGCAACTACTTTGAGGTATCCGAAAAAGTAGAGATTATTTGTTTGATCTGTATCGCAGGAAAAATTTAACATCTTGCAAGCAGTTTCATGATTATGTTAGGAACTATTCAAAAATTTTTAAGTCTGTTTGCTTGTGTGCTAAATCTCTTTTTATTAGAGACAAAATTAGCAAGTCTAAAAATAAAATAAAAACCATTTGGAAAACTATAAATACTGAGACCGGTAAAAATAAACGTAGAGATTCCACATATGTCTTAAATGTTGATAAAAATCAAATATCTGATCCAATACAAGTGGCAAATATATTTGACAATTTTTTTTCTAACTTACCCCTAGAAGTCACTAAGTCATTGGATGCATGTCCCGATGTAGCAGAAACTCTGCTAATACATAATTTCCCCTGCAAATCGCCGGATTTTTCTTTCAGACACACAACAATATTTGAAATTATAAAGACATTTAAAAATTTAAATACTAAGAGCACCGAAGACTTGTGGGGTATGTCAGTTAAAGTGGCAGAGTCTATAATATGCATTATTTCACCATATTTAAAAACAATATTCAATCTTTGTGTTGATAGAGGAAGTTTCCCCGACTTAATGAAACTAAGTAAAATCACTCCAATTTTGAAGTCGGGGGCTGCATCTGACCCTTGCAATTATAGACCTATTTCCATCTTACCCGTTCTGAGTAAAGTATTTGAAAAAATTATGCTCAAACAACTTTTATCTCATTTTAATGAGCATAATATATTGAATGAGAATCAGTTTGGTTTCACTAAGAGCAGATCGACAACAGATGCAGGTGTTCAATTGATGTCACATATACTTGAAGCCTGGGAGAGTTCACATGATGCTATTGGCGTATTTTGTGATCTTTCCAAGGCATTCGACTGTGTAGAACACTGCACTCTGATTCGTAAGCTTTCACACTATGGTGTTCGTGGAAAAGCTTTGAATCTAATAGAGTCATATCTGTCTGACAGGCTACAGATGGTTGGAATAAATGGCAATACTTCTTCCGGGTCTTTCGTAAAAATAGGTGTACCGCAGGGATCAATTTTGGGACCTTTTCTGTTCCTAGCGTATATTAATGATCTGCCTTGCATGGTCAAAGATTTCTGTGATATTGTTTTATTCGCGGATGATACCTCTCTGATTTTTAAAGTAAATAGGAAAGATAGTGAACTCATTCATGTAAATAATGTGTTATCTATGATCTCTGGATGGTTCGCCGCTAATAATCTTCTGTTAAATTCAAAAAAGACCAAATGTTTAAAGTTTTCATTACCAAATGTTCCTTATGTTGAACCAAACATTAAGCTTGGCCTAGATAAACTCTCTATTGACAAAGCGACAGTCTTTCTGGGAATCAAAATGGATTCAACTTTACAGTGGGATCCACATATACATGATCTAGCCGGAAGACTTAGTTCTGCTGCATATGCAGTTTGTAAGATAAGACAGTTAACAGATGTAGCTACTGCACGGCTAGTTTATTTCGCATACTTCCACAGTATTATGTCGTATGGTGTATTGCTGTGGGGAGCTGCTGCTGAGATAGAGACAATCTTTATCTTACAAAAGCGTGCAATTCGAGCCATATATGAAATGGATCCTAGGGAATCTCTAAGGGATCTTTTTAAAGAAATTGATATATTAACTTTACCGAGTCTGTATATATTTGAAAATATTATGTATGTTCGGAAAAAATTGAGTAAATTTAAATTAAACAGTGACAACCATCATTACAACACTAGGAACAAATATAAATTAACGGTACCATGTTTTAGATTAGCAAAGACAAATAAAAGGTCCTTTTTAGGTAATTGTGTGCGGTTTTATAATAAAATTCCCGAACATATTACAATGCTCACAGAAGGAAAATTCAAATTGCACGTGAAAAATATTTTGATGAAGAAATCCTACTACACAGTTTGTGATTACTTAAACGACAAAAATGCTTGGAAAATTCCACCTCTGCCAAGCCATCACATGTCTCCTACGTAATTTAAACAAATATTGTAATAATTGTATTATATTGTTTATAACACATTGTAAAAAGACGTTTAAAAGAATGGCCCCGAGTTTCTTGCCCGTTCTTCTCGCAGTGGCTCTATAAACTTTTTTTGCTGAACGTGGCAGTACAATGTAGAATATTTCAATATTAAAATTTGTAATTGACCTTCATAAGAGCGTCGTAGACGCCTAAATTGAATAAATGATTTTGAATTTGAATTTGAATTTGAATTCTACGGATAAAATAACCAATCTTAAGATAGTCAGTACTTGGACGATTTTGATAAAATTCGTGTAGTATAGCGGATTACCATTTTTTCGCCAAAAATAAGTTCAAGTACATATTTACATATTAAATTTGATAAAATTCGTCTCAGATGCTAAATATTAATAAAACTTATTGCCGAGAAGCACAATATAAACGAATTCAACATTGACAAATAATTATATTTTATTTGGCTTATCTAAACGAATTGTGCTAGAAACTAGATTTATTGCCAAAATCCGCTGTTGGCCACCATAACAAAGCCGTGACTCCATTTGCATGTACTGATGCATTACTCGCAACCGCGGCGGCTACACGCAGGCTTCGTGGGAACCTCCACTAAACCAAACAATGTTACAGCGACCAATATATCATGTTTAATTCAACGCACTACATTTTAGCGTAAGCAAGCAACCTGTGCCATTAACGTCACGAGTAGATTGTGCATCCTTGCCTCGGAGCCTCCAGTCCTAGAGCAGATAATTTGAAAGCCTCGGCACAATAAATTAGACTATATCTACCTATTTAGACCTACAGAGAAAATTCATAACGATCTTATATGCTCGGCTATTTATTTAATTCGATCGTTTCTATAACAACGAACACATTTTGAATACTCATAGTAATTGCTCTGGTAATTTTATTGCAAAATATGATTGCACTAATTTGCAGACGTTGTTTATGTGGGCGGGTAGTAAAGTGTTCATTTTATGGCTTATTTCCTAAAGCTATCGTTTACTGAGCAGTTTCGTAGGGCTGCCGATGTATACCCAAGTATCAACTTGTATAAGAACGACTTCAAAAAACCGGCCAAGTGCGAGTTTGATTCAGACACACCGAATGTACCATACAAGTCTTTATTTTTAAATACCTGTTCGTGATCCTTAGCGTGAGTTCGACACGCAGTTGGAAGGTTTTCAATATATTTTGCTATATATATATATACGGTTTATATGAGACTAAAATGTTAAAAAACCAAGTTTAACGATTGTATGTAATACAATTTTTTCGATGGGACTCAATGAAAAAAGCTTTTAAAAAATCACTTTACACTTTCTTACAAGGGGGTCCCCGTTTGTTTCTATTTTTTGCTGTTGTTATTATTTTTTAGGTAATCTATACACATTTTGGGCAAATTTCATCGGAAATGTGCGAGAGACATACTCAGTACTCGTTTGTCAAAAAAAACACACTATAGCTAGTATAGTTCCAAAGATACCGGAACTGACAGACAGCCGAAACTTAGTAATAGAGTCCCGTTTTGTAGCATGGAACACGAAAAAAGACGTAGATTGGCAAAAAAAATATAGATATATACTTAAGTAATGAAGTTTTAGAACAGCCTTAACATCGAAACAAAAATAACGTTGTAATTAATAGTAAGTCAATGTATGCAGGTATGTTGTTAAAAGCCTGTTAAGTAAAGCTACTTTCAACTACCTACTGAAAACATGTTATGATACAATTTATGATTGGGTTATATTATAAAGCTAAAAATAACTTCTCATGAAACAGCTACGAATTAAACACGAATTCCTCGATTCTGAGCAATAAAGTTTAGTGATCTAATAGCAATATAGGATTATCTAAGCTAGCACACGGGCCCTTTAATTATATTTAACCGCAATTAACCGCATGTCATTCGCATACAGATGTCCGTTGCAAGCGGCGTACATTTCATGCTATTATTATTTTCACTTTTGCTGTTATCTGTCTGGAATGCATAGTAATCTAGCATAAAATTGCAACAGTCAGGTGTTCGAGAGAGATCAAAGGCTGTGCGTAGCAAACAGTCATCTTCAGTGAAATGTCAGAGGTGAGCTCAAGGCAGCGCGGCTTACGACGACGACGACGGTCTGGTATGCGAACAAGCTCCCATTTACGGTAGAAGATTCCAATCGGTATATGAAACAGATCGGTAATTACTAGAAATGTTCTTACTTATCTGTGCATGTGTACGTACAGCAAACGCAGCTCGGGCTAATTAACTCAGTATGTCAATATATTTTCTGTGTTCAAGTGTTATAATGTACATGCAGGTTCTTTACGGCTCCTGTCTGTCTAGTCTTACTGTCTTTACATTATACCTATACATGATGTATTTATACCGTCGTTCTTCACTTTGTACTCTATGATGAAGTTCAAGCTTAAACAATTATTAAGTAGATCTTTACTCTAAATTTTTACACATTCAAAATATCTGGATCTTCGAAGTCAGGATAAATTTTATATAATTATACCTTTTCTTTTAGGTTTTCGTTCAAAACGACGGGATCATATTACTAAGACTAAGCCAAAGCTGTCCGTCCACCCATCCGTTTGAAAGAGCTACATCCTTTGAAATAGGTATCTCGTTGGGTATCCGGTATCCCCATCCCCATACAAGACACGTGTTTTTTCAACGGGCTTTGCTTTTGCATTATTTGCTAAAACACTAATACACACAAGTAAAACTTAATGCATTCAGCACTGCAATATATATTTTAATAATATATATTCTTATAACTTTAAAGGCCTATTCATCCATTCTTGTATACATATATAAATAAATAATTTTAATATATTCTTTGTGTCTCACACCAGAACTTTTGTATATCGATTATGTATATCTATAATGCGCCTTTCCTGATAAACGCTATTTTAAATCACTATATCCTTTTTCGACTATGTCATAAACCATCGCCATCTCGCATATTTTTGAGTTCCTTGCTTTGTTGCTATTAGATGACAGTCCATATAAACACGATTTTACATTAAAAAAACGCAGAGAGAATAGATAGATAGATAGATAGATAGATAGATAATGCTTTATTGTCACACCACATAAATGAAAGAGATAAAAATTACAATTCAAATTGATAGTGTTACAATGGGCGGCCTTATTGCTGAAAGCAATCTCTTCCAGGCAACCTTTGGATGGAGAGGATCTGTAAAACCGATTATAAAGGGGTGTAGTAATGTACATAACTATAAAAGAAATATATGAAAAATAAAAATAATAAATTAAGTACAGTTTCTGAATTTAAAGCACGTGCTTTTATATGTATACAAATATACATGTAGAATATAGGTACAAAAAACATAGATATAAAAATATATATATTTATATATATATATATAACCCAATATATATCTTTAAAGTTAAATATATGTATTATTTTACTACAAGAATAATAGCAATTATAAATTAAATAGTAAGGATATCCATAAACAATTTCAAGCAAAGAATATCGGTCGCTTAAATTATAAAAAGTAGGAAACCACGTGTGAGTCAGACTCGCTCTGTGGATTCCGAACTGAATGAAATGTGTTTCACGTTATGGAGTGGTACATACAATATGTACCACTTCATGACCCCTTCCCTCAGTACGCGAGCTTGACTGGTACCTACTTGGAATTCTTGAAGTGTTTGCAAATTTGCATACATAACAACAAAAAACCTACTATACAAATACGCACATTAAAACACACTACTCTATCGCAATATAATGTCCTCGTTTAAGTCGGAATGCCAATGTAAATTCGGAATTAAGTCTATGTAACGCGCCAATTAAAGTCGAGTAATTGTTGAACAGCATGTCGTCGTCGTGAATCAGATCTCTCGAAGCCAATTCAACTCAAGATTTGGTAAACCCTCGTTCCATGTTTTCGTCGTACTAGGAAATTTAGCGTTACGTGATTTTCAAACAAGATGCATGTACAAGCCTAAACTCTAATACTCGTACCTACAGTGTATTGTGTTTTATTTTCTCAGTAAGAATATTAACCAAGTCGTTTTGGATTTAATGTTTTGTTTTACTTTATCTATATTTTTAAAAACCATATTTTGTTCTAGTGTGGATGTTTTAATAGGTTTTATTCAGCTTAAATTCCGAGATTGACGGTTATATATATTATGTAAAGTAAGCGCTTTAGTCTAAACCCTGTCTCACCATTTTCGCCCCAACCTATTTTTCAAGTTTAAAAAAGTTAATCGACCGCTTATATTTTTGTAAACATATACAACGCAATTTGTAGACATCTTTCGATGGCTCACAGCGATAAAGTCGGGCATTGTAGTTGCGATATTGAGGCCGTTTACTTCACGTTAATTAAAGATAACGAGCTACATCTATCTACGAGTCGATGGAGTTAAGATATTATGTTTGGCAGTAAGATCACGAAGTGGACATCAACTCGGCCTCAGTGTACCGACATGCGCGATGCACAATATTACTGTTTAAGTTATTTCTATATTGATTTACCGCTATTACTTATTCAAAATATGCTCTAGATATTAGATTTATGAATTTATTACATCGACGATTCTCTGTTCAACATATCTGAGTCTTACCTAGTTATATACGGTCAGTATTCAGTTACATTGAAAGTTGAAATCATTGTTAAAGTGCAAATAAATACTTATAAAGTAACAAAGTAATAGCGATCATGACACAGTCGTGATCCAATTGGTGGTGGTGTAGTAGGCACTCCGCTCCGTGGCGCAACCGCTCGTTAACCCACATGCACGTTGCCGCCGCGCCGCCACCGCTTCCATCATCACCGCACTGCCAACGTCAACGCTGCTCTCAGCTAAACATAATCACACTAAACTCTATTAGACATACTTCACATATCATCACGCTTGTAGGTATATATGTTGGCAGAGATGTCCAAAAAAGCACTAAATAGCAGCAGTAAATTTTTGGTACCATCATTAGGGAGCGATAAGGTCGTGTGACTCATATAAACACTGATCCCCAAATCCCACTAGCTTATGTATGTATACAGGAAAATATACAAGTTGTGAGTTAAATTAAAGATGATAATTCAATCGAATCGAAATACGATAAACCTTGGAGTATGCTTCTTCGGTAGCTCTGTTTGAATATAAGCGGCACTGAAATAAAAAATCTCGGTGATGACCCTCAGACAGTGAGTACACGACCTAAGAGTTTTGGGCACTTAACAATGTTATTTACATAATAATATCGCATAAACCAATTAAGTTTCCACTGGCAAAGTTTAATGCGTTTCAAGCTTTGACGGGAAACACTCATGCGCAACTCCGGCAAATGTAGGTAGAGATATTTCCAAACCACTTTTTGGACTTACAAAATATATATTATTAATTTCATTTTTCGATTGTATCAAGACCAAGAACTAAATGCAATAATAGGTAGTTATCCGTTAATAGCTTCCAACGCTATTACGATACTCCGTTCTCAGAAAAACCACTGCACTGACCTTAGCAGGATATAATATGCTCACTTTTGTCTACCTAAAAATGGCTTGGGATTGCCGACCATGTTTTTTCATGTTATCTTAGCCTATGTATTTTATTAACTTTAAACATTAATTTAGATTTTGTTATTTGACAGTTATAAATATTTAACTTTTTTTGTAGCATATACGTCTCCCTTAAGTGATGATTCTGTTTCAGCCGGATTGTCCACTGCTGAACTCAGCCAGTTTGCCATAATCCTCACGCTTGGCAGGCATCTTGGGTATTGAAGTTTAAGATATCACTACCTCAGAAGGCACTGCTGCCCACCTTCCGGTATTTAACCTTTAGTCGCCTCTTACGATCCTGGCCCGGCACCCACGGGGAAGTGATGATTTAGTATAGTTATTTTTATCGAAGAAGTTGGAAAAAATATATCTAAAATATATTTAACACATTGTTTTTATGCTTGATAGGTTAACCTTTGACCTCTATGTCACCTGATGGTAAATGATGATGTGGTCGAAGATGTTGTTCAGGCTAACCTAGAATTACTGGCTCTCAAGGACATCTGCCGGAACACACTGTTAGGTGCTTGGCGACAGATTTTCTACTTGAGGGTTGTAGCTAGCCAGGCGGGCATTCGCTAAATGCCCTGTCATCTTGCAAATTGACCATGCAAATCATTGCCATTGTCTGACCGTTTTAAAATCTGATCAATTGAAAGAAGCGATATTTTTCGGTTATACATGATAACAACACCAAGGGGTGGGATTACGTGACGAGAAGCACGACCAGATATCACAGTGTTATATATTTAATAGTCTCTATGTTGGCGATTGAAAGACAAGATAATATGTTATATAACAAAAGCAAAGATATGGCCAAAACTTGATCAAGTGCATCGTCAGGTAGGTCAAGTCACGTTTTGAACAAAAACCCGAGAAGTAAAATATAAACATTATAATATTATAAATGCGAAACTTTGTAATAAATTGTGTGTGGGTGTGTGTTTGTCTAATAATAGTTCTTTAGAATAAATAATACAGAATTCTAAATATTACAAAAAATTTACTTAACACATATTTTTTTATTACATCTATAAATACTGTTTGGAAGATACACTTTGTGGAATCAAAAACTATAATTTAACTAAGAACTACAAATTTATTTAATGTTTTTTTTGCTGGCATTTTTCAAAGAGTATGAATAAAGGTGACAATGCGCGCGAGCGAGGCGCAGCTATGTCCCAAAGACAATTTAAAAAAGTTGCACTTTTTCTCTCAATGCGCTCGAAAGTATTGTTAGATCTATCAGACTTAATTTGCGTAAACAATTCCGTATTTTTCATTCAAATAGTTCAAAAGAAAAATACGTTATATAGTGTAACAATACATTTAGATTTTAATAAATTGTATTCATTAGAAAATTACTACGAGTGAAACGGCAATCGCTAACATGCTTTCAATTACGCATAACTACAATGTCTACGTACAAACAAGTACCCTTTTGTACAGGCTTTATTGGTGACGTTACAAATTGTGTACATTTTAGCCTATCCGTGAAATATTGCCATTACGCAACTCGCACTGCAAAGCTGATTGGTTTCATGATTTTACGAGGCAAACACTTAGGTTCCTGTCGCTAATGTTTACCTCACCTTCATTAATTTTTGAACATAAAAGTTGATTAACTCTTGTCTTTTACCTACTAAGATATCTAGCTTGTCGCGTCAAATGAGTTTGGACATACAGGATTATCAATTTATAATATTTCATTTTCTAAGGCTTTCATGTTTGGGCATTATGTAATAAATAACTTAAACGAATTTAACAACTTTATTATTTTTGTCATGACGTTTCAAGAAAACATTTGGCAGTGATCGTGGTTATAGATAAATAAAACTGAAATCAATGCAGTGTCTTGGAAGCGTCGAGATATAAATCTAAACTTATATAATAAAGAGAAAAGATTTGATTGTTTGTTTGTCTGTTTGCATTGAATAGACTCTGAAACTACAGGGTGGATTTTAAAAATTATTTTACCATTAGAACCCTTTTTTTTTTTTTTTTTTTGACGCTGGGAAAAATGCGTTACGCATACCCCCCCATTGGGGGATGGGGGGGTTATGTGGGACTCCCCGGTAGAAGACCGGTATACCCACTAAACGACCCAGCGGCATTCCAGCATCGTCTGTGTATGGAGGAGGACTGGGAGACTGGCAGAGCCTTTACGTCCAGTCCTCCGCCGACGACCGCCCGCTTTACAGCGGGGCCTACACGCCCCTCCCTACAGGAGGGGCTCGGGAATGACCAGGAATGCGTGGCCATTCCCGCCCGACGGAGGTGGTGAGCATGTGCAATGCGAGAGAAGACGCCCCCGCGCCTGTCTCTCGCTACTCACCACCGGGAGGGGGAAGGTGATTATTCAATCGCCTTCTCCCACCCCTTCGACGTCTGCGCAGTGGCGCAGCAAGGGGGTCTTCCTATACGCTGCGGAAATTGTTGATATAGAACAAAATGATGTACTAAAATTTTATAGAGAACATCAATTTCTACAAAAAAGTCCGCAATACTATAAGTCTGACGATTACAGTTATGTCACAATAACTTCTTTTTTACGTGTTTAAATTTATTATTTTTGTTAAATACCCGTGCGAAGCCGGGGTAGACCACTTGTTATAAATAGAAGCGATTGAATCCGTAAAAGTAATTTAATTTTGATATAGTTGGTATATAACATTCCCACTTCTACATATGAAATATACTTTCATAAGTAGAAGTCGTAATTGTCTGCTTTTGTACAGTGTACGGAACAAAGTGTAAGAGTTGTATCTCTCAGAAATTTCAGAATAAATACTTTTTTTCACAACACAGAATAATCATGATTACTTTTTTCTGTCAAGCTAAATCCTCGGTCTCTCCATAGATTAGGAATAGATTCATCATTCTGTAAAAGAAGTCGGTAGGTATATTTACCAGTCGTTAAAGCAAAAAGATATCATCTTGATTTAGGATTGCACCTGCATCTCATCATCAGTTTGAAACTTTTTTTGTAATGATAGCCTTGCGTTGAAAGCTAAAACATACCTGTTCGTTGTAAGCTAAAACATATATTTTTATTCATGTGTTGTTATAAAAGAAATAGCGCATCGACCCGAATTGTAGGAAGTCCCACCATGCGTTAGCTTTTATATATATGTATTATTACAATTAGATAGTTTTATGTTCGTAGCGTTATCCGTTAGGCTAAAAAAGAGGCCCTTAAAAGAACTTTATAAATGTACTTTGTATGATGTATTCATAATAAATTTAATCAATCGAATATGATTGGTTGAATTCATGTGGCATATATGCGCTTTAAATAGTTACAAATATATAGCAAGACAAATCTTGCTCGTCATCAAAACCGAGTTCATCCAAGTATGGAAACTTGTAAAGAATACGAAGTAAATAATATTTCGTCAATATATAAGCGAGTTACCATTATATCAGCTGTCAGATGTAGGCAGTAACACTACACCGGGTGTTTCGCTCCCTCGCGCTTGCTCCAATTCAACGTGTCGTTTGACAGACCTTTCTCATTTTACGTCTAGGTATACTGAGTGCATTATACCATGGAAATTAGCTCTCTTAGCACTTAATAACTACTTAAATATGATTTACAAGATATTCAACAAAATGTAGAAAGTTACAGGCTCTCAGTTAAGCACTAGAGTTTATAACCCATGTGGTGATGCTTTCATGCGTTTATACTTTCATCTCTGTTCAAATATTTGATTTGTTTTAACATTCACATTATTTTAAACTCTCAAAAATAAAACATTACAACAATAATACTTAGAAATTGTTCAAGTGCCAGTTGAGGGTCTAAATTTGAGCATGGCTTCAGTAGTATCGTTTTTTTTAAGTTGAAAGGTTTCTATAGTATCTTTATATTTTGTATCGATAAGGGTTCATGTGTATTTTTGGTGTGACAAGACCAAGAGCAGCATTGTAGCTGCGCGATCTCACAAGCGGAGTCGCGATGCTTGATAAGCTGTGGCGCGCGGTGCGGCTCGAGCGCGTGACTTGTCCGCCCTGGTTTCGTACAGGATCTGCAAGCACGAACAACCGAGCTTATTACTAATTAAACATTCAGATACGGACGTGCTTCGTTATTACCATTGTAAATAATGCAGAGTAGCTACTTCCAACTCGATTAAAATTTTATTCGCAAGTAAGAACCGTGCAAAACAGAAACATTTTGTTAATTACACGTTCACAAGTAGGTTGAGTACTTATATAATCATTATATAATCATAATCAATCCATCATAATAAATCATCCAAAAATCAGTAATAATTAGCCAAATACAATACCTAGTAATATAATGATAAGACAATATTGCAGTTTTATGGTGGTATGGTATTTTGTCCGCCTGTCTAGCTACCAACCTAAGGAGTAAAGTCTGTCCCAAAGCACATAACGGTGTGTTTTCACTGCTGCCCTAGGTTATGCCTACTTTATCACAACCACCACATCATAATTTACCATCAGGTGAATTATAGGAACAGCTTAGCCTGTAAATAGCAAAAAATATATACAATTATATTACCTACATATTGTGTTTCCATGAAACATCATATAAATATTATATTAATTTTATTTAACGTCGTTTATTAATATTAATTTAACGTCATATGTTTGTGTTTATTTATTACACAGGTTAATCAACATTTTTGTTTATTCACATTTGGTGACGGTTTAATCGTAGGATACTTATATAGCTCAGCACAAAAATAATAATAACCTCTGTACTTATATTTAGGAAGTAGTAACTGATCAGGTTAATGTATGCCATCAGTTTCTTAATGAAATTTTTCATTCTTTTCAGATCACCCGATTCCCCAGCTGTCTTGAAGAAAATCATGGCCCATATCATCGCGCACACCGCTCACCATGACAAGAGCCTCGTGAACTAAGTTCTTTACGAGTGCAGTATCGGCTTGGGGTGAATAATGGGAAAAAGGAACGTACGGATCAAGTTCACACATTCGATTGGTCCGCCGCGAGAGTCGAGCACGGGCGCGTCCGCGTAGCACCGGCACCGCCCGCCTTCACCCCCGCCCTCGCCCCCGCTGCAATATCAGTTACCGACGCTCTAGCGACTGCCAATATAGTACAAGTCATATCGGGTTATCCATATTTAAAATTAAGATACATATTTATTGTAGTACAAACATAAAAAGAACGCGAACGCGTCGAGCTTGATGTAGCAAGCCTGCCGAGAATACGAACCGAGTAGTCGTCCTCGGTTGGAATTGAAACGGTAGTCATGACGGCCACTGCCCCAGAACTGTCAAAGTCGGATTTCTTCGACTTCGTTACGTCGAATGAGGTTACAGATGCTCAGTACAAACAACAGATGCGTTCAGTGAACGTGTTCATGGAATCTCCCGATTCCAGGTCGAACCCTTTACTCTCAGAGGAGCCCAAAGAGCAGAACAACAATAGTTTACTGAGCGTATCGGGCGTCGCCACCAGCGCTGGAGTTGCCAGCGGTATGCCCACCGCCACCGCTTCAACCGCTCTCGAGAGCTTCGACTCAATATGGAATGTCGACCGTGATCGCGACCGGCTCGACTCCGGTATGCTGGAGGATCTCAATAAGTTCTACTGGAATCAAGATAATGAAATCAATGGTACGCACCCTTGTGCAGATACTGCCATTTCTAACAAGTTGATCAACAATAATACAGATGGACAAATATACACCCTAACCGTCCTAAACCATGACATGAGCGACACTAGCTCGAGCCGATACTGGGGCAAGGAGGAGGAAGTATCCATTTCGAGCCCCGCAGACATAGAGCAACCCTCTTCTTTGGATCTCGAAGCCATCCTAAGTATAAATGGGTTTACTAATGATTTTAGTCAAGACTTACCGAAAGTTGAAGGGTTCACTTACGATGACACAGAATCAGAAAGCCAAAATACAGAACTTAGCACAAGCAATTTAATTAAGGTGGAACCTTTTAGTTATGATGACAATGACTATTCTAATACAGATAAAAAAGAAGATTCACGAAGCCCCTCCATAATTAGTACACCTTCTTTACTAGAAAGTCAAGAATTCAATAACAACAATAACGATTGGAAAATAACCGATCAAAATGCTGAATCTAACGAGTCGTTGCTAAGAAGCGCATTACAAGGTAAAGCATTCATTAGATATGCAAGCATGCCAAAAACTAAGATTGACATCAACACTGACCTAAAAGGGGTAATTATCAATAACAACAAAGCGGACGTACCGTCTATGTATCAGGACGGCAAAGAAGTGGAACAAGAAGTGTTAATGATACCCCAGAGCGGCAATGTTAACATATCTATTTTACTGGATAATCAAACTATTATCGCTAATGGAGAGAATCCCTCATCGACACAAAGCGTGGATGATATTCTTTCCACTTACCCCGACGACTACGAGAAGCTGAAGCGAATAGCCTCAGAGCTTGGCGAGTCCATGCAGCCATACTGCACCGTGGAGGCGCTCGATCCTACGCGGAGCGTCTACAACATCCACCACGTCAACGGCGAGCTAGTCACCATGATCCCTGCCGGGGAGGTGCAGCTGCCTCAGCATTTGCAAATCGTTACTGCATCGCCGACCGTCACGAGCACTAAAAGTGTCACTAAAAAACACAAAAGAATACAGAATAGGAATTCACCTCCGTCAGCGCAGGCGCAGTCGAGTACAAACATTCAAGCGGCTACGTCAACCTCTAACGGCGTTAGGAAAGAGAGATCGCTGCACTACTGCTCCATCTGTTCGAAGGGTTTCAAAGACAAGTACTCAGTGAATGTACACGTGCGGACACATACAGGTGAGAAGCCATTCGCATGTTCTCTGTGCGGGAAGAGCTTCCGGCAGAAGGCACATCTCGCGAAGCACTACCAGACGCACATTGCACAGAAGAGCGCCGCCGCCAATGGACAGCTTAAGACCAACAAGCAGAGGTAACCGCACCTCCAGCCCTGTCCGTCGTTCGTTATTATAGTCAAATAAACTTCGTCGTGGTGATAAGTTATTTCGTAATAAGGCTGAAATATCACAGATGAATTTGGTAAGGTGCTAATTATAAAGTGGTGATTTTAGAAACGTAAGAAAAATTACACATAATATGAAAGACGCGAAGGTTCTCGGCCGTTATATTAATTGTTAATTTGTCTTTAATTCCGCCCGTTACCGTACTTTTTACTAGCATAAGCTAACAAGAGAATGCTTTTGATTTTAGTACAATACTCCGTATTACATATTCATTAGTCATAAATATTGTGTAAATATTTTTAATTGTTTATTAACATGCATTTTAGTACCTGTTTGTAGGTATTTTTGTTCCTGAATGTAATCGAGATTGATATTTTCTTTATGAAGTCCTACGTATATTACCTACTCAAAATCAAAAGCTGACATAACAAACCCTAAAATGTTGTTTTTTATTCGTACAAAATTGAAGCATTTTGTGTGGGTATGGGAAATTATATGCGTCTTGTTATCTACAATTTAATAATTAAAAGAAACAACAGATTAAATAGCCAACAATGATGAGCGTTGGGATTAGAGCTCGCCGCCGCCGCCGTAATTTCTCCCGCAGCGCGACCGACTAAACTTTCTAAAAATAATACAAAAAAAACAAGAGTAAAAGAACGAGCATTCAAAACCCAACATCTTTCACCGCTCAACTATCGAACCTCTGTCTTCTTCTCAGATTCGACCGCGTTGATATACTTTTTTACTTTTTGTATGGTTCTATTTTCCTTATATATGTACATGTTTACTTACGTAAGCATGTAACGCTCTGTATCTGAACGATTATTCTTTGCAAGGAAAGTTGCGGTTATTACGTTCGTATGTCGTACGAGAAATTTCAGCGTAATGACTTGTTTGAAACAGCCATTATTTGAACATCCATATCAGACAACACAGTGAACGGTTTCTCATTCCCAATATTACATCTTTCGCCCGATACAAGGAGAGGCATGATTGCACCTAGATTGCTATAAATTAGAAATACAAGTGGTGTTTCAAACGCGGTCTTTAAAGTTGTGCTCCCTTTCTCGTCTAACAAAATTGGCCTTTCTTTGTTAGGAGTGTCCGACTGCTTATAAGATGGAGCCACGCCTAGTTATTAGATAGGTACTCAACCTTTGTATTTTAAATGAGTCTTTTATAAATTCTCTAGCTAGGCAACTCGGGGATCAGTAAAATTCAAATCAATAGATCTACTCAGTGGATGGATAATTAATTTCAAATGGTACAATTAGTTCACCTCGATCAAACAACGTAGGTGAATTAAGTTAAGTACATTAAGTTACCATATATTCATCTTGTCAGGTTTAGCACCAACCTTACATAATGGTTTGCAAGGGTCCAATCAATAGTTTTATTAATTTATACTCATCAATTTTAATGAATATGTCTAACAAGTACGCACGTCACATTGCAAAATGATAACATAATTTTGAATTGTTTGTGGTTATAAGTAATAGATTAGTAATTATTGGGTAAAATGCTTTTGAAAAAAAATATGTGATTAATTCTGTAACCACAACTTGCAGTGGACTTGAAAAGATTTTAATAGATACATTTTTAGATTGTACCATAAATATGATGGCTGTAGGTTATGTTTTCTATTTTTTAATCGTGACAAAGCAAACCGTGGGCGACTATTAACATTAGAAAACACATTCGATTGGAATTTTATAGTCGCATGTAACACTAGCTTTTCTAAAATTATGAACAGAAAACTTTTATTTTTATAGCAGTCTGCGGGTAAGACTTCTTAAACAAACTGTGTCGCATTAAAATATCATATAATTTCCGGTTCGATTCGAGCAAACAATTTAAAACGATATATTTTTAAATGCATGTAACAATAGTTCAATTAAGTTTTGATCAATATTAAAGTACTGACTGTGCTAAGGTCAAATTGTCGATAACATTTCGGCCTCCGCACGTCACCTGTGGTATTGGTCCCCATCTATAAGCAATGTCATTTTGATATGACCTAGCGCTCATTATATTGAAATTATATATCTATGTAGGTATACTTCTATTCAGTTTACAAACAAGTTTAGCTTTTAGCGTTGCTTTGCTATATTTAACTCTCGGTATTTTGATGTAAACTAATACCTACTGGGTAGCATTTTAATTCATTTAATTAAATCAACATTGATTCGCTAATACTTAATAAACATGTTATGTTTTTAGCAAAAACTAAATATTCCATTCATACTGTTATACTTAGGTACCTCCATTTTCACTCATAACTATATTTTCTCTCAGGTGCATGTGATCAATATATCTGAAAGATTTATGAGTATGGGTAAAGCAACATTCCAGAAACTACTGTTAACCACATAACAACCGCGTGCAAAGGTATATTCGCGGAGAGACGAACAATACTGCTCTTTATTATTATAGGTACGCCACGCATCATCAATCATTAGTTGCGACCACAGCTTGGCTCCATTGCAATACCTAAGCTGTCTTCACGATACGTTAAAGTAAGGTTCATACCATATATCCATACATTACTTCATATATTTAGTACGTTCACGTGGCTACTTCCAAGCATATCTTGCCAGAACTTAATGCTGAAAAAAGTATTAACGTAACTGATTACTGCCTCCCTTATTATTACTGCTCATAATGCTCTTAGCTGACTGTTAGGTACTATTTTAATTATAAATGTTTTCAATTACTTATTTACATATAAGGTACCACCACATCATGATATTTCAGAATGTAATTCAATACTCTTTTAGCAATTTTACATTATACTTAATTTTTGATTGTATAGCTAGGTTTAAAGTCTGAGAATGTTTTAACAATACTCATTATTTTGTAAATATTATTTTTATTGAACAGATGTTAGAGGAAAAATAATTTGAGAAATTTATACTCTACCACTTGAATCTCATTAGATGGTATTTTATTTAAAAGTTAGCGAATTTATAGAGTTTTAAGTAACTTTTAAGAGTCTTTGAGAAATTTACCAGTTTACCCCTTAAGATAAAATGGCTACCTTGATAAGTTATTGTGAGTACATAAATGGTTGTTAATATATTCATGATATATGTTGAGAAATGACGTTGGTCGTTTGGATAAATATTGAAATAGGATTTATTATTCCTAAAAAGTTATGTGTTGAGCGATTTTAATGCATTTGTTCCTGAGTTTATTGATAGATATATTGTGTTTCGGATATAAGATTCTACGAGCTAAATAATTCGTGCATATGTAATTTAATACTTGAGTAGTATGTAGAGTTAAGGAAGGTGTGGACAACTTTGACAACGATACCTTATTTAATATTATTTACATAAATATACAAATATAGAATCTTTTTAATGAAAGTTAAGAATCATTTTGGTTTATAGATACATATATATTTAAACTACTGCGCATTAAGGTATATTATCTCTATAAGCTTTATTTAAAATTACGTACCTACATAAAATTAATAGTCGTCCACATTATCCTTATATCTGAAGCCGTCCTGTACGATAGGTACATAAACTTCATTATTTATTATAGAGACTTAATGTTAAGTTGACGAGGAAAACAAAAATATTGTATTTGATTAACCGGAGCTGTGATTTTTGCTTATCTGTGTTTTATCAATCGTGTCACGAGTTTGCCCGTCAGTTGACAATTCTGCCAGCCGACAGACGTATCGACACTGATTCAGCAGCTGAGATCTTTTGAATGTCAGAATAAATGCGGTGCTTTTGCATCACTCATTGCAACTTTGTAATATAATCTTGTGCAACGCCTTCGAGTTGTATAATCCAATTAGAAATTCCTGTTGTTATTTTGCATAATTTTGTTAAACAATTAATTATAAAATGCAAAAACGATGTTGCCACGTTCCTAGGCAACTAAAGATTAATGTGGCGTTATTTAAATTGTATTCTATGACGTAATAAATAAATCTAGCTCACGTCAAGCACGACCAAATATAACGGATATCCAAATGTGGATATGATGTCGTTATAAGTCCACATATCACTGAATTGATGCAAAGAGCCGCAATCAGGCAAATTCTCAGCAAATCTTAATATGATAATATCGAGCGGAGCAAGATGTTAACGAGACCATACTTGTGGGCGATAACTTTTAACTGTATATTTAAAACTCCCACTCGGACTAAAACTTACTAAGTGTAAAATCTAATATGTTAACTGTTTTAGACATCATTAATATCTAAGTATGAACATGGTTGGAGAGTTCCATGATGCAGTAGGCTTCTTGAAAAATGGAGTACTGATCCGGTACTCCTCCTAACAAGTACTTATTATAGCATGTCTTAAAACAATGAAAGGTTGTTCATACATGATTTTATACGAAATGTACAATCACCTTTCGTTAACGTCTTGTTTCTAAAATATTAAATGTATTTGTACGTCAATCAGTATCGACCCGTAAAGCATGTGTAACGTAATAATACCTTTACCTAGATACCATAGTTTTTTAAACTTTACAGTTTTGTAATGAATTTCTTATATTTTTACTTTCCTATGTTAGTTTGCTAATAAAATGTTTTGAATATAGCTAATTCTATTATTTACCTTTTAAACTTATGTGATACAATAACGCCTAATACATTCTATACTAATTATGATGTTCATATTAAATATAATACTTTCACAACCAGCTTTTGACACGTACCTTTCTTTAAATGCATTCGATACTTCGGCAATTAGATAATTTACTTGCCAATAACAATGTTTGATTGGTAGCGAAAAATATGCAGCATGCATTGCTATGCCGATGACAGAGCTGGTGGCTTACAGTATACCGGCCGTACCAATTTCCCCACTTACGGAGGTGGCGGAGAGAAGAGGCATGTATTTTATTGTATCATTATTACATTGTATTAGCAGTTGAGAGCTCTTTTAAAAAAGTTTTCGATTGGGGTGGGTTAAACTTGGTTCTAAGACACAGGTCTGCGCGTTCACTGCAAAAAAGGCTTCTTTCACTGTTGATCCAAGTTTTCACGGTGTTCCCCTTGTAATTTCTAAGTATTCTAGGTGTCGACATTTTCACAGGTCCAGTTTCGGAGTCAACTTGAAGCATAACTTGCTTCTAAGAGACTCAGCGTGCTGAACAAGGCGAAGTGCTAAGGTACTTCACCCCGCGTCAATAGCTTTTATTATACAAAGCGCAGGTCCACCCCCATGTAGAGTATTGCTCCCACTTGTGGAACGGGGCAGAACAGCGAAGAACCACTAGAATTGCCGACGATCCTGAAGTGACTCTTCTTGAATCGCTTATCATTTGAAGAGACATATTTGTTCGCTGTGTGTATTAGTATCGATTGTACAATAGAAAATGCTCTGCCGAGCTCTTTGACCTTATTCCACCTAATCAATTTTACCATCGCACGTATCGACAATCCTCACATTGTGCAAGCTTGGACGGCTTGCATCGTCAGTTTAAAGCGCTCGTTTTTGCCGCATACCGTAAAAATGTGGAATGAACTTCCTTATTCGGTCTTTCCTCATAATAATGCCATGGGGTCTTTTATAAAGGGGATTAACAGAGTCCTTAAGCGTAGGTAACGAATTAGGCAGTACTATTGGTATTGCAGATGTCTGTCTATAGGCGACGGCAGTCTAACATCAGGCCGAAAGAATGCTTCTTTGCCACACATCACATTAAAAAACTAAGTACATAACTTGAGTTCGTATACTTTAAAACCGGCTGTGCATTGATCTTCCATAATAAACAAGATCATTGATGTAGTTCGACTTATCAAATCAATTTTAATTATCGAATAAATTAGGCGGAATCTCTTATCACTCATCCAGTATATAAGGTAAGTATGAGAGAGTTGATTTTACTTGATGAATTTAATACTGAAACTGAAATAGACTCTCTATTTAATTAAGTATATCATGCACAGAAAGTTCTGTCTGATAGGCGATAAATACGGCAACCATTGAACAAAAGGCACACACATCTCAGCGCCGCTGTCCATGGGGCATTGTTTCCCGCGGTTCCGCCGACCTAGGTGGTAATTAGTTCCATTGTAAGCAGATCCTATCGACGACGTCAGAATACTTCCGATGGATTCACCTACCTGCTTTCCACTCATTGTTTGGATGTTGTTTATTAAACGTCAACGGTAATTATATCAAGCAACAAAAACTTGTGCTGAATGAGTAAGGACCCATTTTTTATGGACAATTGCATACCTAAGATTACTATACAAAAATCATCCTTAGATGTCATACTGTTCTCTATCAGCCGGATTGTCCATTGCTGAACACAGCCTCCTCCCTTAAACGAGGGTTTGCAATCGGCACGCTTAACAGGCGTCCAAGGAATCCCACCGCGGGCATGAGCTGCACCTCATGGTTGAAGGGCATTTTGCGAATGCCCGCCTCGCTAACCACCACCCTCAAGTAGTAAATCTGTCACCAAGCATCTAGCGGTGTGTTTCGGCAGCAGTCCTTGAGATCCAGTGAAATTATAGGCACATGAGACTTAACTACTATGTCTCAAGGTGACGGGCGCAGTGCAATTCATGACATTGTGACGAAATGCACCTATTGTAGGCAGAGGTTAGTGCGCTTAACATCAGGTGGGCCTCGAGCTTGTTGTCACAATAAAGTCTAAAAGAAGGCACTGCTCACTTACACAAACTAGGCCCACCTTCCAGTGTCTTACCCTTAGTCGCCTCATACGACATCCACATGTAGCAATGGTGGGTAACATACTAGCCCGGCACCCCACGGGGCGTAGATACCATGCAGTTTCATTTTTTATTTATTTAGGTGCATCATGCACTCGCTTTAATATTGGTAGGTACTTAGATGGAATTCATCAGATTAACGTGTAGATATAAAGCAGTTACCAGTTATAGTCATAGTAGTTTATGGGCGTTCAAAGCCACCGACCAGCCTTACAACATACCTAGTCATTACTTATGCATACCTAAAGCAGTAATTCAAATTCAAAACTCAAGTTATGATCTCAAGAAAGCGTGCAGACAAACGGAAGTATAGCAGTCGACCTTCCTTTGATATTGCAAGCCACTAGTTTATTTATGCTTCGACGATTAATAAAAACTGGATCCACATAAGCCTAAGAATACACATCAAACCTGAAGGCTGGATAAAAAGAAAACATGCAAGTGTTCGTAGCATACTTAATGTAAACAGACATGTGAATATTGTGAGGCACTTTAACTTTCTCCTGTGATGGGCCGTCAATCATCATAAATTAGAGACGATTTTCCAGTTATCACTTCGCTGTGTCCATCACATAATACTCGTAGTTCACCATAAACTCACAGAAACTTTTCTAATAATTAAGCCCTGCCTTTACAGTTTTGATTTATTGATGTTCCGGAAAAGTCCAAGTTCATCTTTAACAACTTTCAAAGCGTCTTAAAACAGACATAAACTGTTAGTTTTTACGTTTGAGGAAGCGCACTTGACGAGTGATAAATTATTGCCGAAGTAAAAAGAACAAACGGACGGTGGAGTGTGCCGTAACCAGACATCATTAGGCGAGTTACAGGAAATCGTACATTATGAGTGAAACTAATACACTGTATCTCCGGTGCAGATTTACTTCCCTCAGATGAAAAGGACCTTTTAACTTTATTTTACTTGATATTGGTCACAATCCCTTAGCATGAAGGGTAAATGTTATTTTATTACCTTAGTAGCTCTATATTATGATATATTGATTTATTTTCGTGAGAGTTACGAAATATTATGCCCAAATATGATTTTATCTCATAAATTTACAAATTATTGGAGTACATAATGTTTTGCCCCGGGTGGGAATTGAACCCGCGTCCTTTGATTTGATGAGGATTTTATCTCATAATTGGTGAATAAATAAAGTAGATAAAAAATTGTCAGTGTGCTAGTATTATTATTATTTTAAGGGTTCCTTACGAGAAAAACGGGACCAAGCCCTTTTTGTTTTATCATATTCGTTCCACTAGAAGCGCGAGTTTTTCATCCCGACCAAAATTCGTAGAACTCGTTGGCTTTCGTACTAACTTAACTAGCCTATTTGGAATACTAGTGAATTAATAAAATCCATTTATCAAGAATAAAAAAAAAACCTGTTTAGGTATTTATTTCAAATCCCTGAGAATATTTCTGACGGTAGGTATACAGGTTTTTAGTATTGACAGTTCAAAAACCTTTCCAATCACAGGAGCTCATGCAGACGAAATTACACTGTGTGCGTATTGATTTTCACATTTTCCGGTAACGGATGATTGGCGGTCAACATCCAAAGCTGCGATGGCAAGCAGAGATCATTCGCTTACGTAAGTAATGTGGCGGCGCGGCGCATCGATATCCGGTAATTTGTCTCGTGTGGTTACTGCTAGGAGAGTTCTCCACCGATGCGTTGGCAATAGCAATCAGCGAATGCCTGTCGATATAGGTATCTGATTATTATTATGATACTACGCACAGATAAGTACAGTTATTTCGGTAATGATTACAAAGAAAATATAAAGAAATAGTTTTTTTTTTCTTTTTTTTTAATGCCTGATATATAGCCTTTGACCACTATCTCTCTTGATGGTAGGTGATGATGTGGCTAGAATTACTGGTTCTCAAGGACAGCTACCGGAACACACCGGCTGTATATAATATTAACATAGGGACTGAAACGGTTTGGGTTAAATATGTCATAGAAATTACTTCGTACCCCAGTGGATAGAGAGGTTTCATCATATACAACTTTCCAAAGATAATTGGAGATTGACGAATTTGACTGATATATCGAATAAGCGATAACATATCAACCCTTATGAGGCCGCCGGGATAACTCAAAATGTTGCACGTTGTGAGTGATCTCCGCAAATCTAAAATGAATTCAATTAAATATACCAAATATCTGCTAAGATATTTACCATGCTTTCCAGTAGCAGCTTATACTTACCATAATTACAAATCAAAAGGTTCCCCGCGGCTTTTTGTGTAATAAATTAATTAGAAATCACAAGAGGTGCACGTGCTTTATTCGTAACTAGCAACTACATTACATAGGCACATACATACTACAACTTGTAGTGTGTGTTTGCATGTTGGTAGGTATTTTATGAATGCCCGTCTGGCTAGCCCTCTATTAGAAAATCTATCGCCAAGAACCTAACAAAGTAATCCGGCACCATTCTTTGAGCGAATTGTTATCTTCGACCACACCATCACTTACCATAAAAATGGTCACAAGCCAGTCTTCAAAAAAATTATGAGTGTGATATCTCTATCCAGATTCTTAAACAATTTTAGATGACCCAATTTCGTCTGAAGGGGTCCAGCAATAAAATACAGAAAAGCTTTTACAGGCTACAGGTGATCTGTTTTGAAGTTCCTATATAAAAGGTATAGCGATTTAGTGGTCAAAAACAGATACTTCATACTTAAAGACTCACAGAGTCTTCTCTTAACTCGTTTTCGCGTTACCTATTTAGGTAGATGGGTACATATAATTGTAATAATTGGTAGGTATATTAAGTCCTAGTTGACAGAGAATAAACATAGTAGTTCCAAATGAACAAGGTTACGGCGGCGAACTGATAATAAGCGGTAATTATTAAGGCTTTATAAAAATCAATTACATTATTTTTATCCACTGATTATAGACTCCTCTGAACCGCTCTATTCTGGGGAAAGTCACTACGAAAATAAGGGCCACATCTTTCTGGGCCACAAGGTAAACAATCCATAAGAAGGTCCTCAAATTAGAATCGGACGTGACTTTAAAAACGATCTACTTTCATAGAAAGTCTTAAAAACAAATGAGAATAAGTGGATCCTTGACTACATTTCCAACAATACTTTGCCTAAAGCGCCAAATCCTCTCCAATAAAAAAAATTAATTATTAATTAGAACCAAATCACAGCCAAATGCGGTTGTAGGAAAAAGGTTGCTTTTTTAAGTAATCTTTTTCAACCACTGCAACTCGGTTTTGGTTCACAGGGTGGCTGTGAGGCTGCTGTACATTCACTTCGCACATTTCTTGATCAAAATTGTGGAGATGTGCTTTTGAAGGTGGATGTTAAAAATGCATTCAACTCTTTAGATAGAGGCACTCTTTTGACTGAAGTGAAAGATAAAATTCCGGAATTATACCCTTTTCTTTGGCAATGCTACGGCAAACCGTCAAAATTAACATACCAAAATAACGTTATTTTATCTTCCGTAGGATGTCAACAGGGTGATCCTCTGGGACCAGCCATTTTTAGCCTTGCGATCCACTCAATAATTCAACGTCTCCAATCAAAACTTAACGTTTGGTATTTGGATGACGGAACCTTAGGAGGCGATGCGAACACGGTTTTGGATGACTTGCGAGTACTTATAGACGATTTTCGTGTTATTGGCCTTGAACTAAATTTTTCTAAATGTGAACTTTTTGTTTGTGATACTTGTCCGGATAAAGTTTCGATTATTGAAAAATTCAACTTACTTGCGCCTAATATAAAATTAGTAGAAAAAAGTTCGCTTCGTCTTTTGGGTTCACCAATTCTTAACGAATCTTTATCACCATTTGTCGAAGAACAAATTCAAAAGTTTAGAAATGCTTCTAGCAGATTATCCAAAATTAACGCCCATATGGCTTTTACAATTATAAGATTTTGCCTTTTCGTTCCTAAATTTACATACTATTTAAGATGTTGTCAGCTGTGGCAACACAGTGAGCTTTTGTTAAGCTTAGACAACTTAGTAAAAGATACGTTAGTGTCGGTTTTGAATGTTGAGATGGATGATAGGGCTTGGGTGCAAGCTTCCCTCCCTGTGAGGTTGGGGGGCATAGGGATACGCAAAATTTCTAGTGTGGCATTACCAGCTTTTTTGTCTTCTGTACACAGTACACACAAATTAGTAGAAAAAATTCTTGCACGATCTTTAGGCTCTTTCGATGTAGCATATCTGGCTGAGGCCAAAAACACATGGAGACTGGCTTGTCCAAATACTGAATTCCCAAAAATGTTGTCATCTCAGAAACAGTGGGATCGGCCCCTATGCGAGCTAACACGGAAAGATCTTTTAAATACGTGTTCTAGCATCGCAGATCGTGCTCGTATTCTCGCTGTTTCTGTGTGGGAATCCGGTCTTTGGTTACAGGCCATTCCTTCTTACAAAACTGGTAGCCTTATAGATCCATCCGCTTTTCGTCTAGCTATTAGCTTACGCTTGGGTGCAAGGTGTTGTGTTGCACATCACTGCCAGTGTGGTACTGCAGTTGATCAACTCGGTCACCATGGCCTCTCCTGCTCTCGAAGTGCTGGTCGAATTTCCCGCCACGCCAGCCTTAACGATATCATTCGCCGGGCTTTTACCAGCGCCAATGTTCCAGCTATTCTCGAACCGAATGGTCTGATGCGTGACGATGGTAAAAGACCTGACGGCATGACTCTGGTTCCGTGGAAGTTAGGACGGCCCTTAGTGTGGGACGCTACGTGCGTGGACACTTTAGCGCCGTCACATCTTTCTGAAACCAACGTGAGGGCTGGCGCTGCGGCTACTTCGGCGGAGCAACTCAAGCGGCGCAAATATGCTAACCTCGGTATGGGTTACATATTTGAGCCGTTTGGTGTGGAGACGTTGGGTCCGTGGGGACCGGGAGCTCATCGTATTTTCCAAAACCTATCTGAGCGCTTGGTCGATGCGACGCGTGATCAAAATGCTGGCACATATTTGGCTCAACGAATAAGCATTGCAATTCAACGGGGCAATGCTGCCAGCATGCTGGGCACGCTGCCAACTGGGAGTGGGCTGGAGCATTTGGACTGCCTATGAGTCTGCTAGGACTTATAGGTGTCTAAATGCTTTTATTGTAGTAGCTGTAGTGTTGTATATAGTTCATAGTATTTTGTTTAATAAAGGCATACCGCCGGTAAAAAAAAAAAATAAAAAAATATATCTAGTTAATTAACAATCGTACTGCAGTCTCTTCAGCGATGCCAAATCTACTATAGGGACATCGACGCACTGAAGTGTTTGTCTAGACTGCAACGAGGCATGGGATCCCTATTCATCATATCCACATCGTCTCCCTAGACGTTATTTCGCCCAACGTGTTGGAGAACTTTTTTTTAAGCCCTTGAACTAGAAAGAATGCGTCATCAATATATAACTCACCTTCATTTCGCCGATGAACATGGATAAGGCAGAAAATTGTCTATAACGTCCATGTTACACTGGTACCAGAAGTTGGTATGAATGATACTCTCGAAGTTGTTGATCATTATATTTACCTGGGACAGACTTTCCAGTTAGATAGGCACTATTAAATGTTTACATGTGTAGAATATTAAAAGTTTATCTAATAGCGTTGATTGAAGTAGCTATCTAATAGTAATACAAAGAACTTTGTATTAATATAGAATGGATACTAGCGAATCACTGAGATACTTTTTTTAATTACTAAGTAACTTGAGTACCAAGTAAGTTGATACTCAAGTTACTTAGTACTTTAAAAAAGTCCCTCAGTGATTCGCTTCGAACTTGATAAAGTTTATAAGTATCAACATATAAACTTTATCAAGTCTTTATATTCTTAAAAATGTATTAAGTCAATTTGTTTAATAAGTAAATTTAAATTATACCGCGGGCACCACGATTACAACACTAGAAATTAAATGAATTAGCAGTGCCAGGTTTTAGATTATCATAGATAAATATTTAAGTAATTGTGTGCGATTTTATGACACAATTCCTAAGTATATCACAGTTATTACAGAAGGAAAAGAAGTTAAGTAAAATCCGTCCTGATAATGTTTAAATCAGACAACTGCATCCATGTTCAAAGTATCATTTTCTCAAATGTGCGCGGTTTGGACTAACAAGGTGCGCGCAGCGCGCATTGTGTTTGTACTTCGTTTCATTCATATTTCGTTTCATATTCCAATATCTATACTCCTAATAGGTCTGCATCGCCTCGTCCGCTGCGTTCATTACATGGTAGCTACAACGTATTAGTATAATAATAACTGTGTAGCCCATGGCACATATGATAATATGGTGTTTTACGATTTCTTATTATGCGTGACCAATATGCAGGGTTATTGGTAAAATGCTAACAATCTCTTAGGGTTGACTTCTGCTAGTCTTAACCATCTCAGAAAAAAAATAGGTTTGAAAAAAAAAAAATTTAATGCCTATTCCAAGTCAAGGGCGCCCTGTGCTCTTTTTGAATGATTCCACACTGGGCTACAATACTCTAGCAAACTACGAACATAGGAATTAAATAAAAGTATCGAGGCACTAGGATCTCTAAACATTTTTGTAACGGTGAATAACAAAACCAGATATATTAGTCCGTCTAACAATAACATCAATATGTTGTCGGAATTGTAATTTGTTGTCCATAAATAACACCCAAATCGCGGATGCTTGAAACTTCACAACGCTTAGTGTTGTTGATAAAGTACGAAACGATTAAAGAATGTTGTTTTCGCGAAAATTTGATGTGAAAACACTTTGTGACGTTCATTTTCATGTTGTTACTAAAGCATCATTCATTTATAAAATGTAAGTATATCTTGCTGTAATGTGACCGACTCTTTTTGAATAGAGTTTTGAATATTAACATCGAGCAAAGTATTAAAAAAATATGAAATAATACATTACAGGCACAAGAGACTTTTAACATCAGGTGATAAAAAAGAAACAGCAAAAAAATTATTTCAAAATGTTTGTTAAGACTAGCAGAAGTCAACCCTAAGAGGTTGTTAGCATTTTACCAATAACCCTGTATAGTCGTCATAATAATTAACCTTGATATTTATCATCATGTGTACCTACCCAACCGTTTACTTACTTTAAATTTTTCTTCGTTTGCTTATGCATAGGTATTTTATAATAGAAAAAACTTTATTAAAAACAACATTTATTGCTACATATGTCATGTTTTTGGTAATCTGTGGAGATTATGGACATCTTAACTCTGCTCTTTATAATAAAACTATTTATTAAAATCTCATTTGAGCCTACGCATGTTTGCAAATAAGTATAAAATTTACAACTTTCTTAAACTAATTACTAACAGAAGACATAATAACTAATTAAAAATAAATAAATACCAACTTAAAAGATGAAAAAACACAGATTGATTGCATCTACATAATTATATAAAACTTTTCATTGCGATCAACTTGATACAGTATAAAATGTAGTATACCGTTAAGTATCTACTTATATAAAAACTATTTAAATTAGGTATTTCATTGTTACATATGTAAATAGTTTCGACTTCTGAATGCCGACATCAAGATTTACAGCTATCTTGCGCAAACTTACTAATTATGTTTATTTTAATAAGTTTGAAAATACATTCACTGGATGGATCGTTCACAATCTACCTTCTTAATACGCTACTTAAGATTACACCACACGAATAAAACCTTTTTTTTATCGACTACAAGTGCCCCATTATAATTTTATTAAAGTCAAATATTAGGGTCAAGTCAAATATAAGCTCTTCGCGGAATATGTAATAAATATGCGCAGATTGGCGACCTTTCGCTACTGGATTGCCAGTAAGTTATTGTGGCCTTGTTACTCGACTGCTCAAAAAAGGAGTGTTATGTTTTCAGGGTTCATGTATGTATGTTTGTGAGTTTCTTTATTCTACCGTAACTTCTAAACGGCTTAACCGAACTTAATGTATGAGATATTGTTAGATTCGTATTGACAGCGCAAAGGCAGGAAAGATTGTGGCTTGAGAGTATATTAAAATGCTATATAATCTGCCGATATAACTTATTGTGACCTAATAATACATTTAGACAGTCACGTTTTAATTTTTGTATGGTATTTTACCAGAAGTGAGAGAGAGACTTTAGTAGATATGTTTATTTCTTGGGGTCCCTGTACACGCCCATGAAGAGAATCGAGCTGGTGGGCCGCTCGTAGATAACGTACACGAAAGGAAAGTTGGCAATAAAGCGGCTGGGTTCCGCCGGTCGTGACGAACGGAATCCGAAGATGGCGGTCGCTGCAGCAGCTACAGTGCCTGAAAATAATACCCTTATGTTAATAAGTCACTTACCACAACAACACTAAGTATACCTTATAAAATTACAACGAAAGGAAAAATTGAACCACGAGCGGTATCCCGCCACCATTCGTCAGTACATGCTTTGCCTATTTTTGTCACCGCATCGTAGTGTAGGTGAGTCATTGTTCAAATTTATCATCCTTCTAATTCTTTATCCGTCCTATCGGCACCAAGCGACATTTGTAGCCAAAGTTAATTGAACTACAAACAAAACCATTTTATCATTTAGCTTTGAACATGTTTACCATGTCCCAAGCCCTCAATTCTAACATTGTAATTTTATTCGTATCGTATAAGTTAATACAATGTTATTTTTTACGATGTTTTAAATGGGTTTACAATAAAATTACCATAATTATGTAACATCTTTACATTGAAATTTTTTTTTCTGAGGTAGAACAGCCTTTGAACGCATCTTTCCCAAAAACAAGTGATGAAGTATGCGACGACGGTTAAGGAACTATCTCTCAAAAACAGCAGCCGAAATATACTATTAAGTGCTTGACGATAGACTTAACACCTATATGACGAAATGCATCTGTTATAGGCAGAGGTTAGTAAAGTTAACTAGTTAGTTAGTTAGTTACTTAACATGAGGCGGGCCTCGAACTGCTTTCGTCACAAAAACATAAAAAAGGTGATATTGCGATCAAACGCAAGAATATTTAGTATACATAATAAACTAGGATGTGAATGTCCTGCGAAGCATCGTCATGTCACTGAGGCATCATCTTCAAAAACGTTACATATTTATTCGATATCGTTATAAACCTGTTTTATACATAAACAAAACAAGCAGGTGGTGACTGATGTTAAGTTAATACGCTTGCACATAACAGAATTGCCTGCTCCTCTAGGTCTGTATCATGGTACAGACCATGCGAGTGATCTAATAACTGATCAGCCCGAGTTATTTTTAATCAACTTTTAAAAAAAGGAGTAGGTTCTGAATTCATCTGTTTTTTTTATATCAGAAGTTTTGACTGGGTGAACCGATTTTGATAATTATTACAAATAAACAAATAATTTGTTTATTTTGAAGCTTGTTGTGTGGTAAAATATTTTCCTATCTTGATGATCATCAATATTATTATATATTATTATCAATATTATCATTATTGATAATATTATCAATATTATTCAGTAATTGGAGTGCAAGTCAAAACCAACTGATTTTGTTGAAATTTAAATGGGACCACACGACAAGCATCAGCTTTCAAATAAACAAATAATTGTTATATAATGTAAAAAAATATTTATCATACGGATACGTAGACCTGCATGTACATAGCGAGTAGAAATATATATGAAAAATAAAAATATATAAATATATATCGAGTTGAAACTAGGTATATTGATAGTTTTATATTAAAAACGTATTACACATTAAGGTATTTTATTAGTTGTAAAGTTTACCTTCTTCGTCGATTTGTATCTTTGCTTTGTGAACGGCGTCGTCGAAGAGGATGCCGCCCTGCGCCGTCAAAGAACTGAAGTCCGCGGTTGCGTTGAAGAGGTCACCTACGTCCAGTCTCTCTAGCACCTGCAACAAAAAAAATACGAAAATTGAATTTTAAAGTATAGTAGGTTACCTAATACTTTCTGTTGATGCTACTACATCCTAGTATATACCTCCAATTATTACAACTTATTTACTTACAGACCTACAGAGTAACTTAAAAATAAATTAAAAACGGCAAAATTCTATGATGTTATGGCATACGAATGTGTTTGTGTGAGAAAATTATTACTCAGTTCGGTTGCGTAACTGAACGTGTGAGTTTAAAACTAAAATTCAAGCTCGGATAGGTGTTGTTTACCATTCGAAATCTGCGTGGAAAAGTGGTTTTTATCCGCTAGTGTGGATAAGAATTTTAAATTGCAGAAAATTAATTTACCTTTTCATCCCACCATCTCGGAAAGAGTATTTTTAATCTTCAATATCTGAGTGGAAAAGCCGTTTTTATTCTCTAGAGGATAAAGTAAATTGAATTTAGAACATCGTGTGCACTAAGTTTGTGAATTAAAAAAAACTTTAAACCTATTTACTGCTACCTCTATGGTGCCGAATATATCATACAACTTTTTTTTTAATTTGTTAAATACTCAGACTCGGAACCTTCTTGGTGTTCTTTTTTCAATTTGCTTTGTACGCGGTTCTTTACGCGGTTTCCTCGCTGAGGTGGAATTAAAAGTTACGTGTTGCACTCGAGTGCAAAGATTTTTCACCTCGTGCTCTTTTCGCTGCCTCGCTAACGCTCAGGATTCTAATTTTGAATCACTCGCTGCGCTCGTGATTCAATTTTAGTATCCTTCGCTTGCTCGGTCATCAAAATTGAACACGCGGTTAAAAAGCAACTTTGCACTCTTGTATAACAAATAACTATTAATATGGTAACTTAACTTTTAATATTACAATAAAGTAACGGAAATCTACTACATTAATGAAACTATTTTTCTTGCATTCCCCTCACTGAAATGGGGTGAAAATTGCGTGTTGCGCTCGGCTGTAAAGTTACATTTGAAACCTTCGGTACGCTCATAATTCTATATTTTGAATTATTTCGCTTCGCTTCCTCAGGTTTCAACAAAAGTACACGAGCCAAATAACAACTTTGCAACCTTTCTTTCCACTCCGCAGTTTTACCCCCATAGATAATGATAAAAAGTGGTAATGATGATTCATTTCTATAAGAGTGATGGATAAAGCTTTTTATTCCTTTAGGCCACTAGACTATAAATACCAAAAAAGATGTTATCAAATTTCATATGAATATACAGCCGTTTTTTTTTTTTTTTTAGGGAGGACAGAGATTCTGGCTACCGCCTTTGCGGTCGTCCAGCTCCACCGGGTTTTGGGCGAGGGCCTGGCCCTACAATAGCCCGGGAGGGAGAAGTGCCGAAGGCACTTCTCCCGAGACGGGCGTAGAAGGCGAAAAGCGCCTTAAACTCCATCTCCTGCGGACGCCGAAAACGTGCCGCTACTATAGGAGGGGTTGACAGCGAGCTCTAGGGCACCACTGTGGTTTGGACCTCGGCTTGTCTCGCTGTCGAAAGACATGGGGGGGATCGGAGCAAAATGCCTCTGTGCAACTGCAGTGTTGCACAATTGGGCCCTACTGAATAACTCAGTTTGATTATTTGGAGAGACCTTTATCGTGACCTTGTTTTTGCCTCGAGCTCGCCGGCGAGCTTGGTGTTTGATAGTGTGACCTCTGATTACCTCATACCTGGGGATCTTACCTCGACGACTTGCGGATAACGCTAAAGCTGCCAACGTAATGGCTGCGATGGGGTCATCCGGGTCGTCTAATACCTGCCGTGGTCGGCGACGGGGGGGTTTGAAAAATGGGATGGAGGAGGCAGTCCAGTAGTTCGACACCTGGACAACCAAAGGGTTCGGGTGGTGGGGCGCTCGATCAAAGTATCGGCGGGCGCAGTCCTTATTGAACTGTGCTAAAGAGGGAAGGTTTAGGTCGCAATGCAACTCGCTGTTCCGGACATACCACGGGGCGCCGGTTGCATTGCGAAAAAAACGGTTTTGAATGACTTGAAGCTTATGGAGGTGGGCCTCACTAACATGACTAAACACTACTGATGCGTAAGTCATGATGGAGCGGATGCAGGCAGTGTAAAGTGTCTTCTTATTACTAAGAGACATTTTACTCTCTTTGCGAATCAAGGGACCAAGGCGACCCATAACGAAGGCCGCTTTGTTACGGACAGTAGTGATGTGATCGTTAAAGGTGAGATTCCGATCAAGGGTGACTCCGAGATATTTTGTTTTACTAACCCAGGGAATGGGTTGGTCGAACAAAGTTAAAGGTTGCGGATAACGGGGGCGTGTCTTCTCAGTAAAGTACATAGCTGTACTTTTGACTGGATTGACCGCGATGCGCCATTTACGGAACCAGTCACCGATCTCGGTGATGGCCCGTTGAAGGGCGAAAATGGACTTTCTACTGATACGCCACCCAGTGGTATAAATAGCGGTATCATCCGCGTATTGGGCTAATAGGACGTTAGGCTGAGAGCGTGGGATGTCGCTGGTATACAGCGCGAAGAGAATGGGTGATAGCACGGAGCCCTGAGGGACTCCGGCTCTGACTGGGTGGGGGGAGGAGAGAGTGCCTTCCATGCGATAGCGAAAGCTTCTGGCTTTAAGGAAGTCTTGTAGGATGAGCACAAGACGTTCTGGCACGCCAAATTGGTATAGCTTGAAAATCAAGCCATTGTGCCAGACTTTGTCAAAAGCTTTCGCTACGTCGAGGAAGACTGCTAGCGTTGTCTGGGGTTTGGGGTACTTATTAAAGCCCTCAATGATGTGCTCCGTGAGGCGGTGCACCTGTTGGACGCATGAGTGTCTGGGTCTGAAACCAAACTGCTCATCGGGAATAAGGTGGTAATAATAATTTATTGCCCAAAAATTATTATTATTGTTCTTGTACACTGCGTGAATGAGTCAAATATATGCAACTTACGCTTCTCAGGGGCAAGGAACGTTCCATTGTGAACTTGGGTATTTCGACGACGACCTCGCGACCCATGTAACTCTCCTCCACGACTGCAGCCAGCCGCTCAGGTGTCAAGTTCGCGATGATATTTGTAACTCCTGGAATAATGACATGTACAAATAAATTAAATTTCTATGAACAGTTTATATCTTATTAAATAAACTCCCGATCCCGAAAAAAATGCAAGTTGTTTTGCCTTTCTTCTCCAATTCTAGGCTTTGGCCACAATCTCGACTGATGATAATTGATGATGTGGTCAAAGATGGAACAGTCTTAACTTTTAATAACAATTGCTCTCAATGACAGCTGCCGTAACAGACTGCTTTGAAATCAGATCAGAAGCTCTTAGTGGCTGTGTTTTGGCATTTACGGTGGCCGTCATGTTTTATTTGCGGCCACCCTGCCACTCTTCAACGCTGAGTCATGGTTTCTGTCTAAAATTGTATCTAAAATATGTATATGAAATATATGTTATATATTCCAGATATAACATATATATAATAATGTTATATCTGGAAGTTGATTTTGTAAACCTCACGGGACAATTAGGGTAAGTGGCAAATTAAGGAATTTATTAACTAAGGAAGCGAAATAGAGAAAGTATTGACACGTTGCTGAACTCTGCTGTTCGAGTCATAAACCCATTAGCAGTCGTATATAATGTGACCTACTTCCCAACATAAGTAAGAAGTAACTATATAAGTAAAGGAATGTTATGATGTCCGACTGTAAGTATCAACATAATCACGTGCAGTCATCTTACAATATCTAGTTAGGTAGAACTATGTGTAGTTACAGTAGTCGCACTGTGTCAGCCGAATTGTCACTGCTGAACACAGCCTCCCACATTAAGGGGGGTTTACCATAATCCCCAAGCTTTGCATGCGGCTTGGGGATCGCAGTACAAGATAGCAGTTCTTCAGAAAGCTACTTCTGTGCTACTTCCCACCTCCCGGTATATTACCTAAGCCACCTCTTCCGACACCCACGGGAACATTTTTTTGCATAGTGGTAGGGCATTTTGCGAATGCCCGTCTGGCTAGGTACCACCCTCAAGTAGAAAAATCTGTCGCCAAGCACCTAACGGTGTGTTCCGGCAGCTGTCCTTGAGAGCCAGTAATTCAAGATTAGCCTGAACAACATCTTCAACCACATCATCACTTACCATCAGGTGACATATTGGTCAAAGGCTAACCTATCAGGCATAAAAAAAAACAATAGTCATAGCCTCTTAGAATTTTTGTAGGTACACCATTTTTATTTATTCAAATCAAAAACTGTAGACAGAGGATTGGTTTCACACAGAACTTGGAAACAGAGCCATTATAAGATTACAAAATTACAAATTTACGAGAGAAATAATTATAGTCATGTACGGGATTCGATCCCGCGACCATCCACCCCTATAGCCGGGGTATGCTCTGACCGACTAAGCTAACATGACATTATGACTCATAATGTCTTCTCTCAATTCTTGCTCTCGTTCTTCAACCGTCGTATAGGGATGGACCATTATAAGATGTTGTAGTACGAACCTTCCTTCATGGAGTAAGGCGGGAGCAGGATGTACATGCTGATGTCATTCCCCTTGTACGGCAGCTCCAGGATTTGTGCGCCCAGCTCGTCGCTCACCACTGTGGACATACATGACCATTATACCAATCACAATATTACGATTGACCAGTGAACCGCTTTCAGGTTCCGTACTAGAAAACGGGACCTTTTATTAGGTCCCGTTTTCTAATACGAGACCCGTCTAAGTCCCTCGGGCTTTTAAAGAGCTTATCGTTGGAGCCGTAATACCCAGCCGATAGAAATGTTCACAGAATATGTGTTGGTATAGAGATTGGTATAACAATTTCCTATCAAATAACTTATAAGAGCAACAAGAAACATATTTCAAACTATTCATTTAATATCTTAATAAAAATAAATTACCTACTTGATTTGTCATATAATATATAAAAAATAACATATTTTGTTATATAATTTGAATACCCAAACGTTACATAAAATTGTATACACTATGCGACAGACGAGTATAATCACGTATTGAACATCCCAGATTGGTCTGGATAACAATAAAAAAATCTTTTTTTCAAACCTATAAGTGATCAAGTATAGTTTAAACTTCATTTCATATACTCACTGTAGTGGAAAATTCCCTTTTGCTTCATGAAAGGTACAAGCGTCTGCCGGGTCTCGGAAACAAAGAAAGCCTCCTTCTTAGTCCTTTCAGCTGGAAATTTAGAGGCCCACACCCCCTTAAAGTAAGCGGCGTTAGCTAGCACCAGCTTGGTGGCTTCGGACACTCCGTCTTCAGGTATCAGATCCTTGATGTTGTCTTTGGTGATGCGAGAAACCCAGTTGTTGATGTACTCGCGGGCGGCACTCGGGTTTTCGCGATAATTCTGCCAATACGGAAATATATAGTGACCTAATAGGATAATAAAACAACAACGGTTGTTTACGGTTATACCCAAGTCATTGTGTTGAATGAGTTTAATGATATCATCGTATGGCAACATTGAATCTATCACGTACGGGTTTTTCTACTCATGTGGATTGTTGTGTTCATTTTGTTTCTACTCTTTCACAGTTTCATAGGGTGGAAGTTCAATATTAACTTCAGTTTTATCTCTATATATATATATAAAAATAAATTGCTGTTCGTTTGTCTCGCTAAAATTCGAGAACGTCTGGACCGATTAAGCTGATTTTGGTTTTGAAATAATTGTCGTAGTCCAGGGAAAAACGACGAGAAAATGTGAAAAAATGGCGACGAAGATAGTAAAAACAACAATTAAATTTTCCCATATAAACTGTTCTACCTATACTTTCCTGTCAAACATTTGACGTTCGTCCGTTATAGATAGGTGATAGGAAGAACACCGGGTCATTTAGTAGGTCGAGGTGACAAAATGGTCACAAGTCAGTTATATTTTGGTGAATCGTAACATGTCTCTAGCTTATTTCAAGTTTATTTGGCACCTAAATTTTGAGTTGGTATTCATAATTGCAGTAAATATACTCCAAATATTGGCACATTCGGAATTAAAAAAATTGTATTGAGTAAGCTGGAGACATATCGTAACTCCGTAAAAATATTATAATGGTATAATTGAAATGTTAGTCAAAACATTCTCAATTATCGACTAATAGGAATTAAAATCTAAATACAACAATTAAATATTTATGTGTAGGTACATGTTAAATTTGACACATTTTTTCCGAAAGCATAGCGTGTTTAGAAAGAGTTCTACAGATATAACGATACCAGCTAGGTATCGGTTAGAAAGAACTATACGTTAGGATTTTGTAATGCTGACAACAACGATAAAACTATGGTTTCATCAATACATAATAGTCACGCCTTTACTGCACGAAGAGATGGGAAATTTGTTTAAACACCCTTCCACATTTTCTAGTAGAAATGTTTTGGTGCCATGTAAGAAGGAGCTAATCTATAAACTTCTGTAACCAGTTATTAAACCTATTCCTATAAAATATCAACAATTTCGATTACCAAAGTCTACGGTCACGTTGGAAGTAGTCTGGAAAAGTCTGATGGGCCTACGAGACACAGCCTAAGCGCCTATGCCTACAACTATGTAAACTATCCCATCCCGTAATTCTAGGAGTGCAAAATGTTAGACTGAAACGGAAAACCGAGTAGCAAAAGCGTCAATTTTAGTATCTAAATAACTTTCACCACATGTAGATTCCATCTGAGAACATCATAGTCTGACAAAATTCACATACCCATCTAATTAGTCTATACTACATTGTCAATTTTCTTCTAAAACCAGTAACTTCCGTACGACCAAATCCATTTGAAAATATTATATATTTTCTCCCGTGCGTGAAGAAATGTTATTTCAACAGTACTTTGTTTAATTTTCCTAATGGCCGACAATCAACACCTTTACGCGTCATTTCTAAATTTAAATAAAGTGACGGCGATTTGTTAATCAGGATAGTATAAAGCTGAGAAGGCCCTAATACTGGTTAACAGTTTTTCACATGCACTTTATGAATTAAGTATAACTAATTTCTTACCAAAGTTTCAAGCTCGTCCCCGAAGATGTCAAGCATGCATTGGCGGACCTCCAGCTCGTTGGATGCGAATAGCTTGTTGGCGCTGGTGAACTCATAGCTATCGCTGTTATTGTTGGTGGTGCGGGACCGCTTGTCCACCTTGTACGCCGTCATCAGATTGATTTTATCCTGTAAATCATTCGACATACAGGTATTAACTATGTACCTATATCAAAAGTTTTAATATTGCTAACACATAAGTGCAAGGTCAGGACTGCATGCAAGATATCGTATAGATTGAGCTCTACGTTTATCTCTTTTTAAAATGTGGTTATGTGAGATAAAATAGTCATGGTGCAAGATAATACGGCGCGGCGTTCATTGTCATTTCAACGAAGTTCATCATTGTGCACAGTATAACCAAAACAAAAGTCCAGCCAAACCTGTCCAATTTTTATAAAAAAATATCCGCTTAGCGTCACTTTGTGCGCACCACTTTGGTGAATTCATATTGAAAAAAAAGCAAAAAAAACAAACATCTGTATGATCTGAATATATTATGCGTTTTCAGAAGTTGAAGTATGAAAGAAGTTAAACAAAATAAAGTAGAAGACACCGCTGGCAAAACAAGTATGTAGGTATGTTTTTTATTTCACATTTAAAGGAAAAAAATACGTGAAAGTAGGCTAGGCTGTGTTCAGCAAATGTTGATTATCGACTGAAAATAGGTGTGATCAGTACGAGTACTAATAGGTATTATAAATGCGAAAGTAACTCTGTCTGTCTGTCTGTTACGCTTTCACGCCAAAACTACTGGACCGATTTGAATGAAATTTGGTATGGAAATAGTTTGAGACCCGGGAAAAAACATAGGATAGTTTTTATCCAACTGCGCAAAAAGAGGTTAATGTTTTCGCGCGATAACCGACATACGCGCGGGCGGGGCCGCGCCCGGAAAGCTAGTAAACAATAAAATATAAAAACCCATAATACGTAATAATCAGACTATATTTAATGCTTTTCGCTTTTTAAACCTAATTTCAACTAAGACTTATAAGGATTGCACGTGAGATTACAATGGCCTACAGGTTACCTAAACGCTTTCGTTATAGTAGCATATAAAGGAATATTGCCGGAAAAAGTAATTACGTAATCATTTTTGTAACTTCTTACCATATTTTCAGCAATCTGCAAAGACTTCTTCAACGCCTGTTCTGTCTGCTGGCCGGCTGAAAAGTAGGCCAGGAGCAGCGAATGGTACACCGAGAACGGAGAGAAGAAGATATTGTCATCAGGAACTGCCTCATTGATTGCGTTAAAAAGGTTCAGTGTAAACTCTAGCTGTCCTCTGTACAGAGAGGTTCGAGCTTCAGGGTCTAACTTCTTTGACGAGTCATCCTTGTAGAAACACTGGCTGTTTACAGAAGATAGTGCCAAGAGCAGCACCCCCACTAGCTTCAGCATTTTGGCTGCTGAAACAAATATAAGAATAAGCCTTAATAACAAAAAGGCAAGAAGCTACTAAATACTAGATACTAAAGTAATACTATAATTGTAAAATTAAGTTTTGTTTTTTAAAGTTGCCGCTCACTTCAGAAGCTGAGGTTGAATAAAGTTTAGGTAAAATGTGGGGAATAAATGCATTGCGTCCATTTTATTAGATACGTACATCCTCAGATCATAGAAACAATTCTATGATCTGACAGTACATCAGATACTTTCAATCTCGATTATTTTCGAGGGAACACGCTATATAGATAATATTATATATGTTATATAGAATATATTACCGTGCTACGAGTATATACTGTTGTAACACATGGTTTTCACGCAGGCTAGATGAGAGCAGTCATATAGGTAACTGAGTGCGATAAACATTTCATATATAAAAAGGTAATTACCGACAAAAAATATCAAAAGCTGTCGCTATCAAAGGTTTGTCTTTAGCTCGATAGTCTGTATAAGTCTATATTAACAGCTGTGAAAGTTTTGCGGGTTGGTAGACTGGTACCTATCATATTAAAAAGTACGACAATTGAATATCCGTGATTTCAAAGACACTGATGAAATTCAAAAATCGGAATTTAAAATAATTTTTATCAATAAAACAGTAATGAATATTTACATATTAAAGTATTTAATATAATATATTGATATTTCTTAATATGATTACAAGCACTATCGCGTGCTAAGCGAAAATGACATTTTACAAATTATTGGAGCAAAAAATTTATAAAATATATTTGAAAACTATATTAAGTTAATCCCTTACATTAATTATATAAGTTATTTAATAGACCCAAAAAAAATTGGATAGAAAATACAAATTCAAAACAATTCAATAGCACGGATCAAATGCAACACTATTGTCTACATAGTTCTAGTTTATATATTAACTATCTTCTATAGATCGTAAAATCACTTTTTTTCATTTGAATTTCAAGTTTATTTGAAACTATTTCAATTGGGATTTTAAGAACATAAGTCGAAATAGCTGGGTCTTATCTTTTCCTTTATTAGATATAGAGCTACGCTAAGTCACCTCAATATTAGAAAGCTGCTTATACATTGCGTTGTGCAAAATGATAAAAATATAACAATGCATGCCACAGGTGAGGTATTCTCTCCATTGTGCATGTTATCGAAAAAAATACAGCACATATTATATCGCATATTTATAATTCTTGTCACGATTCAGCCTTACCTACACGATGTATTTTTTGCAGTGGTATTTATATAAAAGAATGATTACAATGGATGAAGTTCACCGGAATTTAAAGATATCTTTTATTAAAGTAGGTAGGTACTCGTAAGTACAGAATGTAGTTATTTCAAGGAAAACATTTAGTAACTAAATCTTTTTATGTCTATTTAAGTGTCTGTCACGTAATGTGAAGTAGTTATTTTTACCCTACACTATTCTGCAAATATATCTAAATTTAACAAATTCGTGGAGCTCAACATTTTATGTCCGGGCGGGAAACGAACCCGTGTCCTCCGATTTAGGGCCGTATGCCTAACCCACTTGGCCTCCTGGACACGCTCTTTCAAGCCGAAACCTTGTGCTCCAATTGTATGACTTTAACCGTCATAGGGGATGGTTGAATTTTGTGTTCCAATAATTTGTAAAATATGATTTTCGCTTAGCACGATAGTGCTTGTAATCATATTTAGAAAAAAAATGTAACGTTCAGCAGGTTAGTTAATAAGAGAAAGTGGCAAAACGTGAAGTATATTATAAAGTAACCACAAATTCTAGGCAAATGAAGTCTAAAAGAGATCGCATTAAATCACTATGGAGATCACGAGGTAATTGGCTCATCATCACCGATTTGGCATTTCATTGAGACCGCCTGCCTTATGCCGACGAGACGCCGCTGATCGCCGCCGGCACTTTCTCTGCGTAGACACGGGGAGAGCTGCCTGCGCGGGGAGGGTGCACCGACCTGCCCGCATTTGCCTAACTGATTCTCATCACAGACCAGAACTACATATAAATACAGATGCCTATTATTAGGATAACAATACCCATAGTCCGTTCAATTCCACTTTCAAACTTTCGACTCAATTCAATTTACGATTCAAAGTCGTGACGTAAGAAACTTAAAGAAATTCAGTCGTATCGAAATTCATTCTATTTATCAACGTTTATTTATATATATGTACATCAAGTATTTTCTTTATATTCTAAATCATAACGAACATATATTCTATTTGAAACATGTCCCTGATATTTAGCTCTCTAGGTCTTTTTCATTCATGAGTTTCTAATCCACTCGTAGCCTACCTTACTAACCCTGATTCGGCAAAAGGGGCAGCCGCTCAATCATGGTCCGCTGTTCGCCAGACTTGACGCGAAAATGACTAATGAGCATCTGTTGACCTCGTCCCGAGTTCGAAATACACGGTAATTTATTTAACGTTGCCTTCCGAGGTTGATTGCATTTATTGTGTACTCTCGCTTGGGAAAACCCCATTACTGGTAACAAGCAACCCGGTTATTTTTAAATATTGTACTGTAGGTACGTCGTAAGTTTAGGTAAGTATATTATATGAAAATGCGACAGTATAGTGACAGAATATTCAGAGAAAATGTTGGGTTCCAACTACGATAATCGCCGATTATCGTAGTTGTATAATACAAGCTGAGCGCCGCGCGTCGGCGCCGCTGTTTCAATTTAGTGTATATTTTATGCGCCTAAGTGAATTAAAATTTTAATTACTATGCTTAATTCAATCTTATGTTATATTAATTTATTATTAATCTATACAACTATATATATTAATAGACATACTTAGTAAAATTCATGAATTATCATAAAAACTTCTTTTTAATCATTATCAAATTATAATTTTACCACAAAAACTGCGAGGCAGCTATTATTACATGTATTGATATACTAATAATCATAATATGCATATACCTACAGTTACAAGTACATTATTATACAACTATATATATTAATAGACATACTTAGTAAAATTCATGAATTATCATAAAAACTTCTTTTTAATCATTATCAAATTATAATTTTACCACAAAAACTGCGAGGCAGCTATTATTACATGTATTGATATACTAATAATCATAATATGCATATACCTACAGTTACAAGTACATTATTATACATACAAATTAGTATAATGATTCGCCCAGGTGTATAAAGTGTACAAAATCAAATGCAGATTATTAGGTCTACTAATTAGTATACCTATTTAATGCAACTGGGTACATAATGTATACTAAAATCAAATACAGATTAATTAAGTCTTATAATTAGTATATTTATTTCAATTGGCTGAATATATAACCTAAATAGACTAAATTAAAAAACAGATAAGTTATGTTAGTCTACTAATAAGTGCGTTTAATTAAACTTGGTGAATTATTTCTGCAAAGGTTTAACTTTTCTATGACAACAAAAATTAATTGTTATTATCATAGACATATTTTATCTACCCTTTATAAGTGGGATAAGGGCTTGGTATGTAAATGTAATGTATATAAAGATACGTTCACATTATTATGTTCAGTTTAATATGTTTAAATTCTAAACTCGTAAGTCTCGTAAGTAACACAGTGCATTGGAATTTGACCCGGCCTTGTACTTTTTAGATAAAAATAAGCTTAATTATTTTACGTTCAATAGATTCAAATAACGACTAAAAGCATTGACATGCTGGACTTGAACCCTACTGATCTTTTAGTAACTTTAGTAAAACGAGGACACACAAGAGATATAGCCTTCTCGTATTATATTCTGTGACAAAGGAAATCCCAATAGCTCGCATGGCGGGTGAGACCGGTACGCTCTGCCATTGAGGCGGCATAATGCTCGGGTTTCCCTTGAAATCCGCGTGGGGAGCTGCAGCGAAAGTCAGTCAGCACACACGTCATCCTCGACACATGTGTTACACAACAACCGGACCACTAACCGTGTCAATACCAACTGAATCCTGCTCGATGCCAAACAATGACGGCTCTAAGTATACACAGTAACGGAAATTTTCAATTTGGATTACATCTACAAACATTTTATATTTAAAGCTTATTATTCCTCCAGCATAGCAGATATATTATAAATAACGACTGCCCCATTTACATGTAACATTTCCAATTATAATATCAGAACAATTTAGAATTTAATATGCATTATTCGTAATAGGTAGATGTTTTTCCAGTTACGTGTGGCGCTGCATCTCGCGACCGGAATCCGGACGCTGACCGTGAGCGCTGCGATACGTCAGTAAAATCGCTAACGGTTCATACACAAAAGTGCTCTTGCATTGCGTAAATTTCTCGGCACCACGTAAGGAGTACAAAGAAATATTTTACAAAGCACTTACACCATTTTTATTATATACAAAATATTCTGCTTCGTCATTTGTTGTCCACAAAGTCACTTAGCCCGTTTTTCAGACGCGCCGAGGTCGTCCAATTGGGACGTTTATACGTAACGTTTGCATAAGATTCTTACCATGTAGTGCTACACCATTAGAATACCAATTATTATCGCCGATAAGTACTGTTATACGGACAATATACGAAGTGTGATTTCATGGTACCGGGGCCATTGAAGTGGAAATGATAATCAAAATAACTTACCTACTTTGTACTGTTCTTGTTTAAACAGCATATTATATTATAGGTATGCTGTAGAGCCAGATAGCAGAAGAGCTCTTCACTGTTGAATGATATCTTCTTAACTAAAGGAATTATTGTCAAAATGTTTCACTACTTATTAGTTATTGAACAAGACTTCATGGATATGATCAGTGCATTAAAAACACTCATTAAAAAGCTTTCGGTAAAATTTCGGTAAATTTGAAAAAAAAAAAACTGATAGAATACATTCAAGCAAAAACTGTTCACGGCGGCTTGTGTGTAAATCTTACAAACTTAACCATAGTAGAGACCCGCTTGGCATTTTAACACCTAATATTCATGCACATAGGGAAAGTTTATAGACTAGTTTTTTTTTATATATAGATAGAGAAAGATTTTTCAATAAAAAATTAAACCGTTTATGAGAGACATTATTGCACGAAAAAACACTTACCCCGCGGAACTAATAATCACGCGCAGTTCGTGGAAGAATCACCAGGAAAGTCGCGGGTTTTCAAAACGTTTAGATGGCAAAGGTCAAGCGCCGAAGCTTCTTCCTGAACGTTTCTCTCAATATTGGCATTAATCAACAATTAGTTGTAATAATCAGCCATTAGTAACAGTAAAATGATTGCAAGTTTTATTGCAACTATTGCAATAAAACACGTGAGTTTAATTCCTAAACTGGGACCTTATGTTTTGTGCTACATACTCCAATTCTATCCAATGTAGACTAGAGTAAAGGAAATCAGATATTTAAAGTTCATTCGCATCCGCTTCTATTATTCTTGATAATAACAACACTTCAATGCATCGTAAATAAAGCGTATATTAGCATGTATAAGAGTTTTTACGAGTATACTATAAGCGAGTAAAAAATTTTTAAAACTAGCTTTCCGGGCGCGGCTCCGCCCGCGCTTATTTCGGTTATCGCGCAAAAACATTAACCTCTTTTTGCGCAGTTGGATAAAAACTATCCTATGTTTTTTCCCGGGTCTCAAACTATTTCCATACCAAATTTCATTCAAATCGGTCCAGTATAGTTTTGGCGTGAAAGCGTAACAGACAGACAGACAGAGTTACTTTCGCATTTATAATATTAGTACTGATTAATGGATTTTTGTATACACGATATTGTATATACAAAAACCCATACGTATCATCATGCTTTCCTATGCATGATTTCAAGCACTATTGCATGCTATGCACATATATAAAATTTTAGAACACTAAAATAAATTAGATGTAATTTGAGATTATGGGCCCTGTAAGCATTTCTTTTAAACCATAGAAAGGGTCAGCAGATCAGTCTTTAGAAATCCATGTTCCGCGTGGATATGTTTTGGTACCAAGTTATAAAGGGCAAGCTTATTGCCAGACACATTTTCAAATTCCTTTGTCATAAAACCCAATAAATGTACTGGGATCATACCCAGTATCAGTATCCTTGAGATCCCAAAGCAACGCTTTCGCTATTTCACCTACGACGCACTAAAGTCAATTGAATATTATAGCTTACGTATGTGCTTGTATACGATCTTGTTATGACTTCACCTAATCTATAAGTGGTTCATAATACACATTAAATCGTTCAGTTGCAATGTTTGAATATCTGTTACTCTGAATTCAATATCTCTATTTATGTTCTGATAACAGATTACTTATACAAGCATTAGCGGTCATAGTCACTACAGAAATGTAGCTGCTATCTGACTCGAATATTCAATTTTTTTAATTAAGACCAATGACAAATTTACGACAGGAAAAATTATAATCATGTGTGAAATTCGAACCCCGTCATCCCCACCTATAGCCAGGGTATACTCTGACAATGAGTCATAACTCTAATTTCCTCTCGTTCCTTAACCATCGTATGGGGATGGATTAAGACCAATCCCAATTTGGGTATATCTTAGACATATATCTACATAGTTTTAATGTATTAGTCTACAATTTTTATTCCCGACTATAAATATCAGTTATAACTACAGCGATTAAGTTAAACTTCGATGGTGATGAGTGAAATGAGTGATAGTAAATCACCAAATTGTATCTAAAAGTAATAAGTTAAGTATGATTATATGCCTGATGATTAGACAATTGTAAAAAAGATCTTCGTTTATAATTAGACCTAGTGATTTCTAATTCTTCAATACACTTTAAAAATTTTCTTCACCTTACAAAGGCACAAGTAAGAACCTACGGGTCTTAGATTAAATCTATATTTAACACAAAATAATTGTATTATAGTTACGCTTTTAAAGTTGATTTAAGAACTTTTTCCTGGCCTCTAAAAAAAAGGAAGTTCTTACGGCAAACATTATTTTAGTAAGTTTGGTGGTAGGATATGACCACACGTTAGTATTTTTACTGAGTCATCTGATTTACAAGATTCCCTCTCTCTCTCTCTCTTTGTTGCGCAGAGTACCTTCAATCCTTTTGAAAAGTTTTTTTGAATTTTATCAATATCGCTCAAGCAGTAAATCTCAATTAGCTCAAATAGTTATTTGTAATGTTAATTTGCAAAGTCGTTGTATGGGACGAGTATTTGTATTGAAATCTGATAAAGCGAAGGATTTTAGGATTGAACTATATGGAAATAGAGAGTCCTGTGCGAATTTGAAACCCTCGCCAGGTTTCAAAGGTACGAGACGCAAAATAACTGTGCTGCCAAGCGTAACACACAATTTTTCACCTCACCGAAGCGAGGAAAGTGCTGCATGCATAAAAGCCTATTAAAGAGCCTAATAATATATTAAATTAGTGGATATTTAAAATAAAAAAAAACTTATTATACTTACTACAATCGGTAATTTTAGAGGATTTTTTTAATTTCGAATAACCTTTTTACGTTAGCTGATAAAATTCACGGGAATTTCTACTGACAAACAAAACTTTTTTGATTTCATATAGTGAAAAATATAACGTTGCTATACGTTTACGAGTTTACACTTAGAACTATGGCCGATGACGACCATTATTGTCATCGAATGATCCATGAATATACTTAATGTTCTTAAATACGCAGCATGCACCATTACTGAAAAGAGTGACAAGTTCAAACACTGATTTTGAACATTGTAAAATATGAAATTACTTATGGAAGTCGGGACCATGAAAATGTGTGTTCAAAAGAAACATTTCATGATCTTTTATAAAATCATGTTTACTGTGGTTATCATACTAAAGATAATATTGGAACTGCCTCTCGGGCTGTGTCGGATCCAGCAAATGTATATATTGCTGATAGATTTCCTATAAGCATATAAACTACCCTAACGCATAAATGTACATAAAATTATATTAGGTATTTCACAACATGATTTATGTAGGTACATAATGCTCAATAACTCCTTCGCTATTTCTTTTTTTGATGTAATGGAGTGGCAAACAAGCAGACGGACGGCCCACCGGGTGGTAAGTGGTAACCGTCGCCTATGGACACTTGCAACACCAGGGGTGTTACCAATGCGTTGCCAACCCTGTAAGACTCTTTTAACACCCTTTTTGAAGGAATCCATACTGTAGCTCTGCGGAAAAACACAAGATGGAAGATCATTCCACATTTTGCAAGTATGCGGTAAGAAGGCACGGATAAATCGAGCTGTGTGAGACTTCCAGGACTCGATTATGTGTGGATGAGGTTTTAACCGGTGACGCGAGGTACGATGATAGAATCGCGAAGCTGGTATAAGATCAAACAGCTCCTGAGAGCATTCCCCGTTATAGAGCCTGTAGCATACACAGAGCCAACCGATGTCTCTACGGAGGCTCAGTGGCTCAAGGTGGTCAGTATAATAATCATGTCAGAATAATAGTTGCGTGTTTGTGTATGTGACTGATCATCATTGGACCTTTTAGATTATGGTTTTTGTGGATATTAAGTTTTCAGTAAGTGGTAAATATTACAACACAATTGCCGAGGACAGCTATATACTACATATATACCTACTTCTAATATATTTTATAATTTCGGTATTAACTTACATAATCACTATGCAATAAAAATAATGGAACTATAAGCGGGAATCGATCATATGACCATCTATCCCTGGGGAAAATTATTAATGATTAATAAGCTTTAGCCATGCCAAAATTTATAGCAAGTGTCATTAGAAATTATGTGAGGTATTAAATGCCTGAACAGATTTGGATGTATGTAAATACTGATGTAATGTAGAAACTCATTCACATACTTTATGCACATAACCGTAAAAACATTACACATCTTCTGGGGCAGAAGTGTCACAGGAAAATCCCAAACTTGCATCAAAATCGCTTCATTGGTATTTGAACAGGTCAACAAGATCTACATGGGTAGTTCTTTTTATTCAAAATTAACACCTCTCATTTTAGTCAGGTGTCTCTGAATCAGTACAGATTGGATTTGGCATACTAAGCTGGTTATGACAAAGTGGTTCTAACACCTTAATATTATGTCACTAAAAATGGAAACATATAACTGCTTCATTACTTTGTTATAGCTATAATTTATATATATACTTACCCACATAATGTTAGATATACTTCTATCTATATGTGGGTAAGTATGTATATTATATATATATACTTACCCACATAATGTTACTTAGATATATATCTATACATATATGTAGGTACCATTACTAGCTCGATGTGGGTTTTCCCGGGCATATATACACAAGCATAAAGATCTATCAGATATTCAGTTTTGTTTTAAGTAAATGCTAACAGGCATGTGCAACGAATCAAAACGATATGGTTTATATGTGCACCTACTCTACTACGATTGCGAAAATTCGTCATAGTAAATTAGAAAGCGTGATTCTATGTACGAACGATGACGGCTTTTTGTGAGTCAATGGATATTATTCAACACAAAAGATTCTAATGACCATAAACATGCAGCAGAGCTCGCTTCTCACCCGTGCATATTAACAGTGTCGGGGGCAGTGAGTTAGGTCGCAGGTAGAAAATATTATCTCGTTCGACAACTATCTATAGATTAAATGGATGAAAATAAACTAGCGCAGGTGATACTAAATTAATAAAGAGTATCTATTCGAAGAGGTAAGGGCTGTAGAGATTTCCGTGTAAATAATGTCAAAGCTTACAAAAAGTTCAACTCACCGTTTCAGGTGCTGGAAATACAAAAACTGCAGCTTTTCTTCAAGTACTGGTTATATTATAAGCTTTGAAAATTGTCACGTGATATTTTAATGTATAATGAATTTATCGTTTGATATTTTTAACGTAGCGTACCGTCGAGTCGGCTCTCGCAGACGGACTGACTGAGGGCCGGTCGCTATCCTCTTTATGTTTGTATGTAAACTGGTATGCGTTTGCGCACGCCTCATCATACTGAGAAGCAAAATAAACGAATGACTTTCGTCATTGCCGTCGAAGACTCACTTATTCAAAAACACGACCAAATTAATCGTTGCATACATACCTACTTAGCTAAACCGTTAGATTGAATTGACAGCAGTTTCAGTTTAAATAGTATCTTCACAACCCAAGCAGCTTGCGTGAAAGTAGGTAATTTATACAGCCGATGAAGTAACTAAGAATAAGCACTTATTATTTAACAGCTATGCTTATGTATCTATCTATATACCAACCTATATCTATACAAAGTAGCTCCACCTAAGCAAAATTTATTTTTTTATTGAAAAAATAAAATGTCTCTGTGAAACATTATTACTATGTAGTTTGTTGGATTTAGGTGGCTTTTTGGTTTTGGAAGTAAAATTCAAAAACATTTATTAAATTTTAGCGTCAAGGACGCACTTATGGTCAATATCAAAATTTAACGTTTATTTACAGGAAGAAAAGTAAAAGCTTTTTAGCATGCATCTTTTTCATCATATAATAACAAACTATCTTAGTAGGCTGTTTTAACAGGCTTCGAAAAGAATGAAGGAAGGTCATCGCATAACTTTGATGAAGTGTAACTGGATGATACTTTGTTGGGTGGATATTTTTTTATGCTTGATAGGTTAGCCTTTGACCACTGTCTCGCCTGATGGTAAGTGATGATGTGGTCGAAGATGTTGTTCAGGCTAACCTAGAATTACTGGCTCTCAAGGACAGCTGCCGGAACACACCGTTAGGTGCTTGACGACTGATTTTCTACTTGAGGTAGCTGGCCAGGTGGGCATTCGCAAAATGCCCTACCACCATGCTATAACGACTGCCATCCTAAGACAACAACCGGGACCGACGGCTTAACGTGCCCTCCGAATCACGGAAGCGCTCAGTAGTAATGTCACCAGCGGTCACCCATCCAACTCATGACCGCGGCGGACGTTGCTTAACTTTGCTGATCGGTTCAGATCGGCTAAGCGAACTTCGCTACGAGCGCTTCCAAATTATATTCTTATTACTTGCAGTATAGTTTTAGGTTACATTCAAATTACTTAAAAAAGTATAAATAAGTTTATAAATATTTTCATGATTCCGTAGGATAATAAAAATGTGAGCTCAAATCAAAATATAATACCGACTTCTACAAGTTATTTTACACTTTTCAGTACTGCAAGTCGGTGTCACCTTTTTTAAATACCTACCTATTTCTTACTAACTCAATTCCCTATATAAAAAGAACTTTTGTTTGTCTATCAGTACTAATATTATAAATGCGAAATTAACTCTGTCTGTCTGTCTGTCTGTCTGTCTGTCTGTTACGCTTTCACGCCAAAACTACTGGACCGATTTGAATGAAATTTGGTATGGAGATAGTTTTAGACCCGGGAAAAAACATAGGATAGTTTTTATCCGACTGCGCAAAAAGAGGTTCATGTTTTCGCGCGATAACCGACAAACGCGCGGGCGGAGCCGCGCCTGGAAAGCTAGTTATAATATAAAACTTGGCAGCATCGAAAATCTTATTATTTTTAATACTTGTTACTTAAAAAGTGTCTTTAATATGTCTGTGGTCTGTGCACATACAAATACGGTAAAAGTAAGCTATCGCCATCACTATATGCAACCGTCGGATATTACAAAATAGAATGCACTAGAGTCGTGTGTTTTACTTTGTATTTTGTTCATGTTTCACTACCTCTGTCTCACTAAAATGATTATGTGCGAAGAGTTCAATACGACGATACTTCCATGGTGACGACTATGTATATAAATTTGTATTAGTACATTATATTGCGTATATTCCCTGTTACTAAATAATTTGAAAAAAAAACAATATATTTATTTTATTTAAATAAAATCGTGGTGTTTTTTTTTATGCCTGATAGTTTAGCCTTTGACCACTATCTCACCTGATGGTAAGTGATGATGTGGTCGAAGATGTTGTTCAGGCTAACCTAGAATTACTGGCTCTCAAGGACAGCTGCCGGATCACACCGTTAGGTGCTTGGCGACATGGTCATTTTTGAATACTTTCTTTGCCATATACCTGCTTTTTGGTCCAATCATTTAGGCTCCAGCATTGCCCTCTCACCTACAATAACCTTTCCGCACGTTTATCACAATACTAATTCCTGGCCGAGCTTAAGTGGCGTCGGACTCGTCGGAGTGCTTTGTATGGTGGTCATATTGAATTCCGCCATTTTAGATTTTTGACAGCTGTCAATCGACACCTCTTCCAATTCCTTATGACATTTTTTCAAGCCCCCTGCCTATCTCATAGTGTTTTCGAGATACGTCTTACAGTGGCGGTTTTCCCTGTGTAATTTAAATTTACCTAAGTTTTTTTACTGTGGTATATGTCACTTGTTTCTTTGAATCCCTCAGATATTCGCAGGATTGATTTGTTCCACGTTCACCCACGATTTTGTCATCCCAATTCATGTATAGCGTGAATTGCAGGCTTTTGTAAGATGTGTGACAATATGACATAATACTGTGTAAATATGTATTAAACACGAACTGGACGAGCTGTACCTACATAGCTATTTTCATTACTAGATGCCAGTAAAATAAGAAACAAATACCTAATCCAGTCAACAGTGCTTGTCTTTATGTTGTCAGACTAGGTACAAATCATGATGAGAAGTACGATAAGAGTCAGTTACCGAAATCAATAAAAACTATATAATTATCACCATAATTTGGACCACTATATGGTTTTTATTGATTTCGGTAACTAACTCTTATTACTTATAGCCTAACCTTTAGCAGCTATCTCATCTGATAAAACGAGATGATGAAGTCGATATTGTTCGAGCTAAGCTAGAATTGGCTTTCGAGGACAGCTGCCAGAACACACCGTTAGGTGCTTAGCTTTTCTACTTGATAGTAGCTAGCTAGGTGGGCATCCACATAATTCCCTACCATCATGCTATAAAGACTGCCATCGTAAGACAATAACCAGGACTGACGACGGATTAACGTCGTGCCTTCCGAAGTTCGGAAGTGTTCATCAGTCATTCATTACTAGTGGCATTCCACTAGCGGTCTTACCGCAGCCGTTTTTGAAGCAGTGATGGCTCAGTGGCATTGACTATGGACTGCCACGCAGCAGGTCCATGGTTCGAATCCCGCCGCGGGCTTGAGCTTCACCGCATGGTGGAAGGGCTTTTTGCGAATCCCCGCCTGGCTAGCGACCACCCTCAAGTTGAAAATCTGTCGCCAAGCACCTAACGGTGTGTTCCGGCAGCAGTCCTTGAGAGCCAGTGAAATTACAGGCACATGAGACTTAACAACTATGTCTCAAGGTGACGGGCGCAGTGCAATTCATCACATGTGACGAAACGCATCTGTTATAGGCAGAGGTAACCGCTTAACATCAGGTGGGCCTCGAGCTTGTTCCGTCACAATAATATAAAAAAAAAAAAAAAAAAAAAGCGACTTATATAGTTGATTAATCAAGAGTGACTGAGCTACGCTATTTTGCATTATTATTATTTCTTTTATACTGCATACCTATAAGCACAGTGAACAATTTAAAATCCGTAGTGTCTGCTTACCCCTCCGAGAAACTTTTATTCAATACACCAACTATTTACTGACCTCGTTATGTACGAAGTTATTTACAGTCGCTTACAAGTATATACTTCGTAATTTGCATAATAATAAGATGTCACTAAATACTTAGTAATCGAAGTTAGCATAAACATGAGTAAAAATATTCAAATTATTCTTTGATTTTTAAATACTTTAGCGTACATAGGGAAAATCAGAAGTTGAACTAATAAGTAACAGGCATATATGAAATTACCAACAAGATCTTATCTGGGACTTGGCTAATGATGAACTTAAATGGGTTCAAGTACAAAGACAAAAGCTTAACATCGTCACAGTTTAACCAGCTTCATTCCACCCCTACAGCCGGGTATGCTCTGACCTCTAAGGTAACATGACATATGACTCATAACTCTAATTTGTGATTTTTTACTCTGTGCTCTCGTTCTTAACTTAACTATAATGTCGAGAGGGAGTGACAGTGGATGCGAATTCAAATTCCGCAAATGACAGCAATTTTTTCTCTCGTTATGTAACCTAATCGGCGGAGCATGCGTTATTGCAAAATAAAAATATTAAATGATTAGCAAGCGTTGTAATTTTCTTAGGCGTTCCTGGTGCAAAAAAATACTGTTAAAACAACCTACATATTTTACAAACATATTTTGAATTCGCATCCACTGTCACTCCCTCTCGACACTATAGTTAAGTTAAGAACGAGAGCACAGAGTAAAAAATAACAAATTAGAGTTATGAGTCATATGTCATGTTACCTTAGAGGTCAGAGCATACCCGGCTGTAGGGGTGGATGGCGAGGGTTCAAATCCTGCACATGATTATAATATTTCCTCTCGCAATTTTGTAACAAATTGGTTATACGTAATTTTTCCATTCGCTGTAATTTTGTAAGTAGGTTGCATCGAGATAACCAATTGTAATATTGTGCACTGGGATTTGCTAGGGTCTGTTGTGTTTTACTAGCTCACGAACAAGTCTCAATTTTTTATAAAAAAAATGTCATATGCGCTACAAACTGTCTTTATGCCAAATTTAAATGAAACCGGTTCAGTAGCTTTTAGAAGCGATCACATACAGCCAAACATAAGTATATCTGTGGTTTTAAATATTCTGCCTAAGTGTAACGAGTAAATAAGTACTTTCGAACATTAATATCTAATTAAATGATTGAAAGTAAGGACACACTATTTTGTATTTTAATATTTTTAACTATACATAATTTCAAATCACAGAATATAAAATGTAAATGAGTCGTTATATTGTATCCGATATTGTTGTTATCAGTTGTAATAACTTATAAGGCCCTATTTCAGAATGTTCGAGTAAGTTCCGGTTATACTCCCAGAATGTTGTCTTAGGTTTTCGCGATTGTTACACATAGTAATTAAACAACTTTAAACGGTTTAAATCGCGTATATTTTTCATTATTTTATCCCGACGTTTCAAACACTTTGCAGTGATCGTGGTCACGGGGTGACTAATTGATTTTATTTGTCACATGAGTTATTAAGAAATTATTTGGTCTACCGTCAGAAATTTTTATATTAATCATAACGTTCCCTATTCACGCAGTATTCGCTCACAGTGTCCAGAGGTCATGAAGATTTATGTCGGCCTTGGGATTTAAAATTTGATAACAGGATCCCAAGCAGGTGGTACTTGCCAACCATCATCCCTATTGAAATTTGGGTACTTTTTGATTTCAATAGCCTCGCGTAACATTCTTGGCAGAAACCGGGTCTCTCTAGCGAGGATTTGTGGTTTGTCGAACCGAATGTAGTGGTTGGGTTTGTCCTGGGCATGTTCACAAACCGCAGACTTTTTTTGTGAACATGCCTAGGACAAACCCAACCACTACATTCAGACAAACATAAACACTATCTTTGCGTTTCACAGTCATCGATTTAACCTATCCATCTGAAACGGAATGTCCTAATAAAGTTTCGGGTTGCTAACCAACACATAAAATAACAGAATGATAAAAATGACAGTTAACATGCAGCGCGTTTCAAGCATTAACCGATGGATAGGCTAAATCGATGACTGTGAAACGCAAAGATAGTGTTTTATTTATTAAATATGTTCTGGATAGTAAAACCGGAACTTACTCGAACATTCTGAAACAGGCCCTTAAAGTAATAAAGTAAACAAGAAAGAGTACATAACAGTAGTTTGTTTTAGTGATAAGTATTTTGCCTCGGTCTAACCTATTTCACCTTACACGACTGGTATCCATATACTCAACAAAAATTATATGCATAGGTATATATAAAATGACCAAAATATTCGACAAAAATTATGCTTGTACGAAACACCTTTGATCTTTTCAATACTAAGAATAAATCTGTTCAGTTTTACGAAAAACAGACAAAGACACACAGGTTCCATTATATCACATACCTACTTTACACACGAGTGAATTCATATGATGCAATCGGCATACTTCGTGATCTTTCCTAATCATTTTTCTGAGCAGAACACAACATATTAGTAAACTGCCGCCCTGTGGAATTCTTGGCCCAGCTACTGGTTAGGATAAATGACGTTAGATCTTCCGGATCTTTAGTAAAGATGGGAGTCACACAGGCATATATTTTCTGGTTTTAGCGATATCTCTAAATGCTAATAAAATGTGGTTACCTACTATTACTAAAAGGCGAAATGCATTAATAGTCCGGTCAATTTAGACCAAAAAATGAGAGTGAAGTTACATAAAGTCCCAACAAGCTGAATTTTTGTGAAGTTGTTCAAAACATAATTACAAACATTGTCAGAAAAAAAGTATTGATACATTTTTTATAGATAATTTTATGATCTACAATTTTTGTCTGAGGTACTTTTATGATAAAACTTACCGTTTTGCTGAAAATCGCGAATAACTCATTTTTTTGACCTTTGACCTTGAATTAAATTTTTTCCTTACAGGGGAATGATGGGGAACTTCTAGACATTGTTTGTAATTATGTTTTGAACAACTTCACAGAAATTCAGCTTGTTGGGACTTTATGTAACTCTGAATGTCTAAATTGACCGGACTATAAGTTCTAAACTAAAATTACGATGACTTAACATTACGTTTTTGACCAAGTTACAGATTGCCATTTCAGGTGTACCTGCAGGCCCTAAAAGACATGTCTCCACGGGGAGAGGATAAATAGACAACTTTGTTTTTTTTTCTCCAAGCACGGGCGCGCCTTTAGCTATAGGTACTTCATACCACCCGGTCGATAAATCCTTCCTCTCTATTACTGTCGTCGTATATAACAATATAATATAAAATTATTTATTATTGCTCATTGAGTTAGCCTTCATCCGTGACAATAAATAAATAAACTACCCATATTTATATACCTAGCTCTTGAAACAAGGATATCTTATGTCCTTATGTCATACGGAGACAATTTTATCCACATTCTGTGTCACCCTCATATTTCCTCGAAATATCAAAAGAATACGTGTTGGTGATTTTGTCTCACGAAAGTGTATAAAATCAGGGGATTTTTTTTTATCTGCAGTTTATGCTAGACCGTTAAAATTGAATCAACTTTACATCACAAACACGATCTGCCCAGGAGACTTAGTTCTGCTGTATTCATAATATAAGATGGATATACTCGTAGCTATAACTGCTCAGTTAGTTTTAGTGTAATTTATTTTTTCGTATAATTCAACCGCATAATGTAGGTACATATGTTGTAGTAGTAAGCAGCGGCTTATATGGCTGATAAGCATTAGCTTACATAAGCGTGCATGAAATGGATCCATGCGAATCTGAGGAATCCCTGAATACATTTTTATTAACTTACCGAATATTTAAGAAAATCTGTTTAAACAAATGTATGTAAATTTAATTAGTCAAGTACGAAAACTACGACAACAACACTAGGAATAAAGATATTAAAAGTGAAGACAGGTTATAAATTAGTGGAGACAAATAAAAGGTCCTTTCTAGTTGGATGTACTATTAGTTTGTGATAATACAGAAGACGAAGATTCTTGGTACATTCCACCCCTGTCAAGCAAGCTTGTTTGTCTCATTTGTATTAAACATACTCTCTAACAGAAAAATAACGTTCTCCAGGGTGATACATAGGTAGTGCATTATACTACACCAGAATAAAATCATTAGATATAAATACGTTTTATATAATCTCATTCAGTAATATTCTAATTAGGTATGAAATGAAATACAGACTTTTATTGGCATATTTTATTTACATACTTCTTTATGAAAATTAAATTAAAGCATTATTCTCCTAACAAAACAATGCTTTCAAAAATTATTTTAATTAATAAAGTACAATGTGTCCCGGACCAAGGAGATTTTAATTCAATTTAAGTACACATTACCCGTGGTGAGCACGCTGGTTCCGAGCCAATAGACCAATAACAGACTTTTTCCATTTTGGCGCTATTTCGTACATACGAATTTGAGTAATATTTTGTTGGATACCACTTTAGTAGCAAAAATGTCAAGCAACACCGACGAAACTGATGAAAATTTAACTCCACCTGACATTCAAGAAACAGCTACGAAACTGACGAATAGTCTTTTGCCAGAAAAATCAAGAAAAGCGTTGAGATTAAGACGCCATGAGATTAAATAAAGTACTGTACGCAACTGCATATAATTAGGTATTAAAACACTCGTATAATCTTATTTGGAACTCGCCTGCGGTTCGTTTAAAAAACTACACTCATATTTTAATACCCTCTAATAAATGACAGTTACATAAACTACTATTCTCGTATTTGTCACGAGACTTCTCAAAAAGTAATTTCTTTATGACTTCTTGAGCTGTAGTTTTTATTTCTGGTGGCATCAACGTTATAAAATCGTCACTAAACTATCAGATGACATTTTGGTACATTATTTAGAATAATTAAAAGCGTACTGAATAAAATATCAATTTAGGAAAAAATACAAAATTTAACAAAACAAAACAAATTACCGCGCTAAATTTTCGTAGTGCTGAAAAAGATTGCTAACCTCCTTTCATTGAAAATCGAATACAAAAAAATTCCACGTCTTTTCTCTAATTATTTGACATAAAACCTTTTTGAAATTTGACGTTTGTTTTTGAACGAGCAATGAGACACTTTCTGAATGTGTGTGTTATAATATTTATTTATATAATCTCATTCGCTAATATTCTAACTATGAAATGAAATACAGACTTTTATTGGCATATTTTATTTACTTCCTTAAGAAAATTAAAAAAATAAATTAAAGCATTATTCTCCTAACAAAACAAAGCTCTAAAACATTTTTTTTACTATTAAAATACAATGTGTCCCTACCAAGGAGGTTTCAATTCAATTTAAGTACACATTATCTGTGGTGAGCGCGCTGGTTTGTATATTGCATTTTATTTAATGTAGCTACCTATACCCATGAGATTAAATAAAGTAGTGTGTGCAACTGCATATAATTAGGTATTAAAACACTCGTGTAATCTTATTTTGAAGCAAAATAAGATTACACGGGTTAAAACCGCACTCATGTTTTAATACCCTCTATTATATGACAGTTGCATAAACTACTATTATAAAAGATCAAATATATTTATTAAATCAAAGATTATCCGCAAGTTGTCTATACGTTTCTGTCAGATAAAAGGAATATCATTTAAACCTTTCCAAAAAAACTCTGTGGATCTGTCTCCACAAGCTGTGTAAAGGCATTTATTTTTTACTTTCTAAAAAAAGTCTAATTTCTTTTTCCTCTATAAGCTAACTAATATATTTTCTTATGTAATTAAAATGCTTTATGAATATATATGTGTGGGGATATCGGAAATCAGTTCTGAAGAAGGTCCTAATTCTATTTGTAATTTTTGCATTAACGTCTGCTAAGTGAATAACCTCACAAAATTACAACAATAGTAGTAATTTTGTGAGGTTTATATATATAGGAATTAATGACTTCGAGTTCTATCCCTGTTAAACACTTTACTTTTCACTACTAATATTAGGACAATATTAAAAATAGTAGTTTTTTGATTATAATAACATGAACATGAATACATATTTAAAATTAATGCGACTATAGTCCACGTAGTAATCGATGACTTTCTTGCGTGTTCAACACTCTACTTCTCATTAAAAATATGAGGAGAGTAAAAAATATAAGTTTTCCTAAAATATTCACTGAAATTAATAAATATGAATAGAAGATACATACATAAAATTAATTGAGGAATTAGAACAGTTTGTGAAATTTTAGGGAAAAATTTATATTTTGTTACTAACCTGCTAATAAACTTAGGTATATAGTGTTTTTTTTTTTTTTTTTTTTATTCACACTGCTCATTAAAATAATTAGTGACTAAAATGTTCATATAACATACACTAACTTCACAAAGTCTCATTAATTATGTTGTAAACATGTTTTTTAGCCTTTATATAAACACAAACGTAGTTGTTATTATTTGTTTTATAACAACAGAGTATTTTACAACGAAAAAACTATCTAACTTTGTTTAGACCAATGGTTACCATGGTTACAAGTCATTCCGGCCCTTGAGAAGGAAGCATTTACTATGAGTTTTTCCCACCCTTAGGTTAGAAGGGGAAAGCAACGTCTTCTGTCCGCTACTCGAATCAAACACTACTTTCCGACGATGAGAAATGAAAAATAAATAGTATATTAATGGACCAAAATAATAATTTTAATAATACTTTTAAAATGGCGCTATTTTGATAACTATGCACAGCGAGGGTTTCAATATGCATCGGCCAAGTAAATATTAGATTGTAATATTATGGGTTGAAATGAATCAATTCCTATGCGAGGTATTTAGACGGACAAAGTTCGAGTAGAATTGATTACTTTCTAAAATATTTGTGAATAATAATAACATGATTAGTAGGTACCTATTTAAATTAATTGACCAGTTAGAACAATTTGTAAAATTGAAGGTAAAATGTTTGTTTGAAATACTTAATGGGCAGCTATAGTCCGAGTAGGAATTGATGACTTCCACTGGTGTTAAACACTCTACTTTTCATTACGAATAGATAGTCGTAATGAAAAGTAGAGTGTTTAACACCAGTAAAGTAAAAATAGTATTTTTATATCTAATATTAATTTTTAATAATAATATGAGTATTAACTATTTAAAATTAATACTTCTTTAGTTCGAGTAGAAATTGATGACTTAGCTTCACCCGTGTTAAACACTCTACTTTCATTTTAAATGTAAGAGATATAAAAAAATATTTTTCTAAAATATTAATTAAAACTGATATGATAAGTAGGTAATGTACCTTTACTTACCTTCTATATTTTCCCCCGTGGGGTGCCGGGTAGAATGTCACTCCCCCTCCATTTCTTCCCGTGGGTGTCATAAGAGGCAACTAAGGGGCCACTCACTACTTACCTTTGTGGCATATCGACCCGACGCCGAAGACTGCGTATTCTTGTTGTTTTGCCATTGTTTGAAATTTTGGTACGCTAATATATTTTCCTTGGTGTTTTCAGATAGTACACTTTCCATAACGTTAAGGACTTCACATCTTATATCGTGCGGTGTACACCATAAATCTTTTCTTCATAATAGTACTTGTCTTAAATAAATAACTATAATGTCAACAGTGAAAAAGAGTTGTGAAAAATTTTTCGCAACCGCGGGAAAAATTAATCAGTTTTCCTATGGTTCCAATGCGCTTGCATGGCGAATAATGGCGATCGGCCATAGACTAAAGAATGAGGTTTCTGTTTTTGGGCTTTTCGCGTGTAGAGTTTTAGCCACGTAGAAAATGGGGAATTTAAAGATTTTTATTACAGAGAAAATAAAAGTTATATTTGAGTAAAAGTTTTATTTATTAAACACGTACAAGTTGAAAATTATCTATTTAAATACGAATAATTTGTATGAAATGAGCAAACAATAGGTACATTAATTTTTTGTACTATTGAATACGATCTTTTTTGTATCGAAACGTTTTTAAAATCGAAGGAACTCAGCCAATAATATAATAAAAATTCTATAACTCAATCAATAGCAATGAAAAGGTCACAGTTTGATTACAGATAATGTGTCTAATTGCGGTGAAATTAGAGCCACTTTATGAGCAAGTGTGTTATAAAGTATATACCATTTCGGTTCTACTCGAAGCATCTTTACTCTTCTTAGCAGGAAATTTAGGCGGTAAGTATTGTCACTAGATATTTTTTGTTATTCCTAAATATTATTAACATGTTTTTATTTGGTGCACTACTTATCATCGCCATCTAAGTATGAGCAAATAAGCACACCGGCGATGCGCGTGTCAATAACGTACAGATAAGAAGAGCATGAATGAGGAATTCGCAACATTTCTCTTGCTGATTCTCACGGTGAACTATAATTATCACGTGTTCGTGTATATGAGGGCAATACAATAGGGTCTACGGTTAGCTAGCGGTTATGGGCTGATGTATATACCTACGAACGAGTGATTCTCGTCATATGCGTCACGAGCAAAACAAATAGGGAAAATCCCCTAAACGCTTTTTATTATGGTGTCATAATATATATTTTCATAAGTCATGGTGTTACTAAACTAGTTAAGATAACGTAAGGATGCCCGCTCAGCGCCCTTTGGAAAAACCGGTGCGGCATGCGGTAGGTACGAGAAAGGCTCGATATACATTAATGAAGGTTGTGTGAGCTATTCTCAAAAGTTCTCATCAAAAGTCTCTGTTCAAGGTAATATGTGTGTTTCTGGGTGCAATATCGGTGTTAGCCCGGCGTTTATGCAGCAGAGTTCGTAAGTTTTTAGGGATCCGTACTCAATGGGCATATATGATGGCGTTTGATGAGACTGTCTCCGCTATCTGTCTCGTATACGCTACAATTCTGTTTTTTTTTGTATTTCTAGAACGTTGACCCAAAGACAACACATCTATCTAGAGAATTAACAACATCTTCGACCACACCATGAGGTGTTCAAAGTCTAGCCGATCTCTACTATACAACTTATAAAAAAGAAGAAGCCAAAAAGTCCGAACATTGAATATAAAATACCTACTCTGAACACGATTATAGTATTTTTGAAATTATATATATCTGTCTGTTGTATGCACACACATGTGAAAACTACCGAACAGATTTTAATAGAATTTGTTATACATAGGAATAGGATGTAGTCCGAGGATTTTACATATCGAAACACTTTTTATTAAGGTTCCTCAAAACACACTAAGCCGCTCAAAACACACTTACCTACAACCCGTCCTACTTACAAATAGATAATCTTTTAACCATAATAGCCAATTTAAATCAGAACTATTGTTATTAATTTAGTTAATTTATTATTCATTTATATCTGAGAAGTTGCTACCCGTGGTTTTGCTAGGATGAGTTATCTGAAGTGCTGTAATAGTTGCAGAATATCACTTTAGATTGTTATATACTTTTGAGCACACAGAGCTACTTCTGTTTTTTTTTGGCAATGCGCAGATGCCATCACAGCACTGTTTCAGACACATTTTTCCAGGAGGGTTCCCAGCTGCATGAGCGCTGGAGAATCCCTCTTCGCGCGTCCACCTCCAGGACTACTATTTGGAGGTACCCGGGCTGTTCGCATTCTGGACGGGGGAAAACAGTATAGTAGAGCCTCGAAAATCCGAACTACCAAAAATCAACCCTTGTTCGGACTCACGGAGCGTTCGGATGTATGTATGTTCGAATCTTCTGTTCGTTTCGCTTCAAATCGGTGATTGTAGATTTTCCGATAACATACTTTTGAGAAAGTGAAGTTGCAGATAGTCCATCTTTTAAACTGCCCGATATGGCACACTTTTGCGCAATAGTTCAAGTTTTATGTTTGCGTCCCAGTATAGGAACCATGTTTATAACTTAACACAACAGTTTGCGCGGCAGTGCAGCACAGATTAACATGTACACGTTAACAGACAAAGCTATATAACTGCAGAAAAATATCGCATCGGGGTAATTTGGCAGTTCGGATTATAGCGACGTTCGGATTAGCCTGGGTACGGACTATCGAGGCTCTACTGTACTTAGTTCTCAATCATCTGCTCGGGGCAACGAGGCAAGAGTTTTAAGCTACACCGTAACACGTTTGCCATGCACTTTTGTAACATACGGGGTCTCTGTTGAATGTCATGTTGATATCTATTACCAGCTGGAGACCGTTAAACCGGTCTGGCCCTTTCTGACACTTCGTTCTCTATGGTACAAAAGGGGGCATTTCTTTTTACCGCTGGCGGGTATGTTTTTTATGGTATTGTGACAGAACAAGCACGAGGTACATCTGATGTTAAGGGGACTGACCTCTGCCTATAACATATGCATTTCGTCACACGTAATAAATTGCACTGCGCCCGTCACCCTGAAACATACAGTTATGCCTCATGTGCCTGTAACTTTTCCTTCTATTAATCCTGCGACAGATTTTCTACTCGAGGGTGGTAGCTAGCCAGGCGAGCATTCGCAAAATGCCCATGTTGTGAAGCTCAACCCAGCAGTGATCGGATCGAACCGAAACTAATCTTGAGAACCTGTTCCTATTCCTCTGCCCACTTAACACCTTCGGACGTATCACCAGTTGAGATTGTGGTCAAAGACTAGCCTATCAGCGTTATATAATAATTTTTTTAAATTTATTTTTATATGAACACGCTAACTTTTTACTGAATTATCCGATCTAGGCGAATATTTTTTGTTGGATTGAAATTGATTTAAGTCCATCAATTCACTGTAAAAAGTATTTGCCAGTTTAACAATACTGACCAAATTATTGCCACAATGATCGATTGTGACCATTATTGCGGGCGAGTGACACAAGCGATCCTAAACAGCATGCATCACATAAGAAAGATATTAAATGAAACCGATTTAACACTGAAAATGAGTAAGTTCAGAGTGCTGGGCGCTTGGCTACATATTTTCTTCTCGGGGGTGTTAGCTAGCCAGGCGAGCATTCACAGTGCCCTACGGCAATTATCATTTCAATATACCTAATATGTTACAGTGACAGAAGTTAGTTTATTGCTTTGACTTGTGGACGTGTATATTTCCCCCTGCGGTGCCGGACTGGAATGTCACCCCCCCATATATACCTAAGGGTGTCGTAAAAAGCTCGGCGACTAAGGGTAAAAGACCAAGGCGGGCAGCAGTACTTTCTGAAAAATCCCCAAGACGCCTGCCAAGCGTGGGTATTATAGCAAACCCCCCCTAAATGGGGTGGCTATGTTTAGCAGTGGACAATCCGACTGATACCTACAGTAACTTATTAAACCGCCAACTTGGATTTGGTAGTACACAATGGAACAGGTACTTACTAAGCTGAAGTACCTATAGATTCATTTATTTTGAAATGATGTGAATGTGAACAGCCCTGGCTGGTGCCGCAATATGTACGCCTTGTTCCCCGAGATAATATAGGAATAAGAAGAGATATGCGAGACGTTGTTGAATTGCTCTAGACTGCATAAGAGATGAGGTGAGAAGCTGTCATCAGTTGTCAAGCTTCTCACCTCTTCTTCTTTCGAACGAACTGATGAAAACGCACGAGGTACACCATCTAGATCCTATTCAGTATTATTAATATACGGATATAAAGCCCGATAGTGTCATTGGGAATTCCTAGCGCTGCAAAGTCTGATACTACGATCAAGAGTAGGTACAATGAAAGTTTTATTTCAATATAATTATTTATTGACCTAGTAACCTATAGGTATAGTGCAAGTTGTTAGGTTAGTCTCGATAGTGCGGGCCCGCCCCGGGCTTGTAGATTCCATTGTCGATTAGAAAACAATGATGACGTGAGATCAATATAATGTGACACTGAAAGTTTTTAGAACTGGCCAGATTAAAGTAGTAGGTTGAGCAACAGTGTGCATTGAACAAGTTATTTTAGGCGAGAAGTTCAACTGCATCAGCATAAGTTTAAGAGCCAAAGGCGAGGGCTGATATTTAAGTCGACGACAAACTCATTCCCAGCACGTGATATAAGTACACTCGGCTTTTCATTTTGATTGCGGGTAAATAAAACAGTGATATAGTAAGTAATACTTCACAATAAAAATTTAAACTGATGAGTATTTGAACACTGTTCTAGTTTTAGTGTACCTAATTGTTTCGATAAAATGCCTTGGTCTTTAATAGTACCCTGATCGATGAGTATTATTAAAGACCTAGCAAATTTCCTACATGGAATAGGTAGGTATATTACAAACTGAACCTCATTGAACAATGAAAAACAATGCTCTTGTGCATGAAAGTGTGCTTTTTATGCACAAAGGGCATATAAAGCAGTTATAGGCAGCGTATCCTCCAGATGTGCGAGTAAGATGCCTTATTTCCAGCAAACTTATGGTGGATTTTTTCCATTTACACCACTCATTTTTCTCGCACATTTGTATACGCGTACTAAAAACAAAATAAAGCGAACAGAATTCAAAAGCCCAGTGTTTGATTCTGCATGAAGTTGACATAAACAAGTTAGGGACCTATTTCATATTTTTCAGTTTTAGAAGTCGATTCCGGTTTCTTTTGATTCTTTGTTTTTGTATACCTCGACTGCGTAGTACTTAATGGCGAAGTTCCATCTCGTGCCACCATCTACCACTACTGGCGTAGACTTACCAATCACGACTATCCACGATTTGGCCATCCTGCAAACACAGCGACGACTGCAGATCACAGCGATTCTATTAATCTTATATCTGGTAAGGATTCAGGCAATTTTTCGCATCAGTCATTCAAGTCTATGAACATTTAGGCGTTAGAAAACTGTGATGGACGGATAAGTCAATCCAAGGCCAATCAAATCGTCTTGCGGGTTCGAGCTTCAGTAGATAGGGCATTTTGCGAATGCTCGCCTGGCTAGCCATCAACCTCGTGTTGAAAATCCAGCTAACAGTGTGTTCCAGATGCAGTCTTTAAGAGCCAGTTTCCATTCCAGCTAAAGTCTCTTACACCACCCTCGACCGCACCACTTATCATAAGGTGAGATTATGGCCAAAGAAAGGCTAACGTCTCGACTAAAACGTTGTCAGCATCCATTTCAGGCTTATCTAGAAAACAGATTTCAACAAGTTCGAACACATCATCACAGGTGCGACGACGTCTGGATGATATTCTCTGAGTGGTAAGATCACCCATTGTCAGCAAACGTAAGTTATTAGTAATTTATTTTCATCTTTTGTTCTAGCAATTTTCTAAATATGTAGCGTCAACGAAGTTTTATGACTACGACCTATCTATGGTCACTTGAATACAGGACGGTACAAAATGAAAGCTTCACTACTACACGCGCAGCTTTGTGTGCGTAACTAATCAAGTAATCACTAACAAGACGTACGGGGGTTGCAGCGACCACAGCGGCGCCCCCTCGGATGCAGAACCGGTTCAAACCAGCTCGGCGAGAGAAACTTGTCGAAGCTTCCATTCTGTTCCTTCCTTTATTCATGTGCTGAAGCTAAAGCTATAGTGGTCCAAAGGTATCTTACACGCAAATTGATTAGATTATGGATATAGAAATGATCTGCCCTTACATTCGTTTATAGAGTAATATGGTCTAGAAAAGGTATGAGATCATGACCAATTATAGCCTGACCTACAGCATAACTAATAAATTAGTAATTATCAGAAATCATTTTACCAAAGATATTATGTATATAAATACTTTGGCACGATGAGACGCCGATATCGTCCGGGTGTTGATACGCTTTGTAACCTAATAAAATAGCAACTAGCAACGGATAGCCAGCGCAACAAACAAAATAGGTACAGTTTTAAACTAAGCCACCCATAAACTATTTAACCACTTATTGTGATGTTCTCTCAACGTTTAAAAGTAAATTATAGTTATTGGAGATCCTATAATTATTTTAAACCTTGACTATCAGCTGTATTTTAGAACTAATGGCGGAAGTAAGCTTCAATAATAGCTCTGTTATCCTTATCACCTTCATAATATACTTGTGACATTTTCTAAATAGATTTTACAATTGACTAGTTTAAGACCAATTAAAATAAGAATATATAAAACACCAGTAAATTAACCAATGGTATATTAATAAGCTTAAAGAATATAAGTAAATAAAATACAAACGAATGTTGTAAAAAAATACTTCTTACATTATTGCTCGCTATTGGCTTTATAAAATAACAAAATACCCTCAATTCTAATATCAATAACAATTCAATACTCGGATGACTTTCCAACATTGTAAATATACTCTCGAGTATAAACTTAATAGTTGATAATGTTGAGATAAATATCAGATAAAATAACATGTAATATAAGGCACCATTAATTACTTATCATGTCGTTAATATGCACAAAGTTTACTTGTACTTAATTTATGGAAGTTGCGAGGAATGTTCCTTTAGTATTGAGAGAGATATTTAATTGAGCAGTCAGTCTTCTTCTGGTATTACTTGGGCAGCTTTCCGACTTCATACAAGTAGGCAGCGAATAGTTTGATCTGTAAGTAAGAGCGTTGTTATATTCTCTGTACATGTTTTATGAAAACCATACCATATGCTCGGTCTCTGACAATGTCCTTAGCACGCCTAAAGATAAGTATATACACCGTAGTTTCGTAATAATATGACAACAAAAAAAGTTTTTTTTTAAATACCAAGTGATCAAACTCGCTGATTTTTTGCAAGAACGTCCTTGAGTCTAATTATATTTGCTTTTGGTTCACCAGTTTTCCGTAAAATTATGTAATTTAAAATTATTTGTTCTTTTCTTTCATTTAATTCATATATAAGGGCAAAATAAATAATCCCGAAAAATCCCGGGGGGTGTTGGGCTAGAATGTCATCCCCCCATGCCCTCCCATGGGTGCCGTAAGAGGCGACTAAGGGTAATACGCCAGAAGGTGGGCAGCAGCACTTTCTGAGGAACTGATATCTGAAACTGCCAGCCCCAAGACGCCCGTCAAGCGTGGGGATTATGGCAAACACCCCCATAATGGGAGAGGCTATGTTCAGCAGTGGACAATTCGGCTGATACAGTACAGTACAGTAAATAATAAAACGACAAACTAGCAAACTAAAAACAGAGATATTAGGGTCAAGGACATGCATGAAAAATTTCAGCGAGCTAAAACACTTTGTATATAAAATATGAAGAAAATACGTTCGTATGGGAAGCGCATTGAACACGCTTCTTTTTAAAAGTGTTATGTACTAGTAAGGGGGCTTATTATTTAACAAGAACTGAGAGAAACTTAATATTGATATTTTACTTGTGTGAATGCATTCACATTCAGTTTGAATGCAATCTTGATCAACAAAGTTCATCTTTTACATTACTTCGTTAACCAAGCTCATTACCACCAAATTCTATAGTAGTGGAATGCCCCTCATTCGGCGCATTATTCCCTCAGTCAGCTCTTAAAACACCCAATAGTACAATAGTCCCGTCTCATTCTGAAGCCGAGGCGTTACCAATGAACCTATATTTGTAAAATCCCGCACACGGTAGCAGCAGAACTTTAAGGTAAAGAAGACATTTAACCCGTACAACATCGAAATTATTAAATATATCAGGGGCCCAACTCCCACCTTTTAAAAACTATTATAGAAAACCAACGTCATTATTTTAAGCTTAAAATATTAATATTGACATTCGTACCGTGGCCATCACGAAACAATAATGTTCATACAGCGCTATCTCTATCGCACAGATGACTTGATTCAATGCATGCAGCTCGCTCTCACGTTGAAGTTCTAATGTAAGTTTACTATAGTGATATGTGGTAGTGCGAATTAAAATTGTAAATATAAGGTTAAAATAAGACTGAATTAAGAGATGGGAGTCGGCCCCCAGTACGCAGTCATTGCATCATGCAATGCTTACGTACTCATTGCTGAAATCTGTCATTTTTTATCATCATAATACTTATATGTTTATCCCTGTTTCGGAAAAAAATGCGTTTTTGCAAGAAAAGGAAAACCACGGACAGAGTTACAGGAAATCTATACAATTAAAAAAAATCGATTAGGTCATTGCAAAGCGATCATATTTCACAGAAAACGACGTCATATATACAAAAAGTATACAATACAATTGCATTATTTAACGTGTAAAATCTGTTATAAATAGAATAAACGTGTAAAATATTTCAATAACAATGCGTAAGGTCATAACCGATCCTTTTTAAATGTAGGTTAACATGACTGAATAAATTTAACGAGTATTATACGGTCATTATGTAGAATTTACAGTTGTAACACAGTGATTAATTCAGTAATATGATAATTATTACTCAACTCTGAATCTGGCTCAATGCACAGTATTTGTTTAGTATACAAAGCTGATTACATGTAAAAAACAAACTCGTATGTAGACGTAGCAGATAAAGCCCTAGTTAACTTGGAACCTGCACCCAATAGTATTCGCTGGAATTAATTTGTATGCGAATGAATGAGAGTTTATCAACAATTTAGTGGAAATATGTCTTAAAAATATATATGATGGAGCGTGAGAACAAACTACATTATATCAAGGCATCAAGCAAGTAACTTTCAGAACTGGCAACAGTTTTAGTCAGCGTGTTATTTCTAGTTTGTGATCGCTGATAATCTATATTCATTTGGGAGTCTGCTAGTGGTGCAACACAAGCGCTGCCTGAAAGTTCGTAGCTTACGGCATCAGAAACTGCAATTTGTTGTGTCTCATGCCGTAAATTTCAGGCAGCTCTTGTGGTTGAGGCGTTGTTAGAAGTTACCAAACGCCTAGTTATGGCGGGCTTGCCACAATAAAGACGAGTTAACCTAACTACCACCGATATGTGGAATCAATTGTGAACACAGTGAAATCGTGAAGATTAGAGTGTTCTGCAAGGCGTGGACTGGAATGGCTCGGAGATGGACGGGGGCTATTTCGGGAGTAACCCCATAACCATTGAATATATAAACCAATGTGTTATTATATTGTGTCTTCTTATTTGCCCACATGCATGCCCACATTATAAGAGTTTTGAAATAATGATGGCCGAGCGGTTATAGTGATGGACTGCCGTGGCGCAAGTCCAGGGTTCGATCCCCACTGCCGGCTTGATATTCACCGCATGGTGGAAGGGCATTTTGCAAATTCCCGCCTGGCTAGCTACCACCTCTCAAGTAGAAAAACTGTCGCCAAGCACTTAACAGTGTGTTCCTGCAGCAGTCCTTAAGAGCCAGAAAAATTACAGACACAATGAGACTTAAAAAAACAGTATGTCTCAGTGTGATTAGCGCAGTGAAATTCGTCACATGACGAAATGCATCTGTTATAGGCAAAGGTTAATCCGCTTAACATCAGGTGGGCCTCGTGCTTGTTTCGTCACAATCACATAAAAAAGCTCTCGTTTAACCTGATGTCGAAATGATGATTATAACATACCGTCATAAGTATATCTACTTGTATATATTCAAAAATATACCTAGTAGCTTGTTTCACAACAAAAATTCTTGCCAAAGATTGAACGTTTTGAACAAGATTTTTCATGATGAGTTTTTATGAGGTGTTTATTATAAGAGCGTACTCTCCCTTCAAACTAAATTCTAGTTACGAGAACCTGTATTGGCACTAATGTACTCGTATCGATTGCAATCTCTTAACAGTAGAGGAGATACATTGTCAAAAATGTCTTGAACTATAAACGAAAAGTAATATTAGCAATTTTACAAAAAAATAAACTATTTATTACATAGATGTAGTAATTGAAACATAATTAAATATAATTTTCGATTATCCCCCAACAAAATTGTAACGAGTCATCAATTTTTATTTATTATTATTTTAAGGGGGACTCCAATACATCAGAAGGTTGCCGAAAAAATCGAGGAGAAAAAGAGCGAGGCCCGACACGAACATGGCCACAAAAAATGAGCAAACATTTGTCCACTGTCTCAGACGGAAAGCGACGACGCGGTCAACCGTGGACCGTACTTGCTTAGAAGATACATATTCACACTGTACTTAACGACTTCAAGATATAACGGGAAATAGAGACGCTCTTCGGTTGTGCCATACTATAATAGAATAGAATAAAAACGTCGTAGAAAAAATATTATTGGAACATCGACCATGTACGGTTCTGATAAAGCTCTATGAACTAAGTAAAACGTTTCTTCGTTTGAGCATCTAGTTGATTGCAACCGCACTAAAATGAAAACAAAGCCGCGACGTGACTTCGCTATCCCTCGGTGAATGAATGAAATGACCGGCGATTGTGTGGGCACGCGCGCACAACTACACGAGAATTCCCTTTGATGCGTGCCCGAAAAACCTACAACGTACTGGGCCCGATTCTCTTAGCTATTGAACGGCGCGGCGTTAACGCAACTTAATTGCATGAAAATTGTCATTTTTGACAGTATCCGTAGTCTGCACGCTATTTAGGTTCGACCGCAAGTCAGTGGCTTGCTATCAATAGTTTTTGACATATTTGGTATGCTGTAAGCTATTTTGTTTTGATTGCATTGCTACAGTGGCATAAAATCGGTAGTCTGTTCCATATTTTGACGTTTCTTATTGTATTCTTATTACGTTATATCTTATTTCAGTGGCAACATTTGCAAGCCATAGCACAGCCATACGATAGCGACGCGATTGCTATACAACTGCGATTAGGAGCTAGAATTAGCAGACCACCAAATTGTACATCAACAGCAGTTCGATCTTAGAAGCATCGCAGTAGTGTGGCGTTTGGTCAATGGCTAAGAGAATGGGGCCCTTATCGCCGCAATCACTGTATTGATTAAAGACGGTGGTCGGCGACTACAAGCGAGTGCACACAATCGTGCTAGCATATCTCTAGTCTTTAATCGTGAAGTGGAGTCATAATATGCAGCACGTATACTTACGCCTTCGATATAGTTGCGCACGTTGATCTTCTCGTTTTGCGAGTGCGCCATGTCGTCGCCGGCGCCCATCGGCAGCAGCAGCACGTTGCGATTGGACGCCTCTTGCAGTGTTATTGTCACGGGGATGGAGCCACCTTCACGCGTCATGTCTGGGTCCGTCTAAAACAATTTATACTTTATGGACAATTCATGTCAAAAAGAGTGCTGCTATATATATAAGGAATTACGTGTGTATGTACACACGTAATTCCTTTTTAACTTCCTATGTTGGTAAAGTATTGTTTACGCCCGGCATAAGCGGACTTAAACGGCTTTTTATTCTCTAGTGCATAAAAGTCAGCTTTTTCAATAAGTGTATAAAAATTACTACTTAGTTTAAAATTGTTTAAAGAGGTCTATCAGATTCAATGTTAATAAAAGTTAAATTAACTCAAATATTATTGTTTAATTTGTTTGCCATTGAAGTGAAAGTCCGAGTGTACAAGTCGTGTTAAAACCCATTCTAGCCTCGACTCGAAATATCAGACCTCGCAAATATAGTACCGGCTAAAATTTTTTTTTGTGCACTCGTGGCTATTGTTTACATTTTGTGTAAAAAGATTACATACAGATGTTTAAATTGTGTTTCACACAGAAGGTGCCCAATTCTAGTATCAGTATCTCAATATGAGTAAATAAACTAAACCTCAACCATAATAACCATACTTTTAACGCATTAAATCGACATACTCCATGTTTTTTCAAAATATCTTGAAATCATATATACGAGAAATAGCTAATCTTGTTGAATGTAGAGGTGAAATGCAGCAATTGTAAGATAGTTACCTGGTAGACAAGTTTAGTGGCACGAGCGGCAGCCTGGTAGTGTGCGTGGTCCGGGTTCTCGGTCCAGCATCGGCCGCTCTGCGCGGTGATCGTCATCTTGTTCGGAGACCCGCGCTCTGCCCACTGGAGACAAACTCAACATTTATACTCATAAACTTGATAATTTTGATGAATATAAAGTAACAAGTCTAATATTAGAATTTTAAACAATTAATAAAAAAAATATGTACACTGTGACTTTTAACGCGGTTTGTCCGATTCTCATTGATTTTTCCTGGTGAATGTGCCTCTTAGCCAAAGTTTTGTAGTGCTTTTAAGGCAAACTGAGCTCTATTACGACTACATCCTATTAATACGACTGTCAATCTGTCCGTATGTCACGGGCTAAACGGAATGAGTTAAAAACCTGAAATTTGATATAGTTTGTGCAATGTTGACCCAAAAACGAATATTAGACTATTAATTCAATAAAAAATATTTTTAGAGGGGCACCAATATATGAGAAAGTAGTGGGGCAATAATACTTTTTGAGAAGAGCCGTCAAAGTTGTCAACTATGAACCATTTTTGTTACGAGTTCGATCTCAAAAACTAAACTAGGAATCTTAAATTTAAGTATATTATGTACAATATCCTCTTTTTAAATTAACAATTACTGAAAACTCCGGATCGTAATTATAATAGCTGTAAGGCTAGCCTTTGACCACTATCTCACCTGATGGTAAGTGATGATGTGGTCTAAGGGATTTAGTTCTAGGTTCAGTCTAACCTAGAACTAAATGTAGCAAACCCACCCGAACAAAATACAGATAAATGACACATCTTTTGGGTTTTGGAAAAGTGTGGAAGATGGGGGTGTAGTAGTTACCAGTTGAGGTGGTGGTGATAGTCCAAAGAAATAAATCCGTACACTTCACAACTAATGTTTATTGACACCAATACACAGTCCACATTTATTTTATATAAGAAGGCGATGTAAGCAGTGATTAAGCACAGAAATGAAATAAGAATGACAGTTATAAAATGAAGACGTAAAAAGTAAACAAAGCGCATGAGGTTGAAATTGCATAGAGCGTCGTGGGCTCCGCGTCGCGTAAGCGTTTGTTACGGACTGACGTTAGATCGGCCGGCGGCCGGGCGGCGGCGTTGAGCTGCTCGCGCGCCGATGTACTTATATCTATACGAGTATGAGATCCCGTTATCACCGAGCGGCGCGCGGCTCCAATGTACCGTCCGCTGTTGGCACGGCATTTATTCGTCAGTATTATGTTTGTGTTATTGTAATGAATGTATAATAATTAAGTGTAGAATATTAATTGAATTAATTATAAATATTACTTGTACATATATAAATATTAGGAACTGTGTATACAATATAAATAATATAATATAGATAGTGGTGTTTATTATTGAATGTTATGACTGTGAGTGTGAAGTTATATATATTTAATAAGTTTGTATTAAATAACGGCACGTTATTATGTGGGAGTAGGCCACATCACTCCCCCCCAGAGACCTGGTTAGGGGCGATAAAAATCTGGTAAGCGGACTATTCGTCCAGAACGTGTGGTTTTAGGTGCCTGTGTAGTAACGTCGTCAGGTGTTAGGTCTGGTGTATTATTTGTACAGTGTTCGATCGGCGGATACTGAAATGTTTCGCCGGACAATTCCCTGGCGTCGGATAATATGTACGCAGGTTTTAGTCGGTCCAGAGAGACAGTTACAGGCTTTCCTTTGATTAGGAGCTTGAAAAATTTATCTCGTCTCTCAAGGACTTTATATGGACCTGTGTAGGCGGGTTGAAATGTGGCACGCGAAGCATCTTCACGAAGGAAGACGTGTTCGGCAGTAGAGAGCTCCTTGAACATAAATACTTTTTGGTTGCTATGGCGAGACGCTGGGATTGGTTTGAGTTTTTCGGAAAATGAGCGTAGACGCGCAGTAAAATCTGACATGTCAGATGTACATGGCACGCTTGGATCGAAAAACTCTCCAAGAAGTCTCAGAGGCTCGCCATACAACAGCTCCGCCGAAGAACTTTGTAGGTCTTCTTCATAGGCACTACGAATGCCTAGTAACACTAGAGGCAATACCTCAGTCCAGTTCTGATCGGCGTGGCATGTAATAGAGCATTTGAGTTGGCGGTGAAATCTTTCCACCAAGCCATTACATGCCGGATGATAAGCGGTGGTTCTTCTGTGCTGGAACCCGATAGTTTTTGCCAGATATTGGAACAGTGCGGACTCAAATTGACGACCGCGGTCTGTCACAATATCTGTTGGGCAACCATATCTGGAAATCCAGCCAGAAATTAAGGCTTTCGCCACCGTTTCCGCAGTGATGTCGGGAATGGGTATGGCTTCCGGCCACCGAGTAAATCGGTCTATAGCCGTCAGGCAGTACCTGTATCCCTGCGAAATAGGAAGAGGGCCAATCAAATCAATATGAACTTTTTTAAAACGTTCGCGAGGTAATTCGAAAGTGCCTAAAGGGGCGGACACATGACGACTTACTTTTGCGCGTTGACATGCTAGGCAAGTACGTGCCCACTCACGACAGTCTCTTCTAATTCCGGGCCATACAAATCTCGCGGCAACCAGTTTGGCTGACGCGGTAGCACCGGGATGACTTAGTGAGTGCATGCTCTTAAAGACTTGCTTTCGGAACTCTTTTGTGACGAAAGGCCTGGGTGTCGGTGTGCTGATGTCACAGAACAAAGGTGTACGACATCCAGGATATTCCATCTTTTTGAGACGAAGAGAGGATCTGTCTGACAAATATTGAGCAAGTTCTGCGTCACTTTCCTGGCTATTGGCAAGCTTGGCTAGGCATATTGGAGCTTCCAGTTCATCGATGCGACTTAAAGTGTCGGCTACGACATTGTCTTTGCCGGAAATGTGCTTCAAGTCGGTCGTGAACTGGGCTATAAAGTCCAAGTGCCTGAACTGTCTAGGCGAACAGGTATGCTTCCTCTCGTGGAATGCATAGCATAGAGGTTTGTGGTCGGTATAGACAGTAAAGTGCCTCGCTTCCACCATGTGCCTGAAGTACTTGATACTTTCGTAGATCGCCAAAAGTTCGCGATCATACGGTGAGTACTTTTGTTGGCTCGGGCTAAGTTTTCGCGAAAAGAAAGCTAGTGGCTGCCACACATCATTTTTGAGCTGTTGTAAGACAGCGCCAATGGCCACGTCCGATGCGTCTGTAACCAATGCAAGCTTGGAATGGCAATCTGGATGTGCCAGAAGAGCTGCATTGGAGAGGCTTTCCTTGGTCTCATGGAAAGCCTTCAGAGCATTTTCGGTGAGATGGATTGGTGTGGAGCCTTTGACACCCCCCACAAGTAAGGCGTTGAGAGGCGCTTGTATTTGAGCGGCATTCGGCAAAAATCGCCTATAAAAGTTGGCCATGCCCAAAAATCGCCTGAGGGTCCTTACATCCTTAGGTGGGGGAAAACCTCGTATGGCTTGTACCTTATCGTCCAAAGGTTTGGTTCCGCTCTCAGATATGGAATAACCGAGGAAGGTTATTTCTGGAGCACCGAAAACACATTTGGAGACATTGATAACCATGCCATAGGTACGCAGTCTTTCGAAAACTTGCCGTAGGTGGTTTTTGTGTTCCTGTTCATCCCTGCTGAAGACCAGGAAGTCATCCAAATAGCAATAGGTGAAGTCCAGGCCGCGCATCATCTCATCCACAAACCGTTGGAACGTTTGAGCTGCATTTCTTAATCCAAATGTCATAAATGGAAAATCAAACATTCCAAACGGTGTGGTGATCAAAGTTTTGGGTATATCCTCCTCGCAGACTGGAATCTGGTTAAAAGCCTTCACCAGGTCGATGGTACTGAAGACCTTGCAACCAGAAATGTTCTGCGTGAAGTCATGGATATGACGAATCGGATAGCGGTCCGGAATGGTTCGAGCGTTGAGCTGACGGTAGTCTCCGCAAGGCCGCCAGCCGTTGTCCTTCTTTGGCGCTAAATGAAGAGGCGAAGACCAGGGACTATCCGATGGACGTGCAGTGCCATTATCCAACATGAGCTGGAACTCATCACGTGCAATCTTCAGCTTATCAGGAGCTAACCTACGAGGGGCAGAAGAAACAGGCGGGCCAGGTGTGGTACGTATGTGGTGTTTCGTGTTATGTTTGATAACGCGTGGTGTGCCAGCGGGTCGCAAGATTTCGGGGAATTCATTCAAAATCGCGTGATATTGCGTATCTCCAGTGAAAACCTTAACAGACAAAACAGTGTCTACATTGTTATCAATAAGAGCTGTAGCTGACAATGATGTGGTATTATCTATTAAGCGGCGGTTACGAATATCGACGGTTAAATTATAGAAATTTAGAAAGTCGACGCCAATAATAGCTTTGGTTACATCTGCAACTACAAAATTCCAAGGGAAATTACGCCTGAGGCCAATATTCAGATTAAGCTGAATGTAACCAAAGGTATTAATGGCGCTTCCGTTGGCGGCTGACAGCTGGTAGGTTGTCTTCTCTCGTCGTTCACGAAGCGCAGTTCGAGGGAAAACGCAGAGATCGCTTCCGGTGTCCACAAGGAATGGTACCTTCGAGCTGCGGTCGGTGACGAAAAGGCGACCAGTGGAGAGAGGGCAATCAGACGTCGCCATTATCGACCGCCCTGTGCGTTTCCCGCTGTGCCAAAATCGCAAGGCTTTTGACATTTAGCGGCCTTAGCACCATACTTAGAATGGTACCAGCAGAGTGGATACTTGCGGTACGCTGAGTTTGAGCGGGATGTAGAACGACTGCGTCCAGTGCTGGTGTTATGCTTGGAGCGGTTCTGAGCACGGGGCTGTCTTCCTAGCTGCAGTGTCAGGGTCTTCACGGCTCGTTTCAGTTCTGCAATCTCGCTAGCCATGGAGTCGATGACGGAACCTGGTGCTGATGATGAAGTAGATGCAACATGTCGTGCGGGCATCACGATGTCCTGAACACGGTCTGCCAGATCAGCCAAAGTTTCAAGACTGCTTTGGGGTTGAGAGGCTAACAGGGTTTGGATGTTGCTAGGTAGACGGCTGCTCCATATAGTCCTCAGAAAATCTTCAGGTACGTTGGAACCGGCCAGGCTTTGAAGGTGCCTCAGAAATTGTGAAGGTTTCCTATCCCCAAGATCTTCGTGCATGAGGAGCTGGTGAACCTTCTTCTCCTTTGAGGCAGAAAGCCGTTTAATCAGCTCTGACTTTAATTTGTCATACCTGTTGTTTTCAGGCGGAGATATGATTATGTCTTTAACTTCCTTGCTGTACTGCGGGTCCAGGTGTCGAATGACGTAATTAACTTTTGTCGCGTCAGATGTAATGCCTGTGATCGCAAATCGTCCTTCTATCTGCGCAAACCATATTTCTGGCTCTTCAGGCCAAAAAGGTGGTACTCGTACACCGACCCTACAAATCTCGGATGGTGCAGTGGAAACGCGCTCAGCCGATCGACGACAGCGGCGAGGTGCGGCTGCAGCGCCATTTTGTGAGTTTACTGTGTCGTCTGAACTGTCACTCATTTTCATAAAATATATGGCTTAGGTAATCTTACGGCGTTTCAGTTGAGGTCACCAGTTGTGGAAGATGGGGGTGTAGTAGTTACCAGTTGAGGTGGTGGTGATAGTCCAAAGAAATAAATCCGTACACTTCACAACTAATGTTTATTGACACCAATACACAGTCCACATTTATTTTATATAAGAAGGCGATGTAAGCAGTGATTAAGCACAGAAATGAAATAAGAATGACAGTTATAAAATGAAGACGTAAAAAGTAAACAAAGCGCATGAGGTTGAAATTGCATAGAGCGTCGTGGGCTCCGCGTCGCGTAAGCGTTTGTTACGGACTGACGTTAGATCGGCCGGCGGCCGGGCGGCGGCGTTGAGCTGCTCGCGCGCCGATGTACTTATATCTATACGAGTATGAGATCCCGTTATCACCGAGCGGCGCGCGGCTCCAATGTACCGTCCGCTGTTGGCACGGCATTTATTCGTCAGTATTATGTTTGTGTTATTGTAATGAATGTATAATAATTAAGTGTAGAATATTAATTGAATTAATTATAAATATTACTTGTACATATATAAATATTAGGAACTGTGTATACAATATAAATAATATAATATAGATAGTGGTGTTTATTATTGAATGTTATGACTGTGAGTGTGAAGTTATATATATTTAATAAGTTTGTATTAAATAACGGCACGTTATTATGTGGGAGTAGGCCACAAAAGTATTAAAATTACCTTCTTATTAATGTAGTCGAATACTAGTTTCTCAATCTCTTCTGGTTCTTGGTTTGGCACAATTCGTATCGAGAACTTTCCGATCACTCTACCGGGAATAACGGTTTTCGCGCCCGGTTGGAAGGCAGCACCTAAAATTGTATACAATTTAGAAAAAATATAAGCTAAGTTACTCATTCATATCTATTTTTAAAATTATCACTAACTGATTTTGTTAACACCTAAAAATTCAGTAAAAGAATATTATAGTGTCGCTTCTATTACAATTGTCTAAACTATAATACTTATTATCTGAGCGCTTGGCCGATGCGACGCGTGATCAAAATGCTGGCATATATTTGGCTCAACGAATAAGCATTGCAATTCAACGGAGCAATGCTGCCAGTATGCTGAGCACACTGCCAACTGGGAGTGGGCTGGAGCATTTGGACTGCCTATGAGTCTGCTATGACTATAGGTTGTCCAAATGCTAGTATTTTGTTTAATAAATACATACGCCGGTAAAAAAAAACTTATTACTATCACACTAAAATCTATATTCGTGTAACACTAAAATGAGAATTCTAAGCAATAGCATAAAACATAATAATAATAACGCAATAGTCCAACTGTAGGCAACTTTGCATCAGTTTTACTATCTAAGTTGATGGTAAGTGATGTTGTACAAACTAAGATAGAATTACTGACTCACAAGGACAGCTGCCAAACACATAGTTAAGTGGTTGACGACAGATATTCAAGTTGAGTGTGGTAACAATCCATATCACGACTGCCTCCCTGACCGCGACGGATAGCTTACATGCCCTCCAAAGCATGGTAACGCTCAGTGGTAAATGCCACTAGCATTCACCCATGCAACTATTGACCGCGGCTGTTCTTTGACCGATTTGATTGGTTAAGAACGATTAAGCAAGCTGCACTACGAACGTTCCATATTCACGCGTAGCCCAACAATCTGAAGTAATTAACTGTGCCCGTGTAATTTTAACATCTGGCACAACCTAAACAAACTAATAAGTGAAACATATCTAGCATAGCTATATCTAACATAAATATATCATGATTAATGTATATGTACACTGGTAAAACCTTAGATGATAGTTACATATCTGTCAAGTACGCGCAAGAACGCAGCCGTGTATGGTCAAGCGTTTAAAGTTCATTATTCATATGGCTGAGGTATGGAACACCCGAACAGCGTCTTTGTTTCCCGATGTATACAGTCTGAGAGTCTTAAAGTACAAAGTAAATAAGTATGTTCCACAGTCGACTACATCGTCGCTTACTACCTGGTGAGACGGCGGTCAATTGTTTGCTTATTTATTGTAAAAAACCTAAGAACAAGCGCTTCATTTACTTTTAAGACTATGTAACTTAACAATATTTTCTACATACACAAAAAAATCCTCTTTTTGGTTCCCTTAATACACTCACAGTACTGCTACAAAAGAAAACATTAAGCGCTACAGTAAGCTACCAACCAAGATGGACCTTCGCATAACTGTCTCATTACCGATTTGGGTTTTACTCCCATTTATCATGTAGGTACGTCTCCATCACGTCACAAATCAGTCACGTAAAAAATATAGTTCAGCAGAAAATGTAGCAAGTCTGCCTCACGCATCAGATAAAGGCCAGCGCGACTCACTATTGACATACACCACGTCATTTCCTTTAACTCTGTCACGACTAATCAGAGACTGGTAAGAGAGATTGCAAATACGTATGATGGGGTTATTAAACCCATGCCTAACTTTTCATCAAAATTATGGATATCGCACAGAGGAAAAGAAGAATAGAAATATGAAAATAATACCTTCAATGCCGTGCAACGAAAGACTTGGGTACCTCCAACGATGCATGAGTATTTGTTCCTTGTCACCATTGTGAGCAAGCTGACGGGCACCAATACCATTTCTGGAACAAGAAAACGAGAATATCTTTGAGATGTACAGTTTCCGCCTTAAGAATCAGGACTGTTTCACAACTTCTTATTGAATTATCATAACAGCAGTCTAATAAAAGTAGCGTGCCGCACGATGTCACTATTCACTAGAGTTGTCAGTAGGGTAATACTGCACATTATGTGCACAAAAGGGCTCATTACCGCACTTATTAAATAGCAGGTAGTAGGCATACCACCAACGACAATGCCTAAGTAGGTATACATGTGATTTGAGAAGTTGTAAGCAAAATTTTTGTACATGTGTGTTGTGTTTCAGATAGTTCTTATAATAGCTAAAAATAACAGTTGATAAGATGTCAGTATGTTAAAGATTTTTATAATTTGTTACTATCAAATAATTTTATGTTGTTAGATATACTAGCATAAATCGAGAAACGCATATATTCTAAATATATTTTCCGTCCGGGATTCCTGGTTTAGAGAGCGTCCGAAGGACGTTTCAAAAAGTGTCCACTTTTGTGTCAGGGGAATCCATGTTGATTGAAAGATACCGAGATTAATTGAAACAAATTTGAGTTAATTAAAAATTTATTGGTAATCGTAAGCTGCATAAAAGTAAACTGCGGCGCTGCAATATCAACAACAGCAGCCAAGGACGACCGAACGTCCCCCGCGTTGGCCCCCGCCGCCGCCGCGCCATGCCGTCCCCCACCATAAGGAACTATTGCCGGTCGGTCCCGAATAATCCCGATCACTCAGTTCAGTCAGTACCAAAGATAATTTAATACTTTCAGTGCAGTGGCAGGGGCACACAAGCAAGCAAGTTCATTGCGGGGTGCATCGCGTGTTGACACCGTGCCACTTTGTATTGCGACACAGCAATTCACGTAAGAATGTTTACTTTTGTACATTTGTAACTTTTATAGTATTTTTTATGTATTTCAACTTGGTGAAATCCTCATTACCTACCTATGTTAAGTCACTTAAGTAAACAAATAGCAACTCTAATGCGAACGAAAGATATGGCTATACGGATTTGTATACAGAATCGAGAGGCACTGCAAAAAAAAAGGGTTTTGTTTGTTCATTTTCTACTACTAATTATTCCTCATCCTGATATTCAGTATGGTAAAGAAATTCCTTATATTATGACTTATTTTTGGCTGTGTCGAGTTGTAAGCTTTTTGTTTCCCCTATATCAGTATCTATACATAATTTCTTCTGTAGCAAAATTTGTTTGTTTTCTTGTTTGGGAATATTTTAAACTTTACTCGATAAGTTCCGTTAGTCCTCCGTTTCATATAATATCCTAGACATGTTTCAAATGATATGTATTTAATTTAATTAATTGGTTTAGGGCCCGTTTCAGAATGTCCAAACAAAGTTTCGGGTTGCTATGCAACACATAAAATAACTGAATGATAAAAATGACAGTTGACATGCAGCGGGTTTCAAGTTTTAACCGATGGCTAGGCTAAACTAAGATTTTTTTACCTGTAGATCAGTTGTATGCCCTCCATATTTACTAGACGAATTCAGGGTAATTGCCTGAGTCACTACCAGTCTAGCACTTCCGAGCGTCCGGTGAATACATCGCCGCTAATCGTGTTTTTTCGGAATAATCTGTGGACAATACACCTTCCTTGTGTCTTTAGACTCTGCACCAATTATACAGGCACTGTGAGAGATAAGAAAACTTTTCATTTCACGCGTAATTATTGCTTTTATTGTTGAAATAGAAAATATCGTTATTTTGTTTTATCTTAGGAACGAATCTCAATGAAATGGATGAGCGAGATATGTGTATCGTTTGGTGTGAGAGAGTGAAAGAGATCGCAGCATAATGGTGATCGGAACGTCTCGTGGCGGTTCGGTGGTTACACGAATTGCTTATTTATCTCTTTCTAACAACATATATGACGCATAATATTTGAACGTTCTTTCCTTGTCATTACAAACTGCATATACATGTGCGTAGGTATGTATATAGGTAAATTCTAGTAAGCTTTTAGAGCAGTGGTGTTCGGATATAACTACTCTAAGTATTTCACCTCTCTGAGGCTAAATCGATGACTGTGAAACGCAAAGATAGTGTTTTGTTTAGTAAATATGTTCTGGATAGTAAAACCGGAACTTAGTCGAACATGAACCAGACCCTTAATGTGATATAACATTTTTCAGATCAACATGCATCACGGCATTCTTCGAAAAAACAAGACCTAGTCCAGACAAAATCTGATTCGAGCAGCCGAAGGTGCGATGGCTTTCGACACAGTTAATCAGCACATGTCATTTAATTCTCTGGACTGTAGTAATTCCCTTAACAAAGTATTGTTTTTAGAGTCAAATACGACAAAAAACATGACATGTAATCGCACGAAAGCAACAGCTATTGTAAACAACGTGTTAAGCCATCTATCGATTGCCGAACTGAAAAGTGATCTAACCTATTACCGATGCTAGTAATCACGGCAGAACAAAATAATTCAGTATTTTGATAATCAAAAATGCGGTATCACATCGTAGCTCCTTGAAATCGAATCTACTTAAAATGTGACATCTGATACAATTGTTGATATAATTATGAAACGACTTCGGGAGCATGACCTTCTATCTAAGTGTATAGAATTTTCGGCGACAACTGCAATACAAACTTCGGAGAGTGCAGTAGATAAGGGACAAATAACGTCTTCTACAAGCTGCAAAGAATACTGAATCCAAAAAATGTTGGCATAGGATGTTCTGCACATATAATTCACAACACTTTGCACCATGGATGCGATCTACTTCCTGTTGACGTAGGTACGATTATAATAAAATTATACAACTTTTTCTCAGTTTATACAGTACGCACAGAAACTCTAAAGGAATTCTGCGCAGCCGCTGAATGGGAATACAAACAACTTTTATTCCAGTCAAAAACCCGATAACTAAGCCTTTTTGCCGTAATCGCGCGGTTTAAAAATGTATGATGCATTGAAAAAATATTTTGGAAGCTTAGATAGACCGCCCGTTTCCGATCCATTATTAAAAGCAAGTTTGTTTTTTATTCATTCCGTGATGCATGTTTTCCACAGAGAGATCAATAAGTGATAACTCGGTCGGTTTTGTATACCAGCTCACAATGCCAACGTGGAGAGAGTTTTTTGGCTAGTCTCGCAGTATTGGACTAAGGAGAGAAACTCTCTAAACACACACGGTTTCATCGCTGGTAAAAATAAAATACAATTTTAAGGACCTGAGTTGCTCCGATTTTCATGAGTTCCTATTGGAAAAAATAAATATGGGCAAAAAATTTTATGTCTGAGAAATACCAAAATACGTAAAAATATCTTGAACTCTTTACTTTAAAAATGTTGTAATTTACTTTTAATTTACACTTTATAAATAGTTTTCGGTTTTGGTATCTAGGTCACTAAACTAAATGACTTATAATATGTTGATACAATATAGATGTAGTTTTTTATTAGTACTTATTTTATGGTTTATAAAACCAAAAAATATATTTGTTTTTAATTTAATGCCAAATAACAGTGTTCCTAATTATTTATGTTTTCATACCACATTTTCACATACCTTTTTTACAAGAAGAATGTATTTTTCTTGGCTGTCAAAAAGCCCCCTGGTTCTTTTACCGGGTTTTTTAAAGATTTTGTCCGGCGTTGGTGATGGCAGTTTCTTTAAAAATCAGAATATTGGTATTGTTTGATGAAAATGCCAATACATTTATATAATTACATTGGTTATTATTATTATTATTTTTTTAAGTTAAATATGTTAATTTTAGTCAGAAATATCTGTTGTTACACTTTAGTTATCTTTTAGAAATAAATGCATTACGTTGGTTAATTATTTGAATGCATATAAAATATTATTTCATAATATGAGAACTACTTTTTGAAGAAATTTTTAATTATGTTCTATTTTATACCATACTTTTTAGTTTTAAGTACATAATAAAATATTCGTTTGTTCCAACTTAAGGTAGGTAATAGTTGTGCTGTTAATATTTAGTTGAAAGCATTTATAGCCATTTTTAGTTATTAAAACTATGCACTATATTTTTTTTACTATGGTTTTATATCATTAGTTTGGTTTTTTGGCCATTATGATTTTCCTTTAATGCTTTAGAATTTGACCAAGGTTTTGAGATGTTTTCCCTTTGACAACACACACGCACACATACCTCTTATTATGAGCCAGGCCGTCACACTTTGACGTAGTAGGCCAGGTTTTAAAAGCTACTATACCAATTTGTATTAAACTTGCACTATACCGCAAGTTAAAGTAAATATAAGCGTACAGAATCGATCATGTCAACCGCCCACAATCTTGATTGTCATCTGCTATAGTTCTGATTATCACATCATCAATATATATTGGCATATTAACCCATGCGCATTGTAGATAAAAATAACAATAGAATTTCATTAGTAAATGGATGCTAAAGACTCTGGTCAATACACATAACAAATACTTTTCAGTTTTATTGAGTAACAATGATTAAATCTTACCTCAGACCTATTATAATAATTAAATTAAATATATTTAAAAATTTCAATATTTTGCATATAAACCATAAAGAAATAATTGTTATTTTTAGCCTATTAAGTAGATAACAATATTGTTTCCTTTAGCTTTTATCTAAAACCATGGCAGGAAAAACGCCAATTTATATTTCACTATTTTTTTACGAGGTCTATCATTGGATGCATATATGTTCTTACTAATTAGTAGTCACGATTATATTATGGATATTAGTAATATATTTCTTATTCTATTTGGGGGCAATATGTCCTGCACTGACATCCCGCTTGGGGTGTTTGTAGTAATATATAATTAGTTTAATAGTTAGCTTAATGTTCACAATCAAATTCAAATAATTAAAATTGATATATACAAAATACTAATGTTGCGCATCACTCTCTTGAATAAGATCCTATTTGCAGCTATGGATATGCAGTCTAAGGTAGAATACAACAAAAAAAGTTTCAGATTAAAATAGTACTTACTTGTAACCTTCAGTATCAAAATCAATTGATGTGTATAGTTTCTTTTCAGTCTCAACTAATGGAGCCACTGACTTGTAGATATCTGTTATTAAGATCTTTCCATCTTTGTCCACCAGTTGGCTCATAAGATAAATCAAATCTGACATGGCTGAAATGTTAAGTTTTTATTATGTGTAATTAATTTTAACCTGTTATGTATCTCAAATAATTACAGTATATAAAATGTATATTGACAAATTACAATAGTCACACAAGCATTATTTCATTTATTTTGTTTTTTTTTCTACTAGAGTTTGGTCAAAGAACCATCTCTATGAACACACCTAAAAATAGAGAACTGTTTAATCTCATCTCAAATAAAGTATAATGCTGATTATAGATATTTAAATAATATTAAATATATTAGATGAAATCCAACAATGATTATTGCAAATAAGATATCATTGTTGGATTTCATCAAGCATGAAATAGATTGTCCTTGTAAGTTAGTATGGTATAAAATTAACACTCAGCTACATTTTTGCTGTCATTAAGTCCATGTATCATATTATTATTCCAGAATAGTTTTTTGTTTGAAGTCCATTACGATATTTTGCATCCATATTAGCCAACTTGACCTAGGATTGCTGGGATAGCATCAGATAGACGTGTTTGTCATGTAACAAAAGTCTAAACTTTTATGTGTTTCGGTTTTACATTAATACATATACCAACATGTGTACATTGGACATATACAGATTGTAAAGAAACATAGTGATGATGACTGGATGAATTAAAGGTAAACATTAATGCATTTCCATGTACTTTTTGTAACATATTCAATTATATTCATGCATAATACTGCCATGCTCCAATGAAAACAAGATGACAAAATGATATTGACTGTTAATCAACAATATTTCATAAATTATTGAGACATAATATTTTTTTTAATTTCATGTCAGTAAATAAACATCAAGAGTAACACATTGTAGTTGTGAATCAACATTATTATCACTAGGCAACAGACATAGTACCTACTAAAGCAATCTGGTATGTGCCTTATCATAATTGTTTTTTGATATTGAAATACATTTTGTATGATAGTAAGTGTTTGTTGAAAGATTGTGATAATATTATATAAGTATAATGTATTTTACCTTCATGAACAGTTCCTCCATAAACACCACTGTGCAGATCCATTTTTGCACACTCTACTTCCAAAAAGTAATAGCTAATACCTCTCAAACCATATGTAATGCAGGGCTTAGTTGTTCCCAACCAGTAGTTATCAGATATACATACATAGTCCACATCATCAAAGAACCCTTCTGGTTTTAGATGCTTCAATAGGAGGTCATCAAGACCTTCAGAACCAGATTCTTCCATGCATTCAAAGACAAATTTTAAGTTCACTGGCAGCTGCAATTCAAAAAGGAATATATGTTACCATTTTTATATATTACCTACAATTATAATGGTATCTGCAGATCACAGGTTATAATACTGTTTATCAGAACAACCATAAGTTATAATCCTAATTTAGCATTTGTTCAGTCACATGACAATGCCATCTAAACACAAATATTATAGTCACAAACATCACACCGGAAGAACACCCATGGGTATTCTTCCGGTTAGGCTGCATGATGTTTGTGACGTCACGTAGATAACAGGAAAATTAGACGGAATTGTCACTAGATATATAATTTTATGCTTTTTTAAGTGTTTTATTTAAATATTATTTAATGTTATTTTAAGATACTTTTGAAAGTATTTGTTGTTATTAAATATGATTTTCCGGAAAGTAATGCCTGAATCTATACATTACTAATATTATAATAATACTTATATCTAGAATATTATGAATGAACAATTATTCTATTCTAGAATAATTGTTCCTTTTTGTGGGATTACTTATTCAATATAAATGGTCTAAGTCTAACTCTCAATTAGAGCACACCTAAATGTACACATTTTTTATGGCATTCTTCATGACTAGGGCTGCCATCCGTCCGGGTTTCCCCGGATTTGTCCTAGTTTATAGGGCGTCCGGGGGGCGTCCGGGAGGGGTTTTCAAATAGTGTCCGGGGAAAACCCGGACATTTAAGTGTCCGGGGAATCCGGATTGATAGCTATATAAGCAATCGATTGAAACAAATCTGAATTGAAAATTCATTCTTAAGCTGCATACAAGTTTACTCGGGCGCTGCAAAATCTACAACAGAACGTCGCCCGCGCCGCGCCGCGCCGTCCTCCACCGTAGAGAACTGCCGCCGACCCCGATCATTCACACACTGTGTTGCCGTTTTGGCGCATTTGGTGCTAGGTCTAGAATATTTCTATGGTCTTTAGCGCTTTTTTCTCATTACCTGCGCTAAAAACGTCTAGTGAAATCTGGGGAAAACATTATAATCTTGATATTAGTTGGCAAGTCAAGTTACATTGTGCGTTTATTCGCTAGTCCCGCGGCAATGGACGAAGGAGAAAAACTCACTAAAAGCACATGGTTTCATCTCTGATAGAAATAAAGTATAAATATAAGGATCTGGAGTGGCTTTGACTTTTCCGAATTCCTGATGGAAAAGTTAGACCACTTTGGCAAAAATTTGAACATCTGAAAAATACCGAAATAAATAAAAAGATCTTAATATTTTTATGTTTGCAATAACGCATTCTTTGCGGATTACATTCCAATATTACAAATATACGAGAGGAAAAATTATAATCATGTGCGGGACTCGAACCCGCGTCATCCACCCCTTTAGCCGAGGTATGCTCTGATCTGACCGTCATGTTAGCTCAGTCGGTATATATAACCTAATATATATATATATATATATTAGCGGGACCGCACATGACCATATTTATTCTTCCCGTATATTTGTAAATTTGTAAAATAAAAAGATCTTGAGCTCGTCAAAATTTAAACTTGTTACTAACTTTTAATATACAAAAAAAAAGTTTACCGTTTGCGTACTTAATCTAAGTAAAACAACAAGATGGCTAAAAAAAAATTTGATACTACTTTATAGTTTCTAACTAGTTACTAATTTATTGATTATTTATTAACTTATTTGGAAACAGCTAATAAAAAAAGTTAATATGGATAAAATTCGCGATAGTTTTCAAAGTAAAGATTATTTATTAAACCAAAAATTATGATTTATTTCTAATTTGATACCAAATAACACTGATCCTCATGATTTTTATCACCAGATTGCCTCAGAAAAATAAGAGTGAATAATTATGTGTGTAGCTCTGTAGTTTTTGCGCAAAGAAGTCATATAAATGAAAAAAATATATGAACTATGTTTTTATGGGTGTCCGGGGAAAAATCTCAATTTCACCCGAATGTCCGGGTTTTTTAAGATTTTGTCCGGCATCGGTGGTTTAGGTGATGGCAGCCCTATTCATGACTACTATTATTCTTAAGAATGAAAGCTATTCAGTTAAGTTTTGTGATATTTATCTAGGAGTAGTTTAATATGCTACCAGTATGCTAATGAAGGCTGAACATCAAAAGAATAAAAAATATGTTTTTACCTCTTCTCCAACTCCCTTAAAAGCATTAATGGCATGAAGCCACCCAATGACAGGGCCCTTGTCATCAGTGGAACCACGTCCATAAAGCTTTTCATTACGCTCCACCAACACAAATGGATCCGAGTTCCATCCATCTGACAGTAACGCTGGCTGAACATCTAAGTGGCCATAAACACATATAGTGTTCTTTTTAGGATCCTAAAAATTCAAATATTAATTTAAGAAAATGTTATAACCAAGCAATGCGGTGGAGCTTATTACCAAAGGCTTACTTACACTTCCCAAAACGCCGACAAGCACGGGGGGCAGTTTGACCTCAATCCCATCAATAGTTTGATGTCCAACATCCCTCAGCTCAGTACTGGCTCCAACCTCCTTCAACTTATCTTGCATCCAATGCACCATACGGACACAGTCATTGCGATATTTGATATCACAAGAAACAGATGGAATAGCCACTGCTTCTTTCAGAAGCTCCTTATATGAGTCTACATTCTGATCCACAAACTTAAAAACCTGAGGTAATATTGCCATCTTATGTGCTTCTAAAGAACCTGAATACGTTCGGTAGAAATACTTGCGAGTATTACAAGCAACTATTGACGTTATGCTCTTTGTATTGCAATTTATACAAACGCGAATTGCACCGGAAATCAACGGCAATGACCGTTTCACAAAGTACATGGGCCGATTCATAGTGATAAGAATTATTATAGTGTTGTGTTGAGTCTGTGTTGTATATGATTATGCAACTGCATCGATATGATGACTCAAAATTTTAACAGCGATTCTTAAGGAATACCGCTATACGCTAATATTTAGGTATTAGTATAGTTAATCCATTATATATTTATGGTATTGGCACTATATCATTCGAACTATCTTGGGATATAAGAGATTTTCTTATATCCCAACGCATCTTACAAGCAACGGTAAGGTAGCTAATAACCTCATAATATTAACTTGACCTAAATACCCATACAGCCGACAAACAACGGCATTTACTAGATATACTATATCTATACAAGACAACCATACTACGTGTGCCATGTAGAGCGAGATTGCAAATTCATTGTTTAGTGCAACTAAAGAATTGTGATTTTATCCGTGAAGCTGCGACATGTCACTCGTACTGCTGTTTATCAGTAACAATATTTATATTGCATTGCATTAGCATTTTTGTGTAGGCGCCAATGCAGTTCTTATGGTAATTGAGTGAAAATTTTAAGGAATGGTATCGATACATCGCTTGCGCAATATCACCACACCACATGCTTGAAACAAATCTACAGCATACACATATACATCACTATTCCCCAACTGACGTCTGATCTGACACGCATTTTTTTAATTTTTTTCCTCTACATTGTGAGGAATTGGCGTCGCACATTGTGCATTTGCCAGGGGTGCGTTCTTATTTGTCGTCCGACAACGTCCGACGACGCCCCGAGCGTTTTTATATGCCCGGAGCGATCGTCCGATGATCTTCCGGAGCGTTCTTATATATCGCTCGACGACGCACCGGTCGCCCCACGAAATCGGTGGATAAATATCGCCCTGACGTTTCATTTGACAGTTGGGACTTGATTTTTTTTTGTTTTAAGTTACTTTTTGTTTACGTAGACTTCTGTATACAAAATTTTATTATTATTATTGTTATATTATGTATGTTTGTTTTAATTGTGTGTCGTGGAAAAGTACATAATTGTAAATACATTTCTTCTGAGTCAGTGAAACATTTTAAGTAGTGTTCTTGATACAGATATGATACAGAGCCGTTCTTAAAAGGCGGATGACGAGCGTCGCTCTGCTTGGAGCGATCATCCGTCGTCGGACGACAAATAAGAACGCACCCCAGAGTCATGTTATTAACACGCACTCATAGATCAAATAGAATATATACTACGTACACCTAGGACGATGTTGTGATACATCGTCCTAGACGTACACGCACTTTAGAATCCGAAATTTGGCGTAATAGTAGAATAAAGGCGTGTTCGGAAATCACTGGGTAAAAGTTACCCGTGTGCTTCCGGGAATACACACCTTAAAAAGTTTATTTCGGTAAATATCTCGGTGTATTTTTACATTCACTCGAGGCCGTTCGAAAATCAAGTAATAACTAAAAGTTCACTTGATATTTGACTTTAGGTGCGTTAATGGCTCGGTTGCGTTTGTAGCAGTTTCAAAAGTGGAATTTGTATCTTAGCGTTAGCTTCTGCTATTTTTGACCACCAATGACTGTATGCTATCCGAACGTCTTATACTTATTTTGACAACCGCTGAAAACCAAAATAACGTTTTCTGGAACTGCAGCTAAAGATATAGGTGCAACAACTGAAGCCAAAGATAGAGAACCACAATATTTCTCATAAAATGTTAAGAGCCTGTATCCCGGCAAAGCCATTTTACATGCCTTTTCTCGAGGCTGTTACGGCTAAGGTATGAAAGTTTTTGTTTTTTAAATGATTTAGGAAGAAAGTTTACTGTTTTTTAAATGGAGTGCATTAGCCAAAACTATAAATTAAACAACCGAAATATGGTTTTTTTTTTCGCAACTCATGTCTTCCTATTTTTCTCATAACAGTGTGATTTCAAGCGTGTTTTTATCGAACAAAAATTATTCGTTTTACAGCTTTAAAAATATAATTAAAACAATCATATTCCCATAAATGGAGTGCTTTAATAACATTTTGATAAATATACATTATAACTGAGTAAATAAGGGATTAAATCAGCGCTTTTTGCACAAAATTACCATTCTAATTTCTTGTTGTTTCTACGAAATCTGTTTCTTTATCAAATAAATAAATATGCAGTACATTCGTTGAAGACTTCATTTCATGGATAATAGCATTTATTCTTTAACTTCTTGAAAAATGTAATTTATACAAATTTTTCAAAGTGACCTATAAATTACGGAGCACAACGCCTAGCATCTCTCTTCGGGCTATTGTAGGGTCGGGCTATTGTAGGGCCAGGCCCTCGCCCAAAACCCGGTGGAGCTGGACGACCGCACAGGCGGTAGCCAGCATCTATGTCCTCCCTAAAACAACCTAGCATCTCAGTTCGCGCCGAGCGCTCACGGAGGGAGGACGTATCGCTGCTCGTCGCGCGCCCTACAAGTATCGCAACTACGGTGCGCAGTGATAATATAGCGTGACCGAGTCGTTTTGATCTGTTAGTACACTTTTATTATTGTAATGGTATTTTTGTTTAGACCATGCCTTTTGTATTATTAACTAGGATTTATTCATTCCAGATCGTTATTGCGTTTTTACAATGGCAAAAACCAAAAAGTCCAAAGTATATGGTTGCGCTAAAATGAAAAAAAATGTTTTGGCAAACAACTTGAAAGTGGCTAGAGAAGCTAAAAAGTAATTTGTTTATTTTATCTTATATGTTATTTTAATTATTTAGTTGGTTTTCTGATACTAACGCCAAAATATTGTATATGTTATAGAAAAATGCCCCCTGTCCATGTTGCAGTGAACTTTATGACCGATGATTTGAATACCGTCATACCAGAACAAGTAATTATTATTTATTATGAATTCAAATGAAACATTTTAAACTGTGTGTTAGTTTTTTTCCTCTTACTTCAGCCTCGCTGTTTTTTATACGAACTATATTTTTTAGGTAAGAATACTAGCTGCGGATGTTTCATTGCCTTTGACAGTTGAGCTAATAAGATATGTATTTTTGTGTTTTGATGCATTCACTGAGCTAAGAGCGCCCGACGCGGCAACACTGGATCGCGCCGTGCTCCCTTTGAATAAAGTTTTGAATATTTACATCGAGCAAAGTAATAAAAAATATGAAATAATTACAGACCTGCTTTTTATCAGGTGGTTCTCATTTATTCAGTAAAAAAACCACTTTTTTTAAATAAAAAAAAAACTTCTCTAAATGTTTGTTAGGGCTAGCAGAAGTCAACCCTTAGAGGTTGTTAGTATTTTTCCAATAACTCTATATAATAATGAGTTATGTGTATCACTTTTTTTCAGGACATTGAGGTAGAAATAGCGCCTCAGCCGGAATTACGTGTTGAAGGTCGTCGGATTGTAGATATTAAATTTTTTATGGAGCAAATCAAAGCATTAAATAAGCATAACACCGCTTTTGGCTGTACCATAGATAATATAATATTTATAAAGGAGTGTAACAATGGATTACATTCAGATTTTTCAGTAAAATGCAATATGTGCAACACAGAATTTAAAATCCATACATCTCATAAATCAAATAAAAATATGGATGTAAATCATGGCGCTGTTACTGGAGCTATGATGATTGGAGCTGGTATGTCAAATTTAAATGAATTACTAGCTTCGGTAGACCTACCTATCCTTAAACAAAAAACATACGCTAGATGACATGATGAAATCGCCCAAAGTTGGCAAACCGCTGCGGAAGAAAGCATGCTAGAAGCAGCTAAAGAAGAAGCCGATGCAGCCATTGCGTGTGGTGAAGTCAACAATGGCATTCCTGTAATAACAGTTGTAGCTGACTGTTGCTGGTCAAAAAGATCTTACAAAGCAAACTACTCAGCATTATCCGGAGTAGCAGCAATTATTGGGCACAAAACTGGCAAAGTGTTATATATGAATGTTAAAAATAAATATTGCGTTATTTGTGCTCGAGCAGCAACTAAAAGTGTGCCACCAGCTGTTCATGACTGTCAAATTAACCACAAAGGATCCTCGACAAGCATGGAGCAAAATATTATTGTAGAAGGCTTCAATACATCAATCGCTAATCGCAATTTAATATATGGTACCTTAATTGCGGATGGTGATGCCAGTACGTACAAAAAAATACTGGAATGTCGACCATACGCTAACGTTCAAGTTCAAAAAATCGAGTGTACTAACCACCTTCTTAGGAACTACGGCGGAAAAATGCTGAATCTCACTAAAGACACAACAATTCCTTTGGCCGAACGAAAAATGCTGACAGCAGATAGGATGAAAAGGCTCCGGACAGCCATAAGATCAGCAGTTCGATTCCGTAGAGCTCAAAATTTTGCTGTGTCAGATCAAATAATAAATTTGAAAAAAGACATATTAAATAGCCCGTCCCATGTCTTTGGTGATCACAAGAACTGTGAGCTGTATTACTGCACAGATGTAAGAAAGAATGAAGATGACCTCACGAATAAAATACCAATGTTACTCAAAAAGCAAATGCAATATACGAACCAGATTGCTTTTCATTCGAAAAGTCTATTGCACAATGTGAATAACAATAGAGCTGAACAATTCAATAGCGTGGTTGCAAAATTAGTAGGTGGAAAACGTATCAACTTTTCGTTGAAAAACTCCTACACTGCACGGTGCCACGCATCCGTAGTTTCATTTAATTCAGCACGACCGCAATACGTATTGTATAAATCAAAGTTTAATAAAAGCCCAGGTAGACACATGGTTTCAGTTAAAAATGTTAGCTTAGATTTCGTTACTTTATTTTACACTTAACCTTATATTGTTGCTTGCAGGCAAAGTTCTAAAAGAATACGAGCTTGCTCGATTAAAGATAAAAGACAAGCAAAGAAACATCCCTTGTCGGCGAAGGTTGCGGTTTACTGACACGGATAAAACTTGTTATGGAGAAGAGTGTCAGAGACCGGATATGACTGAAGAAGAATACGAAGCGTCTAAAAAGATGTTTATAGAAAACCTAAGAGAACAGGTATAGTACTTTTTATATTACCTACATAATACAATATATTTTTTTTTTCCTATCCTATAAATTCGAAAGTTTGTATGTGTGTACATTAGTTTGTTACCACTCACCTCCGAAACGGCTGAACTGATTAAGAAATATTTGGTACATATGTTTCTTAGAATTAGGATTAAAACATGCTACTTTTCATCTCGATTTTCCGAACGGGTCCCTGAGGGTGTTGGGAAAACCTATTTCAACGCGGGTGAAGTATTATACAATACAATGTTTTTAATGGGCTATTTACAATGTTATTTTCATTCTAGGTCAATAACAGGCAAGAAATTGAAAGAGACACTGTTTTACAAGCCGAAAGCGCACTCTGGCTTGAGCTGAGGAGATGTCTCTTGACAGCTTCAATTTTCAGCAAAGTCTGCAAACGACGTTATAAAACTAGCACAGCACCTCTTGTGAAATCATTGCTATACTCATATTCGCTTGAACATGTTGCAAGTATAAAACATGGTAAGCAAAATGAAAGAGCGGCGATCGAACAACTCGAGGTGCAGAACAACATAAAAATTGAAAAATGTGGGCTTTTTGTTGATGAAAACTGGTTCTTCTTAGGCGCTTCGCCAGATGGAATATATGAGGAGGGCATAGTGGAAATAAAATGTCCCAGTTCCGCATTCGGCATAACAGTAGAAGAAGGAATAAAACTGAAAAAAATTAAATTTTGGAACAAGGACGGCTCCATTAATACAAAACATGATTGGTTCTACCAAATTCAGGGCCAATTACATATAGCAAATAAAAATAAATGTCTCTTCGCGGTTTGGACAGGCAAAGATTTCCCGTTAAAAGTTGCGGAAATAATAAAAGATGATGAGTTTTGGGCCAAACAGATGGAATCAAAACTAATAAATTTTTACAACAAGTGTCTTCTACCCGAAATAATTGACCCTCGAAAGGCACGATCTATGCCACTGAGAAATACTTTTATTTAAGGCAAGACGTATTTGGTGGTCAGGACCGTCTACTAATTTCGTAAAAAAATACAAGATATTGATATAGTTGTTATGTAATTTCATTAAACAGTTAGTACCCCTGAGTTAAGATTTAGACGACAATATGACTTCTATATTAAACATAACTTTTTTTGTTTCCATACCACACATGTATTGAGTTGTTTACTTTTCATAATTCATCATTATCATTTTCATTCAAAAAGGTTTATAACAGTGTCAAATAATCTTGAATAGGTACTTAACGACAAATTAATACATAACAAAAATTTCGTAAGCCTTTCCCCGCATGTTTAGCAGAGGTGTTTAACCCACACTTCATCGGACGTTTTTAAGTCTCATGTAATAGGGGGTGAGCCTATTGCCATGTACCGGGCGCAGAGCGTGCTTCGGGCTGAATAGAATTTTATTTAGTCATAAAATCACATGTCCGACCCGGAAATCGATCCAAGACCTCGAGATTGCGTAGCGACCGTTAAAGCCGCTACGCCAACGGGGCAGTCATCCATACTAATATTATAAATGTGAAAGTAACTCTATCTGTCTGTCTGTAACGCTTTCACGCCTAAACTACTGGACCGATTTGGATGAAATTTGGGGTGGAAATAATATGAGACGCGGGGAAGGACATAGAATAGTTTTATCTAACTGCTAATGATTTTGCGCGATAAAGTACATACGCGTGGGCGAAGCCGCGTCCGGAAAGCTAGTACATACATATATAATGAACCAAGATTTTTACGCACAAAGCAGGTATACAAACTACAAAGCTAAGTCCCACATACAATATACAATTATGGTAAGAAGTACATAATCGAACATAGTAGGTGTGCTGATGTTATTCAATGAGTAGATACACCAAGGTATGTAAGTCTACTTTGTATGTAAAGTTGAGAAAAAAACAAAGTTACATATTCCACACTATTTATCAAAAATAAGTTACAGTGCAGAAAGGATCAAAATGTTTTATTCCATGCGACATCGTCGTTCATGGTCACGGTGCGCCCGTGTGCACCGCGCTTCGATAAATGCCTAAAATCGACCGAGCACATAAAGCGTAAAGACTCTTAAGGTACATATGAATGTCCAACTTGTCAAAAAACGATCACAACACAACGATCCCACGGTAAGACGTGGGTCAAAAATAGCACTTTTCTCTGTCATTTGTAGCGTTTTCAAAGCTATCCGAACGGTGAGCGAAAACGATATTTATGCTCACGAAGTCCCTATACGAACGCCCTGTGTGATCATTTTTAGCGTTTGTGAGTATAATTTTTGGAACTGATAGGCTATCTGAACGCCCTATGTTACCCTGTCAGTTGTCATTTGAGAGTCCATTTTATATCTGGTAAAGAATCATACATTCGTTATAAAAATTCGTTTAATTTAAAACGAAAACTTATTTTGCGTACCTATGTATATTTTCCAAGTTTTTATTTATTAATTATTTTAATTGAAAAATATTACATACAGGAAATCATTTTGACTACTAGTTACTCGTGTGGTGCTCGTTCGGTAACGACTAGAGCTGCCTTTCGTTTAACGCTAAAAGCGATTTTATCGATTACATTGACTATCACCATTTCGTTTCAGAAATCGCGCTTTAGACAGTTAAGTACGTAATAACTATTATATTATTAATTTGGAACGGTCACACTCACGTCAAAGCACACAGCTGGATTTATGGTATCTAAAATATCGATTGATATTCTAAATAGGGATTAATAAAGCAGAGTTGTGATTTAAGACTTAAGGTACAAAAGGCAAAAAATGGTGGTTCGCAGTTTTCAATAGTAAAAGTGAAATTCAGAGAGTAAAAATTTAGGATTTTTCTATTTTGAGGCTTGACACTACTTACAAATAGAAAATACTTAAACGTCATCGCTAACAACCCAATATAATATGGTCATGTCTTTACACACACATGTACAGAATGTACTCACTCACACATAAATAAAATGTCAGTTTTGATAGCCCCGCTCACGATCATTTCAAATTGTAGCATGGTCGTTGAAATCGCAAGATTGCGTATGTAATGATGTAATCAGTGATGTCATATGGATAAACGTTGCTTGGCGCGATTCATTGAATCGGAATAGCGAATAACATTGCCAAAATTGCTTTTGGCGTGAAACGGAAGGCAACCCAAGTTAACAAATAACGTTTAAACTTGAATCCTTGGCATCCCCGTGGACAATACCGTCAATTTATGAATGTAATTCTATTGTTTTCGTTATCTTGGAAAGCCAAAGGATTAACTGACAAGTCTCTTTAACGGGGCTGACATAGTCGCCACGCGACCAACCCGGATAGAATGCGCGCCGCGAGTAAATTTTGTCAACCATTTATCTCGTGTAATATAGACATATCGACATAATATGTCTACCAATGCTAACATGGCAGAGCAAAAAACTCATCCATGTTTATCTTTATTTTGTGCTACCTGTGACAACTTCTCCACCAACAATAACAAGTGCGCCCTCCATTTAATCGATTTTTGTCAGTTATCTGCGAGTATACATTTGAGTGATTTTTCTCTTCCTAATTTTTGAGGACGAGATAAATCGATAGTCTTTCTCAAGCGGTCCAAGTTAAATGGGGACGATCGACGATTTAGTACAAATATACTTTCCGTCCAGTGTTATAGACTGTAATATGTGTGGGTATTCTATACAATAACGTAATTTGAACACAACACAACTCACGAACTCTGTGTGCTTAAATATAACATCTTTGAACATTATTCAATTGAATTAGTTCTGTAGGTAGCGTAGGTAGTTTTTTCAACTATTTTTAATGTAATTACATTATAGGTACTTAGATGATTACTCAAATAACTGTTATATGTAAATCAATGAGTAGGTATTAAAAATTTACTAATTTTTTTATGAAGTTCGCAACAGTATATATTTAAAGTAATCTAAATGAATAACTTCGTTTTCGGGTTCCGTACTCAATATATTGGTATAAAATAGTTATTTTTATGTTGTTTAACAAAGAAAAAAATAAATGGGGCACCGAAAACTAGTTATGTAGCTAGCTGTGATAAAAACTTTGTTTCGTTACTTAGCATTCATATCATTAACAAAAAAAACAGATAAGCAACCATCGTCAAAAGAGATAAAATGAAATACCTTTCAGCAGAAAAATCGCCAATACTATTTACACCTTTATCATTCGTTTGAAAATTACATCAACGGGTACAGTTTTTAATCACAAAACCATCATAATTCCTAATAAAGTGTTGAGCACGGTAAAATTTTTTAATCGTTTATAAAAGTATGGTATTTTATTAGTACAAAGCGCATCACTGTTTATTTCCTAATAGTGCGGGACCATTTGTAAAAAAGGCTTCAAATAACGATTTTCGAGTGACTCACCTCCGCCATACGGACTACTGGTATGTACTTATTCGGCATATTTTCCTGAACACAAAAAGTGCGGTAGTCACTTCCTAGGGGTATGGAGGGGGTAGCTATGACGTAACCAAAATGGCCACCATTTTGGTAATTGACCTTCATAAGAGCGTCGTAGAAGCCTAAATTGAATAAATGATTTTGACTTTGGCTTTGAATACTTCATAACCTCTTGTCACCAAATGATTTCAAATGAACGAAGTGACAAAAGCCAAAGTTCACGGTGCAGGGATTTCCCGGAATGAATCGTCTCAGTGTTGCCGATATAAAAAATACAATGGCTGCTCTCTCGGTCACGTGAGAGACCTGCCTTTGCCTCGAGTACGTCCGTTTACACTCTCATGTCAATCAGTACAGACAAGTACCATTGAGTCCTTTGTTTTGAAATATAACGCAAGTGCGAAGAGTTTTATTTCGATACTATACGAAGCATTATTTGTTACGAGATTTTTTGAAGTTAGATCGCAATAAAATGACGAAAAAATTCTTGAAAAAACACACCATGAAACATTTATTTCATGATATGAAAAAAAAAAATAGGTTGCCTGTTCATAATACTTTTTTATTTTGCTGTGATTCTACCCGTTTTGTTACGTTATTTTCAAGATTATGCGTAGCAAAATCTAAGTACCGCAGTCAGTTCGGCGCTACCCATGCTCACTTAGACGACTGCAGTTCCGTTGTTTATAGCTCGATTTAAACGATTTAAAGTTCATTGGAGAGCTGATAAATGTATCTTTATTTTATAGTGAGTCAAAATTACGGTAATTCTAACGGTTTCTGATCTTTTCACATAATAAAAAAAAATATGATTTTACAAAATGTTGTTTTTTGATAATATTTCATTTGTTACTAGGTTCACATTAATGAGTGTGTAGAATAAAATATTGTTCATTTAATTATCTTTCATTTGAGACCCTATTTGAGTAAATTGGCCAAGTAGTTACTTAAACATAGCGTAAATAGAATAGGCCCGGCCGCCATCTTGGTTACGTCATAGCTACCCCCTCCATACCCCTAGGAAGTGACTACCGCACTTTTTGTGTTCAGGAAAATATGCCGAATAAGTACATACCAGCAGTCCGTATGGCGGAGGTAAGTCCCACGGAAATTAATTTTATTCTCATTGGGTCCTCTACTATAAAACTGTTCGCAATTCAACCAACAAATAGCGCAATGGAAAATCGTCCATAAATAATCTCAATTAACGGATCTTAGTGTGGTGCGGCCGCTGCTATCGTCCACCACTCTCTACGCGCGATTAAAATACCCTTCTTGTGTTATGTGTGACATTATGCCCTATTTGCGCATGCTAGCCAGGAGAGTCTCAAAAACATTTTAGATTTAAAAAAAAACTGACAAGTCTTACTCTTGACTGGTTACCGAACGCAGCCTGAGTAGGGTCTAGTTTCTTCTTCCGTTATAGTACCTGTTGAACAGGCATAGCGAGCCAATGTCACGACGTACGCTCAGCGATTCCAACCTGTTGGTCAATTTTAGGTCATTGACAAGTCTGACGGCTCTCTATGAAGATATGCGGCCTAACCCGCGCTTTGTATAACAAGAGGCGGTGGATAGGCACAAAGTACTGCTTGTCTCTATTGAGTACACCGAGATTTTTAGCAGTTAGTCCTGCTTTGCCCTCCAAATGACTCCTAAACTGGACCTTGCTGGATATATTGACTCCCACAATGCGTCATGTTGTTCGTCAAGGTAAGGAGAATGCCTTGAAAACGTGGAATGAGGCTAAATACACTTTTTTTGGCAGTGAACGCTTGAGTTTTCGAGGGGTTAAATTGAAACTGGTTCCCTAGGCAGTGACTTGCTCTAAGGAGCACTAAACGGAAGATACAAGTTCCGTTCTCTCCTTCATCACCTCAGATACATTTGCACGGCCTAAATAATGGACATCGCCAGTGGTATCATCCGCATAGCAATGAATATTACTTAATTACAATAAGTCATTGATATGCAAGATGAATAGTGTGGGCTATAGCACACATCCTTGTGGAACTCCAGCATTAATTGACATGGTCTCTGAACAAGCTCCATCAACGACGGTTCTTATGCAGCGACCATGCAAAAAATTGCCAATCCACGTTCAAAGCCTCTTTGGTACGCCGTAGGAATGAAACTTTATAGAAGCGCCCTATAGCAGACCCGATCAAGGCTTTTGCGATCACTATGTCAAAGTAAGGCAATAATTGTAAATTAAGTGCTAAATTATAAATTATATTGTAACAAATAGCAGGTATAGCAAACGTTATCAATACTAAATTTTGAAGCGCTCGTAGCGAAGTTTGCTTAGCCATTCTTAATCGATCAGCAAAGTTAAGCAACGTCCGCCTCGGTCATGACTTGGATGGGTGACCGCTGGTTGGACATTACTACTGAGCGCTTCCGTGCTTCGGAGGGCACGTTAAGCTGTCGGTCCCGGTTGTTGTCTTAGGATGGCAGTCGTTACAGCATGGTGGTAGGGCATTTTGCGAATGCCCGCCTGGCTAGCGACCACCCTCAAGTTGAAAATCTGTCGCCAAGCACCTAACGGTGTGTTCCGGCAACTGTCCTTGAGAGCCAGAGTAATTTTAGGTTAGCCTGAACAACATCTTCGACCACATCATCACTTACCACCAGGTGAGATAGTGGTCAAAGGCTTACCTATCACGCATAAAAAAAAACTTTTGCAAGTAATTTTAGGATTCCGTACCTGAAGAGGAAAAAACGGAACCCTTATAGGATCATTTTGTTGTCCATCTGTCCGTCCATCACGAACCTTTTTCTCAGAAACGCATGGATAAATGATATGAAATACTCAGGTCCCTTGGAAGTGTGAATATATGAAACTTCTAAACTAACACAATCAAAAGATTAGCATTTATGCCGATTTTTAAAGTGTTCGACACTCGCAAGGGAATCAAAACCTACAAGGTGATTTACGTGAACTCAGAATCTTGAAATTTCGTACGACACAAAGTCTCAGAGCACAGATAAAGGTCGAAAAGCATGTTTTTTAGTTACATCATAAAATAAAATATTTTTAAAATGTTATTTCATTAAGCAATAAAAATACCATAACTTTTATTTATATGTAGGTATACCTAAATGTTTGTACGGAACCTTCGGTGCACGAGTCCAGCTCGCACTTGGCTGGTTTTTTTTATTCACACCATTCCTTTAGCTAATTATTTCTTAGACAACCCTACGAGCATTGCGTTCATAACGCACAAGGTTAACGGCCTACACAGAAGACGAAGTATTGTATACTCTGTGATGTACGTGTAAGGTACGTAGCAATGAGGATACAATACTATACGTGTACGTAGGCTGGTAGCATAGAGAAAATAAACATACCGGTATACCCGTAGAAAGAAAATAGTAATAGAAGCGCTATGAGCGTATATCTAAGTGATAGCAATAGTTTATGACGTTGTTTATGGAAATGCCAGGTGAAAGATTTAACCTTATTGATGGGGTAAAAAGCAGCACCAGATTTAATTTAATTATATTATGATAAACATGAATACCTATCATCACATACTCAAGTTGTTGCCAATCTCATTATAAAACCTAAGGTATTGGTTTTGGATTTTTATGATTGTTTATAGAATTTAATCTAAAGTTGTAAAAATAATTTTACACCCGAAGATATGTTTTCCTTTTGGCTTTCCTATTATAGTCTAAATATGGGAAATTATTACAATCACGTCATCTAAACAACACCCAGTAAACTGGAAGTATAGAACTTATAGGAATAAATAGTGTTGGAATTGAGTCCGTTCTAAAATAAGTTACATTATGTGTTGTCTTGCGAAAGCAATGAGATTCAAAATGTTCAGAGCATATTCAAGCATTCCGTACTTTGTACGTTATGTTTACGTTTTTTTTTTGCCTCCGGTAAGCAAAATCCATATAATTATCTGGTATTAATTTTTTTTTAACTGGCAACATAGAAATAACATAAATGTTATGTACATAATATATTAAGGTAAGTACGAAAGTTTTGACGGAAATTTTTATGGCATGCACCATAAAAATTTCCGTCGTATACTAAAATTTGCGTATTCTCGAATAAATTTCTAGACAACATGCGAGTGAGAAATACAGTTAATCTTTACTTACCTTGTTGCCTAAGCTTCTAGTAATGATGATGATTTTGACTGTGATAGATTTTGACTGTTTCAGCACAGTCATGAATTAATTTACTATAGTAAATAATATACTTCAACACTTTTCATACTTGTTCTAAATAGACAAAATGTATGGAGTCAAAACATTAAAAATGTAAACCATTGTTAGTAAACTAAACAACGGTTTAAATGTATTTTTAATGCTACAATAAACTTGGACTGACAATAAAAATGAATTTAAATCCGTTATTTTCCGTAGGGTAAGCTAAGTATAAACTTGTTGAATATATTATGGGCTGTGGTTTTCGTGAGATAAATAAAAAAAAATTAGTCTTTTTATGGGAAAACTACTTTCTGGGTAATAGTATCCCAAACTCAATGGAAACCCTAATAATTAATGAAGATGCATGAAAATATTGGGGTCACGTGTAAGCCAAGACTATCTTCTCTAGTCGGTTAATACATAGATTTTGCATAGATTAAGTAGGGTAGGGGAACCGGTCCACCGGCCGGCACCTATCCATCGGCCATTCCTGATCCTCTTGCAGTATTATTTAGATATTAGCTACTTAATATTGCAATATAGGAACGAAAGTCTTGTAAATACTCTTTGATTGTATCGCCTGATACCCTAAAACATTATTCGGTTGGGTTACTATAACAAACGATTTTTAAAGAATTGTTTAATTTCACGTTGGCAGATGAGAAAGAGTTACGCACGCAAATACAAAAAAAAAATTGACTCGCCTCTCGTTCAACCGTAAGTTTTTTACTGTTATACTAAGTAAATGTTGATTGTTAATAGTTTTATAGCTGAAGAGAGAAGCTATAGTTATTCTTTCATAATTATTTTAATAGTATTTGATTTTAAATAACGATTTTTAAAAATAATGTATAGTGAATTATAGCTGATAGGCTAGCCTTTGACCTCCATATCACCTGATAGTAAATTATGATGTGGGCGAAGATGTTGTTCAGGCCACCCTAGAATTACTAGTATTACTATTAAAGTGTAACAAATTAAATCAAACATCAAAGTATAGTTTTAAGTATGTACTGCCAAAACTATGAGGATGTTGGAATAAATGCGTGTTGGGCTAGTAGGATATTTTAAATAGATACATACATACATATTACACATAAAAATGTTTTTTTTTTAGTTAATTGTATGGATACATTAATTTTAAATCAATTTTAAATGTTCCGACCGAAAACTGGGTAGTGCTGACCGAAAACTAAAAAAAATGGCCGAAATCCGGCGATTTCTCTATATTTGGATTTATATATTTTTCTATAAAGAAGGAAGCACTTGACGTTCCATTAAATATTAAATACGTAAACTACATTATATAGGGTACATATATCAATAAACAACGCAGGGCTCAATCAATTGTAGATTTTTTTCTAGCGTCTTAAAATTGAATGTGCCATTAAATGGCCGTAAACTGAGTATTCCACCCTAGTCATCTTGCATCTGTTGGGAGCCAGTTACCACTGGCTCCCAACAGATAAAAGGGTATACGCGAAAAGGATAAAAAATATTTATATCTGTCTCGCTCATTATTATTGCAGTTATGGTATGTGCATCCTTCTCTAATAATTAGTACAATTCATTACGCCGATTCTATTACTATTTTCTTTCTACGGGTATACCGGAAACTCCTAGGACGATGTTGTGATACATCGTCCTAGGCTCAGACCGAATAAAAAGTCAAGACAGAATTTTGTGTAAAGAGCAGTGAGGCCAGTAAAACTACGCCTCGCCGTGTACAAACACGATTACACACACATATGTACAACGAAACTACGCCTTGACTCGTCAGTCGAACTACTGCGGCGTGGTGGCATTGGTGTTGCCGTTATTAAGCCTATAAGGTTTACCCAAGTTATACCAAGTGGAAAATCTGTCGCCAAGCACCTGACGGTGTGTTCAGGCAGCTCTCCTTGAGAGCCAGTAATTTCTAGGTTAGCCTGAACAACATCTTCGACCACATCATCACTTACCATCAGGTGAGATAGTGGTCAAAGGCTAACCTATAAAAGCATAAAAAAAAAACCCTATTATTGGGTGATAATACACAACGTATTGCTAATAGTTTTTTTTTAAATAGTTGATCAATGTGTTTTAACCGACTTAAAAAAGGAGAAGGTTCTCAATTGGACTCTATTTTTTTTTAATACAAATATTGCGTCGTAGATGCCTACGACGCAATATCATTATCAAAATCGGTTCAGTGGTTTAATTGCAAATTTAAAAGATGGATTTCATTCATTCAGTCCATTTTCAACCGACTTCAAAAAGGACCAGGTTTTCAATTCAGTTGGTGTTTTTGTTTAATTTAATTTATTTGATTAAGTCTTCGTTACTTCATAACTCCGTCATTTTATTTTTTGTTGGAAAGCTGATACCTTTAATTATAATTGCTGATACCACATATTCATTTCATTGGTATTGGATTTTCGGTTTCGAAGATATTGAAGAACATATTTCCATTGTTTTTTTTGTTGTTTTTAACGTTGTTATGTATAGAGTTTAATTATAACCATATTATTATTGATATTAAAAAGGCAAATTTAAGTTCCCCGTTAACTGGTCACTTACCAGTGTTACTGTTTAATTATTTTTTCATTTTCCGAATTGAGTCCAAAATTTTAACAAAATTGGATCGAAATCATTCCAAAAAGTAAGAAGGAACTATCATGGGAATATTTTGAAATCGGTGACTTATATTTATTTATACCTATTTCTACCGCCAACCAGTAATGTTCACATTCCTATGTCCCGGTAAAATTACAAGCACATGAGACTTAACATCTTTATGTCTCAAGGTGATGGGCGCAGTGCAGTTTGCCACTTGTGGCGAACTGTATCGGCAGAGGTTATAGCTTAACGGTGTTAAACTTTGTGCTTTTTTCCCCGAATGCATAAAAAAACCCGTCACTAATTAGTTACAAGAAATAAATGCATGTAAATTAAATACCCAGTAATGTTATTTCTGAAACACTTTTTCCATTCCCTTCCCCTACTTAACGACACTACTTTTGCCGACACGTTACATCGGAACCCTATTGTTGTATTAATACTAATTACGTTATTAAATTGGTAACGTTATTTTCATAAGGTAATTTGATTATCATGGCAACACCGACACACGCACACATGTTTGGAAAACCGGCCTCACTTCTCTGTTCACAACATTCTGTCTTGACTTTTTATTTGGTCTGAGGTCCTAGGCTAACTCAGTAGCAAAGAGAATTTAATACTACGTAATTTAATGCTAGGTAGTGTAGGACTGTAGATCAAAGAGTAGTATAAAAACGAATATAAAAATGAAGAGTTAAAAGGTTATATTACATCAGAATACGGACAAAACATGAAATGATAATTTTTAAGCACATATTACGCAAGTAGCCTGCACTCGCATGTGCAGAGTAACCAACAAAGTTGCTATGGAAACTTACTTCCTAAAATAGGTACCGAAGTTGATAAGCTGTTCTTGGTAAGCAACTGATTTCAGTTGTAGATAAGCAATTATCATAGTAGTTAAAAGAAAATAAAAAGGTACCTTGTAAATTGTTAAACAAGGGAAGTAAACTTAGCAATGTACTACCTACACAATTGATACATAAATATTCGTTATACGAGTGAGCGCATCGAGGGTGTTACATAATTATTAACTAGATTATCAATTAATAGTAATTATTTAATTATTAAATAACCTCAGACCGAATAAAAACTCAAGACAGAATTTTTTGGAAAAGAGCAGTGAGGCCGGTAGAACTACGCCTTGCCGTGTACAAACACAATTACACACACACACGTACAACGAAACTACGCCTTGACTCGTCAGTCGAACTATCGCGGCGCGTGGAAACTACACGAAAAAGATTCCAATAAATTTGCTAGTCAAAATGCCGAATTGTGTTGTGAAAGGGTGTAGAAAACAAACTTCAAAACATAAAAAGCAGGATGGAATCACATTTCACATGTAAGTAACGTGGAAACCAATTTTTTAAATTAATCAAAATATAAACAGAGGCAATTGCTTGCAACATAGCAAGTATTGCCGTTATAAAGCATATAAGGTTTACCCTATTATTGGGTAATTTTACATAACGTTATATCATTAGTTTTTTTATAATAGTTTATCCATGTGTTTTAACGGACAAGGAGTCCGAAAGGGAGAAGGTTATGTTGTATTTTTTTAAATATATGTAATGTTGCGACGTTATATCTTTAACAAAATCGGTTCAGTGGTTTAATTGCAAATTAAAAAGATGGTACAAATTTATTGTCACTTTTCAACCGACTTCAAAAAGGACCAGGTACTCAATTCAGTTGTATCTTTTTATTTTTATTTTATAGAATTAATTTGATTATATGTTTATTACCTTATATTATAACACCGGCATTTATGAACCGTTTTTTTTTGCAAAGCGAATACCTTTAATTAATACTTATAGTAACTTCATTACTATTGGATTTTCGGTTTCGAAGATATAGAAGCCAGTTATGATTTTTTTGTTTAAAAAAACACATTTCCATTGAAGTCTTTTGTTTAAAACGTGTATAGCGTTGTTGTGTGTAGAGTTGAATTATAACCTTATTATAAACCCACTTGTTACTCGCGTTTGATATACGGATCAATGAAAAAAAAAATTAAACAAAATATGTGTAGTTTCAAATTTCTTTGTTTATTGTTTATGTTAGGCGTATGATACCTCTTGCGAATAGAAGTGTCTTATTGCTGGTAAGAGTTGAATATAAACAATTTTTAAGATTTGATAAACAGTGATATTTTTACATGTGTTTCAAGGTTAGTAAATAATATAATATGAACTTATTTTGAGTATTTCTTGTAAAACCGTGATTATAGTCACTTTTTAAATTTCTAATTGCTTCATAAAAAGTATGTATATTTATTGATTGATTTTTTGACATTACGTATCTTTTATTTGATGGTACAGTTGGTGTTATATTAAACGATAGTAATATAAATTACACTGTTTGGTTTGTTTTAGGTTGAAAACAAAAAATAGTTCGAATGAATTAGAATGAAATAGTTAAAGCGTTAGAGTGCGATAAAAATCAACCGGTGCCTGACACGATCATAATTTTTAAATTGGACTTCTTTCTTTTCTTTTGGACTTTTTTTAATTTTTAAATTTTTAATTTGGGCGGTCCCTTACTTGAAATAAAAATATTTTTACTGTATTAACGTATATTGTATTATACTACCTAACTAAACCTATAAAATTATTTGAAACAGAATAGATACATTAAACATAAATATGAATATTATGCTGGGCAGGAACATAAGCAATTTATTACGGTGTGTAATTGAGAAATACTTAAGCATTAGATTTCACCATATTGCTAAGTTAGAAAGTATTTCCAAATCAGTGGAAAGTAAAAGACAATCTCACAAAAAAATTATTCAACATAAAGGTTTTTAAATAAATTAATGCGAGTTCTAAAACTGAAGAAGGCGATTATAATATGTATAATATATTTAGCAGCAGAACTCTTTTACGAGTTCGTACAGGGAAGTATTGCCACTCTACCTATATCTACCGCCAAGCAAGTTTGCCACTTATGACGAAATGCATCTGTTATTTTGTTACTGCAGAGGTCATCGCATAGAATTAGGGGCCCTGTAGCAAACGTGCTTTTTTGTCACCAATTCATAAAAAAACCGTCGCTTTTTATGTTACAAGAAATAAATGAAAATGCATGCAAATTAAATACCCATTAATTTTATTTTTGGAACACTTTTTCCATTCCCTTACACACTACTTATACCGACCCCTTACGTCGGAACTAAGTCGTTGTTTTTATAGGGTAATTAGAATAAGCATGGCAACACCGACACACACACCACATGTTTGGAAAACCGGCCTCACTTCTCTGTTCACAAAATTCTGTCTTGAGTTTTTATTCGGTCTGAGTAAATAACATTCAAATTAAAGACAGCGTATCATGGTTAATTCAAAGAGATATGAAAAAGGGGGCAACGGGGTTCCCCATTACACCCTTTGCCTAAATCAAGCAGGAATCAATAACGAGCAACAATCATATTGTAGGCTATGTTATAAAAATTGTTTTATTTAAGTAGTATATTTTTTAGCTTAGTAGTCTTTTTAGATGGAATAATATTTAATTTCTAAGTTATTCAAAATTTTAAAAAATAGCTTCATAACTCGTCGCAAATTATGCAGCCAATTCGAGCGTCATCGAGATTGCCTATGTCTCTCTAAGACCAATATCAGCATAATTATGGAAAAGTCGTTATTCGTGGACCTAAAACATGACATAGGCATCTGTGTATACAAAAATATATTAATGAAGAACAATTATTATTCGAATCCATAACTCCGGTTACCCCAAACTAAATATACAATATAAAAAATCACACTAATAATGAATATCAGCTATTCACTGTCTCACAATAATACATTGTACATCGAGGAGAGGAAACGATCCGACGAGCAGCGGAGGGCTTAAAGGGAACTCGAGAACAGAAATAGAACTTTCTCCCGAGTGATACATAGTACTTTATACTACACCTACGAGGAAAATAAAATCATTTAGGTACTTATAAGTTTTCTCGTATTCGTCCCGAGACTTCTCCGGAAGTAAGTTCTTTATGTCTTCTTGAGCATATTGCAGAGCAGTATTGTTTATTTCTGTTGGCGCCGTTATTATAAAATCATCAGTTTTCCTATCAGATGACATTTTGGAAAATATTTGGTTATATTTAAAAGCGTATACATACTGTTAAATTATCAATTTAGTACAAAACTAAATTTAACAAAACAAATTGCCGCCCTTTTTTTCGTAGTGCAGAGAAATGTTGCCAATCTCCTTTCATTGTAAATCGAGTACGAAAAAAATCCCACCTATTTTTTCTTATTATTTGATTTGAAACCTTATTTTGAAGTAAGTTCTGGAGCTGTATTTTTTATTTCTGGTGGCGTCATCTTTATAAAATCGTCACTTCTACTATCAGATAACATTTTAGAAAATTACCTTTTTGGAGTAATTAAAAGCGTATTGTCAAATTATCAATTTAGTACAAAACAAAATTTAACAAAACAAATAAATTGCCGCGCTTTTTTTTGTAGTGCAGAGAAAGGTTGCCAACCTCCTTTCATTGTAAATCGAATACAAAACACACCACCTCTTTTTTTCTAATTATATGATATAAAACCTTTTTTTTAGATTTGACGTTTGTTTTTTATATTAGCAGCTAAAAAACAAAACACAGAAATAAACTCTGGAGCATACTTCGCAGATATCTGGCCCACTCAACTTCCGCACATACGAGTTTCTTCCGTACAGTATTCGGGTCATCCGTATTTCTGGCATGGTTCTTTCGCAACGCGGCGCGGTATCAACGACGGTCTCGTATCCGAGTTGGAGGCGAAAAGAGCGCCAAGAAGTTCGACTTTGTCTTTTGCGCTATGAGCCACACGCACGGACGGATTGACAGACAGTAGAGGCTTAGTACTAAGATCCTGTTTTTCTTTTCGTTTCATTCCGATACCGAGTAGGTAGGTTTCAATTTCCATTTATTTCGAACGACACGTTAACAGAAACCACACTAAGTTGAGAGACTTGTGCTGTAGGTTACTGTAACATCCTTTAATATACAATATTTTACATAGGAGCAGGTCATGATACAAAAATCAACGGCGCCAGGTCAGAGAACTCAGAGAACGGATGTCACGTGACCGGGACACAAGCATACGTCCTCACTTCTATCAACGGCTCTCAAACTTTATACCTAATTTGAGTAGGTGTGTACGAAACAGGGCATTATGGAATTGGAAATATCGATCAAATAATTTATGTACCATTTTTTTATACAAATGGATGATAGGTGCCGTAGTAACTTTAGTACCTATAGCCCATTTTTGCCTCGAGCCCACCTCTGTTGGATTAGAGGATGGAAACCAACCTTCATCAGAGCTTCAAGCTATAAAAAACTATAACAGAACAGTCTGTCAACCCTGACTCCACCTGGTAGGTACTTGTCTGCACCATCCTAGAGTGCTTTTTGTAAGCCGGAGGCGCGGAGGGAGAGCAGCTCCCGCCCGCCGTACTTGTGTGCCTGCGCTTTGTTACGCAAAAGCGTTGAATAGAGTAAAGGAAAGTGATTGACACGCGTGAAATAGGTAGTTATAAGTTATATATTAGTATGCGGAAATTTAATACTTTAAAATTTTATAATAAAGCATTTCGTACGTCTCACAAATATTTTTCGGTCACAAATTTTTAACACCGATTTTTTATTCAAACAACAACAAACAAACTAGTCAAAAACAACACGCATTTTTAGTGTACACTTCCTGTTCAATTCACAAAGTATTCTATTTGTTTATATAAAAAAGTATATTTACAATCACAAAACTAAATGGAAACACAAAGTAGGCAAATGTAATTAAAATGCTGGAGGCGGGCAGCCCTCTGTTTACGTACAGCACGGCTGTAGGTAGTTATTTCAAGGACAGAGCCGAGGTAAAATACGGTATAGATAATATTACCGTGGCAAACCTATGCAAGTGGCAAAAGTACGTGCCTCAACTTATTGAGGCACGTACTTTTGTGACAAATGAAAGAGTGACAAATTATGAGAAGTAATTGTGATAAGAGGACTAGCATGATGTATCTATCTGTATCAGCCCGATTGTCCAACCCTGAACATAGGCTCTCCTATTAAGATGTTTGCCACAATCCCCAAGCTCGGCAAGTGTCTTGTGGAGAACTATTCAGTAAGTAGTGCATACTGATATTATAAATGCGAAAGTAACTGTCTGTCTCGCTTTCACGCCAAAGCTACTGGACCGGTTTGGATGAAATTTGGTATGAAAATAGTTTGAGACCCGGGGTAGGACATGGGATAGTTTTTATTCAACTGCGCAAAAAGAGGTTAATGTTTTTGCGCGATAATCGACAAACACACGGGCGGAGCCGCGGCTGGAAAGTTGTGAGAGTGCTAGTTTATTGTATATGTTTAGCGTAAAAAGCTGTTGGTTTTCCATCAAATAAATAAATAAATAAAGTAATCAAAAAAATCCGTAGATACAGGTCTACGACATTTTATTGTTTTACTGTTTCACCATTAGTATTTACACCAGGCATGTCAAACTCAAAGTCATTGGTGGGCCAAATGCGTAAGGACCGTAAAGTCAATGGGCCGCAAAACCTAACTCTAATGAAAAAAAAAACATTTCACGGACAGAGCGGTCATCATCATGAACCAGAATACTTCCACTCACTGCTGGATGTTGTTTCAAATCCCCTTCCAATGAATCCAATGAAAGGTTTGCTATAATCCCACGCTTTGGCAGGCGGGTTGGGGATCGCAGAATGCTCACCACCGTTAATCGAGAGGACACTGCTGTCCGTCCTACGGTTGTTCTGAATGCAGTTTTAGGATAATGCCAGTTTACCCAGGTTAGGAAGGATAATAGAGGGTAATAAAATAATAGCAGGAAAATGGTATTTCAATTATTAACAAAACCTTTTTCCAGATATATGACATCTTTTGTCTTTAACTAAATTACCCATTTGAGGTGTAACTTTATATGCGGAAATTAGTTTTAAATCTGCATTGACGTGAGGGCAGTCGCGTCGCGATACTTGCGAACTCGCAGTAGATATTTTTCCCTCTCATTAGAGAAAATAATTGTTCACATTTGTAGATGCTCCAAAGATGTTTCAAACATTCATATAATTTTGCAAGCAAATTTCCATAACCGAGCTTCAATGACCCATCATTCGGTTCAAATCTGGGCCGCATCAAGAGGCTATTCTTAAAATTGGATCGGGCCGCAGGCATATGCCCATAGGGCCGCATGCGGCCCGCGGGCCGCATGTTTGACATGTCTGATTTACACCCACCCACACTAAGTAATTTATACACGAAACCTATCCGTACAATAATTTACTAGGTTAAATGGTTTGTACATAAAACAATATTAATAAACATATTAACTGTTGAAAATATATGTTATCTGTCTGACTGGACTTTTTAATTTGGAAATGTTCACCCACAAACAACATAAAGAACTGTTGATTAGCACATTAATATTGGTACCAATGGATGGTGGAACCATGTGCGCTTATTTTACTTGTTAAATACCTACTCACACTCATCTGTACTTATTTTTTTCAGAGCCAGTTTCACAAATATCCGGCAGATTATCTGATTGCTAAAAAATAAAAGCTGGTGCCCAAAACATGGAGCAACGTACGAAGCGACGAGTAAAAATAAAAAATAATAAAAAACGCAATGAATTATGTACTGTTACCAAAGCAGAGAAACCTAAGAATTTATTTAATAACGCTCTTTGCGATCAATGTATAAATATTAATGTACTTTGCGACGTAGACTCATTCTATTTCAAAAATAACTTCGCACAGAAAACTTTCACACAGAAAACTAACACAGAACATTCTATAGAAGAAACAAATTATTTCAAACTTATTCCCCTTTCTGAAGAAAAGGTATCACTCAAAAGAAATCTACCTGAAAACATAATGAAGCTAATCAAAATCAGACCAGCAAAAGATAAAACTGAGTTCACAGATTCACTGCAAGATAAATGTATATCAATTATTAACAAAGTTACAATGGATGCAGTAGCAGCTTCAGAAATGGATATTAATATACTTCTTGAAATTGTCGAAACCATGTATTACAGTTTACAGAACCTGTTTCAGAAAATGAAACAACAAACTATGACAATGAAAACGCAGAAAGAAAATTATGCAATAAAAATTAATTTGTCAAATTTCATAGCATATCTTAATTCACAGTACAAAAACAATAGAATGATTAATAATATGCCGCTATCATCAAATCAAGAAATTGTCTCTGTATGTAATAAAGAACACTGTATGGCTTCATCACCCCATGGTAGCTGTAAATCGTTCGAGATCACCATAGAACGCAGGTGCATGAGTTACCACATATCCATATGTAAATTCAATTCACTTTCCATGGACTTTTTTAAGACTCTTGCTTCAATGTATAACTGTGGCAGATTAACTTTTGATGCAAACAAGTCGAAGAGAGCTATATCTGTTTTTAGACGTGATTGGTACATAAGGAATGTGACCCAAGGATATTTGCTAACGATACTTCTAAAAAACTGTAATGTTGCGTCACTAAATGTTATGAGAAAGCTATACTTTGTTATTATCACAAGTGGAACGCCAAATCTAACGATTGAATTAAACTTTAAATTAGCAAATTGTATATTCATGGCGTATAACACGAAATTCGCAGATAACTGTCCTTTTAAATTGACTCAGTGGAGTGACACTCACAAGAGTATTCTCGACAAAACCACTAAATTAAATGGCACAAATTCTTACCCTCAACACGGAATGAAAGCAAATGTTGTGCACTTTACTTATATAGTTCCTTCAATATGTAAAAGCAATTCGTCATACTATTATGATTCCCAATCAACGCTTATAAATGGTTCTTCTGTTGGAAATTATGAGAGCGATGTTAGTATTTTTTATTCTGAATCAGGATCTAACTTTGTGACGTCAAAATGCAGCTCTGACAGCGTCGATACTTCAACACTATCTATTGATAATAGTTTATCAGGTTTGCAGTGTGCATTTTACATGAGAAAAGCTTGCGGAAACACAAACTTTCAGTATATGGCTCAAGAGCAGTACAGCCTTTTTGATACAACAATGCAACAGAGTAAAATATTCTTTTCAAGGTTGATTGAATCAATGAAAACGAACCTCGGAGTACCTAATTTAAACTACGAACATGTAATCAATGAAACAATTTTTGGCTGGATAATATTAGATGAATATCTCGAAGCACTTAGTCAGTATTGTATACAACTTAAATCCCAACAATTTTGTGAAGTGTTTGTCGAACGTCTGGGAATAGCAATCATTCATACGCTATTTAGTTCAGTGATCAATTAAAAAAAGTATACTTGTTAATTTGAAAATAAATAAACTTCGGTTTCTTTATTGTTTTATTATAATTAAATTAACTTGTCTTAATGAAGTCTTTAGAAACAGTAAATAAATAATTAGAATTATTTACAACATTGCTAATCGACACCTTGATTTTTTTTAAAGCAAAAAATTAGACCTATGGTTTAAAATTACTAGTCATATGTTGATAACAGTAGTTGGTACTTAGTAACGAAAAGGGCAAGAGAAAATAAGACAAGAATAACTTTAAATAATTCAGATTATTCCACAATAGTTCATAATGTAACTAACACTTATATTCATATTATCTGTTTGGATTGGAATACACAAATTGTTACAACCAGCACGTTGTTACACATTACCGTATATTACTTTCATAAAACTATAATTTTATTCAACGACAATTATTAGTGCTGTCATAGGTAATCGCGTTTTTACACATAGTAATTAAACAACTTTAAACGGTTTAAATCGCGTCACCGTGACAACCATCACTGCAAAGTGTTTGAAACGTCGGGGGAAAAAATAATGATAAATATACGCGATTGACCCCGTTACCACGACCACTGTAAAGTGTTTGAAACGTCGGGACAAAAATAACGATAAATACACGCGATTTAAACCGTTTAAAATTGTTTAATTACTATGGACAATTATTGGTCTTTATTTGAGTTTTTTGGAACTTAGGACTAAAACTATGTAACTAAAGACAATTTACTGTTACTCTCATTCAAGGTACACCGACTGCGATTACCCCATATTATAGAGTCAGTATTTAGTTCCGTGTTTCTCGATTTCTGAATTAAGCCTCCCCAACATGTAAGTTGGAAGTTAAAACATTTGCATGTGATTTATCACTTATCTGCCTGCTTAGATATTCAGCAATGTATACATTGTACAACAGCATCAACGAACCGTACATACTAGTAGCGTTAACACATTTGCGGTTTGAGCACATAATTAATATTTAACAGTACATATTAATCGCGATAAAAATATTAGTATATTATTTAAAACGACGTTACAACCAAGTTCGTCGAGGTAAATGATTTACATTGTTGTTTTTATCACAATAAGGTCCCGTCAAACACCTAAGTCATACAAAAATTTTAAGATTGTCAATTAGTACGGCGCATAGATTCAAATAATGTCGATATTTACAAATTTAAGCCATGTTTGGCATGGCATTTCATGTACATATTTATAGCAAGTCTTCTTACCTTATTCATCTAACCCTGTGTTCTTGTTCACAAAAACTATATCTTTGAGGCTACATTAGGTAGCGATCTAGTCTTTCCGTTTAGACAAGGTTTTTCAATCATCAAATAAAAAATATGATAAAATGTTGAGAGACCAAATAACTAGTTGTGCAATTTGATTTGTCCATAAGGAACTCCTGTAAACTAATTTGCTTTTCTTCCAAAGAAGCATATTATTTTTATGAATAGAAAAAATCTGATGATTGAAAACCGGTTCCAGTCCAATAAGGTAGTTGGCATGATCAGATATTAATTGCACGATTACCTGTATATGTAAGCCGATGTCGGTTAACATATGCAGGTAATAACTAATATTCAAATCAAAATTTTGAATTTATTTTATGATAGTGCATTTTAATCTCTATGTCACGTGATCAAAAACGGAACTTGTTCCGGAATGACTTTGACAGTGACAGTTAAACTAGTCTGTGGTTCTATGACGTCTCTGCGAAGTCACAAAATGGTATTATCGACTAGCGTTCTAGCGTCATCTATATAATACTTTATACGTTTACGGGTTAATACCAGTTCGACAATTCGGTTAAGATACTCAAAAAAGTTGTCAACTATCTTAAAACCAATTATTATTATTTATTATGAGTACATTGTGCACCAAAAAGTGTTAAGTTTGTTTTAGTCGGTAATGTGTTGTAAATCTAGTCGCTACCTTAAGGCCTCGTTTATGACGAAGTGGCGCGATGCGGGTGGCTTCTTGTGTATAATAGATACGACCAAGCATTAGAGCGTACATACGGAAGAGTTTTCAACGTGTATCGCTGCTCGTGTCGGAGAACTTTGTTAACTGATATAATATTGATTAAAATAGAGTAAACATAGTATTTTATATAGTAATTTGTTTATTATACGTGAGTTATATTTAATGAAATCACAGCAAGAGGCGACATTCATCGTAGGTACCGCATCAACGAGGCCTTGTGAAGCCTCAGTGTTATTGTGTTATGTATCACATGGAATGTTATTATATTGTTACACTGCAAGTCTTCTCTGTTGAGCAACTTTCGGCTTTTCAGCAATTGACCGTACGTAGAATGCTGAAAAAGATAATATTATATTATAAATAAAGATGTTCACCTGGCTAGCTACCATCCTCAAGTAAAACATCTGTAGCGAAGCACCTAACAGCGCCAGCAGTTCTTGAGAGCCAGTTAGTAATAAAGGTATTACATGAACATGAGACTTAAGACCGCGTGCAGCTTGTTTTGTTGCAGCATTTATGACAAAATGCATCTGTTATGGGCAGACGTTACCGTTAACATCAGGTGGGTATCTTGCGTATTCCGTCACAATCCAACAAAAAAACTTTGTAAGTAGCAAAGCCTGGCTAGCGATCACCCTCAAGTAGAAAAATCTGTCGCCAAGCACCTAACTGTGTGTTCTGGGAACAGTCCTGATCAGAGAGCCGGTGAAATTACAGGCACATGGGACAACTATGTCTCAAGGTGATGGCTGCAGTGGAATTTGTGACTTGTCACAAAATGCATCTGTTATAGGCATAGGCTAAACCGCTTAACATAAGGTGGGCCCTGAGCCGTCACAATAAAATTTTAAAAAACCATTTGTATCGTCACTTGTGAGGAAATGCATCTGTTGTTTTAAGAATGCATCCCTCATTATATAAATAAATCCGTACATAAATATATTGTGTAACTTAAGGGCAACCTCGCGGTGTGTGTACAACTAGAAATTTTAAACGTCTATGTCTGTACGTACCCGGACGTGGCCCCGTCAGTAGGTAAGTCTGCACCGGAGAAGAGTAGATGATGCTTTGTCTTTACGAAGGCGGTAGCGAGCGCGGCGAGTAGCGTGGCGAGCGCCCCGGCGGCGGCGGCCGCGCGCGCCCCCCCGCCCCCCGCCCTCACGAACACTCGCGCCCACATCGACTGCCACACAGACTCCGTCCACGTCGAGTACAAACCCGACGACATGTCGTAATCTGACAACGGAATACATCATTTAACTACCTTTGAACCTAAGCAGTGATGGCTCAGTGGCATTAGCTATGTACAAGCAAATATATTTTGTTTACAATTGCATGGTGGTAGGGTACTTTGCGAGTGCCTGCCTGGCTAGTCTTCACAAAATCTCTCAAGTAGAAAATCTGTTGCCAAGCACCTAACGGTGTGTTCCGGCAGGTGTTCTTGGAAACCAGTAATTCTAGGTTAGCCTGAATAACAAATTGGACCACATCATCACTCACCATGAGGTGTGATAGTGGTCAAAGGCTAACCTATGACCTATAAGCTATAAATACATATATTTTTAATTTGTGAGTGGAAAGGTATATACCTAAATTAGTTGCTTAACTTTACGACTAAACACAAAAATGTTTGCACAATACTGCTTCGAGGCAGTATACCTGACATTGCGGTCCAAGTACCCTCCAAGACGGTTACTAAAATTGTGCGCTTCTATTGGGTGCATTCTAAATGAGACTTAATAAATTTAAGCAACGATTAGAAGAGGATGTATTTAGACTAACATAAAAAGGGCCACTTTTATAGATCCCTTCATCGAAATAAACTATGCCACACAATATTGTTTTTAACTCTTTAGTACGAAACGGGCACTTTAGTGTTCAAATACTCGCAGCTAAATAATTTATTGCTGATACTTATATATTTGCCTATTTATAAACTAGAAAGCCTTGCTCAAAGCTAGAAAGTAAATTAACATTTCGTTAAATGAGGAATATTCGATTAAATAGTTAATTGTATTACTAGAGGCCAAAGTAATATTTTGTTCCTTCAGGGCATTTATTTTGAATTCAGGGCGAAACGAAGGATTCTCCTATATTAGAAACTCAAGTGCAGCGAGGGATTCAGTATACGGCGCCCGTGAAACAAAATACTAATATAGAAAACCTACTATAATCTCGTATGTGTAGACAAAGTTATTAATAATTTATAACATTATACATCATAATTATTAATTTCAATATTTTACTTTACAAGCCTAATCGGTTCTGATAACCACGAAAGCGGACCAATCAGAAGAGAGTAAGTCAAAGTCCGATATAAACAATATTTAAATTAACCCGCTATTCGCTAACGGCAAATTATCTTATTTGAACAGGTGTGATGAAAAAACAATATTTTTAATCATATAATGATGCAATGGCAAGTTCCACACGGTAGTATGTTGGGTCTTTTACTTTTCCTTTATAAATTAATGACATCCCTGATAATCCTGCTCACAAATGTGTCATATGCTAACGATATTGCCCTCCCAATTGAAGGACTTCACATGAATAACTCAATGGAAATACTCCATGATATCACCAATTAATCAATTAAACAAAACAATTTAACTTAAGTACAGATCAGTTTCGGAACGACACCGATAAGCTTGCTACTTTGAATACCTGCCCTATGGTCATATGACCACAGAGCAGGTACATTGTGAGTGTAGACTCGGCGCTTTTCAAATGATAGGTTGTAGTAATTTTGTGATATGAACGTTTTTACATATATTACAATTTATTGAATTTGGCTTTGTTTGGAACGGGGCATGGGGTGTGGTTTTCGGTTTTTTCTTTGTGTGCCCCTCGGACATTTACTTATAAGCATGTTTATGGGTTGAACTACCACTATTAGCCGCGACAATGGAAGAGGGCGGTAGATGATTGCTCTCCACCGCCAGGTAGCATATGCCACGAGCGGAATTATGTCCCTTTTCGATATTCTTTCTTGGTATTCTATTATTTGCACGCCTGTAGGCCGGCTTCGCATATGTACTTCAAAAACCTATCAGGAGCGAATGGCGTTCAAACTTCTCTTCTTTTAAAATCATAAGTCGCTTTAGGTCTTACCTGACATGGTGAAAGCTGGGCTTACAGCTTGGCTGAAGTTCATAGTAGTCTGAAAGCATTCTCCGGTGTGGTTCCAGCCCTTCAGCCAATAGTAGGAAAATCCCTGAAAAGTATATAAGGTAACCTAATTATAATTAGTTTTTCCTGTGAGGTGTCGGGACATACATTGCTACCTGCGGGTGTCGTAAGAGGCGACTAGAGGTAGAATACCAGCATCTTAAACTGCGTTCCACAGGACGCCTGCTAAGCGTGGGTATTATGGCAAACCCACTCTCAATGGGGAAGGCTGTGTTCAGCAGGGCTTCGTTGCGAGTCTCAGAGTGCAGTTGTTGGTTGTTTATCAACCTTGTCGAATTTACGGAACGACACGGTTGTTTTTTACATCAAATAACGATTTTTGGCGGGGAACTAGCAAAATATATAAAATTTTTATGATATTTGAAAAACATAATACCACCTTTACCTGTAAAATTCAAATAAGTGCCTGTAATTCTATCATCAACAAATGTCAAGGTCATGCCAGTTAAGGTTGCAAACTTTTAACGACTGATTGTGATAGTTAGAAAGTTGCAACCTTCAAAGGTTCGGAGCGCTCGAGTTGTCACAACCGAATGCTCTACTCGACAGTTGTGATGTGAACGATGATAGAGTAAACAGTTGTACTCCGAGTGCACTCTAACCAAGGTTCTGAACGTGCCCCAGTGAACAATCCGGCTGATACAGATACAGTCGTAAGAAGCGACGTAGGGAAAAATTCCAAATGGGCAGCAGCACTTTATGAAGAAGCACCATCGTACACAGCGAACCTTAAGACGCCGACCGAGTGTGGGAATTATGGCAAGACCTTTTAATAGGGGAGGCCTTTGTACGGTGGTGCATTTAATTGCAGTATATGAATGAATGAAGTTATATTTAGACAGAGTAATTATATTTAGTCCAGTTTAAGCTTGTGAGATTGTGGTTAGAGGCTACCTAAAAGCAATAAATAATAGGTTCCAGTTCTTTACACACAATATTTTTAGTTGCACGTTTTAAGTATTCTTATCTTACAAGTATAGTTTCATATTATATAAAAGACTGAAGTACTAGATATTATACAATTAAATTATATTTTAATGTAATTCTATTCAATAAATGCTTTGATAATTTTTTGAATAGAATGCTTGTGAGCCACTCCGTTGAAGAATCCAAGGCGCTAACTCTCGATTGTTTCAGAAAGGTTAGACGGCGCTCATGTCAACATAGCATAACTATCTAAACTACATATAATTCAATCCATAAACACATATAAACAGTATACCAAAATGCCGCTCTCAAGACTGTGGGATCTGATATTGGTTTTGGGATATTAATTAACACTGAGGTCTCAAATATCATCCTAAGGTTTGTTTATTAAGTAGTGTAATTTTTATGATTGATGAAAGTTGAGATCAGTTTAAATGCTCTTAGTAATAAATAGTGATTAGAATCAGTGAGATGATCTGACGAGATTGAACAAACGTTCGGAGAGCAAAATAAAACGGTATTAGGTTAGACTCACAGGTTGAGAGCGCGCGTTACAAGCATCCTTGTCTAGAGCCAGTCGCTGTCCGGCCAGCAGCGCGAACAGATGTCCGGCGAACACCGGCGCGGTGCCGGCCCACGCGGCCACGCCCACGTACAGCGGCGCCGCGCGCTCCGCCACCTTCTCCTCCCCCGCGCCGCTGGAGCTCGCGTAGTCCGCAGCCATCAGCAGACGACACGCTTGGCTACGCAAGAAGCAGTACAGCATCTCGTCCACCTAACACAACAATACTAATTAATACATACAGGCGTTACTTTGCGGAAATACATATTTAATTATAACAAATATAATTAAGAAAACATTTAATTAATATTTTAATAAAACACTTAAAAAATGTATCAAGTGACAATTCCGTCTAATTTCCCTGTAAAGCCGATGTGACGTCACAAACATCACGCAGTCAAACCGGAAGAGTTTTCGATGCGTTGCGATTCTACACGAAGCATCCTCAGGAGATCTTGACTCTACCAGCGCACGATCGAGACTGGATCGTGCGTAAAGACGTAACTGATTTTCAACATCTTGTAAAAGCTATCGCATATTTTCATTCAATACAAGTAATCTTATAATCCCTCAAAATTCAACAGAATCGTCGCGTCGTAGCAATAGCAAAGGGGCTATAGACTTAATGTGTTTAATCACTATTACTTATATAAATAAATTAGATACCAAATGCGCAGAGGAATCGACATCTCCCGTGTAGTTAGTGCCAACGACTCTCTGGTACAGCGTCCGCGCGAGTGCCGTCGCCAGCCGGGATATCTTCACTTGCACTTCAGTCTCCTTCATTGTTCCGTTGGCTATCAGCTCTGCAGTCGTCACAACTGTACACAAAGCCAGGAATACCACATTTCATATATATATATATATACGCCCTATGTTCTTAACACACTACCGCAATGCACACTTTGGGCGCTAGGGTCGCTGGCTGAGTCGGTTACCAGCGCAGCGCCATTTATTTATAACAGATTTTTTTAAGCAGTGATGGCTCTGGTCTATGGTTCGAAATCCGCTGCGGGCTTGAGCTTCACCGCATGGTGAAAGGGCATTTTGCGAATGCCCGCCTGGCGACCACCCTCAAGTAGAAAATCTGTCGCTAAGCACCTAACGGTGTGTTCCGGCAGCTATACTTGAGAGCCAGTAATTCTAGGTTAAGCCTGTTTAAAACCTTCGACCACATCACTTAGCATCAGGTGAGATTGTGGTCAAATGGTAACCTAACAGCAATAAAAAAAAATACAGGTCATAATAGTATCAAGTACATTTATGGCGCATGAATAAAGAGAGATACAAATTGAAAGCTACCGAGCTGGTTCAGACCCGATCCGCACACTATCGGGCGCCACCATGGCCGCTGCAGCCCCCCGCGCGTCTTGTTAGGGACTAATGACGCACACAGATGTGCGTGTTGTACAGAAGCTTCTATTCTGTTCCGTTCTTTATTAATGTGCTTGTGAAGTGACAGGCTAGAATTGTTCCCTCTCCTCTACCCGGGGGAATGATTTGTAATATATAGGCGACAAAGATCTTTGGAAAAATCAGCATCTACCATTATTATTAAATTAAACTAGATTTTGCCCCCTACCTAGCCTGCTTTTACCACAGTCCGCTTACAATAGCAATCGATACCTGACTCTAACAGAAACAAGGTTTGTAAGAGGCAAAATGTCCAGGCATCAGGCTAGCATCAGGTTTCAAAAAGATATAGATATTTAAAAAAAGGTAAAATTAAAGTGCCTTTCCACCAATCGTACATCTTTGGTGGACAAGACAGCAAAAAATAAGATATCAGATCAAATATCTCGAGTGTAGTAGAGAAATGGAATACAATACATTTTATTCATCTGCATCAGCAGGGGCAGTAGTTGAACACTAGGCGAACCACGCGTCTATTTCACAACTTCATGAGATAAGAAAACAATTATTTGACTCACAAACTCCGTCAGTTCCAACACTAATATTGTGGTATTCGAAGCCAATTTTCTGGTATTCATCCAAGGCGGAATTGTAGAACTTATTGGTGAAGGTGTTGTGATGGTCTGTAATCAGTAATTCAGGTAGCTGAGGAGGGTCTTCTTCGTTGTTTGGCAGCGTGAGGTTTCCCAATATGCTGCGGAATGAGTGTAGAGAAGACGGTGGTAGATTGGTCACATTATCCGTGTTTACGTTTATGGTCCAGTTGTACATGTTGGTGTTCCTGGTCATCGTGCTTAGAAACGAGTTTACCTGAAATGGAACATTGCAGTTCATTATTATTTCTATATTGTTAAATCGATACAATTGTGCACAACACCTTGAAAGCAGAATGGTAATGAGGTAGAAAACCAGTATGACTCATGTACGGGTTTTTTCTTCCCATTCGATAGATAGATTTCCATACAATTTTAATTTACCTATAGATTAAGATTCGCCTATCGTTTTGTGACAGTTAAGAGGAATTGCCTGAGATCATTGACAGTTTGTACGGCATTTTAGAAAGAACCTAACGAGTACATCTACTAATCCGAGTTAGTGTCGATTGCCGATCTGGCCCTCTTAGCACTACAAGTGTGAATTACTTCAACGGGGGATAGCACAGTTTTTTTCCCTACTCAATCACTGGTATTTTGAAAAGCGCGAAGGAAGGTACGAGTAGAAGTTTCACTAAATCATTGCTTTAAGAATCTGGTCAAGCTTGATGTGTAAGGTGATTTATGAGATACGTGAGATCTACGTCAACACCCGAATCTTACTATAGAGCACCGTCTTTTGACATCAATCTGTGACATCATATGTGAATTTTATAAGGTGTGAAGTCATATAGCGGCTATGCCGAATAATTGGCTTAATTTCAAAATACATTTGAACTAAGGTGCTTTTAGTTGCAAAATCACTTTCATTGCTTTGAATGAGGATAAAAGGGATTTGACATAATTCTCTTGATTAGTAAAACCATATCCTGGACGCCCCTTTCTTTAAAGGTGACGTTTACGTGACTAAAATCTCCTTTGGTCTTTTAGGCACGTAATCCCCTTTGCAGCTATAAGTACGTTGGAAGAAGAATGCCCCTATCTGGTCCAGCTGTGTGTTAGAACAACGGATCTCAAAATACTAACCTCGGTGACGGGGATTTCGTAGGGCGCAAATGAGTACAGTGGCCAATCAGAATCATTGCTGTGGGCGGCTAAGGATCCGCCAATCTGTCCCAACTCAACGTGTAGTTTGATATCCGATGGAGAAAGAGGCTCGGCCGGCGGCCAAGTGCCGCGTTTCAGGTCGAACGCCACGCGCTGCGAACCGATGTAGTCGAACGTTTCGCCGTTGAACAACGTAAACAGAATGTTGTTCTCTGAAAGCAAACGATTGTTTTATGATTGCGTACCCAAATATAATATTAATGCAACTCTACTGTCTAACTGTCCGTTTAAATTACCGTAGTATTGGTGTCTTCTAGAGCTCGTTGAGTAAAGTACAAATACATAATTATCTAGAAATAATATAGATAAATAAATAAATGAGTCTATAAATCATGTTACAGGGTCTATAATAAAAACTAAACTTGTTAGGAATCACAACTTTCGGCATATTATGTACTATATCCTCTTTTTGACCAACAAATACAGGAAATGACGATTTAAGATAAACGCGCACCTAGACGGGCCCCAAAGCCTCCCCCGAACGACTCGCATTTCTGAATGAGTTCGCAATTCTAGGCGTAGGCGGCTAAGTAAACTTTCGTTTACTTCAATAATATAGTTTGAAGCAGTTATCAAAACCATAAAATTTATTTTTCTCAAACATGCTTGGAGATGTGAGCATTATTTTGACAACCTTCTTCGATATAAATCGAAATTGCTGTACTGGCCAAATACATGCGCGCAGCGGCCGGCAAAAAATGTTTGAAAATCTATATCTGTCGTATCTAGCGGCCAAATAAATTGCATAGCAAATTCATATCTGTCGTGTAATTTAAAAATGGAACGATCTTTTACTTCGAAGCATGGCAACCAAGGAGGTAACTTATCAAAGGTTTTATTTAAATTTCGATCTGGCTTGCAAATAGACGCTGTTTATTGAAAATTGTACATTTAAGAGTCTTTACGCCTTGCGCTATCGTTCAAATTTAGGCATTTATCGTAGCGCGGCGCACACGAGCACACCGTTAGCAAGGATCGAGCGGTCAAAGACGATGTCGCATGGAAAAAAACATTTTGATCCTTTTTGAAGTGTTATTTGTTTTTGATAAATAATGTGGAATGTTATGTAACTTTGTAAATTCATTTCTCATCTTTACAGTTTACACACAAGGTAGACTTAAATAAACCTCTCATTGACTAACATTAGCACACCTATTAGTCCATTGAAAAGTAGCCAATACATTATTTCACGTCATACATATGGTGTACTGGCTTAGGGCGTTTACTGTACCTACTACCTACTGGTTAGTGCTTTACTTGTGAACGTGCGAGAACTTCATCATAAATTGCGCAATTAAAACTAATTGCAGCGCTTTAACACGACTTAGTTCCGAATAATGGAGACAATCGGGTTACGACGACGACGTCGGCTGCTAGGGTTGACACTTGATGGTTTATATTTAACCTTTAGTTCAATCACCTATCACATCATCAAGTCTGTATATCCCCGCAGGGTAGGAGAGGGTTTTGCCGATATGTAATGTGTTGGATGCAGGTAGGCAATTTCCTATGGGCTAGACAGTATGGTCTTCTTTGTCAAGAAATTCCAATTTACCGGGAGATCAAATCTAGAACCTGGGATTGATATTCCAAAGCGATGCTTTTTCTCCACTTGACCACCGAGGTAATAAACCTGATATATAAACGATATCCCTAACAATTAGAGCGATAATTTACAAACGCGGCTGGTAACTTTTTTACTACCTACATATAACAATACACACAGTGAAGTAATTATTTTTTTAGACTGTTTGTGACTAGAATAGTTTATGGAAAAGTAGGAAATGTAAGTGAAGTAATTTCTAGAAATGTTTAGTTACTTAGGTATAATATGGTATTTTTTTAATAGTTTTTGTTAATAGTAGCCACGTTGTCCTTCCACGCCCATGACCGCTCTGGGCGGCCACTCGCACAAAGCGAGTTTTTGACAAATTTACGTAACCTACAAGTAATATACTTATTTTGTAATTTGAGTGAATTTGAATTGGTAGTAGAGCACGCAATTTTATTTTTGAGACATGTATGGGGGTCTATAGAAGCTTAACCTCAAGTTTGTGGGGTCGCCACCCTTGTACCCCGGCCGCCATCTTGGAAAAAGGGGTGAAAACACGTATTTTGCGATATCTCAGAAACTATGCGTTTTACAAAAAATTCGTTAGGACATAATTTGTAGCAAATTGTTTTGCAAATTTTTTTTTTCTTTTTTTTAATTGCTGATAGGTAAGCCTTTGACCACAATCTCACCTGATGGTAAGTGATGATGTGGTCGAAGGTGTTAACAGGCTTAACCTAGAATTACTGGCTCTCAAGGACAGCTGCCGGAACACACCGTTAGGTGCTTGGCGACAGATTTTCCACTTGAAGGTGGTCGCTAGCCAGGCGGGCATTCGCAAAAATGCCCTTCCACCATGCGGTGAAGCTCAAGCCCGCGGCGGGATTCGAACCATGGACCTGCTGCGCGGCAGTCCATAGCCAAAGCCACTGAGCTATCACTGCTTCAAATATATGCGTATATAACTTTGTGCCCTAAATTAAATATTAAAGAAGTTATAAGCAAAAATATTTTTTTTTACTCTATAACTTTTTTTTATACATTTTACAAAAAAAATACCCCAGAACAATATTGTAGATGATGTTCTGAGGATTTTTTTCCAAAACTCGCAGTTTAATTGATTAAACTGAAAATAATATCCACAATTTTCAATACGTTTACACGTGACAAATAATGTAGCACAACTAAGAGAATAAACTGAAGTAGAAGAAACAGCTAAGCCTGCGTATAATAATAATAGTCGTAGCAGGCAGATGTTCCTTTGTCCCCAAACGGTAACTCAGACCTTTTCTACCTGCTTATCCTTCAGTAAGTTATATTTGGTAAGTTCTATGGTAAGGAAAACAGTTAGATATGAATAAGTGAAGTTGTACGGATAATTTTTTTTTAAGGATATGTTATTATATGAAAAATATAAATTAAACATTTCATTTTACCGGATTCTCATGAGCATTGATGAACCTGGTCAACTTGGTAGCGCTGTAAGTGTTTTAAATGGATTAAATTTAAAAAATCCACAATCAACAAGATTGGTCTGAGGTATCTTTTTTGTCAAATGAGAAAAAGAAAGTTATAGAGCAAAAAAAATATACGAAAATTTTCTCACCTTTTTTGCTGAAATTTTTAATTTAGGGCAAAATGTTATACACTCGAGAGCAATGAATCCGGGTCACTTAAAGAATCCTAAAAATCTCGGAAACTAAAAATGCTAGGTTAATGCAATAAATTGTATTTAATAGACAATGTAATACTCCTTAAATGAAGGTATTAAAACTTCTTAGTTATTGTAAAGTTATATCATAAAAAAATCAAATTTGAAAAAGGGCCACTTTCGAAGATGGAACTACGAAATTACAGCATTTGGTTTTGCTTTTGTTTGTAATCTGTCATTTATGTGGGTACATAAACCATGTTGATAGTGCTCTATATTCATTATTCAAGCTGAAATTATGTCGCTTACGCCTGAAGAATGCACCAGAATACTTACAATGCTGGAAACCGGCCGGAGTCAGCGCGATACAGCCAGGACTGTCGGTGTGTCGCTGTCAACAGTACAAAGAGTTCTCCGACGTTACGAAGAAACTGGTTCTAACCTACGCAGACCAGGAACGGGCAGAACCAGGTGTACCACAGCACGAGAAGACCGATACTTGGTGAACACCATGCTTCGAAATCGCTTTCTCACAGGAACTGAACTCACCAATCAGTTTCGACGCCTCGGAGGAAGTAACCCAAGTGCATGGACAGTAAGACGTCGGCTTGCTGAATCTAACTTAAAACCCCTTAGACCTGCAAACGGCCCTAAACTGGAGCGTGGGCATCGTATTTCGAGACTAAGATATGCCCAGAGCCACGTAAATTGGAGTATTGAAGATTGGTCAAAAGTTATGTTCTCCGACGAATCAAAATTTATGCTCTACAAGCACGATGGAAGACACAGAGTGTATCGAAGACCAGGGGAAAGATTCAAGCAAGCATGCATCGAAGAAAAAGTAGCCTACGGTGGTGGGTCTGTACTTGTGTGGGCCGGAATTTCTTCTGAAAGTCGCACAGAGCTGGTGATCATAGAAAACGGCTCTTTAACTAGCGTAAGATATGTGGAAGAAATCCTCAATGATCACGTTGGTCCATTTATGGTCAATTTAGGTGAGGATGCTATATTTATGCATGACAATGCCCGACCTCATACAGGTAGGATTGTGAATGACTACCTTCAAGAGATGAACATTACTCGTATGGAGTGGCCAGCGCGCAGCCCGGATATCAACCCGATCGAGCATGCTTGGGACGAGCTAGGCAGATGCGTAAAACAACGAAACCCTCCCCCAATCACGCTTCGTGAGCTCAAAATTGCTCTCACAGAGGAATGGGAGAATATTCCCCAAAATCGTATAAGGAACTTGGTGTACAGCATGCCAAACCGCGTAAACGCAGTAATGGAATCACGAGGAGGCAATACGAAGTATTAAAATTCAAGAAAATCGTAATAAAGTTCAAAAATTTCATGTTTCCTATTTTTGTTTTAAGGAGAGATCAGCAGTTTTTTTCTTTATGTAATTTTGTGTTAATAAAATGTATGGTGACTCATATTTTTTTTACTTTCATTTAAGGAGTATTACATTGTCTATTAAATACAATTTATTGCATTAACCTATCATTTTTAGTTTCCGAGATTTTTAACATTCTTTAAGTGACCCGGATTCATTGCTCTCGAGTGTATAATCATATTTGTAGGCAAAATAATTTGCTACAAATTATATGCTGTAGAATTTTTTGTAAGACGTATAGTTTCCAAGATATCGCGAAATAAGTGTTTTCACCCCTTTTTCCAAGATGGCGGCCGGAGGACAAGGGTGGCGACCCTACAAACTTGAGGTTAAGCTTCTATTGACCACCCACATATGTCTCAAAAGTTAAATTGAATGCAATATTCGGTCCTTAAATTGTAACATTTCAATAGACTACTGTGTAGGTATCTATATTCGATTATGTACTTCTAACCATCATTGTATATAGGCACATAACTTAGTTTTGTAGTTTGTATACCTACTTTGTGCATGCATATCTTGGTTCATTATATTTGTATAACTGCCCCGTTGGCGGAGCGGCTTTAGTGGTCGCTACGGAAAGAAAATAAGTTGCGTTTAATAAAAAAGTCTTAAATCCTAACTCAGGGTCGGTACTAATCGTTTAATAAAATATATAACGTCTATATTATTATAAACATCTTTATTTTTAACCAAATCAGTACATGGTACAGACCGTTATATAGTCTTGCCTTAAATAAAATTATTTCTTAGAGGCCTAGATCGTGCCAATGAAATGCGGTGCGGGTGTGAAATAATTGATAGCCAATTATTTCGTGTAAAAGACACGTGTTGTAAAAATTTATTACTTCGTTTCCATCTGTTTGGCCAAGTAAAAAATATAAAATAATAAGTTTGGCTAAAATAAAATAAGGAACAAATGAGAAAAAAAAAACATTTTAGCCACTCTAGCTAGTTTCAAGTTTTTTCAAAACTTTTTTCTATATATAGCAACCACGCAACTTTTTGGTTTTTGCCAAAATTACAATATTGTGCGCATGGTACCGACTTTGACAAGTTATTTCACACTTTTGAGTGTTGAAGTCGGTTCCATTTTATGGTCAATTTTTTTTTACTAAGGCAAAACCAAAAAGTCGGTTCCATTTTTTGGTTAAAAAATTTATCACTAGTTTTAGTAACCCTTGCTACTTACGATATCGATTGTCAATGACTATATCATCAAGATAGGTTTAATACTTTTCAGTTATTGGAGTGTAACGCAAAAACGACTTGACTGATTTTGATGCAATTTAAATGGGAATAAACAACAAGCATCAGCTTTCAAACCAAAAAATAATACTCAAAATCGGTTCACCCTTTCAAAAGTTCTGAGGTAAAAAACATAAAAATACAGACGAATTGAGAACCTCCTCCTTTTTTTGGAAGTCGGTTAAAAATTCAATTCCGATCAGGAAATAATAAATCCTAGTTAATAATGAAAAAGGCATGGTCTCAACAAAAATATCTTTACAATAATAAAAGCATACGCATAGATCAAAACAACTCGGTCACGCTATATTTTCATAGCGCACCGTAGTTGCGGCACGTGTAGGGCGCGGGACGAGCAGCGATACGTCCTCCCTCCGCGAGCGCTAGGCGCAAACTGAGATGCAAGGTTTGTTTAGGGAGGACAGAGATGCTGGCTACCGCCTGTGCGGTCGTCCAGCTCCACCGGGTTTTGGGCGAGGGCCTGGCCCTACAATAGCCCGGGAGGGGGAAGTGCCGAAGGCACTTCTCCCGAGACGGGCGTAGAAGGCGAAAAGCGCTTTCTACCTCCGTCTCCTGCGGACGCCGAAAACGTGCCGCTACTATAGGAGGGGTTGACAGCGAGCTCAAGGGCACCACTGTGGTTCGGACCTCGGCTTGTCTCGCTGTCGAGAGACATGGGGGGGATCGGAGCAAAATGCCTCTGTGCAACTGCAGTGTTGCACAATTGGGCCCTACTGAATAATACTCTTTGACTATTTGGAGAGCAATTTATCGTGACCTTGTTTTTGCCTCGAGCTCGCCGGCGAGCTCGGTGTTTGATTGTGTGACCTCTGATTACCTCACACCTGGGGATTTTACCTCGACGACTTGCGGATAACGCTAAAGCTGCCAATGTAATGGCTGCGATGGGGTCATCCGGGTCGTCTAATACCTGCCGTGGTCGGCGACGGGGGGGTTTGAAAAATGGGATAGAAGAGGCAGTCGAGTAGTTCGATGCCTGGACAACCAATGGGTTCGGGTGGTGGGGCGCTCGATCAAAGTATCGGCGGGCGCAGTCCTTATTGAACTGCGCTAAAGAGGGAAGGTTTAAGTCGCAATGCAACTCGGTGTTCCGGATATACCACGGGGCGCCGGTTGCATTACGAAGAAAACGGTTTTGGATGACTTGAAGTTTATGAAGGTGGGCCTCACTAGCATGACTAAACACTACTGATGCGTAAGTCATGATGGGGCGGATGCAGGCAGTGTAAAGTGTCTTCTTATTACTAAGAGACATTTTACTCTCTTTGCGAAGTAGGGGACCAAGGCGACCCATTACGAAGGCCGCTCTGTTACGGACGGTTGTTATGTGATCGTTAAAGGTGAGATGACGATCAAGGGTGACTCCGAGGTATTTTGTTCTAGGAACCCAGGGAATGGGTTCGTCGAACAAAATGAGCGGTTTCGGGTAAGGGGAGCGTGTCTTCTCAGTAAAGCACATAGCTGTGCTTTTAGCTGGGTTGACCGCGATGCGCCATTTTCGGAACCAGTCACCGATCTCGGTGACGGCCCGTTGAATGACGAAATAGGACTGTCTGTTGATATGCCACCCAGTGGTGTAAATGGCGGTATCGTCCGCATATTGGGCTAGGAATACTTTGGGCTGAGAGCGTGGGATGTCACTGGTATACAGTGCAAAGAGAATAGGTGATAGCACGGAGCCCTGAGGGACTCCGGCTCTGACTGGGTGGGGGGAGGAGAGGGTGCCTTCCACGCGATAGCGAAAGCTTCTGGCTTTAAGGAAGTCTTGTAGGATGAGCACAAGACGTTCTGGCACGCCAAATTGGTATAGCTTGTAGATCAAGCCATTGTGCCAGACTTTGTCAAAAGCTTTCGCTACGTCGAGGAAGACTGCTAGCGTAGTCTGGGGTTTGGGGTACTTATTGAAGCCCTCAATGATGTGCTCCGTGAGGCGGTGCACCTGTTGGACGCATGAGTGTCCGGGTCTGAAGCCAAACTGCTCATCTGGGATAAGGTGGTGTTCCTTAGCATGGGACTGGAGACGGTTTGCAAGTAACCGCTCGTAAAGTTTGCCTAAGGCACTGAGGAGGCTGATGGGGCGGTAGCTGGTGGGGTCAGATGAGCTTTTGCCTGGTTTGTGAATGCCAATGACATTTGCACATTTCCAGGTGTCTGGGAATAAGCAGTGGCTCATAGCAGCATTGAAGATGCTGACTAAGAGATGGATGAGAGGAGGAGAGAGGGTTTTAAGAACCCTGTTGGAGATGCCATCGGCACCGGGGGACTTGCGCGGTCGGAGGGCCTTGATCAGTCTCTCCACCTCAGCGTAAGTCGCTAAAGTGATTGGTGGGAGTTCAGAGGTGACCACAGAGCTTTTACGTTCGACTTCAGCATCCACCGAATCGAGGTGAGCTTGGTCAACGTGATCTACGTTAGGGGAACACTGAGCCCCTAGGCTATCAGCTAGGCACTCAGCTTTGTCTTCGTCAAAGAACGCTGGGACTAGTGGGACTGGTCTGTATAAGGGAGGCATGTCGTTGTGGTTACTTCCTTTCAAACCTCGCGCCAAGTCCCAGTAAGCATGGTGGCTTGGCACGAGGTTTGAAAGTTTATCGCCCCATTGTTGATCACGCAACTCAGACATGCGACTTTGAACCATGCGTTCAAAGTGGCGTTTCTTAGTTTTGTTCTCTTTACTGGGGTAAGAGTCGTAGAGATGCAAGGCGTTGTGTTCCGTAATTTATAGGTCATATTGAAAAAATTTTATAAAATACATTTTTCACCAAATTAACGACAAAATATTATTATCTATTAAATAAAAACTTCAACTAATGAATTGCATATTTATTTATTTGATAAAATACCAGATTTTGTAGAAATAACAAGAAATTTGAATGGTATTTGTGTGCCAAAAGTGCCCGCCCTTTCAATCCCTTATTTACTCAGTTGTAACATATATTTATCAAAATGTTATTAATGCACTCCATTGGTGGTAATACGATTGGTTTACTGATATTTTTGAATCTGTAAAACGAATAATTTTTGTTCGATAAAAAGACGGTTGAAGTCACACTGATGAAGAAATTTATGAAAACATGAGTTGGTAAAAAAAAAATTGTCGGATTTCAGTTGTTTTTTTTAATGTTTTGGTTAATGCACTCTATTAAAAAAACAATAGACTTTCTTCCTGCATCATTTAAAAAACAAAAACTTTTATACTTTAGCTGCAACAGCCTTGAGAAAAGGGCTGTAAAATGGCTTTGCTGGAATAAGGGCTCTTAACAACTGGATTTTTCAAATAAAAAAATCTAGAAAAGGCGAGGCGAGGCACACATAAGTAAGTCCATCAATGCCTGAAATTAAATGCGCGGAAATTAAAACAAAGTAGTACTACTTTGTTTTAATTTCCACGCATTATTTGAGAAAAACAGTATACAAGCCTTGGCCACAACTAGGCATTGATGGACTTACTTATGTGTGCCTCGGCTTCGCCTCGGCCCATTCGCCATTTACACGTTCGTCCATCAATGCCTCCTTTGGCAATGTTGAATGAGGCTGTTGCAATGTTGAAGGAACCCTAAAAGAACGGGGCCAAAATCACACTTGGCCAGTTTTTCATGATTGTTTGATCGCTATTAAACAGCGTCTAGTATAGGCTCGCCACACCGAACCGAATTGGTCGCGGCAACATCCATGGATCGAGACGCTTTTCAATACTCTTGTAGATAACTTCAAGTATATAAAAAGTCGGCAAAAACGATACTTTCAAATAAATAAAATATTAAAATAATCATTTGCGTTCCGGCACAATGATGTTTAAATAAAGTTGAAAGAGATTCCAAATCTACACTAATATTACAAAGGAAAGATTTGTATTTTTGTATGTAACGAATAAACTCAATACTACTGGACCGATTTGAAAAATTATTTCACCATTAGAATCCTACATTATCGCAGATGAACATAGGCTATAGAATATTTTCAAATAGGTTGTAAGTTTTGTTAAATACCCGTGGAAATACGGGGCGTGCCGCTAGTAAAAAATAATCTGCTTACCATACAAATGGGCGTCAGTGACAGGTATGAGTTGCGCCAGAGTGATAGCCGCCGATAGCAATGTCACCATCCCGACCACAGAACTCGCTGCTCCGGGCGACAGACCTGCAAACGAGTGTTGGCCATTCATGTGTTCGAGTCAACTGATCGCGTGTTCAGATCGTAGTGACATGACCAAAATATTTCAATCTCGTCTATCCTGCGGGTTGCATTATATTCTAGCACAGTTCAAGGATATACAGGAGTTAACTATCCTGGTATTATGATATACCTATTAACTCTAGAAAAGGAAAATTAACATTTTTAAATTGGGAACTATGCGATATACATACAAAGACGTGAGAACCACATGTCATTCATCATCACTTCAACCGGAATGTCTACAGTTGAACAAGATCTTCCAAATTTGAAGGAATTTGCCTTAATCCCGACGTATGGCAGGTGTCTTAGAGATCGCAGTAGAACTTGTCAGTTATTCTGAAGGCACAGTTTCCCATCCGCTGGTATTTTTCCCTTAGTCGTCTCTTACGACACCCACGGGAAGAAATGGGGGGCGACATTCTAACCCGACACCCTACGGGTACTAACCAGGCACCCCACTGCATGAAGTCTCGAATTATAAACAACGACTTAACTATATGTTAAATCAGAACATACTTTCCTACCCCGTATCGTCCCGTGGGTGTCGTAAGAGGCGACTAAGGGAAAAAATACTGGAAGGTGGGCAGCAGCGCCTTCTAAAGAACTGCCAACTTACACTGCGATCCCCAATACTTCTGCCAAACGTGGGGATTATGGCAAATACCCTCTTAATAGGGGAGGCTGTGTTCAGCAGTGGACGATCCGGCTGTTACAGTAAATCTGAACAAATACTTAACTATACGTTATATAATTATGTCATGCAGTTAATTTATTTTACGTCATAGATAATCACTTGAATTAATGACATACCATCAAACAAAGAAGCTGAGTCAATCCTCGCAGTGACTAGGGTTATATTCTCTTTCTTGGCTTCCTTGACCTATAAAATAAAAGTATTCATTTACCATGACACAGTATGGTTGCAAATCGTTACACCGATAGTGGGGTTGGGTCAAAATGACCCGTGTGAAACGTGCGGTGTATGCCAATATTTTAAAGGATTTCAGGATAATATCATAGTAAAACCAGACAAGTAGTTTGACTTATATGAACGGTACCAAACGCGACTTGTACGTTTGCCGTACACACGTTCCACAAAATGCACACTATTACAAATATCTAGCGTGCCCAGAGTGCGTTGATATATTTAAAATGAATATGATTATTAACAATCACATAAATAATTTTTGTAGATAGCTATGAATTGATATTGAATACTATGTATAATTATACATATACATAGTTACCTATATGAAACTTAGTGATGTTGTATGTTTGATATATGACCCTACGTGTCCAGACTAGAGTAGGCATTGGAATCTCCTATGAGCCTCCAGTTGAACTACTTTTATGTATTTACTATGTTAATATTTCAGTTGTGTCACTATGTTAATGTGCAGTTAATATATACATTGATTCAGATCACCATATAAGGCACTTATGGGATTTAAATTAGCAGCTCGTTACCAGCCAGTACGAAAATCAATGTAACAAACATTTAAATACGGCTAATATCAGTGCACGCTGCAACCTGTTAGTTCAGACAAACGCTCAATCAGCAAAAAAAACGAGGTATCAGTGAACTATTTTAGTAGCGATTGTCAGACGCTAAAAGATGCTATCGAGTCCTTTTTTATATATACATTTATTTTTTTTATATTTGTCAAGTAGGTTTTTGCTACCTTTTCACCAGGTGACCTTGGGGTCCAATAAGACTGCTGTGAAAAATAGTTTTGGGACACTACCCAGTTTTTTTCTCTGTCAAATGAATAAGGTCAGTTGGCGGGCCAAGTGCGAATTTTCTCACGATGCGCCGCGAGTGCACTAACGCTATTTTGTACGGCAAAGGCAGAGCCCTTGGCGGCGCGTCAGTGAATCAATCATTTCGCGAGATAAACCCACATTAGACCCACAGTATCATACAAATTGTGATGAATAATATATTGTGTACTAACCTGTTTTCGTGGGAAAAGTGAATAGTATACGTTTTGGTCGCCTAAAGGATCGCATACTTTGGTCGATGAGAGAATCGTCGAGCTAGCGGATCTAAAAACAATATCAATACATTAGTATCTATAAATATATTAAATGTAGGTACTATCTTAGAATAGAATATGAAACAGTGATGGCTCAGCGGCATTGGCTATGAGCTGCCGTGCAGCAGTTCCATGGTTCGAATCCGGGCGCGGGCTTGAGCTTCATCGCATGGTGGAAGGACATTTTGCGAATGCCCGCCTGGCTAGCGATTACCTTCAAGTAGAAAATATGTTGCCAAGCGCCTCACGGTGTGTTCCGGCAGCAGTTTTTGAGAGCCAGTGAAATTACAGGCACATGAGACTTAACAACTATGTCTGCAGGTGACAGGCGCAGTGCAATTCGTGACTTGTGACGAAATGCATCTGTTATAGGCAGAGGTTACTCCGCTTAACATCAGATGGGCCTCGAGCTTGTTCCGTCACAATAACATAAAAAAGTATGTTTTCTTTACGATACTCAAATCAGCATCTTTGGTGTGAAAGATGAGAGCTATGCTAGATAGCTCCCTTTTGTAGATGCTAAGGAATCCATGATAGTTGGAAAATGCAAACATAGATAAAATCACGCCTCTTTCCGTTAGGGTAAGCAGAGAGCACAGATGTCCACTTACTACGAGAAAATACTTTTCACATTATTTCATACAGACAATTACCACTAATTCGGCAATAACTAAGACCCTACAATACCCACGAGTATCTGTAGGGGGTGAATTAGTGACTCGGAATAAAACTTAAATCTGGACAACAATTCACTCTCTTCGTAATTTTCAATATCGTGCCAAAAACTTCTGTTTCTCTTAATGTACACAGAAGTACCTTAAAATCAAAGAATAATTTGTATACTTTTACTCGTGTTTATATTCACTTCAATAATTCATAAACTTAGCGACATTAAATTATTTTGAAAATTACGATGTGTATACTTTTTATTGCAGGCGACTGTACGTAACATAAAGCACTTAATTATTTGTTACTACAACTATTTGAAGTACAATATATTGGTACAATGATGAGTCATAGTCTACTCATGTTTTCAATATAAATTTGATAAGTATTTCTTTGTTGTAATAGTTACACTCATAACATGACGCTTGGTACATATTAACTTTAGCAGTAGGTACTGTCGTAACATTATAAATTCAGATAGAAGTATTGAATAACTATGAAGAAACCAGATAAACTGTTATTAAAGAACAAAAACTAAAATCCTTATATAAGAAGAACACGGGTGTTTGAGCGTGAACTTACTATGAGTCGATATCGCTATCGACAATGTTTCGACTTCTACCGGAAGCCTTCCGCAGGATTTTGAGTGTGGTACGTCCGCCGGTGTCGCGTCACGCTCCACACATTTTACTCACTTTACTCACTTTATTTATAATAAAAAACTAAAATATTAAAAAATATTATGGATAACTTAGGAGGACAATTTGGCCAACAGGGCCACCATATTTTTTTTTCACTACAGATACTGAAATATTGTTTGCTATATGCTATTGCTGCCTAAAAATGAACAAAAAAATTTGATTTTCAAATTTAACTGCACAGTAGATATAACATAAGTCCCTTGTAATTCTGGCAAAAAAAGTTTGTTCAATTTGTAGCTATGCATATTTTTATTGTTTTATCAGATTAAAATATGTAGTTCTTTTACATTGCACTTATCAAGGACAAGCCCTCCGCATGTAACTATCAATCCGCTAGTCACATGCGGAGTCAATCTATTTCACCCGCACACACTATACATATACGTTATTCTAGAGGATGATTGCAAAAGCGAGGTAAGAGACGCCTGCACGATTGCTTGCCTATCCCATAAAACATGAAGAATAATATCACAAACCTACTATAATATGTATATAAGGTTAATGGAGTAGATATACCAGATTCATAGACGTGCCACAGCTTAGGCAATAGTTAATATAGTTTTACTGATTTTGTGTATGTGAAAATTAAACATGACTGGAACATATTCAGTTATCGATTCCACACCACCCCGCGCAGTATTGTTGATATATTAATATCCACGGTATGCATACAGTTGCTTTTAATTCGAGAATGAACATTGTAATTATACTGACCTTCTAAAACAGACTTCACTGTTCACCGCAGCATACATAAATGAGCTCAGTTGGACTGAACACAATGGTTTCCCTCTTTGGTCGTTTTTGTCTAAATTAAACCTAAAAATATGAACAAAAAAATGTTACAATTAAAATTTATAACAGTCACGCTGAAAAGCAGGTGCAGGTATAGCAATATAACAAGTCCTAACAAATGTGGGAAATTTAATATTTTAATGTTTGCAACTCAGACCAAATAAAAAGTCAAGACAGAATGTTGTGAACAGAGAAGTGAGGCCGGTTTTCCAAACATGTGTGCGTGTGTCGGTGTTGCCATGATAATCAAATTACCGTATGAAAATAACGTTATCAATTTAATAACGTAATTAGTATTAATACAACAATAGGGTTCCGATGTAACGTGTCGGCAAAAGTAGTGTCGTTAAGTAGGGGAAGGGAATGGAAAGAGTGTTTCAAAAATAACATTACTGGGTATTTAATTTACATGCATTTATTTCTTGTAACTAATAAGTGACCGGTTTTTTATGCAATCGGGGATAAAAGCACAAAGCCCACCTGGTGCTAAGCTGTAACCTCTGCCGATACAGTTCGTCACAAGTGGCAAACTGCACTGCGCCCATCACCTTGAGACATAAAGATGTTAAGTCTCATGTGCCTGTAATTTTACCGGAACATAGGAATGTGAACATTACTGCTTGGCGGTAGAAATAGGTATAAATAAATATAAGTCGCCGATTTTAAAATATTCCCATGATAGTTCCTTCTTACTTTTCCGAATGATTTCGATCCAATTTTGTTTAATTTTTGGACTCAATTCGGAAAATGAAAAAATTATTAAACAGTAACACTGGTAAGTGACCAGTAAAGCGTGAACAGTTAAGAGGAAACTTAAATTTGCATTTGTAATATCAATAATAATATGGTTATAATTCAACTCTATACACAACAACGTTAAAAACAACAAAAAAAACAATGGAAATATGTTTTTTTACAACGAAAAAAAACATCATCTACTTCAATATCTTCGAAACCGAAAATCCAATACCAATGAAATTAATATGAGGTATCAGCTTTCAAACAAAAAATAAAATGATGGAGTTATGAAGTAACAAAGATTTAATCAAATAAATTAAATTAAAAAGAAATACAACTGAATTGAAAACCTGGTCCTTTTTGAAGTCGGTTGAAAATGGAGTGAATGAATGAAATCCATCTTTAAAATTTGCAATTAAACCACTGAACCGATTTTGATAATGATATTGCGTCGTAGGTATCTACGACGCAATATCTGTATTTAAAAAATATACAATCCAATTGAGAACCTTCTCTTTTTTTAAGTCGGTTAAAACACATTGATCAACTATTAAAAAAACTAATAGCAATACGTTGTGTATTATCACCCAATAATAGGGTAAAACCTTATAGGCTTAATAACGGCAACACCAATGCCACCACGCCGCAATAGTTCGACTGACGAGGCAAGGCGTAGTTTCGTTGTACATATGTGTGTGTAATCGTGTTTGTACACGGCGAGGCGTAGTTTTACCGGCCTCACTGCTCTTTACACAACATTCTGTCTTGACTTTTTATTCGGTCTGAGGTTTGCAATCTCTCGTAATGTTGTAATGTAATCCGCAGAGCATGCATTATTGCAAACATAAAAATATTCAAAATTATAGGGTTGCGTCATCATTAACAAGTTGAAATCTAATTGCAAAATTAGTCTTGTCTGTATTACAACGTAAGTTGAACTATAGATGTCGCTCCATCCCAATACGATGGTTAAAGAATGATAGGAAAAATTGAAGTTATGACTTATTGTTATGTTAGCTAAATTGGATTAGAGAATATCCCGGCTAAAGGGGTGGATGGACGCGGGTTCGAATCCGCACATGACTTAAATTTTTCCTCTCGTAAATTTGTAATTTTGTGGGAATTATGGTTATTTAACAAAATCCGGTACTTCGCCGAAGAACCCATGTATAACATAGCTCTCAGTTTTTGCAAGTCGAAGTGGCAATGGGCTGGCCACATCACTCGATGAATGAAGTTCTCTATTAGTGACTAGACCGGAAGATGAAGAGTAAGTAGCCCCCCACTAGGTAGCCTAACGATAAAGAGATAGACGCGGGGAGCCGATGGATGCCAATGGCTACTACCCGTTCCTTTCGACTTTTCTATTGATCACCCCATAGCTTTTGTTCAATGGTGGACATCTTCCAGCTGTTGATAATGATTACTACGGTTGATTGGCGCTGTCTTGGGAACGGTAGTGCTGTATTTGCATAGGTGTTACAGCTCCACAAAAAGTACTACTGCCTTGTACAATATCTAGTTTTCCCTTAATTATTTTTTTCGATACTTCCGGGAAGAGATTCATTAAATCCCGGTAAACTGGACGTGTAAGCACCAGCATTTACCTTCAAAGTATTAGTACAATATTCAAACAATAAAAAAACACATACTTGTCATAGCATTCTTGAATTTTATCAATTTCTTCAGCCCTTGACTCTGGCAGATAAAACACAGGAAATGGGATATCTCTTCGTAGTAAGCCAGTTCCTCTCTCATTCCACACTCCGTCTTGTGATGAAGAGCACATACTCCCGGGGCCAGCTGAGTACTCATTAGGACATCTTGAATCTTGGGAGAAGGCATTTGGACTGAAAAATATGCGTTAAATATATATCAGTTAATAGAAATCTTTATTTCATCAGGTCATCAGATCTCTGCTTGGGCACACGTCATTTGTCTAAATCGAGATACAATAAAATAACTTGAGGCCAATTAATAATATCTCGGCGATTAACAAAGGGAACTAACAGCCCATTTTATACGTAATTTTTGACAGAGGCCTCTGAGATGGGATAAAATACCGTTATAGCATTTTTGTTCAAACCAGATAATTTACGATCAAATACATATATTACACAAACTTATCTATATGGCCACTTTCAGTATAAAACTATAGGCAGGTAATTTAATGAGTCCTCTCACACGGGTACAGGGGTGCGAAGGAAGGACGAAAAAGGAGACCGAGAGAAGCGCGAGCGGCGCGGCGGGCGCGCGTTTACACGAGACGACATGTGACGTTATAGTGGTCAAACCGGTATTTTTTTCAGAAACTGCTAGCAGCCCGCCCCGCCTTCACACGGGTATTTAACAAAAAATCTAATTTTTCACACACCCTTTTGCGTTGGAGGTTACTAAGATATACTCTATATTATAAAAAAACATTTTAATGTTTTTTTTTTATTTATTTTTTGTTATTGGGTCCGGTCCTGTCAAGACGGGTCATGGCCGGGAGAAAAGTAATTTACAGGTACTGATATTTATAGCCTTGAATACGAAGTGATTTATTTGGTACTACCCATGAATAATGTGGCCCAGTTTGAACCGGCGCCGGCGGCATTATAATTGAATATTTAAAAACGTAGTTATTGTGACACAGGTGTTAAGTTAGACATAATATGGTATCGCGGACTTGGTTGTAGATATTGATGTCCTCTATAAAATTGTAGTACATTACTTTGCTCTAATGTCAATAATTTCCTCAGCATACGTGATATCACGATTTTTTTGGTATTTTTCTGTTGTATAATGTTGGATTACATTATAGCAGGTTTCATACGTTTTGATGTTCATCAGAGTTGATGTATATCTAGGATTATGATGGTGAAAAACAAAATTTCAAATTGGTCTAGTAGTTTCACGGCCTATTTAATGCAAACAAACAATCACATCTTTCCTCTTTATAATATTAGTTTAGATAGAACGACAATTTTTAATAAATTAAAAGGAGCTACATATTATGTATGTTAGTGACCAAAGGAAATAATATATGTATTAGGTATTTAATCAACTTTTTATAATTAGATTTGTTCTAGATACATAATATGAAAATTATAACACAATATGTCCTTATTGATATCACTGGAACTCTATTCTTCATTTTAGAAGTAGCAATCATCAGAATCATCAGTCATCTTGCAAATTCATAATAAAATCAACAAATATGATGTAAAACAACATAGGGTTACTGTTATATGCAGTATTTGTCCTCGATTTTAATTAAATACCTTGTTAGCATAGTACTCCCACTTCTCTACGGAATATTCAGAAATAATTCCTCTAATGTTTTTTAGTCTATTGGAGTGGGTTAGTTTATTGGAGTCGATACTTTTTTGTGCAATTCTCTCCCCAGAACAACTCTATTGGGTTCAGTTTTAATTCAAGTGGTATGGAGGCAAACACAACACTTCATGTCCGTTTCTTTTTAATGACTCGTAAATTTTATAAATATATTTGTGTGTTATGACATTTTAGTAGGATCTTTCCTAAGTTTAAGATCACTGTGTCATGACATTCTATAATTATTAATTTTATGCCTGTTAAGTTAGCCTTTGACCTCTATCTCACCTGATCGTAAGTGATGATGTGGTCCAAGGTGTAGTTCAGGACAACCTAGAATTACTGGCTCTCAAGGACAGCTGCCGGAACACACCAATAGGTGCTTGGCGACAGATTTTCTACTTGGTAGCTAGCCAGGCGGGCATTCGAAAAATGACCTACCACCATGCTTTAACGACCATCCTCAGACAACAACCGGGACCGACGGCTTAACGTGACCTTTGCAGCACGAAAGCACTCAGTAGTAATTTCACTAGCAGTCACCCATCCATCTCATGACCGCGGCGGACGTTGCTTAACTTCGCTGATCGGTTAAGAACAGCTAACCAAACACCGATACGAGTGCTTCAAAATTTTTATTAATTTATCTTTCCTAAGTTTAACATCAAAAGGCACGCCATGTTGCCGTAGCCATACTTGCGTAGGTGGCTTGGTAGAAGCCATCATCTGATTTTTCTGCTCGAACTGAATTAACCATGAACCATGACACCTTTTTTCTTTTTATTTACGTGTGAAAAATGCATTTACGCATTCCCGTCCACCTCGGGGAAGGTGGCCGGGATATGTCGGGCTCGACACCAACTACTCCCACAGCAGCAAGTGCCCCTACCGACTAAATAACACACGGTGTTCCAACTCTACCGCTTCTAGGCGGGCCGCAGGGACGCTTTAGCTCTCATCTACGAACCCGCCACGGTTGTCCGTTTCCGGACCCCTCCTGGGGTGCTACCCCTCACGACGCGCCAGAACACATGGCACGTCGCTACCACCCGGGGACCAAGCTCGCTATACCGACACTCCTCTTCCCCTGCAGCCCCTCCGCGTCCGCCATCCACGGTGGCGACCCCGCCGTGGCCACGGAAGGTAGGGAGAGCGGCGCACCGTAATACCGGCAATCCTCTCCCGCCGTGGCCCCTCACCGTCAGCTGTGGTGTCGCTCACACAAAACCACAGCCCGCCTCAGATGCGATGCGCCCATACAGCACCGCAGCCTACCCTTTGCCGCTCCATACTGCACTTAGAGGCAAAGCCCAGTGGAGCGGCCCCTCTGGGGCCGGCCGACTGCCCAAGCCGAAACGGCCCCTGGTTCCTCTTAGCTTCACCGTGGGTGACGAAACCACGGCTACTAAGCCCCACCGCCACGACAAGGCGGGAACCGTCGGGGGGGAACCATGATAACTCCGTTATCCACGAATATTTACACATCCCGTACCCCGGCGCCCCTGTAACCCGTGGGCGAGGACTCATGAAAGAAGACTGCCTGTACCTGTGCCGCATTTGGAGCTGGTACAATTTCAATATGCTGCTTTAATAGAAACTTACCGATAAGTGGCATTTTCATAGATAAGTATACCCGCAACATTGTCAGGATGTCCCATTAATAACTCTATAATTTCATTGAACAGCACCGTGTTCACAACAGCCATGTATGGGCCAGCAGTGGAGTTGTATACTATCCACTTTGCATCATTAACTTCTGTGATCATTTGGACAACACCCACACCTCCTTTGTCACTAGCTAAAGCATAAACAAATAAATATTCATCAATATATCATGGCTGATCTAATGGCATGAGGACCAGAGTGATAATTTTCATTTTAGGCGTATTTATTTATTGGTAAATTGAAAGATGGAAGGACATATCAGAAGCGTACATAGCGTAGCTTATCTATTTTTCCTAATCAATCGACTAGGTTTAAGCAATGCTTCCTGCTGTCTTAAATAATACGGGTTAAAGTATGGAATTGCTGTTTTATTGTAATAGGTACTTTGAATTGACATAGAGCTTTCATGGTTTGAGAATTTTGAGTGATTTTTTTTACATGGTACCTATGAGGCTCTTCTTTTAATAAATGTGCAACATTCGATTATGGATTTTCAGTTGTTTTTTTACTCAGCTTAGACAAGAAAGATGGATACTTTAAAAATCCTAGTGATTTTTGAATACGAGTTCTGATGCGGAACTAACGCGGCAAAACAGCTCACAATAACAATGTAGCGTTTGGAGAGGGGAATGCTAATGAACACACTATGCGATTTTGCAATGGAAACTTTGATTTGAAGAACGAACCACGTTTGACGACCAGGTGAATAACAATTAATTAAAAAAGATCGTGTAAGCTGATCCGAGCTAAACTAACAAAGAATTAGCGGCATGGTTTTATGTTACCTTACCAACAATATTCCAGACCAGACATATTTCTATACTCAAAACATCTAAAACGCATAGTACTTATAGAACTTACTATGCCGTGGGAAACGAACATACCTAAAGACCACACAATAAAAACAAACAAATATTATGACCTAACAAATGAATTAACCAAAAACGGTTATGTGGTTAATTTATATGCTGTAGAAGTTGGAGCAAGGGGTATAACAGCGAAATCCCTATATAACCTACTTAAAGACCTTGGCCTGCCTAGAACCGTAACTTCCATCCTAGAACGTGCATCTAAGGCGGCATTAGTAGGATCTTACCAAATTTGGTTAGGTAGAGGACGAGGCTTGAGCGGGGAGGGGAGCATTGATATATCATAAAGAGGCCTCTTAACCCTGCTCCTGGGTTGCAAGCCCCAGGCTCCTCTAGCCTCTTCCTCTGCAACGCTATGGACCCGGCACCCGCACGTGAATCCATGGAATGCTAAGTAATTCGTCTCATCATTAATTGACAGCCCCGGAGAGACGGGATGACGCTGGAAAGAAAGATGGCAGCTGGAAAGACAGATGACTGCTGGAAAGACTGTTGAGGGCTATGGCCTAGCAAGCCAAGCCCGGGAATTATAAAACTAAAAGTTCAAATAAGAAAAATACCCCTGGGACATTCTGAGAGGGGGGGGCGAAAGAACTGTCCACAGAATAATTACCATGGCGATAATACGGACTTCAAATGCCCTACGTGCGGTAAAATTTACAAGAGACGATGGTACTTGAAGCATTTTAAAGACACATGATGGTGGGGAAGCGCGACAGCCGTCGACATGTTCTTCAACAATCACTGCGGATAGAGTTGACCCTCACATATCCCAAGGTAAGCCATTGTGTGATAGCTACCAGGAGTCCATTAACATCCGGACACGTCTTAGCATCCCTTCCCTTAAACAGTCAACTTGGAAAGTACATGACCAAAACTTGGCAATCATCCTAGAACATCCAGGACCAAAACAAGATTTAAACTGCCAAGTAGATACTTTCCAGAATACTATTTATGACTACTTTTTCGAGCACTATCCACCAACAACTAATTATGCTCACCACAACAAAGAAAATACTTTTAAGTTGAAAATGCGGAGAAAGAAAAGAGAGTTAATAAATCAACTTAGGAATGCTAAGGCCATGGGCGATAACCATCTAAGTCATCAACTGTCCAAGATCAATTCTTAAATTATTTCAAGGAATAACACTATAAATAACAGAATACCGCGATAACTTGAATAGAGCAAAACATGAAGTTAATTTCGATAAAAACCCTTTTCAATACTCAAGAAACATTTTCAATGAACAAGGTGGAAAGCTTCTCTTGACCAATGAACAGATTTACGACCACTTCAAAAGCACATACGAAGTGCCCAAGCATGGGAGTTCATATGACGATCCCACAAACCAAAGGCCACATTATCCTCATGTTCAGTTTAACATCACCTCATCTACTATGGAGGAAATAAGCAATCAGTTGAAAAAGAAAACATCTAAATCAGCTCCAGGTCCTGATGGTATCCCATATATATATAAAAAGTGTATAGTATATAAAAAGTGTCCATCGGTTCATAAACATCTCTTAAATATCTTCACTAAAGGAGAGAAGCATGCTAGGAATAAAAATCAAAGACAGAGTCAGGAATGTAGATGTACGAATAAGAACAAAACTCACAGACATTCTTACCCGGATAGACGTCCAAAAATGGAGATGGGCCGGACATATGCTACGCCACCCCATCAACAAATGGAGCAAGCAAGTCACCCTCTGGCAACCAAGAGATGGTAAAAGAGGTAAGGGTCGTCAAGTCAGGAGGTGGGAAGATGACTTGAAACAGACAGCAGGACCATTCTGGTTGAGAGTAGCAAGGGAATTGGAGGAGGCCTATGCCAAAAGGCACACCGAACTTAGGGACCTCTTGTAACCCTATGTTTAGGAATAAAAGGCTATTATTATTATATTATAAATATCTTCACGAAGATCTGGTCAAGCAAGCAAATATCAGTGGTAATTTTATATAAGATTTAGATTTAAATATGATCATGTCTGCGATTTTGGCAATAAGCTCAAGTACCTATTCGTCATCACCGCAGTGCTCTATATATTATATCTCAATCCTTTATCCCCGAGCTACCTCAAGGAACAATTTAAATTTCTTCATTCTACCCATTCTCTTCGTTACGGTCGATTACATTACGGTAAAAAATTTAAGATAAACATTTCCGTTATACATTATGTACGTGTGAAACTTAAGGTTTTTGCAGAGCACGCCAGAATGTCTCGCATATGGCTGATTTTTTACTTACTTACTTGACACTTACTGTTATATTTTCGACAATTCACACAATATCTTTACAAATTATAGCCTATGTGTTATTCTGACAGCTAAGCTATATTACTGTAACGTTTCATTAAAATCCATTCAGTAGTTTTTCCGTGAAAGTGTAACAAACATCCATACATCCATACACAATCATAAACTATCGCATTTATAATATTAGTAGGAATAATACACAAGTATAAATAACTATTTAAACAGAAGTTATTCACTTACAACCTCCTGACAACTCCCTAAGTCATACAGTGTATAGGAAACCCACCCATACAGATAAATATCTCAATGGTAACTCCCATCACCATCCATGTCAGTTGGCTACCGTAGGCAAATCTTTGTTACAGAGAGCACATGGCATCTGCGACACTGACCATCTCAAGGAGGAGCTTCAGTATGTAAAACAAGTACTGCGAAGCAATAATCACAAGCTCCCACGTATGCGTCACAGAAGCCGGCCCAAGCCTTCCACAGTTGAGCGACAACCTGCCATCTTACCTTACATCAAGGGTGTCACGGACAAAATTGGTAATATCTTAAGACGAGCTTCAATAAAAACTTACTTCAAGCCGCACAAGAAGATCAACCAATTTTTAAGACCTGTTAAGTGCAATATTCCCCTACAAGATGCAGGTGTTTACAAACTTGATTGTGAATGTGGGCTGTCATACATTGGGCAAACAAAGAGGAGCGTTGGTATCCGGGTAAAAGAACACATTGCTGACATGAAGAACAGACGCTCGACCAAGTCTGCGGTTTGTGAACATGCCCAGGACAAACCCAACCACTACATTCGGTTCGACAACCCACAAATCCTTGCCAGAGAGACCCGGTTTATGCCAAGAATGTTACGCGAGGCTATTGAAATCAAAAAGTACCCAAATTTCAATAGAGATGATGGTTGGCAAGTACCACCTGCTTGGGATCCTGTTATTAAATTAATTAAATCTCATGGCCGACACAAATCTGCAAGACCTCTGGACACCGTGAGCGAATACTGCGTGAATAGGGAACATTATGATTAATATAAAAATTTCTGACGGTAGACCAAATAATTTCTTAATAACTCATGTGACAAATAAAACCAATTAGTCACCCCGTGACCACGATCACTGCAAAGTGTTTGAAACGTCGGGACAAAAATAATGACAAATATACGCGATTTAAACCGTTTAAAGTTGTTTAATTACTATAGAAGTTATTCAATACTTGCATACTTCTCATCCTTACTTACCGATGCCAAACCTCACTACCTTGTAAAACTCATTCGAGAAATATAGAAATGTGCCAAAATACTTTAGATTGAACCACATTTGGACAGCAACTATCAGACAAAATTACAAAGACAGTAGGAGATTAAGGACCCACAGTAGGAGATGCTGAGAAATCATTTATCAATTAAATCTCTCACTTAGTGATTCACTGGTATCCAAGAGACAAAAAATGGATCAATTTATTGAAGTTTTTTTACTCTTATGCTGAACACTCTTATTACATTATTAGACCATTCTATCTTTATTTTCTATAGATAAACACATATTCTACAGACCTCACCGCAAAGGTGTAATAGGTTGGGAAGATGCCTTAGTCATAAGCAGAGGTGCCTAGACCAAAACAACAATAAAATTATCTGAATTTGACTTTTGCAAGGATATGTACCACAGTCAACATTTTAGTAGCACCCATAAAGTAAATTAAGTCTTCCTGCAGGCACAGTAGTCTCACTAATTCAGAACTGAATACAATCCAGCACTGCATACAATCAAGTAATCTGAACATTCCAATAATAATTTTCTTTTTTATTGCTGATAGGTAAGCCTTTGACCACAATTTCACCTGATGGTAAGTGATGATGTAGTCTAAGATATTAATAGGCTTAACCTAGAATAACTGTTTAAAGTATTAATAGTTTTTAATATTGCCAGATTAGTGAGACTCTACTTTTAAGCATCTCTATCAGACTGTATACAAGTGTTTAAACAGAAAACAAACTTACAAGAGCATCCTGCCTGATGAGTTCCATTAAGGCGTCTGAAGCAAGCTGCTGCACCCTCAATTGATGAATATATTTGTTCATGTAGTCTTTCACCATCACTAACTGGAAACAGTAAATAATTTTAAAATGAGACAAACACTAATTTCTCATTTTTATTTTACATTTCTATTGCAAGTTCAATCATTATTCTTCATCATTAACCTCTAGGTTCTTGAGTCACCCAAGCAGGCTATTTAGTTCAGGTAATCTGTTATTCATTCTTATTTTTACTTCAGTGTAGGGACGTTAGTCATGCACAGACGTTTTGCAAGGGTTTATTATGCCTTTCTCCAGTCAGCTACTCCACCTTAACTTAGATTGCTGGCATAATTGATCCTGATGCATTGTAGGAAAGTCATCCTATGTCAATAGTAATTTCTTTTATGCAGTGATTGGTCCTGAGGCCTCACATTGATGGTTGAAATGGTATGTTTTTTTATGTTTCACAGGTACAATTACAGCAACATCGAGATAGATAACAACTGAATGCAAAATATATAAAAACAAAACTTTCTTTAAAAGCATATATGATATAGTTGCATAATTTAATCAGTTTTACATTAATTGAGATATGATCGTATTACATATAACCCATATACAACAGGTCTTGTGGTCCTTATGAAAATCAACAAATAGGAAAATGAATATGACCTATTAAGCCCTCATTGTTGGTTATCTAGAATTCTATTATGTTTATACGCAAATTTGGCAGTGTGCAAGATAATTCATTAAGCTCAAGGCTAACAAACAGCTTTTACAGAATAGTTGATGAGTAATAACCCAGCAGGGCAATTACAGACAGAGGAAGTTATAGACAGGTTGCTTCAATAATGATAAATAAACTAATGGTGTGGATAAATAGATGATATCTGTTAGTAGAATGCAAGACTATGTTCATGTTGTGCTGACTGACTGATTTTGACGTGTATGTTAGTATAAATTCTCATAATATAAAACGAATACCGACATTATTGAATTTCATTGGCATTTTTGGGTATTTGCATACTTACTGGCAAAGATAGATAACAGTAGCAAAAACGTTCTAAAAGACATTTTGTAGTTACAAGTCAAATGCATATGATTTTACTGTTGCATACTGAAACTAGGTTGCAACATGAAATTTTCCTGATTGCTTGTTCATCATTGCCAACTACAAAGTCTTCAGGAGTCTTGGATATATTTTGGACTCAAATAACTAAGGAGTCCTTGTTAATTTGGGTTTATACGATCTCCTTCTGATTCTGATAGTAGATCCAAGTGATTTGTAAGAAGTTATCATAAATTAACACTTCACAGCAACAAAAAACTCAGTTTTAAATACTATAACATTACAGATATTACTAATTTATATTCTGTTCTGACTGATCTATGGCTATTGTTACAAACAAAATCCCATAGATTATGCAAAATCCTCATAAAATGTAAAATGACAATTGACATTATTTGACATACAATTGGGCCGCTTACCGTTTCACGCCAAAAGCGATTTTTGCGATGTCAAGGCCATTCCGAACGAATGAAATCCATGGAAGTAATAAGTACTACGTACAACTAGTACTTATTACTTCCATGATGAACTCATACAAACAATGATCCATCGACATCTAAATATCATATCATCACAAACTCCATCTTGCGATTTCAACGACCACGTTTAAGCCCAAGACCACGGTAATATTATCTATATAAATTACCGTGCCAAGACGTAGAGCATAAAATAATACTACTACTCTCAAGAAGGGTTGCCAGACGTCCGGGAAATCCGGGATAGTCCCGGAATAGGGCTGCCGTGTCACGAACAACTCTGTTAAGTTAAGATATATGAGTTACGCCTAACCACTGCTAAATGTTAGATAACCCATGCTTATTACTAGACGGAAACAAAAAATTCAAAATTCTTGTTTATTTCGACGAAAACCGTTGTGGCAAACTCATTCAACTTAAATTTTTTGTCAAGTATGTCATGCCTAACTCATTCAACTAAAGTTATTATACATGTGCATTAAGTGATAGCACTTATGATATTATCCGAAGCAAAGCTGCATATATCTGCTAACTTGAGTTAGAATAGATGCGCATGACCACCACTGCGGTATGCATAGATTTGTTAGCGATTGGATGGATAGCTTTAACCCAAGTCATCCCGCACCCCGCGTGTTTGTTTTCTAACAGTTACAGTCTAAATACTTATATAGTAACTTGATTCCTCACTAATTTCATTAGTTTCTTCTGTGTTAAATGTAGTTTTGAAATAAAACAATGAGTAACATCAGAAGTAAAACGCTGATATGCATATCTAACATAAAAAAATGCTTGAAAACATGTGAACTCCCATAAATTACTACGAAGTTCGGAAGTTTTTTGATTACAATGATCCCTCATATCTCAAAGACAAATATACGCCTTGGATATATCACTAAATGATACACCACATGGAAGATAACGTCTGTAAGGTGCATGCCTATAATCTGCTGTAAAATTGAAGCAAAAATCTTTTTTTTTTCTGTCGGGTGTCAAAACATTTTATGAAACGCATTTATTTTTTACACATCTTTATATTTTGAGAATTTGTTACCAGTTTCAAAAGAAGAATTTTGAATGTATTACGCCTTTTAAATAAGTAACTATAAGTGAACATATATAAATAAGCTATCAAAGTAACGTTATATACAGTTACGCACAATTCTATTAACTTAAGTTATGAGAGGGCGCGTGACCACGTTTGTATGAAACCATGGCTACGCAGAACTCTTCTATCTGGATATAAATGAAAAATATTTACGAAAACTTAAAAATATTTAACACCTCCTTTTCAGTAGTCTTCTGAGAGATAGTTAAGTTAAAAATAATATCATAAATATATTGAGTCTAAAAATAATTAGCTAATGTTTCCACTAAACTTCAACAACGATTATCTCAATATGCTCTTATTTGAGATAAAAGAGATGCGCCTGACATCTTAGATTTTTTAGAAACATACCATAAGTATGTTATAGAAAGGCGGGAAACGTTCAAACTTGGCGGGCGCGCTTAAATTTTTAAAATATTGAAATTTAATAATTTTGTGTATATAGTGGTCAGAAGAGTCCAAATTGTAAATAATTTTAGTTTAATTTGTATATAGTATATATTATTGTGTATATATAACTCGGTAAGTTTCATTTGTTTATTTTTCTTGGCATGGAGGAGCCCCCTGACCCAGGGGGCTCAGTCCCACCTGCTGCGTGTTTTATAACAGTTATGTCAAACGAATCGGGCATGGAGACAGATGGGTCTTTCATGGATGGGTCCATGTCTTCTCGCTCCTTGAAACGTAGCCGTCCAAGCAAGATGTGTAAGCATTGTAACAAAAGAAAACGCAAACGTAACTCTGCTTTAGAACTTAAAGAAACGGACTGCGCATGTATTTCTGTTGTTGAACCAATATCAGAAAAAGCACCGTTTTCATTAGAAAAGAAAAATCTTATTAACAGTGACGCATCCCAAGCAAACAAAGTCTTGACCATGAAAGATACAACAGACATACATCAGACCCGTCCTCAACCCCAGCCTTTTAGTCGCACATTGTATGAGTCCCATGATGTAGCACCATACATTATTCATATTCAGAGAGAGCAGCAGAATCCTGATGATGGCACCATACTGCACCCTATTGCCTTTGGAAAGTTCCTCCAAAGACAGAATTTTAAAAACATAGTTAATGGCAGTCTAAAACGCATAGGCCGAAATAGGATATCCCTCGCATTTGCACACTTTAATGATGCTAATGATTTCCTTAACCACGATAGCCTTAACAAAAATAATTTTAAAGCGTTTATACCAACATTTAATGTCACCCGCATGGGGCTTGTTCGTGGAGTTCCAGCTGATTGGTCTCCTGAAGAAGTAACAGATAACATCAATGTTCCTATTGGATGTGGAAAGATATTAAAAGTCAGACGTTTAAACTACAAAACTATCATAGATGGAAAATCACAATGGAAACCTTCTCAAACTGTAGTCATAACTTTTGATGGACAGGTTCTACCCAAAAGAATTTTTGTATGCTTTAATGCATTACCTGTAGAGCTTTATGTATACCCGACTATACAATGTTACAGCTGTTGCCGCTTTGGTCACACAAAAGTCCAATGTAGGTCCAAACCACGTTGTTACAAGTGTGGCCAAGCCCATACAGCTGACAGCTGTAATGTTGAGGAGCATAATAGCTCTTGCTGTCTTTGCTCTGGATCACATTATGCCACAAGCAAATGTTGCCCTGAACACGAAAGACAAAAACGTATTAAACAATCTATGGCTGAGAGCTGTGTATCGTATTCAGAAGCTTCCAAGCTCCACCCTCCTGTGTCCAGATCATATGCAGAAATAACATCAACAGCTCATCCCACTCCCAATAAAAATGCAATGCCTCCTCCACTCTCATCAACTAAGTCTTACAGAAAAACTGTGACCCTAAAACCTCGTTCACCACATCAGTTTGCGAAAGGTTATGACCATGCAGCACATCAAGCCCTAATAAAAGAATATGATATGCCATCTCCGTGTAACGGATGTGCATACAAATCTCATTCATCTGATAATGAAGAACATTCACTAACTAATATTATTATCACTTTAATAAATATTTTATCGCAATCAAATATAATAAAACCGAACAACGCTGCCCCTATTATTGACATGTTAAATAAAATTATCCATGCCCAACATGGATTTACACCGACAAATGATAATTAACTGTAATCACACAACGACAGTTCCACTGCACTACCCACATGTAGTGGTGCAGTGGAACTGTCGAAGTGTGAATAATAAAAAATCTGAAATTATGTACCTGACTCATAAATATGACCCCTCAATCATCGCTTTAGCAGAAACATGGCTGCGGCCAGATTCTGTTTTTAAAATCAAAGGTTTCACCTGTCTCCGAGAAGATAGAATAGATGGATATGATGGAGTAGCCTTATGTATAAAAAATAATTTATCTTATAAAATAATTTCCCTCCCTCAACATGAGGGCTTGTATATTGTAGCAGCAGTTGTTACTAATATAACTTTTGCATCTATATATATCCCACACCCATCTTCTGTAACATTCCAAACTCTAGATAATATATTATACTCTCTACCTAAACCATATATATTATTAGGAGACTTTAATTCCCATCATAGGTTATGGGGTAGCTCTTTATCTAATACCAATGGAGAAATATTAATTGATATATTAGACCGACACAATCTCTGTGTTTTAAATACAGGGGTACCTACACGTAGAACCCGCCCTAATGAAAATGTTAGTGCTGTTGATCTCTCAATTGTTACAGAGTCTTTAGCATCAAAATTATCTTGGTACACACATAAATCTTCTTGTGGCAGTGATCACTACCCAATTATTACATCTTTCCCAAATAAACAAGTGCAAAATACAGTTCCTACACCTAGAATGAAGTATAGGTTAATAGAGGACAACTGGAATAAATATAATGAATACATAGATAAAAAATTACATACTCTACCTGACCTGACATGTAAGGCAGAACTTTGTTCTGCAGCATTTACTGCATTATTAATAGAAGCAGCTAATGCTTATTTTCCTATCAAAAATGCTTCAGATGGTAAATTACCTTCCCCACCATGGTGGGATAGTGACTGCACAGATGCTGTTAAAAGACGGAAAGAAGCTGAGGTGGAGTACAATATAAACATGACAGATGAAAATTTCCAAAATTTATTATTAATTATGGCTGACACTAAAAAACTTATAAAAGAAAAAAGATTTTCAGGCTGGAGATGTGTATGCACAACAATTTCCCCCAATACCCCCTGCTCGGTTATGTGGTCCCTTATCAGACGTTTTAGATTAGGTATTTCCGATTCCACTTTTAGAACAATTCCATCAAGTATGACTGATGAGTTTTTGGATTATTTAGCTCCTCCATTCGTTCCTGAACTTGAATTGGTTTGTCCTTTTCAATATTCACACAATCATGATGAATCTTTCTTAAATTCGCCTTTTACTTTAAACGAACTCAAAGGCATCCTCTCTGGCATTCAGGACTCTGCACCAGGAGAAGATGGTATCCCATATTCCTTCTTCACGAATCTTGGAGAGAATAGTCTAAAGTATTATTTAGAGGTTATAAACAATGTGATCTTGACAGGTGACGTTCCGTCGCAATGGAAGTCCCAACTAGTGTTGCCTGTTTTAAAGCCTAATAAAGATCCATCAGAAGTTTCTTCCTATCGACCCATAGCTTTGTCGCCTGTCATAACCAAAATTGCGGAACATCTGGTAAAAAACAGACTAGAGTGGTTTATGGAAAGTAAAGGTTTGTTTCCAGAATCACAGTACGGATTTCGTAAAGGAAAAAGTACCCTAGACAGTGTAGCAATCCTGTTAGCCGACATCCGATTGGCCTTCTCCCAAAATGCATCGGTTACAGCTGTGTTTCTGGATATCAAATCTGCCTACGATAACGTCTGCTTGACAATCTTAAAAAACAAACTACAATGTCTCCAAGTTCCGCTAAACTTAACTAACTTTATTATAAATTTGATGTCTGGTCGTTCAATAACATTAGAATCGTCAAGGAGAATCATTTGGAGAGGAGTCCCTCAGGGATCAGTGCTTAGCCCAATCCTCTATAATATATACACCAGCGATTTAGATAAATATATCAGCAACACCTCAATCTTACAATATGCTGATGATTTATTATTATACAACGTGAATAGTAGTGTTAATAGTGCCTGTCTTTTACTTTCAACCTCTCTAACTAATCTTAAAGTATGGCTTGATAACAATGGATTAGATCTGTCTGTATCCAAAAGCTGTGCTCTTCTGTTCACAAGACAACGTGTACCGCCACCCATAACCTTACAATATGATGGAAGTCTTATCCCTGTAAAAACAGAAACAAAATTTTTAGGTTTAATTTTAGATGCCAAACTAAGTGGACTGCCCCACTGTGAGTATATTGCAGAAAAATGTGAACGGTCTCTTAATATTCTTAGGTGCTTATCAGGCGTTTGGTGGGGTGCCCATCCATTTTCTCTAAAGCTGGTCTATAATGCTCTTATAAGAAGTATTCTAGATTATGGGACATTCTTGTTGGAGCCATGTAGCTCAGCTGGGATGAAGAGATTGGATGGCATCCAGGCGAAAGCTCTTAGAATCATAACTGGTGCCATGAAAAGTTCTCCAATAAACGCTTTACAAGTAGAATGCGTTGAACCACCCCTGCCATTACGACGACAATTTCTCGCAGATAGATTTTTCTGTCGCATTACACAATTCGCCAAACACCCACTGATTTCAAAACTTAAAAACCTTTCAGAAATGATTAATACATCTAAATATTGGTCTCATAAACGCCTACCATGTTTGATAAACAGCCTAATAAAATTCAATAAGAACGAAGCTTTAACTCACCGCACCCATAAACTCCCCATATATGAAACTAGTTATGAATCTCTTTTAGTCCAACCAGATATACATCTTAACTTAGATATTTCCAAAGGAGACCCATTCGCCAATGAATGTTTAAATAACATAATTGATGAATTATGGCCAGATTGGAATCAAATATATTGCGATGCCTCAAAACATTCAAATAATGACTGTGTTGGTGTAGGCCTATTCCATCGACAGTTCAACATTGTAGAAAAGATAAAATTCCCTCCTCAAACATCAATTTTCACTGCAGAATGCTATGGAATCTATAAGGCTCTTGAATACATCCTTGTTATGAAACTCTCTAATAGCGTCATTTTCTCAGATTCTATGAGTGCGTTACAAGCCTTTATGAAATTTCCCTTCAAAAGAAATGCATATTTTCCGATTATAATCGAAGCCCGAGAAATGCTTATTAAGTGCATGGATAGAGGGTGGTCAGTTTCGTTTGCCTGGATTCCCAGTCACAGTGGAATAAAGGGAAACGAGAAAGCTGATCAACTTGCAAACCAAGCAACACAGTGTGGAGACATGTTCCCATATAAGAATTATCCTCAGGATCTAGCTGCTCTCTCTAAATTAGACCTTCAACGTGCATGGAGCGAAGCTTGGACAAATAGTGCCAGATTAAAGGGCAAATACTTCTATAAAGTACAACCAATGATCCCGGTTAAGTCTTGGTTTACTAAAGTGAAACTAAGTAAACGTGCTACGTCTGTTTTGATTCGAATGCGTTTGGGCCACATGTGCACTCCGGCACATCTTGCTCGGATACGTATTCTAGACTCGGAATTGTGTGAGTGTGGAGAAGACGTGGGTGACATCGATCATATTATTTTAAAGTGTCCCCGTTATGATCACGCTCCACTTTTCAAAGACCTTGAACATCTTCAAGTCCCTTTCCCTACTAATATATTTTCCTTACTTTATAGCAATTGTCTCCCTATCTATCAAGTGTTAGCTTCATTTATTGAAGCTAACGACATCAAATTATGATAAGGTATGCTACATTATAGGTACTTATTTACTTATACAATACTATGTACCTATTTATTATCCTCCTATCCTTCCTAACTCCTCTGACCCTATTTTTTCCTCGAATCCCGATCCATAATTTATTGTATAATCTTATCGTTTCCTAATTTTTGCAATAATGTTAATCTTAATACTAACAAAAAATAAAACCAAGATAGTCTAAATCTATTCAAGAATTCTGAAGCTGAGAAGTCTTCCCAGCTTAACCAGAACAGAAGTCGTCAAGAAGCACTATATGAAGATAACAGGACACTGGCAAATGCACAAGAAGTGCGAGACCATATCCCGAGATAGGGAGAAAAAAAAAAAAAAAAAAAAAAAAAAAAAGTATGTTATAGTGTGTGTAACTGTGACTCTACTCACATTTCACGTTTGATATGGCTCTCTAAAGTACTTTCTAGCGTACTTTAGTAGTTTAAGTTAAGTTTTTAATTATTGTTTAGAAAAATGACATTGTGAAGATTTGTTTAGTTACAAGGATATTAACAATAGTTTTTGTAGTTATGTTAATATCTCTGTAATTTTAGAACTCATTTTAAGTTTTAATACCTCCTTAGAAAGCTAAAAGTATGAAGTAGTTTTTTAAATAATCTGCACGCCAAGTGTGTTGGCATTTTTTTGTTAATTATCATTCAAAGATAACCAATTAGTCATAATTATAATTTTTTATCGATGTTTCCGTCTGGTATTACGTGATGAGGACACCTAGTGCTAGTTTTTTTACTCATAAATATTGCCTAATGTCTCTGCTATGTAACAATAAAAAAAACCATTGATCAAAACCATTTTTTTTATTATTAATTTTTAAGTTACCTTTCCTCGATAAATTAAAAAAAAACTTAAATTTAATTTATCTCAGAAATGGTTGATTTTTGGGTACGGGCTTTCGGGGTGAAATTTATTCGTTTTGACCCCCCCTATAACCCACTACTAGGAATAGGTCGAATTACCAATAACCCTGTATGTAACACCATCAGGTAGTCAAACGCTACAATGGGAGTCATTATGGAATCTTAATTAATAAAGTAAAATGTTATCATGTTTGATAAATTTGAATAAGATTAATTGAAAATTCAATAGGGTTTTATGATTGATCGAACGAGGAGCGAAGCATCTCTGCTTCAACTTAGACAAAAATGCTTTCATATGTCCGGTTGTTCTCCTCTACAGGTCGCATTTCTCAACCTATTCTCACGAAATTTTGTGAGTAGGGTTGCTAAGTCCATAATTTTTTTTCGATTCAGTTTTTGGAAATATTTCAAAATGACGGAGATATATATACATCATAAGGTGTTGAAAGTGTGGACGCCTGCGCCTAATTTAATGGCAATATCCTGATACGCACGTCAGTTAAAGGCGTAAATGGCAAAATTATTCTTTTTTAATTTAATCGTTTCCATCACTTTAGAGTTTATTTACAGATGATATGCCGAGTTAGAATAGGCTTGTGCGTGACGCCCAGCATGCACTGGAGGCATGCCCAGGAGGAGTGGGACCGCGGCGATCCCTGATCGCGGTTGTGGGGTCCGGCCTCTCCTTGCCGGCCATTATCTTAAAGATGGTCGGTGACGAGAGGTCGTGGGAGGCGGTGGCCTCGTTTTGCGAGACAATTGTCTCACAAAGGGAGGCGGAGGAGCGGGAAAGGGAGAGGGATCCTCTCTCTGTTCCGCTCCGCAGAACGCGAACACAGAGGCGAGCCGATCGTGCTCGCACTCCGTCTCCGCTTGGAGGACCTGGGGTGCTGGCCGTGGGGACAGCCGGCACCCCCCATCAGGGCTAGGTCCTCATGAGGTGTGGATGTCCTTGTGTTCCGGGGCATCCCACGAAGTGGCGATGGGGGGGGGGGGAGAAAATCCCAGAGGCTGGGCCCGTTTGGGCAGGCGGCGACGTTGATGGGGGCTGCGGATGAGAGCGTGAGTGACCCCGCGACCCCTGTCAATAGTCGATGACGACGGAACACCATGAGGTTTTTAGTCGGTAGTGGGGTCCTTATTGACCCTGAGTCCGACATAACCACCTGCTCCCCGGCGCGCGGCGGGTGTGTATGCGTAAAGGCATTTTCCTCAGGACAATAAAAAAAAAAAAAAGGCTTGTGCGTGACAAACACTGTTTAATTTTCAATGTATCCATAAATTATATATTTAACCATTGTGTATTGTTTGTCACAAATAAAATCATTCATTCATGCATTATGCCTTCATCTCTTCATGCAGGTAATTTAACAGTACAACCGGATTGAAATAAAACAACATACCTTCATAAAATATTGTTTATTTGTGTATAAACATAAGCTGCGATATAACACAATTATTATAACAATATACTACTGTAGTGATATATCAACAGGTTATCTTATTGATGAACTGTCACTAACGTTCAACAGCAGACATCGCAATAAAATTTTATTTAACAATTCATCCCTTAAAAACAGTAATTATCGCAATAAATAATAAAATCGTACTAAATATTAGTGAATCAAGAATCAAATGATTCACAAATTTTTATTGTGCATGCTCAATATGCTCATCGTGACTAATGCAAATTTAGATGTACGCAGTAGTTCCATTGCCTAGTTCCGTTACACGCGAAACTGTTCCAGGGCACGCGGCGATTGACCCGCGCTATGGAGGTAGAGGTAAGGAGAATCATCTGTGTACATGAACAAGTGTCCGTCCGAGTTAGGGTGGCGCCACATTAGCATCAGGGTAAATTTTAAAGGACGCGCCAAAAATAAATAAATGTATTATCCACTGTTCACGAAAAAAAATCTACACCTTTTCTCATAATTCTTTAAGGTTATGTTTACTACATTACTTTGTACCACGCAAGTAGTTGAAATTTTCAGTAACTTTTGTCGATAATAATAGTATCTTTTTTACAATAATTGCAACATTCATACCATAATGTTTGTCTACACCAGCGCTGTTCTGGAAGGTTTTTGAACTGTATTTATAGCTAACAGGTCGTTCGGAACCTTGGTTACAGCGCACTCGGAGTGAAACTTCACTCTAACGTCGTTCACAACCTACCGAGTAGAGCGCAACTTACTATCAAAGCGGTCGTTAAAAGGTTGAATTTTTAAATGACATGTACTTGACACTTCTTGATGAGAGAATTATAGGCACTCTTTTATATTTTGCAGGTAACGATAGTTATTACATTGTCAAACATCATAAACCGTCAATAAATTTTGCTAGTTCCCCGCCAAAAACGATATTTGAGGTTATAAAACAACCGAGTCGTTCGGAACCTTGGGAGTAAGTTAAAGCAACCAAATAAGAGGCTTCGAACGCGGCCCAGCTGGACACTTTTTTTAAAGTTTTCTACCATATAAGATGACTCTCCTTACCTCTACCCCCATAATCCGCGCCAGCCGGGACGCGGCGACGTAAACATGGCGCGCTACCCGATTGATCAGAAATACCGGCGCCCGGTGCGGGTAATACGGATACCTGGTGTACGCAGTACGACAAGAATTTACACAAAGTACACCAAACAAAATCCGTTCCGTGAGGCACACGCGTTTTTGCGTTGCAGCCGGGGCGGGCTAATCGATGCGTTCCTTTATGGAACTACTGCTGCTACATTTTAGCTCTACAATTTCTGCCATACAGAACACAACGCAAATTTTTTCGATGTTGCCGTGGCCTTGTAAATTTACAGTCCATTTCAACGAAACATAGTAGGATTGAAAGAATAATTGAACTGCCGAAGCTGTGGAACAGCTAAACACAGATTAATTTATTAGTTACAGATTTACGATCCGAATTTGAATTTGGTCGGGACTTGCGTGGGCACCGTGAACGAGTAGCCTGTAAAAGAAAAAAATGTTTTAAATATAATAAAGAGGCAATGTAGTCGGTAGAGAGTAATATAGTGATTGGTATTTTTTACGCATCATCACTTAACGAATTTAAGGGACACCCTTTTATTTTGCAAGCACTCTTTTCCATGACAGTTTATTTGCATAACTAATTCTAAGTGGAGATCTTATGGCTTTTTAATAATATTGTAGGTAAGAGCCCTATGGCTTGGGGTAGAGTTAAAGCTTGGTAATAAATTTTAGAAGCCCCTAGCTTTCTATGAGCAATGTCAATTTGATACTTTACGCAGCTCATAACACTGTTCAAGAAGATGACATCTGAATAGTTTATGCACCTTCTAATTCGGTCGCCTAGCTGCAATGTTTACATGGCTGTACACCACATTAATGTCAGTCAGTTAAATTGCAAGATGCCGACAACTCAGACCACTTCTTACGAGCCTGGACAATAGCGTTAAAGCCTGGCTACCAACTCGTTTCATGATTCAATATCAATAATTAATGTTAGTTGTCTCACCGCCACTCTGTTCGATTCGCTTGCTATCCTGCTGCGCCTTGCGTTGGTCTGCCAGCACGAAGATCTCGCTCAGTTTCTTCTGCTGTTGCTCGTTGAGCGCTGACGTCAGCGCGTGATAAAGCGCCGGCTCGCTGGATGATATTGCTACATTGGACAGAGTAACAAGTTATAAAAACCCACACTTGACCATATATGATTTGGGCCCAGGAAATATGGAGCGAACCAATTGCCATCTAACAAGCACAGTTACTGACTGTGGGTTGCTACTGAACATTTATTTAACGCATTAGGCCGCGATCAAGATGCGATGTACATACATACTCGTTTCACTACTGTTTATAAAAACAAATTTAACCAAAAAATGGATACGACTTCAACACTCAAAGTGTGAAATAACTTATTATAAAAACTTACGCTCATATTTATATCTAATATATGAAGAACACGAGTGTTTAATTTTAACAGAGATAGAGGGTGGGCGCTGTCACAAAGCTGGAGAACTTGTCTTCATGGAGGTTTGAAGAATGTGAAGCAGGAGATGGTGGACACAGTTAGTTTTGCTTGTCGGACTGCGATAGTGCCATCAGAAGAAAGCAGTAGCGATGAAGATGGTGCATCGCATCCTTTACCGAAAACGCAGCGTTCGCCACAACACTCTCCTGCACGACCCCCGCCCCCAGCGCCGTCGGCTCGAGCACAGCGAGCTGCCGCCCGCAGTGTGAAGCGTGACGCGACACCGGCCCACGTACCACACTCAAAATCCTGAGGTAGGCTTCCGGTAGAAGCCGAAACATTGTCGATAACGATATCGACTCATAGTAAGTTCACGCTCAAACACCCGTGTTCTTCATATGTTAGATGTGAAATAACATGTTGAATTTGGTACCATGATAGTTCAAAAGTACCTATAATCACAATATTGTGGCGCATGGTACCGACTTCGGCCGTTAAAGTCGGTTCCATTTTTTGGTTAATATTTTTTCTCACTCTTTTAGTGACCCTTGCTATTTACGAGATCGGCTGTCATTCACTGTCGACGACTATATCATCAAGATAGGAAAATATTTTCCAGTTATTGGAGTGTAACTCAAAAACGGCTAGACCGACTTTGATGAAATTTAAATGGTACTAAACGAAAAGCATCAGCTTACAAATTAAAAAATAATCATCAAAATCGGTTCACCCAGTCAACAGTTCTGAGGTAACAAACATAAAAAAACATACTAATTGAGAGCCTCCTCCCTTTTTTTGAAGGCGGTTATAAAGAATGTCGTTTGTTTCTTCATCGTGTCCCCAGGGGTACTGTTGTTTCAGGTTGAGTATGAACAAAGAGCTAAGCGTAACACGTTAAGATAACTAACATTAGGCCCAACAATAATATAGTTAAACCGTTTATCTTAGTCCTCGCCTGCGCGGTACAGAGGCGCGGGGGTGACGACAAAGGGGGCTGAGAGAGGTGCGGGCGGCGGGATCGCTTAGTGTGATACACCGCGCCCACCGCCCGCACCCCCTTTGTCGTCATACCCCTCGCCTTTGTACCGCGCAGGCGAGGACTAAGATAAATGGTTTACCTATAGGAGCAGTGGGGTGTGATTAGAGAGCACGTTGAGAGGAACTTACCTGACATAGTGTTCTTGAATTTGATGTATTCGTCTATATCACAATCTTTCTCATCGAGTGGCGTCGTGTAACATTCGATCGATGAATCGTCCGGAATATATCCTTCATCATCCTGTTAAAGCAAATAATACTAAAATGTCTTACAACAATTTAACTAAAGGTAACATTTTATTGCAGTAATTTATTATCTCAGTTCAGCAGGACGATTATATACTTTGACATGGTTGCTGTAATGGTGGTATTGGCTCACTAACCTCTATTTACATGCTGGACTTGAGTTGCAAAAATATTATTCACAAATTAATGAATTATTCATTTTGAAGCAATGATGAGCGGTTATAGCTGTGGACTGCCATACTGCAGGTACCCGGTTCGAATCCCGCCGCGAGTTTGAGCTTCACCGCATGGCGGAAGGGCATTTTGCGAATGCGCGCCTAGCTAGCTACCACCCTCAAGTAGAAAATCTGTCACCACGTAAATGCCACTGCTGACATTATCAATTAATAATACTGTTATAACAGAGCGGTCTCTCTCTAAAATTGTGAACCAACATTTCGTTAGCAATTGATTGTATACCAACAAAGCACTTTTTACACGACTGCCCAAAAAAGGAGTGTTATGTTTTCAAGGCTCATGTATGTATGTTTGCGAGTTTCTTAATTCCACCATAACTTCTAAACAGCTTAACCGATATTGATGTATGAGATATCATTAGATACGTCTTGATAGCGCAAGTGGCACTTGGTACATAAAAATAATAATAAAAAAATCCGGTGGATTTTCGGCGCCATATTGTGAGTAAAAAAAAATTATTACCCATCGAGTGAGACATCAAAATGAAAAGCTTTAAAAATAGATTCCAAATATATATATAACTTGCAGTTAATTTCAATGGAACGATAAAACACTTAACGATAATAGATAATTTGCAGTGGGGCTTTATTACTTTTTAATTAGTTATCCAATATTTTTATATGAATTATACAATGTCTTCCAACACATAGTTTCGGGCAAGATAGTAGTGTTTACTTACACTGTCAGAATCGTCTTCATCGACAATCTTAGCCGTCATGTCAACGCCCTGCTCTGCGCTATTCTTGACAGCCATCCGCGCGAGGTTCACGAGGTACTCGTCTTCACAGTCGTCATCGTCGCTCGAGAGCAACTCTGAATCAATCATACCTTAAATTAAAATAGTGTTATTGATGAAAGCAGAAGCGAAGCGGTTACTTTGTTAGGTTGCGGATGTTAGTTGCGTCCCGACATGTTTGTTACACTTTTTATTCCACCATCGTATAATACCAATTTAATGATAAACCAGAACCATGATCCCATATATTTTAGTTAATTTTATGTTTATGTGGTTATGATTAACTGACTCCATTGATGACCAAATGCATATGCTGTTTTATACAATTCCACCACCTGATTAGTTTTAAAGGCATCACAAGTCATAGAACTTCAAGCAAAAGGGTGTAAGAAAAAGCAGAAAAGTTGACGTTAGTGCGCCTACCTATTTTCCTTTAGTCGTACATAACTTAATTATAAGGGTAACGGGCAAAAAGTTTAAGGACTATAGTATAATATTATTCGAGTAGTATATACGCAGCTTTAGCGGCTTCCGGGCTTTGAATTAATAAGGGGATTTTGTACATAGTCTAATTCACAATTGATATTTAATCATAAAAATAGACGCGTTGTCGTAATCTTTGGGGAATCACCATGAACGCCGCTGTCCCCGTCCGTTAAAGGAATACAATTGTAGCACAAAGTTTCCGTTCGAAGGTATAAAGTTCCGATGGCCGAGAGGAATAGGCATCCGGCGCGAAATCGGAGGACGCGGGTTCGGTTCCCGTCCGGAACAAAATACGCGATGGTGCTAGGAAATAGTTTAGAAGTGAATCGCCCTGAAATTATTTGACTTGATTGCCAAATTGGATTAGTGGGACTGTGTGAGTAAAGCTAGTTACTCACAGTATGTAATTTCCCGGACTACTATCACAGAATAGTCATCTTATCACACTACGAAAGTAAGGGTATGTTTGTTTGTTGCTACATACATCCCTAAACAGCTAGTCTGATTTTTATAAAAATGGTACATTTATTCCTTAGGTCCGTGCGCAATATAAGCTATTTCTACGCGGGGAGCGGAATGTTTTAGTTGCTTAGGGGTTTGACTAGCTACATCCTATTACTCGGACGCTTTTGGACACGATAAAGTAAAAACGTAATATAGCTCCCTCTATAGTAACAATTACTCTGTGCTAACAACAAACAAACATGACCATAGACCAAAAATGAATATCAAAAACAGACAGATGATAAAAAAAATTGAAGCCGTAATGAACTGTGAAAATAGTACCTTTAACGGAAGTAGCTATAAACAGGAAGTAACTATTTGTAACTTTACTTGAGGGCCCGTATTATCACTTACCGTCATCTTCCTCATCATCTTCTTCATCGGAAGAGGAGTCATCGTCCGCTTCAGCTTGCGCTTCGTACGCGCGCTTCAGTCCGTCGAACAGGACGAGACACGTGGGTAACAGCTTGTGGACCACCTCGTCCATGTTGGGTCGGTTCGGTCCCATCTCCAGCAAAGTGCAAATGCCCAGTACACACAGTTTGCGGTCATGAATGCTGGATCGAACAAACGACAAATAATATAATACTAAAGCAATACATGGACATAAATTTCACTTGTTAGTATTTTTCTTGCCCCTTATGAACATTCTCTTCACAATTTTTAAGAAATGATTGCCGAGCGGTTATAGCTATGGACTTCCATGCCGCAGGTCTATGGTTCGATTCCTACCGCCGCGCCGGCGCGAGCTTCACCGCATGGTGGAAGGACACTTTGCGAAAGCTCGCCTGGCTAGCTACCACCCTAAAGAAGAAAATCTGTCGCCAAGCACGTAACAGCGTGTCCTGACAGCAGTCCTTGAGACTCAGAAAAATTACAGGCACATGAGACTTAACAACAATATGTCTCAGTGTGACGGGTGCAGTGCAATTCGTAAACAAGTCTGTTGTAACAGACTTATTTCATTACAAAATTACGAGAGAAAAAATTATAGTCATGTGCGGGATTCGAACCCGCGTCTGTTTGTAGTACAACGCAAGTTGAACTATAGGTGTCGCTCCATCCCGATACGATGGTTGAAGAACGAGAGCAAGAATTAAAGTTATTAGTCATTGTGTCATGTTAGCTCAATTGGTTAAACATACCCCGGCTAAAGGGGTGGATGGACGCGGGTTCGAATTCCGCACATGACTATAATTTTTTCTCTCGTAAATTCGTAATTTTGTAATGTAATTCGCCTAGCAGGCGTTATCGCAAACTTAACAATATTAAAAAGACTTATTTCAGTCTGTTATAACAGACTTATTTCAGAGCTTGTGTATTTCAGATTTATGACAGAGGTTAATCCACTTTTAACATCAAGTGGGCGTTGTGCTTGTTCCGTCACATAAAATAAAAATGTACAGGTGAAAACTCTTGTGTGCAGTGTTAAATGACGTTTTTTATATAAGGAACATTGCATTAAACCTATTTATTTATAGCTGTTCTTTTTTATTTCCGATAGCCTTGTGCATGACCGCAATCTTACTTTATGCTAAGTGATGATGTGGCGACGATGATAAATACGCTAAACCTAGAACGTGCACTGGTTCTTAACGGTAGCAGCCAAAACAGACCGTCAAGTGGTACTTTAGTCTAATTGAATTGAATACCGGTTCCGTTTAAATGTATTATTATCTACTAGGTTTCCGATCGCGCACCGCTTTTGTCGGCTATCGCGCAACAACATGAAGCTCTTTTTGCGCAGTTGGATAAAAACTATCCTATGTCCAAGTCCAGTAGTTTTGGTGTGTTAGCGACACAAACAGACAGATAGTACAGATAGAATTACTTTCGCATTAATATTATTAATCTTTATATATAAAAATTACGTGTCACGTTGTTTTTCCACGCTGGACTACTAAACTACTGAACCGATTTTGAATTTGATTTGCACACCATGTGCAATTTGATCCAAATTGAAAGATAGGGCAACTAGCGAAGCAGTGGTGGGCCGCTAGTAATAGTATAGATTGTTTCAAATGATTTCAATGAGGATATAAGAAGATGCATTTATTTCATAGGAAAGACATTCTTAATGTCTTGATTTAAACAAGCCATGTATGCTACTTATTATGCAAGCCAAATGGCAAATTATAGAGATTGACTAAGTGAATGCACTTAGATCAGCATAAAATGTACTCTTCAATTATGCAAATTAATATTTTGATTTGATTTTATATTTTTGAAACACAATAAACATCATTTGAGTATACAAAAGATGGCCACTCTGGACCACAGCCTCAATTTACACGGCTTCAAGATATTTTTGTGCATGCTCTATGTTTATACACAGAGTGTTGGCGATACTTTCATCTTAAACAAAGTCAAGTTTTGGGCTTAATATATTAACTGTGATATGGCTTTATTAAACAAAATACTACGAAATATATATAACACTACAGCTACAACAATAAAAGCATTTAGACAACCCACAAGTCATAGTAGACTCATAGGCAGTCTAACTGCTCCAGCCCAGTACCAGTTGGCAGCGTGCCCAGCATGCTGGCAGCATTGCCCCGTTGAATTGCAATGCTTATTCGTTGAGCTAAATATGTGCCAGCATTTTGATCACGCGTCGCATCGACCAAGCGTTTATTATACTTTGTGTAAATGATGCCAGATAATTTTGAAAGTCAAAGTCCTTTTTACCTCCTTATACCAATATACGGTAACTTATCACTTGATTCAGTACATTCTAAAATTAATAGATATATCTTACCCCATGAAGCAATCAATGTCGTGTATCCATTGCTTTATAAAATGCTGTACAATAGACGCATTCGGAACGGACTCTTGAAGCTTGTTCAGAATCGTGAATAAAAGATGTGGGTTGTAGTATAAGATGGCGATCAACACCTGTAAACAAAATAACAATATATTTAAATAAACAGTCCTAATTTTGTACAGTTCAGTATTCTTCTAAGAATGTTCTTTGATTAAAACTTTTTGGCTCCTCGGGGTGCTGGGCTTAAAATTCTATTTAAAGCGCTCGTAGCGAAGTTTGCCTAAATGTTCTTTATCGATCAGCTAAGTAAAGCAACGTCCGCCGCGGTCAGGAGCTGGATGGGTGACCGCTAATGACATTACTACTGAGCGCTTCTGTGCTTCGGAGGGCACGTTAAGCCGTCATCGGTCCCGGTTGTTGTCTTACGATGGCAGTCGTTACAACATGGTGGTAGCTAGCCAGGCGGGCATACTGCGAATGCTCGCCTACCACCGTCGAGTAGAAAATCTGTCGCCAACCACCTATTGTGTTCCGGCAGCTGTCGTCGAGAGTCAGTAAATCTAGGCTAACCTGAACAACATCTTCGACCACATCATCACTTACCGTCAGGTGAGATAGTGGTCAAATAGCCTATTATATTAGTATTTTAAAAGTAAAAATAAAAAACTTACACTGCGTCTATCAAGTATAATAATCAATAAGCCGCCTGCCAAGCGTGGGGATTAGGGCAACCCCCCTCCTTTAATGGAGGAGGCAGTGATCAGCAGTGGCCGATAAAGTATTTTTTTTTCTGAAATTCTATGTAAAAAAGCAAAGTATTCAAAAATCATATCTGTATCGCCTGGACGTGGGTAAGGTACCAAAGCAATTCGTCTGTGTTCTTTACCTGCAGTAGCATAGTCCTCAATTCTGAAGTCTTGACATTTCTGGTTAGCCTGTTGAGGACCAGTTCCACAAAGGATGGCAGACAATTATCTATCTTGCCGGTACACTGGAGCACCATCACCTCGAGAAGCTTGGCAGCATACAACTCCGACTCATCCTCAGTGTCGGAGTTCAATATCTGTAATAAATAATAACATGTGATAATATGGTTATTGTTAACTGTTATCATTATCTTACAATGAGAAATACTTTTATTCATGAGTTCATGATATTCTCAGTATGGATATAAAAGAAAAGTAAGAAATTATTTTTTTTCCTAAAAAAATTAAACTGACTTCCAACTTTGAAAAGTATTAAATAATTTGATGAAGTCGGTACCATGCTGATTCAAAACACCGAACATTAGCATGGTTCTATCGCAACAGCGACTGCTGCTTTTGCGGCAGCCTATAACCTGCGGCTCCGTTCACACGAGACCGCGGACCTTGCGGTACGGCCGCGGCATTATCTGAATTTTTGTTATGATTATCAATTGCTATTTTTGAAAATGTGTATATTTATGACGATTATTGATATGTTATCTTAATCTTTGTTTCAATATAAAGAACAAGATTAATATGTAATTAATGTTGAAACTTTGTATGAGCGCTGGTAGTACATATAAGTAAGTGCCTATCTAGTATATTCTGGCAAATAAATTGAATTTGAATTCACTTTACCACTTTTGAATGGTAAACAACTAAAAAAAAAACAAACATCCACCATCTCTTTGTGGATGTTTTTTCATCAATTTTCCTCAGAAATTTAATAACAGCACGGTGTTCATTTTCACGTTTTTTTAATTTACACCTTGGATAATGTCATTATAGAACCATAGCCAAAAACTACCCTCATTACAAAAAAAAAGTCGTGATACTGAGAATACTTTGGACTCATTTGGTTATACCGCTGCAACAACACTATTGATTTAGCTGCCACTAATGCATATTAATAAACCCATCTCGGGATTTGGTATGTTCAGTTGGTGTGTTCTTAGGAGACGTCTTTGTATACTGAGCTATTTTATATACAAATCTTATCATTAGAGACTTCAGTATTATCTGAAATCATGTTGTTTTCATAATCTAATCCTGGTCTCAAAGGCAGTTTGGAGATGGGTCTTCGAAGCCTTAGTTCTTGACTGGATTTGTTCCAGGCCTTAGTGCGGGTATTGGCGATAATTGAATAATTAATTTTATTATGTTTGTTCATTCACCATATTAAGAAGGTGACCAGTTTTTGTAAGATAACCAACTGACGTCAGTCTTGGAGCCAGGACTAGAGTAGGTTTAATAAAACAGACCTAAGTTTTAGTTTTGTAATATGAACGGTGAAATCGCTCCTAAGTATATAATGTTTTACTAAGGAATAACCAAGAGTCAAGAAGTACTGTATATTGTATTGACTATATAACTCAATATATAAAAATAACTTACAGTTTTAGCCATGTTGAACATGGCGAGGATATGGTTCTCATTGGAGAGGAAAGCATTTGTGTCGACAGTGATGTAGTTGTGTAGCACCGGCATCATATCAGTGAAGTAGTCGAACCCATCTTTCTCAAACACTTGGTAAAGCAACTCGAGCACCTTCCACATGTCCTCCGAAATGGTTTTGGTGGTAAGAGTGCACAACAGTGACATTGCTTCTTCGTAGTATTCTGAAAACAAAACCATTGTATTTAAATTTATACCTGTTTGGTGGTGAGTTGAGAAAGGTGAAGCCGGCTCGCCTAATGTCAAATTAGCCACAGTCCGCGCTTCTAATCTAAGCATTTCGGAAGAATCTTGCATAAATAAATTTATATGCGTCTTCCTGTAATGTCCCATCCTTCAATATGGAATACAGCAATGTGAAAACTGTCTGAGAGCGTGATGTGTGGGCGCGTGATGCAAAGTATTTGTGTTAGGTTTCACTAGTGAAATTTTCATAAAAAGTACTCATAGCCAGGTCGTAGTCATAGTCAGTTTTTTAGTCATGAATAAGTAGGAATGAATTATTAGGGAGTTTTAGCGAGCACACAGAAGAGAAGCATTTTTGATATTGTATTAATTTGACTACATACTGTTCCATATTGTCCTGTTCAATGTCGTAAAAGGTGACCATGGTCGTATATACGTCTAATGAACAGCATAACACCACTTACATCGACGTAGGCAGGGAGTTATTAGTACCTAAGACGTAGCGACAATATTACCAACGAGAGCATTTTCAAGAAGGTTTGGCGTCAGGAAGCGGACGAAGATAAAACCCGAAGCCTAAGTTCTTTACGGGTATGTCCATGTGTACGTTGTCTTATGTGTTATAGAAATAAACATTTTTTTGATGAGTACTTTATGTTGTTAGAGATGATATCATTACTATACGGACCCCATATAAGAGGGACTAGGTTAACCACACGATTTACTATTTGACACTCGCGCTTGTACGAATTTCACGTTCTTAAAACTTATTTATTAAAAAAAAATACACAAATATTGGATAATAACACGAATTCAGATTTAAGATTTTTTTCGCCAATAAATTGATACCGTACTTGACAAACATTTCATAAATGTAAACATTAAAAAAAATTTAAATCCTCGGCTACCCTAGTGCGTAAGGGGAGTAAGGGGAGAGCGGACAAAAACATCATTTCCGACCCAATGGTCAACCTCACCTGCACGCGCTGAAGGGCGACGGTGACATACCTGTTTCCGTGGTGCTCCCTGCTAGATAACAGACGAGGCTCTGGCGACCGAGCAATGGCGGTATAACCATACACCTAGCTGATAATCTGGCTAGAAGAGGCTTCAGCAAGCCTAGGGGTCTAAATAACTCCCTAAAAGTGTCTGGTGCAGAAGGCAATGGGAAACCACTGCACTATTCTCCCATGAGAGTCACTATGGTTTTAAGTAAAAATATAAGGGCGAATCTGTCATGCGACCCAGCTAACGCCCGGCGCCACCTATCCGGGAAAGGTGGTGTGAAATGTATTACCGGCCATGTGTACGTGAACCATCAGGCGGCACATGGAAACTATACTACTGGTGATCTTACCACAAGAAATGGCAGACACCCCCATTGCATTGGAACGTGGAATGTACGCGGCCTATTACAACCAGGCAAACTACAAATAGTGGAGGATGAAATGAAAAGGAAAGATGTGCACTTATTAGGTCTTAGTGAAACACACTGGAGAAAGTCTGGATTTTTCGTGTCGGCCACCGGGAACAAGATCTATTTCTCGGGACCTGAGGACGACAGCAGCAAAGGAGTAGCTTTTGTCGTGCCGCTCCACATGGATAAAGCAGTCTTGAGGTACAAACCGGTTAGTGACCGAATTATCACTATTAAAATAAACGCAAAGCCGTGCAAACTGAATATCATCCAAGTTTATGCTCCAACTGCTCAATCAACTGACGAGGATATAGAACGCTTTAATTGCACGCTGTCAGAAGCTCTGAAGGAAATACCAAAACGAGAGGTCACCATGATCCTGGGAGACCTTAACGCAAAAGTTGGCAAAACAGACGAAGACCACCATCTCAAACGTCTTGTTGGCAAATTTGGAATAGGGCATAGAAACGAAAGAGGGGAAAGACTGCTCCAATTCTGTAGCGAAGAAAACTTCACTCTCATGAATACCTGCTTCGAACACCATATCCGGCGGCTTTATACTTGGATTTCGCCTGGTGATAGGTGTAGAAACCAGATAGACTATGTCATGATGCAAACACGCTGGAGATCCTCTGTATCGAACGTTACCACATACCCAGGGGCAGATTGTGGCAGTGATCATCAACTTCTTGCTGTTACAATAAGACTTCGGTTTAAGAAACTATTAAAGCCGAAGATACAACCCAATTTACAAAGAGTGGACATAGAAGGTTTCAAACAAGCAGTCGGGCAAAGGGTTTCAAAACTCTCGTCACAAACTAACACGACGTGGAATATCCTAAAAGATATCATTGTACAGACGGCAAAGGAGAACGCGCGGCCTAGGCCAACTAGGAAAGAGTTCATCTCAGCTGAGACAGCACAAGTCATCCTCGAGAGAAGGGAGCTGAAGGAGCAAGGTATAAGTTCACCAGAGGACCGAAAACTTTACACGCAACTTAGCCACGAAGTCCAACGGAGATGCCGAAAAGACCACAATGCCCATATTAACAACATCTGTTCAGAACTCGAACGCCACTCAGTCAAGAGCCAGAGCAAAGACCTCTTTCGGAAAGTCAAGGAGCTGACGAGATCTCGAAACATAAAAGTACATTCAATAGAGGATGAAGAGGGGCATCTCCTTACAGAAATGGACCAAATCGTTGACAGATGGAAGAGGTATTGCGCACAACTCTACGAGACGGGAGAGCCTCTTCAGCACAGCTATGTGTGGAACCCCGACACAACGGAACCTGACATTTTACCATCAGAAATAGAACTTGCCATAAACTCTCTAAAAAATGGAAAATCACCGGGAAAAGACGGAATTCCAGCAGAGCTTATAAAAAACTTAGGCTCAGTAGGAATAACAGTTATAACCAACATCTGCAATTGCGTCTGGAAGTCGGGAAAATGGCCACAAGAATGGACGGAATCGGTATTCATACCGCTACATAAAAAAGGTTCTACCAAACAGTGTGGCAACTATAGAACTATAGCTCTCATATCTCACGCAAGCAAAATCCTACTTCATGTAATAAATCGACGGTTAAAACACTTTCTCGATCGTCAAATTCCGGAAGAACAAGCTGGATTTGTAAAAGGCAAAGGAACGCGGGAACAAATCTTGAATATCCGCCAGATAATCGAGAAGAGCCGTGAATTTAACAGTCCAGTCGTTCTGTGTTTCATAGATTACACCAAGGCATTCGACTGCGTACAATGGGACAAGTTGTGGACAATAATATGTGAAATGGGTGTACCTGATCACCTGGTAGGCCTGGTTCGCAATCTCTACACTGACAACCGCTCTTTTGTCCGGATAGACACCGATTGTTCTAATGTCTTTGAAACTAGGAAGGGTGTACGACAGGGTTGTATTCTCTCACCATTACTCTTCAATATTTACGGAGAATATATTGTTCGAAAGAGCCTAGAAAACTGGGATAAAGGATTTGCGGTTGGAGGGAAAAGAATAGCCAATCTGAGATATGCGGACGACACCGTGCTACTGGCCACAAACATTGACGATATGAAGGAACTGATCCAAAGACTAGAGACTGAGAGCAAGAGACTGGGGCTTACTATCAATAGGAGCAAGACCAAGTTAATGATAGTGGATCGCGCGGACAAACTGGCAATTGCCAACAATATCCCTCATATAGACACCGTTGAAGAGTTTATTTACCTGGGGTACTACTAATGATGGTAGTTGCGTTCCGGAGATCAAACGACGTATTGGTATGGCCAAAGATGCAATGACCCGACTTGTTGCCATATGGAGAAATCGTGGGATCACAAATAAAACCAAAACCCGACTTGTACGTGCTCTGGTCTTTCCAAGGACCATCCGAGCAGGAGAAAGACAAAGGATTGATGCATTTGAGATGTGGTGCTGGAGGCGCATGCCAAGAATACCATGGACTGCAAAGCGTAGCAATGCATCAATTCTTACGCAACTTAAAATTGAGACTCGTTTGTCCACACTATGTCATCAGCGCATTCTCACGTATTTTGGACACATAATCAGGAGTGGTGACGATAGTCTGGAAAAACTGGTTATAGTGGCAACACCGCAGGAAAGAGATCAAGAGGACGGTCACCAACTAGATGGTCTGACCAGATCAGAGGCACCACTCCTTCGTGTAAATTCAATGCCGCAGTGAGGAAGGCCACGGACCGAAATAAATGGAAACAGTTTGTCTGATCCTATTTAGCCAAGAGTGACCACGACCTTCAGCAATGAAGAAACGACCGAAGAGAGAGAGACCCTAGTGCACTCAAAATTTTTGCACACCTGGCAATCCCCTCGAATCAATGTTTGGATTTGGAATGTTTCGTTTTAGAAAAAAATAATCGTATAAAACAAATAGAAACATACGTGGCACAAAAAAAAATCTCATAATATCGGAGATAAAGAATATCATTCTTTAAGGCCTTTTCATTACAAGCCTAATTTATTTAACTTTTCAATTCCTATGAATGAGTTTTGGAATGTCTTATGTCGATCACGTAATATCGTTAGTAACAATTTTAGATTGAAATCGTCATTCTAACATAGCTCGTTAGCTACGAGCCCTACTGCAATGGACAAATTACCTCCAAACTCATGCACTGGTCATTATTAGACCCCGAAAATGACGGCAGAATTTTATGACAGACCGTCTAGGAACTAAATTTAACGATAAAATTACTTTACCTTGGCTTAAGAACTGAAGGGTAATGAATAGTTCCTTATACATTTTAATATTGCCTAAAGCAAACCTTCAGGAATAATAAAAAATTAGCAACTGCAAGTTCAGTGTACGAGTGAGAAAGTGAAGCCATTGAATAAAAAATTAATCATAGAGGTCAGTGAACCGAAATTATTTTTTTGATTTCAATCAATCAATGTCAAACTACATAATCACCCTTAAGGTCTTGGATATATCAAAATTATAGTTTACTTTCTGGAACAAACTAAATAAGTTTTGCTAAAAACCTGTTCAAGGAAAGCTATTCAGCAATTAAAAGCGCCTTAACACAACAACATTTTGAAGTCATGATTTTATAAGTATCACAGTCAAACTATCTCTCTCTAGCTTGTTGAGCCTACAAACAAATGCTCAGACCTTCAACTTGCCAAAAACAATCCTTTGCTGGGTCAATACTCACCAATAATATTGTGATGTAAAATATGACCTACGACGCGAAGTACAGTTTTTTCTATCTGAGCCATGATTTCAGGGTTATCTTCCATGGCGTTGAGTACAGTTTCAAGAGTGTTGAGAAGGCCCATGGCAGTTATAGCCTTTTCATCGGTACCAGAGTCTGTCTCAATTACTTTACTGAATGTGGTCGCGAGGTGATCTGTAATCTCATAAGCCATTGGCAGCAGTTCTTCCGTATAACAAGGTACAACCTTTTGAATGACAGTAGCAATGTTGTCATTCTCAGTTTCGCGAATAATTTTGAGTAACTCAGTTGTAACTTCTTTCACATGAGGCTGTAGGTATCCGTGGACTCTCTCCTGAGAGGCTAGTAACATCTGAATGGCAATAGCGGCTTCTACTTTTACAGGAAGTTCAGAATCATGGAGGAGCGCGCTCACTGATAAGTTGACTGCTTCAACCAGTAAACTGTCAGTCTTAAAGCGAATACCGGCGAAGCATTGAATCACCCAACATACACGTGCACGCATATGTCCAAGTGGGTTGCGAATTTCAGGGTACACATACTGGCTCAGCAGTGAGCTTATTTCATCACGGTAAAGCTTTTTCTTCATGAGGATATCATGAAGCGTGCCAACCATATGCAGCGCTCCGTCTCTTTGTCTCGGCCCGTACTCTCCATTCTGGCCAGTCAGTACCTGCATGCAAAATTGCATAGTGCGTTCGAGCATGTCTTTCCTTTTTCTGCATGCTGCAGATAGCAATGTCTGAGCAGCAATAACTGGCGACACAAAGTCTTCGAATATATCTGAAAAGAAAAACATACAATCTTATACTTCTATTGAAAGAATTTCATGTTGGCAACTTAAGCCTGCTTACTAGAACAGCTGTGCGGAATAAATCAATAGATTTGCAGAAAATGTATGCTTGATAGGTTAGACTTTGACTACTATCTCACCTCATGGTAAGTGATGATGTGGTCGAAGATGTTGTTCAGGCTAACCTAGAATTACTGGCTCTCAAGGAAAGCTGCCGGAACACACCGTTAGGTGCTTGGCAACAGATTTTCTACTTGAGGGTGGTAGCCAGCCTGGAGGGCATTCGCAAAGTGCCCTACCACCATGCTGTAACGACTGCCATCCTATGACAACAACCGGGACCGACGGCTTAACGTGCCCTCCGAAGCACGGAAGCGCTCAGTAGTAATGTCACCAGCGGTCACCCATCCAACTCATGACCGCGGCGGACGTTGCTTAACTTTGCTGATCGATTCAGAATGGTTAAGCAAACTTCGCTACGAGCGCTTCAAATTCAGAATGGTTAAGCAAACCTAAAGGTGGCCTGGAGTTTTGAGGGTTACTTGAATTTTGATTTATTCCACACTAGTGGACAGACAGGCTAAAACAAAATTGAGGACTACCGTAATTATTTGACATTATATCATAAAAGATTTATCGAAATAGCAACATAACATATCGTGTTGTTATTCTTACCGAATTTGATGCGAATATATTCGTGAGGGTCGGTGTTCCAAAGCTCGTCGTCGGCCTCCGTGTATGATAACAAGGGGAACAATACATCCTGGATGACCGCAAACATGTGCGGTTTCAAAAGCTTCCAAGAATGAGCGTGACTTACACTGTGTGAAAGAAGAAAAATTGTATCCCCTTAGTCAAAAGATATATGTATTTGTTATCGTTTTGTAAGCTCACCAGATTATAAAATTTTGGTCACAAAATATAACAAGATGACAAAAATAATTGCATCATTTTAGTTGAGAATATTTTTGAAGCATGCTGAACGAGACACGGAATGAGTAAATAATATCGAAATTGTGTTACACGGTAAAGTTATAGGGCAATGGTTGCGCAACCGAGACTAGGTATCCGGCTCTGTTACCCCTAAGCTATAGTAGCCCTTATTACGTGTCTATAGTGTAAGAAAAACGCGACCATAAAAGTATAATATGATACAGGTGAGCTAAGTTGCTCATTATACACCAGGCCGTGGGTTGCAGCCCAAGCCGTAGGCGAGGCCGTAAATCAGCCGAGTGTATAATGAGCTAGTTGCTCACGAGTTTCATACGCACTATTTCAAATGAGATACAAACAACATACGAAAATTAAGCAAAATAGCGCGCAAGTTTTTTTTTGCGCGCTGCAAATGTATGGTGGTGATTACATATACTTAGCCTTAAACCTCTTTGTTGTTACAAATCTGGATTACCCGGTTAAATTGAACATGCTGTGTTTACTCGCATATAATTTGCAGTTAGGTACTAACTTAAATTTGTAGGGATGATTCTATTAAGTACAATGTATAATATTATTATGCACGAGGGTGTTATAGTTCGGTTTATGGCCTTAAGAACGATATAATAAAGCTCATTTTACGAGCAAGGATGTTGAAAACTATATATACATTATGATAACACTGAAAGATATAATAACTACTAGTCGATTTTAAAATAAAAAACCTAATAAGCAATCTGCGGCAAGTCTGCGAGATCAGGTAGTGGGAAACTGTCTTATAACTAAACATATATATATATATATATAATGTTTTTTTGAATGGAACTTACCAATGTTCTATGTAGCTTAAACTCAGTTGCATTACCCTGGGTGAGACATACATCTTGTTTCTATACTGGTCTAGGATACGGAGCAGGACTTCAAGAATGCCACCAGTGAACGTTGTCAGGTACCACTCAGAGAATTGAACGTATTCTTCGCGGGCATTTATAGGACTTCCATATCTGGAAAATAAAGTATACTTTCTTCTACTGTCGGAAAAAAAACAAAGCATTAACAAATTCCGCACCCGAAATGACTAAAAGTACGGTATAATTCCGGGACCCGTGCGCAGTAGAGTGTGCAAGCCGGAGAGTTACAATTTAGGCGACCACTAGTAGTTGTCGACATACGAGCCTATTAAATATATGAATGATATACGCCTATTACAAACCGCAAAGAGATGTACAGGAATAGTAGATTGTTATACAAGGGTCGACAGGAATCAATTCCCATACGAGGTATTTAGACGCCCGAGCGTAGCGAGGGTGGATATAGTCCGAGTAGGAATTGATGACTTTCACCCGCGTTAAGCACTCTACTTTTCATTTTGAATATAAGGAAAGTAAAAGATACTAGTCTTGCTAAAATATTTATTGACAAAAATGAAATAAGTGTGACTATTTAAAATTAATTGAAAAGTTAGTACAATTTGTGAATGTTAAATTTAAATTTGTGGAATATTTACGCTGTTTGATATATTGTGACAAATTTGGCTATTCTGGATGTGAGTAAAAGTTGGAGACTCTGGTATTTGATTAGACGGTGAAATCTATGGCAGCGGAGAATCCCTTAAAGTTGTAGGTTGTGAAGAACTAGGCCGTACATTTATAGTCTCAGTTATTTTGCTTGAATACCTGCTCCATAGCGTAGAAGGCTGTATTTTGTTAGATATTCCATTGAAATATGTAAGAAGCACACTTTCGGAAAATGATTTAATTTTCTTGTCTGCTCGCCACTTCATAAAATTGTTGTATGTATTTAAGTATCTATCCATTGAAATTTCTGCCAAAGATTTTCAATAACTGTATTTGCCTCATCATTAAGCGAATCTGGGGTTAACATCACAGAATCGCTTGAACTCATTTTTATCAAATATTAGTCCATAAAACCAAGATTTTGAATTTCGGTACAGTTTACAGATGTACTTAGTATCCCGCCAAATTATAATCTTTTTTAAATTTCACATGTGGAACACACCTAGTCGCCGCCGCGGGTCATCCCGCTCAAAAGTTTTTTTTTAATTCACACGGCCATCGCTTTATTTTTATCGCCTTTTTTCTTATTTTTGTTTGTTTATCCTTAAGGGACAGAATTCTAAAACCAGATGTTAGATTTTGTCCCCACTTCTCCTCGCGTGTTTACTTCGCGGTGTACATGGCGCCACGTCCGCAAGTCAACGGTAATATTTTATTTGGTTAAAAATTTAGAGCGCTCTCTAGTAGAACTAGTAGAAACTATCTTGTCACACACGAATGTGATGTGTGCTGAAGCGCCATCTAGTATGCATACATGATACCAACCATTAGTTGATTGTATGCTGTAAATATCATAGTGTGACACAGTTAACCCTTTGCGATCATAGTTCCCGCGAGCCTAAATTTACCATACCTACAGTAGAACAAGTTTAGTCTTGATTATTACCAACTTGTTTGATTTTGCAGTTTTTGTGTATGTTCATTTTTAATGAACATGAACTATGGTTGTGATGAACATGAACTATGTATCTACTTTGATGCAAGGCGTAAGCTGTTACACAATAGATGGTTTATTTATTACAAAAACAAGTATATTGTGTAAAATTTACACAGAAAATCATAAAAAAACTTTTTTACCCCTGATCAAAATACAAATAGCGGGTTATACTATTGGGTATTTTTAACTGACTTCAAAAAAAGGAGGAGGTTCTTAATTCGTCTGTTTTTTCTTATATGTTTGTTACCTCAGAACATTTGACTGGGTGAATCGATTTAAAAAAATCTTTTATTGTTTGAAAGCTGATACTTGTTGTTTGGTTCCAGTTAAATTTCATCAAAATCGGTCAAGCCGTTTTTGACATACACTCCAATAACTGAAAAATATTTACTTATCTTGATGATATAGTCGTTGACAATGAATGAAGATCGATCCCGTAAGTAGCAAGGGTCATAAAAAGAAGTGTTTTTTTTTTAAATAAAAATGGAAATGACTTCATCACCAAAAAGTGTGAATTAACTTGTCGAAGTCCAACACTAGTACCACGTGCACAATATTGTGATAATAGGTACTTTTGAACTATACTGGTACCGACTTGAACAAGTTATTTCACACTTTTGGGTGTTGGAGTCGGTTCCAATTTTCGATTTTTTTTTATCAAGTAGCGTAGTTAATTCAGATCCTGGCTTTGTTTCCGCTAACAATCAAGGGTACCTGCTCGTGTCATTACTACAAGTCATATTAAGATTTCACTAACAAAAAATCACATGGAGAATGTAGTAGGTAGGTACAGTTATTGTTTCAATTTGTTAATAATAATAAATACATCTCGTGGATGCTATTGTGTAGATGAGTGGAACAACAAAACTTCTAACAAAATAATACCATTATTGAAATCACCCAAGGAGAAAGATAAGTATTTTGTTTGAAAATGTATTACTTTGTATTACTATTCATACGTAATACCACAATATTACATATCGATTATAAAACCGTGGTATTACTGTTATTAACTGTATTTGTCAAAGATTACGAAAGATACGTTTATGTTTGTAAACGACACCCGTGCCGTCACTTGATGTATGTACTTGTATAGGTAGATTATGTTGCGAAGATGCACCGGAGTGCGACATAAAATCGGACATTCTATGAGAGTAGGGCTGCCATCCGTCCGGGTTTCCCTGGATTTAGCATTTTACCAATAACCCTGCATATTAATAAAAAAATAATCGAAAGGTGAATGTTTCGAGATTTGTCTTAATATACTCTTTGTGTAATAGTGTATATCAACAATGCGTCGTTCTTCTCCTCCATTTTCTATACTAGAAAAATAACAAACTTTTATTGATTTTCAAATAATATTTTTGGTGTCCGATATTAATCGCCGGTTTTCGGTACGCGTGTCAAAATTCAATTCATCTAACAAGCCATCACACTTAACAATCCGCTAACTTTCAACGGGTTTCTGGAACGCATATTAATGAAAAATTACAGAACACCTGATTAAAATGCTTGTTTATCTATGATAACATGAAATTTGAAAATGTCGTTCAAATTCATTCATTCTCTAGTGTTCTGTCTTTTTTTAACACATAGCGTTGTCTCTTCTGTTTTGACATGAAATTAATCCCAAATCATTTTTGGCATCACCACCGTTACTATGGTTACCAATTAAATATGACGGATGATCGTAAACGTAAAACAACAAGAGAGAGGAGTTCGAAGCGTTCCTATTTGTCAAAATACAAGCAGATTTGGGCATTCACATCCAACAATACTATTTGCGCTCGGATTTCTAACTGACAGAGTCCAGTCGTGCGAGTGTACGCTCTAATACCTAAAATGTCAACATTGATGGGTTATCGCTAGTGGAATTATCAAATTTCATTAATTTTTATGAATCCAGCAGTGATAGCTCAGTGGCTTTGGCTATGGACTGCCGCGCAGCAGGTCCATGGTTCGAATCCCGCCGCGGGCTTGAGCTTCACCGCATGGTGGAAGGGCATTTTGTGAATGCCCGCCTGGCTAGCGACCACCCTCAAGTAGAAAATCTGTCGCCAAGCACCTAACGGTGTGTTCCGGCAGCTGTCCTTGATAGCCAGAGTAATTCTAGGTTAAGCCTGTTAACACCTTCGACCACATCATCACTTACCATCACGTGAGATTGTGGTCAAAGGCTTACCTATCAGCTATAAAAAATTAAATTAAAAAAAATCCCTTTATCCTCAATACCATCATGATGATTATAAATACTCTTTAATTTTATAGTTATTATGTCAGTAATAGTTTATTGATAGTGAAAGTCACTAGCGTACGTGAAAATGTGCGTGTTTGTCTTCCCTTACTTGTTGCTTTATATCGTAAAAATCGATTAAAATAAAAAAATCATGAGTGGCATTTTTTATTGCTGCTAGGCTACGCTTTGACTATAATCTCACCTGATGGTAAGTGATTGACGTCTGATGATGATGAAGTCAGTAGAGAAGAATAGGCAAGAACAGCCGTCGTAACATACCATTAGATCCTTGGTAATATATTTTCTACTTGAAGGCCAACAACTATCAAGCCTATCAATGATTCTAAAAACTCCCGCCCTCGCATCATGCGGTGAAGTGGAAGACCGCGGCGAGATTCTAACTATGGACCTCCTGCGCATCAATACAAAATAATACCACTTCTAACATCAACGTGAATATGTTGTAGCCGCACATCAGGCGCTAAACAGAGCTTTAAACCAAATCTTAACGCCCTCAGCCGAAAGGTGTTTTCTCAAAGAGGGTTGGGGTTTGGAAGGTCCATAACCTACTTATCTTGGAAATGCTTTTGTTGGTATTACAATCTACCCAGCTGCGGTTTGTTTAATGGCTGCTATGGTTATGTTATAGCACCCTATTGAGTAACAAATGAGCAGCAACACTATAATCACGTAGTCTTTAGTAATATATTTACGTAGTTCTATAATCGGACTCTTGTTCTATACTCGCTCATCATACACACCGCTAGGGAATGGAACACTCTGCCTGAGTCTGTGTTTCTGGTTAATTACGGGGGGGTTTTCTAAACAGGAGTGAATAGGTATCTTCAGGGTAAGCGAGCTGCATCATCGATGGCATCGTCACTTAACCGAGATAGTGGTGAAGTGCTACCCAGTACCTTCGGTATGAAAAATAGCAATATGTGTTTTTAGAGTAATCATACTTGATATAATTCTGTTCTTGTTCTATCTTATCAGTTATTAGAGTAAACGTTGTAGGTAGGAATGCTTAAAACTATTTTTATATATTTTTACGATATCAACACGTTAATCTTAGAATAATTGGTCGATTTTGGGCAATTAGAATTAGTCAGTTTAACAAACCGTTAACGTACCGAAAAGCTTTTCAGAAACCCAAAATTGAAATAATTGTCGATTAATTGGAGATTTGACATTAGTGTTGACAAACAGTCACATGAAGTTTTTAGAAACCCAATCTGCGTATGACAATGGATTAACAAGTATTTAAAATAATTTGTCGCTGATTTGCGTTTCAGAAACCGGGGGTAAGAATTTTATTGGTAAGTAAGTTATGGGATAGTATCAATAACCAAGAAGCATCCTCCTATCCAATATATGGGGTTGTTTATATGGCTACCATATGTTGTTTATACAACACAGAAGATGTAACATTTAAAAACATAATGGCTATAATGTGTATAATTTTAACTTTTGTTGAATTACCGGCCGCCCCTTAACACCAAAACGTCCTGGGGAATACTCTCTTTGGTAGTATATCCGCTACACTTTGGTTATTAAGGGCGTTATAGTTAAGTCCTCTATAATGCACCTTACTCGATGTTCTTACGTAAGTATTGGTATGGTGCTAATTATTTCATTTTCTTTTAGTCAGTTCTTAATTCTTATGCTATTCAAGAAAACCATGGAAAGTCTCATTCTAAAGCAGAAGCTTAGGCTTCATCTTTTTGTATTAAGTTTTCATTTCAGAATTTCATTATCTCTATCGCATCAAACGTTTACGGCCATCTTTTTACTACTAATTTATATGTACTAATATATTACGTACTCGATAATACCATGAATATTTCAATAACTTTCCATGTATGAAAGTTTGTGTTTTCTATAGTAGTGGACAGAAGGACGGTGTTTACTCAACATAGCTTTGTAGTAAATTGAAAATGTTGTTCTACTGTAACTATTACGCTGTGGCAACTCGTGTCCATCCAAGACATACTTTTTCGAGATCTATGAAAAAACGTGTTCAGGTAGCTAGATTAGGTAGTACCTATTTAATGTTCACGTTCATTAGATATACTAAACTCTCTAATTATATGAAAACATGGAAACTCGAGATACCTAATAAATTTGCAAGCATTGTAATCGTAAATTGAATACGCGTCAGAAAACTTAATTATACGTAAATATAATACGTATCAAATAAAAAGTAATACAAATAAAAAAGTCACCAAAAAGAATCTAGGTATGTGAGATTCGATCCACGGTACTCGATCTTCTGATTCGACTTCAGTAGTTACACACTATACAATCATTGACCAAGGTGTCGAAAATTACACACATATCGTTTATGCCTTACTGTCAGACACATTATATTGGTCCACGTACATACGTAAAATTATTATTGTATTATTAAGAATTATGTCGTAAAATTAAAATTAGACCAAAAAGAATCTCTTTACGCTGGATTCGATCCACGTGCCTCTCAATTGCGAAGCGATGTCACTTACTATGCGCTATTTGAACGACGATTGATTTGTCCAAAATTATGTACATAACCTGTGTGCCTTATTGTCAGAAACTGTATAAATTAATCATGATCCATCTAAAATAATTACAACACATTCATTACGAAAAATTCTGAATATTGCTTATAATAATTATTTTAGGTAGCTAAAGTTGTACCTATGTCTTGTAAAATGTTTGAAGTGTTTTTTATATTGCGTTAGGGTTCACAATCATATCATAATTTCATTAATATAAGAGATATATACATAGGTACATGGAGAAAGGAAGCCATAGATGCTTACCTTATTATGTCCATCATGCGTTTTTGACGATTTTTTGCATTCCCAAAGCGTTTATTTATAATTTTACCCATGTTTTATTTTAATTGAGATCGCCGAGAAAAGTGACACAGGTCCGACGCATGACGCGGCTGACCGCGATATGAGCGAGGATGATAGCAATATACGTAGATCGCTGGAGTAAATAGTGCGACATGATGTTAACGCTTCTCGGAATGAAAGGGCGTATGTGACATTTTGTAAACAGGCTCAGTACGCATTAACTGTGCTTTTTTTGGATTAAAATAATCAATGAAATTTATTGTACTTAAAAAATCAATATTTTAGAAAAAAAATCCAATTTTTAATACACTAAAATCTGGCGGAAAAAGTAGGAATCCTCTATTTTCAGAGGTGTTTTTGAGATTTTTTTCTATCGAGCCAATTATTAGGAAACATGTTTTGAAATTGATGAAAGTATTACTTATATCCTTGAGTATCGTGTATTTAAATTGCAGTACCATCCGGTACCTGGTTTATGAGATTTTCCATATCATGTTGGCACTATTTCGTAATTTCCGAGCCTTAACCTTAAAAGATATGGTTCTATTTTTAAAATTCATTCCCGCCCTTAAGAGGGAAGTAATTACTATGAGTTTTTCCCGCCCTTAGGTGGGAAGCAGCATCTCCCACCCGCTACTCAGATTAAACATACACTACTTTTCGAGTATGAGAAATGAAAAGTAATTTGGCAGATATATACTTAAAAATATGAACTTTTAGTCCCTCAGGGATTAAAAATTTATTTTAATTCCTGTTTACGAAGAATGAACTAGCTCTTTTCGAATCGATGTGATAAAAAATGATTTTACTCTATATATGCTCAGAAAGTGGATGTATTTTTTTAAATCGAGATAGAAAATAAATTAGTTTTGTAGTACAAACACGCGGGAGGGAAAGTTGTATGATTTTTTTTAGTGTGTAATCTTCTGTCACTTATTTTCAAATAGGTATAATGTCAAAACATAAAAAGTTTTATCACAGTCCGTAAAATGGTACTTGACATTGGGATTTTCCAAGAAAATAATCAAAGAAAAGGAAGAGCAAGTGAACATCGTGCGCGTGTTGCCTGCTTTCTATGTTTATTATGAATAGCTGAATTGCTAAAAGTTATTTGCAGTATAAATGTCTTTTATTTTCCTCATAGTTATAGTATAAAGCACTATCTGCCGCTCGGTAGAAAGTGCGACTTTCAACTGTATTATGCCCCGTGGCGCAGTCGAAGGCCTCAAACTATACCCTCGATGGGAACCATCACTTTCTTCTTTTTGTATTACCACATTCAATTCATTTATTCATACATTCAATGGTGAGATTTGATTGCCGGAATATTTGCAGTTTTAATTAGTTCTAAGGTTTTAATGATGAATATTGAAAACATTGAGGTCATCAAATAATTGAAAAAAGAGTCTTGACACCCAAACAATTTTATATGAAATGACTACAACATCAGGAGAAAATGCCCTATCATATTTCACTAGAACAAAATGAGTTGGTGAGTTTAAACAACGACAATGACAACGAGAGAGCATCGAACATGACTGCCGCTCTGGCCGCCCTACATTTACGACTTAAGTGTATGATCTTAATATTGGAGTACCGCAGACGAACAATAACACAAATAACACAAATGACACAAACTATTTTTTATAATATTTACAATCGGCAAGGGTCACACATAAATGTGTTGAGTTAATATGTCCTTTGTATATGGTTGCAGAGACACAATACATGCTTACCTTTCAAAAAGTCTAAAAAGTGTGTGTACAGCCCATTTTTTCACTTTCCACCATGGTAGTTCCATGCGTTCGTCTTCATCAACTTGTAGGGTGTGCTCAGGGACTGGTTGACTCAGGATCAAGCGGAGCACCTCCATCCATTTAGTGAATACTTCTTTAGTGTGGAGTTCCAGGTTTAGAGTGTACTGAAACAATTTATGAATTCATAATTTTAATGGCTGTTGTAATTACTTGTAACCATTGGCTACCTGCGACTCTTACGATGTTGTCGGTCAACTTAGTGGGGGCCTACAAACTTTACGTCTTCCGATATAATGTGGTAACCGTTTGAGAACCTCTCTTCCTCATCCGTTATCGATTCCTCAGGCAATGGCTATGGACTGCCACGCAGAAATGCCATGGTCACAATCCCGCCAGCCCCATTTGGCCTGTGGGGTGCCGGGCTAGAATGTCACCCCCCCTCTCTACCTGTGGGTGTCGTAAGAGGAACACACGAGAAGGTGGGCAGCGACGCTTTCACATGCAATCCCCAGAACGCCTGCCAAGCGTGGGTAGATACTAGATCAGTACTCAGGTATTTCTTTGGTATTAAAATTGGCATATTAACATTATTTTAATAGGTAGTCATGTTATTTAGAGACAAGCAATTCAAAATCCAAGCGGATTCCAATCCTTTTCTTAGGAAAAGAGCACACATTTACTAGTAGTTACATTAGTCAATAGTGATGGTAGTATGAAGGTCCTTTATTTTTTAATGTACAGTTCTGCAAATAAGTATATGAATAGATCATTAAAAATAAATAACGTTTTTTTGACAGGGATGACTTAAGGGCGTGAAATTGGGGCTGAAACTTTGTATGGAAAGGTCATTGTTTTTGAAGTTATATATATATGCTTGGCAAAACATGGCAGAATGTGGTAAATAAGTATATAGATCTGTTTGGTTTTAGATTTACTAATAGCAAATCCTTTATGTAAACCATGTAGTGTAATGAATTAATATGGGATTATTTTGAAGCAAATGAAGTTGCATGCAACAGCTAGTATCAATATATATCTTAATATATTTTGGAACGTTTCAACAAGTGATAAAAACATATACATTAATTTATCTGCTGCATGTGCTATAATTTGCCGTAAGATAAAAATAACATCCATTATTTAATATACCTCATGATTTTAGCTGCAGACAGACTGATTTCTTCTGTTTTAATTCTCCTAAGACTTTGGGTAAAATTCCTTGGGAGCCTCCTTAGACAGTCTTTAAGTCAATTAAAATCTTAAAATAATAAATACTTTTAAAAGTATTTATTATTAAATATGGATTTCCGCAAAGTAACGCCTGAATCTATTCATTACCTAAAATCTTAAACCTTTAAAGGAAAAGTAGGGACAGACATAATATGAAATTAATGTATAATTACTAACCTTGACCAATCCGAAATAACACTTCAATATTTGCTTCTGTATAAGCACCGACTCTGCTGACTGATCACCCTGAAGGTTTATAATGAGGTTGTACATCATGGGCAGCAACAGATTCATAGCTTCCATCAATGGGCCTCTCTTATCAGCTGAACGGTACTCATAACTCTTGATCAAGTTGTAAAGACACAACAGAGCTCCGGTCCAGCTAGCCGCATCCGAGTTTTGCAGATATATATGAATTTTATCAACCACCTGAGTCCAACGAGCTGGAAAGTCATGCTTTGTGATAGTTTTGAGACAAACACACAATTGGACTCTTATAATATCTGGCGCTTGCACAATTGCTTCTACAATCATATCTCTGATCATAGCTCGGTCTTGTTCATGTATGCTGAATGGTATGGGTTCCCCTTCTTCAACCTCCTTTTCCTGCCATGATGAAGTTACCGTATTCTTCAAGTATACAGCACCGGCTTGCCTAACTGGTATTGGAACATCATTAAGCATCACCACTTGGAGAAGTGAAGGGGTGAATCCAATAATTTTGTTTATCTGCAAATTAGCCAATAGTTTCATTAATATTTACACCCAATTCTCTCTATATTTGTAACTACTAGTAGTAAAGTTAATGTTTTAAGTTTAAATTGTTCATTTATATTTAAATGCTTGTAGCAGAGCTTTCTTAGTTTTCATACACCAATCAACTATCTTAAAGCATTGTCTACTGTGGTCACATGCTAGGGTGCAAAACAGTTTCTTTTTCTCAGTTACCCTATTTTATTTTTGTTTATATCTGATAGGCTCGCCATTGACCACTATCTTACCTGATGGTAAGTGATGTGGACAACGACGTCGTTCAGGCTAACCTGAATTACTGTCTCTCAAGAACAGTTGCCGGAACAACCTTTACGTGATGGGCGACAGATTTTCTACTTGAGGGTGGTAGCTAGGCAGGCATTCGCCCAAAACAGTACCTAACAGGAAATTACTATTTATATAAAGTTTTTTTTAATTTATTGTAAGTACTATGGTTTGAATATGCTACCTTACATATTGTATAATATTTCATAATCATAATTACAATAAATAATGACATTAATTTTTATTGTGAACAATTTTAAATAATCATCAAATAATAGTAACAAAAAATCTTGACAAACCATTTGTCTTTAAAATTTAAAGGGTGCTCACTGAAAGTTCCCTCTCAAATTTTATTAGCATTGATACCCACCCTAATGGTCATTACATTAAATTTGTGTCTTCATAGAGCTGACTCAGAATAAACTGTTCCTTATCTACTTCAATCTCTATTATGATATATGGTTAACGTTATTAGAACATAAGTGTTATACCGAAATTCCAGTTTCATAACTCATTTATTGTATCAAATCAAACTTGAACTCATAACAAAATGGTCTCAAATTTACAACTTTGATGGACCCAATATAAATTTCTTCTTAAAAAATAACTGGATATATTTTACAAATCATTGTCTTGATCATCATCTAGAACCTACCCATGAAATATAATTTAATCACATGTCTTGTCAAATATTTGTATTTCGAGCAACATTCTATACAAAATATCTAAATATCAGGTTTGTAAACCATTCCGGTTACGAGCTAGGCTGATCGCTTTCTGTCCGTCCGTTGGTACGAGGGGCCACAGAAAAGTTCAGAGCCTAAGGTACTTTTAGGTACTTAAATTACTCGCGCTAGTAGTCACTAGTTAAGTGACATTCAATTAGTATATAGGGAAAGTTTTTTCTAATTAGGATCATTACAGTCCGAGAAATCAATAAGTAAACAACAACATGTCTGAGTCATCGCTGCATTACACAAAATTGGAACATCTCGCCGTCATAAAATTCCTTGTAAAAAGGGGAAAAACGACAAAAGAGGATTGTATAAAAATGTCTGCTGTTTATCTGGATCTGGATCATCATCTGCTATAGTTAAACTTTAGGCAAGACTATATTCCAGCGAGGTCGAGAGTCATTGGATGATGACCCCCGCTCGGGGCGACCAAACACCGCCGTCACAGACGAAAACATCGGTAAAGTGAAGAAAATTGTACTAGAGGACCGTCGAATAAAAATGAGGCAGATAGCAGAAAAGTTGAGCATCAGTAAGGAACGAATTTGTGATATTTTCACAAATTCGTTCCTTACGTCATTTGCAATTTTTGAAGAAAATTAGTGCACATTGGATTCTAAAAATCTTCACGCCTACGATAAACAGCGTCGAGTAGAAACTTCTTTGGAGTTTATCGACTTGTGCAAGGACAATTTGGACGAAATTTGTGAACGTATTGTCACCGTGGATGTAACGTGGATTCGACAGTATGATCCAGAATCAAAACAAGAATCAATGCAGTGGATAGAAAAGGGAGAGAAGCCGCCAAAGAAGTTTAAGGTGAAAAGTCGACTTCGAAACTCATGGCCACTATTTTTTGGGATACGGCAGGAATTTTACTCATTATCTTCCAATAAAAACTACCTACAATAAACGCCGCGTATTATGCAGAACTTTTGTAAAAAGTACGCAATCTTTTTGTGGCAAAAAGAAGAAGGAGAATCAGCAAAGGAATTTTGTTTTTGCAAGACAATGCGCCAGTCCATACGGCGCGAAATGCGAGGCAAGCCCTTCGAGAAACTGGCTTTGATGAAGTGAATCATCCACCCTACAGTCCAGACCTGGCCCCTAGCGACTTCTTCCTCTTTAATAATTTGAAAAAAGACCTTCGGGGCGAAGATTTGGAGATGATGAAGAAATTAAAGCTGCCGTGAACGAGCATTTTGACTTCAAAGATGCATCTTATTTTTTTAGTGGGCTACAAGGTCTTTTTAAAAAATATGAGAAATGCGTTGAAGTAGAGGGAGATCATATATTAAATTAAATTTAGATTTTTATCTGCTCTTTTAATATAAGGGTTTTTAATGGAGAGTTATAAACCTGGAAGTAGGAAGTGAGAAGGTAGCCTAACAAAATCTTTTATGGCATAAGGGGTGTATCTTAGGTAATTGAGTAGAGTATGAATGTAATTATGTTTATATTTTTTTTTTATTCTTTCCATCTACAATCAGTGATAACAAAATATTAAATACCTAACAATATTTTTTGCCTAAACAATGTCATTGTTGTAAATATTTGACCATTTTAGTATGGAGTTATACCTCATGGGGTGCAGGGCTAGAGTGATAGTGTAGAATGAGTTCTGTGCATGGACTGAAGGATTGAGGACATAACCATGTTAGTGCCACTGTCTGGGGAGTAGGAATACCAAATTTACCTCTTATGATCCGGAACTCTTTATGGGAGGAGAATGTATTTCCACAATTGCTGAAGCTTTGCCATTATATTTCTTGGCAAAAATGATTGATGACAAAGGATGCACACTATATCTAGACGCACTCAGTTGTTGATAGCTTTCTTAATGACGTATGGACGACCAACAACCAACAAGTAATATTAAAAAAGCTTGGATATACGACAACTAATTAGCATCACGTCTGACCATCTATCTCTCTCAAAACACAAAAGCGCGTCCGACCTTGGTTCGAGCCTTCAATTCCATAAACTAATTATGATAGTAGTTAGGGCGTCAGCCCTAACTACTATCGTCCGGGTTTCCCCGGATTTGTCCTAGTTTAGACGTCCCCAGCGCCGCGCTGGCCCGCACCATAAAAAACTGCCGCCAACCCCGATCATTCACTCGCTGTGTTGCCGTTTTGGCGCATCTGGCGCTAGGTCTACAATATTTCTAGGGTCTTAAGCGCTTTTTTCTCATTACCATACGCTAAAAACATCTAGTGAAATCTGGCGGAAAACACGATAATCTTGATATTAGTTGGCAACTCAAGTTATTCGCTAGTCTCGTGGCAATGGATTACTAACAAAAACTCATTAAAAAAAATTCACCAAAAAATAGAGCCGACTAACATCCAAAAGTGTGAAATAACTTGTTGAAGTAGAGTACCATGATAGTTCAAAAGTACCATTTATCAAAATATTTTGCGCATGGTACCGACTTCGACAAGTAATTTCACACTTTGGGTGTTGAAGTCGGTTCCATTTTTTTGTTAAATATTTTATTTCACTCTTTTTAGGGACTCTTGCTACTAACGGGATCGAATGTCATTCATTGTCAACGACTATATCCTCAAGATAGGTAAATATTTTTCAGTTATTGGAGGATTTTGAAGAAATTTTAATGGGACCAAACGACAAGCATCAGCTTTGAAACAAAAAAATAGTAAAAGTATTGAGGAAACAAACATACAAAAAGAAACAAAAAACATACAGACGGATTGAGAACCTCCTCTTTGCAAGTCGGATAAAAACACATAGTTTCTTCTCTGATCGAAATAAAGTAGAAATTTAACGACCTGAGTTGCTTTGACTTTTCCAAATTACTGTTGGAAAAGAAAGATCACTTTGACAAAAATTTGAATATTTGAAAAATACCGAAATAAGTAAAACGATTATATTTTTATGTGTGCAATATCGCATGCTTTGCGGATTACATTACAAAATTACAAATACGCGAGGGGAACAATTATAGTCATGTGCGGGATTCGAACCCACGTTATCCACCTCTTTAGCCGGGGTATGCTCTGACGACTGAGCTAACATGACAATTAGCATTGTGACAATTGTCATGTTAGCTCAGTCGGTCAAATCAGAGCATACCCCGGTTAAAGGGGTGGATGACGCGATACCGCACATGACTATATTTTTTCATCTCGTATAAAAAATTATAAAATTTAAACTTGTTACTTACTTTTGATTCACATAAAAAAAAGTTTTACGGTTTTGGGTACTTAATCTACGTAACCAAACAAGATAACTTCAAAAAATTTATACTATGTAGTTTGTAGTTTCTAATTAATTACGTAGGTACTTACTAGTTATTTGATTATTTATTAAACCAAAAATTTTAATTTATTTTTAATTTGATGCCAGATAACACTCCTCCTCATTCAAAATCATTTATTCAATTTAGGCGTCTACGACGCTCTTATGAAGGTCAATTACAAATTTTAATACAATAACTATAACTTAGAAAGTCTCATCTTAAAAACATTTTAACAAAAGAAGTTTTGGTGCTAAGCAGGAGGCACATTGGATCATCAAAAAATTATATGATGAACTTTCTTCATGGACTTGTTCGAAAGTAAATAAAAGTTTGGAAGTTCTCGTGTTCAAATTCCAATTCAAAATCATTTATTCAATTAGGCATCTATGATGCTCATATAAAAGTCAATTACAAATTTTAATATTGAAATATTCCACATTGTACTGCCACATTCAGCAAAAAAAATTATAGAGCCACTGCGAGAAGAACGGGCAAGAAACTCGGAGCCATTCTTTTAAATGTCTTTTTACACTGTGTTATATACAGTATAATACAATATCTGTTTAAATTACGTAGGAGACATGTGATAGCTTGGCAGAGGCGGATTTTTCCAAGCATTTTTGTCTTTTAAGTAATCACAAACTGTGTAGTAGAATTTCTTTATCAAAATGTTTTTCATGTGCAATTTGAATTTTCCTTCTGTGAGCATTGTAATATGTTTGGGAATTTTATAATAAAACCGCACACAATTACCTAAAAAGGATCTTTTATTTGTCTTTGCTAAACCTGGTACCATTATTAATATTTGTTTATTATTTATATCACCAGATTGCCTCAGAAAGAAAAGAGTAAATGTAATGTGTAGTAATGTGAGTAAATATGTTTGTAGCACTGTAGTTTTTGCGTAAAGAAGCAGTATAAATGAAAAAAAATTATGAACTTTGTTTCCATGGGTGTCCGGGACAAATCTCAATTTCACCAAAATGTTCCAGGTTTTTTAAAATTTTGTCCGGCATCAATGGTTTGGGTGATGGCAGCCCTAATAGTAGTGCACAGTCCAGCAAAGCAGGTAGAGAAAGAAAATTGAGGATAACAACATTGTAAAATCTATAAAGACCTAAATAGCTATGAAGCAACATAACATTTGGATGATATTAAAGAAACCATCAGAGCTCTATAAACACTTAATCCCATGTCTTACTTAAATCTTAAGACAATATAGTCCCATTTCTCTCAAAAGACACAAGTGCGTCCAATCTTGGTTTGGGGCTTCAATTCCATAAACTATTTATTATAGGTCCAGCAAAGCGGGTCTTCGGGCGAAAAACAAAATTGAGGATAACGTTGCAAATTTTTATCTACCACTAAAATCATAGCTATAATATGCATACAATGAGCTTGGGAATGCAAAGCGAATGGCTTTATTTATTGAATAGCTCACCATAGGTGCATTTTGGAGACTACCGCTCCAAAATAGTATTTTAAAATTATGGCATGTGGCTGAACGAGAAGCTTCTACTGAATTTGACAGAAAAATCAAATAATATAATGGATAATGCTGCCTATTAAAGGATTAAAAAGTTTTTTTTTTTTTATTTTGACCCCCTTTGTCTGTACCGAGCGGGATGCCAGTCGTCTGAAAAAAGGTTTAGTGTGAAGCTTGTGTATACATGCAAGTCCTTGGCTATACGACAAAAACCTAATATACCATATACCTCTACGATAATGGGAAGAAATTCAAATTGTGGAATGAAAATAAATAACTTTCACTCGATAGGAGTACATCTTGCCGCGCAAACACTTACCGATGGAATCTTGTGTAATTAATAATCTCGTAACTACTTTTAAACTACTAAACCTAAAAATCTGAAATATTTCAGGCCTATTCATCATATTCATGGTTACATGCAAATAATCATATCAAAAGAATAACCAGTTGTAGGTGGTAAAGTTTTGAGAAAAAATCACTTTGCCTCTTAACTTCTTTCTATCTCTTAACTACTTTTTAAATATTTGGCCAAAATCTGTAATAATTAATGTGTAAGGAACATAAATAATCATATTAAAAGAACCAAAATTGTAGGTGAAATAGTTCCCAAAAAAAAATAAGCAATTAAATTATTGTTCCTGCCATTTTCTTCATATATTCAAACCCCTTTTCCAGTAAAATTTTCCATGAAGAGGTCTACTGTCATTTATTTTTTCGTAAAGCCTATATGATGAGGATTGCATTGGCACCAAGAAGTTTATTATATGTTGACTTGAGATTGCAGCAAATAAACTTGATATAAAACAAAAAACATCAAAATCAGAAACAAATAAAAACATTTCACAGTTCAGTCTACTCAAAATAAATGGATTAAAATGTAATTTTTATATGGTATAGGTAATATATTGGGGTATGTGGATATGAGGTTTAGTTAATGGAAAACAACTGAGTATTAAAAAAAAACACCAACAGGGATGAAAACCTTGGAAAATGCATGTACATATGTGTCAGACCCTTATTTAAAATACCAAATAAAGGATAACACCCAAAACAGTAAAATAGCTGTCTAATTCCTGCAAAGATAACATGCAATCAGAAAAACATTGAGACAGAAAATGGGACTCCAGTTGATGGGTAGAGGTGCAAAATTGAACTGTATGATTTAATAAGAAACAATAAACAGTGTTATGTAACATTTTAAATCAACAAGATAATACAGAACAAGTGTTTAGAAATATTATGGCTTCAATCATATCATCCAGAATTAAATGCAATGGAAAAAAATCTGGTGTATTTAACATCCAAAACCCTCGAAAAACAATGACAAAACATTACTGACATACATATTTAATATTTCAGGGCTTGAATGGTATTGAAGACAACAACATCTGATTGAATACCCACAAATATGTTGAAGAAATAGAAAAGGAATACATAGATATTTAGATTATGACTGTAAGTCATTTAGTCATTATTATGTTGTTTTATTACTACAATAATTAGGTGGTTTGCAAGGTCAAATGGTGTTGTCTGCCCTGCCACAATAATTTTCTAGATTTCCTCCACACTTCTAACCTGGAGCTTAAAAGGTGGAACTTTTAAAAATAAACTGTAAGTGCAGAGTTGTTTGTCGCAACTGTTTTGCTGTTGTGACCACTGAATGGCTTTGTCATATTGTTTTGATCTAGCATTATTTTTTCACCTAAAGTCCTGCTTCATAGCTTGTTGAAACATATATTTAGTTTTCATGTAATTCCTACTACCCAATAAACAGTTAACAGGACTCGATGAGGGTAAAATTACTTATTATTCAAAAACTGGTTTCCCAGGATAATCAATATATAGCTACATTTATCTCATAAACTAGTTGGTATGTATTGAAACAACGATTCTTAAGTCTTTCCATTCAACACCCAATCGGTATAGCCTGTGTTTTTGACTTAGGTATTTTAGGAAAAATTACTTTCCATAAATGCATATGCAGTTTCAGTGAAAATGGACATACTAAATTATAAAATTGTAACATTCAACACTTCAATACATATTTAATTTACGCATCAACACGAATAAAAATTCGTCGGGCGATACATAACAAAAAGAAGTGTCATCTTGAGTATATTAAATATGTTCTTTTTATGCAGTTTTTTAAGTGCGCTAGTTTAGATGGGGTTAACAAATTCTAGGGTACATAGTTATTTCTTTATCACATTTATGTTTAATGAAACATATATGTGATAACTAAACCTAATAAAATGCCCCATCTTTTGACGAAAGACATCGAGTAACCCAATTTAGAGAAATCACCCGTAAGCATGTGGACAAAATGAATGTTACCTGCGATAGCTGTTCTTCAGCTTGTTGCCTTTGGTTAGGATCTATCGTGAAGCGTAAAATTTCGGTAAGCTTTGCAGTATCCATGACTTCACAGTTGCACTGGTCTGGACTAATCTATATAAAATAAAATTATCACAAAAGATATGAAATATGAATCACACGCCGCCGGCAACGCGTGAAGCGGAAGAAAGGAGAAAAAAATGAACGAAACGAACGGAACGGATGGGCTGGGTTGGTCTCAGCAACGACGGCTCACGGCTGTCAATGTCAGCTATTGCATCCACTTTGGCTGCCTTCCAATACACGCCAAAAGCGATTTTACTGATGTCATCGCTCTACCGAATCAACGAAATCGTGCCAATGATTGTGCATATAACGTCACGTTCTCATCAAGACACTACGTCAAGACACGACATTAGCGATAGGTGATTATTACTAAATCTAATCGACTTAGTCGATTGTTCTATTCAGTCGATAACAATCGATGTTAGTAATTTGTTATCAACTAGCGGTGTGCAGCGGGCGACTATGACAGACACGGTGTTCGTATATTTTTTTTACTACTAATTCGTTTGTAGCGCAGCCCACCTACTATAAATAACTGTACTCGTACGTACTACTATATTTTAGTAATAACAAAAAATGGTGCAGTTTACATACGCTGCGCTGCAAATCAGTAGTTATATCATCGATATACATAACAGGAATTATGCATTTATTGTGTTTTGTGCTCATAATCGTAAATTTATTTTGGAGCGGTCCTGTCACGGGCCTCCATTTTGGTTCATGATGGTGTGTGCACACCAGACGCGGGGCGTGCGCGGTAGGCCGGGCGTGGCGGTCCCGCGCTGTCTGAAATGTATGGGGTTGTATGGAGGCGTTCACACCGAGCACCCGCGTGGGACCTGCGCCGCGCGCCGCCCGCGCACGCCTCCAGCGCTGCCAACATCACCGCAACCGTGCTCCTCGGTGTTACTAGTTTTGTTGATGGTTCCGATGTTTTCATTAGGATAAAATCAAAGAACTACTATTTAATGACTAAGTTGCTTTTTCGAAGCTCTGCTCTGTATAAATTTGTATGCGTGTGGTTGTGGTTTAAAAATGTAAAATTAGTAATCGATTTTTAAATCTAACTCATCACAGCGTGTAGTAAAGTCTGAAATGCTTAAGCTAAGGCTTATTACTTTTAAAAAGTTGTGTAGAAGTATCGATTCTGATTTCAGATTCGATATGTCTATTGAATTTTTTTTACGATTCAGTTTTTTGAAACTTTTCAAAATGATAGTTATATGGGGTTCTAAAACTTTAAAATAATCGTATATCTGCCATATAAAAAATTGACAAAAGTGTTGATTAATTATTGTGTCTATTTTAAGAATATTTCGGAGCAGGTTACCCTTGGATTTTAACTACTTACCAACTTTGGCTTTTCTTTATGGACTACGTTTCATACTGATTGGAATATTGATGTTTGGATTTTATTGACTTTGATTTTTCCATACGGATTATGTTGCTTACCTACTGATTGGAATAGGTATTATGGAATAGAGAATTGAGAAGGAAATTAGTGCCGGACCAAACAAATTGAGATTATTACCAATTGAGCACGAAGCGTCTCCGTTTCAGCTTGGACAAATTTTTTTTTATATCTGTCTAGGTATTCTCCCCTACAAGTCACAGTTCGCAACTGAATCTCGTGCAAAATTGTAAGTAGGTTAGATAATTACATAAAAAAATTTGTCGAATCAGTTTTTAGATTTTTTTACCATAACGGAGGTGATTAAATCGTCAGAAAAATATAAAATACGAGTCGGACTTGTGCACGAAACGTTCCGTGTCATTATCAATACAACATTAGACACTGTGTATATGCAACCTTTTTTAACGGACTTTAAAAAAGTAGAAGGTACCCAGTATGTCTATTTTTTTATGTTTGATACCGCAGAACTTTTGACTGGGTGTACTGATTTTGAAGATTAATTTTATGTGGAAGTTGATGCTTCCCGTGTGATCCCATTTAAATTTCATCAAAATCGATCTAGGTATTTATGAGTAGTTGTATTTTTTTCCAATATGTAACTAAAATGTATTTTCATATCTTGATGATATATTCATTGACAGTGAATGACAATCCATCCCGTAAGTAGTGTCACAAAAAAAAATAACCTGAAAATTTAACCGAATTGAAGACTTAAAATTGTGAAATAACTTGTAAAAGTCGGTACCATGATAGTTCAAAGTACATTTTATCACAATATTGTGCGCATGGTACCGACTTCAACAAGTTTTTTCACATTTTTGATTATTGAAGTCGGTTCCATTTATGGAGATTTGTTTTTCACAAAAGGTAGTACATACCCTGTTTCCGGAGTAATGAAGAAATGCAAATTGCCTGTGTCACATCAAATTAATTTCAACGTTTTTCGGAATGTAATTATGTTTTTTGTATGTTGTGACCCATTTCCCCATGTGCGTGCGGAGTGCACCTTTACTCAATTGTAAGCTATGCATGTCATACAGTCATGACTTTCTGATTACACATATCTTCATGAATTATAAGCTATCATTAGAAAAATATGAGAGTTGACTTAATGAAGGAATTCCTGAAGTTATTAGATGGATGATTATGGAGTTATATCAGAAGAATTGATCTAAGCGTGAGTCTTGTCGCATTTATATGAAATATTGATAGATAGTTTGGGGACGTAACGTTATAGTTGCTGATCAAGGCGATGAAGCGAAGCGCGAAGGAGTGCGGTAGGCGTGACGTGAGGTAGGTATAAAAAAAAACAAAAATATCGTACGTGTGTCGTGTCTTGCAGTACAGCGTGCAGTGGGTTATGTCGCCAAAAGAGCAAAGTTATCTATCTACTAGGTCAAAAATCGATAATTTCTATATACAATACTCTAATTTGGATGGGTCACTATTAGTGGGATTTAGAACTACACTCCTATATGCCTAGGAGTGCACGTTAAGCCGTTGCGTCGTCGGTCGATCCAGGTTGTTGTCATAGGATGGCAGTCGTTATAGGATTGAGGTAGGTTATTTTATTAATGAACACCAGATACCACACTAAACTAGCAAATCTATTTGTCACTAAGCACCTAACTATGTGTTACTATCTATCCATCAATGTTTCTTATAAATGCGACAAGGCTCACGCACAAATAAATTCTTCTCATATAATTCCATAACCGTGCATAGTATGATCTAATAACTTCAAGAAATTATGCATCGAAGCAATCAGCGTGATTTTTGGTAATTAAACGATTGATGTTGATCATGTTTAGATTTACCTAGATAGGTTTCTAAGCTTCGCGCTTTAGTAAAAAAAGGTTTATTAGCAGGTATTTCAGGTAATTTCATATGAATGACGGGAACAATAACCGATGAAGTTACATATTATGTAGGTAGGTCCCTAAACTATATTTAAGTTTAGGGAAGTATATATACATGTACATTGATCATCTAAGTAATCTTGTTAGACGTAGTAACTATATAGATTTAATACGTATGGCAAGTAGGTACAGATATTAAATATATGCATCTAGGTATTTCTTTACGTAACTAAAAATACTTAAGTACCTATATCTATCACTAAATGAAGTAATACCACATACCTAACTAAGAAAATGTAGGTATAATCGTCAGCCGGAAGACGTCCACTGCCAAAGACAATCGCTTCCCCCATTATACACCACAAAGAACGGCTATTAGATTTTTTTATGAAATAGGGGAGCAAACCAGCAGAGGTTTTACGTGATGGTAAGTTATCACCGTCAGCCCCAAACATCACACACAGACAGACAGACAGACAGACAGACAGACAGACAGACAGAGTTACTTTCGCATTTATAATATTAGTACTGATTTTTAAACACAATAAAAGCTTATAAAATATGTTATCGTAATCTAATTATTATTATTCGGATCCCCCATGCAATATACAAACACTAGTTAGGTTTTGTTAATGACATTCAATTAAAAAAAGTCGTTGCTGAGATACCTTAGTATCAAATTATATCTAGGTAGTTTTGTTCCTGGCTACTGATATATCTACAATCACATGAACACGAAGTAAGTACCTACTCAAATTAAGGTTTAACATGATGTGTTCGTTTTGAAATATCACGCTGTCAAAGTCTCTGTGTAGGAATGTTTTTAATTCACCTTAAATATTTGGTAATTATAATCATAACAAAACCATTCATTCTGTTAGTAAGTAGTTTCTTGGAAAGTCTATGTATTTGCATGGTGAGAGGCTTTTGCGAATACCAATCTGGCTAGCTGTTATCCTCAGGTAGAAAATCTGTCACCAATAACGTGACGGTTGGTTCTGGAAGCTGTTGTTGAGAGCCAGGGATCCAAGGTAGACTGAACAAATTCTTTGACCACATAATCACTAATCATCAGGTAAATAGTGCGGTTATCCTATCGTCTATCTATATAAAAAATCACGACCCCCCGTTCACAAAAGCATACGAATAAATATTTATTCGTAGTAAATAGGTATACTTTATAAGTTTTTGTGGATGATGTGGCTTGTCATTTTCAGAAATATTTATGAAGATATAAAACATATATTATGTGGCGTCACAGAACATTTAATAATGGTGGCGTATCCATCTTAAACGACACAGCATAGAAATTTGAAAAAAATAAAACTATTTTGTAATTTATTAGTTTCAAAAATAATGAGTAAACTCACGATCAAATATTAATATGTAAATATATCCTTATTACACGTCAGAAAAGTCGTAATAAGTTATGTCCAGCCCGGCTAGCATGCGCGCCGCGAGTAAATTTTGTCTACCATTTATCTCGTGTAAAATAGACATATCGCCATATGTCTACGAATGCTAACATGGCACTCGTCCGTGTTTACGTACATTTTGTGCTACCTGTGGCAACTTGTCGATCAACACTAACATGCGTGCCCTTCGTTTAATCGATTTTTGACACTTATCTGCGAGTATTTGCGTGTATTTTCTCTACCTCAGTTTTGAGGACGAGATAAATCGAGTGTTTCTCGCGCGTCTAAGTATATTGCGGGCGGTCGACGATTTAGTACAAATTTACTTTCCGTCCAGTGTTAGCAGACCCGTTATATATGTGTGTGTAATCTATACAATAAGAATAACGTAATTTGAACACAACTCGCGAACTCTGTGTGCGTGAGTTTAAATAAAAATCTTTGAATAATGCTGTAGGTAGCGTAGGTATGTAGTTTTTTCAACTATTTTAAATGTAGGTAATCACATTATAGGTACGTAGCTGATTTCTCAAAAAAACTATTATATGTAAATAAATGAGTAGGTATTAAAAGTTTAAATTTTAATATATACTTAGTACTTAAGGTATTAATTTTTTTATGAAATTCGCAACAGTAAACATTTAAAGTAATCTAAATTAATAACTTCGTTTTAGGGTATCGTACTCAATAATATATTGCTATAAAATATTATTATATTGTTTAATAAAGAAAAAATGGATGGGACAATGAAAACTAGTTAAGTTCCTAGCTGTGATAAAAAAATTGTTTCGCTACTTAGCATTCATCAACAAAAAAAACATTTAAGCAACCATCGCATCGTCAAAAGAGCCATCCTATTTACACCTTTATCATTCGTTTGAAAATTACATCAACGATAACAGTTTTTAATCATAAAAATCATCATAATTTCTAAGTAATGCAATGTCGAGAACGCTAAAAATGTTTAATCGTCTATAAGAGTATGTTATTTTATTAGTACAAAGTCCATCACTGCTTATTTCCTAAAACTGTTCGCAATTCAACTAACAAATAGCGCAATGGAGAATCGTTCATAGATAATCTCAATTAACGGATCTTAGCGTGGTGCGGCCGCAGCTGTCGTCCACCACTCTCTCTACGCGCGAGAAAAATACTCTTCTCGTGTCATGCGTGACATACGTCTTATTTGTGCATGCTAGGCAGGCAGATCAGAGAAATAGATATTCTGTTTTGAAGTACTCATATACAGTTCCCATTAAACAAGAATATGAATATATGTAATTGAACGACTTAACGCAGTATACAGTACCCAGTACAATTAATACACACTGCTTATGTGGGTTTAAGATTTATGGCTAGAAAATTCAATTTATTTTCGACGCGGTTTTTTACATTTAAAGCAACTTTCGAAAATTGGAAGATGGTTCGCAATACGACTTGTATATGTGTAAATTGGAATATATTATGTATATCACGTACGTTTTGACTGAATCATTAATTCCTGATGATTCTTCTTTGATTACGTAGAATATACACCCAAGTCTGAAGCAATAATGGCCGAGCGGTAATAGCTATGGACTGCCGTGCCGCAGGTCCTTTGTTCGATACTCACCGCTCAGGCTTGAGTTTCACCGCATGGTGGAAGGCCATTTTGCAAATGCTCGCCTGGATAGCTAATATCCTCATGTCTAAAATCTGTCTTCCAGCACCTAATAGTGCGTTTTGGCAGCAGTCCTTGAGAACCAGTAACATCACAGGTACATGTGACTTCACAACTGTATTTCTCAGGGTGACGTGCGCAGTGCAATTCGTTACTTGTGATAAAATTCATCTTTTATAGACACAAGTTAGTCCGCTGAACATCAGAAAGACCTCATACTTGACCCAGCACAATCAATTTAAAAACAAGTTAATTCTGTCAAAGTCAAAAGTCAAAGTCAAAATCATTTATTCAATTTAGGCGTCTACGACGCTCTTATGAAGGTCAATTACAAATTTTAATATTGAAATATACTACATTGTACTGCCACGTTCAGCAAACAAAAATTATAGAGCCACTGCGACAAAAACGGGCAAGAAACTCGGGGCCATTCTTTTAAACGTTTTTTAAAAATGTGTTAAGTACATACTATATAGTAAAATTATTACAATACTTAATTTACATTACGTAGGTGTTAGGCCCTAGCTTGGCAGAGGCGAACCAGTCCAAGCATTTTTGTCGTTTAAGTAATCACAAACTGTGTAGTAAGATTTCTTTATCAAAATATTCTTCACATGCAACTTGAATTTTCTTTCTGTGAGCGTTGTAATATGTTTGGGCAATTTATTATAAAACCGCACACAATTTCCTAAGAAGGACCTTTTATTTGTCTTTGCTAATCTAAAACCTGGCACCGCTATTTTATCTTTATTCCTAGTGTTATAATCGTGAGTGTCACTGTTTGATTTAAATTTGCTCAAATTTTTACGAACATACATAATATTTTCAAATATATACAGACTTGGTAAAGTTAAAATATCAATTTCTTTAAAAATATCTCTCAGGGATTCCCTAGGATCCATTTCATATATGGCTCGAATTGCACGCTTTTGTAAGATAAAGATTGTCTCTATCTCAGCAGCAGCTCCCCACAGCAATATACCATAAGACATAATACTGTGGAAGTACGCGAAATAAACGAGCCTAGCCGTAGCTACGTCTGTTAGCTGTCTTATCTTACGAACTGCATATGCAGCAGAACTAAGTCTTCCAGATAGATCATGTATATGTGGATTCCACTGTAAAGTTGAATCCATTTTAATTCCCAGGAAGACTGTCGCATTGTCAAAAGAGAGTTTTTCTAGGCCAAGGTTAATGTTTGGTTCAACATAAGTAACATTTGGTAAAGAAAACTTTAAACATTTGGTCTTTTTTGAATTTAAGAGAAGATTATTAGCCGCGAACCACTTAGAGATCATAGATAACACATTATTTACATGAATAGGTTCACTATCCCTCCTATCTACTTTAAAAATTAGGGAGGTATCATCTGCGAATAAAACTATATCGCAGAAATTTTTAACCATGCAAGGCAGATCATTTATATATGCTAGAAACAGAAAAGGTCCTAAAATTGATCCTTGCGGTACGCCTATTCTTACCAAAGACCCGGAAGAAGTATTGCCATTTATTCTAACCTTCTGTAGCCTGTCTGACAGATATGACTTTATAAGATCCAGAGTTTTTCCACGAATACCATAATGTGAAAGTTTTCGAATCAGAGTTCGGTGCTCTACACAGTCAAATGCCTTAGAAAGGTCACAGAATACGGCAATAGCATCCTGTGAACTCTCCCAGGCTTCAAGTATATGTGACATCAATTGAGCACCTGCATCTGTTGTGGATCTGCTCTTTGTGAAACCAAACTGATTCTCATTCAATATATTATGCTCATTAAAATGGGATAGAAGTTGTTTGAGCATAATTTTTTCGAATACTTTACTCAGAACAGGTAAGATAGAAATAGGTCTGTAATTGCAAGGGTCAGATGTAGCCCCCGACTTCAAAATTGGAGCGATTTTACTTTGTTTCATTAAGTCGGGGAAGTTTCCTTTATCAATACAAAGATTGAATATTGTTTTTAAATATGGTGCAATAATGCATATTATAGACTCTGCCACTTTAACTGACATACCCCACAAGTCGTCGGTGCTCTTAATATTTAAATTTTTAAATGTCTTTATAATTTCAAATATTGTTGTGTGTCTGAAAGAAAAGTCCGGCGATTTGCAGGGGAAATTATGTATTAGCAGAGTTTCTGCTACATCGGGACATGCATCCAATGACTTAGTGACTTCTAGGGGTAAGTTAGAAAAAAAATGTCAAATATATTTGCCACTTGTATTGGATCAGATATTTGATTTTTATCAACATTTAAGACATATGTAGAATCTCTAGGTTTATTTTTTCCGGTATCAGTATTTATGGTATTCCAAATGGTTTTTATTTTATTTTTAGACTTGCTAATTTTATTTCTAATAAAAAGAGATTTAGCACACAAGCAAACAGACTTAAACATTTTTGAATAGTTCCTAACATAATCACGAAACTGCTTGCAGGATGTCATATTCTTCCTGCGATACAGATCATACAAATAATCTCTACTTTTTCGAATACCTGTAGTTGCCCAATCACCGAACTTCAACCTTCCATTTACTTGTTTCTTTATTTTTGGACAAACTTTTTGAAACTCAGTATTTACTAGAGAGAATAAACTATTATAAATGTAATTCGGGTCACTATGAGAAAAACTTGTAATGGCAAGCTTAGCTTCTATATTGGTACCGAGTATTTCTAGCCTACTATTTGTTAACGGCCTATGTTCAATTTCATACCTTGCTGTTTCTCTGCTTCCATCAAATCTAATTGCTAGGCCCTCATGATCAGATCTAACACCCTTCATTATTGACTAACTGTGTAACTTTTATCTACATCATGCACAGTTTATGTGGTTGGGGATGAGGAGGTGGATCTGAGGAGTTTGAGATGAGGAGGTGGATCTGAGGAGTTGGGGATGAGGAGATGGATATGAGGAGTTCAGGATGATGAGGTGGATCTGAGGAGTTGGAAACAAGGAGGTGGATCTAAAGAGTTGGGGATTAAAAGGTGGATCTGAGGAGTTGGAGATGAGGATGTGGATCTGAAGAGTTGGGGATGATGAGGTGGATCTGAGGAGTTGGGGTTGAGGAGGTGGATCTGAGGAGTTGGGGATAAGGAGGTGGATCTGAGGAGTTGGGGATGATGAGGTGGATCTGAGGAGTTGGGGATGATGACGTGGATCTGAGGAGTTGGAGAGGAGGAGGTGGATCTGAGGAGTTGGGGACGAAGGGGTGGATCTGAAGAGTTGGGGATGATGAGATGGATCTGAGGAGTTGGGGATGAGGAGGTGGATCTGAGGACAGGGGATGATGAGGTATATCTGAGGAATTGGGGATGAGGAGGTGGATCTGAAGAGTTGGGGTTGAGGAGGTGGATCTGAGGAGTTGGGGATAAGGAGGTGGATCTGAGGAGTTGGGGATGATGAGGTGGATCTGAGGAGTTGGGGATGATAGTTGAGGATGAGGAGGTGGATCTGAGGAGTTGGGGATGATAAGGTGGATCTGAGGAGTTGGGGATGATGAGGTGGATCTGAGGAGTTGGGGATGATGAGGTGGATCTGAGGAGTTGGAGAGGAGGAGGTGGATCTGAGGAGTTGGGGACGAAGGGGTGGATCTGAAGAGTTGGGGATGATGAGATGGATCTGAGGAGTTGGGGATGATAAGGTGGATCTGAGGAGTTGGGGATGAGGAGGTGGATCTGGGGAGTTGGGGTTGAAGAGGTGGATCTGAGGAATTGGAGATGAGGAGGTGGATCTGAGGAGTTAGGGATGATGAGGTGGATCTGAGGAGTTGGAGACGAGGAGGTGGATCTGAAGAGTTGGGGATGATGTGGTGGATCTGAGGAGTTGGGGATGATGAGGTGGATCTGAGGAGTTGGGGATGAGGAGGTGGACCTGAGAAGTTGGGGATGATGAAGTTGATCTGAGGAGTTGGGGATTAGGGGGTGGATCTGAGGAGTTGGGGATAATGAAGTGGATCTGAGGAGTTAGGGATGATGAAGTGGATCTGAGGAGTTGGGCATAAGGACCACCTCCTTCTGCCACTTTCTGCGATCTGAGGAGTTGGGGATGATGAGGTGGATCTGAGGAGTTTGGGATGATGAGGTGGATCTGAGGAGTTGGAGACGAGGAGGTGGATCTGAAGAGTTGGGGATGAGAAGGTGGATCTGAGGAGTTGGGGATGAGGATGTGGATCTGAAGATTTGGGGATGATGAGGTGGATCTGAGGAATTGGGGATGAGAAGGTGGATCTGAGGAATTGGGGATGATGAGGTGGATCTGAGGAAAAAAATGTGAGATCTACTGTAAAAACTGCTGTATTTTTTTTTAACTTTTGCTGTAATTTTGTCACAAACACTGTAAATTTGAGCACGAAACACTGTACAGATTTAATTACAGACCTATATCTTTGGCTTCAGTTGTTGCACCTATATCTTTAGCTGCAGTTCCAGAAAACGTTATTTTTGGTTTCAGCGGTTGTCAAAATATGAAAATAAGTATAAGACGTTCGGATAGCATACAGTCGTTGGTGATCAAAAATAGCAGAAGCTTCTTTCCGAACGCTAAGATACAAATGCCACTTTTGAAACTGCTACAAACGCAACCGAGCCAAAACGAACGCACCTATGGTTAAAGCAAAGCAATGACTTTGTACGTAGGTATGTCAAATTGTCAATTGTCAGATCAGATATCTGTATGCAATATGTACATGTTGTCATTATTTCACTTGATAATTTCTGAGTGTGTATTGTATGGTCTGCTTTAGACCAAAATTTGTATTGCCGTAGAATTGCAGATATTGTAGTAGGTTCCTTTGTATATTTATGCAAAGATGGAACTGGAAGGGAATTTCTGCTATATCTGCCTCGCAACTGAACTACAAGTTTTTGCCTTTGTTAAATCTGAACCCAAACAATTTCTTGAAAACATATTTATAGAACATGGTTTTCATCAGGTATGTAAAATCCTCATCAGTACAATTAACATGAAAGGGTGCAAAACAAAAATGTTTTCTCTTGGTCCCACTGACTATTTTGCTGTTTAATTCAACCACTGCTCAATGCGAGCATAAATGAGTATGCTGCTTACTGGTTTGGGTTCCCTTATCCCAGCAATTTTAAAGTACCGATATAGTATGTCTGTGTATTGGGGTTGGGTGTAGTATTTGGGACCCAGTAATACAAGATTTTGTGAATATGCGAGGCATGCTACCAGCCGGTCTGTGAAATGAGCGAAGAAGGAAAGGGAGAGGACACTTCGCATACTGCTCATCTAAACACGTAAGACCAGCCCAAAATTAATGCAAATGCTGGAATGGTTTTCTCTATCAAGGAAAGTCAGTGAGCATAAGAAAGAAACCTGCTTACTGTATCATCGGTCAACTGTTTTAGTGCCCAACATGGACTCAGATTGTCCCAATATTAGTTAGTACAAGTAGAAATGACTGGAACTTATTACCGAAGGTTGTGTTCGATGGGGTTGCCATTCCATTTAATAAAACAGTTAAAAACCTTGGCTTAACTATTGACAGTTGCTTAACATGGGGGCCTCAACTAGATGAAATGAGCCACAAGATGTTCGCTTCTGCAGGTGCCTTACACTGGTTTCGAAACCTACCAACTACCACTAAAATGGCGCTTTCACAGTCTCTTTTACTCCCTATTCTTGACTATTTTGACGTCTGCTATCTTGACCTCACTGAGGATATGCTGAATAAACTTGAGCGTCTCCAAACTTCTGCATTGGGCAGCAGCGCCATCCTTAACTGCGATCCCCAAGATGCCTGCCATGCGTGGGGATTATGGCAAACCCCCCCCTTAATGGGACAGGCTGAGTTCAGCAGTGGACAATCAGGCTGATACAGTTTCTGAATGTGTATGTTTTACTCCTTTGAACCTATTTATATGAAATTTGGAATATAGATGGTTTCGGTCAGGGTCATAGCATATTTGCCATCATCATTATTGTCGCTTTTCATCATTGCCTTCGCAAGTGAAACGGCAAGGCTCAGTTAGTCAAAGATATATCATTCCCATATTTATCGATGCTCTGTGTGTGTGTGTGGAGTTTATAAAGTCCTCTATCTCATTTATTGGTGTATAGTTGTGTATAGAGGTAGGCTGTACCTACTGTAAATTATTTTTCTTAAACCCTATTTAAACTTATGCCCAACAAAAATTGTAAAGAAAACTGATCTGATTTCTGTTCAAAATAATCAATGTGTATTTTGTTGTATATTTCAGGGCCTGGTTGAAAACACTTACATATGCTATCAGTGCAAAGCTCTTCTTCAGAAAACATTCCAATTTGTACAAAAAGCACTCAGGGCTCAGAAAATCTTACATGAAACATATAATGAATCAAGTGAGGTAAATGTTTATTTACATTTATAATTACACCATATCAAGTACTTCTGTTAAGCCTGTGTTTTGGTTCGTAAAATTTTGCTGCAATGGCTCCTATGTTTCATAACTCCACAAATGGGTACATACTCTCTGTACACATTATAGTAAACTGCAAAGAAAGAAGGTTCAATTTTAGAAGTCAACAGCCTTAAACCGGATTCTCTAATATGTGTTCTCTCTCAGAAGTTCACTATGATGTATTTAGCATTGATGTGGTAGTGTAGTCGCGGGTTCAAATCTCGCTAGTATTCAAGTAACCAATTATTTATCCATCTGACAGAATTTTAATATCTTCGTTCATCATGTAATTTATATATACTGATAATATAGGAGTAGAAGCTCAAAGCCAGTAGGTATAATATATATATTTTTGTATATATATATATATATATTTAAAAACACATGAATAAGGAACTGGAATTTATTCATATGGTAGTAATGTTACTAGCGGTCACCCATCCAAGTCATGACCACGGCGGACGTCGCTTTACTTTGCTTATGGCTTCAAATATGGAATATAGATAAAAAAAATAAGGCTTAACAGACCTACTGCAGAAGCAAAAATTAATAATGCCGGTCTGCCGTATGTAATCGCATCACGTGACGTGATAAACTGCCTGAAAATACTGAGCCGATTTTAATCAAATTTGGTAAAAGAATGAAGTCAAGCATGACGCACAGCCATGACGCCCTGTATCCGTCCGTATAAAGGTATGAATCTTTTAAACCATCAAAGCTAGCCAGCTAACAAAACAATACCTAACTATTGAATTGATTAAATTTTCACGGGTAATTAATATATTATATGGTCAGAGTAACATATGGAATCATGTGTTATATTGATGTACAAAACCTTTTATAATTTAATTCCATGTTCATAACAGCAGATTTTTCACGGATTCGTTATTCAGTCTCTATTCAGAGTCTCTAGTTCAGTTATTGTGAGATACAAATTATATATAAACAATAAGGTTACAAAAACAAAACAATTAACTTCATGCAACCAATGCCCATGAGAGTGAAGCCTCTTATAGCAGCTAGTTGCTTATAAAATAATTAAAATATCCAATAATCTGCATGATATTAATAGTTGCAATTGAATAAATCTTTTTCAGATCACGTTAGATGGTCTTAAAGCCATTGACAGACAAGAATTTGGGTTACATGGAAACTTGTCAATCGATAGAATAAATATCAATATTTTGTCCACGCAAGAAGCAACGCACTTCCCTGAGATAAAACTGTTTAGTAAGAAACCTATTGAATATGAACCTATGCAAAATAAACAAGTAGAAAATAAACTTATTGAGTATGAAACTATCGGAAATGAATTTAAAGACAAAAAACCTGATATTGAAACCGTGTTAGATGGACCCGTACAAACCAAACCTATAGAATATGAAGCTACGAGAAATGAGCTTGAGGATCTAATTGGTGAAATTCCAGTAGATGAATGCAAGCCAGAGGTGTCTATTTTTAAAGATGTAGATCCTCTTGACATCTTACAATCAGATAATGTTTCACTTCATGCTGTTTCACAATCAAAAATACAAACCAAACCTATAGAATATGACCCTCCGGGAAATGAGCTTAAGGATCTAATTAGTGAAACTCCAGGAAATGAATGTAAACCAGATAATTTAATACAGGGTGTATTAAAAAATGCAGATCCTCTTGACATTATACACAAAGATAATGTCTCATTTTATACTAATTCTAAATCCAACAAAATACCAGATACCACATCACTACATAAAGTTGAGTTTAAATCTACAATTGAAGCAACGGCAAAAACACAATTTAATTTACAGAGTACCAGGCCAGTCACAACGATTGATAACACCACATTGGATTATAATAATCATGGTTTTCCGAGAGACAAATGCAACATTAACGAAACTTCTCATTATGATTCATCAACAATGTACAATAAACTGTGGGATACTAAGACAGTAAAAAACAAATCACGTAAAAATAAAATTGTCGATAGAAACAACGTAAACCCACCAACTAGTGAAACTGAAAAAAATAAAATTAAAAGGACGCCTTATGAACCATCCGCCTTTATGTTAAGTTTAGCTTCATTTAATCAAAAGAAGAGACAAAGAAATAAAACGAAATATGTGAATAGTGATGATTCCGACAATTCAGTATCAAGAAAAGCTACCAGAAGTATTTTAGAAAATGAAAAAACAGACAGTGAATTTGAACCCGAATCTGAATTATCAGAATCTGATGATTCAATGGATCATGCATATGACTCTAACATTAACGAAACTTCTCATTATGATTCATCAACAATGTACAATAAACTGTGGGATGCTAAGACAATAAAAAACAAATCACGTAAAAATAATATTGTCGATAGAAACAACGTAAACCCACCAACTAGTGAAACTGAAAAAAATAAAATTAAAAGGACGCCTTATGAACCATCCGCCTTTATGTTAAGTTTGGCTTCTTTTAATCAAAAGAAGAGACAAAGAAATAAAACGAAATATGTGAATAGTGATGATTCCGACAATTCAGTATCAAGAAAAGCTACCAGAAGTATTTTAGAAAATGAAAAAACAGACAGTGAATTTGAACCCGAATCTGATTTATCAGAATCTGATGATTCAATGGATCATGCATATGACTCTATGGGTCGTCGTGTGGAAAAATCGAATGGATTTCAAATGCATGATGATCGCGTATTTCCAATGGAATGTGATGACGTATGTACATTTTTATCACTTGTTTAAGGATTTTATAGTATTAGTTTTAATAGATTTGTTAATTTTTTTACAAATGCCGGATGCCTATACCACTCGGCCACTCGGACTTGGCATTTTAGCCGAAATTTTGTGCTCCAATTGTATTACTTCAACCGTCATAGGGGAAGGGTTCGATTCCCGCCTTGGGCATACAATTTTGTACTCCAATGATTTGTAAAATTATGATTTACGCTTAGCACGCGATAGTGCTTGTAATCATAACATTTAGAAAGATTTGTTACAGCTCTCCTACGCTAAGCCTCCAAAGAAATCCTCGTTAGACTACTAACGAGGGTTCCTTTGGAGGCTATGTTTTATATGTTATCATTAGTACGTAAAGATCCAACTTATGCGCGTAATATGAAGTTCGCGTTTTTCCTTGGTCGCCTCTGACGAACGTCCATTGGGAAAATAATACAAATACTTCTGAAAGTAAGCCGTCACCTGTACAGCAAAATTATATTCTTAGCGTAAATCCCGAGGTTAAATAGATCAGGTAAGAAGTTACAATAGTAAAGAGCAATAATAGTAAAGAGCTGGTACTATTAACTGACAGAAATTTACCAATTTATGTATATTCATATACTCGTATGTGTAATCTAAGGAGTTTCCATGAATTTCATAGAGAATCCCTGTTGGGTCTCGGGTTTGCCAGGCTAGATACCCGCATATGTAGGATTAGTAACAGGCAATGAAGACAAATATACTGGAAAAACTGCCATCTTTCACTGCTGAGTGCGTTTCCACGACGCCTCTCTGAAGTGAGGTGATCATGGTGAAACCCCCTAACGGGGAAGCCTTTTTCCAACGATGGACATTGTTGCTGTTGATGTGATATGTATAGTTTACATTTGAAATCTAAATTCACTATTTGTTATTATTTGGGGTTTACGCCCAAGTTTACACTACACAAGTATGTACATAAATCGCCTAGATCACAAAAACCACCAAACACGGGGTCCGTGCCAGCATTTTTGTCTAGCAGACACACATTAGGTACAATCACACCGAAACGGCAGCGGCGGTAAGTGTTTTTGTAGTTTTGCTGTCAAACCATTTTCGACTGCGTTTCACTACAATGCATAGTATCGGTTGTAAAGCTGGTGATAGACGGCGCGGGCTAGCGCGAGCCGAGCCTCCACGGACGACGCCGACGGATCGCCGTCCGTGTAGGCTCGGCTCGTCCTAGCTCGGACACGAGCCTGTGGTGATACACGGCGCGGCGCGTGATAGCGCAGACCGCGCCATCCGCCCGCGCCGCCCGCGGATGCGGTTTTTGTGACCTGTATCTTTATGATACATATAAGTTGAATAATGTCCATAATCATTTAATTCACGTATATGTGTTTCAAATAGAAAATTAAACTCCAAATGGGCACCATGGCTCTGCACCGTCGGGAGGCTCGGCTCGTCAGAGGTGATACACGGCGCGTGGTAGCGCGAGCCGCGCCGCAGGCCGCGCGCGCGCCTTTGATTCGTGTCGAAAAACCGACGCACGATGGATCGCGCGGACGGCGGACGGCGGACCAGCGCCGCGAGCCGCGCCGGGGTGCTAGACGGCGCGTGATATGGCGGACGACGCGTCGTCCGTCGTCCGGCTCGCGCTAGCCCGCGCCGTCTATCACCAGCTTTAGACTTGCATAAGTCGCGCGACCGTCTACGGTGCAGTGGATGGCCGCGCGACTCAAGGCGCTGCCGCCGGCCGCCACTTCGGTATGAATCGAGTCTAAATGAGTTTACGCGAGCAGTACGCCGCGCTGGCAGGCACGTGGGGGGGTCATTTTCCTTCATACCGTACCAACGTTGTAGTGCCAGCCGGTCAAGTTGGCTCAGTATTAGTATTTATTATACATATGGTAATCGTCCCAGAACAGGTGAGTAGGGTGGATGTTAGGCAATTTATTGTTCTTTATACGACACTATCTAAAAATGTGATAACATAATAATATGACATCACATTGTTAGATAAATCTTATTAATAATTAAAACCGTTAATGTGTTTTCAGTGTGGAGCAGAAATAACATCAAAACTAAAGCACCACCACCACTACGTGATACATCATCCAGATATCGAATATCCGTATCGCCGAAGAAATAAACCTGATATTCTGTGTCAGATTTGTGGACATGTATCTCACGTATGTATGAATTCTACATATTTTTAATTGGCTTGCAAAAAAGGTGGGAAGGTTTTCCTTTTTTTTACTTTGACTCAGGGCCCCGGGTCCTTGCATAGTATGTACTTGTTGTTCAAAAAATAACTCTGTTTACATATTGCGTAGTTCTATTTAGCGCATTCGCATCCGAAACGAGGTCTCTCCGTCCTACATTTTTCAAAAACGATTTCACCTTATTCTGTGTCATGCCAGGTATAGATTGCTTCACTGGAGAACTTGAAAAGTCTTGGTTATAACCAAAGAGGTAGTGAAATATTGGAAAAATCAAGGTCAGTTTGTAAGCAAGACAAAAATATAGTGCCGTCTGCGAAATAGTTTTTATAATTAACCCCATTTTGTGAACTTAAGCTCTTTCATATAGTATTATTCTTTTTCTCCCAACTTATTTATTCCCAATTGTCAACACTTTTAACCGACTTCAAAAAAGGAGGAGGTTCTCAAATCGTCTGTATTTTTTTTTTATGTTTGTTACCTCCAACTTTTGATTGGATGAACCGATTTTGATAATATTTTTTTATCTGTAAGCTGGTGCTGATGTAAGTAGTAAGGGTCACTAAAAGAGTGAAATAACTTGTCGAAGTCGGTATACCATACGCACAATATTATGATAGTAGGTACTTTTGAACTATCATGGTACCGAATTCAACATGTTATTTCACACTTTTGAGTGTTGAAGTCGGTTCCATTTTTTTGTTCAAAATTTTTTGTTTCGGCCGTAACACCCGATGCAGGTGTATTAAGTATAATGATTAGTATAAGTACTTGTTACCTAAATAAAAGAATGAATAGAGTGCAAGGTATGCATATGATGTTGTGCATATATTATGCATACAACAAACAGCTGACGGAAGAAATGTAGTGTACGCAAATCGATGTACAGATTAGCTGCGTGAAATACGTGTAGGTACTTCAGGTTAAAATATGTAATTATGTGTTATAATTATCTAATACGATTAAAAGGATTTTATATTCAATATCCCACACGATACATAAAACATTATTTTTAAAGTTTATTATTTTAAATATACAAAAACTATTCGTTTTATTAAAAAATAAATGGCGACATTACATACTCTACATCTAAGGGAGAAAGACAAAAAGAACTACGGGTCTAAATGATTATTTTGACCTCAAGTGTAAGTTCACCAAACGGCTATCCTGTACATTGATTAGCGGTTGTTCGTAGATATTGGGCTCTTATGCCAAAATGTCCAAACTAATTATAAGAGAAAAAAATCTTTGTAAAGGATATATTGCGAATTTTAACGAATAAAGACAATGATTGGAACGGAGAGCAAATATCATCAATTCACATTATTCGTGTCGTGGAATAGGTGAGTGTAGTTAGAGTGTACGGGGCATTAGAAATGAACAAAGGAAAGTCGCTGCACCTCAAGGTATACCTGTTAAGGAAATATACGAAAACGAATGTATGGTTTATTTAACAGGTCGCTGTGCCAATGATTAAAAACAACGGTGATGTATGATGTATAAGGTGGTGCACCTAATTGAGTACTATAAGGAGATTTTTTTGTATAATTACATTTACAATTCTTAGACTATAGTCTATTTTTTTTAACAGACGAGTACCGAAAAATTTACTGCGTTGCTATTGGCCCACGTAATCAACATAAAGTTCATTCCACAGGAACTTTGTAGTTACATGTTGGTGCTTGTAACGAATCAATACTAAAGTTGCAACTTTTGAATTAGGGTACGCAAAACAAAGATTGTTTTGAAAAAAATGTTGTTGTTTAGTCAGCAAATCATCTCGTCATACGTTTGCCGACGTTTCACAGTGAGCTCAACCCAATTGAACTCATTTGGTATCAAGTGAAGAGCTATGGCAGGAAATAACAAAAGTTATGAAATTTATGAAGTCTGAACTCTTTTGTTACAAGGGCTTACTCTTTTGTTACTTTACTTAGGTTAAGTGGATAGATAAAAATGGTGGTCATGTCTCAATCATGTGACAACCAAGATAGAAACGTACGGAGTTGACAATCATGTACAAAATATGTTAGAGCAATTTATTATTGATGTATCTGCAGAAAGTTCATCAGAAGGATGACGATAATTTTTAAGATTACAAGAATTGTAGAAGAATTATTTGATTTATACGTTCAAGTGCATAATATATATACTATTACAATATAGTTTTATATTACAAACGCGAACAGATTTTTTTTAACGAATAAACTAAGTATGCACATTTAAATCATAAAATAATAACGTAATTTTTTCTGCAGTAAATTTTAGAAGTACTATTCCATATGAACGGGCCTTGACAATTTCAAAACAAGAACAAAGGCATTGACCAATGACGGCAATGGCCCATCTCACTCTGTCAATATCGGAAATGTGCGAGAGACATACTCAGTACTCGTTTGTTAAAAAAAAATAGACTATAGCACTAAATTCTTGTCCCGTGCGAAGATCTAACCGCGTCTCCGGATTCGCGCCGAGTGCCCTAACTTTTTTTTTATGTTTGATAGGTTAGCCTTTGACCACTATCTCACCTGATGGTAAGTGATGATGTGGTCGGAGATGTTGTTCAGGCTTACCTAGAATTACTGGCTCTCAAGGACAGTTGCCGGAACACACCGTTGCTGGTGCTTGGCGACAGATTTTCTACTTGAGGGTGGTAGCTAGCCAGGCGGGCATTCGCAAAATGCCATACCACCATGCTATAACGACTGCCATCCTAAGACAACAACCGGGACCGACGGCTTAACGTGCCCTCCGAAGCACGGAAGCGCTCAGTAGTAATGTCACCAGCGGTCACCCATCCAACTCATGACCGCGGCGGACGCTGCTTAACTTGCTGATCGGTTCAGAATGGCTAAGCCAACTTCGCTAAGAGCGCTTCAAACCTCTAGGTCTATATTAATTACTGATAAGAGTGTTGAATATGAAGGCTGGAGAAGGTATGGTCTGCGTGAAGAATGATATATTGTATGAAAGGTGTGAGTACTGAGATGACAAGTTATAAAACTTGAATAAGAATGCTGGGCCGACCCCAATTAGTGATCGATAGGAAGAAGATACTTACCTTCTTTATTAATTGACTTACAGAAGAAAAACCTCCACGAGGCGCACCTAGCCACCCATAGCGCGAAGAGAGATTTCGCTTGTCACAAATGTCCGAAAAGGTTCTTCAATAGAATACAGCTGCAGAAACACCTCTACAATACACACGCTACGAAATTGTTACAATGTGATTATTGTGAGAAGAAATTTAAAACAAGAGCAGAAATCATCTTACACATTCGCGTAAGTTACCTTCATAATTACTTTACTACAAGATACTTAAGAAGAATTATCTCTAATTATATGTACCTAAGTATTACACAACTGTCTTTCGTATATTACGTTAAGCAGTGGATATTTCAGCAGATAGGATACATACCTAATAGGACCTAGGCTACTTCTATATCAGTCTAGTCTACAGTCATGGGTTTTCAATTGGATATGGATTGACTATGAACTATCAAAACGTTCATTGGAAGCCATCGTGCATTCTACTACATAATCTTAAATAGGTTACATCCTTATATATAGAGGGTTATTGGTCAATGGCTAACAACCTCTTAGGGTTGACTTCTGCTAGTCCTATAATGTTAAAAGTCTCATGTGCCTGTAATGTATTATTTTATATGTTTTATTACTTTGCTCGATGTAAATATTCAAAACTATTCAAAGGGAGCGCGACGTGGTATAGTGTTGCCGCGGCGGGACCTCTTGGCTCGGAGTAGGCATTGTCTTTTAGCAGACAATGCCTAATCCGAGCAGAAGTCAACCCTAAGAGGTTTTTAGTCATTTACCAATAACCCTGTATATTTTGTTAGGTTGCATCATTGCGATTCGGTGTTCATGCTTAGCTTTAGACAACGAAATTTTCATTTTCGGCCCAGTTTATGGTTTTGTATCTGTATGGTCTATCGTTCGCGCTGTGAACGTCACCATGCGGTGTACTCTATCTAAACTGCCCTAATGTAAAGCCTTGACCAATTTTATTTAACTTGTTCAATTAAATATCTTTAGTTATGTTATCACAGACCTATGTCTGTGTTCTACGTGGGCTGCCCTCCGTTTCACGCCAAAAGCTATTTAATCGATTAGAACGACCGTCACCGTTCAGCGTGTGCACAAATGTCAAACTCAAATTTTTTGATAAGGAGATTTTTGTGTTGTGTTTAGAATGCTATACATAAAACCAATCCTGTTAACAAAAGTTGGCCTTGAATTTTAATACCACTAATCTCGTTAATTGAAGTGAAGGTTACTGTAGCAGCCGCATCGTCCACTGCTGAACACAGCCTCCCCTATAAAGGGTGCATTTGCCAAAATCCCCACGCTTGGCAGGCGTCTTGGGGATCGCAGTGTAAGTTAGCAGTTCTTTAGAAGGTGCTGCTGCCCACCTTCTAGTATTTTTCCCTTAGTCGCCTCTTACGACACCCATGGGATGAGTAGCAAGTCTGACCAGGCACCCCACGGGGCAAGTAAAGGTTGTTTAGGGTTAATTGCGAAAAAACAAATTGACAGTTGACTGGTGTGGTAATGCGCGGCTGCTAATTGATTCAAACGTGCAAACAGTTTTATGTGATCTATGGTGCATATTCCCGTATTTCTATTATGAACCTAACTTTTGCAATGTAAAGCAGGTCTATAAGGTTAAGAGCCTCAGAGTGTATTTCTCTGTTTGTTTTCAACTTACTCGGAGGTATGGAACGATAAAGTTATTTTATAAACTCAAGTACTGACATTGGTATTAAAATATTTTGTTTATTGTATTTTCTATTTTGCTGGGGAGTAGCATTAAATATACACATTTTAAGATATTCAAAAGTGCATAATATCACTGTTTACTTGCGAAATTCCAATGAGCACCTATGATTATCATCAACAAATGTCAAAGTCATATTAGGTATTCGTTTTACCGACCTGATTTTGAAAGTTAAAAAGTTACATCCTTCATATTGTCGGAACGATCTTTTTTTTTATACCTGATAGGTAAGCCTTTGACCACGATCTCTCCTGATGGTAAGTGATGATTTGGTCGAAGATGTTGTTCAGACTAACCTAGAATTACCTACTGGCTCTGAAGGACAGCTGCCGGAACACACCATTAGGTGCTTGGCGACAGATTTTCATCTTGAGGATGGTAGCTAGCCAGGCGGGCATTCGCAAATGCCCTAACACCATGCTGTTACGACTGCCATCATAAGAACAGCCGGCACCGACGGCTTAACGTGCCCTCCGACGCCACGGAAGCGCTCAGTAATAATGTCACCAGCGGTCACCCATCCAAGTCATGACCGCGGCGGACGTTGCTTAACTTTGCTGATCGGTTCAGAATGGCTAAGCAAACTTCGCTACGAGCGCTTCAAAATCTAGTTGCCAACAACCGAACGCTCTTGGTTGTGAATGACGTTAATGTGAAAAGTTGCACCCCGAGTGTGCTCGAACTTAGGTTCTGAACGTAGCCCAGTGTTTGCATGATTTAAAACATAGTGATACAAAATATCACTATTGACAGCCTCGCTCACGGTGATATTAGTTTGTAGCTTGGCCGTTGAAATCGCAAGATGGCATGTTGTATGTTGTGACGTAATCCGTACGTCTAATTAATTCTAACTGGTTAAATATTATATGAATATGTTAACATGATAATAATTATTAAATAATAATTATTTAATTCATTTTAACATTAATTGCAAACATTTTCTGTTACTATATTATGCATGCTGTATTCACCTATAATAATTACTGTGACACTTGGCTTAATTCTACAATGTTTATTTTTTGAATTCAATGTATTGGTGTACACTGTGTTGGTGATCTTTTAAATAAATAAATAAACATGTTTAATAACTTATGCTTCGATGTTACAGACACATACAGGTGAGAAGCCCTTCAAGTGTCACATTTGCGGTTTCGGGCTTGCGCACAAGGGTAACGTCAAGGTACATATTTTAAGTAAGCATCAGGGCCAGCCTAGTACCAGTAAGAAGAAACAAAAACGACGGAAAAACATACCTGTTGAAGAGGAAAACGATGATGAGCCTTTGATTAACATTAAAAATAGAAAACCGAACAGAGGGAAGGCCAAGAAAACTGTGGAAAAGAAGTAGAAAAATAATTCAACTTGACGGGCAAAATTATGTCGCTAAGCGACAGCCTCGGGCCCCGCGCCCCGCACCCTCTTCAAATCCTATAAACATATATAGGTACTAGAGAGACACGTCCAGTCGAGAGACACGATCTCAGCCGTAGCGCGCGCCGCTGCGCCACGCCGCCTAATTACTTTGCTTCTCGTTGACTTGAGTAAAACAAAGACGGGCGATGATGCGATTGTGGCAATAATATGTCCATGTTCAATTGCAAATGTGTCGCCTCTGGAGGCCATAAGAAACAAAAAAATACAGTTTTTTCGTTACGTGATGGACTTTAAAAGTAGTTTATGCGACTGTAATATAATAGAGGTTGTGGCAACTGCATATAATTAGGTATTAAAAACACTCGTGTAATCTTATTTTGAAACTCGCCTGCGGTTCGTTTAAAAAACTAACTGAAAAAGGAGACAACCGTTAAATGGGAAAACGAACTACAACTGGCCTTCGACACATTAAAACGTTAACTAACAACTGCACCTCTACTAATTTATCCTGACTTTTCAAAACCCTTCATTCTTACCTGCGATGCTTCAAACTATGCTGTTGGAGCTCCAACCTGAGTCCTTTCCCAAGGACAAATTGGTAAAGATCAGCCCGTAGCTTTTGCATCACGCACTCTCAATAAAAGTGAAGCAAATTATAGCACTACTGAGAAAGAGCTAATAGCCATACTTTTCGGTTGCAAAACATTCCGCCCCTATCTTTACGGAAACAAATTTTAAATTGTAACCGACCACCGACCACCAAAATGGCAATAAAATATCAATAAATTATTACAAACGCCTAATTGAAAGTAACACATGAATCAATGTTCGTCAAAGAAAATGGTATGAAAAAAAGTTGTCTTCCTATGGTTCCACCATTTTGACAACAATCGCCATATCTGTCGCACGTATATGATTTGCATCTATTTTGCTCTCGCTCATGCACATATACGCAGTGATTCGCAAACTTTGTGGTAGAAACATGTAGTGCCTTCTAATGCGTGTCATTTCCAGCTACGAGTATAATAAAAACATTTTTTTTCATTCGTAACTGTAAGAGTAAAAGTAGAAAAAGCAGTGATTTAAAGTTTTTTTCATTTCCTGCAATATAGTCTGTAGCCGAAGAATGGCTTCGGTATTGTGGACCTTAAACAACTACTAAATATGGTATGTAATGTAAAATTTGTTTGGTTATATAACGTACCTACCTAATTGGTTTTTACTTCCGATATTGTATTTTTGAGCTTTCTTTGAAACTAAACTATACACCAAAATACAGATAACTGACTTTTTTCAGCATAGAAAACAATTACTTGTTATCAATCTATGAAAAATGTAGGCCTATAGTCTATTTTTTTTAACAGACGAGTACCGAAAACATTTCTGCCTTGCTGCCACACGAACTCTGTAGTTACGTGTAGGTTCATTCAGTTGAGTCTTCAACTACCTGCGAGGCGAAAAATCTTAATCAATACTAAAGTTGCAACCTTTGAATCAGGGTACGCAAAACAAAGATATTTTTGAAAAAATGCTTAGTCAGCAAATCGTCTCGTCATACCTTTGCCGACGTTTCACACTGAGCTCAACCCAAGTGAACTCGTTGGTCTCAAGTGAAGGGCTATGGCCGGAAAATAAAAAAGTTATAAAATTTATGAAGTCTGAACTCTTTTGTTACTTTACTTAGGTTAAGTGGATATATTAAAATGGTGGTCATGTCTCAATTATGTGACAACCAAGATAGAAACAAAAATGTACGGAGTCGACAAGCATGTACAAAATTTGTTACAGCAATTTATTATTGACGTATCTACAGAAAATTCATCAGAAGGATGACGATAATTTTTAAGATTTTAAGAATTGTAGTAGAATTATTTGATTTATATGTTTTAGTGCATCATATATATATACTATTACAATATAGTTTTATAACATAAACAGAAAATTTTGTAACGAATATACTAAGTATGCAAATTTAAATCATAAAATAATAACGTAATATTTTTCTACGGTAAATTTTAGAAGTACTTCATGTTTAGAAGGACTTAAGTATTCAATATGAACGGGCCTTAACAATTTCAAAACAAGAACAAAGGCATTGACCAATGACGGCAATGACCCATCTCACTCTTTCAATATCAGAAACGTGCGAGAGACATACTCAGTACTCGTTTGTCAAAAAATACAGATTATAGTAGCATCGATGGTACCCAGAATAAGATTACTATTCGGTGTCAAACACTCTGTACGAACTTGATTACCCTAATTCATTCAAGTATCATTTTTATCTGTGTAATATAAATCGCTAATTTCACGTCATTTTCTTTATTAAAAAAAAGGTGAAATCTATTAACTGTTATTTTACTGCCCCCGAATTTCCTCAAATTAGGTACCTATAAAGTTTGAGAGCCGTTGATAGAAGTGATGACATTATGCTTGTGTCCCGGTTACGCAACATCCGGTCACGGAGTGTAATACCTGGCGTAGTATATTATTGTATCATCATAGCGCCAAAATGGAAAAAGTCTGTTATTGGTCTATTGGCTCGGAACCAGCGCGTTGCACGCTGTTACACCTAATATATTGCTGACCTAGGCCCGAATCCCTCACAAACCTATTTACGCGTTGTCAGCAGTATTTTTCTCTATATAAACGGTGGCTTCCAAAATTAAGTGCTCAGATTTATTGTGATAACTCCAGGAGTCACCAGACTCAGTACCAGTATACCCTTAAGATAGATAGATAATGCTTTATTGTCACACCACATAAATGAAAGAGATAAAAATTACAATTCAAATTGATAGTGTTACAATGGGCGGCCTTATTGCTGAAAGCAATCTACCTTCTTTCTATTACCTTTTATTCCACCTTCAGGTGGAACCTCTGCCCAAATTAGTAGCAAAAGTGAGTTGCGGGAACTTGTAAGGCAACGTGTTAATTAATAATTATATTTTTTCAAATAAAATAAATGTGTGTGTGTCCATAAGTTGTATTTTTTAAGAGAACTGTATAGGTCCACACAACAGCGCGCAGCGCGCTCACCACAGATAATGTGTACATAAATTGAATTGAAACCTCCTTGGTCGGGACACATTGTACTTTAATTTATATAATCTCATTCGGTAATATTCTAATTATGAAATGAAATACAGACTTTTGGCATATTTTATTTACATATTTCTTTGATAAAATTGAAAAATTAAATAATAACATTATTCTCCTAACAAAACAATGCTTTAAAACAATTTTTTAATTATTAAAGTACAATGTGTCCCGACCAAGGAGGTTACAATTTATTTTCAGTGTCATTATCTAGGGTGAGCGCGCAACGCGCTGGTTTTTATTTTGCATTTTATTTAATGTAGCTACCTATAGCAATGAGATTAAATAAAGTAGTTTATGCAACTGCATATAATTAGGTATTAAAACACTCGTGTAATCTTATTTTGAAACTTGCCTGCTGCGGCTCGTTTCAAAAAACTACACATGTTTTAATACCCTCTATTATATGACAGTTGCATAAACTACTATTTTTAATTTTCTTAAAGAAGTATGTAAATAAAATATGCCAATAAAAGTCTGTATTTCATTTCATAATTAGAATATATACCGAATGAGATTATATAAAAAGTATTAATTAATTATTTATTGCTATTGACATGGTCACCAAAAGGACTACTACATATTTACTGATTTTATGTATGTATCATCATATTCATCGGAAGTCGTCCACTGTTGAACAAATGCCTCTCCCATAGAACGCCACAAAGAACGGTTGTTAGCCGCTTGTAAACATTGGTTACCCGCGATTTTAACGATGTCGTCCTGCCAACTCTACGTCTTCCGGTGTAGTGAGGTAACCACTCGAGAAGCTTTCTTCCCCATCGGTTATCAGTTTTTGGAGCAATGTGGCCCGCCCATTGCCACTTCGACTTGCAAATTCTGAGAGATATGTCGGTGACTTTGGTTCTTTGGCGAATATCCACGTTCCGGATTTTATCGCGCAAAGAAACTCCGAGCATAGCTCTCTCCATAGCTTGAGCGACTCTGAGCTTGTATGTACCTATGGGACTACCCATTGGTACATACAAGCTCAGAGTCGCAGAATTTATCACTGCAATACACTAGTATTGCAGTGATAAATTTGAAAAAAGCGATAAATTCACAGACGTGCATTTTCGTCTTAAAAAGTGTACTTGTAAATAAATGCTTAACATTTTTTTGTTTTATTTTTTTATGCCTGATAGGTTAGCCTTTGACCACTATCTCACCTGATAGTAAGTGATGATGTGGTCGAGAATTACTGGCTCTCAAGAAAAGTTGCCGGAACGCACCGTTAGGTGGCGACAGCATTTCAGTTGAGGGTGGTAGCTAGCCAGGCGTGCATTCGCAATACACCTACCACTGACGACTGCTATCCTTAGATAACAACCGAGACCGACGGCTTAAAGTGCCCTCCGAAGCACGGAAGCGCTCAGTAGTAATGTCAAGCGGTCACACATCCAACTCATGACCGCGGCGGACGTTGCTTAACTTTGCTGATCGGTTAAGAACAGCTAAGCAAACTTCGCTACGAGCGCTTGACATAATACATTAAAGGCGTATCACTACTGGAGGGAGTACGTCCGAATAAGGGCAGTAAAAATTATTGTGCAGACTTTATGAGGACTCCGTTTTAATTTTATATTAAAAATCATGATAGTGACATCTATAAGCATTTATTTCCTTTAGTCACATCATGCCATGAGGCGCGTGTAAAGCATACCTCCAAATTAGGCACATGTTCCACCACCGCTGGTAGTAAGCGATAATCGAGTACAGCTATCAACAACGACGATTAGCTATATAGTATTAATTCTATTGTTTTGTCTCTGAGCTAAAATCGAGTGAGACTGGCGGCGATTACTCGCCCAATAATATGCATATGATTATATGCAATTACTATAACAAGCGAGTCTCTCGGCGAGAAGGTAAGCGAGATTCTCTCGGCAAGTATTTTGACAACCAAGCAAACAGCGACTATACTTTCTACTTGTCTGAGCTAGGTAAAGTTTAAAGTGAGTCATAGATTCGACATAGAATTTCGTGTATGTGAACGTGTTATTAATAATAACGTAAATATTCTGATATTTAATTTCTGTACAAATGTAACTACCTATATAATATTTTCATAACCTTTTTGCCGTGTATCTTAATACGAATAAATGACAATTGACTATTATTCAGTCAAAATAATAAATAAAACATATCAAAATGTTTCTTAGGACTGGCAGAAGTCAACCCTAAGTGTGTTAGCATTTTACCAATAACTCTGTATAGCAGGTATGGGCAACCTTTGGAGTGTTGCGTGCCAAACTTTACAATAATTATGCAGTCGCGGGCCAAAACATTTAGAAACTTATGTATCACACAACTGCTGAAAAAAGAAGTGTTATGTTTTCAGAGTTCATGTATGTATGTGATTTTGTTTAGTCCACCGTACCTTCTAAACGGCTTAAACCTAAGATTTTTTTACCTGTAGATGAGTTGTGTGCCCTCCTTATTTAGGTACTAGACGAATTCAGGGTAATTACCAGAGTCACTACCAGTCTTGCACTTCCGAGCGTCCGGTGAATACATCGCCGCTAATCGTGTTTTTTAGGAATAATCTGTGGACAATATGCCTTCCTTGTGTCTTTTGACTCTGCCCTAATTATACAAGCACTGTGAGAGATAAGAAAACTGTTTCATTTCACGCGTTATTATTGCTTTTATTGATGAAATAGAAAATATCGTAATTTTGTTTTATCTTAGGAACTAATCCAAATGAAATGGATGACCGAGATATGTGTATCGTTTGGTGTGAGAGAGTGAAAGAGATCGCAGTGTAATGGTGATCGGAACGTCTCGTGGCGGTTCGGTGGTTACACGAATTGCTTATTTATCTCTTTCTTACAACAGATATGACGCGACGCCTAATATTTGAACGTTCTTTCCTTGTCATTACAAACTGCATATACATGTGCGTAGGTACCTATGTAGATACTTAGATAAAGTCTGTTTTTTCTTACCTGTCTTAAAAAGTAAACAAACATACCTCAGTTACAAAATCACAAGTTTTCGTCAGAATCACCTATATTTGGCCATTCACAACTGACTAGACCTAATAAAAGAAACATCACGCTTCGATAAACATACAAATATCATTGAAATGTATAGTTTTTTCCAAAATATTAATCAAATATCGTAATGATCACAAAATCTGTTGACAGTAATGACAGTGTTTTGACATAAAGTACTCTGTCTTGTCTATGAATTTTAGTGATGCGAAGATGGGTATCAAAATAATGAATAGTTGAAGTGAACAACTGAACATATTTCGTTCATCTCATTATACTAACTGGTTGTATAGATTAAAACAAGTCGATAAGTATAATCTAGTTTAATTTTTAGGGTTCAGTATTAGAAAGTGGAACCCTATTATAAAGCCGCAAATAACCTTCACTCCGTCTGACTTTTAAAGGACTGTATCTTTGGAACGGTAATAGATAGCCCATTGACATATTCACAGAATATGGGTTAAAATAGTGTATTGCCTAACAAATAATAATAATGACAATAAGTTTAAAATAAAGGGGTTTTCACACAAGAAACCTGTTTTGTTTAACGAATTTTATTTTTGCTCTATAGTAAAAACGGTAATACGTACAAGCGTCAAACTTGGTATGATTTTAGTCCAATATTTATCAATAATAAAAACCTGCCAAGTGCGGGTAAGGCTCTCGCTAAGGATCTTGCACTGTATAAAAAACATAACGATTTTATGTTACATTCTGTGTTGATACGGAACCTTCGGTGTGGAAGTCCAACCCACACTTGACTGGTTTTATTAATAACCAAAACTAAACTAAATAAATAAACTAATGTCAAAGGTCCTGTCTTCCATTACTGACTCTTTTTATCAGGTCGATGATAAAATAATTCATACATTAAAGGTTCCACGTTTTGTATTAAAACAAAAATATAAATAGAAATAACACAAAAATGGCTCCAATATTATTTTATGCGTAACTACAGTGTCCTCTTAGTCAAATTTTCGGACTTAGTGCTTTATTGTGAACAGTCTGCTAAACTGATTTTTCACCAATGTCTTTTAAGATAATGAATTTTTCTCGAAAATGGTATGTAATGTTGCCATAACATCTCTAAAAAGTATCCAGAAAGTGAACTCTACCGGAGACTTATTCACAACTGTCCAGTACGAAGCAAGATTTTAAATTTGAAATTTCCTACAGTCCAGTAAGTATGTAATTCATTTACTGGACAGTAGGTCATCCTCTTTAGATCAACTTAGAAAAAAAACATAGTACCATAAACAGATTAGAGTTTAACCATTATAACATGGTTTTAGGAGGGAGGCTCCGAATATATACCTATCTCTCTTTTTGGTATGTCATTTTATGAGATAGATATAGTTTTGGAGCCTTGAACAGACATTTTATGTGTCTGTGACGAGTGTGTGACACTTAAAACGACGCAGAAAAAGTAAGCACGTTGTACTTAGTAATGTTGTAGAAGTATGGTGTGGGATTTTATGTTTGTATTAAGTAATTTCAGTTTATAAATCATATTGGATATTATAATCGATCACAATATCTATCAGTAATTGCCCTAATATAATGTAACCTTCAATATTAATTAAACGAATCTGTTGTTAAACTTTCTTTCATTTTTAAGAAAAGCATTATACAAGCCTCAACCAGTAAGAAAGCCATACTGGCTTCGTACGGCGTCGCCGTCGTCTGAAAGCCTAACGCTCCTTCTCACTTCGTTCGTCGTCGCATCAATATCGAATAAAACTATATAAACAAGTCTATGACAAAAATATAAATCGAATATCAAATATAACTATACAAACAATTAGCTTTCCGGGCGCGGCTCCGCCCCCACGTATGTCGGTTATTGCGCAAAAACATTAACCTCTTTTTGCGCAGTAGGATAAAAACTATCCTTTGTTTTTTCCCGGGTCTCGAACTATTTCCATACCAAATTTCATTCAAATCGGTCCAGTAGTTTTGGCGTGAAAACGTAACAGACAGACAGAGTTACTTTCGCATTTATAATATTACTACTGATGCTATTACAAAAATCGATTATTTCCAAGAAACGATATTAAGAACAAAATGGGCAAAATGAATATAGAGCAAACGAAACTATTTATTTTACTTTTTAAATCATAATCATAGTATTGTTCAGTACGGCTTGTCGTTCATTCGATTGGTCCCCATCACTAATCTTGTCTTTGGATGACAAACCGCCATGTTTGTTTACATAATAAGACAGGTAAGAAAAAACAGAGTATAGGTAAATTCTAGTAAGCTTGAGCAGTGGATATAACTACTTTAGTATTTCTCTGGCTTAACCGATTTAAATGTATAGATTCGTCTTGATAACCAAGTATAACTAGGAGCTATATATAACTTGCAGGTTTAATGTCAATGGAACGATAAAACATCTAACGAATATAAATAATTTGCAGTTGGGTTTAAATTATATTATTCTTAACAAAATATATTTTGTAAATTTAGTCTTGTTTAAGTAGGTATACATTTATTACATTAATTTCGAAGTTAATTCATGTGTGATGGTTATTGTGATACTTGACTTTGAATTTTGGAAACAAGTTAAGCTATCCTTTTTCCTAAAGTCGAAAAATCTGTTTATTGTAAATTACTCCGACAGTTATTTAATTTCGCGAAATGTTTGGCAATCCGGCTCAAACCTTAGAGGGGCCGGACGTTGCTCACCTATGCTGTATAGACTCATCGCTTCATGCGATGGGGCGCTTCAAATTCCATATATATACAGAACAAAGTGTTAACGTGAGTACGTAACATAAAGCAAATTGAGAGATTTCAATACTTTAATTTAGTAGGTAATATTAAGCAGAATAGGGTTCCTATCAAGTTGGGATTTTTAAAATGAGAATAACGGCTACTTACATTTTACCAGTTTAATGTCACTTCACACACAATTATTTTCAATTACACCACAGACAATTATATTCGTAATAGTACTTCACAATTTGAACGCAGAGAACGAACTGCCTGCGAAGCACTGGCTCACCGTGCAGGAAACATCCCCTCTTCTTTTTTTACTCCCTCCGAAATCACGATAGATCGGTGAGTTTTCGCGCCAAGCCTCTGATTGGTCGGTGAGCCAAACTCGTAGGCAGCTAGTACTTTGGTGAGTCAAAACCACAACTTATAAACCTTGTTTTTCTTAGACTACAATATATTAAATATTATAACATATATTATTTAGGATTGCTAACAGTCGGCCATCCAAGTATTAAGGACGTCCTCGTACGGCAAAATCAAATGACAAATAAACCAATTACTTTCATTTATCCTAATAACTGAGCATTTGTGTAAAGAGCGCTGATTATGCGAGAATACTATTTTAATAATAGCAGAGTCTTGATTGAAAACAATTACATATTAGATAATACAACATTGGATAAATCACAACTATACAACTCAATCTGATCTCATTAAAACTAAGATTAACTTTTATTTGTTGGCCATATTACATAAATAGTAAATATCATAATTAATTTATCGTTATATATACCAACGGCAGACAATGCGGTCCACAGGGTATTGAACGTATGGATACCAACGGCGGACCATTTGGTCCACAGGGTATATAAATTTATTTATTTTGGTTGATACCAACGGCGGACCATTTGGTCCACAGGGTATATAAATTTATTTATTTTGGTTGATACCAACGGCGGACCATTCGGTCCACAGGGTATAAAAATCATTTTTTGGATACCAACGGCGAACCTTTTGGTTCACAGGGCATCAATTTAGCTGAAATAAAAATTTTGTGATTATGATTATGTAACCTGAAAACAGTTCATAAAAATAATTATCAAAATTTAATAGTTTTACTTCACTAAAAAAATAAATTAGTCGGTATTTCTGATACTTGTTCATGAATGATTAACTTAATATTTATTCTTCGTCGCTAGAGGTATCATGAGGTCTATTAAAATTTAACCACGGTCTTATTTTATCGACAGCTACGACAGTTGAATAGGCTCGATTGCTCTTCCGTGTAAGCGGTGTGTCCTCAATTTCATATCTGTCTAAATCAAAAACTTTTGTGATTCTGTAGGGTCCTTGAAATTTTGGAACTAGTTTTTTACTATTGCCAGTTGCAGTAACCTGACGCTCTACTCTTACGAGATCGCCTACCTCATATTTTGGAGCCTGACACCGTTTTGCATCGTAGTCTCTTTTCTGTGCTTCCTGATAGGATTTTACATGTTTATTAATTTGTTCTCTGATTTGCACTAAATTTTGAGAATCGGAAACGGTTATATCGTCACTTAATTCCGACCTGATTTTACAATCATTAGTACCCATAGGCCTTATCCCAAACAAGGCTTCAGAGGGAGTACAATTAATCCCTTTATTAAGTGTGTTGTTCAATCCCCATTGAACTTCGGGCAAGTGATCATCCCATCTATTTTCGGCAGAACCTATGCACTTAGCGGTTAATGAATCTAATATTGTTCTATTATACCGTTCCACTTGCCCGTTAGCTCTAGGAGTTGAAACTGCATTTAAAACATGCTTGACATTCCGTTCCTTCAAAAATTTCCTAAAAGAGTCGCTTGTAAAGGTAGTACCTCTATCCGTTACTATTCGACGAGGCACACCAAAGATGCCAAAATATTCGCGAAAGACCTTAATGGTAGTCAGGGTCTTTGTGTTCCTAACAGGTTTTATGTAAATATAACGAGTGAATGCATCGATCAGAGCGAGGATATACATATTCCCTCTAGAACTACGTACAAATGGTCCTACATGGTCTGCATGGATAGTATCGAAAGGCGTAGTTACCTTTTCAATTGGATGTAATTTACCGGGTTTTTTACCACCAACAGATTTTGAATAAGCGCATTCTAGACAAGAATTTATGTATTTCTTTACAAATTTTCGCATCTTTGCAAACCAATAAGATGCCTGGATTCTCTCTAAGGTTTTGTCGAGTGCGAAATGCCCAATATCGTCATGGTTCTGTTTTACTATCTGCCAACGGACTCCTTTAGGAACTACCCACCTATCACCCTCAGCAGTGATTCTAAATAGTTTGTCATTCTTCAATTTAAAATTGTTCTTAATGTCAGTAATGTTATCTAACTCCGGGTCTTTTAAAATGCCAATTATTTTCTGTATCTCATCGTCTGCGCTTTGAACAGTAGTTAGCCAATTGGGAATCGTAATGGTCAGGACATTAGGTACCACCTGCACAGGGATAGGGTTACGGCTGAGAGCGTCAACATGAGCCATATGTTGACCTGGCCTATATTCAATACTGAAATTAAATTCCTGCATCTGCTCCCACCATCGTGCGACACGAGGTACCATATCTCTTTTTTGAAATGTAGCACGCAAGGAATTACAGTCGGTGACGACCCTAAATGGAATTCCAATTAAATATACTCTAAATTTTTGCAGAGATGACACTAGCGCTAATGTTTCCAAGTCATATGAAGAATAATTTTGCTCCTCGGGGGAAGTTTGCCTACTGTAATAGGCGACTGGCTTCAAGTGACCGATGTCATTCTTTTGTAATAAAATTCCTGCTACACCAAGTTTGCAGGCATCCGTGTGTAATTCTGTATGTGCCCGTGGGTTAAATAAGGCCAGTGTTGGTCTCCGAGAAAGGACACTTTGAAGTTGGCGAAATGAATTCTCTTGTTCTGGTTCCCAACACCATTTAACGTCTTTTTTCAAAAGTTTTGTCAGGGGTTTTGCTATAACGGAGAAACGCGGAACAAATCTTCTGAAAAAACTTGCCAGGCCAAGAAATTGCCTTACATTGTGCACGTCTTTCGGTACGGGGAAATGTTCCACAGCTTCTACTTTTATTGAACCAGGTCGAATACCGTCAGATGACACTTCAAAGCCCAAATAATTCACGGAGCGTGCAAAAAATACACATTTCGACAACTTCAACGTAAGACCAGCTTCGGAAAATAATTTCAACACCGTTTCTAACCTTTCCATTCCTACTTCTACATCCTTGGAAGGTATTATTACATCATCCAGGTATGCTAGGGCTTCTTGGTGTCGATGAGATCCCAAAATTTGGTTCATGATCCTTTGAAAGGTGGCAGGGGCATTTGCGAGGCCAAACGGCATCCGATTAAATTCGTAATGACCGTCCGGCGTCACGAACCCCGTTTTATATTTGTCCGTTTCCTTTATGGGGATCTGATAGTACCCAGATGCTAAGTCTAACGTTGTATAACATAAATTACCCGACAACACATCTAACTGGTCATCGATCAACGGCATTGGGTAGTTTTCCTTTACCATTTTTTTATTAAGACCACGATAGTCAATGCACAGTCTAAGTTCTCCAGTTTTCTTTCTTACTATTACTATTGGACTGGCGTAGGCGGAGGTAGAAGGTCGTATTATATTATTTCCTAGTAATTCAGATATCATATCCCTAACCTTTTCTTTTTCGCTTATAGCTAAGCGGTAAGGTCTATACACCACAGGATCATTATCATGAAGTTCAATCGACATCTCGCCCACTGTCGTACTTCCTAGCTCCGAGAGGTTAAAGGCAAAACATTTTCGGTATTTATTTAATAGGTCCACAAGTTTATTCTTTTGATCAGTAGTGAGGTTATCGCCAAAATTAACTTTAGATTCGGTAATAGGCTCTGTTTGTTTAACATCAACATCAGACATAACGATATTCATAATGGATTTTTCCGGTTCACTTTCAGCAACTATACCACGAGCTATAAGAATCTGTGATGGCAAGGTCACAGGTGTAGTTGCAAGATTGTTCACTACCATGAAACATTTGCCCTCTTCATTTAATTTAAATATGCCCGTCGGGATGTAATAATGTACTCTTCCGGTTCACTTTCAGCAACTATACCACGAGCTATAAGAATCTGTGATGGCAAGGTCACAGGTGTAGTTGCAAGATTGTTCACTACCATGAAACATTTGCCCTCTTCATTTAATTTAAATATGCCCGTCGGGATGTAATAATGTACTCCATTGAATCGCCTAATACTTCCTTCGATGAAAATATCGCCCCTATACAATGAATCGGTGTAAACTTCAACGATGAGTGTACCAGTTACGTCAATGCTATTGGTACAAAATAGTGGTATTTTGCCTTTAACATCTTCGTCTAATTGGGGAAGTTGAGTTACCTCTAAACATGTGTTTGTTTTCCTAATCACAATGTGTGGTTGTTCTGTGAAGGTCTGTCCTACCAACAACGGAACATGCATTACATCGTCGGGGACAACAAGTAGATCTAACTCAGCCTCCACATTGTCAATTATAATATGGACTCTTTTCCTCCCGATGCAGCGCACCAAAGAATTACCAAAACCTCGCAATATAGGGAGGTTATCAACATCATAAGTACAGTTTAATTTTTGGAATTCTGAAAATCTAATCATTGTGCACTCACTACCAAAGTCAACGAAACACTGAATTGGATAACCATTAACATAGGCTGATTTGAAATATATCTGATTTGGCTGCGGGGATGTTTTATTTAAATGTTTAGGAGAGTCCAAGGATAGAAGTGTTCCACTTTCTACACGTAGTACTGTCTTTTCATTATTTTGAACTTTTGCATAACATTGTTCAGTGGTATGACCAATCCTATCACATCGCGTACATTTCCTTATAGGTTGCGTGCATTGGCTAGTAAAGTGACCATCCTTCCTGCAGTTCCCACAACGAGCAGACTTAGGGCCTGAAGTAGAGCTAAACTGTTGAAGGGGCAATTGTTTCACAGGCTTACGACCAGAAATTGGTCTAATGTTTCTTGTGTTACGCAAGAAAGATAGTAACTTGTTGGGATCATCGAATTGTGCTGCTTCTGCACCTAGCCTAACCGACCGATCGTCGATACCATGGAGAATGCATTCAACAGCGCGCCTACCCGTTATGTCACACCTATTTATTAGTGTCAGTTTTTCGTAATAGTATTCCTCTAGCGGATCTGAAAACCTAGCTCTCTTTGCTAGCATATCGCTTAGCATCTGACCATAGTTTTCTTCAGACGGAAAAGTGGCTAAAAGTTTTTCTTGCCATTCATTCCATGAGAACAAAACGGATGGTAGGCCTTCGTACCATCGCTGGGCGACGCCCTTCAATTTGGGTAATGCAAAATGTATTATTTGTTTTTCAGTCCAGCTATAAATAGTAGCACATTCGTTAACCTTGTGGATCCACATACTCATGGTCTGTTCACGTCTGCTTGGATCAAACTCAGGAATAGTATTACTCATAGAACCTAGCTTGTCTATATTATTGCCTGACATAGATTTCAAAACCGTTACAAGTTCGGAAAGACATTGAGATTGAGATGTCTGCTCACCGTTGTTTCTTGGAGTAGAGTTTCGGATGTCCAGGCTGCGTGAGCGGTGTTTGGCACGGCTGCGCGAGCGGTGGCTGGCCCGCCTGCGCTTGGCCCGGCTACACGGGCGGTGGCTGGCCCGGCTGCGCGGTTGGTGGCTGGTCCGGTTGGACGGGCTGCGGCTGACCCGGCTGCACGGTTGGTGGCTGCGTTTGGCCCGGCTGCGCGAGCGGCGCGGCAGGCCCAAACGTGTGGGTTGTGGCTGGCCCGGCTGAGGTGTCTGCAGCTGATCCAGTTCCACGAGCTGCATGGCTGGTACGGCTGCGCAGGTTGCGGTAGACTCAGCTGCGATAGTGGTACGGTGGCATGATGGCCTGCCTCCAGACCGTGGTGTCGTAGGACTCGTAGGGGTGTACAGTACACGCTCCCGAGTTCCTTCTATGTCGTCTCTGAAATTAGAATTATTTACGAGAGGATTTGTCCATCATTGTTTGCCGAATTTTATGTACCATATAAGATTGACATTAACAAAATAAAATAAGACTACCCACAATAAAAGCTCTGATACCTTGTATCCCTATTAACTGGTGTAATTAGAATAATATCAGCAAACCTAATGTATTGAAACAATAAATATATGGAATAGTATAATCACTCATAATTTTAGATACGTTGCACACTACTTAGCACTGCCACTTAACTTCTGTCGAACATTCTACACTCTCCAACCAAATGCTTAATTAAAAATTTCTTCATACTTGATCCCACATGTTAAAATTTTAAAAGAAAAAAATAAAAAAAAAGGAAAAGAAAAAAAAATTTAAAAAATAATTAAAAAAGATACTGGCACCACGACAGAATATAAAAAGGTAGTGAATATAGCGAACATTTTAATCGGTTCGTATCCCACTTCTGAAATGTTAACGTGAGTACGTAACATAAAGCAAATTGAGAGATTTCAATACTTTAATTTAGTAGGTAATATTAAGCAGAATAGGGTTCCTATCAAGTTGGATTTTTAAAATGAGAATAACGGCTACTTACATTTTACCAGTTTAATGTCACTTCACACACAATTATTTTCAATTACACCACAGACAATTATATTCGTAATAGTACTTCACAATTTGAACGCAGAGAACGAACTGCCTGCGAAGCACTGGCTCACCGTGCAGGAAACATCCCCTCTTCTTTTTTTACTCCCTCCGAAATCACGATAGATCGGTGAGTTTTCGCGCCAAGCCTCTGATTGGTCGGTGAGCCAAACTCGTAGGCAGCTAGTACTTTGGTGAGTCAAAACCACAACTTATAAACCTTGTTTTTCTTAGACTACAATATATTAAATATTATAACATATATTATTTAGGATTGCTAACAAAAGAATTATTATAATATGAAATGAATGTCACAAACGGTGGTATCTTTGCAAAAGATATCTATCGCTAAAATTATTGTTATCTCAAACTATAAACAAACAATTTAATTAGGTATAATAATTCATTTTAGATCTTGTTATTTTCAGATAGGGCTGTGATGTCAAGGTAGGGCATTGCCCCACAATGCCCCCCTAGCTACGGCCGTACACAGAGTACACCATTTTGACTGGTCTCTTGTGTCCCTACCTCCAGAGAGGATATAACATGTATAAATTAATTAAAAAAAAAAAACAAGTGGAAACTATTGATTTTCAAACTTTTTTTCATTCTAATTCAATTAAAATTGCAAGTTATAAGAGTATATATTTATGTAATGGTTGTTTAAAGCTTTTAATTTAGAAATCCCACTGGATGGGTTTGGAGGAAAAAAAACTTGTTTCAATAATGGTGTCTAAAATTCGCTAATATTTGTATTTTTTTGTCTAGTGTCAATTGCTCTGTCAAGACGAATCTAACGATATGTCATATATTGAAATCGGCTAAGCCGTTTAGAAGTTATGGTGGAATAAAGAAACTCACAAACTTACCTACCTACATACATACATGAACCCTGAAAACATAGCAGTCTTTTTTGGCATTCGTGTAAAAAAGCGGACCCACAAGCTAGCGTTGGAAAATCTGAGTGGAGCAAGACGAGAAGCGACACTCAGGGGCGGCATAGCAAGAGTTATGGCGAAAGCCCATAAGAGTAATATTGAATAATGAAGTAGTAATTTTTTTTCATTTCTTTTATTTTTTTCCATAGTAAACCTCCAAACTTATATTTCATTATTTCTTTGCAATTTCGGGAGGGGTACTAGGAGGTAGGCGACACTGCCTCCCTACTTCCTTTTTTCGTGCCAAACCTAACTACATTTTTACGAAGATTGGCATATTCGTACTACCTTTACTTCGGGTTTTCAGGAGACTATATCCAACAACCATACAGGTCTTTCAGGTTTTTTTAGATGAGTGAGAAAAAATTAAACCCATCTGATATTGTTTCAATAAAATTATTTATAGTTTTAAGAAAATACATGATATTTAACGCTTATCACAAATTAAATTCCAATAATTAGACACCACCATCCCATCTTCTCGAGCAATCTGATCAAGCCTACTTGCGCTTCTTAGGTTTTCATTTTTTCACTTTCGCTTTAACTTTATTCGGTTTGTTTTTCATCGCCTTTCCCCCTTTTTTGATTTTGATCAATGGCTCATCCTCACTTTCCTCTTCGACGGGCGAGCAGTTACTCGTTTTCTTTTCTTTGTTTTTCTTAATTTTATTAAATACAAAAGGTTCACCTTGATGCTTGTAACGGATATGTATTCTGATGTTACCTTTGTGCGCGAAACCGTAACCGCAGATGTAGCATTTATACGGTTTCTCCCCTGTATGAATCTGAAATTATAAAAAATGTATGTATCTGAAAATATATATAACATGCAAAGGTTCTCGAGTTTATACCCCGACTGGGGTGTGAACATTGCACTTTTATTTGTAAACATGGAATGCGATAATGCTTTGAATTATATTAATTTGTAGATAAAAGTTAAGTTTCTCAAGTGTATTAAACCAGTAAAATTTCAACACTAAAAACGGCATCAAAGTTTTATGATTTCTTAGCTATTATGTCAAGAGTGCATTGAAATTTTAATCAGCTGGCTGTCCAGATGTGGTTTCGCTGCCCTGCACTTATATAGTATATAGTTACACAAAGCTATGATTTTGTAAGTAACAGAATGGTGAAACTAGCGCTACTCTCGCCTGACGATAATTTACAGCCATGCACTGCCCATAACAAGGACATACCGTTTACAACACGTAATATTCTGTACGACACTGCAATGTTGAACACATTATTTCATCATCATATCACCACCCGAGATTAGCTCTATAGTAATTTCACTGGCCAGCTATTCTTTTACTCGGAAGAGAAATGTAATGTAAAGTTATCTCAAAAGAACGAAAGTAACCCAGACGTCTTTTCTATAACCGCGATGTCCAACATGCAAAACACCATAGAACAAAAAAAAAACGGCTATGCGCGATTCAAACTCGCTGTTTAGGTATTGCAATCGTACGTAAAATAAAAAGTATAAAAATAAAATCCTGTCTCGGTTTTGATTAAAGCTTCAAAACTATACATTAAAAATAGAAGATTTCAGTATTTATTGGTTAAATAGAAAAATAGTATATATACACCGAAATATCAAATTTCTAATAAGGTTAATTTTTTTTGAGTTTAGCTATTTTTGTTACAGGGTCTACCCTGTAACAAAAATAGTCGTAAAATTATCAATTTTGTAATGGGGCGGCTAAGGATCCTTTTGTCAGCCTTTTCAATTGCTCTAAATTTGAAGGTTTCGAAAATGTGTTTCGCTAGGTGTCACGCGGTCCACGATAATGTCTTACGACCACTATTTTTTTAGAAAGTGAACGGTTACGAACGAAGTGGCCCAAGACATTAGGTTCCAAGCGACAAGAATTTGGTCAGCCTTTTTCATTTTACGTAATATGATGTGTTCTTCTTCGCGGCCAAGCGACCCGCTTTATTGGCTTCAAGCCACAACAACAGTTTTGTCAGATTTTTTGTTGTTTTGTTTTTCAATTCGATTTTGATTTTAGAATTCGAAATTGAATATTGCATATTCTCATAGTCTCGTAGATTTTAAAAGAATAAAATTTTAGATAATTTAATATTATCAATAAAATTAAATAATAAAGTAATGTCATATTGTATAGCGCGGAACCATCTAATCCACGAAAGTACGGCTCGCGTCAAGACACTGATTTTAGGTCACTTTGACGGAATTCTTCGGAGGATCAGTAAATAGAATTGTGGTAACATTAAACCGCAGAAGCCATTAGTAATAATAATAATATTTGGTTTTAAAAGAATATTTTATGTACATTAAGTTACATATACGTTTTGTCAATAAATTTCATTATTTTGTCAATAAATTTCATTATTTTGTCAATAAATTTCATTTATTGAACCTGTAAAGCAGCTCTTTAAAAATTGTTTTTTAGAGTGCATACTCATCGATACCAAATTTTCACATTTCACTTTCGTGACAAATTATATACTTCACAAATCCGTATTGAAAATTAAAAAATCGTATACTGAATTTAATTGAGTATACGACTCCATTAGTTCCCACAACATGAACATTTTGTGGTACACTTTACTGAAAAAACTATTACGCCTATAGATTTGTGCACAGTAATTTAACTTCATATCTAGATGTGTTTTTGTCAAAAAAAAATTAAAATATAAGCATTAAAAAAAAACATTCTTTTTGTATTCATATTTGAGAGAACTTTATTAAATTAATGTTTTGATTTTTTTTCCGTCACAAGCATTGATCACAATCGCCTCTTTATATATATTTTATATGTTTCTTTTTTTATGTCATTGTGACGGAACTAGCTCGAGGGCCGCCTGATGTTAGCAGACTAACCTCAGCCTATAATAGATGCATTTACGTCACAAGTCACGAATTGCACTCCGTCAACCTTGAGACATAGTTCTTAAAAGAATGTGCCTGTAATTTCACTGACTCTCAAGGACTGCTGCCGAACACACCGTTAGGTGCTTGGCGACAGATTTTCTACTTGAGGGTGGTTGCTAGCCAGGCGGGCATTCACAACATGCCCTATCACCATGCGGTGAAGCTAAAGCCTGCGGCGGGATTTGAACCATGGACCTGCTGCGCGGCTGCTGCTTCAAAATGTCATTAAAGGCTAGCGCTGTTAGATTAGCATGGATGGACTCAGTATAAGTATTGGAATCTTTAGGTGTTAAACGATTCAACGGCAGTCAAATGAGATAATAAAAACATCTGAACTGTTTTACCAGCGTAGTTCAAACTCTTTGGATACCGCGACCAAGAAATACACAACTTTCAATAAAACTTACACGTAAGTGTCGAATAATATCGACTCTCGTCTGAAACTTCTTCCCACAATAATCACATTCCAAAAGTGTTTTATTGTGTGTACTTCTCAAATGCCTTTTAAGTCTTAAAGCATTTTTAAATTTTTTAGGACATTCATGGCACAAATGCTCTGCTATCAAGCTATGCGTCTCCTCGTGCGCTCTCTGGTTGTATTTATTCTGAAACAAATAGTAGATATTAAGTTAATTTTACGTTTACTTTTTGTTATTGAATTTTGACGGAACACGACCGAGGCCAACCTGATGTTAAGCGGTAATCTCTGCATAATATAACAGATGCATTTCATCACAGTTCGTGACAGACGAACTACACTGCGTCCATCACACTGAAATAAACAGTAATCGTTTCATGTGCCTGCAATTATATAATTACTTAATGGCTCTCAAGGGCAGCTGCCGGAACACACTGCAGGTTTTATACTTGAGAGTGTGGTAGCTAGCCAAGCAAGCAACGCCTTTCCACCACGCGGTGAAGCTCAAGCCGGAGGTGGGCGTCGAACCATGGACCTGCGTAGCCTGTGTTCATATAGTTCATAGCTATAACCGCTCAGCTATCACTGCTTCAAAACGTTACATATTTACCTATTTTAAGTTTAAAATTCGGTTTTATGACAGCCGCCTAACAGTCGCGACCCTTCCTTGGTCCCTACCAATACCTTTCTGTAAATAAAAGTTTTAATATTTTAAACAGACTTATGCGCCCAATGCGCAGCAACAACACCCACCACACATTGACTCGAACAGTGGCATGCAACTGCTTTTCAACACGTTGTTTCTCCTTATGGGTCTTTTTTTACAACCGTCCAGTAGGAGGTTATGCAGTAGCATTGAAATTTTGATGAAATTGGATATTGGTCGCTCTGGATTCCCCAAAAGCAGCAGGGTTAGTAAAATAGACCTTTTATAGTGAGTAATCAAATCAAATTGATAAATAAGACATGTACTCAAATAACACTGATGAAAAAAAAGCGTTTTTTCTTGGGAGTAGTTAATGTATAGTTTTTATTAAAAATGCAAAACACAACCTTATTATTGAACTGAAAAGTGATGACTAATAAACATTTTAGGTACTAAGTTTATTACAGCTTTTAAAAAATACCTACAAAGGCACGGCGCTACTACGAGGGTTGCACTAAAAGTATCGGGAATGGAATATTTCCACTGTTCCTGTCATATTAAAATCTTTTTAATACCACTTCCTTGATTCCCGAAATTTTCAGTGCCCCAAAGATAGATATTCAAAATATATATGACCAGGAATCTAGACAAATACTATCCAAACCGGAATAAAATCATTCTATGGCATAAACATGCTAGAGTTATAAATGATTTGGTAACAAACGTTACCACAGTTTTGTTTGGGAAAACCGACCATCGCCGGTCTCTTAAGAGGAATTATAAGAAAAAAATATAGGAAGTTTTATAAAGAATATTACATTTAAATGTGATTATCAAAACTCACCCAAATTCCGGCATTTAAGAATGAAATTTAATTTTTATCATTACAGGTACGCAGGAATAGAACTCTGTTTTGCCTTAATTTAAAAATAATGATTCTTAGGTGAATACAAACAATACAAATATATTACGTATTGGTAAACAGTGTACAAGTCCAACTCGCATTTGGCCAGTTTTTTTATATGCCAAACGGCCGGGCTGTACCGTATACCTGTGTATATATTGTATCACTATATTTACACGACAGAATTATAATTGCTTATGGTTTTAAATAAAATGTATTCACAACCGTTATAATTTAGCAAAATCTTGCTTATTGGATACAGCTTAATGAAAATGTCACATCTATATCTGTATTGTTCGCCAGTCGATCAACCTCGACCAGTAATACCGTCGCTTTTGAATACTAAACATTGATCACCCACTTAGAGAGTATGAGCAAAGCCGTGAAATCTACTTGCTTACATTAAAAATAAATCATACATACATGGGATACATGGCCGCAGAACTGGCACAAAAGATTAAGTTCCTTTCGTTGGTGATATGGATATTCGAGATTCGGATGATCTCTCAAGTAGTGGTGGAAATGCTGCTTTCTTGACGATATTTCTGTTTCACACTGAAAAGAAATTTTACGGTTTTAATTAGAACTTCACATTATTAAATATTATCGTATATCTAGGAAACCAAGGTTATAAAAAAACGAATCTATAATGCTACCTTTAATTAATCTTCATACTATTCCTGTCTATACTGTAATGAAAAAAAATGTATATATGAAGTACTATGATTTAATCTTGTCGCGCTTTTAAAACCCATTCATTACTTTTTGTTATTTTTCGTTGTTGTAAATTATAGATTTTTTTAATGTATTTATATTAGTTCCCGCAAATCCAGAAAGATTTTTCATAGTGAACCAACCAAACTTTCTACAGCAAAAGGCCGTCAAATAATAAATTACAATCCAGGCGTAGTTGTACTGTAGCTAAAAAACAACTCTTGCATATACCTAGTACACATTTTATCATTTCAATAATACTGATAGTCATCCAGTCTTCTATGGGTATGGTGATGAGCACGGGTGTTTGGTTCTAAAGTGACTTATGTACCCTATTTTGGCGATAAGTAGGTAAGCATGCATAGTGTGTACACGTCAATTCGCAATTGACATAATTATAATTATGTAATATTCTTCCAAGTATGTAACATTCGAAGGTGATCTCAACTTGGGTTGGATATCCGCTAATGGTCACCTGAAACAAGTAAGTTGGTAAGCACCTACAACCATGCCCGAGACTTCAGTAGCCGTAGTTTCATCACCCACGGACAAACAAGGAGGATCAAGAGGTCGCGCCCGCATGGATAGCTGGCCGCGGAGGCCACTCCACTGGGCCTTGCCTCCGAGTCTATGATGGAGCGGCAAGGTGTAGGTTGCGGTGCGCCGCTTTGTGCGAGGAATGTAGGTTTAGCGAGCAACCACTCTATCTCTCTCTGCGGCCGAAGGAACAGGCGACAGGGCTACGCAACTGACCCGTCGCAGGGGGACCTCGGTGTGTCCAGTGGCTTTCCGAGACAAAGCAGAAGGGAGCTTGAAGTCCTGTTCTTATAAAAATAAGTGATACATGACAAGGTAGTGTATTCTTAGTTCCACATACGGGTAAAAAAGTGCCATAGCATTTTAAGCAATCCTAATCCCAGCTCGTACCTACTTGACTCAGCCGCCATAATCGAGTAGCCATCCAGGCCCTCCAGAAAAGTTGTTAGTACTTGACGGCTTTTTATTTATTTGGGCCCTCATAGCAAGGACAACTTCCTCAAACGTTCCACAACTTGAACTGGGGCTCATAAAGTTCCATCAGCTTAAGGGCGCTCAGATAGTGACCGTATAAATTTAAGATCAGCTATATAAAGATAGATATTTTTTTTATTTTTTCACCACACTCAGCTCCGAACCATGGACAAGCTTTGCCTGACTGTTGTAAATCAGAAAATGGAATAAAGTATTCCATAGCCTGACGCACCACACTCGTTACTGCATCCGAACAAACCAAGGGTCGCCAGAAGAGAAGCAGTACCCCAAGCACGAACATTTCGATAGTCCGTAACGTAAACGTATCGAGTTTACAGTACGTTTACGCAGGAGGGGATGGTTGACAGCACAACGCATCGTTTGTTGGCTAATGTGAACTCGATAGGCTTACAAAAGTGACGTCATCCGGCGTAATTGAAATCAATTGTACCTTCTTTCTAAGAGCTAATGATTCATTCCAAAAGAGGTTTCTTTTCCAGCCAATACGAAGTCCTCTATTAGTATTTGTCAATTTTGGCGTTTTATTTCTTCGTACGTGACGAAACGTTCACGTTAAAATCTCGACACATTAGATGTCTAAACCTTCCAATCTGTTCCAAAATGTAGTTCCTTTTACGCACTGTAGGGGCGTTGATCAAATCCTATAAAAAATGGTGACATTTCGATACGTTAACGAAACGGTTACGTTTTCGCAAGTTATTCGTGCTAGGGCTACAGATAGGCTGCCAAGGATAAGATGCGAAAAAACAGCGCATCTCATCCCAGTCTGCTGATTTGTAACGCCATACCCGCCGGTTGCCTTTTAGGCAGAGATCGGGCGGGGAGTATACCGATACAGATTTCACCAAACAGTGGTCAGAGCTACCTAAAGGTGAAGAAACTGACACCGAGTATCTGTCTGGATCTGTTGTCAGCAGAAGGTCCAAGCTATTGGCTGTATGACCGTCAACGTCAGGAACCCTTGTAGCGCTATGGACCAGCTAGGTGAGATTTAACGTCAAGGCTAGCTTATAGGTCTCCCAGCATAGTCAGTGTTTTGGTGTGGGAACAACCACTCCTGGTGGTGGGCATTGAAATCCCCCAGTACCACTAGTTGAGCGGAAGGGTACTGAAGTTGTGACACATCTGCCATTGCACTTAAATAGTTGATAAACCTGGTCGTCTCCTGATCACCGCTATGCGATCGGTAGACATTGGAATAGAGAATTTTCTCTGAACCTATGTCCACCAAAAAAAGATCGTTCTACAATCTTTTCACAACATCTCTTAGTAATGACTAATGAGCGAACCATCAATAGATTTCTGAAACAAGTCGAGGTCTACGGGCAGAACTGAATAATTAAGGACTTTCTCCGAAAAAGCTTACATCTGGTTTGTGTCGGAAAGCTGGAGCCACTAGATTTTATGTCAAGGATGATGACGGCTGACGCAAGCATTAAAAGCACCTTGTAGTACAGATATGGTCACTAATTGGGTATTACTAGACGTCAACACGACATTGATGAAACATCATGCTTCGTGACTTCCAATGGAGAAATTCAGCTGCAGGTATTAAATCGGAACAGTTCTTCCGAACAGAACTTTTCATAAACAGAAGTTTATGAATAATTGATTTGATTTTGTAATCAGTATTGATTTATAGAAACGGCGGGACTCTGCGATGTAAATATTTCTTATTCGAGAAGCGACCATCCAGGACGTGTTCAACTAAAAATGATGAAAAATAAGCCTCGATGGTTCATCTAAAAATGAGATCGAAATTATTGTGCACACCAAGAAGCGAATATTCAATGATGTCTCTGTGATTTAAACATAAGCCCTCATAATTGTAATATTCGAATACGAGTTCCGACCGCGTCGTCCTAAATCAGCAGAGACAGTTCCAAAATCAATCCTGCTTTGGAGAGTGTACGACTGACGAATACCTGTATCTTTTTGGTATCGCTTTCGTGGTAGAAACTTCGACTTGAAGTACAAACCAGTAACCACGAGGCAGACCGGAAACTAAGGTAGATATAAAGGAATTACATGTGATGGTTATACGTATGTAATACTTACCAAACAACCAAGGAGTTAGCGTCATAGTTTGATGTAGGTGGTTAGTTTTTAAAACTTTAAGGCCCGGTTTTTCAATCATCAGATCAAATTCCTAACAATAAATGCAATACAATGCACAACCAATACAAAATAACAAATGTTAGTTGTTTCAAATAAAAAATTGTTTAGTATAATTAAAGAACTTTAAACGGTTGAAATCGCGTATATTATCAATATTTTTATCCCGAGCTTGCAGACACTTTGCAGAGTCAATCGCCCCGTGATTACTATCACTGCTGAGTGCTTGAAACGTCACTGCAAATATGTAATAATCGCGAAAACCTAAAAATATTTAATTTGTTTTAAATTTGGTCGGTTAATATTTTCTCCGTCCAGTAATTTTTATTTGACGATTAAAAAGTCAGGCCAAAAAGCATTTTATACGAAAAACTAATTTGGTTTAACAAAACTGCTGAAATGCTGAACGGTTTCCACGTGATGCGCGTTCAAAAAGGCATGATTCTAAAAACTGTTGAAACTTTACATGCTGGATGACAAACATCGTTTAAGATTAAAACTGATGGATCTCCCCGGCACTGTATCATTGGCGTAGTCATGCCTCATTTCCAGAACTACTCCTAAGCTTATCCCGAGTCGAGGCGATGCCGGTTCAGTGTTGATTAGTGTGCGTTGAAATATGGTGTTACATACAAACAATAGGTACTGAACGCCTTAGACCGAGGCAACGTAGATGCGATGCCAGGTAGATCAATAAACAAAAACCTTTAATCAGAATTATGCTAAAAATTAAATTACTAAGCAGTCAGCTCCTTCACTATATCAGTTACTGTAAAGCAAAAAAGCAGTTTGAGCATTTAATTTATATGAGCGGTTAATTTGACAAATCTAGTATTTGACTAACGCGGATAACTTTATACTATGAACCATTATTGAGGCCTTTGCTATCATAACACATAAAACCTGGAGTTGGTCTTTTAATTTTATGGATTTTTGTCGTTGGAAACTTTTATAACGTGTGCTACTGCAGACATTATAAAATAATGTGTTTTATGAATTTTTGGTCAAACCTCTTCATTGATAACATACCTAAGCATTTTATTCTCGCTGTTTCCTCCACTTCATTAAGATATACTACATGCACGCGGTTAATGCATGAATACGTATACATACGTAATCACTCCTACATAGAAAGGTGTCATTCATAAACATAGCTCGACAACGGCGGCATCTCGCTCTTCGCACACCGGGTTGACCTTGCCTTGATCCTTCCGACAGAAAAGGCCAGTTCAGAATTCAGTCGCAAACCGCACGCGCCGATGATGCGTCGTTAGATAGATAGTTATACACTTTATTGAAACACCTTAAAAATAGTTTACGCAGAAACATAAATTTAAAATATTGTAACAATTGGCGGTCTTATCGCTGAAAACGATCCCTTCCAGACAACCATTGGAGGGAGAGACATAATTGAAGAGATCCAAGGGATGGCGGTGAACAAGATAATAAAGTGTTTACAATGTCAATTAACTTTTATATAACCTACATTAAACAAATAATATACATATGATACACGCACATATACAACATAATAATATACACATTAATAAAAATAAATACGTAGATATATTAAATATTATATAAACATACATAATAACATACAACATAATATTTTGTTAGTAGTGTATTATTGGGCGTCCTACTCCACCTTCCGTTTCTGAGGCTCACTCCGTTCGCCTCATCCACTCTCGGTGGAGTAGGCCGTCCAATAATACTTCGAGATCGTGCAACATATGAGCTTACCTTGATTAAGATATCATCGAGTGTTTGGTCTGGGCGCTGTTCCACTGCACTACTTCACTACATCAACAAAGATTTACAATTCAACCCTATTCCACTTTTCCAGTTTTTAAACCTAACCGGATTTATATTATTTTATATATGTCGATGTAATAAATGAATCTACTCATTATTAATCAAACCATTTCAACCGGTGGCCATGAAATTTGTAAAACAATCACAATCGTTAGATTTAAACAGAATCTGCGTTGAGGCTGGAAAGTCTGATTTACGTCATGGAGAATTATTGCCTAATTCGGTTCGGTGCATTATTTGTGAACCATCAAATTGTGGAAAAACTAATTTACTGATTGGTCTTCTAATACATGAGAATGGTTTAAGATTTCAAAATGTGTATGTTTATTCAAAAACCCTGCATCAACCGAAGTATATTTTTTTTAGAACGAGTTTTGCAACGTGTACCAAGCCTTTCATTTCAGAAATATTGTGAAAATGAAGAGGTATTAAGTGTTCAAGACGCAAAACCGTATTCTGTTATCATATTTGATGATGTTGCATGTGAAAATCAAAATAACATGCGTGATTATTTTGCGATGGGGAGACATAAGAACATTGATTGTATTTATGTGAATCAAACATACACTAAAATCCCGAAACAGTAAGAGACAACGCAAATGTAATCGTACTTTTTAAACAAGATGAAATAAATATGAGGCACGTATATGATGAACATGTTAATACAGACATGACATGGATTGAATTTCGTGAAATGTGTTCTAAAATATGGAGGGAACCCTTTAATTATGTTGTAATTAATAAAGACTGTCCCAAGAATAAAGGTTGTTACAGAAATAAATTTGACACTTTCGTAGTCTTTGATTAGGAACATGAGTTATATATAAGACCGTTACCTGTGCGGTAATATTATTCGTCAGACAACCCCTAATCAATTGTGACCTATTTTAAAAATATGGATAAATCATTGAAAAGGCAAATTGTTGATGCAGCAGAAGCTGTGAAGAAAAAAGTACGAAAAATGAGAGATGATGAGATTAACAATAAACAAGCACTGGAATCGGTTTTCAAGCCTGTAACAGAACCTCTCAATTTAATTGCTAGCGCCAGTCAGCAAACTCCTCTCGTGCATGCTATGGAAGATGAAGAGACCGAAGTTCCATTTATTGATAAAACTTTGCACAAGGAACCTGACTATCAAAGCAGCAAGGAAGATGAAAACGAATACGAATCTGATAGCGACAGTGACATTTCATATAAATCAGTAGGTGATACGTCATCCTGGTCAGTATCTTCAGATGCGTTAACAGACATACCGTTTGGTGTTAGAGTAGAACGTGGGAACCTAATGTTAGGTTCTACTCGCATAACTATCAATGATCAATACATCATCGTGGCAGGACGTAAATACCGGAATACGCCTGGTTTGAAGCAGTTGCTGTTAAAGAAAGACGTGGACCTGAACTTGGTTACAGATAGTGATATGCAACATTATAAATCGATGCTAATCGAAACAAATGCACATCGACGAGGCTTTCATCCAAGTAAGCCAATAAAAAGTTATAAGGGACAAAAATATTTGCAAGTAATTAAACCTCTTTTCAAACTGCGAAATACAGTTCAGGGTATCCAATCGAAAGGAAAAGGACTACCGCTGACAAAAAAATGGGAGAAAAACGTAGATTTTGTGTATTGGGATGATCCGAACGAATTAGTGGAAAGGCTAAAATTATTAATTGCATCTCAAGATGCTGGTAACACAGGTTTAGACAACGAAATAATATCTATTATTGAAGAATTACGTGAAAGTAAAGTAATAAATAAGTAAGTATTTTTTTTATGTTTCATTTTATCATTGACCATTCATTACAATACACCCTAATCATGAATGTCGATAAGTTCGGTCATTTTATTCATAAAAGAATGCGTTTATCAGAAATATTTGACTTTAACGAAAACGCATTACTAAAATCAGAAAATGGAAATTTCAATCTGAAAAATTCTAGATTGGGAGGAATTAAACCTCCCGTAGAATTAGACGATGCTGTTAATAAGGATTATGTGGATCGATTGAATACTAAAACGATAAGAGAATTTGATAAACTGATTGGTTCATTACGATCTCGAATCATATTAGACATACACAAGATAGCTCAGGATACTTTAAAAGCAAAGATACCTGAGGTTTTAATTCAATTGGAAGATAAGTTTTACACTAAAGCAGATGTAAATAAATTAATAAAAAAGACTCCGTAATGTCAAAACAGCAAATTGTAAATGAAATACACAAAGCAGCACGAAGAAATTTTCTTCGACGTTGTGTTATTCTTAAGGGAATTGACGACTTGTGGCAAGCAGATCTTATGGACATGCAAAACTTGAGAACGTATAATAAAGGACATAATTACGTTTTAGTAGTGATTGACTGTTTTTCAAAATACGCCTGGACAGAGCCATTAAAATCGAAAAATAAATTTGAGGTTAGTAGGGCATTTGAACGTATACTGCTTAGCACTCATCGGCATCCTGTTAATTTATAAACTGATATGGGGACAGAGTTTTATAATAGCACGTTTCAAACGCTCATGAAGGCGTACAACATTAATCATTACTCATCGTTTTCCACAAAAAAAGCTTCGATCGTAGAACGACTGATTAAAACGGTTAAAAATAAATTATATAAATCTTTTAGTTTGAATGGAAACTATAAATGGTTAGGTTCAACATTAGAAGATATACTGAAGACATATAACAACACAATCCATCGAACTATTAGATGTAAACCGGTTGATGTGAATAAATCTAATGAATCAGTAATAAAAGAAAATATTAAAAAAACATACAAACATATATCCATCAAACGACTGCCTAAGTTCAAAGTTGGTGACTGTGTTCGTATCAGTAAATACAAACACAATTTCGAAAAAGGTTACACCCCCAATTGGTCAACTGAACTATTTACTATTAAGAAGATAAATAAAACCATACCAGTAACATACCACATAGAAGATCAACGAAAGAAAGATATAGTAGGAGCATTTTATGAGCAAGAACTTCAAAAATCTAATCATCCTAATGTTTATTTGATAGAAAAAGTTTTAAAAAGAAAAGGACGTAAACTGTTCGTCAAATGGTTAGGTCTAAACGATGAAGAAAACAGTTGGATTGATAAAGCTGCAATAATGAGTTAAGATATATAACTAATGCTGATGTAACATTCCTATCATTACACTTCGAGTAATGCAGGGTGGTGGACTAGAAAATAACATAATCAATAATCTACCGTTTGAAGTTCATTTGCCTGGATACAATTATTGCGGACCAGGAACTAAACTTCAAAAACGTTTATTACGAGGTGATCGAGGTGTAAATAAGCTAGATGAAGCTTGCATGCACCACGACATTGCTTACGCAAATCATACAGATCTATCCCATCGTCACAAAGCTGACTTACAATTACTCAACATGGCCAAACAAAGACTTAAATCAAAAGATACGGGAAAAGGTGAAAAGTTAAGCTCATGGCTAGTGAGCAAGGTTATGAAAGCAAAACTGAAGTCTGGTTCCGGAGTTAAAACATTCAGAAGTTTGGTTTCAAAAATAAGAGCAAAAATAAAAAAATTGAAGCCTAAGAATAGTAAAACTTTGATTAAAGTTGCTTATTTAGCAGCTAAAAAAATGTTTCCAGAAATTAATCGAATTCGAGTACCGCGAGTAATACCTTTGCCAAAAACTGGAGGGGTCCTGCCTTTAATCCCTATTTTCGCTGGTTTATCAGCTTTAGGCGCTTTAGCTGGTGGTGCTGCTGGTATTGCAAAAACTGTAAACGATTACAAAGCAGCTCAGCAAAATTCGCGAGAAACAGAACGACACAATAAGGCTATGGAAGGTTCGGTTCTGGGCAAGGGTTTATACATTAAACCGTACAAAAATGGTAAAGGATTGTTTATAAAATCATCAAAAAACTAGAAAGTTTGCTACCTGATCGTCCTCTGACTAATGTAGATATTCAAAAGTATGCAAGAGACATCCTATATTTCCGAGGGATCTACATGAAGGATCAGTTACCAAGAAAACCGAAGAGAATTGAATGCGCTATCGTAAACTTAGACGATTCTAAGAACGAAGGAACTCATTGGGTAGCTTATGTTAAATTATACAAGTATTGTGAATATTTTGATAGCTATGGAGATTTAAAACCTCCAGCAGAATTAATGCGATATTTTAAGAATTGTAATGTTTATTATAACTACACAAGATGTCAAAGATTCAATACAGTAAATTGTGGTCACTTATGTTTAGAGTACCTGCTAACTTTTTGGAATAAAAAATTATAAAATGTATGTTTTTCTTTGAATTCAAGCATTATCACAATGTCACTCACATTGTCAATAACTGGAAATTCGTCAACGTTATCTACATACTATCCAAATACATTGCAACTAGATGGTGCTTATGAGTGTGCCTTATTGCAATTTTCAACATTTAATTCAATTCCAAATGTTGACAAAAGTAATAATAAGTTTTATTATGGCTCTAACGAAGTTATTGAAATACCGGAAGGCACTTATGAATTGCAAGATATCAGTGATTATTTAAAAACTGAAATAAATGATGCAACTATAAAACTACTGTGCAATAACAATACGTTAAAAACTACTATTTTCTGTACAAAAGACATTGATTTTAACAAAGAAGGGTCTTTCAGAAGACTGTTAGGATTTAATAAGCAGATTTTAAAAGGTAATAAATGGCATGTATCACAGTTCCCAGTCAACATTTTACCTACGACCGTGATCAGGGTTGAATGTGATATCGTTAGTGGGTCGTTTATAAACAACGAACCAAGTCACATCATTCACGAATTTGCACTCAACGTGCCACCTGGATACAGGATCATAGAAATACCGAAGAACGCAATATACTTTCCGATAAATCAAAACAATATAAGCTGTATTCATATTAAGCTATTAGATATAAGGAATCGCTTAATAAATTTACGTGGTGAAGAAGTGCAGCTGTATTTGCATCTCAGACGAAAAAATGATTGACTACAATAAATATGTACCTCAACAAGTAAAAAATATCAGTTCTACTCGAGCTATCCGCCATACAAGACCCCGCTCTAAGAAGAAAATAAAATTAACCAAAGACAATAAAGCATTCCTGAAAGCAATCGGATTACTAGAATGAATATCTTAGACGTTTTATCTACTCCGACTTACGACACCACGATAGAAGGCATAGAATTTCATTCTTACAAACCCTACGTAACAAGTTTTAATAGAAATGATGAAATACGTATACCTATCAACCAACAGGACCTGTACATATTACCGTCAGCTAGCATTTTATATTTGGAAGGAACCGTTATAGTCAGCAAAAAGGATCCGAAAGACAAAGCTACTAGTGTCCAATTCACCAACAATGCTCTACTTTACCTATTTCAAGATATTAGGTATGAGCTAAATGGAGTAGAGATAGATAAAATAAAAAATGCTGGTATAACTACAACCATGAAATCGTTAATATCAATGAATGAGAGTGAATCAAAGATGTCTAACGCCTGGGGTTGGAATATCGACGGTGTAAAAAATAATAACGAAGGGAGTTTTTCTGCTTCTATCCCACTTCGCAATATCCTCGGTTTTGCGGAAGATTTAAAAAAAGTCGTTATAAATAGTAGACACGAACTGGTACTGTTACGAAGTAACACTAATTTAAACGCTGTAAAACTTAACCCTGGGGAAGTAGTGGATGACATTCACATCAACAAAATCATATGGCGTGTACCACATGTTAAAGTATCAGACAAGGAAAAAATTTATTTGCTTAAACTGTTAGAAAAAGATCGACCGCTTCAGATGATTTACCGAAATTGGGATCTGTACGAATATCCAGCTTTACCTAAAACTACAAAGCATACATGGTCTATCAAAACTGCATCTCAAATCGAAAAACCATTATAGGTTTACAGACAAATAGGAAAAATAGTGCAAGTTCTGACATGTCTCAATTCGATCACTGCAATGTTCGTGACGTAAAAGTGTACCTTAATTCAACTTATTTTCCATATGAAAGTCTTAACGCGAATTTCGCTAATAACAGGATTGCTTTATTATATGAGCAATATATCAGATTTCAACAGTCGTATTACGGACGTTGTCCACAACCGTTGTTAAGTGAGAAACAGTTTAAAGATTTAGCACCGCTGTTTGTGGTTTATTGCTCTAGACAAGCAGAGAATCTAAAGACGGGTCCAGTTGTAGATGTAAGAGTAGAAATTGAGAGTGATTCGGAACTACCAGATCAGACAGCCGCTTATTGTCTCATTCTGAACGACTGCATTGTTGAATACAAACCATTAAGTAGCATCGTAAAGAAGATATCATGAACGTAGATACCATCATAGTTGACCTCCAAGGATTTAAAGATATTCAAAATAATTTTATCGTGAAGGAAGTGGCCATTGTAAGTCAGGAGCTTACACAAACATTCTTAGTAAAACCACCATATTCGTTTCATTATTTGTCTGATGAAGAAAAGAAGCAAGTAAGATGGTTAGAAAGAAATCGAGGAATTTACTGGAGTGAGGGTTACATAGATTATAGAGAATTTCTACGTGTTGTAGTATTATATCTCGAGAATAAAAAAATAATGACAAAGGGTTTGGAAAAAATACAGTGGATTAAAGAATTGTGTACAAAGTGTTAAGTGATTGATATTGGTGAAAAGGGATGTCCTAATCTTCCAACATTAAAAAAACATTTTTTAAAAAATAATACTGACTTTAACTGTGTGCATCATAAAATTAACTGTGCATTAAATAATGCTATATGTATTAAAAAATGGTGTTTTGATAATCACACGTATATGTTTGATTTGTTTAGAAAAAATAAAACATAATTGATTTATAACTAATAGCAGTTTTATTTATTATATCATCATACCTATACACTAAACATACAGTGTACATATTTCATTATCATAAAACTTAATAACATGAAATTAAATACTTATATACTTTAACTACTTACTGCATAAATTTAAACATTTTGATTACATCTAAATTCTTAATTATTTACAGTAAATGAAATTAAAATAGTAACATTTCTTATACCAACACTCCTTTAATATTTACACATAACTAGAGTCTTCACATAGTTTTTTCGATATTTTGTTCACTAATCTTTCTGCCTCATCCATAATGTTGTCCACTGATTCACTCACTACGTATTGCGCACTGATCAGTATATTATTATCATCTTCACTGAGGTCTACCACTTGTATTTGAAGGAGTCTTAAGCCTTTTTTCTTTTGATTATTGATCACGTAAGACAGATAACTATTAAGTTGCTTCCGTTTTTGAGGCTCTCGCCTCGTCCTTGATTTTTTATTGACCGGTTCGTCTTGTGGTTCAGGAATATGCCAGCTTGGATTTGGGCTCGGAAATCTTTGACCATACTGAGAGAAAATTATATCAGGTGAATCATTCATTATTGTTGATAATCTGAAACAATAATAGAAATTATTTATTTGTACATATAAAAGGTAATCCTATAATCATAAGATTCGTGAAATATGTATAGGTACTTACGATTTATTAAATCGATGTGATCACCACAACAAGCACCAGTTTAATGATTAATAAACTAATATTATTGTACGGCGAATGCATAGTGTAACATAAAACTTATGACACAATTTGATGTTTCCTTCCAACAAGTTTGAACTTGTTTCTCGAGCACAATGAGTGTTGGAAACACCTGACTAATATTATATTTCAAAACTTTATATGTTTTGTATGGCAGTTACTTACTGAGAAAAATTATATCATGTTTTGACAGGTTTGTAAATTATACAACAGGTTTCAACTTGTCTTTGTAAGTGATATATTTCAAAAACTGTATAACCTTATTTTATACCAGTTAATTACTGATTAACAATATCATCGTATGTCAACAGGTTAAAGCTTGTAAATCCTTCGACAAGTTTGAACTTCTTTCTATATATTTTGTATAGGTACCAGTTAAACACTGAGAGACAATAATATCAACAGGTTTGAACATGAATGCCAGTTAATTACTGAAAACAATAACATTATGTTTTAACAGGTTACCTTTTTATTGAATGTACGACTGGCTTCTATTTGGTATAGTACATTCATAGACGTGGTAGGTAGGTATTACTTAAATGGATAAAAATAAAAGAGTCTATATATTCACACAAATGTATTTATTTTCACATAAAACTTACAATTTATTTTACTACACAGCTATTTTTAATATCTTTAAATAATATTTACGTTACATTAGCACAAAGTATTCTATAACTATTTATTACTCTGTATACAGTAGAAACATTTAATTTATAACTAATAATTTAGAAATATATAGATACATTACTTTAATATAGATGCATTACCCCAAGCTAAAGTAGATACTTTATCAGGTAATAGCAAACGTTTATCGTCATTGCTAGAAAGTGCTATTTTATTAAGACGAGGCTGCGGAAAAAATACTCTCATTCGACTAGATTTTTTAAGCAACTTAAATATGCAATCGACACGATAACTCAAATATTTGATTTTTCAAACCTTTTTCTATCCGTTGTCCAGACAGGAACACATTTGAAAGAAATTTACTCGATAGTTTTAATTTTTTTAAATGAAGCCTTTTCTTTAAATTATTGGATTTTTCTGGGAAACTACATCAGTTACATATCAATAATAAATACACATAGAAAGGAAATGTAGTTTATTATCCGCTGTATAAGTAAAATTTACCTAGAGTAATTAGTATTCTCATAAAAAATTTAACTGTGTTTTAGACTTACGACCTTTAGTTCTGTGCAGGATTACGGTCAATCGGAAGATTCAATATTCAACCTTATTAGCTTACGATTACGAAATAAAATCAATGCGTAAGAGCTGTCCTTCAGTGCCGCGCTGTGCGCCGTTGGACGTGGACCTATCGCTCGCGCGCTATCATCACCTCTGCATTATAAATACGTATCTTGGTAGGTACGAGTATATCAATATGGGAAATAAAGATAACCAACAAAATAAAAAAGGATGCAGAAGAGTCGATACAAAGACTTTGCAAGAATTATGAGAGAGGCAAAAGCGTAAGTATTTTTCGTTATTAATATTTCAGTTTTTTTTTACATATTGTACCTATGCAAATTTAATAATCGTTTGTGTTTTGGTGTATATTCTATTCATGAAACATAGGTACTATCTCTACCGAACTAAGAGATTCTATACCAACTAGGTTCCTTTAGTACTGTAATGGAGCTATAAAATAACTATATGTCGTACTAATCTAAGTATGATTAGTAGGGTACTATAATAATATCTGGTATATGTATAATTATGGTCTCACCTGATGGTAAGTGATGTGGTTGAAGGTGCCGAACAGGTATAAAATAAAATTATCTGGCTCTAAAGTACAGCTGCCGTTCAACCGTAAATGGAGTTGAGCGTTGCTAAATAATAATAACACAAGCGTAGCAAATCAAAGCATTTAGTTTGGTGGGTAGGTACCTATATCGCAATAAAACATCGAACATTGTTTATGTCCCTCAAGACTAGATGTAGATTTATATCAATGAAAGAATATTCAGAATCAGGCAAGTAGGTATATATACAAAGTCACCTGCATAGGTACTTATAAATATAAATTTTATCACTTAGACATGTACATATAAGTATCGATTTATACATAAATAGAGTTGAATAATTGACTGTGCTCATAAAATGCACCTTCTTTCTCATGAAAAAAATAACAAATCAGTCGAAGTCTGAGATCACTCGGACAGGGAAAACTGTCGGAGTCGCCATCTCATATAATAAGTTTAGACTGTGTTCTTCCACTACATGAAAATAAGTGAGTAATTCTTTGAATAAAGTATTGCTAAATTTGCACATTTTATTCACAGGAAATTTTGTAAAGGAAATATTTTATATACTACCTATATTAGGCTAAAAATTATTTTGACCTATCCATAGCAGAGCAACAGGTAAAATTAAATAAAAAAAACGTTATAAATACATTTAAGTTTTCTTTTTACACTGAAAAATAACACTTTACATTATTATCGCCCTGCACTTGTCACACCTCTGTAGGGTCGGTATAAACAATATATTTTTTCTGAGTACCTACACAAAAGACAACGCATTGACATAATTGTGTGGAGCAAGACTTAAATTGTATGCCCGGCCTCCTATCTGAAGCAATACCCTTTTGGGAATGCCATCGCTGATATGTATTATACCCGCCTTCGCCCCCTTTTCGGTTATTAGAGTATTAGATAGATGGTAAAGAGCGATGTTGTACTCTTGACGTGCAAAAAATCTGACGTGCAAATTATCTGAATATATGTATTTAAATTCATTTATTCATATTCCCAACACCCCCTTTCTGAAGGCCGAACTTCAGCAGGGGCGGAGCAGTTTGTATGGTGGCCGTCTTGAAATCGCCATTTTGGATTTTTGACAGGTGTCATTCGACTGCTCTCTCGACATTTATCCTTACTTGGCACTCGTATACGAACTAACAAATTCTATCTACACATTCTAACAAATTGTGCGAAATTGATTGTCGGACAAACAGATATGTACAGTTGCTTTTCTGAAGGCTTCAGGTAACTGAATGTCTGTAAAATGTATATTTATATTTTTTGCAGGTATATATCAATCAAAAATCTGATTGGTATCATCAAACTCGGCTAAATGCACATTTGTAATATAACTAATGCTTATTTGCCGTGTAGTATGGAGACAACAAATCAAAAATAGAAATTCTACAAAAAGAAGAAAAATTTTGGAGGGAAAAAATTGAGACAAAACTAGTCACATTCAATATGGACTGCCTTCTGCCCAAGCTGGTCGATCCCCGCCACTCAAAGAAAAGAATGATCCGGGATCAAGAATATGTGGAAACTTCTGTAAAAAGAAAAATCAAGAGGAGGCTGTCGAGGGAGACTTGCAACATCAAAGTGCAAATGCTTCAGTACCTCCTCCCACCGTAAAAAGAAGACTTAACTTAATATTGTCTTAGGTTTTAGTGTTTGTTACGCATAGTAATTAAACAACATTAAACGGTTTAAATCGCGTATATTTATCATTATTTTTGTCATGACGTTTCAAACACTTTGCATTGATCGTGGTCACGGGGTGACGATCGGGGGGACTGCAAACTTGACTTTCCGTTTCCGATACTCGTTATTTCTCACGCACACTTTTGCATTTCATTAAAATTGTATAAATGGAAAACTATATATTTTTTATTTCATAAATGTTTTTTTGTTAATTCATATACATCTTAACTTAATGTGTCTATAACCTCTGTAGACTATCCACGAATATCTGTATTATGATAGTCCACTTACTAACAATCTAAGAATCCACTGTTTTTATTTTAAAGTCTAATTTAGTCACCTGTTCCAGTGCCACTCACTGTCTCACTTGTCTGATGTTGCATTAAAAGAAGCCTGTATAACATGTTCTCTACAATGTTTCTGCAGTCGTGTGTTTTTTATTAAATATCCCAATAATTAAACCCCTTACAATTGCATATATACACTCTTCTGCAAGCTTGGTAAAAAAAATCTTATCCTGCTGTTTAGAAGTGGCTAGATCTACTTATATCTGGTTGGTCTAATTTTTACCATAGTTGGAATCTAAAAGCAGAGTGGTAGTAAAATAACACCATTCTGTTTACCACTGTAACTGAAAAATAAATGATGTATACGAACTTATTTTCAACATTAGTAATTAACAGTTAAAAATTATATGATAGCAATAAAAAAAAACAACCTACTTTATTTTATTATGGGAACGTGTACAGTAGCACAGTTATGAAAAACTATAATTCATATTTGTATGACGAGTCATGGTATTATGAATGGTCATATTTAATCAAATCAAATCCATTTATTTCAGGTCAATTGTACCCATATTCACCGAATATAATATAATATTATGCTCATTCAATTTGATGATATTTTACTTTATTCTAATGATGTGTAATCTGATTAATCGCATTCCAAGATACTGAGAACAATGTTGATTCATTCATAAATTATCGTCCACGCGGATGCCAAGGGGTAATGAAATTTTTATAGGTAGTTTAATCAGTAGAAATCACTTTCGTTACTACGGAGAATTTAAAAACACCCCATTTATCAATATATATCGTGCCGTTTGGGCTGTTATGTACCATCATCATATTCCGACCCACGTCTCACTTTATGTTGGTTTGGTGCAATACGTTTTCTCTATAAACACAGAAACTGCGACACAACAACATAGCAAAGAAAATTAAAAATAAACAACTTGAAAACATTTTTTTAAATTAAAAAGACTGGAATAACTCATTGATATCGGTTCAATATGATCTCAATTTTGTGCTTATGACGTCGACAGGTTATTTGATATACTGATGACTACAGACTTTTCAAGAGAGATTATTATTCACATATTATTTATAGATTTTATCACTGGTTAACAATAACTTTCATCTATATTCACAGTTGCCACTTACATTAGTTGCTAGAAGCACTGCAATTGTCAAGGCATTTTGGCAAATTACTTTTAGCAAGTTGACTGTAACTGGCAAACCGTTCGACCGATGTTGATGAAATTAAAATGAAACCAATTTAGAGTTAAACTGTACTAGCAAAAAATAATCTTCAAGATTGTAAGGTTCAGTAAAAAAGTTACGATACGATACGATACGATAACTCTTTATTGACACCAAAAACAGGAAAGTTATGTGTGGTCAAACATAAAATAAATAATAGACAAGTCAATTTAGGAACCATCTTTCTTTTGGGAAGTCAGTTAAATATGTATAATATATATACCAATACATTCATAATAATATATGCCAATAAAGTCGAGCAGACATTATCATATTGTAAAAAGTAAAACTTTTGGCTTTAGTTTTATGAGCTACTGTCGACCGTAAGGATAATTTTGAAAAGTAAATCAAATAATCAATTTCTTACTAAGAAATATTAGTAATGTTGATAAAAATAAAAACGTGACATCAATTGCAGTGTGTACAAAGTTACTTTATGTATCGAAATTCGTCACGTGAATAAGATTATAAAAAAGTTGAAATCGTCTCAATGGTATCTGTGTTCGCGAATCTAATATGAAGTACACAAAATGTTTTTTTAAGCGAGACGCGTGCGCCGCTTAGAGATCCGCGCCACGCCGGCGTGCCGCCGCCGAGTTACTTCGGCGCGCCGCCGCCGCCGCCGGGTCATGAACAAATTCGCGCCGACGTCGAAAATCAATTTAGAGTTTTCTGCCGTGAGGTGCATTACCCTGGATAGCTGAGGTGTGGGGGAGTGCTCCGACCGGAATCCGAACTGCTCCGGTCGGGACTTCATGTGAGGGGCTATCCGACTTAAGAAGAGGCGTTCAAAGACTTTCGAAATGCATGTAAGTAGAGTGATAGGCCTGTAATTCTCGGGTCTCCAAACGTCTTTGCCGGGTTTCGGGAACATATCCACGTGGCTCATTTTTCATTGGGAGGGTAAGTGCTCCGTGCGCAGGATCCCGTTAAACAGGCGCGTGATAGCTGCCGTGGTTTTAGAGGACAGGTGACGGATCACTGTCCAATATCTTCTCCTGTGTTTTATGGGACACTGAAGTATTCATCGAGGAACTGTTCCACAGAGTCTGAGTGTTCTCTGTTCACTGTGGGATTGGGCTTGAATAAGTTCTCAAGGGATTGAGCAAATATTTCTGCCATGTCCTCTGCTCTGTATCTCAAGTTGCAATTTTCGTGGAAAAGACAACGAATTGGTTCTGAGTGTTTCCTAAGTTGCCTGCAGAGTTTGTGGAGTGAGGCCCAGTTCTGTGGATGGGGTCTCATTAATGTTGCCAGGTTTTTCTGAGCAGGCGTTTTTCTTTTATGAGCTCTCTTATACAGCGGGGGAGGATGGACAATCTCGATTCTCCTTAGGGGTTTTCTTTAATTGTGGAGGTATGAAGTGCCTTCTGCATTGAGTGATCTCTTCTGCAAGATTGTCCACTTCTGATGGGGTTGTGACATGCCTTAAAGTTGAGGTATCTCATGCGGTTTTCATAAACTTAGGCCAGTGGATTTTGGGCTTTTGTGGAAGTTTGTGTATCGGTTGGTGGCAAGATCCTGTTTCTGCAATATTTTGACTAATTAATTTGAGTAGGAACTTACTTGTATGCAAGAAAATAAACATTTACCCTTTTAGTACATATACAGCAGATTTAATTTTTCTATTCCACCATATAGGTAAAAAAATCAATAACACGCCGGCTACGCCGCGCCGCGCCGGGTACGTTTACCAGCGCGCCGATGCCGACTTTCATGACCGCGGCGCGGACCTCTACCACCGAACCGCCACGAGACGTTCCGATCATGCTGCGATCTCTTTCACTCTCTCACACCAAACGATACACATATCTCGCTCATCCATTTAATTGAGATTCGTTCTAAGATAAAACAAAATGACGATATTTTCTGTTTTAACAATAAAAGCTATAATTACGCGTGAAATTAAACAGTTATCTCTCACAGTGCCTGTATAATTGGTGCCGAGTCTAAGACACAAGGAAGGCATATTGTCCACAGATTATTCTTAAAAAACACGATTAGCGGCGATGTAGGTATTCACCGGATGCTCGGAAGTGCAAGACTGGTAGTACTACTGGTACTCAGGTAATTACCCTGAATTCGTCTAGTAAATATGGAAGGCATACAAATCATCTACAGGTAAAAAAATCTTAGATAGTTAGGTACGCGTTCTATTGAAAACTACCACCTCTTTTGGAGGTCGGTAAACAAAGGGTGTCGACCTTTGAAGGTGCACATAATGTGATGATCTGCATACCTAGTAGGTACTTAATTCATATTTGCAAGGAAACGTTTTCATTCGTATTCTAAATAACATTCATACAAGTACAAGGTACAATACCATTCGAAAAGCTTCCAAATCCGAGAGAAAACTGTACCTAGATAGGTACTCTGGAAAATACACTTACACACATTACGTACGTAAGTACGTACGTAGGTAAGTACCTACTTACGAACACCTGACTTTAACATGTAGTAAAAAGTTAAAACATTTACATTATTGTAAAAGAACACAAAAAGTGTGTTTTGTTTTTATCTCAATCCGCAGCGGGAGTACGATGAGACGCGCCACGAGCGACGATTGTTCGTTAGTTATAATTTGAATAATATTAATTGTATCAAAAAGGGGCGCCCCCTGCCGCTTAACGCGCCGACGCCGATGCGACGCCGAAACTGACACCTATTCCGACACCGACGCCTATTCCAACAATGACACCGACGCCGACGCAGACACCTATTCCAGCAATGACACCGACGCCGCCGCCGACGCCGATGTGACGCTGAAACTGACACCTATTCCGACACCGACGCCTACTCCAACAATGACACCGACGCAGACGCCGACACCTATTCCAACAATGACACCGACGCCGACGCCGATGTGACGCTGAAACTGACACCTATTCCGACACCGACGCCTATTCCAACAATGACTCCGACGCCGACACCTATTCCAACAATGACACCGACGCCGACGCCGACATCTATGCCAACAATGACACCGACGCCTACGCCGACACCTATTCCAACAATGACACCGACGCCGACGCCGACACCTATTCCAACAATAACACCGACGCCGACGCCGACGCCGACACCTATTCCAACAATGACACCGACGCTGACGCCGACGCCGATGCGACGCCGAAACTGACACCTATTCCAACACCGACGCCTATTCTAACAACGACACCGACGCTGACGCCGACGCAGACACCTATTCCAACAATGACACCGACGCCGACGCCGACGCCGATGCGACGCCGTAACTGACACCTATTCCGACACCAACGCCTATTCCAACAATGACACCGATGCCGACGCCGACACCTTTTCCAACAATGACGCCGACGCCGACGCCGATGCGACGCCGAAACTGATACCTATTCCAACACCGACGCCTATTCTAACAATGACACCGACGCCGACGCCGACACCTATTCCAACAATGACACCGACGCCGACGCCGACACCTATGCCAAAAATGACACCGACGCCAACGCCGACACCTATTCCAACAATGACACCGACGCCGACGCCGACACCTATTCCAACAATGACACCGACGCCGACGCCGACGCCGATGCGACGCCGAAACTGACACCTATTCCGACACCGACGCCTATTCCAACAATGACACCGACGCCGACGCAGACACCTATTCCAACAATGACACCGACGCCGACGCCGACGCCGATGCGACGCCGAAACTGACACCTATTCCGACACCGACGCCTATTCCAACAATGACACCGACGCCGACGCCGACGCCGATGCGACGCCGAAACTGACACCTATTCCAACACCGACGCCTATTCTAACAATGACACCGACGCCGACGCCGACACCTATTCCAACAATGACACCGATGCCGACGCCGACACCTATGCCAACAATGACACCGACGCTTACGCCGACACCTATTCCAACAATAACACCGACGCCGACGCCGACACCTATTCCAGCAATGACACCGACGCCGTCGCCGATCGACGCCGAAACTGACACCTATTCCGACACCGACGCCTATTCCAACAATGACACCGACGCCGACGCAGACACCTATTCCAACAATGACACCGACGCCGACGCCGATGCGACGCCGAAATTGACACCTATTCCGACACCGACGCCTATTCCAACAATGTCACCAACGCCGACGCCGATGCGACGCCGAAACTGACACCAATTCCGACACCGACGCCTATTCCAACAATGACACCGATGCCGACGCCGACACCTTTTCCAACAATGACGCCGACGCCGACGCCGATGCGACGCCGAAACTGATACCTATTCCAACACCGACGCCTATTCTAACAATGACACCGACGCCGACGCCGACACCTATTCCAACAATGACACCGACGCCGACGCCGACACCTATGCCAAAAATGACACCGACGCCAACGCCGACACCTATTCCAACAATGACACCGACGCCGACGCCGACACCTATTCCAACAATGACACCGACGCCGACGCCGACGCCGATGCGACGCCGAAACTGACACCTATTCCGACACCGACGCCTATTCCAACAATGACACCGACGCCGACGCAGACACCTATTCCAACAATGACACCGACGCCGACGCCGACGCCGATGCGACGCCGAAACTGACACCTATTCCGACACCGACGCCTATTCCAACAATGACACCGACGCCGACGCCGACGCCGATGCGACGCCGAAACTGACACCTATTCCAACACCGACGCCTATTCTAACAATGACACCGACGCCGACGCCGACACCTATTCCAACAATAACACCGATGCCGACGCCGACACCTATGCCAACAATGACACCGACGCTTACGCCGACACCTATTCCAACAATAACACCGACGCCGACGCCGACACCTATTCCAGCAATGACACCGACGCCGTCGCCGATCGACGCCGAAACTGACACCTATTCCGACACCGACGCCTATTCCAACAATGACACCGACGCCGACGCAGACACCTATTCCAACAATGACACCGACGCCGACGCCGATGCGACGCCGAAATTGACACCTATTCCGACACCGACGCCTATTCCAACAATGACACCAACGCCGACGCCGATGCGACGCCGAAACTGACACCAATTCCGACACCGACGCCTATTCCAACAATGACACCGACGACGACGCCGACGCCGATGCGACGCCGAAACTGACACCTATTCCAACACCGACGCCTATTCTAACAATGACACCGACGCCGACGCCGACACCTAATCCAACAATGACACCGATGCCGACGCCGACACCTATGCCAACAATGACACCGACGCTTACGCCGACACCTATTCCAACAATAACACCGACGCCGACGCCGACACCTATTCCAGCAATGACACCGACGCCGACGCCGATGTGGCGCCGAAACTGACACCTATTCCGACACCGACGCCTATTCCAACAATGACACCAACGCCGACGCAGACACCTATTCCAACAATGACACCGACGCCGACGCCGATGCGACGCCGAAACTGACACCTATTCCGACACCGACGCCTACTCCAACAATGACACCAACGCCGACGCAGACACCTATTCCAACAATGACACCGACGCCGACGCCGATGCGACGCCGAAACTGACACCAATTCCGACACCGACGCCTATTCCAACAATGACACCGACGCCGACGCCGATGCGACGCCGAAGTTTGTGTATCGGTTGGTGGCAAGATCCTGTTTCTTCAATATTTTGACTAATTAATTTGAGTAGGAACTTACCTGTATGCAAGAAAATAAACATTTACCCTTTTAGTACATATACAGCAGATTTAATTTTTCTATTCCACCATATAGGTAAAAAAATCAATAACACGCCGGCTACGCCGCGCCGCGCCGGGTACGTTTACCAGCGCGCCGACGCCGACTTTCATGACCGCGGCGCGGACCTCTAGCGCCGCTGCACATCGCGTCGTTCGGTGCAGCGGGGATCGTTGCGCCGCATGGGCGGAGCTAGCGTGGGAATTATTTTTGACTGCCTCGACTTAACACTCTGTGTAAATATTTCATGTTTGATTGACCTAAAGAGTAAATTTTTCTTGCGGATGACATTACAATTATACAAAACATTTTTATAATCTATCATATGTAAATTTTTCGTTACACTTTTTTTTGTTCCCTTTGCTTTCTTTATTGTTTTGTCTAAAGTTTTTATACAGTATAGCTTTGAACGCAGTCCTACAAATTCTTTAATTATTTTACCTCCCATTTCGTCCTTAAAGAGCCCAGGTACTTTTTTATTAATAATTGGCAGGTCAAACTTGTTATCAGAATTGTAATTGCTAGTATCAAAATATTTAAGGAAATAATTTTTAATATCTTTGTAAAAGTCATTCGTATTTACGTTATAAACAAGACTATCAGTGTCAGTATAGCATAATTCAACATTATTGCCATAAAATGGTTTTATAGTAGAATAGTGAAAATCGTACATATGACTCTTTGATAATTCTAACACAGCGAAACCTATGTATATCGGTTTATTAAGAATAACACGCGAAGGTTTCATTTGTATTGCTACCAAATCATCTGAAAATACTGAAGCACTATGAAAATATGGGCTGGCGATTAGTTTTTCAGCACATGTTGATTTCTTGGTCTTATTTTTTAAATCATGCCATTTGTTTACTAACTTTAAATCAATTTTATGCTCATTGTTTTCTAGAGTTTTACCAAAAATACTGTTGTTTAGTAATTTAAAAAAATCTTGTTCAAACTGTGACTCGGCTTTTTGACGTAAATGAGTATTAAGATCAATATATTTTTTTAAAAAATTACTTTGCTTAAAAACGATAGCGCGATGGATCTTTTTCAATATTAAACCGTGACGTATGCATGTTTTCAAATGAGTATAATGAATAACATAGTGGTATTTATCATACAAGTTTGGTTTTTTATTCTTACCACCAGGGGGCAAGCACTTTTCTGGACAAAATGGAAAGTCATTGTGTTCAGTGTGTAAATTCTCAGGGTATGTTAAATCAACTTCGAGAATATATCCATATTCCGCGTTATCACTAATATCAGTCAAGTTCAAATGTAAATTATCTATTTCATTGCTCGACATAAATCTAAAATCTGAATACGGCAAATATTGACACATGCTATGTCCATATAAATTGTTACAGTCTAAATAAACGATGAATGAATTTTGACGAGTCTGATCGTAAGTATCTAAATATTTGTGATTGGCTTTTACGTGTCGTTTGAAACACATACAAATACCTCCGCGAATACCTTTTTGTATCATTCTAAAAATTTCTACATCGCTAATAAGGTCTAATTTAACGCTTGTTTTCAAAAGCATTGCATCGAACGATAGACTTGGTGCTGTCAGGTAAAATGCCGGATCAAGATTATAATACCGTTTGCAAGTTTTTCTAAAACTTTCAAACACGTCTGCGAGCAATAACACATCGGTTTTAAGATATAAATCTGTGTACATACCCATATTTTTTATATCAAACTCTAACCAAATGGAATGCGCGTGTGCATAGTCGTCCTCAGTGATAAGCTCATTTGTCAAGGAGTTATAAAAATTAGTTTTGCCGGGCAAACACGTATCTTTATAACGGTTCAATTGTGACATATAATCATACGGATATATTCCTTTTCGAGTAAGGAGCTCAAATTGTCTTGTATCAGGAAAATACGATTTGAGTAATTTAAACTCTTGTTTTTTCATTGTATTAACTAATTTTTCTAAACTAGTCCCTAAAAACTTGAAAGAATCTACAAAGCGAACCTTTATACTTTCTTCTTTCGAAATAGGAATGAACTTTGTGAGCGAAATATAGTTTTCTTTTGTTTTAGGTATTAATTTTTAAAGACCCAGGAGCTTTGCCTAATTCTTTAATGAAAAGGTGACAGTCATAACCTGATAAATTATGAAAAAACACTGGTAAAAATGTAGGCAATTTATATTGCAAGTTACAATAACTATGAGCCGTGCCGCGATATTTACCGGTCAAATGACAGTGGTCTCGGACCTTATCACCAAACAATAAATTCTCACAAATATGACAAGTAACCGAGTTATCAAAGTCATGAGCATTAGTATCGGTGTAAATCATAGGAACTTGTTTTTTAAAAATATTGTAAATTTTTTTTGCATCTTTATAAATAGAATTTACAAATTTTGATATGCAATCCAAACCACGGTAAGAGACGTACCTATTGTATTGTTTGTCTAGCACACACGTAATATGATAAGCAAAAGCGATAGGCACATGTCGTTGACGTGTTACCGTATGCGATTTACTCGGATCAGGGTCACAGGACTGAAATCGTTCTAGCATTGTTTCAAAGTCTGCGTATATAACAAATGGTACAGTTTGCTTTCTGCTAAAATTTTTAAATTGTATAAATGAGCCCTTCGGGGGTAGTTCCGTAGCGACACCTCCACAACTATGTGAATCAAGGGCATCGTATGTATTAAAAAATATTAAACACACATCACAAAAATGCAATTTACCGTGATGTTTTGTGATTTGATTTTTAACAAGTCGCGGTAAATCTTTAATTAGACAGTAATGTGACAAATCATTGCTTTCTAGATAAAGTAAATGAATAACATTTTTCTTTAAATTATTTGATTTATAAAGCGGTCCTACTACAGTATATTTTTTTAACCCATAGATATAAACACAAATTTCAGGATTATTTACTTCAAACTTAGCAATATCTGAGAAAGTTAATGGAAATTGTATGCCTTCTATATTTAACACATCCCGAAAATCAGGGTAAGACGATACTCTTTCAGGATGACTTTTGGCTGGGTATAACGCTGCAACGACTGACCATAAAAAGCAATAATCATCCTTATTTCGAATATTTACACAAGCTTTTTTAGATTTTATAGTAGCCGGTAACTCGATAAAGCCTGAACCATGCAAAGGTTGATATTTGTTAATATTTACTTCTAAGTGTGAGCTACTTAAGAATGTCCAACCACTATCGCGATCCTGAAATTCTTCAATCTTTTTTGTTAAAATGTTTTTAACTTGAGATATTAAGGGTTCGTATTCATAGTTTTGATGAAGTGTATAATTTTTTGTAAAGAAGGATTTCATCTCTTGAGAGTCATTTTTAAACATTAAAAACAAAGCAAAATATTCAAAGTTAATTTTCACGCATATATGTTGTTTAAGAGACAAGGTTATTAATGACCTAATCTTTTCATGAATGTTATTTAAAAATGAAATCAAAGAACAGTTTTCATATTGATTTACAATTCTATAGGACGCAATGCGGTTTCGAAATGCAGAATTTATTAATTCAACACCATCACAGAAATAAGAAATACTTTTATTCTTGTGATTAGTACTACGTAAGTGACCTACCCAGTGCTTGCGCTCAACAGATGTATTACAGATAGTACAGAAAGGCATTTTAGATGGACGAAAATGGGATTAGAATAACTTATTAAGTATCTCAATAAAAGTACAGTGCTACACAATAAAAAAGAATGATCTAATTGATTTAATAATATCGCAAAAAGAACAAATTACCTAATCTATTTAAAATCAATATTATCGCTAAAGTACGTAGGATCTGTGTTATTAAATAAAAAAAAAAAAAAAAAAAGATGATCTAATTGATCTAATAATATCGCAAAAAGAACAAATTACCTAATCTATTTAAAATTAATATTATCGCTAAAGTACGTAGGCTCTGTGTTATTAAATAAATCATGTGCTCGTTGCATGAATTTTTGCAGCGCATTCCACTGCACAGAGCCTCGGTCTAATTGAACTTTTAACGCTACTAACGCCTTTCTCCACCGATCTTCGCGAGGGATGGAGATCACGTCGCTCTTAGCGTAAACTTTGATGTCTACGTAAAATTCTCCCGACAAAACCGCTTGTCTTCTCACCTTCCCGTTATCGACGCGGGCCACGAGAGACGAGCCGAGATCACTGCGTGTAGTAGGGGGTCGCTCCACATCCACTTCTAGGCCGAAGAGATCAGTGGGCTTATTTCCATTGTCAGAGTTTTTTCTGTAAATAAAAATAATAAATTACTACCTATTGCGAAAGAGCCTTAGGTTGAGATCTATAGATGTTTAATAATAGATTGAAATGGACTAAGTTAATTGACAGTTAGTACCTAGGTATATTTTATTTAAAGTTTTAATGTTTATTTGTTACACTATTTAATTAAGGTACTAGGTAATGTATCCATGGATCAGGGTGAACAGTACTATTGTTCAATATTAAAACCAAAAATTACAAATTAATTACGTTCTAAATTTAGATCGGGTTGAAGCGCGGTCACGTGCTAGCTCTACGTACAATTTACTACATCAACAATATAGCCCCCTTTTTTTTTTTCAAATAGGTTTTTTACAACAAACTTTATATAGTAACGTCTTAATTAAGTCGTATAAACTACCATAAAAATCGTTGTCACCCTACAACCTTGCTGGTTGAAGTTTATATCTACTACGCTATAAGTACTAACTAACACAGTTAAATTGTAGTTTCTATTATCTTGTACTTCGTACCTGGTAAAAGTACCATACACTACGAAACAGTAACTCAATTAAGACAATTCTTGAAAATGTGTATTTTCACTAATCTATGTTACTCATAACCATCTTATATATTATATATATACTCGTTTTAGCATAAAATTATAATCGCTTTACTTTATTGACTTTAACATTTTTCCAATATGAAATTTATTAGTATACTACATCACTGGACACAAATAATATTAATTTACGTATAAAGTAGGTAATACAAAGCAAAACATTTTCAAAGTTAACACAAGTAATAGAAAATACTCGATGAAATAAACTTACGTATAACTGAGATATTTGGTTCCCACTTTAACATATTGCATATGAATTCAAATTACAGCGTAAATACAACCTGTTGTGGATTTCGCGTGACATTGGCTACTTCCACACATGGTTTATCGTTCATTTGTCCTCAGAGACGTTTTAAGCAATTACTATCTCCTTACTGAATGTTTTACCCATGATTAACCTTAGTGGTTTAACGTTGAAATAACTATATTACCTACTAAAAGTTTTGTACAAAAAGAGAATCTTTAATATTTGTTATGTGTTTTAAATCGGAGTAGAAGACTTATATGTATAATTGTAACGGACTATATCTAATACTGGAAATGTAAGTAATGTAAGTAAATTAAATGTAAGTAAATTACCTTAATTTTGACTCGTGAGGCTTGGAAACGGTGACACTGTTGGATGTACTCGTAGCTTGTGAATCGGTCACTTTGCGTTTCGTCGCCCTTTTCTTCAGCTGCTTTGCTTGCGGCGGTGCTTCAACCACTACGGAACGGCTGTTGTGAGAATATTCGCTTTCGGAGGTAGACCTGCAAATAAGACACAAAGATTAATAATTTATAAAACACCAACTTTGTCTGCGACCTAATCCTGGTATCACGAGAAAAGATAACCTATATGTTTCATTAAAATCTGTACAAATATATTTTTGAACATCCAAACATTGCACTTATAATGTTAATAAAGATTGATACAATCACTTAGTATTTTTAATAACTTAGTTAATGATTAGGATTGTTATTCATTAAACCACAAACATGATTATTTAGATAGATAGCACTTACTTACATTTTCGTTGTAGCTTTCAACAGTTTTAAAGCGCGTAGCAGCAAGTATATCCAGCCGGTGGCAGCGGGCAGAAACCAGGATCCGTAGTTGTCGCGTTAAGACAAAGGAGTAAAGTAATTTTTCAAACCAAATTGATCGAGTTTTTATATAGAGAAATCGTCCATTCAGCAAAACTATGTTACTTTGAAAATATACTTAAAGTTCTTTGTTTTAAATAATCGTGAGTAATTATTGTCGGTTACGACCATTTAAATTAAATCTTTCCCATCGATTCCGTCAAATTGACTTTTTTTGAGTAATGAAATATAACACTTTCGTATATTCAAAGCCGCCAATAATCGCCGCAACTTCTTTGAAATAGATACCCGTGTACTTGTTCATAAAACATAATTACTTAAGCGTAATATATGAACTAGTGTTTGTCCACGACTTCGTACGCGTTAAAGTTACAATTAAATTGTATCATTTTTACTATAGTTATTTTTGTCTTTAGTACCTATTTGATGAGGACAGGAATCATACAAATAAATAAAGGACCTATCCAACCGTTCTCCAGTTGTAAATTGTGTTAATAATACAATTTTGTTTTATCTACATGTACCTATAATACTTTATTTATATAGATTAAATCATATTTCGGACATTGAAAGATTTCATTTAAAGGCTACGTAGTAATGTTTTCATATAGACCGCAAAATGCTCGAATCATCATAAATGTATTCCCAAAACCTTGACACACACATGCACAGTACACAAGCAACATACAATACGACCCGTGCAATACTTAGAAATGTACATTATGCAGCTCAGCAGTTTTATTACTTTGTAGCTTTTAATAACGTAATTCCAATGTCACTTCACGAAGAAACGTGAAAGAGTCAAGTTTATACATTCTAGTGATGATATTTCAGCTAAACCTAAAAGTGTAATAATTTCGGTCGGCGATAGGTAGTAAAGTAGTGCAGTGAAACAGTTATTTATACTAATTTCGGTCGATGATAGGTAGTGAAGTAGTGCAGTGGAACAGCGCCCAGACCAAACACTCGATGATATCTTAATCAAGGTAAGCTCAAATGTTGCACGATCTCGAAGTATTATTACATATAAATAATGAATGATGATCACGAGTATATGACTCACATTAACAATGGAACAACGATTATATGTATTTATTGGGAGCTTACAAGATACTATATAAAAGGCTTTTACACGCTCTTTGAGAACAGCTAGTGACTGAGCACGCTTTATTTCAAGAGGCAGTGCATTCCACAGACTAACGGCTACAACAGTGAAGGAGTGATCATAAAACGAACTGTTGTGTGAAGGCATGTTGAGCATAAGATTTTCCGATGACCTAGGATCATGCATATGAAGGTAATACAAATGGGGGGGGATGTGGGATTGAATAAAACGTTATACAGAAGAGAGAGAATATGCGTATTCCGGCGATGACGAATGGGTGGAGCTTAGTGCGAAATTCAGAAACATGCTCGTATTTGCGCAAGCCAAATATAAACTATATAGAGAAGTTTTGAAGGCGCTCAAGTTTATTTAATAGGTCCTCCCTGAGGTCTAAGTAACAGGCGTCTGCATAATCTAAAATAGGGAGCAAGAGTGACCGTGCAAGCGCAACTTAGTAGCAGTTGGTAAAAAGTTTCTAATCCTTCTGAGAGATCTGTCTTGCCTCTAAACGTCGTTAATAAAGTAGTTTGTTTCTTTTTATGACACGCCGCGATTTGATAACCACCATGATGATATTTCATCTAGAGAATACGACGATGTACCTACCGCGGTATATGAATTCCGATGAAACGATTATGGAATTCTATGGATTGAAAAAAAAATTACGTGTTTACGACCTATTTATGTCAGTAAGAACTGTGTCAACAGTTGATGAAGTGAAAAGCCTTAACTCAATGTCACTACGAAACAATCTTTTGAAACGTGCAATGGGTAAAAAAGGTGGACTGAACAGTTCATATAATAATAATATAAGCAAAATGATACGTAGTTATTTAGCTCAGTGTAAACAAGCGGGTGAGTTATTGTTATTATTAAAACAAAGTACTTAGACAAACTCGCCCGTGGGGTGCCGGGTTAGATTTGCACCTCCCCATATCATCCCGTGGGTGTCGTAAGAGGCGACTAAGGGAAAAATACTGGAAGTTGGGCAGCAGCGCCTTCTAAAGAACTGCCAATTTACACTGCGATCCCCAAGCCGCCTGCCAAGCGTGGGGATTATGGCAAATACCCCATAATAGGGCAGGCTGTGTTCAGCAGTGGACGATGCCGCTGTTACAGTACAGTATAGTACTTAGACAAAAATCGCCTAGCCGCGGTCGTCATTGTTCGCGTCCGGGTCCGCTCAAACCAAAACACAGACTTGATTTGTTTCATATGTTTTGAAATAGCTGTAATAGGTAGCAATAGTCGTAAATATACATAGATTCTAACTTTTAAATACGCCATGCTATGAAGATTGCTACTTTATTTAGCTTAAAGTTAATACCTAAGATTCAGATTGTTATTTAAATCCAAACAATTCACTAGGTACCTACAAATAATGTAAGCTAAGCCCATCAAAGATGAAGGTTAGATTCGATTTTTCATTTAATGCAAAACATACCTACTAGTAGGTACATGACATATGTTTGGATTACCTATCGAAAGGTACACGCGCTATGCGGGAAACAAGAAAGAGAGATGAATATGTTTCATTTCCACGCATCATGTGTTTCCATTCATTAATTGTACTTTTGTGTGTGTTAGTTTTGTTAACTTAGTGTCCATAATATTGGAAGGAATTTTCGAAAATGTTAACTATGCATAACTTTTTTTTACTGTAAAGTAAAAAATTATTCTAGTTGTACTCGTTTAGTACCAGTAGCAGATGGTGCTGTTTGTGTTATTTTGGTAATTTTAATTTATAGGTGTATATAAAAAGTACATACGTCATCACATGTAATTGGAAATACACGACCATCAGGGTTTTTCACAAGACGACCCTTATCGTCATATTGATCATATGCTGAATCATCAGAATCTGATGAAAATTCAGGTTCAAATTCACTGTCTCTTTTTTCATTCTCTAATACACTTTTTTTAGCTTTTCTTGAAACTGAATTGTCGGAATCATCACTATATACATATTTAGTTTTATTTCTTTGTCTCTTCGTTTCATTTAAGGAAGCTAAACTCAACATAAATTCAGATGGTGCATAATGTGGTGTTTTAGTTTTTACTTTATCTGTTTCACTAGCTTGTGGGGCTTCTTCGATGTTTTTTTTGTTGATAAATTTACTTTTGCGTTTCTTTTTAAGTGATTTTATTTGTGCTAGCCTCTTTTCTAATGCTATCCGCATTTCTTTGTAATTGGTAGCCAAGTCCTGAGGAGTCCTTGCTGCGTTGTTGCATTTATCACTAGGCAAAACATGATTGTAATTTATGGAGTTATCAATAGTCAAGGCTGGTACGGTACTATGGACTTTAAGTTGTATATTGGATGTTGCTTCGGTTGCAGATGCAGACTGTTCATTTTGTAATGGTATTTTGTCTAATTCAGAACCAGCATTTGTTTGGACAGTATCTAAAGGATCCTCCACTTCAAAAATATTAAACTCTGGTTTACATTCTTCTTCTAGAAATTCATCAATTAGGCCTTCAGGTCTATTTTCTATATTTTCATATTCTAGAGAATTATTTTCTACAGGTTCATTTTCCTTACACTCGTAATCTTTATGTTTATTTTTTAAATGTTTGATTTTTGGTAAGTGTGATGTGTCTTGACTGGGAATAAATACTTTTATTTTATCGATTGACAAGTTTCCACCTAATCCAAATTCTTGTCTGTTAATGGCTTTGATTCGATCCAAAGTGATCTGAAACAATTGCATTGATGGTATAATCATAAATAAATACACACCATGTAATTTAGAGCATAACGGTACGAAACCCTCGGCTCGTTTTAAAATCGGTATACAGCACAATGTACCTTAATTATTTTTTTACAAATAGATATCTTGTAGAAATCATTCGTTTTCGAGAAGTTAATTATTGCAATTTTAATTTTGACCTTAATTATTTGTGTATTTTGCACTATGTTACATATACAACAATATTTTAAAACTACAAAAAAAACAGCATTATATGCTGCTGAAACTAAAAACATTCAGGCAGATAATAACTAAAGTTACGTAAAAAAAATATCCTACACATAAATAAAGTTTTGGTCAAACTTCTTCATTGATTAACACACCTGAGCATTTAATTCTCGCCATTTCCTCCACTTCATTAAGAAATACTACATGCACGCGGTTTATGCATGAATACGTATACATACGTAATTACACTTACATACAAATGTGTCATTCATAAACATAACGTTCGGGAATAATCGGAGGTCATCTCCCTCATACCGTACGCCGCCGCCTTTTGATCCTTCCGAAAGAATAAGCCGAAACTTCATATTTTAGTCGCGCACCACTCGCGCCGTTAATAAAGTAATTTGTTTGTCACGCCTCGATTTGATAACCGCCATGATAATTTTTAATCTAGAGAATTAGACGATGTACTTACCGCGGTATATCGATTCTGCAGCGCAAGTACCGAACTTACCGATCGCTAAATTTGACGTTACAATCGTCTAAATTCGATAAAACGGGTTATATCGATGTTTGCAAACATCGATATAACCCGTTTAGCGTCAAATTTAGCGATCGGTAAGTTTTATCGAATTTAGACGATTGTAACGTCAAATTTTGCGATCGGTAAGTTCGGTACTTGCGCTGCAGATGGAACGATTAACGACTTCTATGAATTGAAAAAAAAATGACGTGTTTAATTTACGACCTATTTATGTCAGTAATAACTGTGTCAACAATGGATGAAAGTCAAGTGAAAGTGTTAACGCAATTTTTTGAAACGTGCACGTTACAAACGTGCAATGGGCAAAAAGGTAGACACTGAACAGTTGACATAATAATAATGTAAGCATCGAACTGATAGGTAGTCAAATTTGGGGAGCACTCTAAAGGTTTTTTAAAAACTAAGATTAAAAATACGTGTTGCCGAAACTGAGGCTTTAATAATAGTGAAAAATAAAATGAACAAAAGGCTTAATATTAACTTAGGTAGACATGGTGGTCCTAGCAGAAGTCTTACTCAGCATTCGCAAGAAATGCATCGATGTTTGCTGAATAAGCCCCCTCTAGTCTAAGGCTGAAGGGCGAGGGGGATGCATAACTTCTCCCTCCCCAAGAGAGAAATTATCGGAATGTTCGATTATATGACTTTTCCGATAATTTCGTAAAAATTTAATAATTTTTAAATAAAAAGCATACACAACAATTATACAAAAACTTAATATTACGAGGCCTAACGCGACGTAAATTAGAGCACTGATGCTAGAGTCTGTTTCTCTGTTTTTAGCACTATCGAATATTTCACTGTTTTTTAACACAAAGGACAAGTATTTTCACTTCATCTAAATTGATCTCGTGCATATTAATGCGCGTGCACTGGATAAACTCGCGTTCGTAGTAAGCGGTGGTAAGTTGACTATGGGCAGCGGCGTCGAGACATCCATTTCCGTATAGACATGATGATTACGTATTTTTAGGCCATTAATCTCGATGTCACAGGGCTAGTCGAGGGTCATGACGTATGTTCCATAAACTATTAACATAAATTATTTCGGAAGTTATTTTATCATATTTAAGAGCGTCATCGTGATCGAGATTCCCCGTAACAATTTTATAAGAGAGCCTAATGGGTTAAGAATGCCTCTCTTAAATCGCTGTGGAATTAATTGGTGGTATTTATCTAGTCATGTCGCGTAGATGCTCTGCGTGCATTAATATTCCAATAAATGCATGAGGGAACGTTTTGTTTAAAGCTATCAAATTTTTAAACTCTGTGAATTGTGATATGACAAAATGTAAATCTATGTATATGTTATCTAAATGTATAGTTTTAATAATTATCCAATTATCTATTTGCACATATGATTGTCCTTCTTTTACCAGCAGTACTCCCGGATTACTCTCAAGTAATTGAAGATGAAGGGCGACTGTCGACGTCACCAGCGTCAGAGTACACCACCTGTGGAGGGCGTTTTATATTTTTTACAGCTTTAGTATCTCTTTTCTCAGAGTCTACCTTAATGGGGACTACGTTCCTTTCAACTACATTCACAACTTAAGCTTTCTTATATCTAGCCTTGTCCTTACTCTTTCGCTTGTTAATGACTTTCACGAAAACGGTCTTTCCCGGTAAAAGTTCAATATCAGCCTCACCACCTTGTTTCTGCCTTATCTTTTCTTTACTAGCTGCTAACCTTTCTGCCAGATGTGTATACAAAAATTTAGTTCGTTTCTCATGATCTTTAACTAGTTGTTGTATATATGATTTTTCGAACTCTACGTTGAACGGATTATCTGTATCTGTATGACCGAAAACTACTTCGAACGGGGTGAGTCCTGTGGTGGAGTGTATAGTATGGTTATATGCCATGACTGAGTAAGTCATGATTGAAGTGGCATCTGTGCACTTTTATTTATTTTTTTATTTATTGCTGATAGGTAAGCCTTTGACCACAATCTCACGTGATGGTAAGTGATGATGTGGTCGAAGGTGTTAACAGGCTTAACCTAGAATGACTGGCTCTCAAGGACAGCTGCCGGAACACACCGTTAAGCGCTTGGCGACAGATTTTCAACTTGAGGGTGGTCGCTAGCCAGGCGGGCATTCGCAAAAATGCCCTTCCACCATGCACTTTTGTTGATATTTGGCTAGTCTGTATATTTCTATAATTGTAGAGTGAAAACGCTCTTTAAGCCCCATGGAGTTAGGGTTATTTATTGTACCTACGTGGCGTTCTACTTTGTGGAGGCTAAGGAATTCCGTCATTAACTCGTTATTGAATTCCATTCCCGGATCCGAGCTTATCTTTTTAGGGATCCATAAAAAGAAAATAATGCTAAAAATACCTGTAGTACATAACAGATGTTTGGATTACTTACCTACCGACACGCGTAATACGGGAAATAAGAAAGAGAGATGAATATTTTTCACTTCATTAATTTACTTAACTACTACATTAATAAGAAAACCGTCACCACGGTAATGTTATCTATACAGTATTTCAACTTCATAGAAACGGATGAAACGCGAGTTATACCTACGCGCCTCGATCTCGGCCCACAGACAGTCTCGAGTGTCGCGTGCGACTACGCCGCAGTGACGAGCGGATGGTTTGTTGTTTTTTTAACAATAACCGGGCGATTTTTTCACCAAAAATAAGTCCAAGTACATATTCACATATTAATATGACGAGTAACATATATTGTGCTGTTTTTAGTTACTTGAATTCGTCAAAAATGCATCCAGAGGTAACTTTTTAGATTACCTGGGAACTGAAAGGTAATACCATAAAATAATTTGACTTAATACTATAAAACAATTTAAAAAAATTTATAGTCTACATATAGTTGACGGTACATAATGTGTGTCTTTTTAATGGGCAAGTATTTCCTTTTATCCCTCGAAAAAAAAGTCTCAATTAGTTAAAAAAAGTGAATACAGTGAAGGAAAGTGATTGACACGAGTGAAATAGGTAGGTAGTAGTTATAAGCAAGTTATAATAATATTACAGGTAGTTATTAGAATGTGCATTTTTAATACTTTATAATATAATAATAAAGCATTTCGTACGTCTCACAAATATTTTCGGTCGCCAATTTTTAAGAACGATTTTTTATTTAAACATAAACATGGTTTTTTGTTTAAATCTACCTACTGGTCAAGAAAACAACACGCATTTTTAGTGAACACTTCCTGTTCAATTCACAGAGTATTTTATTTGTTTATTGTGGTCAAAGGCTTACCTATCAGCAATAAAAAAAAAAAAAAAAAATTGCAGTAAACAAAATATTGTACAGAATGTACAGTATAGATAACATTGTTCACATAATAATGTACGGCTTACATTGTAGGTACTCTCAATTATGTACAATGCATAGGCCAATGGATTGAAATACTCGTCCGCCTATTCCAGACCGCGAATTGTTTGGATGCCTTAGATTAAGTCAAATGGTCTATTAAAACCGAATCGGGGCACCTTCAAAACATTCTTGTCTGTCCTACCCCTAGTCTTTTTTATAAGCCGGAGGGGGATCAGCGCTAGTCCACTCGCGGTGAGGAACAGTGGACGATGGGCAGCCGGGACAGAGGATGCTGGACACAGAAGGCGTCCAAAAGCCGAGCCTGCGGAACCGTGGGTAGCGGACGACTAAACCATAGCGTACCCGCAGCGCCGCGCCGCGGAGCTGTCATAGAATTACTGCACTTCTTAAAGGACATTTGTTTATTAAACGTAACCTTACAATCTGTATTGTTCACTCTAGTCTATTCTACTGTACATGTATGTTAATTTTGGACGTGCATCATTAATATCATACCGATTACGTAAACCGAAACCACGGTAATAGATAACATTCCGTGCCGAAACGCAAATGGTAGAATGGCACCAATTAGTTGATAACGTTGTCGTGCTTGTGAGTTGTGACTACATCAGAAGTGATGTAGTGGACACTGTCTCTGTCGGTTCGTAGTAATAAAACCACTATTTGTTTCCTTCGATATTTCTTCGCTTTTTATTGTTCTTCCTTCGGAGGTCGGATTGCGATTATTATTAAAAAACTATAGCATTTCGCTACCCACCACCCCTCAGGGAGTACACCACCCTGTCCCTTGTACATATGATATATGTATATCTACACTAATATTATACATAGGAAAGATTTGTATTTTTGTGTGATGTTTATTCGTTGCTCGTTGCAATAAACTTAAAAACTACTGGACCGATTTACATGAAATTTGGTATGGAAATAGTTTGAGACCCGGGGTGCGTTCCTCCTAGCCGTCGGCCAAGACATATTTTGGTCTAAACGCAGATACACGCCGTTCCAGCACCCTAATCGAACTTAATTTGATCCTGACAAGATTTGATCATACCCGTTCCGGGCGACCTGTCAGAGCAAATTTTGCTCTGCCTGTCAAATGTGACAGATTCTTCAATAAATAATAGATTTTGTACAAGCTAAGTCAAGGATAAGTGACATACTTTTTTTTTTTTTTTTTTTTTACAGGGGGAAATGCGTTGCGCATACCCGCAGCTTTGGGGAAAAACTTACGGGTTATGTGGGACTCGCCTGCCGGCGGGCAGCGTGGCTAAGTTCGCTGCCCCTCGGCAGGAATACCCACTAAAACCACCCTGGTGTTCCACCTTTGCGCTTGGACAAGGGAAAGGTCACAGTTGCCCTTATCCTGTTCCCTTGTTTAGCGTCTGTCCGTTTTCAGACTCAACTTCTGATGACGCTCGGTCACATTAATCTCTATTGTGTGGTGTGCCGGAACACTGACACACCACACCACCACCTTCTAGGGTCATTTCGCGTGCACCACGTTCCCCAACATGTTGCACAAACCCAATCAGGGAGCGAAAGTCCTGGCGTACGCCCTGCGTCTACGCCCGGTCCTCTTGCGGCGGAGAGGATCCGCTAATGGGTCTACCTCTCGACGCCGCTCTCCCTCTTCTTTTTGGGCAACAACAGTCTCGCAGTAGGCTCGAACCGCATCCCAAGCTCTCTCGCTACCGACCATCGCGTTGACGACGGCCGGCAGCGATAGGTCGGGACCAACCGCGTATACGAGCATAGACCGCTCCGTTGCCCACTTTGGACAGTTTGCAAGAGTGTGCTCCGCCGAGTCTTCGACAGCACCACACTCATGACACAGTGGAAGTCGCTCTCTCCTCGCCACGTTGCATAGGTATTTACCAAAACACCCATGCCCGGTAAGCACCTGCACGAGGCGATAAGAGAGCGACCCCCACGCTCTGTCCAACCATTCCTTGAGCACCGGACGGATGGCCGCAATAGTGCGGTGTCCGGCGCTCGGCTCCTCCAGTCTCAGTGCCCATTTGCGGAGGGCCACTTGTCGGGCGTTAAGTCGCCAGCGCTCGACCTCTTCAGGCGGCGGCATAGATCCACGACTCTTCACAACGGCAGTTCTCGCATATACCTCCGCAAGTATTTCTGCTTCAAGGTCCCAGGGCAAAGAGCCGGCCAGAACGCACGCAGCCTCAAAAGAGACCGTGCGATATGATCGGGTCACCCTGAGAGCCATTACCCTCTGCGGGCGACGCAATAGCGTCCTGTTAGGGGCGCTCAAAGAGCATGCCCAAATGGGTGCCCCATACAGTGCAACCGATCGTGCCACCGCTGTAAAGAGGCGGCGGCACTTGTCATTTGGTCCACCAAGATTCGGCAATAGCCTAGTCAAGGCGGACGTCACCCTCAAGAGTTTTGGAGCAAGGAGTTTAAAGTGCTCCTTGAATTTCCATCTGCCATCGAGGACGATGCCCAGGTACCTCATCGTCGACCCAACGCCGATGGAAACTCCACCCACAATCAGATGAGCTCCTATTGGTGGCGCATTTCGAGGCCCGTGAAAACACAAGGCCTCGGACTTGTTGAGGGCCACCTTCAAACCCAATCGTCTGATTTTGGCCACCACGAGGGCGACTCCAGCCGTTGCCTGCAGGCTAGCCTCCCGGTAAGTTCGGCCACGCGCAGTGACCAAAGTGTCATCGGCATAGCACGTGACACGAACATCCCGAAGAGTGCAGCCACGAATGGCCCAGTCGTATCCTATGTTCCACAGGAGCGGTCCAAGGACCGACCCCTGTGGAACGCCACATTCTACCTTCCAGTTACCCCAACCATTTTGGGTGGGGTAGGTTATAGACCTATCCGTTAGGTAAGTCATGACTGTCCGCCGCAAGTATAGGGGCACTCCGTGATATCGGAGCGCTTCCTCTATACATACGTGGGGGAGGGTGTTGAAAGCATTGGCGATGTCTAATGACACAGCCAACACCACCCCCCCTTCAGCGACTTCCTCTTCAGCTAGAGCCCTCACCTGCGCAATAGCATCAATGGTGGACCTGCTCCGCCGGAACCCGAATTGATTCTCCGACAGGTTCGGGCCAACGAGATCGAGGTGCCTGGTGAGGCGGGCTGCGATGACGCGCTCAAAGAGCTTACTCGCCTCATCGAGCAGCACGATCGGTCGATAGGCTGCCGGAGAATCCATTGGACGCCCTTCCTTCTTCAGCAACACCAACTTGCCCACCTTCCACTTCGCAGGGAAAGTTTGCCCTCTGAAGCTGGCCGTTAGAAGGGCCCTGAACCTATCATCAAGACCATTCCTGAGGGCCAACACCCATATGCGACCAGGGATTCCATCAGGGCCAGGGGCCGTGTTTTTAGCCTGAAGCCTCAACACGGCGGCTCCTAGTTCCCCTACCGATACCTCCGGGATCTCTTCAGTTTCGTCTTCCTCCACGGGCTGATTGAGCATTTGCGGAGCCACATGCTCACTACGGGGAGGGAACAGTGTCCCCACAACGCTCGCCAGCAGCTCTGGTTCCAGTGTAGACGTGAGGGGTGGGGTCCATGGGCGAAGTTTGCTCATAACGAGCCTATACGGCCTACCCCATGGGTCCCTGTCCAGCGAAGCGAGAAGTTCCTCCCACGCCCTCTCCTTGGCCTCACCAATGGCCGTGCGCAGCTCTTTCTTCGCGTCCTGATAGGCGCTATAAAGGCTCCTCTCCTCTTCCTCGTCTCGTCCGCTCAGTCTACGACGTCGATATCTAGTGTACCGACGTCTTGTTGACACGCAGGCTGCACGAAGACGAGCGAGATCCTCAGACCACCAATAAACCTGTCGGCGAGAGGGGAGTCTGGTTACCCGCGGCATAGCAACATCACAAATATGTGACATTGCCTCGCAAAACCAGATTGCCTCACTGTTGACGTCGATGGTATCCGGGCTCGGTGTCCAGCCCTCTACGAGAGAAGCCTCGATCACTGCATCCCTATCCAAGCACTTTAGAGCCCAGCGGGGGCCTAAATCTGATGCGGGCCGATTGGGAATATTCGAGCTTGTGGGGGAGGGGGAGATGGAAAACCGGATATACCGGTGATCCGACAGGCTCTCCACACCCTCCAACACTGCCCAGTCCCGAATGCGACACGTCAGGGGTGGGCTAGCGAATGTAACGTCCACTATGGATTCACCCATCCACCGAACGCACGTGCTGGTCGTCCCACGATTTAGAACGTCCAAACCATTTCCCGCTATCCACTCTTCCAAGACTTCACCTGCTGGTGTAGTGACAGGGGAACCCCACGCTGCCGACTTTGCATTCAGGTCCCCAGCCACCAAAATTGGGTGGGACCTGCACCATGCCAACTCGGAGTCCATTTCCGCCAGGAAACTCTCAAATTCTGCGAGAGTGCGATTTGGTGAGAAGTAGGCCCCGATTATCACCATCTCGCCGACCAGAACAGCGACGAAGCCTCGACCCTTATAGTGTCGCTTTATCACGGCAACACTAGGCCGCACCATCACCGCAACCACCCCGGTTTGATCCCCGACCCAGTCATCCCGAGAGGGAACCAAGTAAGGCTCCGTAACAATTGTAATATCAATCAACCACTGCGCCACGCTCTGAACTAAAAGGTCTTGAGCTCTGACGCAGTGGTTGATATTCGCCTGTAGGACGGTGACAGCCATACTAATCACCCGGAATTGTCATCTCCACCTCATTTGTCCTGTTCGGTGGACGGGTGGGCTGCGACCTAGTCTGCGCCGCCTTTCCTCTTCTCGCCACTTTATGGCTGGGAGCCGAACACTTGCTCCCCAGCCCATGGTTTGCAGGCTTCCCCAGCTCAGCACAAAGTGTGCAATGGGGTTTTGCGTTGCAGTTCGAAGCACGGTGGCCGATCTGGCCACACCTGTAGCACTGTTGGCTACGGTCAACCGTAGCGGTGCACCGTGCTTTGACGTGCCCTGTTTCAAGGCATCGGAAGCATCGAAGATCACGCTTCTGCAGGAGCTTCACGCTAGCCGACACCCAGCCTACAAGGAGACGTCCTTCTGCGATCTTTTTTGCGCATGCGGTAGGGCAACTCACCCACACCGCATATATACCCGATTTTTGCTGCCTGGGAGTGCCGACTTTGACCTGATCACTCGAACATCCTCCCTTCTTAGTTATGGCAGCTGCCACCTCGTCGCCAGTGACCGACTCATCCAGGCCGGTCACAATTAGCTCCTCGCATTTGACAGGTCTGGATACCAATATGTCTCCTTCCTGAGCACAGATCTCCTTCAATTTGGATGCCAGAAGATCCGCCTTCGGGCCGCTTGTAGCGCCAGGGACCTCAATAATTGTGGCCCCTGTTACAGCCCGTTTGAATCTGACCGATTCTATATTCAAACAGGTCAGGTCAATGCTCTTTTTGGCCTCCGCAATCACCTTTCTATACGTTAGTCCCTTTTCCGCAGCGGCAGGGAGAATGGTAACCACCACTGCTTCAGATTTGGGAATACGCAACTTCAGTTTGGAAGATTTCTCTTTTTGAGACTTCCGCGCTGATTCTGTATTGGCCTTGGAAGCGTTCTTTCTCTGGCCTCTTTTCACGACCGTCGCCATAGTCGCTGACTCTGAGGGCAGCAAACTCGCTTCCTTCACTGCTGGAGCGGATTCTCCAGCACTTTTCTTCTTTTTGGACTTCTTTTTCTTCTTTTTCTTCTTCACGACCGTCTTCTTCGTCTCCGTAGAGGAGAAGAACTCCTTGGACAGGGTCTTGGCCGTTGAAGTAGAAGCCTTCGTTTTGGTCAGTTTCTGAGGCCCCACCTTGCCTTGTTGGGCTGGTGGGCGGTCAGATGTTGACGTGCGCGGAAGGGTCTTCGCTGTTTTTGTCGTGTCGGTCTTGCGGTTTTCATGCGCCAATGAGGGACGGAGGCAAGGCTCCGGGTTCAGACGTGGCTCCAGCCCTTCGATCCGGGCGTTGAGCCTGTCCGAAAGACGACCGAGGATACGAGCCTCCATCTCCTCTAAGTTGTTCTGGGGATGCAACGGTGGTGCAGCAGATTGCTGTCGCATGGCCACCCTCAACTTAGCCATCTCGTTCTTCAGGTCGTCCATCTCGGCTTGGAGACGACTGTTGGCAGCCTGAAGACGCCGAGTCTCATCGTTGAGGCTGTGCTGTGCTAGTTCCTCAGTTGCTCTTTTAATTTCACGGACGGCGCCCTTGAGCGCCGCAACAAACGTCCCCTTGAGATGAGACGACTTTTCCGCCACCATTTCCACAGCTTTTAAGCTGTCCACTATCTTCCTCTCTAGTACCGCTGTGGTCTCCAACTCCGGTTGGAAACCAGGTAGCTCTTGCAGTGAGCCACGTGATTTTGACAGCTCACGAGTCTCTTCGGTGCGGGCCTTCAAATATTGCCTTCTAATCGGGGCGCGGCCACGTTTTGATGCCACCACTTTAGGGGATGGAGCAGACGGATCGCTCAAAGAGCCGTCGTCGCCCACCTCCCTGGACCTCTTACGAGGTTGCCAAAACCTGGTAGGACAGGTCTCCTCTAGGTTCAGTGAAGCCAGTGACTCCACTGAAGCCATGCTGCAGACGGATGACTCCGCTGCAGCTTCTCCAGTGACAGCTGCAGCAGAGACGGGTCTAGCGCAAGTGCTACGCTCCCGCTCAGCTGTTTTGTCACGATTTGGGGTGGCTGGTTTGGCACAATCATTACACTCCATGTGCACTCCATCCCTCACCTCCGGAGTGATTCGGTGAATGCTCGGAGCACGTTGGAGCACCCCTCGAATCTCCTTACGGCCGACGCTACACTGAGATGGTGGACGTTCTGACGTACCCTCCGCCGACCTTGCGCGGAGCCGTGCAGATGCACGCACTACCGCTACACACGCGTTTTCAATTTCAATCTTATTTTCAATGCGGCGATCAGTGTCCCCCCCAGAATACGAGGGACAGCCTCCCGAAGGAGGGTCGGATTGTCCCGTAAGGGCTTTACCGACCTGGGGTAGTTTACTTTTCTCTTGATAAAAGGATAAGTGACATACTGGGTTAACATTGCTTAATTACGTATTATGCCCATTTATTAAAAATGTATTGTCATAAAAACTAACGTGAGTTGTCATGATTATTGACTAAATACACTGGCTAGTACTCACGGTGTTTAGTCGAAATCTCCGACCGGTGTTCGAACAGTAAAGATGTTCATTCTCAAGGAATGCGGGCAGCCTCGAGGGCTCGAACACCGGTCGGAGATTTCGACTAAACACCGTGAGTGCTAGCCGGTATATTTAGTTAGGAAAAATTAAAGTCATGTGCGGGATAGGGGTGGACGACGCGGGTTCAAATTCCTTCCAATCTCTTCCCGTGGATGTCGTAAGATGCGACTAAGAATAAAATACCGGAAGGTGGGAAACAGCGCCTTCTGAGGAACTGCTATCTTACATTGCGAATCCCAAAGCAAAGGGATTATGGCAAACTCCTCTTAATGGCTTCCCATGATCTACATTTACATGTTTGGAAACATATACTCGTAGTAATACAACGACATTCAGCAAAAAAAAATTTAAATCTGAGTTTCTTAGTTTGATCAATCTACATTCCTATTCAAACATTTATGAGCGGCTACGAAAGAATGCTGACATTCAGAGACAGTGGTTCGAGTTTTCTCTAATTGCTCTCACCAGAGTTTGGACTCCAGGCTTGGCAACAGCACGGCTGGAGTAACCGATTTCGTGACTCAGCCCATCTCATTCTCCGCTGAGCATAGACTCGTGCTCCATTATGCAAACTTGACTATGAATATGAAACTGTTTGGTGTTTGAGTCTTGAATCATATTTTGACATAATGAAGTTTGAGTCTAAACTCGAACTCCTCTTTGAAGGTCAGCGTAAAATTCAGACCATCCCAAACACCCTGTTCCTGGTTCACACACAGGAAGAAAAAGAGACCCTGACCAACGAGGGTTACGGAGCAGGCATGGGATCTCGTATCCTCACAATCCACGAAGCACAGGGACTGACATACGAGTCAGTTATCGCAATAAAGACCAAGGATAGAATGAAGCTGCACGAGAGCGTCCCACATGCAGTCGTCGCAGTCTCAAGGCACACCGGGACTTTCACGTACTACGCTGACGACGCAAATGATGCTATTGGACGGTTCGTTCGGAGAGCGGTGGCTGCAAGACGCAAAGATATTCGCGATTACAACCTGAAGATGGCAATCAGAGATCGCAACAGTGTGGTGATAGAGGCCCTGGTGGGAATGGACGTCGGAGACGCAGACTAAGAAAATTTCAAAGTCCACTTTTTTATTGTAGTGTTAAATTTAGTACTTAGTTATAGTTTTCTCCCCCTTTAGCAAGCGGATTCGTGCAGGCATTCGGAACAGTCATGCTCACGAAAATGTGTTGGCAAGCAGTGGCATCATGTGTCGGGTCGCCCTCTTCCCTCAAAAATGGTTGAGGAGGACGATGGCTGGCACGCGAGTCAACTCGTGAACGAGTGCTGCTTGAGGACACTGGTCCGTTCGGAATGCCAGTGCAAATCTGTTTGCAACTGTTTAGTAATAGTGAATTCCTTGAAATTGTGTTCCCTAGTATGTAAGAATGCTCCCCCTATTAATGTAATTACTAAATAAATTCTCTGTTAACTTCAAAAATGGCACGGACCCCGGAGTCTGTGGAAAATGAACAAAACCAAATAAAAAAAAAAAAAAAAAAAAAAAACATACAAGGTCCAATGACACAGATCGCGCATGAGATTCGGATGGGGTGGGAGAAAGTGCATAGGTAATAAATCAAAACATTCCTTCATAGAGAAGATTAAGTTTTAAAATTGTTGGTGTTGTTTTATTTTGCTGGTACAAGCACAACGGCTGGTCGTTATGGCCGATGAATATTGATAAGTTTTGTCCCTCAAAGCGATATGTCGCTGTATCTGATGTTGTTACAGGGGGTATGTTTACTCAACTGTTTATTAGGTATTCGGCCAGGACCTTCCCATTCGGTTGTAATAACCAATCCGTCATTATATTCGGTTTCAACCATATGTATGTTATATGTATATATAGGGTGTTTTGGTAGAGGGTCCGACAAACCAATTGGGCGTGTTCGGGGGCTCATTTGGAGAATACGAGTTGGCAATAAATAATACCCGACCCCCCCTCTTTTTTTAAGATATATTTTGTGTTTTTTCCGGTTTTTACCGAAATTGTACCTATTTACCACCATAACATTTGTAAAATCTGTTTAAGACCGCATGTTTTAACAATAATAGGTTCGCGTTTGACCACACCCTTTTACTTGAGTTTGGCCTCTGATAAACCTTCAGGCCACGCAAACCAAGATTGGATACAAATCAGAGCTAACTAACTGATTTAGAGCTCATTGAGTGAAAAAATGAAATAAATTTTACCTCAAAGGTCAACTTTCACAGTGATCTAAAAAAAAACACTAGCAGTTCTAGAGGTAATATGCATTTTAAAACTTCTCTATTTATCAGTTATTACAATGACATACTAAGTTAGTATAATACTTACCAGCTTGTTGAATAAATGAGGCAGAAGGGAAAATTCAAAAACGACAGAAATAAATACAATTATTTATTTAATTTAAATCTTGTTCAATCACAGCTCCTCTGTTATGAATACACGCCCGGCATCTACGGCGTATTTCTTTTGTAGTCGTGTTCAGCGTCATCTCTACTTTCATTTTTGAAAAAGCGACCCAATTCTCGTCACCAATTCTTCTTTTGTGTTTATTTCGACTTTGTACACCAACTCTTTAGAACGTCCCCAGGCATAAAATCAAGCGGTGTTAGGTCTGGGGAACGTGCGGGCCATTGAATTGGACCACCTCTCCCAATCCATGAATTGAGGAAAACGTTGTCGAGGTACTCGCGTACTCCGGTAGTGAGCCGGGCAGCCGTCATGTTGAAATACAACTGCCCAGTCATCTTCAATAATCGGCAGGTCACTGATTAATTCTGGTAGGTCATTCATTAAAAATTCTAGGCCATTTTCCCCATTCAAGTCTCTCCCAATGACACCTGCCCATACGTTGACCGAAAACTTATGTTGGTGTGAGGTCTCTCTAGTCGCGCGAGGATTTAGCGATTACCATCTGTGGAGATTATTTTGGTTAAAGATGCCATCTCTCGTGAATTTAGATTCATCCATCCAGGGAATGGTCTTCAGGAATTCCTCATTATATACGTCCGTATGTAGAAAAAAGTTAGTTCTACTAAACCTAAAACCAAAACAAACCCGTTTGAGAACATGAGACGGGCAAATTGTACGGCGATTATTATTATTGTAGAGTTCGATACACCACCGAACAGTCATAATAATACAAATTTAACAATCCACTATTCAAGAGAATTTGAGCAAAGCCCATTGTCCAGTAATCAGGTAGAAACATTTGTAATAACGTCATGTTTATGCAAGGGTCGTATTTTAAATGAGCTATCAGGAGCTCTTATATTCTGACGCGTGAGATATTATCTAGGTCATTATCTCTATCTCGTTTGAAAAGTCATAAGAGTGAGAGTGATCAAAATAATCTCAAGCGTCAGAATTTAGAACACAGTTTAGAGTTAATGTCATAAATAAAATTTACCTTGCACCGGAGTGTAGTGAAAAGGATGCCTTCCGTCTGCATTGACCACTGAACAAACTTTCCATGTCTCAAGTTACGGGCCACTTTTCTAATGCTGGTGGTGGGATCTGCATCAAACTTTTGTAGAATATTTTCATCTACAACAACACGATGCTGTCTAGCATCGAGTCTTCTTCTTCTTCTTCCTTCGGCGCTACAACCCTTTGTGGGTCTTGGCCTCCTCTACCAGCTTCCACCACTTTGCTCTGTCTTTGGCTGCCCTTCGCCATGCTGTGAGTTTGTCCATTCTACTCAGGTCTTCTTCCACACAGTTAATCCAGCTCTTTCTTGGTCTGCCCCGTGGTCGTGACTGTTGTGGAGTCCAATTTGAGAGAATTTTTATAGCTCTGCTGTCTTCCATTCTCACCAAATGTCCTGCCCATCTCAATCTTTGTGCTTTAATCCACCGAACTATAGTTTCGCTCTTGATTAGCTGATCCAGTTAATGGTTAATTCTCATGCGATAGTCGCCATCTTCATCCCTCAGTGGCCCAAAGATTTTCCGTAGAACTTTTCTTTCAAACACGCTCAGTTTCTGCTCATCCTTTTGGGTTAGTGTCCAGGTTTCACACGCGTAAGTTACCACTGGGCGTATTATTGTTCTGTAGATGTCCATTTTTGATTTGGAAGTGAGAAGCTTGCTACTCAACATTTGCTTGCACGCATAGTAGCACTTGTTGCCGGCGGTGATTCTGGCTTTAATTTCCTCTTCTACAGAATTCTGTGCATTGAGTTCTGAGCCCAAGTATTTGAAACAGTTGACCCCAGTGATAGAGCTGTTCTGCACAGTCACATCCTCTACCTGTGTAGGCTGTCGGCTAGTGACAAGATAATGCGTCTTAGCTGCATTGATCTGCAGGCCAAATTTGGTTGCTTCCTTCTCAAGGTTAGCACTGTGCTTGATCATGCTGTTTTGAGTTCGACTTGTAATTACTATGTCATCGGCATACGCTGCTATCTGTGAGGTGTTGTAGTCGATAAGGCCCTTTAAGTTCAGGCCACGAGTGATAGCTTCCAGGATCAGGTTGAAAATGATGGTTGATAGCGCATCACCTTGTTTAACTCCTGTATGGATCGCAAACGGTTCAGATAGGTCATTTTGGAGCCCCTCAGAGTGACCTCAGTGAGGCGTACAAGCTTGCTTGGCACTCCATGCTGCTGAGAATACTCTTCCTGTCAATGCTGTCGAAAGCCTGCTTGAAGTCTATGAACATGTGGTGTAGGTTGATGTTATATTCATATGCCTTCTCCAGTGTCAATCTCATCAGGTGGATTTGGTCTGTTGTGGAGCGATTGGGTCTGAAACCACACTGGTATTCACCTAAAATGCTTTCGGAATACTGCACCAGCCTCCAGTACAAGAGTCCTGAGAACTTATAAGCAGCAGAAAGTACAGTGATGCCTCTATAGTTTGCACATATAGATTTGTCTCCTTTCTTGTATATTGGTGTTATTATACCAAGCTGCCACTCTTGAGGCATCTCCTCGCATTCCCATATTCTCTCTATGAGCATATAAAGTCTTTCTTCTAGAGCAGGGCCGCCATGCTTCAGTAGCTCTGCTGTTATTGTGTCTAGCCCTGGCGCCTTATTGTTTTTAAGCGATATGATGCATCTGTGTACCTCTACAAAGGTTGGTTTTGGTAAGTCTTCCTCAACATCATAGTATGTAGGCAATTCATTATGAATGTTTGCTGAGCTCGTATTAAGCAGCTACTGGAAATGCTCTTGCCACCTGTGTATGATGCTGGGCTTGTCTGTTAGGGTTTTTCCATCAGTATCCTTGCATGCGAACATACGCGACTGAAAACCTTTACGAAATTCATTGACTCTTTTGTAGAAGGCTCTTGAGAAGTTTTGCTGTCTCATATTCTCCATCTCCAAGACTTTTCTGTTTTCTAGGGCTCGCTTTTTCTGTCTTGCAACTTTCCTGCTTATATCTCTTGCTGTTTTATATAGGTGCTTGTTCTGTACAGTATCATTTTGCAGAAGTTCCAGCCTTGCTTTGTTCTTCCTCATTAAAAGTGTTTTACATTCATTGTCAAACCAGTTTTCCTTTCTTGTTATCTGTCTCTCTCTGAGTACAGTTCTAGCACTGCTTATTACGGCTTGTTTGATAGCCTGCCAGTCACTGTTGACCTCAATATCAGGCATGTTGACTCGAAGTTGCTGTGCGACTTCTGTTTTGAAGCATGCGCTAATAGCACTATTTTTAAGCTTCTCTGTGTCCCATTTAGCTCGTCTTTCACCTTTACTGTTTTGGACCGATGAGGTTTTGAGTTTCAAGGTGGCTACAACCAGGAAGTGGTCAGGATCGCAGTTAGCTCCTCTATATGTTCTGACATTCAGTACATTTGTAAGTCTCCTCTTGCTAATCAGCACATGGTCTATCTGGTTAAATAAGTTCCTACCAGGTACACGCCAGGTAGCTTTGTGTATGGACTTGTGTGGATACTTTGTGCTGGCTATATACAGATTGTTGGCTGCAGCAAAATAGCACAGCCTCTCGCCATTTTCAGTAGTTCTGTCATGGAGCGAATCCTGGCCTGTGACTTCAGCATAAATTGCTTCTTTTCCAACCTGTGCGTTAAAATCCCCTAACAGGATAAACTGGTCATACCTTGGTACAGAATCACTGGCTTTGTGTAGGTCATCATAAAACTTTTCCTTGGCCTCATCCCCTGCATCCTCTGTTGGGGCATGAACGCATATAAGAGTGGTGTTATAAAGTTTGCCTTTGTGTCTTAGTTTACATATTCGCTCATTAATATCTTAAAACCCCAAGATGCTGCGTCTTAGCTTGTTGCATATGATGAAACCTGTACCAAAGTGTCCCTGCTTCTCAGCGCCACTGTAGTATATGCAGTATTCTTTTTCATTTACACAGCCTGAGCCCCCCCATCTCATTTCTTGAAGTGCTATAAGATCTAATCTGTATTTACTTAGTGTTTTCGCAATTTCCACTGTTTTTCCTGGCTGTAGCATTGTCTGGACATTCCAAGTCCCAATGCGCATAAAATGTCTGTTTGGCTGTGAGCTGAGCAACCTGGTTTGCATTGTGGTAGTGGAATTCTTTACTGGATTTTTACCAAGGTAAGTCCATCACTGAACCCTCCTCTTTTATCCGGGCTGGGGACCGGCAGCATAGTGAGAACTGACGGTGGCTGGGTTGTTGGGTTGTGTTGTGTAGTATATTGTTGTAGGTTATGTTGTTGTATGATTCCGGTTCTAGTTGTTTTTTTAATTTTTGAGGTAGGTGTTTTTGTCCGAGAGTGAATAAGCTCTAGCCCGCATGACCTGAAAGGCATCAGTGCGCTGGATTTTAGGCTCTGCTCCTTGGGTGCCTTTTGAGGTCCCTGGGCTGGGTGTTTTTTGTCTCTTCCTTTTTGTCTGTTTGTTCATTATCTGTTTTTGCAAGGCTTCCAGTGTAAGGTCGTGTGTTATGTATGTTGTGGGCTTCATTTTTCTCTTGTTCTCCAGTATTTTAATTTTTGTTTGCAATGTCGTGGTTGCGACTAGTATAGGTCGGATCTTGCCTTTCCCTTCGCCCTTTTTTCCCAGTCTCTGTGTACGGTTGATATCATGGGTATCAAGTGTGGCGTTTATTTCAGCCATTGTGCTCTTTACGAGTGCAAGCAAGTCCTCACGGTTCTCTTCAATCGGCATTTCATCGACTAGCATTGAGTCTAGGTTCCTTAAAATGTAGGGTGCTGGTTTCCTGCAGTCTCCAGAACATATTTGAGAATGTGATAGATGTCTGTTGGGATACGACTCTCTGTAAATTCTTTGGGCTGCACGTGAGTTCCCATCAGCTTGGCTATAGGCAAAAAGCATGTCAGCGTATTCTTCATTACTAAACTCCGTCATGTCGGCGCAGCAAGAATCAGCAACAACAGTCAACGTCAACAAAAACAACAGTAACAACGGTAACAGTCAACAAAGGTAACAATTCAACAAATAAAAACAGATCATGATTGTTCGTACAAATTTATTTCATTTTTTCACTCTATGAGCTCTAAATCAGTTAGCTCTGATTTTTATACAATACTGGTTTGCGTGGCCTGAAGGTGTATCAGAGACCAAACTCAAGTAAATACTTCCGCTCTTAAACAGATTTTACAAATGTTATGGTGGTAAATAGGTACAATTTCTGTAAAAACGGAAAAAATCCCAAAAAAAAAACTCATAAAAAATTGTGGTCAGGGATTTCTTTTGGCCAATTTGTATTCTCCATATGGGCCCCGAACACACTCATTTGGTTTGTCGGACCCTCTACCAAACACCCTGTATATATAGTACTATATATATATAGTACTTATAGTGTTGTAGTGTACTGTCTTATTTTGAAATGTCAAAAATAAATATTTACCTCACTTGATTCATTACATGTTTCATGTAAGATTTTCTGAGCTTTAAGTGCTTTTTGTACAAACTGGAATGTTTTCTCAAGAAGAGCTTTGCACTGATAGCATATGTAAGGGCTTTCAACAAGGGCCTGAAATAAACAAATAATTTTTTTAAATATTTTGAACAGAAATCATTCAACTATCATTCACAATGTACAATGCGGCTCAAAATAAAGTTAGGTATTCAAATGAATAGATAATTTGCCTAAAAAATGGAGTGGAACCAGTGCGATGCTGCAATTGCCTGCCAATTATTCACAGTACCCAGAAATACTCCAATACTCAGAATACAACAATTTCACCAGGAATCCCACCAAAGGTGCCTTGGTACCAAAGCCGAAACTGTTACCACTCAAGAGCCTCTGTGGAACAAACAAAACCACCTGGGCATGTGTAGGTAATTGGAAAAGGTATGGGATGGGTAGACCCTCCCTAGTGAAAGCCTGAGTTTTGGCGAAAGCCCATAAAAGAGTCAGATTTAATCATGAAAAAGTAACATTTTTTTAATATAGTGAGGTAAGAAATTAAAAAAAAATATACTTAGAAAGAGGATCCCCCTCAAAATTGATGATACAATTGTGAGGGTATAAATTAAAAAAAAATCATATCTCAGGGATCACATCTTCCCCTTCTCAGGTAGGGGGAGATCTACCCACCCCCCCCCCCACCTACCCCACTCCTCCTCCCCTGAAATCAATGATTTATAAACTAAACCAGAGCCATAAATTGTATGTCATGACGGCCTATTGGGTCATAATAAAATAAAAAATGAGGAAAAAGTACTACAATGATATAATATTTTCATAAAGTCATTTCTCCAAAACCATGAACTTCTGCACTCTGATATTTTACAGGGTGGCCTTTTAAATCTTTTATGGATGAAGAATAGACCTTCTTCCATAAAAGATTTAAGTCGGAACACGATTACTAAAGTAGAACCCAAAGGGCAGCTGTCTGAATCAAATTGGATAAAGGCGCTTTTTATGGTTGGACAACTGAATTCACATACCTGAACGTAACCATGTTCAATGAATATGTTTTCCAAGAATTGTTTAGGTTCCGATTTAGAAAATGCAAAAACTCTTAAGTCGGTTGCGAGGCAAATAATGCAAAAATTTCCGTCCATATTCAAATACCTCACAAAAAATCTTTATTTATCTAAGATTTATATTTCAAATCACTGTTATTTATATTGCTAATTCGCTCAGCTCAGACCATGATCCAGAATTCCAGACACGGCAAATATCTCACCATAGAGAAAAGTAATATACTGGATATATGCTATACCCATGGAAGTAATAAGTACTACGTACAACAGGAATGAGCTGTTGTCGCAAAATTGAAGCCGAACGAGAGCTTAGTAACTGTACCTTTTATCCCTCTCTGGCAATGGTGACAATATTGAAATATGATCTAAGGACAATTATTTTATTATAAAAATGATTTGTGATCTGACGTCAGCAGATCATTGCTTCATATGGATTTTAATCGAAGATGCTAATGATAAACTTGCCCTTTGCGGCACTGTACATTTCCTGTTTTTGCTTGATTTTCACACTCGCGTCATATAGGTAGCTACTATACTACTGGTGCTTGTGGTACACGACATGCAGTTGGACTGAGATAAAATTACGATAAACTACCAATTGTGGTGTACCTATTTCATTAATTAGGTAAGAAAAAACAGTTAAGTTTACATTTAAGTGTAATTCTAAATCAGATATTGTTAAATAAAACAGTCTTGTGATGTTTCTGCCGCAAACCAAGCTTATTCCTTATATGTTTAATTGTTTCTAATTTTGCATTATGAGTTAAACTAACATTAGGATCTTTAGGAAATCTGAAATTGAAACAAAGTCATTTTAATAGAGAAAGGAATAAAATATACTTATGTATTTAATTTATTTGTTCTTGAACTAGAATTGAATAGTCATCCATGGTCACCGTAATTCCTCACTAACAAATTATGTTTAAAACTATTACCTGTAAAAAGATAAACCACAATCAGGATAATACTCGCTACCGCAAGCCTCCACGACACAAATTCTCCCCATTTTTACTTAAATTCTTCAAAAATATCACGATATCAAAAAACACTCCGTTATTAACATCCGAGTTGGCAATTTCATCTGGGGTTGTCAAGTCAGGTGTCCGTATTTCATACAAATAAAAGAAAACCTATACGCCAATCGGAAAGTTTTTGCGTTGGTATGGCTTTACACGTAGCAACAAATAATATTGCTTTAACATGTTGGTACAAAATTATTATTTATGTTTAGAAACATTTTGGAAGTAAATGTTTTTACTTCATTACATTACATCAATCGCATATTTTATGGACAAACAACCAAAGGATTGAAATCAACTTAGCTCTGGCAAATCTATGTCACTGTTAGAACGAGACACAGGGTTCAGTGGTGGCCTTCTCATTTAGCTTCATTTTTATTTTGCGTTACTATAAGGTTTTAATTTTCTTTATTTTAGCTGCATGATGCACATATAGAGCTCATTCCTGTTGTACGTAGTACTTATTACTTCCATGGGCAGTGTAAAGTGTGACACAGATTACCTCAGTGTGTATAGATTGTTATTATTGTACTCTAGGAGGAAGTATCTATACTTCCTCCTAGATTGTTATCATGACATGACAAACCATACAAACCGCAGATTATCTAGAGATATAATCAAATGAAATAATGTAATGCAAACATGGAAGTAATAAGTAGTGTACGTAGTACTTATTACTTCCATGAATGCAAACAAATAAAACAGATATCTAACGTATGTACAAAGTCATTGCTTTAACGTATTTTATATTTTGTAGCATAGCACTCAAATTTAGGGATTTCGATAAATTTATCGAAATCCCTAAATTTGAGTGTGATTTATCACAGATAGCGTTGTGTTATGCAGAAATGAATTTCAACATATGGTAATAGCATTAACTTAAATAAGACATAGGCCGATACCCAAAAAAAAAAACAACACTTGTCAGTAATTTTCCCTGTGAAAATTAGGGATGGAATCGCTTATGTAGTAATCGATTACGAAATTCATACAAATTAGTAACATAATCTATTAAATTGTTTAAGTGAAAATACAAAATTGAAATTCTCTTTTTAAGTGACTATTAAATATTTTAATAGCTCTTGATTTAACATCGTCCTCGTTGTTTTCTAATAGTCACTTGCATATATAAAAATGTACATACTCCCAACAATTTTTGGATTTTTAATATTATTGTTTATAATATTAATGACTAATGATTACTAAACATTACTTCGTAAGATTGAACAATCTTGCATTTTGGAAATCATGTTTTCATGCAAAATGATATGTTGCAATATCGAACGTAGTTTTTCAGGTAGAAACTTACGTCTGCAACTGGGAATTCAAAAGGTTTTATCGCGCTATTATCTGGTTTGGTAACTATTTTAAATAATCATAGTAGTAGTCATGATTTATCCTTGGAGCCATGAAGTCATCATTTATTAATGCCATGCTGGTTGAATTCACAGCAAGAGAAAACTCTTTCTACTTTTTGTCTACCTTTTCAATGCCCTTCCCACTCCTCAGTATTTACTGGTGAAGCCCTGGCTATATTGGACGCAATCTCTTTTGTTTAGTCCGTCCCTAATATTTACTGATTAAAAAAGCTGTCTAGAAACTGTACTTTTGAATTATTTAAATTTTTCCTCTCGTTTCTTTGTAATTTTCAAATTTAACACAGGTTATTTGAATGTGATAAACATAATTAAAATGTTGTTTTGGCTTGGATCCAAAAAAGGAAAAATAAAGGCTTATCAGCAAATTTTTGCTTGCCCAGTTTAGTTTACTAATTAGCTTTCTATTAAAATAATAAGATATTCAAGTCGAAATATTAATAATAAATTCACGAAATTTTAGTATCGAGAATTATTGTTATAATAATATTATCGATTTGAATCGATGGTGAGCATCCCTAATGCCTATAGTCAATTGCATGATACAATAATATACCTACACTCCGAGACCGGATGTCACGTAACCGCGACACAAGCATTCTTTCATCACTTCTATCTACGGCTCTCAAACTTTATACCTAATATGAGGAAATTGGAAGCAGTAAAATAACAGTTAATGGATTTCACCTTTTTTTTATAAAGAAAATCACGTGAAATTGATTTAAGTTACACAGATTAATGATTCTTGGATAAATTATGTTTATCAAGTTCGTACAGAGTGTTTGACACCGAATAGTTTTCTTATAATGGGTACCCTCGATGTTAATAGGCCTAAATTTTTCATAGATTGAAATCAAGTAATTATTTTCTATGCCGGAAAAAAAGCCAGTTATCTGTATTTTGGTGTACAGTTTAGTTTCAAAGAAAGCTCAAAAATATCGGAAGGAAAAACCAATTAGGTAGATACGTTATATAACCAAAGAAATTTTACATTACATACCATGTTTAGTAGTAGCAGTAAGAATGGCTTCGGTGAACCTCAAAGATCCACAATACCGAAGCCATTCTTCGGCTACAGACAATTTTGCAGGAAAAAAAGCTTCAAATCACTGCATTTTCTACTTTTACTCTTACAGTTACTTTTTGCATGGTGGAAGGGCATTTTGCGAATGCCCGCCTGGCTAGCGACTACCCTCAAGTAGAAAATCTGTCACCAAGCACCTAACGGTGTATTCCGGCAGCAGTCCTTGAGAGCCAGTGTAATTACAGGTACAGAGACTTAACATCTATGTCTCCTGGTGACAGGCGCAGTGCAATTCGTGACTTGTGACGAAATGCATCTGTTATAGGCAGAGGTTAGTCTGCTTAATATCAGGTGGGCCTCGAGCTTGTTCCGTGGGAAAAAAAATATAAGTTTTTTTATTATACTCGTAGCTTTCAGAAATGGGCCGACCACAAAGTTTGCGAATCACTGCGCATATGTGCATGAGCGAGAGCGAAACAGATGCAAATCATATACGTGAGACAGAGATGGCGATATTTGTCAAAATGGTGGAACCATAGGGAGACCATGGTAATTGGTACAATAATATGACCATGAGGGAGACAACTTTTTTCATACCGTTTAATGTCATGAACATTGATTCATGTGTGACTTTCTATTAGACGTTTAAAATATTGTATTGATATTTTATAACAAAACATTCACATGAAAAAGAACCATGAACTTGTATGCTGCTGCAATCATGTTATAATAAAGAGCCAATTTGGTAGTGCCGCAAGCTTGTGATTCTTCGGGAGTAGAAGACCTTGTTTTCTTAGACCATGGTCTATTGATATTTGAGATTGCCGTTTGATTTGTTTAATTTCCGCGCCAGGAACTTAAATTTATTTATTTTTAAGTTATGTACCTATGTGAATCGTGCATTATTTTTATGATGGTTTTGATCATTATAGGAACGTTGTTATAGTGCCACATACGACATCGTAAGATGAGGTGGAAAAATAAATTATGTTTGTTATAGTTGTAAGTAGATGGAATTAGGATAATAAAACATTTATAAAGCTTATAGACTTTTGTAGTTAGATAACAAGTACTTTGTAGGTTTTGGGCCTGGATCTTAATTGTGCTTTATACCTATGTTATTTTTTTATTTTACTCCGAACTGGGTAGCACTTGACCAAGTCTATCTCACCTGATGTCAAGTGATGATGCGGTCGGTGGTGGAGCGCGCTTACCCAGAAGATACCTATTCATTTAGATTTTTTTTTTCATTCGTTGGATTAAGGCGGCCAACTTTCTGAAAATGTAATGCGGGACTTTTTGTAAGTATACCTAGGTAGATAGGGTTTCGGGCATTTGTTTGGGGCTTCGATCAGGAATACAAGTTTGGGGTGAATGCGATGTATGTATGAATTTTTGTCAGTATACCTACCTATCAAAATTACATAAAACTTAAAGCCAAAGTCACAATCATTTATTCAATTTAGGCGTCTACGACGCTCTTATGAAGATAAATTAAAAATTTTAATATTGAAATATTCTACATTCTACTGCCACGTTCAGCAAACAACAATTGTATAGATCAATTTCGAATAAACTCGGGGCCATTCTCTTAAATTTCTTGTGTCGTGTTAACTATATATAATTTAATAAAATTATTACAATACATATTTGTTTAAATTACGTAGGTGACAGCAGAGAGTGGAAATACTAGAGTAGTTATATATGAACACCACTGCTCTGAAAGCTTACAAGAATTTGCCTATCTACATACCTATACTTACGCACATGTATATGCAGTTTGTAATGACAAGGAAAGAACGTTCAAATCCTATGCGTCATATCTATTGTAAGAAAGAGATAAATATCTCTCCAGTCTGAAAAACCAATACCCCACCACTTAAAACCTGTAATATAAAAATTAGTGTCCGACCGAAAGTTCGGTTTCGGTTTCAGCCGAGTTTTGGCCAAAAATCAAGTTTCGGCGGCAGATTCGGTTTCGGCCAAAATTGGCTGAAACTTTTGCCGAAACCGAAACTGGTTTCGGAAGTGGTCGTACACGCTCGCCTAACTTTGTTTCTCAACAACGGCAACGCGAACGCTTTGGCGGACGCTGGCGGCCTTGTTCGGGAATTATCATGCGCCGTTCGGATAGCTCTGTAGCAACACAACTTAGTCAGTGCGTTATCGCTCGACGAAAACATTCTTTAGAGGTTATGTTTTGATGGTACTGATTACATGTAAGTTTTTGTGTCGTTTCTGTACTTGAATGATTTATATGGCTAAATATTGAGTCAGTAACTTTGTTTTGTGGTTATTAACAAATCAAGTCACATTTTAAAAAATCTAGGTATCATTGTTAATTCTAAATGTGTGATTTGATAATTTTTTATATTATATTAAATAAACGATTATAACAAAATTAATATACTGTGTTTCCATTTCATTAATTAATGCAGAATGATACGTAAAATGCACCAAATTTTAGTATTTTAAGGAATGTTATACTTGAACGCTAGAGTTTCGGTTTCAGCCGAAATGAAACCACGGCCTAATATTCGGTTTAGGTTTCGGCCGGAAAACCAGTTTCGGACGGAGTTTAATAAAAAAATTATGAAACAATAGCCAGCATTATTATGTAATTTGATACATGTTGATGGTAGCCACCAAAGCAAATATAAAAAACGCTACAAAGTTTGAGCCATCAAAAGCAATGCAGCATGAAACATAAATTATAATAAGAGTAGTGAAGGTACTAACTGCATAATAAAATAACCTTTAAATATCACCTATAACTTGCTTTCATTACTTATTTTATTTGACTATATTAAAGTGATGTTCTTTAAGGTTCAAGTTCAAATTAGCAACTCCGCTGCACCTAATTATATTGGGGTATGAAAACGTTTTAAAAAAATAATTACCAAAGTAATTTGTAGTGGAGCTATTGAAAAATATTTTTGTATTGGTTGGTATATTACTTACACATTATTAATAGTACGTCTTTTTTTAGGTTAAACATTAATTGCTCGATCAATAATTGTTCCTTGTGACGGAACAAGCTCGAGGTCCACCTGATGTTAAGCGGTTACCTCTGCCTATAACAGATGCAGTTCATCGTTCAAGTGACGAATTGCACTGCGCCGCCCGTCACCTTGGGACATAGTTGTAAAGTCTCATGTGCCTGTAATTTCACTGGCTCTCAAGGACTGCTGCCGGAACACACCGTTAGGTGCTTGGCGACAGATTTTCAACTTGAGGGTGGTCGCTAGCCAGGCGGGCATTCGCAAAAAGCCCTTCCACCATGCGGTGAAGCACAAGCCCGCGGCGGGATTCGAACCATGGACCTGCTGCGCGGCAGTCCATAGCCAATGCCACTGAGCCATCACTGCTTCAAGGCGGTGACAGGCGATAGCTTGGCAGAGGCGGACTTGACCAAGCATTTTAGTCATTTAAGTAATCACAAACTGTGTGTGTAGTAGGCTTACTTAAATCAAAGTGTTTTTCACGTGCAACTTGAATTTTCCTTCTGTGAGCGTTATATTATATTTGGGAACTTTATAAAACCGCACACAATTACCTAAAAAGGACCTTTTATTGGCTTTGCTGGCACGGCTATTTTATATATATTTCTAGTGTTGTAATCCAGATTGTCAGTTGAATTTAAATTTACAAAAAATTTAGGAACATAGGTATTTTCAAATCCTTACAAACCTTACTCCTCCTTAGTCGTTCACTCTTGACAGAGTGGTCGTGGTTGATGATGCTGCATTTTCATTGGCTAAAGCAGCCCTCGCGATGCGCCTCCACTTGTTGTGGTCTTCAGCGTCTCGGGAACTCTGAACTATGGAGGTTTGTGTTGTAGCTTTAATTATGTCTGTCCAACGCATAGGTGACCGACTGCGTGACCGCTTGCCTTCTACCCGTCCCTGGACAACGATTCGTTCCATGGAATGTTCGTTTCGAACAACGTGTCCGAAATATTTGAGGATTCATGTTTGCACAGTCGACGATAATCTCTGTTTGACAGTTAGTTCTTCCAGGATCGAGATGTTGGTCCTAAACGCTATCCAGGGAATTCGCAGCAGTCACCGCCAACACCACATCTCGAGTGCGTCGATTTTGCGCCGGTCTTTTAGGCGAACCATCCACGTCTCTGCGCCATAAAGAAATACTGGGAAGACTAAGCTTCTCATTAGCCGGACTTTTGTGGCTTTGGTGATATTACGGTTACACCATACTCTTTTCAGCTTGTCAACGGCAGATCGAGTTATAGCACATCTCCTTCGGATCTCATCTTCACATCCTCCAGTGTTTGTGAAAGTGGAGCCGAGGTACACATAGGATTTGACAACCTCACAGTTGCCAATCATAGAGATGTCAGGATGGTTTAGTTCAGCTCGGTCTACTATCATCATCTTGGTCTTGTCTCTGTTGACTGCAAGTCCGAAGGAGAGGCTTGTTAACTCTAGACATGTCAGCAGGTGTTCCATGTCTTCTTTTGTTTGTGTGAGAAGAGTAGTGTCGTCGGCGTACCTCAAGTTAGATATTCTTCGACCTCCCACTGAAATGCCTTTGTCCCATCGTTCCAGAACGATTCTCATAATACATTCCGTATATATGTTGAACAGAAGTGGAGAGAGAATGCACCCTTGTCGGACACCAGCATGTGTATGAAAGCTTTTCGAGTCAACGTCGTCTATCCGAACAGTCGCAGTTCCGCCCTCGTAAAGTCGGCGTATGAGACGAACTAGGTGGGTAGGTACTCCCATTTGAATAAGTATGTCCCATAACATGTGCCATTTCACGGTATCGAAGGCTTTGCGAAAGTCGACAAAACAGATATAGAGTGGGATGTTAAACTCTCTAGACTTTTCAATTATTTGTCGAAGAATTAGGATCTGTTCTCTCGTTCCTCGACCTTTGACAAATCCCGCTGGCTCAATAGCTATTTCGGAATTCAGAAAAGCTTGCAGTCTGGTATTGATGACACTGGTATTGATGATTTACTGGCGTGTGTAATTAAGGCTATAAGTCTGTAGTTGCCACATTTCTTCGTTGATTCCTTTTTGTGCAATGGTATGAACGGTTGACGCGGTTGCAGATAACATGCATGACATCAACTCCGTATTCACCCATCGCTTTAAAAATTTTTACTGGGATGGCGTCAGCTCCAATAGCTTTATTTTTCTTAAGGTGATTAATTGCAGCTCGTACTTCACTTTTTAGAACTGATGGTTCCTTATCATCCTTTGCGAGTGTACTAGTGCTACACGATGCTGTTAAGGTGCTATTGCTAAAAAGTTGCTCGCAATAATTTCTCCAAACATCCACAATATCCTCGATTTCTGTTACAGTCACTCCATTTAAATCCTCAATAGCCCAGGTCTTCGGTTTAAATTGACGAGTTATGGTTCGAATCTTCTTAAATAAATCTTTAGTTTCGTGGCACTCTGCGTTTTTTTTCAACTCTAGGCAGAGGTTGTTGAGCTGATTATTACGATCTCTGCGAGTAAAAGTTTGGATCTGTGCACCCATCAAATTAAATTCCTGGACAGATTCCCCCCTGGCCTTCATCTCATGACGGTTTTCTACTAGATGCCAGGTGTCGTCTGACATCCAGTGTTGGTGTTTGCCTTTAGTTCGAGTAGGCTGTGACGAGCGTACAGTCATTACTATGTACTCTTTTGCGGACTGCGAGAGTGAGTCGGGGTCATCATCAAAAGCTTGTGACCTCCACATGCTGTTATCGGCTGCCAATAGGTTCCTGAAAGATGTTTGGTCTACTACTTTTAGAAGTCGGTTATTGTCGGCTACTTCTAGAAGTAGTAGACCAAACATCTTTCAGGAATCTAACAAGAGGCTAGCCTCTTGTTAGTTTTACGAGGTATGGAGTTACGTAACTTAAGTTTGAGGTTGCATACGAGAAGTTGGTGGTCAGATCCGGGCAATGTGTGTGCGTTCATAATTGAACTTCGCCATCTAGATCTTATGAGTATATAGTCAATCTGATTCCGGTGTTTTCCGTCAGGGGACGTCCAGGTATACAATCTTCTTCGGTGTTGCTGAAATACTGTTCATAATGGTGAGGTTATTGTCGGCTGCAAACTGGAGCAATCTCTCCCCTCGATCATTCCTTTGGCCGAGACCATAGTTGCCTACAATATTCCACAAGCCCACACCCATCCGTGTGTCACCCACTTTCGCGTTAAAATCGCCAAGTATGATCAATAGTTTTCTACTTGGTATTGTTGCTATTGATGATTCAATGTCATTGTAGAAACTTTCTACGTCTTCATCTTTCGCCGCGCTGGTGGGCGTATATACCTGTATAATATTTAACGGAGTGGGAGATGCACTGAGCTTTATTGTTATGATTCTGTTGCTGACAGGATTATAGCCTAAAACTGCTTTAGTCCATTTCTTGGGAACTGCAATGGCCACTCCAGCGTAGCTACTGGAGTCATCTCCTGAATAATAGATGGTATGCTTATCCAAGTCTTGGTGTCCATTACTTTTCCAGTGCGTCTCGCTTAGAACGGTAATGGTGGTATTGCATCGCTGGAGCTCATAATCCAAGATGTGTAATTTACCCTCATCACGGAGTCCTCGTACGTTCCAAGAAGAAAAACCTTACATAAGTCATTAATTTGAAAAATCATATTTTAAACACTTTTCATAAGTTCAGGGTTTTTATTTAGTACGACTTCACAACTGCCCATATTAAATTTAAGTACAAGCATAGAATATATAATTGGTACAAGTATAACTGTAGTGACCACTTTTAGTCATGATTTTTCGGACATCCACAGAGTACTTATTAATGAAAATACACTCTCGGTAGGCACATTCGTCCTTGGTAAGCAACGGTACTGGACAATTATGGACAAGCAGTTTTTTAATGTTTTTTTAACGCATTTCATGGGTTAGCCTTTGACCACTATCTCACCTGATGGCAATTGATGATAAGATCGAAGATATTGTTCAGGCTAACCTAGAATTACTGGCTCTCAAGAAAAGCTGCCGGAATACACCGTTAGGTGCTTCGCGACAGATTTTATACTTGAGAGTGGTAGCTAGCCAGGCGGGCATTCGCAAAATGTCGTACCAACATGCTGGTGGTTCTTGAGGGATGGGATTTGGAACATGAGATGCCTCTTACTCTACCGCTGTGCTCCCTCACACAGATCTAGGCAAAAGACATACAGGCTGTTGCAGATATTTACAAATAATTAAGTAGTGGGATATATTCTGTAGGGATACAGTTTTGCATTTTAATACCACCGTTAGGAAAGACTGACAACCAATAAAACTTATCTTCTGAGTTAGTAAACATTAAACCCTTCTGATTTTGTTCAATAGATTCTACACAGTTTATGAAAAACATGATTTATTGACGGACATTCCAATTAAATTGCAATAATAATAATATTATAGTTCCATCTCTTTGGAATCTGAGCATTCTGAGTAAGCCTTGCGATTATTCGTTTTTCTTTTTTTCGCTTTCAATTTAGCTTTCGTCGCCTTTCCTTTCGGCCTTCCTCCTTTTTTGATATTAATCAATGGCTCTTCATCATTTTCCTCCTCGACGGGCAAGCAGTTACTCGTTTTCTTTTTTCTGATTTTCTTATGTTTATTAAATACAAAAGGTTCACCTTGATGCTTGTAACGGATATGTATTCCAATGTTACCTTTGTGCGCGAAACCGTAGCCGCATATGTGGCACTTATACGGTTTATCTCCTGTGTGAATCTGAAATTATAAAAAATGTCAGTGAGTAATGAGTCTCACACATCTTACTAAATCGAATGCGATTAACGATTTCATAAATAAATACATGTATCATCCCACGCTACGACTGATCGAGAGCTATCTTTATTTCGTTACACAATGGCTTTGACGAACGACGCATTAACTCGTAACGGCTTAGTGCTCACCCTAAGAAAAAAATATACGAAAATAACGACGACGGACACCACAAAACATGTAAAATTTATTTAAGAAATAGAACTTAATTATTATTGTAGCTCACTAGATAATGATTTTAATTTTAAGTTACAGCAAAACTAGCGATAAGCTCGACTGACGATAATCTACTGCCATGCACTGCTCATAACAAGTAGACTGTTTATGAAACTTTATGCTCTGTACAGCACCGCATTGTGTTCACCTATTGAGAATACGTCTTATAATTTCAAAGGCTACATTTTCTTGCAAATCGAACTCATAATTGATTGGATAGGGAGAAAGTACCTGACTAGAAGTTTCTCCAGATACTTACTCTATATGTAGTTTATTACAAAAAAGTAAACATTCTTTTAATAAAATAACATTCTTGATTTTCGCTCAGCACGCGATACTGCTTGTAATCATATTTAGAAATAATAACATTCTTTTTTCTATATTAATTTAATATAACGATAATTGAAACGCGACAGAGATGCTAATGGTTAATATATACTTAAATTGGCAGGTGGAAACTCACGTCTTTGGCGGGAAATACACAATTTTTACAGCTAGCAATATATTGTTAGATCATTACTATCTGATATTATATTCACTAACGCTAAATATGTAAATATCTGTGATTGTTTGTTCAGTCATGTGTATGTCCTGTGTTGTTTATTCTGCTGCAGAACTCAGATGCAAAATTATTGGTCAGGGATCACCGACCACTACCTATTCCACCAAGCAATCTCCATCGTTTATCATTCTCTCTACCCACGCGACATTGGCGAAATTGTGGAAATACCGCAGAAGCATCGAAATAAAATAAGAAGAAGATAATTTTGATAAACATTTTACATGACAATAGTATTGGCGACTTGCTAGGATTAAGCCTGAACAACAACTTCGACCACATCATCACTTACCATCAGGTGAGACAGTGGTCAAAGGCTAACCTATCAATCATAAAAAAAAAAAAAAAAGATTATGTTCATAATATATTGAATATCAAGGCATAAGTTACCCCTAAAACAGTTAAATATATTTTTACGGTTCTGTACTAACATATATCAAATCAACTTACTAAGTTTAATAAAATAGAGAGAAAAAATTCGCCAAAACTCGGGTTTTATGTGATAATAATAGAGGCGACCTAGACCAGGCAAATCATATACTATTTTTGAAAATTTCTCATGATTGGGTCGATCTAAAAGCGTTTCTTAATTTTTGGTTCAATATAGCAAATATGCAAAAAGCAACAGAACTGTGTCATTATTCTTGAGAGCAAGTGAAATTACAGGCACATGAGACTTAATAACTATGTCTCAAGGTGACGGGCGCAGCTGCGCAGTGCAATTGGTGACTTGTGACGAAATGCATCAGTTATAGGCAGAGGTTAGTCCGCTTAACATCAGGTGGACCTCGAGCTTGTTCTGACACAATAACATAAAAAAATAGTCTGTCTGCTCTCTACGCTAACAACGCTGCAGCGCTGTTAGCTCTCGAAGGACAGTTCAGAAAGTAGGACAAAAGCATCGACTGTGTAAATAAAATGATCAGCTATTCAGATCAGGAAAATAAAAAACCTGACCTATTTTCCCAGCCCCATACAAACAAACTCTTTTGCTACCGCGACGTGAGAATCCAAAAAACTTTCAGTAAAAATCTTACGCGTATGTGTCGTCTAATATCTATTCTTGTTTGGAACTTCTTCCCACAATAATCACATTCCATAAGTGTTTTATTGTGTGTCCGTTTCAAATGCTTGTAAAGTCTTATAGAATTTTTAAATGTTTTAGGACATTCTTGGCAGGGATATGCCGCTTCCGAGTTATGCGTCTCCTCGTGCGCTTTGAGAAGAGTTTGAGTCTGAAACAAATAGTATATCTAGTTAATTTAGCGTTAACAATATACTTACATACCTATGTAGGAAAAGTTTTGGATTTAGTTTCATAGCAGGCCGCCTTCTTAATCTCACCAGTCCTTAGGAATAGTATACCCGCTGCGCTACCTTTCTGTTATTAAAGGTAGATATTATATAGATTTTCAAATTTTAAAGCGATTACTGCTTTGTACAACGCACTGGTCAGAAGTCAATTAGAATTTAACTGAATAATTTGGTCTCCTCAGGAATCAAAATATATTTTAATGCTAGGGAAAATACAAAACAAATTTTTACGATTTTTGTATTTTAGAAAATTTGGTGTCTATCTTTTTTATCCATTAATGTACCCTACTCTATTTATCCTTAGTATATGGTTGAATATAAAGAATTGAGAGTCAGGAGGGAGCTCACACTCATTTCGTATATTATGTTCAGGGTAATTAGAGGAAGGGTGCATAATGCCGATATACTGGAGCAAGTATACTTTTGCGTCCCGGGTAGATACGTGTGGCGGCGGCGGCGGCGGCCGCGGTTGGTGGGGCTGCCGCGCACGTTTGCGCGATGCGCCTCTGACGCGTGCACTCCGCAACCTCAACATTATCTCGGATCAAGTGGACCTATATTGTGGTGATCTGAGCGAATTTACAAAAGTCGCATTACATGTTCTGTGTTATAGAAATTAGATACCAAAAAATTAATCATTAAAAATGTATAGCTACTCTATTGTATTGGGCGTGTACCTGTTAAGGTAGATGTATGTATGGAAATAAATAAATAAATATTATAATATCATAAATCGACTTACGCGACCAATGTGCAGCAACACCAACATTCAACACACGTTGAAGCGAATAGTACCATGCTTTACAGTGCGTTAGTGCGTTGTTTATCCCTAAGTCGTCTCTAGTAGTAATATTATGTTTTTTTATGTAATGTATTGGCAAACAAGCAGACGTCCCACCTGATGGTAAGCGGTTACCGTCGCCTATGGACATTTGTAACACAAGGGGCGTTACCAATGCGTTGCCGACCCTGTAAGACTCTTTTACACCCTATTTGAAGGAATCCATACCGTAGTTCTGCGGAAAAACACAAGATGGAAGATCATTCCACATTTTGCAAGTAGGTAAGAAGGAACGCATAAATCGAGCTGTGTGAGATTTCCAGGACTCGATTATATGAGGATGATCATTTAACCGGTGACGCGAGGAACGACGATAGAATCGAGGGCGAACTTTTGCTTTATAAAGCAAAAGTCGCTGGCTCGACGTGAAGTACCGCTTTGCCTTATTAAGCACACCAAGTTTCTTGGATGCCAACCCAGCTTTACTTGCGATGTGACAGCGGAACTGGACATCTTTGGAAATGTCGACGCCAGGAATTCCAATACTCTCTGCGATTTGTAGGGGAACACCCTGAAATTGCGGAGCGACTGTAAAGGGGGCTTTCTTCACGGTGAAAACGCATATCAGTTTTTTTGGGGTTGTATTGGACAAGGTTCTGCTGTCCCCAATGTGAGACGAATTCCAATGAACCCTCAACTTCAAACACAAGACCAGTCCGGCTTCTTTCTACTTCGACGCGAGGGGCATTAGCACGGCCAGAATCTTGTACATCGAATACAGATTTGCAACATGTCATTTATATGCAGAATAAATTGCGTAGGCGATAACACTGATCCCTGAGTGACGCCAGCATTAATCGGCATGGGATCGGAGCAAGCTCCGTCGAAAACGACACGAATACTCCGTCCAGACAAAAAACTGGCGACCCAAGTGCAGAACCCCTCGGAAAGGCCGTAAGATGGCAACTTCGAAAGAAGTGCCCTGTGCCAGACCCGATCAAAAGCCTTAGCAATATCCAAGCTAACAGCTAAAGCTTCCCCTCTACTTTCGGCTGCGTCAGCCCAACGTCACCGTGAGGTAAACGAGAACGAAGACGGCACGCATCCTTTGGTACTCCAAAGGATGCGTGCCGTCTTCATGGAAGGTAGAGAGCTGGAAAAGGCGCGTTAACACAGGAGCACATTACTTGAGGACAATAGCCGGGATGCAATCCGGCCCGCTCGACTTTCGCACATCAAGGGATAAGAGTTCCTTCCGTACCGCTCTCTGCAAGTAACGTACATCTGGGTACAACTCTCACATCAGTGAATTACCGGAGGTTTTGCTTCCCCATCGTCGAGAGTTGAGTTAGAGGCAAAGAGAGTACCCAAAAGGTCGGCTTTCTCTTAAGCACTGTGGGCCAGAGATTCAACAGGCTTACGTAATGCTGGTAAAGAGGTCTTGCAGAAATTGACTTCAGCAGCTTTGGCAAGGGACCAGAAAGCACGACTTCCTGTGGGAAAAGTTGCTAGCTGGTCGCCAATTCTGCTGATGTGCTCAGACCTTGCCTTAGCAATTGTCCTCTTATTAGATATGGAGGCAGAATTCATTTTCTTCTTCAACTCGGCGGTATTTGGATCTTTACGCGCAAGTGCTTCGGTCCAGGTTTTATAAGCAGCGTTTTTCTTACCGGATGAGTAAGCGCAAGACTTATTAAACCATGGACGGTTCCGGCCCACAACGCGCACAACAGATTAAGGAATGTAGCATTCCATTCCCTGAAGCACGACATCAGTGATGGAGTCTGCACACACGTTCAGATCTTCCGAGGAGAAGCAAATCTGCCTCCAAGGGTAGGACGAGAAAAAATCTCTCAGTCCATCCCAATCAGCGGACTGGTAGTGCCATACCGTACGACTCCCGAAAGGCCCGTTACGGTGGTTACGCACGATCGCTACCTCAGATCGTACCAGGCAGTGATCAGAAGAACCTAGGGGCGCTTCCACTGATATCTGGTACTGATCCGGGTGAGAAGTCAGCATCAGATCCAATAAAGAGGGTGTATGGTTCTCGATATCTGGTATTCTGGTCGGTGTGTGAACCAACTGCGAGAGACCATACGCCAAAGCGAAATCGAGAGCAGTGCGGCCGGCGTGATCCGTAGTTTTGGAACCCAACCACTCGATATGGTGAGCGTTGAAGTCTCTAAGTACCACTAACTCCGCCGAAGGTTACTGCTCATCGACCTTATCAACTCCTCGAGCTAGGTGCTCAAAAAGATAAGTTGTCTCCTTATCAGCGCTGTGACCTATAGAGGCAAGCGTAAACTAAAGTTTGCCACAGTAATCCACGCGAACCCACAGCATGGATAGGTCTTTGTCTTCGAGACCATTAAGACGCCGACAGCAAATATCTTCCCGGATATAAAAGCAAACTCCAGCACGACGAATAAACGCGTGCTCGCGCGTGTAACCCGGATATAACAGGTACGAAGTATCCGCTGGGTTTAGTATGTGTCTCCGTTAAAAAGAGAAGGGCCGGCTAAACCGTCTCAAGGTGGTGATGGACGGCATCTAAGTTGGAGTGGAGGCCGCGAATGTTACAATAGTCCACAGATAAAGAGAGGTTGGAAACCGCCGAAGAACATCTCTTTTTAGTTTTGTATGTCATTGGGTGAGTCTTCGAGTGGAGTTGCATTGCAGCCCTGTGGGGCGGCAGGGGATGCGACGAGCACGTCTCCACGCTTATCCCCCAAATCTTGAATGAAATGAATCTTATATTGAAGCTGTGCGTTACACAACTAAAGTACAGACCCGCCTCCGTAACAGCTGATCTGATATTGATGGAATTTAGAGTGGCTCTACAAATGCGCATTTTTATACAGGTTTATTGGAAAAATGCTAATAACCTCTTAGAGTTGAGTCCTAACAGACATTTTGAGATGTTTTTTTTTTTTGGCTTTTTTATATGTTTGTGAGGGAGTAAGCACGAGGACCATCTGATATTAAGTCTCTTGTGCATTTAATTTATTATTTCATTTTTTATTACTTAGTTCACCTGGCTCTTGGCTCGGAGTAGGCATTGTCTTTTACTACGAGACACAGGACTTAAGTGTCAGACAGTACTAGAAAAACTTATTCTTTCAGGTTTTGAGTCTCGTAGTAAGAGACAATGTCTACTCCGAGCTAAGAACGCCCGTCGCGGCAACACTGGACCGCGCGAAAGCAGCAATACATATTGTAATAATATCAAGACTGTGTATTTTAACTATGAGATTACGCCATCATTTAGCGTCGTCTTACCGTTTATCCGCCGGACAGAGAAGCGTCTCTGTTTTTCTGTCCAGCGGATGTCCAGCTGTTCTTCTCTAATAGTCGAATTTCTCAACTGATTCTCTTGAAATTAATGTGACTACTTTCGTTACTTATAATAGTATTTGTTAATTCAGTTTTTATTTCAGTCGCACACAAGTTGGTCTAACAGAGTCACTAGTCTATTAACCACTAGTCACTTAAATGTTCACTAAACTACAATTTGAACATATGTGACGAAATGTTGATAATCAAAAACTGTACCATATAATTTTCACAGCCATATCTGTATGGTTCGGCAGTCAATCAGCACACCAACAATACCTTCTCATTTAAATACTTTACCTCCATTAACCACCTAAGCAAAACGAGCGAATAATATGTAGAAATCATACATACATGAGATACATGTCCGCAGAACTGGCACAAAAGATTTCGTTTATTTCGTTGGCGATATGGATATTCGAGTTTTGGATGAATTGTCATGTAGTGGTAGTGGTGCTGCTTTTTCGATGTTATTTCTGCTTCACACTGAAAATGCATTAACGGTTTTAATTATGACTTAACATTGTTAGATTCTAGCAATGACTTACACTCACAAAATACAATATATACTCAATCCGACTCATCTAGTAACATTATGTAAATCTTTAAATCCTTATTATTAAAAAGCCCCTGGAACGTCAGCTGTGATTCGGTGGGTAAGTTAGCGTTAGCCTCCCAAACACCAAGGAAATAAAATTCCTCCTGATTGAGAATTAATGAATTCTCTCTAAAGGTATAGCTAACCCAATATCTTGAAGATAAAAGTCAGCTGACTATAAAGTAGAGGGTAATATATTATGTCAACTGGTCATGAAAAATACTTAGATTTTCTCAGTGATTACTGCTTCATTGAAAATTTATCAGAGGTCTTTTTATATGTTATTGTGAATAAATAAACATGTCAGCCGGCTATATCTCGGTAGAAAGATTGTCAGCTGTGTAATGCAACGCATGAGCCAGACAGGCTGACCTATCGCCTTTTTAAATGCACTAGCTGACTAGTGTTCCTTCGGCTTATTACTAGCTGTTTTTTTATAACTTACATGCGCATACTAGAGTAAGCAATAAATCTTATTGATTTAGTCCACTACCTTGCGATTTTCACGGCATTTTGTACCTCGCACTGCCACATTATGGAACCAGCTGCCAGGTTTTCTCCACCAGTATTTCCGAACAGATACGACTTAGGAATCTTCAAGAATAGAGAGCATATTCCCTCCTAAAAGGCCGGCAACGCATCCTCGAGACCTCTGGTGTTGAGGAAGTTTGTCGTGTTGTGTTCGACGGTTATCACTTACCATCAGATGTGTAATGTACCGCATGCTCGTTTGCACTCCTATCCCATAAAAAAAAGTTCAATACGATTATATCTTTCAATTAGATCATGGAGCGTCATGTCGAATAACTTCAGATACGTAATTTTCTCCCGGATGCTAATTCGTTAGCTGTTAGTATGATTCTATTAGTTAAAAAACAATTAGAGGCCGAGGAAAACTCGTCAGCTGATGCATTTAAATAGGCGATAGATGCTCCTGCATTACACCCTTCAGAGCAGAGGTATAGCCAGCTGACATGATTGTTTATTTATTCACAACAGCATATCAACCGCCAATTGAGAAGACACCCCTGAACATATCTACGTGTATATATATATATATATATATTTTTATGTTATTGTGACGGAACAAGCTTGTGGCCCACCTGATGTTAAACGGTTACCTCTGCCTATAACAGATGCATTTCGTCACCAGTGACGAATTGCACTGCGCCCGTCACCTTGAGACATAGTTGTTAAGTCTCTTTTTATTGTTGTGGCTGTAATTTCACTGGCTCTCAAGGACTGCTGCCGGACACACCGTTAGGTGCTTGGCGACAGATTTTCAACTTGAGGGTGGTCGCTAGCCAGGCGGGCATTCGCAAAAAGCCCTTCCACCATGCAGTGAAGCTCAAGCCCGCGGCGGGATTCGAACTATGGACCTGCTGCGTGGCAGTTCATAGCCAATGCCACTGAGCCATTACTGCTTCAAAATAATGTTCGTGTGACCATCTGTCGTATACCACTTTACAGTCACCTGACTTTTTGACCTCTTAGAAGACTAAGATTTTGAAAAATAATATCTAAATCGGAAGGAAATCATTAAAATTATCGCCCTTGAGAAACTTAAGACATGAAAATTCGTTGTTGAAGTGTTTGTGTTAGTATTCCGACAAAATATTAAAAAAACTGTTGTTATGGCTTTTACGTACAATCAAACTATCATCAGAACTTCTTCAAAAAAAGAAGCACAAATTAAACAGCTCATTTTCTATACCATTAGATGATTATCAGAAAATCCATTGTAAGCATATATTGTCTGATAATATATATAACTATAAATAAGTAAATATTTATACAAAATGTACATACATCATCACATTTCAAAGGAAATACACGATTATCACGTTTCCTCATACGACGACCCTTATCGTCATATACATCATACATTGAATCATCAGAATCTGATGAACATTCAGGTTCAAATTCAATGTCCATTATTTCATTCTCTTTTATGCTTTTTTTACCTTTTCTTGAAACTGAATTGTCGGAATCATCGCTATACACATATTTAGTTTTATTTCTTTGTCTCTTAGTTTCATTAAAGGAAGCTAAACTTAAAATAAAAGCGGATGGCACATAAGGCCCATTTTTAGTTTTTACTTTTGCTGGTGGGGTCTCGTTGTGTTTTTTTACTAATTTTCTTTTGCGTTTCTTTGTTTTTATTTTTGGTAATCTCTTCCTTCTCTTCGATTCTTTAATGTCATTATTGTCATCCGATGCGGAGTCATCGATGGTTATTACTGGTGTGGTACTATGGGCATTATTTCGTATATTTGATGTCGCTTCGTTTATAGATTTAGATTTAACAACATCTCCTAATGTCGTATTTCTTTTGCGTATCAATTTTCTTTTACGATTCTTTGTTTTAATTTTTGCTAATCTCTTCTCGAATGATTCTTTAATGTCATCCGATGCGGAGTCATCAATGTTTATTACTGTTGTGATACTATGGGCATTATTTTTTATATTTGATGTTGCTTCGTTTATAGATTTAGATTTTACAGCATCTGGTAATGTCGTATGTGGTCTACTGTATGTATCAGCATTAAATGAAACATTATCATTAGGTTTAACATCAAGAGGATCCGCTATTTCAGAAGTATCAATCTCTGAATTACATTCATGTACTAGAGGCTCATCAATTCCGCCTTCAAGTCTATTTTCCAAATGTTCATGTTCCATCGAATTATTTTCCACAAGTTCATTTTTCATAGGTTCATATTCAACATAATTATTTTCTATAAGTCTACCTCCTATGGATTCATATCTTATAGAACTATTTTCTTCAGGTCTATGAACATATTGTGTAGAACTATTCTCTTCAGGTTTATTTTCCATAGGTTCATATTCTGTAATTTTATTTTTCAAACATTTTAATAACGTGGAATGTTTTACTTCGTGATGGGTGGGAAAAATATCGAAATTTATTTTATCGACTGATAAGTTTCCACCTAACCCAAATTCTTGTCTGTTAATGGCTTTGATTCGATCCAAAGTGATCTGAAACAATTGCATTGATATAACTAATAAGAAACGAAAATACATACCTACTAATAAACGCTGATATTCATTGATAATGCCCTACACATCGCGTTATAATTATTACCATTCATATTTATTAGAATATATTTATTATAATAGTAAATTATTGGTCGTAGGTACATTTTGTGATGGAAAACGGGTTACATGATCCCTATCATAATAATGTAGGAATCAATTAAGCTTTGTAAGTTGTTATAACAGGCAGTCACTTTTAAGACGGACTGACAACGACGCAACTGCCGACCTCCTAAATTCTCAAAATTGTTTTTACTCATGATGTCGGAAACGTTTATAAGATGTGTTGTATTTTCGCCACGTTCTAAAGCTGTGTACACAAAAGCTTCCCATATTGTATTTAAAATTGATAAATGAATGTCGGACGAGAACCTCAAAACTTATTTTACAAATTAATGGAACACAAAATTTTATGCTCCGAGCGGGAATCGAACCCGCGTCCTCCGATTTCGCGCTGGATACCTAAACTACTCGGCCACCGGCACGCTATTTCTAGCCGAAATTTCGTGCTCCAATTGTATTACTTTAACCGTCAAGGGGACGTTGCGCGGCCATCACATCAACCAGACTACTAGACTCATCATCGATCGATCGAAAGAAGTGTTTTTTTAAACAATTAACTCTCAGAATAATATATGTGAATTTATATCTGTACTTCTATACTTTAGAGCACAAAATTTTATGCCGCGGCGGGTATCTTTAGCGGGAGTCTTGTGAAATTTTTTGCTCCGATTATTTGTAAAATGTGATTTTCGCTTAGCACGCGATAGTGCTTGTAATAATTTTTAGAAACCTCAAATCTTACCTGGGATTTTTGGTGAACCTCCCAGATGAATAAAAAGTTCTGAGGTCTAGGATAACAGTTACCTGCCAGTGTCTTCGGACTTCCGATAATCCCATGACGTCCCAGTTCGTCAATCTTGTGGTCTTTCGTGTGCGTGCACCCCCTGCTCTACGGTTACCTGGCTTGCTGCCGGGACCAGGAATAAAGGAGCTGCCGGGGACTAGAAATGGTGGGCAATTCCCCACGCTTCTGCTGCCTACCTACCGGATTGGATTTCTTTATCGCCTCTTACGACAGCCACAGGTAGAGATAAGGAGGAGACATTCTGGCCCGGTACCCCACGGGATATATTTTGATACATACATAGGATAAAATCAATTGGACTAAGTTAGTTTAAAAAAATATAGTTTTAGCTACCTCACTTTTCATCTTAAATAGTTTAAGAGCGTTTTTATCTTCCTAGGACTTTAATTTTCTTTTCTTTGCAGTTTAAGCACTTGTGGAGTTAGGGTCCGTTCAGACGAAGCCGGCTAGCCAGCGAGGAATCGTTCTTGTCTGAACGGAGCCTTTTGAGCCATAGCAGCATAACAAGTCCAATGCAGACCAGACAGCAATGTCAGCATGGGTACATGCTGAGTGCTTATAAATGGAGAATAAACAGTTACCTCACTCGATTCAATATGTGCTTCATGTAAGATTTTCTGAGCTCTGAGTGCTTTTTGTACAAATTGGAATGTTTTCTCAAGAAGCGCTTTGCATCGGTAGCATATATTAGGGTTTTCAACCAGAACCTGAAATAAATAAGTGAAGATTTTTAAAACTTATGAACAAATACATTTTTATTGTACAGGATAGCCCAAAATAAAGTTGATAAAACAATTTTAGCATATGTTTTATAATAAAGATATACAATAAATTTATTATGAATAACAAAAACGTAAGTCTTGTTATTCAAGTATATCTATGGTAAAACACAGAAATATACATATACAATACAGGCTTTTGCATCCAAAATAGAACACAAACTATTATCTATAAGATTAATATCTTTATGAATATAAATGACGTGTCACATTGATTGTCCGTGAAGGACTCCTAAACTACTATAACCAATTTTAAATTTGATTTGCACACCATGTGCAATTTGATCCTAATTGCAAGATAGGATAGCTTACATCTCAATTTATAGTCTTAATTACCTGTGCAAAGCCGGCGCGGGCCGCTAGTCTAATATGTAAATCAAATAGATACCTATAATACTACTCAGTATTAGTAGTAGAACAGTGGTATAATTGTGAATTGAAAAGCAATCTCAAAATATGATTCTCACTCAGGTCATTACTTTGAAGTAAACTTGAGGAGCTAGGAGATAACGCCAGACAAAATATATGGGAAAGAATTTTTTATTCTAACATCAGAAAATTTATCGTTTGGGTCGTTTTGCAAGTCATGTCCCATGTAAACTGATAGCTCTAGAAAAAAGTTATGGGAAAAGTAGTTGTGGAAATTTAAATTAGCTTCCATATATTCTAAAATGCCTCTTAGTTTCTTCAAAAACGACAAAAGGAACACATTGAATATTGGTATAAATGAAAACATTGTACAACCATAATAAAAAAGAAACTTATGTGTCTCTAGGTTTCTTGTGTTGAGAAGAGATCACATATGATTTTCTAAAGCGCCAGATAAAGCTACCAACAGCTCGTAAGAACTCAGTGCACAAAGTCGACAAGTCTTTGATGAAGGCGGAAATTATGAATGCAGCTGCAGCAACTATGCATTTCCGATTTTTTGAGTATGGAAATATGTCTGGTCTGGAAAACGAAACACCAACATGGAATTTTGTAGTGTTTTTCATACGTGTCCATCAAAAGAGTCCAATCGGGATCTTTGGATTAAGATTTTGTAGATGACTCTTCTTTTTACAAAATCGACGTGTTTGTGGTCAAAGCTATTTTTGCTCGAGCTACAATACATTCTGTTCAATTAAGTACAAATATAGGTTTAACAACTGCCACTGGCAAATCTTCATCATATATTTTTTACTCAAGTTATTTGACATTGGTGAAATTGTGGCAAAGCCAGAGAGGCCATTCAATTAAAAGTCGAGGTTAAAGAAATTCTCTGACAGCCCTAGGATTGGGAGTACGAAGTACTTTAGTCTTCTTGTTATGTGGATTAACGAGGCGGCAGTACACTCTCCTCTTCCCTTCTCCGTAATGGATTCACTGGAGGAGAGTCAGGGGATTCTCCACCAGCTTGCACGGCCCCACACATTTAGCAGGGTTGAATTGGTGGGCAAGGTCAGCCCTCCACAGGCGCAGAGGCCTTGCTGAGTTCCGGCCTGCCGCCAGGGCAAGATGCTGGATGCTAACGCGACCCTATCTTGCCCCACACGGGAGGGTTTTAGTGGGTGCAAGTCGCACACATCAACGTCCACCGCCCCCGTGGAGGAGAGGCAGAAAGAAGGCATTTCCCCCATAAAGAACACATACTAATTAATATTAGCCCAAGTACCATATGATGAATAACAATAAATAGATCTCACTGGGCCAATGAACTGCAAACATTTTAGATAAGCGCTGTACAGGTTGTTTGCAATACTGATTTCACATACCTGATGGTAACCATTTTCTTTAAATATGTTTTCAAGAAATTGCTTCGGCTCAGTTTTAACAAATGCAAAAATTCGTACATCGGTTGCGAGGCAAATATAACAGAAATTCTCATCCATCGTCGGATATATATTTCTTCGGGAAATTAATTCTTAATTTCTTTCTCAAAGCATTTCTTTCCTCTAAATTTCATATTAATAAAAGATAGGATTTTTATTTTAATCGATTATTATTTTCTTTTAATCGATTTTTATTTTCGATTTTTTTATATAATATTAATCGAATTTTAGTAAATCGATTATATAGATTACGTGTTTAAACCGATTTTCAGACACAGCTCTTATCTATGCGACGGATGAAAAAACTTGAAGATTAACAAAAGATTTATAGTTTTTTGAGACCAAACGTAGTTCTACAAAATGTTTAATGATCATTTAGGTATCAAATAGTATATAATTAATATATAATGGTATAATTCTGAACTCCAATAAAAGCATTATAATGCATTATCAATCGCGGCTAGGCATTAATGATAAAAATAATAATAAGACTTCTAAAGAAAATATATTTTTAGGATACACAATAGACAGCATAATTAGTCACAAAGCACATATTGATAAAATTTGGTTGTGGTTTCCTAATTCATTATCTTGAAATTTTAAAAGCACATTACACATAAAAACTTAGTGAATTGGTCACTTTTTGTTCATATAATTATATTTGATTTTTAATCTTATAAATTGTTAATATGAATCTCTTAGGTTTATAATTGGAATATGAAAAGTAGGTATTTTTAAATAATACAGAAATTCGATTTTATTCGTATTAATTGATTATTGCAAAAACTATTTTTATTTCATCGATTCTTTTCCATTAGTCTCCCATCCCTAATTTCAGTTAATTTCAATCACAGCCTACATAAAGATACTACCTATATTTCAATGTTGCCAACGACGAAGGGCCTAATCATAGATCAAAATATAATATATACTACTGGGCCTAATATCGCCAGATAAAAAGTGTAGCCGCATATCCACTCATGTAGCCTAAAGTAGCCCAAAAAAAATATAACACCTTAAATAAAATAAAAAAGCACCCTATATCAATATTTTTATTAAAAATACTTGAAAAAATCACAAAAAGTTTATGGGTAGTGGTCAGCTTACATAAAAAAAAAATTTAACAAAAAATGGAACCGACTTCAACACCCAAAAGTGTGAAATAACTTGAAGTCGGTACCATGATGGTACAAAAGTACCTATTATCGCAATATTGTGCGCATGGTACCGACTTCGACAAGTTATTTCACACTTTTGGGTGTTGAAGTCGGTTCCATTTTTGGTTAAAATTTTTTTCTTCAATCGTTTTAGTGTAACTCAAAAACGGCTTGACCGATTTTTATGAAATTTAAAATGGGACCAAACGACAAGTATCAGCTTCCAAACAAAAAAAGAATTTTCAAAATCGGTTCGCCCAGTCAAGAGAACTGAGGTAACAAACATAAAAATGAAAAAAAAAAAAAAATATAGTCGAATTGAGAACCTCCTCCTTTTTTGGAAGTCGGTTAATTACGAAATATTACTTAAATCAGCTTCGACAACATTATTAGGGCAACAAGAAGATTGTTGCCCTTCATCATCGGGAGCCAATAATACACGACCATGATAATGTACGACCAAGATTGTACGGACGATAATGCACGGCCTGATATTACGTGTACATGGATTCGTAATATTTGGTCGGCTTTTATTGGTCGCGTATTATTGCCCGTACAAAATCGGTCCGTACTGATAATGCACGGCCGATATTGTACAGCCAATAATTCATGTACATGCTCCAAATATCGGGTGTGCTTTATCAGGCCGTGCCAATAATGTACGACCGAATATTACACGGCCAATAATACGAGACCAACCATAGACAAATAAAATCTCTTTCATGCCTCGTTTAAAGTAGGCGAGTGCGAGCGAAAGAATGAACGCATTAAAATTGTTAGGTTCGGATTCGTATGATTTGTACATTTACCACCACGATATATTGATTCTGTTTCCATAAACCTCAGACCAAATAAAAAGTCAAGACAGAATGTTGTGAACTGAGAAGTGAGGCCGGTTTTCCAAACATGTGTGCGTGTGTCGGTGTTGCCATGATAATCAAATTACCTTATTAAAATAACGTTACCAATTTAATAACGTAATTAGTGTATTAATACAGCAATAGGGTTCCGATGTAAGGTGTCGGCAAAAGTAGTGTTGTTAAGTAGGGGAAGGTAATGGAAAAAGTGTTTCAGAAATAACATTACTGGGTATTTAATTTACATGCATTTATTTCTTGTAACTAATTAGTGACGGGTTTTTTATGCAATCGGGGAAAACAGCACAAAGCCCACCTGGTGTTAAGCTGTAACCTTTGCCGATACAGTTCGTCACAAGTGGCAAACTGCACTGTGCCCATCACCTTGAGACATAAAGATGTTAAGTCTCATATGCCTGTAATTTTACTGGAACATAGGTACGTGAACATTACTGCTTGGCAGTATAAATAGGTATAAATAAATATAAGTTGTTGGTTTGAAAATATTGCCATGATAGTACCTTCTTACTTTTCCGAATGATTTCGATCCAATATTGTTAATTTTTGGACTCAATTCGGAAAATGAAAAAATAATTAAACAGTAACACTGGTAAGTGAACAGTAAACCGTGAACAGTAAAGAGGGGACTTAAATTTGCCGTTGAAATATCAATAATAATATAGTTATAATTCAACTTTATACACAACAACGTTAAAAACAATGGAAATATGTTATTTTATAACGAAAAAAAACATCATCTACTTCAATATCTTCGAAACCGAAAATCCAATACCAATGAAATGAATATGAGTCATAATTAAAGGTATCAGCTTTCCAATAAAAAATAAAGTGACGGAGTTATGAAGTAACAAAGATTTAATCAAATAAATTAAATTTAAAAAAATACAACTGAATTGAAAACCTGGTCCTTTTTGAAGTCCGTTGAAAATGGACTCGCAATATCTGTATTTAAAAAAATACAGTCCAATTGAGAACCTTCTCTTTTTTAAGTCGGTTAAAACACATTGATCAACTATTAAAAAAAAAACTAATAGCAATACGTTGTGTATTATCACCCAATAATAGAGTTAACCTTATAGGCTTAATAACGGCAACACCAATGCCACCACGCCGCAATAGTTCGACTGACGAGTCAAGGCGTAGTTTCGTTGTACATATGTGTGTGTACTCGTGTTTGTACACGGCGAGGCGTAGTTTTACCGGCCTCACTGCTCTTTACGCAACATTCTGTCTTGACTTTTTATTCGGTCTGAGCCATAAACATAACTAATTTGTGACTATAGCTTATGCGTTCTACGTTACATATAAATATGTTTGAGAAATTATTATTTAATTATATTCGGCAATCATACTTTTTCAAAATTACAACACTACAAATTAGACATACTTTTTTACCGGAGGTATGGCGCTATCAACAAAGTACTACACATTAACAAACAACTTAACAGCCACTTCAAAGAAAGCATTTAGGCAACATAAAGGCCATCACATACTAATTGGAATCCTTTTAATAATTGATAAAATATATCGATACTAGAAGTATAAATCTTACAGTATACAAACCTTATTATCGTATATATTAATGACCTAAATTTTATATAATAAACTAAATAACTAAAATTGTAAACTGCAATGTAGGCAATTATAAAAATACTACAAAGAAATCATACTACTATTAAAACTTGAACAATATACAGATGAAAGAAACGCATTTCATTTCAGGGACCATTTATTCCGTCGTCAATAAAACCTAAAAACTTTATGTAAGTAGGTATGAATAATTCTTTTATCTAAATATTTTTTGACGAATTATGTTATAAAAAAACAAGTTTTTCTAGTACTGTATGAAACTTTTAAATTTTGAGTCTCTACAATGCCTCTTCCAAACCAAGAGCGCCCGCCACGGTAATACTGGACCGCACCGCTCTGGCTTTGAATATTAACATCGAGCAAAGTGATAAAAAATATGAAATAATACATTACAAGCACAAGAGACTTTTAACATCATGTGGTCCTCGTGCTTATTCTGTCTCAAAATGTTTGTTAGGACTAGCAAAAGTCAACCCTAGGAGGTTGTTAGCATTTTACCAATAACCGTGTATAATAAGAAGTGGTCTTAAATTTACCACTCAAACGTAGCCATCTCTTAAGTTTTAAAAAATATATATTATGTTCGCTTCTCAATGAGAACGAAACACATCACAAGTGCTGAACTTCGTAATTATCTAAAGTGCTAAAATATTATTAAGGCCACCTTCATATGCATTGGAGCCTCACTGAAAAATCATCTTTGGCTCAACGTTCTACATACAGTATGAAATTTTTAGTTTTCTAACTCATTTCGCTTACGAGTTAGATACTCTTACCATAACATACGGACGGATTGACGGACGGACAGACAGACATTGAATTCTCATCAATAGGGCTCCATTTTCTTCCGTTGGTTTACTTTTTAAGTTACTGTCGGCACATCTTCGTCGTATATTAGCTAATAAATGCATAGATGTTGATTCCGCCCTATGAACCCCGTGGCGAGGTAATTAGAATTCTAATGTTATGTTGTTTTCCTTGTTTTCAGGTTCCATATGATCCAACTCAATGTACTCTTTCATAAAAGCTTTGTATTTCTGCGCAAATAATTCCTGTTTTTCAAATTTCCTTTCTAAATTTTTCAATTGTGCATTGGCCATGGACTTTGAGGAACCTAATTTATGTTTTAAGTCGTCTTTCAGAGGTATTCTCACTTCGTAACGACCATCTTCCTTCCGTTTTGTTGTTTTTAAATAAAACTCTCCACATTCTTTATCTTCCACCGATAAGTTTACAGGGTCATGGATTTCCTCTACTTCCCAAAATTTTTGTGTCTCCTCTATGTTGTTGATGATTACGTTACATTGATAACCCGTGTTGATGTTTCCGCATAGTAGCCACCCTAATTGTGTTTGTTGGTCTCAATTATTAATAAAAAAAGATAGAGTAAAGGAAAGTGATTGACACGCGTGAAATAGGTAGATAATCAAGTTATAATAATATTATAGCTAGTTATTAGAATGCGCATTTTTAATACTTTAAAATTTAATAATAAAGCATTTCGTACGTCTCACAAATATTTTTCGGTCGCAAATTTTTAAGAACGATTTTTTGTTCTTACATAAACTTGGTTTTTTGATTAAATCTACCTACTAGTCAAAAAAACAACACGCATTTTTAGTGAATACTTCCTGTTCAATTCAGAAAGTATTTAATTTGTTTATATAAAAAAAAGTATATTTACAATCACAAAACTAAATGAAAACACAAAGTAGGCAAATGTAATTAAACCGAACATGATTATAAGTTTTCCTCCCTTACATTTGTAATTTTGTAAAGTAAAAAGATCTTGAGCTCGTCAAAATTTAAACTTGTTACTTACTTTTAATATACACAAAAAAAAATTGATAGCATGTAGTTTGTAGTTTCTAACTAGGTACTAATTTATTGACTATTTATTAACTTATTAGGAAATGGCAAAAAAACAGTTAATATGGATAAAACTCGCCATAATTTTCAAAGTGAAGAAACACTGATCCTATTATTTTTATCACTAGATTGCCTCAGAAAGAGAAGAGTGAATAATTATGGGCGTAGCACTGTAGGAAAAAAACTCAATTTCATCCAAATCCGGATATTTGGGTGAAATTGAGTTTTTTAAGATTTTGTCCAGCATCGGTGGTTTAGGTAATCGAAGTCTAAAACCTGACCCATATTAAATTAACACAAGTTCTTATTTAAAACATTCAAGATAGGTAGATAGGTACTGTTTTGTTTATGTTGTGTTACGTGTTTTAAGAATAATTAATATTTTTGTAGGAAATAGCATTATTGTAGTAATGTAAGATTTCAAGTTCGTACAAGATGAAAAACTCGGCAAGTCAGTGTGGACAAGTGTGTGTAAGATAATGAGTTCGAGCGTACGTCTTTCAGGCTCCTTTTGACTTGCTCTCTATTTGACGCTTACAAGATTTAACACGAACGAATTCATGATCAAGTTACAAGTCCAAACATGTTCCCGATAATTTACTATTTAACGAGCTTGCGCTTAGGTTGAAAGTTCATTTGCGTTTTGAAATTCGTTGGAGCTTGAACGATAATTACTCATATAAGTACTAATTTATTTCAAGAGATTACAAGGTTAAAATATCTATATTAAGTGAAGTAAAGTAACTGAAAAAGAATTTACAAAATGCTGAGCTCCTTACGCGAGTTAATAGCGTAACCATACAATATCTGCAGTTTATGAAAAATTAACAGGGTAAGTACTGAGTCGTAAGAGGTGACTAAAGGTAAAATACCGAAAGGTGGGCAGCAGCGCCTTCTGAGGAACTGATATCTCAAACTGCGATTCCCAAGACGCCTGCCAAGCGTAGGGTATATGGCAAATCCCCCCATTAATGGGGGAGGCTGTGTTACAGACAAATGCAGTTTATGAATAAATAAAAGTGTCATACGGCACAGTGCCTCAGCATTGCCCCACTGTGTGATAGTGATTAGTTGAGCTATCTGTAGATTGTTTGCAACAGTTTGCAGTTGCCTCAGTTGTTTCAATTGTAAAAATTTACCAGTAAATTTAACAGTTTAGCATTGTTTTTTATTTAGAAAGTTTCTTAGTTTTTTATATGCAGGATTACTGAGAGTTTTAAGATGGCGGACACGAAAAAAAAATGCAGACTACAGCTTGGACCACTTGAAATTCGGATTTATTGCATCTCCATCAAATCAACACTTGCCGATGTGTTTCATATGTGAAAAAGTATTCAGTACCGATGCCATGAACCCTTCAAAAATGGATGACCACAAAAAAAGTAAGCCCTTGTCATTTTTTCAAGCACTTAAAGAAAAACTAGACATAAGGCCATCCATAAGATCGATGTTTGCGTCATCATCTATTAAAGACGATGATGGTTTACGAGCGTTTTTAACAATTGGAGAGCAGCTTATCTTACCAGCCATTGCGGAGGTCCTTCATAATAATAATCATTTATTTCTCCATATTCATGTGTAAAATAGATTTTAAATAATTAAATATGTACTAACAACATGCAACCCTGGTGGGCATTCTAGAGTTTATTGGACTCTGGGTAGAACAGTTTAATAACTATTATCTTAACTAAAATTGTTCAAAAGTGACCGAAATTAAATATTTATAGCCAATGGGTCTTATCTGTAAAGAAGTCTTGTAATGAGTAGTAGCATTTTTTAATAAGATATCCTTTAAGAGTATGGAAAAAAGTTGAATCTTTTTGTAGACATTTAAGATGTTTCGGGATGTGATTATATATTTTTATAGTCGTAATATGGGTACCTGAACCGCACATTATTAAGTTGGAATTTGGCAGGGCTAGCCTTTCTTTGTGCCTTAAATCATAAGGTCCGGTATAGCAATCTTCAACTTTATCAAAGAATTGAGGATATTTTCTCACAAACTTGCAAATTTCTAGAATCTGGAAGCTCAAGTTAAAATTTGGAGTTCAATAAAGTGTGGCTTGCAACTTTCAGTGAGTGAGTCTATGTTTGCGATAATTGTTATAAAGTTGTTTGTAGTGTAAGTAAGTTTCCGACATCAGTGCTATTTTCCACAAAATGATGCCGTACTGTAACCAGACGTGACCATACGTAAAATAGGCGTATACGTATTGCCGTCGCGATGTTCGTTGTTTTCTTTAACTCCATTAATGCAAATTTAAAACTGCTAAGTTTTAATTGAATTTTTTGAATGTGCATTTTCCAAGTTACACATGTATCTATTTCTATACCGAGTAATGAAAATTAGTCAATACCTACATTCTAACTTTTTTAAATTGTAAAGTATGGTCTATTAGCCAGTTAACTATTTGGGATAAAATTGAATCTAATTCTTTATTCAAAAGTCCATTATCACTTGGCACCGGAATTAAAATAGAAATATCGTCAGCAAATAAAATACACAGCTCTTTTATTATTTTAGGTAGGTCAATAATATAAATATGAAAAAAACTAAACATCCGGTCACGCTTCCCTGGGGAATCGAAATATTTATGGTTGTTGAGTCAGATCTGAAACGTTTTATGCAGCCTGTATGTAAATCAAAACTTTCTATTAACATGTACCTACTGTTTGCGATCTTTTAAGTAAGAGGTAAACCAATCATGAGCTAAGCCCCTCACTCCTATACCGTAAAGTTTATTTAATAAGACAGGATAAGAGACTTTATCATATGCTTTGCTCACATCAAGCAGCACTCCTATCGCGTATCGTTTTGTGTTAATAATGTTCAACGCTTCTTGCATATATATATATAGATAGATAGATAACACTTTATTGCACTTTTAAAATTATTAAAACTAGTTACAAGAAATATTAAAATAACTTAAAAATAGTACAATCGGCGGCCTTATTGCTATGCAGCAATCTCTTCCAGGCAACAGTAGGCTCAACAGATACTTGCATGTTAATTTAGATGGAGGTATAGACTAAAGTGCGTTATGTATGTAATCATAATAATTAATACTCAAAATACGTATACTATATAAAATATACGTCAGTAAATGTAATATTAAACTATATATAATAGATAAACTAGGTATATACAGCAAGAACAGTCGACCGTCTTTTCCTAAATCCGTTTTGGCTATCATCAAATATTGAGCACTCTTCACAAAACGAATAAAGTCTTTTACATATGGCTTTCTCGAATATTTTTGAAGACGTAGCAGCGCTATAGGTCGATATTGGCTTGCACATGTGGTGTCTCCCTTTTTAAGAAGAGGGCTTTATAATTGAGATTTTTAACAAATATGGAAATACCCCCTCGTAGAATGACTGGTTTATCAATAAAGTATAATGCAATGATAACTGTAGGTATAAATGAAAAAAAAATGTGCACTTTGTTTTCATGGGTATGACAACAAAGATATGTTTCAAATCACAATAATACCCAAATGTCCGGGATTTTATGGCAGCCCTAGGTAAGCGTAACCTTTTACGTACGTGATGTCCAAATTTGTCAATATTCATATTGCTAACCACAGAAAAGAGAAAGCAATAGAAAGGTGAAGGGGGCGTGGCCCGCGAGCCTAACATACTCCTAAACAGGAGTATTAACGTCAATGGACTATAATGCTACTGACAGTCGACCCGGAGTTAACGCGCCGTATGCATCTCCGTAAATGTATATGAATATGCCGCATTGTGCTGTTATAAATTGCAGATTTAATAGCGATGTCACAAATGTAAAGAAAGTAGGAATATCCTATCACCGGAAAACATAATAAATTGACCCTAAATGTTTTATATTTCGCTGATGAACTAAGTCGGTGCAATCTGGTATATACTGATTGATGTTTTTTTATCGACAAAATGTTGTCGATAAATTGTTAGTCACTAAATGTCACCTCATTCCAATATCTAATTTGGAGCCTTCTTGTTAGACCTACAAGGTGGGGCAAAAGAAATCACTCTATTGGAAGATGCTCTCATTTTTGCAAATGATCGCCAATGTCAAATCTGTTTTGACATTTGTGGACTAGACAGATCCAGAATACAAGTGAACAAGCCATGGAGCGAGATACTTCCCAAGAACGCGGAATAATCGTGTCTATTTTTTTGGATGTCGAGCGGTCGCCGGAAACATCGACTAGACGCCGTGCCCCGCGATTAGCCATCAGCTGGACGTTCCTAAGGTGAATTTTGGTCAAAGACCTGCGCACGTTCCCGTACAAAGTCCAGTCCGTGTATCAGCTGCTGCTTGCCGACCGCCAAACGCGCGTAACCTACGCCATCCTCAATCTCGAGGAAGAAGTTGACGATTTTTCGACCAAAATCATAATGAGCGATCATTTCCACTTTTTTGTGGGGTTTTTTGAAGTCCCGTGTTTACGTGAACAAGACCGAGACTCTGGAAGCCCTCAAGGACAACATTTGACGCGAGGGCGAGAATCTGTCGCCCGAAGTTCTCGCCGAAGTGATGAAAAATGCCATAAAACGAGCCCGTATGGCGATCAATTGTGACGGCGCCCATTTGGCCGATATAATCTTCTCGACTTAACCAATAAAATTATAAAGGTTGAAATAAATATAATCAAAAAACAAAATCGAAGTTTTTCATTTCGAAAAAAAAAGAGAGCCAAACAACGTCGGATGACTTCTTTTGGCCCACCTTGTACAAAAGCAATACCCATCTGTTCCTCTGCTTTTAGTGCATATAGAACTTTTATCAGGACGTATAAATACACGTGTAGATCAGAAGGTTAACATCAATTAAATTAACAAATTATTCAAATATTTTCAAGAACATGCAATTTTTCAAGGTTAGTATTTCAACTTAAACTCTTGTTTTGTGGCTCCTTTGGGCACCACCACAATTTCGCCAATGTCACGTAGTAAATACACGAGTTTATTTTGGGACAACAGAAGGAGCGATATGTGATTCACATTTCCTTCGTCCAAACCACATTCACAGATCCCTAATCTTAAGTTAATAGTATTTTATATCTCTATGTTGCTAACCGTTAGTGTGACTCTACCCGCCACACTATCCATACAAACGCTCTTTCGTGATTATGGTTTCGTTAAAAAGTTTTTCCCAGATATTTTGAACTAATGTGTATCTTGTACATTATATTTACGCTTCTATTCAAGTAAATTTTCAAAAATTTTTGTCTTGATTTCAGTATAATCTTCTAAAAATCTCATTTTTTGCACTAATTCTACCTGAATTTTGGCCCATTATTATGTACTCATTAAATGTAATATTATAAAATCCATCTAAATAGAATCCTCGAAAATTTATTGGAGATTCTAAATATTGACATTTTTTTACTAACTTGCAAGGCGTATTCAAAACGACGTATATCCTGAAGTAAGTTTTCTGAAATTTCCGTGTGCTTATTTTCGTTCAATGGTATCGTGTTCTCACCTTACATGAGTCAACGAGCGGTATGAGGTACGCGGGTGACGAGTCGTGCAGGGTAGTAGTGGGACGCGGGGTGAGACGGAGGCGTTCATTGAATTGAATGATTTTACTACTCAAAATATTATTTCGATGTTTGTATTGTACTGTAGCCGCCTCACATCAGCCGACATTATTGTTAAATAGGTAGACATACCTACTCTTGCAACTGACACGGTTATAATAATGAGTTACAGTTTTAGGATTTATCAAATTATCATACAGCCACTAAGTATTTCACGCGCGCCTGACTAGCTGCCACCCTCAAGTAGAAAATCTGTCGCCAAGCACTTACCGGTGTGTTCCGCATTGTGTCCTTGAGAACCAGTAATTTTGCGTGGTGGTAGAGGATTTAGCGAATGCGTACCTGTATAGCTACTACCCTCAAATAGAAAATCTGTCGCCAAGTACCTAGCAGTGTGTTACGGCAACAGTTTTTGAACATACCTACACTGAAAATCCTATTTGAAACTATTAATGTTATTGTTCCCACTTCCCGTCATTCATATCAAATAATATAGAACTAGTTAGCTAATAAACCTATAATTATCTAAGCAGTGTGAGCGTCGAGTCTCGCAGTACTGCTCCCCCCACTCCCCCCCGCAGCGTGCCGCGCCGCCGCATTACCGCACCCCCGCCCGCCCGCTGCACTCTCATTGACTATCATAAAATACATATACCGAAATGGAATTCGGTAATCGTATCGCAATTATGCTAACAGATACAAGTTACCCTTATTTCATTACGGTATTTACCGAAATCGTATCGGTTAATACCCATACCGTAATATCCCTGATTTGAACCGGTCTTCCGCTGCAAAATCTATTAAATGATAGAATAAAATAATGTACCTACTACGACTTTGCAGAACACATAATTATCTACAAAAACGACAGCATATGTCTAACTATTATAGTCATGCCACAATAAGCGTTCTTTTATTAAAAAAAAATTATTTAAATGCCACCGCTAGAAAAGGCTCTTTATTTGTATCTTGGTAGCAAGAGACTCCAAAGTCTCGAGCATCGCCGCAAAGTCGCTTGCTTATCGGTTTTCTATCGGATACATTTCGGGTAGTGTGCCACAGAACTACATGATTTGATTCCGCCATCCCCATTCTATAACCGGACATCCAGGGATACTCAGAAGCGCCACCGCTATATGGTGGATATTCCATTTACCCGAACGAAGTGATTTGCATCTTCTTTCATCATGCGAACTGCCAGGGTATGGAATACTCTGCCTGAGGCTGTGTTTCCGGTTAAGTACAATATGGAGGTCTTCAAGAAGCGAGTGAATGGGTATCTTCTGGGTAAGCACGCTCCATCGTCGATCGCATCATCACTTAACATCAGGTGAGATAATGGTCATGTGCTACCCAGTTCGAAGTTACAAAAAAAAATTGGTATTAATACTTATCAAAGTAAATTACTTCATGTTCAAGACTGTTTCAATATCTTTATATAACTTTTTAAATTATTCAATTCGGACATTTTATTGGAAATATATCACGAGTTTAAAAATGTAAGTATTAGAAAAAGTCACTGGGATACCTACACTGGGGGCCGTACGGGAGGGGAATCAATGTCAAGAAATGAAGAGCCGACATCTAGGAATGATACGGTACACTATCATAGACTTTTTGAACGAAATAATCAATTTGATTATTCAAAAAGTCTCTATAATTTTTAATTTTGAAATTTTCGTTACATTCCCGTACGAAGCCGGGGCGAGCTACTAGTTCTAAATAAAGTCATAAAATCTGATTATGTTGGCTATAATGTCTTTATACTTACCTATATATCTACTATACATGTCGTCTAAATAAGTTTAGGTATTCTATTTTGATCTACTAACGTTACCTCACTTAGTAAAAAAAAGTATAAAAACACATGTCCAATGACATGCGTTTTTATACATTTTTTTTACCCAGTACGTACGGGTACATACCTAACTCATTATTACTTATGCATAAATAAATATAGGTAACTACTGCGGCACAAAATATATAACAGAATAAAATGTAAGTACATATAGTTGTCCATGCGTCCATTAGACAGACGTGATGCGACGCGATGCGAACCATTAGCGAGCGTTCATTACGCTATACATATAGTAAACATAAACATAGTTTTCTCCCTCTACGTTAGTAGTAATACGTTCATATATCTGTGCTCGAAATCTTGAATGAGCAGCGGAAATTCCCGAGTTCCGTCCGAAATCTCAGGCACTGTCTCTTTTTTTTCGCAGTGCTTCGCACTCAGACCAAGCGTTGGATGAAACAACATGCTTTTAGACCATGCTTGCGTTGTAGTTAGGTGGGTGGGGAAGGGGCCTCTTAAGAAGCATTTACAGAAGATGACTAATCAAATAAATTTAAGCCTGCACCGAGGCAGCGATACGTACCTATTTGTGGTTCGTTTGATCCCTTGCTGTATCTTTATTTCCTAATTTTGAGTTATGTAAATTTTAACATATTTTAAGTATATTTAAGGATTCATTCAATAAATCATACACTTTGGAAACACGATTACTTAAAATTTTCACTATATAAAAAAAAAACAAAGTTACATCTAAAAAAACGAAATAAACCCTTAGTAAGGCGTAAATGCTTAACGGAGAGTCATCCGTATTTGAAAAATAATAATAACAACATGTTGTATATAACGTATACATATAATTGTTTTTACTATACGAAGGCAATACTCAAATTCACGCATGTTCCGCCCATTTTAGTCAGAGTCACGATGCTTTGTCCCTATCCGCTTTAGTAATTCTTCGGTCGTCGGACGGGGACGGATACTGTTGGCGTTCTTTTAGAATAGATATTATCTAGACCTGTATTGCCAGTATTCCGTGAATTTGTTTATAATAACTTAAATCATCTTCGGTCACCATTGTCATTGTAGGCGTTTTTTTAAACAGCAATTCAATAATTCCTGGTGTCTTAATGTACACTTTACTACCTATTGAGATTTCTTTTGGCAAAAGATGAATCCGAGATGCACATAGGTGCATGCTAAAGATAGCTTCATTTTGCCACGTTCCCATCTAACGGAAAAATGAACTTCTATAAAGGCTTTAGAAAGTTCACGCCATGAACAATCGTTTGAGCTGAATGACTTCAATGATGAGGCACTTGCATTTTTATCGTCATTTTCACTATCAGCTAACTCGTCGCTTAACTCTTTAGCTGTAGAGTCTTATAAGATTCGAGAGGCTCATCCAGAGAGTCAACATCAAAATGATTATCTACACTTATTTTCTACATTTATATTATTATCAACATCTTTTAATTATTTTTTACCAAATCAGTGCACGGTCCAGACCCTTAGATAGTAGTTATATATTGGGAATTCTGCTCCACTCCATTCGTGTTCGGTCCATCGCCAGCCCTGCTGACGATAGTCCTCCACTCACTTCGTAGGCAGAATACCCAATATTTGTATAACATGATAATAAATAGTGTGCGATGTTAAGATCATTTCAATGATTCTATAGTATACAATAACGAAGTCTGTAGTAAAAATGTCAGTTCTGTTTTAACCATTTTACGGTTTAAACACGTTATTCGTAAAACAATCTGATGATTTACAATTCGATTATAATTTTCAATCATGTACGAGCACCCTGTGAAAAACAAAATAATATACGTGATTATTTTGCTATGGGTTGACATAAAAATATAGATTGTTTTTATTTAAACCAAGCTTACAGCAAGATGAGTTGAGATGAGTTACTTTGTACTCATCAGGGACAATGCAAACCTTTTAGTTTTATTTAAACAAGATGATATTAATCTGAGACATGTTGATGATGAACACATCAACACTGATATGCCTTGGAATCAGTTTCGTTATTTGTGTGCAAACGTTTGGAGTGTTCCATATAATTTCTTAGTTATAAACAAGGATTCTGAAAGAAATAAAGGATACATTAGAAAAAAACTGTGATACGTTCGTTATACTTGAATAAAATTTGCATAAAATGAGAAAAAATCAAAATATTTCTTCACTAATGGTTTGCTCTTCAAAACGCAAACTACTTTTTTAGTAGCCTATAAAAATAGATGAGAAAAGATTATTAAAAAAACAAATTATAAAATCTATAGATGCTGTTAAGAAGAAAGTGAATATGATGAAAAATTATAAACTTGCTACCAACAACGCACTGGAATCTGTTTATATCTACTTAACAAGATAGCAGCAAACCACATCATGATAATAATAATAACGGTAATGATGTTAACCCAATAATTGCACGAGACAAGAAAATAAGTGTAGATAATCATTTTGATGTTGACTCTCTGGATGAGCCTCTCGAATCTTATAAGACTCTACAGCTAAAGAGTTAAGCGACGAGTTAGCTGATAGTGAAAATGACGATAAAAATGCAAGTGCCTCATCATTGAAGTCATTCAGCTCAAACGATTGTTCATGGCGTGAACTTTCTAAAGCCTTTATAGAAGTTCATTTTTCCGTTAGATGGGAACGTGGCAAAATGAAGCTATCTTTAGCATGCACCTATGTGCATCTCGGATTCATCTATTGCCAAAAGAAATCTCAATAGGTAGTAAAGTGTACATTAAGACACCAGGAATTATTGAATTGCTGTTTAAAAAAACGCCTACAATGACAATGGTATTTTATTAAACAGTTAGTACTGAACCCTGAGTTAGGATTTAGACTTCAATAAGACTTTCTATATTAAACGCAACTTATTTTCTTTCCGTACTACACATGTTGTATTGAATTGTTTACCAAACAATTTCATTCTTAGTTTCAAATTTTATTCCCACAAATCTTGTACATACTTACATTCGTAGAAATTTAAGGAAGGTTTATAACACTGTCAAATATATCTTGAATATACCTTTTCAAGGTATATTATACCTAGGTACTTGACAACATATATAACAAAAATATAATCAAGCCTATCCCCGAAAATTTAGCAGAGGTGTTAAACACCCACACATCACCTATATAGATTTATTAATTTAGTCACAAAATCACCTTTCCGTCCCAGAAAGCGAACCAAGACCTTGAGATTGCTAAGCGACCATTAAAACCACTCCGCCAGCGGGGTAGTCTACATATATAACGAACCAAGATTTTTATGCACAAAGCAGGTGTACAAACTACAAAACTAAGTTAGTTGCCTATATACAATTATGGTTAGAAGTACATAATCGAATATGGATACCTACATAGTTATAGGTGTTGTTGTTGTTGTTGTTGGAAACCACGGAAGATTTCAGCAGTAAATACTTTAAAGGCTCCAAATTCGGCAGCCAGGCTGCTTGTAGTGTTACCAGAAGAAGGGGTCTTCTGAAGCTCACCTTCAAATTGATCCATACGCCTATTGAGAGCATCCATCATCTCCATGAATGTCTGTTGCTGTGTTGATTCCATAGTTGTAGGTTATGTTCCTCTGTGATAATGAAGTGAAGTTTCAAAGTTGCTGTTGTTGTGCTTGTAAAGGATTTATTTACTTGGCAGGTGAAGTATGCTCACTAGATTACAATATATTGCATAAAATAGCCACTAAATAGCACTATTTATATTTTTTATCACAAAATAATATTGGAGCTATTTTGAAAAAGTGTTGTCACAACTACATATATAACGAACCAAGATTTTTATGCATAAAGCAGGTGTACAAACTACAAAACTGAGTTATTTGCCTATATACAATTATGGTTAGAAGTATATAATCGAATATGGATACCTACATAGTTATAGGTGTGCTAATGTTATGTTTTAACTGGAGAGTACAAATGTTGTCTTTTAACTGGAGAGTACAAAACATTTTTAAAATTATAAAGGGACTTAAGAACACTAATAGTGTAGGATACGATGACATATCTACGAATATAATAAAATCTGTTGGTCATTTAATATGTGGACACATTAACTATATAATTAATTTGTGCATTAGCAAGGGCGTATATCCAGATGCCCTAAAACCTCTTTGATAAAACCACTTTTCAAAAAAGAGGATAAGGAACAGATGCCATATTATAGACCAATTGCACTTGTTCCTATATTTTCAAAAATACTTGAAAAATACATTTATATAGAAATTAACACCTATTTAGAGCGTAATAAAATTCTATGTAATGAACAAAATGGTTTTAGACAGAACAAAAATATCAATTTAGCTATTTTCAACTTTTATCGCAATGTGCTTACAAATGTCGATAAAAAAAATCCAGTCTGTGCTATATATTGTGATATGACGCAAGCGTTTGATTATGTTGATCATCCTATATTACTAAATAAACTGGAATTATATGGCATTAGGGGTAATATTAATGATTTAATAAAATCATATTTAAGTGGTAGGCAGCAGTTAACTGAAATTAATCGAATTAACATTAATACCAAGAGTGAAGAAACTTCACGATCTGAAACACGAAAGGTCGTATATGGCGTACCACAGGGCAGCATATTAGGACCACTTTTGTTCATACTATATATAAACGATCTGCCAAGTGTTACTTCTTATCCAATGACTCTTTTTGCGGATGACAGTACAGTCACTATAGCATGTAAAATAAAAGAGTTTTATCCAAATGAAATAAATGAATCTTTAGTTTCAATTGTACAATGGCTTGACAATAATAATTTAAAAATTAATTTAAGCAAAACTCAGATCATGCATTTCAGCCAAAGACTTCATGTAGATAATATTGATGTTCATTATCACAATAATTTAATAAAAAACGTTGATTGTGTTAAGTTTCTAGGCTTGATCATTGATCATAAATTAAATTGGAAGGCTCATATAGAGGAGTTAAGCAAAAAATTGAGTAGCACTGCTTATGCTCTACACAAAATTGCTCGGGTAGTTAATACGGATGGTTTGCTTACGTCCTATCATGGGCTGGCAGCATCCCTTTTAAGGTATGGCATTATCTTTTGGGGAAACTCAACTGATATTGAAAAAATCTTCAAAGCACAGAAGAGATGCATCCGGTCTATGTTTGGACTACAAACTACTGATAGTTGTAAACCTTTCTTTTTAAAGTTCAAAATCTTGACACTTCCATCTTTGTACATTTTACTGGCTGCACTATTTGTTTATAACAATCCTCAACTTTTTCAACGATTAGCAGACAGCGTAAAGCGGGATAGGCGTGATAATAGCCAACTTTCATCACAGCTTCATAATACAGCTTTAATGAAGAAAAGTTTAATGTGTATGGCGCCAACCATTTATAACAAAATCCCAAAATCGATGAAAAACAGTAGTAGTAATGTATTTAAAAGCAAGCATTTATTAAATGAAATCTTTGTTGACAGATAAATGTTATTATAGTGTTAAGGATTTTTTGACTGATAAATTTTAATCAATTCACAATTCATTTTGACATTTAGATTCCGACCATAAATAATAAAATATTTTATCCTCTTTTGCTGACATTTATCCTATTCGCATTTCAGGTTCCTTTTCATTCTGACATCGTAGGTACAAATCAGATAGCACTGTAATAGGTACTATTATAAATTTATCTGTAATGAAATTTTATCCTTTGTAATTTTATAAAATTAATATTAATTAACAATGTTATTTAATCACTTACATGACCTAAAGTAGACTACTGGCTACATATGACTTTTTTTTTTTACTTTTTACTTATTTTTTATATTACTTTGTGAATTGTATTATTATTCTTCACATTATGTTTGACTGCTAAATCTACCTGCATGCCTTTGTATCTCGAATGTTTGTACGCCTTTCTAAGGCAAAACATGTGGATCTTTTACTTTTATTGAACATCAATGCATTACTGTGTATTTACCCATGTTTATGCAAATAAAATTATCTTTATCTTTATCTTTATGTTAGTCAATGAGTTAATATATCAAGGTCTATTATTAGGTTCACTTAAGTTGACTTTGTGTGTAAACTGTAGAGATGAGAAATGAATTTACAAATATTCGATCGGAGCTATACTTTTTGAAATATAGCAAAATCTTAGTAAAATCAACATAGAAAATTCACCTATAGTGTACCGCTCCCCATACTTTAGGAATACAACATAGTCAAATCCACGTCCCAATATAGAGTGTAGCCTATCAAAATTTGCGTCTCTGGTAGCGCAAACTAACTAAACAGTTTAAATAGTATCGTCCCATAACAAAATCTTACATGAGACAGCTAAAACCTGTTATTGCAAATATTTTTGTAAGAAATTTCATATATTCGTGTTGTCTTTGTTCGTTTCCTAATTGTGTGGTGTTTTTGTGTTTGGTAATTTGCAGCCGCTGGTGGCGGACCGTCCTGCGTTGTTTTTAGGTATATAGATTCAATAGTGAAAAAGTTTTCAACGTTTTACACTTACATTTTTCAAAATTTCGTGTATTTTTTCGATTAAAAATTCAATTTCAACCTTTTTAAATAGCTCCACGCATCAAAACACGCGGGCCACGGTCCCCAATCGTGTCCCGTTGGATTGAGCGCGATCGGAGCTATACTTTTTGAAATATAACAAAATAATTGTTATATACCTAACCTTAACCTGTCAACTACAAATATTTATTTCGGTGCGCGGCCATCAACCAGACTACTAGACTTCATCTGATCGAAAGAAGTGTTTTTTCAAACACTTAACTCTCGGTATGATGTCGCTACCCTTCTATATTTATAAATATGATTACAAGCACTATCGGGTGCTAAGCGAAAATCATATCAAACAAATTATTTGTGTATAAAATTTTATGCTCAAGGTGGGAATCGAACCCGCGTCCTCCGATATCGCGCCGAATGCCTAATACCATCTCGGCCACCTGGGACTTGGCATTTCTGCCGAAATTTTGTGATTCAATTGTATTACTTTAACCGTCATAGGGGACGGTCCTCGGCCGTCAACCAGACTACTAGACTTCATCTGATCGAAAGAAGTGTTTTTTCAAACACTTAACTCTCGGTATGATGTCGCTACCCTTCTATATTTCTAAAGATTCCGGCCTTGGGCATAAAATTTTGTACTCCAATAATTTGTTTGATATGAATTTACAAGGTTAGATAACATTCCACATTATTTATAAAAAATAAGTAACACTGCAAAAAGGATCAAAATGTTTTATTACATGCGACATCGTCGTTGATAGTTCGATCCTTGCTAACGGTGTGCCCGTGTGTGCCGCGCTTCGATAAATGCCTATATTCGACCGATTCCGCAAAGCGTAAAGGCTCTTATGGTAGCTGTGTTAAAGCCACGAAAGTTACCTAGCGCAGATTTGTATCAAAATTGTCAAGTGTAACAGTTCGCCAGCTATTTATCCTAAACCTTTCTATATTGAAACAAAAACAATCTACTCTAGAAGAAAGATCATTATCTGCATTGACCTATATATACTAGACGCGACATCTCAAACAAGGATAGTCGACCGGTGCAAATATGCTGGCCGCCGTAGTCTCCCCCACACGCAGCTGGACACTCGTATAAATTACACGCGCTTTACGTTCGAATATTGTGTATTATCAATTGTCGATTTTGAATACACAAGTTTCGAACGTAAAGCGCGTGTAATCTCTACGAGTGCCCATCTGCGTGTGGGGGAGAGTATGCCGGCCAGCATACTTGCCCTGGTCGGTTTGAGATGTCACGTCTAGTATATATAGGTCAATGATTATCTGCCTCTAAACGAAGAAAGGACATCACCAATGATGGATGCATGACCAAATCAAGTAGAAAATCTGTCGCCTAGCACCAAACAGTGTGTTCCGGCAGCATTCCTTGAGAGCCAGTGAAATTGCAGAAACATGAGACTTAACAACTATGTCTCCAGGTGACGGGCGCATTGCAATTCGTGACTTGTGACGAAATGCATCTGTTATAAGCAGAGGTTAATCTGCTTAACATCAGGTGAACCTGAAGCTTGTTCCGTTACAATAAGATTAAAAAAACATTTCTATACATATTTATTCCTATTTTATGTGGCTTTGGCGCAGGCTGCCGCGATGCGATGGATTATAGAATAGCAATACAAAAGATTTATTTCTTTTTATTCATGATGTACAAACCGTATAAGTTTAATGACTAAAATAAAAAAGTGGCGAGTGAGAGAATTATATCTATTATCTATGATATGGATGGAGACAACAATAAAAAATATGCAGGTTCTTTGAAAAGTGCAGCCGTAGAGCGTTAAAACCTCTTGTATAATTAATTTATTACCTCTCTTTTGTAATAAAGGAAGGTCGGAGCGTCTATTATGTTATTATTGTTGACCTGTTTTAAAATTACATAACCTACAAAGTTGCGATGTAAACATTATAAATTTGCACTCTAATTGATTGGCTGCCTGCACCCAGCAGTACAAGTGTATGCTGGTGCCGTGAAACACCAGTTGGCTCTCAGCACGTTCGCACTAATTTGTGCGATGGGCCACCCAGTGTGGCTGAGGACATAGAGACTGCTAAATACCTAATATTATATCCAATGCTCGTCTTTTTCTAATCCTCTACTTTAATTACGTAGTTTCTGAGAAATTTGTAACCTTCACTTACCAAGTAACTCTTGATGGAGCCTACTTTTCATTATAATTTTCTCTTACAGACATAGCAGGACCCTAATGCCGAAGGCAATGCTTCTTTTTTTAATGCACAACAACATACAGGGATTGCGACTGATGACTAAAGAAGGAGCAAACTATATATCCATATCAAATGACTGCAACAGCATTTGTGAGATGCCAAAGAGTACAATAAGCAGTGCGTAATTCTCAAATAAGAAATTATGTGATAAGTGTGATTGGTTAATTATGTAGTAGCATAATATATTTTATTAGTTGTAAATGCCTGTTTATTAAATGGCTGATTCAGCTAGTTGACTGCCTCAGATATTCCACCTCATTACATAAAAATATGTAAGTAAACATGTATATTTTGAGAAATAGACTCAATTATAAGATGATAACCTTAATAGTTCATCACTACCTGTTTGCCTCTTGGCAAAGAGAGAGAAAATAGTGGAAGAGGTTGGAGGAGCCGTTTTGCCAAAAAGGAAACAGATAATGAACAGTGCAATAGTAAATTTAGTGTTGTTAACATCATTTAAAATATGCTGCTGTGTGAATTTAATCTGTAAATAAATAAAAAATCTAGTAGTAGATCCAAAGAGAAAATTATTTAATTATCTTTAAATAAATAAAGTCAATAGTACTGTATCAGCTGTATTGTCCACTGCTGAACACAGCCTCCCCTAGTAAAGGGGTATTTGCATATCCCCACGCTTGGCAGGCAGCTTGGCGATTGCAGTTCTTTAGAAGATGCTGCTGCCCACCTTCCAGTATTTTTCCCTTAGTTGCCTCATACAACACACATGGGATGATATGGGGAGGTGCAATTCTAACCTAGCACCTCATGGGGGAAAACCTTTATAGTAGTTGACCCTAAAAGAAAATTATAATATTTCTATAATCAAATAATTATTTTTACTCACATTCACAGTAACTTTAATATTTTTATTACTGATTTGAATACTGCATGTTCAATAAATTACTATTTATAATATGGATAAAAACAAACTGTTGTTTTAATAACTAGTAGGTAGCATTAAATAAAATACAGATTTTTTTCAAATTATTAAAATATGTTATGTATATATTTAATATTATTTATTGTACTATTCATTTTAATCAGAACCATCATATTGTAAATGTTGCAGTAAGATAACTTTTTTCTGCTGCAGCCTTTGGTTGATAGTGATCAATTATGTTCATTCTAAATCATCAACAAAATTAAAACAAAGCGAAGCGCTCGTAGCGCAGTTTGCTTAGCCGTTCTTAATCAATCAGCTAAGTTAAGCAACATCTGCCACGGCCAGGAGTTGGATGGGTGACTGCCTACTGAACATATCTGTGTTTTGAAGGGCACGTTAAGCCGTTGGTCCCGGTTGTTGTCTTACAATGGCAGTTGTTACAGCATGGTGGTAGGGTGGGTATTTTGCGAATGCCCGCCTGGCTACCACCCTCAAGTAGAAAATTTGTCGCCAAGCACTTAACGGTGTGTTCCGGCAGCTGTCTAGCAGTAATTCTAGGCTAGCCTGAACAACATCTTCGACCACATCATCACTTACCATCAGGTGAGATAGTGGTCAAAGGCTAGCCTATCAGCTATAAAAAAAAGACTATATATTGTAGTAAATCACATGACAATTCTAATTTTTCAGGATACTTCAGCGGTACCCTGCCACTCAATGTAACATTATCACAGAAATTCCAGCAAAAGACAGTTTGAAATAAAATAAAAGATTATAAAATTTGTTTTTATTTTAAATATTATGTAGTATTTTAATGTTAATCATCATATTTAATATAGATGTGTTAGTCATTATAGAATACAGGGAAATAGGCTTTTACATACAGGTGCCTACAAGAATGTAGTCACACAACTGTAAATTATAATTAAACAAGATTATTTAAATCATTCATCATCAACAGCCATTATGTCTACCATTGAATAAAGCCCTATCCTATTTTCCTCTTTCATCGCCTCTTACTCACCCATGAAGATGTGGGGAGGAACAAAGAGCTATTATTATATAGAGTCACAAAAACCATGTACAAGTGCAATCAATGCATTCCAAACACTGGTGAATTGTAAATGTTATGTTCAAAACCATTAATTCTGATTTCCTTCCATTGGGTGATAGTGAATAACTTGGAATCTAAATATAGTTAGGGAACAATTATGTGAAGTATATGCACACAAGCATGTGATAATTCTCTTACGATTTCATTCTGACAACAAAAGCGTAAGCATCTTGGAGTAGCGATGACACCCTACTCCAAAATGCTTACACTTTTGTTAGGTACTCACTGTTTATAAGTATACATACATCAGCAAGGATGGACTTAGGTACATTTAGAGAGCATGTCCAGTTCTGAGAAGTATATAGCATGTCAAGTAGCAGGTACTAGTGTACCTGAACACACATATAACAAATTAATTAAATTAAACATGACTTATTACAGTGAGCACCTAGGTACCAGTGTCTGTTTCTTCCTAGCACTTTCTAATCTCGTTCAATACCCTGCTTCAGGACAAGCGCGGCTTCATTACCAAAAGAGTGTAAATAATACTTTCTATTGCTGTATTACTGTGTGATTTGTTTCCAGAACATTTTCTCATATCAACCCCGTCCATAAATTAAATATGTACCTAGTTTATTCAAGTACATTAATGTGGGAACCCATAATATTTTAGAGAGGTTCTTAAACCTATAATATTGTAAGTATTGACACACCCCATACATTATTCTTACATGAATATTTTTGCTGTCATTCATATATTTCCCGCAATGAAGTAGTTGGAATTGCCATATGAATATAGCATTGTCAGTTCCCATACTGTGTAGGTACAGAAAATGTGTCATATTATAAATAAATAAGCTTTAGAACAAAGTAAACATCCCAAAAACTTAATTTTGATATAAAGCTTATATTTTTTGTAACAGTAAACTGATTGATTCGTTTAAATGATAATATGAAAATTTGAGTATCTGTGGAGGTGTATAAATTTTTTTTATAAAAACTTATATTTATTTCACACATTGTTTAATTAGGTACAATTAAAACAGTGGCCCTGACTTTTTTGCCTAATTTTCTCACCTATATAATCCTAGCTTGCTGAATGTGGCAGTCATTTTGTGATTGACTCAAATGAGTGCTTGAATAATAAGTACAATGATTTCTACTTTGACTTTTATTCCTTAATATTACAACTACAATAATGAAAAACCAGTTATTAAATTAAAAAGTATGTAACATTTTGATGCCTGCGACTTCAGTGGACTGAAATGTATATTTCCAATTGCTGCGTACAAACAGATCAGCATGCAGTAAGTAGATGATTATGTAAAAATTTGCACAACTTTCCTGTGTTTCATAGTCCCCAGTTTGCCAAACATTCATTATTGTAAGGTCACTTATTGATGAAATTATGATCTCAATGGATGTGCCAACACTGATAGTATTGTAGAAGTGAGCTGTGAGTGAAGATATTTTGAACTGTTCTAAATATCTTTTATTAAGATATTTGGAACAGTTAAAATATCTTTTAATTTAAACATGATATACTTTTATACTACCAAATTCCTTTTAACTGGTGGTACCACATTTTGTCCTATACATTAATCTGTTCCACTATCCTTTGATACCGGGCTACCTCAAGGAGCGTTTTAAATTCATATATCAGCATTCCTTTTCCTAGTTAGTAGCAACTAAGCTCAGCTATATCTACTTATCATAGCCTTATGCCTTACGAAACCTGCAACTTACTAGTGTAAGTTGCAGGTTCCGACATGAAATCATGGGATTAACAAGCAGCCTGATGTGACTGGAACCTGAAACAGATAAATTTCACATGAAATACCCCGATGTGGCTAGAATGCAATCGGCAAAATTATAAAACTTCAGACGAATGCTTACGAGCAAAACAATTTCAATTAGTGCGGTTTTTAACCCTGGAATCATACATCTTTTGCTTTGCACATGCGTGGTGGAGTAGTATAAGCTCATAACACTCGTGTTTATCAATCGTTCAAATATTTATTTTATACTAAAATTTAAATAAGTAGACCTCAATTTTTTAATTTTCCAAACCATATACGTAACGAAAAATGGGCACAGAACACTGAGAAAAAATAAAGATTGAACGTTGAATGGAAATATTGACATTATTATCTGCGATCAAAGGTACTGGAACGTGCAAACGAGGCTCTTTCTTTGACATTTCTATATAGTCTATGATGTACACGTATTATCGGCTGTACATTATCGCCCTGTGCAAAAAGTGTCCGGCCCGTATTTCACGGCCAATAATGCACACCCAATAATTCATGTACATCAAATAGCTTCCATTTTATGGTCGCGTATTATTGGCCGTGTAATATCAGCCCGTGTAGATAATGCACAGCCAAATATTGTACGACCCGTATTGTACACCCCGATAATACGAAGCCAGTCCACGTAATATTGGCCGTGTATTATTGGCTGTGCATTATTTGGTCGCGTATTATTGGTCGTACATTATAGGGACCCTCATCATCAACATAAGCAGGAGCTCGTTCCAAGCCTTGGATAGAGCGCACTCGGAGTGCCACTTTTCACTCTAACGTCGTTCACAGCCTTCGAGTAGAGCGCAACTGTCAAAAGCGGTCGTTAAAATCTTGAATCTTTAACAAACATGACCTTGACATTTCTTGATGAGAGAATTCTAGGCGCTCTCTTGATTCTGCAGGTAATGTTAGTGATTGCTTTTCAAACATCATAATATTTCTATATATTTTTCTAATTTCCCGACAAAAATCGATATTTGAGGTTATACAACAACCGAGTTGATCAAAACCTTCAAGTAAGTTAAAGCAACCAAACAACTACACTGACGCTTAGAACGCGGCCCAGTGGTGGTTGATTTAGTGATTATGAAAATAATATTTTTTTGAGTTTTGTGAAAGTATTAGTACACAGGCTAAAACTTTATTGAACATGAAATTTGTGTGTGCGTTTTTCATGGAGAGAATGTTTGAATTTTGTGTAAGTCTGTACTTTTATTAGAATATTACAAAGAGATAAAGTAAATCTCTGTGTAGTATATTAAGATAGATAGATACTATTAGTTTATTTATGAAATTGTTTTTGAGTAGTCGAAGAGCGGAACTGCTTCTCTAGGAATTCGTTTACTTGAAGAGCAATCGCAAGAATTCCCTCTTACCCTAGTACCTTTGCGTACTTTTAGATGATATAACAAATTTTAATTGGGACTAATATGATATAATGATGTCACTGACCGCAGGTAGAACGTAATACAATTTCATCGCGAAAATCAGCACGCATTCTCTTGTAGTCTTCTATCCAGAACGCTGTTATTTGCCTTTCGTACGTTCTGGCATCTTTCAAACTTTTCGCTAGTAGAGTATTGTGTTCCAGGCAAAATCTCTTTCTCTTAATTAGACAGATATCTATTGATGTTGATCGTGAATGGTGTCATTCTAGTCTGTAATATTGAGAAAATTATTTTTTATATTGTGTTGGTTAGTGCAATCGACCCAGTATATCATGGGTGAGTTACTTGAATTTCAATTTGGAATGAGTTTTGCTTGCTTTTCCGAATGCCGCAGGTATTTGCTTGCTTATGCAAGATCTCAATGGAGATATTTAGCAGACATTGACAAACCAATAGACATTTTATACACTATAATATATGATATTGCGGGCGGACCTGGAGCAATTTTTTTTTCTTTTTACTCGACTGCCTAAAAATAGTAGAGTTATGTTTTTAGGGTTCATGTATGTATGTATGTTTCAGAGTTTCTTTATTCCACCATAACTTCGTAACGGTTTAACAGATTTTGATGTTTGTAATATCATTAGAAGCGTTGAGTTATTCCGGGTAACATAGGCTAGTGAATGTTCAAAAAAATTGAAATAGGGGGCCATAGTTCATGAAATTAAAAGAAAACAAAAAAAAATCGTGAAAATTTTACTATCACTGTCTAGAGCTTGCTTAGTACATAACAAAAATATATAACAGAAGTATTCAGTATACATTGGTTCACTAATATCAAAAGTAATAAATATTGTCTTATCCATTTCTACACTTGCTTCTTGTAGACACAAGTAATAAAAATAAATAAATCACCTGCATGCGGCAGGACAGAGACCATGCGTTTTTTGACCGGAGAACGTCTTCAGAGAGAAAGGCATTTCATACACTACAACAATAAATTATTATTTTGGCGGTGTTAACATTTTACTGTTTAGTGACTTGATGCAGCTTTCACTAGTAGCTAAATCTGTCAGCGGGGCATACTGAATCAGAATCATTTATTGCATACTACTGCTTTAAACAACCGCCACATTTAATTGCTGAAGTGGATTAATGGGCGTTATATAACTTCTGCAAACTGCCACAGAATATGAGGCAAGCAGACGACACTACATTTGTCGATAAGATTTAATACAAATTTTAATATTGTTAAGTGACTAGCACGAAGACCAGCGGAAAAAATACTCTACGGTTTAAATCACGCAAACACAGGGCCGCGTTCCAAGCGTCAGAGTGTAGTTGTTTGGTTGCTTTAACTTACTCCAAGGTTCCGAATGACTCGGCTGTTTTCTAACCTCAAATGTCGATTTTTGGCGGGAAAATAGCAAAATATATGGAAGTTTTATGATATCATAAAATTACATTGCAAAATTACAAATTTACAATTAGTTTTATGATGTTTGAAAAGCAATAACTGCCGTTACCTGAAAAATACATAAGAGTGCCTATAATTCTCCCATCAAGACATGTCAAGGTCATGTCAGTTAAATATTCAATTTTTTAACGACTGCTTTTGAAAGTTAAAAAGTTGCGCTCTACTCGGCGGTTGTGAACGACGTTGGTGTGAAAAGTTGAACTCTGAGTGGACTCCGAGGAGTCCTCTCAGAGTGTTGTACTGTGTTATACGTTCTACCATCTTGTTCACACAGAATGCCTTGAAATGCAATACTTCTAATATCGATCATTGCCGTGAAGATTATTTTGGGTTGCTAGCGAAAAAGCAAATTGACAGTTAGCAGATGTTATAAGCCTGCTAATCGGTCCACATCGTTTGCGCGCAAACAGTGCATATCCTCGTATATCAGTTATAAACCGATCGTTTGCATTGTATGCAGTGACAGCAGTGTTTGCGTGATTTAAACTGTAGGGTATACCATCATTAGTTAATTATGCAATGAGTCCCATTTACAAAACATGCAGAAAGTATTTTATCACCTAAAACTATCGCTGTCAACTTCATATTTTGACAATAGCTCTAAAAGTCGTTCCAGGTACCACGGAGCAAATCTAGCTCGACCAATATTTGGCCCAGCCTTACAGGAACCTGCACTACCACTTTTCTGTGAGCGTAGTTTGCAGCCGGAGGTGACGTCATAGATGACAACATAATGCTATCGTGGTGTCTGTTTAGCACGTTATGAACCAACCGTTTTCGTGAATACAGTGCAAATAGCGCATGTTTGCGTGACTTGAACCGCCGGGTTGGTCACTATGGTATGGAGATCTAGGGCCTACGAATAAACATGTAAAGAAGTATAAATCTCATACAGCTAGATCGCTTTGATTACGAACTCGTTGACTCCACAAGTTATGCGTGCGCTTCCGCCATGCGTGCGCTCTTGCCGGCTGCAGCGGCATAATGTCCTCGCGTAGTTTGCGACCGGCGTCCACACAGTGGGAAATAGTTGTTGCTCACCACGGTTGACAACGCATACTCGCAATCCAAGGGCGTTGGAAAGTCAAACGTAATTTGGTCGCAAAGAATCATCTCCACAGTTGTAAACCATGGTTGGCGACCATGGAGGGAGGCTGGTTTCGAATTGTGTAGCACAGCTTTTAAGCCCAAACCGCACTTTCATACAGAGAATTCTAAGACTTACAATGTTTCGAACTACTTTTTGATTTAATGTTAAGTTCATGTTGCATATAACTATCAAGGGTAGTCAAGACGTATTGGTATCCAAAATATTATTATTTACTCGTTTATGAAAGTTACTCCCGAAATATTCATATCCGTTTGGATTCTCCAGAAATTTACAATACGCTATAATAATTTTACATAATTAAATAACCCAGAAGAACATTGATAAATTAAGTTGAAACTTACATCAAATCCATACAACGCTATGTCAATCGTGATTTAAATTGAAGTATAGGCGTTCGTAATTAATGAATATTATTGAGTAGCGCAGTCTTTTTTATTCCCCATGCGCATCATTCGTATATACAGCGTGCATTGTGGCTAACATATCAAAAGTGTGGGTGGTTTACCAAATCCACTAAGAGTCCACTTTGACGAAATTTATAGAAACTTTAACTTTAAATAAAATTATCACATTTTCTATAACCACTAAAAATTTCCCTGAAAATTACATATTAAAGTATTTTGATTTTTGACATAACGGTCATTGTTCCTACACATGAGAGTTTTTTTTTATGATTGCTAAGTATTGTAAGGATTTTAGAAGTCTTTATTTTAACTAATATTATACGTGCATATCTCATACTATATGATCAGCACAAGCTGATAGAATTGCTAAACAGTACATTTATATCCGATTTGCCTAACATCTTATAAATGTGTATATTCATTATTTCGCACAAAATCTCAACAGATACTCGTATCAAAATGACCTATGTCACTCATGGAAATGTGCAACGTTATAAATTGCAAACTTTAACTCTTGACAATATTGTAGTGCATATAAGTGTTGAAGTTGCTGTGGGAAGTGGTGACCACTTTTATAATAATATCTCTCTGTATGGTCTCTGAGACTCATCGTTTCATACTTGTATGATATATAAACGTTGCTTTGGCAGGCCATATCCACGAAAAAGTAATACAAAGTTTCAAATGATTGCCTCGCAATATAAAGGAAAACGTAAATTTTTTGACTTCAAAAAAATATGAAAGTGGTGGAAAGAAAAGGCATCGAAAAACTTTAAGTTCCAAATTGTTGATTTTCTGAAGAAAGATACTTTCGTAAAGTATTCTAACAGAGGAAAAGAACATTTGGAACTTGGATAAATATATGTCAACTATTGACAACCAATCGCAATTTGCCAAGTGCGAGTCAGACTCGCGCTTGAAGGTTTCCGTACCGTTACCTTAACAACATTAGATTCTATCCCTGTGGTTCAAGTCACGCAAATATGCGCTATTTGCACTGTGTGCACGCAAACGGTCGGATCATAACTCGGTAGCATAATGACGTCATCTTTGACGTCCAGCCGCAAACAACACTCACAGAAAAGTGGTGGTGCAATGTGTGCACAAACGTCAAACTCAAATCTTGACAGATAGATGAGAAGATTTTAGTTGTTGTGGTAAGAATGTTGAACATAAAAACATCTGTTCACAAAAAGGTTTTATAATAAAATTCCCAAACATATTACAATGCTCACAGAAGGAAAATTCAAGTTGCATGTGAAAAATATTTTGATTGAGAAATCATACTACAAAGTTTGTGATTACTTAAACGTTAAAGATGCTTGGAAAGTTCCGCCTATCACCTGTCACCTACGTAATTTGAACAAATATTGTAATAGTCATATTATATTGTATATCACATTGTTAAAAGATGTTTAAAAGAATGGCCCCGAGTTTCTTGCCTGTTCTTCTCGCAGTGGCTCTATAATTTTTTTGCTGAACGTGGCAGTACAATGTAGAATATTTCAATATTAAAATTTGTAATTGACCTTCATAAGAGCGCCGTAGTCGCCTAAATTGAATAAATGATTTTGAATTTGAATTTGAAAATAATGCCTTGAAGTGCAATACTTCTATTATCAATAATTAAGGTGAAGGTTATTTTGGGTCAATTTCGAACAAGCAAATTGACAGATAGCAGATGTTATAAGCGCGGCTACATATCGGTTCACATCGTTTGCGCGCAAACAGTGCATATTCTCGTATATCAGTTATGAACCGAGCTTTTGCAATGTATGCAGAGACAGCAGTGTTTGCGTGATTTAAACCGTAGTGTATATCATTACTCGTTTTTTAGTTTTTACGAAGGGTACGGAACCCGGCGCGATTCTGACTCACACTTGGCCAATCATTAATATATGTAATTATAACAGCAACAGATATACAACTGTGAAAATTTCAACCGTCAGGATTATACCACAATTTTTTAGACATAAATCAAAATACACACTGTTGTGATATGAAAGCATTGATGTGCGAGTTCAACTTACACATTTTTTTTCACGGCTGTATGCCTTTGTACAAAATAAGCCATTACGGGTTTCTTTGAATTGGGCTTTCATGCCTAAAATCAGGCCATTTCACATGGGGTATCTGTTTTTTTTTTATTTAGATGCTGGCAACATAGGTACCAATTATACCGAAAAGAAAACGAAAGACTAGACTGGGGACGCCATTTAATTTTTTTGCATCCGCCAGCTGTGCCAGCCTTTTATCGAACTAGCTATTTACCTCGGGTTAATCACCGAATTAATGTAATAAATTAATTAATTTTAATATCAGAATTCAAACACAATGACGGAAAAGGCAGAAAATAAGGTATGTATTTTGTGGAAATTTACGTGTTATTTTGGAACCATTGTCTTTGTCATAGGTCGTATTGAATTTAGTGTTGAGGCATCTATTATGATTTATCACCTAAGACCCATCAATAAAACAAACCATACTGTTTACATATTCTCAAATAAATATTATATTAGTGGTACTAAAAGGTCTTTATTAGCGGAATATACGCTTGCAACTTGTTCGTATGTACTAAAGGCCTCCATTTTATTTGTCTGTTTGACGGATATAGTTAGGTATATCGTACTTTGAGATTTCTAGTTCCTACCTTCCGTTGTAATAGTTAACGCATTATGATTAAAAAAATGGCTTATCATGATAGCTTGCTGTAAGGACACAGTATCTCACGTTTATGTTGGAATAATAATCTTACCTTAAGTCCTACCAGCTACATAGAATCAGCTGATTAGAAATTATTTTAAATATGTAAGGACACGGCGTCACACGTGTTATTTTTAGATGCTTCATTTTGTGCCTGCACTATGTGCAATTGTTTCAATAATGTAATTTAACATTTTTGAACAAAGATATGTTCCTTCAAGTTTAAACTCCTTACTCCTTCAATTTGCATGCTATACCATCACTTGCTATACCATCACTTATTTTTTTCAAACCTATGCCCATAAAGTATCATACTTCGCCTATGTATATATCCATACAGAAAAAAAAATACTAAACACTAATCTTAAACCTAAATGAAGGGATACAAAGAAAACCAAATGAATATATCATTTTAGAGTTTAGTTTGTCAATTCTAGTCATGTCACATGACCAATTTCATGTCATTGCAAAGTTTTATTTGAATAACATTTTAAGTAATAAGTATAATGTTGACTGTACCCTGTCGAAATAGCACAATATTTGCTGGTGATGCTCATTAGAAGAGCTCTGGGTGAACAATTTTTCTCAACAGAATGGCTTTTTTGCATAGAAATTTTTATCTACTAGGGAAGTTGAAAGTATGCTTGGTATCAGATTTTTTTATTAATAGTTTGACTGTAAAACTGGAGACAAAACCTGGCTTTGTCACTATGACCGTGAGAGCAAACAAGTCAAGGCAGTAGGTCAAAAAAGGTGTAGCACCTCCAAAGAACCTCAAAGTCAGGCATTTAGTTGGAAAGCACATGACCACCAAATTCTAGGACTGGAAAGGGATTTTGCTTATCTATTTAATATATATTTAATTATTAAATATATAATTATTATTACTTTAGGTATTACAATTTACGTGAACATTTGACTTTAAACAATATTTGTTAACATTGTATCCCACATAAGGTGATCAAAAACAGGTTCATGTTGAATGGTGCAAAATTAAAAAAAAAAAACTTGTCAAAAACTGTCTAGCATATATTTTGAAAAGCAATAAAACCACATGTATAGTTAATTATAGATGTTTGTTTCTTTTTGGATTGTTTAATAGCATCCCTCATACCAACACAATGCTGCTGGTGTATACATTTATTATTAGTTTCTTAGCTGTAGTGTAAACTGTTCTAAAGTCGACACCTTGAGCCATTTTCAAACTTTGATTGCTAGGCATTAGTGAGCTTTACTGTCTAGTTCAGAGAGTAGGATTATAGATTATAGAGAGTAAGATTTATGTTATTATTTGGAAGACAATTTCTTAAATACTAAATTAAATCAGGTTTACCGATCTATTAGTCGGCCTCGTACGTTCATACGCAGCAGATTACCAGAAAAATGAGATTTAAATGTTATAAAAGATGTGTTCAAAGTTTAAAGTACAACGAAAGCTAGTTGCTCAATTAATTTCAAATATAGTTACGAAAACTACAATAAAGCCACAACTGGCTAACTACTGGATATTATCAACAAAATCTGAAACTCAATAGTCACATTTAAGTGTAGTTTACAAAGAAAAAACACTCCTTCAAGCTTAAAATACTACAGAATGAACATTTATCAGTAGCAAAACATAAAAAATCTATATCATTATAAAAATCTTGAACATGGCTTCTTAGAAAAACAATAGTTTGTGACACTATTGTAAACTAATGTTTGGACATGTTGCTGACAGCAGTGCAAATAAACTCATAGTTCCACATGCGGAGAAGCTATAGTTTCATAGGTGTGAGTATTTGCCAATCTGAGGGCACAGATTCTGTTAAAAGTTGCTGGTAATATTTAAATAACTTTGGACGCTATTTATATGGAAATAAATGCTGTAAAGGCTGGGTACTGGTACAGGGCTGACTACCGGGGTATTTACCCTACCTAAATTATATAATACTAGCTTTCCGGGCGCGGCTCCGCCCGCGCGTATTTCGGTTATCGTGCGAAAACATGAACCTCTTTTTGCGCAGTCGGATAAAAACTATCCTATGTTTTTTCCCAGGTCTCAAACTATCTCCATACCAAATTTCATTCAAATCGGTCCATTAGTTTTGGCGTGAAAGCGTAACAGACAGACAGACAGACAGAGTTACTTTCGCATTTATAATATTAGTACTGATAAAGTGTAGGTCTATTTAAAATTACTGTTTATTTTTGATTAGTACCGTAACAAACAAAGTTACTTTTCTGTTGCAAAATATAAAAAAAAATACAATAATGTATCATACATCCATCTTGTAGTGTTTTATTGGTTGAATGATATCTTCATTTAATTAATAGTATCTTTTCAAAACGTAGGCAATAAAGGAGCTCTAGTATGACTAAGAATTGATAAAAACTTACCCGTGTGTAATTGTTGTTACAAATTCACTGAATTTGTCAATCAGGATTGTATTTTTTTTATTCCGTTTAAATTTTTGGAGCTTTTAGCCCCATTAGAAAAGTCATTTAATACAACATCAGCAATTTAACATTATAAAACATAACCTAAATAATGTTCTGGCAGTGTCAGATGATGGTACTGCCAGTACACTCTGGACTAAACCAACATCGAAATAATTAAGGCCCAGGCCTCTTAACTTACATCGGATAGGTTCACCCCGAATTAACACTGGCAGACTATTCCAGAGTCGTGCAGCATGTACAGAAAAAGATTTATCATAAAACGACGTTCTGTGCGGGGGTAATTTTAAAAAGTTTTAAAATGAGAAGCAAATATTTATACTTGTGCGCATGTAACAGAGTGTAAACTATGCATCAGGTAGCATTGGTTTTTATTTCACATATTAAAACCAATCTCTGTGATGCTAGGACGCTAACATGAAAAAACTACACATGGTGAATTAATTCCATTTTATGACTCTACAGGTGGAGACTTTACCAGACTTAGATGATTTACTTCAATGTCCTGTGTGCTATGAGATACCAACTGGTCAAATATTCCAATGTAATGAGGGCCACCATGTCTGTGGTCGATGCAAGATGCGCCTGGATGTTTGTCCTGTGTGTCGGGCATTCTTTTTTGGTACCCGTAACTATGCAATGGAAGAACTTATTGCCAGTGTTCGAAAACTGCGTGCTTTTGTAAGTTACATTTTATTTCTAAAAAAAGTCACATCCATTTTATACTAGTTACAATTAAAACCTATGTCTTACATACTATGTTGACACATGTGTTATTCCTTTTCTTTTTTATGTGTAATTCAGTGACTATTTTTATTTTTCATGGAGTGGGAAAACAAGTAGGTGGCCAGCTTGATGTAAAGCTTTTGCAAAACTAGCTCCAGCACATATTAAAACAAGTACAGACTCATCAGAACTAAAGTGGTCTGCCTAAAGGCAATCCCCATAAATTGTTTGAATCTTGATTTGTATTATGCCCCAACCACATAAATACTACTTTTCTTTTTAAAGCAAACCCAACTTACAAAGTTGAAATTGTTTTGAAAATGAACTTTTGGTTAGGTTTTTATTTTTTGGTGCTCACTTTAAACTTATGCATATGCTATTCACTTTTAGAAATTGGGTGGAAAGGTGACAACGGGCTCACCCCCTGCTGAAGCAACACCTGTAGTTCCAGAGTCCAACTCAGAGGAGAGTGCATCAGTACATGAGAATGCTAATGAAGATGATGATGTTGCAAGTGTGAGTTACTGATAGAGATACTAGTACATAAAGAAAAGCTACTATTTATAATTTTAACAGAGATACTGGATATATGTCTAGAGAATGTGACCTTGGATGTAATTACCAAACCTGGGTTTTCAGGATTGTATTGTACATAAGCAATTGGGAAATCCCAGATCAGCCCTGGAATTTAGGATTGAAAACCTAAAAAAAAACTGCTTAAAGTATGTAAGAATTAGCATATTCATATCTACACACTTCTTCCCAACCTAGTTATTACATAAAATGGTAAAAAGCAAGTTGTCGCTTATTTCCCAGCTGATTGTGATCGAGGTTATTAAATTACAGATTCTGAAGCACATAAAACTATAAACACAAATGATTATTATAGTCTTTGTCGTGGTAGTTTAAAGTATTCTCCTTATCTGAACTTTTTTGCCAGTAATGAGGGTAGTTTTGCCTATGATTATCTTATGACATTATACAAGGAGACATTTACAAAATTTCAAAAAGTAATGATGCTATTACTTTTTTCACAATCAACACATGATTGAGGAATGAAAAAATAAAATGACCAAAATCCAGCACCGCTCTGCTATTTCATTCATTACTGATGAAACAAGGAAAACAGAAAATACAACCTCAAAGAGATTGTTGCTGTTTACAAAAGTGTTCAAGTGCCTTTAAAAGGGATCGAGAAAGCATTGAAGCTGACCCTCAATCAAGTGATCCTGTTTATGCCACCACGAAAGAAATCTTGAATAAATTAGAAAAACTTGTACTCTAAGATGCTTGAATGTTATCTGTGTGACAATCCATTCAATACTTCATGACTCTGTGGACCTCTCAAAAATCAGGCAAGATACTGCAAGATGTGTGCTAGGAATGCTCACACAACTGCAGACACAAACGCGAATTTTTAAACTCAAATTATTTATATACAGTTTTATCTGCATTTAATCTTATGAAGAGTTTTCGAAGTTTTGGTAGCCTTCTGCATCACGTCGTCGTCGTGCGCGTGTGTGCGTCCCGAGCTCACGTAAGCTCAGCGACAGCTCAGAATCGGTGGCGGGGTGGGGAAGGCTGGCTTGGGTGGAGAGAGAGGAGTGTCCATTCTATATGTAGTATTATTATATGTTTTATGCTTCAAACACTTCAGTGATCATAATCACGGGGTGACTTAAATTATATCTCTAGATAGATGGAACACAAGTTATTAAATAGTTTTATAATGATTACCTTGACAGGGATTATATTATATTTTTTATTTATTAAAGTTATAACATAACTCCAGTGCAGTTAGCTTTTCCAAATTATTCATAGAAAAACATATAATTTTTATTTATTAAAGTTATAACATAATTGCAGTGCAGATAGCTTTTCCAAATTATTCATAGAAGAACTCTTATCTGTTTCACAGGCTCGAAAAGGTTGAAATAAATGTCAATTATTCTGTGTATTTGATAATAATAGAAGTACTACAAGGATCAATTTTAGGACCTTTTCTGTTTCCAACGTATATTTATGATCTGCCTTGTATACCTTTTTTATTTGCAAATGATACCTCTCTACATCTTAAAGTAGATAGAAAAGGTATTGAACTAATTCAAGTAAATAACATGTTTCATGTTACACAAATAATGTTGCATGAGAAAAAAATTTGATTAAGAAATCCTACCATCTTATATCTTATATTCGTAAAGAATGATTTGTGATTCTTAAATGACAAAAATGCTTAGACGATTCTGTAGATTTTGAATTGACTTTATCACTTTGAGTTGCGCCCCGCCTTTTCTTTTATCTAATATTCTTATATATATTCTATATATCTTAGCGAATTCTAGATTTTTTCCTGTAGTCAGGGTCCCTGTATATCTCCATTCTTAATAAAATTTAACTTCTGAGTGAATGTTTTATACATGCTCAAATGGCTATCACTGGATTTTAATTAAATTCGAAATAGGGATAGTGTCTACATTAATTCGCATAGGCTACATTTACATCCGATTTTTAGAGCAGTTGTCGAGGGAGCGTGATTTATTCTATTACCAATCTGTATAATACAAAAACTTTTCATAGAAAAACTTGTGTACAACTTATATTCATCTCATCTTTTATCACAATATTGATGAATTCCAACAATTAAATCACAGGCAATTTAAATTATTTATATAAAATCTGACTGAGAAATTACCATTATCTAATAAGTTTTGTTTATTTCAGCGAACTTCATCAAGAGCACCAATATCTTGCAAAGGGCTCTTCCGCTGCCTCTGTTGCAAGCAAAACACAGAGAGGCTACCAATAGCACGTTTGCTTAATCATTTGCGATACTATCACTCTCCTGATCTAATTGAGGTAAGGGTTCTAAACTTTTAAGGAATTAGTTGATGGTACTGTACTTTATTACATTTATTCCCGATCTACATATGTTATTCCAAATAATGTTTGCAGGGTCGATCAGAAAATGGAGGATATCTTCAAGCTTGGCAGTTTCCAACACTACCAGGGCGGATTGTGACTGCAGTTCGCATACACGACATGGGAATCTTCTTCTTAATCATTGAAGTTGCTTGTGAGTATGCATTGAATTGAATATACTTATACAAATTTTAGAGCAGTGTCAGCCCAGGGGTAGTGCTTATCCACTGAGATCGGCAGTGGTCAGTTGTAATCCTGCCATGGACCTGAACTTCAAATGTTGAATTCTGGCCTGGCTAGCACTCTATTGTCTTGTAGAATATCAATAGATATCATTAAGCACATTACAAAGTGTTATGGCAGCTATCTTTGAAAACAAGCTCATCTTATAACCTAGTAAGTATATATAGGATACATAAATACAGTTGAACATTAATTACCCACAAAAAACGAGGTTCGTAGTAACCTAGCCTAGCTTTATATGTTAATGTGCCATTTGCTACTAGTTTGAAACATATCAACAAAAGATCGTGATTCATTTCGCCGAACTCGCCAAGAAAGTTAAGCCAACAACCCTATGGGTCATCTATTCAATGCTAAAATGCACAGTTTTAATGAAACATAACGTGAATTTAAAACAGTATCCAAATCTGACTTCAATGCAATTGTACATTTAACAACTGTATCTTCAAATAAAAAAAAATAAAAATCTGCCTAGGCACTACTTTGTTTTAATTTCCGCGCATTATTTGAGAAAAGCACTATACAAGCCTTGGCCACTACTAGGCATTGTTGGACTTACATTTACACGTTCGTCCATCAATGCCTCCTTTGCTGGCCGCTGCAGTAATGTACTATTTCTATCGTGTACTTGCTGTTGTAGTATCAAAAAAACTTTAAACGTCTGCGGTAAGAAAAATATATTGATTTATTTTCCAGATGAATCTGTGCACGCTTGGCTCACGATGGCAGCGTCTCCTTGGATGGCACATGAATTTACATATTCATTCACATTATCCGGCAACGACCGCGAAGCCATATTTTCCGATTCTGTAAGTACAACTAAAATTGGCGCCCGCTGCGGCAACACTGGACCGCGCCGTGCCCCGTTTGAATAGAGTTTTGAATATTTACATCGAGCAAAGTAATAAAAAATATTAAATAATACATTACAGGCACAAGAGATTTTTAACATCAGATAGTCCTCGTACTTATTTCGTCAAAAACACACAAATTAGCATTTTACCAATAACCCTGTATATAAATAAGTCTCTCTTCTGACAAGGGTGACAATAGATGCATTTTGTATTTCATTATTCATATGACATCTTATGTTGCAACCTATAAGCTATCTATTCTACCTAACATTATTTAATATTTATACAGGTTCTACCATACACTTATACTTTGTAAAATTACTTTGTTTTCTTGGACTAGATTGTATGAATTTATCCAAAAAGGTTTGATCTTCATGGATCGCTATAATTTTTGAAGAGGTTTTTACTTGTTTACTAGTTTTAATTGACCTCACTCTGTTCGAACAAAGGCTTGCTTGCCGTCAGCGGTGAGTTGCGACATAGGGGTCAAGGATAGGTAGAAAGAGTATGTTTATTGAAGCAGAGATGGCCTAGTTGCTGTGAATGTGGAATGCTATTCAGCACATCCATAGTTTGATGTTAGAATCCGGTTGCAGGTTTGGGCTTCACCAATTGGCAGCAGGGCATTTTTGACGGCTTTCGGCTACGGTCAACATAATATGCCCTCGGTGGTACCTTTCGGTAAAAGGTTATCATAATGGTTAAACTATTTGTTTTGCGCCCAATAAGCAGCAGTGCCGTACCTATTCTGCCTGGAGTATGATGCTGCTTGTTCAGTGCATATTTTACTAACAAACGTCAAATTTAACCAGTTTGTTGGTTTAAAAAAATAGAGTATGTTTTCCGATAAGGAACGATTACTAATACTGGTCTACATCGAAATGGAATAAAACAAGCGGTGTGTGAGGTATTAAAGAAATTCTGTTTTATATTTAAAAGGATGTGTGTGTGCTATAACGTATGGAATATAACATTATTTAAATGTCTGCATTCCCTAAGAACTAATGTGGCAGCAAGTGCCATGGTCGTTTTGACATAAGGGAGGTTTTGTATGCAGGGCCGTGATCGTGTGCGTACTCCCAGCGGCAACATGTTGAAATACATGATTTGAGCTTAGCAGATATTTAGTGTATGAACTGGTGTAAATGTGTATGGTAGTTTTAAATTTGTGTGTCCAGCCATTCATGAGATACTTGCGAAAAACACTTTCCGCTGGGAGAACGTTCTCCCAGCGGAACTTTTTCTTAAAAACGGCCGCACGAAGAAAAGAAGTATACCAATAATTAGAGTATACCGAGAGGTAAATGTGTGTGTTTAAATGAAATTTGTGTGTCGTAAGACTCTGAAGATATGCAAGATGCCGCTGGGGGAACGTTGGGCTGTTTGCTGGATATCCTAAACGGTTAAGCGCACAATTATGATTATTTTTACACAGGTCTCTATGAATTTGTGTTAAATGTTTGTGAAAACAGAATCCGAAAAAATATTACAATTTAGACGAAAAAAAATTATACAAAAAATAAGGTTTTTAGGTTCTAGTGCTTAAAATAGATGTTTTCGAGACTAAATTTTCATGTCAATATGTGCCCTTTAGTAGCTTACAATATCTTGCCAAGTCTCATTTGTATAATATGAGTGGTTTATGAGTTTCGTTGAAAAAACCATGCATAAATCACGCCCGTTTTCGCCATTGGGTTTGACGAGTTTTACAAAGGTTCGCAAATCAAAAGGTATCACAACAATTAGTGCATTCATCCAATTATCTGCTCACAAAATTTTAGCTCAATACACTTAATAAATAAAAAGATAAAGTTAAAAAACCCACAAGATACGAAACTAGTGATAAGCCGACCAAGTTTGAATGGTAACAAAAAAGCGGCCGCACAATATAAAGTGCAGTCTTCCAAAATAAATAGAATTATACTGTTATGTGGCTGGTACATTTGCGTACACAATTATTCAACTAGTTTTTACTTATATTCCCACTCAATAAATAAAAGGGTAGGTAATATATTCTATTTATAATATGTTATTTCTATTTGCGTGGGAATTAGCGTGACTATCTACAGAGACCTTAATGAAAACCAATACCACGGTAATGTTATCTATACAGTATTATAACTCGGTTCTGTCGTTGAAATAACTACCTACAGCCGCGCTGTACGTAAACATGCGATAGGGCTACGCGCCTCCGCATTTTAATTACATTTGCCTATAACTAAAACATGTTTATATTTGAATAAAAATTCAGTCTTAAAAATTTGCGACCTAAAAATATTTGTGAGACGTACGAAATGCTTTATTATTAAATTTTAAAGTATAAAAAAATCCGCATTCTAATATATAGTTTCACTCGTGTCTATCACTTTCCTTTACTCCATTTACTTTTTTTATTAATCGAGAGTTTTTTTTCGGGGGATTTAAGGAAATACTTGTCCATTTAAAAGACACACATTATGTACCGTCAACTATGTAGACTATAAAATAAGTTTACATACTAGCAAGTAAAATTATTTTTATAGTACCTTTCAGTTTTCAGGTTATCTAAAAGTTATCTTTGGATGCGTTTTTGACGAATTCATGCAACCATAAACAGCACAGTATATACTACTCGTTATATTAAATATGTAATATGTACATAAACTTATTTTTAGTGAAAATATCGCGCGGTTATTGTTAAAAAAATAACACACCGTCCATTCGTCACTGCGGCACAGTCGCGACTGTCTGTGTCTGTCTGCGTACCGAGCGCAGACCGAGATCGAGGAGCGTAGGTATAGCTCGCGATTCGTCCCTTTATATGAAGTCGAAATACTGTATAGATAACATTACCGTGTCAATAGTTCAATACACATAGGTACCTAATTAACATGTGTTTATCAAATCATTACTAAAATTTGTATTATACACTGCCTTTCAGTTTATTTACCTTATGATTTAATAGTACTTAGGTAGTAGCAAACAGCGGCGAAGCGAGAACGAGCGAGAGCGCCCGCGCGGTTGTCCAGCGGAAATCACCCGTAGTGTCTTAGGCCGTGATTTGATCTATTCAAATTAGGCATTTAGTATTCTTTCATTTTCGCTCCCATGATTCCGCGATGAAAGAATAAAAAAGAACGCAAATAATCTTTTCCCGGAAACACAGAGTGCAGCTCTGTGGTTTTTGTTTTGCACGGCCCTTGCATTTAGCTTTTGTTTTGGTTTATTAGTCATACCTAAGTGCTCAGCCATTAACAACACCGCTGTGTGCATTTTACGTACCTACTGAGTGTGCGCTTTTATGTTCCGTTTCGATCCCTATCGATTTATAAATTATAACAGGAACTATGTTCTTACTTACCTACTGTGCTACTAATATAGTGTGGTGAAGAATATTTAACTTTTCCTACATATATAAATGATGAGCTAATTTCTAAACTTATGTGCGTACCTTCACATTTTTATAAAATAACTATGCATCGTGTCGTTTGTCGTAGACTGCAATTAGTTCTTCAATGTTGATATTAGCGAATTTTCAAATACTTATACATAATTATGAACCTACGTACGTACATTAAGCTTAGAAGTTTAATTAATACTTTTGACAACAAAAACTTAACTTCGATAGATTATTGGCAATAAGTATTGTTTACGCAAGTGTACCAAAGTATCTGTACAATGCTATAAAATTTGGAAGATCAGTAGTTAATATTGTGCAGCCGCTTTTTTGTTATGGTTCAAACTTGGTCGGTTTATCACTAGTTTCGTATCTTGTGGATTTTTTAACTTTATCTTTTTATTTATTAAGTGTATTGAGCTACAATTTTGTGAGCAGATAATTGGATGAATGCACTAATTGTTGTGATACCTTTTGATTTGCGAACCTTTGTAAAACTCGTCAAACCCAATGGCGAAAACGGGCGTGATTTAGGCATGGTTTTTTCAACGAAACTCATAAACCACTCATATTATGCAAATGAGATTTGGCAAGATATTGTAAGCTACTAAAGGGCACATATTGACATGAAAATTTAGTCTCGAAGACATCTATTTTAAGCACTAGAACCTAAAACCTTATTTTGTGTATAATTTTTTTTCGTCTAAATTGTAATATTTTTTCGGATTCTGTTTTCACAAACATTACACACAAATTCATAGAGACCTGTGTAAAAATAATCATAATTGTGCGCTTAACCGTTTAGGATATCCAGCAAACAGCCCAACGTTCCCCTAGCGGCATCTTGCATATCTTCAGAGTCTTACGACACACAAATTTCATTTAAACACACACATTTACCTCTCGGTATACTCTAATTATTGGTATACTTCTTTTCTTCGTGCGGCCGTTTTTAAGAAAAAGTTCCGCTGGGAGAACGTTCTCCCAGCGGAAAGTGTTTTTCGCAAGTATCTCATGAATGGCTGGACACACAAATTTAAAACTACCATACACATTTACACCAGTTCATACACTAAATATCTGCTAAGCTCAAATCATGTATTTCAACATGTTGCCGCTGGGAGTACGCACACGCCGTGATCCAGTGTTAGGACATGAGGTCTACTGTTTCGGAACATTTTCTTCGAGATACGGAGAACAAACTGTTCCAGTCTCCATTTTCATTACTCACTCGGCTCGCGCTATATCGCCTCGTGTGTTTCATACCACACTTGTATTATAATGTACTATTATACTTATATACCTAAAGATAATAGTTATCTGTTATGCAAGGCTGCATAGTTGTTATTTGGCGCGAGTACTTCAACTGAAACCTATGGAAGCGAAGGATACTATATTCGAACCATGAGCAAAGCGTTCAGAACCAATGCGCAACACACAAATTTTCATCTCAAGTCTTTTCCACGCTATCGGATAACTTTGTTTCACAGTATGCTTACAAGCACTATCGTGTACTTATTCCGCTCTGGGCAAGAATTTTGTGCTCTAATAATCTTTTGTAATTCCAGAGAAACTCTTGAATAAAAACATGCTGGACCATAACCTTAAATTAGGATGTGTTGTGGCATAATTATAAACATACCACATAATAAATTGAGTTAATTTCTACAGCCCATGTCATTTAGTATGCTTTTCGTGGTCTGGGTATGATCCATTGACAAAACGGAGTTGTTGCTAAGTTTTTGGCAATAAATAAGACTATATATACGCAGTCATTGAATAATAATGTCGGTTCCAGGTATGGTCGGTGCGATCCTGCGAGGGCTCTCTGAAGAAACGCGGCCATTGCTTGCACGTTAGAGGCGAGGACGCGCGCGCGCTGCTATTCCCAACCGCCATGAACGGCAAGCTATGTGTGCGTCGCACGCCGCTCGAGCTGCAGCCGGCGGGTGCTCAGCCGCGCGCCGTGTTACGCGTCGCCAACCGCAGTAACGCGCCCGCCGCTGCCTCCGTCGCCGAGGTGGTGGCGCACGACCTCGAGCCCTTCCTCCAGGACCTGCAGCATGACGTGGAGCGCCTCTCACGTGTCTTCGCCTCGCTCAGCTACGAGGCCAACGCGCTGCGCTCCGAGGCAGAGATGCGCGCCCGCCTTGAAGACTCAGAGCCCACTCCCGCCATCGCCACCCCACCCCCACCCGAGTCCACGGCCGCTCCGGTGCAACAGGCTGCGAACCCCGACGCACCGATGACGCGTGGGGCGCGTAGGCGCATCAGACAACGACTCCGACAGGCACTCGGAGGTTCGTCGCCCTCGGAGCCTAGCTCGGTGGCAGCCAGCGGCGACGCTGCTCGTCTCGCGCCCGCCGCCGCTCCCTCCGCCTCTAGACCGGCCCCTTACAGCTTCACGCCCGAGCGTCCCAGACCAAATGGTGTTCCAGCTGCGAGTGACGTTACCAGAGTCGCTCCTAACCAAAATGCCAGACCTCATACTAATCAGGCAGTTTCTTCGAACCAATATGCTAGACAAACTAATCAGTCGGTTGCATCCAACCTAAATGGTAGACCTCAAACAAATCAGTCGATTACATCCAACCAAAATGCCAGACCTCAAACTAATCAGGCTGTTGTATCCAACCAAAATGTCAGACCTCAAATTAGTCAGCCAATCGCTTCGAGCCAAAATGCCAGACCTCAAATCAATCAAGTTACTAACACCGTGAGGGCATCCAATAGCCAAAACTCGGCAACTGTTAGTCGAGCTAACGCTGACCATTCACTTCCTGCCAGATCGAATGACTGTCAAAATTCGGGTATCCCACCAAGAGTGGTCACTCAATTGGCTATGAACAGTGTCTGGGCTGGTCGAGAAAGAATGCCGCCGCCGCCGCCGTCAGCAGCTACCGATCAGATCGAATTACTGGGGCTAACAGTATCACCCCCGCCTACACCCCTGCACACGTTTGGGGGCCCCTCGCAAGACCGTCCCACTAATGGAAATGCGCGCAATAAGAAGAAACGTCGTCAACGCAGATACAATGTATAACATTAATTGACGAGACATTATGATTCTGAATTGACATACTAAACTTTATGAACCCATATACTAAAATAACTTCATCTCTTAGTATGTATTTTATTGTGTGCTTCAAGATGGTGGATGTAATGTTACGAATGATCATTTAGTAAGTGTGCAAGTAATCTATACCATATTGTTCAAAAGACAATTTCTGAGTATATTTGCGTGACAGCATATGGAGTGACTGGTCACATGATGGTTTTACAAAACACATTCCACATATAAGCCATTTTTTAAAGCATATGCTTGTTAAGTTCTGTTGGAAAACGTTAATGAATAAATGTTGTACCTAAAAAGAAATTAAATGTACCTAAAACCCATTTCGATAAAATTTTAAAATAAAATCGTTATTCTGTAGATAAAATACTGGTTGTAATCTGAAGGTGAAAACAAACTTTGCTCTTTGAAGTTTATAGGTGCTAAATGTATTTTTTTTCAACAAATTCCAGACGCAACATAATGTTGATTTATGTTGCGTCTGGTGTAATAGAAATTTAAGTCCTCCAATTGCTTACGCCATCGAAAAATACATCGATCGTTGTATTGGAAGATTATACCGTGTCCACTTCCCAAATTGACCACTTCCATATTGATCACTTCCCATAATGACTACACCCAAAACGTCTCATTCCCGTATTGACCGCCTCCGATGATGACGACTGCTTAAAATTACCACTTTCTGTAGTTATTACTTATTTATAATGTATTTTTATATTTTGAATTCACATATGTTGCCCTACATGTTATTTAGAAGTAACCTTGAATCAGGTTTCAGATGTGACAGTAGTCAAACTGACAATTAATGACAGGAGTCCCAGTAAATTAAGACAACTAAGTTATTTACGTGAGTACAATGCTTAATTAGGTATTATTGATGAAAAAATATTCCTAGATACATAGTTTCTTTGAAGTAATAGTCAATATCTTAATTTCTGATGACAGCTGTCAAACATAAAATTAAGGTCTTTTATTTTTTGAAACTATTATACCTATATTAGATACGCTTACAGTACTTAATTCTTGACAAAACTTATAGAACTCGTCAAGTTCTTTGTTTTGGATAATAGCAATCAAACTAGTAAGATCCAAATATATTATCAGCACTCGACCACCCTCAAAAATTGTATTTCATTACAGTAAATTACAATTTACAAAAAGAGTTGATAATTTTGGGAAGTGGTAATTATGGGTAGTGGACCTTTTGGGAGTAGTCATTTTGGGAAGTGTTAATATGGGAAGTGGATGTTTTGGGAGTTGTAATTTTGGGAAGTGGACATTATGGGATAAAACCGAATAATGAGGTATATTGTTGGTGATTTGGTACCGCATTAATTTACAGTTACGATCATATTATACATCCAGATGACACTTGCAATTAAGTCGTCAGTATAACCATCTCTCATTCTTTTATGAGTACATAACCCCATAAATTTCTATAGTTTAAACGGTTTCATATCTAACTGCAAGTTTATTAGAAAGTTTCGTAACATTATATCTGGCATTCTGGGGCTCAAATTTGATTGGCTTTGTATTGTTTGGTTAGTCGTGTCAGAATGATTACAATGCAATCGACTTAAATATGTGGTATTTTGCACTTGACTAGTTATTAATATAATGACTAAATGTTAATAATTTTAGAATAAGACACTCCGTGGTGAATGTTATCAATTGACTGCTCTTTATATCATACGACATTAAATTTAAGTTCATACTGTAATAATTTGTCTTTTGACATGCGCAATTTTACTGAAGTGCTGTGATAAGTATAACGCATTACAAGTTGATGCAATACAATGTTGATGGTTACTTAATCATAATAACCCAGAGATATTAGCTAATTATGTAATTCATTTCAACTTAGGCTGATGAATTTGTTAAGTTTATTGATTAGTTATAGTAATAAAATGCATTTTATGAAATTAATTGATGAATGACTATGAAATAATTTCTATTTCAATTTATGGGTGTATGTTTACATAATGCATAGATAAACAAATGAATAAATGCTTTGGCGTAATCATAAATATTCTGTTGTAGATTTACCTATTATTTTATTGATTAATTTTCACTAATCTTCTTAAGAGAAGATTGTTTGTGTAATAAAAATGGTAAATAATGATATTTTAAAGTTTTAACTGCGTTTTATTTTTACTTGGTGTAAAGTATCGACTGTACAGTGTACATAATATGTAGGCCGCCAACAAATCAAAATCAAACGATAACCCAAGTAGCCATAGTGTGCGTCCACACTGAACGCGCGTTGACTGGAGCTGAGGCGGACGCGGCGAGCTTGGGCGTGCGGTGGCCACAGTGAGGCGCGAGCTCTTTAGCGGTTCGACATATATCAGGTGTTGCAAACTATGGACGATTCAATTTTTACTTGACAGTCCGATCCTGAGATGGGAGTTATTGAACACTAGAGATAGTGTGCACGTTTACAAAAAATAAAAACAGAAATTACTGGTGAATATTTTAACTTGAGATTATAACCTACAAAAATCTTTGAATATACTTAAATGGCCGTGTTAACTTTTGACTACATTAGTCAGGTTCCCAAACTCTTTTGTATCATAGGCCACTTTCAAAATTTTGCTGAATCCGATGGACCCCCTGCAGTTACATCACAATATAGACTTACTACCAATTTCTAAAAAAAAAGTTAATATTAGTGAAAAAAAAGTTATTATAATATCTATGGAAACTTGAGTTGAGGCCAGGCGTCAAACCCGAATTAACAGTTTCTGAAAAAAGTTAGAATTGATTGCTGGATAGTGTTAATTATTTGATAGTAAAATTGACTTAACAAATTTTCAATTCAATTTTAATTGATTGTGCTATGAGTGGATGTCAAAAAAGCAGTTACTGAAGCGCTCGTAGCGAAGTTTGCTTAGCCGTTCTGAACCGATCAGCAAAGTTAAGCAACGTTCGTCTCGGTCATGATTTGGATGGGTGACCGCTGGTGACTTTACTACTGAGCGCTTCCGTGCTTCGGAGGGCACGTTAAGCCGTCGGTCCCGGTTATTATCTTAGGATGGCAGTCGTTATCGCATGGTGGTAGGGCATTTACCACTGGCTAGCTACCACCCTCATGTAAAAAATCTGTCTACATGAGGGTAACCTAACAGTGTGTTCCGGTAGCTGTCCTAGAGACCCAGTAATTCTAGGTTAGCCTGAACAACATCTTCGACCAAATCACACGACAAAATTCTAGTACGCTCATAACTGGAATCCTTTTTGATATGTCCAAGGCATTTGACTCTGTATCCCATAATATCCTAATTAAAAAGTGTGAGACATATGGAATCAGAGGACCTGCTTTGGAGTGGATAGGCAGTTATCTTAGGGATAGGCGTCAATGTGTCGAAATCGCTAAGTTACTTGACAATAAATCCAAACAAACATTTAGGTCTACGGCGATAATTAATGAGCGAGGCGTACCTCAAGGCAGCATTTTGGGAACTTTGTTATTTATTATTTATATTAACGACCTTCCATATACAACCCAACAAATGTGTTTTATACGCAGATGATTTGACTGTTTTAGTACCCAACAGGGACTCATATCGCCACAATATTGAACTATCTGACTGATAAATAAGATAAAACCTTTATAACCCTTAACCTTTTTTTAACCTTTTTAGAATAATGGTTATAATCAACAAAATACAAGTAAGATTGAATGAAGGTAAAAGTCGTTATGACAGCCTGTCTGTTTACAAACACCCATAGAGCTTGAAAGAGTTTCGTATCACTACATTCTTCCAGGCAGAAAAGTAATCAATTCAGTTTAGAATATAATCAACGTAGCGGCTGGGTGGCCTTCGTTGCCGCATTGATCTTCGCTCGATAGTGGCTGGTTCTTCAGATGTAGAAGGAAAGTTATCTAAGTGTTCAGCAGCTGGAATTGTTTCAACTGCCAAATTGCTTTCATCTATACCGTTCATACTATGAGAATCATAAAAATCTTCATCACTTGCTACGAACGATTCTCTAGACTCGTTCAGTATCTCAGGTGCTTCTTGTATTATCTGACTATCTTGTCCTAATGGTGCTAAGTGACGGTTTGAGACAGTGGATTCTCGACCGTCAGCAAGGCGAACATAGGAATAGTCTGGATTTACATGAAGCAATGTTACTTCCCCTCCTACCGGTTGATACTTGTTCGCCCGGTTAAATTTCCGCATTAACACTTGTTCTGATTCTGTCAACCAAGTGGGTATAGAGACTCCATTGGTCGATCTTCTGGTGTGGTTAAACATCCTTTCATGCGGTGTACAATGAGTAGCTGTACATAATAGGCTCCGTATGGTATGTAAAGCTCGAGGAAGAACTTGTTCCCAATTTTCTACTGATTTGTTGCAGGATCGTAAAGCCAATTGTATCGTTTTCCACAGTGTCCCATTGAAACGTTCTACTTGTCCATTTCCACTTGGATTGTAGGGAGTAGTCCTACTGGAAGCAATTCCACGTAAACTTAAGAAATTCTTGACTTCTGCAGACAGAAGTACCTCGATCTGAATGAAGATATGACGGCAAACCAAACAGCATAAATATTTCATTTAAATGCTTTATTACCGTTGTAGAACTCATGTCAGCACATGGAAATGCAAATGGAAAGCGTGAGTATTCATCAATAACAGTAAGTATATACTTATTTCTCGTGTTGGAAGGTACAGGGCCTTTGAAATCAATGCTTAATCTTTCCATTGGTGAAGTAGCTTTTATCAAAGTAGGCTCTGGCAGGGTTGTTCTATAAAATTTAGGTTTAATTTCAGAGCATATTCTGCAGGAATTAGTCATATCCCTGATTTCATCGATTGTATAAGGCAAATTCTTTGATTTTATCCAATGGTTCATGCGCGTGCTATTCCAGGATGACACAGGGCTTCATGCAATGACTTCAGTTTCTCGGTTCGTGCTGGTATTGAAGCACATACTCGTGAAAGTGCATCTGCAACATCATTTTGTTTACCTGGACGGTACACAATATCATACTTAAATGGTGCCAAATCCAAGCGCCATCTCTGTATTTTCTCGTTCTTTATTTTACTCGTCACTTTATTGTCGAACATAAATGAAACTGATCGCTGATCAGTAATGAGGCGAAATGGTCTGCCAATGAGAAAATGGCGCCATTTCCTTAGTGATTCAACTATAGCGTAAGCTTCTTTTTCTATCGCTGAGTGGTTAAGTTCACTGTTGTTCAGCATTCTAGAGAAAAATGCAACTGGTCGACCAGATTGTGATAAAATCGCTGCAATTGAATGATTGGACGCATCCATTTCCACCGTGAACGGTGAGTTATGGCTAATAGCATGAATAGCAGATTTAGCAATGTCAGTTTTTAGTTTATTAAAACTATGATTTAGTTCGTTATTTAATGGAAATACTTGTGTATGGGCGAGGTCGTGAATTCGTTCTGAGAAGTTTGGAATCCATTTGCTGTAATGAGCAAACATGCCTATTGTTCTTCTCAGTGCAGGTAAATCGCTTGGTGGTGGCAGACTTAATAGTGGTCGTAAGCGATCACTGTCAGGTTTTATTATATGGTCCTTAATATTATATCCCAAAATATCAATAGAGTTTTGAGAAAACTTACTCTTTTCCTTGTTAAGAGTGAGACCATATTTTTGAGCTGCCATCATAAATCTCCTCAGATTTTCATCATGCTCTTCTTGGTTTTTACCACAAATGGTTATATCATCGAGATACGCGTACGTTCCCTGTAGTTCTTCTTTACGAATTACCCAGTCGATAGTTCTCTGAAAACTGGAAACACCGTTGGTGACACCAAATGGAATACGCCGAAATTGGTAAAGATTTTCCAAAGCTTCAAAAGCGCTTTGTAAATCTATATCACTGAATACACTGTATTCTGAAATATGAGAGACCAATTCTTCTATGTTTGGTAATGGATATGCGTCAAGTTGCGCATATCTATTTATAGTCCTGGAATAGTCGATAACAAGACGTTTTTTATGATTTGAATTCTTGGTAATGAGAACTTGTGCCCTCCATGGTGACGTACTTTCTTCAATTTCTCCTTGAGCCAGAAGTTTTTTTATTTCGTCTCGTAACTTTTTATCATCCTCACTATATCTTCGAGATTTTATAGCAATTGGCTTGCAATCAGGAGATAGATTTGAAAATAAAGGTACAGCAGGTACGCACGCTGCAGCAACACTGCACACTTTAATAGGATTCTTCGTTCCTCCAAAAGAGAATTCTAGTGAAGAATGCTTCTGTAATATGTCATGTCCAATGATCAGGTCAGAGCACAGGTTCTTGACAATCAGTAGGTTAAGGCCCTCGTAATCATAATCTCCAATTTTAATTTTAAACGTCTACTTGAGACGTAAGAGAAGTTGAAGCCATTAATATAGTTTGACTGCAATGTTTCTTCTTTAAACGACATAGCTTAAAGAAATCGTTGTCTATAAAGCTTACAGAACTGCCAGTATCGATCAATGCTTGAGCGCGAATCCCTTTTATGTAAGCTGTTACAGTAGCTTTCTTCAAGGACTCTGGTGACGCTACTGTGATACATGCTGAGCCAATATTTTTATTTTCATCAACTAAAACTGCAGCACTGTTAGGTTTTTTACTTCGACATACCTTAGCGTAGTGTCCCTTCTTGTCACAAATCTGGCAGATGGCATTGACAGCAGGACAATCTCTTCTATTATGTACAAGACCCCCACAGAAGTAACACTTTCTTTTAGATGACGCTATTGCTAATAATTCCTGATTTTCTTCTAATCTTTTAACAGCACTCAAATTTGAAACATTGTAGCTCTGCAAACTCATCTCAGCCATTTCCAACGATAGAGCTTGATTGCATGCTTCATCGAGAGTCAATGATAGATTTTCTAGTAATCTTTGTCTAATTTTGTTTGATTTTATACCAGAAATAAACGCATTTCTGATACTATCACATTTATTCTTTTCAGCATCTACTTTTTCAAATTCGCAGTCCTTTGCCATTAATTTTAAAACACGAATATAAGCGTTGATATCCTCTTCATTCTGCTGCTTCCTAGTCGCAAGTATGTGTCTGGCATAAATTATATTCTTAGGCTTGACATATATGTTATTAATTAAGTGTACTTAAAGCAGATTCGTACGTTGTACATTCGCTTATAAATGAGTAAATTCTCGAGGATAAATGATTAATCAGTAAATCAAGTTTGATTTTACCATCTTTTTCACTTTTTCCGCAGAGAAGAGAAACTTTCAAATGTCCTCTTCCAGTGCTCCCATTCCTTTGAAGCGGAGCTGTCTGATGGATCTATGTCCAATTTAGCAGGACGCAGAAATGATTCCATTTTATTAGAACATTTTGTTGATTAAATTGATAAATAAGATAAAACCTTTAGAATAATGGTTATAATCAACAAAATACAAGTAAGATTGAATGAAGGTAAAAGTCGTTATGACAGCCTGTCTGCTTACAAACACCCATAGAGCTTGAAAGAGTTTCGTATCACTACACTGACACTATTGCCTCAATCATAAACTGGTTAGAATCAAATAAACTGACAGTGAATTTAAAAAAAACCAAATTTATACAATTTTGTAATAAAATTTCATCCTGTAAAACACTCAATTTAAGTGAATTCAGTGAGGTAACTTTTCTAGGTTTTGTATTGGATCAACGATGCTCATGGGAACCACACATCCAAAAGTTATGCGCAAAAATTAATAGCTTTTCTTATGCATTGTGGCGACTGAGGCAGACCGTAAGCAAAGCAGTTGCCTTACAGGCTTACCACGGTTATGTATCGTCAATTCTCAATTATGGCATTTTGATATGGGGTAATTCATGCCATATCGAGAGAGTTCTAATTTCTCAGAAGCAATGCCTGCGTTCTATTTGTAATGTACCTTTTTGGATATCATGCAGACCCCTTTTTAAGGATTTTCAGTTGCTCACTGTTCTCAGTATGTATATTTGGAATGTGTGTCTGTTTGTCAAAACTCGCCCATATTTATTTTAGTCTTGCACATATTCCAATTTTAATACACGGTATCCCGATCGAATGAGAATCCCAATACAAATCAGGACACAATCATACAGAAATAGTTGTTTCCCAATGTGTGTAAAAATGTATATCAAACTGCCCTTAAGAATAACGATTCTCTCAATACCCTCCTTTAAACGCGAGTTACGTAAATTGTTACTCTGTGGCTGTTTTTATAATCTGACTGAATATTTTGATGCCAAATTTTAATATTAATAATATTTTTTGTTGTAGAATATTTAAATGACATGTAACATTATATTTTTTATTTTATAGTTTTATTGACATAGATAACAAAATTTATGAATTTTTGTATTTTATATAAATGTTGTATTATTACTACTACCATTTATATATACCAAAATTGTAATTTTTATTGCGATTATAATACTAGAATGATATATATTGAAATTGACAAATTATGTTATTTATTTGCTATTTATTATGACGTTAATGAAATTGTATAATTTAATGTATTATGACGTTAATGAACTTGGTTAAATTTGTATTTATTATAAGCAAATAAGAACAAAAAATATTTGCATGTCAGATTGATGAAGTATGTTAGGACAATCTTATTACAAACTAAGACCTTTATTGTACCATATTTCTTGCAAATAAATTATCATTATCATTTCCTTAAAAAAAAACACTCAGGATATCAAATATTGATTCACCTTTAATCTCTGGCTTCTAAGTTTTCGCGAATAGTAGCTCTTCATGAGTTTCTTCGTCCATAACAAATCGAACATATGCCAATAATAATGATTCATTGCCAGGTAAAGTTGACTCGTCCAGTTGAATAGAAAAATGAGTTGTTTGCAGATAATCACACAAAGAAATTTCAACATCAGAGTTCATTTGATCAATACGTCTTTGTACAGTGTTGTTACTCAAAGTAATTCTTTTGATAATAACAAACACTTTTAAAAGTATCCTAAAAAATATTAAATAATATTTTAATAAAACACTTAAAAAAGCATAAAATTATATATCTAGTGACAATTCCGCCTAATTTTCCTGTTATCTACGTGACGTCACAAACATCACGCAGCCTAACCGGAAGAATACCCGACTAGTTTCGCTTCTAAACGAAGCATCTTCAGGAGGTCCTGACTTACCGAGCGCACGATCGAGACTAAACGGCCAGCTGCTAAACACGCCTTTATATAGGCCCGATCGTGACTCACTGTTCTTTGTTGTAGCTTACAATTGGTAAAGATATACGTCTTTAAAGTGATAATTACATAAAAAGGTTACCGTAAAACCGTACAACTTTGCCCAGTCTTGGTCAAATTATTTATTCTGCTTTTAAATAAAAAAAAAATTATATTACTAACAATTTGTGATTGCGCTTCATCATTAATAAATGTAATGTTCTTTGCATAGAATATATGATAATATGTAGGTAATGAATCGTAATGTGCTTAAAACCTGAAAATGTACATCGGGCCAAATATAAGGCACTTTTTACAAGTTTGCCCATTTTGCAGAAACCTTCATATCTTCGGTATTTTCTACCTTAAGAACATTGGATTTAGAGATCATTCTAGAAAAATAATGAAACTATCATAGGACCTTAATACTAAACGTTTAAACGTTAATATTGCCTGTCAGATTTAAGTGGGCAAAGTTAAAACAATTTTTTTGTAATTTTTCATTTAAATAATACGATGAGTTAGGGATGTCACACAGTTTTTATTGTTAATCAATAGGTACACAAATATGTTACGAACTTGTAGTTCTTAAACATTACTTAAAAAATATTTAATCAACCATAAAATGTGCAGCATTATAAAGCAGATTATAACTAGCTTTAAATCAAATAATGTAATATCAATTGTAACATAATAGGAACATTGGCTTTAAGACATGAGTCTTAAAGCCAAGTGAAATAAATCTATTCAAAATATACTCTTAAAAACAAATGACACAATTATTAAAGATAGCAACTCTTAGCAATAGGAACTTTTTATAGTCTGGTCAAAATTAAATTATATATCATAAAAGAAAATCAAATTATATTATAACTTAATTTAATTTTTCCAACAGCTTGTAAGTATATCATAGAAGTGATACAAAAAACCCGCATTATACCTGGGATTGTACTGTGTCTCAAAACTATAGTGGTGTTATAGTGCGGGTCTATGTTATCAATTACTTCTAAAATAACCTAATTCTAAAGTAAAGTATAATGTTGACAGCAGTTTGCTGTACTGTACCTACTAAACATTATATTTTAATTACATCTATGATAAAGTAACAAAAAACATAAACAATGCAAAGTAGAACTACCAATAAAACAAACTTGTAAAAAATAACAATAATTATCATCGCGGTACTTCTTTAGGTTATTTATTAATATGAGATCATTATTTCCTGAAATTGTTTGATTGCAGGAAAGTTATGGCTTTGCATGTTAGCGATTGCATTATATAATTTAAAACATTTTATTATTGTATGTTATAGGAAGTATTAAATGCAACATCAAACATTATTTGGCCTCGCCTAGAAATATTTGGTGGAGGTAATACTGTTTCCACATCATCACGATTCACTTCACATACGTCCTCCACGTTTGGGTACGTAAAAAGCACTTTACCATATTTAGTATTTTTCACTTTTCTAGCAAATTTTATAATAGGAATACTGTTTTTCATATGTAAAATACGACCGACGTAGTGCTTTATGCTTTTTTTAGTCGCAAATTTTACAACAACCCATTCATCTTCTTTTAAGTCTACATCATGTGTAAAATAGCTGATATCACTGAGCCCAAATGATGGAGTACAGTTTTCCGGCTCAATGTTTTCTTTATTGCTTATATCTTGTATATAAGTGGATAGATATTCATCAAACGTCTCATATTCAGAATCATCTGTATTTGCAATACTCAGGATATCCGATTCAGAACTCGTTTCACCATAATATGATCTCCATTTCTTCCGTTTCGCAACCTTAGTCTTTCTTCCAGTAGTTACATTTACCCGTTTTCTTTTATTTTTTTCATTTAACACATTTTTATTTTCGTAACCCACTTTCTTTGTAACTAGTTTCATCTGTAAAGCTGATTCTCTGATGACTTCAGTACCAAATTTGATGTTTTTCTTGATGCCCCTCATTTCCTTAGGGGTTACTTTAACATCTGAGGTTATTAAAACTGTAGATTTAGATGAGCTGTTCCTCATTGATTGTAAGCATCCTGGAATATGATTTTCATTATGAGCTAAAAAAGGCCGATTCTGGGAGTCACTTTTCAAACTTTTACTTAATATACAGACGTCGTCGGGTTGTTGAGTGATAGTATCGCGGCCTAGTGAACCTAAATGCATGTTTATAATTTTTAGGCTAAGTTCGTCAAGTCTGGCTGGATAAATCACCGGTGAAAATTGAGACCGTAGTGCTCGTTTTTCGCAACCGCTGATTTCAAATGAGGTCGACGGCATGTCGTATTGAATCGTTTCTTCCGGGATTCCTATCAATTCACCTGTAATTTCATCTAAATAAAGCTCATTTTCTGTGTCCAGTGACGCGATAATCTCTTCTGTATCTTTATTAGCCTTTATTGTTTCCTTCTTAGAATTTTGTCTTGCAGATGGCCTTTTTCGTGCTGTTAGTTGACTATTTACTGTTGAGATATCATCTGCACATACTGACTTCCCGGGTTCTGTTTGAAGTTTTTTGCTCCTCTTCACTTGCATTGGTTTAGGAGCTCTGGATTCTTTGAGATAATCCAATAAAATCTTATCAATACCATATTCTGAATCGTCGAAATACTCAGGTATTCTCTTAAACACATTTTGTGGATTTACGGGCCATATTCCTGTGGCTCTGAAGCCACTTATTATGTTTTTGATCTCCTTATGTTTCATATTTTCTAATAATTGAGCCAAAAGTTTTGGAAAGTGTTTTTTATTTATGGTGGTTTGTCCTGGATTCTTCAATTTGTAATCCAACAAGATCTTTTTCCATTCTCTTTTTAGTGGGCCAAAGTACGCTACGTCCAGCGGTTGTGTTAAATGAGTGGAGTTTGGTGGTAAAAATACTAATCTTATATTGTTTTTTTCACACCACTCGACAATTTCAATATTTATGTGGGAAGACAAATTATCACCAATCACTACTTTCGGTCCCGGAATTTTTTTCGCCCACTCAATCACTATAGTTTTGAAGTAATCTTCAAATGTAGCCGTATCGAACCAACCAGATTTGGAACAACTATATCTTGTCCCAGCTGGGCCTCCTTCGAGCCACTCGGAATATAAATTTGATGATTTATATACTACATAGGTTGGTAGACACGCTCCAGCTGCGCTTGCAGTAAACATGATGGAAATGCAACTCTTTGTGCTATTTAAAATCCTTTCAGGATGTTTGACACCTCTTCTAAAAACACATTTTGAAGTGCCTGGATTGTCTGACAAATTAGTCTCGTCATAGTTTAGTATGTTCATTGGTGGAACATCTTTTAGAGTTTCACTTAAATTTGCATAAAATTGCTCCATTTCTTCTAATCCTTTCTCTGCTCGTACCTTTTTTTATATTTTGAGTCGTCCTGATGGTCATTTTCGAACGATGTCTATTTAAAAATCCTTCCACCCACGTATCGCTGGGTAATTTGCTATTAAACAAATCAGTCCTTGATTTTTTTTCAACATATTTGTAGACTAACATTTTTATATCCATTTTTGTCATGGGGCTGCCGTAATCTGCTGAAGCTAACAGCACGTTTACCAATTTTTCTTCTTCCTCATCAGTGAGTTTCTTTTGTCCCCCAGCTGGTTTGATGTGAATTTTTTTAACTTTATTCAATATTGTCCGTCGAGGGATCCCAAAACTCTTTTCTGCTTCACGACTTGACATTCTGTTATTTTCCACCATGTCAACCGCTAACTCCAACATTTCTTCTGAATAATTTCTGTATGCTCTCGATCCTAGTATTCTTCTTTTTTTATTCATTCTGAAATAAATGAGAAACAATGACCTCTGCAATATTCATAAAATATATATTTAATCTTATCATCATATTAACTGTCTCATTCTATCACTTAGGTAGTTCCGAAAGGAATGTTAAACAAAGTATAAACTTATTTCAGATTTAATTTAACAATGAGGTGACAACCCTAACGGTAATATTTTGGTGGGCAAAGTTGTAACAAATGCTTTAGAAAAACTGATTTGACATTGCCCACCATCAAAATTTCGAATTTAAGATAGATTTCGCGTTAGGGAATCGACCTTTATTGTGTATTTATTACAAACAAATAGTGGTAAAAAACTTGCTTACCTGCTGTAATCAGAAATCTAGTTTTAAAAAAAGTTTTTCACTTGACTTTTGGCCCGCCAAATACACCACCAACTTCTACACAGTTTGACAACCGACTGAAGTGACATTAAGTAAAATCAGTTTCGTAATGTTGCCAGAGGCATACTAAAATTTCTCCCTTAGATCAAATAATAAACACAACAAAAACGTGTAGCCGGTTTTATAAATATTTGTGAAATGTACCTTGTTGGGCAAACTCAGATTAGTTGGGCAATTTTGTAAGGTTTTACGGTATTGAATTGTTAACAGAATATTTTAAGTTATATATGGTATGTTTAGTGTTAACAAATATGAGAAATGTTGAATAATATAGTAAACAATGTACGAAAACTAGTTTTAAACTTAAAAATTATGAAAGGGTCGCAGAGTGACGTCAACACTGGTTCGGCGGGTAGCTCGGTTCGGCAAGCAGGTAGCTTCCACGATGAAACAGTCACAGGACCCGCCTGCAGCCACTCGGGACACGTGGGGACGACGCGGTGGGTGGCGCGACCCGCAGCGTGACGCCATCACTGGCCGCTGGCTCGACGGGCGGCTTGGCTCATCACGTTATGAAAAAATAATAAACAAGAATTACAAATAATGTTTAAATTGTTGGTTTCAATTTGATTTAATCTGTACTTAATTTAATGCTTAACATTTTTACTTGTAATTATTCAATTTGACTCCTTTAATAGCTTATTTGATAATTACGTAGTCCATTAGACATTGATTTGACTCGTGACGTAATACTTGGAGGGGAGAGCAAACGTGGCCAGTTGCAGGGAGAATTCGAGTCAGTCTTCAATAGATTCTCGAAGTGGACGGACGCCACTCCACTTAATACGCAAAGTGCCATGTATAATATACGACAGCACTACACATAGGTATACAGTGTTTGATAGTGAGTCCACCCTAATTGTGGAATATAAAATAAGTGTGAAATACAGCAGTTGTGACATGGTAAGCCGGAGCTTTATTACAAAATAGTTTGTGGCGGCAGATTATCACTAAAAATACGTAACAGTGGGGATGAAACCAATTGAGTCTGTTCATTCAGCAGCGCGAAGCCTACACTATGTTTTGATATTTCTAACTGTTCTAATACACATAACCTAAACCCCTTGTCACAACAGTGTAAGTTTTCAAACGTGTTACAATCGAGGAGTTGATGACCGCTTTCAATTAAATGTTTGGCAAAATGAGACTGTTCGGGATGGTCGTTTCTAAACGCGGATTTATGTTCTTTATATCGGAAATCAAAATTACGGCCATTTTGACCAATATAAACGCTGTTACATTCGTCACAGGTAAGTTTGTAAACACCGGATTTTTTACCGTCTTCCAATCGATCCTTACCGTTACATAAATGACGTAGATTTTGATTTGTACGAAAAGCTACATGGACGTTATTTTTCTTTAATATATTGGAAATTTTTTGAGATATTGGCCCCATATACGTTAAGCTGCCTACGTACTTGATATTTCTATCAGAATGGCAAGAATAAAGAAGCGACCTAGCCCTATTACGTTGTTTGGTCTGAATTAATCGATCAAATTGGGTATTTTGAATTGGGAACAATTGGGAATAAAATTGGGTATTCTTCCGGTTAGGCTGCGTGATGTTTGTGACGTCACGTAGATAACAGGAAAATTAGGCGGAATTGTCACTAGATATATAATTTTATGCTTTTTTAAGTGTTTTATTAAAATATTATTTAATATTTTTTAGGATACTTTTAAAAGTATTTGTTATTATTAAATATGGATTTCCGCAAAGTAACGCCTGAATCTATCCATTACCTTAAGTCAGCAAGTATAGCTGAGCAGGCGAAATTGTATATAAAATTGACTAAACTCCATTGGTTTGCTTCCCAAAATGTCTGGTTCAATCAGCAGTGTAAACAGTTAGGTGTTATTCCAAATTATATTAATTTACGTACCAATTCACACACTCGGGCTAGTAATATCGCGTTAGATAAAGCCAAAAAAATTTGGTTAAACGAAGAAAGTAGACGTTGGTTTTTTGTTAGGGACAACCTCAAACTTCACCTAAAGGTGCTTTATTCCGAACTTAGTTTTAATTTACATAATATTGAATTCGATATTTTAGATAATAAAGCTAGGGATTTAGCTTCTAAAGTGACACATGAAAAATACATATCACAATCGAGGAAGTTAGAGAGATTATCACGTAATTCACGACCTAATAATAGTAATGTTACCTCGATTGACCGGAGCCAGGCTCATACGTTTCACCCACGTGTTGAAAACTTAAGTAATACACAATTTCAAGCGTCAGAACTTTCTCTTTTAGAAAAAGGTTTAAAATATAATTTCACCCCTAATTTATCACAGAAAACTCTCGAAACATTGTTAGTAGATTCTGAAATATCTTGTGTTAAAGGTAAAGTTGAGACTGCAGTTAAACACCAAATAGCTGTTCAAATTAAAAAAGCTTACTCCTCTAGTAATCACCATAGCTCTGAGATTGGGCAGTTTCATTCTTTACAAAATAAATTAAGCCAAAACAATCTAGTGGTTTCCAAATCAGATAAAGGCAACAGTGTGGTTATATTAGACAAAAATGATTACATTCAAAAAGTTAACGACATTATTCAAGGTGAAGAATTTGAACAGTTGAATTCCGACCCAACTAAACATTTCACTTTAGATGTCAAAAATGCAATTAAGTCTACTTCATTTATACCTACACATTCACTCAATAATACAGGGTTACTGGTAACTTACGCATAACCTCTTAAGGGTAATTTCAGTACATCACAAGGAATAAGTTTAGCTCAAAAATTTTTCTGAAAACTTAATAAAAAAAATCATCAAGATTTTCTTGTACTCTCTAACACATTTTGGATATGTTTCGTAACGTAACAAACGATATAGCAAAAACGGAGCGCGTGCTGCTACGTAACTTAGAGAGCTACGTACGTAGACACGCACACCCGTAGTCAACCAAGCCACAGCGCAGCCTACGCGGTACATACTGTCCACCGGATGTTTCTTATTACGTGTATGTACACTGGGTCCACAATCCCTTTATACTTAAACAGTTCTTTAGTAAATTAAATAGCGACAAACCCATAAAATAAATATGAAGTACCTACGTTGCTGGACAAAGTCACATACATATTCACTAGGACTTGTACACGTGCACATTAGCGATGCAGTGTATGTAGTAGCCAGCAGGTAGATAAGCGCAAGGCGCATGGACAATGACGCGACACGACAACGACGGAAATGAGCGCCTGGTGGCGGGGCAGCGCGGCGGCGCGGCGCGGCACAACGATCTCCTGCGCACGTAACCCATACAATACCTACTAGTACTCGTGGCACCCAACTTTCATTTGTTATTTGGTTCAGTCACATAAGAAGTCAGTAACTTCAATAAAGTCGGTACACACTACACACACATACGTCTTCTTGATAAGAATCCTAACGCCTAGTGATTGCGTCGCTAAACTCTAAATGGGTTCAGGGCACATAAAATGACCGTGATTTCAAATGGTGTAGTAATGTGTATGTATTGAATCAATGATGGCCGAGTGGTAATAGCCATAGCTTGCAATGTCTCAGGTCCCTGGTTCGATCACCACCGCCGCGCCACCGGCTTGAGCAACACCGCACGGTGGAAGGGCACCTTTTTTGCATTAGCCCGCCTAGCTACCAGCCTCAAGTAGAAAATCTGTCGCCAAGCACATTAGGTACTTGTGTGTGTTCCTTGAGAGCCAGTAAAAATTACAGGCACATGAGACTATGTCTCACAACTGTATGTCTCAGGGTTACGGGCGCAGTTCAGTTCGTCACTTGAGACAAATTGCGACTGTTATAGGCAGAGGTGATAGGAATCCTATCGCCTAGTGATATCGTTGTTGACCCTAAACAGATTAAAAACTGCATTATTTGAATCACGGTGGTAGTACCCACCCAGACGTGTACCTGATGGGAATCCTACCAAGTAAGGGTTGCGTTATTAAACCCTAATTATCAATTCAACTTTTATTTAATATTATAACATCTTAAGAGTACCTACAGTTTCGGCTCGTTTACGTTAACGGTTACAACCTAACTTAAAATAACGTCAATAAAGGCAGTAAGTAGTACCAACCTAGACGTCTGTCTATTAGAAATTCTACCGCATAATGATGGCGTTGTTAAACGACAGATTTCCTCACAATCAGAAAATCTGTTGCTAACGACCGAAACTGTTGTTGCCGAACACGATCTTGGATAAAAGTGGCTATGTTGCCAGCCACTTTTGCCGTGTGACAATGCCAATGCATTGTCATACGGCTTGGTGATGTAGGCATGTTCGGGAATATCCTCAGTATTCTGTCCTCTGTGGCGGCAGGTTTCAGGCACATATCATTACACCACATCTCACTGTCACTCGAACTAATACTCGAAATTAAGCACCTACTGAAATGACATCGTCTTATTATTCGCGAAATCGTGAATAACTATGCTCCGACGCATCTCAATTCGTACCTAACTCGCGAGCGCGACTGACTGATCGATTGCCGCTGTCGCGCCAGGCGCGCGGCTAAGATAAAAAACGGGTGGGATTTCCCGAAACAAAAGCCGCGCCGCCGCGCCGCTATTGTTTTGACTTTGATCTTCCTTTCGCATGGCGCCGCCGCCGCGCCACCAGCACGCGGGTGGCGGCACGGGCGGCGCGTTTTACCACTTGACCGGCGGATTTTATTCAATAAATATCTGTAAAATTCGACTTTACCAGCAGAGTAGACTGATAAGACCTTACAACATTGTTTTTTGGAGTTTTTCTTTAAAATACAGTAAATAGTAGCAATAGGTACCGTAGAATTAATTATAATACTAACTTAGTAATACCACGGCGCGGCATGCGGCACGCAGATCAAAGTCAAAAGTTTAGGTGGCAGCCGCCACGCGCCGCCCGACTCTCGACGCCGGCGCCGCCGCTTCTGGCCTTTCTTTTGGTGAAATTAATTGCATGATTTTGAACTCGTTTAGGGCTTAATTGGTAAAGTCATTTCGCGTTCCCTGCTTGGTAGGATCCTTATCAGGCAGACGTCTAGGTGGGCAAAATAATCATTTAATTGTAGTACCACCGCCTTAACTGACCTTTACTCACTGGAATGGATTCTTATCAGGTATACATCTGTCATCGATAGACGTCTGACTAGGTAGGTACCTACTACACCATCTTTAGTGAAAATACTGATATTTAGTCTGTTTTTGGACCCGTTTGAGGTTCAACACCCCGATCACTAGGCGTTAGGATTCTTATCAGGCAGACGTCTTTATCGTTAGGTAGGCACTTAATTTACCTAGGCCTTTATTGAAATAACACCCTTCGATTTATGTAGGTATGTGAAATGATAGTTAGCTAGTTACTTACCTACTTAGGACTTAGGAAGGTACTGTAGAAGTATTTTTAGATTAGAGATAAACAGCGTGAACAATAGGCTGTAAGATTTAAACCAATAATAGGTAGGTAGGTACCTACCTTTACCTTTACCTACCTACCTTCGTATAGTTTTGTAAAAACATAAAAGTCAAACATAATATTACGATGGATACCTACCTATGTTGTTCATATCATATGTTCTAGCATAAGCAAAGAAGTAATAATTACTTTTTTAATGTAGACATTCCTAAGCCTGGTTTAGTATGAAATTCTTATAGGTATTAGGTTCACAAGCTTTCTGTATCAGTTATCATGAAAATCTCTTTGTCAGTTACAGACACGTAACACTGGCATAATCTGTGACTACCTCATATTACCTACGAGGTACGAGAATACGAGGCAGTCACAGTTTAAGACAGAGTTCGGCACGCGGCACGTGTTTGATGTGTCGGTGTCGCTATTTAGAAGAATTAGCAGAGAAAGGGGTGGCGGCTAGGCGAAAGGGGGCGGTCACTTGTCCTTTGTCTTTGAGCTAGTTAGGCAAGCCGAGCCGACACTCAACAGTCGCGAATTTCGCCGCGCGCGCGCCGGTTGTGACGTATCGCGATCGATGCACATGGCATATCGATATACCTACCTACCAATATTGAATGCACCGAAACGGTGCGTGTTTATGCTAGGTGTAAAGACAACGTGTCTGAAGATTGCCGTGAGTTTGTGTTTGTGTGTGTGTTTGTGTTAGTGTTACGCTACTCACGACGCAATCCTACATTTCTTCGAGGCTTACCCCGCAGCGAACACAAATGATGCAGCTCAACGCTTCGATGTGTCTCAATGGTTCGCATGGACAGTGAAGGAAAATATCCGTTCCACCTTCATCGCGTCACATTCTGCAACATGCTGCTTGCCGAGAGGCCGACTGTGTTGTGGACCGATGAGGCTACTTTGGGAGAATGGGACTGTTTAATACTAGAAACGAACATTTGTGGTGTCACGAAAACCCCCATGAACCCGTACTCTCCTGGGTTCAAGAACAATTGTATTTCAGATGTGGACTGTGTGTGGGTTGTACCGGTGATTATTTTGAACAATTTGCACGTGATAGACTTCGTCACCCCCGGGACTTGAGTTTGAGGGGTGATAATTTGTAAAATGGTATGTAAATAGTTCAATGATTGTAAATAAGAATGATTCCACTCTTTAAATACGCCTACATAAAAAAATAATGTTCTTTTTATTTTTTGCCGGTTTTATTTATAATATTTAAATAATCTACAATTAATTTCTTCGAACTTAGGTTTAAGTTTGAAGCGTTCGTAGCATAGGTACTAACTTAGCCGTTCTTAACCGATCAACTATGTTAAGCAACGTCCGCTGCGGTCATGAGTTGGATGGGTGACCCCTAGTGGAATTTTTATAGATTAAAAAAACGTGGGAAGTTTTTGTGTACCCTAAAAGTACGCAATCGTGCCTGAATGCTACTTACGCGACAGGTAGACAATTATACATCACATGTGCGACCGCGCGCCTCCTTTGATGCTATTTGTTGCTGAATTACTTGTACCTAATAGATTGTTTGTATTTTTATCAACTTTTATTTTTTAATCAAGCCAGTCAAGTATGAAGGGATTGTGGACTCAGTGTACATGTAATAAGAAACATCCGGTGGACGGTAAATGTAAGTATGGTGTAGGTAGGTAGGCAGAAAGATATCCATACCGCATATGGAGATACCGCGTAGATCGCGCTGTGTTACAGAATAACTAATAGTATCTACGGTGCGTCTTGGTTGACTACGCTTACGTGTGTGGGTGTAGCTACATTCGTAGCTCTCTGAGTAACGTAGCCAGAGCCACACATGCTCCCTTGTTGCTTCAACATTTGCGACGAAATAGATTTAAAATTTATTAGAAAGTGCAAGAAAATCTTGATGATTTTTAAATTGAGTTTTCAGAATAAAAAAATATCAAAACTTGTTTCTTGTGATGTACTGATATTGCTCTTAAGAGGTTTTGCGTAAGTTACCAGTAACCCTGTATAGTACCAATGAATCCTAGATCTCCCTGTCTATACGGTTTGCCTAAAACACACAAAGAGAACATTCCTATTCGACCCGTTGTCTCTTATGTTGGTGCTCCTGCGTACAACCTAGCAAAGCATCTCAATGTTTTGTTGAGTACCAAATCATCTTTTCAACCTAAATATAGTTTAAAGAATAGCCTAGATCTGATTAACAAAGTGAAAGATATTGACATCCCTTCCGGTGCCAAATTATTATCTCTTGATGTAGACAGTCTATTTACCAACGTTCCTTACGAAAATTGCTTGCGCGTCTTAGAGAATCATTTTGAGAAGCAACGATTACATCCTGGGGAAGTAAATGACCTTATAAATTTAACTACTGTCTGTATGAAACAAAATTATTTTAGGTTTAATGATGAGTATTATTTTCAAAAAGAGGGATTAGCTATGGGGTCACCTTTAAGTCCACTTATGGCCGAACTTTTTATGGACGACTTTGAGTGCAAACACATAGTTAAAGAACCTAGAATATTATTTTATTATAGATACGTTGATGATATAATCATTTGTTGGACTGGCATTTCCCGCCAAATTGATATCTTTGTTAAGAAACTTAACAATATACACCCAAAAATTAAATTTAAACTGGAATTAGAATCATACCAATCTATCAACTTTTTGGATCTAACGCTTACAAGAGTGGACAATAAATTGCATTTCCAAATATATCGAAAACCAACACACACAGATGTTGCTATTCCCTCCACTTCTTGTCATCCTATTCAACATAAATTAGCCGCCTTTCGAAGTTATGTCCATAGATTGTTGTCAGTCCCTCTGACCCAAGACAACTATAATAAAGAGCTTAATATAATATACCAAATTGCTATTTCCAACGGCTACAATAAACAGTTAGTTGATCGATTAATTCAGACCAAACAACGTAATAGGGCTAGGTCGCTTCTTTATTCTTGCCATTCTGATAGAAATATCAAGTACGTAGGCAGCTTAACGTATATGGGGCCAATATCTCAAAAAATTTCCAATATATTAAAGAAAAATAACGTCCATGTAGCTTTTCGTACAAATCAAAATCTACGTCATTTATGTAACGGTAAGGATCGATTGGAAGACGGTAAAAAATCCGGTGTTTACAAACTTACCTGTGACGAATGTAACAGCGTTTATATTGGTCAAAATGGCCGTAATTTTGATTTCCGATATAAAGAACATAAATCCGCGTTTAGAAACGACCATCCCGAACAGTCTCATTTTGCCAAACATTTAATTGAAAGCGGTCATCAACTCCTCGATTGTAACACGTTTGAAAACTTACACTGTTGTGACAAGGGGTTTAGGTTATGTGTATTAGAACAGTTAGAAATATCAAAACATAGTGTAGGCTTCGCGCTGCTGAATGAACAGACTCAATTGGTTTCATCCCCACTGTTACGTATTTTTAGTGATAATCTGCCGCCACAAACTATTTTGTAATAAAGCTCCGGCTTACCATGTCACAACTGCTGTATTTCACACTTATTTTATATTCCACAATTAGGGTGGACTCACTATCAAACACTGTATACCTATGTGTAGTGCTGTCGTATATTATACATGGCACTTTGCGTATTAAGTGGAGTGGCGTCCGTCCACTTCGAGAATCTATTGAAGACTGACTCGAATTCTCCCTGCAACTGGCCACGTTTGCTCTCCCCTCCAAGTATTACGTCACGAGTCAAATCAATGTCTAATGGACTACGTTATTATCAAATAAGCTATTAAAGGAGTCAAATTGAATAATTACAAGTAAAAATGTTAAGCATTAAATTAAGTACAGATTAAATCAAATTGAAACCAACAATTTAAACATTATTTGTAATTCTTGTTTATTATTTTTTCATAACGTGCTGAGCCAAGCCGCCCGTCGAGCCAGCGGCCAGTGATGGCGTCACGCTGCGGGTCGCGCCACCCACCGCGTCGTCCCCACGTGTCCCGAGTGGCTGCAGGCGGGTCCTGTGACTGTTTCATCGTGGAAGCTGCCTGCTTGCCGAACCGAGCTACCCGCCGAACCAGTGTTGACGTCACTCTGCGACCCTTTCATAATTTTTAAGTTTAAAACTAGTTTTCGTACATTGTTTACTATATTATTCAACATTTCTCATATTTGTTAACACTAAACATACCATATATAACTTAAAATATTCTGTTAACAATTCAATAACCTTTTTATGTAATTATCACTTTAAAGACGTATATCTTTACCAATTATTGTAAGCTACAACAAAGAACAGTGAGTCACGATCGGGCCTATATAAAGGCGTATTTAGCCGCTGGCCGTTTACTATTGTAGGGCCAGGCCCTCGCCCAAAACCCGGTGGAGCTGGACGACCGCACAGGCGGTAGCCAGCATCTATGTCCTCCCTAAAAAAAAAAAAAAAAAAAGCTGGCCGTTTAGTCTCGATCGTGCGCTCGGTAAGTCAGGACCTCCTGAAGATGCTTCGTTTAGAAGCGAAACTAGTCGGGTATTCTTCCGGTTAGGCTGCGTGATGTTTGTGACGTCACGTAGATAACAGGAAAATTAGGCGGAATTGTCACTAGATATATAATTTTATGCTTTTTTAAGTGTTTTATTAAAATATTATTTAATATTTTTTAGGATACTTTTAAAAGTATTTGTTATTATTAAATATGGATTTCCGCAAAGTAACGCCTGAATCTATCCATTACCTTAATTCTTTTGAGTATATCAAATGAAGATTTGTGCAGAACAGTTTTTAAAACCTCTTCAACAGCAGGTAAAATTAACTGTTCTGCAATGGTGTGCGGATTTCCAGATTTTGCTATAAGTAATTAGATATTTTAAGATACCCGCAAGCCATCATCGTTGCTTTCAGACGTTGAAGCGAACATACTGTGCACGGTGGGTCTCTTTTCATATTTTTCCTTCAATGTTTCGAAATATTTCAAATCTTTACCTATTTTATCAGGATGACACCTTCTTAGAGGATATTCCAGGTTTGATGGTTTCATAGAGTCATTGCTCAAAACTTTGTTGCATAAAAGGCCATGCGGGCAATCGTGTCTGCCTTTGATGGAAGAAAACCAAATTTTAAATATTCCTTATTCAATACTGTAACTGACGACACTTCTTCTTGGATTTGACCATGTTTCGTTTCAATCAATTTTTTTTTATACCACTAAGGTGGCAAACAACAACATACGTGTAAATAAATTAAAAAGTTGATTTAGTAATCTCAGGGCGACCTAACTTAACTTAAGGATATAATATGTCTATTTTAACATAATATGATCAATCAATTATTATTTATATTATAAAATACAACAAAGTTTCGGCGGCAAACTATTTCCAATTATTAAAAATACATAAAATGCTAAGATAATATAAATATATATATATATATATATATTTTTATTGGTGTTAGGTAAGCCTTTGACCACAATCTCACGTGATAATAAGTGATGATGTGGTCGAAGGTGTTAACAGGCTTTAACCTAGAATGACTGGCTCTCAAGGACAGCTGCCGGAACACACCGTTAGGTGCTTGGCGACAGATTTTCAACTTGAGGGTGGTCGCTAGCCAGGCGGGCATTCGCAAAAATGCCCTTCCACCATGCGCTCAAGCCCGCGGCGGGATTCGAACCATGGACCTGCTGCGTGGCAGCCCATAGCCAAAGCCACTGAGCTATCACAAAATATAGCTGGACATTTCACACAGCGTCATCTAATCCCAAGTTAAGCAACCTAATGCTTGTGTTATGGTAACGAGATGACTGATAAACTACTTGTATACATTTTTTATGTAAATACATACATATTATAGATAGGAAAACATCCAGACCCGGAACAAATGTCTGAAAATCATGCAAACATATTTGTTCCGTGCGGGGATTGAACCCGCAACCTTCTGCGTCTCGGACGAGTTTTTAACAATTGCGCCATTTAATATAGTTTTATGATATAATTATAACATTATTTATTAATTTATTGTATTTTAATATATTTCTGTAAATTCTATAGAAACTTTTAAACAATATTTTGTTATCAAAATTCCTTAATAATTAAATAAATTAGATAGGTAGTAAAAATAAAGTAGGGAGAATAAGTTCAGTATTTCTCGGCTTTCCGTTCTTTTATCGATATATGTAAGTTCAGTATTATACACATACTTATTACAATAGTGTTCCGGATATACCACGGGGCGCCGGTTGCATTACGAAGAAAACGGTTTTGGATGACTTGAAGTTTATTGTTACGATTTTGTGTACAGATGGGGTTATGAAATAAAAAAATTAAAAAAATTAAGGGGAGAGAGGACGGAGGGTTCCACTCTCCAGGTGAGGAAGAGAAGCCTCCAGACACCTAACTACACTACCTACCTACTTTAGGATCATCGAGCAGTCCGGGATGTCAGGCAGAGCGCTGACCACAGGTACTGCTCTGGCTGTCTACCGGAGTTGGGGCTATGGTAGACGTGGGTATGGTTGGGTATTTTACCAGCCCTAACCAAGAACTCCTTTATTTTTGGGGAGGTTCGAAGGCTTTCGGAGGACGCCACGTGGATGCGTCACGAGTCCAGGAACGAAGTCGCCTCCTTGTGTTCGGTTAAATTGTTTCTTTTTCTCAGCCGGTAGGTCTATTTATGTTCAAGATGTTTCCTCGGGAAGGCGGACGTCGAAAGGAGCACTGCCTGGCTTCGTTTTGCAGCCCTCGCTTCAGGCAGTGCGTCGATTGGGGGCTGCTTAAAGTTCCAAGCGGAAAAAGAAATGTAACGGGCCTTTGCAGGCCTATTTATAAGTTTCGGGATCTCTCGAACCTTCCATCAGAGGGGAGGCAAAAAAAAACAGATAATCTTCCTCTCAATCACAAGAAAACGGATTAATACTCTGTGCAAGGGGTGCGTTCAGAACCTCACTTGATGGAACAAACAAATCGTTCCGACCCTCACAAAAAAAACCGTAACAGTACCATTACCCCACGCTCCGGCGACCAGACAGGACGTTTCCCCTCCCCATAGGAAGGGCAAGTCAACTCGCTATGGCGGAAACGGGTCGCCGAGGTGCTAGGTAACAAAACCCAACAAACAAAAAAAATGGGATTAGTACCCTAGGGGATAGACAAAGTAACAGAGAAGAAGAGGAGAAGAGAGAGCGAGAAAGAGGAAAAAAATGCCTTGGCTTCACCGGCACCCAGAAGGGGCACTGATGACAGAGTGGCCTACGGCATGGTTGCCACCTTCCAATAGGATCCACATAAAAAACTAACCTATAACTATGATAGGTATATAGTTATTCTATATGGTAGTATACAATATAGACCTATACTTATATATGTACCAGCTGAGATGAAAGAAATAAAGCGTTGTTAACGCTTAGAAGCCACTCCGGTATGTCTGTAAAATAGTTACAAAAACTTTAAATTTCAGCTAAATTGCCAATGATAAACTATGTATCAATATGAGCACTAACTGAGTAAGATTTAATTAATAATCCCTGCAGAAGGAGGGTAAAACGAAAGCTAGAATGACTGCCCGCTCACCAATAAAATTAACTGGAATAAGGCCAGTTGTTAATATTGTTTATGTCTTGTCTAAAGAAAACAAAACAAACAAAAGAAGTTCCCACGCGCAACAAAAAACAAGCCGACATGGCTAAGGAGAGTATGGAGAAGCTGTCCTATTTAACATTTTAATAATTATTATTACATAAATAATACAATATAATACACATACATAATTTCTCAACTCCCAGGGAAACAAACAAGGTTCATGAGTCACCCTCCACTCTGCTCACCTAACATTCCATCTGCTCTGACCATTCAGTATTCCCATTCATACAATAATAATAATATAACATAATATAGGTATAAATAGATATATAATACAGTCTTTCATTCCATATTCACCATATCCTTTTAGCCTTCCCATTCTTACATCATCTATCGCATAGAGCATTATGGGGTTCCTCATGGGAATTACCTATCACCTAGAAAATGTGAATATATACATATTTCTATACATAGACAATATTAGGTACTAAATAAGAAGATATAAGGAGCGTCTTTATCATGATGTTGACTCATCACCTTGAGTACAACGCCGTGAATAACGACAAATATACAGATGCTAGGTATGAGGCTTTTAAAAGGGGTTACCTAGTTAAACCGCCCCTGTAATAAGGCTTAATTTATAGAGTTACAATCCGCTCTGCGAAGGAAATAAGACAGATAGATAAACTATATAAATAGGTACATAATTCATAATGCCATTAGAGATGTTGACTCACTTAGCTGAGTACAACGCCCAGACATATGACAAATAAATAGTTGCTAGGTATGAGGCTTCTTATGGGGTTACCTAGTAAACCGCCCCTGTAATAAATGAATATATTTAACAAATATATATATATATATATATATGTATATATAACATATGATAAAAAAAATATTAAAGATACAGTGTTTCTCCATACTCAACAACCAAGACCGGATAGTCTAAACGTTCAAAAGGAACATAGTACTTAAGGACTTTGTATAGGTACCAATTTGGGGAGTTAAAATATTATGGAAGTATAGAGCTAGGGATAATCTCATAAAACGAAGAAATTTAGTATCCTGAAACTAAGTTGACTCCACAGAGTGCAACTTATAATGACATCAGGAATACCAAGGTACAAAACAATGGTACAAGCAGAACATTATAGAGTGATCTGGTACCACCACAGTGAATTTAGAAGGCAACACTTTACCTATGGCGAACCCACCAAATCAATAAACACCTACACAAGTGTCCTACAACAAAAGTGTCATATCTTTAGTACAAAAATATTTATATTTTCGAAGAATGTGCCCTAATACAACTCTAGGTTAGCTAGACTTTAATAATCATGAATAATATACCCAAAATCAGACCATCTTGGGAAGATACAGTATATATATAATTATGACTGCCCCCTTTTTAGATCCTTAATATGCCAACTGCCTAGCCATTTACCTGAAGTACAATCCTGAAGTTCATAAACCAAGCGACTTAACTTTTTGATGATTTTACATTTATCATATTTAGGGGCCAGCTTAGCCATAAAGAATTTATTGGCATCACTAAGTGGATAGGTCCGTTTCCAAACAATATCACCTACTTGGAATTCCTCATCTCTACGACGTCGGTTATAAAATTCGCGGCTTTTTCGATGAGCCTTCTCAATAGCTTGCGAAACGGACTTAAATACTTCCGGTAAGTCGCTTAGCTTCTTAGAATAGACATCACGCGAAGTAACTACTGGAGGAGACGAAGACGTGGTACTGTCGTAATGCGAACCATCCCATACGGCTTACGGCAGAGAAGCTGTAAATAAAAAATGGTGTATGGCGTGTAGTTTCGTTGGTGGAACTGCAAACTGTATTCTTGGTAGATAAATATCCTGCAAATGATGTTCCTTGCACTCTGCACTGCACTGCTTCCTCTGCATTGAGGTAATACCAGATTGTTAATGCTGAAACTACAAACAACGCCAACAAAAATTCCATAGCCTGTACAGGAGTGAGACAAAAGGCTAACCAGATCAGCCTGTCTATTGTTAAACCTGTAAATAAATAAAAAAAAAATGTGAAACACCAAAAAAAAAATTACCTACATTGAACAACATCACCCTTATAAAGCAGCATCTACAAACAGCAGCCAAACCATTCATCAGCAACTTCACCAAAGAAAACTGCATAGCGGCTTCTTTCAACAAAATTCAGCAAAAGCCGAACCCACGGACAACAACATCAACAAAACGAGGTGAAAACTGTATATGAACAGTGTTCAAATACTATCACTACAGGTAGTCTGTATCATCACAGCCTCCCATATCAGCATAAAATATCTGTATAGTGATAGCCCTCAATAATCACCGAAGACTGTATAGCGACAGCCTCCAATAACCAAAAGAAAGACTGTATAGTCACAGCCCTCCACAATATACAACGAAGAGATGATAACTGTATAGCAACAGCCATCAAAAATAACAAGAGAAAGCTGGATAGTCACAGCCCTCTCTATACAACAAAGAAACAGACTGAATAGTCGCAGTCTAAAATAGATAAATGGTCAGCTAAAGAATGCTATAAATAATATTGTTCAATGAGATATAAGATGAGACTATATAAGTACTTGTTCACAAAAAATAAACTAAGTTTCTCCTTGAAGAAAAAAAAATATATAGTATCCAGAACACTAATAGGCGGTATTCAAAAAAAATTGTCAATTAAGAAAATAAATTTAAAATAAGGCATAATATGCATATTGACTAGAGTAAGTTTAGTCATAATTTAGAATTTAATTTGCTGGTGTTTAAATTTAAAAATTAAGTTTGCATTTTGATGATAATTGGCACATAGAAATTTCACAGTTATGATGTTTACATACATGGGTACATACTAATGGCACATTCCTTAATAATAACATTACATACAGTAAACAGTTGCAAAATAAAATGGTGAGTGTATACAGATACATTTCAGTTAAATTGTGAACACTAGTCACATTAAATTTTAAAAAATTGCTGTGGAAAAAAAACACAATATGAAAGTAGGTATATGTTACATATAAAAACCTAGGAATTCATCTTTCCCTATGCAAGGCCCCACGTTGGGCGCCATTGTTACGATTTTGTGTACAGATGGGGTTATGAAATAAAAAAATTAAAAAAATTAAGGGGAGAGAGGACGGAGGGTTCCACTCTCCAGGTGAGGAAGAGAAGCCTCCAGACACCTAACTACACTACCTACCTACTTTAGGATGTCGACAGATACACCAATAAAAACAATATTGAAGCGTTCAACAATTTTTAAATATATTTATTTAAAATTAAAATTTTCACCAAAACTCATTTAAAAAAGGAATAGATACATCTAGAAAACTTTCCTTAATTAGGTCGGGTTATCCGTTAGTACCAGGTACAAAGAGTAACTTAGAACATGGAAATTTGATAGCAATCACTGGTACTAGCGAACAACAATTTACTTAAGTTATTGTCTTAGGTTTAACTACTTAATTTACAATTTCTGTGTGCCAGCAACGTAGATCCACAAAATTTAAGTTTATTAGGAAGATATTATTCTATAGTTTAGTATATAAGTGTAGGTAAAAAAAAATATAAACCAGCTTGCTCAGAAAATTCTAAATAGATCTCAGGGTAAGGTCGTGAGTCGCAAAGGGTGAAAGATGAATTCCGCAAAGTAAAAAAAAAGAAAATGGCGCCACCCGGTTATAGGAGACCGGGAAATTCATAAATACCGGTGCAGCGTGGAGATTCACAGCCTTGGACCGAAGACTCAGTTAAGGCGAGCAGTCCGGGATGTCAGGCAGAGCGCTGACCACAGGTACTGCTCTGGCTGTCTACCGGAGTTGGGGCTATGGTAGACGTGGGTATGGTTGGGTATTTTACCAGCCCTAACCAAGAACTCCTTTATTTTTGGGGAGGTTCGAAGGCTTTCGGAGGACGCTACGTGGATGCGTCACGAGTCCAGGAACGAAGTCGCCTCCTTGTGTTCGGTTAAATTGTTTCTTTTTCTCAGCCGGTAGGTCTATTTATGTTCAAGATGTTTCCTCGGGAAGGCGGACGTCGAAAGGAGCACTGCCTGGCTTCGTTTTGCAGCCCTCGCTTCAGGCAGTGCGTCAATTGGGGGCTGCTTAAAGTTCCAAGCGGAAAAAGAAATGTAACGGGCCTTTGCAGGCCTATTTATAAGTTTCGGGATCTCTCGAACCTTCCATCAGAGGGGAGGCAAAAAAAAACAGATAATCTTCCTCTCAATCACAAGAAAACGGATTAATACTCTGTGCAAGGGGTGCGTTCAGAACCTCACTTGATGGAACAAACAAATCGTCCCTCACAAAAAAAACCGTAACATTATGAAGGTGGGCCTCACTAGCATGACTAAACACTACTGATGCGTAAGTCATGATGGGGCGGATGCAGGCAGTGTAAAGTGTCTTCTTATTACTAAGAGACATTTTACTCTCTTTGCGAAGCAGGGGACCAAGGCGACCCATTACGAAGGCCGCTCTGCTCACAGCCTTCTGGCTAGACGCAGTCCCGCTTTCTCTCTTCCCTGCACTTATAATAAAGTTTCTGAAATGTGTGACATCAAAGCACTATCCACATTTGCTTGCAAAAAGGTCCTAATGGAATGGCTTCTCCAACTGTCTTACGATGAGACAGAAGAACTAATTTAAGCGCGCACTGGTAAGCATAGACTCGTGCATACTCACACTCAAACAATCAAAAACAATATCATCCCCTTTCCCACATACATACACTCACATACATACACGCGCGCGCGCACACACACACACACACACACCCTCTCACACATATACACACCCTCACACGCATACACACCATCATTATTTGAAACAGATACGTAAACATTGATCATGAAAACTGTTCTAACCATAAAATGTATATTTTAAGTAATTTCGTTCAGTAAATACAAAATAGTTTTGATATACTAAGCGTAATAAATATGCCATATACCTGAGGTGAAATAAACATCCTAAACATTACTTTAAACATAGAGAAAGTACTAAATAGTACTTTCTCTATGCTTATACTAATGTTTAGGTATGTTTGTTTTACCTCAGGTATATGGCATATTTTTACGCTTAGTATTTCTAGCTTAAAAATGTTTTTACTGTATAGAAATATGTCTATACCTAGAATTGAATAGTTTATTGTAAGTCCTCTGTAGTCTTTTTATAAGTAACATACATATACCTACCAACTTTATATAATCTCTCTTTATACCTACTCTTCATAGACACAATCTCCCACACCCACCCACACACACACACACACACACACACACACCCTTTTTTGTATATTTACACTTAAGCCAGTTTTATACTGGGACTGTCTTGTTATATTAAGAAATCTATATAAAGTAAGTCTCTTTTGGCTGTAGGTCACAGATACAAATGTATAACTTAACTTTGTTAATTAAGAGCTGTAGACTTAGTAAAAAAAATATTTAATAAAATCCTTATATTTGTTAGTGAAATAAAATTTCAGTTCATTATGAACGATTCGTAAGGGAGTATCTTGCCCGCAGTTTGCATCGAGTTTACTGCTCCATAGGTTTTACCATCGAGACCCTACTCGTTCTTCCTGGATTCGGCCGCGACTTGTCAGCACCCATCAGAAAAGTTTATTTTGCAAAACTTTTTTTTAACTCGTGACGAGAGTTTAACCTGCGCATTTCACGTCAGTTGGCTGTCTAATATAATTCCAAGATACGTTCTGCAAGTTTTACCTACCCACCAAACCAAATGCTTTGATTTGCTACGCTTGTGTTATTATTATTTAGCAAGACACAACTCCATTTACGGTTGAACGGCAGCTGTACTTTAGAGCTAGGTAATTTTAGTTTACACCTGTTTGGTACCTTTAACCACATCACTTACCATCAAGTGAGACCATAATTATACTTAAACCAGATATTATTATATTACCCTACTAATCATACTTAGACTAGTACGACATATAGTTATTTTATAGCTAAATTACACTACTATAGGAACCTAGTTGGTATAGAATCTCTTAGTTCGGTAGAGATAGTACGTTTCACGAATAGAATAAACACCAAAACACAATCGAATATTAAATTTGCATAGGTACAATAAGTAAAAAAAAATTAAATTTAAACTATATGTGTGAATAAAGAAAAATACTTATGCTTTTGCCTCTCATAATTCTTGCAAAGTTTTTTTTTTTTCAATTTATTGCGTATGTAACAACAGGGTCTTTGTCGCGTAGCGACCACATCGCCCCATCGGTACTTAAAACTATTACTAACTAAATACAATCTAATTCCTTTCAAAATATTTTGTTAACGAGATCATATAACTGTTGGGCTTTATCAGATAGTGGTGAGGCCAATATGCTATTACACGAACCAGTCTCATAAATCTGTGATGAACCAAATATGGTTCTTCTGAGATCTGCATTCCGGGAACATTCCATCAAAACATGTTGTACATCCTCTATTGACCCGCACACTTCACAATTGGGCGATGCCACTTTTCTCATCAGAAATGCAAACTTGTTCGTTGGAATGTGCCCAGAACGCAGTCTGAGGGCTGTCATCAATATTTGTCGGTTAAGGAAAAATTGGTCAATCCAGGGATAGGTTGTGATTTGAGGTTGTATGGTCCGATACCAGATCCCTTTTTCTTTAGACCTTTCATCAAAGTATTCATGCCACAACTCTTTACATTGTTTTTTAATAAGACGTGTATAATCAGTGTGTAATGGAATAACTGTTAAAGGAGTACCATCAACGACTGCTTGTTTAGCCAAAAGGTCAACTTCCTCATTTTCTTTGAGCTGAACATGTGACGGGATCCACTGAAGGATGATAGATTTGTGCTTTGACTGTAATTTAAAAATCGATTCTAAAAGTTTATACGCTATCGGTGTGCCTCGAACATGTGAGGTGCACCGAGCGATATGTTGCAACGCACTCTTTGAATCACTAAGGATAATAAATTTGTCGCAATCAAAAGAATCAATACAAGAGAGAGCTTCTCTTATAGCAACTAACTCCAAATGCATGATGGAAATGATGGAATTAATTTTTAATTTTATATGATTTCCCAAAAGTAGATCTAAAAAGGCAGCACCTCCCTCAGCTCCGTCTTTGGAACCGTCAGTGAATACTTTATAGTAGTGATAATATTTTTGTTGAATGTAGTTGGTACATATATTCCTTAAATCATGACAACTATACGAGCGCTTAGCTCGGTCTACTGCGGGAATGTTGTCAATTACAACATTGTTCAAGTTAATGTTACCCAAGTACATAATGAAAACATTTCGTGTTGGCATGAATGGAAAATGACCTTAATGTTAAATTAAAAGAAGTTAGTATAGGCAGCTTTTTGTGAAGCCAATATCTCGAGCGACTAAATATTGATAGATCATTAATGAGTTGAATAGCTTTATTATTACAAAATGACTTTGACTTCAACCAAAATTTTCCAGGCAAGTATCTCCGTCTAACTGAAAGATGTTTTCCATTACATGTATTGGTGTAGTTCTAATAAAACCACCAATCACACGCATGGCTTGGTTTTGTACTTTATCTAATTTAATTAAATTACTTTGACAACTGTTATCATATAAAAAGCTTCCGAAATCGATTCTACTACGAATTATAGATATATATAGTCTTCTTAAGTGTTTTTGATGCATTCCCCAACCCGATCCCGCTAAAACTTTAAACAACTTGATAAATTTCTGTACGTTATTAACAGTTTCATTAATGTGTTTGCCCCATCTTAAAGAGCTATCGAGCCACATACCCAAATATTTAACCGACGAGCATACTGGTACCGAATAATTATTTATCAGGAGGAGTGGGGATAGCGGGTCACCCTGAGCCAATCCTCGACCTGTCCATCGCGTCAAAATACCTTCATCTACCGTAATTTGAAGTTTACTTGAATTGAGGTACGACCATAAATACTTACATATTTTATGTCCTACTTGGAACTCGTCAAGAATTTTTATCAAGCTGGAGACGTCCACGTTGTTACAGGCATTTGTTATGTCAATAAAACAACCCACATTCACTAAATTGCTAGAAAAACCTATCTGTATATGTGATGTTAAGCATGTAAGATTTTCTAGGCACCGTGCCTTGCGAAAACCAACCATAATGTTAGGGAATAATGATTCCTTTTCAAAATACCACTCAAGTCGTTTATTAAGAATTGAGTGTAGTATTTTACACAGACATGATATCAGTGAGATAGGCCGTAAACCAGCTGACGGGCCATGTTTGGGTATTGGGATGATTTTTATATCTCGCCACTGCATGGGTACAAAACCAAATGAGTAGCAGCGATTATAAAACTGGACCAAAATAAGCTTAGCATTTATAGGGAGATGTTTTATCATGGAAATAGTTATTTTCATCACCCCATCTCGGAAAGAGTATTTTTAATCTTCAATATCTGAGTAAAAAAGTGTTTTTTTTTAATTCACAAACTTAGTGCACACGATGTTCTAAATTCAATTTACTTTATCCTCTAGAGAATAAAAACGGCTTTTCCACTCAGATATTGAAGATTAAAAATACTTTTTCCGAGATGATGGGATGAAAATAATATTTCGTCGCAGCCAGGGGCGGTATCATTTTTCTTTATGCTATTTTCTAATTCTTGAATGGTAATATTTGATTCTAAAGTTATGTTACTTGAATGTATTTGTGGAAAATGAGGACTAGTGTAATCAGGACTTAAATTGGATAGTAGTTTTTCTGCACTTTCCTTATTAATGTTCTGTCTAGGTGAGTACCGACCCTTTATCCATCTCATTCTGCGCCACATCTCAGTTGCAGAAGTGATTTCATCAATAGAAGAATATGAATTCCGCCAAGAACTACCTCTTGCCGCTCGAATCAGCCTTTGTGCATCAGCTATTTTATCCCTAAGAGTATTTAAATTTTGGGCAGCGTCTTAAGTTACCTAAGGCAAGCCGACGTTCTGCCACACTTTTGACAGCTCAGGGTTCCAGTAAGCTTTTGGCCTGAATTCACAATTTATATATCAATAGGTATTCTACTATATATGGTATATGCGCATCTGCTGCATTTTGTAAAACTTTTAAAAATGTATCATAAAATAATTGGTGATCTGCCGGGACTTCAAAACTTGACATTATATTTTCTATGTATGAAGAATAAGAGTTCCAATCACTTCTTTTAAAGTTGCGTTTTTTTGTTGAATTCCTGCTTATTCTTACAGTACAAGATATCTTTAAAACTAAATGATCACTGCCTAGGGACTCGTTCAGTGTTGCCAGAGGCCTATAGCCAAAAGTAACATGAGACAGCTCAAAAAGTAACATTTTCACGTAAAAAGTAACATCATCTTATTTTATGTAGAAAACGAAACTAATCATATAATAGGCACTTTATTTCATTTGTTACGTGTCCAAGGAACAATTATTGATCGAACAATTAATGATTAACCTGAAAAATACATACAATTAATAATGTGTTAATAATATACCAACCAATACAAAAATGTTTTTCAATAGCTCCACTAAAAATTACTTTGGTAATCATTTTTTAAAACGTTATCATAACGATTAGGTGCAACGGAGTTGCTAATTTGAACTTGAACCTTAAAGAACATCACTTTAATATAGTCAAATAAGTCATGAAAGCAACTTATAAGTGATATTTAAAGGTTATTGTATTGTGCAGTTAGTACCTTCACTACTCCTATTATAATTTATGTTTCATGCTTCATTGCTTGTGATGGCTCAAATTTTGTAGCGTTTTTTATATTTGCTTTAGTAGCCATCAAATAAGAAATCGTTTCAGTGTTAAGTCTGTTACGGTTATCACACTTTATCAATTGTTTTGTATTTAACATGAAGTTGCCGGCTATTGTTTCAATAAATTTTTATACTACAGGTTTTAACTGGTGGGGTATTGGTTTTTCAGACTGGAAAAGGCGATTGAAATTGTTGATTAGGTTTAGAACGTAAGACATACATTCTAGGTTACTTTTTGTGAGTGTTTCCTCCAATCTAAAGTACTCAAAGAGTACATCGTACTGTACTACATACATACTCTGTCGACGCAAGCCTGTAGAGATAGCCATCTTGTGGCTGAAGGGTTTAAAATATATAATGAATTTTGACTTTAAAAGACAGGAAAAGGTAAGAGAATAGCATTTTTCTCTTAGCTTTTCCTGTCTTTAGGAACTGCGGTTAAAATGGGATCCAACATTTAAAAAAAAATGATTTATTTCAAATATGGCAAGGAATTAAGTACAAACTAAGCATTCATCTTCATCAAAATATATCACGCGATGAATAAAAATGTAAGAACGTTAAGAAGAAGACAATGCATTAAAAACAACAGATATAAACATACACTAATACCAAACATACACTTACATTATACGATACATTGCGTACAGCTTGACCATAATAAGTAAAAAAAAATTGGTAACACTTAAAAATCACGAATAAAGTTACTACACTGAATAATATAATATGTTTATTGAATTTTTGTAGATCCATTTTTTTTACTAAGCCTGATATGTTAGCCTTTGACCAATATATCACCTCATGGTAAGTGATGATGTATCATGTAGTCAAAGATGCTGTTCAGGCTAACCCAGAATTACTGGCTTTCAAGGACAGCTGCCGGAACACAACGTTAGGTGCTTGGCGACAGATTTTCTACTTGAGGGTGGTAGATAGCTGGGCGCGCATTCACCAAATGCCCTACCACCATGCGAATACGTAACGTGAGTTATTTCCACTCTTTCTGACAAACTCTAAAGTAGGTAGTGTCCACGAAGTTTTGTCCTTTTTTTAAACGTAGCCACAGTCTCTTTGGCCGCTGATATTTACCTATTCAATAATGTTTTCGAAATACGTAGTCGATATTGAAAAAAAGGTACGTCATGTAGCCTGTAGAATAAAGTCTATTTGAGAGTTTATAGGGCTCATAGGACAAGTATAAGGGGGGTAACAATGTCAAAATACGCAGCTCGCTGTCGGTGTCTTTAAAAGTCACGAAAACTACTTGTGAAGTAAGGTTCATATTAGCGACCGGTGTGAAGTTGGCAGCCAAACCCAGCAGCCATATAAACCGACCAAATTAAAATGTCGATGAAAAATTCTTCAGTTTTAACCATGACGGGGATTGTGTTTTGGATTGAAACATATGTCGATAGATAGCTACTAAAACGTTCTTTCAGTTGGTATATTCAGATGTTACTCTGGACATTTCAGAAAGCCGCAATCCACATTATAATCCCAAAATATTTTCGCTGCTGGGTTTTAGAGGTGAGTTTGACCGTGATGGGGATTGTGTTTTGGATTGAAACATATGTCGATAGATAGCTACTAAAACGTTCTTTCAGTTGGTATATTCAGATATTACTCTGGACATTTCGGAAAGCCGCAATCCACACTACAATCCCAAAATATTTTCGCTGCTGAGTTTTAAAGGTGGATTTGCCCATGATGGGAATTGTGTTTTGAATTGAAACATATGTCGATAGATAGCTACTAAAACGTTCTTTCAGTTGGTATATTCAGATATTACTCTGGACATTTCGGAAAGCCGCAATCCACACTACAATCCCAAAATATTTTCGCTGCTGAGTTTTAAAGGTGGATTTGCCCATGATGGGGATTGTGTTTTGGATTGAAACATATGTCGATAGATAGCTACTAAAACGATCTTTTAGTTGGTATATTCAGATATTACTCTGGACATTTCAGAAAGCCGCAATCCACATTATAATCCCAAAATATTTTCGCTGCTGGGTTTTAGAGGTGAGTTTCACCATGATGGGGATTGTGTTTTGGATTGAAACATATGTCGATAGATAGCTACTAAAACGTTCTTTCAGTTGGTATATTCAGATATTACTCTGGACATTTCGGAAAGCCGCAATCCACACTACAATCCCAAAATATTTTCGCTGCTGAGTTTTAAAGGTGGATTTGCCCATGATGGGAATTGTGTTTTGAATTGAAACATATGTCGATAGATAGCTACTAAAACGTTCTTTCAGTTGGTATATTCAGATATTACTCTGGACATTTCGGAAAGCCGCAATCCACACTACAATCCCAAAATATTTTCGCTGCTGAGTTTTAAAGGTGGATTTGCCCATGATGGGGATTGTGTTTTGGATTGTAACATATGTCGATAGATAGCTACTAAAACGATCTTTTAGTTGGTATATTCAGATATTACTCTGGACATTTCAGAAAGCCGCAATCCACATTATAATCCCAAAATATTTTCGCTGCTGGGTTTTAGAGGTGAGTTTCACCATGATGGGGATTGTGTTTTGGATTGAAACATATGTCGATAGATAGCTACTAAAACGTTCTTTCAGTTGGTATATTCAGATGTTACTCTGGACATTTCGGAAAGCCGCAATCCACACTACAATCCCAAAATATTTTCGCTGCTGGGTTTTAGAGGAGGATTTGCCCATGATGGGGATTGTGTTTTGGATTGAAACATATGTCGATAGATAGCTACTGAAACGTTCTTTCAGTTGGTATATTCAGATATTACTCTGGACATTTCGGAAAGCCGCAATCCACACTACAATCCCAAAATATTTTCGCTGCTGGGTTTTAAAGGTGGATTTGCCCATGATGGGGATTGTGTTTTGGATTGAAACATATGTCGATAGATAGCTACTAAAACGTTCTTTCAGTTGGTATATTCAGATATTACTCTGGACATTTCGGAAAGCCGCAATCCACACTACAATCCCAAAATATATTCGCTGCTGGGTTTTAAAGGTGGATTTGCCCATGATGGGGATTGTGTTTTGGATTGAAACATATGTCGATAGATAGCTACTAAAACGTTCTTTCAGTTGGTATATTCAGATGTTACTCTGGACATTTCGGAAAGCCGCAATCCACACTACAATCCCAAAATATTTTCGCTGCTGAGTTTTAAAGGTGGATTTGCCCATGATGGGGATTGTGTTTTGGATTGAAACATATGTCGATAGATAGCTACTGAAACGTTCTTTCAGTTGGTATATTCAGATATTACTCTGGACATTTCAGAAAGCCGCAATCCACACTACAATCCCAAAATATGTTCGCTGCTGGGTTTTAAAGGTGGATTTGCCCATGATGGGGATTGTGTTTTGGATTGAAACATATGTCGATAGATAGCTACTAAAACGATCTTTTAGTTGGTATATTCAGATATTACTCTGGACATTTCAGAAAGCCGCAATCCACATTATAATCCCAAAATATTTTCGCTGCTGGGTTTTAGAGGTGAGTTTCACCATGATGGGGATTGTGTTTTGGATTGAAACATATGTCGATAGATAGCTACTAAAACGTTCTTTCAGTTGGTATATTCAGATATTACTCTGGACATTTCGGAAAACCGCAATCCACACTACAATCCCAAAATATTTTCGTTGCTGAGTTTTAAAGGTGGATTTGCCCATGATGGGGATTGTGTTTTGGATTGAAACATATGTCGATAGATAGCTACTAAAACGATCTTTTAGTTGGTATATTCAGATATTACTCTGGACATTTCAGAAAGCCGCAATCCACATTATAATCCCAAAATATTTTCGCTGCTGGGTTTTAGAGGTGAGTTTCACCATGATGGGGATTGTGTTTTGGATTGAAACATATGTCGATAGATAGCTACTAAAACGTTCTTTCAGTTGGTATATTCAGATGTTACTCTGGACATTTCGGAAAGCCGCAATCCACACTACAATCCCAAAATATTTTCGCTGCTGGGTTTTAGAGGAGGATTTGCCCATGATGGGGATTGTGTTTTGGATTGAAACATATGTCGATAGATAGCTACTGAAACGTTCTTTCAGTTGGTATATTCAGATATTACTCTGGACATTTCGGAAAGCCGCAATCCACACTACAATCCCAAAATATTTTCGCTGCTGGGTTTTAAAGGTGGATTTGCCCATGATGGGGATTGTGTTTTGGATTGAAACATATGTCGATAGATAGCTACTAAAACGTTCTTTCAGTTGGTATATTCAGATATTACTCTGGACATTTCGGAAAGCCGCAATCCACACTACAATCCCAAAATATATTCGCTGCTGGGTTTTAAAGGTGGATTTGCCCATGATGGGGATTGTATTTTGGATTGAAACATATGTCGATAGATAGCTACTAAAACGTTCTTTCAGTTGGTATATTCAGATGTTACTCTGGACATTTCGGAAAGCCGCAATCCACACTACAATCCCAAAATATTTTCGCTGCTGAGTTTTAAAGGTGGATTTGCCCATGATGGGGATTGTGTTTTGGATTGAAACATATGTCGATAGATAGCTACTAAAACGTTCTTTCAGTTGGTATATTCAGATATTACTCTGTACATTTCAGAAAGCCGCAATCCACACTACAATCCCAAAATATGTTCGCTGCTGGGTTTTAAAGGTGGATTTGCCCATGATGGGGATTGTGTTTTGGATTGAAACATATGTCGATAGATAGCTACTAAAACGTTCTTTCAGTTGGTATATTCAGATATTACTCTGGACATTTCGGAAAGCCGCAATCCACACTACAATCCCAAAATATGTTCGCTGCTGGGTTTTAAAGGTGGATTTGCCCATGATGGGGATTGTGTTTTGGATTGAAACATATGTCGATAGATAGCTACTAAAACGTTCTTTCAGTTGGTATATTCAGATATTACTCTGGACATTTCGGAAAGCCGCAATCCACACTACAATCCCAAAATATTTTCGCTGCTGGGTTTTAAAGGTGGATTTGCCCATGATGGGGATTGTGTTTTGGATTGAAACATATGTCGATAGATAGCTACTAAAACGTTCTTTCAGTTGGTATATTCAGATATTACTCTGGACATTTCGGAAAGCCGCAATCCACACTACAATCCCAAAATATTTTCGCTGCTGGGTTTTAGAGGTGGATTTGCCCATGATGGGGATTGTGTTTTGGATTGAAACATATGTCGATAGATAGCTACTAAAACGTTCTTTCAGTTGGTATATTCAGATATTACTCTGGAAATTTCGGAAAGCCGCAATCCACACTACAATCCCAAAATATTTTCGCTGCTGGGTTTTAAAGGTGGATTTGCCCATGATGGGGATTGTGTTTTGGATTGAAACATATGTCGATAGATAGCTACTAAAACGTTCTTTCAGTTGGTATATTCAGATGTTACTCTGGACATTTCGGAAAGCCGCAATCCACACTACAATCCCAAAATATTTTCGCTGCTGGGTTTTAGAGGTGGATTTGCCCATGATGGGGATTGTGTTTTGGATTGAAACATATGTCGATAGATAGCTACTAAAACGTTCTTTCAGTTGGTATATTCAGATATTACTCTGGACATTTCGGAAAGCCGCAATCCACACTACAATCCCAAAATATGTTCGCTGTTGGGTTTTAAAGGTGGATTTGCCCATGATGGGGATTGTGTTTTGGATTGAAACATATGTCGATAGATAGCTACTAAAACGTTCTTTCAGTTGGTATATTCAGATATTACTCTGGACATTTCGGAAAGCCGCAATCCACACTACAATCCCAAAATATGTTCGCTGCTGGTTTTTAAAGGTGGATTTGCCCATGATGGGGATTGTGTTTTGGATTGAAACATATGTCGATAGATAGCTACTGAAACGTTCTTTCAGTTGGTATATTCAGATATTACTCTGGACATTTCGGAAAGCCGCAATCCACACTACAATCCCAAAATATTTTCGCTGCTGGGTTTTAAAGGTGGATTTGCCCATGATGGGGATTGTGTTTTGGATTGAAACATATGTCGATAGATAGCTACTAAAACGTTCTTTCAGTTGGTATATTCAGATATTACTCTGGACATTTCAGAAAGCCGAAATACGCAAATAACTCCGCGGAGAGTTGGCTGCTACTTTAGTTCTATTGAACTTCACAAGATGGCGTTACGGGTAATCAATAAATATTTAGGTATAATAACTATTGCTAGGAAATGAAGTTACGTGAAAAAATATTGTTGTATTTTAATAAGAGCATTGTACGTCATATTATCTTCGAGTGCTCCCATATAAATTTTATCAAAATCGGTTCATGTATCAGTTTTGTATTGCCATACTTTTTTTTGATTAACTAAGATTTTTTATTACTTCCAAACATAATCACCCACTAATTTACCTAACCATCTAGGTATAAACGCGTTGAAATCTCTGCTTAATTAACTGGGTAGATAGGCATACCTAAGATACATAGGTACGTACCTAGGACCTAACTAGCAATAGTTATCTCAGATATTATACCTACCTACCTAAACTTCGGCGGTGCTATCGCCCAGATACGTACGTACCCACAGATCTGGCTACGTAGGTACCTACATATTTTCGTTACTTAAAAGTAATATAAAAGTAAGTAGGTACGTAGGTGTACAAGAAGTCCATTGCTATATACATATAAGCCTCCCCCATAGATTTCCAAATAGAGTGGTTGAAAGAGGCCGGCATCCATTGTCTTCCTGCGACCTTAAATTACGTTGTACCTAGGTGACGCTACGCTTGCTTCTTTGTGGCCTCCATTCAAGAACCTTTCGGCCCCATCGACCATGTCGTGCGTGACATTCTGCGTGCTATGTGCCCTGCCCGCTGCCACTTCAACTAATCCGCCGGGCTATGTCAGTGGCTTTCGTTCGTCTACGGATCAACAATAACCAGATCAGCCAATAACCAGATTCTTAAGACGTGCTTTTGCACACAACCAACAACAGGAACTGACGAGTCAGTCAGTCTCTCAAAAATATCTTATAAATAATATTAGTTATCGTAGATTACGGACCTCGTGCGTTCGAAAGCACGAAAAATCCTCCCCTACGCTTTAGAACGTGTGGTGTAGGTACAATGAATCCACAGTTCCATCATAGGTGCCTAAGACTGGCTACATTAAAAAATAAGGTCGAAAGTAACTCAAATTTTAAAACATTATAGCGGCTTTTAATAAAGGACAGCGGCATACGTAATACAGCGGCGGCGACCGCATTTGATAATGAACCTTAGTTACGGGGCAATAAGACCTATTTTTCTTTTTATATTTATTCTTTCGGCACAATACAAAAGCATTTCTAAATCTGCGTTGGCACTTGTCAATAGTACTCAAAGGATGCCGACGCGACGCGTTGGTAAAGGACACAGATTTTGATTTAATGTACATTTACTAGTTAGGTAGGCATACCTACCTTGCAACTGACGGTTATAATTATAATGAGTTACAGTTTTAAGATTTATCAAATTATCATACTGCGGTTTACTGCCGAATGGCTTTAACATTATATTGACCAATACTTCACCTGTTGGTGAGTGATGATGCGGTCGAGAATGATGTCGATTAGGCCTACAATTTCTCGTTTCTCAAAAACTAATGCCGGAACACGCTGCTAGGTGCTTGGCGACAGATTTTCTCTTCAGCATGGTGGTAGGGCATAATGCCTAGCTGGTAGCTAGCTAAAGGAGAAAATCTGTCGCCAAGCACTTAACGGTGTGTTCTGCTGTGTCCTTGAGAAGCAGAAATTTTGCATGATGGTAGGGCATTTTGCGAATGGCCGCCTGGCTAGCTACCACCCTCAAGTAGAAAATCAGTCGCCAAGCACTTAACGGTGTGGTCCGGCAGCGTTCCTTGAAAACCAGTAATTGTAGGTTAGCCTGAAAACAACATCTTCGACCACAACATCACTTACCTACCATCAGTTCAGATAGGCTAACCTTAATAAATAAAACTACCTACTTATGGGTATTTTTATAAAAGTAACGAAATAACAAGGTAGGTAGGTAGGTATACCTGGCGTACCTGCTTACTTTTATAAACATACTACTTATCATATTTTTTTAAAATTAAGTACCTATTTTATTTTATCCTCCCCAAATGCAAAAAAATCGGCCAAGTGCGAGTCGGACTCGCAAGCTATAAGCTATACAACATTAGACTTCATATTTTAATCTGTTTTTGTTTTAACGTGCGCGAGTCCGCCTCGCACTTGGCCAACTTTTTGTATTTGCTGGCCGGCAACAGAAATACTTCATCTGTGAAAAATTCACCTGCCTACCTATCACGGTTCTTGAGATAGGTAAGTAGGTACTTACAGCCTGGTGACAGACGGACGGACGGACGTACAGCAAAGTCTCAGTAATAGGATCCCGTTTTACCCTTTGGGTACGGAACCCTAAAAAGCACCTGTATGTGCCCGTAACTCGTGACTCGAAGTAACTCACGACAGTCTTATTAGTGTTGAAGGTTTACCTAGGTTTTTTTTTTATGCTTGATAGGTTAGCCTTTGACCACTATTTCACCTGATGGTAAGTGATGATGTGGTCGAAGATGTTGTTCAGGCTAACCTAGAATTACTGGCTCTCAAGGACAGCTGCCGGAACACACCGTTAGGTGCTTGGCGACAGATTTTCAACTTGAGGGTGGTAGCTAGCCAGGCGGGCACTCGCAAAGTGCCCTACCACCATGCTGTAACGACTGCCATCCTAAGATAACAACCGGGACCGACGGCTTAACGTGCCTTCCGAAGCACGGAAGCGCTCATTAGTAATGTCACCAGCGGTCACCCATCCAACTCCTGACCGCGGCGGACGTTGCTTAACTTTGCTGATCGATTCAGAATGGCTAAGCAAACTTCGCTACGAGCGCTTCAAAATTTATTACCTACAATTTATTTTTAATTTCATGGCAAATAAAATAACAGTGGTCCTCATTATTTTTATTTTATCATTGGCAGGAAATGACAATTAATCCCGTAGGTAGTAGGTAAGGGTTACTGAAAAGCGTGAATTTTTTTTTACTAAAAAAATGGAACCGACTTCAACACTCAAAATTGTGAACTAACTTGTTGAAGTCGGTACCAGGCGCACAATATACTCATTAGATTTGTTCCACTGCACTTCGCAGGAATTTCACAGAGCGGCAATAGATTTTGTTACCATATTAAGTTAAACTTATAGCTAGATAATTACTAACACACTAAAAAGTAATAATATGTTAATGTTTTCAATCCTAGAAGTATCTTGAATTTTTCTCTAATTTAATGTAAAGGTGGCGGCCGCATTTGATAATGAACTTTAGACACGGGCGCAATAAGACTAATTTTCCTTTTCTTTCGGCGCAACACAAAGGCATTTTTAAAAGCCGCGTCGGCACTTGGCAATGGTACCCAAAGGATGCCGACGCGACGCCGAAAGGACACCGATTTCGATTTAATGTAATATAATAGGTAGATGGCATACCTACTCTTGCAACTGACACGGTTATTATAATAATGAGTTAGTTTTAGGATATTTTTTTATAGACCTTATATTATAGCCCATTGACTAATATTTCACCTATTGGTGAGTTGGTGAGTGATGATGTGGTCGAGAATTAGGTATGTCGATTAGGCCTAAAATTTCTGGTTTCTCAAAAACTAAGTACTAGGTAGGTACTGCCGGAATACGCTGCTAGGTGCTTGGCGACAGATTTTCTCTTTCAGAGTGGTAGATTGATGACAGACGTTAATAGCATGGTGGTTAGGGCATAATGCCCGCCTAGCTGGTAGCTAGCTAAAGTAGAAAATCTGTCGCCAAGCACTTAACGGTGTATTCCGCTATGTGTCCTTGAGAAGCAGAAATTTTGCATGGTGGTAGGGCATTTTGCGAATGGCCGCCTGGCTAGCTACCACCCTCAAGTAGAAAATATGTCTCTAAGCACTTAACGGTGTATCATTTAGAACCAGTAAACCTAGGTAGGTAGGTAAGTACCTATTATCACAATATTGTGCGCATGGTACAGACTTCAACAAGTTATTTCACACTTTTGAGTGTTGAAGTCTGTTCCATTTTTTGGTTAAAATATTTTTTTCATTTCAACAAATACTTACAACAAATTTTATTCATTTTCTACGACTAGGTAGGTACCTACTGGGTAGGTCTGTATCATCAAGATATTTTACAGTTATGGGATTTAAATGAAATTGAAATGGGACCTAACGACAAACATAAGTTTTCTAACGAAATAAGAATTAAGTAGGTATTAAAATCAGTTCACCCAGCCAAGCTCTGAGGTAACAAACATAAAAAAAATAGAGACGAATTGAGAACCTACTACTTGTTTAAAGTCGGTTAAAAAAGCGACCTCGGCGGTCGCCCTACCGCCCCTCCCTAACCACGGTAATGTTTAGATAACATTTTTCAGAAACTTCCGAACTACGCCTAGGGTAGAATAGGTACCTAGTTTGCGGCCATTTAGTGGCACCTTCAACTTTAAGACGCTAGAAAAAATTATACAATTGTTTGAGCCCTGCTCTGTTTATTGATATATGTTCCCTATATAATGTAATTTACGTATTTAATTTTTAAAGGAACGCCAAGTGCTTCCTTATTTTTAGAAAAATATATAAAGCCAAATATAGCGAAATCGCCGGTTTTCGGCCATTTTTTTTAGTTTTCGGTCAGCAGTACCCAGTTTTCGGTCGGTACATTTAATATTGATTTAAAATTAATATATCCATACAATTAATAAAAAAACAACATTTTTATGTGAAATATGTATGTGGGTATCCATTTAAAATGTCCTACTAGCCCAACACACATTTATTCCAACATCCTCATTGTTTTGGCAGTACATACTTAAAACTATACTTTAATGTTTGATTTAATTTGTTACACTTTAATAGTAATACTAGGGTAGCCTGAACAACATTTTCGCCCACATCATAATTTACTATCAAGTGATATGGTGGTCAAAGGATAGCCTATCAGCTATAATTCACTATAAATTATTTTTATCCGTCTAGGTGAAACTGTACAATCATATTTATCTTATCATACATATATTTACTTTTTTTTCATGGGGTAAATGCTTTTAGGCATACCCAACCGTCGGGGAGCAGTTGGGTGATGTCAGGCTCGGGGTTAATAGGGACCCCACTACCGACTAAAAACCCCATGGTGTATCACTGTCCTCAACTAGAAGCAGAGACCGCGGGTTCAGTCGTGCACTCTTCCGCAGCCACCACCGACGTCGCTGCCCACTTAGGCAGGCCCAGCCTCTGGGGAATACCTCCCCTCTCCCGCCTCGTTGGATGCCCCGGAACACAGGGGGACATCCACACCTTTTGCGGACCTAACCCTGATGGGAGGCGCCGGCTGCCACCACAACCAACGCCCCAGGTCCTATGAGCGGAGACGGCGTGCGAGCTCGATTAGCTCGCCTCTTCAAATCGGGAGGCCGCTCCGCCTCCCTCTGCGAAACTATTATTCCACACGAAAGGCCACCGCCTTCCACGACCTCTCTTCACCGACCATCTTTACTATGATGGCCGACAATGAGAGGTCGGGCCCCATAACTGCGATCAGGGATATATAGGTATACGATATACACTTATACGACCGCTTCTCCTGGGCATGCCTCAAGTGCGAGCTGTCTTCCGCGAACCCAAACTGGGGGTCGGGGAACGCTCCCTTCGTGCGATGTTACACAGGTATTTCCTGAAACAGCCATGTCCGGCGAGAACCTGTGTCAGTCGGAAATAGTGCCTCCCATGCCTTCTTTGGACCCTCTCTCCGAGTACGGGCCGGATCGATTCGTGTCGAGCACCGGCCCCCCCCCTCTTGTGTGGGTCCTGCGAAGAGCCTGTCCCATGTGGTGAGAGCTGAGTGTTAGGTAGCCCCGAAACACTCTAACTGCCATTACTCTCTGTACCGCAAGCAAGATGGAGATGCACTCGCGGCGCAGAAAGCCCTCCCCTCTCCTCCTCTGGTGTTTGGAAGGAGGCGACTCATATCCCCAGCTGTGTCCATGGGGGACCAGCTGCCACACATCCGCCTCAAACCTCTATTTGCTATCAAGGACAACGCCGAGATATTTCAACGTTGTCCTGACCAGTCTGCAGATGGCGCCCATCATCGGCCATTAAAATATATGGCTTTAGACATATGGAGCGCTTTATCCAGGCACAGCATTCTGATTCTGGCCACGACTGTCCCGACACCATGCGTGGCCATCCGATTTCCGCTTCTCTGTAATTATCCCGAACGACGTCAACTCCACGAAGGTTGGCGCCTCAAAGCACCCAAATGCCCGACTTTCCACAAGAAGGGGCCCAAGACTCAGCTCTGCGGAACGCCACGCGCCGCGCGTCACGGGACCTCGAACCTCCACATTTGTTGTCGGGAAGACTTCCTCTCTATCGGTGAGATAGTCCCCGACTAGCCTTCAGAGGCAGTGGGGAACTCGTTGATACTATAGTCCAGCGTGTATTGTGCTCCAGGGCAGCGTGTCGAAAGCGTTGGCAACGTCCAATGACACGACCAACAACACACCACTACTGGAGCATGCCTCCTTGGAGCGGTCGCGGACGCTGGAGATGGCATCCAGGGTCGAGTGACCTCTCGGAAACCCGAACTGGTTGTGTGCTAGGTTGGGCACTGTTCTCTCAAGGTGCTTAACGAGGCGGGCAGCCACGATACGCTTCAACATATATATACGCCACGATAGCTCAAAGGCTCATCCGCGGGACGGCCTTCCTTCCTCAGGAGAAGCTTGCCCCTCTTCCACTGTTTGAGGAATTTGCCCTCCCTGAGACACCTGTCACATAGGGCCTTCAGAGGGTATCAGGTGCTCATTATTAAAACCTTTGTTATTTTATTAGAAAAAATACAAATAATTCTTAAAAACAATATTAGAGTTTAGTAACTTCGTAAGTAGGTAATGAATATCAATAACTATGTACAAAAACAAGACTTTTTAAGACGAATTTAAGTACATTAATAAATATGGACGAAGAACTAATACCACCGTTTTCGATACCTCAGTTTTCGGTCGCATTTCTTTCATACAAATATTATGTGACCGAAAACAGAATGTCAGCATATTACGGCTTATGTTTTCGGCCATCTCTAAAATGTGAATATCGTTATTTAATCATACTAATGCAAATTGACGGCCGAATTCTGAAAACTAAAATCTTAACTGTAATTGTAGTTGAATAAAAAGAGTAGTTCCGTACGTGTACTACCACGTTAATAAAAGAGACAAAACTATTTTAGGTTGCATGTCGCTAAAACTCGGCCACCCCGGCCGAAAATAGAATAATTAGAGAAAATCTTGCTTCTGTTTCCGGCCCCTTAAAAAATCGTTATTTAAAATCAAATACTATTAAAATAATTATGAAAGAATGACAATAACTTATTTCTTCAGCTATAAAACTATTAACAATCAACATTTACTTAGTCTAACAGTAAAAAACTTACGGTTGAACGAGAGGCGAGTCACTATTTATTTTTTTGTATTTGCGTGCTTAACTCTTTCTCATCTGCCAACGTGAAATTAAACAATTCTTTAAAAATCGTCGTTTGTTATAGTAACCCAACCGAATAATGTTTTAGGGTATCAGGCGATTCAATCAAAGAGTACTTACATGACTTTCGTTCCTATATTGCAATAGTGAGTAGATAATATCTAAATAATACTGCAAGAGGATCAGGAATGGCCGATGGATAGGTGCCGGCCGGTGGACCGGTTCCCCTACCCTACTTACTTTTATATTACTTTTAAGTTACGTAGGTATATATGTAGGTACGTAGCCTATTTAGGCGTGTATAATGCGTTTATACCTAGATAGTTAGGTAAATTAGTGGGTGATTATGTTTGGAAGTAATAAAAAATCTTAGGTAATCTAAAAAATAGGTAGGTATACATGTCATGTTACATCAAAAAGTATGGCAATACAAAACTGACATATGAACCGATTTTGATAAAATTTATATGGGAACACTTGAAGATAATATGAAGTAGGTACAATGCTCTTATTAAACTACACGAATATTTTTTCACATTACTTCATTTCCTAGCACTAGTAATTATACCTAAATGTTTATTGCATACCCGTAACGCTATCTTATGAAGTTCAATAGAACTAAAGTAGCAGCCAACTCTCCGCGGAGTTATTTGCGGTTTACGGCTTTCTAAAATGTCCAGAGTAATGTCTGAATATACCAACTGAAAGAACGTTTTAGTAGCTATCTATCGACATATGTTTCAATCCAAAACACAATCCCCATCATGGGCAAATCCACCTTTAAAACCCAGCAGCGAAAATATTTTGGGATTGTAGTGTGGATTGCGGCTTTCCGAAATGTCCAGAGTAATATCTGAATATACCAACTGAAAGAACGTTTCAGTAGCTATCTATCGACATATGTTTCAATCCAAAACACAATCCCCATCATGGGCAAATCCACCTTTAAAACCCAGCAGCGAACATATTTTGGGATTGTAGTGTGGATTGCGGCTTTCCGAAATGTCCAGAGTAACATCTGAATATACCAACTGAAAGAACGTTTTAGTAGCTATCTATCGACATATGTTTCAATCCAAAACACAATCCCCATCATGGGCAAATCCACCTTTAAAACCCAGCAGCGAACATATTTTGGGATTGTAGTGTAGATTGCGGCTTTCCGAAATGTCCAGAGTAATATCTGAATATACCAACTGAAAGAACGTTTTAGTAGCTATCTATCGACATATGTTTCAATCCAAAACACAATCCCCGTCATGGGCAAATCCACCTTTAAAACCCAGCAGCGAACATATTTTGGGATTGTAGTGTGGATTGCGGCTTTCCGAAATGTCCAGAGTAACATCTGAATATACCAACTGAAAGAACGTTTTAGTAGCTATCTATCGACATATGTTTCAATCCAAAACACAATCCCCATCATGGGCAAATCCACCTTTAAAACCCAGCAGCGAACATATTTTGGGATTGTAGTGTGGATTGCGGCTTTCCGAAATGTCCAGAGTAATATCTGAATATACCAACTGAAAGAACGTTTTAGTAGCTATCTATCGACATATGTTTCAATCCAAAACACAATCCCCATCATGGGCAAATCCACCTCTAAAACCCAGCAGCGAAAATATTTTGGGATTGTAGTGTGGATTGCGGCTTTCCGAAATGTCCAGAGTAACATCTGAATATACCAACTGAAAGAACGTTTTAGTAGCTATCTATCGACATATGTTTCAATCCAAAACACAATCCCCATCATGGGCAAATCCACCTTTAAAACACAGCAGCGAACATATTTTGGGATTGTAGTGTGGATTGCGGCTTTCCGAAATGTCCAGAGTAATATCTGAATATACCAACTGAAAGAACGTTTTAGTAGCTATCTATTGACATATGTTTCAATCCAAAACACAATCCCCATCATGGGCAAATCCACCTTTAAAACCCAGCAGCGAACATATTTTGGGATTGTAGTGTGGATTGCGGCTTCCCGAAATGTCCAGAGTAATATCTGAATATACCAACTGAAAGAACGTTTTAGTAGCTATCTATCGACATATGTTTCAATCCAAAACACAATCCCCATCATGGGCAAATCCTCCTCTAAAACCCAGCAGCGAAAATATTTTGGGATTGTAGTGTGGATTGCGGCTTTCCGAAATGTCCAGAGTAACATCTGAATATACCAACTGAAAGAACGTTTTAGTAGCTATCTATCGACATATGTTTCAATCCAAAACACAATCCCCATCATGGGCAAATCCACCTTTAAAACCCAGCAGCGAAAATATTTTGGGATTGTAGTGTAGATTGCGGCTTTCCGAAATGTCCAGAGTAATATCTGAATAAACCAACTGAAAGAACGTTTCAGTAGCTATCTATCGACATATGTTTCAATCCAAAACACAATCCCCATCATGGGCAAATCCACCTTTAAAACCCAGCAGCGAACATATTTTGGGATTGTAGTGTGGATTGCGGCTTTCCGAAATGTCCAGAGTAATATCTGAATATACCAACTGAAAGAACGTTTTAGTAGCTATCTATCGACATATGTTTCAATCCAAAACACAATCCCCATCATGGGCAAATCCACCTCTAAAACCCAGCAGCGAAAATATTTTGGGATTGTAGTGTGGATTGCGGCTTTCCGAAATGTCCAGAGTAACATCTGAATATACCAACTGAAAGAACGTTTTAGTAGCTATCTATCGACATATGTTTCAATCCAAAACACAATCCCCATCATGGGCAAATCCACCTTTAAAACCCAGCAGCGAACATATTTTGGGATTGTAGTGTGGATTGCGGCTTTCCGAAATGTCCAGAGTAATATCTGAATATACCAACTGAAAGAACGTTTTAGTAGCTATCTATCGACATATGTTTCAATCCAAAACACAATCCCCATCATGGGCAAATCCACCTTTAAAACCCAGCAGCGAACATATTTTGGGATTGTAGTGTGGATTACGGCTTTCCGAAATGTCCAGAGTAATATCTGAATATACCAACTGAAAGAACGTTTTAGTAGCTATCTATCGACATATGTTTCAATCCAAAACACAATCCCCATCATGGGCAAATCCTCCTCTAAAACCCAGCAGCGAAAATATTTTGGGATTGTAGTGTGGATTGCGGCTTTCCGAAATGTCCAGAGTAACATCTGAATATACCAACTGAAAGAACGTTTTAGTAGCTATCTATCGACATATGTTTCAATCCAAAACACAATCCCCATCATGGGCAAATCCACCTTTAAAACCCAGCAGCGAACATATTTTGGGATTGTAGTGTGGATTGCGGCTTTCCGAAATGTCCAGAGTAATATCTGAATATACCAACTGAAAGAACGTTTTAGTAGCTATCTATCGACATATGTTTCAATCCAAAACACAATCCCCATCATGGGCAAATCCACCTCTAAAACCCAGCAGCGAAAATATTTTGGGATTGTAGTGTGGATTGCGGCTTTCCGAAATGTCCAGAGTAACATCTGAATATACCAACTGAAAGAACGTTTTAGTAGCTATCTATCGACATATGTTTCAATCCAAAACACAATCCCCATCATGGGCAAATCCACCTTTAAAACACAGCAGCGAACATATTTTGGGATTGTAGTGTGGATTGCGGCTTTCCGAAATGTCCAGAGTAATATCTGAATATACCAACTGAAAGAACGTTTTAGTAGCTATCTATTGACATATGTTTCAATCCAAAACACAATCCCCATCATGGGCAAATCCACCTTTAAAACCCAGCAGCGAACATATTTTGGGATTGTAGTGTGGATTGCGGCTTCCCGAAATGTCCAGAGTAATATCTGAATATACCAACTGAAAGAACGTTTTAGTAGCTATCTATCGACATATGTTTCAATCCAAAACACAATCCCCATCATGGGCAAATCCTCCTCTAAAACCCAGCAGCGAAAATATTTTGGGATTGTAGTGTGGATTGCGGCTTTCCGAAATGTCCAGAGTAACATCTGAATATACCAACTGAAAGAACGTTTTAGTAGCTATCTATCGACATATGTTTCAATCCAAAACACAATCCCCATCATGGGCAAATCCACCTTTAAAACCCAGCAGCGAAAATATTTTGGGATTGTAGTGTAGATTGCGGCTTTCCGAAATGTCCAGAGTAATATCTGAATAAACCAACTGAAAGAACGTTTCAGTAGCTATCTATCGACATATGTTTCAATCCAAAACACAATCCCCATCATGGGCAAATCCACCTTTAAAACCCAGCAGCGAACATATTTTGGGATTGTAGTGTGGATTGCGGCTTTCCGAAATGTCCAGAGTAATATCTGAATATACCAACTGAAAGAACGTTTTAGTAGCTATCTATCGACATATGTTTCAATCCAAAACACAATCCCCATCATGGGCAAATCCACCTCTAAAACCCAGCAGCGAAAATATTTTGGGATTGTAGTGTGGATTGCGGCTTTCCGAAATGTCCAGAGTAACATCTGAATATACCAACTGAAAGAACGTTTTAGTAGCTATCTATCGACATATGTTTCAATCCAAAACACAATCCCCATCATGGGCAAATCCACCTTTAAAACCCAGCAGCGAACATATTTTGGGATTGTAGTGTGGATTGCGGCTTTCCGAAATGTCCAGAGTAATATCTGAATATACCAACTGAAAGAACGTTTTAGTAGCTATCTATCGACATATGTTTCAATCCAAAACACAATCCCCATCATGGGCAAATCCACCTTTAAAACCCAGCAGCGAACATATTTTGGGATTGTAGTGTGGATTACGGCTTTCCGAAATGTCCAGAGTAATATCTGAATATACCAACTGAAAGAACGTTTTAGTAGCTATCTATCGACATATGTTTCAATCCAAAACACAATCCCCATCATGGGCAAATCCTCCTCTAAAACCCAGCAGCGAAAATATTTTGGGATTGTAGTGTGGATTGCGGCTTTCCGAAATGTCCAGAGTAACATCTGAATATACCAACTGAAAGAACGTTTTAGTAGCTATCTATCGACATATGTTTCAATCCAAAACACAATCCCCATCATGGGCAAATCCACCTTTAAAACCCAGCAGCGAACATATTTTGGGATTGTAGTGTGGATTGCGGCTTTCCGAAATGTCCAGAGTAATATCTGAATATACCAACTGAAAGAACGTTTTAGTAGCTATCTATCGACATATGTTTCAATCCAAAACACAATCCCCATCATGGGCAAATCCACCTCTAAAACCCAGCAGCGAAAATATTTTGGGATTGTAGTGTGGATTGCGGCTTTCCGAAATGTCCAGAGTAACATCTGAATATACCAACTGAAAGAACGTTTTAGTAGCTATCTATCGACATATGTTTCAATCCAAAACACAATCCCCATCATGGGCAAATCCACCTTTAAAACCCAGCAGCGAACATATTTTGGGATTGTAGTGTGGATTGCGGCTTTCCGAAATGTCCAGAGTAATATCTGAATATACCAACTGAAAGAACGTTTTAGTAGCTATCTATCGACATATGTTTCAATCCAAAACACAATCCCCATCATGGGCAAATCCACCTTTAAAACCCAGCAGCGAACATATTTTGGGATTGTAGTGTGGATTACGGCTTTCCGAAATGTCCAGAGTAATATCTGAATATACCAACTGAAAGAACGTTTTAGTAGCTATCTATCGACATATGTTTCAATCCAAAACACAATCCCCATCATGGGCAAATCCTCCTCTAAAACCCAGCAGCGAAAATATTTTGGGATTGTAGTGTGGATTGCGGCTTTCCGAAATGTCCAGAGTAACATCTGAATATACCAACTGAAAGAACGTTTTAGTAGCTATCTATCGACATATGTTTCAATCCAAAACACAATCCCCATCATGGGCAAATCCACCTTTAAAACCCAGCAGCGAAAATATTTTGGGATTGTAGTGTGGATTGCGGCTTTCCGAAATGTCCAGAGTAATATCTGAATAAACCAACTGAAAGAACGTTTCAGTAGCTATCTATCGACATATGTTTCAATCCAAAACACAATCCCCATCATGGGCAAATCCACCTTTAAAACCCAGCAGCGAACATATTTTGGGATTGTAGTGTGGATTGCGGCTTTCCGAAATGTCCAGAGTAATATCTGAATATACCAACTGAAAGAACGTTTTAGTAGCTATCTATCGACATATGTTTCAATCCAAAACACAATCCCCATCATGGGCAAATCCACCTTTAAAACCCAGCAGCGAACATATTTTGGGATTGTAGTGTGGATTGCGGTTTTCTGAAATGTCCAGAGTAATATCTGAATATACCAACTGAAAGATCGTTTTAGTAGCTATCTATCGACATATGTTTCAATCCAAAACACAATCCCCATCATGGGCAAATCCACCTTTAAAACTCAGCAGCGAAAATATTTTGGGATTGTAGTGTGGATTGCGGCTTTCCGAAATGTCCAGAGTAATATCTGAATATACCAACTGAAAGAACGTTTTAGTAGCTATCTATCGACATATGTTTCAATCCAAAACACAATCCCCATCATGGTCAAACTCACCTCTAAAACCCAGCAGCGAAAATATTTTGGGATTGTAGTGTGGATTGCGGCTTTCCGAAATGTCCAGAGTAACATCTGAATATACCAACTGAAAGAACGTTTTAGTAGCTATCTATCGACATATGTTTCAATCCAAAACACAATCCCCATCATGGGCAAATCCACCTTTAAAACCCAGCAGCGAATATATTTTGGGATTGTAGTGTGGATTGCGGCTTTCCGAAATGTCCAGAGTAATATCTGAATATACCAACTGAAAGAACGTTTTAGTAGCTATCTATCGACATATGTTTCAATCCAAAACACAATCCCCATCATGGGCAAATCCACCTTTAAAACCCAGCAGCGAAAATATTTTGGGATTGTAGTGTGGATTGCGGCTTTCCGAAATGTCCAGAGTAATATCTGAATATACCAACTGAAAGAACGTTTCAGTAGCTATCTATCGACATATGTTTCAATCCAAAACACAATCCCCATCATGGGCAAATCCTCCTCTAAAACCCAGCAGCGAAAATATTTTGGGATTGTAGTGTGGATTGCGGCTTTCCGAAATGTCCAGAGTAACATCTGAATATACCAACTGAAAGAACGTTTTAGTAGCTATCTATCGACATATGTTTCAATCCAAAACACAATCCCCATCATGGTGAAACTCACCTCTAAAACCCAGCAGCGAAAATATTTTGGGATTATAATGTGGATTGCGGCTTTCTGAAATGTCCAGAGTAATATCTGAATATACCAACTGAAAGATCGTTTTAGTAGCTATCTATCGACATATGTTTCAATCCAAAACACAATCCCCATCATGGGCAAATCCACCTTTAAAACTCAGCAGCGAAAATATTTTGGGATTGTAGTGTGGATTGCGGCTTTCCGAAATGTCCAGAGTAATATCTGAATATACCAACTGAAAGAACGTTTTAGTAGCTATCTATCGACATATGTTTCAATCCAAAACACAATCCCCATCATGGGCAAATCCACCTTTAAAACTCAGCAGCGAAAATATTTTGGGATTGTAGTGTGGATTGCGGCTTTCCGAAATGTCCAGAGTAATATCTGAATATACCAACTGAAAGAACGTTTTAGTAGCTATCTATCGACATATGTTTCAATCCAAAACACAATCCCCATCATGGTCAAACTCACCTCTAAAACCCAGCAGCGAAAATATTTTGGGATTATAATGTGGATTGCGGCTTTCTGAAATGTCCAGAGTAACATCTGAATATACCAACTGAAAGAACGTTTTAGTAGCTATCTATCGACATATGTTTCAATCCAAAACACAATCCCCGTCATGGTTAAAACTGAAGAATTTTTCATCGACATTTTGATTTGGTCGGTTTATATGGCTGCTGGGTTTGGCTGCCAACTTCACACCGGTATATTAGCGCACGACGCGACGTGATGAAAACGTCAAATTCTCAAACGTCAAAGTCTCGTCCGAAATGATCGAAAATAACAGAAAATAATACTTTTCATATGGATGCGATGATTTAAAAACAAAGTAAACATTACGAATGGTTGAATATGGGAGTATTTTAATATCTTGGCTAAAATCCTAAAAGTTACATAAAAGTAACATTTTGAGTTGTGTAACATGGAAGTAACATAGGGAAGTCGAAAGTAACAAAATGTTACAAAAGTAACATTTTGGCAACGCTGGACTCGTTAGTAGTTAGCCATGAAAAGTTCAGTGCTGTATCAGTGGATGCAAATGAGATGTCTGGTGATGATTGCTACAAAACGCCCGAGACCATTTTTACTCTGGTATGAGAACCATCAATAAGGTCGGGTATTCCCGTTTTTGCCTAAAGTAGATGTTGTTTTTTATAAACAAAGAAGAACATTTCAAATCTGAAATAAATATATGTTTTAGTTACATTCTTTCTCCTTATTGTGTATTCGTTCAAATCACGATACGAAAAAATTTTCTCGATAGAAAAAATAGTGAACCAAGTTCGATTTGCGGTTTTTTTACCGGCCAAATTTCATTTTTAACAGGTACTAACACTCCACTTAATCTATAACTTATACCATTTTGTAGGTAATTTAATTTTAAATATAACTAAAGCGATCCTTTTTTCTCTATTCTTTTTTAAATCGAATATTTAAGTGATAATATATCCAAACGTCGCTCGTCAGTGTCCCGCGGGACGTCACCAAGACAAGATCTGTGTCAAATTTTTGCGCGCGCATTTCTTGGTATCTGCGTAAACAAATATCATGAGGATACACAATAAATTGTAAATAATTGTTATTTAGTGAACTTTAGCATATAATTATTAGATAGACTATGTTTGTGTTTATTTCCCGTTGTGTAAATATTTTATGAAACCTTATGAGACAATATTTTTATTGGTCGTTTTCTGGAAATGGCAAATAGAGAAAATAAACCACGCACTAAATCACGGTTGAAGGCATAAGAAAATGGGAATTGAATTATGGTAAGTATGGTAAGTTTTGAAGCGCTCGTAGCGAAGTTTGCTTAGCCATTCTAAACCGATCAGCAAAGCTGAGCAACGTCCGCCACGGTCATGACTTGGATGGGTGACCGCTGCGCTGGTGACATTACTACTGAGCGCTTCCGTGCTTCGGAGGGCACGTTAAGCCGTCGGTCCCGGTTGTTGTCTTCGGATGGAAGTCGTTATAGCATGGTGGTAGGGCATTTTGCGAATGCCCGCCTGGCTAGCTACCACCCTCAAGTAGAAAATCTGTCGCCAAGCACCTAATGGTGTGTTCCGGCAGCTGTCCTTGAGAGCCAGTAATTCTCTAGGTTAGCCTGAACAACACCTTCGACCACATCATCACTTACCATCAGGTGAGATAGTGGTCAAAGGCAAACCTATCTTGCATAAAAAAAAAAAAAAGTAATTTTTTGTTTATTTATTTATTTCTATTGACCACAGTCTAAACATAACAGTAGGTTCAAAAAGAGGTAAAAAGTTACTATTTCTAGTAATCCTTCAAAACACTTAACATCATGACAGATATTGTAGATTCAGTCAACTTTTCAGTTTGAAAAAGTGGTGTTTTTTTTTCAGAAAACTAAGTTTTTTTTATGTTATTGTGACGAAATAAGGTCGAGGCCCACCCACCTGATGTTAAGTGGACTAACCTCTGCCTATAACAGATGCATTTCATCACAAGTCACAAATTGCACTGCGCCCGTCACTTTGAAACATAGTTGCTAAGTCTCATGTGCTTGTAATTTCAGTGGTTCTCAAGGACTGCGGGCGGTTGAGAATTTTAAGAATGCCTGCTTGACTTGCTCCCATCCTTTCAAGTACAAAATCTGTCGCCTAGCACCTAACCGTGTATCTAGCAGCTGCCCTTAAGAGCCAGTAATTCTAGGTTATGCCCGTTAAAACGAACGAGTACGATTATTGCCTTAAGTACATTAAAATAAGTGTAAATTTGGGCTTTTTACTTATTATAAATTAGAACAAGGACTGAATTCTATAACTGGAATTTAATATGATTAATTTTCGTCAAACTATCTCTATATCTTATTTTATGGTGTTACAGAGAAATTGATGGCAACGAGGACGCGCTTATTATTCAAATGGATAAATATAAGACTATTTTCAATCTATATCGGGACGGCGAATAATTGACATCTCCTACTTTTTAAAACAACTTCAAGAAAAAGAACACCACAATAATTTGTTTGAATGTAAATCAAACAACTTCTTCTTGATTGGTGAGAGAAGACATTAACTTATATCAATATTCAAATTTGAGTGCAAAATGTGTAAAGAAGTTTATTTGATTTCATCTGAAAACAAGAAAGAAACACGTTGATGCTAATTTAGCTGTACCACGGGAGTTATAGCTTCTGGTATAGGATTTTCTCAGATCGAGGAGTTGTTTTCAGCAATAAACATTCCTATATTTTCTTCAAGATGTTTTATTCAACTGCAGAATAAAGTTTATGCGAAATGTTATTTAAAAAAATATAATATATACATATATATATATTTATATATTTTCAATTTGGTATTACCAGATTCAAGGTTACATTTTTAGAAACTAAGATGAGACCAAAATTAATAAAATTTTATATGAAATGCTTACTACCCGAAATCAAAGACAGCAGAAATGAGCGTGGTATGTCCATTAGAAACTTAAAAATTCAAGATGACAACATAAACATTCACCCTGATTATGAAAACAATAACGACAATGATTGATCATAATTATTCACAACTAGGAGAAAGCATAACGTCAAATAAATTTAGAAGAGTTTTAGAAAATATTTTTTATAAACGTAACTACGTAAATTTCATACGCGGAAAAGTATGAAATAACTTGTGGAAGTCGATACCATTCAGATTCAAAACACTCTGAGCTCACAGTATCATTGTCCGACTTCCACAAGTTGCTTTCATCTTTTTTGGTGTTATTTTTATTTTATGTCTGATAGGTTAGCCTTTTGACCTTTTGACCTGATGGTAAGTGATGTTATCGAAGATGTTGTTCAGACTAACCTAGAATTACTGGCTCTCTAGTACAGCTGCCGGAACACACCTTTAGGTGCTTGGCGGCAGATTTTCTACTTGAGCTAGCCAGACGGGCATTCGCAAAATGTCTTACCACCATGCTATAACGACTGTCATCTTTAGACAACAACCGGGACTGACGGTTTAACGTGCCGTCCGAAGCACGGAATCGCTCAGTAGTAATGTCACCAGTGGTCACCCATCCAACTCATGACTGAGGCGGACGTTGCTTAGCTTTGCTGATCGGTTCAGAATGGCTAAGCACACTTCGCTACGAGCGCTTCAAAAAGGAGTCAGTGACGTTTAATTAATTCTATTTCAACATTTTTAGTATCTTAAATATACGTCTAAGACAAGTTGTCACCCACAACATTGGTTAACATCAGCAAGACTACTACTAACTAACTACTAGAACACTCATATGTAGGCATATGCTGCTCAACATAAAATAATCATAACGATACGTTTAAGCGTTACTTTTTACTGGATTTGCATGATCCAGTAACATAAAAAAATATATGTGATTATAACTTTCCTCCATATTTTTTAAATTGATCAAAAAACTAATTCATAAACATAAATTTAAATCTACATTTATATAAAATAGGTATGTAAGTATCTTATCGTTTCGTGAATGTAAGATTTTTTTAATCATTAATATCTTAAATTGTTGTGACTAGAGTTCCCACGCATGGCAGGCGGCTTGGGGATCGCAGTGTAAGTTGGCAGATCATTTGAAGGCGCTGCTGCCCACCTTCCAGTTAATTTCCCTTAGCCACCTCTTACGACACCCACGGGATGATATGAGACAACTAGCGTAAATTATATTAAGGAGCGGTACAATACAAACTTCATTCAAAATTTAAACAGCAACTTTATTATTTCATGATAATAATACTCAATAAGCAAATAAATATTACCATGTGGTGTTTGAACTGTAAGATAATAAAATAAGTAACAAAAAAAAATAGTTGGTATATAAATCAAAAACCAAAAAGAATTTGAGAAGAAGAATGTTTCAATAATTAATAAACTATTTATTCATGTATGTGTTTGTATAATTCAATCTAGTCTACGATATATTTTATTTGTAAGCAAATGTTTTTCTCAGTGATGGTTGTGTCGTCGACGAACAAAGAAACTAATGGAATAATGCCTAACACTATAAACTCTTTAGTAAATTCTACTTCGAATATGAAAACGAGAATGCAACTATGAGCCTTACATTAGTAGTTAAGCCACAGAAAAGAGAAAGCTTTTATATCTCTATGAGTTAAGCCCATGTGTCAATACAACGTTTCTCAGAATGTTTTTATTTTTTGAAGAGGCAGACCCAAAATACACGTAACCCTTCTTTTTTGAAGGTCCTGTTTCTCGCGCTGCTTTCTACGAACAACCATGAAACGTGTACCTAAATTAAGTAAACATATTCTTGAAAACACAAGAATGATATAATATGTTGTAACAGCGACTCTTGTATATACCTACATTCATGTTCAGACTCCATAACTTTTTCTTCCACCACCAAGCGCATCACCATTATACGGGTATAAAATAAGTCAATTTCATTTTTGTGATGTATGCTGCAAATGAGGGATAAAATTTACAATGTACAAACTATCCTATGAAATAGCATACCGGTGTAGGTGCTCATTTGTAATTGGTACATAGCGTCTTAGTTAAAAACGAAAATGTGTAAAAATGGAATGCAGCAAGTTTTGTCGAAGCAAAGTATTTTCGCAGCAAACGATAACTCTACGACAGACGAAAAAGTAGGGCGTATCTATTACGAGATTATCATTAATCCATAATCAACTTATTTCTAAATACGAAATTATAAATTCCAAATAACATTTGGGAATAGGGTAAAATACGGGCAATAATAGGTCAATTCACGAAGTACGAATTTATCGAAATTTGGATCCGAAAGTGTTTCGTGGTAAGAAAAGGTGCGATCCTTCAAACGAAACTTTGAACTTCGTTTTTGGCAGTAGCCCTCCTGGAGTCAATCAACTGTTTTAGTAGCACTGTGTGTGACGTGACATTGAGCTATACGACGCTCGGTGTACTGAGAGCGCGCTGTGCAACTAGAGAGCAGCGCCGCGTTGTGCGCATAGACAGCAACTCTCGCATGCCGAATTTACGTACTCATGAACTAATAGATAGCCTTAAGGTAGGTAAAACTTGAGTCTAACATAGCCTGAATAATTTGATTACCTCTTCTATTGGTTTTAGAGGACCAATTTGTGTGATGAGCATTAAAATCACCCAAAATAAGGGTTTTACTGTGACATATGGAAAATATATGGTCCCAATCATTTTGCGTAGTCTGTACACTTGAAGGGCAGTAAATAGCGATAATATTCTCAATATGCCGACACTTAAAAATTTTTACATGTTATAGTTCGATTTCAGAATTTAAACTTCGTGTCGGGCAGATACGTCCTTGAAGGCGATAACATAATTATAGCTATTGATATTAAAAGTGCTCTCAGGCTCTAACCATGTTTCACTCAAAACGGCTATATGTATTTTTTCTTGTTACAGAAGTAATTCAAAAGTAGCTGATTTAGGTCTTAAGCTTTGACAGTTCCATTGTATTAAGTTAACAGAAAAATTAAGGCGGCTGTTATCCATAATTAAGGCCAGTATTTAAAAAAGATCTGGCCGTTATTCCACTAATGACTTTGGTTATAACCCACTCATTACATACCTTGACAGATAGCTCAATCTTCTTATCTAAGGATTCTCTAATAAATATTATATTTTTTAACTTGCTAAGCAAAAGTGTAAACTTACGGGTTTTGTCTTCATTTACCGTTTCTTCGAAGTCCATGGGCGTATTTGAAGCTACGTACTCCTCAGAACACTCGGAAGGTTCCTTATCCCAGTTGAACGTGTTTTCTGAAGCTTGAGGTTGTTTACGTTTTTTGTTTTTCCTTCGTCCTCTTCCTACACCTAAGCCTGCTGGTTCTGGTCCCGGAATCTGACTTGGTACTTGTCCATGACTGGGACCCAATATTGGCTGTTGTTCCTTAGTTTGCTCGAGAGGATTTCCCTTACTAACAATCTTTGTTTTCACCTTATCAACATACGAACGGCTCGTATCAACGTCAGGAACACAAGTCAAATTATAAAACTATTTCAAGTAATAGGAACACATGTTTTTCGTAATTTCTAATAAGTCTTGGTATTTTTCTGTATAAGTTACCTAGTAATAGTTCTATAGAAAAATACAATGAGCATAACAAGTAGGTACCTGTATATGGCCTTCATCGACTACACCAAGGCACGGTAATGTTATCTATACAGTATTTAAAAAAAATGTCTCAATTAATAAATAAAAGTGAATAGAGTGAAGGAATGTGATTGACACGAGTGAAATAAGTAGTAGTTATAAGCAAGTTATAATAGTATTACAGGTAGTTATTAGAATGTGGATTTTTAATACTTTAAATTATAATAAATAAAGCATTTCGTACGTCGCACAAATATTTTTCGGTCGCCAATTTTTAAGAACGATTTTTTATTCAAACATAAACATGGTATTTTGTTTAAATCTACCTACTAGTCAAGAAAACAACACGCATTATTAGTGAACACTTCATGTTCAATTCATAGAGTATTTTATTTGTTTATATAAAAAAAGTATATTTACAATCACAAAACTAAATAGAAACACAAAGTAGGCAAATGTAATTAAATCCTGGAGGCGGGCAGCCCTATCACATGTTTACGTCGGCTATAGGTGCGGCTGTAGGTACTTATTTCGAAGACAGTGCCGAGTTACAATACTGTATAGATAAAATTACCGTGACCAAGGCCTTCGACAGCATTAGCCATAAAGCTATATTACCTAATGCTTTTCACTGCAGTATTGGAGAATAGATTGATACCTACGAGTATATATAAGATGAAATGGGACCAACTAGGTTTAAGCGTAGATGGACGAAGACTTAACCATCTAAGATTCGCAAACGATATTGTCGTCGCCGAAGAAAACCCTGAAAAATTAGAGAAAACGATCCAAGACTTAACAGAGAAAGCGAGAAATAGAGGGCTAACCATGAATGTCACCAAGACCAAGCTCATGACAAACTGACAACCGAGTTATAACAAAAAATAACGAACCCCTCGAATACGTGGAAGAGTACATATAACTGGGACAGATCATCTCGTTCAAGGTTCAGACGGAAAAGGAAATCAAAAGGCGAATAGCAAACGTCTGAAAAAAATTCTGGTCACTTAAAGAAATCATGAAGGCCAACAACCTTAGCGTCGGTACAAAACGGAAAGTCTACAACACTTGCAATCTACCTTGTATCATAATGGCTGTGAAACATGGTCTCTTTCCGAACACCACCAGGGTAAGCTGCAATGCTGTCAAAAAGCGATGGAGAGAAGCATGATAAGTATCAATAAACAAGAAAGGAAACGAAACACCTATTTAAGAGCCAAGACAAAAATAAAAAGGTACGCGTACAAGTACATCGAAAATTGACTTATTATAAGATATCATTAAGTACCGCCATCTTTTATTTTATCGAAGCATTAAGTGTGTGTATAATCATTGTGCGACAGGAAATGCCAACGTTGAATAGCGCCCTCTGTGACGACAGATACAAATTATTTTAAAAATTGTGTCAAGAGTCACCTGTTGTGTATTTTATAAAATAATATTCATATGCTACTCCACGCTAGATGGCAGTAAAGTCAATAAAGTAACTATGTGTAGAATATTCTAGAACGTTTTCTACCTTGAACACTATTTCCGCTACAAGTTCTTTTTAAATGAAACACTTTACAGGATCTAATTTATACGATATCCAAATCTAAAAAGTTATTATAAAATAAAATGGTATTTAAAGACAGTCCTTAGTAACATTCATACCACAATAGAAGTAACAAAACTCTAGGATAGGTACATATTTGTTTTATTGCCCAATCTGTAATTTAAACTTGTATACGTGTATGTAACCTTATTATTACTATCATAATGCATAAGTTCATATTAAAATTAATAATTTTTGATATACAATATAATTTATGAGATAAACTTCGACAATTATAAAGAGATTATTTAATAATATTCTATTTCCAGACAATTCTTTTCACTTTCCTGCTACGGTAATATATCTACATAGAAGTAATATACTTTAGTTTTTACTTTAACAGCCGGATCGTCCACTGCTAAACGCAGCCTCCCCTATTAAGGGGGTATTTGCCATAATCCCCACGCTTGGCAGGCGTCTTGGGGATCCCAGTGTAATTTGGTAGTTCTCTAGAAGGCGCTGCTGCCCACCTTTCAGTATTTTTCCCTTAGTCGCCTCTTACGACACCCACGGGATGATATGCGGAGGTGCAATTAACAGCCGGATCGTCCACTGCTAAACGCAGCCTCCCCTTTTAAGGGGGTATTTGCCATAATCCCCACGCTTGGCAGGCGTCTTGGGGATCCCAGTGTAAGTTGGCAGTTCTGTAGAAGGTGCTGCTGCCCACCTTCCAGTATTTTTCCGTTAGTCGCCTCTTACGACACCCACGGGATGATATGGGGAGGTGCAATTCTAACCCGGCACCGTACGGGGAAGAAGTACCTAAGTAATATAACTAGGGTAAATTTTTGTTATTGCATTTATAGTTAATTTTACTGTCATATGCAATAATTTCATTGTAAAAATACGCCAAAGCTAAAAAATATTACCTATAGAAAATTCTCCTTGATCAAAAGTTTAGTCTACTGTCTCTTGGATTTCATGGTCACTATGTTCAGTTTCGGTAACGCGAGGTACATATAAGTCACAAGTTCAAGATATCCTCACACGGCACACCTCTTGAAATTTATCAAGTAAAATGTAGTTTTTATTTTAAGAGGTTTATTAAAGGTAAATTTTTAAAGACCCGTGAAGAAAAGAAGAAAAAAGAGTGATAATCAGAAAAGCAACCTGTATTTACTATTGCTTAAAATACAGTTCGGCAACCTTTAACCACACAGTTCGGTATTTCGTACATATACCATGTCCGATGTGTACAAACTTTCGTCGCAGACTGTGACCGACCGCCTCGGTGTTACGCAGTTATTTCGACACCGACAAATATTCAAAATTTCGAAACGGCCTGTCCTTACTTAATACAAGTCGATACGATTATGTAATTTTAGGTATAGTTGCTATCTTATCAGCTTTTTTATCCTTGGGCATCATAGATAATGATACGTATTGAATTTAATTAATAAATGCCCGAATTCAGGAGCTCGTCACCCGTGGAGCCCTGGACCACTCCTGAGAACCGTGCACATACTGAAGACGTTATAATATAACGGAGCTTGTAGAAAATTCAACATTTGAACTTAGGTTGCTAGGTCGTCTAACTATTGTATTTGATCACGTACCTAATACGCAAGATTTTGAAAACATTCGATTCAATATCTAATATGTTTTAAAAATAAATTGAATTGATAACATTTTTGAAATGAAATTATCTCTAAACTAATAACATTTGTTCTTTATTAGTTTGGGATCGCCTCGTCTTGCAGTAATTAATTATATCCGTCTACTATTAAAAACATCCATACTTCAACAAATATACCATCTGATCTAACGTTGTTTCTGTGGTCCATAACTTTTCTATATACATTTACTTCATCCACATTTACCTATAGCACCATTACACTGGTGTGTTGGTATTATAGTAACTATTTGTTCTAATAATGTCTCCATAATATGAACTCCTCAAAATATCCTTTTCAATGCTTCCTTATCACATGCCAAGACCTTGCCTTCGTTGACCTTGCTTTCGTAGATTTATACAATCTGTTTACTAAATGTTTTTTTACTGTTTAGTGCTTAGTATTTTATACCTTAGCCATTAGCGAATGCGACTTTTTTCTAGCATCCTCCCTACATTTCTTTTACCTCAATCTTTTATTTTTCTTTATACCCTGTGCAATCCTATGATCAATACGTTTACGTTCATCAAAAGTATTCTTCGATGCTTTCACTTTTGCGCTTCTTCATTACTCTATCACGTATCGTTATCCATCCCCATTTATTTTGCCCACTTTTGCTTTTGTTTCCCTTTCGTTTCTCCGAAACTATTCACAATCCTTCTTTAATTCCTATTTTCCTTCCACATCCTTCATTATATAACATTCTACATATAACTTTATTACTGAATTATTTTGGATACTCATCCTTCTCTAGAAATGTATCTTGAGGTTTGGCAGAATTTTCCTCAGTAGTTATGTTTAAAACTTTCATTACCACATGTAGAAACCACTGCTGTGGTATTTATTTCTCAATAGGTGCGATTTTGCACTGCGTGTCATTCTACTCTTGGTTTTAATTGTGATTACTGACTCATGTGTCAGTCCCTGTGCTTCGTGGACTGTTAGGATGCAAGATCTCATGCTTGCTCCCTAACCCTCGTTGGTCAGAGTCTCCTTTTCTTACTGGGTGTTTGGGAGGGTTTTAGGGATTTTCGCATATCCTCTCTGCTCTAGGGACTGGATACGGGGAGCTCAGGAACATATACCTGAGTATATTTCCCTTAGCACATACGCGACATCTATTGGGCCCCGGTGCGTGCATAACAACTCATGCCTGATGTTTGTAACCAAGTTTTAGCAATTGTACCTTAGCTCGAGGAGATCTTCTCTGTCGATATAAGGTAATTGATTTATATCTCCGATGAGGACAAGTTCGCCAACTCCAGATAGACTTGAAGCCATTACTATGGTCCTGAAAAGGTTTATAGAGCTTAATCCACAAAGAGGCGTCTGTAGCTCTCCTTTCATTTAATAACATTAACGAGGACCGAAGCCATGGTGCGCACCTTGGTCTTTGCCAAATCACTGATTCGGTGCGCAAACTTCTCCCTCAGGTCTTTGGCACATCGAAGTTGCGGATAACCCAAGTTGTCTTACTGCATCCCGGCACTATTGACCAACTGTATTAGTACTTCCCAGCGTTTCCACTAAGGCTCGACTTCTGCATCCCCCGAAATGGATTTAGCCATTTCAAGGATCCGGTCGTCGAGCATTATCATGGTACACCTGTGGAGGTATTCGGATACACCTCCATGTCCTGTCATCATTTGCACATGAAGAGGTGACAATTTCACGATTCGCGTCAGCCGGACTGCCTCTTTGACATCCGGTAGAAGCCGCCTCGTGATTGCACCTGTGCTGGCGGTTTCAGGGTATACCTGTTTCCTATGTTTGATGTCTTGGGTCATTCAGTACCTACTTATGCCAAGAGGTGTGCTGATAAGGCTGCTGCATAACCTGCAAAGTATTAACAGAAAGTATATAGATATCTACGCTCAAAATCACTATCAGCTCTCAGATTTTTTTATGTTGTGCAGCAGGATAGGTACAACAAACATGAAGTTGTAAGGGTTTTATTTTGAAACAAGAGATTTCTTTAGCTATATCCCTGGATTTAATAAATTCAGTGCCAAATGATATGAAAGTTCATATGACAATCAAAGGTATAAGAAAAGCTTTCTTGCATCATATTTATTGATATTTACAATGAACTCTTTTCCACATGTGAATAGAGATGTTTATTGCACATTAATGCTGACCTTACTCCTTTGTGTAGGTATTACTTTCCTATTTAGTAGTTTCGCCACTTGCCACTAGATGGAGTAATACCACACATCTGCTTATTTAGTTATTCTACTGCCCACAAGAGTTCGCCTTTGTAATCCCCCTCCCCTCCTCCGCAAGTCTCTTTCTCCCTCCATTTTCTTGACTCGAGAACGTTTCGTGCTGAGTAGAATTGAAATGTTGAATTTTTTATGTGTATCTCGATTAAATACCACATTAATTAAAAATATTTTACGTACCTATGGTCAAATAATTGTTTTGGTTCATCGCTGAAATATTTTGTGACAGATCAAATTCGTAAGTAACCTACCTAGTTATTCGTTTCTCATGCACAAACATTCTTCGTGTCGTCATTGTTCATTTGATTTCTATTCACTCACTCACATTTCACACTAACGAAAAAATATCGAAACGAAATACCAATCTTTCGTAGGTATCGTAACCACAAATTGTTTACTTTCTAACCTTACAGCTGTTTCGGCGGGAAATCTAAACTTTTGATGTGTACATGTATTCTATATTTGGTTTTTATAACGATTATGTACATACCTACATTAAATAGATTTGAAGCCAAACTTAACGCCATATCCTCAGGAGATTTTATTTAATAAAACTATGAAGAGCTAGTTAGACATTACATTGTATAAGTGAAAAATGTTGTACACCTTTCAATATTTCACGTACACAAAGATATCAGAACAGATAGGATCTAGGACCTAGATAGTATAAGCCTTGACTTTTAGACTTAAAAACAATTCACCTGTTAGCAGGTCATACATACACTGCCATTAATTTTATCTATTGTTTTATTTCAGGAATACCTACAAGATGAACAAAATTGAAATAAATCCAAGGTTATTCATCACATGCCGCTTGTGCTTAGAAGATTTAGGAGTATACCAAATAGTACCTGTTGTAAAGGAACAAATTTTGTTTTGCTTTGACATTAATGTAAGTTTATGTTGAAATAGTAAATTTACGTAGAAATTCAGGTCTTAGAAGGTACCTAATCTATTTAGATATACTGCATACTTATAAATCACATTAGTTTATTCAAACACTATTGTTTATGTCTATCTAGGTATATGGTGTGGATGTTAAGTCTGGTTATATAAATTATAAATGCCAAATTTTCAAACACATAACCTGCGCTATGTATGTAGTATACTTGTATATAATATTTATGCATATTATGATTTAAGATTAATATTTTTATCAATTCCAGCAGTATATTTTTTTAAATTTGGCTATATTGTAGTCGCTTTAAACAAATTGTGTAATTATTTTTAAATTGTAATTTAAATTTATAACATTTTCTGAATAATAAAAAAACATTAAAAAGACTACTTCTTAAAGCAGATAAAAGAAGCAAACCATTAATAAGTCTAAGCCTGAAGCTTCTCTATAGCAGTAATACATATACCAAATATAGCCGTATATGCAACGCACACAAAATTACTTTGCACGCCAAAATGAAGGTATCAACAAATCATGAGGCTCAAAAAAATACAAAGCAACTTGTACAAAGTATCAGCATTTACAATAAATGAAAACATAAGTTTTTTTTTGTGTCAGTCCTACAGGCCAATATGTGGGTATAGGAAGGAAGAATAACCAGATCATAGTTGATATAGTAAACTGCACCTCTATTTTGTTATCTGTGGGACAGGTCACTGACTCTGCATCAGTAAACTGTGAAAACAGAAATTCATCGGAATATTTTTTTGCTCTAAGTCAATTCTTTTTAAAACAAAGTTTTATTATGTTTGTCATGGTTATTCCATATTCAGTTACACCCACTGCCATAAATTGCACTTGCAAAATTTTGTTTTATATAAGTTCCTATTTTAACATAGGTACTTTAAAATCAATTATAGTTAAAACTTAAAATGATGTGTAACTATTCATATATTTCCTAATTTAATATCTATTTTACTAAGTAGGTTTTTTTATTGGGATTGTGACAGATAATGCACGTCTACCTGATAACAATTCCTATAACAAATGCATTTTGGAACATGTGATGAAATGTACTGTGTCCATCACCCTGACGCATATAATTATTTAGTCTCATGTGCCAATAATTTCATATTAACTTACTAGCTTTCTAGGACTACTGCCGGAACACACTGTTAGGTGCTCGGTGATAGATTTTCTACTTGAGGACAGTAGCCACCCTGGCGAGCATTCCTAAAATGCCCTTCTGCCATGCTGTGAAGTTAAAGCTGGTGATGGTGGTTGAACCATGGAACTGCAGCACAGCAATCCATATCTATTACCGCATGGCTATCACTGATTGAAGATAATAAAAAAAATATGTGTTGTCGTATCAACAACATACACAGTCAATATCTTGTAACAGTAAAAATGTTATGAACTAGGCTTCAATATAGATTAAAATTCTTTTTCAGATAGAAACCTCCCACGACAAGTTGGCAGTATTTTGTGAATTCACCCTATATATAGTCTCTTTAATTTTCATGCTTAAGACTACCAACCATGTAACAGAGCCAGTAAATTTAGGCTATCCTGAATAACATCTTCAACCACAACATCACTTAACATCAGGTGAGATAGTGGTCAAAGGTTTGCCCATATGCTATAAGTATTTTGGGGTGAGCCAATGGGCTCACCCCAAAATACTGCCAACTTGCCTGACAGATTTTCCATATGAAGCAACTTGAGTGTATGTGGTACTGGGTTCTATACCCAGTGCAAAAAATTATTGGTATTTCTTGTCAAAAAAGTTAAACAACTATTCAAACTATTGAGAACACAGTGTTGAAGAATTATAATTCTAACATAAATGAGAATCATAGAAAGTATGAAATGATTATTTTTAGTAGTAGAGTAGTAATGATTTAAGATTCCTTCACCTTGTGGACAGTATAGTTGGATATAAACGGCGCGCGCCAACACGAGCCGGATGACGGATCATCGTCCGTGTAGGTTCGGCTCGTCTTAGCCCGGACACAAGCCTGTGGTGATAAACGACACGTGATAGCGCAGACCGCGCCTTCCCCCCCCGCCGCCCGAGGATTCGGTTTTTGTGACCTGCATCTTTATGATTTCATATAACCGGTTCCTCTTCATATAGTTTAATAAAGTAGAGTTAATTCAAGTCATTCTAAACCAGTTTTTGTTTCAGGTGGAACCATTTGATGGCTTACCGCAGTTAATATGCAAAAAATGTGAAGCCATACTTAGTAATTTTGCTGAAACTAAAAAGAAATTTACTGAAAAACAAAATGATCTCATGAATAAGATACAAGAATCTCAAAATGTAAGTTTGTCTTTTTTGAAACATTCAAGGAAATGTATATATTTATCAATTACAAATTTTTAGAGTACAACATTTCTCACATCGAGTGGGAATCGAACCCACGAAACCCGATTTTACGCACCGGTTGCCTTTACAACTAGGCTATCGAGAATCGCTCGACTGATTCGAAATTGTATCCTCTAATTGTATCATTTTAACAGTCATAAGTCATAAAAGACAGTTATCAACCAGAATTTTAAGTTATTTCAAACCCTTAACACTCTTAACTATGTCGCTACCCTTCTATATTTCTAAATACATAATTATAGTTACATCACGTGTAAGAAATCACATTTACACATTCTTAGAGTATAACATTTCTCACCACGCACGGGGTACCTTAACCACTGGGCTATCGAGATCTCCCGACTGAGTTACAATGTTGTGCTCTAATTATATTGCTTTAACCGCCATAGGAGATGATGCGCGGTCTTCTACTATACTATTAGACTTCATCTGATCAAAGAAATAGCTTTTCAAACATTTAATTCTCGCAATGATGTCGCTACCCTATTTCTAAATATGATTCCAAGTACATTGCAAGCTAAGCGAAAATCACATTTACACATTTTTATAGTATACACAACAGGGAAAAGGAACAGAATGACGTTATGTGATTGTGACGAAAAATCTATCAAATAAATGATAAAGAACCTATCAACTCGACCCCTTTTCTGGGTTTTTTTTCATGAAGAATCCAGCGACTGATGTGAGATTTAAAAATTTGGCTCATACCAATCCCCAAATATCTTCTGATTTCCTCGAAGGATTCGCCGGTTTTCTCCAATTAGTTGCCTGACAAATTTCTTCAATGAGTAGATACATTTCCTTCAGTGATTGCAGTTATGGGCTGACCTTTATTAATTTTATTATGGATAGAAACACGGCCACGATCAAATTCTGCGTACCAAATTTAAACCTCATTTGAGCACAGTAAGAGCCTAACTGTGCTCAAATGAAGCGCTTCCCTCCCGCAAGTATTTTGAAAACGGGCCGTGCAGTCTTGCGGAGACAGAGAACTATAAAAAGTCATCGATACTTTCGCGTTAATTCAATTTTTGCTACGGATGACAAACTTCAACTTATGGTAAAAAAAAACAATTGTCATGCAACCTCCCGCCAAAGAATATTTTATTCAATGAATTAGTTTTTCATGTTTTAAAGGAACATTCGAAATTCAAACATTTATGAGCAGCCGCCAGGAGCGCAGAACTTCCAGTGTGATATGTATATATTATAAATCTTCATATAAAGTAAAAAATATTAACAATTTTTTCCCTACTTTATACCGGGAACAGCTCGCAAAGCACTATGGCCAACCGCAAGACCCGTGTGTCGCACCTGCCGTATATATATATAATCACTGCGTCTACACTGTGTACGAGGGCTAATGGTATTTCACCATCATCTTTCTTTCCTCTGGCATTGTTGACGCTCACGAAATCAGCATCAGTACATGATCTATACAAGTTTCTTACTACTATATATTACACAATTACGATCTAGTGATGCGTTTTTGTAGACATGGCAACTATGCCATGTCTACAAAAACGCATTTTTCATTGGTACCGAGCAATGGCAGGTCCCTGCAATTAAGAGTTTAAGTTGTATCATTTTTCATTTCAGGGACTATTGTCTCAACCAAAAAAAGGGGAATCTATGGAAAATATTGTTTTTGAAAATAACGACGAAAATATTAACGTATCAAAAAGAAGAAAGCTATGCATTTCTTCATCATCTAGCGATTTCGAATTGGACAAATCTGTGAAGAATATTGAGAATGACAAAGGTAGTGATACGTATAAAGAAATAGCTTTATCGTGGCCATCGAGTTACGTTAAGAAATATGTTTGCAGAATTTGTAATCGGAGATGTTCAAGCACTAAAGAATTGAGAACGCACATTAATTCGAGACATTCCGCTTTGAAGAAAAAATACTCAAATATTTTCAAAAGACACTGTGAGGTTAAATTGCTTAAAATGGATGATAAAGTTAATATTACTGGTTCTGAAAATAAAGTAATGTATGCCAGAGAGAAAATAATACAAAATATCAATCCAAGATATTATGTTATTTACACTACTAAAAGAGACGATGATATTTGTAACAGTCCACAAAAAAAAGAGGTAAATTATAATTCTAAAAAGACAACGCGTAAAAGTTGCATAAATTCTGATTCATCAGATGATCAAATAATTGTAAAACGTAAAAGAAGCAGACGCTTTTGTTCTAGGAGTTCAAATGAAACTGTTGTACTTGATACAGGTAATAAGTCAAATGTATCTGATAATAGTAAAGAATCTTCCAAAATTTCACCACCTTTGGAATTAGGTGAATGCATAAACATTGACGACTCCTCTGATAGTGAAGCAGATAATGTTAAAGAAATATCAAAAACAAAACCTCAACAAAACTACAAATTTGAACTAAAAAAAGAAGATCTCAAACCTGATGATGCTACAATAAATAACATAACTACGAGTTGTAAAATTAAATATGCTAAAAAACATCATAATGATAATTTCATGCTGAAATCTAACAAAAATCCTACCGAAATAGCAACACAATTAAAACGCAAAATTCTGAGTATTGGTCGAAAACTAATCAATAAAAAGAAGGGCATTAATTGCACACCTTTGCTTAGATTCATGGAACATAAAAATCTAGAAATGGTTTGGATTCCTCGATCTATAGAGAATGTCAATCAAGACTCCAATTACATTAGAATTATGGCCAGAACAAAAAATATTGAAGAAAAAGTATGTTCTGAGACTGGGTGGACAGATTATAATACTCTACCATCTAACCTGACAAATGGACAAATACTTGGTGTAGTATCAAACACAAGCATAGAAGAGAAATTGTCTAGTGAACATAAATTGCCGAACGGAATCGATTCCTCGGAAGCTCCATGTGCCAGTATATCTGAAATGGCAATATCTGATAGTGCAGTGTTGATCGCCGATGCGAATCTTACTGGAACTGACACAAAAAAGCTCCTTAACGCAAATCCTGTGGCCAATCCTAAACAACTTCCAAAGAAATCTCTTCTTAACGAAACAAAGACACCAAAACATACTGCTGTAAAGCAAGTTGTATCAACCATAGAAGTACCTTCAGTCGAGAATAATGACAATGAGATTGACATGTGCTTGCCCATCATTACATCCACAACTTCCTTAGCTGTGCCTTTTACAGTATCAGTTGATAATAACGGTTCTAGCAGCCAGCGTGAAGAAGCTAACTCCAAAAATAATGACCAAAAGACAGAGACTCCTAGAATAAAAGTAAAACCTCCATCGGAACTTATGTCCGCTGAGACATTGAACCGTATGAAAGAACCTGTCCTTATGCCTTGCATTGTAACAACAACAAATCAATTGCCTCTACAAACTGAAAATAATTATATCAATATTTATGTGCCACCAATGAATACAGTGTCACAGTTCCAAAACAATTTACAACCAAATAATAATTGTGTTACTAGTTTTTCTCCAGACCCATCCTGGAAAAGTGATTATATGATTTTAGATACTACAGAGTTGCCTAACACTACCACCAATTCCCCATTTCAATATTTTAGAAGACTGCTACAGCTACATAACTTAACATTGTTAGACACAGATGTGGAATTATCAAGTGATTTTCATTGTCTCATCAAATTCAAAGTGCTATATAAACAAGAATCTAATAACCAACCAGTAATACTGTGCTTATCACTTTTTTGTTCGCAAAGTGTTTTTTGTTTGAAGATAAAGGATCGCAACCAAGAAAACATCAATATATCAAGAATATCACCGAACTGGCAGTGGGAAGTACTAAAAATTTACAAAGGTGAAGTTGTGAGTAAATTGTTGACTAATGCACAGAAAGTCAGCCATGAAGTGTACGGATATACAAATAGTTTCTTGTGCTTGTTAAAATCTATAAAACTCATTAAATCTTGATAGGCCTACTTAGTTGAGTATTGTTTGTTACATTTTTTACTGGAGATATGTAAAATATTTATTGTTAATTAAAATAAAATTATAAACACATATTATTATAAATAGCGGATTCCTATTGCCCAATGAAACTAGCAGTCAAAGAATCGCCTAGAAAGCCTATTGATAGTTTGAGACAGTTATGTCAATGGGTGTTGACTGCCAGTCGGGTCGCAGGTTCGATCCCCACCATGGGCTTGAGCATAAAAGCATATGACGATAGAGCATTTTGCATGCTCTTCTGTCTAGCTGTCACCCTCAAGTAGAAAATGTGTGATTTTCTACCGCATCATAACTTACTAAATGGCAGGATATAATAAAAAAAGTATAAAAGAAATTATTTTAAAATATGAAATGTAAATGTGACACAACATGGTATGTTAGGTTAATGTCTTATTTTTTACGTTTAACAGTCTAACCGACAGTCATTAATTAACTATACGTAAATAATATTTCTATTTTAATATAAGCTGTGTGAAGCAGAAAGCTACCATTGGTGATTTTCTTGAAAACTAGTTTATATCCTTTCAATTATGCAAAGATAAGCATTGACTTTCAACGTGACTACATGCGATTGCATTCGTAGATGTTACATTTTCTAATAAGATCACTGTGCAGGCCCTATGTGAGTTTATAATTTCGGTAGGTATCCACCAGATGGGCACTGGCACATGTACTGTTGCTGGATTGGAGGGTATGGAGATGTTCTTCCTGAATAAAAGCTTCCTACTTATTTTCTGTTTCTTCGTATAGTTGTTAACCTTATGGAGGCAAGTTCGGTACTACATGCTCTCTGCACAAAAGCTTCTTATATACAAAACCTGGCCACAATGAACCTTTATTCCTATTGGCTAAACAGTCACGTACGACCACCAGTGGAGCTATTGGGATCCATTTCTATCACACCAACATAAAAATAAATCATATGAATTATTCAAATAGATTTCTAACGTAACAAAGGATTCCCTATACTAAATTGTAATAATGTACTGTTATGCTGTGTTAATGCAATGCCCTATTTAGTCGTCTTGCACACCTGCTTAAATAAAGTCAAGTATAACAAAAACAAAGCTCTTAAGTTCGAATACAAACAAAATATTGATGTCGTCTGTCGTCTCGCACATTTCTCCCGTCGTGTGACGCTGTCACATCTTCTACCGGTGCTGTGGCGACTTAGTCCTCAATCGGTAGGTTCACCAGTTTTCTCACCGGCCTCCGTAGCACTCCTCCCTTGGTTTTGATGTCGACGGTGCGCACGACGCTGTCTGCCTCAGGATACGCTGCGATGACTTTACTTTGGACCCACACAAACGTGTGGGTCCAAAGAGGGAGATTGGGGTCAACAAGTTGTACTAAGTCCCCAACTTTAACTGTTGATCCTCGTCCGTGAGGGCTCCCGCCGGTTTTGAAGCTCGGGGAGATATTCCCGAATCCATCTGGTCCAGAATATGTCTGCCAGTCTTTGTGCAGCCCGCCAGTTGGATTTTGTGGCTGTGTCTTTTTCATCAAAACTTCCCGGCGTTGGCACTCGGCCTGGTCCCCCCAGTGAGAAGTGATTGGGGGTGAGGGCTTCTGGGTCTGCTGCATTAACTGATACGTGAGTGAGTGACCGGCTGTTTACTGTACTCCACTTCTGCCAGTTCTGAGGACTTCTTCTGTTGGATGACGCTCATGCAGGGTTGCTGTTAGAGCTGTCTTCACTGAGTGTACCATTCTCTCCCAGGCACCACCCATGAACGGCGCCCCCGGAGGAATGAAGCGCCATGAGATATTTCTTTTCGCTGCTTCTTCAGCAGTTCCTTCGTCGATCGTCTGTCGTAGTTCTTTGTCCGCTGCTTTCAAATTAATGCCATTGTCTGACGAAACCTCTGTTCTGTCTTCTGTTTTGTAGAGTTCTATGTCTTCTTCAGTTTCTATTTCCCCGATGGCTTCAAGGAGTCGTGGTGTTTTTGACTTCCACTTTTTAAGTTCGAAGCAGGCTTTTTATGGATGTTTCGAACCTCTGTTGTAATGCTTATTGCGTCTTCTAGGCTTCTAAAGCTGTCCAAATAATCATCAACATAGTGCTTCTGTATGATTGCTGTTGTGGTTTCAGGATTGCTTTCTTCATGCTTCTTGGCATTCAAGTCTTTGACGTAAATTGCTGTTGATGGAGAACTTTATGCCCCGAATATCGGTGAAGTCGTTCTGTATTCTTTTGGAGGTAGGTCATCTCGTCTGTCTTTGCGCCATAGGTACCGAAGAGTGTCTCTGTCTTCTTCTCTCAGCTTGACTTGCATGAACATTTCTTAGATGTCTGCCGTCACTGCGATCATATGCTGTCTAAAACGCATGACAACCCTTGTTAGTGATTGCAGTAGGTCCGGGCCCTTGAGGAGTAAGACGTTGAGGGCCACATTCTGTTGTCTTGGCGGCTCCGTCGTGGACTACTCGCAGCTCTTCTGATTTCAATGGGTTAATCACGCCAAAGTCCGGTACCATGTTCTGTTTGCAGTCTTTTTCTTCGGTGCTGGCTCGGTGTAAACTTTAGTGACCAGAGCTTCCATTTGTTCTGTGTACTTTTCTTTCAACTGTGGCTTGCTCTTCTGGATCTGTCTTCGGTTTCTTAGGGTTGATGCAAAGTGAGTCCATTGCGAAGTACTGTTTCATCAGGTCTTCTATGTTCTGTTCAACTGGCTCTTCTATGACGTGAGTGACGAAGTCTGTTTCTTCCGAAAGTGCGAGTGTGGCTACCGTGCAATACCCTTCCCAGTGGCGTGAGGGATGCCACTGGTTAGTTTTTACTTCCTCGTCTGGCTTTCGAAGCAGTGATAGCTCAGTGGCTATGGCTATGGACTGCCACGCAGCAGGTCCATGGTTCGAATCCAGCCGCGGGCTTGAGCTTCACCGCATGGTGGAAGGGCAATTTTGCGAATGCCCGCCTGGCTAGCGACCACCCTCAAGCAGAAAAATCTGTTGCCAAGCACCTAACGGTGTGTTTCAGCTGTCCTTGAGAGTCAGTAATTCTAGGTTAAGCCTGTTATCGCCTTCGACCACATCATCACTTACCATCAGGTGAGATTGTAGTCAAAGGCTTACCTATCAGCAATAAAAAAAAAATAGCAGATGCCAGTTGTCTAGGCTTTGCATTTTGATATTTGATGATGTTGCTTATGACTAGTAGAGGTTTGCATTCTTCAATTCGTTCCTTCGAAAATTCTTGCGTTGATACATGAATATTCTTTACTGTTCTAGCTTGAATTCTTTCTTTGTGATTGTCGATTCCCTTAATTGTGATATTGACTCTTCGTGACTTCACCTCAGCCGTCTTCATTTTGTTGATCGCTTCTATGCGTAGTGGATCGATGGCTCCTGTAGCACCAATCTCGTTGGCTACGTCGTCATCGATAAAAGTTACTGTTGAGCCATCATCCCGCAGTGCAAATGTGTCAACTGCACCTGCTGCTGCTGACACTGTGACGGGAATGATCTTTTAGTAGGACTGTTTCCTAGTTGAAGTCCAAGCGGAGTTGATGGCTTCTGTTGACCCTTTGTTCTGTTCATTGCTGTTTTCTGCCTTTTTTGATTTCTTTGTGTAATGCAGCATAATAATATTTGCAGCTGTTGATGCCGCAGGTTCTCTGTTGGCAGCTGTGGGTCTTGTTTCTGAAGCGAAGACATCCAAAGCACAGACGTCGATCTTTCGCAATGTCCCATCTTTATTTTCATCCGCTTTCTTGAACTTCTCACAATCTGTTGCAGTATGTCCCGTCTGTTCACATACAGGACATCTTGTTGTAGATTGCTTTTCTGTAACTGTGTTCACTTTTTATTGAAGTTTCTGTTGAGTAGGCTGTGTTTGTGGCCCACTTGTTCAAGTTGTGCATAAGGTCCGCACAAATCAGCTTCTCTCTTCAAGAACTTATCGAATTTCAGAAGTTCTGGTTCTTCTTTTGGCATTGTTGCAGCAAATTCGAAGTATCGACTTCTGGATTGTACAAGTAGTAGATGCAGTTCAATGCTCGAATAGTAGACACGGCATTTGTCTCTTTACTTGAGAATATGCAGATTTCTCTTGGTGACTCTGTTAAGCGCGGCAGTGCTAGAAGTGCGTCTATCTCCATCATGGCAATTGATTCTGGTCTCCCGAATCTTGTTTCCAGAGTGTTCACTATATCAGATGGTTCGGCGTTGGTGATAAGAAGACCATCAACAGCTTCATTTGCTCGTCCTTTCACGTTTCTTCTCAGGCGGTTGATGTTTTCAATCTTTGTAAACATCTTCTCTGTTTCATAGTATGCAGCGCGGAAGTGTAGCCAGTCTTGATGCAAACCATTGAATATTGGTAGTTCGATGAGCTTCGGTTGTTGTGCGGCTTTGACAGCGAGTGTGATTGCTGTAGCCAGTTGTGAGAGATCTGGCTGGGCGTGGGTACTCGCTGTTACTTGTTGTTGTTCAGATGTTTCTTCTGTAACGATTGGTTTCTCAAATCTTCTACTTTCAATCTTTATTGTAGGCTTCAATCTTCTGTCTTCTGTAATGATTGGTTCTTCCAATCTTCTATCTTCTAAGAGACGCTGGTGTGATTCATTGGCGATTGCTAATATCGTTGGTTCCGGCTGGTTGTTCAGCCAGGTGTTCACGGGAGTGTCAGCTTCCATCTTCGAATATACGGAGACGTTGTCTTCATCATCTGAGTCCGCTTCTATTGTGGCGAGTCGAGCTTAGGGCTAACTCTACCTGTAGGCGCGAAAGCTCTTCTTTGGCTTTCGCTATCTTGTAGGCTTTTGTCTTCGACTTTACGGAGCCCGTTCGTCTGTTTGTTTCTGTAAGCTTGCTGGGTTCTGGCAGACAAGCTTTCTTCTATGTTGCTTCTCGTTCTGTGGGTGGTGCGACCTGCCGAGTTGCAGGCGGGACGCGTGGTTGAGGAGCTAGGTGATGTTTCAGTATCCGAACCCCCCCTAGGCTTCATTACTTGCTTCATCGTCTTCACTGTTGCCTCCGTCACAACTCACAGCTGACTTCGTTACGGAGGCGGTAATTGCCACATTTGCCTCTGTTTCCGTCGTAGTTTCGTCGGTTTCCGTCGTGGCAGTCGTCTCCGCTGAGGAAGACGGCTTTGTTTCCGTCGACGGCTTACGCCCTTTTCCAACTGAGCGTTTAATTGGCATAGGCTACTAGCACAAATTTCTTCTTTCTTCAATTAACTCTCGAATATCCGGCTCGAAGGATCATTAAATGTGCAGGCCCTATGTGAACACACCGTTTATCATTTCGGTAGGTATCCACCAGATGGGCACTGGCACATGTACTGTTTGGATTGGAGGGTATGGAGACGTTCTTCCTGAATAAAAGCTTCCAACTTATTTTCTGTTTCTTCGTATAGTTGTTAACCCTATGGAGGCAGGTTCGGTATACATGCTCTTTGCACAAAAGCTTCTTATATACAAAACCTGGCCACAATTAACCTTTATTCCTATCGGATAAACAGTCACGTACGACCACCAGCAGAGCTATTTGGATCCATTTCTATTATACCAACATAAAAATAAATCATATGAATTATACAAACAAATTTCTAACGTAACAAAGGATTCCCTATACTAAATCGTAAATGTAAATAGTCTATGTTATTATTACGCTGTGTTAATGCAATGCCCTATTTAATCGTATTGCACACCTGCTTAAATAAAGTCAAGTATAACAAAAACAAAGCTCTTAAGTTCGAATACAAACAATGCAACGCTATGCCTTAACGTAAATATTGATGTCGTCTGTCGTCTTGCACAATCACCGATAATAGACCATTTAAAATTAGCGGCGGCCTTTTTTATACTGATTTTCAATAAAACACTGACTAATTTTTAGAACTCTACCACTGCGATGGTTTCGTTTGGCAATTTTTTTTCTTTTTATAAAGTTTCATTTTCGGAGTGTTACTGAGTAACTCACTGTGGTCTGTTTATCTATTACATAATTTGAACTAAAATTTCTATTTCAAAAAAGACAACCACCCTTTTCAGAAAATATTCAGCACCTATTAAGTAGGTACTACTATTTGTAAATTTTTCTCTTCTTGGGATAGATGAATCGAAATGAAAATTGAAAAAAATTGGCATGGGATTTAATGTAGTTAATTAATGTAACACTACAATAGTACGAAATATTACAATACATTTTCATGGGGCTCAACAGGAATTCAAATTACTTTTGGCCCCTATGGGGCTCAAAAGGAAAAAAATATTCCTTTTTTCCCCCACTGGGGGCGAAAAGTGGGGGACAACAGGAATAACCCGTCATTATCATGGTAGCGTGACTGGTCAATATACAAAAAATATTTTAAAAGTGAAATTCTGTAAAGGCTTATAATAGGTTTAGTTTTACAAATTTCTTAAATTCTTTTACATTGCTGATTAATTTTCATCATTAAGAAATATATTATGAATATGAACGACGTACGGAACTTATTCACACCTCAAAGGACAGCAGCATATCCTCTGGTGCGGATGTCCGTGAGCGATGGTGCATCTGGCTCATCTCGGCTCACCTGGAAGCTGGCTGAAAGTTTCCCCTCCTATCCCATTAAATAAATAATGGTGATTGTCCTTCCGGTATATAAAAAAAAGGGAACATCTTGATACGTTAACATTGATGGCTTGATTCGTCAATTCAGTACTATCTGTCAAGAATGTTGAGAAACGACAATAATCATATTTATTTTAAAAAAATCACATCTTGAAATGATTATGAATTTAAAACTAAATTATTATGGATTATATTTAACCTTAAAAAACAATAAAGATAAGGGATGAATCGTAACCCATGCAACTGTAAAAATTAAACTTACCTACGTTTTTTTTACTATTTGATGTGATTATTAAAGAAAAACCATAAAACAAACTGAATTAAAGTAACGATATTTTATCTCCTAAACATAATACGAGAAAGTATGGTTTAAAAGTATTCCGATTGGACTCTTTTATTTGACTCGTATGAAAAACGCTATAAAATTCCTGAGGATTTGTTGTTGTTGGGGTTTTCTCCATTCAGACCAGATGTAATATTAATATACTCAAATAATCTAATACACATAGTATTTATACACCTTACGATGCAGTGAGAAACGAACATACCTTAAGACCACATAATAAAAACAAACAAATATTATATTATTTAACAAATGAAATAACCAATAACTGTTGTGTAGTTAATTTATATGCTTTTTTAGTCGGAGAAAGGGGTATACCAGCGAAATCGCTATATAACCTACTAAAAGACCTGGGCCTGTCAAAAACAACCGTAACTTCCAGCCTAGAAAGTGTATCCAAGGCGGCATTAGTAGGATCTTACCAAATTTGGTTAAAAACGGGAGTAGCATCGTGCGGTGAAGGGGTCATCGTAAAGGGGCCCTTTAATCGTGGGTTTCAAGTCCCAAGCGCTTGGGAATTGGGCCTCTTCCTCTATAACGCTATGGATCCGGCACCCGAACGGTTAATCCGTGGAATGCTAAAAAAATCGTCTCTGGAAGAAAAATCTGATATAATTTTATTTTTCTATATTGCTTGCAATCTCAATACACTTACAAAGCGAAATCATTTTAGGGTATTGAACCCTTTAAAAATACCTATCTGCTTCCACTAAAAATATATCGTTTATGGCCTCCATGACCTCTCTTCATTTTTGGGAAATCGCATTACTTATCTGTTGTTTGAGATTCGGGAATAAAAAAATAGTCACTATGTGCCAGGTTTGGGCTGTTTGGTTTATGATTGATTTCTTAGAAAACTTCTATGAATAGCAGCCTCGGTCAATCTTCCTTGCCTTTTCTCTTGAATTACTTCCTATAAATTACGCATAGTGGTTGGACAAGCTGCTGCAGTTATACTTCGACCTTTTTTGGTATATTCAATAAGCAAAATCCCATTCGAGTTCCAGAATACAGTGGCCATGAGCTTTTCGCCAGAATGCGTGATTATTTAAACTTCTTCGGATGACCCTTTAAGACCACTTTATTGATACGTGTTTCCTCATATTTAGATCTAAATGACGAACTCTGGTTTCGTTTTCGGTAACGATGCGATTTAAAAAAACTACAAGGATTTTCACCACAAAGCTCCAAAAACTCATACAACATTCAATTCGCGCTTGTTTATGGCACCCATGGGTGATGGGTATCTTCGAGTACAAGTTTCTCAACCTTTTTCACGTTTTCTTCCTTGATGGCAGAAACTGTTCATCTTCAATGCTCTCTTTGCCCCCTTTTTAATGGATATAGGAAACGAAGAAGCGGAATCCTTGTAAACGGCCACTATATCTTTGTGGATTTATTTTTTATTGTTTTTCCTTGCTTCGCCAGGAATTTAATAATAGCAGGGTGGTTAATTTTAGTCAAAATTTCTCAAGCAATGAGTGAAACTGGACTACGCAATATTTATATAGAGTCAGCGAAAAAGCGAAAGAAAAATATTTTAAGTAATAATTATGTAGTAATAACAAATATTTTTAAAAGTATCTTACGAAAACATTAAATAATATTTAAATAAAACACTTTAAAAAAGTATAAAAATATGTATCTAGTGACAATTTCGCCTAATTTTCCTTGACTCACCGAGCGCACGATCGAGACATGAAGACATAATAATTAGTATTTTGAGAAAAGGATTTTTAAGCAAAACGGAAAAGCATTTCGTGTATATATCACATGATTGCTGCGTAATAAAAATAAAATTAGATTTGATACTATTTACTACATAGACACAAAATTTGATTGAACGAACATTTTACGAGCTATTTACTTCGCCTTAAAAAACAAAAATTTCTATGGATTCAAGCCTCTTAATTCTCAATAAGTTTTACCCTGAATAGACAAGGTGAGCCGAAATCTATAGACATTTCCGATATACACATTCTATCATCTTTCTGATGTTTCACATTTTTCCATAGATTTAGGAATTAATTTTATTAATGGTCGCTTTCTGTTTGACATCGCTTGTATGCCTTCAAAACGCATGCTTGAAAGGTAATATAAAAATATTGTACTTTGTACTGTGCAAAAATAAGCAGCGGACGGGGCTGCTTATTTTTTATCTGTAGTTAAAATATGTATATACTATAACTCCTTTTTCACATTTCTACAAAGGCCGATCTAAAAAGGTGTGACTAATGTTATATTTTCTTGTATTATATTAAAATCTTTACTATGTTATTGAACTTGTTCGTTGACTTGAGCTCATTATAAGATTGTTGTTTTATCGATATCTTAATTTATTTTCGCTCATTTAAGTACATACATAAAACATATCAATGTTTTATGTATGTACTACTTGCTTCACTACTATTTTCTTATTTTGATTAATTTTAGAAAATCAATTATCATAACCCTGTAAGATCGGTGAGCATGAATGTTTTACTAGCTCCAATGATTGAGATCCGTCATTTACCACCCTGCAAATATTCTTCTGCAGTTATTGTTCTTGAACGCACGGAGAACAGAAGTAAATGATCGGCGCTGTGTGTTTTAAGGGGCAATAAGCTAGGAGGCATTTGTTTCACATTTCAACATTTTTCATGTCCGATCCACTTACAGCCCGGCGCCGGCGGCTAGGTGCTTTATCACTTTGTTACTTAACAAAAACAAAGCCCCATAGAATAAACTCATTACAATGCGATTAAAATAAGAATAGGATCGGCCTAGCGCCATGTTGTGACGTCAAAACTAGATTTTGGTACAGTGTGCAAAAAAAAAAAAAATGATAAAACAAGTATAAATTGAATTGATTAAAAAAATAAAAACGTGACTGCAAATTATTTATTTTTGTTAAACGTTTTGAAATGAAATGAAATGTATTTATTGCAGAAACCGTGTAAATAATAGATCTTATTAAGAGCACAAGTGCTTTTAGAACCACAGGTTATCCATGAGAGACGTACAATATAATATTATTAGTATTGATTTCGGGAAGGATTCTAAAATTGAATCACGAGCGCAGCGAGTGATTCAAAATTAGAATCCTGAGCGTTAGCGAAGGAATCAAAAGAGCACGAGGTGAAAAATCTTTGCACTCGAGTGCAACACGTAACTTTTAATTCCACCTCAGCGAGGAAATAAAGAACCGAGTACAAAGCAAATTGAAAAAAGAACACCAAGAAGGTTCCGAGTCTGAGTTTTTAACAAATTAAAAAAAAGTTGTATGATATATTCGGCACCATAGAGGTAGCAGTAAATAGGTTTAATGTTTTTTTTAATTCACAAACTTAGTGCACACGATGTTCTAAATTCAATTTACTTTATCCTCTAGAGAATAAAAACGGCTTTTCCACTCAGATATTGAAGATTAAAAATACTCTTTCCGAGATGGTGGGATGAAAAAGCATTTTACTTTAAGCCACTTAAAAAGTTTAGTTTTGAATTGTCTAATTGGTTTTCTTATATCTCTAGGAATCTTGTTAAATATTTTTACTGTCATAGTCACACAGCTCTTACGAGCAAGTGCAGTTTTCCGTATGGGCATCATTAACATCGTTGGATCTCTATATTTTGCCCTACAGTAAGTTTTTTCCTCAAAGTGGTTAAAAAATGCATCATGTTCTCTAACGAAACATCCTATTTGATAAATATATAAACCTATTAGTGTCAACATTCAGTTTTTTAAAAAGTGGTTTACATGATTCTAGTGGACCGACTCCACAAACAGCTCTAATACATTTTTTTTAAGTATAATAGCTCTTTTAATGTGAGTAGATTTAGTTAAAAATACCCCATAAGATTAGACCGTAACCTAAAACTGAGGCGACGTAACCAAAATATGCAGTCAGTGCGGTGTTTTGACCCGAAGTACGTCTTAATCGTCCAAGGGCATATATGAATCTATTTAATTTCTTACATACGCTGTCTATGTGTGATTTCCAGTTATCAAGTACAATTCCAAGAAATTTTATTTCCTCAACTTTTTCTATTATTTCATTTCTGCATGTCAATCTTGGATTAAAAATGTCTATATTATTATAGTTTTGAAAATTTATTAGTTTTGTTTTAGATAGATTAGCCCTTAAGTTATTTTGTTCTAACCAAGTTATTACTGATTCTATTTAAAATTTAGTGAATCTTTATACGATTTATCAGTATTATATGGCACTACAATGGACACGTTATCAGCAAAAAGTACACACTGTTTATTCGTTATGTAAATAAGGAATAATAACGGTCCCAAAATACTGCCTTGGGGCACGCCAGCGTTATTTGATTTGGTACTTGATTTAAACGTCCAAGTAGCTTGTTAACCAATCTAGAGCAAGGCCTCGGACACCATAAAAAGCAATTTTTTTTAAAAGTATTTTGTGGTCCACAAAGTCGAATGCCTTGCTCATCAAAGCATCTCCTGAGACAGGTATACGTTTGTCAATGTACATAATTAAACTGTTTACCAGAGCAAAAGCAGCTAATGTAGTTGATTTTCTGAAAACCATTATGTTCTTCTTTTATCACTTTATATGTGTCAAAGAAATTTATCAAACGGTGATGCATCGCTTTCTCAAATATTTTAGCTAATGTAGGTATAAGAGTTATGGGTCTGTAGTTATTTAACTCTTTCTTACTGCCTTTTTTGTGTAAAGGCTTTACTACAGATACTTTTAGTCTTTTCGGAAAAACACCATCTGATAGAGAAAGGTTAAGCAAGTACTTTAATACTGGGTATATTACGAACACACATTGCTTAAGTATATGAGTTGAAATGCCGTCATAACCCGTCGATTTGGTATTATTAAGCGAAAGAACCAGCTTCAGCACTTCAATATCAGACACAAAATTTTCATAAATATGGTTGAGCTGTTTTGGTTACCATGTAGTAAATTGGCAGGTGTATTAGTGTTAATTGGCTTGGGTTTGTTAGAGAGACTAATGAAGTAGTCATTGAACTCTTCTGCTATTTGAATTGGGTCTGTTGTCCTATGTCTATTTACGTTAATTGCATTAATACTATCAACAGTACGCTCACAGTCCACCCTGTCTTTAATAATGTGCCACGTAGCCTTGCAGTTATTTATTGAGTTAATTAAAAAAATATGGTTCATATTCTTTCTAGAATTATTGATACAATGTCTCAAAACTTTACTATATTTTTGATAAATTGTTTTACTGTTAGATGTTTTATTGTTTCATTGAAATTAAAACTGCAACTTATATGTTTATGGAACCCTTTTTAAGTCCTTCATTTTGATACCCAATACAAATGGGTTTGGAAAAAAAAACTCGCTATTGGCGTCTCAAATCCACTAGTTTGTTTTTTATTTTTTTTATTGTACCTAGTGTCACTTGCGCTCTCAAGATAAATCTAACGATGTATGAGATAACATTCAAATCGGTTAAGCCGTTTAGAAGTTGTGGTAGAATAAAAAAACTCATATACAAACACACATTTTTTGTTTTTGTGTAAAAAAATAAAAAATAACAAGTAATCATAGGTAGTTAAACGAAAGTGACTGTACTGCAAACGCAGAAATAATTTGAACTGATTTTATTTGTTAGCAATATTTTGTACTTAGGTATCTTAATTGGAATCGCTTAGCCCTGTGATGCCGCTCATGTCCTGATGGCCAACTGAGTCATACTCATCGTAATCGTAGTAACGGGTAACAAAAATAAATATATCAATCAACCAAAATAAATTAAACAGTCCATAATAACAAATCAAACAAGAATATCAACAAGTAGTACACTGACGGAGAAATAAGACCCGCGATGTCATTAAATCAAGATGATGGTGTCTGTGCTGTCAACCCTAAAAATATGAATTTATTAAAATTAACGATTTCGGATCCAATTTAAATTACGTATAAATAAATGGCGCTGCTCTATTTTTTAAGCTTGTTCTGCTGATCGTACTTATATGAGTGAAGTTAGCCGAGAGCCCGTCCTATTCTTATTTTAACAGCATTGTATATAGTTGAGCGTTGCACACATTCCACTGTTACTCTGGTATTAATTATTTAAGATGCAGGAAATCACACGTGTTTGATGACTGATGTTTCAAATTGTCAGTACATTGGTCTTAGCACTGCAACGGAGAAGTTTCTTCTAAGGAATAATTTTGTAATTTATTTTATCTTCCATTTTTGTACACGTTACTGGCAATGCAATATATTGCAAGTATTTAAAGTATTCGTAAAGTATGACACTTTGTTAGGACATAATGTTAGGGTCGTCTTTAACCTATTGGAGGCCCTGGGCACTAATAAGAGCCAAGACTTGATAGAGTTATTTTTTTATTAATAACATGCAGAAGAAGTAAGTAGCTGAATTCGAAGTTTTATCAACTGTTTTTTTTTATGTATTTAGTTGATATGTAATAAATATAAAATATCTAAGTACTTAATGAAAAGGTAATTACGAAATATCTAGCTACCTCACACCGCGGTTTCACCCGCGTCGACAATGATGAAAAAGCCGAAAGTATCTTATTTGTTATTGCAGGGACTATCTATTTTCCAAGTTTCATCCAAATCGGTCCTGGCATTTCAGTGTGGAGGTGTGAGAAACACACAATCACTCAATTTCAAAATTTCGCATTTAGTTATAGCACAGCCTAAATAATCATATGTGCAGTGTGATTCGGAGAAGGAACTCTTTAACCATTCCCTATACGCAGGTTATTGCTTAAAACTTGTTGTCTCTGTATAATTCTATATCGTTTTTACTTGACGCTCATGTCAAACAGCATAATTATCTATCTTTCTTTGAGAAAGATTGAACGTTTTCTACTTCTGTTGTCTTGCTTGTTTGCTGTAGCACATATGTCAGAATAGGCTGTTTTATATTTAATTTTCATTTTAGTATTCTAGTGAAAATCTGGTATATTTTGTTTAATACAGACATTCCGTTTGTACTCCTCGCTAACATCTTCATAATAAGTTTCAGTTAATTATTTGCAACGTTTAGGTACTCAATAGAATTCCTTCGAATTCAGTTTATAAAAAAATATAATACATTGCCAGTACCTATACGTAAAAAATATTATCTCCGTTTGTTGCCCGTGGTCCTAAAAGTATTACTGCCTAGAAAAGTTAAAGCGAAAGTCTAATTGACACGGGTCGAAAGAGTCAGGTGTCAAAGTAATAAACACTTGCCATGGTACAACTGGATCGCTTGGCTGGTGTACTAAGAATTTTTGTTTACCCGTGGTACTACTGGTAGTAATACTCGTTAGTACCACGGGCAACAAGCAATTATCTTGTTGACCTGTTGTACATACAATTTATGTTATACAGGGTTATTGGAAAAATGCTAACAAACTATCAGGGTTTATTGTAATTAAAAAATATTCAATAAAAAACACATCTCAAAATGTTTGTTAAGACTAGCAGAATTCAACCCTAAGAGGTTGTTAGCATTTTTCCAATAACCCTGTATTTATAATTTTATGTTAATCTACTTTTTATGTAATTGTATATAAGAATATGTAAAAAAGTGGCATAAAATATGTACTAAGTATATTTAATTTCGAAATATATGTTATGTTTATCCCAGGCTCCATATTGTTTCAACATCTGACAACACTGCTTCTGGCGACGAATGTTTGTGGAACATGAAGTATCCTTGTATTTGTGCGGGACTAACCACTTTCTTCTTTTCCAAAACCCTTAAAAAGAAATAAACAAATGTTATATTTTTGAATTGGTACGTATCTATCATAGGTTTAGCTATAATTAAACATCATTACCTACTTTCTTGTGCAGTACCACAGCAAAATGTTATCCTTTATTATAAGGATGATGGTTGCAGGCTATTAGAGTGACATGGAGTAATTGTGTGTATGTAATAAATGCATCTTTTACTACAGGGGGTATTGACAAATAACAGATTTAGCTGCAGCAACCCAGCAAAATGTTTTTAAATACTCGTCTAGAACCAAATTCATAGATTTCTTTTTTCGCGAAGTATGTGTCCGAATGACCATATTTTATGTTTTCTTTAATTTACCGTTTACTCTTATTATCACTATTTTGCTTGGGCACAGCACAGTTCAAACTTTTAAAATGGTTGGGAGTTTTATGGCGTTTTATGGCAGACAGGTACAAGTACAATAAAAGAAAAAACAGGTAATCAAAATACATTTAATAATTAAAAAAGCAGGTGCCGAATTACACCCTCCCCATATCGTCCTGTGGATGTCATAGGGGGCGACGAAGGTGGGAAAAAAAGCAGAATATTCACTCCCGTGGGGGAGCAATTTGTTATGGCTGTTGATTTTATTAAATAAAGTTTAAAGTTGATATGTTGTCTTCGGGGGCGGGGGACGATATTCTCTGGAACATCGCATCAAAGGGTAGAATGCGTAGAATTCACTGACTGCAATCGGCTGATAGACATGGCCGCACTTTCCTTTTCCCACTGCACTGGGACGAGCCCGTTTGAGAACAGCAAGGGGCACCATGGATGACGCCAGACATTCACAGGGCTCAATGGTCTACTCCAGTGTTTTTCAATCTGTGGGTCGCGACCCCCAGGGGGGTCCCGTCACCTTAGTCTGGGGGTCGCCGGCAGAAGGAAAAAAGGTAAGGTAGACTACAATAATAATACAATTTTAGTTAGAAGGATGGGCTTGTTTAATAATCAACAAAAAATATCAAATTGTGGTGCTATTTTTTAAAAGTTAACAATCTAATAATTTTCTTATTTCCTTTTTAGTTTTAATATCCACCTTTGAAAAGAATGTCAGTTCATACAGGTATGAAGTAGCGAATGGTACTATTAATTTTAGAGCTTTGCTAGCCTTACTAGATCTGGGTATTCTTGTTTTCTTTACTTCCAAAACGTGTCGACACTTTGTGATTAAAATTCTATTTCAAGTATGCCGTCAGCAGCTAAATCTATGAAGCATTCTTTTATATTTGTGGAGAATGGCTTTGTAAACCCCTCTCGTTGACCATAAATTAAGTTTTGCATGAAATGCTTTGACTTATGCTGTTAAAATATTTTTTTCTCTGATAGTAAAGGTATCAAAGTCAAACAAAGTAATTATTGTACGTAGTCTTTTAAATTATAAATTCTTCATCTGTCAGACAAGGGGGTCGCCGGGATTTTTTGACCTGTAAGGGGGTCGCGAAATCTATAAGATTGAAAAACACTGGTCTACTCTATCCGGATGCGGGTAACTCCAGTGACCAATTGAGTAAAACCACCATTACCAATGTCGTGAGCCGTGAGTAGTTCCGGGCAGATCTGTCTTTGGAGAATTAAATTCACATCTTCCTCTTTCCGCGGTTGCGGGTATGGTGCAGACTGCGGGTTGTGCAGTTTCTGCAATCGTGCTTTCTTCACCGTGGTCATCGTGGTTGACAGAGCTTCAGTGTGTCTTGGTGCTGCACGGAGTAGCGTCATGCGGCAATAGTTATTTATTTATTTATTTATCTTAGGGAGACCAACAGCGATACATCATTTTACAAAAAATATTTAAGAAACATGAAGCCAATTAAAGGTCCTCACGGCTAGGTATATATAAATAGTTATAAATAATGTGAACATGAAAGACCACAACTTAGTAATGGTTCATTATAACATAATATGATTATTCAAAAAACTCTCTGCTTACTAGTCGCCTAGCCGACGCTATGCTTGTACAGAATAGGTCAATGTCATAGCGCTTACATAGATCGTTAAAGTTATTACTTGCTCTTAGTACATACGAATTCCTTCTATAGTTAGTGTTAACCTTTGGTACATTTATAGGGGGATTAAACCTCAATGCTTTAGAGTGCCCCTGTATATTAATTTTACTTAATAGCTCTGGACTATCAACTGCGTTAGAGGTAATTTTAAGGAGGTAGGTTAGGTCCGCAATTTCTCTTCTTTTAGAAAGAGGAAGAAGATGGAATTTTTTACACAAAAACAGATAATTGTCTGATTCATAAGGTATTTTTAAACGATAGCATAAATATTTTATGAATTTTATTTGAATACGCTCAATTCGTACGATATAAGTTTCATATTGAGGGTTCCACACTTGTGAAGCATATTCTAATATGCTACGAACAAAGGTGCAATATAATATTTTAAAAGTCTTCACTTTATTAAACGAAGCACACATTCTCATAACAAATCCTAATAATTTGGAAGCTTTGTTAACAATAGTATATTAATTAGTATGTAATTTACAGTCATGAACCACCCCAAGATCACGAATGACGTAGCTTCTTACCAAAGCTTGCTGCTTTAGGGTGTATGTTGTAGGGATTTCAATTTGTTTCCGAGAAAACGTAACAATGGTACATTTGGTCGGATTAAGATCAAGTTTGCTTATTTGACAGTAGTCAAGACGATTTAGGTCAGCCTGTAGTTTAAAAGCATCTTTTGGGGATTTTATTGCTTTCAATATTTTGATGTCATCAGCAAAACATAAAAGATATGAATTTTGAAAACAAAGATGAATATCATTAATAAAAATCGCAATAAGCAACGGGCCTAACAACGAGCCCTGGGGTACCCCACTGGGTATGGTTATCCAGCTAGATATATAATTGCTCACTACTACAGCCTGAGATCTTTTCTCAATGTAGGAGGAAAACCATCTCAATAAGTCACCCCTGATACCTACACTGAAAAGCTTGAATAGTAGAGTATTATGGTCAATTCTGTAGAATGCTTTGCTGTAATCGGTATACACGACATCTACTTGACCACCACCTTCCATTGATTCTGTTAAATAGTCATTAAATAGGATTAAATTGGAAACAGTGGAGCGACCTTTTAAAAATCCATGTTGCGAGTCATGAAACGAGTTCCTTAGAACTGCGTAGACTTGGTCATAAACCACTCTTTCAAAAACTTTTGATATAATACAAAGCTTAGAAATAGGCCGGTAATTGGTAACGTCAGTCTTTGACCCTTTTTTATAAACAGGCGTGATAAATGCAGATTTCCAAATTACTGGAAATTCACCCTTTGCAAGAGATTTAGTGATAAGAATGGAGATTGGGACAGCTATATTTTTTGCACAGTTTATAAAAAAATGTGGGCTAATGCCGTCAGGACCCGCTGATTTGGAGGGATCCAATGCTGATAAAAGCTTAGTTATCATTGAAACGGTAACCTCAATTTGCGAAAGATCAGCCTGCGAGTTATGGGAAATAGTATTAAAAATGTCTATTGTTGGACGTGAGTTCAAATTTTGGTTTAAAAAAGTTGACTGAAAATAAGTAGAAAAAGCGTTACAAATGTCTTCACCCGTAGTTACAACACAATCAAGATAATTCATGTTGCTAGGGAAGGAGTTAGATTTTGAGCGCGATTTAATATACGACCAAAAAGTTTTTGGGCATTTTTCGATAGAGTTTTCTACAGAATTTATATATAAATCATAGCATTGTGTTTCAAGTAACTTAGTTCTTTCTCGCAGAAGTTTATAAGTATTTAAATTAAATGTATTCCCATATATCTTGTATTTTACTAAATATTTATATTTTTCCTTAAGAGCTTTTTTCAACGCTGAAGAATACCACTTGGGGTAATCTTCGTGTTTAATAGTTTTAGTAGGTATATAGGGGAGAGGTGGGTAGCCCCGGACAGCGGGTAGCCTCGGACACTTCACGTACAAGGTGTAGACGCACACATAGAAAGCAACTAAACACGCATATACACTCGAGAGCAATGAATCCGGGTCACTTAAAGAATCCTAAAAATCTCGGAAACTAAAAATGCTAGGTTAATGCAATAAATTGTATTTAATAGACAATGTAATACTCCTTATATGAAGGTATTAAAACTTCTTAGTTATTGTAAAGTTATATCATAAAAAATCAAATTTGAAAAAGGGCCACTTTCGAAGATGGAACTACGAAATTACAGCATTTGGTTTTGCTTTTGTTTGTAATCTGTCATTTATGTGGGTACATAAACCATGTTGATAGTGCTCTATATTCATTATTCAAGCTGAAATTATGTCGCTTACGCCTGAAGAATGCACCAGAATACTTACAATGCTGGAAACCGGCCGGAGTCAGCGCGATACAGCCAGGACTGTCGGTGTGTCGCTGTCAACAGTACAAAGAGTTCTCCGACGTTACGAAGAAACTGGTTCTAACCTACGCAGACCAGGAACGGGCAGAACCAGGTGTACCACAGCACGAGAAGACCGATACTTGGTGAACACCATGCTTCGAAATCGCTTTCTCACAGGAACTGAACTCACCAATCAGTTTCGACGCCTCGGAGGAAGTAACCCAAGTGCATGGACAGTAAGACGTCGGCTTGCTGAATCTAACTTAAAACCCCTTAGACCTGCAAACGGCCCTAAACTGGAGCGTGGGCATCGTATTTCGAGACTAAGATATGCCCAGAGCCACGTAAATTGGAGTATTGAAGATTGGTCAAAAGTTATGTTCTCCGACGAATCAAAATTTATGCTCTACAAGCACGATGGAAGACACAGAGTGTATCGAAGACCAGGGGAAAGATTCAAGCAAGCATGCATCGAAGAAAAAGTAGCCTACGGTGGTGGGTCTGTACTTGTGTGGGCCGGAATTTCTTCTGAAAGTCGCACAGAGCTGGTGATCATAGAAAACGGCTCTTTAACTAGCGTAAGATATGTGGAAGAAATCCTCAATGATCACGTTGGTCCATTTATGGTCAATTTAGGTGAGGATGCTATATTTATGCATGACAATGCCCGACCTCATACAGGTAGGATTGTGAATGACTACCTTCAAGAGATGAACATTACTCGTATGGAGTGGCCAGCGCGCAGCCCGGATATCAACCCGATCGAGCATGCTTGGGACGAGCTAGGCAGATGCGTAAAACAACGAAACCCTCCCCCAATCACGCTTCGTGAGCTCAAAATTGCTCTCACAGAGGAATGGGAGAATATTCCCCAAAATCGTATAAGGAACTTGGTGTACAGCATGCCAAACCGCGTAAACGCAGTAATGGAAGCACGAGGAGGCAATACGAAGTATTAAAATTCAAGAAAATCGTAATAAAGTTCAAAAATTTCATGTTTCCTATTTTTGTTTTAAGGAGAGATCAGCAGTTTTTTTCTTTATGTAATTTTGTGTTAATAAAATGTATGGTGACTCATATTTTTTTTACTTTCATTTAAGGAGTATTACATTGTCTATTAAATACAATTTATTGCATTAACCTATCATTTTTAGTTTCCGAGATTTTTAACATTCTTTAAGTGACCCGGATTCATTGCTCTCGAGTGTAGATTGCACTCGGTACGTAAACAAATGTGCAATTTAATTGTGGCACCGTCAACACACGGTTCGCACGTGACAGGTGATTTTTTCCCGAGTAGTTAATTTTTCGCCGCGCCTTTGCAAGTTTGACGGCAGGAATAATACACTAAACGTTAGTATTTTGATTTGGTTTAGCTATGTACTAAAGGCTTATTTATCAGGTTTGATTGTTTCAATTGTTTATTTAAAATCAGAATAGCTGTTTGGCAGCAGTTGGCAAATATTTTGAATTTGGGAGGTCGGGTACCCCCGGACACGTTCACAAAATTTTCTATAGTTGATGTTTTTAGTTACTGTTATTTTCGGTGTTCTTAGAAAAATAGTTTAAAGTATAGTTTTTATCCATAAACATGTTTTGTATAGGTTGAGAGGAAAATGACGAAATTCTATTTAAATTGCCGTCTCATATCGAGACCAAGAATGTCACGGAAGAGTAAAATATTCACGTCGTTTCCTTATAAAGCTGATCTGCAGATGAAAAATACTTCCAAAGTGACAATGAAAACTAAAATAAGCATTCAAAGCTTTGGTCAAAATAGTTGCGATAAAAAAACTGAATGCATTATTTGTGGTGAAACATTCGAAGAGTATTGAATTCAATGCCATAAATGCAAATACTGGACACACTACTGGCTAGTTTCTACTAAAACTGCGATGTTTGCGTTGCAAAAAAGCGATTCGGACATCGTTAGTACCTATTGAAACTAGTGTCCGGGGCTACCCGACGTTTTTTCTTATTGCGAAAATTCATAGGTCTCGTTATTAATTTTTGTGTTTTTAATTAATAGCTATATTTGTCTAATACTCAGTTTTTATGATAAAATACAACTCAAGTTATTTTTTAAGTGTCAAAGTAAGTAATAAATATTGCTGACTATACCTTAAAAATGCATTTTTTTTAAGTGTCCGGGGCTACCCACCTCTCCCCTACATTTTTTTCAGTCTCTCCAGAGTTGAATAAAAGAAACAAACCGCTTCTTCTAACCCGCGAACTGAGAATTCACGGAGCCAATCAATTTCACTAATTTCTTTGTTGATTGAAGCATAATTACCTTTATTGTATAAGTACTTCAGATAAGATTGAGGTTTTAAACCTGAAATTCCTATAAATGGCACCACAATACGCAGGGCTTTGTGATATGGGTCAATTTGTACCAGGGGGTCATCACAATCCGAGACAATAACATCATCATTGATAAAACCAAATCCAAAATTCGACCATGGTTGTTTAAAATACCGTTATACTGCCGTAAGTCATGAAATTGTAAATCATCGAGCAAAACCTGCTCATCCCTACTGCTAGCGGATGAGGGTAACAAATAATGAAAGTCAGCAATTGGAGTCCATGTGATAGAACTCAAATTGAAATCACCTAATATTAAATATTTGTCATTCGGATTATGCATAATTATATCGTTAAGTTTTGTTAAAAAATTCTGTAACTGTTGAGAAAATGAGAACCCTAAATTTTGATCACAAAGATAAATAGCACAAAGGTGAATGTGACGTCAGTTCCGAACGTCAGTTCAGTTATGTTGGATGATGTTTCGTCTTGTAAATTGACTATTTATATTTATAAAGAATTTTTGAATTGTATTTGTTGTAAAGTTAGCGGGGCTCAATCCATGATTAAAGGAGCACGGGCCCAGGCGCGCCTGCCGTCTTCGATGGCTTAATCGCTGCACTTTCTGCACTACTTGGGGCTGATCCGCTCCCGGCGATTCTGGGTTATCCCGCACCGTTACTGTTGGTATGGTCTCAAGTGCGGGCGATGGGTCGTTAGTTTGCCATGCGGCAGGTAGCTTCCCGGCCGCACCAGAATTCGGCAGAACGCTCAAGGAAGAGTGTACGGAGACATTGATGGAATCTCTCCGCATCTCTTGTGTCGATCCCTCTGTGTACTCGTGGACCTGGCCCGCGCGGTGGCCGTTTTATAGTTTCAGGTCGGGTTACTCGCCGTCGCCTTGCGTTCCCGGGGTGAATTCATCTTGTTTTGCTTCACGTCGCGTAATTCGCAAATCAACGGTTGGTGTATATGCCTTCGTATTTCAACACCACTATAATATATATAATATTATAATAAATAAGTGATGTTTTGGTGAATTCGTGCACGGTTAAATGAGCTTATCGCGAAGCAAGGCTGTCCAATATTCGAAGTACTTACCTAGTTCGAATAGAAAGTTCACTGTAGTTTCATCCTGAAACTAGCAGTGGCACTACTGAAAAAGATTTGAATTAAGCGTATTCTAAGCCTTCTCTAGCGAACTTGTCTACGCTGCGGCGCAATGACGTAAGCCACCGATTGGCACTCCTATGTTCCGAAAGTAAAACATACTTTTCGGGCCGGCCTATAAACGGGTAAGCCCATTGTCAAATTAGTTCCACCCAGATGGCGCTAAATGTTTGTTACCTACATTCATACCATACCCTTTGTCTACACCAGTGCCATTCTGGAAGTATTTTTCAACTCAGCATACTTCAATTCGTTTACAATTGCTACATTCATACCATATCATTTGTCAGCGCCATTCTGGAAGGTTATTGAATTGTTATAGATAGTGTTACGAGCTGGGGGTTCGGGATAAATAATGCAATACGTTTTCGGCACACTAACACCTTTATTCGGCAGTCCTACAGTCACTTCCAACAACACTATAACACTGAACTGTTCGCACTTCACAGAACACTATTCACAAACTTCACTGTACTTTACTATACGCGCTTGGAGCACTTGGTCCAAAGATAATCGCACTGTAGCTTGTTTCGAACTCAAAGTAAGACTGACTGGACGGCCCGGACCCGACCCTATTTATACTCAAAAATCACATTTTCCAGAATGTTCACTAATAGTCTAGATAGAAGAACAATAAGGGCCATAAATGATCCTTTTAACGTAAACAACTTTTGAATGGAATTCCACGAAAGCTAACTACTACTTATACTGTGGTTGTTTACTAGTTGCCTGAGAACAAAGGCGACCCTTTTTTTTATAACCTTTTGTGTGAAGAGTAGGTACATTCTTGATTTCTTTTACTTGTTTACTGACGTTGGATTATTCTAGATTGTTCGAGCCCTTGCGCCGTAACAATAGCTTACAGCTGGACACTTTTTGTTTTCTATCATATGAGACGACTCTCCTTGCCTCTACTCTCCTTACGCTACATCTATTTTCTAGATCAGCACGTACCACAGATTACACGTACACTTGACCAAAAGATATTGATAGGACATGCTGATTCAGACCAGGTGTTTGTGCATTCAGACGTGTGTGGGAGGTCGGCTCGATTTTTCAAAACTGTACAGTCGAACAGAAAAAGTAGAATAAAAAATCGAATCAGAGGAACTGCACCGTTCAATCGAAGCGTGTGCGTCTATTTTTGCCAATCTATTTCGATCTCGATCGCGCAACGAGCAGTTTAGCTACTAAATTATAAACATAACGTAAAAGTAATTAGGTAAATTATTATTTATTTTAAATTTAATAATAATGTTTTTTTTTCGTGTCCATCGTCGTCATTTTCATATTTTTTTCCTTAGGACGAGCACTAAGCCCACAACAACTAAATACGTCATCTATCGAATCCATCGTGGAATGAAATGAAGATCGTTCTCGAATTGTCGTAGTATAAGAAAACTATAATAACGGACACGAAAATAATTATATAGAAACATTATTATTAAATTAAAAATAAATTTTAAATTTAAAAAAGGCTATTATTTTTTTAAGTCAAAAATTTCAAAATTGTTTAATTATAATTTAGGAGCTACACTGCACAATACGAACAAGGAGTACAAGTTCGAGGCGAAACTGACGGCCAGCCGGCAGATAAGCTTCGATTGAACGGTACATAGAGTTCGACTCGATTTATCTATTAGATTTTTGGTGCTGGTCTTTTCGACTGTACAGTTTTGATAGGCCGCGTCCGCCATAGGCCGCGTCCGCCATGGGGCTGGTAGCGGGGTGGGCGAGCCGAAATCGACTCGATTTCGCTCCGACCAAGTCCCTTACCATGACGCTGAAGGGAAAACTTCAGCGCCCCCCCCTGATCAAGCATGTCGGTCACTCTATCCGCTCGGTGCAGCAGGCCACGGTACTGGGCGTCGTCATTGACGACGTCCAGTCGTTCGGACCGCATGCAGGTACCATCGGCGAGAGAGCAAGCAGGTGCTTCGGCAAGATGGCCAGAGTTTCGGCCTCAAGATGGGGAGTGCGGCATAGGGCCCTCCGTGTATTGTACACGGGTACCTATGTCGCAACTCTGACCTACGCGGCAGCCGTATGGCATGCACGTGCCGCATTTCACGTGGTCCGCAGCGTCTTGTTGAGAACTCAGAGGCCGTCGCTGATCCTGCTGACTAAGGCGTACCGCTCGTGTAGCACGGCGGCACTGCCGGTGTTAGCAGGAGTACTGCCGGCGGACCTCGAGTTGACCCGTGCTGGACGACGTGCTGCGGAGTGTGAGGGATTGACGCGTGAGGAGCAGTTGCGGAAGCGTAGGGTGATAGATGGGGAGGTCGTTGCCTTTTGGCAGGACAGGTGGACGAACGAGGACAAGGGAAGGGAACTTCACGCGTTCTTCCCGGATGTAGGGGAGCGCCTTAAGGCGCATTGGGTCGAACCGGACTACGAGGTGTCGCAAATTCTTACGGGGCACGGCTGTTTTAATTTAAGATTGTCGAAAATGAAATTGCGGGTAGGAGGGATGTGTGACTGTGGAGGGGCAGATGAGGACAGGCACCACGTCTTGTGGGAATGTCCGCTGTATGAGGAGATGCGAGGAAGAATGATGGATGGGATCTCCCGTCACGAGGAGGGCCCAGTCTTCCGGTCAGGGAGCTTCCGGCGCTTGCGCGAATTCGCGCGCACATGGCACGCCGCGCGCTCTGCGCGCGAATCCAGAGAACTGCCCGACGACGAAGGTCGTTTGTGCCGTCTTTTGACAGCCCCAGAAGGGGGAGAGTGTACAGGATAGATAGTAGGTGGGATAATTTGTAGGACACGTTGGCGCTAGACAAAGTGTCTGCTGTTTCGGTCTTCATAACCGCAAGGTTGGTAAGACCATGGGTTGGTTGGTGGGTGTACAGTTTTGATAATCGTATCGATCACCCACACACACACACGGTGCGATTGATCCATTCCGTTCGACTGCACTGTTCAGATCGATTTCGTTAGGTGAGTAGCCAGGTGGTTATATTGACCAGTATAAGTTATTTTCACCGGGATATCTTTTTTTAGTTATTGCGACGGAACAAGCTCGAGGCCCACCTGATGTTAAGCGGACTAAGCTCTGCCTATAACAGATGCATTTCTTCACAAGTCACGAATTGCACTGCGCCCGTCACCTTAAGACATAATTGTTAAGTCTTATGTGCCTGTAATTTCGCTGGCTCTCAAGGACTGCTGCCGGAACACACCGTGAGGTACTTTGCGACAGATTTTCTACTACGCAAAATGCCGTTCCACCATGCGGTAAAAGCTCAAGCCATTCGAACCATGGACCTGCTGCGCGGCAGCCCATAGCCAAAGCCACTAAACCATCACTGCTTAAAGAAAAGGTGTTGCTAGTTGTCAATTTATTTCGACCAGGTTGTACTTACTGTTTAGCAAACTGTTTAGCATGTTCAGGTGCCTTCGCTCCTTTATAGAATCGTAGGAACATGAGTTCTACTTGCTCTTGATCACAATACCCAACATACTCTTTCATATCTACACGGCCTGGCCTTATCAATGCTGGGTCTAATCTGGAAAGTAATAAAATAAAAATTATGGTATGTTTGACAATTCAATATCAGTGATATCAAAGTCACCGATAATCTTAAAATCATCGGGGAATTCGATCATCGATGGCATTGGAAAATAGCACGCCAGAAATTCTTAACGAAAATACGACATCATCTGTCACTTTAAGAGCTGTCACATTCTAAGGCTAAATTACTTTATATATTTTACTAAAGTAGCATAGGTTGAGGGTTCGACTCCCGCTTTTGTTTTAATTATCTATTTCGTTGTAACTTTGTAAGCTTGTTTGCTAACCAGGATTTAAAGCCATAAAAAAAACAATGGTAAGACTTTAATAGTACATTATGCAAGAAGTACGCGAAGTTGTTTATTTCAATCAAGACGGGTTTTAGGCCTAAGATCGAAGGCCTAAATGGAGTAGAGTGGAGTTGAGATAAACAACGCGCACGAGTTTCATACGACGTTTTTCAACACACTTGCGAGGAACGAATACGAAAGTTTCGATACTAAAATATGTTCTAGATCTTTTTGATAGCAATAATAATCTGATTAAGAAGGTTTATAATTAAATCTTCTAAAATTCTACTTCAATAGGTAAAAAAATCTTTGGTTTGTTTTTTTTTATGAAAAGCGATAATCTGATTAAGAAGGTTTATAATTAAATCTTCTAAAGTTCTACTTCAGTAAATAAAAAACTTTTTGGTTTGTTTTTACAAACTACAATCTCCTTGGTGAGAAGTGTGAAAAGGTTTTTTTTTTCTATTTAAAACACTTGTGCGGTAAAGTAAACAAAAAGCACGAGTGCGTAATAGACTATATTATCTCCTTGGTGAGAAGTGTGAATACGTTGTTTTTTCTATTTAAAACACTAGTTCGGTATGTAAAGTAAACAAAAAGGACGAGTGCGTAATAGACTAAGGTACTTGCGGTAAACAAGGGCCACCTTAATCCAAACTTAAATATTTAAAAAAATTAAAGAGTATGAATAAAAACCAGGCCTTTTAGATAATACTTTATTTATTATTAGTTCAATAAAGTATAACTTTTTGATAGTTTTCCACAATCTTTTATATAAATTAAGATTTTTAAAACGCTCTCTACGGCCCTTATTAAACATAGGTACGTTAACAAGGACCACATCAAAATGAGAAAAAATACTGGGATCAATACCTATAAACATGAAGAATTTGTTTTACACAAGCTATATTAATCAATTATCATTGAATGCCATTTTAGGTGAGTCTTAATTAAAGAGGAAAATAAAATGGGCCACATTAAACTGAGGCAACATTTTTATTCTTATTTTAAGTATTTTATGACTTAATACCTATAAAATGATCACATTTCTAAACAAGTTATTCATCACTGGAATTAGATCAGTAACAGCAAAAAAAAATTAAAAGAAAAAAAATAATTTTGTAAAATCGTGGCCCTTATTACCCTACTGAGCTGAGATGTACGATTACTAAAGAGATCATATTTCAATGAACTCTTAATAAACAGTTATTCTATTAACTATTTATCTATAATAGTAATAATAAAAAAAAATGAATTTATTAGCTCCTAAAAATAAAAAAAGAGAATATAAAAAGAACATTTAGGGCCAAAACTAAACAAACTAAAAAAACGTTTCCCCTTACCTAAACTACTTAACGTCTGTCAGTAGAAAACATATTTTAATAGATGAACACAGAAATAAACTATTATTATCATAAATATTGATTATTGCTGTAGCATTAATCAACATATTAATTGAACAAATAACTATATAAAATCTTTAACTATGTAAGAACAACGAAATTGTTAAGAAATCATGATCGGTTTCGATTTATTTTGATCAATTAATGGCACATCAGGCATTTAAACTCAACATCCTCTCTTGGCAGGCCTACGCATTGTGCTCTCAAAAATTAAAATGGATGATATAAAAAAATACATTTAGGCCGAAACTAGACAACCTAAAAGAACGTTTCACCGTACCAAAACTACTTAACATCTACCAGTAGAGAACATATTTAATTATATGAACACAGTAATCAACTATTATTATCATTATAGCAGTATTCAACATATTTATTTAACAAATAACTAATAGATAATAACTAATATAAAGAAATAATAGGAACTTTAAGTATGTAAAATCAATGAAATAGTTATGAGATTATGATCGGTTTCGATTTGTTTTGGTCAATTAATAGCACATCGCAAATTTAATCTCAACATCCTCTTTTATCAGGCTTACTGCTTTGTGCATGCTTTCAAATTGGCCTCATTGCTCTCAAAAATTACAATGGATAATATAAAATTAACATTATGGGCCAAAACTTATTAAACTAAAAAAAATGTTCACCTTACTAAAACTATTTAACATCTATCAGTAGAAAACATATTTAAGTATATGAATACAGTAATAAACTATTATTATCATTAGTGCAATAACCAACATATTCATTTAACAAATAATTTTATAAATTCTTTAACTATGTGAGATCAACGAAATAGTAATGAGATCATGATCGGTTTCAATTTGTTTTGGTCAATTAATCGCACATCGGGCATTTAAACTCAACATCCTCTTTTATCAGGCCCACGCATTGTTCATGGAACCATCTTTGACACACTGGACATTGACGCATATCTTCAAAACTCTCTGTGTTACATGCGTGGCAGTACCATTTATCATCAGCATCTACTTTTTCATTGTTATTTTTTTTGCCTTTTATTGTCTTACTTCGCGTTTTTTCGATTCGCGTTACCGGTTCCTTCTTTTTTCTTATAATTTCTTTTTTTTTGATGCTTTTCTTCTGTTGTTGTTTCTTCTGCATATCTTTCTTAGTATCTTTTTCTGTAAACAAATCTTTTGTTACTATCAGGGCTTTATAATTGATTGCTTTCCGTCTTGGCTTCTGTTGTTTTACCACAGCAAAGTTTGGCGTTGGTATTAACTGCTGGAAAGGAGATTTAAAGTTTTTTTGGGGTTTCAACCTCCCTAGTGGTATGTCGTCTTCCGATTCATCACTTGTCGAAAAGCCACCACGCTGCTGTTGCATTATAACGCCCATGTTGACACATGAAGTATTGATCTGTTTGATGGGAGTACGCTCATATCTTGGCACCGAGTCAGCATTTTCATCTTCAGATGTACTGTATATATTATTAATAGATTTATGTTGAAACGTTTTGCGTGAAATTAACTCTTCTATATCAAAGCAATCGAATTCAGAATCAGAGCTATAAATAACTGGAGGTCTTATTGTAGCGTCAGATCTGCTTTTACCAGCTGGTAAGTCCGATATTTGAGAGTCAGATTCTGACGAGCTGTAATCAACTAGACGTCTCTTAAATCCTGTGTTACTTAAACTACGTACATTTTGGTCTTCATAGATTACATTATTTGAATTGAAACTAATAATTGTAGGACTTTGTGCTGGACGCGAGCGACGTAAATTTATACCGGAAGGACCAGGAGTTGGAGATATGTCCAAAGAGCGATCATTTCCTGCGGTGATATACTCATGCTCAGAAACAATTCTTTTAGTTAGTCTAGATGGTGCATACGTTTCTTCTGGTACTGCACGCAATAAAGAGTCATCTCGTTGTAGTAAAGATGGTGAGTGTAGATTTTCATCTTCAATAGATGTTCTGTTGGAATCAGAACTACTAGGACTTTGTACTGCGTGCCGTACGTTTATATTGGGAGTTCCTGAAGTTTGTGAGTTTTGGAAAGATCCATAGCTACCTATAGTATCAGATTCTTGCTCCAAAGGCCTATTAGTCAGTAGAGACGGTGCGTAGGCTTCATCTGGAATTGCATCCGGATTATAAGGGTAAAGACCTGTAGCTCTAAACCCACTGACTATATTTTCATGGGTCGTACATTTTGACCAGACTCTACTAAAAATTGAATTAAATCGCGCTTTGGTCAATTTTTTGTCGGGGTGGTGGTATAAAAACAGTAATGTTTGTTCATCCCAGTGATGCTCAAAAGATTTATTAACACTTTTATCCAGTGGCTGGAGCTCGTGTGTAGTGTTTGAAGGTAAACAGTACAACACAATGTCTTCTTCATCTGCTGCCTCTACAATATGATAATCTAAATGGCATGAAGCGCCGTCAAAAACTAGTAAACACTTGCCCGCAGCTTTGAATTGTCCTAAGTGATGGATAAATTCTACAAAGAGTGATGAAGTCATACTTCCTTTTGGAGCCATTTTTACAAGGGATCCTGCAGGCAAATTGTCTTTAAATTCTGGTTTTAGTCTTTGTCCCTTAAATATTATCATAGGAGGTATCGGACTACCTAATGCATTTACACAAGCAGCCACTGTAACGTTCTCTGCATGTTCTGGCGCAACCATATGCACTCGTTTAGCGCCTTTTTGTGCTAATACCACTGGCTGGTTGTGAATAGTCAGTCTGCAGCCTTTTTCGTCCATATTGTACAAGCGCTGTGGATGGCTTCCGATGTCTAGTTTTTCGTATATTTTTTTATATTCTTCAAAGTGCTGCATCACAATATTCTTATTAAGCTTTTGTGCTCTACCTGGGTTTAAAATCTGAACCTTACGCTTTGATATATCGGGGTGCCTTTTTAAAAACAATCTTAACCAATCTTTTCCAGCCTGCTTTGTATTTTGGTTAAAATTATTTGTAATTTCGTGCTGTTCACAAAACACGTATGCTTGATGGCGTATAACTTTTGGGGTTAAGGGAAATCCTACGGCAGCAAGCCTTTTGATCCTTGACGCCAAATCTTTTTCTTGGTCCGTGGTTAATATTGTTCGGCGGCCTATTTGTTTTTCTACTTTTCCAGATTTCAAATGGTTTGTCAATGTTCTTCTAGGAATAGAATACCGCGCAGCCGCTGCACGTTGGGATAATGTTCCTCCTTGAACTGCAGCCATTGCGTCTTGCAATTGTTGGAGTGACCAGAGGCCACGACGCTTTTTTGCTGGAGGAACCATAATTGCGTCCTAAAAAATAAATATTGCACCTAAGATAACGAAGTAAAATAAAAGGCATCACCTACTTATACCTGGTAAAGAGGCATATAATGTAATGGTCCAAATAAATAAAGAAAAATAAAATTTTAATCGAATGTGCTGGCTAATACTAGACTAACTAAAAGTTTAATAAGGGCCGGCCCTATTAATCCGCTATGTAGGTGGCCCTTATTAGACCAGGAGACTCATATTATAAGATCGAATGTAAAATTCATAAATAACAATGTATTTAATAAACTCACCTTAATAAATCAACACAGTTCCCTGATTTTAACTATACAATTGCAAATTTTATAAATATCACGCTATTTTCTACACAATTTGTCGGTTACGTGGAGATTATTTTATTGTGGAGTAATACAAACCAACTCCATGGACGGACTCGCGGTGACTGACAAGATGGCGGATCGCACAGCGACGGGACCGCGAATGGTAGACTTACTATTGGTCCTTTATATGTGTGCGTGTGTGGAATATATTGAAAAATGTCGGAAGTGTGTTTTTATAGAAGTGCCCCTACTTATACGCCGGCCCTTATAACCCGCAGGTACCTTATATTATGGTGCATTTAATGGCCCGTTACGAGCGAGTGTGCTGAAAAAGTACATACTTTGAAATTTTCTATTATTAAAACACTAGCGACTCGCCCCGGCTTCGCACGGGTGCAATGCTGATTCTAAGATCTTCCAAAATATTAATTTAAATGACATGCTGTAAAGGGCTATATTGATCTATATTAAATGCACAATGTACTTAATTGGATGAGGATTAATGCTGTATTGCATAAAATCGCTACATAAATAAAACATTATTTCTCGTTAAGACTTTTTTGTAGACCTTTTTAAGGTGTACAATACTGTAGTACATTATTTTGATCTATCTCGTGGGGTTCAGCCAGCGTATGCAATGTAAGCGCAAAAAAGTGTTTATTTACGACATCACATTAGAAATATCTAAAATTATCATTGTTTCTTTACTACATAACGCATGTATTATACATATAAATCTTCCTCTTGAATCAATCTACCTACTAAAAAAACCGCATCAAAATCCGTTGCGTAGTTTTAAAGATCTAAGGATACATAGGGACACACAGCGGGAAGCGACTTTGTTTTATACTATGTAGTGAAGTTCTTAGCGGACTAAATTTACTTTTAAGGAGTAGCCATGTCCGTGGGGTGCTGTGCTAGATAGTAATGGGGGGCAATTGCTATCTGTGGGTGTCGTAAGAGGCGACTAAAGGTAGAATACCGGAAGGTGGCCAGCAGCGCTTTCTGAGGAACTGATATCAATAACTACGATCCCCAAGACGCCTGCCAACCGAGGGGATTATGGCGAATCCCCCCTTAATGCTGCAGGCTGTATTCAGCAGTGGACAATCCGGCTGATACAGAATTACTTATGATAGCACCATAAGTAACGAATGTCATAGGTCATACGTAATGGGCGGTCTATTGTCGTCTGCTTTCCTATTTCCAGACTCCGATAAACGAGGTATTACTGCTGTATATTTGGTTGGGTATAGTCCAAACCAGTTATGCTCTTAAGTCTAGGTGTCACAGAATTCAAACACTGACCTTTCCAAATAGTTAGTCGTCATGAACACAATTCTTGCCTCTGTAGAGGCAACGCCATCGAGACAGTTGAGCAATCCACTAAATGTCACTCGGTTGAGTCCTTCGTACGCCGCCCTTTGCGTGGGTGAGTCCTCCCGGGACACGAACGCTGCATCTATGTCTTCAAGTAGAATGATCGACTGCTGAGGTGCAACGCTGGAAAAATAAATGGATCATGTCTTTATACACGTTGCTGACAAAGAGCGCGGCGTCATAATTCAGTTGGTTATTTTGAATGAGACTTTTTGTATTGCACTTCCCTCGTCGCTCCTAGAGGTTAGTTCGTATATCTCGTTCACCCAGTAATTTCACTTCCTACAGCGCCCATTACGCCTAAACACAGTAGACTTTTACATGCGATTTTATGTTTCGAGGCAGAGTATCTTGGTATGTAATACTTATAAACAAACAATTTGTAGGAGTAGGGTAATCGCGCGACACATTTTTAAATTAATTAAGAATATTCAAACGTGTTTGACTCTAAAACCAAATTCCTTAAATACTTTGATGTTGTATCTATAACTTAGACGTAGCGGCATCTTCCGTAAGTAATCAGCGAAGTTTTAATTTTAATTTAAACGGCGAGGTGAGTGCAAGCATGTCGAAAAGACAAGATTAATAAAAAAAAATTAGTGGACTGGTGTTTTCAAATGGTTAGTTCATGCTTTTTAATCATTATATCAAAAGAGGTTTATGTTATATTACATACCATATACATACGTCTATTTACTCAATTTAGGTGTAAAGTATGCGTTATTTTGTACAGTAATATAAAAAAATCCGGGGCCGGTGCACTGGAGGAAAAAAAGGCTACTTCCAGTGTCCGGCCTACCCGGCCGGTCACTAGCTTTGATGGGTGGAAGTATTTATTATATTTCATTGTAATCAGCTTGCTGTGATATATAAATTTATTAGTAATGTCGTTCTTAATATTTAGCTAACCTTACGTCCAGTCTCCGGCCGCAAAAATAGGCTGTATAAATATTATACGTAAAAGACTTTGTATGAGAATATGGTGGCCGGACTACTAGTAGTATTGTCTAGTTGACCGGCCTGAAAAAGACTTAGTGGCCGAAAAACTGGCTCTCATTTCAGTCTCCGGCCACTATCTATACGTAAATCTGTTGTATCAGCGTGTCTGTCTGCACATTGAATATATTTATAAAAGTGATTGTTTGAATTTCAATAAAATTCTTGGATCTACGCCACGTTAACCTTTGATATGATTTTATTATAAGCGGAGCGGCAGCCAACGCAAAAAAGCCCTTTATATATTAATATTTTAACTTCAAAAGAGGTAAAATAGTATATTATGTATATACATATAAATATTTAGGATCTTTGGTTTGATTTGATTGTTTGGAATTGGCTCTTTTATATAGTTAAGAATCACTAAAAAAATGTATTAACATTCAAAACCAGTTCTTATTTCAATATAACGAGAGTCCTATGGCCATTCACTAGCCATTTAGAGATATTAGTGCTCTGTGGCCAGCCTCTAGGTTTCTGTTAGGAGGCCGGACACTAGGCATAATGTGGTCGGACACTGGATTGGGACGGCCGGATACTGGAGAAAACATACTTTTCCAAAAAACTATTTTCTATATAAAAACTGACTGTCTATGTATTTTTAATCACTATTAAATATGTTATAAATTATATTTATGACTTTATAAAAATATACTCATTCACTTATGCCTCTAAAGAACTTAGTTAAAAGTGAAATAAGTTACCTAACGTCTTAAGAGGCCGGACACTGGGCATGTTACCCTACTAGAGATATGAACTAGTAGTACCTACTGGCACAGTTTTAAAGCAGTGGCAGCGGTAATTACTATAGACTGCCGTGCCGCAGGGTTCAACCTCCACCGCGCCTTGAGTTTCACCGCATAGTGGAAGGGCATTTTGCGAATGCTTATCTGGCTAGCTACTACCCTCAAGTAGAAAATCTGCCGTCAAGCCCTAACAGCTTGTTCCAGCAGCAGCCCTTGAGATAGAGTAAGCAACTATGAAATTACCAACTGAATAATTAACAACTTTATGTATCAGGGTGATGGACGCAGTGCAGTTTTTCACTTACGAAATTTATCTGTCATAGGCAGAGGTTACTGCTTAACATCAGGACTCGTGAATATTCCGACACAATAGCATAAAACTAAAAAAGTAGTCTTTCCTAATATTGTGGCGTTAGCAGGAACAACTCGAACGAGATCATTGTTGTATTGAAATGAATAACTAATTGTGGTGTTATATTCTTTTACTTCGAACATCATCGAATTCCTATCCTTATCCTACTCTTGCGGGGTCGGCACAAAAAGTGTCTTCTCTAACAACATAAAGGAAAAACTAAGAAAATAAATTGCAAAAAATATTGGCTTCGGGTTTATGGCCGTCGGATTCCGACCATCTTTGGGGATGCTCTCGTTGTTTTATACCCATTACCTTTGATATAGTATGATTATTATTACAATATTAAGCAGCACATCGACGAGAGTGGCAAAGGGTGCTTATTAGAGGTATATTTCCCTAAGTCGGGTTACAACAGGACAGAATAGAACAATCCTTACTCAACTTAATCCTGCAAAAGTCAGAAACTCAACAGTATCTCGAACAAAAGATAAAAATAAATTCGTTAGAAATATAACATTATTAAATAGTACCTAGTATTGAATATAATGTAAAGAAAACATTTTAATTAAAGAAGCAACTTAGGCACTGTGCTGTCAATTTTTCGTCGAGTAAAACGCTTGGAACATCCCATATATATTAAACTGTCTAAATTGTGAGAACTATTTAACAGACTTCTATTGTCTGTGGGGTGCTGGGCTATAATTGAACCTCTAAATGTCTTGCTGTGGGAGTCTTATGAGGCAACTGAGGGAAAAATCCAGAAGCTGAGCATCAGCGCCTTCAGAACAACTTCCATCCTACACTGCAATCTACACGCAAAACTAAGACTCCTGTCAAGCGTTGTGATTATGTTCAACGGACGGTGTCTTTCCGGTATCTTCTTCGAGTGGCTCTTATCTCTTATTTGTCGTTAGCGGCAAAAGAACCTTTGATAAGAAAATTTGAAGCAATAACGACAAGGCTTTGGCTATATTCGATACTAAGGATTTCCATGTTAGAATCCCACTGCATGGTGGAAGAAAATTCTGGTAGTGAACTCTTGGCAAGGTTAGGTCACTCTAATGAAAAAATCTGTCTCCAAACACATAACAGTGTGATTCGGCAACTGTTTTGAGAAATAGTTAACCAGTTTTAGCATTGACCATATCATCACTAACCAACAGGAGACATAGTGGTTAAAACTTAGCCAGCCTGTCAGCAAAAATATAATTCATTGACTTTAAAGAGTGTCGTAGAATTGAAAAATATAACGACTGAATTGAATACATTACTGACGCTTTATTCGTTAAAACTTTAAAATTATTTGAAATAATAAAGGGGCAAAAATATAACCCGCGCCTTTGCCTACTTATATCACAACATTTACTTAAGTACAGGTAAAACACCAACCTGAGAAGATGATTCAGCCTATCATCTGTAAGCCCCCTCTCTGATAAATTGAGGACACAAATATTGTATTCCAGCTCTCCAGCCAAAGCCATTATGAACGAAGATTTTCCACAACCAGGAGGTCCATACAGCAAGTAACCTGCAATATTATATTATTATTTTTAGATATGTACCTAACTGTGAATGTCTGAATCGCAGTATCCTTAAGGCGCGACAAGTGCTAAATAGCTTTACTTAAACAGAATTTTAGTAAAATTTATTTAGTTAGCAGCACTAAGAAAATTATATGTTAATTTTAATCACATTATCTAAGGCCAAGAAAAGTTCGAAACATGTTTCCATAAAATTTTCTCTATAGAATAAAATTGCAAATTTGACTCTAAATTCGGTTGTAACGTAAATGTATAAATTATTTAGGTAGGAATGTGTATGAAAATATATTAATAAAATAGCAAAACCTTATCAAGAGGAACAAGAAAAGTTAATTTCGGATTTTACCTAAACTAATCGCGATTTCACCATCGCTGCCTCTCTTTCACTCCTAGGCAGTCCGATGGTGACAAAATTTCAGCATTTGACAGCTTCTTAAGGTACATTCATTTTCTATCTAGACGATTTCGGTCACACATTGGTAAATGAATTCTTGAATCTTAATTTTATAATTAAGATGAACTACGTCACAATGTTTAAAAACAAATTTATTTCTGACTCTTCGCCGGCGTCTGTATGGTCACGCTTGCCTCGCACCCACGGTTACACGTTTAGTCGTCATCAGTAATCAAATTCCTTGTTTTGCTCCTGCTCCCGATCATATATGATTTTTTTCAGCACAATTGTTAAACATTGAATAAAATGACTAACCTCCCATGATCGTATGATGGTAAAAGCCGATTAGAGAATCGTAGACGAGAGCATGGTGAGACATTGTGAGGAGAGATCTTTAGCATGATAACAATTGTATCATCTGAAAGGTATGTATGCCACCGATGAAATCATTACCTTTAGTAATGTAAAACAGCAAAATGTCTTCATTGAAAAATTTCAGAACTCCGCCCTGAACTCTCAGACTGAAATTTGAAATGAAACCTCGTTTCGCATGCGACTGAGCAAAACAGAATTACGCAATATTTAAATAGCGTGTGCAACATTTTATAATATTCATATAAAAATCGGCCAAGTGCGAGTCGAACTCGCGCACGAAGGGTTCCGTACCATTAGCTATACAACATAAGACTTCATATTTTAACCATTTTTTGTTTTAGCGTGCGCAAGTCGACTCGTACTTGGCCAACTTTTTGTATTTGTTGTTATAGCGGCAACAGAAATACATCATCTGTGAAAATTTCAACTGTCGAGCTATCACCATTCTTGAGATACAGCCTGGTGACAGACGGACGGACGCACGGTCGGACAGCGAAGTCTCAGTAATAGGGTCCCGTTTTTACCCTTTGGGTACGGAACCCTAAAAAGAGGTTTTTATAAACGGAAAAAATCTTAAGTTCGTTAAGCAAACTTCGCTACAAGTGCTTCATTCAATATTATAGATTTTATTGATATCTGTAAGGTTTTGACTTTGACTTGAATGTCTCATTTATAACATAAACTCGGTTGTGATTGGATATGGCAATAATACTAGCACAAGCACCTAAGCTGACAATTTACATATTTGTACATCATCAGTGGAAAGGGGAAAATTCTAAAGCATCAAAATGGTGCTCTTTGGAACTGAGGTTTAAAGTACTTAGTATTTTCTTTATAAATTCCTTATTTTTCTTATTTTATTCGAATATTTTTCATATAAAATATATCATAATTCAAAAATCTATTGTATGTACATGCTCTAAGTATTAATGTGCATCTTTTAGTCACAGCAGCAAGCTGGAAACAATTGAATAAATTGAAAAGCTATCACTAGAGTTTTACATAAACAAGTAATAGGAGATGAAAATACCTCTTCTGTATGGGATGCCTCGATCTGTGTACCATTGAGGGTTGTTGATGAAGTCTAAGCAATCTGCCACAATATTGTCTGCCAAGCCTGCTCGGAGCACTACACTGTGTAGTGGTCGTCTTTTCCGAGGATGTCCAAATGGTCGCCACTCTGAGCCCATGGCTGTGTACATTACTGTCATGCCTTCATGTTGTTTTAATGCCATAGTCCGAGCTAAAATCAATTACACTTTGCCAATATAATATGTACTTACTACCTATAATATATATACTATACCATACTTACATGCAAAGATTATATCTTAGAACATGCTACACAAATAGGAATAATTTTAATTCCTTAGAAAAAAACATAATAATATTTCGTTTTGAGTTTGCAATTTATGTTTTAGACATGTTGGTGTTTTAGACATCATAGTCTGTTAGCCACATTGTTTTTTGAATAGATAAATAAATCAAATTAATGTGAATGAATTCCTGTACAAAGAATACTAAAATCCATTTGATCCTTGGGGCTAGGAATTGTGAACACTTACCTATACTATCCAATCATACATCATTTTATATCTACGAATAATGTCAATATCACATTTAAGCATATTAATAGGGTTTACATTAAATCAAATGTGTTTAAAAAGAGAAGTACCAACCTTCTTCCAGAATATCATAATAAAGTTGTTTGTTGCGCCCAAATGATGTCAGTGTAACAGTTTCCCAAGGAATTCCCATGTGTAAATCTAGGGTATGCTGCTCTCTTACACGGTCTACTTTGATCCATGCTCCAGCATATCTGTAAAACTACATATTTGATCCATTTGTCTACAAAATAAACTATAATAAGTCTATATAGTACATCAAGCCAGGACTTGTGACTGAAATATTTAGATGACAGAATACTACTGAATTTAAAGGTTAACATTGTCCTGTATGTACTTATAATTGTTTTTGTCGATATATTATGAATGTTATTACGTAAACCTAACCTGAAAAAATGTTGCCCAACACTAGGTATGAAGTCATATTTGGTTTTTATCTGGCCAGTGTCCCTTTGTTGGAACGAAGTTTCTACACTTAAATGCTGCGTTTGCTTAGCTCCTTTCTGTGTGATCCATTGCAGCAACCATTGATAAGATTTATCCCGGCAGGGAACTTCGAGAGTAATCATACAGTGTCTTCGAAATAGGACCATAGAAGTTTGAAACCCTTTTCGTAATATAGCCGCTCCCGCCCCAACCCCAAATAATCCAAAACCAGCTCCAAAGTATGGATTTTGTGATAGCGATGCCATGTAGTCTGCGAGAGTCATAATGAATTCTTTTGCTATATGTTAAGGAGCAGCGAAATAATTATATTGAATCAATTCTTTGAATAAATTCACTTTATTTTCAATAGGTTATGTATTTGTTATGTCAGTCAGCTGATCGCAATTACTGACAATGGATGCAAATGTCGCAATGACTTTGACATTTACAGTGGAAATATTTTGAAATTATGTTAACTTTTTAATTAGACTCGTAGGATTTGTACATTCATCATGCGTGAGGTAATGTACGATAAATCGCGCAGTGTATGCAACGACTGGTTTCAACGACTCTCATGAGTGTGCCTTCGGCTGCTTACGTAGGCTTTAATTCAATTCATATATATATATCAACAAATCAAGTTGTGAAATTAAAAACGTATAATGTACATACCTACTACAGATATCAATAGATTCAAGCGCTACTTTTCGGAAATCCATGTAATATTTAGTTACTTAGTTATATAATAATAACAAATAGTTTGTAATAAATTAAATTTTATTTATTTTATAAATAATAAAAAAGTATAATCTATATTTATAAATATTTTATTACCTATAATTAACAAATCATCCTATCCATCCGAGTTATCTCTGTAACTATCGTCATTCTGTAGATAGTTTCTGTAGAGGTTTTATCTCTCAAGAAAGCATTTTTCAAATCCATTTCCTGGATGTCTTCTTCATTTAACCCACATTCAACCCAGTTTTCCCTGGTAATGTTTTTTATTGCTTTATGTAGAAGAACTTCAACATCGGCTATTTTAAAAGTATGGTTTTGTGCTGCTAGTTCTCCTTTTACCCGAGACCAAATGGGCTCTATAGGATTATATTGACAGTGATATGGTGGCAGACCAAGTCTATTTGATAGCTGATACATATATTTTTTACACAAATAGTGCGTTTTAACACACTTATATTAAAATTATCAAAAGTGGTAGCTGTAGCTGTACTTTCCCTTGATCGGCTAGGTTGCCTTGAAATATTTCCGTTCTTTTTCGATCGACTGTCGCTTTGCTTACGACACGAATAAACGTAACATTTTCCCTTGTTTTATTAAAATTAAGCTGGTATATATTTTGGGGATCACTTTTCAATAAATTTTAAAACAAAAATATGTGACGGAACAAGCACTAGGCCCACATGATGTTAAGCGGATTGTCCTCTGCCTATAGCAGATGCATTTCGTCATGTGACGAATTGCACTGCGCCCGTCACGTTGTTAAGTCTCATGTGCCTGCGTTTTTCTGGTTTTTAAGGACAGCTGCCAGAACACACCGTTATGTGCTTGACGACAGATTTTCTACTTGAGGGTGGTAGCTAGCCAGGCGAGCATTCGCAAAATGCCCGACCACCATGCGGTGAAGCTCAAGCCTGCGTGGCGGTGGGGATCGTACCAGGGACCTGCGGCACGGCAGTCCGAACCGAACCTAATATGTTGACCAGAAAATTAAAACTAAAAAGAAATCTGTATGACGTCATGCATGTTATACATAACTTTATTTAATGTGAATAGGTAGGTATTCTTATTCTGACTTTTAGCATAGTACATATTATAATAAATAATACTAAGTACTACTAATCAGAATATGAGTCAGTACATGAGAGTATGCTATAGCTATATGTAACTATATTATTATAGGTATAGGTTTTTGAACCTGTTCACGAATACAAGTAAGTGTCAGTAATCCTAAATCATTTCTCAAGTAATTGAAGTTTAATTGAATGCCATAGTCATGATTAACTGGTAGTTTTGCGAAGTCGTTCTACGTTACAATTCCAAATGTAATGTAAAGTAGGATTGTACGTATAGCACCATAACTTAGTTAGTGCTCTAGAGCCGGAATGACTTGTAACCATGGTAACCATTGTTATAATAGTACATTGTACATCTATTACTGTTCGAGAGTATGTTTAAGCCCGACGCGCAGCTGAGGGCTATAAGGCAACTCGATAACAAAAATAGAACTTTTTCCAGAGTGATAATTAGTGCTTTATACTACACCTACGAGGAAAATAAAGTCATTAGGTATACCTATAAGTTTTCTCGTATTTGTCCCGACACTTCTCAGGAAGTCAGTTCCATATGACTTCTTGAGCTGTATTTTTTATTTGTGGTGGCGCCGTTACTACATAATCGTCACTTTCACTATCGGATGTCATTTTGGAAAATTCTTTAGAATAATTAAAATCGTGCTGTTATATTATCAATTTAGTAAAAAACAAAATTTAACAAAACAAATAAATTGCCGCGATTTTTATCGAGAAAGGTGGCCAACCTCCTTTCATTCAAAATTCAGCACGAAAAAAATCTCTCTTCTAATGATTTGATATAAAACCTTTTTTAATGTAAGTTCTGGAGCTGTATTTTATATTTTTGGTGGCGTCATCTCTATAAAATCGTCACTTCTACAAATGACATTTCGAAAATTATTTGGAATAATTAAAAGCGTATTGATAAATTATTAATTTAGTAAAAACAAAATATAACAAAACAAATAAATTGCCGCACTTTTTTCGTAGTGCAGAGAAAGGTTGCCAACCTCCTTTAATTGAAAATTGAGTATACGAAAACAATCCCACCTCTTTTTTCAAATTATTTGATATAAAACATTTTTGAGATTTGACGATTGTTTTTTTTTTTTACTCGTAGCATCTAAAAAACAAAAAGCGCTAGCATGGCAGGTATGGGTTTTCATACAACATTCCTTCACTGCTACGGAGGTGAATGAAATTCCATATAACTTTTCCCGCCGCACATTTATAAGGGAATAATGACGCACTTTATAAAACATTTTTGAACGAGGAATGAGACACCTTTTGAGTGGTTGTGATAGAAACAAAATTAAATCTCTGAAAATACATCACGTAATTAATGGACCCGTCCACGTCTAAGGTAATTACTTATAAAAAAGAACTATCAAAAATTGTACTATTATTTACAAATTGTTCTCACCGCTCACCTAATTTTATATATTCTACTCATGTTATTAATTTCAGTAAATATAAAAAAAAAACTACTATCTTTTTCTTTTTATATATTTTTTTTATATATGAAAAAAGTCGGGTGTTTTACATGGATGTGAGTCGTCGATTCCTTCTTGGATTGATTAGTCGCATTAATTTTAAAAAAGGTAATAGGTACTTATGTTATTATTAGCAATATATATTATAGAAAAACTGATATTTTTAATTTTTCTTATATTCGTAGTAAAAAGTAATATTTTAACACGGGTGAAAGTAATCAATTTTTACACGGTATATTCTGCCCCCTTTTCAAACAAAAACTTTAAATTTCATAAATTATTTTTACTTCTCCATTAATTTTACCCTGTACCCGTTCGAAGCGCTCGTAGCCAAGTTTGCTTAGCCATTCTGAATCGATCAGCAAAGTTAAGCAACGTCCGCCTCGGTCATGACTTGGATGGGTGACCGATGGTGACATTACTACTGAGCGTCGGTCCACGTTGTTGTCTTAGGATAGCAGTCGTTACAGCATGGTGGTAGGGCACTTTGCGAATGCCCGCCTGGCTAGCTACCACCCTCAAGTTGAAAATCTGTCGCCAAGCACCTAACGGTGTGTTCCGGCAGCTGTCCTTGAGAGCCAGTAACTCTAGGTTAGCCTGAACAACATCCTCGACCACATCATCACTTACCATCAGGTTAGATAGTGGTCAAAGGCTAACCTATGAGGCATAAAAAAAAACCCGCCCGCCTACTGGACACCACAGTACACACCACGCGCCAATAGTTACAATTAAGTATACCTAGGTAGGTACCTAAGATTCAATTATATTCTAAATGCCAAATAATTCCATTAATGGAGTGTTACTCAAAAGTTCATTAGATTTGAATGAAACCACCTGTAGGTAAATTCCACTCAACAAAAAAATATCATCAATATTGGATGAACCAGGAAAAATGCTTGCGTGCTCTTCAGTAAAAAATAATAATATATAGATACGCATCGACTGAGAACATTCGTTTTATGTAGCAAAAAACGAATTCCTGTAGGTAGGTTATTGTAGTTGACCAGATAGTTACGAATAGATGCATTATTTTTCAGTATAAGATAAAGACATAGATTATCTCTTCATACTTGGTTAAATTATAGTGTGTCACAGATAATTGAATAAAGTCAGTGAAATATGAAAGAAACTACCGAGTTTATATAAAATAGCACTAAAAAGTTAAAATACTAGCTACGTGGTACTAAATAAATTTGCTGGTGTAGTGTAAATTTGTAGGGTAATGAATATATTGGCTCCGATCATAATACCTATGGCACGTAACTACTGGGCAGTAGTGTAGAAGGGCAAAAATATTTACCACGGCACTGAATGGTAGTATTGCTTGGTAGTGTCGTGGGAGGACCGGAAATAAAATTAAAAATAATGTTCTTAGTTTTCAACTTAAAATCATCTAAGGGATTCAATTTTGAACATAAAATTTTCCATTACAAAATAACAAATTTACGAAGAAAAATTACAGTCATGTGCGGGATTCGAACCCGCGTAATCCACCACTGTAATATAAACCGCAGAGCATGCGTTATTGCAAACATTAAATTTTTAAATAAAAAAAACTGCACTTTAAACGTCTTGTGAGCCGTGAACCTAATAAAAACCATGGAAGTGGTGGTAATAAAAATTTTGAAGTCAAAGGAGCCGCGAAGAGGGATATAGCCGATGGAAGTCTCCGTTCATTATGTCGTTCAATGGGAGAGGCTTGCATACGAGTAGGTATGTTTAACAGTAGACGTGATCAGATGTTTTTTATGGACTTGAGATGGAACACGAGGCCGGCCTGATGTTAATCGGTAACCTCTCCATATAACAAAATGCACTGAGCACACCACTCTGAGACGCAATTGTTAAATTTCATGCGCCTGTAATTTCATAACTAGGTTACTCATTACTGGCTCTCAACGACTGCTGCCGGAACACACTGTAAGGTGCTTATCAACAGATATTCTACTTGTGGGTGATAGTTAGCCTGGCAAGCATTTACAAAATGCCCTTCACTATGAAGTTCAAGGATAATTTCAGCATTTTTTATTTTTCTTCCAGCTTAGGTTTTTGCCTTTGAAAGTACCTAATATTCATCTTGTGTATCAAAAAAATTACCTAAGTAGGTTCATGAATATACATACTCTTAACTTAATGTGTTACCTACAACCTAACTATAAGGTACTCTTGTAAAGACAACACAAATAATGATGAAACTTGTTTTTTTTTATGCGTGATAGGTTACCCTTTTGCCACTATCCAACCTGATGATAAGTGATGATGTGGTCGAAGATGTTATTCAGGCTAACCTAGAATTAAAGCACCTAACGGTGTGTTCCGGCAGCAGTCCTTGAGAGCCAGTGAGTTTACAGGCACATGATACTTAACAACTATGTCTCAAGGTGACGGGCGCAGTGCAATTCGTGACTTGTTACGAACTGCATCTGTTATAGGTAGAGGTAAGTCCGCATAACATCAAGTGGGCCTCGAGCTTGTTCCGTCACAATAACATTAAAAAACCCCTTAAAGAATACTTTCTATACGAATAATCCACCCGATTAATATTTTCAGACGGAGCGCAATATGCAAATACAAATACAAAATATTTAGTAATAACACCATTGTTACAAGTCCTACAGTAACTATATTAGATATAGTATTGTAAAAATATTATATAATTAGGTATATAATCTCAACATGTCAAATCAATTATTTTGTATTCATCAATATTCATCATATATTCATCAGTCATTATTATTTCATTAATTATTTAATATATCAACAAATATTAATTACGGCTTCATTCTGAATATCATTACATGTCAAATTAATGTATATAAATCACAATTATAATTACAAAAATTACAATTCTTGTGCATTATCATTATAGTTTATGTCACAGTGCTTCATTAATAATATCCGGTGATTTTAAAAATTCATCGACCTCATAAAATTGCTTCTCGTGCAGCCACGTCTTTATTTTGTAAATCAAATTCTACACGGGCAGAAGCTATCTATTCAAGAATGTAACTGCTTCCCATCTATGTACTCGTAGGTATTGGTGTACCCTCTCCCTCTTTTAAGCCAGCTTCATAAAAAGCTCTGATATAGTTAGTTGGCGGTGCGGGTCACGCGACCCGTATACTCGGCCCCTAGCTACCTTCTGGCGTCACGCTGATATTATGTACCAACTTTAATGCTTTTTAAAGTGTCGATTTACTTACTAATAATCTGTATACCTTCTTTCATTTATACTTATCTGAGTCATCTAATTCAAAGTGAGTCTGCATCTTGTTATTGTATTGTTTGTTGTAAAATTTTACTGAAAAATTGTTATAAACTAATATCTATACCGAAATATCAATTAATGATTTTGCGTTCATGTTTTTTCATCTGCAGTCGACATACAGTCCAACCACTGGGTCATCTTGAAGGTACGTAGCTACCTTATACACACTTGTAATATTACAAGTTTTTACGCCTGAGCATATAACTTTGACATAATACGGGCGCCGGAGTACACCGTAACCTGACTGACTCCAATTGACAGGTATATAGGAAATCTGTCGCCCGCACCTAAATATTTGTTCCTGCAGCTGTCCTTGCAAGCATCCCATTCTAGGTATGTTTAATCTTCTTCTACCATGTCGTAACTTACCAAAAAGTGGAATATCTAGATCAACCAAAAAGCCAAGTGCGTATCAGACTTGAATGCCGAGGGCGCAGATTCAATAGACAGTATAATTTTAGTTTATTACGCTAGAATTGTACTCCCCCGGGGAGGAAATATACTAGAAAGTGGGCAGCACCGAAGCGTGGAGATTATGGCATATCCCCCTTTAATAGGTCAGGTTCAACAATGGACGATCCGACTCATACAATTTTCTACTGTACCTGTATCCTTCAGCATAAAAAATAACAAATATGTATTTAAAAAATATTTTAATAAAAGTCTTAAAAAATATATCTAGTGACAATTCCGCCTAATTTTCCTGCTAAGCCAACGTGACATCACAAACACCACGCAGCCAAACCGGAAGAATTTTCGAACTTTGTCACTTCTACACGCATCTAAGCATCCTCAGGAGATCTTGACTCTACGAGCGCACGATCGAGAATTTTCTCGATCGCGTCATGTTGAATTAGGCGGAATTGTCACTAGATCTATTTTTTAAGTGTTTTAATAAAATATTAATTTTATGTCTTCTTAAATTATTTGTTATTATTAAATATGGATTTCCCCAAAGTAACGCCTGAATCTATTCATTAGCATGAATATTGTTTAAACGTAGATAAGTACCCATAGGTGGAAATGGGATACATAACTATTGTGATGTCATATCACCTAAGGTGCGTGACATAACACGTCATCCATTGATACATAGTATCGAGAAAATGGCTAGTAACTGTTCAAACTATGAGGCCACGATATCAAATAACAAAATGAATGTATTAGAATACATACATATTTTTATAGTGTCGGGTTTATATTGGCAGAATACTGGAGCAGCATATAAATTGATTTATCAGAGAGACATATCGGAGCACTGCAGGCGTCGAGTGGTACCTTCAATCTTTCTTGGAAGACAGGTCGTGGAAGCCAATGCACGTTTAATGCAGTTCTCGCGCTTGGAGCTTCCATACAGTTGCTTCATCAGTGTCAGGTTATAATTTCATCATTCTAATAATATTATGTATATACTAGTACCTTTTTCCAATAATTTTATTTGTTCAGAAAATAATAAGTTTATAAGCTGATTTGAAAGGACCTAAGAGTGTTGGTACAGGTATTTGATGTTATGTTTGCTTGACTATAGATTTCTGTCATGTTAAATCTTGGTCTTGTCAACTACAATGGTTTTTATAATATCATGTGAAATTATTAAATAATCTTTACTTTAGTATGTAATGACGCACACATTTGCAGCTTGCTACTCAATTCCAAAAATACAAATTTGAGGACGTTTCAACGATCAGCGACTACCTACTTCAGTATATTATCTAGTTGCAGGTAATAAATAAAGTTGAGTGCTTCAGGACCGAATCCGGGAGTAATATGGTAATGATGATTCAAGTAGCATCAGATGAACTTCAAATGGCTTGTAGCAAGAATATGGAGCAGTTATTAGTTTACGAAATGGGGGAAACGTTCGGTGGGTATTGGGGACCATTGCCCGACTCTGTCATGAAATGGCAACCACAACCACCCAAGGTCTATACGTTGAAGACTACACACCCTCCACCAAGAGTCACTGTAACAATGTAAGATTTTATGTATTTCATCTGATGTAAATAAACTTTTACTATATATGTTTAAACGTAAATATAACATTAAAATATAAAGTATCTAAGTATATCATGGCCATCACTCATCGGGCAAAAATAGGTATGAGCCTTGCTGCTTATTAATATAGGTGACGATGACGAAGGCGATCAATGTCAAAATAATTCGAGTATACACAGTTTATATTCTAACTGTAGGCAAAAAACAGGAATGGCATCTAAATAACTGCCATCTTACATTGCGATCCCCAATACGCCTGCCATCAAGTGTGAGGATTAAAACAAACCCCCTTTTGGCCAGTTCCTTCATAGCGCTCTCCATACAAACTTAGTTACGTCATATTTTATTTACCAAGCGTTCTAACTCGTCGTAATTTTGCATGCACATCCTAGTCTCAAATCTAAGCTTCAGGTTTATCCTTTTTCCATAAAAAAATATGTGTTTATATAATTTTTTGTAAATATTTAGAGATGAAATAAATAATAAGTAAAACGAAAAACTGACAAAGCAGAAGCATAGATTTTGAGCTCACGGACATGCAGGCAATATTTCAACGAGTTTGATTGAACATAATTATTTAAAATGTAACGAAACTATATACCTTTGTACGGAAATAGCTACGACGGCACTAGCCTTAATGACTGTTGGTGGAATATTTAAGGTAACTTCTAAGTAAAAAAAAAAAAATCTTCAGGCCACCAGAGGACGAAAGCGATGAAGAAGAACCAATGACAAAAAATACTTCCACTGAATCACATGATAAAGTAACGGGCGACTATATCGAGGTGGAGATACCACTACTGAATGTTTCTGTAAATATGGTGCCTGGACAAGTGAACCCGAATAAGAAATCGGAAATTATGGACGCCGAGGAAATATTTGACAGACAACATAATGTCACCCCTATGTAATTATATTCAGTTAGTTATATAGGTAGTTATATTACCTATATAACTACCTATATAACTCACATACAATGCCTACCCATATTGGGAATTCGAAAATCTAATCGCAGTTATCCTACGGCTAACGTATTGAGGCAATGATGTCCGAGCGGTTATAGCTATGGACTGCGGTGCCGCAGGTCCACGGTTCGATCCCCACCGCCGACTTGAGCTTTACCGCATGGTGTAAAGGCATTTTGCGAATTCCCGCCTGGCTAGTTACCACCCTCAAGTAGAAAATCTGCCGCCTAGCACTTAACAGTGTGTTCCGGCAGCAGTCCTTGAGAGCCAGAAAATTACAGGCACATGAAACTTAACAACTGTATGTCTCAATGTGACGGGCGCAGTGCAATTCGTCACATGATGAAATGCATCTGTTATAGGCAGAGATTAATCCGCTTAACATGAGGTGAACCTCGTGTAGTTCCGAGAAAATCACATTAAAAAAAAAAGTTCCATGTTCTTAGTATAGATTACCACTCAAGCTACGATGATGAAGGCTTGCGAATGCAGGTTAGAGTTAAAGGCGAGTACGATCTGTCCATCACTACCACAAACTACCAGCTTAAACGTGTGATCTCAGCTGAATAGGATATCATTCGACAGGACACCATCAAAAACCTGGTGGAATGGCATGGCAAGACGATAAAATATTGCCGTAGTCGCTGAAGGGGAGGTCATACTCGTAGTCTTAAAAAAATTCTTTATACATCGATAAAATGATCGTTTTAACACGGCTCTATATTTACATTGACTAATACGTCCTTTTTATTCTGTGCTAAAACACGAATTCCAGGATTTATGTGTTAAAAACTATATTCTCAATGATAATAAGACATCTCTAGTCATCTGCACTAAGACATACCTACAAAAAATATGAATATTTTCTAAAGAAAGCCAATGACTGTAAGGTGTCCGTTTTTTGGCAAAGGACACATACACTCCTTTGCAAAAAAACGGACGTATACGAAAATAACCTAAGCTCCTATGTTTTGTCTGACTGCTCTGGTACCGTGTAAAAGGGGGTGATCCTATTGTCATATACTGGGTACAGTTCTAGACTCCGGACTGCTGCTGGATATTTTATTTTCAGAAAAGCCTAAAACTTGTTCGGCTTGCGGAGTCCGATACGAAACGAGATCTTCGTGATTGCTGCTTGTTCTCATGGAAACTAACGCCAGCTAATCAGTTTATTTTATACACGTATATATTTTTATATACGAATATATATCTTGATGACATTTCGAGAGCACTACTGTCTCGACAAATCAATTAACATTTTAAAACGGTATTCATTAACCTGGATGTAATTATGTGTGATGATAATATAAATAAATAAAAATATAAAAACCTACTTAGTAAAATATAACTTCATACTATACTTACCGAACCTACTCACTATAATAACTTATAATCAGGCCTGGAGTTTCGTATGACACAAGCATACTGCCGCTAGTCCAGTTTCGCATACGGCAGAAGCTTGGCAACCGCCGGCAAGGTGATGACGAACCGCCGAGATACGACCTGGACATTGTTGAACAATTTACACCAGACATGAGGTAAGACACTACTATCTTTTTTGAATGAATAACAGGCAGGAATGACATAATCAACGAACGTTTCGCTAAGTAGTAATGTGGTAGTAATGGAGACGTCTGCATAGACACCTCAGTATCTTGATCATTTACTCAGTCACCAAACAGCGGTGTTCAAGTTGCTGTGTTCCAAACTGATGGATAGGTAGCATTACTTACATGATAGTTCATACATTATTGTTCAACGAAATGTAGTACGTGGAACAACGTCATGTTCTGAACGGTCAGGACTTGGGCTTGAACGCTGCGCCTGATACGTTACACAAAAAAACTACGTAGGTATATACTGCATGTAATGTGACCTACGTGTATATTATATTTTAAACCGTACATATACATACAACACTACATAGCTACTACAATGAAAGCATCTATAGACAACTTACAAGCCTTTGCAGACTCACAGGCAGTCCAAATGCTCCAGCCACTTGGCAGCGTGTCCGGCAACTAATGTGGTGATGGTGTTTTTGATTCCATGAAATTAATTCACGTGTAAAAAGGTACAAAAAAATTTAAAGACAATAACTCGTCATGGTTTCTGCTTCGTCATAGTTTTCTGAAAACATGAGAAGTGAATCTAGATTTTTCTTGCTTTCCTTGATCAATCTAGATAGATAACTATGATCATCACTTTTTTAAAAAGTCTTATAGGTTATTCCTATCCACCTATAATGAACTTTGGTATAAGATAAGAAGTAAACAACTGGAAACAGGAATAATAAATTAAAAAAAACGCGGATAGTTTTTTGACGGAATGACGACTTCTGAACTTCTTTCACAGTATTATTTTGACCGACCTTCTATATTCAATGAAATAACAATTTGATTTATTTTTTAATAGTAGTTATAGTGTTGTATATAGTTCGTCGTATTTTGTTTATTAAATATGTTATAACAGATTCATGCGGATAATCATGATATTATACCTATATCTATAATAAAATAAGCTAGCGACTTTCATCTATGGGTAGAATGAAATTAAACAACCTAAAATATTTGTATAAATTATATTTATTCAGTAATTTTTCAACAAATCATGGTAAACTTTTTCATAAGTAGCTATTTCGTTTTAACATTTACGACATTACTTTTCACAACTTTCAGATTGACATTTCCAACCCATAATCCAACAACTAGAGTAAGAAAACCATATCAGAAACAAAAATATCCGATTAATCGGCGTCTTAACTTTAAAAAACATAAGACTTTGTTGGATTCGCAAAGGTACTTTGATAGGTAAGTTCATATATACGTCACCCTATACAATATTAATGCTCCGATTAGTAATAGTAATTTATTTCCTAAATTTTAAATTCAAATATATTTGCTAATCGGCAATTTATTATACAAAACAGTTGCTTATCTTATTTATAAAAAGTTTCATCTTATTTAGGCCGCAAATATCCCAGACAAGACTGATGTATCCAACAAAATATACATTTCCAACTATGAAAACAGTATCTGCAGAAACTAAATTTAAACATACTCAAGACTCGTGGCAAGTAGTTGAAGATCTTATGAAAAAACTTAACAAAACGCAAGAAAACGATGAGTACTCAAAAACAACATTATCAGATATTGAACATTTATTAATGGAAAACATATCAAACATGAATCTCAATAAGAGCGGTAAAAATTATTTGAAATATTTTGATTACATTTACACATTACATTTACAGAGCACTAATTTATTCATATTGAACGGGAATCGAACCCGCCTTCTCAGTAGATATGAATCTAAAATATTTATTGGTCTAAAAAATTGTAATTGTGATTTAATTCACTTAGCATGTGATACCTAATCCTTAAAATCTTATTTAAATATATTTTGCTATACCTAACTATTAATTTTTGTATCATATGAGAAAGAGATATTGGCAACGGACAAAATAATAAGTAAGTCGTCTAATATATAAGTATAATTTATTATGTATATTAAACCCTACAATACGGCTTCGACCACGTGGAAATCGGTTATATCGTGCTCGTATCCACACTCAGTGAATGAGGATAAAAAGCGCACTATTCCAAGACCAAAGGAATTCTTTACCATTCATTCAGCCTATTTAGTGGTGTGCAGGAAATACATAGAAACACGAACACAACATACCTATACATCCTTCCAAATTTATAATATTAGTGTGATAAGGGCCCAGTGTTATGAGATATATTCCACAAACCTAGCTGTAATCTAGCCAAAAACAGACAATTAATGTGCATAGGAAAATACCAAAATTTATACAAGTTTTTCCTGAATATTGTGTAAAGGAAAAAATTATTTATATTTTTATTTTACGTAGTTATAACTTTTGTAACATGGCATGATAATCGTAGATACATGTAGGTAGCAACTAGCATATAAATATATGATTCCTTTGCAGTATATTTATCACCGAACTTGTCTGCAAGCATAAGTATAAATAAAAACAAATTTATAAAGACATCTACAACAAATGCAAAACATTCCTCTTTACTTCCAAGCTCGTCATATATCGATAAGTAAGTATATTTTTTTATCGAATATTTACAATAAATAATGCTCAATATTTAGTTTTTATAATTTATTATTTCAGGGCAAAAACCACAGCAATTTTAAAACCTGTCACAGAAAGCCATACAAAAATTAAGTCTTCACAAGATTTCACAAAAAGTTGGAGTTTGTATCATGAAACAACTACTAATAAGATTAAATTGAAAACCGAATTATATAAGAATAGTATTCCAAACCGAAATGACGTGACTTTAGATTCACACATCAATAATACATTAGACAATTATGTGAAAAACGACTCTGTCTTTGAAATCATTGCAAATGAATCGGGTACCTACGTTTAATATCAACTATTACATTTATAAATATTTTATCACAAATATTGCTGTAATGAATATTACCTAAGCTAGAACTTACTACTTACTTACGTACTTAATATATTTTCAATTCTTATAGTTTCAGAAACGGATATGAGCTCTTTTTATACTGAAACTATATTATTACATTCGAGTAAAGAAGAAGTTGATTCGGAGCAAAGGTAAATACGTGACACTTACCTTATATTATGAATAAAATCATAGGTAGGTATTACAATTAAAATCGGAGATGGGTGATGGGTTTGTTTCCGGATGGAAAGGCTAGGTCCATTTTATCACGGTAAAAAATTCAAGTACTTACTTGAGATATTTAGCACATCAATTACGAGTAATTCAGGTTGTGTGCTTAGCACGAGTTACAGTAACTGGTCCTTTTAATAAATGCTGAACACCTTCCCATAGAGTATTAATTTTCAAAAACTTTAAAATTCATATCATCAAATATTTTAGTTACCAAACACAGTACAATGTTGCTCAGACCACATCCATTTTCTAGGCACTGCGACTGCTCCTACAGGAAGTGCCACTTTATTCCATAAATTAAAACTTACTTATACAAAATGTTCTAGTAAAAATATGACAACAGTGATCGCAAATGCAGAAAGAGCAACAGGATCTATGGTAGGTCATGAGTCATGGGAAAACGTCGTTCAAGCAGCTCCAGAGATGGCTGTGCTTTTAAATCAAACTGTCGATTACGTCTGGAATGGCAGCGCAAGCGATGACCAAGTCGTGACTTCATTGGAATTCAACGAACCAGTACATAAAAGAGAACAGTGAGTTTCATGAATATTGTTATAGTGAGCGAACACTGAGGTCTTATACTCAAGCATTGCTCTTAATTTTTTCACAGTAACAAGCTAACAAGTGCATACATGAGGTATCGGAATCTAAGAAAGTTCCGAATTAAGGATTTCTAAGCATAGTTGTTTTTTCATACCCTTGCTATATACTAGAATGCATCAATAATCTACATAAATTATCTATCAACTTATCACTTATCATCGTCTAGGGCTCATTAAGTAGATAACAAATATATTTTATAATTATTTTGTAAATAAATCTATAATTTTATAAACAAATATCTTATTTTATTTAGTTTTGATGGCCTTTATTTGTATGATATTATACTAATTTATCTTAAAATATTAACTACTAGGTATATCATAATATTTTATAAATAAACCTATCATTTTATAAATTAATGCCTTATTTTTTTTAGTTTTGATGGCCTTTATTTATATGAAATTATATGAATTTATCTTAAAATATTTACTACTAGATCATCTGCTGACAAGTGAGTATATGGGTCTAAAATTTGCTAACGCCAGCAGTTTCTTTACATATTTTTTTAGAGTTAATATTTTAATTCATATTTCATCTGATATCCATCAGATTAAAACGCAAGAAGAAGGACATCCACTCTATATCAATCGAGAACGCACGGCCTTACAAACTGACGACGAGAAAAGAGCGAACAACTACCACGAAGGCATCTCTAGCTCTCGCTGACATGCAGGAATTCGCACAGCTCGTCGAGTTGCAAGACGATGAGGTGAGGAGAGCTTTCGTATTTCTTGGGCTGCCACTTTATTTGACTTGTTTTAGAAACGAATTTGGTCAAAACAATATACAAACCTGCTTATTTGGTTTGATGAATAATAAGAACTCATTGCGAAAGACGTTGGGGTTGTTTTGATTCGATAAGGTTCATAGGAGTTCATAGTCCCAGCCGTTTTAAAAAATCAATCTACAAAATCAGCAAAATATCACTTTGAAGAACATTCATTGATATTAGCGACTTCACAAACGCATATTTCGTAAAAAGAACTTTACTGCTTAGATATCCACACAGAAAAGAGAAAGCAATTTCATATCTCTATGGATATCCACATGAAATTGATTGCAGGAACATCTTATAAATTTTGATTATCCCATCCTCGGAAATGATTTTTATACAATATTTTTTTTTACGCTAGGGACTACTTGACAATGATGCACTGCACTGCCTACGAGTAAGCTCTACGAGATGTTGTAGAAGGAAAATGCATTTGTGTGACGCCTTTTATTTTACCAAATATAACTCAACAAGAGTAAGGAGTGGTCAACTAGGAATGTTTAAATAAATAGTTTGCATAATTCCATATTTTAATTTATATTCATATTCACATGATCTGTACAGTAGTCCAAAATAATACTAAATAGCGATGCAGTTGACGGTGAATGTAATATCGTGTAGGTTACTTTTTACTGTCCATGATTTTATGGATCCTCCAAAAAACAGCTGATACTGAAAGAGATTGATATGATTTCTACGTAGACGGTTCAGCAATCGATGGTGGTAGTCTGCTAAAACACTGACCATGGACTGGAACGTTTATAAATAGATGATACATATAAAAATGAAGTCATTTGTAAATTATGTGTCCTGCGCGAAGTATTGTATAGGAATAATATTCGTCTGTATACATTCTTGCTGAAAAGGCCTATCACACGAAGTAAATTCCAATAAGGAAAATCAGCAATTGTTATTACAAAAATCACAAGGATAAGGCCCTAAATATGTATTGCAGGCATTTTCCTTGTGTGTATAAACTTTTACATTGTAAGTGTAACTGCAAGATTGATCTCATGTACCTTTATCAAGAAACTAACTATAATTTGTAAGTTAGCGCTGAAAACGCCCATTATCTGAGTCACTATATAAAACGTAAAGATTTCCTTATGTATTCATATCACTATAGGAGCGCTCGTAAACCGATGAAGTGAGTTGTCGAAAGGCAAATTAGGAACATGTTTTTTTTTGAAAAAGTGTATGTCTTAAATCTAACAAATACTATGCTTCTCCGTCTTACGCCCTCCGTCTATTATTGATCAAGTGTGTGTGAGTAGTTGAATAGACAAAGTATTTGTTTTTACTAATTACGTAGATCTAACACTTCTTACTTGTACAATAATGGACTTGTATCACAGTCCATTATTGTACGAATTTACGCTACAGGCGAAATAATTTGGTATTACTTTTTAAAGCTGATTATCAAGCTATTTTAGCCTATGGTAGCTGGTTCCTAAGGACAGTTGCTGGTACACATTGTTAGGTGCTTATCTTGCAACAATAAATTGCAATACAGATACTATATGATAATATTTTTTTCAATTTTAATCTTAGTTTCAGTCCACAAAATTGCGGACCATATATAGGTAAGCTAGCTTACATTACATGTAGAAGTTCACGCGCGCTTTTGAAGTAAACAATCTATCTAAATAAGCTTAAGAAAAAGTTTACTAAACGTTCGGCCATACTAGTAGAAACGAATAAACGCAATAGCTTATGGGTAATAATAATACTAATATAATTATTGTTTTATTTGTCACTGTCAGCTACACGGGCGCGTAGCACTGCGCTACCTACGGCAGTACGTAGGCCCCTCTCTGTTCAACCTGTGTGCGCTCAGTGACTCCAGCAGCCGACATGTCCACCTTTTCAACTCATCACGGATTGTTCTGGCCATTTCTAACTTTACGGTTAGTCTTACATCAAATGTATGGGTACTATGTTCCTACATAACTATAAAGAATGATAGGCCTGCGCCTATCTTCAAGCTAGCTTCTAGCTGTTGGTGTTATTAATTTAATGCCTCTAGATATTATTCAAAATAAGTTCAAGATATTTAAACTTTGTCATTTATCATTTTTGTAGCATAATTAAGATTGACGATAAATTCAGATATACGTCTACTGTTGAACTTATATGAATTAATAGTGTTTTAATATACGTGGTTTATGTATTAAACTTTTCTTTACAGAATACCATGTCTTTAATAACCCTTCAAACGAGTACCTACGTGACTGACTCCGGAAAAATATACTAATTTGAAAATACTATAGGAGATATCCCACTTGTATTAGACAATTTGTGTAACAAAACCATTACAAATATCAACCCTTTATACTACAACACTGTTTAAAAAAACACACAATTGCGGAGAAAAATGGTATGGTGCCTATCAAATTTATTCTCTGCCAGTGCGCAACGTCTCAAAATGCGGAAGGCATTGCCACGCTGCATGGCAATGTTTAATCTTGAGCATAATTGATGCCAGCATTCTGGTCACTTTTGATGACTCTGTAAATGGTAGCCCCATGAAATTTTCTTATAATATGTGTTTGCACTGCGGACAACTTGCCCATGTCTGATTTTATCAGACCACGTCTACTGGTTACTTTCCCTGTTTGGCGGAGATATTATTGATACAGTCTACTAAGAGATGTATAAAACCATTGTAGTTCAAGCGTGCAACTGATAGGACAAAACTTTTGATTCCCATTATTGTACTTACAGTTGGAGCGAATGGTCATCATCCTAACATCTGCAAGGACCTTGCTAAGCGGAGAGTTGCGATGTCCCATGTCACAGCTAGAGTGTCAAGTGTCTGGAGCGCGGGTGTGCCTTGATTCCATGGTGGCTTGTGATGGGGTGCCTAACTGTGGATCTTATGGTAGCACAATACTTCTTTGACATGCTAGAACTGAGTACGTGACATATGAAAGTGAATCCAGGGTATTATGGGAGGCTGCACGGTAGGCGTTAAGTCTGTGACCCTTGTATCAGAGAGCACATTTGAAGGATTTTTTGCGTTAGGCAGTCTAGCGTAGCTCGATATATCTTCACAATCACACCTGATTATATGTGATAATGTGGAAGAGAATGGTAAACAGAGGCTTATAATAGGAACTGGTTCTTAAGGAATGCCGCCGGAAAACACCGTTAGGAGCTTGGCGACAGATATTTTATAGGTTGTTAATTCTAATATGGATAAATGTAAGGGTCATCAAAATTGGTTTTGAGAGCCAGTCGTATACTAGCCTACCAAACATAACATTACCAGCTACTGTTAGTAGATGATGCCTAGATCTGAAATATAGATGTTATTTAACAGATGGACAAATATGAGGTTACTGGCGGGTGGTGCTATAGCTTAGGGGTAAAGTTACAGAGACCTGTAGTTGCGGATTCGAACCCCCCTAGTAGCCTATTATTTTTCCATCTAACAGGATTTTAATATTCTCGTTCAGCACGCGTAAATGCTTATAAAAGTAATTTTAACTACTACTTATATCTACATAATATCTGGTGAAATTACAGGCACTTGTTTGCTAAGCCGTTCTTAACCAATCAGCTAAGTTAAGCAACGTCCGCCACGGTCATGACTTAGATGGGTGACCGCTGATAACATAACTATTGAGCGCCCGTGCTTCAGGGTGCACGTTAAGCCGTAGGTTCCGATTGTTGTCTTAGGATGGCAGTCGTTACAGCGTGGTGGTAGGGCATATTAGGAATGCCCGCCTGGCTAACTACCACCCTCAAGTAGAAAATCTGTCGCCAAGCACCTAACGGTGTGTTTCCGCAGCTGTCCATGAGAGCCAGTAATTCTAAGTAAGCCTGAACAACATCTTCGACCACACCATCACTTAGTATCAGGTGAGATAGTGGTCAAAGGCTAGCCTATCAGCAATAAATAAAAAAAATACTTTATGTCTCAGGGATATAGGCGCAGTGCAGTTCACTATTAGTGACGAACTGCATCTGTTACAGGCAGAGATTACTGCTCAATACCAGGTGGGCCTCGTGCGAGTTCCATCACGATAGCATAAAAAATAAAAAAGCTTTATAGCTGCTGTCATATGGCTTAGACTTAGCTTAGACTGGTGGTCCTTTTTATTCTGTGCTGGTGGTTACTTACTTAAGATTTGTCTTTCATAACCATTCGCTATGGATTGCCAGCCTGGACCTAGCAATAACCCCATGACAGTTATATACGCTGTCCACTACTGGCTCAAAAAGTGCGTTCCTCAAGTAGCATAACTTGTCTTCCATTTGAAGAAATAAACTGTTGCAATCCCCAGATATTTACGACGAGGATCGTCTCCTTTGCGGCGAAATGGTGAACCTGAAGCACAACGTGTACTTAGCAGCGTTCACGTTCCTGGCTGTTCTAATGACAGGACTGTATGCTATCCACTACTGGCTCAAACGATGCGTTCCCAGTGTCGCTGATGCCTTTTTCGTATTTACGGACGGAGCGGAAAATGTGTACGTCTCCATGATCTTTATAGTTTGAGTACTTAGGTAATTTACAGGCAAGTTACTGACCCCTTCTGACCTATTGGTAGCAAATATGTTGTTCGTCGGATACAAAAACAGGTTCAACCTAGAATGCGGATCATCTCTCAAGGACACCAGCCCGGATACACTGTAAGGTTGTTTAAAGCAGATTTTCTACTCGATGGTAACTAGCCAGTTGGAAATTCACAAAATGCCTTAATAATACTATGGGATTTGAGTGAAGCTCGAGCCTAAACTATATGGGGCTATCAGAGTTTCTATAAGAGCTGAGAAGAATAAGTAGAAGAGTTATTGTTTTGAATGAGGATCAACAACCATGGAGGTAGGTACAGTCGCCTGCACATTGTAATTTTAAAAATTATGGAAATACCTCTGTTTCTCTCTATGTACACAGAAGCATCTTAAAATCAAAGAAGAAATGAATGTCTTCTACACATGTTTATGTTAACCTTGACAGTTAAATAATTTTGTGACATCACATTATTTTTAAAATAACGAAGTGTAAGCTTGTTACTGCAGGCGACTGTACTTTTCAACAATCAATTTATGTTTTGTACTTTATGCTTTCCAATTTCTTGTTCATTAGTTTACACAATGAGGTACAAAACCATAGTTACCGTATACGAGTACAATCTTGGCGAAATTGGTGTTAACTTATTTCTTTTTTTTTACTTAAAGCAATTACCTAGTTGTCAAAATATTAAAATAAATTTATATAATAAAAAATACAATTTAATTTAAACATGGTATCGCTTGTAGCTTGCCCCGTAAGTATTATAAGCGGAAGTCACTACAGTTACAAACTGAAAGATTAAATTGCATATATTATTGCAAATATCCTATCCAATCATTCATACGAACATTCCTATCCAGAATCCAATCATTTTAATTTTATTAATATAATTAATAATAATAAAATATTATTATATATTACTTTATTTTTTTACACTACTTGGTTCCTAATTTGAAAACAACATTGACCTATATAATTTATTGCAGTTTGTATTTGGACTCCATAATGCGGTCACCAAACGATACCGATGACCTGTCCAAGATTCTTTACCAGAGCCACCTGTTTGATGATGACAACATGGATGACTACGCGTTGCAGCATGTGCCTCATGAACATTTATGCAAAAGATTTTTAAGAAAAATATGTTTCTGCTTCGGGAATAAGAAAAAGAAAATAGACGAACTGGAAATTTACAGTTCTGTGCGATCGAGTCGATCGCTTTCCAAGAGAATGTATTCATTTACTGAAATAGAAATTCGCAAAATGGCACCAAGTTCTATAGACATTGCAATACAAACTGGTGAAAGCTTGGAGATGAACTCGGAAAATATCAAAAGCCAAAATGTTAAGCCAATAAAACATAAAACTAAGCGACGAGAAAGCACGCCTCAGGAGTTCCCAATCATGATTAGGGACTCTTCACTTACACTAGACGAACCACTACCAGAAGAACATAAAGATGAATTAAGTGTATTGAAATTTTTGAACGATGCGAAAACTGATTCTATCCCAGCTGCGTCAAAACAAAAGAAAAAAGTTACTAAAGGAACCGAAATCGATTTTTCACATGAAAAAGAATTAAGAAGTCATTCTTACGAACATCACGACCATGAACAACCAGGGCCATCGAGAGGAAGAAGACCTACAACGCGTGTAAAGGCTGTAGCATCGAATAAACATTTGAGATTTGAGGAAGTGGCTACCACTATTCCACCAGGAGTGTACGATTACGATGGCAATGATGGTGGTAACGCCAATCCCGAAAATCGTCGTAGCACAGCTTTGGGTGAGAGTAGACTACCCTGGCATTCTCGGCATTTGGACACAATTGAAGAAGCTGATGAACATAGCGGTGGTACTAAGGAACATCGTCACTTTTGGGGTTTACCCCAAAGCAAATCGAAGAAATCTAAAAAGAAATCACACGTATCGACGCTGCGCCAATAATTTATGAGTTATGGGCATTAGCAAATTATGAAAATTTATTTTCGTGATTGTTATCTAAATGAGTGAATGGTCGTCAGGTCTCCCGGACCGCGCCGCCATTTCCTAATTAAGTTCAATTGTACACCGGATAGGACACGTGCCAAAATGTGTCGTGTCTTTAACGATCATACCGTCGCCGTTGGCAAGTGGCGTCATGACATTGTGTACTCTTTCAATCAGGATAAATTGCTTCATTTACAAATGATGTGTTTCATTTTACTTTTTATGAAGCATGGATCACTTAGGTGAATATATAAAAAACAACGCGATATAGAAATAAGTAGGTAGGTAAATTATTTTTTTCATTAAAACTATGGATAAAAATCGTCGATATCAATAATCACGAAGTGGGTAGGCAATAATGCGCGTAAATGATTAATTAGTATCAAACAAATATCTAACTCAGAAGATTCATCATCAGCCGGCAGACGTCTACGGTTGAATAAACGTCTCCCCTTAGAACGCCACAATTAATTACAATACTAAATATAAACAAACAAGTAAGAGATTTCTGAAAATGTCTTTCATATGGTTAACATTATAGTTTCAGTCTGACATCATCTAAAACTGTTTAGCCGCTGTACATAAATTTTACAATTTACGAGATACCTACACAACAGAGGCACCCAAACACTGCAGTGGGTAGTTTTATTAGGGGCAATGAAATTTATCTTAGCTTTTATGTCAGCTCCAAAAAAGATAGATGTAAAAGTGTCAGGCTAGGAGCGGGACCGGAGCCGGTGCGCGAGGTCATTCCAATTGAAATCAATTAAAGGCAATTGCGTCCAATTGAGCGCGCGGCAGATTCTGCGTCGCCGCCCGTCGCCAGTGAGATTTTATGTGAAGCTCGGAGTCCTACACCAGTCACATGACTCACTTTGTAGGTACCCGCTACGTGTACAGTACATAAGAGGTATATATCGAAATGATAGAAGTCGCAATAAGACCACAAAAAACGCGGAAGATATACGTACAATGTCATATTTAATATTGCAGACATAAACAATTGTTAGTTAGCCTTGTGTTGTATGTTTAATTGAAAGAGTTTTTTACATTGTTGGTACAATATTATATGTCAGTTTATTACGGACTGGTAAAATGCAAGGAAACCATTTCTGAATTATTAGCTTATTGGGGGTAAATTAACAGTAGAACTCTTTGTGCGAGTTCGTCCAGGGAAGTACTACCATAACTATTTCTAACGTCAAGCAGTAATGTTCACATAACTGTATTCCGGTGTGAAGAGTATGGGTGCCGGTGTAATTACAGGCAGAAAACTTAGCAACTTTATAGGTAAAAGGGTGATGGGCGCAGTAAGCCAATTGTGACGAACTGCATCTGTTATAGGCAGTGGTTATCGCTGTACACTAGGTGAGTCTCGTGTGTTCCATCACGATGGCATAAAAAATACTACAGGGTACCAGGAGTACTTACCTAAATATGTAATTAGAACAACTTTTCAGCATGACTCACGAATGTATAATTTATATAGGATGTGTGTTTATATCCCTTATAGTTTATAAGTACGTCTATCGCTGAATTTCAAACATATTTTTTGATTTTATTGTCTAGTTATAGTAAATATTGTACTTCATCATGGAATACCGACGAGTGTTTTGGAGAGTATTATTTACGATAGGTATCTAACTTATATCTTTATTCTTATTCAATTGATTGAACCCTCGTCCCCATAGATATGTAGCTAAAAAATATGTAGTAAAAGATAGGAACTGTGACCAGTTGATAGCATTAGACTAGCATCCCTGGTGGGATCAAAACTCTTTTACACACCTCTGGCTACCCCTTCGGGGAATACCTAATAGTTGGACGATATTGTTTTTAATGGATTTTTGTGGTGCTTTGTTATTGATACGTTTCAAATTTAATACCTATGATCATATCGTCGAATTTCCCTACTTTCAACAATTTCGTTGGCATAGTCTGCAGTTATCATGATCTCGGGACTAGCCACATAGTATTAGTTTATGAGAGTAAGATTGGGTAGGTTGAAGGCAAAAAAGCCTTACAGCACACACAAGCGGCATTTGTACCATAATCGTAGAAACTTATGATTATAGTGCAAAATGTAACGCCAAGTGTGGACACTCGCTAGGAATCGAAATGTTATGATAAGTTAGAAATAGCTCGTGGAGGTCGGTACCATTCTGATTCAAAAATTTACTAAAGTTCTCTTATTCATGTCATATCCGTCTTCCATATGTCATATTTTTCAGTAATAGAAGTCAATTCCGTTAAAAAAAAAACATTTCATTGTCCATACTGCTTACAAGTCATTCGCCGACAATACTGGTCACTATCATCGACAAGTTGTCAATATGACTATACACACGAATATGTATACATTTGCAAATACTTTTTTCAATTACATAAATGTAATATGGTCTAGCTAGGCAATTGAAAATAGACCAATGTTGGTGAAATATATATTATTATGAGATCATTATGGGATCATACCTTACCGAATAAAAAAATAATCATCAAGACTGGGTAGTCCAGTAAAAAGTTGCGTATGGTAAAGTTACAACCAAAAAATAGAAAGTGGACATGAAAACATTCCTCCTTCTTTTTGGAAGTCGATTAAATATAGATAAAGATAATTAAGTACATTCTGGGTTGAACGAAATCCCAACACACATGTTTTAGGGTTCCGTACCCAAAGGGTATAAACGGACCCTATTAGTGAGACTTCGCTGTCAGGCCGTCCGTCCGTCCGACTGTATCTCTAGAACGGTGATAGCTAGACAATTGAAATTTTCACAGATGATGTATTTTTGTTGCCGCTATAACAACAAAACAAAAAAGTTGGTCAAGTGGCTCGCGCAAGTTAAAACAAATAAGGTTAAAATATGAAGTCTAATGTTGTGTACGGAGCCCTTCGTGCGCGAGTGCGACTCGCACTTGGCCGATTTTTTTAAATTTCAAGTTCCTACTTAATCTGAAGTGGACTACAATGGTACAAAACATGTTCAATTTAGTCGCAATGCACAGTGCACAAAGCTTATGTACCTACATCCCTATTGTAATCTGTGAATAAAGGCCTTCTGCAGAATTTGACTCATTGAAATCCCACGAAGGGTTTGAAATTGCGACAATGATAGGTAAAATGGCGACATTATGACTGATTTCCTTTGGTTCACTCTGCTGCCTATCACAGATAGTTCTGTGGAGGCAATGTTATATTAACAACGAGATTTTCCTGAACCTATTTTAGTAGTAGAAGATTTAAGAGTACTACATATTCTAGGGTCGAAATCTGTAAAAAGAACTGAAACTTAATTATAGATAATGTTTCAACCTAACCTAATGACAATTAAATATCAAATACGGCAAAAATATTTCAACACAAGTGTAAATCTAAAAAAAAAATGATGGGACGGCAAATGAATGCGGCTCTACCTACGAAACTGGACTGGGTATGTTATACATCATATTAGTCTTTATTATCCTACTAGCTTTCCGGGCGCGGCTACGCCCGCGCGTATGGCGGTTATCGCGCAAAAACATTAACCACTTTTTGCGCAGTTGGATAAAAACTATCCTATGTTTTTTCCCGGGTCTCAAACTATTTCCATACCAAATTTCATTCAAATCGGTCCAGTAGTTTTGGCGTGAAAGCGTAACAGACAGACAGACAGAGTTACTTTCGCATTTATAATATTAAGTACTGATGAACATTATATGTAGCTAAGTTTATTTTAATGGTTTGCATCGATAATTATCTAATATTTATAAAAAAAAAATTTTTTTTCTTTTAAACGATATAATTATGAACTTATTCATTTTGATTTAATTTGCAACTATATACTATAGTATTGTCATGTAGCTTTGGGAATGCGTAATATTGGGTATAAATATTTTATTGGGAATGCGGCGAGTGTGATGGGCACTTTTGCACCGGGAACAGTCAGGGGAGGGTAATTTACATTACATTATTTACCAAATTTAAAAAAATTTGGTAAATAATTTAGTTTTACACTATCTTCAATGAAAGGAATCAGTATTACAGTGATGAAATCCTGACAAAAAATTTTTCACTAAATTGACTAACTGATAATAATAAAAAATTACAAACAAGATTTAGGGGAAAGTCCTACAGTACCGGCCGGCATCCAGTACCGGCCAGATGCTGTTTCCAAATAGTAGTTTATGCAACTGTCATATAATAGAGGGTATTAAAACATGAGTGTAGTTTTTCAAAATAAGATTACACGAGTGTTTTAATACCTAATTATATGCAGTTGCATACACTACTTTATTTAATCTCATGGTTATAGGTAGCTACAATCAATAAAATGCAATATAAAAACCAGCTAGTTGCGCGCGCAGCGCGCTCACCATAGGCAATAAGTACTTAAATTGACTTGAAACCTCCTTGGTCGGGACACATTGTACTTTAATAATTAAAAAATTGTTTTAAAGCATTGTTTTGTTAGGAGAATAATGCTTTAATTTAACTTTTTAATTTTCTTAAAGAAGTATGTATATAAAATATGCCAATAAAAGTCTGTATTTAATTTTATAATTAGAATATTACCGAATGAGATTATATAAAATATATAACAGATGGATACGATATAGTTATTGCCATTAAAGTAATACGTTCATACGAGTATAAGCCCCGCGCGGCAGCAACCTGTCGCGACACGGTTACTTTCAGTGTGCAAATTTGTATTGCGCGTGGTGAACGCAAGGTACACCAGTAAAGTTCTGTGGGTGATTTCAGAAGTTCATAGAAAGAGTTCGATAGAAGTTAAACCTGGCATGTATTGTTCATTTATTTAGCTATTATAAAATATGTTTTAATTCAACATTTATGCGTTAATTATTTTGTAGCATCAAACCTTATATTTTTTTCGTTCCCTACAGTACCGGCCATAAAAATGTCCTTCGGTACCGGCCACTGTTAAAGTTTATTTTTGAGTAATTTTATCTTCTTTCAGGTACTCAAAGATGCCAGGCAATGAAAATGATGGCGAGATGAAGAAAAAGAAGGGCGCTTGGGATCTCGCTAATATGCATAAGCCCGTGTAAAAGTTGCTGAACAGCTCGCCAAAAATCCGCGCCTCAAACTACCAATAAAATCGACAAATCAGTTGACAACTTTAAAGCCACAGTTGCGCAGAATAATTATAACCGGTTTCTGATGCATAGAAAAGATGAAATACTGCACGACGACGTCGTAAAACTGTGAAATCATAAAATTGTCAAATAAAAAATAATACAAAAGTGAAATCTACTCAGTTCTGCATACAAAAAGATGCTGTAAAAAAAGAGGATGAGACAATTTGTCTTTTGCGTCTTGAATCTCATGAAGAGGATTGCATTTAATGTGGATACTGCAAGACTTGGGTCCATGAGGCTTGTGCAAACATATCAGAGCTGCCTATCTAATATATTTGTGATTATTGCTTGGTATATGGGCTCATATTTTTGCTGGCCGGTACTGGAGGCCAATTTTTTTAATGTTAAATTCTCATAGTCTGCCAATTTTATTAATAAAGTTGATTGTATCTAAATATATTAATAATTTATTGTTTTTATTTACAACACATGAGTTTGTTAACGCATTATAGCCTATATTTAACGTCAAACCCAAGAGATTTTTATTTTATCCTCCATAAACCTTAAGGTGACTGTGGTGTTATGGGGTCATTTTTTAAAATGTTACTTTGACGGAACAAGCTCGAGGCCCACCTGATGTTAAGCGGACTAACCTCTACCTATATCATAATTTAGACAATATTTTTAGAGCAGAGCAGATTGAACTTATAAAAAAAAAATGTATATTTTTAGTATTTTTTTTACCCTTTTTATATAATTCGATGGAGCAAAGTCTACTTTTCCGCGCTATGCGAATAGACGCCTACAAATTTCTTTAAAAATCAATTATTGCCGAGCATGATTAAAAAGTAGTCAATTGCAAAAATAAATTCTATGATACTAAGCTGGTTTTACATAAATTACTCGCATGTTTGAGTAAATCACTGTATAAGTAAGTCTTAGCCCACAAGGTTTCGCTGGGCTTTCTACCATCATCATCATTGCCAACAACTCAGCATTTTTGGCCAAAAATGAAATGATCGTCATGGTATAGTGTGTAGTTTAAAGGGGCACTTTATTGCTACAAAAATACTAGTAATAACTACGAATAAATATAATATTTATTCGTAGAGTAATAATGAAGTTACGAGTTTGATGTGTTTTGTTTTATACAACTCACAAACTAGTTTAACTTATGACTACTATCTCATCTGTTGGTAAGTGATAACGCGGTGGAGGATGACAGAGTGATCTCGAAGATATGTGCCATTAATATGTTACTGAAAGAAGAGAAAAGGAGCATTTTTCCTTAATTAATTCAGCTATAGAGGCTTTATTAGTAAAAAGTTACCGATGACTATGACTATTTGAATGGAAATAGAATTTGCAATTTGTCATTACTAGTTATTTTTTTTAAGCGCACGGTTGCAAAGTTGTTATTTGATGCGAATTATTATATTATGCCTGAGCTTACTGATGATTTCAAAGGTATGAGACGTAAAATAACTTGACTGCCGAGCGCAACACACAATTTTTTACTTCACTACAGCGAGTGTAGTGTTAGGTGCAAGTAAAACTTCTTAAATAATGTAGCATATTAGCGTTAATTTATAGAGAGCTCAAAATAACTGAAATTGGAAATGGTTAAAGTAAATTCATTTTTCTGGTGCTATAGGTCCGAATTTAGAAACCTTTTCCACGGCCAGCGGATAAATAGCACTTTCCCAAGTAGATTTCGAATTATAAACAATACCATTCTGAGCTTGTGGGGTGAAAAATCTTTTTCTTTCCACCATCTCGGATTGAGTATTTTTGCTCTTCGATATCTAAGTGCAAAAGCCGTTTTTATCCGCTAGAGGTTAAAGTAAATTGAATTTAGAATATCATGTGCACTAAGTTTGTGAATAAAAAACATCATTAAACCTATTTACCTCTACCTCCATGGTGCCGAATTTATTATACAACCTTTTAAATTTATAACATGACACTGGCAAATGCACAAGACGTGCGAGTCCAAATCCCTATGGCATACCGTAAAAAAACTTTTTTAATTTGTTAAAAACTCAGACTCGGAACCTACCATAGGCTTAGGATTCAGCGTAGCGAAAAAATCCTAAGGGTCCGTTTCAGAATGTCCTTATAAAGTTTCGGGTTGCTATGCAACACATAAAATAACTGAATGAAAGAAATTACCTACAGTTAACATGCAGCGCGATTCAAGCTTTAACCGATGGATCGGCTAAATCGATGACTGTGAAACGCAAAGATAGTGTTTTATTTATTAAATATGTTCGGGGTAGTAAAACCGGAACTTACTCGAACATTCTGAAACAGGCCCTTAGTCTATGGAACCTAAATTTTTTTTAAATTTGCTTTGTGCACGCCATTTTTTTCACGTCATATTGTTGAAACGTTAGGTTAAAAACAAGAAACTTGAAAACAATAGAAAAACCTTCAATCATGAATGATCGAAGAGAAAAACCTAAAAGTGTGTGTTTCTAGCGACAAGGAAGTTTATTTGGCGCCAACAGAATTGACTGAAACTGATAATAATGCGCAAGTGAGCTTTCTCCCCAACAATCACGCAAGAATTATTTGAAACTAGGCATCGTAGGAGCCATTACACTGAAAGAGTCTCGGCCAGATCCTTGGACTGGCCCTCCTACATAAAAAATGAGCGTTACGAAACACCCAACCATCGCCCTCTCTCGCTAACATTTACGCCAAAGGAATCCGATGAATCGGTACAACTATTAAGCATGGCAGATATTTTACCGAAAAACAGTACACAAGTCACTAACACCAACACTATGTACATTAACTAACAAAAATATTACACTCAACTTAAGTAACCATAGCAACGTTACTTGAAATGTTTCTTAATTATACCTAAGTATTATTTGTTATAATTTAAAGATTATTCTGCAATACTTATCTATCATAATGTAGTAGTTAATACCTAAACTGAAATAAAAGTATCTTGTGATTGTTAATACTTTTTTGCATTTGGTCATTTCTTCGCTGAGGTGTGGTAAAAAGTTACGTGTTGCAATCGAGTGAAAAGATTTTTCACCTAGTGCTCTTATTTTAGAGTATATTTCTTGCTTGGACGTCAAAATTGAGCACACGGTTAAAAAGCAATTTGCACTCTTTATTTATTTATTTATGAAACCAATAGCGTTACAAATATATATAATTAATTACATGTATATGTGTAGAAAGGCCAATAACACTCTTGTATAACAAATAACTATTGTGACACGCATTTAAAATATTATGTTCACAATGATATTCTATTGTTTAACTTTAAACATTTTTATTCAGTTAAGTTATACAAGGAGATTTTAAAGGTAAGGGTAATTTTAAAATAAAAGTCCGAAATGGTTTTACACAACAAAGATAGCTCGCTAATGTTGCGTTTAGAGAGGAAACTAGTAAAAAATGTAACTTGCGCTTTTGGTTTAATCGATTTTGTAATGGAAAATCGGGGAAAGACTAGACAAAAGATACCTAAATAACGACAATTTCAAAGTAAACGTAGAAGCCAATCCATATCAAACGACCAACAATTTAGCATCATGGCTTGACGTTAGTTTACCAATTGTATTGACTGAATTACATCAAACTTGGTAAATAAATATAAGGGCACCGCATACATTAACTAAAGTGCATAGAGGAGCATACGCGTTGAACCTTTCCCGGCTTTGGTTAGTAGGTACAAAGCTGAAGACGTGAAAAAAAGGCCTAAACAACTTAATCATAAAATGTCACAGATACTTTTATAAACAACTCGCTAAAAACTAAATACAGCACTGCAGTTACTAAAACTAAAGCATTTAGGCAACCTAAAGGTCATCGCAAGCCTTTAGGCAATCTAACTAAATGCACTAACAGTTGGTAGCGTGCACAGCATGCTGGCAGCATTGTTCCGTTGGATTGTAATGCTTATTCGTTGAGTAAAATAAGTGCTAGCATTTTGAAAGTTATATACAGTTACTTACTAGACATGAAAGCTAAAAGCCCTAACACATGGATCTTAAAATCTAAAAGATTTTCATAGATATAACATCCTGAATATAAAAATGCAATAACTTGCCAAATCAAGCCCCCAAACAATTGTCATTTCCACGTAATTCGGACGACTTTCTATATGGAAACAAATATTGTTCTCAGGAGGAATGATACTAAAAATGCCTACATAAGACTTTGTGGATTCGAATCCCCAGCGTTCTATCGCAAAGGAATAAATGGTTATCTCTCGAGAATGCAGATATGTGACAACCTATAGATTATTGAAAGAGTGACCTAAATACATGGAATATACTTTTTTCTTAATATTTTGGTGGGTGATATGTATATAAAACTGCATTGCACTGTGATTGCTGGGACGCGAGTGCAAACGTCCTAAACTTCTTGATAAAGAACACCTGATGAACTATAGTTGAAACCATCCAATTTTGTATATATGTAACACCCGATATTTTTTTCATAATGTAGGAAAAACGCGTTAGTTTTCATAACAAAATATAAACAAAGTTTGAATTTTTCAGTATAGGGCAAATACTAATTAATGATAAATATTAATACTATATTTTTGTAGCCTTAGATATGTATGTATTCTTAAAATCATTTTGAGGTTTAATAACTAAGTGTGTAGGTATTAATTGTAGTTCAGAAAAGTCCTAAGTAAATAATTTATTTTTCTGATATGAATATAAATATCAGATGTACACTACAAACTGGAAGATTTTAATTATTTTATGTGTAAGTTTCTTTATTAGGAAGTTCAAGGGCTAAAAACTGCACTAAAACGTGTTCCTATACATACAACATAAATATATATCTACTCAGTATAGATATATGTATGTATATCTATTATTTAAGTAAAGAGTCTGGCAGACACACTACAGGCTATATGAACGTTCAAAGTACTCTCGTAGGCTGTAGCTACGTAGACATGTGTCGATCGTCCGCTGCAGTGCGTCTTCGCTAGTAGCTCACGAAATATTCACACACACACCCACATGCTTATCCACAGAGCAATGTGGTAAATTTCACGATCACATCACTAAACTTGTACAGTTTTTATATCACTTCCAGAACTTTTGTTCTCTCTCCCAGATCACTACAAGCACAGTTCAACGGATCCACGGTATTAGGAACACATTTCTCCCGTGACACTATTTCAACAAGTCTAGCAAAGCGCGAACGTGACGAGAAGTGCATCAGCGAGTGCAATTCGTGTTGTCTGAAAGTCACCAATAAGCCCAATGAAGCAGAGATCCCGCTGGCGAGCCAGCACCAACCTAAATAGACTCTGATCATCTAAATTGACTTCAATTAAATAACAACCGAAATTGTTGAAATGCGCCATTACTCCCTCGACGCTAATCTAAGTGCCAATAGCCAGGGCGAATGTTTTATTAATAATCCCCAGCAATAACTGTTAATTAATAATTAAGTGATCGTTGCGTCGATGATCGACCGCATCAGTGCGCGTGCGACGCTGCGCTAGCCACATGCTGTTTCTTTGGTTCGTGCATCTGCTCGTCAAGCATTTGTTTTGCTTTACATGTCAAGTGAGATTTTCGGGTCGTTAATGTTGATCGTGATTATTTAAAAAAACCGTTAAATCGTATACCAAAGGTTAATTTAAAAATTACGCAATAAGCTTGAATATCAAATGTCTTGAGTTGAGATCTTCGGTGTTATTGTGATTATGCGAAAGTATTGCTATGCGAAATTTTTGGGGTATATTTCCCACGGCTATAAATCATGGAGTAGACATATGAGTGGTGTTGATACGGATTTACAATGACGCGTTATGGACTTTCACAATAATGATGTGGGCGTTGGGGCATACAATACCATCGAGACAAACAAAATATGGGTGAGTTAGTGGGAATCCCGCATGATGTTGCGCTCGCGGCGCGCGGCGAGCCCGCAGCGGCAGCGATGTGCAAGGGTGCCGCAGCGCCGCTCGCTGCAGCCGGGGGAGTGGCTCTACGCGCTCTCATTGGTCGCGTTCCGCCTGACTCCAACGTCCTAAGCGCCCGCCTAGCTCCTTCCAAACTCTTTCCTCCGCACGCAGACTACGATCCAAAGTACCACTCTCCGCCCGACAGCCGACTGCCTCGCACACGCCACTCATTGGCTGTGGAACGACATCAACGCTCGTATTATGGTAATATAAATTGACCAACCGCGGAGCAAATTCGGTTAGTTCGTTAAAGCTGATTAAAGCCATTTAACCGGGACGGACACGAGGATACGAACGGCGCGAACGTTCATCGATCCCGAGAGTTAACTTAAATGAAGTTAAATTGTTGAGTAGCCTCGCGATCAGAGGTGCGAGTCGGGGCTCGGTCCCGGCGCGGTGGTGAGACGGCGGCGGCAGCAGCGACGGAGCCAAGCGAGGCGGGCGGCGCGGAGGTAGCGGGCCAGCACCCGCCGCCCAGCGTCGGCGACCACTATATGTACGTGTGCGGAGACAACGCGGGTGCGGCGCACGGCCACGGGCCGCGGTACGAGTGCTTCGAGCCCGGCCCCGGCCCTGGCCCAGGACCCGGCTCCGGCATGGACCAGCCACCCTTCGAGGATCACATGTTCGGCGAGTTCGGCAAGGAGCGGCACGTAGCCGTGGTGGTGGGCGCCGGCGGGGAGCTCTACCGCGACGAGCTGCCGGTCTTCGACAAACGCAAGGAAGAGGCGATGATGCTACAGCCAGTGGACGCCGCACCGCCACCACACCCGCCACCAGCACCGCCTACTACTTCTAAGAAGAGTGAAAAAAAGAAAGGGGACAACAATGGAATTAAGAAAAAGAAAACCAGGTGAGTGACATCAACATTATCTTAACTAACCCCTATAAATATATACGTAGTTTCATTACAAATATGATACTCGACAATATGAGAAATGTCAATTTCACATATTACAAATAAACAAAACATAAAATGATAAAGTTATATTAGTGACATTATTGTAGACGGATTTGTCGGGGGGTATAACTATATTATTAATGTTAGATATCGCAGCTATATTCGCTATAACATAATTCAAAAGATTCATATTATTTTCTACGCACTCCGTAGCTAGTTTCTCATTTCATTTTCTACGCTTCGTAGCTTCTATGAAAGTTAAGGCTACGAATAACGTAGAGTGTTGACAGTCTTCGTAGCGCCCTGCGTAGCGACACCACGAGAGCTATGTACGTACATTAATTTTTAATTTATAGTCGGAGATAAAAACAGTTGTTGTATCATCAAATTTTAGTTGAAAAGTCATCTATTGTATTGATTATATTTGTTACGGGTAAATTATGTTTTAATATTTTTTTTCAACACGCTCGTAACGGACTTTTAAATCATAATATTATAGTCTATTACGCACTCGTGCTTTTTGTTTACTTTTCCGCACGTGTGTTTTAAATAGAAAAAAATATGTGTTTTAAAAACAACGTTTCCACACTTCTCACCAAGGAGATTGTAGTTTGTTTCGTTCGTTTTTCATATAAAAACAAACCAAAGAGTTTTTTACCTACTTAAGTAGAACTTTAGAAGATTTAATTATAAACCTTCTTAATCAGATTATTATTGCTATAAATAAGAAAATATTTTCGTATCGAAATTTTCGTATTCGTTCGCAAGTGTGTTGAAAAACGTCGAATGTAACTCGTGCGCGTTGATTATTACAATCTCTACTCCAGTCTCGATTGTAATAAACAACTTCGCGCACTTGTTGCATAATGTACTATAGCAGTTGTAGCATTAATATCTAATAATTTATCAAGATCAATTTAATTTTAACTCCCGAATTCCATGGGCATGTAGAATGATTACCACAATATGACAAGAAGTGATTGCAGGTGTGATGATTCGTAGTATCGGCTAACGAGAAATCGTAGGCAAGACTTAAACTCCATCACGAGTCTCATCTTCACATAACGGTGGTTTGGTACTCTGCATAATCGCTAACTAGTTATATCATCATAGAAACAATCAGTTGCAAAGCAGCTACATCCCATCAAATCTGTTAACATCTAGATTCGATGGACTGTAGTGTTGAATACCAGTAGATATAGTTCTTATTTTCAGCCTACTTACTATTATTGAACACATCCATACGTAATGTAATGGGCAGATATTTGCAAAATAATGGCTCAAATTCAGCTACCTAATTACAAGGTTCTTCACTTCGAAGAATCACACAATAAGAACAATGATGTAATTAATAATTTTTATCGTCTCGTTCTTAACCATCGTACGAATCATTTAAGGTGGGATCTCACGTCAGCGGCAGGAAATTTAAAATGTTTTGACTAGGTTTGGTAAAATTATGAAATTTAAAATGTTTAATGTTTTGGCTAGGTTTGGTAAAATTACACACGATTATGGTATTCGTGTCTATAAATAAATATTGCTATTTTATCTTGCAAATTTTTTTAAGCACCAATGCTCATGACTCCATACCTTACCCCTAAAACCTTCAAAATATTAAAAATTATATTTATCCATAATCAACGTAATCAATTCAATAAGTATAATAGAAAAAAAATCTTTAAAATATATCTCCAAACCTTGCATATTACGTGACAAGTAACTGAGTAATCCAATTATTGTAATAATTGGATTACTCAGCAACATAATAAAATAAACATGTATATCTCACTGTAGATATGATTTGATTCAAACTATATTATTATACGTACATCGCATACTTTGGGAATATAATTTTGAAAGTATTGTTTATTTCCAAATCTACAGGCCAAAAACTACTTACTTACTACTATTTTTACAATCATCCTGGTGCATAAAAATTGGATAGGAAAGAGATCAACTTTCAACGGGTATTGAACCCGCAACCCCAAAACTCACATGAGTAGATACGTTGTCCATCGCCCAATTCATTCACTGGTATTATTTATTGGCACGCGCCGCCCTTGCGTGCACAGGTGTTGCATAGGGGTCGCATCCCCTTCAATATCTGTTCTGTAGAGGAATTTTTATCGCCCCTATTTAATATTTGCATAACTAATACGATGACGTTTATAATTCTATACAACATATGGACTGGAACGACGATTACTGGTATAAATAATTAGAGGTGTTGATAGTCATATTTATATTATATTATGAGCAAGTGTAGAAATTGCTTCCGAGGTTTCGTCGACTTTCTTCGACGGAATGGTTATGGAACGACGCGCACGGGGCGTCCATAGTTCGAATCCAATCCTATATGATGGTGCTATACAGTGCTATACTATAGACAGAAGCTATACAGTGGCGTAGACTGTACAGCATATTGCTTGCCTAGGCATACATTCAGTCACCTAATTAAGTAAACCAATTACCTACCGGTATGCTCCGGCAGTTGTATTTAGCGCTTCATAAACCTTGAAACTGGCTACGGTCATAAGTGGGATGGGTGACCGCTAGTGGAAAATCTGTAGCCAAGCACCTTACGGTGTCTTCAGGCTGCTAGCCTCGAGAGCCAATAACTCGTAGGTTAGCTTGAACAATATCGCCGACCACATCCTTAGTTACCATCCATCATTGAGGTAGTGGTCAAAAGCTAGCTTTAACCCAAAACTTACGTTTTATACCTACTATTTACAAAATGGTTCATGCTGTATTGTTTTGAATTCTAGAATATTAAGGGCCTGTTTCAGAATATCTTAATAAAGTTTCGGGTTGCTAACCAACACATAAAATAACTGAATTATAAATATGACAGTTGACATGCAGCGCGTTTCAAGCTTTAACCGATGGATAGGCTAAATCGATGACTGTGAAACGCAAAGATAGTGTTTTGTTTAATAAATATGTTCTGGGTAGTAAAACCGGAACTTACTCGAACATTCTGAAACAGGCCCTAAATCTATCATATCTGTAGGATCGTAACAAAATTTTGTTTGATTTTAATGAAGCCTTTATAATAATATATTTATAAGTGTATGTATACATACATATAAAAATTGTGATCATAGACTAACCTGTAGGAATAAAAAAAAAGTATTTTTATTTGATAAAAGTAGATCTAAGTCACCCGAGTACATACATTATCGTAACGAATACTATCATCTACCTCTCAAAGACAGCTAAAAGCTATGCTATAACTTGGCAGACAGATTTTCAATATACAGGGTTATTGGGAAAATGCTAACAACCTCTCAGGGTTGACTTTTACTAGTCCTAACAAACATTTTGAGATGATTTTTTTTTGTTTAGTTTTTTTTTAAATATTTGTTTAATATTTTTTATGGTTTTTTTGGCTGAATAAGTACGAGGACCATCTGATGTTAAATGTTCTTGTGCCTCTAATGTATTATTTCATGTTTTTTATTACTTTTTTCGATGTAAATATTCAAAACTCTATTGAAACGGAGCACGGCGCGGTACAGTGTTGCCGCGGCGGGCACTCTTGGCTCAGAGTAGGCATTAAAACACAAAAAAAATATAAAAAAATATAAAAAAATAAAAATTAAAGAAAATTATACACTCGACTATACAAAAAAAATCTCTAAATGTTTGTGAGGACTAGCAGAAGTCAACCCTAAGAGATTGTTAGCATTTTACCAATAACCCTGTATAGCCAGGCGGGAATTAAGAAACTGCCCTATTATCATGCAAAGTGGAGTTTTCAGGCCGCCCGAAGACTTTCAACAACCATAACAAATGTCATCCTCCATATAACAACAGAGACCGAATACGGATTATCGTGCCCTCGTGAAAATTGCTTGTTGATCGCTTAAGACCTAATAGGTAAGCTTCGCTACTAGCGCTTCAGAAGACCAACCGACTTCTTTACCCACCGTCAATTCCAAAGAAAGAACATTGGATTATATATACTTACAATGGCTCTGTAACGGCCTTCAGATAATAAATCTATACTAACACGTTAACATAAAAATCTAAAGTGAGCTACGGGGAGTCTAAAAGAAGCGAACCACTTGATGCAGGCGCCTTCATACACAAACTGCAAGTAACAGAAGTAATAAAAAATGTCGCCATATTTGATACATTAATTACCCGTATAACCGCGGGGAGTCAATTGCCTTATCGCCAGATCTTCGCGTGCACTGACCGGGGTACTTACGGGAGCATCGGGCAACACCATCTCATAACGATCGCATGGACTCAATTGCTCTTAGAAATCCACTGTTCGCGTGGCAACACTAATTAGCCGTTATTTTGATATCAGATGGAATGTGAATGTACTTGTATTATTTCATTATGATAATTTCCTCAAATATGTAATTTTCTTCTATGTTTAGTGAAGTATATTGGGTTGAGTAAAGAATAATACATAATTTACATTAACATATATCTTAGGTAGATAATGTAATAATATTACCTACTCGTACCTTACATATCGATTCTATGAATAACAATATAAGTCAAAGTACTTACCTATTTACGATTAAATTAAATCAAGTGAGTTTTACGTATCTCATCCCCTCATTAAACAAATTGCTGTGGTGAAACATTAAAACAAAATGCCTGTATATTTCACAATGCAGATTGGCAGGCAATTAAGTATAGTTATAGGTGGTGGCGCACAACAGGGGTGAATTTAGTTTCACGCTCAATCAATTCGCGCGTGCCGCTGCGCTCGCGCCTTCGCCGGCCGCGCCGTGGTGGTGACCCCGCAGCTATATTGCACGCGTCATATGGCGAATGAGGATGCAACTGATACCGATCGGTTATTTGTGAATGTTTAAATAAGTACGTAATAGGTAGTTGAATTCGAATTAAGTATTTGTAGGTTGGTACCTACTTTGTTTGTCGTAACGTAAGAAACTTCTTATACCATTACAAAAGGAAAAAATTTAGTCATTAGAGAACTCGAACCCGCGTCATTCACCCCTTTATCCGAATATGCTCTAACTGCTAAGCCAATCTGACATATGACTCTAATTTATCCTTTCGTTCTTAACCATTGTATGGCGACAGAGCAACATCTATAGTTCAGCCTACGGTGTATCTAACTACTCTATAATAAGAAGTTATATAATTCAAGAATTCTGCATATGTGGGGTTACTGCAATAGGTACGATTTCTCTCATAACGCAAAGAACGACATAAGATATTGCAGTTAAATTTTTATGACCGCCCTTCTTCCTTGCGCTTTGCGGATGATGGAATGGAATGAGCTAGTTGGTAGTCAGTACCTGGTATACTCTTCCTTTTGGCATAATGAAGGCGTTAAGATGGTAAAGAGCCTTGTTGTGCTACTAAAGTAGCAACTCCCTACTGTCACCGAAGTGATGATGGCATGCTGCTCATTTGGTACATTCTTTCCTTTAGTCGGTTGTACGACTTCAAGCAGGAGGTTATGGTACCTACAGTAATAATGTCCTTAAGCCGGAACTGAATAATTATAATTAGGCTTTTATTGTGTGACATGCGTTGTTGAAGTAGGTACTGCATTTTAGATCGATACAGAAACAATACAACTACAAAAATGCCATACCAGGTGACTGCACATTTCCTTATTGTCTGTTTATTTTGTCCACAGAACAACATTTACGGCATATCAGTTAGAAGAGCTGGAGCGAGCATTCGAACGCGCTCCTTATCCGGATGTGTTCGCGAGGGAAGAATTAGCTCTCAAGCTCAACCTATCGGAATCACGAGTACAAGTAAGTAGCAACCAGCGACAAACTTTTCTTTGAAATGAGTGCGAAGTCTGTTAAGATGTAGTTGGAGCTTATACCCTTGTTACTTCCAGGTGTGGTTTCAAAACAGAAGAGCTAAGTGGCGCAAACGCGAGCCTCCACGAAAGACAGGTTACATAGGATCTAGCTCACCGAGCTCAACTACGCTAGGGGGCGGGTTTTCCGGCATCGGCGGAAACCTACCTGCCTTCCCTCAGAACGGCCTACCAGCCCCTGCCGACTCCTGGTCTTACCAACATTCGTATGAACTATCCTCGCATCATTTGCTGTCATCGAGCAGCGCTGGGGGATATCCAGGATTTAACACACAGCCGGCGTATTCGTATACAACAGTGCTGAATGGTCATGATGGGCAGATGTTTGCACCGAGACATTCTTATGAGTACGGAGAAGGCAGTCCGCCGCCGCTCGGTGTTCGAGACTACCCTATGATGGCCGCGCACTCGCCGCAGATGGAGGCGCACGGTCATGACGAAAAGATCGAGTACAGATCGCATGAACACGAGGAGAAGTATTCCGCTTGCGCCCTCCAAGAAGAGCCGCCACGTTACTCTGCGCCGCCGGAAGACTACGAGAAGTGCTCTTTGGTACCCCACGAGAAACATTACGAAATGGAACGGCATGCGGATCTCACGCAGCCGGTAGTTGTCAAGATGGAGCCGACCAGCGGGCAGGCTTATACTACGCTGCCCCCTTTTTTGAACTGAAATACTCCTTTTCGAAACTACCACGGTGAGAATGGTAATTTCGAAAAGGAGTATTATTGTCACGGAATTTTTTAAGTTCAGTAAAATGGCAGCAACTCTTGCTTTTATAGAAATTTGGTATGAGTTAACTGATTTTGATAACAGACACCATATTGAGAATGGTAATTTCGAAAAGGAGTAAAATACGTAGTCAGGTATTCTACTGCTTTTCGAAAGTAACTTATAAATTATAAACTATTATTATCACGAAAGTTAAGATCGGAAAACGATAGTAACTATATTTACGACAAAAACATGCCTTTTTTATTTATATTAGATAAAGTTCGTGATTACGCAATAATAAATTATGTAAATAGGTATTAATATTTTTACTTATAAATAGATACTTACATTTATTCGACAAATGATATATTAATGTAGGTAAGTATTATAATATAGGTAAATTTTAATATTGAGTTTGCATTTTTATATTTGTTTCTAATATTTAGTCGTAATTAATTTAGTTACATAAACAATTGTTAGGTATAAGTAGTTGGGTAAGATATATGGCTCCATTTTTATAGAAAACAAAAAATAATTATTAATCATGAAAATATGACCATAGTTTATATTATTATGTTCCCGATGTTTTAAACACTTTTCGTAGTGGACGATCGTAGTCTTCAAAATAGACGTGATTGAATCTAACAGTAGTTGTAGGTCCGATTTTTCTTCTGCTTTTGAAACTAGATTGTCTATAAGTGTGCACAATCATATTTGCAACAGTCACATTCTTGGCATTATTTCGTTAAGATATTTTATTTATTTATTTAGCACACAACACATGACAGTGTCAATTACTTTACATTCATTTACAATAGGTCCTTGGTTTTGGACTAGACAGCGCGTGACCGTATAAAACAGTTTATAACGAACTAGCATTCCGGGCGCGGCTCCGCCCGCGCGTATGTCAGTTATCGCGCAAAAACATTAACCTCTTTTTGCGCAGTTGGATAAAAACTATCCTATGTTTTTTCCCGGGTCTCAAACTATTTCCATACTAAATTTCATTCAAATCGGTCCAGTCGTTTTGGCGCGAAAGCGTAACAGACAAACAGACAGACAGAGTTACTTTCGCATTTATAATATTAGTACTGATTTAGAAAAACATTTATTTAAAATTTATTGAATTTATACATTTCAGAGATATCATATTAAACTATCGAAGTTTGTCTTGTTTTTTTTTAATAGTTTTTATATTACTCATTAGAAGTTTCCGTTGTATTACATACTTGTTATTATTATTATTAATTTATAATTTTCTCTAAATGTTTTTAATCAAATCTAAAACCGTATTTTTTCTTCCAAATGTTTGGCCTTTCAATGTGTAATCATACAAAATGTATTATTTTTGTTTGTGTTATGATTCTATCCAGCGCAGTAGGTTACCATGTATTCCAAATGTTATAGTTGATTGCGGCAATTTTATTGTTGTTTGAATGAATTTTGAATTTCGTGGTTAACCTTGCCAAATGCCTAAGATAAACCAGTATTTATACTGTCCACCTGAGATGTTTTGGCAAAGGCATGACATCAATAGTGTTTGTATTATACGGTCTCTGTCTAGGGAACAACAGGGGTTCAACATGATATAGACTAATGACTCAAATAACTTTCCTAAATAATACTAAATGCTAACATTTCTGTAGTTATCACAGAGTTATTTGCCGTTAGACTTAAAAATAGGATTCACATGCGCAAGTTTTCACTCATGTGTAAAGATACATGACTGAAGGGAGGCATTAAAAATTAAACAACGGAACGATTAAAGAACTTACCGATGAAACACACTTCTTAATCAATAGTGGAGGGTTCTCATATAGACCAGCTCATTTATTAAGATCAAGTTCGGTATCAGTTTCACTTATTTAATACTATTCAAAACACGATTTGGATATTTAACGATGATGCACCTACTTACAAAAATAAGTAGTTTTTTATTACTAAGTTAAAAGCTCACTTATTGATGAGTGTTGATGGTGTTCACTTGTGACTTCCTTGAAAAATATTGTACTATTTAATCGAAGTGGATTTCATGTTTAACCCTTAAACGCATGATTTTTTATTTAATTATGTAATAAATATTTCAGTATATAGGTTTTGAGTCACATATAAAGGGAAAAATAATTTAAAAAAATCTTGGTTTCAATAAAAACTATATTTTTGTAAAAAAAATGTATGTAGCCATTTGGCTACACTATGCATCTAGGTAGGTGATGAAAAATCTTATTCATATATAAATATGTAATATAAATGCAGCAAAACAGTTTCGTTCTTTAGTGTGGCAAAGGGCCTCCTGACACTTGGTGCATTCTGTCCGTGATAACACCTTGCACCTATTTTTGGTATTACACCGTTTCTCATTATAGTCCACCCCATCACTTCTAACGTCTTTGGGTGGAACAGGCTTCATAGGGCCTCGGTGCTTTTTTGCATCAAATTCTCTCTCTAAAGTACTACTAGATGGTCTTCCTCTTTTATTTACGGCAGACTTTTTATAGTTACATTATGTCTCTGCTAAGTTTTTTTGTCCCTTTATTCATATGGGCTTTCATATACAACACCCAAGAATTTATAATAGCCATGTCTATCATATGATAAAAAAGCCGAAGGTACCATATTCGACTTTTTATTCTGATCCTGTACCTTCCTAAGAAACTATCCATCTGATCTACTCTTCCCATATGGGCATTGTAGTCCTTTATGATTTTTGGGCATGCTATGGTGATTTCTTTTTTATACTTTTTATTATATCTGTTTACTGTGCCTGCGGGTTCAGCACCGACGTACTCGTAGGTAGACGCTAAAGTCACCATATTATTGTCTTTCCAACAAGTGACTGACATGTCTACATCTTCGTAATCGGCCACTTGTTCTTCATACGTACCCCGAGATATACAATCTTTTATAAATTCCTTTTGTATAGGTAGTTTACAATTTTTGCCGAGCCGTTTTCTTTGACAAGTGCTCCTCTTCATAGACTATGGGAGGGTCTTCGTTGCTGTCCAAGGGTTCATCTTCCAGTTCAAGTAATAAGTCCCCTACGTTTGAATAATAATTGATGTTATCATCATCGAAATCTTCACCATCTTCGGAGACCTCACCATCATTTAATGCTGCAAGAGCTGCCTCAATTTCCTTTTCTGCCAAAGAGCCCTACATGCTGAAAGCAAAATAAGCAAAATACCAAAACCATACCCAAATAAGCAAACTGCAATAAACGCATGATGTAGACATTTGGCAACATACATAAAAATCAAAAGACAAACACATTTAGGATAAATTGCCAAAAAAAACGTTATAATATTGATTTCTTACCTTACGTCTAATATATTTGTTATTTTGTAACTCTTTTCGGCAATTAATTCTCACTAAATCTTAATTCAAAAGTCACAAATTATCATACAACCAACTTTTTCCACCTTCACAATGCTTATGTCAAATTACCCGCCAATTTTATTTTCTGAAGACCCTCTGACACGTTTTTTTTTTTCATTATGATATGATATAAAAATGCGTTCTGAAACATTTGTCACAGCTGTCACTTTTTAAAATGACAAAAATTGGTTTGTAGACTTTAAGCAACAATATGCATTTAAGGGTTAAACCTTATGATGGATATATTTAATGTTATGAACTTTTTTAGTCTTAATGTGAATGATTTTTACATTAAGAATATTTTTCTATTGTTGCTTTTAAACTGAATAATTTCGAAGTTGGCTTTGCCTAACATGAAAATTATGAGCATCATATTTTTCTTTATAATTTCTAAGATATATATGCCTATATAGTAATTTAATATATAAGTATACATTATGATGATAGACTGGTGCGTGTAACGCCATTCTTAATTTATTTAGTATCTTTTTAATTTTCGTAATTAAGTTGACGACATTTAAAAGCAACGCTGACATACCTCCGCGGCATCGTATCAACGTCTCCTCACGACTAATTGCGAGCTTGTCCGGAATCGTGGCGACGCCTGTACGCCGTTTATTAGTGTGCGTTGAAGTATGTTGTTCCCTACTAAGAATACTGAAACGCTTTAGCCGATATTAATACTCTGCTGGGTGGACCAGTGGGCGTCAACCGTAAAGTCGACTAAGAAAAATTCTTGAAAATAATTTCTTAGCCGTCTTAATTCTATATCTGTTCCATTCCAAACATTTTACATTAATTGATAATATAAAATAATTCATAATAGTAAAATAATTAATAAATGATTTTATATTTAACTTTTAGAATATTTAAGTACCTATATTGTACAGAGTTCGCATATTATTGCGTTTTGAGCATTCGCTGTGCCTTATTTAACTTTGTAAGAATGAATTGTCATATAAATATGTACGACATACTTGATGATTTAAGACATTTTAGATAATAGTTTATTGGATCTACTTGTAAACTTTATTTTTTATTTAAGGGTATAATAAATTAGTTACATTAATAGCTTGCGCAAATCAACAAATCGGCTATAGCATTATTTGCCGGTCTTATAAATTTAAGTAAGTATACCAACATATTTGGCTAAGAAATGAAAGGTGGCCAGCTTTCCAGCTCAAATATGCATTGCTCAATGCCAATCAAGTGCATGACTGTGGAGTCGTACAATGCATATAGGAACCCTTTCGTAATTTCATCTAAATCTATTGATCATTTCTACCTAATGAAATACTATCACTGCATCGTACATACCGATTATCCTGTATAAAATCTACACATCTTTCAGTCTTGATATTTTAATTTTGTAATAGGTAAAGTGTTAGTAGAGTTTACAGTTTAAGAGCAGGGTGCACGTAGCTCTTTCCATTCAAACGTAGTTTCGTGTTATTTTAGATACGGATAAATTGTTCAAACTTGTTGAAATTTTGAATGCATGTCTGTGACCCTAATATCTATCTAAGTTTCAGATTTGCCAAATTGGTGCCGTATATATCTCTAAATGTTAAAATATGAATTTATATGAATGTAAACTTAATGAATGCATGTAAGCTCTAAATCCCTGGTTATAGTATACAACCACATTTTCAGCCGTTTCGTATATACAGCATGTGTCAGCTGGAGACCATAACGCCAGCTAACACACTTATAATCACGTGTAGCATCGAAGTTTATTTGGCACCTAAATTTTGAGTTGGTATTCATAATTGCACTAAATATGCTCTAAATATTGGCATATTCAGAATTAAGAAATTTCAATCGAGTAAGCTGGAGACATTCACATTAGATATTAGGGTCAAGGACATGCATGCAAAATTCACCGACTTTGAACAATTCGTTTTTAAATTATGACGAAAATTCAATTGAATGGAAAGCTACGTGCGCAGTAACCTTTAGGACCCGCAAATTTAAATTATATCTAAGACTATACAAAATATGTATAGTGGATACATTTTCAAAGCCACTGTAATAGGTATCAATTCGATTTACGAGTTTAAAAGTAAGTCTTCGACTATTGTTGCAATTAAATACATGCAAGTGCTTCCATAACTTCGGTGAGCTCCATCACGATTTAAAATTATAATAATCAAATTAAATATTTAATGTACATATACAACCAAGAACAAGTGAATGACTCGTGCCAAAAACTTACATCTAAGTAATAAGTATACAGCCCCACGATTGAGGCAATAAAAACTTATTTATATGAAATTATGGTGTTAAGTTATTATATTCTTACTTTAGTTATAATAAGAAACTATTTCCATTTTTATAAATAGTGGATTAAGAAATACCTACTTCTACAAGCATACCAAAGTTTAGAATTAAATAGTTTTAGCCTAATTATTTGCTTCTGTTATATGTAATCTAACGAAGCGTTTAATTCTTGAGGAACATTTTGAGGCGAAATATATATTAAATTAAAACAGTTAATCTTAAAATCTCGTCACGGTATTTAATTTGTACTAACCAAACTATAGGCGACAAGGAGTCATATCGAAATCAAAGCTTTTTTTAAATTTAATACCAGTACATTACATTTTTGATTCTCTTACTACTTTACATTTCCGCTGTTTTAACATCAATAATAAAAAATCACATTGCACCAAGGCTGGGATTTTCTAAAAAAAGCTTTGTCAATGTCTTGTCTTGTTGACTAGTATTGTTGAATTTTTTGAACAACAATTTTCAATCTTTTCTATATAATTTATAAACATATTTCAGGGCGTCCAGTTCAAAGGTACCGAAGGACCACAAAATTCGCATCTCTCCAATCAGTCTCTATCGCTAAGCGGTAAAACACTCGCTGCTTAAAATCGCGCAACGCGCGATCGGTTCCACTCCTGCCTCGCCATTAAATTGAGTTTTATAAAAGAACTAGCGGCCCGCCCCGGCTTCGAACGGGTAATTACGACTATAAATTGAGATGTCAGCTATCCTATCCTTCTATTTGGATCAAATTGCACACGGTGTGCAAATCAAATTTAAAATTGGTTCAGTAGTTTAGGAGTCCATCGCGGACAAACAACGTGACACGTAATTTTTATATATAAAGATATTGTAAATGTAATTTAGAAACAGTCGTTACATTCGAGCGGAACTTTGACTCCGAGCTCGAACGGAACGGTTCGTATTGTCCGATACTTTCGGATCCGGTACGACGGTAAATCATCCCATTAGGTATTTTGGTCCCGAGTCCCGACGGAATACAACGCAATTGTTCCAAGTTTAGAGCACTAAGCTTTAATTTGTTATTCCTGCAATAGAGTATACTAAATATGATTATATATAACTATTTATAAGTTTAACAAAAATGTGTATAGCAGGGTGCATTTGTAGTTATTATACCTACATATAATAGTTTTTTACTTATTTTTACTGCATGTTTTATTTTAAGATAAGTTTGTGTTAATGTTAAGTTTCGAAGCAATAAGCTAAATATTTCATTTAAAAATAAAGAGAGAAAATAATATACACATGTGCTTAAATAAATATATCGTTTTTTATTTTAATCAACTCCGAAAACAGAGCTTTGTTGATCTTATGGTATATGATTATAATTTAGAACATGTAAAAAAAAAGAAATGTAAAAAAGCAATACTCTCTTGCCTAAACCTTGAAATAATAAAATTCTATATGCAAAGTTTAGTGTAGTCACTGATACAATGCACACGATTATGTATAAGGTAGATGGTGGTAATCCTATTTTCCACCACAAACTAACTAAAATTTATTTAAGGGGGTATTCCCTGATTTTGGTCACTAAACTCCTCTTCGAAGGGCCATAGTTTGGACTCAGAAAAATATGTTCTATGTACATTTCATACAAAAATTAGTGGTGAAAGATTTGTCCATAACTGGTAATTAGTTAGAAAATAATTTGATATACAACTGTTTTTAAATTATTTTTTGGAACTCCTCAACCATAATGAATTTTCACATCTAACTTCCACTAAAATGTGACTAATTAAATCCTTCATAAATCCCAGCAGAAAATTTTAAAATCGAACAACCGCATATTTGTGAAATGTATAATTTCTCTATTTTTCGCGCATTTTAGACAAACAAAATATTGTAGCCTGGTGATTGAAGTTGATTTAATTCATTTTTTGTTTTATTTTCCTTTACAAGCTCTTAATTGATTCGCATCGCCCCCTTAAGAACGATATTTCTTATTCTGTTCACGCTAAAAACTAAATCAACAAATGACAATAATCCAAAAATTTTAATTTTCCTGTTTAATTTTAGTTCTAGTATTGCCAGCAATTTAGACGACGACTAAATCTACTATTAACTATCCGCAATAATAGCTTAGAATAAATTAAATTTTAGGATTATAATTTTTAAGTTTTATACCATATATTCGGACTTTAGTGCAAACTAAATAAAAACTTTTATATTTTACTTAATTTTAGTTTAGTTTGTGGTGCATAACTGAATTGTGTCCACTGACAGTTTATCACAGTAAATTACATTTCAAATTACTAAAAAATTAAATAAAGACAATTAAAATACATAGATACGTAAATATAACCATTCATTACGTCATCAGTCTGTGTTCATAGTTTCTGCCTACGACCCTGTTATTTATTCTATACTTCGCCAGTGTCGAATTTGCCTACTGCAGTACTGGCGGTTTTAGTGGTTGGTGTGTATTGTGAATAAACACTATCGTAGACATGTGTGTACAAAATTTTCAGCCCAAAAATGGACGTACCTCCAATCTCTACCCCTACTTGCGCAATAGTGTATAGACGCAATACATGAAACCTCGCTAATAATTGTCTTTTTAGTCAAATTTCAATAATCACGTTTAGTGTAAGGGCGATATTTAGACTGAAAGATTTCGACCCATTATTCCGACGGATTACGTTGTTACTTTTAAATCTTCTCGTTCAATACGCTACCATCTTCGGCCGCATCAACTCTTGCTATCAAGTGAGATTGTGGTCAAAGGCTAGCCTGTCAGCTACAAAAACGTGACACTGCGGTCAAATTTTGCTTATCTGTTACAAAATATATTTTGGCAAGAACGAAGACTCAGGCGCGTTGTTTTGAATTACCGTTTATTTTATGTAAAACATGGGTTATAGTCAAGTATTGAATATTCTCAGGATTCTAACCAACACATTCTGTAACAATGGCTATTCGGGACTATATTCCGCCTCTGAGTGGTTATGTTCACAAGATTCTAAACTACAGATTGTCTAACAATGGCTACCCGGGGCCATATCCGGCCTCCGAGTGATGAAATATGATGACGAAATAAATAAAGCCTATTCTAAAATATTCACAAGATTCTCACCGACCGATTGCCTAACATTGGCTATGGTGGGCCACATCCCGCATTTGAGTAGTTATAAGTATGTTCACAAAATTCTAACCAGCAGATTGTCTAACATTGTCTATCCGAGGCCATATCCCGTCTCCACTGAAGTGATACTTCTTTTCAATCTCATACAAAACCAAACTCAACACTTGGTCGTCGGAGAAGGCTTCGTGTTTCAAATTGTAGTAGTTGACATCTATGTTAGAGCTTAGTACGTCTTTGTCGCCTTCCCCTTTCCGTATTTGGAGAATGACATCGATGTAGTGTTCTACTTCTGATCTGAAATATAAAGTAAAATCCTATTAGTTATGTTAATAAAAATATTACTGATGATGTCAAACAGTTCTCGGCTTCAGAATATAAGGAATTTAATGTTAAATATGCTCCTATTCCATCATCATCAGCCGGAAGGCGTCCACTGTTGAACAAAGGCCTCCCCCATAGACTGCCACAAAGTACGGCTATTAGCCGCTTGTAACCATTGGCTACCCGCGACTTTTATGATGTCGTCAGTCCATCTAGTGGGGGGCCTACCAACTCTGCTCTCTGCTCCTATTGGATATCGTAAAAGTTGAGTAAAGGAAAAATAAGCCTAAAAGATATGCTACCGCTCATGTAGATGTAAGTAGGGCGTTGCTACATACCCGAGGCAGGCAGCCGGTATAACTGAACTTTTTACAATAATTATGTCCTTGCGTTGGCCTGTGTTAGAGTAAACATACTTTTGATATGTTCTTCTCTTGTAATATGTGTTTTAAGAGTATACCTACATAATATGAGAGTGGGCTAAGGGTATAAAGAAGATGATTATGATTGATGTTGATGTCCCACGTTATGTTAGACGTTTTAGCGTGTGTTATATAGTTTGAGCACTATGAAAAAAGGTACAAACTGGTGAAGAAAGAAGCTAAGGTGCCATAGCTTGGAAGGGAAGTTGGTTCGTGCATTTTTTATTGGTGATAGGCTAGCCCTCGACCAGATTCTGACCGGGCGGTAGGTGATGATGTGATCGAAGATGGCAGATAGTCTTAACCTAGAATAGTAATCGGCTCCCGGAACGCACTGTTAGGTGATTGGCGATATATTTTCTTTTTGCGAGTCGGAAGTCAGGTGACCAATCACCAAATTTTCCTCCTACAGTGAAGCTCAAACCACTGAATATGTAATAACAACGAACCAACTTACCCCTTTTTAAATAAATGTAATCTTTCTATTATAGGTTAGCCTAAACAGCATCTTCAACCACATCATCACTTACCATCAGGTGAGATAGTGGTCAAAGACTAACGTATCAGGCATAAAAAAATCTTTTAAAACCATTTTTTTAAATCTTATTATTCTACCTTTTGACAACCATCGCATCTGTCGAAGTTGTTGAAAAAGCTTAACCTAGCATGGGAAGCACTTAAACTGGCTCTCAAGGACAGGAAAAGGAACACACCGTTAGGTGTTTGGTGACAAATATTATACTTGAGGGTAGTAGCTACGCAAGCGGGCATTCCTAAAATGCCCTACCACCCTGCAGAGTCCGAGTTTTCATGCCGAAATCCTCCGATATAGCCTTACGAACAACTGGCATCACAATAGCAAATTCTACTGGAGGTCATCCATCCAAGTGTTGACTGCAGCAAACACTTGGCCCATAACGACTAGGAAAACTGTTTCGAGCGTTTTCTATATGAAGATTTAATGGGTAAAGTAATCGAGTGGACTAGTAAAGCTGATAATAAGCTCAGCTAACAGCTCAGGTAGGTAGAGAGATTTTGTCAGTCCACGCTAAATGCGATTATTTGAATGTGTGCGTGTACTGTAAACTAAGACACATTCGCGTAAATGGCGCACACACCACGATGACTTAGGAACCAATAATTTTGACGTGGTTGCGTGAATTGCTTATTATTGTTATTTAGAGGAGCGTGCATTTTAAGATTGAAAGAGTTCTACTATGAGGTACGCTTGCGTATTGCATCAATATCTGGTCTACAATTAACGTGAATCTCTTCGATAGAGTTATCTAATTTTTGTGTTGTTCTTTTTATTTATATATTTAAAGCTCATTTTGTATACAGCCTTTTGAGCACTTCTTCACCTGATGGTACATTACGTTGTGGCCGAAGATATTGTACAGGCTAATTTAGGCAGATTCAGTAATTCAAGATTACTGAATCTCAAGGACAGCAGCCGGTACACTCCGTTAGTAGCTTAGCGACAGATTTTCCTCCTGAGAGTGGTAGCTAACCAGGCAAGCATTCGCAAAATGTACAAAAATAATATTATATTAAAACTTACACAGGATATAAGAGTAGCTGGCAATTGTTGAAAATGACCCGATCGTCGAACTTCGTCTTCAAATACTGAATATTTTCAGCTATCACTGTTAATGCGATGTGTAGAAAGTATTTATGTCTTTTCAGCTTCTCTAGGACTTGGTTGGACATATCTTTTTTGTCTGTGGTCTTCTCTACTTGCAAGGAGGATTGAACTAGCGTTGCTATGTCTCGGCCGCATACTTTGCTACCGAAGCTTGTGATGTAGCTGGAATAATAAACAAATAGTTTCTAAAATCACATAGTTAGAACAATTTTTATATATCGGGCTTGCATAATGACGCGTAGGTACTTTAGTTATAGGCAGTAAAGTTAAGTCAAAATCAACAAAAAAATAATAATAATCTGCCAAAATGTTCTACACGTTTTGTATTGTGTTTACCACCCCCAAAATAATAGTTCATATATATCGCGTAGTATTTAATAAATAATAAACTAAAGTAAAATATATTAAAGCTTACTTTATTAGGTGTACAGCTTATTAAATGCGATTTCAGATCCGTACAGGTTGAACTGCGGGGTGAGGCAGGGAGGCCTGACCTCACCGAAGCTCTTCAACCTCTATATAAACGGATTGATCTAGGAGCTCAGCAGCACCCGTGTTGGCTGCCATATTGACGGAGCCTGTGTCAACAATATCAGCTACGCGGACGATATGGTGCTGCTGAGCGCCTCGGTATGTGGTATCTCGAGGTTGTTGCGTATTTGTGAGCGTTACGCGCTTAGTCACGGTTTGATTTACAATGCAAAGAAGAGCGAGTGCATGGTCTTTCGGGACAGGGGTCGGAGCAGCCCGGATACTATTCCACCTATTAAACTTAATGGTATTGCTCTAAATAGGGTTGATCGTTTCAAGTATCTAGGGCATATTGTGACCTCTGACTTGAATGACGATGCTGACATCGAAAAGGAACGAAGGGCGTTGTCTGTGAGGGCCAATATGATAGCCCACAGGTTTACTCGTTGCTCGGAGGCCGTAAAAATCACTCTTTTCAGAGCATTTTGTACGTCCTTGTTCGCGGGAGGCCTGTGGGTGTCATATACGCAGAAACAGTACAACGCTCTTCGTGTGCAATACAATAATGCGTTTAGGGTGCTGATGGGGCTGCCCCGGTACTGCAGCGCCTCAGGGATGTTCGCGGACTCCCGTGTCGACTGTTTTTATGCAACGATGCGGAAGCGGTGCACATCTCTGGGGCGGAGGCTCCGGGCCAGCTCTAATACTCTCCTACGCGTATAGGTTTGATTGTCATTACATAAACCATTGTTACATGGTACATGCACTGACAAACAAACAAATGACGCAGAGGCAGGCAAATTTTTAATATGATGACATTTAAAATTTATTTCATTATTTTATTTTATTATTTATTGGGTTTTTTTTTTTTTTGTATTTAATTTATTTGTATGGAATTTAATTTGATCTAATTTAATTTTAAAATGTGATAATCTATAATTTGTAATACTGTATATGACTTATGGTTGAAATAAATGATTATTATTATTATTATCGTAATTTATTTTACAACATAATTTTAAATTTTTTACAACATTCATATACAAAAAAAATAAATATTATAAAAAACTTAAAACTAGGATGCCGCCGGCAGCAGGGTAGTGCCCAAGCTACCAGCGGTTAGGGCTGCAGAGAGAGGAACCTTCGGACAATGCGTGTCGTGTTGAGTATCACTGCCTTCTGTATCTGACCCTTGATCCAACCGTCTAGTGAGAGCCTCTTGAGGTGTTGGTCGAGGCTCTTCGCTATTAGGCCGTTCGCCGAAACGACTATCGGGACAATGATCGTCGAGTCAACATCCCACATGGCGGTTACCTCGTGAGCCAAGTCAAGGTACTTGCTGACTTTTTCCTTATTATTATTATTATTAAATCATATTCTGAACATGTTAAAACATGGTAAAGATGCTAGAGAATCGTTGAATGGTCTCTGGACATCGGTAATTTCTTAGTATATCTAAAAATGCCACAAAACCTCATTATAGCTACAAAATTCTAGGTTAGCCTGAACAACATCTTCGACTACATCATCACTTACTATCAGGTACTATCTCACCATCAGGTGAGATAGTATGGTCAAAGGCTAACCTATCAAGCATAAAAAAAAGAACGACTCTCTGCCCTTAATGCATTATTCACATTTGTTGGGATCGCTCGATTGTTACAAGCTCAGACATCCACAACTTGAAGATTGCTAAAAACTTACTTAACCAATATTTCTAAAGCACTTTCGCGGGCTCATCGAAAATCACGTTTATAAATGATTATAGCACAAGATTTTTGTTTCGAAGGTGAATCGAACCTGCGTAAATAGAAAATACTCAATAAAGCCGTACTCAGTCGTAGTTGCACGCATACATTCGTTTTCAACTGCGTTCATGAGACCTCCTCAGTCTAGTGATGGGAAAGTCCCATCTCGATAACTTATAAAGTGTTAAAACTTCCCGAACATGGATCGATTTCTGGTCAGGTCTAATTCAACGAATTCTCTTTCGGCAAAGAGACCTGGAGATTCCAGCATCGAAAACCCGAATGAGTGGAAAATTCCAAAACATTACGCTCAACGTTCTGAACTTAAAACGCATTCAAATGTAAGCACTTCTAACATGTTTAGTGGCCTAACCACGGATCCAAACGCGTCTAAGTCTTCATCAGTGCTGCTCCAAAATGCTTCGACGAATAAAAAGGCAAGCAAAACACCACCAATCATCATGGAAATCTAGCCTGACTGGACTCACGACTTCATCAAAACAATGATTTCTCGATATATCAACGATTATCATCTGTTATACAAAGGTAAAAACAAACTTACGATATTTTGCTATTCTTCAGACAGTCACAATAAACTCCAAGAAGGTCTTCGCTTGGAAAATGTGTCATTCCACACATTTTCCCGCAAAGACGAACGGAAATATAAATCAGTTATTTTTGGGCTCCCAGCATATGCGGAAAAGTCACTTTCAGATGAACTTAAACTCTTAGGATTTAATGATGTGGTAGTTCGTAGGCTAAAAATGTCTGGTGATAAAGAAGTTCAATGCCCACCATTTTTGGTACAGTTACCGCCTAAAACTGATATGACTGCATTTAGAAAAATTAAATATCTCAGTAGCTGCGTAGTTAAGATACAAAAGTATAGAGCTAATAACTTTCTTGGTACTCAATGCTATCGTTATCAAGCGTTCGGACATTCATCTAGAAATTGCAATTTGGCTCCACGCTGTGTCAAATGCACTGGACTACATTTGACGTTGGAATGTCCTAAAAAAGGCCGTAGTGAACCTGCTCAGTGCTGTAATTGTGGAGAAAACCACCCAGCAAACTATCGAGATTGCAATGAACGACAGAAATATTTGAAATATATGGAAAGCAGAAAGCAGGAGCGGATGTCCATACAATCCACCAACCGCATCCCTATCCGTGCCGCCACTGTTAGCAATGGTGACTGGCCCAGCATCCGGTCTGTTGATTCTACAAACCATAACTAGTCAAATAAGGTTCCCGGTAGCAATATGCTGACTGCAGCTCAAACTGAACCTAAAACCAAAGTTCTTACAAACCCTGAGATTACACCCACTATCAACTGGAACAAAATTGCCTCTTCTAAGCCGGAAAGCCATCCCCAGCATCAAGAACAGTTGTTTACAATACCGACTAATGTGGAAGATGAAACTACAGCGGAAATGCTTAAAATTCTTATGACCATCAAGTCTCTTAAAAACAAATTCAAAAATTGTAATTCTATGATCGATAAAGTTCTTTTGATCTTAACACACTTGAGCCAATATGTTTAACAACCACGAACTATGTATAACATACTGGAATGCTGACGGCATTCGCAACAAAATTAGTGAGTTTCTTAACTTAACGCATGAAATGTCTATCGATATAGCTGCTTTATGCGAAACTCGTTTAAATTCAAATTGTAATCTGCTAACACCAGGCTACGTATGCTACCGCTCCGACAAAAGAGATGACGGCAAAGGGCAGGGCGTTGCACTACTCATTAAGTCAGATATAAGTCATTCCATACTTCATTTACCAAAGACCTTACAATTGGAATGCGTAGGCATCACGGTTAATCTATCAGGCAAGGATGTTGCCATAATTTCTGCATACCAATCACCCAACCATAGTTTACTAAAAAGCGACCTTAATCTACTATTCAATACATGCTCTAATATCTTAATTATGGGCGATTTTAACGCTAAACATGAGCTCTGGAATTGTAGTACTACTAATTTACGTGGAAGAACCCTCTATGAGCACATGATTGAAAATGAATATATCATATATGCTCTTAGCAATCACACTTTAGTTCATTACAATGACATGTATGTAACATCTACCCCTGATGTGCTCCTTGGCAAAAACATATACCCACAATCTGGTCTTGTGACATTGAACAAAATGTCATCAAATCATTTACCAGTGCTTTTCAGAGTTGGTGGTAGCTTTTCCAGAAAATCTTACACTCGATTTGACTTTTCACACGCAGATTGGCCTGGTTATCGTAAGTTTCTTGACGAGAATATATCTCTTACTACCTGCACTCACCTTAACTCTTACGATATTGACTGCTCTATAGATCATCTTACTAATATCATAATTGCTGCACGTGAACGCAGTATACCAAAACTTGAAATTTCCCCAGCTAATAATAAGCTTCCTAAATATATAAATAAATTAATAATAAAAAAGAACCGCTACCGTAGACTCGCTCATAAAGAAACAGACCGTGGGATCAAAAAATATCTTCTATTTAAATTTAATAGCATCCAGTCGTGTATTAAGGATAAAATTCTTAGTTATAATGATAGAATTTGGGACAATAAGCTTGCTAAAGTAGATAATCCAAGTTCAGATCTCTGGCGTGTCGTAAAATCTGTATCCAAAAAACCATCTATCATTCCTCCTCTTCGGTATACAAACGGACAGTTCACAGATTCTGTTCCTCAACAATGTGAAGTTTTGGCTAATGCGTTTTTAGAAAACATGAATCTTACGTCCCATTGGAGTAGCGATAATCAAACTGAACGTGATGTCGCTGCCTCGGTAGCTCATCTTAATCACTTTAATTATCCCGATGAGATACATTGTTTAGTCACTCCTTATGAAATTAAAAAGCTTATTCACAAGCTTCCGAATCGCAAGGCTCCAGGTCTTGATACCATTAGCAACTTGCTAATTAAAAATCTTTCTTTAAAATGCATTGTTCTTCTTACCAAGATATTTAATGACTGCTTCAAGTACTCATATTTCCCTGATGCCTGGAAAATTGCAAAAGTTATTGCTATTAAGAAACCAGGCAAAGACGCGTCCATTGCTTCTAATTATCGCCCAATTAGTCTGTTACCGTCGCTAGGAAAAATCTTTGAGCATATAATAACTTCAAGGTTGACTAAAATCACAATCAGCAAACTGATCCCTGAACAGTTTGGGTTTAGGAAGTATCACTCGACGTCGCAGCAAATGGCTAGACTTACGGAACATATTGCACATCATCTAAACCTAGGCCAATCCACAGGCATGCTTTTATTAGATGTCGAAAAAGCTTTCGATACCGTTTGGCACTCTGGCTTGCTCCATAAACTATTGTTGATTGGTGTTCCCCTACATTTTACTAAACTCATCCAGTCATATGTAAATAATCGCCGTTTTTCTGTTCATATTGACAATTCGTTTTCAAATACACGTGCCATTCCTGCTGGAGTGGCTCTGTACTTGGCCCTTACCTGTTTCTTATTTATCTTAATGACATTCCCAAACAGCCTCACACCCATCTTGCAGGATTTGCAGATGATACTGCCAGCTTCACGTCATCGCACGATATAGATAGTATCATTACACGTCTGCAATGGTCCTTAGACCAGCTCACCAATTTTTTCACTCAATGGAAGCTTAAGTTAAATACGTACAAAACAGAGGCCATAATGTTTACAAGAAAACGATCTTTTCCTGACAGGCAGCTTAAAATTGATGCTCACCATATACCGTGGAGTCAAACTGTTAAATACTTAGGCTTGATTTTCGATAATAAAATCAACTGGACAAGTAATACGAATGCTTTTCAATCTAAAGGAATTAAAGCCATGAACGCATTATCGCCAATCTTAAACCGTCGCTCCAAGCTTAGTTCCAAAACAAAATTAAGAATATATCAAACTCTTGTACGACCATGTATTAGTTACGCTGCACCAGTTTGGAGCAGCACTTGTAATTCAAACTATAATAAACTTCAAATAGTACAAAACAGGGCAATCAAAATATCTTACAACACTTCTTTTCGTACGAACCTAACTAAACTTCATGATCAAATCAACTTCCCCTCCTTTAAAAAATATGTACTACAGTTATCACGTAAATTTTACCTATATAAAAATCGACATCATAAAAACCACTTAAAAAACGAAGTTAAAAAGTGTGTCATATTCGACCACCTATTGTCGATACCGACTGCCCCATCACTATTTTCTGGATTGCGAATGACGTTGGCGTGATAACGCAAGACCGGTTGCCGGCGAGAGCGAGACCGAGCGATCGTGCAGTTAAACTATTGGCTTACTCGTACTATCTACCTCCACAATTCACGATGTATTGTTGTTTACTAAAATTTACAATAATTTTTATTAACTGATTTATTTTCAACTCTGTATTTACATTATGAAATATATTATGTTCTTTAACTTTTTAGTAATAGCAAGCAGATTATGTATAAAATTACCTCTTGTTGGTATTTTGTTTCTTTTTAGTACAATTAGGTTTTAAAATGTGGAGTATCTAACTGTACATATTGTAATTTAAAGAAGTATATATTTTTTATTTTGTTACTTCATATAAAAATCGCTGTACAATACCTATATGTTTAAAAGTTGTAAATAGGTGTGAATCGTAGCCTGTACAAAATATTATAACCTAATGTCTGTTTAACTGCATTTCTAAATTGTGTATGTTTAAACATTGTTATGTATAATTTTATTTAATAAAGGAATTTTAAAATCAAATCAAAAATCAATAAAGCCGTGCCAAGGCACGGCTCTATTGCTCTAATATTTTACTTCTAACCGCCATAGGTTAAATGTAATAAAATTAGAGCACCAGATTCACTTCATTCAACCAGACTATACTTGACTCCATCTGATCGAAGTGCTTTTTATAAAACTTAACTCTCGCAATGATGTCGCTGCCATTCTATATATTTCTCAATATAATTACAACAAGCACTATCACGTGTTGAGCGAAAACCAAATTTATAAATGATTAGAACAGATCATATTGATTGATTAGAACATCACGCGGGTTTGATACCCGCTCATCGTGATGGGACAAAAACTTTGTGTTCTAATAATTTTTAGATGTGAATTTTGATTCACACGCGATAGTCACTAACTGTGGCGAGCATCTCGAAGGCAAGGCAAGGCCTCGATAACATTGAACTCGTGCTGTGGGTACTGACTGTAGGTTTATTCTATAATGTGTTCATTACAACGTAGGTCTCCAAATCGTCGTAGGACATTTTTAACGCCCATAACTCTTCTAAAGTTTCAAATTTACCAAATAGCAAAACACCTGCCGTGTTCGTTAATTGCATAATGGTGATACGGGTATTACATAAATAACCCTTTAATTTTCCTTTTCTTTTTGATATTTCGACGCTTTTTTTCTACATAAGGCGATTTTTAGTGTGGTGGGTAGCAAAAAACACTGTAAGATTATGGATAATTGTGGATTGATTTACAATTAGAAGACCGTTGCGTTAGAGCTTACTTGTTAAAGACTTTGCTTGATGAAATTAGATGGTTGAGACTGTAGCACTGTTTTTTTGCTGCTTCTATTTTGTTGAGCCTGTTCATGAACTTCTTTTTATGCACCACCAACGATAACACCTGTGGAAACAAATAAAAATATATATAAATAATGACAAGCAGTATGTAGTTTGACTATTAATTATAATTGTCTTTTTTCTCCCAAAAGATTTATTTTATGACATATCTATATGTATACAAAAAATCCTGTAGATTAGTATTTTTTGATGTTTAATCAAAAAATACTAGATATTAATCTACAGGAAGTATATGTAATTATTGTTTTTGTTATTAGCCTGGTGGAGAGAGAGAGAGAAAGGGAGAGAGAGAGAGAGAGGAAAATAAAATCATTAATATATTAAATGAAAATTCCGTGACAAGACTTTACAACAGTAATAAATGAAGACGACTGGCGATGTCGTTGTGGAATTATAATTTCAACGCGGTTTTTGACATTAATTTTCTCTCACATTCAATACTAACTCAATGGATTCGATAAAATTCAATTGGACAATGAAAGAACGACAAACTTACTGTTACGGACGTCCCTATTGACATACGGGAAGGAAGCGTAATGGCACGAGACTTACAGCTTTACGTCTCATGGCGCAATGCAGTGCCACACTTGTGACGAAATGCATCTGGTATAGGCAGAGGTTGTCGCTTAAGGCACTCAGAAGTGCTAAATAGCCTGAACATATAAAAAAAAACTTGTAGCAGTAAAAAAAATATATGTTAATCTTGATCATACTCTCTCTCTCTCTCTCTCTCTCTCTATGGCCAAGTTAATTCTGAAACAAGTTTCCTTAACATATTCTCGACTGAATTAAATTGTGAAGTTCAATCTAAATTACGCTTGTAACGTAAATATATTATATATTCATTTATGTATAAAAATTAATCAACAAAATTAGCAAAACCCTATCATGATGGACAAGTTAAGTTACATTTACGATTTTAGTTTCTAGTTTTCTGTTAATAAGCTTTCTTTCGTTTTTCACACGAATTGAACGCGATTTCACCATCGCTCTCTCTCTTTCATTCGTATGCAGGCCGATAGTGACGGAGTTTTATCATTTGACAGCGTCTTAACACCAGGTGGGCCACCGTCACAATCTTATAAAAACCAACTTACCCTAGAATTAGTTGAGAGTATTTTAAATTCTTTTAGTTCACTTAATTCGCCGAGGCGCTCCTTGACTGTATCGGAGCGCATGCAATATACTTTCAAGCATACAGCTTGGGCTTCTGGTGTTATTCTGTAACTCTGAAATTACAATCAGTATTAATATTATAAATGCGAAAGTAACTCTGTCTGTCTGTCTGTTACGCTTTCACGTCAAAACTACTGGAACGATTTGAATGAAATTTGGTATGGAAATAGTTTAAGACCCGGGAAAAAACATAGGATAGTTTTTATCCAACTGCGCAAAAAGAGATTAATGTTTTTGTGCAATAACCGACATACGCGCGGACGGAGCCGCGCCCGGAAAGCTTGTTTTTATATATCGGGCTTGCATAATGACGCGTAGGTATTAGTTATAGATAGTAAAGTTAATATTTTTTTATCAATCCCAGCAAAAGAGCTCTTTCATAGTAAAGTGAGGAAAGTAGATGGTGCCGCTTTAATTTAAATTCTTCATGCGATGAAATAACTAAAGCCTCTTTGATTTTGGGACTTTGACGGGATCATAGACAGGAAAGCGTACTCCATACATCTATTAGTAAAGAATAACGGAGGTTTTAGTTTGAAAGTTCTTGTGAGTATGAGAAATTTTAATGTGTTGTGCTGTGCTCATGCGTGTTGGTCGATATTGTCGACCTAAGTTTTGAGAATATCCGATACTCTTCATGAGGTGAGTTCACGCGTCTAAATCGAGTAGGCGGATATGATCCGGATGAATAATACGCGTGATTACAATTTACAAGTCTTGGTCTTTGGTACGCGTATGATTATATACATCCCAGTATAAATTCAATTTATAAGATTTTTACCTGATATAGATTTATCAGGTAAGCTATTACTATTGTTGTTATCTAGAACTTGTATCTCTAGCCTTTACTCTCTTGTGTAGGTGATGTTTTAATTATTTTTAGTCACTCTGACATAGGACTTTTAGTACATATGTATATTAGTGACTTGAATAGGTTAAAGTATTATGGGAATTTTGTATTATATTAAAATAGTATATAGAGGTTAAATAACATGTGTATATTTTTTACGTATTTTTTTTCACTTATATGCATGTATTTCATTCTTACAATACCTATAATAAAATAATGACAATTTTTCTAAAATAAAATCTTTGTAAATGCTTTATGCCTTCACCATAAATTTTCCATTCTATCGTAGTATCATTTTAACCTTTATATCGAAAGTAAAAGTAAAAGTAAAGTCGAAGCAACTCAGGTCGTTAAATGTATACTTTATTTCGATCAGAGAAGAAACAATATGTTTTTAACCGACTTGCAAAGGAGGAGGTTCTCAATCCATCTTTTTTATGTTTGTTACCTCAGAACTAAAATATATACCTATCTTGATGCTATAGTCGTTGACAATGAATGACAATCGATCCCGTAAGTAGCAAGAGTCACTAAAATGAGTGAAATAAAATGTTTACCCAAAAAACGGAACCGACTTCTACACCTCAAAGTGTGAAATTACTTGTCGAAGTCAGTAACATGCGCACAATATTGTGATAATAGGTACTTTTGAACTATCTTGGTACCGACTTCAACAAGTTATTTCACACTTTTGGGTGTTGAAGTTGGTTCCGTCTTTCGGTAATTCTTTTTTTAATAAGTTTTTTTCCTTCGTCCATTGCCGCGAGACTAGCGCATAAACTCACAATGTGACTTGAGTTGCCAACTAATATCAAGATTATCATGTTTTCCGCCAGATTTCACTAGACGTTTTTAGCGTACGGTAATGAGAAAAAACCGCCTTTAAAGACCCTAGAAATGCTCTAGACCTAGCGCCAAACCAGCAAAACTGAGAGTGAATGATCGGGGTCGGCGGCAGTTCTTTATGGTGGTGGCCGGCAGCGGCGCGGCGCGGGGGACGTTCTGTTGTTGTACATTTTGCAGCGCCGGAGGTAACTTGTATGCAGCTTACGAATGAATTTTCTACTCAGATTTGTTACAATCAATTGCTTATATTACAATCAATCCGAATTCCCCGGACACCCCTCGGAAAACCCCTCCCGGACGCCCCCCGGACGCCCTCTAAACTAGGACAAATCCGGGGAAACCCGGACGGATGGCAGCCCTACCTAAGTGCTAACTTAACCTAGAGCATACTTTTATTGAGTAATTCCTGTGGGAGCGCAATAAAACCAAAATTGGCGTGGATGGAGAACAAGTTTCACTAAAAAACTAAATAACACAGTAAATTACATGTAAATATACTAGAAAACCTAAACGAAACAAAAGATTATGGCCATGATAGGCTTTGTAATGTAACAAAAAAAAGACTTCAAATTGTACCTCTAATATATCCCTTATTTGTAGGAGAGCATTGTAATTATTCTTCAAAATAGCAGGTTCTATCTTAATTGCATCCCTTATATCAAATCCAGCTAATGAAGGCACATTTTCCAATATCAACTTAGTATTCAATGGATCAGAAGAAATAATAAAACCGTTTCTTCTTATTAAGGCTTTGTCAAATTTCATTTCATTTTCAGCCAAGTCAAGGGCTTCTCGGATGTCTGCCATGGGTCTGTGCCGTAGAGGTAAATAGTTTCGACAGAATTTATTAAACTCCTCAGTTGTTATTGTGAGTCGCCATTTGAGATACCTTTCCAGAACATCAGTGCGAATTGTTACTACAAAAAAAGTATAAGCATTATTAATTTAATATCAGGAAGAAAAACATTGAATACAATTTGTACAATAAGACTTAAAATGTAGAACATTTGTTTGTAGACTCACTTGGTGGAAAGTGAAAGATGGTCTACCCACGAGTAGATACTTATTCTTTTCGATTCTTTTGGAAATAAGAACACCCTACCACCATGTAGTGTCAGAGTTTTCAGGTCACTTGCAGGCCAGCAAAATAACCTAATGACTATATATTATACAAATATGTATATAAATCCCAAGACAAAAACTAGGACTCATATATCATGCGCCCTCTGAAATATGACCACTTCCATAACTAGTAAATATTACTAAGTAAAAACTGCAGAGATCATTGCTTAACCAACTTGATTAGTTAAGAAGGAAAAGATTAGATTTGCTATAAGCTTTATTCATATTATTAAACATTCATAATTTAAATCTAAGAGATTGTCCCATATGTTAGTAATAATAATAATAATATATTTATTTCACAAAAAGGTACAAACAAAACAACTGAAACTTAAAATTACTTATTAAAAGTGGCCTAATTAGTTGCAAATAATACTTGCAGAATCTACACTAAGATGTACTCTTGTGTTGTAAATTCTGCATTCCCTTCGTATGTAACAAAATTGGTAAATCATACATAGTCTATTTTGATGCTAACAAATTCAAAATAAAAGTTGTATACTATTGAATTTATATAATTTATATATGTATATATATATATAGGCATATATATATGATGTGTGTGTGAGTGCGTGTGAATGAGTGTTTGTTTTGTGTGTAAGTGTGAGGTTATTAGAGTGTAAATTTAAGTGTAGTGATATATAGTTAGACTAGGTTGTAGTGGTTTACTGCTGTATCATATAATTACCTTTATCAACCTTTCGGTTTCTTCATGAGTTATATTTTGTAACCAATTTTCAAGATTAGCTTTTGCCTCCCTATTATTTAACTTTACAAAACCTTTTATGACTCTATTTACATTGTTGTACAAATACGGTCCTAGAAAGCAAATATGTCGCTTTGCAAGTGCTGAGTTAAATCTTTTGCTGTTAAATATTAAATCTTTCCTTCTTTTCTTACTAAAATTATCTTGTATTAAACTGCTTTTTCTATGTTGCGCGAGTATGATATGCTGAATGAATAATTTGCGAACTGTAAGTACTTAACAGTCCGCGTAAAGATCTGTAGTTGGAAAAAGAAATGGTCTTGACGTTGCAACTTTTAATACGGCTCTTTGTGCACGTTCTATTAGCATCATATACGTTATGCCGGCACCACCCCATGAAGTATTGCAATATGTAAGTATAGATTTACAGAGGGCGTTATACACTGCAAAAATGTATGTACGATCGGCAACATCTCGCAAGTTCCTAAACACGAAAATAAGCTTTCTGACTCTTTTACTGAGTATCTCAATATGATTCTTCCACGTCATTCTTCTATCTAGGGTCACACCTAGGTATTTTATGAATGGGACATTTTGCAATAAAGGACATACACAATTATATTTATCACAGTTAGAGTGTACTTTTATATAGATGTTAGGTATTCTCTCTCGTGCATTGGTGAAAGTAACAAACTTAGTTTTATCAACATTCAACGTGAGCAAGTTTTCTTGCAGCCATTGAATAACCGTATGCAGTCCAGCCTCTGCCCGAAGTCTGACCTGTTCCCAATCCTTTCCTACGAAAATTAAAGCTGTGTCATCTGCATATGAGAATATCTTCCCATCATTTAAATGTAAGTTGCACAGGTCATTAACATAGACTAGGAACAGGCTAGGACCCAAGACGCTGCCTTGAGGAACGCCAAAGGTGTTAACTTCCTCATTACTAGTCACATCACCCACTCGAGTTCTCTGGATCCTCCCCCTCAAATAATCTGCCATAAGATGTAATGCAGTATCTCTTATTCCGACATGCTCAAGCTTGTTGACAAGTTTCGGCACCGAGACAGTGTCGAAAGCTTTGGCAAGATCAAGAAACACTCCTATAACCTTGTTCTTTTTATCTAATTTACTCACTATGTAATTTGTTAGCTCTGATACTGCTTGTTCAGCTGATCGTCCAGTTCTGAAGCCAAATTGGTTTGGAGATAAAATGTTGAATCTTTCAAGATATGACATAAAACGTTTATTAATTATCATTTCCAAAATTTTTGAAACGGATGGTAATATCGAAATTGGCCTGTAGTTCTCGACACTGTCTTGGGTACCGCTTTTGTGGATTGGAGTGATTATAGATGTTTTAAGGATTGAGGGAAATGAACCAGAGAACAAGCATAAGTTACAGATATGACTAATGATGGGTGCTAGTATATGTGACGATTGTTTAATCACTCTTGTAGAGACACCATCAAATCCAACCGCGCACTCATTTTTCAAACTATTTATAATACTCATGACCTCTGTTTCATCAGTTTCTATCATACCAATAGAGTTCAATTGGAATGGAATTTGTGTTGGTTCTGAAATAGAGCGATTGAGATGGATACTTTGAATCTTATTGGCGAGAATTTTCCCAATGTTTGAAAAATAGCTGTTTACAAAATCAATTGAATCTTGAGGGTTGTTTTTTATTTTTAAAAGACACTCATTGGAACTTTTCTGTTTTTCAGTATATGTTATCTTTTTAACTGTCTGCCATGTTTTTTTAATATTATTTTTATTCTTTTCAAGCTGTTCCTTAAAATAGTTACTTTTCAGTTTTTTGAGTAAATTGGTGCAGAAATTTCTATATCTAGAGTAAGTTATTTTAAGGGCTGCGTTATTAGGGTTATCTTTCAAGCATGTGTGCATTTTGTCTCTAGTACGGATACACCGGAGAATTCCAGGGGTGATCCAGGGCTTGATACGTTGGTTATGTGGGACTCTGAATATGCGTGTATGTGTTTTGGTGATTTCCATTAATTTATTCATAAAAAGTTCAGTGGCTGCATTAGCTTCTAAACACGTCAATATATCTAAAAAGTCGGTTGCTTTAATTTGTTGTGCTATAGAGTAGTAGTCTGTTTTTGTAACTAACTTCTTAGGGACGGATGAGTTAAATGCTTTAGTCTGGATGCTTAAAAGGCTGGGATAGTGATCCGTCACGCAAGTATTTAATACAACTGATAAACATTTATATTTGGTTTTGATCATAATGTGGTCCAAGCAACGCTGACCCCTGGTCTTAATCTTATGGCTAGCTAGAATTCCATGACTGGTTAATAACTCAAGATAAGTGGCAGTATGCTTATCCATTGTATCAGGGTGTATATCCATATTTATATCGCCTATAACTGATAAAGTTGTGTATTTTTTATAGGCAGTAAGGACACAATCTAAACAATGCATAAAAGGTTCTGTGTTAACAAATGAGGGTGAACGGTAAAGTGCTATGACAGCTATGCAACTACCCAACATAACAATGAGACAATCAGCACCTTCAAAATGTGGTTCTTTGATCCCTATATTCAAATTTGGTTTTGAATATACAATTATTCCACCATTTTGATTGTTACAATTCTTAGTATATGCAGAGTTGTAATTTGCAAGTGCAGGAAAAGGTTTGTTATGTTGGATCCAACATTCGGTTAAAATTATAACATCGCAGTCAAAGTCAAGCCTAAGTAAGAGTAGTTCAAGTCCGTGAAAATTCTTATTAATGCTTCTTATATTTAATGAAAGTATATTTAAAGATTTGCTGGTGGTATAAATTAGTGTTTTACATAACTCTGGCTGACAGAATTTAGATTGAGCAATAGAAAGTTCATCTATCATATGGCATAGTTCTTTTTGTTGATTGTTATCCATAGTTGTTAAAAATAACGTTATTATTACTCAATCCATGAGTTGCTATGTTATCTAATAGGTTGTGGTAATTTAGTCGTGTTTGGTTTAGTTCTGCCCAGCTGATATTAATGTAAGATAATCGTGAGATTATTTCGTAATCATACTTGATGTAAGTGTGTATTTGTAGTGTGTAATTTTCAAATAAAGAGTGAGTTTGTGTGTATGTTTTAATGGATATGTGTGCGATAATATAATATAATATTGTTGTACTGAAATCAATGATATCTAACATTATAAGAAAGTCACAAAAGTATAACTGTGGGTCACTAATTACGCTATTAAGTTTTTTTGCTTCAGGGCTTCAAGTTGGTCTTCACTTGTGACAACGATTGTAGGCAAACCTTCAGCTTTCCTCATGAATATTTTGCCATTTGCTGTCCAGCAAAAATCATATACTAGCGTTCTGGAAACTTCGCGCGCCAAAAAGAAGAGTCTCTTAGCTTTCGGCGTCAGAAATTCCGATACGAAAATTGACGTTTTATCGCCTTCAATACCTAAAGTATGGGTATTTAGCCTGTTGGTAGTATTAGCAGCATTGTATTTTCTCACAGCCTGTAAAGCTCGGGTTTTTTGCAGATTCGTTCCAAATTCAACCACTATATGCCTTTCTCCACTATTTTTGCCTTTAATACGATATATGTCCTTGATTTCATTCGTGTGCACATCTAGTTTGACTTTTGAGTGCAGTTTTTCCATAACTGTTGCTAAGTCTTGTTTTGACTCACTCTGCTTAGTCGGTATGCCCCTTATTTCCAGACATGTACTCCTTGCATGCCTTTCTAACTCATCGATTTTATTCTCCAGTTTTAATATATGCGAATCCTGCATTACCTTTTCACTTTCCAGAACGGAAACTCTAGCATTCGTTTCCTCGTAGCTCTTTATGTAGAACTCTAGGGATTTTTGTAGTTCCGAAGTAGTTTTTTGTAGTTCCGCATTACTTTTTCTCACTTCCTTTACTTCGGAGAGAACTTTCACCAATAGCGCCATAATTTCTTCCTGCTTATCCATATTCAATGATGATGGTGTAGGAGGAGTTATTCGGGCGCTGGCGTTTAGTGCGCACAGGAGGAGTAATTAAAGGAGAACCCTGTACTGGTGACTGTTTTGGTGGAGTACGCTGAATATTTTAAAAGATAATGTAACAAGAGAATATAAGTATCGAAGAGGTGTTTAAAATCCAAAAATTATGTTTATGCGGCAAATGATGTACAACTTAACAATTTGTCTTAGCGGGTGAAGTACCAGGCGCTCATAGAGTATTAGATGGTAGCCAGTACTATCGAGTATAGTTGGACGGTGATTGGTTGCCTTGGAACAATGGAGGCGTGTGCGCAGGCAAAATGTGGGAGGAGTTTCTTACTTCACAAGATGGCGGCGCTGATGTGGGCGGAGCTGGGTGGGTGGGTCCCTCTTTTTATCAAAATGGCCGCAAAACTGACGTCTGGTTGTAGTCACACTCGTAGCTCTTCTATTATATGCACTCCTATTTTTTACTTTCGATTTAAATTGAGTTTAATTTTGTTAAAATTGTGAAAAATAAATTAATATAGCTCTGGGGACGACTACTCGTTACCGAGGTCCGGAGGGAAGGGGAGTCATACACTTAAATAATCTGGAATGTAAGTGATTATTTGAAATTCTTCATGTTGTATTTTTATGAATAAGTTCTTATGCTATGACAATTCAAGAGCAAACTTTAAACGAGATTTCAGTAACTTACATAGAGTTGTAGTGGCATCTGAAAACTGCTTCAAAGTTTTTCGGTCTTTCGGCCATTCGTTGAAGCAGTCTAATAATACTTGTTCCAGTTCCACATCGTCACATATCAATCCGGCTTTCTTTAGGCTAGCAATGGTATTGTTTTTAGCTATTGTGTGGTATCTGAAATACATAATAATAAGCATGTTATTCTGAGTTATTCTAAATTTAAATATTATTGATAGTTATTTATAAAATCATTCTATGTGGTCTTTTATACATAGAAATATACTTTCTTAGGGCACTACCAGCTTTATAGAACTGTTACTATGTAAAATTCCACATATTTTTTACTGATGAAATGGTGAAACCAATATTTCACTTTGTACCTATGCATTGTTATTTGAGATCATTGACATAAAAATATTATGAATATATATTGTATAACGTGTATATTAATTCATCAACAATACTGCGGGGGATGGTGTAGAATCGATAACTGAATGTGATCCACTCATAATTAATTTTCACATAAACAAAATTAATACTAACTATTGCCTAAGCTGTGGCGCGTTGACTTTGAGAATGATAGCGACGACAACACTCGCGGCCGCCGTGGACTAGACTCACACATACACACACGTTCTAGGTATTCCAACGCATTGCGAGGGCAATGAACTCGGTAGGTATACCTACGCATTGCGAGGGCAATGAACTCGGTAGGTATTCTAACGCATTGCGAGGGCAATGAACTCGGTAGGTATACCTACGCATTGCAAGGGCAATGAACTAGTCACTAGTTAGAACCTACACAACATAAGCAAAATTGTGTAAAATGTTGCATTGTATAAAAAACTGGCTCACATTCCAATAGTTGGTAAATGTAAATGTTTCTGTTGGTTTTAATCAGAGCTACAAAACTACTTTTAAAATTGGCAGTTTGAGCAATTGTTGTTTAAATGGAAGATAACAGTACATATACAGTCAAATTTGAGATTACTAAATAGTATTTGAGATACTCTGTTACCAAAATGATCAAAAATTTTCTATTTTAATGGGGGAATCCCCCATTTGTGTGTAAAAAAAATATAGGTGTTAGAACAGTGTGACCAGATTTAGCAGAATTCTGCGATTTTAGCATAATTTGATCTCCAATTTAGGATCTAGCAGATTGTGTCGCACATCTCAAAATATAGCAGATTTTAGCAGAATTTTATATAATATAAGCAGAAGTTTAGCTAGAAATATTAAAAAATTTTACAATTCATAAATAATGTACGAAAGATTTCTTCTTACTGTTCTGTCAGTTTTCCTTTAAATACAGTTTAGGCGAATTCTCAGAATTTTTGATCGCACTTTGCATTGAACTAAAACCTTGTGTACCACTTAATGACCTATTTGAGCAAGTGCTATTTCTTGACCCACAAAACATTGTGTATATAGGTTGTCTGGAAGAGATCGCTCTAAGCGATAAGACCGCCTATTGTTACATCATATTTTGTATTGTTATCTTTATAAGTTATTTTTAAATGGTGTCTCAATAAAGTGTTATCTATCTATCTATCTACAAAGATTTTATAAGTTTGGTCATAACTGGTTCTCATTTTCTAAATCTGGTATACAAATCTAACATACAAGCAATTTACTCCGAAAATATTGACCTTAAATTCAATAAAGTAGTAGTTCAGATCTTGTAGAATCGGGAGAAGTTCTGCTGACCTCACACTAATGAACACTAAATTATAACTTACCTGCGGGACAAATTTAAAAAATCAACATGTTGCTGTAATTCTACATGTAGATGCAAGAAAATAACAGGGTGGATGCATTTTTAATTGAGTTTGTTATGATTTTTTTTACGCCGTCAAAAAAAATATACAAGACTCAAAGTTCGATGGTTCTGTATATTAAAATCGACACCACAGAAAATTAGAAGTACATATGTACCATATAGAGTTATTGTTAATTCGTGTTACTCAATCATAAATATTTTAGAAAATATTTGTTTTTTTTTTTGTACTTTTTTTTTGAAGCAGTTATAGCTCAGTGGCTTTGGCTATAGACTGCCGCACAGCAGGTCCATGGTTCGAATCCCGCCGCGGGCTTGAGCTTCACCGCATGGTGGAAGGTCATTTTTGCAAATGCCCGCCTGGCTAGCGACCACCCTCAAGTTGAAAATCTGTCGCCAAGCACCAAACGGTGTGTTCCGGGAGCTGTCCTTGAGAGCCAGTCATTCTAGGTTAAGCCTGTTAACACCTTCGACCACATCATCACTTACCATCACGTCAGATTGTGGTCAAAGGCTTACCTATTACCAACATATCATTCATTTAATTGGGACTTCATTCAGTAACAATGTTTTGGCATCAATCAAAAATAAACTTAACAGACTTTAGCAGAATCAAAAATAAACTTAGCAGAATTTAGGGGAGCAGCTAGCATAATGTCCAATTTTAATTTGGTCACACTGTATTAGAACTCTAATCAAACAGCTCAAGACACACAACTCACATGCTAAAATATAAAAAAAATAGGCAAATTATGGTTTGGTATGGAACCTTACATAGATGATGTTACAGAGATTACAAAAATAACTAGAAACAAATTACTTTATGATATGCTTAGCAGTGATGCTAATAAATTTACACTCTTTCAATATTTCTCCATAGTTGTCCATGGTTATAGGGTTCATACTAAATACATGGAGGTTGTTGCAGGCATCCATCGCAGTAATACCAAACTTCTGTAATATTTGCAGGGTGTTAAACAACCGTTCATCACTTAGTTTTTCAATGTTGGGATGCTTCCTGCTCAGAATAGACAGCTGGTTTTCATCTATAGTTTCGCCTGTAAATAGGTTAAACGCAAGTTAATCCTCTTCATTCATTATTCCAATTTTATCTGTAACACAATTATTAAATAGAAGTAATAAAATAGCTACATAAACTTTTGTTAATTTATTAACAAAAATGTGTGTCAGAGTATTTTTTATTAGATACAGGGTTAGCCTCTAAACATTATAAAAATGAAAATGTTGAGAGGAAAACCTAGGGTATAGACTGGCTCTCCCGGACAGTTGCGGTAACTCATTGTTGGCACGACAGATTTACTACTCGAGAGTGAGAGCTAGATACGAGTATTGAAGCTCAAGCCGGCGCAGCGGTGTGCCTTGAACTACGAATCCCAATGCTAGGGAGTCAACACATAAGGATGTGTCGACAGACATCGTTTGAAAATCTACTGGATATTGAGGAAAGCACACTATCCCAAAGCAAAAAATCCACCTGTAGTTCGATGATATAGGTCCACGATAGGTATTCGATGATGAGCTGTACGAGTTATGTTCACGCATGGTAAGTAAGTGCGACTGCTTATTAAAAAAGCAAAGGATTTAAAGAAAATGCTCATTGCCTCTATCTTTCCGACAATTTATATTTGGTCCATTGGACGAGCTTTGTAACTTTGTTTACAAAAACATAGATTTCATAGATTCAAGCAAAACACACTATCTGCCCTGCCACAGCCCACAGGTTACTATACCTATACTAGTATGCTCCATTAGTGGTGTGCACCGGTTCTCAAAAAACCGGATAATCACCGGTTGGGATGGGTACCGGAGACTAATCGGTGTTTCTCTTAAGTACCGGTTTATCGAAAATTAGGTTGGTAAACATTTCTGAATTTTAATTTAATCTCACCTCATTCATACTATAAATGCGTTTTGCTTCTATTAACCTACACGGCAAACCATTATTACTACTAGGAGCTCTCCTCCGTTTATGCTACCCAAGAAAAACACTTGTTCTTGGTAGGTAAGTATTTTGATGACAATCGCATCTGTACAAACCGGCTAGCCGGTTGGCGGTCAATAGTCGTGTTTACAAATTTACCATAAAATCTGCGTAAGTCTTATTTTCATAATGCAAACGGTTTGCGTAAGGATGGATCCTTGGCTATACGAGAAAAAGTCTATATTTTTCTGAGATATCATAAAGTATTTTTAATATTTTTATCAAATCTAAAACCAGCTCTAATTACATTTTGGCGCCAAAATATTACGTCATTTAATAATAATCTCGTAACTACTTCTACAGTAATGAACCTAGAAAGCTGTAATTTTGCATGTATATATACAGAACAATTCAATAACTACGTTAAAAGAAATTAAAAGGATAAGGATTGAAAAGTTTTTTTTTTTTTTTTTTTATTTGTCCCTCTTGTGTGTCGCGAACGGATTTCCGGTCATATGAAAAAAAAAGGTTTAGTGTGAAGCTTGTATTAATCCGATCGTTACTATTCAATCGTTGTTAGTAAGCTAGTATCTTTGGCAATACAACTCAAAAACCACATCACGTTACGGTAACGAGAAGTTATAAAAATCGTGAAATGAAAATAACTCTATACATTTTGCCGCGCAAACACTCGCCGATGGAAATTTACGTAATAAATAATCTCATAAGTACTTTTAAACTACTAAACCTAAACATCTAAAATAATTCAGATGTATAAATTACATATAAATAATCATATCAAAAGAAGAAACAAAGTAATAGGAGTTATAGTTTTTGAATAAAAAAAAATGCGCTACAATAGTTTTCCCGCAAAAAATTGCGTTGTTTTAATCTCGTTACTACTTTTGAAATATTTATCTTAACAATCTGGAATAATTCATGGGTAAAGAACTATAGTAAATATTCGTATTATAAGAAAAAAATAAGTTTCAGGTGGAATAGTTACAGAAAAAAAAAAAGAAAAAAAAAATTGCTATTTTCCGCCATTTTCGTCGTCTGTTCAAACCCCTTTTCCTGTAAAATTTTCTATACAAAGGTCTATTTTCATTTCTTTTCCCGTAAATCGAATATGATGAGGATTGCATTGGTACCAAGAAAATTATATGTTGATTAGAGATTACATCAAATAAACTCGATTTTAAAACAAAAACCGTCAAAATCTGTAAAAATATATTTACATTTCGGTGTTTGATCCACTCAAACTAAATGGATGAAAATGTTATTTTGTATGGTATAGGTGATATATAAGGGTATGGGGATATTAGGGTGTCATGTTAAGGTAATAGAAAACAACTTAGTACTAAAAAAACGTCGACAGTTTACTATTGAAGCGCCATATCCGATCTACAGATTCAATAGATGAGGGGTAATATTGTGTATATTGACTATCCGGATAATAACCGGAGAAACACCGGTTATTCAATAAAATCTCCGGAGGCTGAAATTGCCTCCGGTACACACCTCTATGCTCCATCGAGATAGAAAAAACATTATTTATATGTCTATGGTATGCTCATATGATTAATCTGTGGTATGCTCTGCTTTCCGGTTCCGACACCCAAGTTATTTGTTGAGATGGTCGATGATCGTCGATGTTATGAAGCAAAACATCGATGTTACAACATAACTAATATGGAAACAATCGATGTCACATGATTTTTTTAAGGAACGTATTGAAAATCTTTAGTTTCTAATCGTATATATATTTATAGTATGGTTTCGATGTCACATGAAAAAATCGTTTGGAAGTATTGAAAATCTGAAGGAGTAAACATATTCTGTTTTTAGATCATACCTTATATCTAAACACCGATATCACGGCAAGACATCGATGTCACAAAATGTTAGTATTCAAGATCTAAAGGTATTTTATTATTTTACATTCCTAACTATTCCAAAATATAACACCATACAAATGTTTAAACCAACATTTGACTGGTGTTACATTTCCCTAATAATTTTTTTAAAGAATGTTACAAGTCCCTGCCATGTTTTATCATTAATATCGAGTATATATTCTTGAAATTATTATAACATCGTTAGTTCTTTGCTTTCCTTGTTCCACACGCGTCATTCACAATATGAATGATTCGAAAATGTGCACTATGTTTATAAATACAAGGTCAAAACTAGACACTTATCTGTCACCACGCCTCATATGGTTCCATGATGTTGACAGGTTTTCAAATCATGAACGCAACCAAAATGGGGGCAAAATCTGTAAAATATTAAGTCTCATTTAACTTATGTGTATTTGACCATACTGAAAATTTTATTTTGTTTGTATGTTTTTATTATTTTTGTATTTATATTTAATTGACTGAATTTTGTAGATACATTTAATTAATATTTTAGATAATTTTAATTTATTAATAAAATAATGTCATCATGTGTACCATAACTCTTTTTTGCAAACACCTAAGTGTTTACAAAACACGTGAGTTTCGATGTTGGGCTGCCGATGATAACATCGATGTCAGCATCGATGGTGTAATTCTACATATGGCAATAGAATAAATAAGACATAGGCCAATACTTCAAAAATTAAAAAATAACAATAGGGTCACGTTCTAAACCTCAGAATGTAGTTGTTTCGTTGTTTTCGTTTCCAAGGTTCAGAACGACTCGGTCGTTTTATAACCTCAAATATCGATTTTTGGCGGGTGTCGTATAATAAAGATTTTCACCAGAATAATTGGTTTTATTCAACATAAAACATAGCGTATTATTGTTAGAGAATATACATGACAAATAATGACATTATGACACAAGTCTTCAAACATAGACATCAGACGAATAAGTATCTAATAAATGAAGGAGTTCTTAGTGCAGCGGGGAACTAGCAAAATATATGGATGTTTTTTGATGTTTGAAAAGCAATAACTACCGTTCATGGAAATAATAAGTACTACGTACAACAGGAATGAGCTCTATCTGTGCATCATGCAGCTAAAATAAAGAAAGTAAAACCTTATGCTAAGGTCGTAAGAGTCTTGTTGCGCGCAAAATAAAAATTAAGCCGAGTGAGAAGGCTACCACTGAACCCTGTGTCCCGTTCTAACACGTTACAGCAATATTATTTGTTGCTAAGTGTAAAGCCTTATTAACGCAATTTAAATAGGTTTTCTTTTATTTGTATGAAATACGGACACCTGACTTGGCAACCCTATGAAACTCCCGACTGCGGAAGCGCGTATTATCCTTATTGTGGTTTATTCTTTCACAGATAATAGTTTTAAACATAATTTGTTAGTGAGGAGATACGGTGATCATGCATGACTATCCAATTCTAGTTCAAGAACAAATAAATTAAATACCTATGCATTTTTTATTCCTCTAGCAATGATCTGCTGACGTCAGATCACAAATCCTTCTTCATAATTATTGTCCTTAAATCGTATTTCAAGATTTCGTGATATTTTAGTAAAAATGGAGAAGGAGAATTTGTGTCGTGGAGGCTTGCGGAAGCGAGTATTATCCTGATTGTGGTTTATCTTTTCACAGGTAATAGTTTTAAACATAATTTGTTAGTGAAGAATTACGGTGACCATGCATGACTATCCAATCCTAGTTCAAGAACAAATAACTTAAATACCCATGCATTTTTTATTCCTTTCTCTATTAAAATAACTTTGTTTCAATTTCAGATTTCTTAAAGATCCTAATGTTACTTTAACTCGTAATGCAATGTTAGAATCAATGAAACATTTGTCCATGGCCAAACGACGGGATAAGGAATAAGCTGGGTTTGCGGCAGAAACTTCACAAGACTGTTTTATATAGCAAAAATCTGATTTAGAATTAAACTTAAATGGAAACTTAACTGTTTTTATCTTACTTAATTAAAGTAATATACCACAATAGGCAGCTTATCGTAATTTTATCTCAGTCCATCTGCATGTCGTGTACCACAAGGACCAGTAGGTAAGTACCTACCTATATGAAGCGAGTGTGAGTGAAAAGCAAGCAAAAATAGGAAATGTACAGTGCTGCAAAGGGCAAGTTTATCATTAGCATCTTCGATTAAAATCCATCTGAAGCAATGATCTACTAACGTCAAATCGCATATCATTTTTATAATTTTTGTACCTAAATCATATTTCAATTTAGTCACCATCGCCACTCGCCAGAGAGGTATAAGATTTAGAGGTACAGTTACTGAGCTGCTCTCGTTCGACTTCAATTTTGCGACAACAGCTCATTCCTGTTGTACGTAGTACTTATTACTTCCATGTAGGTATACCGGATAATAATAGGAGTAGTATTCATAAAGTAACTTTGTTTATACTGAACCCTGTGCTCCGGTAATAGGCATAGAGAAAAGTAATATACCGGATAATAATAGGAGTAGTATTCATCACAGATTACATAGTCCTGTATTCATGATATCATGATCCAATAAAATTGTATCATGGTACTATCAGTGGTGACAAGTTAGGGGTTTTCCCCCTAAATTTGGGGATAAAAAATGTAAGCAGGGGCTATTTTAGGTTTTTTTAGGGGGGGGGGGGGGCTTAACCCTGACAAAATCTGCAATAAAATCAAATAGAACTAAGCCTAAGCCTCCGTGTTGTGTGTCTCATACTAGAACTGAACGCACGACACGATCACACGTATGTATTGGTATTGCAGTCTCGTTCAAACTTCACCGCAGAAACAGGTTATCCCTGAAAATGTGTCAAAACATCATGATGGTGCAATTTTTTTTCAAAATCTTCAAATGACGAAGGCGATCACGACGACGATACAGTGCTCGAAATAATTAAATAAATGGAATGTTAACTATTTCTAGCACTGTTTTCATCCTAACCTAATAATGGAGCTTATCTATTTTCCCTTGTAACCAATTCAGAAATTGTTAACAGAGAGTCAAATTAATTTGTTTGTTTGGGTTTGCATTTTTTCAATTTAAATTAAAACTGTTCTATTATTATAAGCGTTTTTTTATTTTTTAATTACAAAAAGCAATTTCGACAGAAACTCAAGTATAGGTTAAAATTACATGCATAAAATGCAAGCATCTCTGTCGGTTGTTGTGATAATTTACAAAGTTTAAGGCTTTGGGGACTATAGTACTAAAAATATAGAAAAATAAGTGATAACAGTTCTTAGCACTCATGTCTCTGAAAAAATTGAGAATCTCAAAAAAAATTTTAGGGGTTTTTAGGGGGATTTGAAGAAATACTTGGGGGTTAAATTTGGTATGGGTTGGCATCACTGGGTAGTATTTTCTATTTTGATAGTATTGTAGACAATGTAGTCACTCACTAATTCTAATAGTATTTAAACTAGGGCTTAGGCTGTGCGAAGTGTGCGAAGCTATAAAAGTAATACACCGGAAAATTAAGGATGTGATGAAATTTTACTTGCTCAGTGTAAGAATGAATAATACCAAGTAATACGTTTCCGTAACATATCGTTGATACTCAATAAGCATACAGCCGTATATATTTTATTACATCTGAGTCCATATCCTGAGCTCTGAAAGTTGAACGTGAGTAATAAACATCTCATGTTCAAATTTCGCTACAACACATTTCAGAGGTAGGTACCTACCTACATACATAAATCGGTAAAGTTGACAAAGCCGCATACCCCCACCCTTATTTACCCATTTCCCTGGACTAGACTAGAATGAATGTTTACATAAGAACGTATAATAGGTATTGACTAGTTTCTTATTTCCTATGTAAGGCCTGTCACACACGGTAAATATAATATAATCCTATGGTACCCAGGATGTATACATTTATCAGAGAAGTAAATAGACAGCAGATTGGTAACTATATATCTCCTTCAGTTGCCTTTTTGTAATCTGATTATAATTAGAGGTGTGTACCGGAGGCAATTTCAGCCTCCGGAGATTTTGCGGAGATTTTCTTGAATAACCGGTGTTTCTCCGGTTGTTCTCCGGTTAGTCAGTATATTTTATTACTGATGCACAGAAAGTACTTGACATCCAATCGAAGTTAATGTGACCAATAATAGTAGTTTGTGCAACTGTCATATAATAGAGGGTATTAAAACATGAGTGTAGTTTTTTGAAACGAGCTGCAGGCAGTGCGGCCAACTTAGTGCGTTCAGCGCTAGATCTAGCGCTTTTTTGACCAAAAGCGCGTTTAAGCGCCTAGCGCTAAATCTAGCGCTTTTTTTTTAAATCATTTACGCCTATGTTACTGATATCGATAAAGTTCTGTGCCACGGATTAAGTCTGCAATAAACGCCATTTTGCTAATCGATACTGACTTATTTAGAAAAAAAACAATATATTATCTTCCGAGCGATGTCTTGAAGACGATAACATCGTGAGATATATTATTACGTTTAATTTAATGATTCTTCATTTTATAAATTAAATATTATAAATTTCATTTAAATATGATGATAAGCAATTATGTACTTACTTACGTAAGTATACTATGATTAGACTAGTAGCCACGTAGTTTTATTTTGCTCTTCGTTTGACATTTAATTGTTCTTTCATGAATAAAATTACCTACTATTCATTTTTTGTGCTTATTTTGTAATAGTTTGATAAAATTAACTCGTTTATCTTATTTACCTTATCAAATGACTAAAATACGCCAAAATTGATAAATGCCTTCGTAACAGATTGACGTCACTTAGGGCGGTTTTATTTAGTATGTGCCATTTAGCGCGTTTTTGACGTGCTCATAGCACGTTTTTGCTATATAGAGTTGGCAGCACTGGCCGCAGGCGTGTTTCAAAATAAGATAACACAAGTGTTTTAATACCTAATTATATGCACTTGCATACACTACTTTATTTAATCACATGGCTATAAGCTTTTCTTGATTTTACTGGCAAAAGAAAAAAGTCTGTTTTTGGTCTATTGGCTCTGAACCAGGGCGTTGCGCTCTCCCCAGATAATGTATATTTAAATTGAATTGAAACCTCCTTGGTCGGGTCACATTGTACTTTAATAATTAAAAAAAATGTTTTAAAGCATTTTTTTTGCTAGGAGAATAATGCTTTAATTTATTTTTTTCACTTTCTTAAAGAAGTATGTAAATAAAATATGCCAATAGAAGTGTGTATTTCATTTCATAATTAGAATATTACCGAATGAGATTATATAAAATATTTTTGAATGCAATCCAAGGGAAAAAAAAATGGTTTTGATTATCATCAAAATACTTACCTACCGAGAACAAGTGTTTTTCGTGGGTAGCATAAACGGAGGAGAACTCAATGGGGTATTAGTAATAATGGTTTCCCGTGTAGGTTAATAGAAGCAAAACGCATTTATGGTACGAATAAGATGAAATTAAATTAATATTATCATTTTATGATATTCGTATGAGTAGTATTGAACAAAGATACATCCCAGCCCTAATCGCGACTGAATTGCGCGTTCAGAAATGGTTGCCCATCATATAATCAATTAACCGGTAGTTAATAGAAACACCGATTAGTCTCCGGTACCCATCCCAACCGGTGATTATCCGGTTTTTTGAATACCGGTACACACCACTAATTATAATGGAACATCCACAATGTCCACCTGGTGCTAGAGTTGTAACCTCTGCCTATAACAGATGCATTTCATGACAAGTGACAAATTTCAGTGTGCCCATCACCCTGAGACATCACAGGCCTGTTAATACCACAAACCCTGCAAACCGGAATCCAGTACTTAATGCAAACATTTTGGCTTGGCAGTAGAAATAGGTATGGTGGAAGTACTTACCCCAGTAACAGTGTTACTTGTCTTGTGTAAAACCAAAATATGTGGACATGTATGAGGTATAGGTATATTCTCATATACCCATACCTAATACATGTCCACATATTTTGGTTTATATATACATTTGGTGGATACTTAGCATTCCATAATTCACCATTCAGTTGCAATGCAGAGGAAGAACCCCAAGTCATGCCTAGGACTTGTAACCCAGAGAGTAAGGTTAAGGACCACCTTTATCAAGGTAGGACTTTAGCTAAATACAAATCAATTTAAGGGGCAGTGTAGGGTGGAAAGGGGATGCGTTGTAGAACAGGTTGTTTTCACCAGGCCAAAGTCTTTTAGTAGGTTAAACGGGATTTTACTGGTGTACTTCTTTGTCCAACTACTACAACATAAATTAACTATACTAATATAAACATACCTGTTTTTGGTTAATTCACTTATTTAGTGGTAATATATGTATGATCTTAGTATGATTGAGGAATTTTAAAATAGAGCTACTCAGAAAAGCTTTACACATTAATAGTCATCCATATTGCAATATTTTTCACAGCAACTGCTGCTTCATAAATAGAATAAAAAATTAAGACTTGGGTGCCCAGTAATTGTAAGTCAACATTTTACCAATTCTACTTAGTTATAATAAGACCCTGACAGAAATAGCCCACACTAAAGCATGCTGTTGCTAATAGCCATACACAAATACAACAACATTGACATAATGACTAACAAGCTACCTGTAACCACTATCTCACCTATTGTTAGTTATGAGATAATGTAGTTGGATATGGCCTAGGATCAGAACTCTCCCAGGACCAGAACACTGTGTCAGGTAACACTGGTTGGTTACATATACAATAGTACAAGCTTTAATTGCAAAATGCAAGCAAGCCATATTATAGAATTTTGTCTCAAGACATTCTCAATTCTTACTTACAGATGGATTGGGCAGCTGTAAAGCATCAATTCAGGCAGACATGGTTAACCACTATCATGAGCTTGATCCTGTTTTCAGGAGTCACCTATTTCCTTATATGGGCTGAGGTAATATTTTAAGAAAATATGGTGTTTAATTTTTTTTCTTGTTAGGCTTGTACATCTATTTACTGTGCACTGGGCGGAGTTGACTTCAACAGCAGCTTAGAATAGTATTTCAGAACTAGATTATGGTACATGCCGCAACTTATTTTTATCCTATGACTATCACACACAAATTTACATCTGAAAAAAAAATGTTGTAATAAGCAACTCTTAAAGTGAGATATAGCATAAGATTTATCACTTTTCTGTACATTAACTTTTATGAAGGTTTATTTAAAATATAACAAACTAAAGAGACTTGTGTATAGTATGTTTTTAAATGTCTACTAATATATTTACAGACTACATTAACAATATTTTTTATTTTTTTTATATTATGAGTGACAAACAAGCTGTCGGCCTGCATGTTAGTAAATGGTAACCGTCACCTAAATTTTCTGGTCTTGACTGGGATTCTGCGCATAGTGCTTTGACCGCTTTCGGAACATGCTCGACTGAGGCTAATTTTGTTATGGAATACTTTGAAATGACTTCTCATATAATTTCAGTGGATTAGAATACATTTTTTGAAGCGCTCGTAGCCAAGTTTGCTTAGCCATTCTGAATCGATCAGCAAAGTTAAGCAACGTCCGCCGCGGTCATGACTTGGATGGGTGACCGCTGGTTGGGCATTACTACTGAGCGCTTCCGTGCTTCGGAGGGCACGTTAAGCCGTTGGTCCCGGTTGTTGTCTTAGGATAGCAGTCGTTACAGCATGGTGGTAGGGCACTTTGCAAATGCCCGCCTGGCTAGCTACCACCCTCAAGTTGAAAATCTGTCGCCAAGCACCTAACGGTGTGTTCCGGCAGCTATCCTTGAGAGCCAGTCATTTCTAGGCTAGCCCTGAACAACATCTTCCACCACATCATCACTTACCATCAGGTGAGATAGTGGTCAAAGGCTAGCCTATCGGCAATAAAAAAAAAAAAAAAATAAAAAAAATTTCTTCTTATACATCAGCAGTTCTTGTCCACCTGGGGGAAATCAGATACAAGCAAGTCAGATTTGTAAATTTTATAGAAGTTTATAAAAGCATTTTAACTGTACAAGAATTGGGTATTTAAATGTTTTAAATTTTCGCACCAAAATCATGAGTTATATGCAATAATAATTATTCACAATCCAAAAACAGAAATTACATTTGTTACTTTTAATATTTTTTTTTTTTTTTTTTTTTTTTTTTTTTTTTTTTTTTTTTATATGCCTGATAGGTTAGCCTTTGACCACTATCTAAGCTGATGGTAAGTGATGATGTGGTCGAGGATGTTGTTCAGGCTAACCTAGAGTTACTGGCTCTCAAGGACAGCTGCCGGAACACACCGTTAGGTGCTTGGCGACAGATTTTCAACTTGAGGGTGGTAGCTAGCCAGTCGGGCATTCGCAAAGTGCCTACCACCATGCTGTAACGATTGCCATCCTAAGACAACAACCGGGACCGACGGCTTAACGTGCCCTCCGAAGCACGGAAGCGCTCAGTAGTAATATCACCAGCGGTCACCCATCCAAGTCATGACCGCGGCAGACGTTGCTTAACTTTGCTGATCGATTCAGAATGGCTAAGCAAACTTGGCTATGAGCGCTTCGAAATGTATCTTTATAAATATATTTACCAAAATGTATCTTTATAAAACTTCATAGTTTCAGTTTGCATAGCTAGTGGTAAATTTTAGACTATTTTTGCTATGGGGTCTGTCACAAAAACTAAATAATATAAGAATCTTCAGTTTCAGTATTTTTGTACCATATCCTCAATTTTACCAACAAATACTGAATACACTGACTTATAATGTAGTTTTGATTTATATAAACATCAACTATCTGCTTGAAATTCTAGGGCAGAACAATAGAAAGCAACTTGATGCTTGAAGAACTTGTGTCTGCAGCGGAGAGTATAGATGTCCACATTGGAGATGAAGCTCCGAGGTACGAGGGTAAAGTGGTACACATTGTGGGTCCACTTCGTATCTTGGAACCAATATCAGAGCCCGATTATAATATACATGTACAAGCTGTCAAGTTGAGGAAAAGAGTGCAAATGTATCAGTGGATTGAGGAAGCCACGTAAGTTATCAACTATGAAGTATTTTCACTTCCTTCCTAGTAATATCAATTTTTTTTCTTTTCCTTATTCTATAGTATACATGCCAATGAAGCTCATGAATTCTGCATTTATGTTTGTGTTATATTGTCTTGGGATGCCGGGCTAAAATATCATACCCCCGATCCCTACCTGTGGGTGTCGTAATAGGTGACAAAGGGATACAAACCAGAAGGCTTTCTGCAGAAAAACTTTCTGAGGAACTGATATCTCACACCTGCGATCTTCAAGACGCCTGCCAAGACTATCCGCCTGATACAGTACAGTATATTTAGTTTTTTTCTGATATATATATATACATAGCTCTGTTAATAGTTTTTATTGACATTAAAATATTGTAATTGGAATACAATAGTGTAATTGGAGTCTCATTAGTCCGGCACTATTAAAAACTAAGGGCTGGCTGTTTTGCTGGAATGTTTGGCTTACTGGGTTGAGTAGAAACATGCAAAATAAATAAAATAAAGCATTTATTCGAGAAATGATTTATTCGCTTATATTTATTTAACACTGGGTACTTAAAATATGACCAAAATACGTTAATATTAGAGTTCACTTCCTTAATTAATTATTACTATAACTAATACTATATACTTTTATTAATTATTTTTTGTTGTAAAGGAATCAAAAAGCTTTGCCTTACCATAAGTCTGCTTTTGGTAAGGCGACATCTTAATGGTAGCTGGAACCTGTGGAAGTTCCTCCACAGGTTAGTACAGTAAATTGTACCTTTATTTCCAGAGAACAAGAGAACTTCCTAAGTGAGCCTGCAGAAGAATCACATAAGACTTATTGGTACCACAAAGACTGGAGAGATTATGTTGTGGACTCTGAGTTGTTCTACATAAGACCAGGGCACCACAATCCCACTTCTATGCCCATATTCAGCGAAACTCACATAGCAGATAGTGTGAAGATAGGGTGGCTCTATTTAGGTAAATATATCTTGTCAGTATAATGCGGCGAGTGCGCGACAGTGGCAATAGCTGCCTGAGATTACCCATTTGAGAAATAGTTCTGCCATTCCTACAATGTGCAAAGTAAATAATGAAATATATAAGTTTAGAAGTATGTTTTAACTTTATACAACTTTATTATTTTATACATAATTTAAAATTTGGCAGAATATTAAAATATATTAATTAAATTTTATTTTTATTGATTGTTATAATAGTTAGATTTAAATTTCAATTAACTTCTCATGATTGCATTCGTAACAAGCACAAATTTATCAAAAGTAAAAAAACCCGACTTCTAATTATTTATTTTCGTTAAATATTTTATCGATCCATTGAAATTAAAACTGCATGTTATATACGTTTATGAAATCCTTGTTTAAAGACCTTCGTTATGACACCCCACTCAATTGATTTGAAGGAAAACAATTTTTTATCCAACATTAGGGCGTCGAAAATTCGCCGGTTTTTAGGGTTCCGTACCCAAAGGGTAAAAACGGGACCCTATTACTGAGACTTCGATGTCCGTCCGTCCGTCCATCACCAGACTGTATCTCAAGAACGGTGATAGCTAGACAGTTGACATTTTCACAGATGATGTATTTCTGTTGCCGCTATTACAACAAATACAAAAAGTTTGACAAGTGCGAGACGGACTCGCGCACGTTAAAACAAAAAAGGTTAAAATATGAAGTCTAATGTTGTATAGCTAATGGTACGGAACCCTTCGTGCGCAAGCCTAACTCGCACTTGGCTGATTTTTTTATGTTCCAAGTGCTACAAGTAAATATGAATATTTATTCGTAGACCATGTGTCACTTGCACTATAAAGATGAAACCAAATAACGATATCAATTCGGCCATTGAGAAGTTATGGTGGAATAAATTAACTCAAAAACATACATACAGACATGAACCCTGAAAACATAAAACTCCTTTTTTTGGACAGTCATGTAAAAAGTAGCCGTTATATAATAATCTAATATGTTGTGTGAACAAAAGTAAATGTTTTATTTCAGGTTTAGAAGTGAAGCGGAAAGTAAATGACTATTACGAGATCTGGTCAGACTCCAGGCCAGAACGCGGCGATATCAAGCTACATTCAGGGTTCTACTATCACGGAGATAGTGCCTTGCAGCATGATATAGGGGATCTGAGAGTGCACTTCACATATGCGGGCCGAGAAGATGATATTGTGAGTACATTTTTACTTAGTTATAGTAGATCACCCCTGTGGAGTGCCTCGTTAGACTAAGGGAAAAATACTGTAAGGAGGGCCTTCTAAAGAACAATCCTCAAGCCGCCTGCCAAGCGTGGGGATTATGGCAAATACCCTCTTAATTAGGGAGGCTGTGCTCAGCAGTAAACGTTCTGGCTGATACAGTACCGTAGTAGATCTAGTAGGGTAATAGGTTATTAGTGTCACAGATAAGAACCGACAAGAGGCATATCGTGAACAGCAATCAGTGAAATGACTTTACCTAATGTGTTGGAGGTTGTAATGACCTAGTGGTTGTGATTGGCGATACTACTCTTTATTGAAAACACCGTAATAACAACAATAAACTTATTACAAAAACATAACTTATACCCAAGTGTATCAATGGGTGGCCTTATCGCTCAGAGCGACCTCTTCCAGACAACCCATCAATAAAAGATAAAGTATTGGGTGGGCTTTCTTATGGTCTTAATAATTTTATGCATATGTCACCTTACTACCTAGCATGGGGTAGTAGGGAGCATAAATAAAAAAGGAAGAACAGATTTAGAAATATATTGAAGAGAAGGGTTGTGGATTTCAGACAGGTGGCGTGTGGTAGGCTTCCTTGTTCAAGGACTTATCTCTGGTATGTTGTAGACTAGTAGGTGCTCAGCAACAGTTGCTGCGATGCACTCCGCTCAAGCTCAGCCCTATGGACCGCGCTGGTAGGTCGTCCCAGCTAGGTGCTGTAGAGACGGGTCCATGGGACCTTAAAGTGGCAGCGGTCGGTGCAGGAGATGCTGGGCCTTGCTGCTAACAGGAAGCTAGCGGTGTTCAAGAAGAATCACGGTGATCTGCCGCTTAATGGAACCCTGGAATGCACATGGCTCCGGTTATGATAGGTCCAGTGTGATGTTGAGCTGGTGGGTCCACTATCCTTGCTACTGAGCATTTAGGGACTCGTAGAGGGCCTTTGAGGGTGTGGCCCGCCAGCAAACATTAGGGTGCCTGAAGGGCTAAGGTTGCCTGTAGGGCTTAGGTATAAAAGACACAAAAATTACATAAGTTGAAAATAATATTATACAGAAAAAATAGAGAAAAGGTTAGGTACATAATAGTTAGATGTACTAGGAGCTTGAAGAGCATTCCTAGCACATAAATAACACGTTGTTGAGTGCACTGGTCGGTTATATTAGGTTACATACTAAGTATTTGCATGGTTTACACAGGTAGGTACATAACAGACCTTTTTTTTTTTTTTTTTTTTTTTCACCCGGGAAAATCCTTTATGGATACCACCCGCCCCGGGGGGAGCGGAGTGGTTATGTGGGAGTCCTCGCCTGAAGGGCCTTACTACCCCCACGGGGGGGTAGTAAGTGAGGTTACCCACTAAAAACCCGGGATGAGCAGTCTGCCGCCTAGTAGGGCGAAATGGGGTAGCGTTAGCAGTCACCATCTCGCCCCGGCGGCCGGCCCGTCACCGATGACGGGCCCCGGCCAATGGAGGGATGACCCGGCTCATTGAGGCCATCCCCCAGACGTGTGGGATCGTGCAAGCCAGTGGAGAATCCCCCGACTCTCCACCGATGATCCGCACAGCACTAGGAAAGAGCGAGAAGGCGCCCGAATCGCCTTCTCCTCCCCCCAGTTCGTCTACGCCGGAGCGGGTCCACGAGGACGTCGTCCTCCCTCGCCCGCTCCGCGGCCTCTTTCTGCGCCATCACCGCTTCGCAGAAAGAGACCACCGCCTGCCACGATCCGTCGCTGCCGAGCATAGCGTTAACCACGCTCGGCAGCGACAGATCTGCGCCAATGACCGCTGTGAGGGTGTGCCGCATGGGACTCCACGCGGCGCACTCCTCCAGCGTGTGGAGCGCCGTGTCTTCTGGCGCTCCACACTCGTGACAGGCGGGGGTCGCCTCCCGTCTCGCGATGTGATGCAGGTACTTTCCGAAACATCCATGTCCGGAAAGCACCTGCACCAATCGGAAGGTCAGCGACCCGAATCGCCGCCCTACCCACCTCTGGAGGACCGGGCGAATGGCATCCACCGTCCTCTGTCCAGGGACCGGTGGAGCCAGGTCCTCCGTCCACCGCCTCAACAGGGCGGCCCGAGCCCGCCGTCGCATGCGCGTGACCTCCTCCCACGCTGGAGGCTCCCCGCGGGATCTCCTCGCCGCCACGAAGTGGTAAACTTCGGCGAGGATCTCCGCTTGGAGCTCCCAGGGGGGATCACCGGCCAGCACGCATCCCGCCGTCCAGGACACCGTCCGGTACCCAAGTATCGCCCTCGTCGCGATGACCCGCTGCGGACGTCGCAGCAGGGCCTTATTGGCGCGACCGAGGGCGTCCACCCAGACAGGTGCCCCGTACAAGGCCATACTCCGGATCACTCCGGAGTACAGGCGACGACATGTGGCGTTCGGGCCGCCCACGTTGGGCAGCAGCCTCCCAAGGGCGGCTGCGGCGCCTATGACTTTTGGGGCCAGTTGTGTGAAGTGGGCCCCAAAAGTCCACCGCCCGTCCAGGATGAGACCCAGGTACCTCATCTGGGTCCCAACCCGGACCAGGACCCCGTCCAGGTCTATCCTCGTTCCTGGAGGGGGTCCCCCCCGAGGCCCATGGAACATTAGGGCCTCGGTCTTGGAGAGGGCGACCTCCAGCCCCAGGGCACGTATGCGGCCGACCACGAGTGTCGTGGCCACCGTGGCCCGCCGCACCGTCTCCCCGAGGTCCCTCCCCTTGACTACGACTAGGGTGTCATCCGCGTAGCACGCAACCCGCATACTTGCGGGAAACGTGCCGCGGAGCACCCAGTCGTAGCCAATGTTCCACAGGAGCGGTCCCAACACCGACCCCTGCGGAACCCCGCAGGACACGCGACGTCGCCTCAGACCATCGCGTCCCTCCACCAGGACCTCGCGGTCCTGGAGGTAGTCAGCCAACAGCCTACGCAGATACAGGGGCACTCCGTGATAGCGGAGCGCCTCCCGTATTGTTCCGTGCGGTAGGCTGTTGAAAGCGTTGGCAATGTCCAGCGAGACAGCCAACGCCTTTTCCCCCCCGCTGACCGCGTCCTGCGTCCACCCCTTGATCCAGAGCAGGGCGTCTATCGTCGACCGCCCTGCTCTGAATCCGAACTGGGCCTCTGAAAGCTCAGGCCCAGTTCCCCCCAGATGCCGGATGACACGGGCAGCTACGATTCTCTCCAGCAGCTTCGCCGTGTCATCCAGCAGCACGATTGGCCTGTATGCGGCGGGCGAGTCGGCGTCTCGCCCTTCCTTCCGCAACAGGCACAATCGCCCGTCCTTCCAGAGCTTCGGGAACTGACCCGACGTGAGGCACGCGTCGAACAGTTCCCGAAGCTGACCGCCCATCTCCCTAAGGGCGATCCTGAGGACCCGCCCGGGAATCCCGTCTGGTCCCGGGGCAGTCTTCTTGCCACTCAGGCGAGAGACTGCTACCTCCATCTCCACCTCTGAAATAGGCGGAATGGAGGCCGGGTCCTCCTCCTCCTGGAAGGACGGTGTGGCCATCGGTGGAGGGGTGTAGTGGGGGTCGCTGTCGGGGAATAGCCCCCCCAGCACCCTCTCCAGAAGCTCTGGCTCCAGGGACTCGGCGACAGGGGGCGCTCTGCCTCGGAACTTATTCCGGGCAGACTTGTACGGGCGCCCCCATGGGTCCCTGTCGAGGCCCTCCAGCTCCTCATGCCAGCCGAGGGCCTTAGCCCGGCCGATGGCCAGCTTCAGCTCCTGTTTGGCTATCTTCACATCGCCATACAGGAGCTGCAGGTACATAACAGACCTAGTGCAATCCATCACAAGATAAATTGGTGGCAGCTTGAAGAGCTAACTAACATATAAAATCTAGCACACGGTAAATGTAATAAAAGTTACATACAGACACTCAAAAGATCACATACAGAAGCATTTTACACATGTAAGGTTAGAATATACTTAACAGTAAGTTTAAGCTAGATCCCTAGAACGGGGTTGAAGGCAAACACGAGATTTTGGATAACTATTTAGTTAATTTTAGTACTGAATTTACTTGATTTCTATTTGACGATCACGATCAAAGTGAGGACGCACTGTCGATTTGAAGCACTCAACCTTCACCGGATGTTCGACAGACGAAACGTTACCATATAAGGCAATGTTTCGCTGCCGAATCGGTGGTGAGGGTCAGAGCCAATTAGAGGCTTTAATATTTACAGTTTTTTTTTCAAAAAAACGTCCGGTACAACGGAAGTACAATGACCGTCGTATTTTATCTGATGTTTATTCATATTATTATAGCATTGTCGGTCATGTAGATATGTCACAACGTACAGTATTGCGACCTCTATCGATTTAATGATGAACTACTAAGATAAGTACTACAGTAAGATGTGCAGAATGTGTGATAGCTAACGGATATTCTATAATTTAGTTTACAGGAGGTTGAGCAGATGGCGTTGCTCTTGTAATTGTTTGATGAAATGTAATTTTATTTGAATATTAAGTATCATTTATTGTACCTGGCTTAAGCCAGGTTACACATAAATAACTGATGTTACCAAATTATTAACTAATTAACCAAAAACTACATAGATAAATGAATATACATATATATAAATGTATTTTAATATGAATATAAATACTAATATTATTATAATAAATAAATACGAGATATAGACACATATTATCTAAACATATAAAATAGTATATATATACATATTATATAATTTTATCCATATTAAACACAATTAAATTAAAAATGATATTTGTACCACAGTGTCCATTATTATAGAAATTTAGAGCAAAAGATAATAGTTTTTGACTTGATCCTTGAAAGATTTCAATGATGGAGCACATTTAATTTCTAGCGGTAGTGGATTCCACAGTCTGACAGATTCAGCGGCAAATGAATAGTGGTAGAAAGTAGTTTTAGTTGCAGGTTGTTGTAGCTTTAAGTTTTCTAATGATCGTAACGACAGATAATGGGTAGAATGAATAAATTTAAATTGTTCCTTGAGGTAGCGCGGGGATAAAGGATTGAACAGAATACTGTAAAGGAGAGATAATACGAGGGTTGATCCAAAAGTAATGATAATCAAAATAATACACGGTGGTTAATGTTACAAAAATAATTTATTTTTCTACATAGTCTCCTAATAAGGCAATACATTTAGTTAAACGTTTTTCTAAACCTAGGATTCCCTTAGAAAAAAAATCTTTATCTTGACTCTCCCAAAATGCCTCAGCAGCTGCCATCACTTCGCTATCATCTTCAAATTTCTGGCCTCGGAGATGTTTTTTGTGCCGAGGAAAGAGATAGAAGTCACTGGGAGCTAGATCTGGCGAATAGGGAGGGTGTTCGAGCAGTTCGAACCCTGTTTCTTGAATGGCAGCCATCGCAACTGCGGCTTTGTGAGCCGGTGCGTTGTCTTGGTGACACAGCACCCCAGCTCGCAGTTTGCCGCGCCTTTTTTCTTTAATGGCCTCCAGTAATCTTCTTATTTGGTCTGCGTAGTAAGAGCCCGTAATAGTAGCTCCCTTATCCAAGTATTCGACCATAATAATCCTTCAGCGTCCCAAAAAACGGACGCCATAACCTTTCCCGCCGAACTTGAGACTGAATTTTTTCGGCGTCGGTGAGGAGGCTCGTTTCCAAGACATCGACTGCTTTTTGGTTTCCGGGTCGAAATGGTGGACCCAGGTCTCATCCATGGTCACGAAACGTGACAAAAAATTTTTTTTATCGGCTTGGAACTTCTCGAGATTAACCTTTGAAATGTCAACTCGTTTTTTCTTTTGCTCGTCTGTTAACATTCTCGGTACCCAACGCGCAGAGACCTTCTTCATGTGCAATTCGTTGGTTAAAATTCTTTGAACGCTACCACAAGAGATCCCTGTCATCTCAGCTACGTGCCTGACGGTCACTCTTCGATCTGCCATCACGATATCTTTTATCTTTTTGGCATTGTCTTCAGTGGTGGACGTGGATGGGCGTCCTTCACGATGTTCATCTTCCGTGGATGTTCTACCCAGCTTAAACTCCTTGGCCCAGCGTGCAACCGTGGAATATGGAGGGGCAGAGTGCCCCAATGTTTCCACCAAGTCGTTGTGTATGTCTTTGGTAGACATTTTTTTCAGAGAGAGATATTTAATGACAGCTCTGATTTCGTTTTTCTCCATTTTGATGTTATCACTCCGGTTGTCAGTATTCAAATGAATGTATCCAAATGAATGTATCCGGTTGTCAGTATTCAAATGAATGTATGTAACCCTGGAATCATGGTGTATTTATACGATTTTTTCTCGCGCACCTTGTGGATGTATGAGCAAGCAAAAAAATTTTTTTTTAGATTTTAATACGGTCTAGAAATACCTGATTATCATTACTTTTGGATCACCCCTCGTATATGAATATTCCGGCGACGACGAATACGGAGCCACTTGAGCTTATTACGAAAATCGGAGACACGATCATATTTGCTTTAGCAATATATGAATCTTATACAAAAATATATGACATGGAGGTAGATAAGGCGCTGGATTAACATCATCCATCACAACGCGGGTGTAACCGCGGGGTGCAGCTATAAGGCGCTGGATTAACATCATCCATCACAACGGGGGTGTAACCGCGGGGTGCAGCTAGTCTTGAATACAATAATATCAGTTATATTAGGCGGCGGTCGACTAGTACAGAACTAATTTAACTGCGTTACTTTAAGGCTCGGAAATTACGAAATAGGGCCAACATGATATGGGAAATCTCATAAACCAGGTACCGGATGGTACTGCAATTTAAATACACGATACTCAAGGATATAAGTAATACTTTCATCGATTTCAAAACATGTTTCCTAATAATTGGCTCGATAGAAAAAAATCTCAAAAACACCTCTGAAAATAGAGGATTCCTACTTTTTCCGCCAGATTTTAGTGTTTTAAAATTTGTTTTTTTTTCTAAAATATTGATTTTTTAAGTACAATAAATTTCATTGATTATTTTAATCCAAAAAAAGCACAGTTAATGCGTACTGAGCCTGTTTACAAAATGTCACATACGCCCTTTCATTCCGAGAAGCGTTAACATCATGCCGCACTATTTACTCCAGCGATCTACGTATATTGCTATCATCCTCGCTCATATCGCGGTCAGCCGCGTCGTGCGTCGGACCTGCGTCACTTTTCTCGGCGATCTCAATTAAAATAAAACATGGGTAAAATTATAAATAAACGCTTTGGGAGTGCAAAAAAGATGTATAAAAATCGTCAAAAACGCATGATGGACATAATAAGGTATGCATCTATGGCTTCCTTTCTCCATGTACCTATGTATATATCTCTTATATTAATGAAATTAGCATATGATTGTGAACCCTAACGCAATAAAATAAACACTTCAAACATTTTACAAGACGTAGGTACAACTTTAGCTACCTAAAATAATTATTATAAGCAATATACAGAATTTTACGTAATGAATGAAAAATGAATTATTTTAGATGGATCATGATTAATTTATACAGTTTCTGACAATAAGGCACAAAGGTTATGTACATAATTTTCGACTAATCAATCGTCGTTCAAATAGCGCATAGTAAGTGACATCGCTTCGCAATTGAGAGGCACGTGGATCGAATCCAGCGTAAAGAGATACTTTTTGGTCAAATTTTAATTTTACGACATAATTCTTAATAATACAATAATAATTTTACGTATGTACGTGGACCAATATAATGTGTCTGACAGTAAGGCATAAACGATATGTGTGTAATTTTCGACACCTTGGTCAATGATTGTATAGTGTGTAACTTCAGAAGTCGAATCAGAAGATCGAGTACCGTAGATCGAATCTCACATACCTAGATTCTTTTTGGTGACTTTTTTATTTGTATTACTTTTTATTTGATACGTATTATATTTACGTATAATTAAGTTTTCTGACGCGTATTCAATTTACGATTACAATGCTTGCAAATTTATTAGGTATCTCGAGTTTCCATGTTTTCATATAATTAGAGAGTTTAGTATATCTAATGAACGTGAACATTAAATAGGTACTACCTAATCTAGCTACCTGAACACGTTTTTTTCATAGATCTCGAAAAAGTATGTCTTGGATGGACACGAGTTGCCACAGCGTAATAGTTACAGTAGAACAACATTATCAATTTACTACATAGTAACAAAGCTATGTTGAGTAAACACCGTCCTTCTGTCCACTACTATAGAAAACACAAACTTTCATACATGGAAAGTTATTGAAATATTCATGGTATTATCGAGTACGTAATATATTAGTACATATAAATTAGTAGTAAAAAGATGGCCGTAAACGTTTGATGCGATAGAGATAATGAAATTCTGAAATGAAAACTTAATACAAAAAGAAGAAGCCTAAGCTTCTGCTTTAGAATGAGACTTTCCATGGTTTTCTTGAATAGCATAATAATTAAGAACTGACTAAAAGAAAATGAAATAATTAGCACCATACCAATACTTACGTAAGAACATCGAGTAAGGTGCATTATAGGGGACTTAACTATAACGCCCTTAATAACCAAAGTGTAGCGGATATACTACCAAAGAGAGTATTCCCCAGGACGTTTTGGTGTTAAGGGGCGGCCGGTAATTCAACAAAAGTTAAAATTATACACATTATAGCCATTATGTTTTTAAATGTTACATCTTCTGTGTTGTATAAACAACATATGGTAGCCATATAAAGAACCCCATATATTGTAGGATAGGAGGATGCTTCTTGGTTATTGATACTATCCCATAACTTACTTACCAATAAAATTCTTACCCCCGGTTTCTGAAACGCAAATCAGCGACAAATTATTTTAAATGCTTGTTAATCCATTGTCATACGCAGATTGGGTTGCTAAAAACTTAATGTGACTGTTTGTCAACACTAATGTCAAATCTCCAATTAATCGACAATTATTTCAATTTTGGGTTTCTGAAAAGCTTTTTGGTACGTTAACGGTTTGTCAAACTGACTAATTCTAATTGCCCAAAATCGACCAATTATTCTAAGATTAACGTCTTGATATCGTAAAAATATATAAAAATAGTTTTAAGCATTCCTACCTACAACGTTTACTCTAATAACTGATAAGATAGAACAAGAACAGAATTATATCAAGTATGATTACTCTAAAAACACATATTGCTATTTTTCATACCGAAGGTACTGGGTAGCACTTCACCACTATCTCACCTGATGTTAAGTGACGATGCCATCGATGATGCAGCTCGCTTACCCTGAAGATACCTTTTCACGTAATTAACCAGAAACACAGACTCAGGCAGAGTGTTCCATTCCCTAGCGGTGTGTATGATGAGCGAGTATAGAGGTTAGAATAAATGGCAATACTTCTTCCGGGTCTTTGATAAGAATAGGAGTACCGCAAGGATCAATTTTAGGACCTTTTCTGTTTCTAACATATATAAATGATCTGCCTTGCATGGTTAAAAATTTCTGCGATATAGTTTTATTCGCAGATGATACCTCCCTGATTTTTAAAGTAGATAGGAGGGATAGTGAACTTATTCAAGTCAATAATGTGTTATCTATGATCTCTAAGTGGTTCGCGGCTAATAATCTTCTCTTAAATTCAAAAAAGACCAAATGTTTAAAGTTTTCTTTACCAAATGTTACTTATGTTGAACCAAACATTAAGCTTGGCCTAGAAAAACTCTCTTTTGACAATGCGACAGTCTTCCTGGGAATTAAAATGGATTCAACTTTACAGTGGAATCCACATATACATGATCTATCCGGAAGACTTAGTTCTGCTGCATATGCAGTTCGTAAGATAAGACAGCTAACAGACGTAGCTACTGCTAGGCTCGTTTATTTCGCGTACTTCCACAGTATTATGTCTTATGGTGTATTGCTGTGGGGAGCTGCTGCTGAGATAGAGACAATCTTTATCTTACAAAAGCGTGCAATTCGAGCCATATATGAAACGGATCCTAGGGAATCCCTGAGAGATCTTTTTAAAGAAATTGATATTTTAACTTTACCAAGTCTGTATATATTTGAAAATATTATGTATGTTCGTAAAAATCTGAGCAAATTTAAATCAAACAGTGACAATCACGATTATAACACTAGGAATAAAGATAAAATAGCGGTTTTATAATAAATTGCCCAAACATATTACAATGCTCATAGAAAGAAAATTCAAGTTGCATGTGAAGAATATTTTGATAAAGAAATCTTACTACACAGTTTGTGATTACTTAAACGACAAAAATGCTTGGACTGGTTCGCCTCTGCCAAGTTAGCGCCTGTCACCTACGTAATGTAAATAAAGTATTGTAATAATTTTACTATATAGTATGTACTTAACACATTGTTGAAAAACGTTTAAAAGAATGGCCCCAAGTTTCTTGCCCATTCTTCTAGCAGTGGCTCTATAATTTTTGTTGGCTGAACGTGGCAGTACAATGTAGTATATTTCAATATTAAAATTTGTAATTGACCTTCATAAGAGCGTCGTAGACGCCTAAATTGAATAAATGATTTTGACTTTGACTTTGACTTTAGAACAAGAGTCCGATTATAGAACTACGTAAATATATTACTAAAGACTACGTGATTATAGTGTTGCTGCTCATTTGTTACTCAATAGGGTGCTATAAAATAACCATAGCAGCCATTAAACAAACCGCAGCTGGGTAGATTGTAATACCAACAAAAGCATTTCCAAGATAAGTAGGTTATGGACCTTCCAAACCCCAACCCTCTTTGAGAAAACACCTTTCGGCTAAGGGCATTAAGATATGGTTTAAAGCTCTGATGTGCGGCTACAACATATTCACGTTGATGTTAGAAGTGGTATTATTTTGTATTGATGCGCAGGAGGTCCATAGTTAGAATCTCACCGCGGTCTTTCACTTCACCGCATGATGCGAGGGCGGGAGTTTTGAGAATCATTGATAGGCTTGATAGTTGTTGGCCTTCAAGTAGAAAATATATTACCAAGCATCTAATGGTATGTTACGACGGCTGTTCTTGCCTATTCTTCTCTACTGACTTCATCATCATCAGACGTCAATCACTTACCATCAGGTGAGATTATAGTCAAAGCGTAGCCTAGCAGCAATAAAAAATGCCACTCATCATTTTTTTATTTTAATCGATTTTTACGATATAAAGCAACAACTAAGGGGAGACAAACACGCACATTTTCACGTACGCTAGTGACTTTCACTATCAATAAACTATTACTGACATAATAACTATAAAATTAAAGAGTATTATAATCATCGTGATGGTATTGAGGATAAAGGGTTTTTTTTTTTTTTTTGTAACTGATAGGTAAGCCTTTGACCACAATCTCACGTGATGGTAAGTGATGATGTGGTCGAAGGTGTTAACAGGCTTAACCTAGAATTACTCTGGCTATCAAGGACAGCTGCCGGAACACACCGTTAGGTGCTTGGCGACAGATTTTCTACTTGAGGGTGGTCGCTAGCCAGGCGGGCAACATTCACAAAATGCCCTTCCACCATGCGGTGAAGCTCAAGCCCGCGGCGGGATTCGAACCATGGACCTGCTGCGCGGCAGTCCATAGCCAAAGCCACTGAGCTATCACTGCTGGATTCATAAAAATTAATGAAATTTGATAATTCCACTAGCGATAACCCATCAATGTTGACATTTTAGGGATTAGAGCGTACACTCGCATGACTGGACTCTGTCAATTAGAAATCCGAGCGCAAATAGTATTGTTGGATGTGAATGCCCAAATGGGCTTGTATTTTGACAAATAGGAACGCTTCGAACTCCTCTCTCTTGTTGTTTTACGTTTACGATCATCCGTCATATTTAATTGGTAACCATAGTAACGGTGGTGATGCCAAAAATGATTTGGGATTAATTTCATGTCAAAACAGAAGAGACAACGCTATGTGTTAAAAAAAGACAGAACACTAGAGAATGAATGAATTTGAACGACATTTTCAAATTTCATGTTATCATAGATAAACAAGCATTTTAATCAGGTGTTCTGTAATTTTTCATTAATATGCGTTCCAGAAACCCGTTGAAAGTTAGCGGATTGTTAATTGTGATGGCTTGTCAGATGAATTGAATTTTGATACGCGTACCGAAAACCGGCGATTAATATCGGACACCAAAAATATTATTTGAAAATCAATAAAAGTTTGTTATTTTTCTAGTATAGAAAATGGAGGAGAAGAACGACGCATTGTTGATATACACTATTACACAAAGAGTCTATTAAGACAAATCTTGAAACATTCACCTTTCGATTATTTTTTTGATTAATATGCAGGGTTATTGGTAAAATGCTAAATCCAGGGAAACCCGGACGGATGGCAGCCCTACTCTCATAGAATGTCCGATTTTATGTCGCACTCCGGTGCATCTTCGCAACATAATCTACCTATACAAGTACATACATCAAGTGACGGCACGGGTGTCGTTTACAAACATAAACGTATCTTTCGTAATCTTTGACTAATACAGTTAATAACAGTAATACCACGGTTTTATAATCGATATGTAATATTGTGGTATTACGTATGAATAGTAATACAAAGTAATAAATTTTCAAACAAAATACTTATCTTTCTCCTTGGGTGATTTCAATAATGGTATTATTTTGTTAGAAGTTTTGTTGTTCCACCCATCTACACAATAGCATCCACGAGATGTATTTATTATTATTAACAAAATGAAACAATAACTGTACCTACCTACTACATTCTCCATGTGATTTTTTGTTAGTGAAATCTTAATATGACTTGTAGTAATGACACGAGCAGGTACCCTTGATTGTTAGCGGAAACAAAGCCAGGATCTGAATGAACTACGCTACTTGATAAAAAAAACAAAAATTGGAACCGACTCCAACACCCAAAAGTGTGAAATAACTTGTTCAAGTCGGTACCAGGATAGTTCAAAAGTACCTATTATCACAATATTGTGCACGTGGTACTAGTGTTGGACTTGGACAAGTTAATTCACACTTTTTGGTGATAAAGTCATTTCCATTTTTATTTAAAAAAAAAAACACTTCTTTTATGACCCTTGCTACTTACGGGATCGATTTTCATTCATTGTCAACGACTATATCATCAAGATAAGTAAATATTTTTCAGTTATTGGAGTGTATGTCAAAAACGGCTTGACCGATTTTGATGAAATTTAACTGGAACCAAACAACAAGTATCAGCTTTCAAACAATAAAAGATTTTTTTAAATCGATTCACCCAGTCAAATGTTCTGAGGTAACAAACATATAAGAAAAAACACACGAATTAAGATACTCCTCCTTTTTTTGAAGTCAGTTAAAAATACCCAATAGTATAACCCGCTATTTGTATTTTGATCAGGGGTAAAAAAAAATTTTTATGATTTTCTGTGTAAATTTTACACAATATACTTGTTTTTGTAATAAATAAACCATCTTTTGTGTAACAGCTTACGCCTTGCATCAAAGTAGATACATAGTTCATGTTCATCAAAACCATAGTTCATGTTCATTAAAAATGAACATACACAAAAACTGCAAAAATCAAACAAGTTGGTAATAATCAAGACTAAACTTGTTCTACTGTAGGTATGGTAAATTTATTAACTCTGTCACACTATGATATTTACAGCATACAATCAACTAATGGTTGGTTTCATGTATGCGTACTAGATGGCGCTTCAGCACACATCACATTCGTGTGTGACAAGATAGTTTCTACTAGTTCTACTAGAGAGCGCTCTAAATTTTTAATCAAATAAAATATTACCGTTGACTTACGGACGTGGCGCCATGTACACCGCGAAGTAAACACGCGAGGAGAAGTGGGGACAAAATCTAACATCTGGTTTTAGAATTCTGTCCCTTAATAAATAGATTAGAGACAATTATGTTAGTAACTACGAGTATATCCAAATTCCACATCTTCTTACTTTTTTATTATCCAACAACCAAAAAAGGAGAAGGTTTTCGTGTCTATGGATCATTTAATGGCAATTGCAACTCTTATTGGGGAACAGTATATTAGGAAGTGAATGATCTTGTAAGCAATAGGTATCACAAAAAGAATGAAAAATATATTTAAAAAGAAAAACGTAACCGACTTCTGACACCAAAAAGTAGTGAATCTAATAGTAACAGGTTGAAGTCAAAGTGATAATGTATTTTTTACGTTTTGTGATCTAACGCTCCGAGAGTCAGCATCTGAAGTGAAATGCGTCAATAACTGGATTACGAGGTGACACGAATGCTGATTGCCTGATGGGTGACACGAAAGCCCACACCACCACCGCAGCAACAAGCGCGAATTGATGTTGTAGAGTTTTTGGAACTTTGTGGAATCCTACCAGTTTGTTAGATCGCATCAGCATGGGTGACGAAACCTGTGTTCGTCACTACGATCCTGAGAGCAAATCAATGCAGTGTGTCAAAAAGAGTGACACCCGCGGTCTACAAGGTGTCATGTTCCTTTACGACAACATGCCGGTTCACTTAACATTAGTTGTCAAGACTGCTATTCAGGAGTGTGGTTTCCAAGAGATCAATAACAATCTAACAGACCTAGTGAAATTGAAAAAAGAGATTCGTGGTAAGCTATTTACCGACAATGAAGAGCTCAAGGTGGCTAAAAACGGTCATTTTTTCAAAGAGTGATGAAAGTAACTGTTTGGAGGGTATTGTAAGAAGTGCATTGAGATTGCTAGGGATTTTAAAGAAAAATGAAATAAAATTTCAGATTCTTCTGCCATTTCTTTCATATCGAGAATATTTTTAACTTCCTTTATACTAATTGTATGATTTTTTATCTTAGATTATTCAACCATTATTCTTTGTTACAGTACACAGCTGTGGGTGTAGTGGAGAGTGGGATGCTCCAGCCATACAGTCCAGAAAATTTCCCCACAGCGGATCCTATTTCCTTGTTCCGGAAAGGTTCCTACAGCCTAAAGCAGTTGCATGAATTGGAGCAGAGGGACGCTAATGTCCACACATGGAAGTATAGACTGCTGGGGTTCGTGCAAGTGTTTGCCTCTGCCATGACGCTGCACCCAGACTGGATTACTCTATGTACGTAACATTATTTTAGACAAGGGCCATCAATGACGTATATCAAAAATTAGTTTTAAATACCACTCAAGTGTCGGTCACCCGTTTTAGCCACAACTTCAATAGCCGTTAGATGTTGGCATTCCAAAATAGAAAAGTATTAAAGCATTTAAAAAAATGCTTCTTATTTAAATCCAATTTTAATAAAACAAGCGCTGATACTGCGGCTTCAACCTTTTCATTTGTTGTCCGACGAGGTGTTTTATTATAGTTTGGAAACAGGTGAAAGTACCACGGTGCCAAATCAGGAGAATATCGGCTGGGGTAGCAATTCGAAATTACGACATAGCGATACGGTAGAATAGTGGTGAAAACACGTTTCATCCACCGTCATAAATCTGTTGAATAACAACCTCTATGAATACATCAACCTCGAGACCCGACTAGCGGAATCCTTAGATAATCCAAGATTTTTGCCAGTGATGTTATGTGTCTTTAATAGTCTATTCGAAAATTCCCTGGCAAGAATGCAAAATCTCTATTTCACGCGGGTTATGAATAAGCTTTCAATTCTTGATACCTTCCTTTATTGACGTGACGAACATCAGAAATATTGTCGTCAAGTTTGCAATAAATCCGTGGTCTTGTTACAGTTCTACAAAGCCAATGGATATCAAACAGCCTGAGAAGATGTACAAGAGTTTGGGTCAACTTGGTTCTAGCGTTTTCTTACACATTGTTCGTTATTTCAGTGCCTTGGTGAGTACCGTAAACATATAAGTACATTAAAATAAACAAAATACAACGTCCCGCTTCCAACACTGAGTAATATGAATTCAGTTGAAGTCTGTACCATGCTAATTAACAACGCTCTGAGCTCACATCTGAGGTCGACTTCCGTTCCGACAAATTATTTCAGAGTTTACAGTGTTGGTTTAACACCAGGTGGATCTCAAATCAAATCTTGTGTGTTCCATCACAATACCATATCAATTAATTTAAAAAGTAACAAACCCGACTGCAAATTGTTTATTTTCTTTAAGCGATTTATCGTTCCATTGAAATTAAAACTGCAACTTATATATATTTATGGAATTGATTTTTAAAGCTCGTCATTTTGATACAGCACTCAATTGGTTTCAAATGTTTTTTCTAAAATCCGCCGATTTTTTTATGTACCTTGTGTCACTTGGGTTATCAAGACAATCTAACGATATCTCTTACATCAAAATCAGTTAAGTCGTTTAGAAGTTATGGTGGAATAAAGAAACTCACAAACATACATACATACATGAACCCTGAAACATAACTCTCCTTATTTGGGCAGTCGTGTAAGCAAGGTACAACTTTGATTAGTTCAGCCGCAATGTATACTTTTGCTGTACTGCGGATTGAAAACTAAAACACCAAACACAGGACAGGAGAGATTTAACATTTCATAACCACGGTACAAATTAGCAAAAAGTTCGATGAACACTAAACGATTTATTTTCCCACAGGCTGGTTCACAAACCTCCGCTCGGGGCTGTGGTGCTCGGCTGCGCAATGCTTCCTCTTCTCCACTACTCTACTCTTCTGATCCGGCGCGAAGGACCATTGGAACCGCCGCCTTACACACGATGGAACGATCGTGACCGCTGAGACACCTCTAAAGAATACTGGTTAATATCCTATCCCCTATCCCAAACCCCGGCCGAGGAGAGGCGAAGCTAATACGATACTTTCCAGATGAGAGGATTTTCTCTGTATTATGATTTTATAACACTGTCACATAAAAACCAGAGGGGCGAGTGTGTATAAGCAGGTTCAACTTTACCCTCTTGTTTCATTAAGAGACAGTATTGTTGTTTCCTATCCAACCCATCTTCTTAACAAGTTTCGTTTTAAATCGACCATTGCGGCTTTTCATGAGAACTATTAGCCGTTAATAACCTATTCTTATCCAAAATCGATGAGAAGTGGCGAAGCTTATATGTTATGATCCTGGATTTTAATTTTAAATGTTTTTAAACTCCTGTTGTATTAGGTACCAGGTTCTGTACGGCTCGAAGGACCATTAGAATCTAATGCGAAATGGGAACGACATGATGTCTTCTAAGACACTTGGAAGCTTCCTCTGCTTATCTTGATCCCCGACCGAAGAGAGGTGAAACTCATGCAATACCTTCGAATTAGTCACCTATTTTTTGCAAATAATTATGACAAAAAAAGGCGTCTGAGAATTGTACTGTTTTATTTAGAGAACATAGACAGTATTGTTACTAGTTCCCAGAATTTATCCATCTTATCCTCCTTATAATTGACTTTTTGGTCGCCGATGGTATCAAAACTGGTTCAGTATCACAACCAGCTCAGCTTGCAGCGTGCCCACTTCAACTCTTTACTTTTGATCATGAGTTAGGATTTCTTAGTATCCATTTGCATCCATTTTTTTAGATATATATAAAAAGCATTGAATCGCCAAGTTTGCAACAAAATCGGTATTCATAAAAAAAATCGGTGAATGAACATAATCATAATCTTTCTATATTTCAATGATTCACCGTTCAAAAATTACTTGTACCTAAATTAAAAGCTTTTGTTTAAAGAAATCCCAGATGGCTTTCATAAATAAGTATTGTATATTTTTTTAACCAAACTGACAGAGAGTTTGGTAAAAAAAAAGGTTTGTTTTGTTATTATAACAAAGGAAATTGTTCAGTAGTGAGCACACTTTCTGAATCATGATAATGATGACAATGTTGTCTTGAGAAAATCAAACGCACATAAGTACTTCCATTTAAATATATTTGTATTATGTATAATATGTATATACATGTTGTATGTATTTACGTGGCAATTTTCGCAAAGACCAATAATTGAATATTAACAGCATATTTACAAAAACGTAATTTCCTAGCACCGTTTACCTGAAAGTCAAGCAAGAAACGGTTCTTAAAATAAAAACAACGCAAAAATTATTCAAATAATTATTTGCATTAAATACTATTAAAAAATCTAGTAAGTCCATGGTTACCTAAGGTTGAACTGGCTGCTCACTTTTCCTACATGACATACAAACGTGGAAGGGTGATTACTCCCTTATTTGAAGTTTTAGGTCCAGAAGTAGGTATGGTATCGAATGATCTCTACCATATCTAGGCTTGTATCGTTAAGAATTTTTGAAAATATAATTAAATTGAAAGTTATGAGCTTTAAAAAAAATATATGTAAATGTTTCGAGGCTTAAAACTGTAATAGTACATTACTGCAGCGGCCAGCAAAGGAGGCATTGATAGACGAACGTGTAAATGTATATTAACATATTTAAGTCCATCAATGCCTAGTTGTGGCCAAGGCTTGTATAGTGCTTTTCTCAAATAATGCGCGGAAATTAAAACAAAGTAGTGCCTAGGCAGAATTATTTATTTGAAGATACAGTTGTTAAATGTAAACGTTTTCGGATAAGGATTTAAAGTTTCTTTCATTCTTCCATTGAACAAAATTTTCATAGGTTTTCAAATATTTTTCTTTCGATTTTGGCGGTAAGAAGTTTTCTATTATGGCTCTTGCCGCCTCTTGAAATTCAGGTGGCGTTGAATTAAGTTCATCAGTGACAGTGAGTGCACTGTCTTCACTTGAACTCATTTTGTCGAATCTGTAGCGGAGCTACTTACTTAACCGTAGCAATTTAATTGTAAATTCTGTACCTATACCTTTTACGAATATATGTTGTGTTTTAATAATATATATTTAAATATAAATATATTATAATAACAATATACTTAAGTTTATATAAACTCATTGAACTATATAATATATTCTACGGCATAAGACATAAACAATTAAGTTGAAATTCTTGTAAGTAATTAAGACATAATTGGTACTATACAAAAATGGATCATAGCAGCTCCTCACAAACTCCTCCAACGGTTAATACGTTGGAGATACTTCCAGTAGATGAAATGACCAACATATTTCACATAATTAAAGAGGGTAAAGAAAAAACTTATCGATTCCTGTCAATGAAAATAACTTTGAGTCTCAAAAACACAACCTTTCAAACCACACTCATTGCCGTGAACCGTATTGGAACTATGACAATTTATATCTCTCAAGACCAAGCTCGCAATTTCTCTGACCAGAATATTACTTCAGCTGTCTGCAATGTTTGTCCCGGGTTGTTTCAAACAATTAGACAAGCAGGACTTCGGGGGGTAAGTCTCCCCTTTACGGAGCATGCCAAAGCCACAGTACTGATCCCTTTGACGAAGGAGTCGGCAGCAAATACCATTCTAGCATTCTTTAATGGTTACTCAGATCCTGTGGATCGGATCGCCAATGTTGTTGTTTGTAGCCGAGCTACTTACAGCTCCGCTACAAATCAATTACTTTTTTAAAATCAATGACTATCAACAAACAACAATAAAATTGCCCGCGTTAAAGTGTTCACTTGTTTTTTTTTCAATTAACAGCGTTCTATTTGCAAGCCAGATCGAAATTTAAATAAAACCTTTGATAAGTTACCTCCTTGGTTGCCATGCTTCGAAGTAAAAGATCGTTCCATTTTTAAATTACACGACAGATATGAGTTTAATATGCAATTTATTTGGCCGCTAGACACGACAGATATAGATTTTCATACATTTTTTGCCGGCCGCTGCGCGCATGTATTCGGCCAGTACAGCAATTTCGATTTATCTCGAAGAAGGTTGTAAAATAATGCTCACATTTCCAAGCATGTTTGAGATCGTAACGTATTTTTAAAAGATAATTTACTTTAAATTATCTTTTAAAAATACGTTACGATACAAACCTAGATATAGTAGATATCAAACGATATCATGCTTAGTTCTGGACCTAAAACCTCAAATAAGGGAGTAATCACTTCAACTTAGTAACAAAAACAGTATATTTTTTTGTGATTTTTAGAGTTCTGAGAAGGAAAATGACAGACCATAATGACTACTTTAAATCAAGAGTATTAATTATTATTTATAATCAACTTTACTCTCTACAGTTGAAGTAAAAGCAGATTGAGTTTTTCTTGCAATAACTCTCGATGTAACAATCTGCGATTATAAAATTTCATTATTATTTATTAATTTATTTATATATATTTAGCTCATTTTATTGTGCTTTTTTATGCTGATTTTTAACAAGTTTATACCACTATCTCGCTCGTTGTTAAGTGATGATATGATCGAAGATGGTAAGCAGGTTAGAATCGGAATGGGCACTGCCCCTCAATATTTACATCTATTATAACTTTATATGTAATATACTATTTCAAAGCGGAAGACAGTATACAATGTAATTGTACTTGAAACTTTTACAACAGTCTAGTCAATTTTAGGTGTAAGGAGTTAGTCATAATTTTACAAACAAATTAAAGCAATTGTATCATATCTGTTAGTAATAAGGTTTTATTATTTATTAAACACAGCAAACCGAACGTGTTGCGAAGCTTTTCATTTTGTTAAATACAGAGTCTCTTGAATCTAGTTACACATTACACAGAATTGCGAAAGCGGACTTTTGGCCTGATTGTTTAAAAAGGGCCAATTTCACCAAAATAGGATATAACTAAAGGATAACTTTAAACTGTGTAACTAACAAAATGTGATAGACCTTTGTCCAATGACGTTGCAGTATTTTAGATTTAACATGGTATTGACTATGACATTTGATATCAGGCAGACGGCTGTAGCAAAGGAAAAATCTAATCCAAGTTTAAAAATGACACCATAGAATAGGATGTATATCTCCATAAACTAGAATCAAATATGGCCACTTGGCTACAGCTGATATTGCATATTATTTCTATGACAACAGCTGCTGTCAAACGTCATGAAATCAAAACCAAGGAGTTTTCTTTTATCTAGAACATGAATCCAACAAATTTAAAATCTCCTACTAGGTTTGATGTTCTATGATAGTAAAAGAATATCACATTTGGATGGTTTGTAGTATAAAGTTATCTTCGTATTAATTTAACCTGAAATTGGTAAAATAGAACCTTACTGGAGAACTGTTATTATCAGTACTTAATATTATAAATGCGAAAGTAACTCTGTCTGTCTGTACGCTTTCACGCCAAAACTACAGGACCGATTTGAATGAAATTTGGTATGGGAATAGTTTGAGACCCGGGAAAAAACATAGGATAGTTTTTATCCAACTGCGCAAAAAGAGGTTAATGTTTTTGCGCGATAACCGTCATACGCGCGGGCGGAGCCGCGCCCGGAAAGCTAGTACTGCAATAACAATGAAAATTTACTTCATTTTGACATTTTAATTTAAAAAGAAATCCATTATGGGGTTCAAATGTCAAAATAATGTTAATTTCCATTACCATTCCATTAAAACAACAAGGCCTTAGATTCGTTTCAGATTTATTATATAAATTGACTATTACACTTTCCTAAATTCAGGAATCTAAATTCAGTATAAAGGAGAGTAAGGCATTTAGGTTTCTCTGATTACACTAATCTGAATTATCTTCTTTTCTCAGTTCAAACGTAAACGTCGATTATGATTCTTGTCAGAATGGTATCGACTCGTAACTAGCACACATTCTTGCTTGCTCTAGTTCAACTCTACTGCAATCAATAATAATAGGAATGGAAAAAGTGGGTATTGCGTAAAGGATTGCTCATTTACATGCAATGTAGCCATCCAATATTTAAACATATTAAAAATTACCCACAGCACATAAAAGTTGCTTGTGCTACATTAGCATTATGCCTCAATGTCTATGACTGAGCTTCCTAAATACAATTACATATTCCTTATTTTGTTGTCAAATGATATGGTTCGCCACGCGTTCGGTTCCTTCCAATATGAAAAGAGAGAAGTCTAATTGTATACAAAACTGATTACTAAGATCAACGATCATTAAGTAGACATTTTGATATTAGCTCGTGACATGAGGGTCATTTGCAATTGACGAGGTCCCGGCTTCAATTTCCGTGTTGGGTTATGGTTTTCCCTATTAGAATTTTCTCAATTATAAACAGCCTAGAATATGTTACTGCAGATGGTAATAGGCTTCGTCTCTACTACATTTTTTATGCAAGCGTGATGGAACAAGCACGAAGCCCACTTGGTGTTAAGCGGTAACCCCTGCCTATTACAGATAATGTCACAAGTGGCAAACTGTACTGCGCTCATCACCCTGAGACAAAAAGTTGTTGTCTAATGTGCTTGTAATTTCACCATTCAAATCGGTACACGATGCGAACATTATTGCTTAGCGGTAGAAATAGGTATGGTGGCAGTTACTTCCTCCAAAAACTCGCACGAAGAGTTCTACTGCTAGTGAAATATTTAAATAATATATACTGAAATATATAAATATGTACATAGGACCTGAAATCATCTAAACAGAATGCCATTACCCATTTAGTGACGAAATGCATCTGTTATAGACAGAGGTTACCTCTTAACATCAGGTGAGACTAGTGCTTGTATGTTCCTTTAAAACATATTTATAAAAAGTAGTATTTTTTTGGATTCATTATAACATAGTGCGGAAGTATTAATAATAATATTAATCGGTGCAAGAATATATTAGCCCTGTTGTAGTTATTTCGTTTATATTCACTTTTTTATAACTGATCGACTATAGTCTCTGACCACTATTTCACCTACGCTAAGTGATATCATGATGTTGGTGAGCAGTACGTGTAAAATTTCAAACGATATGGCAAAAACCATGTGTCATGGAGGAAAGGAAATAAAATATATATCTTAATAAAAAAATACGGGATAACTCGCACAAAACATAATGATGAATACGATGATAGTTTCGACCACATTCGATCTTTACACGTAAAATACCCAGATGCCTGGTTTTTTGTTAATCTCAAACCTATAACTTTTATAATGTATATTTTTCCGCAGTCTACAATTGCAATCATGTGGAAAGTATTATTTTCTATAACTTTCGCCCATTTCAGACAGCCAAAAATTCGTAACCGACACGTGCGTGCTTTGAGATTGAACTTTATTTAATTTATGTTTGAGAGTTATTTTCTCGATGAATTTCGGTTACAAGCTCATAGAATTCCCAGATGATCTTGAGTCACTCGCTGTATGATATGTAGTACAAATGCGTTTAGCTGCGTCCGCGGTGGCGATCGGTTTTTTTGTGGTTCACTTTAGTACAATATTGTCATTAATATGTACGCTCTAAAACGTAATAATGAAATATATAAATAAAAATAACTGATCGCCGCCACGTTGGTTTGGGCGTACCTTTACGACTACTCTCACACAACTCTATAGAACGACGGTTTTACTCGCGGCTCGTTGGCGCTGATCGCCTAGCGAGCAACAGTCGTGTGTGAGATTTGAGGCGTATAATTTTGTTCGGAGTCTGAAGCTTTGTGTAACCTCGCTATAAGCATACGACAAAATTACAAAAAAGCGAAAACGCCTTAGGATTTGCGGTAAAAGTAGGATCGAAAAAGGCATCACCAGTCTCACACTCCTTTAATCCGTGAATTGTCAGCAGAACCACTTGAATATAGAAATTATCTGAGAATGTCTTAAGTATGATAAAAAAACACAATAATGTGAGAAGCTGTCTCCTCATGAACGTTTGAATGCTACACTTGTGATACCTAGTTAATCACATAGAATTAATAATTACAATCTTTCCAGATATGATTACTAGCACTATTGAGTGCTAAGTGAAAATCACATTAACTAATTATTAAAGCACACCTAGTAGAAGGCTAAGGCCAAACCAGTTTGCAGTATTCTACCTAAATATCTAGGAAAACTCTGATGGCTAAGAAAAAAACCAAATGTACGAGTTGGACTACCACATTGAGCCAATGTTCCGTGACAACACAGAATATACCGTCAGTCGTTATTTTTTCATACATATCGAGATCCTTAGCGGGAATCCGACCTGCACTTAGCTGGTTTTTAGTATTCGTTAATCTACGTTAGATATTGGACTATAATCAGAGAAGTTTGCTTAGCTGTTCATAACCGATCAGCTAAATTAAGTCATGAGTAGGATGGGTGACCGCTAGTGACGTTACTACTGAGTAATTCTAGGTTAGCCTGAACAATATCTTCGACCACATCATCACTTACCATCAGGTGAGATGATGGTCAAAGGCTAATCTAGATCTACTGGCTCTCAAGGACAGCTGCCGGAACAAAACGGTAGGTGCATGGCGACCGATTTTCTACGTGAGGGTGGTAGAATTCGCGAAATGCCCTTCTACCATGCTATAACGACTGCTATCCTAAGACAACAACCGGGACCGACGGCTTTACCTCTCTGCACGAAGCCTCTCTAGGCACCTCTCTGGCCTCCGAAGCACGAAGGCGCTCAGTAGTAATGTCACTAGCGGTCACCCATTCAAATCAAGACCGCGGTGTTTTTACGATAGAGCTAAAAGGAAAAACGTAAAAAAAAATATATTTCAACGTTTTTCTATTATTATTCTTTGTTGGGCAATCCGCCCTAATCCTACCTATTACTGTTTACCGAGTCTTAAGTAATAGGGTCACATTTTCTAGCACGGAACCCTAAAACAGAAAATTGTAAATACAGATATATAGGAATTTATTTTTTCATTTACTATTAACTCTTACAAAATGTCACGTTCTTAGTTGATTTTATAGTGTATGAACCCCTTAGTTATGAATCGACATTGTGTTTGCTATGATTTGAATAATAATAATTATTCGTAGAGTTTGGTACAGAAGGTATTTATTCTAGTGTTCTAGTAGAAAATATTTGTTCAAAGCATAATGCCAAATATATTGTGGCCTAGCAATAAGTAAAACTATTATAGCATAAGTAGTTAGAGATATTTCTTTCTGAAAATGCAACACCCGTCAATGTCGTTACCCCCTACATTTAAAATAGTGTATAGAAGCAATACACCCAACCTCGTCAATATCATTGGTACTTCAGCCATCGTGGTGTGTGTGCAAGCGCAGCGAACGTGTCCGATTTCATTGTAAACGCTGCACGCACACATATTTAAATAGGCACATTTAGTGTACGGGCGCGCTTTTTTAGACTAATAGATCTCTTTATTTTCAGGGTCCGTTTCAGAATGTCCTAATAAAGTTTCGGGTTGCTAACTAACACATAAAATAACTGAATGATAAAAATGGCAGTTAACATGCAGCGCGTTTGAAGCTTTAACCGATGGATAGGCTAAATCGATGAGTGTGAAACGCAAAGTTAGTGTTTTGTTTAAATAATATGTTCTGGATAATATAACCGGAACTTACTTAAACATTCTGAAACAGGACCTTAGACTAATAATAATCTAGTAATATAAAAACCATATCTTTCGTACAAAGTACCAAGTAGATTTATGGTTAAAAGGCAATTGTACTAATTAAAAGCATGTATGATAAATATAAATGTATTAATAATTTCTTCTAAAATCAATGTACATACTATAAAAGAGCAAACTAGCATGAACTTTTTCAAGAAGTATTAACTCGATTATTCGACGAAGCACATTAATTAGTACTTAAGTTATTTACACTTATGTCACAGAAAAAAATATCCGGCCAAGTGCGAGTGGGGCTCGCGCACGAAGGGTTCCGTACCATTATCTGTAACATAATCTTGCAAGTTACAGATACATTAAAATTAAATAAACGGCGAAAACCTCTTTTATTGTATGGAAGCCCCCTTAATTATTTATTTACTCTAATTTAATTATATTTAAAGAGAACATTAAACCAAATATTCTGTGAATAGTTAAAGCGTCGTTATTGGCATCGAGCAAGAAACGGTAATAAAATCAAGTTTGTTGTATGGGAGCCTCCCTTAAATATTTATTTTATTTTTAGTATTTGTTGTTATAGCGGCAGTAGAAATACATCATCTGTGAAAATTTCAACTGTCTAGCTATCACCGTTCTTGAGATACAGCCTGGTGACGGACGGACGGATGGACAGCGAAGTCTCAGTAATAGGGTCCCGTTTTAACCCTTTGGGCACGGAACCCTAAAAAGGACTTGAAGGATCAAAGTCATTCCAATAAATAGGCAACTCTAGTTTCGAAGCAATAAAGTGCACTTCGGCTCGCAAAGAGGATCTAATATTTAAATTCACCTACTAGGCGTCTCTCTTTCTATATCGTATAACCTCGCATAGCTCTGATCTCTTCTGACGCGGCACGCACCGTAGAATAATCCCTTCCGGACGGATACGCCGTTGTACTGTAGCTTCGTACTTAAAGTGGGAAATGATCCAGACCTGCTTATAATTACAGTTGTTTGTATGTTCGAGATATTCTTTGAAACTTCTAATTTGATTCTGAAAATTATTTCACTGTTAGAATATCACTAATCTATGGTATTCCCGAGATCCTGAATGACACAAGCAATGTTTTATTACGAGCTTTGAGATATATTGAGGTTTGGGAATTAATACCACGCAATTGAATTTCCTGAACACTTGCCAGTTAACCCTATTTCAGGCAAATATATTGTTACCATATTCTTAAACAAATAGCTTTATTTAAAATCTTACTAGGAACTTATATTCTAGTATGGTCTCGGTAAATTTTCGAGCTTATTACATAATACCACAGAATAAAAGGCTTATACGTACTTACATTATAAATCATTTATAACTTTTTGGAAAAGTTCATGAAAGTAGGTTGTTGTATAAATCACATTCCTAAAAATTTTTAAATATGCATAAAATAATTTGTAGATATAATAAACCTGATGAAACGGTTGTGAAATTCCTTGGTTTTTATACAAGCCTGCTATAAGTCCTGAAATTAATAAAATTAACCATGAAATGTTTAATTACGTTGTTTAATTTTTACTTAAGTAATCCTTTATATAAGACTTACTAGTCATATTCACCGATATTAAGAGAGGCAGAGGTCAAACGTTTGTTCAACAAATTTGGAAAAACACATCAGCCATATCAGTTACCGCCATGCCTTGCGAAATACCAGGAACCTATAATTTCTATTAATTTCAGTTACTAAACATAAATAATGAGTTATTTTCTGTGGTTTACCAAATATGTGTGTGGTTTACCAAAATGTTTAATTGTCCTTCATTGACCATTCACCATTGACGCCTTTTAATAAGGTAAATAAGTATTTACCTTATATTCACCTACATAATTAAACTAAATAATTATTTACCTTATTAAATGGCGTCAATGTCAAATGGATCCTATGGAATCTCTAAGGGATCTTTTTAAAGAAATAGATATATTAACTTTACCGAGTCTGTATATATTTGAAAATATTATGTATGTTCGGAAAAAATTGAGTAAATTTAAATTAAACAGTGACAACCACGATTACAACACTAGGAACAAATATAAATTAACGGTACCGTGTTTTAGATTAGCAAAGACAAATAAAAGGTCCTTTTTAGGTAATTGTGTGCGGTTTTATAATAAAATTCCCAAACATATTACAATGCTCACAGAAGGAAAATTCAAATTACACGTGAAAAACATTTTGATTAAGAAATCCTACTACACAGTTTGTGATTACTTAAACGACAAAAATGCTTGGAAAATTCCACCTCTGCCAAGCCATCACCTGTCTCCTACGTAATTTAAACAAATATTGTAATAATTGTATTATATTGTTTATAACAAATTGTAAACAGACGTTTAAAAGAATGGCCCCGAGTTTCTTGCCCGTTCTTCTCGCAGTGGCTCTATAAATTTTTTTGCTGAACGTGGCAGTACAATGTAGAATATTTCAATATTAAAGTTTGTAATTGACCTTCATAAGAGCGTCGTAGACGCCTAAATTGAATAAATGATTTTGAATTTGAATTTGAATTTGAATGGTCAATGAAGGACAATTAAACATTTTACTTGAAGTATGAAAAAAAATGTTTAACAAAAAATGTAACTTTCAACGCCCAAAAGTGTGAAATAAGTTGTTGAAGTCGGTACCATGATGGTTCAAAAGTACCTATTATCACAATATTGTGCGCATGGTACCGACTTCGACAAGTTATTTCACACTTTTGGGTGTTGAAGTCGGTTACAATTTTTGTTAAAAAAAAAAATTCAATCTTTTTAGTGACCCTTGCTGCTTACGGAATCGATTGTCATTCATTCTCAACGACTATATCATCAAGATACGAGTAGGTACATATTTTTCAGTTATAGGTACATATTATTCATTAAAAACGGCTTGACCGATTTTGATGAAATTTAAAATGGGACCAAACGACAAGCATCAGATTAAAACAAAAAAAGAATTTTCAAAATCGGTTCACTCAGTCAAGAGATCTGAGGTAACAAAGATAAAAAAAAAACAGACGAATAGAGAACTCCTCTCCCCTATTTTGGAAGTCGGTTAAAAATAAACTGAACCGACTTTCAATATTGAAAAGTGTGAATTAACTTGTTGATGTCGGTACCATGCTGATTCAAAACACTGACTTCACAATATATGAAGTTGAACTACTGGGACAAAAAGTTCCCACTAGTTCAACGGTTGAACTAATTATTGGTTGTACTAGTAGGTTGTATATACCCACATTAGCATGATCCGATTTCCACAAGTTATTTAAAAAAAATAGACATTTCAATGTTGTAAGTCCGTTTCGTTGATTAAACAAGTATAAATTATTTCTGAATGTTATGATTACAAGCACTATCGCGTGCTAAGCGAAAATCATATTTTTACAAATTATTGGAGTACCAAATTTTATGCCCAAGGCGGGAATCGTATTGCACCGTCCCCTAAGACGGTTTAAGTAATACAATTGGAGCACAAAATTTCGGCTCAAAATGCCAAGTCCAAGTGGCCGGCGGTATAGGCATCCGGCCCGAAATCTGAGGACGCGGGTTCGATTCCCGCCTTGGGCATAAAATTTGGTACTCCAATAATTTGTAAAAATATGATTTTCGCTAAGCACACGATAGTGCTTGTAATCATAACATTTAGAAATATAGAACGGTAGCGACATCATACCGAAGTTAAGTGTTTGAATAACACTTCTTTCGATCAGATGAAGTCTAGTAGTCTGGTTGATGGCCGCGCACCGTCCCCTATGACGGTTAAAGTAATACAATTGGATCACACAATTTCGGCTAAAAATGCCAAGTCCAAATGGCCGTATAGGCTATAAGTGGTGGTATAGGCATCCGGCGCGAAATCGGAGGACGCGGGTTCGATTCCCGCCTTGGGCATAAAATTTTGTACTCCAATAATTTGTAAAATAAGTATAAATTAATTAAAAAATTAGAAACCCGGCTGCATATTATTTATTTTCCCTAAATGTTTCATCGTTCCATTGAAATTAAAATTGTAAGTTGAATTGCTTTTTAAAGCTTCATTTTGATACACTCCTCGATGGGTTTGGATGAAATGATTATTCTTCTCACATTATGCCGTCTAAATGTTTTTGTCCGCCAGTATGTTTTTTTTATTTTTGTTATGCTATTAGTGTTACTTGTGCTACCTAGGCGAATCTAACGATATGTCATACATTAAAATGGGGGACGCAGTTTATAAGTTACGGTGGAATAAAGAAACTCACAAACTTACATTCATACATAGATGAACCGTGAAAACATAACACTCCTTTTCTTGGACAGTCGTGTAAAAATTATTTTTTTCACTCTTTTAGTGCTGCATACAGCCTAGATTATAGTGGATTGTGCAAAGAGTGCATAAAACATTCATCTTAACCGAGAAGTTTAACCGCCCGAGCCAAGGGTGAGGGATTATCTATACTTATATATATATTATCTATACACTCGGATTTTTACTTCAATTGCGAGGAAATTAAACAATGATATAGTTGTTATCTTAAAAAAAAAATACTGATATGTGTACAATTTTCTATTTGTATTGTCATTGTTTCGTAAAAAATATCTGAATCTTTAATGCCCCTAATTTATGGGTATTATCCGTTATAGACCCAGGCAAACTTCTTACCTATATTAAATACTGAATAAAAAACTGAACCTATTTGAACAATTTCATAAAGTAAAGAAAATACTTTTTTTTATGCGCTTGTGCTTTTTAAAGGCTTTGGCTTTTATGCACTTGTGCTAATGGGCTTGGACGTTCTTTGCCGCTTCGATAATACTAGGTACTTTACCAGGCTTTGGGCGAGGGTCTGCCCTCTGGAGGAGACGGGTTCAGAAGGCATGAAGTGCCTTCTAACTCTTGTCACACCGCACCAAAAAGGGGAGACGACAACGGGCTCAAAGATCCCGGGGTATAAGAGGGCCTTTCCTCGCCAAAACACCGGTGGAGTTGAACGGCCGACAGCGGCAGCTAACATCTATACCCTCCCTAAATTAAATTAATAAAAATAAACGGGTCCAAGGGCACCACCGTGGTACGGAACTCGGCTTGAGTCGTTGGGGAGGACGGAACTAATTCTCCCTACAACGGATCAACGAAATGGATTCCACATGCTAGGACAGTAAAGTTTTTTGCGCCTAATATCTCATGTATTGCAGCCCCCTGTAAAATATTGTAAATGAATTTCTATTCGACCAGTGACTGGGACGGACGAAAGGACATAGGATATCTCATTAATGGGGCTCCGTTTTGAATTTTGGGTAATAAACCTTAAAAAAACTTTAATGTTATTACTTTAAGAGTTAGCGGCAGTCTTAATTAAAGAAGGAATGAATGAATGACCTAGTTCTAAAGAATAATGAGAAGTAAATCCGATACTATCAACTGAAGAAATCAGGCTTAAAATCGAGGAAAAGGGTGATCTAAATTTGACACAGCGCGTGTGTGAACAATAGTTAGTAATTATTGTTTTATATATTTTGCCTTATCTACTAACGATAACACTGTAAAATTAGTACCCTTACCACGCAAGTGAAAATAAATCGAAATGGAATTAAGGGATGTAATGGTTTTGTAGCAAGCAATTTTCAAGAAAATCACTATTTGGTCGCGTTCAGATCGGGTTTATAACAAAGAGACCTGCGGTTCCCAGCATCACACGCAGGCGCAGTGGCGCGCCACTTATCAGCTGATCGTTCCGCCCTACATTGTCCACTCGAGTCTCGGTTACAGATTTGTTACATTTACATCAAGGTTGTGATCTTTTTAACCTTTTCCACTACGTACTTAAACGCAACCTGTGTTCCTTCTGCTTTAAAGTGTACCTACATTTTCTAAATAGAGTACTTAATTAAATTCCTATAAAATGAAGGCCTCGGCGATGTTAGTTTGGGTATTTATAAACCTGATTTGCTTTGGCATGTGCGGCTATTTATACCTAATTTGGTCACAATACTGGATGTATATAGAGAAACAGAGGCTGTTTAATAAAACGCCAGAAACGCACAAATCATCATCACAAACCTTACAAGATAAAATCACGGAGAAGTTTTCTAAATCGCCGTACAATTCGACGCTGTTTATTCATAAAAGCCGCAGGTCCGCGGTTGGCTCTGTGTGGAGCAGTGGGATTTCAGCCCATTCCGGTAAAGCATCGAAATCCCAAGCCTATCCGTCCACGAATATAATAGTAAGGAAAAGCCATGGCAGTCCGAGATTCCCGAATATTCACAAACCGTTACTAGAATTTGATAGTGAAAAGTATGTTTGCGACGATTTGATCACGTCTGAATGTGACGCAAAGACAAAAGAATTCCGGGAACTACTGCTAAAAGAGTTCCACAGAGTTCTTATGGGGGATAGCAAAGTTTTCCGTTCGGGCCTTGATTCGCAGAACATTTACGACGTCAAATACGAGGGAGGAAACAATAAGGAAACCACTAAACAAGACATAATATGTGCACTGAAAAATGTTAAAATGAGAACTGTTACTGCAAAAGATGAGCCGTTTGCTAGGCTTGGGTTTCAGATCCCGAACTCTCCTCTACATGAAGGACATGCATACAATACCTGTGCCGTCGTAACCAGTGCAGGGGCACTACTTGGCTCCAGGTTAGGGGAATTTATTGGTAAGAAATCTCAATGTGTGTAATATAATAATAAGTTTTTTGCCAGTTTGTTATCACACGTCTTACGATGCAACTTAAAAACATGCCTTTATCTCATCAAAGTATGTAGACGAGAATCGCAGAGCAGGCTTCGTATAATCCACAGTGCATACCAGCGATGAATCACTTGCATATGAGCTGGCAGTCAATATTCAGATTCCATGAATCGTTACTATAACTACCTACTCATACCTCGGTTACATGTCTATTTACAGTTATCGTCCTAAATGTGATTTTAGTAACAAGTTTTATTATTTATTTTGAGCGTAGGTAAGTGAAGATCGGTGGCATAGATCAACAACCCGCAGCAAGCGCTTTTGTGACATACTTTTGAAAGTAAGAGCACGTGGGCGAAAGGAATGTTATTTTATTAAATTATAATCTGATCATGGTTGTGAATCAGCTAATGTTTCGTATGATATTAAGGGATCATTTATTTCTTGGGTAGTTGCCACATTTGTTGTCAAGCATCTGAAGGCGTGTTGTAACGTTTAGTACTTCTCTAATAAAAGCCAGCTTCCAGCCTCGCATCATCCGATTAACAACCGACAAGAAAGACAAAGGCAAACTTTATAAATGTTTCCCTTTTCTTGGCAAATTTTTGTGCGTTGTTTTTGTGCAAAAATATCGAAAAAGCTTTGTTACAAAATCTGTTTTACGTTCGATGCGTATTGATATTTTGTAATGTGGAGTCAATGTACAACAAGATGTGTTATGGTCAGTGTATACCGGGTGATCGACCGTGTATATTGTGCCACTTATCGCATCGGATCTCTCCTTTGTGGACCGCATTGAAATGCGCGCACTGCCCTCTTCGTCGAACGCCCCAAATCGTATGCGAACAACGCCAATTATTCTGCCGTCACTAGAAGAAAGGGCTTAACTTCCACTTTTGTCGAAAATGACTTATATACATATTCGGAATCAGCGTGGAAAATGCTATCGTATAGTCTTACTCATAAAGCTGTAACTCGTCTGAATCCAAAGATATCATAAGCATAATGGGCGTAACTTCACAAAATTTCGGAGATTTCTAGTGTTAAAAGACTTAATTTTGAAATTACGTCCTTTCATATTAGCAATTGCATTTTACCAGGCTGAAAGGGCCTAATTTCAAATTAAGCCTTTCCTAACTAGCACGACATAAATTCGACTTTAAATATACGGCGTATACGACATAAAATAAAAGGCGTAATTTATCAATTAGGACTTTTCATGCTAGTTCATTGAGTAAAATATTGAAGTGTGGGGCGTGCGGGTGGACTTTTTCAGTATTGGACAAAAACTAAAAAGACGGATAGCTTCATGAAAAGTTTCAATGATAGTAATTCAGAAGGTATCTGCGATTAAGACTTTATTACCTCTTCAACCTATTGGGTAAAGAGGAGATTATTATCTGACCTCACATCGTAACATCTGTTCAAAAGACACACTTTTCTGTTCTGTCCATGTCTATGACATGATAAGAGAGACAAGTGCAAAACAGTACCAATAAAAAGAACCAGATCATTTTCTTATTTATTGACTAATGATAAAGGAGAAAGAAAAATTGTCTGCAAAGCTTTTTCATGGCTACTCTTAGCTACTCCAAATATAACGACAAGACTATCAGGAATGGTCTTATAAGCATCATACGATACGATACATAAGAAGTCAACAAAAAAACTTAAAATTTACCATGACCTAATCAAGAGCCACGTTGGACTCAACGTGACTTAGAGGACTCTCTAAGCCAACAATATCGCATTAAAGAAGAGAGCATACACCAAACTGGAGATCTTCAGAAATAACAATTAAATATAATATGTATGATGACTTCATTGAGACACATCCAACTGAAAACAGCATTTGTTATCAGCTTTACAGATACACTATTGAGTATGAACATTTCTAAATAAAGGGTATGATTTTTTTTTTATAAGCATCATAGTATATGAGGAATGTGAATTATGTGAGCAATTTGGATTTTAAATAACTGGACAAGACCTGCGCCATAGAAATTGTGACATTTATGTGAACAATGATAAATATCACAGAAAATACATTTTAGCAAGGCAACAGTAGGAAAAAGATCGGAGGTTTTTCCAATCAACCGATTAAGGCTATTTTCCGTTGACCTACAAAAAGTTATCATTTTACCCAAGATTTAATATGGTTCTGTTTTGCCTTCGTCTAGTGGTATTAAACGAGAGTTTTGTACCGCTAGGCTATAATAAAACAACATCGAATGTAATTAAATTTGCTGCCATATGGTAAGCTATTTCTGGCAGAAAAAAAGACGATATCATAAGATCATTTAGAGCTTCCTGAAGCACCACAGTGACCAAAGAAGATTATTCCGTGACTCAATAACTGTTCAGCGCAGAATAAAAACTGGGCATTATTTTCGTTTCTGATTTACTTCGTAAACTCGAATGAAACATTGAACAACTCCATCGTATTAAAGCACTTCGAAACTGGCCATACTTTCATGTCGGCAGATAAATTCCACTAACATGTAAAGCAAGCCTTAAATAGTAAAAGAAAAATATTTATGATTTTAATGATTTTGCAGAAGTCGTCACTTTTATGATTTTAATGATTTTGCAGGCCCCGACCTCGCACCTTGTGATTTCTGTATTTTCCCCAAAATCAAAGATTTGATGAGAGGTTTCACTTTTACCAACTCCGTAGAGGTAGTAATAGCGTGCAATCAGCACGCAGAAAACATGCCTTCAGATCTGTGCTCCTACTGTTTAAAAAATGGTTCCATCGCATGAAAAACAATTAAAATTAAAAGGAGAGTATTTTGAAAAGCAATTAACATAATAATTTGTTATGTGTTATTTTTTTAAGTTATCCACAATTTTTGTGTGACCTACGTATATAATTGTATAAAAGCGACTTCAATATAACGTGCAACTGGAATGTTTGAAAAAAAAAACCGTCAGAAATAAGGTTTTACAGCACACGTACAAAAATTGGGACCGAACATGATGAAAGACTTATAGATTTTTTTTTGAGGGAAAGGTTTTTGTTACATTGAATGTATTTTGTTTCGTTTTTATATATACGTATAGTATATATTTTAATTCATTTAAACGTGATTTTCGGGTAGATGGTTCTATTATAATTACGTAGTATAAGTATGAATTTTGTGATTACACTGCTATTTGTGACACTTTTTTTGACATGTGGGACATGTATGTTGCAGATATGTATGTAATATTTTTATAATAATATGTCAGGTTTTTGTTATTTTCATTTTATTACCATTGAGTATTCCTAAGAATACATAAATTATATTTGCAATATGTGATACCTAATTAATTATTATAATTATGTATAATGTACTTAGAAAACATTTAAGTAGGTACATTTTAAAGATCAAATTATAGGAGAAAATTATGATAAGCAATTTTTTTTATAGCTGATAGTCTACCCTTTGACCAGTATCTCACCTGATGGTTAGTGATGATGTGTTCGTAGAAGTTATTCAGGCTAGCCTAGAATATCTGGCTCTCAAGAACAGCTGCCGAAACACACCGTTAGGTGCTTGGCGACAGATTTTCTACTTGAGGGTGGTAGCTAGGCAGGCGGGCAATCGCAAAATGCTACCATGCGCCATGCATATATTAACTTTATTAATACACACCCATGTTAAAGTAATTATATGGGTAATTCTTTTATTAATTTGAATTTATGATAGATGTAATACGTTATTCATTTTATTAATTAAAACTAAAACTTTCAAGTAATAATGGTTTTGTTATTATTTTATATATTAAAAAAGCCTTAAAACATAAGTCGAAATCAGTTTTCTAGAAAGAAAAGACATAATTCTACAATTAAGGCTTTACAAACTAGGTCAAAATTATGACATAAACTTGGGATTCTAGTATGAAAAGTCGTAATTTCATTTTTTAAAATTACGACCTTTCATCTTAACTTTACGTAATTTATCCGGATTTTTGTACATAAATGAAAGGGCAAAACTGAAATAAGAAACTAATGCTACTAGGTATGAATATAAAACCATATGCATCATGAAATACGATTTTTTTAAGAAATATTATATAACAATTTATAACAATAAATTATCCAGCAACGCGCGGGCATTCATTTTAGACAAAACTTCAATTATCTCGGAATCAACTATGAGGAAATTAAGCCTTTTCTTCTAGTGACGGCAGTATTGATCACCTTCGGACTTTACATAACACTGCATTAGTCACAAAAGAGTCTAAAAGTCAGTTATACAATACGCTGCATTTATTTCCTTGTCGGTTTAACATGTGGTTGTCAAAAGGACAATGCTATCAGTGGTTATGCATATGACTAGTATAGGTACGCATTTTGGGTTTTCTATAATTTGAATTAAATTACCATATCAGGCGTGCACCTAATGCATTGTATTTACCTTGATATGAGGCATAAAATGACAATAGCTTATGTGATAGTTTCATGTATTCATGAATTCAATTAACCACTTAATGGTGTTGAACATAGGTAGTACCTATATTAGGTAGGTACCTACAATGTATCATTGGTCATTTTTTAATACGAGAAATAAGATTAACAGAATGTTCTAGTAAACTTATCTTACAATTTAATTTATTCATATCTTCCAACCTAGGTCTACTTTTGGTTTCCCCTATTATAGATAAATGAATTATTTCTCTATTCTCACTTATAAATGGTTATTGGTTAATCCTCGTATTCCAATCACGGGGATACCTAGGTACCTAACTAATGGAGTATTGTGAAAATGGTTTATTATATCAAATTTTCACAATACACCATTATAACAATAAACCATTTTCTAACTTTCTTGACGTAAAAATCATCATAGAATTATTTTATGATGATTTGTACGTCAAATTATGTGTTATGGCAAATGTAAAAATGTACATTTACTTAATAAAATTACATTGATAGGTGCTAATCGAACATTATTGTTGATAAGTAGATTTAGAAATTGCTTACAAAGAATTGCCACTAAGAAAATCAGGAAATCTGGAAATGTTTTTGAATTTTAAAACTTATATAATGAAACATTTATTTGGAGTTAGACATCAGGGCCAATTTCTATTTAGAAATGGGCTCACTCTCTAGATCTTTATGTCAAATGTTTGTTGATACCTTTTTTACACGACTGCCCAAAAAAGGAGTGTTTTGTTTTCAGGGTTAATGTATGTACCCATGCTTGTGAGTTTCTTTATTCCACCATTACTTCTAAACGGCTAAACCGATTTTAACTTATGAGATATCATAAGAGTTGTCTTGATGGCGCAAGTGACACTAGGAAGGACATAAAAAAACGAAACTGGCGGATTTTAGACAACATATTGTCACAATTTTTTCTTTCTTTTCCAAATTCATCTAGTAGCCGGGTAAGCGAATGAAGGGTTTTAAAAAACGATCACATAAATATTACATCAGTACTAATATTATTAATGCGAAAGTAACTCTGTCTGTCTGTCTGTCTGTTACGCTTTCACGCCAAAACTACTGGACCGATTTGAATGAAATTTGGTATGGAGATAGTTTGAGACCCGGGAAAAAACATAGGATAGTTTTTATGCAAAAAGAGGTTAATGTTTTCGCGTGATAACCGACATACGCGCGGGCGGAGCCGCGCCCGGAAAGCTAGTAATATATAACTTGCAGTTTCAATTTCAATGGAACGATAAAATGTGTATAGAAATTAAATGATTTGCAATCGGGTATGTTATTTTTTAAATTGATTTATACTTGTTAATCCTTGAGATAAATGTTCTTACTTAGGTTTCAGATTTCATATTATACATTCAATTCTCACGTCTACGTAGAAATAAAAAAAGTAAAGAAAATAAGCAATGTCATAAATAACGTATGCAAGCAATAATATTAATAGTTATATCGATCAGACCTCAGAGAATTTTGAATCCCGCCTGATGGCGCGATTAGTTTACCTATACCACCAATCTGACCACTGGAAAACATTCAAGTAAATGAGACTTAGCATTTTTTAACCGACTTCCATAAAAGGAGGAGGTTCTCAGGTCGCCTGTATTTTTAATGTTTGTTTGGTAATTTGATTGCCTGGGTGAACCGATTTTGAAAATTCTTATTTTGTTTGAAGCTTGTCGTTTGGTCCTATTTTAATTTAATCAAAATTGGTCAAGCCGTTTTTGACTTACACTCCATGCAATACCTGAAAAATATTTACCTATCTTGATGATATAGTCGTTGACAATGAATTACAATCGATCCCGTAAGTAGCAAGGGTCACTAAAATGAGTGACAAAAATATTTTAAACAAAAATGGAACCGACTTCAACACCCAAAAGAGTGCAATAACTTGTTGAAGTCGGTACCATGCGCACAATATTGTGATAATAGGTACCTATTTTTGAACTATGATGATAGGTACCGACTTCAACAAGTTATTTTACACTTATGGTGTAGAAGTCGGTTCCATTTTTTGTTTTAAAATTTTTAAGGTTCCGTATCAGAAAACGGGAGCCTATTACTAAACTGCCACTGTTAGACCATCGGTGCGTCTGTCTCTTCTTCCGTCCGACGCCGACGTTGCGAAAGGTCTATATCTTTTAAACCGTGTTCGGTAGCTGCTGTTTAATTTTTTGAAAGTGTGTTTTTGTTTGCGAATCACGAGGAAAACTGAACGTATTACAATCAAACTTGACAAAGAAGTATGTCAGGTAAGTAATTTGAACCTGAAGTCCAGCGCAAGATTCTATGACCCTTTTTATCTTGACCCAATGAGAACCCACGAGGTAAACAGGACTGTATCCCAGTCGACCTTGGCAGCTGATAAGCACCTTCATATATTATATTTTGAGTCTACATACCTATATATTGTTTCGATGCGTTTCATAATAAAGTTTAAATCAAAAGAGATTATGAATCGCATAGAAAGTGGAGACGTATTATATATTTAGGTATCAACAGTCCTCTGTTTGATTTATTCATATATAGTCCATAAAAGCTCATTTTATACAGAAATGCAAAGTGTAGATTTCTGATATAGCCTGGCTTCGAACACATTGGCGCCAACCCGGCCGGCGCGACGGCGGCTGCGCGGGCGGTGCCGAAATGATTCAGTAAAACTAGCGCGTGCGCAAAGGAAAACCCAACTCGTATGTAATGGATGAATAAAACTTATCGCTGATCTATTACTGTAATATATTTGAATGTATTCACTTTTGAAATACCGCGAATAACTTTCGTAGATACATTCCTGTACAAAACAATGTGCAAATATAAGACAATGTGCAGTTTATTTTATTGCTCGTAAAGGAAAAAAAAGCTTCTAACAATGAAGTAAGTGCGAACTTAATTGCCTATATACGTATGTACTGTACTGTAACAACCGGATCGTCCACTGCTGAATACAGCGTCCCCTATTAAGGGGGGTAAATGCCATGATCCCCACGCTTGGCAGGCGTCTTGGGAATCGCAGTGTAAGTTGGCAGTTCTTTAGAAGGCGCTGCTGCCCACCTTCCAGTATTTTTCCCTTAGTCGCCTCTTACGACACCCACGGGATGATATGGGGAGGTGCAACTCTAACCCGGCACCCCACGGGCAGTATACGTATGGTGATAGTATATTCACTTCAAAACGAATTAACAGGTATAAATTCTATATCTATGTTAAGTTGGATGGGTAATTAATGAATTTGGTGAGCGTAATAGCAATAATAAATAAAGGAAACAATGCGTAAAGGGCCATGTGGTTACTAAAATTGCGTTTCATGATTACCTTTAGCAAATGCTTACATGGCCGGTCTGGAGAAAACCTTTGAATCGATTTATGATATACTTACGAGTATATCAGCGCGATCAATCGATATAGATACTAGATAGTTATAGGCTCGCCACCTATTGCAAGGTACCAAAACATCATTACGTAGATACATGTACATCTGTCTTACTTTTCGGTAAAACAGGCGTGTCAATATACAGGGTTATTGCTAACAACATCTTAGGGTTGACTTCTGCTAGTCCTAACAAACATTTTGAGCAATTTTTTTGTTTTAAATATTTTTAATTTTTTTTTTAATATATTTTTTTGTGTTTTATTAAAGCCTACTCCGAACCCTGAGCGCCCGCCGCGGCAACACTGGACCGCGCTGTGCTCCCTTCGAAAAGAGTTTTGAATAAGTATTTACATCGAGCAAAGTAATAAAAAATATGTAATAATACATTACAGGCACAAGAGACTTTCATTTCAGGTGACCCTGGTGATATTCCGTCAAAAACGTATAAAAAAACAAAATATATTTTTTTCAAAACAAAAAATTTATCTCAAAATGTAATTACTTTTTCCCGTTAAAGAACAGGGCACTCAGTGTATGTTTTTTTTTACATCAAAGTCTGAACTTTTGTTCCATATTTTGAGAAAAATAATAGTTATTTGTTATACAAGAGTGCAAAGTTGCTTTTTAACCGCGTGTTCAATTTTGATGACCGAGCAAGCGAAGGATTCTAAGAAGAAGAGCGTAGCGAGTGAATCAAAATTAGAATCCTGAGCGTTAGCGAGGGAATCAAAAGAGCACGGGGTGAAAAATCTTTGCACTCGAGTGCAACACGTAACTTTTCATTCCACCTCAGCGAGGAAATGACTAAATGCAAAAAAAAAATATTTTTTCGAAAACATTTTCTTCGATTTTTTTGGTTGATGACCAGATGAGGCTCTTTTTAAAAATGCCACTAATTTAGGATATGTATCGATATGTATGTCTTTTTTCATCTTTATTGTTGCTTTTAGCATCGAATATACGTACTCCATAGAGTGCTTGCTTTCTTGTTCTCGGATAATTCTATAAAATATGCCAGCAAAACGTTTTCTGAGAAAGTTTTGGCTCCTTTTGCTAGTTGCCACGTGTTGAACTTATCGTACTGTTTTAAATACTTCTCGCGTGATTGTTGAGGGAGAAAGCTCATTTGCGCATTATTAACAGTTTCAGTCAATTCTGTTGGCGTCAAACAAACTTCCTCGTTGCTAGAATCACTCATTTTAGTTTTTTTAATTGTTTTCAAGTTTCTTGTTTTTAATATAAGGTTTAACAATGACGTGAAAAAATGCCGCATAAAGAACCGCGTACAAAGCAAATTGAAAAAAGAACACCAAGAAGGTTCCGAGTCTGAGTTTTTAACAAATTAAAAAAAAGTTGTATGATATATTCGGCACCATACAGGTAGCAGTAAATAGGTTTAATGGTTTTTTAATTCATAAACTTAGTGCACATGATGTTCTAAATTCAATTTACTTTATCCTCTAGAGAATAAAAACGGCTTTTCCACTCAGATATTGAAGATTAAAAATACTCTTTCCGAGATGGTGGGATGAAAAAAATAGGTACTTATTATGTTTGGATTTGGGGTGACATTCATTAAAAAGTCTTTTTAAGGTTCCGTACCCAAAGGGTAAAAACGGGACCCTATTACTGAGACTTCGCTGTCCGACCGTCCGTCTGTCTGCAGGCTCTATCTCAAGAACGGTGATAGCTAGACAGTTGAAATTTTCACAGATGATGTATTTCTGTTGCCGCTATAACGACAAATACAAAAAGTTGGCCAAGTTCAAGTCGGACTCGCGCACGTTAAAACAAAAAAGGTTAAAATATGAAGTCTAATGATGTATAGCTAATGGTACGGAACCCATCGTGCGCGAGTCCTACTCGCACTTGGCCGATTATTCTTTTCATACTATAACCTACATTCATGTAACATTAAAGTGTTACAATTATAATACTACATAACATTTGATACTAATGATATTTTTTTAAATATGTTTAATTCTATCTCGATCGTGCGTTCGGTGAGTCAAGACGTCCTGAAGATGCTTCGTTTAGAATCGAAACTAGTCGAATATTCTTCCGGTTAGGCTGCGTGGCGTTTGTGACGTCATATATTTATTATACACATTTGACGATATATATTTTTATACTTTTTAAGTGTTTCATTAAAATGTTATTTAATGTTTTCTTAAGCTACTTTTAAAAATATATTTGTTATTAATAAAAATAACATCTAAGGCGCATACAGTAATAACTTTTTATATTTTATTAACAATGTATTCTTGCTAAATTTGCGCTCGTTATTTTACAACACCATGCCACCATGCATTTTAATAATTATAATGGCTACTGCGGGTCTAGTGTGAGTTATTCACGTGATAATAGTAACGCCTCGAGTTTTTTTGTATGGCGAAATGCTTGATTCACTAACGCACCGCCGCGCCAGTGGTGATGTGCTTTTGCCATGTAAAGCGCTTGTGGCGTTTCCTGACAAAACTTGCTCTATGTCTACGGTTCTTCGCGAGCTCAAAATAAGATAAATCTTATGTATATCCAGGTCATTTTGTCGTATCATTTACAAAGACATATTTAATCGCACTTAGTATAGTTAGGTATTATTTTGATTAACAAAATGTACAAAAACGCATGCGCATGATTCATACTAAAATATAATAATGTTATTATATACTAGGCGTTAGTCACTAACCACAATATAGGTACATGTCTCTGTCCTTTTTCGAGAACTCGATAAGTTTATTGCCCAGACGTGGGATAGAAATGACACACGCTTCCGACTGTCTGTATGGAGCTGAAATTACTTATTAAATGTTTTTATGGATGGTGTGTGCACATGTACATATGTACTTATGCTGTTTTCCTTTTAGATCTGTTGATTAGACGCTGCGGTAGGGGAGATTTGGATTTATGTTTTCGTCGTAGTTTGACATATAACTCAGGTTCCACTACATTGTATGGGTTATACTAATTTATGGACAAAAGTAAGAGTTTATGTATGCGTAACTACTAGTGCGTACTATCTACGTATTAACTATTTGCTTTATTAGTTCCTGCCAATATAACTTATAAATTATCGGTTTATAAATAGTATATTATGATAGAAGTGAGCTAAGTTGCTCATTATACACGAGGCTGTTGGTTGCAGCCGGAGCCGTAGGCGAGGTCGTAAATCGCCGAGTGTATAATGAGCAAGTTGCTCACGAGTTTCATACGCAACTTTTTCAACACCCTTGCGAGGGAAAAAAATATATTGCACAAAGGCGATACAAACAACATACGAAAATTATGGAAAATAACGCGCAAGTGTTTTTTTATTGCGCGCGGCAAATGTATGGTGGGTTATTACATATACTTACCCTTAAACCTCTTTGTAGTTACAAATCTGTATTACCCGGTTAAATTGAAATGCTTTGTTTACTCGCGTATAATTAGCCCCTTGTGGTGCCGGGTCAGAATTGCACCTCCCAATATCATCCCGTGGGTGTCGTAATAAGCGACTAAGGGAAAAATACTGGAAGGTGGGCAGCAGCGCCTTCTAAAGAACCAACTTACACTGCGATCCCCAAGACTCCTGCCAAGCGTGGGGATTATGGCAAATACCTCCTACATAGGGGAGGCTGTGTTCAGCAGTGGTCGATCCGGCTGATATAGTTATATAATTTGCAGGTATTAACTTACGAGGGTGTTATATTTCGGTTTATGGCCCTTAGAACGATGTAATAAAGCTCACTTTTCGAGCAAGGGTCTTGAAATAGTATATACAAGTGAGCTAAGTTGCTCATTATATACGAGGCTGTGGCTTGCAGCCCGAGCCATAGACGAGGGCGTAAGTCAGCCTAGTCTATAATGAGCAAGATGCTCACGAGTTTCATACGCACTTTTTCAACACCGTAGCGAGGAAAATAAATAAATTATGGAAAATAGCGCGTAAGTGTATTATTTTGCGCGCGGCAAATGTATGGTGGTTGATTACATATACTTAGCTTTAAACCTCTTTGTGGTTACAAAACTGTATTACCCGGTTAAATTGAAAATGCTCTGTTTATTCGCATATAATTTGCAGGAAGGTACAAACTTAACTTTATTGGGATTATTCTATTACGCACTAGTGTATAATATTATTATGCACAGTGCTATTATAGTTCGGTTTATGGCCCTAAGAACGGTATAATAAAGCTCACTTTACGAGCAAGGATGTTGAAAATAAATTTGACTATGATTTATGTGTGCTCCTTTCTTAGGGGAACATCAAAGGAATAGAGAGGCGAGCATTTACAAAATGACCCAGCATTAGCCAAAAATGAGCTCAAAACACATAATATATTTTACCTATAAAAGTAAAGAAATAGAAGGCCAACAAATTTGTCAGTTTCAGATATTTTTTATTACGGGGACCAGGAATGTCAATACTAAACAAGTGTGTAGGTGATCTGAAATATCGGTATCGTATTATCATATTATTATTATTATGTTCTGTGGTATTATGTTAGCGTATAATTTTTTATTATACGCTAACATAATACTAATTATATTACAGATTGTATGTATTTGCGAATCCATCAAAGAGCGAGCTTCGATTGGCACTTTTCAGTTTTTTGAACTTGAAAACTTTGAATAAAATTAGTACATATACATTGTGTACCAGCAAACAAAATGTGTTCCAATGTGCTCCGACACGAAAGCTTTTCTATCATACTTATTCTCAATGATTTTCTTTGTAGAATAGAAATGCATTCAATATTATGCAAAAAAAATTAAATAGGTTTACCTACTAACGGTGGATTTCTTCAATATAAGTAGGTTAACTAATACGCGGATAACGTAATACTTTTAACCATACGAATGTGATAGGTCTTTGTTTGCAGTTATAGATTGCCCAAAATGCAGCAGTTTCTGAATTAGGTATTTGGATTTCTTCTTAAGACATGTGGCAGCAGCTGTAGAAGTAGAAATAGCGTGTATTATCATCTGTAGCAAAGTGGCCATATTTGTTTTTAGTTTAGATATAGATCTTTAACGCCAAATTCAACGGTATAATAATTAATCATGGATTATATTTACCTTAGCTTGCTCATGCCTTATGCCTTTAATGAATCAATATGGAGAATAACTGTAACCTTGGCAGGCACAGTAATTATATAAATACAAATAATACCACATATTTGTATTAAGAAAAAATACTGTCGAAATAAGAACCTCCTCCTTTTTTTGAAGTCGGTTAAAACTAATGCCGTTGTGTGGTAACTCTAATAAATACCTTAGCCGATTCTGACGGCACCTGGGCTATGGGATGAGGAATGTTGCCATAACTACGCCTCCGCCGCGACCACACATATACGGCTGCAATGCAACAAAATCAGATTTTTCGTATTTTAAGACTCCGTTTAGATAAAATTATGCGGATAAACAACGTGTTTCCTGCATCCCTTGCGTAGGCTTTCATCTGGAGGTACTTTATCTCTAAAAGCTTGTTCTTACATCACAATACAACTGCGGCTTCTTTACGCATATTTCGCGCTAATCAAAAACTGGTTCTGAAGATTTATCGCCTTTAGGCTTAAATGTACAACGGTACACGAGGACAACAACATCATTACTTGAAGCATTTGGAGAAATGTCTTGTAATCGTTGTTTCTTGAGAGGATAAACAGTTAATAGCTGCTTCAGACCAAAGAAAACGGGAGCTCATTACCAAGCCTCCTCTGTCCGTCCGTCCGATCAAGAGCTGTATCTATAGAACCGCAATAGGTAGCCGGTTCAAAATCCTTATCGAATATGTGTTTGTGTGGTAGAGTGTATAACAAATAATAATAATAATAATATCAAAAAAAATATTAGGGACTCCATACACGAAACTAGTTTCTGTGGCGTTTTTAGATTGTGCTCAATCGTAAAAAAAATATTATACATACAAGCGCCAAACTTTGTTATGATACAAATCCAATGTCTAAAGTATATTACAAAGAATAAAAACCCTCCAAATACCCGTTGAAATTAATTGAAAATAATTATTAACGGCTCGTATTGTATGAGAAAAATAAATAATTTTGGTACGTACTTTTACTCAGTGTACGAAACCCTCGTTGGTGAGTCCAACTCACACTTGGCTGCCATAGGTATGTCATGCCCGATTGTAGAGTTCACGTTCAAAAGTAAACTGTCGAAGCACACAACATGAAGAGCTAGATTAATTCATGGAATGGTGGCATGCCATGAAACTTTCTAAAAACTTCTAACCACGAATTCATAGATATGTAAAAAAAAATAAGTCAAGCTCAAAAACAGCACAACGTAAACCTGTCTAAGCGCCAAGGCAACGGCGCCAAATCAATTAGGCAATTTGAATTTGGAATATTATGTGTGGTTGGTTAAATTGAACTTGATGAGTCCGAAATTAAAGCAAAGTTAGTCACACTTCTTTACATATTTATACGTAGACTTCTAATGCGTACTCACGATGCAATCAGAATAGAAATCTTTTATTTCACGGTACGGCTAATAACAGGTCCATCAAATTTTTTTTGCACTGAGCCTGTCATCTTGAGACATACAGTTGTTAAGTCTCGTGTGCCTGTAATCTTACTGGCTCTCAAGGACTAATGTCGGGATACATTGTTAGGTGCTTTGCGACAGATTTTTCACTTGAGGGTGGTAAGCCAGGTGAGCATTCGCAAAATGCCATTCCAGCATGCGGTGAAGCTCAAGCCGGTAATGAGGATCGAACCATGGACTTGCGCAACGGCAGTCCATAGTTATTACCGCTCGGCCATCATTGGTTTAAAACTTGCAACACTATATGCTTGCGACACTATGTTATTAAAACCCATGTTTGCAGGAACGAGGATAACTTCTCCCTTTCTTATGTCAAACGGAAACTATTTTATCCACGTTTTATGTGTCATTCGTTAAAACAGAGACATCCTTTTGACATTTCCGTGGAAATGTCTAAAATAAAGTTTTCCTTTCCTCCCCTGCAATAACGGGTGTTGAATACAATTCTGTTTCTCGGAACTTTATAATAAAGGGTTTTCTTTAATCTCCAGTGCCGCGGCAGCGGCCGGCGAAATTGATTTGTTTAATAACAATATACTTCATTATGGGAAGAGCTGTTATGCTTACAAATTAATCACATTTTAGGTACATATACTTGGTAAAATGAAACATTGCCATGTAATTATTTGTTTAACGATCAATTGGCGAAAATAGTATTGCTAACTGTAAAATTGCGAAAAGTTTTTTACGAAATGTTTTTTTGCCAATTGAATATTTGGGAAACATACTTTGGCATGTGATTCTTTCGGAAACATTTTTGGTCCAAAAATTAGTAATCCCAGTCAAGGTGATAAGACAGTTTTTTCTGGAAAAAAATACAATAGCAGCTCTGAGTCTGGTTTTGTGCCCGTTGGTTAAATAGCATTTATTAGGCTCGTCCATGTCAATACCTATATTAATAAATCCAAAACTATATACACTATACTATGATTGATGTCTGGTAATTTTTGGGTACTGTGGCACCTCGGTTTCTCTTCGGGAATATAACAACGTGAAGATCATATGTATACATAATCTTTCCGTAAGCTTTCAACATGGACTTTTACTACGCGGTATAGGCAATTTTACGGGTAAACTCAGTATACCTACGCATTAGTGTCAGGCGGTTGTTTGAGCATTGTGACAGACGGCTGTAGTAGTCCGAAAGCATACAATGGCCCATGAATAATGCAGGCCCTTGGGTTGTTGACTCTCAGACTGCGCGAACAATAACTCCTGCAAAACATCTCCTGGATTTGCATAAATATGTATTTGTGTATTTCGTCTCTAAATGGCATTCCCATTTCTGGTTGTAGGATATCGTGTTTCAAAACTGAATTTAGCTGGAGTAAAGTACCTGATATCGGAGGACCATACTGAAGGCTACAATATTGATACATGAATGCTATTAAAATGCTTTGTTATGCATTAGAAGTTCAATAATTTATATCTAAAATCCGGAGACCCTTCTCGTCGTAAAGTAATGGTTATAACCACCGTAAACCGGCCCTATTGAGTGAATTGTATAAGTATATGCGTATATATTCCAATTTTAGTATATGTACTGCCGAAGCAAGTGGAAGGTATATCGTGACGTTAACACTTTCTAGTAGGTATAATATTAGTTTCTAATATAAAATTAGTTTCTAATTGGGCAAAATCGTCACTATTTTATTATATACTAGCTGTACCCGCGACTTCGTTCGCGATTGCCGTACCAGCAGACTAATTATTCACTGCGGTGAAGCACTCTTATAGTAAACCATAGCTCAGAATGGAGCTTTTTACTTTGGATTTCAAAACTCCCGGGTTGTATTTTCCAGAAGACAGTAGTTAAGTAACTCAGAGAATTCTTTCCCGGTTCGCATAATAAATGTTGAAGCAAAGTACCTTATGCGTTTCTTTAGAATTTCGATTTTAAAACGACGGTTTGTTTGACGGTAGGTCGAAAATATTTTTTTATCTCTCGGAAAGTAGTGTTTGTTTGATCTGAGTAGCGGGTAGGAGACGCTCCTTCCCACCTAAGGCCGGGAAAAACTCACAGTAAATGCTTCCTTCTCTTGGGCCGGAATGACTTGTAAACATGGTAACCATTGGTGTAAACAAAGTTATATGTCTATGATTTTTCGTTGCAAAATGCACTGTTGTTATAAAACAATTAATAACAACTATGTTTGGCAGGGTAGTAACTAAATATAAGGTAAAAAGTGTAGGTTAAAAAAACTAACTAAAAATTTCCCTAAATTTCATTGTTCTAACTCCTAGTGTATCTTAGTATCTTCTACTCATGTTTATTATTTTTAGTAAATATTTAGAAAAACTACTATTTTTATACCCTCCTCATATTTTAAATGAAAAGTAGAGTGTTTAACACGGATGTTAGTCATCGATTCCTATACTTGGACTATATCCGCATTAATTTTAAATAGGTACTGCTCATGTTATTAAAATCAAAATAAATAATATAAAAAAACATACTATTTTTATATCGTTATTGCTTATATTAGTAGTGAAAAGCAGAGAGATTCCTATTCGGGCTATAGCCGCCCGTAAATATTCCAAACAAAATTTAACGTAAAATTTCAGAAATAAATCTAGCCTCTCAATAAATTTTTAGTACGTATGTTATTTTTTCAATGAATAATTTTTAGAAAAGCTACTTTTTTACTTTCAATATACTTACGTGATTTAAACCGTTTAAAATTGTTTAATTACTAAGTGTAACAATCGCGAAAACCTAAGACAACATTATGCACTACCATTGCGCAGTCTCCGAAATGTATCCGTCAAAAGAAAGATATGTAGTTAAAAAAAACTTGTGGTGAAAGTACCACATTTTAGAGTTTTATCGTAGCAAGCTTGCAAAACTAAATAAGGGTGCCGTGCTGCCCGTAGGGTGCCGGGCTGCCCGTGGGATGCCGGTCTGTCCGTGGGGTGTCGGGCTTCCGTGGGGTTCCGGGCTGCCTGTGGGCTTAAGATGAGCCGTACGTTCAAGGGTTTCTCAACATTCCGCGGTTCAAGTTATTTAAAACGAAATATTTAGTTTGTGATATCTGTAATTTCTTAACTGCAAAACTGAGGACTTTGAAATATTTACGGGAAAATAATTAAATTACCACTATTGTAACAAAAATAGATTGATTGAAATCGGACTACGCGTGAATAAATTACAACTAAGTATACATTTTAACTTTCATGCCCTTTTCCAAGATAACCGTACTGAATTTCGGGATAAAAGTATCCTATGTCCTTCTTCGTAGTATGAACTCGAATCGTGCTAAGTTTTATTGAAATCCATTCAGTAGTTTTGGAGTGATGCGCGGCCGGGATACAGACAGACAGCCAAAAAAAAAAAACAGTTTTTGCATCAGTATCAGCAAAGTCAAAGTCAAAGTCATACCTATACGATAAAGTACAACCGCCAGCTTAAGATGAGCCGTTCAAAGGTTTCTGTACATTTTGGGTGTTAAGTTATTTGGAACGTAATATTTAGGTTGTGATGTCTGTAATTTCTGAACTGCAAACCCGATGACTTTGAAATATTTACGTGATAATTTTTAAAGCACCACTATTTTAATTAAAAAAATCGGCCAAGTGCGAGTCGAACTCGCGCACGAAGGGTTCCGTACCATTAGCTATACAACATTAGACTTCATATTTTAACCTTTTTAGGGTTTCGTACCCAAGGGTAATAACGGGACTCTATTACTAAGACTTCGCTGTCCGTTCGTCCGTCCATCCGCCTGTCACCAGGCTGTATCTCAAGAACGGTGATAGTTAGACAGTTGAAATTTTCACATATTATGTATTTCTATAGCCGCTATAACAACAAATACTAAAAATAAAATAAATATTTAAGGGGGGCCCCCATACAACAACCTTGATTTTTTTTACCGTTTCTTGCTCGATACTAATAACGGTGACTGGTAGACGCTTTAACTATTCACAGAATATTTTTAATTAGAATAAATAATTAAGGGGTCACCCATACAATAAAATTTCAGATAATGGTACGGAACACTTCGTGCGTGAGTCCCATTCGCATTTGGCCGGTTTTTTGTTTAAACGTGCGTGAGTCCGACTCGCACTTGGCCCAATTTTTGTATTTGTTGTTATAGCGGCAACATAAATACATCATCTGTGAAAATTTCAACTGTCTAGCTATCACCGTTTTTGAGATACACCCTGGTGACAGACGGACGGATGGACAGACGGACAGCGAAATCTCAGTAATAGGGTCCCGATTTTACCTTTTGGGTACGGAACCCTAAAAAGAACGTATGAAATCAGACCACGCGTTAATAAATTACAACTAAGTGTATATTTTGACTTTCATCCCCTCTCCCAAGGGAACCATACTGAATTTCGGGATAAAAAGCTAAATTATCCTACCTTGTAGTATGAACTCAAATCATGCTAAGTTTCATTGAAATCCATTCAGTAGTTTTGGAGTGATGCGCGGCCGGGATACAGACAGACCGACAGACAGACAGACAGACAGACAAAAATTAAAAAAAATACAGTTTCGGCATCAGTATCAGCTACAGAGTACTGTACATTTATTTTTTTCAAAATATATGCCATGTACAGAATTGGACCTGTTACAGTTTTATTATAAGTATAGATTTTAACCTTGTGGCATAGAACCATTCACCTATATATATAGGTCAATGCATAGAACATATAATAATACTACGTACTTGTGGTATGGAAGGTTTCCATCCCATAAAAGTTGATTGCTTGGTTATTTTTTTAATGACACATTGATATATTAATCTCAACGGATAAAATTTGGTATGCAGCCAACCCTTTCGAAGTTTGAAAATCTGTTAATAAGTACTCACCACCATCCTTTTCACATCGAAGCTCTTGTAGCGGAGTTTGCCTAGATATTTTTATTTTTAATCGCGGCTAGGGTTCTCTGTTTTAGGTATAATAAGTACTTTGATGGTGGCGGTGACTACTAGTGGTATTTAGATAGATAGATAGAAGATAGAAAACTCTTTATTGTTACATCACATTTAAAATATGAAAGTTTACATCATAAGATTTAATTAAATAATAATAACGTAGTGTTACAATGGGCGGCCTTATCACTAAAAGTGATCTCTACCAGGCAACCTTAGGATGGAGTTGAATAAACAAAACTATTGGGGCGGGTGTAGTCTAACAATTAACAATGAAAAAGTACAAATTCATAAAAATATTTTAAAAATAAAACTAATTTTATTAGTGTTTCTAAACAAATGTATAAAAATAGCATGTAAGTTTTTTAAATAAATATATACACACATAAATATATATATATATATATATATATACATATATACATATCAACATACATAAATAGATAATTATATACATATATAAATAAATCATATAAAAATACATATTATAATATTATCCCATATAAAGCCTAGAAATTTTCAAAAATGTAGTGCAAAATTAATTGGACAAATAAAACTTTTTTACTCGATCCTTGAACATTCTGAGAGTTGGTGCTTGTCTTATAGATACAGGAAGAGAATTCCATAAGCGGGCAGCCTGAATAGTGAAAGATTTGCTATAAAACGAACTCATATGAGGATGGATTTCAAGTGTAAGATTTTCTGATGACCTTAAAGTGTATGAAGAACAGTGAAGGAAATCAAAACGTTCCTTGAGATAGCGCGGGGATGTAGGATTAAACAATATATTGTAAAGGAGACTGAGAATATGAGCATTCCGGCGAAAACGTATTTTCAGCCAATTGAGCTTAGAACGACACTGAGAGACGTGATCATATTTGCGTAAACCAAATATGAATCTAATACAAACATTTTGAAGACGCTCAAGTTTATCTAGCTGTTCCTCCGTGAGATCGAGATAGCAGGCATCAGCGTAGTCAAGAATTGGAAGTAATAGAGATTGAGCTAATGCAATTATAGTGGCTGTTGGAAGAAATTTACGCAACCTTTTTAAGGATCCTGCTGCGGCAAATAGCTTGCGACTGGTAATTTGTAACTGTTGATCCCACCTCATATAGCGATCCATTGTTATTCCAAGATTCTTTACAGAGCTACTAAAGGGAATAGAACTACCAATACAGAGCTACCAAAGAAAACTTGAGGAAGTAATACCCAGTCAATTGTTGACATTAATCTTGAGCTACCAATAACTATTGTTTGTGTCTTTATGGGATTTACTTTTAACCCAAAAGAATTGCTCCATTTAGCTATGCGATCCAGATCAGCATTAACAATCTGAATGGCTTCAGATAGTTTATTCACTGGAGCCTTAGAATAAATCTGTAGATCGTCTGCATATAGGTGGTAGGAAGAAGTGAGGTTGTGAGAGATCGAATTAATAAACAAAGCAAACAATAAAAGAGATAAGACGCCACTTTGCGGGACGCCTGCAGTCGTGCTACACCACGAAGAGTATTCATCTTCAAGGCGAACACGCTGCCTGCGCCCGTACAGATAACTGTGAAACCAATCAACTACCGTTGGAGAAATGTTAATTGAGCGAAGGAGAGCAAGAAGAATGTCAAAATTCACAGTGTTGAAGGCGTTGCTAAAATCTAAAAGACTTAATACAGTAACTTCGCCGTTGTCTATTCCTAGACGGATATCATCAGTAATTTTGATGAGAGTAGTTACAGTGCTATGCCCAGGTCGAAAGCCAGATTGAAAAGGGTTTAAAAGTTTGTTACTAGTTAAGAATTTGCTAATTTGGTTGTAGATAAGACGCTCGAGCACTTTTGACAGGAATGGAAGGATTGAAATGGGTCGATAATCGGAATAAGATTTAGGGTTTGATTTTTTAGCCAAGGGAATAATTTGAGCGTCTTTCCAGATTGAGGGAAATACTCCATCAGAGACAGAGTTATCAAAAATGTGACAGAGAACAGGAAGTATAACATCTATGATGGGCATTACCATGTTACGACTTATGCCGTCAACACCAACAGCATTGGAAGTAATTGAAATTACGCTCTTCTTAACATCACAAGCAGATAGTTGATTAAAAATAAATGGCGAATGGTCGGGAGTCGGTAAAGTTGAAAGGTAACGTAGGGTATTGTTTGTATCTGAGATGTTAATATCAGACAGCGAAGAGAAATGTTGTTTTAGAGAATTGATATTTAAATCATTTGGAATTGATTCTTGTCGTGATTTACCTATGCCCAATGACCTGAGAAATTTCCATACTTTGGCAGGGTCCTCATTAGCGACAGATTTGTGAACATGGTGGCGTAAAGCATCCCTACGCTCCATATTGCAGTGATTGCGAGATTTCACATACACAGCTTTATTTTCATCACAAGGTCTACGCTTGTATTTACTTTTAGTGACTACTTTTTTATGCATTAACACTTTTATATCATGGAGCTGGAAGGTGCTTTAATTTTATAGCTCGAAGAGGGGCATGCTTATCATACAACTGTGTTAATAAGGAGTTGAATATAGCAAATTGGTCATTCACAGTCACTGCATCATATACCGGAGACCAGTCGACTAAATGGGCATCATTAAGAAATACTACCTGGTCCATGCCACTAAAATTGCGCTAAAGTATGATTTTAGGTTTAGCTTTCGGAGGACGAATTTTGTAAGATAGGAATATCAGATCATGATACGAAAAGGCATCGGCGGAACATTGACCGTGCTTTGCAACATGCTGGGTGGATGATACTATAATCAAGTCGAGAAGTGAAGGAGTGTAGTTAGGGGAGTGATGAGTAGCATTTAGAGGTAGAATATGCATGTTGCAGGAATTAATGACAGCTTCCAGTGAGATAGTACGACAAGCACGTTTGAGAAGACAGGTGTTGAAATCACCCATGATGATGGTATGGATATATGAAGGGGTAAGATCTTCAAGGATCTGTTCAAATGATGAGAAGTAATTATTACAAGAAGAGTTGCTATAATAGGCTCCGAGTAAGATTTTATTATGTGAAAGAAGAACCTCTACAAAAAGATGCTCACCAGCATTTGATATAGGCGGTTGGGATGAGGTGCTGACTACTGAGAAAGGAATATGTGATCTAAGATAAATAGCCACCCCACCACCACGGCTGTCACTACGATCATTTTGGATTAGGTTAAAGCCGGGCAAGGAATACGATAAAGACGGTAAGCACGGCTTGAACCATGTCTCGGAGACTATTATGGCGTGAATATTTTTGTGATCTAGAGATGCCTGCATATCGGGATAATGTGCCGGAATACTTTGCGCGTTAATATGAATCACGTTAAAATTCTTCGGTACATCAGAAAACTGCGAGTCGAGAGTATCGTTAAGCGTTGGAATGCTTTCGAAACTCTGGTCACTAAGAGAACTGTTAGAAGACAATGACAAATACTCTTCACTATCACTATTATCCGCATTTTTAAATAAGTTTAACATATTTCTTAATATGAGATATATATATTACAATATAATATACTAATAAATATATTTATATATACTAAATATATACTTACAAATAATAATATATTAATCTATAAAAGAGGTTTTTTATAACTCTCCACCTGCCAGTTGGGTATCAGTAGGTCAAACAATACATTTAAAAAACACGCACAATACACACGGATACAAATATTTGTTTTTACCCAGAGAAGAAAAAATGAATAAAAACACCCAAAACATAGACACAAACTAACCACATCAAATATATGCATATAATAAATTTTAAGACAATATGAGTTATATAATATAGTCATTTTGTCACCAGGTTTGAACAGAATAAGCTGGTGTGATAAACTCTATGGTTTGATGTGAAGTAAAAAAAACTTCAACGTCAAAACAAATGTCAAAACTGTCTTGATTGATACGAGAGGTAGTAAAGTAAAATTATTTATGATGTAAAAAAGACAAAAGCTTTAAATTAATTACCTACTTACAGTGCGTAAAATTAGAAGACATACATAGAGGGTACCCAAATACGAACAAACCATGTTGTAAACAAAATTATGTAGTAATAATTATACCCTCAAGAAGAGATTGAAGCAGTCATGTCAACGCTTTTTGGAAGCGGCTCGCGGCTCTATTTATCTACTACTAAGCCCTTCCGCGCTACGGACATGCCTAAGGGCGGCGATCGTTCCTCGCTTTTTTTTTGCCTGGTGGTAGGGCTTTATGCGAATGTCCATCTGGCTACCTACCACCCCCAGGTAAGAAATGTTTCGCCAGGCACCTATAACAGTGTGTTCCGGTAGCAGTCCTTGAGAACCAGTAAAATTACAGACTCCAGAGACAACTCGATGGTAATAACTCAGGGTAACGGGCACAGTGCAGTTCGTCACTGGTTACGAAATGCATTTGTTATAGGCAGAGGTTACCACTTAACGTCAGGTGGACCTCTTGCTTGCTCCGTCACAATTACATTAAAAAATTGCGGTCCATAGCTATTCTCTAGGTCCGCTCGGCTATCATTGATTCAAATTAACTAAAATGATTTTTCTTTAGTTCCTACATTTCTTCTCTATGTAAATACATCCACATTCATACTCAATTCTACTATACTCTTATCAACTTATCTGTCACTAGTGCTACTCTTTGGTATCCCTTGCCTATCTTAATTTATTGACACCATAGATTTGCAACTCCGCCACATGCTCTTCACCCGTTTCTTTAGTTATCTAAAGCTCAGGTTAAAAAAAACCCAGGTCTTATGAACTTTTCCCCTGAGCTACTAATGTTTAAGGTAATTGAAATTTACCATCGACCAGAAGCTGCGTGTTATCACATCCATTTCGTGTAGATGCCCTAGAATTGTATTCCCCACTGGTGATAGTGGGATCCTACCTAAAAAGAGTGAGCTTCACATCATGTAGATTCGGAATAGTGTCTCGGCCACCACAAATCGTCCGGTTCCTTGGTAGTAAAACACAAAAATACTTTACAATTAAATTTGATTTTCTCCCGGGGTTCCCGGGCTAAAATTTCATCCCCCCATCTCTTCCCGTGGATGTCCCGTGGTTAGCTGTTCGTTCCGAGGAACTATCATCTTACACTGCGATTCCCAAGACGCCTGCCAAGCGTAGGGGGCTATGGCAAACGTCCCCTTAATGAGGAAGCTATGTTCAGCAGTGGACAATTCGGCTGATACAGTAAACTCAAAATATTAAGTATTTCTAAACAAAATTTCATTTATAATAAATCAAGTAAGTATTCCTACCTACCTACTGTTCGTGTTCTGAATTCCCAAAGATGCCTCGAAATGATATACCTAATAACAGTTGTAATACAACATTGTGATTTACGTATATTGTGAAAACAATTTAGAGGAACAAAGTGCCGTAACTCCTGGTCATAATGTCGTAAACAAAACATCTAGTGAAGCTTCCAGGGATAATGCTACACATACATTATTGAACAGTTTTGTTTTCCGTTCGGTTGTCTACTACATTTTCTTTCACTCCAGAGTTAGTGCTGAGGCACATCAATACGCGCTAAGAATTAAATACCTACGCAGGTTTTCAAGTTCAAATTCACTATATTATGGTAGGTTTTATTCTGTTCATACTAATTTCTAAATTCGTATAACGCTTACGAATGACATTCCTTAATTTTATAGACATGTCTTTCAAATTGTGGGTATGTTTTACGTAGATTTAGTCGTCATGTAAATGGGTGCTTTCTAAACTGACGTAAAGTTAACCTCAACTGAATACATTAACTATATTTTTAAAATTGGCATTAGTATCATATGTTAGTAGTACCTACTATAATTGTAACACTAGGGCCTGTTTCAGAATGTTCGAGTAAGTTCCGGTTTTACTACCCAGAACATATTTAATAAACAAAACACTATGTTTGCGTTTCACAGTCATCGATTTAGCCTATCCATCGGTTAAAGCTTGAAACGCGCTGCATGTTAACTGTCATTTTTATCATTCGGTTATTTTATGTATTGCATAGCAACCCGAAACTTTATTAGGACATTCTGAAACGGGCCCTTAGAATGTTACACGAATGTTGGATTTTAGTAGGGATACAATAAAAACTACCAAACATCAAAGAATTTTGAATTGAGGCATACATTCCTATAGGTATAATTAACACTAGAAAGTAGATATGTCTGTCATTTGTAAGAAATTATGATTGCTATGTCACCCTCTCTAAGAAAAACTGAAACTTGAATGAGTGGTAAATTTTTTTTAAGTAAATGATCTTGTGATGATTGCTAAATGATTTTATATAGGTTTAATGAATAAGGGATATAGAAATATGGTTTTACAGTTTCAAACACGTACAGCCTCGAACTCTCCAAACGCCAGCATGAATGTATTATTCTTGTAGGTGTCTCTCTGATAACGCGGTCAAATGGGCATAGAATAGGTACCCACCGGAAGAAAAGTATTCATCAAAAGACCACCGGATGTGGTTGAAGTGATGAAATGAATAAGAAAGTGAACTGTTCAATTTCTATCTTGTCATTGTTGAAACCTTGCTCGTTAATATTGTAAAATTATTTGTATTGCGAATAATTTATTATTATATTATGAGCATCGAATAAAAACTTAAATTTTATTAAAAGGTTTTGGCTTTATATGATCTGATATCGACAGAATAAGTCGGAAACATCACGCCTAAAAAAAGTTACTGTTTTACAAGTATAATAAAACAAGAATCAACGCAATTATCGAGGCTTTTATCTGTAATCATGTTGTTTACTCCCATTGTTCCGCTTTCTTATATGTGTGCCATCGCGCGGAAGATTATCTCTCCAACGGATGGCTTAATTACAGAAATTATGTCATCTGATTAATTTCTGTTATTAAATTATCACCTGGCAGTTCTTTTCCAAGAATCCGTTTTGAAATTTGCTAGTTGACAGTATTAAATAGACCTATATAGGGATAATAATAGGATAAATAGGTATTTTCGATACAATGTTTATGGCGCCTATGAAGTGCTGCAGGTGCGATTTCGCAACAAATTGTTAACTCAGATAGTCTATCAGAGTGGAGAAATCAATTTATAATAATAATGCTGTTCCCAATTCAGACAGTTTTTGGGTTAAAAAGATTGGTACAGCCAAATCTAACAAAGAAATTAAATGCTTAATACTGTGAAGGTTGATCTCGCACAACCTTTAGCTTACGACTCGCTTAGATATACCAAAAGAATATATCTTTACTTATATTTTACTCCATTTATTTATTTTTTATTTTATTTATTAGAAATATTGGAAAACAGTTTACCTTATAATATATGGGTAGTACCTAGTAGATGTACCTATGCACCATCCAAAGCAATATTTATCTCTGAAATGCCATATTGTTTAATCGCGTTCTCAAAAACGGCTATAACGATTTCAATAAATTTACAAGTACCTATCGGGATTTTCAGAGAGAAAATCGACCACTCATCTCTGAGATAACTCATTTTTACATCGCGGTGCAGTATCAGAGCGTTGCGTTGCTCAATCGTCTAACGTCTTAAAAAAAAGTTTTTTTTCAAAATCAAGTCATATCCTTGCTAGGTATAATGGATTTAAATTAAGAAAAGTAGTTGAACAAAAAACTAGATAGGGTGGTAACCCAAAGTCGAAGACTGATGGCTTTCTGAGTCGAGCTTCGTAATTCCCGTACCACCCTAATGTTTTCCATCACATTTGCGAGTAAATAATTATGAATTATAGCTTTAATACACAAGTCAGCACAACTATTATTAGGAAATACTTAACTTTTTTTAAGCGGCTGGCGGGCTCTCAGTATTATACAAAGTTACTTTATGGCGGGCTCTTTGCCCACACCACAGACACGGTCCACAGATTATACAAATTTTTCGTTCCAAATACTTACGTAGGTATACAGCCATGACATAGTGTAAAATAATAAAATGATCTCGACGTCTTGATGCAAAAAAGTATTAAAATCCATTATTGAGAACATTAGTTGAGTTTTTAATTAACATATAGCGAGATTGTAATGAAATTCCTGTTTAGATAACATTTTGACAATTTTTCAATTGCGTGTAAACTCCTTGCTTGAACTTGCATACGTAACCTACGTGCTGTGCTATAAATAAAAAAAAATTACTTACCGACCTTTGGTTTCATAACGAAATATGGGGTATTACGGCAAAGTTAACCTGTATGTTTAGATACTGTTTACGTGCAAGTGTGATTAAAAGTTACAAAACAAGTTAATAATGGCGATTAGTATACAGTTTTAGTAGCTGTGGTATTGTTTATAGTTTGTAGTATCTGATTCTATCGTTGAAGAGTTCCTAAAATAATTTGAAAACAGCAGCTTTGTTTAATCTTTATTACCCATTAATCAAGCTTTTATAAAAAAGCAAGAATTTACTGTCAAAAAGTTCAAACATAGTTTATATTTTCGAATCCCAACATTATTCATCTGAAGAGGATATTTTAGTTCGTTTGTGGTGCAAAGTAGGATTACGACCGGTATCTATCTACCAAATAAATAACAGCGAACATTATATCACTATATACTGATGAATTACAAAACAACGAATTAGTTATAGTTTAAGAAATTGTTCTTACACGGGGTCACGCACTATTACGATGCGTCATTTCGCAACTAATAAACCAATAAAATGTAAAAAGATTTCACTTATTCAAGTATCGGTATGTTTATTTCTAAATTATTGAAGTGGAGCGGAAACATTGTGGTTCTCAAGGCCGTGTCATTTTATTATAGGTGATAGAGTTGGGTGTTGCGATACTTTCTGTAGTTATTGTTCTCAGGTTTGAATGTCACGAGGGCCTTGGACGAATTATTATAACAATTAGGTATGACAGAAAATACTTAAATCACTGAAGAGAGAATGGATTACGAATTCGACTTCTATGCCAATTAAATCGTTACGATCGATTCAAATGTTTCGGTCCAATTTTGTGATAGGAGTTAAGAGCAAAAGTACACACCTAACACCTGATTTTGTAGAGGTAGCAGTGAGTGTATTTTGGACTGTAGGTGGGTACATCTCAGTAGTAAATGAGTTTTATAAATATCATGGTGTGAGAAGGACAAGTTGCCCCCCTGATAATAAGTGTCCTGCTTGTCCTGCTGCAGTTTTTGAAGCGCTCGTAGCGAAGTTTGCTTAGCCATTCTGAAACGATCAGCAAAGTTAAGCAACGTCCGCCTCGGTCAGGAGTTGGATGGGTGACCGCTGGTGACATTACTACTGAGCGCTTCCGTGCTTCGGAGGGCACGTTAAGCCGTCGGTCCCGGTTGTTGTCTTAGGATGGCAGTCGTTATAGCATGGTGGTAGGGCATATTGCGAATGCCCGCCTGGCTAGCTACCACCCTCAAGTAGAAAATCTGTCGCCAAGCACCTAACAGTGTGTTCCGACAGCTGTCCTTGAGAGCCAGTAATTCTAGGTTAGCCTGAACAACATCTTCGACCGCATCATCACTTACCATCAGGTGAGATAGTGGTCTAAGGCTAACCTATACACTATAAAAAAAAAAAAGTGTAACCATCCTTGTTGTACTTGCTACCTGGTAGTTTAGTTTTTGACCACTATCTCACCTGATGGTAAGTAAGTGCTGATGTGGTCGAAGATATTGTTCATGCAAACCTAGAATTACTGGCTCTCAAGGACAGTTGCCAGAACACGTGGTAGCTCGGGCGATATGCCCCACCACCGTGCATTGCTCTGCGCTGGTCATTCCGAGATGTTACTTCTTATATCTCGTTTGCCCTGGAATTTAACATGCTACAGTGCACTTGACGCCTAAACACAGTGGTGTTTTCACTACTGCTGCTTCAACGCAGAATATCTGACACTGCGGTGGTGTCCACTAAGACAGACTCTTACTGAAGAGACCTACCCATGGTAAAATAGTAGATTCATATAAGTTTTATTTCAAATTACTAATAGAAACTGTTAGTAAATGGTATGTATATAATGGTAAGTGATGGTCTAAGATCCGTATCAGTGTAGTAAACCAATATCATCTAATAAACAAGTGATGGTTGAAGTGACCGGTCACTTCACCATACAAAGGTGGAAGGGATCACTCCCTTATCTGAGGTGTCAAGTCTAGAACTAAGCAAGATATCGATTTATTTCGTCATTATGTAGGCCTTTATCGATACGACTTTTCAAAAGTTTAAAATTATGAGCCTCGAAAACTGTGTATGAAATGTTTTGAGGCACATAACGCACAACTTTAATTTTTAAATGTGTAACGATACAAGCCTAGTCAACGAAGAGATAAATGGATACCACGCTTAGACCTAATATGAGAGTAATCACCCTCCGACGCGACGTTTGTGAGAAGAATTGACCGGCCATTTACACCCTTATGACTCCGGTATCAGCTTAGACTATGTTTTAATATTTTAATTATTGCAATAACGCATGCTCCGCGGTGTACATAACGAAACTACAACATTACGAGGAAAAAATTAAACCTAGTCATGTGCGCAAGTCAACCCGCGTCATCCACCCCTATATAGCCGGGGCATGCTCTGACCCCCAAGCCAACATGACTAATGACTCATAACTCTAATTTGTCCTCCATCGTATGGTTTGTTTGTTTAGGGAGGACATAGATGCTGGCTACCGCCTGTGCGGTCGTCCAGCTCCACCGGGTTTTGGGCGAGGGCCTGGCCCTACAATAGCCCGGGAGGGAGAAGTGCCGAAGGCACTTCTCCCGAGACGGGCGTAGAAGGCGAAAAGCGCTTTCTACCTCCGTCTCCTGCGGACGCCGAAAACGTACCGCTATTATAGGAGGGGTTGACAGCGAGCTCAAGGGCACCACTGTGGTTCGGACCTCGGCTTGTCTCGCTGTCGAGAGACATGGGGGGGATCGGAGCAAAATGCCTCTGTGCAACTGCAGTGTTGCACAATTGGGCCCTACTGAATAATACTCTTTGACTATTTGGAGAGCAATTTATCGTGACCTTGTTTTTGCCTCGAGCTCGCCGGCGGGCTCGGTGTTTGATTGTGTGACCTCTAATTACCTCACACCTGGGGATTTTACCTCGACGACTTGCGAATAACGCTAAAGCTGCCAATGTAATGGCTGCGATGGGGTCATCCGGGTCGTCTAATACCTGCCGTGGTCGGCGACGGGGGGGTTTGAAAAATGGGATAGAAGAGGCAGTCGAGTAGTTCGATGCCTGGACAACCAATGGGTTCGGGTGGTGGGGCGCTCGATCAAAGTATCGGCGGGCGCAGTCCTTATTGAACTGCGCTAAAGAGGGAAGGTTTAAGTCGCAATGCAACTCGGTGTTCCGGATATACCACGGGGCGCCGGTTGCATTACGAAGAAAACGGTTTTGGATGACTTGAAGTTTATGAAGGTGGGCCTCACTAGCATGACTAAACACTACTGATGCGTAAGTCATGATGGGGCGGATGCAGGCAGTGTAAAGTGTCTTCTTATTACTAAGAGACATTTTACTCTCTTTGCGAAGTAGGGGACCAAGGCGACCCATTACGAAGGCCGCTCTGTTACGGACGGTTGTTATGTGATCGTTAAAGGTGAGATGGCGATCAAGGGTGACTCCGAGGTATTTTGTTCTAGGAACCCAGGGAATGGGTTCGTCGAACAAAATAAGCGGTTTCGGGTAAGGGGAGCGTGTCTTCTCAGTAAAGCACATAGCTGTGCTTTTAGCTGGGTTGACCGCGATGCGCCATTTTCGGAACCAGTCACCGATCTCGGTGACGGCCCGTTGAATGACGAAATAGGACTGTCTGTTGATATGCCACCCAGTGGTGTAAATGGCGGTATCGTCCGCATATTGGGCTAGGAATACTTTGGGCTGAGAGCGTGGGATGTCACTGGTATACAGTGCAAAGAGAATAGGTGATAGCACGGAGCCCTGAGGGACTCCGGCTCTGACTGGGTGGGGGGAGGAGAGGGTGCCTTCCACGCGATAGCGAAAGCTTCTGGCTTTAAGGAAGTCTTGTAGGATGAGCACAAGACGTTCTGGCACGCCAAATTGGTATAGCTTGTAGATCAAGCCATTGTGCCAGACTTTGTCAAAAGCTTTCGCTACGTCGAGGAAGACTGCTAGCGTAGTCTGGGGTTTGGGGTACTTATTGAAGCCCTCAATGATGTGCTCCGTGAGGCGGTGCACCTGTTGGACGCATGAGTGTCCGGGTCTGAAGCCAAACTGCTCATCTGGGATAAGGTGGTGTTCCTTAGCATGGGACTGGAGACGGTTTGCAAGTAACCGCTCGTAAAGTTTGCCTAAGGCACTGAGGAGGCTGATGGGGCGGTAGCTGGTGGGGTCAGATGAGCTTTTGCCTGGTTTGTGAATGCCAATGACATTTGCACATTTCCAGGTGTCTGGGAATAAGCAGTGGCTCATAGCAGCATTGAAGATGCTGACTAAGAGATGGATGAGAGGAGGAGAGAGGGTTTTAAGAACCCTGTTGGAGATGCCATCGGCACCGGGGGATTTGCGCGGTCGGAGGGCCTTGATCAGTCTCTCCACCTCAGCGTAAGTCGCTAAAGTGATTGGTGGGAGTTCAGAGGTGACCACAGAGCTTTTACGTTCGACTTCAGCATCCACCGAATCGAGGTGAGCTTGGTCAACGTGATCTACGTTAGGGGAACACTGAGCCTCTAGGCTATCAGCTAGGCACTCAGCTTTGTCTTCGTCAAAGAACGCTGGGACTAGTGGGACTGGTCTGTATAAGGGAGGCATGTCGTTGTGGTTACTTCCTTTCAAACCTCGCGCCAAGTCCCAGTAAGCATGGTGGCTTGGCACGAGGTTTGAAAGTTTATCGCCCCATTGTTGATCACGCAACTCAGACATGCGACTTTGAACCATGCGTTCAAAGTGGCGTTTCTTAGTTTTGTTCTCTTTACTGGGGTAAGAGTCGTAATGTCGGGTCACTGCTTTACTCTCCGTCACCAATCGTCTCACATCCGCTGGAATGACAAGGCGCCGGTCGTCCGGCACTATGACCTCCTTTGCAGATGCACCTACTACGGTGGAGAGGTGATTGGTGAACGAATCGATCGCAAGGGTTACGTCATCTTTTGTCAGGATGTCGTCAGGGATCTTGTCAAGGTCCGGTGAACTGATAGCCTTTAGGGCATCGCCTACTTGCTTCCAGTTCACTATCGTCTTAGTGGGGCGGGGGAGGTCAGTCGTTGGGTCGGGACCTAGTCGCAGTATAATGGGTCGGTGGTCAGAGTGAAGCTCGTGAACCACTTCTATGGAGCGTAACCGGAGTGTTACGCCTCTGAATAGTGCCATGTCAAGCAAGTCAGATCGGTGGTCTTCCATATAAGGGTAGTGAGTGGGCTCAGTGGGCGCAATTATGTCAAAGTTAAGTTCTGCGATTAGGTTTTCAAGTGCAATACCTTTGGGATTGTTGACGTTACAATTCCATAGGATGTGCTTACTGTTGAAGTCGCCAATCAGAATGACGGCGCTTCCTAATGAGAATAAGGCTTCTAAGTCAGCTCGGACGATCGGCTTGGAGCAAGCTTGGTAACAGGACGCTATGACTATAGGTTGATGACCAGTCATAGCTAGGAGGCAACAAGATGCTTCCATATTAACAAGAGTCGGGGTAGGTAGGGGAATGCAGTGCAGGGACCTTTTGTAATAGATAAGAGTGCCTCCCCCACGGGAGTTCACTCTATCATCACGTACCGTTCTGTAATTGGCAAACCTAGGGTTCGCCTTCCCCGGTTTTAGAAAGGTTTCCTGCACGCATATGATATCGATAAGGTGGGTACAACAAAAGTCGTGGACGAGGTCACGTTGTCTGAAGAGGCCGTCAGCGTTAAATGACGCTAACGAAACTGAGTACGGTTTCGTGCGTTCGGTTGTACTACCCATAGTGGTTGTACTGGGGAGGGGCCTGGGGGACGAAGCGCTTAAGGGCGCTTAGTAAGTTTGCGTGTTCCAATGTGTATTGGATCACGTCCGCTGGGGATTGAGCGAAGTGCATCTTGTGCGCTAGCTCGCGGACTTCGTTGATGTCAATAGACATCGCCAGGTCGCTGACTAGTTTGATGTCCTCTTGAAGAGAGGCATCCATCAGCGGCATGGGTGGGGCTTGTGGCCGAGAAATGGCGCGGGGAGGAGGGGCGCGAACGGAGTTGGCAACGGGTGCCGGGAGCGCGGGGCGAGCCGGGGCCGGTGCGCGGGCAGGGGCCGGGGCGCGGGCGGGAGCGGGTGCGGGCGCGCGGGCCGGGGCGCGGGCGGGAGTGATGGTCTTTACCATACTGGGTGGTTTAGACCATGCGTTACGGGCGGGGAGCGGCGCGGGTATTACCTGTGAAGCAGGTATTACCGACAGCTTAGGGCTGACCCGTTGGTAACGGTCATATGAGGGACGGGTCGGCCTATGCCTTGCCACCCTGTGGTTTATGCGTGGTGCTTTTTGGCAGCCGCGGTAATTCGCGGTATGTCCTTGAGCACCGCATAGAACGCAGCTGGGTGGGTCCGGCGAGTCCCTAGTGCGAGTGCACGCCGCTGTCGCGTGATCGCCTAGGCACTTGACGCACCTAGCGCGAGCGAAACAGAAGCGGGAGGCGTGACCGTATAATTGGCAGTTGTGACACTGCGAGGAACTTCCATTTTTAAATGGGGCTTGTACGTCTAACCCAGAGAGGCCGCAGACCTTTTTTAAATTAAAAATGGCCTTGCCCTCTGGTGTACGGTCTAGTACTACAAGTACTAGGTCATATGGACTGCGGTCCTTCCCGCTGTACATGCGGTGAACCGCATGCACTGGGAAGTCTTGTGCTTTAAGGTCGTCACATACCGCATCGGTATGTATCTCCTTAGGCACACCGCGAATCACAACGCGAAGGACTTTCTCCTCTTCGAGCGCATAAGTGTGAAAACTTATGCTCTCTTTACGGAGGAGCTTTGTTAGCGCTCTGTGGTCGCTACTGGTGGGCACTTGGACTTTAATGCCCTGCTGCGTGGAGCGGGCATTAGTATAATGGATCCCACGATCCGAAACTAAGCGGGACAGCATGTCCCATTTGCTTTTGTCCTGAATGAACAAAGGCGGAGGCGGTTTTTCGCGACGTGCGCTCGCGTCCTGAGGGGACGCGGCGGTTGAAACCGGAGCGGAGGGAGGAGACGCGGGGCGTGGGGCGGGGGTCGGTTTTTTGCCGGAGGCGGGGGCCTTTGCGGGTGCCTTGGCGGGAGGGGCGGAAGTAGCGCAACTAGCGGCTTTGGGCGCGCGCTTGCGTTTGCGATCTACGACGGTGTAACCGTCGTTATCGGAATCAGAGTCCGTGCGTGAAGCGCCGGCCTGATCTACCTCCATGTCCGTTTCGGATTCCGAAACGGTCTCGACAATGGCGAGTAGGGACGGGTACTCGCTGACCTCCCGATCGGTGAGCGAGAGCGAGACCGTTCACGGGGAGGGGCTGCCACCGTGCGTCTATTGTCGGGCCCGGGAGCGGGCGAAGTAGGACTATCCTCTGAATAGGATCGGGTCAAGGGAGGAACGCTGGCCTCCGGGTTTGAAGTCCCGGAGGGAGCGATGAGAGTGTCCGTGAGGCGGGCATTCTCTTCTTCTTCAAGGAGTTGCATATGTGCAACGTATAGATCGGGGTGGCGGAGGGCGAAGGTCTGAAGGACCTGCACCTCACCGTTAGAGGGACGGGACTGCATCCTGAGGGGAATACTCAGGACGCCCTATCAAGGGTTTGAATTCCCTCACACACCTTGTGAGCTCACTGTGTGAGAGGGAGTGTGTACCTAGGGTGTGCCCTAGTTGTGTACCCTCTCCGAGCTTTTTTCTCGGCGGAAAGGGGTGCTCCTAAGCGCTACTCCGGGGTTGACTAGGGGCGACCCCAAGGCCAGTTATCCCGGAGCCCAGCTTGCTTCGGCTGACCCGTGAAGCGGGAAAGGCCACGGTGCAAGGTTAAACCAAAAGTTCGACAGTGGCCGTTGTCACCGTAGGGTGTCACACTGCGACCGCAGCAAATGGCGGATTTGATCGTTCAGACGGGTTTGGCTGACGCTACCCCACGCCTGAACGACGTCGCTTAACAGCACAAAGTGTGTTGTTACGCGCACTGTTACAATGTTGTGTCGAGTAGTAAAGTTGTGAAATGCGCACCGAAAAGTGCGGTCAAAACAAGACCACCAGCCCGGTATGATGTTGTTCCGAAACAAGGGACTTGGGTAGGTGGTAATGCCTGACGTCTTAGAGCGCCTCTGCGCGACGGCACGGCGGGCTCGTAGCTCGCGTTGCACGGCGTTCGGCGGCTGCTCAGCTTCTGCACACAAAACAAAACTTCGTCAGGACTGCGTATTCCAAGGCACTGGTCTGCAACTAGCGTCGGAACGATGACCCGAGTGAGACGGCAATAGTGCGGGGACTATTGCGGTCTCACTGGGAGATACTGGCGGAGCTGTAGACAGGTGTGCACGGCGTGGCGGCACAGGTCGGGAATGAAATTGTAGTGAGTGTAGTGTAGTCTCCATCGTATGGGGATGGAGCGACACCTATAGAGGCTATGAAGTTTGTTAAGTACTATGTTAGACTAGGTTGATTAATAATGTAAGGTCTTTAGAGGGGTCCTAACTTGGAAGAATCTTGCGAGAAGGTTGAGAAGGTTGCGTGTCGTCATGATAGACTTTCTTCAAAAGAAAGAAATGATATGATTAATATTTTTTGAATGCCTTTTAAAACGCTAGGTTTAACATTATAACGTCAAATGGCGAATATTTTTGAAGCAATGATGGCCGAGCCATGGACTGCCTTGCCGTTGGTCCCTGGTTCGATCCCCACCGAGGGCTTCACCGCATGGTGGAAGGGCATTTTCAATGCCAGCATGGCTAGCTACCCACCTCAAGTAGAAAATCTATCGCCAAGCACTTAACAGTGCGTTCCGGCAGCAGTCCTTGAGAGCCCGGAAAATTACAGGCACATGAGACTTAACAACTATATGACGAAATGCATCTGTTGTTATAGGCAGAGGTATATAATCCGCTTAACATCAGGTGGGCCTCGAGCATGTTCCGTCACAACCACATAAAAAAATAGGATAAATTATTTAGCCGTTCCCTGCCACGAAGAGCCCAAACTTGGAGTGTATGAAAATTTTTCCTTATTTTTTACGAATCAACTGTCTGAAATAATATAATGTTGTAGAATATTTTTAGAATCAGCTCATATCCTAAAAATATTCTACACCATTCTAAATCAATCCTTTCATTTAATATCCCATTCTATAAGTTTCTGAATAAACTTATTATTTCATACAAAAAATCATGACCTCGTAGTTAACAGGAAAATGTGGCGGAGCAGGTGGCGGGTCAACTGAAGTCTAAAATACTTGCCACCGACTAAACTTTGTAGAAAAAAGAAACTCCATGCGCGAATCGTTCCACAGGACTACAATCAGGTCTAAGACTATTGCTTATAATATTAATTAGTATTAATAATTTTAAATGTGCTATAAAGTGTTATCCTTCTATCTATCTATTGCTACTTCCGCTTTCATTCATTATCATTAAATTGTTCACTCACTCTCTGTTTATGACCATAAATATTATGAACTCCAGTACTACATATTTTTAACCTAGTCAATCTCCTGAACCGCCACCCTGTATGCTGTACCTTAATAATAAGCATTTACCTTCATCGTCTTGTATGGCGCGTACTACTATGTTCACTCAGGTGTTATCAATTGGGTGTAATGGGGTACTTGATCTGCCCCTTCAAACAATTTTGGAGCTCTGAAGGCTTGTTGAAGACTCTGAAGACCTGTTGTTGTTGTGATAATTGTGCGTAAATTACCTGTTATACCATAAAGAGGCTTCGAACCTACGAATAAATATGTTAAGATATGTACTAACATTTCTTTACAAGCTCAAAAAGGAGGAATACAATATAAGTTATATTATTTTTTATCAACAGATTCCCATGAGATGGTTCTAAGATTCAATAACGCACCAACTGAGAACTACACCGAGGATGTCGGATCTAAAACTATGATAAGAATCCTCAATTCTCAAGTAAGTTCTTTTTCATATTGATCTTTTATTTTAATAACTACTACTAATTGTAGTGGTCATATGCTAGGGCATATGATATGCATATGATTCACGAAAGTCCGCTAGTCTAGTTACCATGCTTAAGTAGAAAATCTGTCGCGAAGCATCAAGTGGTGTATTCCGTCCGCTGTTCCTTGATATCCAGTTACCATTCTAGGTAAAACCTTTTTACTATCTTCGACCACATCATCACTTACATCAGAAATCTTCACGTATCCTATTACTGAATTTGTTTTTAATTTAGTTTTTGTTTTAGCGTCATTCAAATTCAGCATTTATTTTGAAACTTTATGTTTTAGTGTAATTTATGTTTTAGGTTGTAGCGAAGCCAGAGTTCAAGTTTTTGGATGACCCTTTGTACAAAGGGATATCCATCCTGATTTGGGACCCCTCTAACTACACATCGACCTTGGACGATTGGTATAATAACCCTGACTATCCATTGTTTCCCGTATACAAAAGGTGAGCAAACAATAACTACACAAGAAATATTGCGATATTCGCTTTACAGGCGATAGTGCTATGAATCATATTTAGAAATATAAAAGGGTAGCGACCTTTTTACGCGCTATACGTTTTTTTTTTTAAATCGGCCAAGTGCGATCTGACTCGCGTACTAAAGGTTCCATACCATTAGCTATACAACATTAGACTTTATTTTGACCTTATTTTGTTTTAAGGTGAGCGAGTCCGACTCGCACTTGGGCAACTTTTTGTATTTGTTGTTAGAGCGGCAACAGAAATACATCATCTGTGAATATTTGAACTATCTACCTATCACCGTTCTTGAGATACAGCCTGGTGACAGACGGCCGGACAGCGAAGTCTCAGTAATAGGGTCCCGTTTTAACCCTTAGGGTACGGAACCCTAAAAAGCACTTAAAGTACAGTAATCTGGTTGAAGGCCGAACCGTCAACTCTGACTAGTAAAATATTAATATTAGAGCATACAATTCGTAATTCGCAGTCTCGAAAGCATCCGGTGCGTAAAATCGGGGCGTGGGTTCAATTACCGCTAGAAATAAATATAAATTTGTGCTCAAAAAATTTCAAAATGTAATTTATTTCAGTCGCATACATCCAAATAGGTTTTTTTTATGCTTGATAGGTTAGCCTTTGACCACTATCTCACCTGATGGTAAGTGATGATGCGGTCGAAGATGTTGTTCAGGCTAACCTAAAATTACTGGCTCTCAAGGACAGCTGTCGGAACACACAGGTGCTTGGCGACAGATTTTCTACTTGAGGGTGGTAGCTAGCCAGGCGGACATTCGCAATATGCCCTACCACCATGCTAGATTATGTAAGTATACACACAATACACAGCACGCACAACTTCCCACTAATTCTGTGATAACTGTGTAGTAGTTTAAACTAAAGGGCATTTAAATTTGTGTTGAGAATGTTTTTCCGAATTTTTCAGATGGAGAATCATTGGACATATACATATAATAATAATTTAATAATTTTTACATAGTAATTTTTATATATTAATCTTAATATATAAAAATTACGTGTGACGTTGTTTGTCCGCGATGGACTCCTAAACTACTGAACCGATTTTAAATTTGATTTGCACACCGTGTGCAATTTGACCCAAATTGAAAGATGTGATAAATTTCGTCTCAATTTATAGTCACAATTACCCGTGCGAAGCCGGTGCAGGCCGCTAGTATATAATTAATATTTTAAGTACCAATTTTCAAATCGATGAAATATTACATGCATGTCATAGAACCTAATACCTATGCTTCTGGTTTGTTAATATTCCATAATATTATGTATTAAAAAACCATTGTAAATATAATTTTGTATAGGACTTGATATTTTCAATAAAAAAAAACTGATAAACCAAAAGCAGAGATATTAATCATTGGACATTGTATGAAATAATTTTTATCCTACTTACGTGTCTATGTATAAACTGCTTAACACCATTGTATCATATTTAGTTACTTTTAATCATAACACCATTTATGGTATTATGTGCCTTAGTCCAAAGATTACTATTATTGTGGTGGGTGGCATTACTTAAATACATAAAAGTTACCTAATTCGTAACTGTTTGTTTTGTCAAGATTTACATTTTAGTTATACATACCTGCCTATTATAATTTCTCATTCTACGTAATTCTTATATGTTGTCTATACATCCTACTTTACAGATTATTAGAACAAAGTCCCGGAATAGATGCGCATCTTCTGAATCCAGGAGTGTTGTGGGGGCTGTGGTCAGTTCTTCAAGACACGTCACCGTACCGCCTACGGAAGAATCCACCTTCATCTGGGTTTATTGGTAAGAAATATAATTTTGTTGAAAGGCAAAAAGGTGTTGACTTATGTACTAAAAACTACACCTTTACATCTGGTTTCATAATATGTAGTATTAGTTGAACTACACGGGGAAATCGCAAAGGATAAAATAGGTTATAATCATAGAATTATAGTCTGTGAGAATGGTATAAAAAATGGGCTGAAGATTTCCTCTACATACAAATGCGAAGCAATGGTAGTCGAGTGGTCATAGCTATGGACTGCGGTGCCGAAGGTCAATGATTCGATCCTCGCCGCGTCGCCAGCTTGAGTTTAAAGCATGGTGGAAGGGCATTTTGCGAATTCCCGTCCCTTAGCACCTTGATAGTCAGTAAAATTACATGCACATGATGAGACTTAACAACTGTATGTCTCAGGGTGACCGGCGCAGTACAGTTCGTCACTTGTGACGAAATGCATCTGTTGTAGCCAGAGGATACCGCTTAATATCAGGTGGGCCTCGTGCTTGTTCCGTCACAATAACATAAAAAGTGTCCTCTACATACGTAAATTAGGTTGTTGGCAAACCTTCATGTAAACGCTCTGTGCGACTGATAAACTGAACAAAGGTAGGTACAAAGAATCAGGAAAGACTGAGATGAGTCATTGTTTGTTTCGGCACCATTTAACTGTTTCTTTTTCCCATTTCCAAGAACACACTGTGAATAAATTGTAATTTCCAGGACTATGGCTATCTCTCCACCGCTGCCGTCGCGTGCGCATATTCGAGTACGTACCATCGACGCATGCGTCTCGTCGCTGTCACTACTACCTACCTCATGACGATGTCGCTTGCACATTTGGCTCCTGGCATCCCTTGGCGCAAGAGAAGGCTTTAGCGGAGAGATTGAGGGATAACAGCGATGTAGATGTGTTTCAGAGGGGATTTATAGATATACCTGGGTTTGTGAGTGTATCATGTTAGGGAAACACATGTTAACTTACTTTTAGGCCCATGTGTTTGCGAATATTTGAACAGATGCCATTCATGAATGATTCACGTTGTGGACTCACGAACTCATGAATTTAGACAGTAAAACATCGGTGCGCTTGAACATTTTGTGCCTGGCCTTCATTGTTGCAGATGATCCTGGTAGAGAGATTGGGATAACACAGCAAAGTTAACATATTCTCGATATACATTTTGGATTTATATAACTTACCTATAACACCATACAATTCTTAATAGTGTCATACTTATTCAAGGATTAAAACTGTTGGGAATCAAATTCATTTTGCCTCCTCGTAACCACGAACGATGTAACCATATCGAAAATCGGGGCTGGTTAAAATTATAATCCGAAATTATGTTCCAAAAGGGCACTGAGCAGCATACCAGCAACTATTGTACGACATGAATAATCACAAGATGGGTTGGTGTTAGAAAGGCGGCCACCCATAATATCGAAGCCATAACATTGTACCTATATTCATATGTCGTTCTTGAAAACATTGTTCCCAACACACATGCGAGGGCAGGAAGAGCAGATGATGTTGATAACTTTGTTCGCCAACTGGCTCGACATTTTTGTAAACTTAACATGAAGAGGCTTTTATTCGCAATTTTTTGTTACGATAAATTTTATTTCTAACGGAACCATTTACCTTACTTGTTTACTAGCGCGAAATACCTTTGTGCAACATTAAAGGAAACTAAAAAAATTAAAGGAAATTCGAATATAAAAAGCCCTGCTACCCACACTGCTAACAAAATAAATATTGTCTGCTGATTACAAGGTTGTGGGTTCGTCGAGAAAACTGTCGGTGGCTTAAGATAGGTACAGGAAAACTTGAAACTGTATGGACTCCGGCTATTCATCTCGCAGGAAGATTTATGTGTGAAAATCCAAACAAATATTGTCTTGTGATCAAGGCTGCAAAAGCGTTCGGAATATATTCTGTCGAATGTATTCCGAACTTTATTGAAGGAAATAGGTATCAAAGCAGATTTATGTGCTTGTCTTCCTCTATCCTTTATCAGTGTTGTTATAGTGAATATTGTAAAACAAGGTGACGTTGCATTTGAGTTATGAATAAATTTTTATCGAGCAGTTAAATAAAGCTAAACTCTTTAAAATATCTGAGTGTCTGAAGACAATAAGCTTAAAAATGATCGTGGGATAAGGCAGCGTATTAGCACTCTGTACCTGTATCTAATATTTTTTGCAAACTGCTTAGTTTAGTTACTGTAATAGCTCAGTTGAATAGAGCAATCCAAGGGAGTGATTAAGTAGTGAGTTTGAGTCCTGTACTTACAGTACTTACCTACTGAGTTTTTTGTAATTTTGTAAAGTAAGTTTAAAGGGTTGTTGCTTGTTTCAGTTACCTTTCTAATGTTGCTTAGTCTTTTTTACATGATAAGATAACTTTTTAATTTATTTTTCTTAATAAACTTGGATTATTTATATTTTTTCTGGATATTATGGTGTTAATGAACGAAAAAACTCGCCAGCAGTTTGTAATAAGGTTGTATTGCTTAAAATTGAACCACAACAAAACCCAATGGGTAAACATAGTACGTATACATATACTTACTTACATTGTATAATATAAAAATGGCAGGTATTATTGAAATAATGCTAGCCAACACAATATTTAATTAGCCTTTAATCTGTTATATTGCAAAAGTATGTCTTCCACGCACGAGGGCCACAAAAATCAGCGACGAGCGTCAGGCCCTAAATTCTGTCGAAATTTCACAAAGCTAATGGGTTCTTTTCAATTAAGAGGATTAAATTGCGATGCACTTAGGTTTTGTGGTAAGTGAATGTGGTATGGGAGCCACTGAATTGATTGTAGGGATTTCACGGTTTCGGATTAAGTATGTTTGACGATTGACGTTTGTTGTTAGTGTTCGGGGAATGCGTAGGGCTTTCTGCGCCACTACCAATACTGATCCCCAATACTGAGCTTAGTTCTTAAAGATAATTTGCTTGTAGCTTTTTATAGCCAACGCGAGATGACGCTAATTAGGGATCTATTGACTTGGTATTATCGTCGAGAGCGTTGACGCTCTGTTTTAGTGGCCCTCAATGAAATACGTTTGTTATATGTACGTAAAAATAACCTTGTATGGACATTTCTCAATATACCACAATAGATTTACTAAATTAAATTTTAATACAGATAGTATTGTTTTCTTTTGTTGTCAATAACTTAAAGGTTTGTACCTAGTACCGTAATAGCATTGTAAGACAGTGCTTTCATTTTTGCAAATACCTGTATAGGTATTGGTAAAATATAGGTTATCAAAACACTAAGGCAGCGTGCAATTCCCTATAGTAATATTTGCATTTCCAGAATACTATCTCTAGACAATTTTTTTTTGCATAATACCTACTCGTATTTATGCCTTCTATATACACACTGTCATCTTTCTTCATCCCTATATTTTGTAAGCATATTCCATTGGCAGGCATTAATGCAATAATTACAATGTTAGGATCATTGGGTTGAAAAAAAAATGTCTTGTTTGTAGTTTAATTCGGTTTAGCATCAGATGTCGCTTCGTCCCTTCGATAGATGGTTAAACGATAGGAGCGAAGGGATTAATTGGAGCTATGACTGACTGACTACGATAGCTCAGTTGGAAGAGTATGTGCCGGTTATAGGGACGGATGGTCACAGGTTCGAATCCCGCTATTAGATCAAATTTCTCCTTTCGTTGTAGGCTCATTCGCTTAGCAGGCGTTAATGCAAAAAATACTATGTTAGGATCTTTTATTAAGGATTATAAAATTTACTTTATCTTGCTAACTTGAACATTTAGCGCTATCTGGTGGAGTAATTTGGCATTAGGCTTCCCCAAATTCGTTAAGTTTCAGTACATGATAACTGTTTATACGTGTATTGTTGATGTTGTTAACATTGTCTGATTTTGCTGCGGATCTTAGGAATGATCTTTGGTAGTTTAGTATAGAAGCGGCGGTTCAGCTGTTTCAACTAGATATTTTTTGCACAAATCCAATTCGTTTTATATTATGACGTAAATGCAGTTTTGTGCAGCTTTGAAGTACGACTATATAGCAGGCGGAAATGATTTCGCGCAATAACGAATGGGCTTTAAAAATTCTAATATATAACTGTTTATACGTGTATTGTTGATGTTGTTAACATTGTCTGATTTTGCTGCGGATCTTAGGAATGATCTTTGGTAGTTTAGTATAGAAGCGGCGGTTCAGCTGTTTCAACTAGATATTTTTTGCACAAATCCAATTCGTTTTATATTATGACGTAAATGCAGTTTTGTGCAGCTTTGAAGTACGACTATATAGCAGGCGGAAATGATTTCGCGCAATAACGAATGGGCTTTAAAAATTCTATAGCTTTTACTAGCGCATCGTCATGTGTTGCTGCAGGCTACAATTTAAATACTTACATACCGCAAAGTTACCAGATTATGGTTTTATTTCGGTAATAATTGATGCACACATCCCCCATCTCCTTTTTTTCATCGACAACAAGATGCATAGAAATTCGAGATTCCAACATGGTTGAAAATTTGTATACGCTCGCAGTGCTTTTTCCACATTAATCATGCATATGGCTAAAGCATGAAATACCTAGTTATAAGTATTTAACGGGACTTAATTGCGATAAAACATATATATTTTAATTTATTTACCTCGACGTTTCGACCAAGTTGTATTTAAATATGTTCTGGGTAGTAAAACCGGAACTTACTCGAACATTCTGAAACAGGCCCTAAATGAAACTGCATACAATAATGCTTACATGACTGTAAAAAAAACACGAAGATGAGAAAATTTCCATTAGTAAGTACCTACATTATAGAAGGAAAAACTTTAGAGTGTTCATTGATTCAAATATCACCAGTTAATCTTTGATTATAATCCATTTGTTGTCAGATAGAAATTTACCTACGTCCAATATATCACATAGAATTATTTAAAATATCAACTTAACAACTTAAGTAACGAAGTTTGATTCGTGAACAAAAATAACTGATTATAAATGGGAAGTTGAAAACTTTTTGATACGAGTAATAAAGCTGTACACACTTCTTTTCAATCGAGGTTTGATCTTGAATGTAAGTATATGTTTCCAATTTGAATGCCTTATGATATGAAGCTTTCTATTCTTCACTTTCGTCATGGGTTGCATCTTAATCATCTTTGATCCTTCTTACATTTAAAAAGTAATAGTAGGTAGTACAGGTACCTATTTGTAGAATATAAATGACACTAAAACATGTTATGAAACATCAGATTCATTTCGGAAACTATATATGTATAGTGTGATATCTTAAATTAAATATCTCTATATTTTACGACCATACCTATCATATCACAATGAAAACTTGCAGCATGAACTGATTAGTAAAAGTTCTATGTAGTGAGTTATTTAAATATTCAAATGGATCACTATCATCATTGGCATCTGTCTCTCCAGGTTTTATTTGCGCTTTGACAAGTTGCAGTATGAGACAGTCCTTGCAGGAAGTGGACATCTGATTTATCATTATCGTTTTATGTGATTCAGGTAAGGTCATGTTGACCATAGCGCCCTTGTAGATGTTGTATTTTTAGCTATTTGCTCGTGTACAGTGGGCACTGTTGCTTGAATACTGATGGTGGCGAGCGAGCCATCGAACTGATTAGTGATTCAGAGCGGTTGCGCGGAATTAGCACGATATCCGAGAGGCTGCGCAAGCGACCCTACATAGCACTAACAAACACTCCGCACGACCTCATCAACTATTCGGCTGTAGATTATCATGGTTTTATTTTTATTTAGCTTTATCGAGACTTTAAAATTGTTGTCCTGTCGATGTCCTAGAGAGGATAGGCCAACTAGTGCATTGACTCCCAACGGCAAAACGGCAACGGCTATCCTTCTGCGACTCACGCGTGGTCAGGTCATCCGTCCACTTTTTTATGTATCGCACGTGTCGCAGCCGCAGACTTTACGCTTCCTTCTTCTTTGTAATCTCGTTAGTCCGCAGGTTCATGAATTTTATATGGTTTTCGTATTCAAACTTCGTATTCATCTCACGTTTTATGTCAATTGGCACATAATTTGACTTCGTACGTACTCACCTACACGGGGTACCTACTTAGTTGCTAATTAGAATGATATCGACGCCAGCGGAACTGGTTTTCCTCGTGGACTTTGATATTGTTATAGCAGCGTCCCATCTCTGTGCTCGGGTCATTGCCTCGAAGTGTTTCGTGGAATAGTGCAAATATGCATAATATGAAGAGCCGACTGGCGACTGGTACATACCTAAGTAACTGTATCAAGGCACTAGGTATTCCGTAGACACTTGAAGGTAATGCAGTCAGTGTGTATATTTACTAGGAAGCGCTGGAAGTATGCCTATTGTAGATCCTGGCTGATGTCCAGGCAATAAAAAGATAGGTAGCTTATGACTGTGACTACATTGGCATATACACTATAGGTCTTATATCGATGTTGATTGACGCTAAATAATATTTAAAGATAAGCTTATTTTTTTATGATAATAGCGTGTACTGCAACTTGCAAATACAGTTGAACATTTAAAACTACATGCTGCATTGCAAATAAATATTGGTATATAATATCTGCGAAAAACATTGCGTACCTTAAATTAATTCCTTATGCCGATGAAATAATTAAATTAACGTAAAATATTACTCGCTCAGTGAATTGATGTTCACCCGTGATTATGCAATTCAGCTTTATTCGTTTTCTTTACGTATTACATTTTCAATGTAATCTTATCTTCAATGCACAATGCAGCCAAGAAATAGGTCAGTGTACCAACATCATAGAAAAACAACTGCTTGAGGACACTTGTCCGTTCGGAATGCCTGTTCAAATCTGTTTGCTACTATTTAGTAATAGTATATTCCTTGAAATTGTGTTCCCCCATTTAGTATGTAAGAATGCTCCCCATAGTAATGTCATTACTTAACAAATTTCTCGGTTAACTTCAAAAAAGGCACGGACCCCGGAGAAAAAATGAATAAAACCAAATAAAAAAATTAAAAAAAATCATAAAAATGAGAATGAAAAAAGTATGACCCTCATAATTCTAACAATTAATTGTTAGTTAGTTAACGAATAAACATTGCAATTCAACGGGGCAATGCTGCCAGCATGCTCGGCACGCTGCCAACTGGGAGTGGGCTGGAGCATTTGGACTGCCTATGAGTCTGCTATGACTTATAGGTGTCTAAATGCTTTTATTGTAGTAGCTGTAGTGTTGTATATAATTCATAGTATTTTGTTTAATAAAGGCATACCGCCGGTTAATAAAAAAAATTGTTAGTTTCCCCGTGGGAAGTCGGGCTAGAATATCATCCCATTGTTACCTGTGGGTGTAGTAGGAGGCGACCAAAGGTGAAATACTGGAAGGTGGGCAGCAATGCATTCTGAAGTACTGATATCTTCAACTGCGATCCCTAGATGTCTCTGTTAAGCGTGCTTATTATGGAAAACCCCCAGGGTGTTCAGGAGTAGACAATCCAGCTGATACAGTACAGTCATTGTTAGTTTTAACTAGAAAGTAAATTGAGTTGTTAAATTGTATTTTTATTAGGTACGAGTAACTTGGAATCAATTCATAACATCGCTAAGATGACTTAATGCCATAAATCCATAATTTTATTGTTTGTAGTTAACTTACATCACAATAGATAAAGAGCAGAATATCTGGGAACTGCAAATCAGGTAATTTTTACGATCTATAGTCTCTATATTACGTGGCACAGTTAGAAATAACTAGTAATTCTGCAGGGCGAGTTACTAGAAATAATTTGTAATAATCTTTGTATCTTACGTGATTGTGGATGCAGATGTGCTGCGAGCCGCGGAAATGACATTAATTATAATAATGTAAGTATATGGCACCTACTTAGCTTACCCTTGGCAGTATGTGAAGGTCTGTAAGCTTTGTTTTGCCAAAGTATATCATTACCTACCTACTGATAGTAGAAAATGTATAGAACACATTTTCTACGATCAGTAGGTTTTGAATTAATGGTTTATAAGATGGAAAAGTAAATACAATTTTATTCACATTTCAATAAACATCAATAAGTAATGATATACATATTGTAATGTATGTATATCATAAAGAAACAAAGGAAAGATAATATTGGTTGATATTTTCTCGAGTATGCATTGCCGGTTTTTGAGGAGGGGATATATGCTTTCCTGTTGAAGGGGCCCTAAGTCGTATCGGTTCGGAGATACAACACAAGGTTCCATATTGTTGCAGGCAGAAATGTCGTAAGATTGAATCAAAAGGTTGTAGACTTCCAGCGTTGACATAAAATTGATGAAACGTCATCTAAGAACGGGTAATTTTTTTATTAAATATAAACTTACTTACCATTTGGTATCTCTGCATGGGATCGGTCCGGAGTACACCGAATAAACCAAAGAATTGAAAGTTGCCTATTATGTTACTCCTCTAAAATATAGGTATATATTATGTAGTATTTAACCTTATTTAGATATAAATGAGTTACCATTCAATGCAATGCCCATTTGGATGCTATTCATTTTAAATACTTCGAACAAAAAAATATTTTTGAGTTATTATAAACCCGTTATTTGGTCAGCTTGGTATTAAATTTTGATTTTATGTTAAGTATATGTTTCACACCTTTAAGTTTGTTGGTAAATATTACACTCGTTACACTTAACCCAACCAATTAAACCAAATAGGTATTACATATTATGATACACTTAAAGGTGTATCATACCCATAATGTGTAATATTTGGGTTAAGTATTTTCCTATATATTATTCATTATTTGAACTTACAAGTTACTCATTACCTAATATACATATAAGCTTACATTAAAATAACAGATTGTAACAAGTAATTTTAACCGAAACGTTTATCAGCCCGAACCAAAGTCGAGGACTGGTATTTAAGTCGAGGCTGAAATGAGTTGTTTGCACGAGTTATGCACTCAGATTTTTACTCCAATTGCGATGAAATAAAAAAATAAAACTATATCGTCAGTAATACCTACATATATTTTTATTAAAACGTAAACTGATAGTTGAAGTTTTACTAGACATTGTTTTGCAAAAAATATATCCGGGTCTATAATAACTTATCTATGGGTATTAAATCAATGATAAAAGACCCAGGCAAACTTCTTATATAAAATGTATAAAAAACTGAACCTCTTTTAACAATTTATAAATAAAACATCTAATTTTTATGCACTTGTGCTTAAAATCAAGCTGTTGTACGCTACAGCTTAAAAACCGTTTTAGTCCGTTTACGTCGGGCATGAAAAAGAACTTTCTGAGCATGAAAAGTAATAATGAACTTTTTGGGGTTACATACGCAAAAAGGTACCCCATTACAAAGTCTACGCGGTCCATAGGTACGTTTGTCCTACTTCTTCCATCGTAAGTCCAGACAAACGGAGAGGCGCCATCAGTACATGGTTGATATTCGCAGGACTCGTACGAAGCGCTTCGCTTCCACTTTTCTCGTGCTTACTGCGAAAGAACGGAACTCCTTACCGTTGTCAGTTTTTCCCGATGGATACAACATGGGTATCTTCAAATCGAGAGGAAATAGGTTTCTACTAGGTAAGCGGGCTCCATCTTAGACCACATCAATGCTCAACAGGCAGAGTGTGGTCAAACGCGAAACTATTACGAAGAAAAAAAATACTTCTAGAGTAAAAAATCATTTATTCAATAACGAGAATTATAGTAAGGCATATGCCGCCATAATCTATGCGAATTTTAACCGAGCCTAATAAAAAGAAGGATACCTGCCAGCATCGAAATAAACGTTATCATTTTATTTGAGCTAAAAAAAAAATAAATATTACGCGAGTCCTAGCCGGTTACTAAATAATAGTTATCATTTTATGTCTACCGATACTAGAAACTTGTTTCTTTCGATATCAAACTAGGTGTGGTGATTGTAAGTGTTTAAATTAATACAACAAATGATAAAAAACCGGCAAAGTATGAGTAGGGCATGCGCTAAAGATCCCAAAAAAAACTGTTAAAAAAAAAGTGCCTAAAAGAAAAACTGTTTTTTTATAATACATACAACACATTCTTTTTTACAATATTCTGAAACCGCCTTCAACATCTAAAAGTGTGAAATTACTTGTTGAAGTCGGTACCATGATAGTTCAAAAGTACCTATTATCACAATATTGTGCGCATGGTACCGACTTCGACAACTTATTTCACACTTTTGAGTGTTGAAGTCGGTTTTTTTTATTTTTTTTATATTTGTAGTTACCCTTTCTACATAAGTACGGGATCGATTGCAATTGACTGTCAATGACTATATCATCAATATAGGAAACACTCTTCAATTCTTGGAGTGTGTCTTAAAAACAGCTTGACCGATTTTGATGATATTTAAATGGGACCACACGGGAACCACTTCAGTTCACCCAGTCTTAAGTTCTGAGGTAACAAAACATAAAAAAATTACGAATTGAGTACCTCCTCATTTTATTGGAAGTCGGTTATAAAAATATAATATTGAGTCTTTGTATCGGTGTGCGAGCCCGATTCGCATTTGCCGATTTTAATTGTCATGTCATACGCTTCATATTCATAACGGTGGCAGTTGGTAACAAATCGGGTTACTTCCTAATGAGGCAATGATTCATGGCATGGGTTTATTAAACGGCTGATTCACTTCATTTAGACAAGTTGTCTGCATTGACGCATGGTGGACTTATTAAGCAATTATATATTATAACTAACACAATTATTAACAATAATGTCCGTATGTTCCAGATTTGTAGGTCGTACAAACTCGTCATGTAGGTAGGTATTATAAAGGTACTTCTAGTTAATTGTAAACCACAATTGAATTAGGTACAATAATTAATGAGTTATACTTTTATTAATACGTTTTCCGGGACTGTACTCATTAGTAATTTCCATTCTTTCTATTATACCTACACCTTCTTCCTTTATACAGGCTAGTTAAGTCACAACACCTGGTAACGAAATCTTTATGTCCATATTTCGAGCGAGGAACCATGCTTAAACAAAATGAGAGCTATTCTATAACTTTAGTCCATGAGATTTTTTCGGGATTGTGGCTGTTGACTCATCTGGTCCACCTGATGTTAACCTCTGCCTATAACTGTTATGGCTTACAGTAGTTAAGATTAATGTGCCTGTAATTTACTGGCTCTTAAGGACTGCTGCCACACCGTTATGTGGTTGGTGACAGATTTTTTACTTGAGGGTGATAGCTAAAAATACCATTCCAACATGCAGTGAAGGTTAAGCTGAACCTTGTAAACCATGAACACCTGTGGCACAGCACTCCAAGTCAAATTACCGCTGGACCATGACTGTTTAAAAAATGCTTTCGATTACTATATTGCTTATTAAAATTATCCAACTGCGAAGCAGCAAGTAACAAGTAAAGAAACAATGCTATTTGCAGCAGGCACACCATATTCAGCGTCTATTATAAAGGTAGCGAACGCAATGCAGTCTGATAACACAATTGAATCTTAAAACCCCTTACTTTAGCCCTTACTTAAAGTAAGTAGATAGTAATAAGAGAGACCCCTTACTTATCTACTTACCTTTAATTACATACTACTTACGTTTCATTTTGCTAGTATACCTCTACAGTACCTACTTACTAGCTGTAAGTAATATATTTTAAACTAAAAGTGACCCCGGCCTAATAATTCAAAATTTTTAGGGTTATGTACCCAAAGGGTAAAAACGGGATCCTATTACTGAGACTTCGCTGTCCGTCCGTCTGTCACCACGCTTTATCTCATGAACGACGATAGCTGTCATTTTCTTAACTTGGCTTAACAAACATTTGCATGAAATAAGATATATCGAACAACCATAATAAATAAATATCAGATCAGTTTTATATTAAAGGGGGGCCTGATTATCTAGTCGTTACGGCCTTGCACCTATATAAGGACTTTATTTGCATTTGATTTACATATGTAAAAGCTGTTCTGTACTACTATTAAATGAATATAAATTTTTTTTTTTTTTTTTTTTTTTTTTCTTTTTTATATATTAATGTCAAAAATAATATTAAATTCAATTATATATTTTATTTATTCATAGTACTATTAATACTATTAAACGAAACTAAGCCTCGTAGAAGGCAATATGTTCATCCCCTTTCACATGAATTCAAAACATATCTGGAGAATTATGAATGTGAAAAATCTGGCTGCAGCTATAAAGACGTTTTACTACCTCGCTCAGACCCGAATACAAGTATCCGTGCCTAGTTACAATATAACAAAGTATGATAAATATTTTTTTTAATAAAAATTAAATTAACATTGCAAATACACATATAGATTTATTTTTGTAAATTCAAAAATTTTGGTGGTAAAAATGGGCAGGCCATAATTTTAAGTGAAAATAGATCTGAACAAGGAGGTGTAATAATGTATGAGTTATGTCAGAATTTGACATTACAATATAAATATAGTAGAATAGAGAAGGAAGAAGATACCTATTCTGCAGGATGTAATCTGCCCAATTTAGTTATCTGGGAACAGTCACTTTATTATCCGGAGCGGAAGAGCAATTGTGAATCATGCTCCAACATCTAAGACGAATAAAGATGAATCACGCTTTCCAAATATAGAGACCCATAGGTACCACAAATTACCTGCTAACCCAAACACCTATCTAAAAACTTATTGTGATATTCAAGACAAGTCCCTATGTTCACTTTTCTGAATGATTAATTTAGGATATACCTACTAGTAAAATACGTCGTAATTGAACGTTAAGTATGTTGTCTTTATAATAAAAAAATAAATATGAGAATTGTACCCAAAATATAATACTATATCAGCCGGATTGTCCACTAAACACAGCGTCCCCCATTAAGGCGGGGTTTGCCATAATCCATTTGCTTGGCAGGCGTCTTGGGCATCGCAGCATGAGATAATAGTTCCTCAGACAGCGTTGCTGTCCAACTTCCTCTATTTTCCCTTATGAAGGCCACGGCAAGAACTGGGGAAGCGACATTCTATCCCGGCACCCCTCAGCCAAAGTATAATAATACTACAAACTTAAAAATTCTTGAAATTTTGCAAATTGCAAAGTTTTAAAAGATATTATTCCAGGAGGATATCTGCTGCATAAGCGCTGGAGAATCAATCTCCGCGCGTCCACCCCTAGGGCTTGTACCTGAAGGTGGATGCCCGGACTCCACTGTGTATTCTCGAGAGGGGAAACTTTGGTGATTTACGTGGTCTCCGTGCTGATCTGAACGGATGGAACTAATGCCATGGATGGCATTCAGTAGGCTGAGCATTTTTTTTTTTTTTTTTTTTTTAGGGAGGACATAGATGCTGGCTACCGCCTGTGCGGTCGTCCAGCTCCACCGGGTTTTGGGCGAGGGCCTGGCCCTACAATAGCCCGGGAGGGAGAAGTGCCGAAGGCACTTCTCCCGAGACGGGCGTAGAAGGCGAAAAGCGCTTTCTACCTCCGTCTCCTGCGGACGCCGAAAACGTACCGCTATTATAGGAGGGGTTGACAGCGAGCTCAAGGGCACCACTGTGGTTCGGACCTCGGCTTGTCTCGCTGTCGAGAGACATGGGGGGGATCGGAGCAAAATGCCTCTGTGCAACTGCAGTGTTGCACAATTGGGCCCTACTGAATAATACTCTTTGACTATTTGGAGAGCAATTTATCGTGACCTTGTTTTTGCCTCGAGCTCGCCGGCGAGCTCGGTGTTTGATTGTGTGACCTCTGATTACCTCACACCTGGGGATTTTACCTCGACGACTTGCGGATAACGCTAAAGCTGCCAACGTAATGGCTGCGATGGGGTCATCCGGGTCGTCTAATACCTGCCGTGGTCGGCGACGGGGGGGTTTGAAAAATGGGATAGAAGAGGCAGTCGAGTAGTTCGATGCCTGGACAACCAATGGGTTCGGGTGGTGGGGCGCTCGATCAAAGTATCGGCGGGCGCAGTCCTTATTGAACTGCGCTAGAGAGGGAAGGTTTAAGTCGCAATGCAACTCGGTGTTCCGGATATACCATGGAGCGCCGGTTGCACTACGAAGAAAACGGTTTTGAATGACTTGAAGCTTATGGAGATGGGCCTCACTAGCATGACTAAACACTACTGATGCGTAAGTCATGATGGGGCGGATGCAGGCAGTGTAAAGTGTCTTCTTATTTCTAAGAGACATTTTACTCTCTTTGCGAATCAGGGGACCAAGGCGACCCATTACAAAGGCCGCTCTGTTACGGACGGTTGTTATATGATCGCTAAAGGTGAGATTCCGATCAAGGGTGACTCCGAGATATTTTGTTTTACTAACCCAGGGGATGGGTTGGTCGAACAAAGTTAAAGGTTGCGGGTAACGGGGGCGGCCCTTCTCAGTAAAGTACATAGCTGCACTTTTAACTGGGTTGACCGCGATGCGCCATTTACGGAACCAGTCACCGATCTCGGTGATGGCCCGTTGGAGGGCGGGAATGGACTTTCTACTGATATGCCACCCAGTGGTATAAATAGCGGTATCATCCGCGTATTGGGCTAATAGGACGTTAGGCTGAGAGCGTGGGATGTCGCTGGTATACAGCGCGAATAGAATGGGTGATAGCACGGAACCCTGAGGGACTCCGGCTCTGACTGGGTGGGGGGAGGAGAGGGTGCCTTCCACGCGATAGCGAAAGCTTCTGGCTTTAAGGAAGTCTTGTAGGATGAGCACAAGACGTTCTGGCACGCCAAATTGGTATAGCTTGTAAATCAAGCCATTGTGCCAGACTTTGTCAAAAGCTTTCGCTACGTCGAGGAAGACTGCTAGCGTTGTCTGGGGTTTGGGGTACTTGTTAAAGCCCTCAATGATGTGCTCCGTGAGGCGGTGCACCTGTTGGACGCATGAGTGTCCGGGCCTGAAGCCAAACTGCTCATCTGGGATAAGGTGGTGTTCCTTAGCATGGGACTGGAGACGGTTTGCAAGTAACCGCTCGTAAAGTTTGCCTAAGGCACTGAGGAGGCTGATGGGGCGGTAACTGGTGGGGTCAGATGAGCTTTTGCCTGGTTTGTGAATGCCAATGACATTTGCACATTTCCAGGTGTCTGGGAATAAGCAGTGGCTCATAGCAGCATTGAAGATGCTGACTAGGAGATGGATGAGAGGAGGAGAGAGGGTTTTAAGAACCCTGTTGGAGATGCCATCGGCACCGGGGGATTTGCGCGGTCGGAGGGCCTTGATCAGTCTCGCCACCTCAGCGTAAGTCGCTAAGGTGATTGGTGGGAGTTCAGAGGTGACCACAGAGCTTTTACGTTCGACTTCAGCATCCACCGAATCGAGGTGAGCTTGGTCAACGTGATCTACGTTAGGGGAACACTGAGCCTCTAGGCTATCAGCTAGGCACTCAGCTTTGTCTTCGTCAAAGAACGCTGGGACTAGTGGGACTGGTCTGTATAAGGGAGGCATGTCGTTGTAGTTACTTCCTTTCATACCTCGCGCCAAGTCCCAATAAGCCTGGTGGCTTGGCACGAGGTTTGAAAGTTTGTCACCCCATTGTTGATCACGCAACTCAGACATGCGACTTTGAACCATGCGTTCAAAGTGGCGTTTCTTAGTTTTGTTCTCTTTACTGGGGTAAGAGTCGTAATGTCGGGTCACTGCTTTACTTTCCGTCACTAATCGTCTCACATCCGCTGGAATGACAAGGCGCCGGTCGTCCGGCACCATGACCTCCTTTGCGGATGCACCTACTACGGTGGAGAGGTGATTAGTGAACGAATCGATCGCAAGGGTTACGTCATCTTTAGTCAGGATGTCGTCAGGGATCTTGTCAAGGTCCGGTGAACTGATAGCCTTTAGGGCAACGCCTAATTGCTTCCAGTTCACTATCGTCTTAGTGGGGCGGGGGAGGTCTGTTGTTGGGTCGGGACCTAGTCGCAGTATAATGGGTCGGTGGTCAGAGTGAAGCTCGTGAACCACTTCTATGGAGCGTAACTGGAGTGTTACGCCTCTGAGTAGTGCCATGTCAAGCAAGTCAGGTCGAAAGTCTTCCGTGTGAGGGTAGTGAGTGGGCTCAGTGGGCGCAATTATGTCAAAATTAAGTTCTGCGACTAGTTTTTCAAGTGCAATGCCTCTGGGATTGTTGACGTTACAATTCCATAGGATGTGCTTACTATTGAAGTCGCCAATCAGAAGGACGGCGCTTCCTAATGAGAACAATGCTTCTAAGTCAGCTCGGACGATCGGCTTTTGACAAGCTTGGTAACAGGACGCTATGACTATAGGTTGATGACCAGTCATAGCTAGAAGGCAACAAGATGCTTCCATATTAACAAGAGTCGGGGTAGGTAAGGGGATGCAGTGCAGGGACCTTTTGTAATAGATAAGAGTGCCTCCCCCACGGGAGTTCACTCTATCATCACGTACCGTTCTGTAATTGGCAAACCTAGGGTTCGCCTTCCCCGGTTTTAGAAGGGTTTCCTGCACGCATATAATGTCGATAAGGTGGGTGCAACAAAAGTCGTGGACAAGGTCACGTTGTCTAAAGAAACCGTTAGCGTTGAATGACGCTAACGAAACTGAGCGCGGTTTCGTGCGTGCGGTTGTACTACCCATAGTGGTTGTACTGGGGAGGGGCCTGGGGAACGAAGCGCTTAAGGGCGCTTAGTAAGTTCGCGTGTTCCAATGTGTATTGGATCACGTCCGCTGGGGATTGAGCGTATTGCATCTTGTGGAATAGCTCTTGTACCTCATTGATGTCAACCGACATAGCCAGATCGCTGACTAGGTTGATTGCCTCTTGAAGAGGGGCAGCCATCAATGGCATAGGGGGAGCTTGTGGCCGGGAAGCGGCGCGGGGAGGGGCGCGAACGGTGTTGGCAGCGGGTGCCGGGAGCGCTGGGCGAGCCGGGGCCGGTGCGCGGGCAGGGGCCGCGGCGCGGGCGGGTGCGGGTGCGGGCGCGGGCGCGGGCGCGCGGGCCGGGGCGCGGGCGGTAGCGACGGTCTTAACCATACTGGGTGGTTTAGACCATGCGTTACGGGCTGGGAGCGGCGCGGGTATTACCTGTGAGGCAGGTACTACCGTTAGTTTAGGGCTGACCCGTTGGTAACGGTCATAAGAGGGGCGGGTCGGCCTATGCCTTGCCACCCTGTGGTTCACTCGTGGTGCTTTAGGGCACCCACGGTAATTCGCGGTATGCCCTTGAGCACCGCACAGAACACAACTGGGTGGGTCCGGCGAATCCCGGGTGCGAGTGCACGCTGCTGTCGCGTGATCGCCTAGGCACTTAACGCACCTAGCGCGAGCGAAGCAGAAACGGGAGGCGTGCCCGTATAGTTGGCAGTTATGGCACTGCGAGGGACTTCCATTTTTGTATGGGGCTTGGACATCGAGTCCTGAGAGGCCACAGACCTTTTTTAAATTAAAAATGGCCTTGCCCTCTGGTGTACGGTCTAGTACTACGAGTACTAGGTCATATGGACTGCGGTCCTTCCCGCTGTACATGCGGTGAACCGCATGCACAGGGAAGTCTTGTGCTTTAAGGTCGTCACATACCGCATCGGTATGTATCTCCTTAGGCACACCGCGAATCACAACGCGAAGGACTTTCTCCTCTTCGAGCGCATAAGTATGAAAACTTATGCTCTCTTTACGGAGGAGCTTTGTTAGCGCTCTGTGGTCGCTACTGGTGGGCACTTGGACTTTAATGCCCTGCTGCGTGGAGCGGGCATTAGTGTAATGGATCCCACGATCCGAAACTAAACGGGACAGCATGTCCCATTTGGTTTTGTCCTGAATGAACAGGGGCGGAGGCGGTTTTTCGCGGCGCGCGCTCGCGTCCTGAGGGGACGCGGCAGTGGTGGCCGGAGCGGAGGGAGGAGACGCGGGGCGCGGGGCGGGGGTCGGCTTCTTGCCGGAGGCGGGGGCCTTAGCGAGTGCCTTGGCGGGAGGGGCGGAAGTTACGCAACTAGCGGCTTTAGGAGCACGCTTGCGTTTTCTATCTACGACGGTATAGCCGTCGTTATCTGAGTCCGAGTCGGTGCGTAAGGCGCGACTCGGATCTACCTCCATCTCCGCTTCGGAGTCCGAAGTGGGCTCGACAACGGCGATGGAGGGACGGGTGCTCGCTGGCCTCCCGATCGGTGAGCGCGAGCGAGACCTCTCACGGGGAGGGGCTGCCACCGTGCGTCTGTTGTCTGGGCCCGGAGCGGGCGAAAGCGGACTGTCCTCTGAGAAGGACCGGGTCAGAGGAGGGACGTTGGCCTCCGGGATTGAAGTCCCGGAGGGAGCAATAAGAGTGTCCGTAAGGCGGGCACTCGCTTCCTCTTCGAGGAGTTGCATATGAGCAACATACAGATCGGGGTGGCGGAGGGCGAAGGTCTGAAGGACCTGCACCTCACCGTTAGAGGGACGGGACTGCATCCTGAGGGGAATACTCAGGACGCCCTATCAAGGGTTTGAATTCCCTCACACACCTTGTGAGCTCACTGTGTGAGAGGGAGTGTGTACCTAGGGTGTGCCCTAGTTGTGTACCCTCTCCGAGCTTTTTTCTCGGCGGAGAGGGGTGCTCCTAAGCGCTACTCCGGGGTTGACTAGGGGCGACCCCAAGGCCAGTAATCCCGGAGCCCAGCTTGCTTCGGCTGACCCGTGAAGCGGGAAAGGCCACGGTGCAAGGTTAAACCAAAACAACAACAGTGGCCGTTGTCACCGTAGGGTGTCACACTGCGACCGCAGCAAATGGCGGATTTGATCGTTCAGACGGGTTTGGCTGACGCTACCCCACGCCTGAACGACGTCGCTTAACAGCACAAAGTGTGTTGTTACGCGACTGTTACTATGTTGTGTCGGGTAGTAAAGTGGTGAAATGCGCACCGAAAAGTGCGGTCAAAACAAGACCACCAGCCCGATATGATGTTGTTCGTCCGAAACAAGGGACTTGGGTAGGTGGTAATGCCTGACGTCTTAGAGCGCCTCTGCGCGCCGGCACGGCGAGCTCGTAGCTCACGTTGCACGGCGGTCGGTGGCTGCTCAGCTTCTGCACAGAAAACAAAACTTCGTCAGGACTGCGTATTCCAAGGCACTGGTCTGCAACTAGCGTCGGAACGATGACCCGAGTGAGACGGCAATAGTGCGGGGACTATTGCGGTCTCACTGGGAGATACTGGCGGAGCTGTAGACAGGTGTGCACGGCGTGGCGGCACAGGTCGGAATGGTTGTGAATTCTAGGCTGAGCAGTCTCCAGGTGGTAAACCATTACCATATTTTGGCTTCTATTAGTGTATTATATGTATTGATAAGTATAACATTTATTGGCCGGTAGGTGTGTTTTAGCTGCCATTTTTAGAATTTATTTTCTAGGAACTTATGCCCAAAATTTGTCTTGGTCTTTCAGTGTTGGTGTTGTAATTGCATTTTCGAAACCACCAAGACCAAGCATGATTTCAGCAAGAACAAGATTGAATCAGTGAACTCTTCCGTCTCGCATTTTAGTCAAATTGGTATAAAAACCACGATTGCTTCAATCTGACAACAAAGTTAACCGTTACACCTAAAAACTATTGTATTGATTATTATATCCTTCGCATGGTAAAAATGTACAGCAAATTAAGTTTTATATCGAGCAAAGTTTGCGAAATACATATTAACAAACACTGAAAATAAAACAACTCTCGAGAACAATACAATTATATATCCAAACAGACAACCAGTAAAAATTGGGTAGCAGCGCCATCTGAAGAACTGCAATTTTAACTGCAATCCAAAAGACGCCTTGAAAGTGAGGGGATTATGGCAAGCCCTAAAAAATTAGGAAGACCTTTATTCAACGGTGGATGTCTTCCAGGCCCGGCTGTTGAAGATAAAAAGCGACATACCTACTTTAGCTGACAAAGTTGGACTTATCCCATCATAAAAAAGTGCTGTGGGTAGAATCGTACCAAGTTTATAAAGCAAATTGGATCCTCAAAAAAATGTCTTTATACTATTATGTACGTAATTATATTTTTTATTAATTTTGTTGAACCTTACTATATCTACATCTACGACAGTATAAGCTCATTTTATACCTATTCTCTTGCCTTGTTTTCAAATTTAAAGTAACGCGTTTAATAACTATTTATTCAATATGTCCTTTTTATTCTGAGGCAATATGCTAAAATAATTTACTTCACCATCGTCATACCATCGAAGAAGGAATTTGATCTTTGGACATTTGACTACATACTTTTATCTAGGTATGGTTTTCCCTATATATACTAGTTCCAACATTTATAAATCCCTAACCCCATAGAACGATAAAGTTCCTGTAAACGTTATAAATCAGTAAAGAAACTTTGGAATTTAAATTGGGGCATCATTGTTATGTGAATTATTATGAATCATACGAATTGTCAGAGTATTGTTCGACACTTATGTTTTTGATCGTGGGTTCTATTCGAGTGAACTTGCAGTGGTCGCGTGATCGCGTTTGTATTAGGATAACGTAAAAAAATATTTGAGAAATACCCAGGGTATTCCACCGGATCGTCCAGAAACTAAATATGACATTAAAAACCTCACCTTGATTTACGTATTTATAGATGCATCTACATATATTTCCTTATACGAAAGTAAGTCTATGTTATCCGTAGGCGCAGCATACGACTACTAAAGGAGTCAGTGAACGAAACCTTTATAATATTTACCTAATTGATTACAATTAACTAATGTCAAGATATGTACATAATTGCCTTTATTTTATTCTCTTGATTTTCACGAGGTATATAATAAGAGGTTTTTAAAATACAAACAACTAGCGTTTTTCAGCGCCACCTACTACACTATTAATAAAATGCATTGACACTAATCGGCGGTTGTCTTTTGACGAAAACAAACTTCCCGATATTATCGACTTATGGAAACATGTATACGAATTAAGAAATGGAGTCGAATCTCAAACATTCCCCACATTCTGTGAGTTGGTAAAAAAACTTTTGTGCCATTTTGTAGCATAGCAGCGCCACCGTGGAAAGTTTTTCTGCTATAAATATTATGAAAACCAAATTACACAACAGAATATCGTCTACAACTATTAAAGGAGTATTACACACTTAATCCGAAATAACCGATTGCTATTCATTTGAAGCCACATAAAGGGACATGAAGAAATTCAACAAAAATATGTATGATTTAAATCAAAAAAAATGTTATGCCCCGTGGGGTGCCGGGTTAGAATTGCACCTCACCATATCATCCCGTGGGTGTCCTAAGAGGCGACTAAGGGACAATACAGGAAGGTGGGCAGCAGCGCCTTCTAAAGAACTGCCAAATTACACTGCGATCCCCAAGACGTCAGCCAAGCGTGGGGATTATGGCAAATACCCCCTTTATAGGGGAGGCTGTGTTCAGCAGTGGACGATCCGGCTGTTACATTATAGTTACAGTATGTATGATTTAAAAAATAATGAGTGTGAAAATACTGACGATGAGGCAATTGAGAACGAAACTGAAAAATAATTTTACTTTGATTTTTGTTTTTTATTGTTGCGATTATTATTACTATAACATTGTATGTAACTAATAATAGTTATTTATTATACAAGAGTGCAACGTTGCTTTTTAACCGCGTGTTCACTTTTGATGACCGAGCAAGCGAAGGAATCTAAAATTGAATCACGAGCGCAGCGAGTGATTCAAAATTAGAATCCTGAGCGTTAGCGAGGGAATCAAAAGAGCACCAGGTGAAAAATCTTTGCACTCGAGTGCAACACGTAACTTTTCATTCCACCTCAGCGAGGAAATGACATATGCCGCGTAAAGAACCGCGTACAAAGCAAATTGAAAAAAGAACACCAAGAAGGTTCCGGGTCTGAGTTTTTAACAAATTAAAAAAAAGTTGTATGATATATTCGGCACCATAGAGGTAGCAGTAAATAGGTTTAATGTTTTTTTTAATTCACAAACTTAGTGCACACGATGTTCTAAATTCAATTTACTTTATATATCCTCTAGAGAATAAAAACGGCTTTTCAACTCAGATATTGAAGATTAAAAATACTCTTTCCGAGATGGTGGGATGAAAAATTGTTTATTGTTTAATGATATAAGCAAACGTATGAAATCTGCCTCTTTTACTTTACCTACTGTTTACTACTGTTTTTTTTGGCGAGTTGTTTCTTTTTATTTTTTTTGGGGTTGGCAACACTGCGCTTGAGGAGAACACCTACCAGATCTACGGTTAATCATAGTATCTACCTAACGCGATTCTGTTTACAAGGAGCCACCATAGCGATGTAAAACTTGATATTTTTTAGTGTCAACTTTGCATATATTTTGGTAACCGTATAAATCATATAATTATGTAATTCATGTCAGTCTTATAATTAGGTGAGTAATAACTCAGCTTTACCTTTGCCACCCTGAATATGTACTATGTTCTGAAACCTATGAGTACCTACCTACCTACTTCGATTCAAAACTAACCCACTGTTCCCTCATTCTCGTTCATCTTTACAATGTAGATTGTAGACTGTACTATAGGTATAGTTAGATAAGTGTTACCTACAATACGCACGGTCCAATAGTCACGTGATACGATTGCCCTACGCGTCTTCGATGTCCCTGAAGATATGAGACTAAACAAAGATCGCTAGATTGATAACCGTTCCTAAAATATCTTATGAGAACTCAAGCTACCATTACTGGCCATCACGGAGGCTTTGTTCTGCTTGTATATAAAAATATAAACCTTTCAATTATGTGGCGCCATAACGGCAACCGCCCAGTCAACAAAACTGAAGTGAATACTTTCTAAAATATGTTATTATTCTATCGTTCTGTATGTTGTTAGATTGTATTTGATTGACGAATATATATGAACAGATAATATATCAACCTCACATGTATATTAGGTATACGGTTTTAAGTAGACCACTACGAGAATTTCCTTGTCATTAAATTAATTCCAAGGGAGACACTTTCGAGTAATAAGGGCAGGAGGTTTTTAGCGTCCAAAAATTTACTAAAACGTCTTTTACCATCTTTCAAATGAATCCTTTAAAGTAGAAGTAGATTATTGTTGATTTTCAGATTAAAAAAATAGGTACCTACAATATTTTATTAAGTGTATTTATAATAGTACGAGTACCTAATCATTTCATATATTATTATTATTTATATTATTTTATAATAATACTTATATCTTCATAACTTTTCATCTTTTTGTTATTAGATTCTATGATCGTCATGAGATGTATTTTAGCTGGCTGAACAAAAAATATTACATTAGAATTATTTGGTGGCGTCATCATAAACAAGTTTACGATTACTGCTAAGCTGATTGCAAAATTATTCGTCTTGTTTTTATGTATAATCGCAACGACTGTATAAGTTGCTGCGGCATCCCCTCATGGCGACTATTTAATTAATAAATACTGGAAAAGTGTCCAAGGAAAAGTTTATGTTACATTAAAAAAAGAAACGTTTGTTGCTTTTGCTTCGACACTACGTTATAAGTCGGCTTCTTCAGTATTTATTGTTTGATAGAGAATATGGTACATAATATAAGAAATTCCATATTCCTAATCGCCACATTTAGCGTCCCCCATTAATTTCTGTTATCGATTTCAGAAAAATGTAAATGTTATTTTACTCCTTGAGATCTAGATACAATAACACCCGCATGCTAAGGAGCAGAACAGATTTTTTAAACGGGCAGCAGCTAGTTCTTTCAGAACAGTCAACACTTACACTTTTATGCACATATATGAAGTACCTACACTTCTGCTTTGGGGGAGGTTTAGCATTAGACGTACCAGCTGATTGAGTACTGAATTGTATCAGCCGAATTGTCCATTGCTAAGTACTGCCTCTCCCATTAGTCATAATCAGCTTATCCACGTGGGGTGTCGGGCTAGAATAGCACCACCTACTCTCTTATATCTTATGGGAGTCCCAAACCGCCTGACAAGCACGGCACCCTACGGGCATAGGCTGTAAAAGTACGGTAGCCTATAGGTATGTCTTTGAGCACTGTGTCATCTCTGATCGCAAATAATAATTAAAAGACATGTATTATACCAATAGGCAGATATATATTATATCAATGGTCAAAGATTTGAGTAGGTAAGGTTCAGAATCAAATTGGCTCTCAAATAATAGCTGCTGCTGCTACTAGTTAAGCTGGCCAAGCAAGTATTAAAAAATCCTTAACATCGTGCTGTGCAGCTCCAGCCCACAGCAGTATGCAGCCTTTGAACAACTATAAAGTGAAGTTCTCCTTAAAAAAAAGCAATAGTGGGTTTAAGCATTTTTAGGTCTATTAATAGTGTTCTAAATAGGTTTTAAGATCTTGTTTATTAATTAAAATAGTTGATGTCTATCATATTAAGGCTAGAGTGCTCGTATTCATACAAACGATGTTTTGTCATACTTTAAATACTAAGTGTTCGAACTCGGTGAAACTTTCATGTATTTCCTTGAGCTTACTATCTATACTTCTGGTTTGCCAGATTTCCGTGAAATTAAGTAATTTCAGAAATAATTCGGGAAATCGTTTTCTAAGGGAATGCTCATTTTGACATAAGGGTTAAAATAAATAATAAATCGAAAAACTGGCTAACCAAAAGAATATATAGGGTTATTGGTAATATGCTAGCAACCTCTTAGGGTTTACTTCTGGTAGTCCTAACAAACATTTTGAGATGTTATTTTTTTGATTCATTTTTTTTTTGGTTTTTTGATATTTTTTTGACGGAATAAGCACGAGGACCACCTGATGTTAATTTATTTATTTATTTATTTAATTAAAACGGTAAGTATACCAATTACATTAATTAAAGATACTGTTCAAAATTATTAATCTTAACTTTAGTTTTAAAAATACTATGTCATATATTAATTACATTCATTTACACATTAACAATACAACATTATAAATTAACAATAACATAATTATACAATAGCAACAAACATTAATATAAGTAAAAAAAATCACACAGACCCACTCACCTACTCAAACATCACTTTCACAGAACCTTAGACATACAAACAATATTACCTTCCATTCATCCGCAAACAAATCACTTTCAGGGTAGGTCTCCAATAGACGGTTGAGTGCCGAGAGGGTGCGTGGTATTGGGGAGTTTTCATGAGCAACGGTGCTGAAATTAGGTACTGCAAAAAGTCTGTGTCTTCTGTTTCTCAGATACTTGTCGGGGGTATAAAATCGACACAGCTCGTCACTCAGGCTGGGTGCATCTATGATTCCCCTTAAAATCTTACATGCTGTTACGATTTGTTCTTTTTTCCGGCGGACTTCAAGAGAGTTATAACCCAAGCAACCCAGCAAAAAACTGGTGGGATACAAATAAGGGTAGTAACCGTACTGCCGCTTGTACAAGGTCCTCAGGAAAGCCTTCTGCACCTTTTCCAACAGCAGTACATAGGTTGTTTCATGAGGATTCCAAACACATGAACTGCATTCAAGCTTAGATCGGACTAGTGAATCAAACATTATCTTAATATTGTCATCATTTTTAAATTCACGTGTGTTTCTAAGGATGAAGCCAAGTCGCTTAAAAGACTCCCTAGCCAACATCTTAATGTGGTCATGAAATGTGAGCTGACCGTCAAATGTGACACCCAAGTCCTTCATGCAGACAGTTCTAACTACGAGTTGGTTGCCTAATTTGTAGACATAAGAGATTGGGTACCACATTCGACCGAAAGTCATTACGAAGCATTTACTGATATTAAACTCCAGTCTATTTTTCAAACTCCAGTCATAAATAGCGTCTAAAGTCATTAAAAGTCTCTTGTGCCTAAACTATATTATTCATAATTTCTATTACATTGCTCGATGTAAATATTCAAAACTCTATTCAAAGGGAGCATGGCACGGTCCAGTGTTATCGCGGCGGGCGCTCTTGACTCGGAGTACGCTTTAAAACGGAAAAAAAAGAAAAATATTAATATGCAAAAAAAATTATTTCAAAACAAAAAAAACCTGTTCAAATGTTTGTCAGTACTAGCAGAAGGCAACCTCAAGAGGTTGTTAGCATTTTACCAATAACGCTGTACACTATGCTCAGCAATACGCATACAAAATTTCACCGAGTTTGAACATTTGGTATTTAAAATAGAACGAAACTACGTTTGTATGGAAAGCACTGCGTGAAATCTACTCTTAAGAACACTTTACAATAATGGTGAAACTATCAGTGAAGCAAGCCCGACTCGTTTTCGATCTTCATCATTATTGCTCCATGATTGATAAGATAACGCAAGACCTCACACTGTTCGATAAAACGTTTTAACATTTAAAGACCCGCAGTTAGAAACGACAGAATTGGGAATTACGGACGATAACGTAAGGCGTTATCGTCCGTAATTCCCAATTCTGTCGTCTGTGCCCAACCTATTACCATTTTTCCTGTAGGGAAATAAAAACTGAAAGGGATACAAAATATCCTCATAGACTTCGTACAGTCCAAAACCCCAGAGTTCGACCGCAAATGCTGTCTAAATCATCAAATTTCTACCGCTACAATAATATTCCCACGATTTCCTACCTATAATAACACACACAAAAAACCAGTCTATACTGTTGTATACTGCAAGTGCGTACTCATATGTGGTTTTGCGGTCTGTAGATAAAACCGCATACGATTAAAAACCGTACTAGTGTTGATTATAGCAATAATCGCGAGAAAATCCTGAGAATATGTTAAAAAATATTACATAATAATATTTCATTCTCTATTCATCGTATTTTTTTTTATTGTAACACAGGATAACTAACGATTCACAGGATAAGTTACAGAAAGATTTCCCTTACTTGCAATGACTCCACAAAAGTCCTGATTATTTTTTGAATCATCGTCATGGTTGTGGCAAAACTGAAACCAGGAAGATTTGTATGTAACGATAACGTAAGGCGTTATCGTCCGTAATTCCCAATTCTGTCGTCTGTGCCCAACCTATTACCATTTTTCCTGTAGGGAAATAAAAACTGAAAGGGATACAAAATATCCTCATAGACTTCGTACAGTCCAAAACCCCAGAGTTCGACCGCAAATGCTGTCTAAATCATCAAATTTCTACCGCTATAATAATATTCCCACGATTTCCTACCTATAATAACACACACAAAAAATCAGTCTAGACTGTTGTATACTGCAAGTGCGTACTCATATGTGGTTTTGCGGTCTGTAGATAAAACCGCATACGATTAAAAACCGTACTAGTGTTGATTATAGCAATAATCGCGAGAAAATCCTGAGAATATGTTAAAAAATATTATATAATAATATTTCATTCTCTATTCATCGTATTTTTTTTTATTGCAACACAGGATAACTAACGATTCACAGGATAAGTTACAGAAAGATTTCCCTTACTTGCAATGACTCCACAAAAGTCCTGATTATTTTTTGAATCATCGTCATGGTTGTGGCAAAACTGAAACCATTAAACAAACAGGAAGATTCGTAACTGCTTTTCCATCGTCATACATTTTGAACGTATTTACCCCTAGGCACACATAAAAACATCGACGCTTTTTATTTACTTATTGACGCAAATACTGATATAGGTAAGTAGATATAGTATAATAATATGGTTGGTAGGGTATAAAGTAGCAAGTAGCATTTGGAGCGCTCGTAGCGAATATTGCTTAGCTGTTCTTAACCGATCAGCAAAATTAAGCAACTTCCGCCTCGGTCATGACTTGGATGGGTGACCGCAGGTGACATTACTACTGAGCGCTTCCGTGCTTCGGAGGGCACGTTAAGCCGTCGGTCCCGGTTGTTGTCTTAGGATGGCCGTCGTTATAGCATGGTGGTAGGGCATTTTGCGAATGCCCGCCTGGCTAGCTACCACCCTCAAGTTGGAAATCTGTCGCCAAGCACCAAACGGTGTGTTCCGGCAGCTGTCCTTGAGAGCCAGTAATTCTAGGTTAGCCTGAACAACATCTTGGACCACATCATCACTTACCATCAGGTGAGATAGTCGTCAAAGGCCAACATATCAGGCATAAAAAAAAACGTAGAGGCCATTCATGAACCAATAATAATTATAATAATTTATTGTATTTTCACAAACAACGTATAATTCATTGACAATCATATAATTACAGGACATAATACTTTCTCATTGATAAGAAAACATTGGTACCCAAACTAGGAGACCTTTTCTTTATATACGTGTGAAAAATCCATTTACGCATTCCCGTCCACTTCAGGGAAGGTGGCCGGGATACGTCGGGATCGCCCACCACCAACTACTCCCACAGCAGAAAGTGGTAGTACCGACTAATGATCCGACTACATGGCACGTCGCTACCAACTGGGAAACAAGCCCGCAAATGGGCGTCAGACAACTCCGCTTCCGACGCCCAAGGTCTCCCTGGTCAGATAAGTAGCCCCGTCATCTGCTACTTCGGCCGCAGATGATAGGGAGAGCGGCGCCTCGCTATACCGACACTCCTCTTCCCCTGCGGCCCCTCCGCGTCCGCCATCCAACGGTGGCGGACCCGCCGTAGCCACGGAATGTAGGAAGAGCGGCGCACCGTAATACCGAAACTCCTCTCCCGCCGTGGCCCCTCACCGTCAGCTGTGGTGTCGCCCTACAACACCACAGCCCGCCTCAGATGCGGTGCTGCCCATACAGCACCGCAGCCTTAAGACATATCTATATAATTTGTGCCGCAGCCTACCTTTTGCCGCTTCATACTGGACTTAGAGGAAAAGCCCAGTGGAGCGGCCCCTCTGGGGCCGGCCGACTGCCCATGCGTGGGTGACGAAGCCACGGCTACTGAGCCCCACCGCCACGACAAGGTGGGACCGTCGGGAAACTAGGAGACCTGTGTTATAGCATACCAATTGCCTCCGCCGGAGATATGTATATAAATCTTACGATATAAAATAATAGAGCCACTGCAAGAAGAGTGTTCTACAGAATGCAGCGGAAACAGCTCGCAATATCAATGGATAGTTCGTAGAGAATGCATCTAAAAAGTCCGGTGGAGTTGTATTAAAACAAAATAATAAATGCGTCTAATGAACGAACTGTACGCTTTGGTTCAATAACTATCGTTGTCGTATTGGAAAGTTCTACTTATTTGAAGAAAAGATAGATAACTAAACACAAAATAAATAAACATAGATTAAAAGTGGTGTAACATAAACGGTCAAATATTGCCCGACAAATACCCAAGCAAAGCTCACCCATAGAACCAACCCATACATAGTATGGTCTTCACTTCAAGTTGTATATGTTGTATTCAAGTTGTTGTAACGGTGTATTGACAAAAACAAATATATATATTGTAAAGATTTTCAAACAATCTCAGGGAAACCACCTTGACTTATCAATAGATATTCGCCATTATTTCCCCTGATAACGTAAGACCACTGCACGACATTTTTTTTAGTTTTATTTATAGATGATAACGCAGCCTTTGGCCTTTACCTCATCTGATCGTAAGTGATAAAGTGGTCAAAGAAGATTCAGGCTAATCAAGAATTACTGGATCTCAAGGACAGCTGCAGGAACACACCGTTGTGTAGCTACTTGGTGACAGATTTTCTACTTGAGTAGTAGCTAACCAAGCCAATGCGCAATATTCTATAACGACAAGTGGGACTACTTATGCAAGATTTATTATAAGTATAGAATACGGGTCTGGTTTGTTGAGTATAAGCTTTGTATTTATCAATACAAGTTTATTGAAAATAAAGGCTTTATTATGTCGAAATTGAGATGTGCTTCTTTACATACACTTGCTTTTACTCTCCAATTGAGTTTTGATAAGCTGCCAGCCCAAACCAAGGAGTCTCTTACTTTTGAAGGTGAAGATTTCCATAGAGTAAACAGATCGATGACAAAGCAAAATCTCATGGCGCGAAAACAAATGAATCGGTAAATTGGAAACACAAGTACACAAGCCTAAATTATAATTTGGAATTCTTAACAAAACGCCAAGTATTTGAGATCGAATTGGCCAGTTTGACAAAACGCTAATTTCAAATCAGAATAAGGACCTGATACGAATCACTTAAATAACCTCTTTACTGTTGGTGAGATGTTATCTATTCTACTGTTTTTATAAGTGCTGCACGCGCATGTGTGCCTTATTCAAAGAGTTATGAAATGAATAGTTGAAAATTTTACTCACTCTCTCTGTTAGTCGGTCCCTCATGTCTGAGGATCGTGGTCAGCATCAGGGTTACATCTGGAGCGGATGATCTGCCTCCACCGGTTTCTGTCCAGCGCGTCCCTTACGACCGTGTAAAATTTGGAGGTCGACGAGTCCTTCACTTGATCGGTCCATCTCGTTGGTGAACGACCGCGCGATCTTTTACCTTCGGTGTTCCCAATCACAATCAGTCTTTCCAGATTTTCGTCGTCTCTGCGCATTGTGTGGCCGAAATATGAAAGAATGCGCTGCTGGCATATGGTGGACAACGGAGTTTTTACTCGGAGCTGGAGCCGGATCGATGCATTGGTGCGTTTCGCAGTCCAAGGTATTCTCAGCATTCGCCTCCAGCACCACATCTCGAATGCATCGATCCTTTGTCTCTCTCGGGCCAGGATTGTCCATGTTTCTACTCCATACAGGAAGATAGGAAAGACCAGGGCTCGTATCAATCTGATCTTGGTTTTGATACCAATTCCTTTCTTCTTCCAGATGTTGCTTAACCGGGTCATCGTTTCCTTTGCCATTCCGATTCTCCTTTTTATCTCAGGGACACAGCTGCCGTCATTGCAGATTTGGGAGCCCAAGTACACGTAGCGGTCGACGATATCAATACCAGGAATCTTGCAGGTGACATTTCTAAGCTTTCCGGCTCGATCTACTATCATCTACCTTGGTTTTTGCTCTGTTTACTGCGAGACCAATGTTGCCACTTTCTAACTCGAGTCTTTGGAATAGTTGACTCAAATCTTCTATGGATGTTGCCAGAAGAACGGTGTCGTCGGCATATCGGAGATTTGATATTCTTTTTCCACCAACAGGAAAACCCTTCTCCCAATTTTCGATCGTCTTTCGAATAATGTACTCTCCATATATGTTAAAGAGTGCAGGAGACAAGATGCAACCCTGTCTCACTCACTTTTTTGTACGGAACATATTGGAGCATTCAGTGCCCATTCTGACGAAAGAACGGTTTTCAGCGTACAGACTCTGGATTAAAGCAACGAGGTGCCCAGGAGCTCCCATTTCGAAAAGCACATGTCACATTGTCCCATTGCCCGCAATCAAAAGCTTTTGTGTAATCGATAAAGCATAGGACTACGGGGCTGTTGAATTCCCTGCTCTTCTCGATGATTTGGCGGACGTTAAGTATTTGCTCCCGTGTTCCTTTGCCCCTAACGAAACCTGCCTGCTCTTCGGGTATCTGTCGGCTTAAAAAGTAGTTGAGACTTCGATTAACTACGTGGAGGAGGATTTTACTCGCATGAGATATTAACGCAATGGTCCTGTAATTTCTGCAATCCTTCGAAGAGCCTTTCTTGTGTAAAGGTATAAAAACCGATTCTGTCCAGTCTTTTGGCCATCTTCCAGTACTCCAGATGGTGTTACAGATTTCGGTGATAGCCTTTGTGCCTTGTTGACCTAGGTTTTTCAGAATTTCAGCTGTATAAGCATCCTTACCCGGTGATTTGTTGCACTTAAGAGCTTTGATGGCGTGTTCGATTTCTGATGGTAGGATATCAGGTTCTTCTAGCGTCCATTTACTATTATCGTTAATAGGCTCTCCCGTGTCATATAACTCCGCGCAGTAATTCCTCCAGCGCTCTAACACTTCAGCCATGTTTGTAATCAGACGCCCGTCTTTATCTTCAATGGCACAGGTTCTTGGTTTACGTGTTCCAGTCAATTCTCTTACTTTTTGAAAGAGATATCTGGATTCGTTTTTCTGGGAGTGTTGTTCGAGTTCGAGACAGATTCTGTTTATGTGGCTTTCATGATCTTTTCGACAGCGTAGTTGGACTTGGTGGTTAAGTTCTGCATACCGCTGCTGATCTACTGTTGAACATATGCCGTTTTCTTTTAGTTCACGTCTCTCATGGATGATTTGCATCGTCTCAGGTGTGATGAATGATTTTACTCACTAGTGTATTGTCATTTTTAGGGCACTTGGGCTAAATCGATTATTCCAAATTCGGCTTGATCTATTGAAGCTATTGCCTGTGGCTTGGGCATAAAAGCCTTGTAATTCGCCTTTGGCTCGGGTTTCAATAATCTTAGCCCCGCCTGGAATAATTAACTTTCCGCACTCGTATCACAATGTATTATTAATATCGACTTTGATAAGCCTCGCTAACACAAATTATGTTTGATCTATACAAGTTCGAATATAAAAGTTAAATAATATTATTTAAGCATAATCATAATAAAAAAAATATTTAACAATATTACATACGATTCATTTTTATTATTTTCGTATTTTAATGCGGTCAAAAGTAAAATTGTAGTATGAAAATCTGTGCTGAAAACATGAATACATAAACTTTCTCTGCCTTACAAATATCCGTTTCTCTTAACAATGTTTTCCAAGTAAGTTTCTAGAGCTGTTTATTCACTGCTTACGAGTATATACCTCAAGAGCGCAGTAAGATTAGTCCCTTGGTTACATTTGTAATACGGACGTGAATCGCACTTTATATGTTCATCGACTCCAGATGCAATGGGATGTATCGTCAAGCACCGATAGATGTGACAGCCTCAAGCTCATCCGCCGGTTCATCATTACTTACCATCAGAAATTACAGGCACATGAGACTGTACAACTATGTCTCTATGGCGATACAATTTGTGACTTGTGACGATATGCATTTGTTATAGGCAGAGGTTAGTCCACTTAACATCAGGTGGGCCTCGAGCTTGTTCCGTCATAATAACATAAAAAAACCTGAGATTGTGAACAAAGTTGGTTTTAATCTGCATGGTGATAATGCATTTTGCGAATGTGCACCTGTTTAGGTGCACCCCTCAAGTAGAAAATCCTCTAAGCACCTAATGGTGTGTGTTCCGGTAGCTGTTTTTGAGAGCCAGAATTTCTAGGTTAAACAACTTGTTTACCATTAGGTGGGGTAGTGGACAAAGGCTAGCCTACCGCAATAAAAAAAATAACCGAAAAAGAAGAAGTCTGACAAATATTTATTACGTAAACCGCATTCTTTTCCCTTTGTTACCCTATACTAAGTAGTAGAACAGCGATTGCACGTCCAACTGAGTTTTACAAGTAGGACCACGGGTATGTTTTTCCCGGTGGTCCCATTAGTAGGAGCACACTATCATCGTAAATTCTAATTGCTTGCATTACAACGATAAGTAACTACCGTGTAAGTTTTGGGCCCTGTCGAAATTACTTGTGTGCTTTTTACGAAGTAGGGAGAATATGGAGTAAGTTTTTTTAAGAATGATAACAATTTTGCGCTGTCGCCAATACACTCCACTTCATGGAGTAAGATTGCTTTTTATATGTTCTTATACTTCTAAAAGTACATTTGTGATCTCTGCAATAGGTACTGCATAGCGTTTGCCACTTTACCGTAGGTGCTACCTTGAAGCTAAGTTGGTAAATACAATACGTCGCTCGGTATTCAACAATATTATATACACTCCTTTGCAAAAAAAAACGGGCACCTAAGGAAATTTACGTTCTAAGGTCGACGATTTTAGTTAATTAAATGAAATTTATTTCTTTGACGTAGTCTGTATACTTATAATCGTGTAAATTAATGCGAGTGAAGTGAATTCGAGCAATAAAAAGGAAAATAAACAATGGATTCTTTAAATCGATGTACACGCCCAAACAATATGAAGTGGTCGGCAATAAAGACAAGTTTTTTTTAACTTTTTTTAATTAAATAAAGTTACAAATGTAAAAACCTAATAACGAGTGTGACCTCCTCTTGCCAAAATCACAGCTTGAATCCTTCTGGGCATGCTTTCCACGATGTTTTTAATAACGTTTTCAGGAATACGTTCCCACTCTTCTGCAATGACTCTTTTTAGCTTCCTAATGTTTTGTGGAGCAGGTTGCACTGATCTTACCCGTCTCTGTAGAACATCCCACACATGCTCAATTGGATTGAGGTCAGGACTTCGAGCTGGCCAATCTAAACGACGTATCCCAACTTCTTGCATGTAAGTACGCTTCCACGTCGCCAGAACGGTGCGGGCGAGCATTATCGTCCATAAAAATGGAATCTTCCCCAAGTGCAGTCAATGTGGGTTGTGCATATGGAATTAGGACTTCCATTATGTACCCGTGTGCATTTAATGTTCCATTTTCTATGAAAACTAACTCCGTACGCTCCGTCGAATTAATTGCTGCCCAAAACATAACGGAGCCTCTGCCATAAGGAGTGATTTCTTCGAAACACACTTCCGCATAGCGTTCCCGTGGTCTTCGCAGCACTCGCCGGCGTCGGTTCTCTCCACACAAAGAGATTCTAGCTTCATCTGAAAACAATACTTTATTCCAGTCCTCCAAAGTCCATGAAGTACAGTTCCGAGCAAACTGAAGTCGAGCAACACGGTGCTTACGGAGTAATTTAGGGCCCCGAGCTGGGCGGTAACTCTTGATATTGGCAGCCAAAAGCCTCCTCCTGACCGTCCACAAGCTAACTTCTACTCTTCTTACTTCTTCAAGGCTCTTCTTCAGGTCCACACTTGACGCCTTACGATTACGCAACGCCTGACTCACCAAAAAGAGGTCATCTCTTGGTTCTATGCATCGTTTTCTTCCCGAACCGGGTCTTCTTTTGACCGAACCAGTCTCTTGATATCGTTGCCAAGTCCTCTGGACAGTTGAACGACTCACATTTAGCCGCTGAGACACGTAAGTTTGCGAACAACCTTCTTCAAGTAGGGCTATAATTTTACCAGCCCTTATCGCTTTATCACTCATATCTAAAAGTGGTATTTAATGTAAAAAGAAAGATTAAATTGTTTAATTTGCAGAAAATATCCAAAAAGTTTTAAAATATCGTAATCAGTTAAAAATCGTTTCAGCAATTCGCGCCATTAGCAAAGCAATTTTAGAATAATCCACAATAATAATTATTTTTCTTTTGATAATTTCAAATTTTAAATTTGGAACGTAAAAAATCATGCCAGGATGCTTCAAAAAACATGCCAATACATCGTCAAATTAACTAAACCTATTTCTTGTTCTTCTTCATTGAAGTAGAGAAAAAAATCTAAAGTGCCCGTTTTTATTGCAAAAGAGTTTATATCACTTAGTAGTTTGCAGTTTTTACTTAAGTTTTATGGCCAACCATCTGACGCCTACTATTCTCATTAGGAGATCTTCAATGCACGTAATGACCAGGAATATCCTACTCACGTTGAGGTAACTTATATATACGTATATTTAATAAGGGCCACATGGCCTCCCCTGTATTATATCATCATTAGATCTTAAGCTGAGACTTTAGGGCAAACAATAGCAAATTAATTCAGTCCTTTCGAGTATAATCTGAGCTTGAGGTAAGTGATGAGCTGATGAGATATATACCCTATGCGAGAGTTTAAAAACTCTTATTTCTGGTGGCTCAAATGGCTGTTTGTTTCACTGCCAGTCCTTCAAACTGGAACACAACACATACTAATGTAAACACTGATTCTTGGTGCTTATAATAACGACAAGATAATAGACACTTTTTACGCAGTAAAGCCAGGTGTCAAAGAGTAGGTTTTACTTCAATCATTAGAAGTCTTATAGTTTATATTATACAGTGTGTCCGGCAATTGACACAAATTATTATGTTAGCGACATAACTTGTAGAATGGTCGCCATTTTTTGTTAGATGAATAAACATATATTTTCAACAGACTGGAAATAATCTATCGAACAATAAAACAAAACTTTGACTGAAACATGCTTAAAATGATTGAGATTAATACGAGAATTTTATTGAATTGAAGTCAATTTTTTTACCTTGATATTTCCTATATTAAAAACTAGCACTCTGGTGTGTGTTTTTAAATTAAAACATTATCCACGGAACACTTTTTTCAAAGTTGGAAAAACTATAAAATTAAAAATAAAATACTAGACTAAAACTTATTGAAATTCCTAAAGATTACAATTGTAAACATTATTAAATGTTATACACTAATCGGTAACAAGCTCAATGTTGGGGATTGAATACGTCGACCCGCCGATTAGGGTAAACAATTTAATAATGAGTAAAACTCATGAGAATTTCATTTAAAAATTTTAAACATGTTTGAACTTAATGTTAAATCGGCTTATTGTATTATATAATATTTCTTATCTGTTTAATTTATAAAAGTTTTTGAAACATTTACAATTAACTTACAACAGCACCATGATTTTTCATGGCATACCGATCGAAAATGTAATGTTATGGCCATTCCAGAAGGCCTTTTGGTCGGTTTATATTAGCCGATAAAATTAGATAAATTACACTAACTTAAAATATCGAAAACCAAGACACACTGTATAATGTTTTCTTAGTCCACACTTATGATGCAATTTCACTAGACTATAATAAACAACCGTTGGCTATAGTAAACACGTGCCGCGAGAAAAAAGTGTTGCATTTAACGATTAACAGCTTAAGTTAACTTCATAATTGCTCTAGATACTCTGTCATTGGTCATGGTACACATGTATCTGATCATGTTCATCTGATTTTCTGAGCAGAGTACGTACTTTTCGCTTGCAAGTTTTTTTAAGCTATATAGCCTTTGACCGAAAGTGTGCCCACTTCAGGATAACCAAATATTACTAAATTACTGCTAAATATGCCCTACCAAAAAATGCTAAGACTCGTATAGATTTTTAAAATTTTGAAGAAATCCGTATTCATAGTCAACGGACTACTTCAAATACAAAACAAAATGAGATAATGACAACCGTCCTGCATGCGCTTGAGGTCCGCCCGCTTCAGCTTCCCGTTCCAGCGCATGGTGATTGGGATTTCGTGACTATCTTTCGTCGCCGTGCACCTAACGTTATGTTTCAGCAGCTATCGTTGAGAGCCAGTTACCATTCTTGGTCAAGCCTTAGAGTCTCGGTACAATACGTATTCTTTACAACAAAAAGAACGGCACAAGAACATCGTCATTATCATCCTCCCGTATTTGTATCGTCAATATTATCGTCATTATCATACCCAGAAGATATTAGTATGGTCCCACTCAGGTCCTCACAAATTTTGAAGCACTCAACGATAGCGGTGATCAACTAGATACCTAATGTACGCTGCGGTAACGATTTGAATGGGTGACTGATAGTGACATTTGCTACAGACCGCCTCCGTGCTTCGCAGTACAAAAGCTGTCATTCCCAGTTGTTGTTTTAAGATGGCGGTCGTCATAGCATGGTCGTAGGTCATTGTCACTGGGTAGATACTACCCTCACATAGAAAATCTGTCGCCAAGTACGTAGCGGTGTGTTCCGACAGGTGTCTTTGAGAGCTAGTTCTCATCCTATGTTATATCTGTTTACCACTTTTGACTACATCATCATTCACCATCATGTGAGATTAAAGTCAAAAGCAGGCTGTAAAAAATTTATTCCTTGTTTTTTTTTTATATCTAGTCCATAGGTAACAAAAACGTATTTAATCAATTATTTGCCTCAGTTTCATGGTTTGATGCCAACCTTTCGTAGGAGTGCTTCTGTTGGTAGAATGCACGTTACCTTCCGTTGAATAAGGGTTTTATGCTGACAAAGTGCCCTGTTAAGCGTGTAAAGTGTATCAACACACGTTGACGTGAACAGTGGCATGTCGCTCATTTGGAGAATTTTCCCTTGTTCACCATTTAAGATCATATAAGGGGAGAATATGAGATAATCCTGCGATCTTATAAACCGCTAAAATAACGTAACGTATTTTAGTAAAGATTTTCAAGACATAAATTATTAGTTTAGGAATTCGCAGCACTCGCCAATTTATATTCGGATCGTGGTCGCTGCGTTTACTAATACCGAATTACAGCCTTAAAGCCACATCGGGCACGTTGCAACTAAATATTATTCCCATACAGGGTTGTCCTAAAAGGACTTGGACCTGATACAGAAACCAGAATCAGGCCTTTTAACAGACTTCTAAAGCAAGGACGAAGGTTCTAAAGGTGTGTAGGGCTACGTTTATTTTATTGTTATGTCTACGCATAGCTTTTTGCTGGATACATTCTTGTTGATGTTTTTTGTTGAGTAGAGTTAATTAGTCTAGTTAATCCCGTTTAACTTTGACCAACATCGGTTCTGTAGTTTTAACGTAACACTCCAATTAGTGAAAAAAATCCTGCAAGCCTATACCACGATGATATGGTAATTGCAACATTTTGTAAGCAGAATAAGACAATAAAAGGTAAACAAAATAAACAATAAATCTGAACAGTATTCGAACAATTGGTCAGACCATACCTCGGCTAAAGGGGTGGATGGACGCGGGTTCAAATCCCGCACATGACTTAATTTTTTCCCCTCGTAAATTTGTAATTCAATGTACTTTTTTAACGTACATTTCAAATATTATATTCGAAATGTACATCGAAATTTATTTTGTTTATATATAAAGTTGGTTAAATTTCATTTGTATTATTCGACAATCTCTCGCAGCCCTGGGAAAGGCTGGACTTGCATTCGAAAAACGAATGGAATGTTGTAAAGACGTGAGATCTTTTTGTAAAACATGTTATTAGAAGGTTTTGATGATTGTTATTGTTTCAATACATAAATATTTGCGAAGAAAATCGTAATAAGGGAATTATGTGCATATTTTTAAGTATTTGGCTTTAGGTAACAGAACCAGTTTGGGGCCTGCTAAACGTCACTGATTTAAATACAAACTTTGGTTGGTAGTCCCACGTATGATCCATTATAACCTTAGTTTCTTTCTCGTAGCGCGAAAGACCTGGTACATGCACAATGTATTCAAGTAGTGATCCTTCGTAATTATTTTGTAACTCTAAATATATATACGTACTGAAATTTCAATTTCCGGATCTTTCGCGTTACTATATGTGTGATAGTAGTATAGTAATTACACTTAAGAGGTTATGGAGCAACAAACAGGGTTAAATTGGTCATACTCAGGATTACCAACTTCGTTGTAGGGTTTTATATTCTTTATAGGGCCACCACTCTAGGGTCAAAACTAATGCTTCTCTTCGCTCCTCGAGCTTCTTCCCCTACCTAGCCCAATTTGGTGAGATTATATTAATGCTGCTTTAGGTACTTGTCCTAAAATTAAATTTACGGTTGTTCTTGACAAGCAAAGTCAAGGTCTGGAGACACTCTTTTAGTAAGTTATAGAGTTAATAAATAAAATTCATAGAAAGCTTGTGTATTATATAGCCTCTAGTATACCTCACAGAATACTACATCTTCTGACAATTATGTTAATAGAAAAATTACATTGGTAGTACCAATAAATTAAACTTGATACAACCTACTAATTGCGTTAAGCGATTTTGTAATTCTATCTGACAATAATTTCATTCAGTAATCGTTAATCAATTACTATAAGCCAAATAACTAATCTGATTCTGATGCAATGCAATGAAGGACGTAATACAGCAAGTATTTAGTCTAAAATAAGTTCTTCAGAAAATAAGACTGGCTAGTGTACACAGACAGAATATATGGCGATGAGTATGGCAATTCCGAGTGCTCCATCAGTAATATATAACTGTATATAATATAGTTAATTGTGAACTCAATGGGACCAACTATTAAGACACCAAAAGGGAAAAGAAGTTATAGTTTACAAAAACTTACACAAAACTCTCAATATATTAAATGATACTAAACGTGTCTGTAAAAAGAAAATTGTAGCATATTTATCAACTCTAGATTACAAATCAACCGAAAATCTTATACGAGTACCTAAATAATAAAATGTTGAAAACCTAATAAAATTAAATCAAATCAAACATAAAAAAATAAAAAAGTACACATGAAGAAATTTAAAACTAGTCGTAACAGAAAATTTTCTCAGTCGGTCAAGTAAAATAAAATTATGTTATATATTATTCATAAACATTTTTCTTTAATTAAAATAATAAACACATACACAACACCTCACATATAAATAAAAATTAAAAATGTAAATAAAAATGCATGTACAAAGTTTTATGTATCTAATTATTGTGTTGAATCCTTGGAAGAGTCTAGTTATCGCAAACACAGGGAATCCTACTGCGATAGCTAGAGAACTATGTAATACATTTTCGTGATTTAATTAATACTTCAATTATAATGTAACTAGTATGTATGTTATAATGAATATGTTACTATGTATATTTATGTTACATGTCTTTGATGCAAAAATAAACATTATTATTATTATTATTACTAAGTATCGTATATAATCTGTAATTATAGCGATTTAATGGAGTAAATTTATTTTTAGAAGCCTCAAAGCCTAACTTTAATTATATTTATTCTGGTAACCGCCAACGTAGGTACCTATCCATAGATGTACAGACGTCGTCGTCGCTCGTCGTTGGAGAAATAATCTGATAGAGATTCCATATTTATAGGTAGGTATTCTATTTGACCTAATTTTGGTAGGCAAGAACTAATACGAAAAGTTTGTCCATCCATTTATAGAATATAAATATATATACATAGAATATAAATCGTATTAGTACTATATTCGGGCACTATACTAAGTTAACTATATCTATTAACTTAATGGTGCATGACTTTATATAAAAAAACCTCCAATAAGCATATGTACCTATATAATAGAAAAATACAATTCAGGGTCTATTATTCATAAAGTAGTATTTAATTTCATGTTTTAAAATTGATTACACAAATTATCTAAATGTCAAAATTGTTTTAAGTATACGTGTAATAGGGGACGAGCTTATTCCAAAATTTGGTCGGTTTTACAATCAAACAAAAGTTGTGTGTGTGAAAATATTACTGAAATAAGTACATTAAATGTCGGTTTAGCCCTTGGGTAAAGCGACATCTTCGACCACATCATACCTTACCCACACAGTTAATGTAGATGTCAAATAGCCATAAAAATAACCCTCTACATTCATTGAATAGATGATGTAATACTGCTATTGCCAGAGCAAATAAGTAACTGGGTACTATTTCTCACTTTATTGCCACACGTTATAAAAACATTGGAGGGTGATGATAATTATGTATTTTGATTCAATTACAGGCACTTTATCCGCGTTGCGAAACGTGAGAGCGAGATATCTCGCTCTTCATAAAACAACGCATCTCGGTTCTTGTGTGAGCCATCCGAGGATAGTTCAGAGCAGATAGGCGCGCCATTTGTACTACATTGTGTAATACAAAAACATTGTCATTTATAGTTTTTAATAGAAAAAAAAAGATTAGTACGGAGTAAGGAAACAGCTTAAGCAGTTATTGCTTAAGCTGTTTCCTGAAGTGAAGGAAATGAACAGATTAACACGTAGGTACATGTTGACAAATGTTTCATAAAATAATAATATAAAAAAGTTACGTTTTATAAGAAACGACTGAAAGCATTATTATGATGATGAGATGCCCATTTTACCGTTACGATAAAATAAATTTTGGTTATATATGGTTCTAAAATCATGTAGGATTTGTGGATAATTCTGAGATAAAAAGTTAATGGTCGTGCTTATTGTTTGGATTGGTATATAAACAGAACACTAGCCTAAGGTGGTCATAGAACATGTTTATTCAATCTTATTTTTTTTTTATTATTTTCTTAAAAATAATATATTAATATGTCCTATTTTCAACCTTTTTTTTTTTAAAACTGTTTCTTAAGTATAGCTGCCTGAATACACAATGCTTGGAGACAGATTTTTCTACTTTAGGGTGGGATCTTAATAAACGAGCATTCGTAAAATGCACACCCATCATGCGGCAAAGCTCAAGCCAGCTGCACGATGAGGACCACGAAGCACCTGCGCTCCATGTTCACATTGCCATTGGGCAATCATCACTTCGAAGAATATGTGTAATTATAGTTTTTAACGAATAAGTCAGTAATCCTTCATTCATGGAATCGGCATATTCTTTTTTTTTTGCTACAGATGTCTGCTTTGTCACACTGATCATTATACCACTAAATACCACAACAGAAATACTGTGACATCATATTTTGACCATCAAGATATGTTATCATAGATATCTACTTACTAAAATGGATTATGTAATATAGCATAGTTGTAGTTCGTTCTTCCGTAGTAAAATGATATCCAATCTTAATGATTTTTGACGAAATCTATGCTGAAAAAATAAATAGATAACATAATCACCCCACAGTAAAAAAAATACATAACATAGACCAATCCATTGTTGATTTAGATTTTATTTACCGGTGGTTTTAATAAACAAAATACTATGAACTATATACAACACTACAGCTACTACAATAAAAGCATTTAGACAACCTATAAATCATAGCAGACTCATAGGCAGTCCAAATGCTCCAGCCCAGTAGTTTAGATTAAGTTTAAGTCTATAGATGTAATAAGATGTAATAGCACTTCTTTTTCAATGTTCTGCAATATATCTGCATTTTACCTTGCTCTTATGGTTAGTACCGACCTAAATTAATTCAGTAAAAAGAGGTTTCTCCCTGATGTGGAAGTAGAGGGTGGACTAAAGCTGCTATGGTGATTTATAAGACGACCTTCACCTACAGTTAGGCGGGTCGACGATAACTGGCTATGAAAGCTATGGCTTCGGAGAAAAAATCAATTCGTAACCTGCTGTCTGACTTGAATGTTTGTGTTTCACGTTAGTCACAATATTACGAATTGATATAACTTTTCCAGTGATTGAGATACTGATCAAATTTATTTCAATGGAATTCAGGCTACGATTCTACTGATTGCTTACGATGAGCTAATTACACTTGAGCCTTGACTGTTTGTAAAATATAATTGTATTTACTATAAAAAACGTTAATGTTTGTAACTGTGTAGGTATACGGCGCTCTAGTTCCTAGATATTAAAAAGGAAAAGGATTTATAATACAATGTAGGTACTTTGTGATGAATAAATAACTGTACTGAGCTGAATTTACGAAAATGAAATTTTAATTACCTATTTTTTATAATTTTTAGCTTAAGAGTATAATATAAGTTCATGCAATCATTTTTTGAACCAGGGATCGAACCCTAGACGACTTTGAGATATCAATGCGGCGCTTAACTTCACCTAACCAAAGAAGTAGGGAAGTCAATAAACGCTTATAAATTTACTAATTTTACAATTAAGGAATTAAAATCTTTTGAAAATTATAGCAATAAATAGAAAGCTTTAAAAAAATTCGTACTTAACTATACATACCGACATACTTTTTTGAAAGATTTTAACGATGTTGACTGTAAAGTTTTTTTTATTAATATCCTAGCTACCTAAACATATTCCATGTGCATTTCCGACAAAAAGCCGGCGGCAGCTTGGAAAGTTGGCATATCTTCAAGTCAGAAGAGCGCGGGTGGTCGATCCTGCGAAGGGCAGACGATTGCCGACTCATAAGCACAATACAAGGTTGACTTCGACCTCGCGGTGACCTCACCACCACCTGCCTCCACCGACCTGCAGGGAAGCCTCCCCAGCTTTAGTCACCAGCACCGCAAACAATGGCTTTGTCATCCTCGCTTCTATGAAGGTTATAATGTCATGCTTCGGCAACACACGGTACCGCAGTATCTTGTTAGCCATCAATAACATTTACTGCCGATTGATGACTGATTACGGAGAAGGTATGAATAAATATCGGGGTTTTTGCATACGTAAGTGCAACCGGAAATTTTGAGTACCTATGTAGAGAAAACGGAATTTAGGTATATAGTCATAACTCCTGCCCAATGAAAGTTTTTGTAAGTCGCCAAATCAGATACATTTTTAAACGCATGCTGGACTAGCTAGTGACAGTTCATTGACATCTGAAGGCAGTATAGTTTCCGGCCTAAGAATTAAAAACTGTTCTATATGCTGCAATTGGATGTCATAAAAGCTGACTAAGGGCAAAATGATGGGAGGATTCTGATGAACATTAGGCGCACAACAGAAGGGCTTCTTAGGTGATGTGGGTATATTTCCGACCAGAGCTATCCTTGAAGTGGTTGCCGCTTGGAAAACGTGTCTGGTAGAACATATTGCGTGCTCTTCGTATAACTTTCATGTGTTCGTTGCATTACTATGCCATCAAAGTATATAATATATATATATATATATATATATACTAAGCATGTGTAAGGTAAAATTAATGCGAGACAAGAGAAGTACTTCATTACCTACTGCGCTAGTAATTTTTTACTATTAAGTATTAGTTATCTTACTCTGTTTATATCGAAAAGTAGAAAGTTGTATTTTATGTATATGTATAACATAAGAATTAATATTTTAGCGAAAACATATTAAAATCCTGTTGACTAAGCTTATCTTATCTCGCATTAATTTTATCTTATAAATATAAAGTATACTCGTAGTATGCCCGTAGAGTGCCGTCTAGAATGTAACCCCCCCATTTATCCCCTTGGGTGTCGTACGAGGCGACTAAGTGTAACACCAGAATGTGGGCATTAGCGCTTTCTGAGGAACTGATATCTCACACTGTGATCCCCAAGACGCATGCTAAGCGTGGGTATTATGGTAAACCCCCTCCCCCGAAAATGGGGGAGCCTGTGCTCACCAGTGGACATTGCGGCTGATAGTGTAATACTCGTATTAAGATGGCATAGTATTGTAAGAAACACAAAGTTATGCGAAGATCACGCAATTTGCTGTAGTATTGACAAATCAATATAATGCACGTGTTACCTTTTTAATATCTACAATAATCGATATCACTATATTACATACCTATATAATACAAACTAGCTAAGTAGGTATTCATAACGCGAACAGGAAAGAATTTACGTCTCTATTGTAATTACAATATCACACATACCAAGAAGAGGCAATTTGTTTTGTCCACATTAATAACAGCTCTGACAAGATATTGAATATACCTAATAATGTTTTTCAGAAAACCATTACATGATTAAGTCTTCGTGGATCAATTTGACTTGCCTACGTTTTCCATATGGAAATTAACAGAATATAGAAAAGTTCTTGTAATTTGACGACATCACAAATAATTGCTTATAAATAAATATTATCTAAGAACATTGGCTTGGCTGATTTTTATGAATAAGATGATTTGTGGTTTTTTAAGTTACAAAGATTATAGCTCATCCATTAATAAAAAAAAATGTACAAAAGCGTTTTATGATACTCTGTCAGTACTCTCTGTAGGCATGGAGGTGTTGAAATCACAAATATCCTTGCACCATGATCTTGGCACTGCACTGCTTCCATTTTTACGCATATTACAGAGTTTCTTGTTAAATTATTAATTTTACCTTTTGTTTTAATTAGACTATTGCATATTATGTCTTTAATGCTTCCAAATAACTGAGTTGATATTGATGAAATTTAGCACATATTTTTGCCTTAGATTCTGGATTAGGACATAGAATATTTTTTGTCTCCATTCACTAGCTCAAATTATTGCAATGTAATGTAACTGTTTTCCACGTGGTAAAAGTCGTGAGCGAAAGCTTATTTAACGATTTTTTTATTTTATAGTAAATATTCTAACATTGTAAATGGACTTATTGATTAAAAACAATATAAAACAGCATTTTCTTGAAATATTATACTATCATTCAAATGTATACAGAACAATAATGACAGCTATGAGTATAAAATCAAAATATGTTTAATTTTTATTGAAAATGACATAGATAAATAACTATTGACAGTGATATGGAGTTATAGAATCCTACATTTTAGTCATCCTCGGAAGTGTTACCATAATATTTGATCGTAATGAATCGTGAAATCTTTTCTTATTAAGCGAAAGCTTGTGTATATGTGAGCTTGTTACCGCCTTCGAAATAGCTGAATTTTAATGGAATTTGGTACATAGATTTCTTACATCCTTGATTCAAATATAATATAGTTGATATACAATTAAAACTTGATTTACTGAGTACTTCCAGAGAGAGCACAATATAACTAAATTCAACGTCGGTTTAGCCGAGTCTGATAGCTAGTTAATCAGGAAGTCAGGTACCTACCAGGAAACCTTTTGCTTTATAGTTCTCGAAGCTACAATCTGTAATAAGTAATAATACATCTAACTTATTTAATATCGAAACCGATCTTATCGATAGACTTTTATTGAAGCTTGAGCAGTTTCGGCGAAAGCCGGTAAAGTTTTGTTGCAAAGAAGTGCGTGAGTAAGGGCGGGCGGAGGCTTCGCAGCCGCGTGTGGTGCGGCGGCGGGCGGCTGGCGGCAGGAGGGGCGCACACATTATAAGAGCACGCGAGCGGCGCGCCGCACACTCAACCAAACACGCGCACTGCGATAGGTCGCGCCACTCGGGGGCGCCACGATCGCAGTACTTCCCGCCACGCGAAACCTTCACATTTTCTTTGAAAATTCGTGTAATTGCAAAGAAAAGTGAACCCGCGGGACAATTGGTGACATACAAGTGACTGTGATTTTTGTACTTGAACTCTATTTTTTATCGAATTTCACTGAGTTTCGGTAGTTTTAGAGATTCGAACGTGATCGAACTAGTGAGACGAAGAATTTTACGTTTCAAGTAGTAAGGATTGCGTAAACTGAAAACTGGAAAATTTCAACAGGTGAGTTTCAGGGGATGATTTAGCTTGCATTACGAATTTGGAGCTTTTTTGGCTACATAGATAATAATAGTATATAATTAATCATTATAGATTTGACATATAAAATGCTCTAAGGAACCAACGTGTTTTTACTCATAATCTATAAACTTCAAGATTTTCCTGCTTATTGTATATATGTTGATGAAGGAAAATTACTTCCAATGTACCGACAATAATCGCCTGTATCACAACCTTTTCTATAAATACTTACTCAACTCATGGTATGATATTACCTATAGTTAATAAACTACTGAGGTTTACTTTAAAAGCTTAAGGTAAATACGTACTGTACACAGTACTGTACCTACTCAACAGATTCAGTGGATAATTATTTCAGAATAATTGCAACTAAAATTTTGATCTTGCAATCTGAACCACCAAATAACATTGCACAAATAGATCTAAGTGAAAATGCACCAGAATAAATTTAATGACGTTGTAAAATCTGTGCAATCAATCGAAATCTGTCATAGTCAATTATTGCGGGCTTTTGTGTCACGGCCACCTCTACTCCGATTCTGACATTGTCGTAACCCGCTACGGTACATTAATTTCGCGTACTATACTAAAATTTAAGTACTATAAATGGACTATTAAATTAATTGTAGCTACTCCCAAAGAAAAGGCGATGAAAACACATCGAGCTATTGTTATCAGATAAAGCCGGATAAGGCCGTAACCGCTATCTCACTGATAACAACTGATCTACGTGAACTCATTCTTTGTGAATTTGTCCATATACAATGCTTTGAAAAAAATTGTTCTATATATGAAAGAATAGAGGCCATCGTGTTGTTCGATACCGTTAATAAGTTATTTTCGATGCCTGTTACTAAACGGAATTCCTTAAACGAAACTTGCGATATGTCATTGACAGGGTGTTAAGATCTTCAAGTTTTCAAGGTAGGCCTACACTTACTTTATTAAGTGATAAATTACTATTGCAAATGGCAAGTGTCATACATAAGTAGGTAATAACGTAAACAAACTAGTGGTTAGTAAGTGTCACGCGTGCGCTTTGAGCACTAACTTCTTTATGAGTCATGCTTAGACGACCGCCTCGAAAACCGCTGAACTTGACACTCAAATTGTATTAGTATATGGTTGTGAATATTTAAGTACCTACCTAAGTTTAAGTTTACAGTTAACCTTTTAGGCGCTGACTTTCGTTGACACTTCTTTGTTAAACGTACATGACTGTGTAGGCTTCAGATGCGTTTGATAAGATTTCACCTCTGGTTCAATGTAGGTCATTATGTTTTTTTGTTATATGAGTAAACAGTACAAAGTGACTAACCCAATTAAATATATTTCTATTGTCACTCAACTAGCTGATGAATTATATATTATAAAATGTGAAATCTTAATGTACAGTTTATAGTTTTGTGAACTCTTTTAATGTTGTCGCGGAAAACGAATTCATATATTGCCAAATTGAGTCTTGGAAAGCAAAAAAAGTTGAACAAATATGGTGGCTTTCATCTTGGCTATTTATGTACCTTATATTTATAAATTATCTATTTCATTGAGCAACTGCAATAATCTTAAAGTAAAATTAAATTTGAATTCCAGTGTAACCGTATATATTGTTCCTACCTCCACCAACATGAAAATATATATAACAATATTGGCAGTTGAGGAGTATCATGTTAATCATTGGATCTTTGAAAGACTCTATGGTGATAAATATCTACATCTTTTTATTACAAAAAATTCATCCTTACATTAACTCCTGATAAACTAATATCACCAAGATACGAGTATGAATGAATAAATAAATAAATTGTACGTATAACTACGTGGCATACCTAAAGTTGAAACAAACCTCATAAAAGGATAACATGGCAAGCTTGAATGAAAGCATATTAAAACTATCCTATTATTCTACATGCTTCTATTCAGCTATCTCGATAATCGAATCGATATGGTAGTAAATAACCGGCCTTCTGATTTGGAAACGATATTATATGAATTATCAGTTATTTACTGAAACTTACGTACTTCTTAATGAGCTAGTTGCACAGCATGTTAGAGCTCACCAAACAAGTGAGAATGCCTAATGCATGAGACGTATATAAATAAGTATATAAGTACGTAAGCGAGGTAAAGTTATTATAAAAATAATACCCAGCTGTCATCACAAGTATCTGATAACTCGATAATGGCAAGCGATTAGTATTGCCCGCGAGGATCCGGAAGCAGGAAGGACTTCAGGGTCATCAGCTACAGTCCGCACACGTAACCCTCGCGAGACCAGACGCTCATTGGGATGCGTGGACAAGCGTGCAGATACAATGATGTGATGTCAATCGCGAAGTTTAAGGGCACAAACTGATGAATAATTATAGAGATACTGCAATAGTGGAAGATTTTTTCCTGTTTTTAAACAAATATACGAGTATTCTTTGCACTGAAAAATTTTTCGGCTCTTACGATATCAGATCCCATATTTTCAGAGATGATTAGACAATCGCACAGATACAATGTACGACGGCGGACAAGGCACAAAACATGAAATATCATACATATGTATGATATTAATATACCAACAGCCAGCTTGGGAAAAGTTTTTCAAAGAATAGATGCCGTCGAGAGCATTACAACAAAACTGCATATTTAGGATGCACTCATGAATGATGTTAATTCACTCCCAAAGTTTAGGGGCACAATAGTAATGAAAAGTTTTTAAGAGCGTTGCAGCGGTGACAAAAGGGAAAACATGCCCATGCTTGTAAATCTCTGACGTGCTTATGCATTTTTTTTCAATGCATATAGGCGGGAAGTTTTTCTTTTGGAAACTTGTACTTCATTTTATCAGAAAGTCATATAAAGTACAGTAAAGAGACGAGGAAGGAGTTTAATTTTCATCTTTCCCAGTTCTCCGCGGGTTGACGGGCTATAAATAGCTGAGCTATAATAATACTTTAAAATTTAGTAATATCTTTTTTAACCTTCATGTTTCCTCTCACAGGCAACAAGTAGCTAAAAAATAAGTAGCACAGGCAATAAGTATCCTAGATAAAAACAAAGCGAGATAAAAACTTATTACTTATTCATATATGAATTCCATTGTAAAAAGTATTTTACCACTCAAATAGCAAACGTGACATCACTTATTTAAGTAAGCAAATTGATCAAGATTCCATCGGCTTCTTATGCGTACATGTTAAACAAACTAAACTTATCTGATCTAACATTCATGAAACTTCAAATATCACAACCAATTTCAAGCTATTCAACTGTTTCAAATTATATTTTTCCTTAAAAATAGTTGTGTCAAGGAGAGTGAATAGATTAAATAAGTATTTAATTTATTAGGTGCAACAAATATCAAGATTTCCACGTTTACTATTAGTTAAAAATTCCCATATTCAAGATTGATTATAAAGAACTGGAATTTAAATAAAATAATAATAAGAAAATGCGGTAGCGTCAAATGTGCCAAGGGTCATGTATTAAAAACGAGGTGTTAGTGTTTTTTCAGATTTTTCTTTTTTGTGGTTTTTGACTGCATATATTATATCGTAAAATAAGGAATATAACAAAGTTTGAACAGGGAAATTATATAAAAATAATAGTTAATAAAAATGAATTTAAAATAACGTAGGAAATTCGTATGCGTAAATAATAAAATACAATGACAGAAAAACGAAAACAAAATACATTTCTGTCCAAGAGAATATAAAAAATTGACCCTTGAAATAATTAAGTAGGTACCTTCTTTAATTTCTTTGGAGATAATGACCATAACTGCACTCTTATTAATCTGTTAAGTCACACAAGTGAGACTAATCTAAACATACTCAAAACAAAACAAGTGACGTAAACAAGAGCTTAATATCCGGTTAACGAAGTTAGGTAAGAGAACCGTGTCCAATGTCACCAGTGAAACTGGTGCCTACAACTGTTTAGGCGCGCCATGCTTCAAAGCGCGTGAAATTTCTTGTGACGATTTGTTTGACCTGCGCTTTCGGTTTTATTTTACCTATTGATATTTAATTTTAAGTGAAGTAAACAAATTACTCGGTTAAATTTAGAGGTAACAAGTCAATTATGTACTGTTTATTGTCCCTAACTGAAACACGAAATGATTTGTTGATCGCGATGTACGCCACCTAGGTAGAAACTACTTTTGGTTTGTATAATTAAATCAGACCTAGATTTTCAAACTCAACCTCTTTTCACATTGAGTTAATTACTTACATGTAGATTGCGGAATATACCAAATTATTTGGCGTCATAACATACATGTATTCTAGTTTGAGTGACTAATTCCCGTTGATTGCGTACTTGAACTCTAGCCTCAATACGAATCAAAAACATATTAAATCAGGTACTTACCTATATAAATACTTATAGAGAACTTGTCATATACGCGTATACAAGCATGAAGGGATGAGTCAACAAACAAAACAACAGTGATTTTAAACTTGAACTTTAGGATTGACGGACATGCACGATGCCGTAAGTGACTAGTTACGTGGGCTATCGCCGTGTTGTTAGCCTGTTGAAATATGTAATTTATCATTTAGACCGATAGTCTCTGTTGACATGTCGTTAAAATGAGGTGCCGCACTTCAGAAATATGTAGGTCACTAGTCATTCTGTTCATTGTCTGTTTTATCGACATTTGTCGTTTGTACAATAGATAAAATAACTTTCCTAATTTGATTTAGTTCTATTCAAGAAGTATAACAGAACATGTCTTTGATATAATAAGGTTGTAATTTTAAATATCATCAATAAATTTGGTAGCTATGATTCAGCAATGCAAACATTTTAAAGAATTGTTTTATTTGCATTTTCTAAAGTCAATTTGTTTGCCACTAGTCATTTAATATGAGCCAAATCTGTGGCGAATGAGTCACCTAAATGATATCTCGGATGTAAAAGATGACGTGGCTCCGTTGAGAGACCCCTTGCTCCAAACATATATAGGTCTATATATAGATCTTGTTATACGTTAGATAAATTAGTATATAATTCAACTTGTGAGTGACTTTAGGAAAAACCGATTTGACGATTTTTTCACCATTTTTAATACATATTTTAATTAAAAAATATCTCTGGAAAACCCGTAATTATAACTATACTTTGTCTTTGTTTCAGATGGTTCGCTGTCGTTTGTACTCGAACAAATCAACGAAATCAATGTTTATATACCAAGATATTCGTCACTAGCGCAAATATTAGCTTAGGTTAACAATTTTAAAGAGTAATGAGAAATCCGACCTGTAGATATTTTTGATACCTATATATATATTTGGGATCAATGAGTTTAGTTAGAAATACTAGCATATCATCAACAAATATGGCGTTCGTAAGCTTTAAAACCACGTTAAGGATATTGTGGACGGCGGTGGCTGCCCTGATTCTGCTGACCAGGAGTAGTGCTGCACCGACCTTCGGAGGAACTGATAAAGCAATGGTGAGTAGTTACCTAAAACCACGCAAACTATATTACAGTAAAAATAAACTTAAAGATTATTTAGCATTGAGATGGGATGCCCTATATTTATAATCGCTGCAAATAGGTATAATATCAAGACAAACTCCTTAGTAATGCCTTAGGAATTAGTAGAGATTGTATCGATAAATCGCAGTCACCAGTAGGCACCAGAAATGACTTGTTCGCGTAATTCTGTAACACCTGCCTGACTCAGTATTCCGAGAATCGCAACACCTCCGGAACAGAACCAAATCACATCGTATCCGTATAGTAGGTAGTATACTCACTCGTAGAACTCGCACTATATCGTTCATTCATAAACCCACTTATATCCAACCAAGATAAGTCACACGCTTTTCGCAACGGACCAATAGCATTTCGTTTGTATTCTCCTATAGTTTGTGTAACCATGACTCACGCCTTTAATGAACATATGTGTAAACTTGATGTTGGTAAGGATATTGGTCATTAGTGGTTTTCAATGAAAGTTACGTCATACATGTCATAAATATAAAATGTGGGACAGTAATTTTTTTGCAGGAATTATTATACTTGATTACTTCACTTGCTTATAACCTTTAAGTATTGGGATTTCAGGTTTTAATAAATGCTTAATGTATGTAAAATAATTTAAACATGAAGTAATTTAAACTGATATGATGCGGATCTTTCATTATCTAAGGTGATAAGTGAGGTCCGTTCCTAACCTATAGACATCTATTGCGGTTTGTGTACTGCAAACATATCAGCGATTCAGCAATGTGTAATTTAGTTTTAATTATGAAACACAGTTATCATATATTATTAAATTTGTCTTGTGGTCGTTTAATTTAGTTGTAGTTACGATGTGCAGAACATTGCAAAAGAGTAAAAAAAAGATTTCCACGTTGGCAATCCTTGTGTGTCCAATCAATCCCACTAAAAATCTGCGTTTGACATGAGCCACATTATACCCATCTAACGATTATTCACTACGTACTTATGTCTTGGGAGGAGTTCGAAAGGAAGCACATGCAATAAAATCTCATTGGTTCTCGGAATCTTAGGTTGAGTCACGAACCGGTTAGGTCCGTTGCCGCCAAGTTCTAGGTCATAGAACATCAACCGAATGACGTGAAAACAAGCATCAGTCATAGGATATATTAATTGAACGTTAATTGATGAATACAGAAAAGAAACGTGATGAAAAGCGTGTCGAGCCAAGTTAAATAGAGAACTGTTAGTACACAGATGATAATTCTCAGGATAGTATTTAGTTCAATTTTCTGGAATAAATTTATAAAATTAAATAGACTTCGGTCAAATGCATCTCAAATGGTATTTTAGTCGTTTTAGTTTGTATATTTTTTATTTTCTCATAATTATTTTTATAACGTTCTACTCCATAAGATAGGTCAAAATTTTTTTCAACCCTAATTTCCCTTATTGAGTATATAATTTTCCAGTTCTTAAAAGGATACAGACAAATTGTTAGTAAAATAATATATTAGTTCATACTATCTGAGATTACTACCATAAATATGATTTTTACAAATAACGAGCACAGTGCATAGTGAATCGGAAAGTAAACACATTATCTCTTTTAACAAAAATAACATTGCATACATAAAGCAAAAACAAGTGGCAACATAAGTAGATAGGTTGGTATCTCCAAGGTAGATTTTATTATAGATGAGATGACAATCACAAAACAAACAAATGGTCGTGTATACACGTCGTAAAATGAACATTTACATGCTAAATTCTTCACGCACTTTATGGTGCCTTCAAACAGAAGTTACCTACTCGTACTATCATAGTTTTAAAGAACACATTCGTTGTGGTGCAAACACATTTTATTTCACGACACATACTATTGAATAAAAGAGGTTTACAGTTTGGTTATGTTTGAAAGGCGTTAAGTCAATATGGAAAATAATAATTCATTATTTGATAACGACGACTTCATCCGCGTTAGGATTATACCTGCTGCGGTTCTCTAGGAAATAGCCACCAAGAAGTTTTAGTTAATTTTCCTCTTAAACCTATTGGTTACGTTAGATGATTTATTGCTTGCTGTGTTTTTCTTACGGTTATCATAAGGTCAAAGTTTACGGAAAAACAATTGCTCCTTCAGAATTTCGAATTATAGCTATAATAATTCAAAAGTACATTTTATAACTATGTTCCTCTTTATATGTAATAAAATTTTTCTACTTCCATCTATACACCACGCTAAGTGGGGTCCGCTCAACATTTATTCTTCTGTCACTCTTTTCTATTAGGTACGTACTTGTAAATTTCTCGGTATATTACGTCAAACAATTATTTTAGATTTTTTTCTGTGATTGGTGGCACTTTCAACATTAATCATTTCAAATCTTGTCCACTCTGTTTGTTACACGAAAGATTCATCTTAAGATGCGCATTTCTGCTACAAGCACATTCACTCTTTCCTCGTCGTGTTTTCGTCTTCCCTCGTCCAATATTCAAATAACTTTACTATTATTTTGTCATGCCCTACCTATGATTGTCTACTAGATTTTTACAATAATATATGCAGATATACGTATTAAATTAGTTTCATGGAGATAAAATACGCAAAGACAAAACCGGTCACGCTGGGATTACCACAAATTACGATTGACAAAGACCGGTTTCAGACTGATTAGGAAACTAAAAGCCGGTAGTGTGGTTTTGTCCGAATAATTTGTTTGATGGGAAAATACATTTGTCTTATTGGATATACTTGTGGGGGATTTATTTACTCATTTAACACAGGTTCACCTAGTACGGCTGCTTATGGAAGTATTTTACCTTAGGACTTTAGTATTTAAGTAAATACTTTACCCTGTTTGTTTTTATTGTAAAATAAACAATTTGTAATTGTAGATTTTTTGTACACATTCACTAAGCTTTTTTTGTTTTCATTAAATGTAGAACTGTGACATGTTGAAGCAAAGTGATGAACGGTTTTAATTTATCATGTGAAATCTGAAAAACTACCTTTATCACTATGGTTTAAATCGTTAACATTGGTAGGCTTTCATAGATTCGAAATATTGAAATTCTGAAGTCGTTACTAGGTTACGCTTCATTGCAGACGAATATCGTGCGTAGCGCATTGGCTACGGTCACGAAACCTTACTTTATGCCTGTGAATGCAGGGACATAAAGAACAAGTTTGTTGATACAGATTTTTTCAGGTCATTGAACTTAAAATCACGTGACAAACACGAGGAGGTTACATTGTCACGATCCAGGCATTTCCTGCTTTTGAAGCTACTGTTATGTTATGATTAACGTACCCTTTTTTGGAGGGTCATTCTCCTCAAAAATATTCGAACAGAGAACAATAAGCCTAGCCAGAAAGCGACGAGAGACTCTTTGTCTTCATCATTTCATACAGGTATCGATAAGTACGATATAAAAATTCCAAACATGTCCCATACATCGAGCGGACATCTCTCGTAAAATTTCCTCTGTCTGCTTAGAAGAACAATGAACTTATGGATGTAGGCAACAGAACAGGGTGTTCAACTCGCAATAAACACAATAATTCAAATATTTACTCTTATGGTTGAAATGTTATTTATTCTAAAATACTGAGTCTTTTGCAGTATTGTAGAATAAATAAAATTTCATCAGTTATAGTTCTGCCTTCAAAAGGAACTTAAAATTCAACGTCTTACCTAACTGTCAGGAAGGCGTCACGCGGCTTTTCACAATGGTTTTGGGAAACATATATCCTTGTATCTTACTATCGCATCAACAGAGGCTTATCTCTGAGCCAGCGATAAACGTGATGAAAAATAATGTTATGTTTTACCGCACAATGCCAAGCTTTCAAGTATTTAACCCTAGTCATGCTTCTTGATCCTGAGAAGTAGCTTTTTAGTTTTCGCAGAACACTTTTAGTAGTGCTTTGACAAATTGACATGAGTCATACACATAAGAAACATCCACATGCAAAAAAGCAAGATGAGCGATTTTTTTATTTGCCATAAATATACCTTTGTATAGGTACAGGTCTTTTGAGAGTCTTATAAAAGTTATATGTATTATAAAATTAACTATCAAAATATAACTTATGAAACTATGGAAATAACTTATAAAAGCATCTAGTCCATGTCAATTGCCAAATGCGCCAAATGCCTTGCTTGTGGCCGATTATGGTCAAAAGATGTTCTATTGTTTGACACTAGTGAGTTTTTATTGAAGTTGTTGTCATCGAGATGCTGCATGGTTGAGTCGGTATTATGTCGTTGGGCACGGCAGCATGCGCATCACGCACGCAGGAAGCGTTGATCGACCTTCGGCTCGCGGTCCACGGCCGCTGCCACCGTTGGCGCGCTACACTGCCGATTCATTGTTCGCACCACTATCGATGTCATCTCATTGCTTATACCTGGAAAAGTTTGAGTACAGAAATTGTGGAACAAGAGCATTCCACAATTTCTGTACTCAAACTTTGAAAACAACAATTCATAGTCCTGAAGAGCATCATCGACATAATACAACATACTTTTACTGGCATAGTTGACTTTTGATCAGTTTCTTAGTGTCCTGTGTCCAAGAAACTGTTTGATGAGTGAAGTGCGAGTTTTTATTTTATTGCAGTAATCGCAATAATCACGACAGAATATTTAATGTTATGCCTTCAAGCTAGTTTATAAGCATTTCTTCATGTAATGTTACTGGATTACAGATATGATATATTTTATATTATAATTACTTAAATACACGTATGGTATATGGCAGAACATTAGATTCATCCATTGTAATTTGCTACAATGTCAGGACCTCCACAATGCTATATCACATACTAGATATAGGTAGCATCTAGCAATTTTCTGTTGTTTCAATAAATAAGAACTACATAATTATAATCTAACATTAAGCCCTAGAGCTTGGCGCACGTGTAAACCCATAGATGATTGGCAGGCAATCAGCAGATCAGAGTCCATTATTGAAGGGTTGGAGACAATGTGCCGGCCACGTGACAAACGTGAGATAACGGACAAAGGGACTACCTCACGCCTACAAAAAACATTTTCTACATTCTACTATGGAAAAGTGTAGTTTCACACGCGATACATTCTATTTTAATCTTTTGACAATCACGACGTAATTGAAACTAATTACGATGACAATTATCTGTGCTCGTGCGGATGAATAAGGAGCTAGCTGCATTTACGGACCTGACTGTGCTCGCTCAGTGCCCAGTAAAATAATGACTAATGATTTTAATCCATGGGTTATAAATTCATAAGCTGTCGCTGACGTAAAGTCTGAGCAAAAAAAAATGCAATTAATCTGCCAAGACGCCAAAGCGTTAATTAACAGTTTGCATAAAAAGAGATCACTTGTTTAATTGAAACTGGAGACGCATTGCAATACGGACAATTAACATATAAAGAAGGCAACAGACAAACAAAACATGTTGATGTTTGATCTAATAGAAGCCATTAGACGCCAGTGCCAATTAAATATTCGACATGTGTTTATGTTGAGGTAATTTATTGTCATTAGGTATATTTTTATAGTAATCAAGTGCGGATGCTTCGTGTGATGTCGCATTTGTAGTCGCATTCCTGAAACGGCTCACGTTCTGAGATCAACATTATAGTAATTATCATGGCGACGACGCTCGGGGTTGAGCTCTCTGCCCTGCTAAATTGCTCATGCATACGGCACAAACAACCTACATTTTACATATTACGTACACGCGCATAACACAAAATAACAACAAATCAATCCAAAGATCGTGCTTGTCCATCTCAACACGATCGTATAATCTAAACCATTTGACGAGCAGTATTACCTTTTTTGGAATATTCCCACAAGATTACCTACATGTTTGCTTGTTATTAAACTGTGACATCGGCTGGAACTCGACACGTTTTCGAAAATATGGTTCATTTCTGCCACGTTCTATGAATATTTAAAAGTAATGTGCGCAGTTTCAAATACTCGATAACAATCTCATTATGGATGAAAAGCATAAATAGAGCAATAAATATACATAATATATGCTGTAATTAAAGTAAATACCTGTCGAATGTAATCAATTCCACGAGGTGTGAGTGGCGCAGTGGCGAAATGGAACTGTGATACTTTGTCATCTCATTGAATATATCTATATATATACATATCAAGTACGTGTCAATAATTTGTGGAGTTTTATGCAATTGCGTTGGTGCAAGTGGCTAAGAGTAACAATGACAATAGTTTGATTAATTTAATTTAATGGCACGAAATCGTTGTGAAACCCGTAATAGATACTCGTATCAATGAATAACGCAACTGAATCAATTATTTCAATTTTCATAACAAATAAAATCTCATTAAAAACCATTCATGCATCATAGAACCTTTGAAAGCTGTGTAAAACTATTAATATTTTCCTAAATATCAAATTGCACGTTTGGATTTCGTGTCAATGTCTCGGACTCGGATAAACGGAATGCTTGGAAAATAATAGTGACGATCCTTCCAATTTTAGATTATTGAATACGTATTATTTTCGTCAAAATTATATTTTGGTTTGAGGCACATAAGGCTTTGAAGTTTTGAAGACAGATAAAATCTCCATGTTTATTTCATTATTTCAGAATCATTTACAATTTAGGCGTTAGATTGTGATACTTTTTTCTAACGAGTTAGAGTTACAGTAGATGTCAGATAACGATTATCGTATACATGGATGAAATGGATGAACGTAAGATAGTTTTTCTGTTTTGAGGAGTAAAAATGAAAAAGTATAAGATACTCCTATATATTTTATAATATAGAAACTTTATTTATGAGGACTAGTAAGCTTGTATTTATCGACAAGCCCAGATGTTAAAAGAAGAAAGAATGCTAGAAGTCAAAGTCAATAGGAAGCACAACATTTTTGTGACTAGAAGGGGAATAGGAAAGAAGGATCAAAATCAAATCAATGTAGTTGAGAGGAAAGATTTCAAAAACATCTGTCTTCAAACTCCCAAAGCCACACCGGCTTTTTAGTGTGAGGAAGAGCGTGATAATAGAAAGATGTATCCATGAGTGAATTTGGATATAGTGACTGGTCGAGATAGGTTTATTGATATGGTTTAGACGTGTACAGGCAAGATGCAAGGAATATTAAAGTCAGTAGGTATTCAAGATGATTGATAGTTATATAGTTAAAAGGGGAAGACTTCGATAAAGATATTCTGACTAGATTCAAGACTTTCTAGTAAAAAACCAGATCATGAGTTACTTCGGGGTGAAGAAAGGTAGAGAAATTTGGCAATGTCGCATCTAGCGGAAATTCCAGATATCCTACCCTCAAGGATCAGACGTAGTGTTATGTATGTAAATACGTATAAAATGTATATATCTTTGCATATTGTATAGTAATAGCAGATGCTGGACACGCGCTGCAAGTCGCGTGGGATGAGAGGGTCGTTAGCATTGTAACTAGCTCTAATGCAACAATGATTTATAATACTTGGAGCAATTCTTGGAATTATCGGCTCATTGTCTGAGGAAATTGCAATAAATAATATCCTTTCATAGGCAGTTTAATTCCCATCTGCCAATCGCAGTAACTACCACAAAATTGGGATGACATGCGTATATTCATATTAATTAATAACTACGACAGACTACCGTAAAACAATTAAACTGGAATAATTTAATTATATTTTTTAAAGATTTAATAAATGTTGCAAAAATGGTACAAAGTTATTTATGCATCAATCGAAAACTTTTTTGGCTTAATTAGTAAAAATAATAATACATTTTTCCTGTGAATGGTTACCCATTATCGCTAAGCCTATTTTTGGGGTAGCTAAATTTGTATTCTGTAACCGTAAAGGATATGTTTACGAATATTTGCACGTGCTCCACTAGTTCCTAGTAAGGCATATCAGAGGCATCGAGACTAGAACAGATGTACCTATTTCCTGGAAGCTTGCGTGACATAGTTCGTCATATTTACAACAACTCCTATTAAGCACTTCAGCCGCTGATACGCGTCTGCATAAATAAGTCAACTGGCTATTGAAGCAGGTGAAAAAGATTAGTCATAATTTGTATATTTCCAAATGACTTTTTTTATAATAGAGCTAGCGTGCTTCAGTGGCTGGCGCACTTTTGAATCCCATTCAAGTATAATCTAACCGGCACAATGTGCACCAACAAAACTATTACACGCTATAATATTCAAAGTTTGAAATAAAAATAACGGTAAAGGAAACATCGCAGCTCGTAAAATTCTTGAACTTGAGACACTAGAAAATTTCTTTAGAATGTAACATTAGCTATTTTAACGTAAGCACTTAAGCCTTACCATTCGGAGATATACAGGCGTATGGATGTGTTTAATATTATGTTATAAACTAAAAGTACACAATGGTGAACACTTATCATCAGATGGGCCGCTTCTCTCGTTATACAGAGTAAAAAATATATCGACAAAGTGCACTTAAGCCGGTTTATAAATTGTGCCCAACCTACTCTTAAGAGAAAATCCTATGTTCAATAGGAATATGAGTTGATCAATAGTGAGTCTTAAAACCATACAAGGTATCAAATTCACCAAACCAAATACAGACATGGCTCTACTTCATCTTAAACATTGCTTTAGTATATAATTACCATTAATCTCTATACCTTACATGTGGCCTCCTGGTGGTGCTAATCAGGTGACAAACCACGTGGTGGTCTCCTCCTGGTTTGTCTTGGTCGGTACCTATTTTATTCTACCTCCAAGCAGCAGTGTGCAAACACTGCTGTGCTTAGGTTTTGAAAGGCACTGTATAGCAAGTGAAGTTACCGGGCAATTCGGTCTTAAAATCGAATGTCTCGGAGTGCCAAGCGCAGTGCATTGTCACATACAATGGTGACACTGTAACTGTAATGGACAGACGTGATGCTTACCATTCTGCAGCCATCTTGGTACTTAGAAACACAAAAAACAAAAAAACTGAATATACGAGATGACCGATAGCTACTCTTGTAAGTGTATTTATGTACACTATAGCCGCAATGAGTGATGTACGCAATCAGTCGCACTATGAAGCCGCCATTAAATGCCCGCATGGCTTACAATGTAATAGCTACACATTGATAATCGTCCATCGTGTAATGCTGCACATGTGTACTTATTGCGCCTTTTTTGTAACGCGTGGATGAATAACAAATAACTATGGAAAATTGCTACCATAAAAATGAAGGTAATTACGTAATGTGCCGTGAATCACATTACGTAATTCTATTACTATGACATGCAAATCGAATCACGTATAAATAAGATTGATGCTCAATTGTTATAAATAAATTATATACGCAAGAAATACAACGATTTCTATACTTACTTAATTGGAAATCGTAAAATCTGCTAATGTAATTCTATGACTGGCATTTCACAAGTGCTGTTCAATTTTATTACGTTACCTAGAAATTATGTTTGTAATAAATTATGCATTTCTTTGTAGGTGAATGAAGTTACTTGGCCCTGAAATTAATGTTTCTAGTGCGATGACAGGTATAAAGGATCCGTTACTAGGTACAAAGAAAATTACGAATCAGCGCTTACGCACTCTGTAAACAGACTGGCTTGGCAGGAACTTTAACTTGTTTGATAAGTGTTTCTTGGTCAAACAATAGCAAGGTTACATTTTTTTTTGTAAAATCTATACAACATAAAAAGGTTTCCTATTGTACATACTTCTTCTTTTGTTATTTTATTATTTTATTTCTACATATTTGCAGGCAATTAAGTCTAAGTAGAGCAAATTGCCATTTCTTATTTGTTTTGCTCTTAAAGCGAAATTAATTATGTACTTATCTACAATGTTCTGAAACATTATTCTTTCACTTAAAAGTCGATCAGCATGTTTTTTAGGGTTTCGTACCCGAACGGCTAAACGGAGAATGAGAATTCACTGTCTATAAGTCTGAGACAAAATATCTTAAATCGATTATTTTGTGTCTTCACAGAAAATCTACAAGGAAATTTAAGGCATATTTTGCCGACTGTTCTTAAAAAGACAAAGCGTATAAAACAATACTATTATAGTTAAGTAAGGTCGTTCACACCCAATACCTTCCAAGGCACGATTCAAAGGTTGTCATCAGTACATGTGTCAGCGTGTGACTCACTGACACCATGTGCGTTTTGACCGTACCCAACCTTCAGCTTTGTCAAAGATTACCGTTAATCATTTAAACAGTTACAGCACTAACACTGAAATTTTAGCAGACGCTTGTGTTCTGTACATTTCATAATATGTACCTAGCTCTATTTACATGGACTTGACAAGTTACCTGGTTCTTGATTTGCCACACCACAATTTGTGTTAGAATCACTTTCTGTTTTCGAGACTGGTATGAACTTACTCATCCTTTAAGAACTCGTTTTAGTTCTGCTTTCCCTTTTGTTTGCGAATGCATGTAGATTTAGTCAGAAATTGGCATGAGGCAAGGATATTTTTACCAATTAGCATTGTTAGCTCGCATTGATGCGTGATAATATGTGCCGTTGAATATCCCTCGAGGCGGTAAAATTTGCATGAGATAAGTAGGTCTGTGGAGCGCAGCATCTCGCGCCGTCGTCGCTCTGACAGACGCCCGTTACTCAAAGAGCACACTGACCTCGATACGCCACTAAGAATTTAATACATATCGCCCACCATAGCTTTTACCGTCATCGCACGCTACATTTCTTTAATGCTCATTGGTTTTTGGAGTGCGAAAGTTCCATAACATAGCCTTTGTGCGAGATGTAGGCATCACATTCACTATCTTTCGTGCTGCAGCATTCGTTTTGTGTACCACGAGACAACAAAAAGTGATTTTGCAAGGAAGTCTCACCTTGTTAAGGCAAATAAAATATTGGTGCTGTACGTGTCTGTACATATGAACGGTCTTCTATGTCTGGACTACTAAGTAGCCATGTACACATGTGCAAACCTTCTCAAAGTTAAGGCCGTTTCATTTGGCGAACAATGCCCAGGCGTTGGTGTCAACGCCCGGTTCTCAGCATCGACTCCTTGAATTTTGAATACATTTAATATATGGGCGATACTTTCAAGATTAGTCATATGTTGGTATTCTGTTAAGTACCTCTTCGTATTCAAATAAAGGTCAAATCTATTCTGCTTTACCTTAAATTCTTACGTTTTAGGTAAAAAATTGTCGTTAAACTCGATAGAAATATTCATGAAAAGTGTTTTTACCGCAAGTAAATTTATCATGCTCATTCGGACTGATTTAATGTCTGGTCCTTAAACATAAAATGACTTAACTAATTTAGGTTTAAGAAAGATCTTAATTTGTTTAATGAAATTGACCCTTGGCTTAAGGCTCAATTTTATACATGTATAAATTTAGGAATCCCATGTGTGGTGATGATACACGTCGTCGCTCGCCGTCGTCGTTAGGAGGAAACAAAGGAATTTCTTCAAAGCACTGTGCTTGTGCCAGGGCGATCGCTGCCCCTAAGCATTAATATGCCGCGTACAACTCGCAACATGCCTCCAGTCAAGGACGATTATGACTTCGTATAATATTCCGCCGTTTTGCACTATTATACATTGATTGCCAACATTAAACTAAACTTTTCAGTGAACACGTGAATATCGTTTATATTGTCAACATTAAGATTTTTCTTCTGTGTATGCACTAATCAAACACATACGTCATATATGTACACAATATATATGTAGACAAGCAGATATATCAGTGCATCTAGGTACATCTGTATCTCTTTATTATATTTCAAAGTTGTAAATCATATGCATATGTTCTTGCGATACTTCTTCCAAGACATCCTTATCAGGTAGGTTGACAATAAACAATGGGTGGGTAACCTTGCGATGACGCGAGATAATGTAACGTTAGCGGGACTTTAAATGAGATAAAGCGAGAACTCTGCAATCGTATTATCACCTGATAATCCTGATGTTAATAACAGTTTCTACGAGCTTCCTAATTCTATCAAAATTAGAAAAAGTATACGATAAGTATAATTAGTATACATTTTTATAAGCTGTTTGACAATTGCTGTATAATTATTATAAATTATCTACCTATATTCTCTCTAACAAAAATTTTAAACATGTTTGTAGTAGATATACGTCTATCTTTTAATGTTTACATATATATGAACTTTATGACCAGGGAAACCCATCTCAATGCTAACATAAACAAACTGTAAAGATAACCTACTAACAGTACAAAAACCACTCTAGTATGATGAACGTATTGTCCCAACGGCTTCACAATATCAGCTATGTAGACTTTAGACAGAGCAGCTTTGAAAGCACCATTAAACTTTGCAGTAGAATTGACAGCACCTGTAGTTTGTGGCACAATACTCTCAACATACAACAGGAGCCCATGTCCATAACTGGATACGGCAGACTGATGATGATGCATACTTCCAGATGTACCTGGCTCAGTATGGGTACCTTAGTCCTTCAGTAAAAAACCCCTCAAGTGGACATATCATGGATGAGAGTTCGTGGAGACGTGCCATTGCAGAGTTCCAGAGCTTCGCTGGTCTTAACGCTACAGGTATGTATATATTTTTAAAAGTATCAACGTCTGCCTGTGTATTCACGCATTTAATTAAATCCGCACATTTGGTTATCTGTACGTATTTATTAATTGATTGCATTGAAATATAATCGCTGCGCTGTTTCAAGGAGAATAGCTCATAGACATTAGTAGATCCGAGATGAAGTCTCTGTATTAAGCAACAAGATTGTTTATTCCTTATCTTAACGATTATAATTTGCTTGACACATTTTACCTAATCTATTTTATCGGTCACTTAAAATTATTATTATGACAACCATTGGCATACGTTCTGTTGCTATCGAAGCTTAAAGAATATTATATATGTTAAAGATTACATACTTTAATTTAAATTATGTGTTTAATATACAGGCAACATTGGTATTTTTATTTGATGTTTTGTTACATGGTAAGTAATAAAATGGTAGTGTCAATATTTTGCTGTAGATGGTAACTAAAACGTGAGCATAAATTGTTTGTGGTTAGTGAAAGTTGAGACAATTTATTCGTGATCGAATTAATTTCCAATGGTTGTTATAGATGCGGGCTATTGCTTAACCGTAACAGCTGAGAAATAACCATATTAAAAACACCACCGCAAAAATAAGTAGACAACTTGTATTTAAAGTTTGCTTGAATTTTACAATTACGCTCTCATCCATATTTTCCTTTAGGAATCGTACAAGGCGTAGAAGGGTAAAATTCCAGAAAGGGGCAGCAACGTCTTTTGCCTTCTGAAGAACTGTCACCAAGACACCAAGCCTGCGGGGAGTATGGCAAACTCTCACTATAATAGGAGAGGCTTTAGTTTAACGATGGACATCTTCCGGCATTTGATATGATGTTATAGAACTAAATTACTGACTCTAACTATACTAGGCACTGACGACTCTTTACAGTGATGGTGCATATCTTGGATTACGTGAAATGACGTGATCATCATACCCAAGTCATTAAATATCTGCATCCGGCCTTACGTGTATATTGACCAAGAATTATCACACACTATTCTGAAAATAAGAACAGTTCATTATATACTGTTTTTAATAGGAAACTTCTTTCTTAATTTTACCTTTTCCCATGTAACGTGACTATCTGAAATTGAAAACCGCAGTATTATGTGAAATTAAGACCTCTATTGGAGCAAATTAGCCACATCTATAATCGAACTACCTTTGCCACAGTTAATGACCATCAAAAATACATACATATACATCGACTCCCCACAACTGTCACATTGTCATTGGTCCACCTAGTGTGGAGCCTACCTACTCTACGTCCTTCGGCTAAAGTATATACCGTATTATTATACATTCCAGACCCTTTCTTCCAATAGGTTGTTCATTTGCGAAGCGATCTAGTCTGCCCATTGTCACTTCAACTGGTATATCCTGATAGTTATGTTGGTGACTTTTTTCGGAAAGGATTATGTCCATACCACTTGTATACCTTTTGGCTTGTCATGCACTAATAGTATGGATATGACATAGGTTTAACAGCTTTTACCTGTTAGAATGAGCATATGTATCATAATTAATTTGTCAGGGTAATCCATGTTTAAGTACTTCTTCGAATTATGCTTGTAAAGATATTTTTGGAAAAAATAGTCATTGTGCGGTGATGTACGAGTATCAAGAAGAAATCGATGTTTGTAGCGGGGCCAGGGTTGATGTGAGGGGAAATATTGAATATCACACTAATGATGTTCCTGCCAGAGCTTGTCTTTGGAACATAATTACACTAACATAAAGTTTATCGTATTGTCCCAGCCAAGGAGTTTAGCTCAACGGATATTGCAATACCAGCCTTCTTTTGAATATTAGAAGAATACCTTTAACTCTTCTGATGATGTTTATCTCACATAGTCTGTCGTCTTTAATAAATGGCCAATCTAGTTAAACTATTAACTAGGTTGGCCGTTTCTTATGCGTCTTGGTACAAAAACTGGTACATATACTACAGTAATAAGTTACCACTTCTGTACAATATGTACTGACCACGATTTATTTTATGTACCGAGCATAAAATAAATCAAGGTTAGTCTATCAGTAGGTACTCAATGATAACTTCAAGAAATTCCCAAATGAGTTAGGTAGTTATTTTGATAAATGGGTTATCATTGGTACATATCCCGTTATCATTGGTAACTTTATGTACCTATTCGCTTCTTGTATAGTTTATTCAATTTCAAACTTAGTTGGATAATATGTAGGCACTCATCCCGCTAAGGGTGGAAAAATACTTTAAAAATCACGATACAAGGAGACACGTCGTGTATACTAGTTCACGTTTTAACTATATATATTTCTGTTTTTATGTAGATTTGTGAGAAAAGAGTCAAAGTTTCATACTTTGTCTCACTGCCGTATGTTATCACCAGCATCACACTCCGATTGTAGACTTTTTTCTTATGGCTCTAAAATTTTGGACGAGAAGATATTGCGTAATTTGCCAAAAGCTGCGCATTTAAGTTAGATACTTTGTGCACCCTCTTTATGAAAGTATAGACCTAGGAATATACCTAACTTAAACAGTCTGTGACGGGGTAATGGGAAATATGCGTATGGATCGATAATATGCTTTATTCTGATGATACTATACTTAAAATAATCTGGGATGATGATTCAATAAACTTTTGTAAGTAATTGATCCAGTGACCAGTTGTTTGTTGTGTACGTTGTGCAATTCAGTAGCCTTGACGCGTTCTCATCACAGCTATTATAAAGTACACATCGACAGAGTAATTTATAAGTGTACACGATCGCAGCCAGCTATTCGAATTGTGTAGAATTATGTGGGCAGAGCCTGAATCGTCTCCGTACTCGTACGTGCCTTGACACGAGAAGTAGTTTATTGGACTCAAGTATGAGTGGAGTAACTGCGATTATGTAAGCAAATAACGCATCGCACTATACGCATAAATACATTATTCATTATCGGTCACTGCACGAGTTGAGTTCGAGTTGCGAGCAAATCATCACACTACTCGATTAAGCTTTTAATTGTGGTATTACCGTCACTTATATTTCCATCACGTATTTCGTTTGCTGCAGTTTGGGTATTGATACAGTGGAAAAGTTTATCACAACTGTTTAGTATATCCTACTAAACACGGGAGACGTCCACGATAAAGTATTGAATCCTTATTGTAACCGTTTTTAAATGCGAAACGTAGATTGTATTGTCTGAGTTCGTGATTTCAAATGTGATTCGAATTGGTCATAGCTGATTTTAACTGGGTGGTTGACCATTGCCCACCGTTGCTCGTTTAAACCGTTGTTCCTGTTTGTTTTTAACGTTTTCCGCGTGCGGTTTTGGTCGATGTGATTGTGTAATTACTTCCTCGTCATCAGCCGTCACAAAAAGCGTCTGTTGATTTGTTGTTTGAATCACAATTGTGTTTAGTACATCAGGGTTAATTTTTAAATAGTATCAACTGGTTGAAAGGTTGTTCATGTTGTTTTTGTTTGCAGGAGAATTGGATGAAGAAACAACTAAAGTGATGTCATTGCCAAGGTGTGGAGTCCGAGATAAAGTCGGTTTTGGAGAAAGTCGTGCCAAAAGATACGCTCTACAGGGTAAGTTATACTTATAAGTTGATCCTTTAAGTGCGCTTATATACAAATAATATACGCTATGTATCTATGTAGAAAATAGTCAGCGTTTTCAAATACATAACAGGTTTGTATTTCTTTGAATTCCCAAAATAAAATGTACGATGTGCTACATATGACATAGTTATAAATATAACTATGTCCTAAGTTATAAATATAACTATGTCCTTGAATATTTGAATTACAAAATCTGATGGCGTGTGTAAAGGTTGTTTAAGTAATTTTCAGCTAACGTACATTAGGTACAAATTTTCACAATACATGTGACTCCATTTTTTATTAGCCACTTGTATATTACACGCCACCACCTTATTTCTGTGCTTATTTAACTGACAGCTTACTCTATTAACCTTGTAAACTATAGAAAGAAAAGAATATAAACATGCAAGTATATATATATGGAAAAGAAGGAAATATGATAGTATAGTATATTAGTGCAAGTTGCTCCTCCAAAGATTTAAAAAAAGATGTTTATTGCAAACAACTTCAAGTGAGTTAACTGAAAAATCTTTTTCAAATGTTTAATCCAACAAACAAAAAAATAGAGATACCTATTGTATTCTTCAAAGGTCCACATTTTGACCAGTTATCGTTTAGGTGGTGAGCCTATTTTTATCCCATCACCGAGAACATTCCCAGACTCTGGACTGCTCCTGAAAATATAGCTGTTTCTCAGAACCAATAAATTGTCTGACTCGGGGCTCAAACCCAGGAGTCCCAGGATTTCCTTTTTATTATATTGTTTGCCCAAAAGCAGCACCTATAAATATTGTGTAGGTTCAACATATTTTCAAAAATATCACTAATGTAGTTTCCTACTTGATTTTTCTATTGAAGACAGAAGTTATTTTAAAATGGTTCACCGTTTTAACTGTAATAAAAACTTTGGTTTTCTTAGGTTCAAGATGGCGCGTCAAGAACCTAACATACAAGATCTCAAAATACCCGTCGAAACTGAACCGCGCCGAGGTGGATGCCGAACTTGCCAAAGCCTTCTCAGTGTGGTCTGACTATACTGACCTCACCTTTACGCAGAAGAGATCCGGTCAAGTCCACATTGAAATCAGGTAAGCAAGCAATGAGACGTTTCAGACATATATCCTTCTATGTTATTCTATAGACTGAACAATTATAAAATTCATATAACAACTTTATATTACAGGTTAAAAAATACAGGTTAGCACATTGTGCCAACACCTTAGGTGTAGAGAACATTAATAAAGTATGTCAGAACAATATCGCAGAAACAAACAGATCACTCGTTATTTAAAAATCTATTTTTTATCTGCAATATATAAACGTTTGTCGCAAAATGTTTAGATTTTTTAACAAAGATTATGTATGAAGCGGCAGCAGTATCGAAACGCTATTGTGTGGATAATTCGGACCAACAATAATAGGGCTTTTCGTCACAATAAACCACGGTAATCTGCGTTGCGTAACCAAGTTGTCATTGAAAACGTTTGATTTAGTTCATGATCATCTTACCACTTATGCGCATGCACATTCAGCTTATGATTGCCGTGGACATACGATTTTCAGATTTAAGGATAATAAGAGATGAATGCATTAAATCAAGAAGGTTGGGGAATGAAAGAAACCGTTACATTAAAAAAATCTAGCCAAGTGTGACGTTCCATATCAACAGAAATTACAGAATGGTTTTTAATAATTGTTGCTTTAGGGTAGATATTGTACTATAATGATTATAATATGTTTTATGATTCAACGATAGTGCAAAAACAAAAAACGTTAAAAAATATACGTTTATTGCGTCCGGGCCCCCTTTTATTTTAATTTCTTGCTGTTATTATTTGTTTGATTGTTATTCCACCATACTAACTTATAATCAGTAAAAAATCAATTAGCTACCCATTATGTAAGGTTCCAAAGATACACCCCTTTAAAGGTTTGGCGGATGGACAGTTGAAGTATGGTGTTGAGGTCCCAATTTTTATTGAATGACACTGGCAAATGCACAAGACGTGTCAATCAAGTCTAAATCCCGAGATTGGGGAAAAAATATGTAAGGTCTGGGACTTAGACTATATAGTAATATAGTCTAAGCTAAGGTCTGGGTTCTTGTCCATGGTACCCAACGGTGCCGATTTCACCCACATGTCTTTTTTTCCTTTAAATTGAACTCGTGTGGTTTGTACATTTCTAGTTCATCAAGTATTATTTTACACAAAATAAATTTCCTTAAAAGTAGACAAAATCGAAATCCCAGTGAAGCAGTATTTAAAATACGTCACAGTTGTGTTTAGGTGGAAGGTGATGTATACAACTATAACATTTATTGTTCCTTAAACTTCAGAGATCGGAAATTTTGGCTATAATTTCTGAATGTTTTGGTCCAACATTTTAATACCCTTTGAAGTGATTCTAAGATATACAATTTTAGAGAATATGAAACGAATTTATCAAATATGTGAGTAATATTTAAGTAACCACTTCAACAAGTTATTCCATATACATAATTATTAAGATTGGTCCGTTAAAAATAAACAATTCTATTCTGAGTATATATACATACCTACTGCTTATAGGATCGACTATGTTACTCATCAGAAATATTGCTAGACATGAAAAGTAATCGCAATTATTAGATCGTCAAGTTATTAGAGATCTTTTAATTGAGTCTACTCGTAACAAAAAACCTTGGTTGAAAGCTAGTATGAATAATAATTTATTCGGATAGCTGTATAAAATATACAGAAAATTTATTTCACCAAATTATAGTTAATTTTGTAAGCTAACGAGTGTTTACTTAGCAGATGTTGATGCAAAAATTATCTCCGTCCGCAAGCAATGAGACGTTTCAGACATATATCCTTCTATGTTATTCTATAGACTGAACAATTATAAAATTCATATAACAACTTTATATTACAGGTTAAAAAATACAGGTTAGCACATTGTGCCAACACCTTAGGTGTAGAGAACATTAATAAAGTATGTCAGAACAATATCGCAGAAACAAACAGATCACTCGTTATTTAAAAATCTATTTTTTATCTGCAATATATAAACGTTTGTCGCAAAATGTTTAGATTTTTTAACAAAGATTATGTATGAAGCGGCAGCAGTATCGAAACGCTATTGTGTGGATAATTCGGACCAACAATAATAGGGCTTTTCGTCACAATAAACCACGGTAATCTGCGTTGCGTAACCAAGTTGTCATTGAAAACGTTTGATTTAGTTCATGATCATCTTACCACTTATGCGCATGCACATTCAGCTTATGATTGCCGTGGACATACGATTTTCAGATTTAAGGATAATAAGAGATGAATGCATTAAATCAAGAAGGTTGGGGAATGAAAGAAACCGTTACATTAAAAAAATCTAGCCAAGTGTGACGTTCCATATCAACAGAAATTACAGAATGGTTTTTAATAATTGTTGCTTTAGGGTAGATATTGTACTATAATGATTATAATATGTTTTATGATTCAACGATAGTGCAAAAACAAAAAACGTTAAAAAATATACGTTTATTGCGTCCGGGCCCCCTTTTATTTTAATTTCTTGCTGTTATTATTTGTTTGATTGTTATTCCACCATACTAACTTATAATCAGTAAAAAATCAATTAGCTACCCATTATGTAAGGTTCCAAAGATACACCCCTTTAAAGGTTTGGCGGATGGACAGTTGAAGTATGGTGTTGAGGTCCCAATTTTTATTGAATGACACTGGCAAATGCACAAGACGTGTCAATCAAGTCTAAATCCCGAGATTGGGGAAAAAATATGTAAGGTCTGGGACTTAGACTATATAGTAATATAGTCTAAGCTAAGGTCTGGGTTCTTGTCCATGGTACCCAACGGTGCCGATTTCACCCACATGTCTTTTTTTCCTTTAAATTGAACTCGTGTGGTTTGTACATTTCTAGTTCATCAAGTATTATTTTACACAAAATAAATTTCCTTAAAAGTAGACAAAATCGAAATCCCAGTGAAGCAGTATTTAAAATACGTCACAGTTGTGTTTAGGTGGAAGGTGATGTATACAACTATAACATTTATTGTTCCTTAAACTTCAGAGATCGGAAATTTTGGCTATAATTTCTGAATGTTTTGGTCCAACATTTTAATACCCTTTGAAGTGATTCTAAGATATACAATTTTAGAGAATATGAAACGAATTTATCAAATATGTGAGTAATATTTAAGTAACCACTTCAACAAGTTATTCCATATACATAATTATTAAGATTGGTCCGTTAAAAATAAACAATTCTATTCTGAGTATATATACATACCTACTGCTTATAGGATCGACTATGTTACTCATCAGAAATATTGCTAGACATGAAAAGTAATCGCAATTATTAGATCGTCAAGTTATTAGAGATCTTTTAATTGAGTCTACTCGTAACAAAAAACCTTGGTTGAAAGCTAGTATGAATAATAATTTATTCGGATAGCTGTATAAAATATACAGAAAATTTATTTCACCAAATTATAGTTAATTTTGTAAGCTAACGAGTGTTTACTTAGCAGATGTTGATGCAAAAATTACAACTTAATATGACTGTGTATTTAAAAACGCTTTATCTTTGTTTAGATTTGAGAAAGGAGAGCATGGAGACGGTGATCCATTCGACGGTCCCGGCGGCACTCTGGCCCATGCCTACTTCCCTGTAAGTACCGATGTCACTTCAAGAATACACCGACATTTACTGCCAAATTCACTACGAAACATTTTGGTCTCTATTGTTAACGTTACAAAATATTTATCCAAGTAATGACAGCGGAAGTAACCCATTGTCATGTAAATAGTGAAAGCACGGCTTTGGTAATACGATAACCACACATTTCATGGTAGATGAAATATTATAATATGGTCCTGGTCCATCTCTTGCAACTTACCAATGTTGTACAACAATTGTGTAATATGTCTCGTTCAATAGGTATTTTTTAAGGTGCGTGACAAACAACGGCATTCATGTCAGTCAGAAATCACACATGTGACGATTTCTTACGCCTTATTATGAGATTAAGTTATGAAATGATTTCACGATCTGGTTAGTGTTGAATGACATGTTACTTTTTGACCGATATAAGCATATTTTAGTAAAATTTTCGTGGAATGAGCTTTGAATGATCAATTGACACGCGAACTTGACGTGAATGTTACTTTATTGCTGTTGGCCTTTTAGAGAAAATTGTGTTTTGACATTGAATCTCTTTTCATTTCAAATTGATGCTTCTTTAATGATTTCATCAGATAATGATTCCAATATCTAGATATTTTACACAAATACTTATTTATCTTTTATGCACCGACGTGGTCACTTACCGAAACATGGCATCCCGGAGTGAAAATAATAGATTGAGTTCGGAATACCACTCGTCGTTCAAAAACAGGCATTATTAACGTAAGTGTACGCCTGGTAGATTACGCCTGGCATGTGGCCCGTCGGCATTCAGTAAGTTGGCCTAAAATCGAAACCAACAGTGGTATATAACTGGCTAAAGGAAAAATATTTACAATTATTTGGTAACTACTTAGCAACCTGTTGTAAAACATTTCTTCATAGATCTCCAAATCAATTTAAAGCAGATAACACCCGAAACTAATTACATAGTAACAAATTGAACCACTTTTATGCACAAAGATCTTGGACAGTCCCTGAACTCTTACAATTAACGGTACCAATACTGTCGCTGAGCACGATTTCAAACGAGGTAAATGTTCCCACAAATTAAACTTTTATTCATTGATCAATTTATAAAATACGTATCAGGTCGACGGATTTTCATCGCAATAATACGTACCAAATTTATGTTGCAACTCGGTTGCTGCCCAAATTAGAATGTATTATAATTTAGCTTAAATTAAAAACATTTTCTGTAAAAAGTCAGTAAGTCAATTTGATGAAAATCAAATTGACTATTGAATATCTCTCATGGTGAGGCACTCAAGGACAGCTGCTTTTGTACTCAATTGATTGGTATATGTAGCATCCTACAAGATGAATGATGGTTTGACGTCGGAGTGAAACGTCTTCTCGTGGCTTTTTTGAGGTTAAGTTGTTTAACAAAGTTATTTTTCAGGTGTACGGAGGCGACGCTCACTTCGACGATGCTGAGCAATGGTCGATCAACTCAAGGCGTGGAACTAATCTCTTCCAGGTAAATCACTAATATCATTTGAACTGAGCGCTATGTCCCGTTTACATTTCTTATACTTTATCTTGTCACACAATGTAAATCAAAAATGTGTTACAGACTGCTGGTACGAACAGTATACAGACATTTTTAATGATTGATGATAGTAGCTTTTGTGCTGATTTGACTATATTCTAATGCGTGAGTTCTTGGGCCCCAGGAAGATCAATCAATGCCTCGTCAGTTTTTATGACAAGTTGTACATAGGGTTGGTTTCATTCTTTTAGTAATGCCAACCTCTCAACCCTGTCGACAGGATGCTGTGTTCAAAACAGTAATTATTATTAAGTTTTAGTGACTCATTTAATGTAGAGAATAATAAAAATATTTAGAAGGTGCAATGCTCTCAAATGATTTGTCGTTTCTAGGTAGTGCAACCACAATCAATTAGTACAATGTTAGTGTATTTACACAACGCTGCAGGTAGCTTCTGTTTGTCAAAGTTTGTTGACAGCCCAATGCCTCAAGCAATGACGTGTGACGCTCTTTAAGTCTCTGATTCATTAAGGAATAACATAGCTTATTAATTGTTTATTTGCCTGATTGTAAGTAGGTCTTTTGTTTTTCATTTGTTAATTGAAGACAAATATTTGAGTACCTATATACCATAAAGATGAAAAAGTCTTTAAACTTTGTTTAGCTATTTTTTTAATTACCACTAAGCGGGCCATGTCCTTGCACACAAATTATATTATTAACTATATTGGTGATATGTTAAATGTAACTCTAGGTATACGTGAACGGTATACTATCAGACCATAGATAATTGATAATTGTAAATATAGATAATTGTAAAACAGTATCTTTGGAAAAATAAAATTATTATTATTAATTAATCATAGTAACAATATCTGCTATAAAAACCTCTTTGTAATACTTTCAGGTGGCTGCGCACGAATTCGGTCACTCGCTGGGTCTCTCTCACAGTGACGTGCGCTCGGCGCTGATGGCTCCCTTCTACAGAGGTTTCGACCCAGCTTTCCAGCTAGACCAGGATGACATTCAGGGAATTCAGGTATGGAATATAAACTGCGGAAATCGTATATAGCCTTTCAGGTTCCCTATTGGCGCATTTCAATTTGTTTTATTCAATGCTTCTTTTTCGATTGAAAGGTTTTTTTACAACCAATAGGCTAGTTTTCGCGTTCTGTGTATTTCAACTGCGGGTAAATGATATTGTGGTACATGGTAGAATTTAAGCAGTCATTATTCTACTTAAGTCAGGCGAACATGCATAACGCCCTACCAACCGACACGCTGTCAAACTCAATCATATTTACTCAAACTCAATCATGTCATATTCAAACTTATGCATGCCTGATTAGCATAATTTGACAAAACATTTTAAAGAAGTTATCATAGTCGAGGATATACCTAATAATCAACTTACATGGGTTCAAATTGAGCTAAACTTAGAGCAAATTTTTGGTACAGAAGAAACTAAGCATTCCGGCTAAGACTCATAGTTTGTTCCGTGATATCCGAGCTATTGCCCGCAGTGCCCTACATACAAGCCTGCCACTACTAATATTACGACTGAACAAACCGGGAGTGCTACCTAGTATTCCATAGTTGTTTTATGACAGAGGCAATCGCTTTAAATTTGACATGTAAATATTCCAGGCTCTGTACGGGCACAAGACACAAACCGACATCGGCGGCGGCGGCGGTGGGCTGGTGCCCTCAGTACCACGCGCCACCACCCAGGCGCCCTCCGCTGAAGACCCCGCGCTTTGCGCTGACAGCAGAATAGACACCATCTTCAACTCTGTGGACGGAGGCACTTTCATCTTCAAAGGTAACATTTTATAAAACAAGTCACCACGACTGTATATATCTAGATACGTTGGTGTTTAAACACAACTCACATATGTTTTAGCTTCATGTAATATGGGGCAAAAGTAATGTACCATCAGATGCAAAAAAAAACTAGTAGCGTGCTGGAAATTTCTTTGCTAGGGAGACTCAATTATACAATCTGACTTTGGGATCTAACCTAACACTTCAAGGTTCCAAAGTGACATGCTTAACGTCACTAGACCAACAAAGCAGTCTAATCTGTTCTTGAAGTTGTCACTTACTCATGTAGAAAGAATATAACTTATTCTGGTATTCAATATGACGTACTTACTTAAGGACTTTAGATGCATGAAAACTATCATAAAATTACGAGCGATTGAAGTTAGTAACTTATTTTATATTAATACCTTGTCTATTTTCGGAATCATTAAAATATTTTTTTCCGTTGCCCTCAGGCGAGCACTACTGGCGGCTGACAGAGGACGGCGTTGCGTCCGGCTACCCCAAACTAATCTCGCGCGCCTGGCCCGGCCTGCCTGGGAACATCGACGCCGCATTCACATACAAGAACGGCAAGACTTACTTCTTCAAGGGATCTAAGTACTGGAGGTATAACGGACAGAAGGTGGACGGAGACTACCCCAAAGAAATTAGTGAAGGTATGTTAAAGTGGATTTTTACAACGTAAATATTTATGTAGGTGGTTCTTGTCCGGTTTTCTTAGAAAACCGTACGAGAACGACCTTTTTATTGGGAAAAGTTCTCTATTTCATAAATAAAATTAAAAATATTACCAAAAAGTATTAGTGCGGCGTTATTTTTGATATACGTATTATGCCAAATCTATTAAACAGAAATGAAACAACCATTTTCTTTTTCTGGGCAGATTAAAAGACAATAGCTTCAAATTGGGAAACCTATTTATCTACTGTTTCATTTTGATTCTGTATCACATAGAATGTCGCGAACAAAAAATACACAACATACTTGCTAGTATATATAGTAATTAGCTAACATGTTACAAAATGGAGACTCCATTTGTTAACCTTTTAATCAATGTCTGACCCCAGGATTCACCGGTATCCCCGATAACATCGACGCTGCGTTGGTTTGGTCTGGCAACGGCAAGATTTACTTCTACAAAGGTTCCAAATTCTGGCGGTTCGACCCGGCACAGCGCCCACCGGTGAAATCCACATACCCCAAACCTCTCTCCAACTGGGAGGGTATTCCTGACAGTATCGATGCCGCCTTGCAGTATACCAATGGTTACACGTACTTCTTCAAGGGTGGCTCATACTGGCGGTTTAACGATAGAACCTTTAGCGTAAGTACCAAACTTTTAAACGTCATTAAATTTGAATAGTCAAAGTAAGCTACTTATAGAAAGTTTGATGTTATCTAGCGAACTCTATAGCTATACCTAATATAAACTCTAACAAAAAAGGTTGTTTCTTAATTTTTTTAATGTAAGAATATATTTTGTATTTTTATGATACGTAAGCTTTTAACTACAATCTCACCTGATGATAAGTGACGATGTGGTCGAAGGTGAAAAATAAAATATATATAAAACATATTTCAGTATCTCCAAAAAAAAAAACATTTTAAAAATATTTTAGGGAAACATTAAATTAATATTTTTTTATAAAACCCAAAAAATATTTAAAGAAATTAATATTTTATTTTATGCCTGATACGTTAGCCTTTGACCACTATCTCACCTGATGGTAAGTGATGATGTGGTCGAAGGTGTAGTTCAGGCTAACCTAGAATTACTGGCTCTCAAGGACAGCTGCTGGAACACACCGTTAGGTGCTTGGCGACAGATTTTCTACTTGAGGGTGGTGCTAGCCAGGCGGGCATTCGCAAAATGCCCTACCACCATGCTATAACGACTGCCATCCTAAGACAACAACCGGGACCGACGGCTTAACTTTGCTGATCGGTTCAGAATGGCTAAGCAAACTTCGCTACGAGCGCTTCAAAAAAATATATCGAATATATCTAGTGACAATCCGCCTAACTTAATTACGCCTATAATTATTGTTTTCTTAAAATATTTGTTAATTTTTGTTGTTAAAAACATTTTTAAACATTAAACTGGTATGTTTCATAGTTACTATAGTTATCATAAGCCCGTCCCGATAAGCAAACCACAAAATCTTGAAAACTGAAAGTGCAGATAATATATAAATACCCGAATATGGACATAAGTTTTTGGTACCCTGTAATTGCTAACTGTTATGACTTACTAGAAACCGGATGGGTTTTGGATAATATTATCACGAGAGTTCCATCCACTTACAAATTAATTATTATGGACTAGCTTTCCGGCCGCGGCTCCGACCGCGCGTATTTCAGTTATTGCGCAAAACCATTAACCTCTTTATGCGCAGTTGGATAAAAAATATCCTTTGTTCTTTCCCGGGTTTCAAACTATTTCCATAGCAAATTACATCCAAATCGGTTCAGTAGTTTTTAAGTTTATGCGTTGCTTACAAAAATCCAAATATACAAATCTTTCCTTTTTATAACATTAGTGAAGATAAACATTGTGACAAATTTGAAAGTGAATAAGTAGTTTACTGTCGTCTACAGGGTGCATTGCCGTAATCGGGACTGTCACTGAGAATTTCTTGAAGGAAAAGCATATATGATGTAATTCCAGGTGGACACGGACAACCCTGCATTCCCCCGGTCGCTGGCCTACTGGTGGCTGGGGTGCAGCAGCGCGCCGCGCGGCACCGTCGGAGGTAACGCGCGCATCGCCGTCGCGCCGCAAGGCGACGACGACGTCGGCGACATCATGTTCGACGCAGGTAGGTCCGGCGGCGCCCAGCACTAGCCACGGGACCTAGGGAGTTCAGGTGGTAATACGCATATCATTAGCCGGAAGATATCCATTGTTCAACAATTGCTTCCCCCTTTTGAAAGACACAGTGAAAAGATACAATATTATAATAGAATAGCCATTTGTGTCCAACTCGGCTCCCAGCTATTATTATTATTATTTTAAATTTTGATGATTGTTCAAATTTACGAGTGATATTTTCTCTCCAAGTACCTATCCAGACGAGCTTCAGTAATCAGAGCTCTGGGTGACAATGCGAACAATTTATCCGTCTCCTCAATTCGTTTCATAAATACTAGGTATTTCTTCTATGTCAACTTCAAGGAAGTAATTTCATATATATACCTTTACCACCTGAACAAGATAGGGAAGCTCTTTCTTAAAATGATTGTTATGCAGTGCAACGAAGGATTTATCGTACCACTAATTATATTACTGAGAGAGCTTACCCCATTTCAGTAGACCAGAAGGGATTTACCACCTGTCGACAGCTCTACCGTTAAATGTACGCTCTATTTGTTTGTCCTATGACCTATTAGATTGTGTTCTGTTTCTACCTCTATTAAAAAACCTGTAATCATCTACTCAAACTATTAGATTAGCCTTTACATTTTGTTTGTCCTTGTTTTGATTTTACCATAACCTGTTTTGTTGTTTCTGATGTGATATTTCATTGTCTTGTGTTATCTAACATTTGCATCGTATTATATTTTTCCTTTACTAACATATATGTGTATATTAACAATAACTAACAATTTTAAGAGTTTTATAGCATTTAACAACGCTAATAAGGTATTTGTGGCGATATTAACTTCCTTACTTTCCTGGCGTAATTTAATATTCTATGCCTGACACTCAAATTAACCCATGGCTGTCGGTTGAATGCTTCGGCGGAGAAGGGCTTATTAGTAATGGCTTTTGGATAAAGGAGCGCGCCAAATGGTGGTCGGTCCCTTACAACGAGATAGCCGCGGCTTGGGCGCCATGGACCTACCTGCTACGAAAAAAATATGTAACATGTCCTTTACATTATTTTTTTAAAGACTGTGCCTTGTTTTCCTGCTTGAAAGACACACAGTGATTCTAATGTTAATTTTAAAAAAAACTGCACCATCCTGATTTTTATTTAAAAGCACTGGCACTCGGTTGTTAACGTTTGTGTAATTGGTTTCAGTATTATAACAAAAATTTTGGTTGTCTTTGTAGCGTTAATAAACGTTGACGTTTCTTGAAATTTCATATTCTAATTGAATTCTCAAAAAGATATAGTCCAAAATTTTTGCAATTATATGTGTAACATTCACTTGTTTTATACTGCACAAAATATGTGTGACTTAATTGTTGTTTATTCACGTCAGAACAAATTTGTGTGTGTGTTGCCTCACGTTTTTGCGTTGAGTATCGGTGCCTGGGACTTTTCTACATTTCGATGTTTGTTTGTGTTTTGTTTCTAGGTGTAAAATCATCTGCACCCAGATCATTCTTCTGGTTCAGGAAATAGCCTCGGTGGAGAGTTCCTGAATGTTGTACATAGAAAATTAATAAAGAACAAAGACTCAATTAGTTAAATAATCAATTTTTAAGAGAATACCAGTGAGATTATAAGCATAAGCGGTGATTTTAGTACCGGCGAGCTTGACACACGCTGCCTGTACGTTTTCCTTCATTACACTTTGCATGATGCATGTTGCTTCATACGCTTTTTGCATTCTGGTTGTTGGTTTGGACTTTGCAACGCTTGCTACTGGCATGCTTTGAGGTATTTGGTTTAGACTTATATTTTATTAGAACTATGTATTATATACATTTGATTCCACGAAAAGTTGCTGTATACTCTAGTCGAAGCAAGAAAATGCTTTAAGTGAAACTTTCATCCATTGTCATTGCTAGAATGACAAGGAAAAAAGCATATTCTTGCAAGTTTGAGTATCCTCAATAAAATATCTGAAAAATACCATTAATTCATAGAATTTTCATCCATTATTAAGAATACATCTCCAATTCATAGATTAAATGATTCAACCTTTTTGGCTTTGTTTTTGCACTGGACACCTTTGTGTTTGACACAGAAATTTAACATACCAAGTTTCGGTAACTGACCACTCAATTATAATCATGAGTTGCCTTGATTTGTAGGAAAACTGAAGCGTAAAATGAAAGTTCTCCAGGTGAATATTTAATACTAACTGGCTACAGACATATACATTTCTCGGCGAGTTACTTCTACGTAAGCTCAATAATATTTAATATGCACGGTTTTTATTCCATGGTCACCAAAAGGCGACTTAAATGTTTAGGTAAAAGTTAGATCATTATTACTAACTTCTCGTAATTCGTAATAGTACAGTAGATTTGTAACTAACATCAATGCATGACTGACAAATTTATATATATAAAAAGTGTTTTGTCGAAAATATATTATTGAAATTAAATTCTGTATTTTGATCTTTTTACTAATATAATACAATAATAACGGCATTTGCATGTAAATATCGCGTATTGTGCAATATTTGAATGTAGATTATGTATAAGTACACGCGTACAGCGTGTACAGTAGCGTAGTTTGCACCTTGGTTCGGTTGCGGTGTTGCAGACGAGTTGAAGCTAAAGACAAGTTAATGTTTCAGTGGTCAGCGTTCAGTCAGACGGAGCTAGACTGTAGTGTGTAATCTCGTGGCTCCGAGCCGCTTCGTACGTAAGGAGGTTGCGGCCTCCGCCGCGACACTTCTCACTCGCATCTGTAGGTTTCTTTTGTTTCATTTTATTATTTATAAACGTGAATTTCACCAGCATTTTGACAAATAGTTTACATTTCATTCACACTTGGAACGACAATGTAATCCTCTTTACTTGTCCGTGGACCTTATTGTGTAACTCAAATGGGCATGGAAATGAATTAACTTTGAAATAATTTTAAAATTATCATTTGTAAATGATGTCCATTATGGAGTTCGAATTTTAAAGTGAAAATCAATTTAATATCCATTGGAATAAGACATTAAGGTCCTAGAACGAACTAGGTGAAGTTCACGATGTTTCATTGTTACCGCTTAATCTGTTGTCATAATCACGAGCCATTCAATTGTTTGTTTCACTTATCAAATTTAATGTCCATTAAAGGAGGCACACATTACGGAAGCATCAAATTTTATGTGACCTCAGATATAACAGTTTCAAATGGCCGTATGTGTTTCTTCTTAAGTGACTCACATAAATGTATTTCACAATTTGCACCTCGCACTATGTGCTCACAAGTAGTTCAAGATAAGGAGACGTTTGTGTGTGTTCAGCAGATGGTCCTGAAGCGGGCGGCGGTGGCAACAGTGGCGGGCGCGCTAGCCTATCGGTGACGACGGTACTGACGGCCCTTGCGGCCGTAGCGTTACGAGCGCGCGCTTAGCCTAGCGCCCGCGTCGCTTAGCGCCCGACCCGGTGCCTGTGAGCATCTCTCTGCTGTGATGTGTTGTGTGCCTGACTACGAGTATCAATACATTCGGTATCTCGTGTTTAGCGTGCGTGCACCTGCGATCACGACTTTTTGTACTGTTGCGAGAACGATTATTTAAATCGAAGTCATAGTTTTTATACCTTAATATAAATAGATGATGTAAGTTCGAGTGTGATATTGATGTAAGCGACGATTTTTATATTAAAATATTTAAAGTGACTGTAACAAACTCTCTTATTTATTGTCTCGCCCCCTACTGTTATATGGTGACCTTTTCTATTTGTGCAGGTTTGAGAAATAATACTCACATTTGTATTTTTTATCGGTTTATTCAACGTCTTTTTTGTTCTCCAATAATTCTTCTTAAGTTAATTACATTGTTTATAAGACAATATTTTTCGATTTTATTTCATTTTCATAAACGTATTTTTAATAAACATCTCCACAATTCATCATAACACGGTCGTGCGACCTACTTACTGTCTCAATCGTTCTAACTCTTAGGAAAATGCAAATAATAATTAAATTTCAAAATCTGTCTACGAATATTCGAACGTGATTATTCTTAGTTTTGAGTGTAGAACGACGTCTACGTGCCGTGGGCGAGTGCGAGTGCGAACGAAACGGAGCCGACGCTACGCGCGCGCTACTACGCCGTTACGCCGTAGGATGACGTAGCGCCCTCGTTTCGTCGTTACTCGTTACGCGTCTCGCCTCGCTCAGCTAGCGCCGCCGCACACTAACAGTTTTATCATTTAGAAGGCGTAACATAAGACTTATTACACGATCACTACTCGAGAAACACCTACGACACATCCTAGATCATATCAATATATATGCGCTGCGTGTGTGGCAGTGTTCGCACGCGCTCGCCGAGTGGTGCTTAGTTCGTAATTATCAGATAACACTTTACACTACACTACCTCTCTCACTATCAATTAGGCATTTTAATGATATTATTTTAAATATATTAAAATTTATCAAGCGTACCTGTACACAGGCCGAAAATTATTTTTATTTTTCCGTAAGTGCCATAACTATATTTATCGCAACGATATTTAAAATATAAATACATTAACTTCAGATAGTGCTTTTGAATTCGTAATTATAAATATATTTATATGATCTAGAACTTATTAGGAATAATGAAATCGACTTGACGACGTTTATAAGAATTACGGTTTAGAATTAAAACCCTTCGATGGCACATGACTTAAGGGTAACAGTAAAAAATGCACTATTCTATTGAGTTTATGTCAAACTTAATGTATATTGTAACAAAGTGATCTACAACTTCATCTAGATCAACATAATACTATCAAAACACAAACATTTACATATTAATGGAAAACACTAATTACATACATTAATTAATGCTAATTTTCTTTAACATTCATGTAAAAATCATAATAAATATTCGTCCATACACAGAATTAGAATATAAACTATAAAATGTACTTGTGGCGTTTATATAAAATAAAGCTATTTGAAGTAATCCAATTCATTCACACGTAACCGCACTAAGAACAAACGGTCACGACTGCGTATTGCAGATGTTCATAAAAATACACATTAATATGCCAACCTATCTCGTAGGCTACTAATGGAGCTAAATTATAAATGATACATTCATATGGCAGTTTATAAAGGTACAGATTATTTTAACGTCGTGTATTATCTACTCAGAAGATCGTTTTGTCTCACGAGTGCCAATTACTAACACGTGAATTCAATCTCGAATACCAAACATTAGGGTATGCACCTACTTACTCTTAAGAAAATGGCACTCATATCCGGTAGCCCATCTTACAATGATAAACGTTCAGGTTTGCAAACAAACGTAGACCGTATGATAACATTGCGTGTCGAATAACGTACAAATTAGTACAAATCTAGTAATTATATTTTAATTCTTCATAAGATTCATTATTTAACATCAATTGTATTCTTAACTTTACTAAATTGTTTCATCTATAAAATTGAAGGCCATGACGTACTAAAACCGTACGTATCTAATCTCACACAGATCACAAAAACAAAAATTAACTTACTCGAGAAGGTGAAGTTATAAAAATGAGTACTTTGTTGGAATCCACTCGCATAGAATTCAGTTACACGATACGACGTCATCATATTCGTTGGCTTTATGTCACTGTTATAAAAATTAATAATTAAGTATATAAAGACATGTAAATTAAAACAAAATTTGTTATAATATGTGCAAGTTTATATATATTGTATATGTATTGAATTCGTTGTAATATTTGGTGTGACACTTTCATATCTGCTATCTTGAATTAATGATTTTGATTTAAATAAGTATGTATTTAAACATTATATTTAATTTAAACACCAACAGGCACCTGAAGTACGTAGGTGTTATGATTAATAGGATTCCAAGGCAGTGAAAAAATCATAAGTATTTATTTTGATGTTCTCTTTTACTATTATTATTATTCCATAACCACGACGCTTCTTATTTATTTATTTTACTCGTACATCTAAACGTAGGGCGCTATTGGCAATGATAAATAAATTATTACGAATATTTGTTCTTAAAAACCTCTTCTTTATACAAAATGATCACAAACATATATTTCTATAATTAATAATATGCTTCAAATGAATGAAAATACACCAACTGTATTCTTCGAACATAATAAAGAATTTGTAACGTTTACCAGTCCTTACACATCCATGGGTAATGAGAAAAATAGAATTTCATTCATAAAATGGACGATATCGTCCACGCGGATGCCAATGGAACGTTCGACCTTCATCCTATCGGCAAATAAATGTTATTTTAAAACGTCACGTTTGTATACAACTTTGCTGACTTCTATAGTTTGTTAGTTCTGAATTATCAAATCCTAAGGTACATAATTATATACCTTCCTATCCGCTGTAACCTCATTATATCCGATATAAATATAGGTTTATTATACTTTGAATTATTAAGTGATAATAAAATAATAACAGCTGGTTTATTTTTATTCATACTTGTACATACGTATCAGTAAAGGCTACATTTTGGTGTTCTGCTTACATTATTCTATTTTGAAATTTAATAGTTCATAGATGGATAGTTACCTATTTGTAAAACAGTATGGTGAATGACTTCAAAAGCAACTTCTAGTTTATTTTGTGCGTATGTGTGACAGTCAAGTGTAGTGGATTTAAATAACATGACGTTATAAGAAAATGGCACACTTATCAGGATTTGCTTTTAACAACATCCCTACAAGTTTCATCAAAATAGAGGCGAGCAGATAAACGGAAATTGTGCGTTGGAAGTAATAAGTAACGTTATTAAGAAAAAGACAAACATAATTATAATAAAATATAAATAGGACAAGAACTCGTCACAACTGACAGAGCACAAAAATTATCTACATTCATAATTCTAATTGATTACTTCCCGTTTACAGCTAAATACATAATATTTCGTACACAGCTTTACATAATCAGCATTTTTGTTTTCATAATAAGGTATTTGTGCGTTAAACATTTATACTTTATTTATGTACATCAAAACATACATATATATTATTTTTGAATCATAACGTATATTATATCGCCGAACTATCTCTGAAACTTTCAATAATATATTTGTTATAGTAATACTAAAAAACCTATAACGGGCGCATCTCAGGGTTGTCACTTGCTCAGCTGCATCGAGAGACAATTCGACTTGGCAGTTCGAAATATACTCATGGATAATCTCGATAGGGTTGCGTGTACCTGTTATTGCTGAGTCGAAAAACATAGATTAATTCTTTAAATCTGCATGACGGAGTTTCAAGACCTTGCACAAAATTCCAGTAATAATGTGTCGAGAATACTTGAAGACTGAAATCCTTCAATAAATTCAAGTACTGAACGTTTCGGCAGCTTTGCTGTAGATGGTTTCTAACAAAAACGTGCTTTGGTTCTAGTTGACAATATTACAACAGAGTTTGCTTCTTTGGTCTTTAACTAACTACTCTAGTTAGAATAGTGAACAAGATTTAATAGCGTAGAGTAGCAACATTCAAGAAGAAATGCACGGTCAATGTGTAAGTTTTAACAAGTGCTCCAAATTGTTTCGATTAATTAAGTTCTAGTAATTCAATCATTATGACTAAGATTTACCACGATAGTTTTAAATTTACATTAGTACAATATTTAGATATCGTGAAGAGCTCTATGTAGGCAGAGCAACTAAAGATAGAAGAGATACACGTCTGCGTGTTTTTTGAATAGGTTAATTTAATGAATGTTTTTTAGCTTTCGAATTTAATCACTATCTATTTAAATTTAAATGGTTTTTTAAATTTTGTTTTAATCTGATTTAACTATAAGTTTATCCATGAGTTGCTATCTATACATATTAAAAAAATATGAATACAAGGTTAAATTAAATCGTATTTTACATAATTTTTATGAATAATGATTTAACATCTAATAAAAAACATAAATTACAAATCGACGTAAATTTAACACGAAAATAAAATTAAGCATACAAAATCGTATACTGAGAAAAAATATGTTCGAGAGTAAATTAAAAGTAATCTAACATTAAGAGTGCTCAATGCATTACTATAGCTTTCACCTATAGGTGAAATCATAAGTGGAATTGTTTTAATGAATTTGTGGTTTTGTGACTACGTTACTATCGATACGGGTGTGGGCATTAAATGATCATTATAGAACCCTATACACTTATACAATTCCTAAAACTTTGGCTGTCATCGGATATTGAGTTAATCTTATTATTCTCGTGTCTTGCATAGTTATACGTACTTCGCAGTGACCTCATTAAATATGTATTTTGTGTTTGGAACTGTTATGGGTTCTGATTATTGGAAGGCAACTTTTTGCGTTCTAAAGAAGGAACCACGTCTAACGGTGACTTTGATTCTATCTCAACATCTATCACACAGCAGACAACAGGCCATATCGTATCAGAAGATAGCTATGAAGTAAAACCTAACAAGCAATAATAGACCTTTAGCACCGTGGCTTTAATCAAACATGGAAGTGGAAACAACAAATCGTTTTTGACGTTATTATATACACATTAAAAACGTAAAAAATAACTTACTTAATATTATTATCTTTCGAATACAACAACTACATCCTCGATCAAGGACAATATTCAACAAATGTCAGTTAATAAAGTCTTCATAACCTTTTGAGGATTTTGATCACAAAATGCTCAACGACACCACTAACACTTTCAGGAATAAAAACAAATCTAACGAATTAATTCGTTACCTATATAATGAAAATGATTTTACCCTTATGGCGGCTGTAATTAATCATTTATTAATACAATATTAATATACATTCATAAATATAAAAAATCAATTCATATAAAAATCATTTTCAACCATGTTATAACTGCATAATATACGTTCATAAGACGGATATATTACATATAACTTTCATTATATGCATTAGTCGCACTTCATTTTCTTATAAAACAACAACTACTATTATTTAGCTCTATTTGTATTAATTTATACATAGTAGTAGACCAACTATTTAGGCTTTCCGTTTACAGACGAGGGGCATCGTGGCACGCTTTCTCTCTTAAACCTTTACTTCTCATACTGAAGTGTTTTATATGATTCTGAATGAGTCTGTACCGGAAAACATGACAAGGTGACATTGATTAGAACTTTAGATCAGTCACCTGTGGAAATGAGTGAGAGGTGTCGTGCCTCGGTGCCTCCCTATCCGTGCCATATGCAACTTTATAAAAATAATGTTCTAAGAAACGATCCCAAATACTCGTACATCTATTGTCACCATGATCAAAAGAAAAAAGACTTCAGATCAAAGTTAAGTTATTAAAAACTTATTTTAACTCTCCGTTTGTGAAAAGCTGACAATAGTGACGTGTAGCTTATCGATATGAAGTCTTTTCTTTATCACATACCTAATAGTTAGTATCTGGTTTAGGTACATACATACATTACTTATTGCACATCGTGTTGTTGTCTACATAGTAGTTTATAATTAATTATGTAAGTTATTCTCACACCCTCCCTCACATAAAATACGTATATGTACACGTGATAAATATTTTACGGTCACCTCTGTCATATTGGTCTAAAATATTGCTTCTATTTCATCTAAACAGCAAAAATAACTCAAAGTTAAATATGTTGGTGCCTTATGAATAATATAACTGTAAAACACTATTTAAAATATAAAATTTTCACATAGTATATAACATAATATCTGAGTTATATATCCTGTGTTTTCGTTAACGCTGCGTGCCGAATTTATTACAATTCGTACTAATAACATACTGGACAGAACGTCGTCGGCAGCGCTTATGATATAAAGTTTAAGAATTGTGTTTCGGAACATCTTGGTGTTTTTATTATTGTTGCTGCATCAAACAATCAGACACAAATATCAACTTACAGTGCGGCAGACGCTCGCGGCGCCGATGGCATTCCGGCCGGTGCCGCGAGCGCGGGGATCTTCCAACTCGCAAACTCGCCTAATTTATTATCATAAGTTTAGCACTAATAGAAGTTCCGATCGCTTTGAGGCGATCGCGGGTAGTGGGAGTCGTCACCCGTAAACGTAAAACTATAACCTCGAGTCGCGCACATTCACTAGAGGCGTGGACGCGGTCCAATGGGTCCGTGAGAGCGCGGCGAGCGCGAGCACTAGGGTGAGCACCAGGAGCGGGCAGGGTGCCTGGGGGGCGGCGGTGGCCGGTGCCTGGTACGGCACGGAACAGGAGGGCACGCGGCCCTCGACGGGCGCACAAGGCTCCGCGTCGGGCCGCGCCACCTCCTCCAACCTCGCTGAGCACTGGTAGCACAGCCGCCCCTCACAGTACCAGTAGCAGCACTCTTCCCACCCGTAGTTGGACTTGTTGGCCTGCCCGCCCGTCTCGGGGATGCGAGGGTCTACAATAATACACACAATATAATCTCCACTATTAAATCTCAACCGATACATATCGTAATAAAAATACGTTGCTGCTTTCATGAAACAATATGATAACTCAAAATTTAGGTACTGTTTCTGCATTGCATTATAGGGACAACTTTGTTGACCCGCCAAAGTGGCTACGAACTAAAGCTATTTCTAGCATCTAGATGAAATGGTTATGTGGGTTGAATTTTTGTAAGTACCACATTATTTCTTTGAACGTTTGTTAGTATACCGTTAAAATCACAAACCTTTTATGATAGAAGTTATAATAAAAAGGGGGTAAAGGAATAATAGGTCTAGCGAAAAGACGACGCTTAAAAGCGTTTACAATCAAAACAAACTCGTATGCCAGTACGTGGAAGCCGGAGTATATCTATTTGTTTTGTGCTTTTTAAGGTTTGAACGGTGGGCAAATGATGGTGGAGGCTAATCGCTGTTCATTCTGACATGTAACGAGAACTCTATAATATCGAATGCAGATATATGAGAGAATAAAAAAAAAGATTATTCTTATAGTTATATACGGAGTTATATTATTACCATTAAAGTAAATGAAGAGAACTTCATATAACCATTCCAACATTCACCATACCAACAATTTCTAGCTCTAAGTTAAACTACAGTATGTGTCGGATTGGTGTTGTTATCATGAGTGATACCTTAAGTAGAGATAAAAGATGATATTTTATTACCGAGACACAGGAATGTTGGTTCGCCTGCATACTGTGTGGGGTAGGCGGGCGCGCGGTCCGCCGGTAGGAAGTATGGGCAGTGCTGCTCGACGAGCTGACAGACGGAGAGGCAGGGCTTGAGGCGGGCCAGTGGCCGGCCGGGGCCGGCGGCGGCGGCGCGCACCCAACGGCCGACCACGCCGCCGCCAGAGCCAGCGCCGCGCCGTCGGTCCAGGTGGCCAACGCGCTCCAGGTGGCGCGCGTGCCAGCGTGCCGCATGCTCGCCGCCCGGGTCTCGCCGCGTGCGTCCGCCCGTCTCCTCGCCCTCCTCGGCACCTTCTTCCACCCACAGCGGCACCATCGTGCTGCACGCCCACCTTCTGTATGTTTCCTGGAACGTTCACACAAATTCCATTCTATATGTCTGTTTTTAATTAACTAAAGCGACGAATGTGGATATTTTACAACAGATACCGCAGCTGTTACATACAGCAAGGTCCATAGGCGTCATGTTTTCGTCCTAAGCCAGTCAAACTACCCAACTAACAAATTGGTAATAACATCTTCATCAAGAAATGTCATCGTATATAAGCAGGTTTTAAAACGTGACCCTGAAATAGTGATCCTGACATCAATTAGGAGTTCTAAATCATAAAACATTCCTATGCAGGCCGATTTCTAGGTATGCCGAGTAACATAGGTAATAAGTTTAAAAAGTTTGGGCATAAATCCATTCCATAGATGCTCTCGTCACATTGGTAGAAAATAAATGTACGCATTTCATAATTGTAGGTATCTGATTTCTATACCCAAATCAGTTGACACTTGTAAATATCGAGAGTGATACAAAATACAGTCACTTATATATTATAAGTAATACTCATTGTATTTTGTGGTATGTATATTATATATACTTATATACATGTTTATGAAAGCCGTGTGACTTGCTTATTACGATTGTTAGAACTGTAGTCATATAAATTGCGCTAAAATCGCGTTTTGTAAACGTTCATCAGCCTTAAATTACATATAATATTTTTTTTAACAAAAACTTTAAACCACAAGCACAACTTATTTTTTTAGTCGTTAACCCTTGAATACTCGATCTGTAAAAGAGGTCTCATAAACTATGCTAGCAAACATTTTAAAATAGTGTATTAACAATTTCGGAATTACATTCGGAGTCATAACTAAAAAATGCCTATATATTTTACAAAGCATTGTTCAACGTATTATTATAGTGTCATTATTTTTGTGCTGCTGTTATTTTTTGTTTGTTTTCGGTTGTACTCAAATTTTCGTTTATATAAGCAGTTTAAAATTGAAGAATATTTTGGAATAATAAAACATTATTCAATTTAAATGATACAATATTTCTTTTGAAAAAATAGTAAGACATGTTTTACGAGTGCAACACAACGATTTCAAAAATGAAAACACGTGTATTCCTTTAACATCATGGAAAGTCCAATCGATCCTTATAAGACTGATTTCAGTATCTACAATGCAAACTACTAACAGTAGAACAACATTTTAATATTATATGAATTGTTAGTAAGGTAAAACAATAAGATTGTTTTCCTAGAAAGCATCAGAATATTATAAGATCAACATATCTAATATGTAGATTTCATTATGCAACAGATTTCCCGAATCGTCTGAGGATTCTAATTAGAAATATTCCCGTGATGCCCTACGTGGTGAGCTAATATCTGGGATCCGTGAGCGGCAGCTGGCGCGACCCTTCTCACTTTTATCGTTATTCAGCATTTTTCACTGTGTGCGGAAATTACGCCGCTTACCAAGGCAGTGATTAATTAGTTATCAAGCTCGCGCCCGAGCTGCGGAGCTTAGCGCCCGCACCCGGCACCCACTACATGCGAGGAGGATGCGGCTTAGCTTTAAAGTGTTTAAATATTAATACATTAGCTTGTTACGCTTTATGACTCGATATGTCCTTCTTGTATGAAGAAAGTAGAACAAACTGCTTAGAATAAATATTGGCATAATCTATGAGACAAAAAGTGTCTTTCAGGACTTAAAGAACCTATATGTATCTCATTTAACCTTTTTGGTGTGTTTTTTATTACGTGCAGGTGAGTTATAACAAACCCACGCAACAACTATTCGCTAATCACTTTATCAGATGAAAAAGTTGCAAGATTTTTGCATAGTGCCGAAATAGTAATATTTACTGATTCAATTTGAGACATAGGTAAATATTATAGTATGTAGGCCAACAAACACAATAAGTAATATCTAGCCTATTGTAATTTCAGAGACAGTTCAATAGTTTTCCACGATGACCTCAAACCTATGTGGTCTGAGGCGATAACACATTATTACCAGAATTCTACATCACAGTTTAGTAGGTTATTTTAAAATTCACATTTTATGTATTACCTTCGATCATTTATTTATGATCGAAGTGTATTCCCTCACTTTCTGTGTTTTACAATTTGTGATAAGACTCTAGACTATTTTAATTGAATTAAATAAAATGGAAACATAATAAATATGGTGCTAACCTCAATTTTGTTAGACAGGGGCAAGAAAACAAAAAAATAGGAATTTATGAGAGACACCATTTATGTTCAACTTTCAAGGGTGGCACTTCACATGTTCGCATATTTTATGTATTTGGCAAATCCCATGCTTGGCAGGGTTTATTGACATCGCAGTATAAGGTAGCGGTTCCTCAGAAGGCGTACCTTCATATATATTCACCTTATTTGCCTCTAACGACACCTACGGCAAGAGGGGGTGTGACATTCAACTTTGGCAACCCAGGCAAGATATAGGTAATTCTTAAAAAAAGAAAAACGGAGCCTTTCTAATGATACTCCGTTGTAAATACAACAATACAATGAGGAACCGTCATCTTGTTACTGGTCTATCTCAAAAACTAAATTAGTTAGAAATATCATATTTCGCTATATATCTAAATATTTAACCAAAAAATACTGAAATCGCCAAATTAGTTTATATGATTTGAAGCTGTGGTCAAAATTAACCATTTTCTTTATTTTCCGGGCTGTTGCAATGATGAGCTAGAAGATGTTAACGCTAACACAGAATTACTGGCTCTGATGTACAGTTGATCGATACGTGCTTGGCGGCACATTTTCTACTTGTGGTTGGTAGGTAGACAGGCGAGCTTTCAAAAAAAGCCAAGCTATAACGACTGCCTTCCTAAGACAACAACTGGGACAACAACGTGCCCTCCGAAGCACGGAAGCGCTCAGTAGTAAGGAAGTATGTACGATATTGCGAGACTTGCGCACACATGCAAGTTATGATAGTGGCGGACTAATAGGTACTCAAAAATTAATCAATATTATGTTTGTGATGGTCATAACAATAACGACATCATTGCGAGGTGATAAACACTACTAGATTTCATTGAAATAAAGATTCATTGTTGATTTTATATTAGTTATTACTTATACTTTCTATATTTTCCTGATATTCTATAGAATATAAAATTTTCCTTCATGTTTAAATATGTCTACATATAGTAATTAAACAACTTTAAACGGTTTAAATCGCGTATATTTGTCATTATTTTTGTCCCGACGTTTCAAACACTTTGCAGTGATCGTGGTCACGGGGTGACTAGAGTCACCCCGATCACTGCAAAGTGTCGGTGCAGCTGATGCAATGTCCTCAATATTGTTTTTTTTGTATATGTATAATAGTAAAATCCTTAATATTATTCAATATTAAGGATTTTAATATTGAATAATTTTAAGGATAATATTTTAATATTGAATAATATTTTATACATATAAAAAAAAAACAATATTGAGGACATTGCATCAGCTGCACCGACAAGAGTCTAACTAAAATACAGTCAGTAGTCTATAAAAATACTGTTAACCGTAACTAAATTGAAGCGCTCGTAGCGAAATTTGCTTAGCCGTTCTTAACCGATCAGCTAAGTTACGCAACGTCAGCCGCGGTCATGACTTGGATAGGTGGCCACTGTCCGCTCCGGGATATTAAGCTACTGAGTGCTTCCGTGCTTCGGAAGGCACGTTAAGCCATCGGTCCCCATTGTTGTCTTACGATGGTATTCGTAACTAACTTTTAAGTTGTATTTCACTCCATCTGCCAATAATTGTCGTGTTTGCCAATGTCTACAAATATCCTATTTGCCTGTACACCCTTTTTTCCCTCCAACTTTTGTCAATTAAACTCCCAATACCTAATAAAAATAGCAATGTGAAGTTTTACTATAATTAATCAATCAGTTTAATGAAACCTAAACAGACACTGATGACTTCAAAGCTATTAGATACGGCGTTAATTACTGCAGACAACTCATCCATTGAGTCATACGGTGATACATACAACGCACCACGAGGGTATAAAGCCATAATATCCCTTGTCTACCGCATATTGGACGGCGGCGGCGGGACAAGGGGTGGCCCAATTAACGCGATCGCTTAATAACCAATACATTGTCCTTTACGAACATTCGTTCTAATCACTTACTGACACCATTCCAACTAACTATTATTTGTTTGCCGATGATTATTGAGAAATGAAAGTCGGACGTAATTCTCACTTGTTGTTGATGTTATAGTTAAGTTAGCTTTCATATTTAAATTACCATTATGTTTGTTTTATGAGCGTTATATTTGTAATTAAGATTTCCCAGTTTAATGTATCTAAGAATACCGCGTTATTATATCATATAATCGTAGATGCTCATATATAAACGCAAATATATAGGTTCCATATTAAAACAATTCTATAAATAACAAACATTATTAGTGTCTATATAGATTGTTGTCGTTGAGTCGTTACATGTCTGTGAGGAACTTACCTAATTCTAGTCAAGATTCGTCGAATAAAATGAATGAATCATACGTAGGTACTTATATTAAATACCAGCCAATTGCGAGTTTGATTCACACACCGAGGGTTCTGTACCAATGAAGAATGTACCTTAAAATCGTTATTTTTTAAATGAAGTTCTAGATCTTTATTGGGCTTTCAACCTGCACTTGGGCGGATTTTAGTATTTGTTATTCTATATCACATATTCGACCCCAATCATACCACGTTCGATACATCTAAGTATTACCATTTTTACTGTAGAATGAAAATAAATAGAGATTTAAAAAAACACGATTTTTTTAGGACCTCTTTTTATTTTGAACCTATTGCAATTAATTTTATTTGTTAGGCAATCCGCCATATAGTATGGGCGCTCATATTCTGAAAATATTGTAACTAGCTACCTATTACCGTTCCAAAGTTACAGGCCTTTATTAAGAAGCAGACGGACTGATGGACAGGCGAGGCTTAGTAATAGGGTCCCGTTTTCTAGTACGGAACCCTAAAAAAATTTTATATCGCTTTTCAGTTTTATTAATGCAACGTAACCAACGTGACTCGGAATCCTGATAAAATATTAAAACAATAACTCGCAATATCGTACATACTTCCTTAATATTTAAAACAAACAGGCGCTAGCGTAAAAGCATAGCCACAACAATCGTATCATTTAGCATCAATAAAGTAGATGGGCACATTTATATTACTCGTAACAGTCACTACCAATAACAACTTCATAGCAACTAATGTTTTCTAATCACGTAATGTTAGCGGTTGCGGGCGCTGGGTGTCTAACAAATCAGAACAAATGAACATCATGTCAAGCAACGCTGTCTCAGCGGGTGCCTTGGGCCTTGGCCTGCGGTTCGAGCGTCTTTGCAGGGAATGGTATGACCCCGATACGACGTGGAGTTGAAACCAAGATAATTGTTACATAAATACATAATCATATTTCAATACACATTTACTTTAATCATCTTCGCATTCATTTTATAACTGTGCCTGGAAAATAATGACTGTTGAGAATGCCATTATTTGCCTATCCTCAACGTATTAATAGAATTGTGTTTCACCGGATCGTCCACGCTTGAACAAATGCCTCCTCTATAGGAAGCATTTGCCTTAAACTCTAGCTTGGCAGGCGTTTTAGGGACCGCAGTGTATGATGTCAGTTCTTCAGAAGGCGTTCCACCTTCTTGTATTTTTACCTTTGGTGCCTTTCTTCTCATGACGCCCACAACTTTTTTCATAGTATGTACACTTATTTAAATATAAGCTCCAAGAGCTTCATATTGCGATCACAGCCTAATATCTACTTAAAGGATATACATAATATTATAGAAATTCCTGGCAAATGCCGGATTTCCCACATAATCGTAATACCAAAATCATTTGTAACTAATATTAAGAGCGAGTTATCTTTCGTAATCGAACACAATTTGCTCTCATTTCATTTTAGATAAGTGTTTTAACATTACATATATCCAGGAACCTAGATATTATATACTTTCCGAATCTGAACAATAGTATGGAATAAATATGCTCAAGAAACAAAAGATTTTGTTATTACGTTTGTAAGGGAAATACAGCCTTCGCCGGCCTCTTAAATAGATTTGTTTTTTAAATTGAAAACTTTGACGGCCCCCTTATTCCTATATTTTAATGATATTACTTCTTCATTCAATTTAATGTCAAGCAATATTTTGTAACCTTGACCGTAACGATAATAAAAAGAACATCGTGTCGTTACCTTATCGGTCGCAGTGAATACACCATCAGTTGTGCAAATATACCCAATCAATCATAGTAGGTGCGTTGCTCCCCCTGACATGACAGCAGCATTCGTGTTCCTCTACTAGGTACCTTGTCTGCTTACACGATTTGGCCTATCATAATCTAATTTAGTCGTCAGATTCTTTGGATAAGATGATCGATAGAGATCAATTCAGACAGTGGGTATTAAATTTAATCTACAGTTTTCACCTTAACGAAGTAGAAAAATCTGACAAGTTTTCTAGTAAGATTTTTACCGTTGAAGCTGTTTGTATATATTTGGAAATATTTGATGATTAGAGAAGTGATACCCGTGGCTATACCCGCTTTAATTTACCTATTTGAAACGGTGGTCGTCTACCTAATGATCATATAGTTCATAAAATAAAACTAAAAAGTAATGCCTCACACAGTGAGGTTCAGAAGATACGAACCAGGTTAATGAAGACCGTACCTTTGACCTGGCTTTTATGATTATGCAAACAGGAGTAAGCACTACTATATATTGACATGGTAATCTATTTGTTGAAGCGCTCCGATGTCATGTGTAAAAGGCAACAGCCATTTGTACTTACTAGAAAGAGGGCTTTGAAACCTCTTTATTTAATCCTCGGCGGTAAAAGAGGGTACTTTAATTATAAAGCAATTGTTTCTCTGTCTGTCATTATTCTTGTGGTAACGTAGCTCCTGATTGGCTGAACTGATTTCAATAGGTATCGTATTTTTATTTAGAACCAAAATAATTACAATGGTGTTTAGCTATTTTTGACGAAAATCTGAACAGATCCAAGATTTATATATTTCTTAGGAAGACCAACAGTATAACAAATATCTTACATATAACTAATAACAACAGATAACCAATTATAGGTCCTCACGGATAGCAAGATATCCAGATTTAACCGCTGAGAATCGGCAATATTTCTATTGTTATGAATTAGACACCGATATGTAAGAGTTCAGCAAACTCATAATCTCATAGCTAGATGCTTCAGATTTGACCTCAATTTTTTCTTAGGTCATGACAATCCAGTTTTTTTTATCGGGGGTATTTTAACATGATACTTAATATTTACAAAGTAATTACTTGTTAACTTTTTAAGTGCCACTTTTATATAGCCTAAACAATTTATATTTCTTGGGTGTCCTTATATTTCCTATATGTGTAATTAATTAATCCATCTTTTTGAATACGCGACAGCTCATAAAATGTATGTCAAAGAGTTAACTTATGTGTTTTTTAATTGCACTACACAGTTTTTGAAATCTCTGTACTAGTAAACGGTTTTTAATTATTCAAATTGCACTCGTTCTTGTTACCCGTAGTCGAAATACGGATTTCAATTTGATGCAATCTTGACAACGCTCCCTTTACTCTCATTCTATTCCCAATAGCCGTGTTAGACTTGATACACACACACACTTGTCTCTATCTATTTCTTTGCATCTATCCTAAATACTTAGAACTAAGGTCACTAAAATCTCATAACTCAGAATCTCTTTCGTAGCAATAACGCTGTCTTCACTGAATTTGATATTTAAGAATATACCTAATATACAAAACTTGTTACCTTAATAATAAAATCTTTAATTTCACTCCTATTACATTTCTCATTTATTTTAATTACTTCTCTACTAAATTTATATATTAGAAATAACCATCATTCATCTGATTGCATTAGGTATATGTACTTTATTAACTTAATTAATTTGTGTATGTTGTATTTACTCTCAAAATTCAAGGTTATTAAAATGTTAAATAAGTTTTTATTTATTACGCTTTGTCAGTTTATCGTTGTCGCCTCTTTGGCGTAGGCCTACCAAAATATCACACCTATTCTTACAAAATCATAAATATTTTCATAAAGAATCATATCAATATTAATAAATATATATTACAAATTACAATGTTTTCTAATGTAATCCGCAGAGTATGCATCATTGCCAAAATATTAAAATGAACTAAATACATATTTTTACAACGTCCATAAAACACCTCATGCATTGATCAGAATTTTTTTATATAATATTATATAGAAATCATTTCAATCAGTAAACACAGTGCGATTTATAAGTAATTACAATTTATATATATCTGGATTTTTATTGTTTCAATTTACGGTTAATTTCTGTAAATAATAAAGTATGAGTCACAAGCATTAGCTGTACAATATTGTATGTCAATGGCGACGGACGGCGCGTGGCGTGGCGGTGAGGTCACCGGCCCAATACTCGGCTCCGCATTACGCATTCGCAGCTACAATTATGGACTATCAAACAATTTTTATTAGAACAATAATCTTGGGAAATAAAGTAGTTAGTATCGATGTTCTACATAGGTCTTGAAAATCCGGAAAACTGTTGTAGTTTACTTTGTGTCTAGGAAGCCAAGGAAACCTATAAACTTGTAATGTCGTACTAAAAATACAAGAATACGATAAAGGCTACAACTGATACAAATCTACCGCTTCAAAATTTCAAAGGCTAATAAAAGAAGTTGATACTTTGGGCGACTAAAGTCCAATGCAAAAGTTCGTAAAGTAACCAATTTCTTAATTATATTATTTTGAGCAACAGGAGAAAGCTCTTAATTATATACTACCATTCTACCAATAATACACAATACAATGTTTAATTTAATCACGCCAATATATTAGCATGTCGGGAAGAGAAAATAGCATAGTAATTTTAATAACCTGTCAAAATAGGAGATCGCTTTAGACTCCATTATAAATAATCTCCATTGTATATAATTAAATTAATTTCTTAAAGTTTTAAACACTTAAATTTCAATACAAAATTCTTTAGCAAACAAATTCTGAGCCCAATTTAATATAACATTCAGCAATCTAGAAAGTAGTGAGCTTCGTAGCTAGGTGCTACGAGTATTGTCGTGGCATCGTTTTCCGTAGCAACAACGGACGTGACAAAACTGGGGCTGGGCGATACCTAACGATACCCTTCACTAAATAACGAGGCTTTTTCTTGGAAATAATGCCAGACTGAATATCAATCATGCGTATATTCTTTGTCATTATGAAAAACTTATATGGAACTAGCTTTCCGGGCGCGGCTCCGCCCGCGCGTATGTCGGTTATCGCGCGAAAACATTAACCTCTTTTTGCGCAGTCAGATAAAAACTATCCTATGTTTTTTCCCGGGACTCAAACTATCTCCATACCAAATTTCATTCAAATTCGGTCCAGTAGTTTTGGCGTGAAAGCGTAACAGACAGACAGACAGACAGGCAGAGTTACTTTCGCATTTATAATATTAAGTACTGAAGTACTGATGTCTTAAAGCTTTGGATGGTATTCTTTGTATTGAAACTTTGAATTATACTTATTTCCATGTAACATAAAAGAGTACCTATTTCTAATCAATTAAAACGAGAAATAATAACCAATTGTTTTCCGCAAGTTTCACGAAAGGACTATAAATTAATATACATTATGTGTTAAAGAAATAAAAATACAATAGAAAAGTCTATGTTCCAAAACAAATAAAACGTTTTTCGACCCCACTACTGCTTGGCCTGGTTTACAAACATGCGATAAGGTCGTGGTCACGGCCTCAAAGATCGTTATTATGAGCATCAACGACAATTATGACCAGACCGTATCCAGAGTTTTATATTAATGCAAGTACATGGCATAATTGCGTCACGGCGAGAAGCAAGTGGCGGAGCGAAGCCGTAGCGTTGGAGGCTCAACACTGAAGATATAGATGCCTAAATAAAAATTTTTTGGTTGTGCTTTTATATGAAAGCCCATAAAAATGCTTCATCATCTTTCTAGTGTTATCTGCATTATGTGGAGTAGGTACGATACAATATATTTTCTCTAGCAACACAGAAAGAGCAAATGAACATTAACAAGACATTGGACAATTGAAGAACTGAATAAGGTTTTTATTGGTTTGATGGTCAATCATTTCGCTGGCGTATCTCTCCTTGAGAATTCTTGTTGGCAGTAACAGATGTAATGGGGGTTTCAAAGTTATAATAATAATGTATATTTTATTTTCTTATGAAATTCAATCACAAATATAGTGTTAAAATTGTATACTCCTACTTTCTTTATGGTCCTTATTCCTAGGTTCCTTATTGCAGTCCATGGGGTGCGGGGCTAGAATATCACACCCCAATATCATTTCGTGGATGTCGTAAGAGGCGACTAAGGGAAGATAACGCAAAAGCTATAATCGATAACTAATTCTGAACTATAAAAATCTATTGTCATCCTGTGATAAATTTCCCACCTAATCCTTAGCGGATGTGGGCAGCGGCATCTCGTGAGGAACTGCTATGTTACACTGCAATCTCCAAGACGCCTGCCAAACGTGAGGATTATGGCAAATCCCCACTTAATGAGGGAGGCTGTGTTCAGCAGTAGACAATCCGGCTAGTACAGTATATACCTACTGGTTCACATCAAATACCTAAATCCCACAAATATGGACAAAGCATGTTACACGTTACTCATTTGGTTAAAAATATAGATGATATTATGATAATAGTTGGATGGTTACAGCATATTTTATGATAAGACGACTCGAACCAAAGCCACAATCACTGCAAAGTGTCCAAGTATACCCGATGAAATCTTGCAACTATTAATGGATAAGTTATTTGTTTGACACTATCAGGACTATTCTCGGACAAATGTATATTTTGATTGACCTCTACGTTTAGGGCAAAATCTTCTACCTAGTTCGGTAGTTTACAAGTAATAATACTTAGTTCACTTTTTAGATACCAACGTGATAGTAATTTACTTAAACAATAACATTTTCAAAATATATTGAAACCAGTTATATGTATGAAATTACCAAGTATTGATATGTAATATTTATTAAATGCATGGTATATTACATATTATTATTTATTTACAGAGTGTAATTGGGATGTGTACGTTTCTATAGCCTCTTTTTATAAATAACAAGGCGATGAAAGGAACAATATACAATATATATGTTTATATATATATATATATATATATATATATATATATTGTTGAATAAATAAAAACTCAGGTTAATAAATAAAACAAAACATTGTTTTGTAATGAACGGAACAAAAATACGTATAATAGAAGAAACGGAACATGCGCAATGTATTACAGAGGCAAAGCTTTTTTCAAACAAAGTCATAGAATAAAATACTATATTTTGTAGTATTTACTTCTAGTATCTTTGTATAAGCACCCTCTAAACTAACAATATCCATAAAAAATATAAAGCTTAAGTCGATGTAAAAGTCTAAAATGGAAAAAGGGTTAATTTTATAAATAATATCGCTAAAAGGGTGATAAGAAGTATCAAAACACCAATTTAATAGCAAGCCTCTCCGATCTAACTGTCAAAGTTATACTCATAGTCTGCTGCTAATGAAAATGTCTTTAATAAATGCAAATAACAATTCTCCACCCTAGCTTTTGCAATATTGCACGTGTTATGACCACAGAATGTTGAGACGATTGCTACAAGCCCAAACATGGTATCGTTTATGGCCCGGAATACTACTATCAGTTAGTTACTGAATGTGTGTTAGTGGTTCTTAAGATTATGTTAACAATTACATTTTAATTGAATCAAGTAATAGTAATAATAATAAGATTTTACTATAAAATAGTGTTTAACTTTATTCTAGTCATGAATATTTAGAAATGTATTAACGGACGAACTAAAATTACAAGAACAAAATTATATGACAGTTTTTTTTTTTATATCAAAGGGCATTAATTTTTTTTTCGTGTTTTATTATCCACCTACTTTACTAAGTGGTTCTGCAAAATGCTGGGTACAATTGTATGTATTTTTTTATTGAAAGTGTTTATTATTTCCAACCATTGCTCAATCTCAGGCACTGTTTAGATATCTGCAATGTGGTAGGTGGTTGGTAAGCCTCTTATCGCGTTATCCCGCGCGGTTCGATCGGGTTCCGGCGCAACGACATAGCCACAGGAAAAGATAAGCCTTTTACAATGAAAGTACACGTTTCATTTAGCCGATTGTAATCGATTCTAAACTTTATTTGTTCTCGTAATCAAAGCACAAGTATGCGCATTATTTTATTTACTCGATGTCATTGCGCTTTGTAGCATGTGATTTGCGGTTGTTAATGGGGCAATAGGGTATAGTTACCGTAGATAATATAGCTGCGTATGAAATGTGATATTTACCTCTTTGGTTATAACGACTCACGCTTAGTATACTTACTCAAACTTCACCTGTCAGGCTTTTTCAGAGCACAATATACAATAATTGATAAGTGGTATTTTTTTTCTGAAGGACTCGATTTGATCGATATTTAAAAGTAACGTGATGATTTTTAAATGTTCAAAAACAAGTTGTTTACTTTTGTTTTATGTGACAATCTTTATTTTAAGTTATCAAACAATAGAAAATTTTGACAGAAAACTGATAAACTAAGAGCTCACAAATTACTTCAAAGGTCATATGGGTGATAATGCATAGAATTGTATACATAGTGTCTTGAGACACTATGTATACAATACTAAAGAATATATATAGATAATTTATAATGACAAATAAACATTCAAAGATAACAAAACAGCGTAGTGGAGTTGTACACTTCAAGGCTATAGGTATGGTATATATTATATACATAATGCTACAAAGACGTAAAGTCCCCAAAACTAAGGCAAGTCTTAAACTTAGCTGACCCAAATGCAATTCCAAAAGTTGTATTAGCATGTTATATATATATTTGAAAGTAAGGTTTTTGGTTCGACAATGTAGTTCTAGTGAAAAACGTGAAACAACCATCCAGTTATTGCCAACGAAATGAATATGAAACAAATAACAAGTACTCGTAAAAATAAAGCAATTTGTTGTGTACATATAATTTTTTGACCACAACTATAATTTCATATACTTATCTGCATTGTTTTTGATACCAGGTTAAATATTTTTAAAAGAAGCTCATCACTAATGAATATAGGTATATATATTTTTAAGTGCTCGGTGGTGAGAGTAAAAAGGTCAGTACAAAATTAAAAGTTCTTTTTGCTCTTTCATTAATGAGCTTCCTGCATTTAACGGCCAAATAAGATTAGCGTGATTACCAGTCTCGTTCATTATCGGTTGAATACATTTATTTTGCCTAGTTAGCAATTAGTACTAAAATCATATTGAAGTGTATCAAGTATAAATTCACATAGTTTCAATTTAACAATGAGTTAAAGTACGCAGTAAAATTAAGCCTTGATTAAAAACTATAGGAAGAAGAAATCGTCCTCGTGCGAGTCATACACGCAAACTGAGGGCTCCTTAAGAACCCACCAAAGAACCAACATATAATCTATTGTAATGTACTTGCATTAAACACATATTATTTTTTTATGCCCATTTAACATTTTACTTTTGGTTGTTATTAACTTTATTTAAATAGCCTGCCACAATGATATTATTTGTAAAAAAAATAACAAAACTTCTACAGATCATAAAATCTTGTAAAGGTAGTACGAACGAACGGTATGGGTAGAACAGCGTAGGATAATTAGTGGTTCTCGGTTACTCGTAAAGAACCCTAAATACAGTTATTATTTTATATAAAGGACACAAATATTTTTAATGTGAAGTTCTTTTTAGTATAGATAAATATATTTCAGATGGAGCACATTTACTTCACCTATTCCAGTTTGTATATCAAATGTTCTAAGTTATAAAGAAATTCATTCGCACAGTTCTTTTTAAAAGACATAACTACTATAAAATATTCACTTCTCTATTTTAAAATATCCATAGCTTTCACGCTTGCCGTAAAGGAAGTCATTATTTTTAAATACAAGTCTAAAGTGGTGCCTGGAGCCGTAGACGTGTGCTACGGCTACGATGCGTCTACGGGATAATGGGCACAGGGCATAAACACTAAACTATACTTAATGTGCCTTTCTTCCATTTTCACAGCTGGTAACCAGTGATAAAAGTACTTAATTTTTTATGTTTATACCCAGTTATGGAAAAATCTAGGTACCTACATATTTCATGTCCAATAATAATATTGTTTTTCGTAAACATCTAAGAAATACGAGATAAAAAATATCTTATTGCATTCAAATCAAAACCAAATAATATCTCCAGTGTCATAATTATCGTCATATATATTTTTACGATTTATTCCACTGGAAAGGGTAGGGAGATACCACGGGTCGTTAATTTCTATTTCCTTGAGACAATTCCAGTTAATTTTATATCCATATTTCTTCGTCTGAACTGATCCCAATTTTGACTACATCTTTACACACCAACAAGTCAGTTTGCATGTATATGCTTTATAAATTATTTCATTGGTATAAGAAGTATCGTTCTTTCTGAGCTGGAAACTGTGTACAGCTTACCCGAAATCAATTTATTAGTCTGCGTAAGAATCACCAACAAAGGAACAGACAAGTATTATGTACCTTGCTAATAGTCTTACGAGAAAACGGACACTAACTGTATTACAAAATTAAAAATTTACGTCATGTGCGGTATTCGAATTATTATTATTATACGATTAAAATTATAGGGTTGCGTCATCATAAACAAGTTTAAAACTAATTGCAAATTTAGTCTTGTTTGTAGTACAACGTAAGTTGAACTATAGATGTCGCTCCATCCCAATACGATGGTTAAAAAGAACGATAGGAACAATCAAATTTAGTTATGGACTCATTGGCATGTTAGCTCAATTGGATTAGAGCATACCCCGGCTAAGGGGGTGGATGGACGCGGGTTCAAATCCCGCAAATGACTTAAACTTTTCCTCTCGTAAATTTGTAATGTAATCCGCAGAGCATGCGTTATTGCAAACTATTAAACAATAACTATTCTAGGTTAAGCCTGTTAACACCTTCGACCACATCATCACTTACCATCACGTAAGATTGTGGTCAAAGGCTAACCTATCAGCAATAAAAAAAAAAAAAAAACATATTAAACTAACTGTATTATTTATAATATTAGTAGAATATAGCTAAATGTAAAAGATAATGGAAAAGATTAAGCTAAGTTAGATTAGAAGTTAGTCATTTAACTATTGTTATCGATCACGTAATACGCGAGATTCACAGAATATTTTTACTATTTTAATAATTTTTAATTATGCTACGGATAAAAGTTTAAGAGGTAACTTATGGAATCATGAGCTTAGTGTTTAATAACTTTTGACCATAATCGTAAGAATAAATATGTAAGGAAATGTAAATCAAGCACAAAAGTATCAGAACGAATACTTTACCGCGGCGGGTTGGGTTTGAAAAGTGTACAGCACGGCGCAACAACATTACCTTGACGCGACCAATCGGATGCGATCATATGTGATCGCCAAATCAATTAAGCAACGTGAACTCGATGAGTCCGATAGCAAAGCGGTAACTGTATGAGAGTTACACTTCTTTAAATATTTATGCGCAGTCATAATCCGAGCAATATTGTTTTTAAACTCTCAAATACTATAGGCATGTAGAATGGTTACCAAGTCTAGCTACAAGCCAATAAAAGTGTTTATATTTTGAATTTCCCGTCAATAACGTGAGTTTTTGTTCAAATGTAAAAACGTTTTAAAGTATCGTTGCAGTAGAATTGTGCCAATCATTATAGAGGCAACTGCCGCCTGCCGCACCTTCATTTGTAACAATTTGTCCGGGTGCGACCGGTCGCGCCGGATGACATAACTGCACTATTTTCTACCGTCTATTTATATTGTAGGAGGAACAGAATATAAGCAACATCATTTTGAAGACTTTTGTTTAAGGGTGTATTGCTATTTTGCAATGTTACGGACTTTTAATAATCAAATGAGCTTATTAACACACCTTATTAACATTTATCCAAATAATGGAACCGCCTTCAACACTCAAAAGTGTGAAAGGTAACAAACATATAAAAATCGGCCAAGTGCTAGTCAGACTTGCGCACTTAGGGTTCCGTACCATTAGCTATATATTATATAGGTACAACACTAGACTTCATATTTTAGCCTTGTTTTGTTTAAACGTGCGCGAGTCCGACTCTCACTTGGCCAACTTTTTGTATTTGTTATTATAGCGGCAACAGAAATTCATCATCTGTGAAAATTTCAACTGTCTTGCTATCACCGTTCTTGAGATACAGCCTGGTAACAGACGGACGGACGGACGGGCAGCGAAGTTTCAGTAATAGAGTCCGTTTTTACTGTTTGGGTACGGAACCCTAAAAAAACAGACGAATTGAGAACCTTTTCCTTTTTGAAGTCGGTTAAAAATAGTAACTGAAATCAAAAATAAAACTTAACATGTCCTTCACGAGGGTTTTATTGTTATATTCTTATACACTAACATATGTGAATAATTATTAATACATTTACTTTACAAGCGTAATTTAGAGCCACCTTTTCAATTTTGACCTATCGGGATTTTTTTTAGGAAACGTGTTTTACAATTCACTTGAGAGAGAATGAGAGAATTTGATCAGAATTAACAATAATTTTCTTACTTATACGATTTTTTTTTAAATTTATTTTCTAATGAAGTTATTTAGCACTTGTTAGCATCTTAATTGTGAGGTCTCACTAAAAATAAAATTATAATTGAAATTTAAATAATATTTTTAAATATAGATCTATAATGATGAAACTAAAAAGTCGCTGCGTGTTGGTAGGATCAAGCCTGTCCATTACAGCCGCAGTGTCCTCTTTCTGCATGACACTGCACTGCGCTGTTTGCCAGTAATTAGTTTTAGTCAAGTGTAGCGGTGTTTTTGAATGCAGGTGGAAATCATAATGTATACTCTATTTTTTAAAGCTAGGCTGCACAAATATTAATTTTACAAATTTAACCAAAGAGTACCAGCATTTTAACATATTGATTGATACAATAAATACCATTCTCACCTATTTTAGAATATTTATATGTAATTAATTAGTTAAAATAATTAATATTTAAGTAGGTCTGCGTTTTGGTTTCATTGATCATTATTATTGTCTAGTAATAAATAAATAAACATTGACTACAACTAATTTGATAATAGATATAAGTGATAGTTTGTGATAATGCTGTCGAAGACATCTAGAATTACTGGTTCTTACGGACAGCTATCTGTAAGAATTGAAACAGACTTATGGGTGCTTGGCGAAAGATTTTCTTCTCAAGGGTGGTAACTAGCCATGCGAACATCCCTAAATGCCTAGTTCCTGAAGAAAAGATCCTTCGGGAACTACTTACAAAGGGTACCGCTTAACATCAGGTGGACTTTTCCATGTTCCATCACAATCCCATAGAAAAAACATATTCAGGCTTAAATTTTTACATAAAATTGAAATTGGTCCCTAAAGATTTAAATATGCTAAAACCAATATTTTAAAATTAGGAATTCATACGTCAAGATAATTTTGAATTCTCATTTAGACAAAGAGTTTGCTAAAAAAAACTTTCACCTCAATTTCTCATATAATAGCGAGGCTAATAGAAAAAAATGCTACAAAATTAATTATTTCTCTATTTAGTGGTTATAATTCTAGATTCGGAAATAAAACACCACGTATGAGATCTGATCATATTGTCCTTTAACAAAATTATTTCCACATATTATACGAACGGACCCCCCGTGGGGTGCCGGGTTAGAATTGCACCTCCCCATATCATCCCGTGGGTGTCGTAAGAGGCGACTAAGGGAAAAATACTGGAAGGTGGGCAGCAGCGCCTTCTAAAGAACTGCCAACTTACACTGCGATCCCCAAGACGCCTGCCAAGCGTGGGGATTATGGTAAATACCTCCTTAATGGGGGAGGCTGTGTTCAGCAGTGGACGATCCGGCTGTTACAGTATACGAACGGACACCACGAAATAAAGGTTCCGTTTCGAGACTGTCCCACGCTGTTTGCTTTATTATTTAGAGTTAAAATATCTACCAAAAAACCAAATCAATTATATTAAGGGCATATTAATTATATAGTGACCAAAAGAGACAAATAAACAAAACTACACGTGAATCGATAATCCTTAATCCGTAATCCATCCGGGAATGGTATTATTAATTAATTCTGTATTTATTAAATGCGGTTTATTGCATACGTTTAACGTCAAGATAGAACCATTCATTCTAGACACATAACTTGTGAGCCGTTCACAATTTCCTTTATGAAAAAGGAGGAACGTTTTATATTCTACCCCCGATATGCATTTTCTGCCAATCCATCATCTTAAAATTGCATTATTGGCTCAATGATATTGCTATTATTACTGAATGAACGACATAAAACTCGCCTTAAACTGGTAATGGTAATAAAAAGTAATATTAATTACGATAACTGTAGCTTTGACAACACTCGCCTAACTACCAAGTAGAAAATCTTAGGCAAAGCACCTACCGGTGCATTCCGGTAGTTATTTTTGAGAGACAGTTCCGATACTTGGGGTACATTTATCCGGTTAAGACTTACGACAAACCTATATATATACTCGTATATGTAATAAAAGTCTTACAAAGACTAATGATTACAAATTGTTATCCCAAATCAAGTGTAACAGATAGTCAATTTTTTTTCATGTATAGTTTTTTTTAGATGACTTAAGGTAAAAATATTGTACCAAAATCCAATAAACCTCTGGTGGAGAGAAAAGTACCCAGGATGCTGGCAGCATTACCTCGCTGTATATTAATACTTATAATTTGGTTGAGATAGCCAGCACTCTGTTTACATAAATTGTCAGCGAACATGATACATTGTGAAAAAAACTTATGTTATGTTTTTTTATTAAGTTTGAAGTTAAATGCAATGCGCCGTACATCCACGGTTTGAATTCTGCCGCGGGCTTGAGATTCACCACATGGTGATTCTACGAATGTTTGGTAAGCCTACCATCAGTACAATTTCGTAAATCTATTGTTGTTATTCGGTAACCGTGGTTCCGCAAAACGCCCTTCCACTATGCGATGTAAGCTCAAGCCCGCGGCGGGATTCGAACCATGGACCTACTGCACGGCAGTCCATACCAAATGCCATCAAATCACTGCTTCAAACTTGGTATTTAAAATATGATAAAACTATGTTTGTATGGAAATTACAATGAAGACACTTTGAATCTAACTTATATAGGATGTCGCTGCGCCTCCGCTTTCTGGGCAACGCACAAGTTACGGATCATCATTATTTCTAGATATATATATAAGTTATGAAACGCAAGAGGGTAACGCGATTTTAAATTCAGGAAAATTGAAAATGTAAGCAAAATAAGGATTGGCGAGAAAAGAGTGTTTAATAAGTAATAAGGTGAGATAAAACATAACGCAGTCCTAACTGTACATTTGGTCCACTCAGAACGACGTCGGCCCAACTTGAGAGTTTCCCTGAATTAATTATAAAGAGTAGCTGGGAAACTGGGTCCTTTCTAAAGTAAGTACATGTTTAGGTATACGATGAACAGAACATTTTGAAACTAAAAGCGTCAACTCAACAGTCACACTAAAAGTTGAGTTCTCATTACATAATTCGATACTTTATGAGGTGTCGTAGAAAAACCTCCGTAGAGATTCTTGTAGTAATTTCGATGTCTGTCTGTCCGTCCATTTATGTACTTAACGCACTATACACTCGCATCCTGGCTCTAAAGAGCAGCCAGTAAGATTTTTTGAATTGTAAAATTTAGACGGTAGATTTTTTTACATTAAGTGTTATTGTGGCGATTTGCCTACCTAATCACATAAGCAAGGTTCAAAAGAATAAATTCGTTCCAATACAATAATAGTACATTACTGCAGAATCCAGTAAGTTAGCCTTCTTGACCAAGTATGAGTTTTAAGTATGGTTATATACGAGGCCAGGATGGCTTTCTTACTGGTTGAGGCTTGTATAATGCTTCTCAAAAATTAAAGAAAGTTTAACAACAAAACACAATTGTCGCAATTGAATGTGAAATCTCAACTGTCATTTTTTTACTAAAAAGTTTGCGTTTAGTTTTGTACATTGTTGAATGTTTAAGTAAAAATATGTAAATTATTGTTTTTGAAACTCCATGCTAATTTTAGAATGGAAAGTTTTAATCCAATATGACTTATAAACTGAAATTACTAAATATAAATATAAAATCCCGTACTATATATACTCTACAACAGTCACACTGAAAGTCAGAGACCCAGTTAAGAGCCAGTAATTCTAGGTAAGCCTGAACAACATCTTCGACTACATCATCAGTTACCATCAGGTGATAAAGTGGTCAAAGGCTAAACTATCAGGCATAAAAAAAATCAACGTTACTAAGCTCATAACGCAAAGAGCATACTTTTTCTGCGTCGCGTTAAGTGTCACAGACTATAAAATGGATGTTTAAGGCTAAGGCTCCAAAAATATACCTATCTCATAAAATATCATACCAAAAAGAGAGATATTTGGAGCCTCCCATAACTACGTAGCATTATTAAATTATGTTCTATGCCATAACCATGTTATAATGGCTAAACTCTAATCTGTGTCTGCACATGACGTGCGAGTCCAAATCCCGAGATAGGAAAAAAACTGTGTCTGGTATTATGTTTTTTTTTCTAAGCAGATCTAACGAGACCTGTCCAGGAAGTAAATTACATACTTACTTACTGGACAGTTGTGAATAAGTCTCCGGTAGAGTTCACTTTCTGGATACTTTTTATAGATGTTATGGCAACATTACATACCATTTTTGAGAAAATGTATTTAAACGCTTTATTGTCAAATCGTAAGACTTGGTGTGAATATACTTCACACAAATTCTATAGCTAAGCAATAAATAATAAAAATAGCTCCAGTGAGGGCCTTCCGTTTTGGAAGTGTACTTATATAAAAATATTTCAATATATATCGAAATATTTATTTGAAATAATGTGATAAATTTAATGGTCACTTTAATTGGCTCTAGTTAGTCGAGCATGCAAAAAGCTTTAGCACCACGCAAAATTATCCTTGGAATAATATTTATACTGACATAAATTATAGCAAATACTTTTTTTTACCAGTGGTGTGCCTTTACTAACAAAATACTACGAGCTATATACAATACTACAGCTACTACAATGAAAGTATTTAGACAACCTACAAGTCTACGCAGACTCACAGGCAGTCCAAATCTGGAGTATTTGGACAGCCCACTACCAGTTAGCAGCATACCCAGCGTGCTATAGTATTGTCCCGTTGAACTACAATGCTTATTCGTAAAGCCAAATAGGTGCCAGCATTATAAAAAATACAAATAGCGGATCGTCTATTATAATAACCGCGAGTAGTATATGTTCTAAGACCGCGGTGCAGCAATGGCGTTGTAGCTGTGTTATTTCGTATTAGCGACTACTTATCTTTGCAATTCACATCAGTCTGTTTATTCAGACAGTTCCTTTAAAAGACTAAGTTATATTATAGCAGTAAGCTAATTAAGAAGCTTTGCAAATTGATGATTTGTTCGGCAAATTAATCACACGTCCTAGTTATAGCCCGTTCCCGAAGTGTTGAAACAATGTGCTGGTTAGTGGATCTCAGCGGCTTAATTCTGATTTAAACGGTAACATCGATCGACTTAGGCGTCGAGTAGTTAAGCGCCTCTTGGGGCCTTTAGGTAAGCGATTGAGTAAATTCTTGATGCGCGCGTCTCAACGGATCGCATCAAATATGCAGCAGACTTCGTGGCTCGAGTAGGCAACTCGTTCCGGAGTCACCCGTACCAGACTACCTACGCCCGAAATGGAATCTGGAGGCCAGTTTGACGGTCCGACATGGCAGCTGCTACCTCACATGACAGGTTATTTGTGTTAGATTGTTTTTCTACTAAAATTACTTGACAAAATTTGTTTTTCAGTGTAATAGGGCGCTGCTGGTTTAGTAACAAAATCAACCAGCAAATGTCTCAATTTGAGTTTTAGTATAGGTAGTAGTTTTAGTACTAGTGGGTTCAGTAGTAAGTTAGTCTCAATTTAGTAGCTCTATTTTCTGCCACTTGAACATATAAGTAATATGTTGTTGGCTCTGTACGTTCTTCACATTCAAGGAAGCTTATGAACAATATTATTCATGTAACATTAATCAAAGGCTTCTTTGAATGGAAAGTATTAATAAAATATATCATGATATGTATTTTATTATATACTTTGGTATTTAGGTAGGTTGTATACTTATGTTTGCCTTAGAATAGTGTCTACTCGTTTTTTTTTTATTATTATTGTACAGGTTTTAGGTTAACACGGTGAGTTATACAGTGTTTGCATCAATCCCAACAAGTCTCCATCAGTAAAACCCTGTAATTGGCTTTCTGTTTTATCCACTCATTGTTATAGATATTTGTATAGCTGTTGGTTTCCAAATATTAAATAAATACATTATATAACATAGTTCATCGACGACATTCCGACCTGTGCCGCCACGCCGTGCACACCTGTCTACAGCTCCGCCAGTATCTCCCAGTGAGACCGCAATAGTCCCCGCACTATTGCCGTCTCACTCGGTTCATCGTTCCGACGCTAGTTGCAGACCAGTGCCTTGGATCACGCAGACACTCTCATCGCTCCCTCCGGGACTTCAAACCCGGAGGCCAACGTTCCTCCCTTGACCCGATCCTATTCAGAGGATAGTCCTGCATCGCCCGCTCCCGGGCCCGACAATAGCCGCACGGTGGCAGCCCCTCCCCGTGAACGGTCTCGCTCTCGCTCACCGATCGGGAGGTCAGCGAGTACCCGTCCCTCCTTCGCCATTGTCGAGACCGTTTCGGAATCCGAAACGGACATGGAGGTAGATCAGGCCGGCGCTTCACGCACGGACTCTGATTCCGATAACGACGGTTACACCGTCGTAGATCGCAAACGCAAGCGCGCACCCAAAGCCGCTAGTTGCGCTACTTCCGCCCCTCCCGCCAAGGCACCCGCAAAGGCCCCCGCCTCCGGCAAAAAGCCGACCCCCGCCCCGCGCCCCGCGTCTCCTCCCTCCGCTCTGGTTTCAACCGCCGCGTCCCCTCAGGACGCGAGCGCACGTCGCGAAAAACCGCCTCCGCCTTTGTTCATTTAGGACAAAAGCAAATGGGACATGCTGTCCCGTTTAGTTTCGGATCGTGGGATCCATTACACTAATGCCCGCTCCACGCAGCAGGGCATTAAAGTCCAAGTGCCCACCAGTAGCGACCACAGAGCGCTAACAAAGCTCCTCCGTAAAGAGAGCATAAGTTTTCACACTTATGCGCTCGAAGAGGAGAAAGTCCTTCGCGTTGTGATTCGCGGTGTGCCTAAGGAGATACATACCGATGCGGTATGTGACGACCTTAAAGCACAAGACTTCCCAGTGCATGCGGTTCACCGCATGTACAGCGGGAAGGACCGCAGTCCATATGACCTAGTACTCGTAGTACTAGACCGTACACCAGAGGGCAAGGCCATTTTTAATTTAAAAAAGGTCTGCGGCCTCTCTGGGTTAGACGTACAAGCCCCATTTAAAAATGGAAGTCCCTCGCAGTGTCACAACTGCCAATTATACGGTCACGCCTCCCGCTTCTGTTTCGCTCGCGCTAGGTGCGTCAAGTGCCTAGGCGATCACGCGACAGCGGCGTGCACTCGCACTCGGGACTCGCCGGACCCACCCAGCTGCGTTCTATGCGGTGCTCAAGGACATACCGCGAATTACCGCGGCTGCCCAAAAGCACCACGCATAAACCACAGGGTGGCAAGGCATAGGCCGACCCGTCCCTCATATGACCGTTACCAACGGGTCAGCCCTAAGCTGTCGGTAATACCTGCTTCACAGGTAATACCCGCGCCGCTCCCCGCCCGTAACGCATGGTCTAAACCACCCAGTATGGTAAAGACCATCACTCCCGCCCGCGCCCCGGCCCGCGCGCCCGCACCCGCTCCCGCCCGCGCCCCGGCCCCTGCCCGCGCACCGGCCCCGGCTCGCCCCGCGCTCCCGGCACCCGTTGCCAACTCCGTTCGCGCCCCTCCTCCCCGCGCCATTTCTCGGCCACAAGCCCCACCCATGCCGCTGATGGATGCCTCTCTTCAAGAGGACATCAAACTAGTCAGCGACCTGGCGATGTCTATTGACATCAACGAAGTCCGCGAGCTAGCGCACAAGATGCACTTCGCTCAATCCCCAGCGGACGTGATCCAATATACATTGGAACACGCGAATTTACTTAGCGCCCTTAAGCGCTTCGTTCCCCAGGCCCCTCCCCAGTACAACCACTATGGGTAGTACAACCACACGCACGAAACCGCGCTCAGTTTCGTTAGCGTCATTCAACGCTAACGGTCTCTTTAGACAACGTGACCTTGTCCACGACTTTTGTTGCACCCACCTTATCGACATTATATGCGTGCAGGAAACCCTTCTAAAACCGGGGAAGGCGAACCCTAGGTTTGCCAATTACAGAACGGTACGTGATGATAGAGTGAACTCCCGTGGGGGAGGCACTCTTATCTATTACAAAAGGTCCCTGCACTGCATTCCCCTACCTACCCCGACTCTTGTTAATATGGAAGCATCTTGTTGCCTCCTAGCTATGACTGGTCATCAACCTATAGTCATAGCATCCTGTTACCAAGCTTGCCAAAAGCCGATCGTCCGAGCTGACTTAGAAGCATTGTTCTCTTTAGGAAGCGCCGTCCTTCTGATTGGCGACTTCAATAGTAAGCACATCCTATGGAATTGTAATGTCAACAATCCCAGAGGTATTGCACTTGAAAAACTAGTCGCAGAACTTAATTTTGACATAATTGCGCCCACTGAGCCCACTCACTACCCTCATACGGAAGACTTTCGACCTGACTTGCTTGACATGGCACTACTCAGAGGCGTAACACTCCAGTTACGCTCCATAGAAGTGGTTCACGAGCTTCACTCTGACCACCGACCCATTATACTGCGACTAGGTCCCGACCCAACAACAGACCTCCCCCGCCCCACTAAGACGATAGTGAACTGGAAGCAATTAGGCGATGCCCTAAAGGCTATCAGTTCACCGGACCTTGACAAGATCCCTGACGACATCCTGACTAAAGATGACGTAACCCTTGCGATCGATTCGTTCACTAATCACCTCTCCACCGTAGTAGGTGCATCCGCAAAGGAGGTCATGGTGCCGGACGACCGGCGCCTTGTCATTCCAGCGGATGTGAGACGATTAGTGACGGAAAGTAAAGCAGTGACCCGACATTACGACTCTTACCCCAGTAAAGAGAACAAAACTAAGAAACGCCACTTTGAACGCATGATTCAAAGTCGCATGTCTGAGTTGCGTGATCAACAATGGGGTGACAAACTTTCAAACCTCGTGCCAAGCCACCATGCTTATTGGGACTTGGCGCGAGGTTTGAAAGGAAGTAATCATAACGACATGCCTCCCTTATACAGACCAGTCCCACTAGTCCCAGCGTTCTTTGACGAAGACAAAGCTGAGTGCCTAGCTGATAGCCTAGAGGCTCAGTGTTCCCCTAACGTAGATCACGTTGACCAAGCTCACCTCGATTCGGTGGATGCTGAAGTCGAACGTAAAAGCTCTGTGGTCACCTCTGAACTCCCACCAATCACCTTAGCGACTTACGCTGAGGTGGCGAGACTGATCAAGGCCCTCCGACCGCGCAAATCCCCCGGTGCCAATGGCATCTCCAACAGGGTTCTTAAAACCCTCTCTCCTCCTCTCATCCATCTCCTAGTCAGCATCTTCAATGCTGCTATGAGCCACTGCTTATTCCCAGACACCTGGAAATGTGCAAATGTCATTGGCATTCACAAACCAGGCAAAAGCTCATCTGACCCCACCAGTTACCGCCCCATCAGCCTCCTCAGTGCCTTAGGCAAACTTTACGAGCGGTTACTTGCAAACCGTCTCCAGTCCCATGCTAAGGAACACCACCTTATCCCAGATGAGCAGTTTGGCTTCAGACCCGGACACTCATGCGTCCAACAGGTGCACCGCCTCACGGAGCACATCATTGAGGGCTTTAACAAGTACCCCAAACCCCAGACAACGCTAGCAGTCTTCCTCGACGTAGCGAAAGCTTTTGACAAAGTCTGGCACAATGGCTTGATTTACAAGCTATACCAATTTGGCGTGCCAGAACGTCTTGTGCTCATCCTACAAGACTTCCTTAAAGCCAGAAGCTTTCGCTATCGCGTGGAAGGCACCCTCTCCTCCCCCCACCCAGTCAGAGCCGGAGTCCCTCAGGGCTCCGTGCTATCACCCATTCTTTTCGCGCTGTATACCAGCGACATCCCACGCTCTCAGCCTAACGTCCTACTAGCCCAATACGCGGATGATACCGCTATTTATACCACTGGGTGGCATATCAGTAGAAAGTCCATTCCCGCCCTCCAACGGGCCATCACCGAGATTGGTGACTGGTTCCGTAAATGGCGCATCGCGGTCAACAGCTTAGCAGTTAAAAGTGCAGCTATGTACTTTACTGAGAAGGGCCGCCCCCGTTACCCGCAACCTTTAACTTTGTTCGACCAACCCATCCCCTGGGTTAGTAAAACAAAATATCTCGGAGTCACCCTTGATCGGAATCTCACCTTTAGCGATCATATAACAACCGTCCGTAACAGAGCGGCCTTTGTAATGGGTCGCCTTGGTCCCCTGATTCGCAAAGAGAGTAAAATGTCTCTTAGAAATAAGAAGACACTTTACACTGCCTGCATCCGCCCCATCATGACTTACGCATCAGTAGTGTTTAGTCATGCTAGTGAGGCCCATCTCCATAAGCTTCAAGTCATTCAAAACCGTTTTCTTCGTAGTGCAACCGGCGCTCCGTGGTATATCCGGAACACCGAGTTGCATTGCGACCTAAACCTTCCCTCTTTAGCGCAGTTCAATAAGGACTGCGCCCGCCGATACTTTGATCGAGCGCCCCACCACTCGAACCCATTGGTTGTCCAGGCATCGAACTACTCGACCGCCTCTTCTATCCCATTTTTCAAACCCCCCCGTCGCCGACCACGGCAGGTATTAGACGACCCGGATGACCCCATCGCAGTCATTACATTGGCAGCTTTAGCGTTATCCGCTAGTCGTCGAGGTAAAATCCCCAGGTGTGAGGTAATTAGAGGTCACACAATCAAACACCGAGCTCGCCGGCGAGCTCGAGGCAAAAACAAGGTCACGATAAATTGCTCTCCAAATAGTCAAAGAGTATTATTCAGTAGGGCCCAATTGTGCAACACTGCAGTTGCACAGAGGCATTTTGCTCCGATCCCCCCCATGTCTCTCGACAGCGAGACAAGCCGAGGTCCGAACCACAGTGGTGCCCTTGAGCTCGCTGTCAACCCCTCCTATAATAGCGGTACGTTTTCGGCGTCCGCAGGAGACGGAGGTAGAAAGCGCTTTTCGCCTTCTACGCCCGTCTCGGGAGAAGTGCCTTCGGCACTTCTCCCTCCCGGGCTATTGTAGGGCCAGGCCCTCGCCCAAAACCCGGTGGAGCTGGACGACCGCACAGGCGGTAGCCAGCATCTATGTCCTCCCTAAAAAAAAAAAAAAAAAAAAAAAAACAACATAGTTCATTCCTCGCGTGTTGGGACAGGAATGCACCTCTTTATATCGTCATTTACCCTGAATTTAATCACATCACGTCACTCAAAAGGCGATGAAGGGAAAAATACCAGTAGGTAGGCATCAGCACCTTATGAAGAACTGTTAGCTGACATTATGATCCCCAAGACGATCCAGCTAAGCGAAAGATTATGACAAAACTCCTCCAATATGGGGGCTTTTTTTCAACTGTAAATGTTATTACTGTTGATGATGTCATTAACGTAGGTTACCTCCTGGCAGCAGAAAAAAGATTTTAAAATATAACTTGTTTATAAACATTTCCATGTATACAGTATTACCATTTGAAAGGACGTCTAGCATATATCATAACACCTAGGACGTAAGGATACTGCGCTAGTGATTTTTGTGAATCTGGTTTTTGTAACTTTGCCTGTACTTATTTCCATCTACTATTGATGACACCCTTCGCTATCTACTCTTTGTGACTTTATCAAGATAACTTTTATACATAATTTTTGCAATCAGATGGGCTCATGTGGTCATGATGTGACAGTAGAACGCATATACCTATAGGTAGAATATTCGTTAACGTCATCACATTTTTCAATGCTAGTAGCGTGCTAAGAAAAAGTAACTCGTAATACTCCTAAGAAATTTTGGTAAATAATATAAACTCTTTTGAAAAAAAACGGGCACTTTAGATTTTTTTCTCCACTTCAATGAAGAAGAACAAGAAACAGGTTCTGTTAATGTGACGATGTATTGGCATGTTTTTTGAAGCATCCTGGCATGATTCTTTACGTTCCAAATTTAAAATTTGAAATTATTAAAAGAAAAATAAAGATTATTGTGGATTATTTTAAAATTGCTTTACTAATGGCGCGAATTGCTGAAACGATTTTTAACTGATTACGATATTTTAAAACTTTTTGGATATTTTCTGCAAATTAAACAATTTAATCTTTCTTTTTACATTAAATACCACTTTTTGATATGAGTGATAAAGCGATAAGGGCCGGTAAAATTATAGCCCTACTTGAAGAAGGTTGTTCGCAAACTTACGTGTATCAGTGGCTAAATGTGAGTCGTTCAACTGTCCAGAGGACTTGGCAACGGCATCAAGAGACTGGTTCGGTCAAAAGAAGACCCGGTTCGGGAAGAAAACGATGCACAGAACCAAGAGATGACCGCTTTTTGGTGAGTCAGGCGTTGCGTAATCGTAAGGCGTCAAGTGTGGACCTGAAGAAGAGCCTTGAAGAAGTAAGAGGAGTAGAATTTAGCTTGTGGACGGTCAGGAGGAGGCTTTTGGCTGCCAATATCAAGAGTTATCGCCCAGCTCGGGGCCCTAAATTACTCCGTGAGCACCGTGTAGCTCAACTTCAGTTTGCACGGAACTATGCTTCATGGACTCTGGAGGACTGGAATAAAGTATTGTTTTCTGATGAAGCTAGAATCTCTTTGTGTGGAGAGGACCGACGCCGGCGAGTGCTGCGAAGACCACGGGAACGCTATGCGGAAGTGTGTTTCGAAGAAATCACTCCTTATGGCGGAGGCTCCGTTATGTTTTGGGCAGCAATTAATTTGACGGAGCGTACGGAGTTAGTTTTCATAGAAAATGGAACATTAAATGCGCACCGGTACATAATGGAAGTCCTAATTCCATATGCACAACCCACATTGACTGCACTTGGGGAAGAATCCATTTTTATGGACGATAATGCTCGCCCGCACCGTTCTGGCGACGTGGAAGCGTACCTACATGCAAGAAGTTGGGATCCGTCGTTTAGATTGGCCAGCTCGAAGTCCTGACCTCAATCCAATTGAGCATGAGTGGGATGTTCTAAAGAGACGGGTAAGATCAGTGCAACCTGCTCCACAAAACATCAGGGAGCTAAAAAGAGTCATTGCAGAAGAGTGGGAACGTATTCCTCAAAAGGTTATTAAAAACATCGTGGAAAGCATGCCCAGAAGGATTCAAGCTGTGATTTTGGCAAGAGGAGGTCACACTCGTTATTAGGTTTTTACATTTGTAACTTTATTTAATTAAAAAAAGTAAAAAAAAAACTTGTCTTTATTGCCGACCACTTCTAATTGTTTGGGCGTGTACATCTTTTTTAAGGAATGCATCGTTTTTTTTTTCTTTTAATTGCTCGAATTCACTTCAGGCGCATTAATTTACACGGTTATAAGTATACAGACTACGTCAAAGAAATAAATTTCATTTAATTAACTAAAATCGACCTTAGAACGTAAATTTACCGTTTTTTTTTGCAAAAAAGTGTATATTGTATACGTGAATAAGTTAGATCCTACAAATAGTTTTGACTAGATTTTGTACTCTTTCTCAAAGACAGCTCGGAACTTTTGAAGCAATGATAGGCACCGAACGGTAAAAGTTATAGATTCCCGTGCCACAGGTCCGTGGTGCGATACCCAGTGTCGGCTTAAGCTTCATCGCATGGTGGAAAGGACACACCGCTTTCCTTTTTTATAAGCTCGTATTTCAAATTTTACCTATTATGAAATTTTATTCCTTTTTTTTTAAAGAAATAAAGAGAAGAGGGTTATATTTTATAATGAGTAAGGTATACATATAACGCAAATAATATCTTTGATATGATTATATTATATGACTCATTTAGTAAAGTATAAAATTTTAAAATAATTTCAATTTTACAACAGAAAAAAGTCGAGATACTGTTAGAACTAACAAAGGTGTATACAGGTCGAACGTTTTTAGAAGACTACCAATAATTTTTTAATGTATTCTGAACTGCAGATTATGGAAAAAAATGTACAGACAGCAACAAAATTGTAACTTTACACAAAAACATTTTTTTGATGCCAATAATTACAAACATTTAAAAAACAAATGGTTCGTTCAAAAAGAAGTTAGTGTGGCAGCCTCGTGTACTAGACATGGACACGGAAATTTCTATTTAGCCTATGTGTATGCTTATCCAGAGATATCGTCCAGAAATGTCGCTCTTGTCTTCTATTTACGTATGCGCTTTTGCTTCTAGGTACAGTAAGCCAGAAGGTCCAGCTTGACAAAAACTGTAATTATCTTAAACCCCCTGTATTTCATTAGAAATGAAATGAAAAAGTTTTCCGCAATTTCCGACATTTCTAGTACTCAAACATCAGTCGGTCCAGTAGAGACTTTTGATTCTTATAAGAACAGGATCGATTAGCATCATAAAAAAGTTTTTATGTAAAATGTAAATTTTATGGCTGACTGTACTTTTTTCCAAAATATGTGAATGCAGTTTAGAATACCTTCAAAAATTATTTGGTACTTATAACGGTCAAGGTACCTGCCCTTACCGTCCCGTCTCAAAAAAGCAACCTGTATAAGTTGAATTGGCAGGTTAATATCTAATTTGTTTCTAATATAACGGTAGGGTTAAATATGTTTAATAAAGTGAGTTAACATTGATCTCTTCATTTATAAGACATTTTTGTTGTCAATGTTGATTTTTTAGATTATTTTTTATTTGTAGAAATTTCTTTCTTCATTATTTAATTATTTAAATATCGATCGCTTCAAATTTATAATGAAATATCTAATATACCTAAGTTTCACGTTTGTGACAAATTTTATTTATGAGCTATAAACCCGTGGCATACGGATGGACAGACAGACAGATAGCGGAATGTCTTTTATAGGGTCCGTTTTGGCATTTGGCTACGGAAGCCTAAAAACATTACATAAAAAACGGTATTACAACTTCATATTCGATTTTGATTTTCTTTTTCAATGATACCATTTGATAGAATAGGTAAGTTATATTTAATCTTTACTTTCCATTTATAATACCAAAAAATTGCAATATTTCTCCGTGTAGACTACACGGAGAAATATTGCAATTTTTTGTCTAATACTTAACTATGTAAAAAAATGTGCTGTAGATGTCTGAATTAAATTACCATGACATATACAGATGGATAGACACAGCATAACTATATGAGTTATGGAACCCAAAATATTGCTTTTGGAACAATAGGAAATGTAATTAGCTTGCCGTCGATTCACTATAAAGAACACTTCCGTCGAAATGCTCGCTAGTTTCATCAAGTAACAATCATAAGACTAAAATTGGGCTAAAGCACAATTCTGCTTAATTCAGTCACCGAGTACCTTTGACTGCCCGTAACTAGGGAGCCGCAACGCACAAAAGAAGCCCATGGAGTATCGTAGACCGTGATTCACGTGGCCGGCGGCGGGCGTCACGTTGCGGACAGGCGCGGCGCGGGCGGTGGCGGCGCGGGGCGGGCGGTGCACGGTGCACGTGGCTGCCCATCGATCCACGACATGCCATTACTAGCCTGATTGTTTACTACATTTTCTAGTACACAGCCTTGTACTCTCCACTGATACTATTTTACTACAGGAATAGTTGTAATCGAAATATTCCCAATGAATGCTTTTTCATACAACGTAATTCAGCAGCGTATTCTTCTTTGTTTTTTTAATTTATGTGTTAGCTTACAGCTGCAAAGTCGTGAATTTACCTGCTCAAAATATGGTAAATTCACGACTTTGCCGTCATTGGCCATGTGTCAATCTATCTTTTAGTCAAATTATGAGAGACACTAAATGTGTATATATTTACTTATTACAGCAATAAATAAAATAATAAGACCATCTTGTATTACGTTATGACAGAGTTTTTTTTATCTTATCGCATAAATATCATATATTTGCGCATACCTATTTACTACTTATTAATCATACTGCCTCGTGTCTCGGAATCTCGGGGGACTTGGTTTGATTCCTGGGCCAGTTATTGGATTTTTCTGACAAAACTGTCTTAGTAGCAGTCTGGAGACGGCACTGCGCCCCTTATAGATAACACTAGGTTCGGGCCCTATTACACGCCAGCAATAATTATCGGCCGGATCGATTCGTCACCTCTGCTTTAGCAAACATAAAAGCGTGCTGATATTTTATGTACAATTATAAGGATCATAGGATAATATCTACTGGACGAATTTTTAAAATTATTCACTAAAGTTGGCAGACCCACTCGTAGCATAGTTTGCGTGTGAGAAGTTCAAAAGATATATTGTTTATGGAGTGTACCTGTATTCGACAAAACACTCTCAAGCCTCAGTACTTATTAATCAGTAATCACTACATAGTATAAAACAAAGTCGCTTCCCGCTATCTGTCTGTCCTTATGTATGCTTTAGAGCTTTAAAACTACGCAGCAGATTTTTATGCGTTTTTTAAATATATAGAGTAATTCAAGAGAAAGGTTTATATGTATAATACATGCATAATATGGTAGAGAAACACTGATATATTTAGAGATTTCTTATGGAATGTCGAATAAATATACACATTTTTTTTCGTATTTTTAATTTGCTTTTAATTTGCCCGTGATGAACCGGTATTATCGCTAGTTATATATAAACTTTGATTTCCTATTTATACGCAGTTAAGACACGTTCATTATATTTTCATTATAAGAGTTAAAAATAATTTCTTCTTTATGTCATAGGCAAGTAACGAGTACAAGAATACGTATTGCATCAAATTCATTTGTTTCAAATCTTTAGTTATTTTATGTCTTTAATAGAGACAGAGCTACAAACAGACAAAAAATGAAAAAATATATATATAGTCAGACATCCAAATTAGTCAAGCAAGTTTTTGGGGTGCCCGATATGCCTGGGAAAGGAAGGGACCTTCGCTGACGGAGTTGCGAAGTGATAAACTAGCGTCTTATGAAGTCACGATTAATTAATGACAAATTCCGGAACGGGGCAACGTGATACTGTCAAGTTGATGTAATGTATAAGGTGAAATTTTGGGGCGTAAATCTATATAATAATATATACATATCGATCATGCTATAGTAAGACAGTGAACATTTCATAAATATAAACGGCCAAGTATGAATTGGATACGTTAACCAAGGATTAACGAATTAGTATAAACTGTAATTGATAAGCTTAAAGCTTATAGTATATTTTTATTATGTCTATATATATAACGTACGACTATACCTTAATAGTAGGACTATACTCTAGGAGTAGTAACTCGTTATTTCATTCCGTTCTCGAATTTAGCCAGTTAACATTGCTTGAATGATTTACTCATAATATAAGTGTCCTAAATTAGGGCACTAAGTTTGACGTCTAAGCAAAAACAATATAATTTGAAATAGACATGGTTTTCTAATGTAATTATATTACGGAACAAGTTCTATGTCCGATGATCTGGTGTGAAACTAGCTTGGCTTATAACAGATGCAGTTCGTCACAAGTGCCCAACGTACTGCGGTCATCACACAGAGACGAACAAAAACCAATAAATCCACTTTATGCCCGACTTTTTTATTTTTGAGGAGCTCCGGAACAAAAACCAATAAATCCACTTTATGCCCGACTTTTTTATTTTTTTTTTTCTGTTAGTCATAGTACTCATACATAATGCACATTACACAGATCGCAGCATATCTGGTTTTAAACGTACTAAATAACGCTCTAAGGATGGGCAGCCGGACCTATACACGACAAATACACGTATTTTTAAGTTATTTTGAATTTTCGGAACTATTAACGATAAATCCTATACAAATTCTTAAAGATTTTTTCCTGTTCAGACCATTTACCGACAAATGTGTTTTTTCTCTTTTTGTAGAATGAAAACAATCGTTTTGTGCTAGCAATAGTTTATTGAAGGGTAGCAACGCTTGAATGACTCTTAGAATGAAGGACTTGTGTCCATGGTCATGAAATAAATTTAAAAAAAATTATGCATATAGCAAACATCTGATGATAAAGAAAATTTTTGCGACTTTAATGAGGAAGAATCAAGCAATGTTTTATTATAAGAATTTGTAATTTTCGGTTATAAAGCTACATTATAATGATAATAAAATTGCTTAAGTGCGAGTTGGACTCGCGCACGAAGGGTTCTTCTTTAACTTTCGTGAAAACTAAAAAAATGGTTTTTTGTATGGGAGCCCCCCTTAAATATCTATTTTATTTTTAGTATTTTTTGTTATAGCGGCAAAAGAAATACATTATCTGAAAAAAATTCAACTGTCTAGCTATCACCGTTCTTGAGATATACAGCCTGGTGACAGACGGACGGAGGGATGGACAGCAAAGTCTCAGGTCCCGTTTTCTCTGCTACTAAACGTTCCCAAATAGGGCCCGATTAAATTTATATTTTTTGTTAAAGTTTGTTACAGTATCCATCACATCACAATAAAAAAAAAACTTATTAAGTAGGTGCTTATTACTGTCCAAATATTTTAGTGGGAAACCGTCTCGCAGAACAGAAAAAATTTTACCTATTTTTAATAATCCTTTTAATATTTAGAAATATCTTAGTTTTCAATATATATAAAATCAAAGGATTCAAAAAACTTTCTTTGATGTTACTGATGCGCTAGCCTTTAACCTATATTTCACCTGATGGTGAAGGAAATACTGTCGAAGATGACTACTTATTATTGGCTCTCCAGGACAGCTGTCAATACACACGGTTACGTGCCTGGCGACAGATTTTCTTATTGAGACTGCTTACGTGCCCTCCGGAGCACGGAAGCGCTTAGTAAATAAATAGGATTAATCAGTAAGTAAATGCCAATAGCGGTCACCCATCCAAGTTATGACCGCAGCGGACGTTTTAAGAACGACTATACAAGCTCCGCTACGAACGCTTTAAAACGACAGATTCTGATTATCTGTGTGTAGAACTAACGTAATTAACCAGTAGAATCTAAACATTATGCGCTGTGGTCTATTTAAGTCAGTTGAGAGCCTAATAACCTAATAATTACATGTCCATATCCGTTATTAATTGTACACCCAACAAGATGTATCGCATGTGGATGTCAACGGCATGTGATTGATCATTCAGAACAATATCATTATATTATGTCCAAACTGTATATCCCACCGATTATTTTACTCGTGCATTTAGTTTAAATTACCTTAACTATGGATTGTTCCGAATTTATTTAAAAAAATATCGTATTAAAATAATGGTTAGTTACTTACGTACTCGTATATAAATTAGATATAGTTGGAAAATTCAGAGAGTGTAAATCACGTTAGTATCTGTAGTAAAACTGTTCTGAATCCTTTTTTTTTTTTTTTAATTTTAAATCTACACTCCACAGACTCCAGGGTCCGTGACTTTTTTTAACTATGACATAATTTATTAGTAAGCAAGAAATATTAAATAGGAAACATGCAACATTCCAAGGGGGAACAGTGTTAAAAGTTTTTTTTTTCTTTTTTTTCCGTTAATGTCATTAGCACCAGCATCCAGAGCAGACCAGTATCCTCTAGCAGCACCCGTTCACGAGTTGACGCATGTGCCAGCCATCGCCTTCCTCAACCATTTTTGAGGGAAGATGGCGACCCGACACACAACACCGCCGCTAGACAACACCTTTCTGTGAGCATGACCACTCCGGATACCCGTGCCAACGATTACAATTACAAAAATAATTTGGGACTACAATAAAATATTATACCTACAGAAATTTACATATTTTGTTATTCTCCCACGTCACATTTTAACAGGGCCTCCATTACCGCGCTATTTCTGCGCTAGTTCTGAATCCTTTGCATGGTGGCAGGGCATTTTGTGAATGTCCGCCTGGCTAGCTACCATCTTCGAGTAGAAAATCTGTCGCCAAGCACCTAACGGTATGTTCCGGCAGCTGTCCTTGAGAGCCAGTAATTCTAGGTTAGCCTGAACAACATCTTCGACCACATCATCACTTACCATAAGGTGAGATAGTGGTTAAAGGATAACCTATCAGGCATAAAAAAAGATCTCGGTAATGAGAAGAAATATTTAGGGGGTGTTTGACGAAATGTCACAGTAATCGAAGGATCAGTTGGCAACTATATCTAAAAGGCACCCGGCTGGGACTCACGTAATATTTACCGGATAGATTCCGACCAGTTACTGGCTATATTGTAGCCCTTCGTCTGGTCGGCGAGCGCGGGCCTCAGCACGTAACTGAAGTAACGATGGCGCTATCTTTCGCGGCTAAGCTGCCCTGGTCAAATTGTCCGATATGTCACTGTCAATATTATGTGCCGTGTAGGGCTGTAGACACTCCACACTAATCGTGTCAATTTCCTTGTCCACATGTACCGTATCCACGCTATTGGTGTCACCTATCTTTAAAACTGTTTTCCATGCCGGCGGTATACTCCACCCACAATCCCGGTTGAAGTTAGGGTGACGGCATATTTCGCTTGCCTCCCGTATCTCACGAGAAACGAAAAACTTCTCTTTCGCAAGCGCGGATGCTTTATCGAAGCGCACAAAATGACTAGACCCTGGGACGTGAGCGTGCTCCGCTAGCGCCGATCGAACGGTATCTACGTTTTTAACACTTCTAATGTGTTCGGGGAGCCTGGTAGAAATATTTCTTTGAGTTTCGCCAATGTACGACTTACCACAGTCACAGGGAATTCGGTACACACCTGGACCTCTGAGCAGATCCCTGTCTTTGGGTGAGCGTAATAACTGTCGCAATTGTCCAGGTGGTCGGAATACATTTTTTAGGTCATACTTTCGTTTCAGATAATGACTAATTTTGTCCGTCACCCTCTTGACAAATGGTAGATAAATTGGCGAACGTTCCACAGAGCTTAGACGCTTACGCTTACTTGTCTCCGCCCTCCGAGTACATTGACTCCAGCTAAAACCATTTCTGTCCAGGACGCTCCTTACATGCTCCAACTCAGCATCGACATACTCAGGATCACAGATCTTAAGGGCTCTATTTATTAAAGATTTTAAAACAGAAGCCAAGTGAGATGGGTGATGATGTGAATTCGCATCCGTGTGTGTCGAACGCAAAAAACTCGAAAGTGTTTTAAAATACGTTATACATTTATGCGAATTAAACCTATGCAATGCATTCGGGATTGCAGTGAATTCTTCCGAATCGCGAATGTCACGTTGCTTCGACGTGTTATTACAGAATATCGTCAAAAAGTTTTTTTTTTTTTTATTGCTGATAGGTAAGCCTTTGACCACAATCTCACGTGATGGTAAGTGATGATGTGGTTGAAGGTGTTAACAGGCTTAACCTATAATTACTCTGGCTCTCAAGGACAGCTGCCGGAACACACCGTTAGGTGCTTGGCGACAGATTTTCTACTTGAGGGTGGTCGCTAGCCAGGCGGGCATTCACAAAATGCCCTTCCACCATACGGTGAAGCTCAAGCCCGCGGCGGGATTCGAACCATGTACCTGCTGCGCGGCAGTACATAGCCAAAGCCACTAAGCTATCACTGCTTCGTTATGTACACAAACAAAAAAGTATACATGCTACACCTGGAACTTTCACAAGAATTACATCAGGATCTGTGGCAGGTACGTGATGCTATGTAATTTAGCAGAACAACATGTATTGAGAGTAAAATAGAATTATATCAGGATCTCTGGCAGGTACTTGATGGTCATTTAGCAGAACAACATGTATTGAGAGTAAAATAGTTATAAGACACACAAAAAGGATAGCTAATTTAATTGGTAAACAAAGATGTGAAACAACATCTCAATGCTACCCACATGTTTCCAGTTATATTGGGACACATCGCACGACAAGTGATAGTATCGTTAATTAGTCTACGTGCCACGCGTCAAATAAGATAAATTTCTATTTTACATTCTATTTTCGAAGCAATGATGGCCGAGCGGCTATAGTTATGGACTGCCGTGCCGCAAGTCCCTGGTTCGATCCCCACCGCCAGCTTGAGCTTCACCCCATGGTGGAAGGGCATTTTGCAAATGCCCGCCTGACTAGCTACCACCCTCAAGTAGAAAGTCTGCCGCCAAGCACTTAACAGTGTGTTCCGGCAGCAGTCCTTGAGAGCCAGAAAAATTACGGGCACATGAGACTTAACAGCTATGTCGCAATGTGACGGGCGTAGTGCAATTCGTCACATGACGAAATGCATCTGTTATAGGCAGTGGTTAATCCACTTAACATTAGATGGGCTTCGTGCTTGTTCCGTCACAATACATAAATTAAAAAGATTGAAATGTCAATTCACAGTGTCAATCTTCTTTCTATGGTGTCAATTATATTTTTACAAAACTTAAAGCATAAATTAAAAAAAATATGTCAATTTAAACGAATCAACAAAATCAACAAAAACAAAAAGCGTTATACCCAGCTGCTCATGGTTAGAACATGCACAATCTGAAGAATAGGAGTAAAATCGAAAGAACTCTTGAACACTGAATACGCCTAGTTCTTCGAAGCATTGAATTTTACAATATTAGTATGGGTCCATTTAAAGATAGCCTCTCTATGAAAATGGATTTGAGAGCTCCGCTATATATAATCACTTTATTACATCTGCTAACGTGCTGTCATCTGCATACCCAATAATACCGGATTTCTGAACACGGTAAATTTGCAGCAAAAAGATCCCATTGCAAAAAAAGATCCCATTGCAAAAAAATGCATTTTTGCAATAATAACTTACCTGGTACCCATTTGTACCAAGGAGTCCGACCCATCAATTGTACTACAGATCGATCGCTCAAGCAGTCAGAAATAGCTGATAAAGCTTTCGACAGAAGCTTATTAGCAACGACTGTAATGAAAGACCAAAAGCCTTTGATAAATCGAAAGAGACGGCAAGTACTTCTCCATACTTTTCAATGACCTCGCTCCAGTTGGGAGTGGCACACGTAAGAATATCCCCAGTTGACCGTATTCGGCGAAACCCGTACTACTTATCTTGAATATATAATTTGTTTCGAGGTATGTCAGGAGTCTATTGTATATACACGGTTCAAATACAAATTATAGTGATCAATATAAATGTGTTGTTCTCACAGTCAATACGACCGACTTTCTTGGGCACAGGCTGCACATTAGCAAGTTTGTAAGTGTTTGGCACACACGCCTAATGAACGTCACAGAGCTCGGTCGTCACTATTTATTTCCTTTTATATAATATTACTTTTGAAGCGCTCGTAGCGAAGGTTCTTAGCCGTTCTTGACCGATCAGCTAAGTTAAGCAACGTCCGTCGCGGTCATAACTTGGATGGGTGACCGGTTTTTGGCATTACTACTGGCGCTTCCGTGCTTTGGGACGTTAAGCCGTCGATCCTGGTCGTTATCTTAGGATGGCAGTCATAGCATTGTGGTAGGGTATTTTGCAAATGCCCGCCTACCACCGCCTATAAAAAAACACTTTCAGCTACCTACCGCATTTGATCTATTCACTTGGCTTCAGATCACCCTTCACTATTTTCACTTATACTTAGACAAGATCAGATACCGTTCCCTATATATCTTATTAACATTTTGCTAAATTAGCTTTTTGCTAGAACTAACAGCAATATACGAATATATAATAACTAACCCGATAGATAAAAATACTTGTCACATCCAGCTGTACGTACTACGAAAATAATAGCACAATATTTTGCTAGCATAGTAGTGGCGAGATAAGCCTGTTATAATTCAGTGTATATTTCAATATAATAACTTCCGTATAAAATGGCAGTGTGCCAAACGGAGTGCAAGTATGTTTTGCAACGTACATTCTGCCGGGTTGCTTGCGGCTACTCCAAACGTATATGTAACGTGGGTTGTATGTATAATTAGTTGCAAATAAGTTTTCACTAATTATCACGATGAATAGTAAAACAGTTGCTGCTCGTAAAAAAAGCTTTTGTTCTGCTCTATTAGGACTATTTGTATGCCAAATCTCGTTATAATATTTTTATCAGTTTTAGTGCAGTTTCAGCAGACGAACCCTATATCATATTCATCTCTCATGGAACTTCACTATTACGAGATACACAGATACGAGGTTAGATGTGTAAGTCTCTCTGCATGTATTTTTGACTTTCTTCCTATTGAATAGCAATTGTAAATTTGCATATTTTTTTTACACTTATATGAAAATTTAAAAGTATGTTTAAAAGTATTTAGATTGCGAAACTACTATCTATTTCTATGATTTCTTGCGAAGTTTGATCAGATTTTTAAGTCATATTAATATTTTTTATTTGTACTGGAATTAAACCTCTCGTTTTGTGTTCAACGTTTTGTAAGTTATGACATTTTTTAAACAGTTTGAAGGAGTTGCTTATGCTGTTTAAGCCAGTAGGTTTATGCTATTTAAAAAGTATGAGATAAACCGAAAAAAAATATGCAAGTTAATTAATGATGTGATACACCACCAAAAAAATTAGTACTATCAGTACTAATATTATAAATGCGAAAGTAACTCTGTCTGTCTGTCTGTCTGTTACGCTTTCACGCCAAAACTACTGGACCGATTTGAATGAAATTTGGTATGGAAATAGTTTGAGACCCGGGAAAAAACATAGGATAGTTTTTATCCAACTGTGCAAAAAGAGGTTAATGTTTTTGCGCGATAACCGACATACGCGCGGGCGGAGCCGCGCCCGGAAAGCTAGTACTTTATATTTTGAATGAGTATAAAGTATTACTAAAGTATAAAGCTTTACATAAAAAGTTTTAATTATTCCTTCACTCTCCTTTCCACTAAGAAAATAGTATTCCAGAAGTGCTGTGAAGTTCATGATCAAGATACGTGGGAAATAAAGACTAAATAATATTGTTTTGCAGTGACTGCTTTAATCCCGTTTTTCTTATTAGCTACTTATGCATAACCTGATATGCACTAAAAGCAGTTTTTTTTTCATATTACCAAATTGTTATGGTTTCAGTTTTATTGATCCATATTAATGAGTTTATTCAAACTATAAAACTAGTCGTGCAGAGTGCAATGACATAACGTTCGAGTAACAACATACAGAAATAAAAAGTTAGTAATGGAAAAATGCTGAAAGGATACTATCATTTTATTACTAGCATCAACAAAAAAAATGCCTTTATTCATGAATATGCATGAAATAGTATCTTATACTATGATTGCAAATGATTTATTTGTTGAACAATTGAAGAAAACATATATATATATACATATATATAAGTTATTAATCCTTTTGAAGGCTAAGACTTTTATACAGAACGCAATGTCTTCTTTGAAACGGATGATTAGATTTTTTAACAATAATAGCTAAGAAACATAGAAATAAAGCCTGCACACTAATAAAACGATACACTTATAACACCAGAATAAATTCTGCCGTTTCGGAACTACCACGCTACGAAATAAACTCAAACACTACAAAAAGACCCAAAAGCTATTTCTATTCCACCAGAAAAAGGATGTTCTGTTCGCATACAATTGCAAGCAATCGTAGATTGTACGAGTGCATATAACAAGTCATTTTTGGCGAGACGCTTAACAGCCCAAGCCAAAGGCGACGGCTGATATTTAACTCAAGTCTAAAATGGGTTTATGCAAGAGTTATACACTTAGCTTTTCACTTCAATTGCGAGGAAATGAAACAATGAGTAAGTAGGTAATAAATATCTGTTAGATTCAATCAACCTGTTATTTAAACAATGTTCTAATTTGAGTGTCATTGTTTTGACAATATAATTAGCCTGATTTTTAAGCACAACTGCAAAAAAGTTATAATTTTATTTAAATTTGTTCCAAGCGGTTGAGTATGTTATATAATTCATGTAGAAAGTTTGCCCGGGTCTTTAGTAATACTCGTAGATCAGAGTTATTATTAAGGACCCAGAGCTGTATATGTCTTATGGGTCTTTAAGAAGTCCCCTGACTTATGAAAGACCCAAGCAAATTTCTTATATAAAATGAATCAAAGGCTAAAAATTATTTAAAAAAATTTAAATATAGAAATAATTGATATGCAATTGTGCTTTAAAAGTAGAGTTTTATGCACTTGTACATAATAACAGACTTTTATGCACTAGACCATAAAAAGCAGTTACAGTTCGCTTACATCGGGCATAAACAAACATTTTACGAGCAAGTAAAGTGAAAAAGCTATTTTCTCCAATCCAATAGACTTTCATGGAGGACAGTAATGCGTTTTGAATTTGGAACACGAATACTGTTCCTTGGTCCTCTTCGAACGAAGATGTTGTATGAAACAAGTTAATGGTCAGTTAGGAAAATGGCACGCTGTGGTTGTATTACAAAAACTGGCCAAGTGCGAGTTTAGATTATAGTTAGATAGATAGATAACACTTTATTGTACTTTCTAATTACAATTAATATAGCTAACGAAAATTGTTCATCTTAAGATAAAAAAGATAGTACAATCGGCGGCCTTATTGCTAGGCAGCAATCTCTTCCAGGCAACCGTAGGCAGAAAAATCAATTTGATTAACATCGGGGTAGAGTGTAAAACTAAGTGAGATTAGTAAACTAGTTGCATACTTAAATATATATACAAGTACCTATTATAAATATTTAATATCTGCATAACAAAATATATATATATATACACAAATAAACATACATCAATAAATAATACATATTATATACACACATAGATACACAAATATAATTCATGGTAAAAACAAAATATTTGATCGTGATCCATTGAGGAGAGGTAATACATTTTAACATCATTTTTAAATGAGTTATTAGTAACCAAAAATCAAACAAATGTGCATATAGTTTTTAAACAAAAATAAAAACTTATTTACGAACTAGAGACATCATACGGAAGAATGGACAGACAGATAGACAGACAGACAGCGGTGTCTCGTTAATAGAATGTGTTTTTAATTTTGTTCCATTGTTTGCAAAGTACACAGAAACCAAAACAACATTACAACCCTTAAAACAAATAAAAAACGCCCAAGGTATGTAAAATTAATGACGATGTCTTGTTTATCGATATTTTTGTTTTGTACTCTGTGCAACGATCTTTCGCAGTATTTTTTCTACATAGCGAGTTGGAAAGTAGTGTGAATCATTCACACTCCAATCCATAGATATTAACTCTGAATATACATATTCATAAGTTGAATTGTAACTAAAAGCTTTTCTTTTTATATAATAAAATATCACCTAATATGTTGCTTCTGCTCAAATGCCGCATAAATATTTTCTTGGGTAACGTATATAGTTCTACTTTAAAATAAAAATAATTTTGATCAGGCGACGTATATTAAATCCCTCACTGCACTATGTGTTCGAATTTAAAATTCCTCGCAAATCCTTCGCTCCGCTCTGGATAGCGCCTTCGCCATAAAAATATAATTTTGCTCCCTTGTGATACAATCTTAGTACTAATAAAAACAACTGTTACGACGATATAAGTAAAAAAATATCTAAAGATTTTATTTGGACAATAATTAAAATGTTTATTTCGAATAATCCATTATGATGATTACAAATTTCCTGGATATGATGGTGCGGTGCTGTCAACCGTCACAAAACGTAATTTTGACACTTCCTTAATGGAAACCCTTAACACATATCGTTATTAAATATTCACATTAGAAACCGCGCAATAAAAGTAACCGTTATCCACATTTCGTACCGAGCCGCGCTCTGACTGAAACAATTTACACCAAATTCACTTGAAATACGATTGCGAATGGCGTAGACCAATTTCCTCGGCAAGACTGAAGAAATCGAGTAAGGGAAATTACTCCTAACAGCTCGGAGCTAAGGTTGTTTTCCGTGGATGTGTTTCAGGATTTGTGTGGAGGTATGGGGTAAGGGACGAAGGGTGGCAGGTCAACGGCCCGTCCCCCGCACCGCTGCCGCGGCCGCCCGCCCGCCTAGTGCCTGGCCCGGCCGCTCGCCGCCGCCGGGCGCGGGCGAGTGTCGCAACGCGGCCACGCCGGGCCGGACAGGCAGACGGGCGCGGGCGCGGGCGGGCACCCTGTGTCGAGACATATTTATTGAAAACTCCGAGATAACAGTTTCCCACCGATATAGAATTTACATTCTTGAAACATTTTATCATCACGAAACGAAACTGTCGATACTGCCTGAGGAAATTTGTAAGGTTTTATTGACAGGGGCACGCAAAAGGGCGCCGAATATTGGGGTAATATTTTATGTGCCGTATCCGGGGTTTGTATGAAACGGTGCAATATACAAATAAGGTTTAATCGGAGTCAATGCTTTTGTTTTATTTTATACGCTATTTATTATTGAATAAATGATAGCGTTAGGTATTTCAAAGTAATGAATGATTTTGGCATGAAGCAAAATATGATAATGTAGATAGGTACTTACTTGTCACTAATGAAATTGTATAATAAACGAAACCCTTCATTCTCCCCATGTACATGTCTATTTGTATGACATATATGTACTCGTAATTTTATTGAGATACGACAACGCAGAAATGCACTACCTACATACCTACCTAGATTACAGCCGTTGCACGGGAAAATACATTTTAGAAAATGTCTATATTGTTTGGGCTCAATAAGAAAAGCACCACCCATTTAAATTTCATTAAAATCGGTCAAGCCGGAGTTAATGTTATGGTTATTAAAACAGTAAAAAATTTAATATAGTTTTTTGAAAATTAAATCATGTTTTTTTTAGTTAGTTTTAGGTGATCATTTTGTTATCATATATTGAGTTTGTCAAGATATAAAAATCAAAATATTTTTTCAACAAACACACCCTAAGTACTTCCTATTCTCATTAGTGTGATTATTATTGTGTCATAACATTATACAATGTTAATAGTTGATTAAAACTAACGTAAGTTTGACACATTTTTAAAGATTATTTTAGCTGATTTAACTGTGTGTGCATGCATCGGCATAGTCGTGAGCGCACGCACTCCGTGATGAAGTGACTCTGAAGGTCACGAAACCGGTCGAGTCTGTCTCGACGTTAACAAACCGTAAGTTAAATCGGCTAAAATAATGTGTAAAAATTATATAATGTTATGCTACTATTTTATTCTGTGCTATCACTATACTACTGAATTTATTCTGTGCTATCAGTATACCCGTACTACCGAATTTTATATATTATCGTAATGCGAATTTAAAAAATATATCCTTTGTAAATTTTCAAGCCTTTCTTTATTCGTTTTAGGTTTATCTGCAAATAGTAAGACGAAAGCAGCTTAATTTTTCATTACCTGATGACAGTTTATGAGCTAATATATTCACAAAAAAAACTGTTATTAGAGTTCGAAAGATTATGAATACATTGATAATATAAAAAGCACAATTAGGTATATTATATAAACCTTAATTCAAGGGTAATTAATAAAACTGGCCAAGTGCGCGTCGGGCATCGTTCTTTTAGGGTTTGGCATTGCTGCAGTCAGGAAAATAATAGTTTGTTGGTCTTTATTACATCTTCAAAATCACGGAAATAATTGGTGTTTTCAGTTCGTATTGGTTAAAGGATATTCAAATTCTTAACTACTATACGACTTTAGCAGACTCCGATTTATTTGATTTTAGAGAAAAAAATTAAGTTATATACTTACTATTTGTATAAAACTGTTGTAGATAATTTTTAATTGAATTTCTAAACCAATATTCCACTTTGGGTTAACGTTTTACAATAAGTGAATAAGCATCAAAATTTCAGCCGTGACGTAAAGGACGGCTGGATGAACAGACAGACAGATATATAGACAGACCGCGGAGCTTCGTTAATAGGGTTCCGTTTTGCTCTTGGGGTATGGAACCATAAAAATTGACCGGCTACATACCACGGTTCTAAAGATTATTGTAATTTGTAGCGATCAGCGCGCGCTGATATAAACATTATTTTAACTATAGTTTGTCCGTATTTGGATTTGCCGGTGCGACAACATTTACGAGGACCGAATTAGCATTTGTTACCCCTTAGAGTTAGGACAAACGGACCGACGCTGTACCATAATAGGTCTTAGCCGTAGTAGTTAGTAAAATGGTCCCTCTAAATATATATTCATAGGTCATTCTACAAACCTACCAATTACTTTAAAAACTGTTAAACAGCTATTTCTCCTATTAAACTATAATAATAAATAATGAAGATACTCTTAAATCGGTAAAATAACTGTTTTATGTTCCACATAGAAAATAAGGTTAATCCCATGTTTGTTATTCCCTGCTAATTTTTTTTCCACATTATTATTTTAAATTATAAACTGGGCAACCAATGATTTCTTCACTGTAATTACGAGTAGTTTATCTTTATTAATACACTAATATATTTAATATGTTTACTGTCGATTCGTCGATTAGTAGATCAACTAAATATACCAAAGAATATTAATATTTATGGCCATTGTATCAAAACATTTGCATCTGGCGTCGAAATTTTCTGCACACTTCATGAAAAATTAATTAGTGCTGAGTGTAACTTATTACTCGTAGATGTTCTAGTCCGATATTAGGGAACATTATCGAAGCATGTGTCAGCTACAGTTAGGGTCTAGAGGTAAAGATTAAGTAGTAGTTACTTAGGCTGGGACGCCAGTGGAGAGCGGAGCGAGCGCGCGCTATCGACGCGATCGTTCGCTCGCGGCACTCCAGCTTTCTGGGTCAAGCAGATTGTGACCGGTGTTGCTGCTTTCACGGATCACCCTACTCGCTTCAGCAATTTATTGAATGCACCATAATCACAATAGCAATTATACGTCGCGTATCCGTACTGGCCGCTTGGAATCCCTCATATTTTTGTTATATGGAGCCTCTTATATGATTTGGTTATAGCTGGGGAAAAGGCAAGTTGGTAAGATGTTAGCAATCAAATTGATCAAATAATAATTCGTTTGTAGGGCAATACCAATCGCCTCTTCATGCCACTCCATCCCGTTAACTAGGTTTAATAAAAATAACATGAGAATAAATTATCACAAAATTGCTTGTTACCTAGCTCAGATTGAAAGAGCAACTTCTGGCCAAAGCTGTGGAAGGGCTGCAAGTTCCAATTCCGTTTGAGCTTATTTTCTTCCTTGAGTTGTGTTTTCAATTAATTTTGGTTTAAGAATCTGATTAGATCTCGTAAAAGCCATGTGAAAATATTGCACAAAAAGAGCGACATAGCGGTGGATACGATTTTGACCAATTGCTTTGGATTGCCGCACGGAAGATTCATAGTTGGAATACCGCATCGAACTTGAGCTCCACCACTTAATGGTAGTCCATTTTTGGAATGCCAGTCTGGAAATCTACAACCCTTATATAAAAAATCTGTCGTCAAGCACTAACATTGTGTTCCAACAGCTGACCTTGAGAACCAGTAAGTACACGTTAAGAGTTTTTAACAACACCTTCGACCATATCATCACTTACCATCAACCAAAATTGAGTATCAGGAATAAAAAATACCACCACATATTTGTATTAATGAATAAGTAGGGTATTGATGGACATTAGCAAAGTGTAAGCCCATTTGTACACCCTTACCTGATAGCGAGAAGCCAACCAACAAAATTCTATAGAATGGACTCAAATTTGCGGCGGCTTTACCAGCCTTCTACAATACATAAGTGTAGTTTGGCAAGGCAAGACACACATACTCAATTACGTACTAATATCAACATATTTATATTATGGTATTCAAAAGAAAATTCTGCATATATCAAAAACTAAATTGAGACCATCTTGAAACACCAAAAGGCTTTGAATCAATTCGATAGGTTGTTGAAGAGCGCTGCGGCGTTCGAGCATCGTATCAAAAAAGGTGAGTTTTACGAATTTCATGTTGTCAAGTTGTTTGACAAGTAATCCAGGCTGCGCATTGTTGCCGCCTTGAGAAGCCCCGCGGTTATTACGACACCGCACCGCGATGAGAGCCTCCCTGCCTAAACCATATTATAAAAGTATATATAGGTACCTAAACTCATGTATCCTACAGCTCGACTGACACTCAATTTTTCCACATTCTTTGAACATGTGTTATCTCCCTCTTTTACATTTATTTATATTTTATTATTTTAAAATTCAATTCTGAATGGTATTTTAGTGCTGACTATTTATTTATCAAAAAAATATCTGTGTTAAGTCGTCAACACGACTTTATTACCTCGGTTTCTTCACTGGCTATTCTGTAGTTACGCTTATTAAACTGACATCCCATTGAGCTTCCGATTAAGACTTAAAACTGGTTGAGAATTCATTATAATAAGTATAATGAAAAGTATATTAAATACAAATATTATATAGACCACAACGCATGGTGGTAAGGCATTTTGGGAATGCCCGCCTTGTTAGTTACCACCCTAAAATAGAAAATCTGTCGCCAAGCACCTAACGGTATGTTCCAGCAGCTGTCGAAAAACGTGAGGTTGGCGTTCTTGTTTGTGACATCAATAACTTTTTTTTTTCTTTTTTATGCCTTAAGTGATGATGTGGTCGAGGATGTGGTTCAGACTAACCTAGAGTTACTGGCTCTCAAGGACAGCTGCCGGAACACACCGTTAGGTGCTTGGCTACAAAAACAAAAATAACTGTTGAATGTGCTACACGTTATTAGTCTATTTCGAACATAAAATTTAATTCTGTTTAATTTTATGATGAAGTGAGATTATCTTACATGTGTACAAAATATAATACAAACAAGGATATCAAAAAATCTAAACCAAACCATCACAGACGATTCAAATATATCCGATGCTAAGAGACGTATAGGAAGGTACTGTCCATTGCGATTTAAGGTAGAGGCAAGAAATTACCGAATGCTCAAGGGAATTAAGTATGCTCTCTCTTAAATCTTGAATAAATATTCAACACTAAATTGATATCGAAATCCACCACAAAGCATCCATATCACAAACGCTTAGTCGCAGAGTCTATTAAATACTTGATTAAACAAGCCCAGTATTAAGAGGCTTGTCTTGAAATAAGTGGGTTGCGAGAGGATCTAAATATCTAATTGTAATCTTATTTGCATTTAAACCGTTGTTCCTTTATCCGTTTCGGAAGGAATTTCGACTTAACTCGAGATGTTCATTGTGCGCCGCAAATCAGGCTTGCATGAATTTGTCGCTCGTCGCCAGTCACGGCTCGCGATCGATTCCGATTCAATTGTATTGTATCCAATGATATCCATATCAGATCAGAACGAGTTGAGAATACGCAATACACGGTTTCGGATTGCAGCGTGCGCACAGTATGAATAAAACACTACAAACAAAAGGTTTTATGCCTACTCATAGTCTTTCATTTGGGAAACAAAGTTATTTTTAATAATTTCTGTGCTTACTAGTGTTCCATTAAAGAATTAATTTTAAATGCATTCAATGTTACTTTATTAAATAAACTTTTAGCTTTAGTAGTTTTTCTGTGAGCAAGTATATGCAGATTAAATAATCGTCGTATCTTCGGCAAATATACTAAGTCTTGGACACCAGTTTGTGCTACGTACTTATACAAACGAAAAAGTTGAAAAAGGCACACTACGTACTGCATCAATCATTTACTATACCAATGTTTATACATCATAAGTGAAGTATAATCTGCTCATTTGCAAATCACGTTTCGGCCCGTGCCTTCGGTCCACTATGATGTTTCCTAGTACGACATAGCAATTGAATTCAATACCTAGTTAGGTTCGTGTCTACTGGAATTATATATATACTATTAAAATATTAATTTTTTTCCAGAAATAGGTCACGGTAGATTTGGGTGCATTCGGGAATAAAATCAAATAAATTAAAATGACCATCGATTAAACGCTCGATAAGTCTGCACCGTTTCGGTCAGCTTAATGGGCTTTTTGAGGAAACTGCCTCAAAAAAATATTAAATTAAGCTTTAAATACTTTTCGTATTCTGCTCCACACATCTACACTTCTAAGTTCTGTATGGATATTTTGAAGCAGGGAAGGTGATAGTTAGGTTAGGTGCCTATTCGAAAACAAAAGCCTACTTTATTGGAATAAACAAAGTGCGACTAGCAAAGACCAAACGAGTATTCATATTCACTAGTATTACTTATGGACTGCTATATCTGAAGGGTCGACGCGGTGCTCCCTCGGGACCGTCCGCTCAACTACTAAGCTCACACACACTCCCGTGGTAATCCACAGCCTATCTCACCATAACTTCACGACATGGTCACGCTACTATTACTCGTAAATGGAAGGATATAATATATGACGGTGGCTGACTATAGGATCGGGCCCATCAAAATCTGGGAATTGCACGGCTTTTTTATATAACATAAAGGCAAAACTTGACCATAGTCTTATCAGGTGGAAGACGTAGGTCGTCTACGGTGCAACATGCCTGCCTAGAAAATATCTATTTTCTCTGTACTTGTCGTTGAATCGATAATATTAGTGCTACGTGTATATTTTTAGAATACCGAACATTTACGGATCCTTAAGGAGTCCTGTTGTACAATGAAAGGAATAAGGTATTGAATGAAGATCGATCTCATGATTTTGGTTAAAAGTGTTACTTCCAGAAGCTTGAATTGGTTTATCGGAATAGGCATATGCAAGTAAAATTTTTGAGACTCGGCTTAGCTATACATAGTCACGCTTGGGTCTTCGAATCATTTACCAATCAACTAGACAACTTAGTTCACATGACCCCTAGCACTCCTCCATGATTATAAATTGCCTTGCTCCAGATGTGAGTGGCATATGCAACATTCACAGCAGACCAGTTCCGGTGATACCCAAACTGTTGGTCACTGAGGATATTATAATTTACTTCCAGGTATGCCAGGAGCCTATTGTAAAAAAGACTTTTAATACATTTACAAATAATTAACGCTAGTTATTAGAAGTTTGTTTTTGTAAACTTTCAATATTTCTGCACTTGCCCTGTCTCTACAGAAAAGCGGCAGGGGGTGTCAACTCAGGAGTCAATGTACAAGATGTTAGGACTATGGAGGTTGGCGGGATGTCAATAACACCATGCCAGTGTTTTGTTCTAGTTTAAATTGTGTATTGTCTGACGTACTTCATTATGATTGATACGAAATTTTGCCATAGATACTTCACATCTTAATATACATTGAAGTATTATGACTTCATCTAAGCGTGAAGACTGCAAAAATAGTCTTTGGAATTAAAAGAGTCAAGCAAACTTCTGTGGGTTTTTCCAGCATGTGAGACAGTGATCCCTTAAGTTTAAACATTAGTGGAAGACTAACTGGATTCAGATGCAACCAATTTCAGCAGAGTAGTCTCTTGTTAACCCTAGTTATTAGAAGTTTGTTTTTGTAACCTTTCAATATTTCTGCACTTGCCCTGTCTCTACAGGCAGGGGGTGTCAACTCAGGAGTCAATGTACAAGATGTTAGGATTATGGAGGTTGACGGGATGTCAAGATCACCATGCCAGTCTTTGTTCTAGTTTAAATTGTGTATTGTCTGACGTACTTCATTATGATGGATATGAAACCACAGAGTTCCGTTATGACAGCGATAGGGCGGTAATACAGAGACACAAATTTGATCAAACTGTAATCAGAGCTACCAACCGGAGAAGATACTGATACTGTATATCAGTCTAGTCTGTCGTCAACAGTAGGTCGAGGCAATATAATAATTACAATTATAATTTATTCAAGTGTCTACTGAACAAGATGAGTGTAATTTAAAGTCAAAGCAACGTGTACGCAGCTTTCTTAGCAAGATTGGTGGCAAGGCATGGCATGGTAAGATACTGCTGAATTAGTATTCCAAAATCGCGTTTCATGAAATTTCAATTTCAATGCAGTTTCATCAAAAAGGTGCCGTTGTTGGCTATATCAGCACCATATCCATGAGACACCTGATAGATAATCTCTTGATTTCTGTTGGGTACTCTATAAGTTTCTACTTCGCTTTTAAATTAAATTTATAGAACGGAATCTAGAAGCTTGTTTTCAAATTACAGAGGCGCCGAAAACAAACTTAATGTCCAGGTCTTAGTTAACTTAGCAAGGCTAAGTATGAATGCATCATACCGGCATAGCGCTGCATTTGGGTAACTAACTGCATTTCTTTGAGTAAGGTGCGGCTATGCATCACGAGGTGATAGTGGACGTAAGTTGAAATAAGAAGCTCTGAGTGTTACATCTGCTCCTAGAGAAGGTGCATCTGCTGAGTAACTGATATGTTGTTTTTGGGCTTGTTCTAGAATGTCTTTTCAGTCTTACTTATCAGTCCATATCTAGCATACTGGCATATTACCGGAATTGTAAAAGAGTCACATTTTGATTGTTATTTTGATACTTCTAGGGTTTAGTTGCTAAATGAACCCTTACAACTATACCTTCCAACTATATGAACTATAGTTCATATATAGGGGTCGAGTGTCACCCCAAATAATTACGAGTGCCATTAATATAACAATATACTTTCCCGTATAGTATATATAACTATCTATACTATACGTAGGTACATATAGAATATAGGTGACATACATGATGCCGTTTGTCGGTCTGTATATTACAGTAAATATATTCTAAGGTTATAATATCTACAACTTTGTATTTTGTATACGTATGAAAGAAATATTGCCAAATATATGTTTAAGAGTTAATGTATATGTATTTTCGAGTTAAATTGTGAGGACATAATGGAAGGTCACCTTCATTAACTTTATTATAAATAATATTTTTACTGATCATAGACATAGCCTGGTTAGCTATCACCCTCAAGTAGAAAATCTGTCGCCAAGCACCTAATAGTGTGTTCCGGCAGCTGACCTTGAGAGCCAGTAAAATTACAAACACATGAGACTCAACAACTGTTTCTCAGGGTGACGGTGTGCACTTTGTCACTTGTGATGAAATGCATCTGTTATAGGCAGAGGTTACCGCTTAACATCAGGTGAGGCTAGTGCTTGTTCTGTCACAAACACAAAAAAAATGGATAATTATCGGTATATTTCATGCAACTGTTCAACGGATGTGTAGGATATAGAGATATTAAAGATATATATTTCTAATAATATAATATGTACTAACTCAAATATTTTTCGTAGTTAGTTTACTATGAGACTTGCAACACTTCATCGACGTTATTATGGTATGTGATAGCTACTAGTCTATAGTCATTTGAGATACAGACTAGATATGACTCGGCCTTCGAAGCTTACGTCACAAGACACTGCAGGTGACTCGGCAGTCTGTTGCCTACCTCCGAAGGCGACACACCAGAAACCGAATCTATATTGAGTGCATAGTGCTGACAGTGTTTAGAACCGTGGTGAATCACGCCACTACATTTTGGCGACGAGAAAAAAGTGAGCACCTATCACTTTTGAATTTTGACGGAAAGTCTGCACGTATATACACAATATTTTTTCTAAATTGCCGGCCATATGGCTACGAACCCTCCGATGAGTTTTGTAAGAGGGGAGGGTAATAAGGTCAAGGTGCTTTAATCAATTGAAAAGACCTAGAAGAACTATCTGCCATAACTGTTATTTTTAATATGAACCTCAGTATTTCACTCTAAGTGAGCTAATCTTTTCAATAAATTATGCCTATAGGTTGACATAATGTTCTTATACAATTATAAGATCAAACGTGTAATTGGTGTTTGTCTGGCTTTGTGACAGTAACTAGGGGTGCAGGCTATTTAATAAAATCATATTTAGATCAGTCCTAATTTATCCCTTTGAGGATATACAACTAAAGGAGTTCGTGAAGGTCTACTATGCTATCAGAGACACGTTCGTCCACATAAAATCTAAGGAGTTCGTGACGGTCTACTATGCTATCAGACACACGTTCGTCCACATAAAATCTAAGGAGTTAGTGACGGTCTACTATGCTATCAGATACACGTTCGTCCACATAAAATCTAAGGAGTTCGTGACGGTCTACTATGCTATCAGATACACGTTCGTCCACATAAAATCTAAGGAGTTCGTGACGGTCTACTATGCTATCAGACACACATTCGTCCACATAAAATCTAAGGACTTCTTGACGGTCTACTATGCAATCAGACACACGTTCATCCGCATAAAATCTAAGGATGTAGTTCCTTCTACTGGACACTGATCGAAATATGATTGATATAGCGTTCAATATTGTTATCATTTTGGAAAGCAGAAATACCTTACAAATTCTTACACACAATACAATGCGGAAAATACGCATACTGCGAGAAAAGCAAAGTACCATAGGTGTGACATTGTTGGATATTTCCAACAATGTTGTAAGATGAGAAATCTTCGCAAACGACAACACGTTGCTAACAGTAATAACCCTGAACCTTATAAGAGATCAAGGAGGGACGATAGTACAAAATAATTGCAATTCGAGCTATATATGAAATGGATCCTATGGATCACCAAGTGTGTAAATGTTTGAAAATATTATGTGTGTTGGTAAAAAAAAAGTTTTAACTAAACAGTGACATTAAAGATAAAATAGCGGTGTCAGGTTTTAGTTTCGCAAATACAATAAAGGGTCCTTTTTAGGTGGTTGTGTATGGTTTTTATATAATAATCGAGTTCCCAAACATATTACGGGGCTCACAGAGGGGAAATTCAGGTTGCACGTGGGGATCACATTAATTAAGAAATCCTACTCCACAGTTGTGATTAATTGGATGACAAAAGTGCCTGGACAATGCCGCCTCTGCCAGGCTTTAGCCTGTCACCTACGTAATTTACACAAATATTTTTATATAGTAAATAATATAATAATTTTATTATACTGTACGTATATAACGTATTGTTAAAAGACATTTTAGAGAGTGGCCCCGAGTTTCATGCCCGTTCTTCTCGTAATGGCTCTATACAACTTTGTTTGCTAAATGTAGCAATACAATGTACAATATTTCAATATTGTACATTGAATTTGTAATTGACCTTCATAAGAGCGTCGTAAACGCATACTAGTCTTTAACTTTGAGGACTGTATTGTTATTATTACTATATTATTACATTCATTATTTGAATGTCATTTATGAGATAGCTATCCGTGAGGACCTATAATTGGTTATCTGTTGTTATTAGTTATATGTAAGATATTTGTTGGTCTGTTGGTCTTCCTAAGAAATAAATAAGTAAATAAAACTTAAGTTTATATTGGCATAGATTTTAAAATACAAGTAGTAATTTCTTATCATTATTATTTTTAGTATTCGGAGAGAGGAAAAAGTTATTTTTTTCCCGCTCATGACTTAAATTTTGCCTCTCGTATATATATATTTTTTATGTTATCCGCAGAGCATGCGCATTTTTTATGTTTTTGCAAAATATAAAAAAATACTAAACATATCATAGTCGCTTTATTACATTTGGTTTTATTTTACAGGATATATCAAGCGTATGAAACGTGTTGCAGTATCCAAAGTGTAGATAACCATTGGCCATTACACACTAAAATTGAAGCGGTGTGGAGGAAGATATATTTTGGGCTAATTTGTGTTAGGGGAGGAAGACGAAATTACTACTTGTATTTTAAAATAAATGCCAATATTAACTTAAATTTTGATCTACTTAGATTTCAAAAATAAAAGTAGATTTTAGAATAATAATAATATGAATTTATGAAATCAAAGGAAATACTGACTATGGGAGTACAACCTGTATATATAATATGTTATTACCAACTCTTTAGTAGAATGGATTTAACGAAATTTTAATTCGATCAATGTATATGCCAGTTATCGTCTCAGGTATAAAAGAAAAAAACGGTCGGTGACAAACGTTTGGGCACAAGAAGGTCTGTTACCTATCTGTCCTTTTCATTGATACAAAATATGTCAAAACTGTCATTTTTGATTGTTGCAATCAGAATTTCATTGCTACAGAAGATACGTGATCGCCCCGCTGATCGCTTATACATATACAAATACGAACATCATATAAATAAAAACTAATAAGTCCGTAGTGTATGTTACTATACCAACCTTCACCTGATTTTTTATGAGAAGTATTTTAATTCTCATCTGCTTTAAAAAGAAGATAAAGTAAAGACTTTGTAAAATAAACATGTGATAAACTTGCAGCAAAGTTTCTCGAGCTTAAATTTACAATTTAGAATAATGAATGTCTGTGTGTGTATCAGTACTAATATTATAAATGCGAAAGTAACTCTGTCTGTCTGTCTGTCTGTCTGTTACGCTTTTACGCCAAAACTACTGGACCGATTTGAATGAAATTTGGTATGGAAATAGTTTGAGACCCGGGAAAAAACATAGGATAGTTTTTATTCAACTGCGCAAAAAGAGGTTAATGTTTTTGCGCGCGATAACCGATATACGCGCGGGCGGAGCCACGCCCGGAAAGCTAGTTTGGAATAATAATAAAGGGAAGTGTTTGAAATTATATCCTTTTCCGGTCGGGCAAGGCAGGTCAGGTGAGCAAATACTTCAAAGGATGGGTAGGTAGGTACATTTTCCTAAAGACAAGTTAAAATTTTATTTTTGACAGTGGCTCGGTTGGCATTTTTTGTACACTACGTTTTTCGGATCAACGAAGATTGCCTCATAGATTGTAACATTGGTAGAGTAAAAGCCAACCTATTGATAGACTCTGGCAGTAAATGTAATTTTCTAACTGAGAAGACATGGAACCGTCTTAAGATGTAAAAAAAAACAAAATAGTGACTGCAGAACAGCAATCCAAACCAGATATTTCCTTCCTATGCTTCCACAAGACACACCACTCACGGTGGATCATTGAAATCAGCAGTGCAGGTGCGAGATGAAAAACATCCCTGCAACATTTTATGTCATTAACATTGGCACGTTCTAGGATTTTCTTGTTAAATTATCAATTAACAAAGAAATGAAGCCCATTTACCAGCCATACCACAGAATACCAATTCCACTAGACAAAACGGGTAAGTAGGAAATTATAAGATCTCCTGGACGCAGACGCAAAGATGTTGGATCACTCTGCATCTTTCACCGTATCTATCACGGGGAGTGTTCTGAGGAACTGTTCGATTTACTGCAGCTCAATTTCGCCATCGGACTTCCCGACAAAGCATTGTGTTTCACAAATTCCATGTCGACGCTCTGTCTGGAAGTCCACAACCTTGCGATTTCGACGGCATTTTCTACCTCGCACTACCAGCTGAATGGATCCAGCTCCCACGTGAAGTTTTTCCGAACAGATAAGACTAAGGAACCTTCAAGAAGAGAGTATATTCCTTCCTTAAAGGCCAGCAACGCACTCTCGATACCTCTGATGTTACGGATGTTTGTGGGCGACAGTGATCACTTACCATCAGGTGAGCCACCTGCACGTTTGCCCTCCTATCACATTAGAAAAGGTGAAAGAATCATCCAGTTGGATATCAACCATAGTCCCTATACCGAAAGAAAACAACTCTGTATAGACATGCGAAAGGTGAATGGGGCGATCACGCGTGACAATCACCCTTTGCCAACAATAGAGCAGATACTAGAATGCAACTATTGCAATTCTTAACCATGCGTTCCACATCCTTATCAATCTTAGGCCACCAAACTTTTGTAATATTTGCTTCATGGCCCTTCGTGAGTTGCTCCAAAAACTTGGTTCCGTAATATGCAAGTCGATCTGGATCAAAACTGCCACCAGATCTAGAGGGCTAGCATCCGCAACAACCTGAGTTTTGTCAGCGGGATCGTAATAGCCAAAATAGTTTATGATCGACAGTTGCTTTTTAACGTTTTGAATGACGTTTGCTGTTTGGGCAACCACTCTCCAGAGGTATTCATCTCTTTACCTGTCTTTTACCGCAACACTTTTCCCAGTTGGTCAGTCAGGGTAGTAAGGTTCGGTATCCATTTTCCGACATAATTGACTAGGCCCAAGAAGCTTTGGAGTTCTTCTCAACCCTTGCTACAAACCCACCGAATCCGATGAAACGAAGGGAACTCCCTACTAGACTATTGTTTTTATGGACCTCTTAAGACCTCTGCCATCTGAAGAACATATATTATAAGTGGAGAACATATTTTATATGTGTGTAGAGGTTTTCTCAAGGCTGGGTTATGGCGTAACAGTCATTGCAGACAGCGGACGTCAAGTGCAAGTGATGAGCTAATACGTACTTCCGGGAATGTGGTATACTCTACAACACTATTTCTTACTGGACACAGCAAAACGGTGAAGTTGAAAGGGAGAACCGAAACACATTAAAAAATTTGCGCATCAGCCAAATTGAAAAACGAGACTGGAAACCAGATCTGTTCTATTACCTGATGATGTACAACAGCACTCCGAATAGTACAGTGATCGGAAAAAAAGAGCAACTGAACACAACACTGAAACAGGAGATAAAGTCCTAACAAGGATAATAAGCTGTCACCAAATTTTGCTCCTATCACACACACAGTTACAAAAGCCAGACCAGAATCAGGAGATAACGATGAGGAATGACGAAACAGGCAAGGGGTACAAGCGAAATGTTATTCATCTTAAAAACGTAGGAGGAGAACGCACCATTACTGATACTGATAAAGATAATGGCAGATCACGGGAATACATTGTGGTAGACTCGGAACCCAATGAGAGCGTTGACTAAGTTGATTTAAATAAATGAAAAGTGGTTCACAAGCTTAAATAATATTTTGATTTGAAAATTTTTTTTTAATGTGAATCCTATATCGTAAGTACGAGTATATATTTTGTAAGTACCTAGCTAAACCAAGTATAAGATTATATAACGTCATATAAGAACTTGGATTACTGCTTCAATGAAATTATTATGTAGTGTTCGACAAGAGCTTATACAGTTAACATTGATTTTTATTTTTATATTAAAAAGGAAGAGATGTTGGATATAGAGATATTAAAGATATACATTTCTAATAATATAATATGTATTAACTCATATATTTGTCGTAGTTAGTTTACTATGAGAGTTGCAACACTTCATCGACGTTATTATAGTCGGTGGTAGCTACTAGTCTATAGTCATTTGAGATACTATGACTCGGCCTTCGAAGCTTACATCACAAGACACGGCAGGTGACTCGGCAGTCTGTTACCGACCTCCGAAGGTGACACACCAGAAACCGAATCTATATTGAGTGCATATAGTGTAAGTGCTGACAGTGTTTAGAACCGTGTTGAATCACGATACAACAATATGGCAGTCCGTTGTTTTTTTGATTCGTTCAACTTTTATCTAAGTCCGTTTAACCTGCGGGGCAGTAGAGGGAAAGAAGCAAATTGTACTCGATAAAAATATTTCAATACATTATTCTATTTTAATTGTAACCGCACTAACAATAAACTTGCCGCAGATCCAACTTCGTAAATGTTTCTGGATTTTAAGCTAAGCCAACCGCCAAAAAAACTATTTGATCAATTTGTTTCTGTTCATAAAAAATCACCAGACAAACATTTCACCGAGATTGGCTGTAACTAAACTGATAGCTGTTAACCGCATTTCAGTCCGGTAGAAAACAGATTTTAAAACTAAAGTCGTCAACTGATTCGCGGGAAAAACATCAATTTAAAAGTTACACTTTGTGATAAAAGTAAAGAGCGGAAGCAATGCTTAAAGTTGGGCGGTAAAGTGCTAGAGCAAGTTAGTTTAGAACAATCATATCTGCATGTATTTTTATGCAGACACGCAGATACTGTGATTTATTTCCAACTCTTACTTCATACATATAAGCAACGATTTCATCGCATGTTATAAAGGATGTTTGTTTGGATGTTTGTCTATGTTAGTATGTATCATTGTTCCCTGAGGAAAGGTAATTTTTTTTTGATGAAATGTAAATAAGTATATATTTCTATGAGGTTCTGAAATAAAACTATTCTAATTTACTCTTTTTTGATTATTTTTCCAGTTTACAGCTGATTTCGTTCTAAAAGGTACTGGAAAATAATAAAAAGTTTTATGAGCCATTTGGCCAGGCTAAAATCCTGTCCGAAAATCAAATCGACTTCCGTTCTAGAAGGTCAATCAAAGACGCAGTTGTGTCTTTAGTTTACTATGTTTATGAAATATTTAATTCAAGATAGATAGGCATTGACTTCTGCCTTGACCTAACAATTTTTGATATAGTCTCACGTCCTACACTTTTAAGGAAGCTGTAAGGCTTGGAGTTTGAGGAATAGCACTTGAGTAGTTTCAATCGAAGACAAAGTGACTGAGACTGCAACTGAGTTGCAGATTGCTGCACTAACTTTAGGGGAATCACGCGTGGTAGCGCGCTTGGTCCATCCTTATTTGTAGCATATACCTTCAACTTCAGCCTTTACTAATGACACAGCTATATTATTTTCCATTCTAAAACATGGGAAGATGTATCAAAGTCAATGTAATTCAGCATTATACACATTAATGTATACAAAGCCAACGCAACCTTTATGCATCAAATTATCCACCAGTACCTTAGACACAAAAAAAAGAATGCGTAGACAGATATATAAAATACTTGGGAATATTCTTTAATGAACATTTCTCTTGGACTATGCAGTATATAGTGGAGATGTGTACATTACTAATTAACTACTGTATATTTACATAAGTTGCTGTTACTTACCTGATGAAAGCCGAAGGGGCATAGAGAGCGATTCTCAAAGTAGCCTTCACAAAATCTATTTATGTAATCCAACCAAATCCAACAGATGATCTAAACACGAAGACTTAGGGTAAGACAACTTTTTATACTGGCAAGCGTATTGCAATTCCATAAAACATTCAAAACTATTAAGGCTCACACACAATATTAAGACTCAGTCACAGTGAAAACACAGTAAATTAGAACTGTTTGTTTTTTAGAGTTCATAGGCTAGGCAAGCCCTTGCCCAATCTGATTACAATTACTTCAGATGGCCACTTTTAGTTCAGTTCTACATAGTAGCAGTGCTTGGCAGAAAAATCCGTAAGAATCCCAGGGTTCCAGATCCCAGGTCTTGCATTCTTTCGTGGGTAACGGTGATAACTTACCACCAAGAGAGCTGCAGGATCGTTTGCCGTCCAATCTCATAAATTCGTCCTATCAGAATTCGGGCAAAGATATTTTTTTTTTATATTTTTTCCACTTTGCAGAAAATAATAGATAACTTAAGTATTCGTAATAGCAACTACAATGTAAAGCAGGTGTCTGACCTGCTTTACAATTACATTGACTTACTTTGACCGTACAATAAGTAAACAATAGACATAAAGCAAGTAGGAATAGGAAACGACCAACTTTCGTTAAAGGTTGTGGCTCAGTGCAGCCCCAGTTCGCGGCACGCAACTTTTAATTAACCGCACTTTTACAAACTGACCTTCGTAATCGTCTTATACTTTAGCGCTCATTTATTATTTTATACTGTTGAAATCAAACCCATTATTTTTTTGTGTATGTGTATTGACTAAACAGTGACATTATTGTTTACGTAGAGTAGGAAAAGCGATGACCTTCATTTTAGCATTTGAACCTATTATTTTATTTGAAAGTCCTTAATTAAAATTTTCCAATCGTTTTTATTGAAAAAAAAATTTTTCATTGTTTTTCTTTTAATACACAGTGCTAACAATATCAATTTTCATACACAATACTTGCAATAACCATGTCATTGAGGCATAATTGCAAATAGTTTTTTCAGATGTGGAACTCAAAAACTACGTAACATGTACGTATGTGAAGTATATATTACCTTCCAAACCAAAATATTATCATTAAAATCAATTAGTGATTGGTGGAGTAATCGCGTAAAAATCATACAAACGAAATGATTACCTCCTTCTTTTGAAGTCAGTGAAGTTTATCTCCATCACCATTCTGTTTGACAATAAATGTGCAAATATTTCAATAACCTTAAATACGAGTAATTTAAATCAAAAAAATAGTAAAGAAGTTGAAGGTATATGCTACAAATAAGGATGGACCAAGCGCGCTACCACGCGTGATTCCCCTAAAGTTAGTGCAGCAATCTGCAACTCAGTTGCAGTCTCAGTCACTTTGTCTTCGATTGAAACTACTCAAGTGCTATTCCTCAAACTCCAAGCCTTACAGCTTCCTTAAAAGTGTAGGACGTGAGACTATATCAAAAATTGTTAGGTCAAGGCAGAAGTCAATGCCTATCTATCTTGAATTAAATATTTCATAAACATAGTAAACTAAAGACACAACTGTTGTGTTTTGGAATTAACTTGGCCTCAGTGAATATGGTCAAAATTAACATATAATTTTTATTTCTAAAAATGATTACAAGCCATATGATTTTCGCTCAGCACGCGATGGTTATATTAACCATCGCGTGCTGAGCGAAAATCATATTTAATTATTGGAGCACAACATTTTATGCACCGGGCGGGAATCGAACCCGCGTCCTCTGCTTTCGCGCCGGATGCCCAAACCACTCGGCCACGGCATAAAATTTTGTGCTCCTATAATTTGTAAAATATGATAAAAATTTTATTTTTTCAATGAAGCATGCTCCGTAGATTATTACAAAATTAAAACGAGAGGAATAATTATATGCACAACCCGCACATACATATAATTTGTCTATAAGTAATTTTTCCTTTTGTAATATAATTTTCTTATTGGAACAAATAAGATATATTTCAAAAATCTATTCCAGTAAAGCTATTTAGCACTTGTCGGCGCCTTACTAATAATGTATACGGTAAAATGACTGTTAAAAATTTACCAAGCCACAGTATAGCAGAGGATTATAGAGTATTTTTTTAAATGAGGAAATGCAAAACCTTTGACGGGTTTCTTTATTTGTCAGTTGACAGGTTTGATATTTGCATTTTTTCTGTTCGGAGAAAAATTATTTGAACTCATTGAAAACATCTGTTTCCTGCAACCTTCCTGTAATAATACAATGTGCAGTGTAACGTGTAACTGTCTAAAGCACTAGGCTGGGGGTCTCCACAATACCTTGCCTTTATATTATTATTTATGTTTCAAAAATAATAGCTTTATTACGTCCAAAATGTGTGTTACTGCGGTGATTTCGCAGGAACATTGGGCGGAATTGACAATAATATTTATTTATCTTAAATATTAATTTACTGTAGTCTTTAAATAATTTCAATTGTTATTATTAATATTACGAAGCTGACGTACATGCTGGGTTATAGCAGGTATTCTCCTCAGGAACTAAATCTGGAACGGTACCATCGCACTTACTGCATACGTACTTTGGGCGTCTTTACCATATATATGAAATGTTTACAATGCTTTGTTTTACTTTGTATTAATAGCAGACATGCGTGTAAAATGACTTCTGATATCTAGGGTGCTGTGCTGACCACCTTTGTGACGCAAACGATTATATGCACTCCCTATAACATAATAATGTTATACTTGTTAAATATTTAGGACCTGTTACAGAATGTTCGAGTAAGTTCCGGTTATACTACCCAGAACATATTTATTAAACAAAACATCATCTTTGCGTTTCACAGTCGTCGATTTAGTCTATCCATCGGTTAAAGCTTGAAACGCACTGCATGTTAACTGTCATTTTTATAATTCAGTTATTTTTAATTTGCATAGCAACCCGAAACTTTATTAGGACATTCTGAAACGGACCCTTAATAACGATTCGATTTAAACAATTGAAAATCGCTCTATTTGCCAGTACAAACTACGAGCTCATCAGTGAAATACCTACATAAGATAAAACTATATTTTGTATAGTTTACGTGAAATATAGAACATATTTTTATAGTATTCGTGCGTGAAAAAACTTTAATTTATATTTTAATAATTACTCTGACGATACTTAAGTTAACCAACTCGGCTATGGACTAACCTTTTGATAAAACGATGGGTGCTTTTAATATTTTCCTCTCGGTCACTTTATTCCATCAGTTACCGTTCATTTTCAGAGTTAACTTTGTGAAGCTTACTTACTTTATCGCAGCGTGGCTGTTTCAATAAACGTCAGATGCACGTTGTTATGTTTTTTATTGTGACGAGACTTTACTCAGAGCCGTTTATATTTTTTTGATGTCATAACATTTTCTTCGTAACTTGGATGATAAAGATATAATTTTACTGAAAATATTAAGTCAAGTTGTCTGTATTATACACGCCTACGCAAAGATTTATATGTATACCTAAAGTTATATTAGCATTACAGAAGTATAGTCAAAAAAATTAAAAACGCGTGGTATAATCTTAGTCAGTGGGTAGCATCGGGAGATCGTCATGAGAAAAGTTGCAAAGAGAAGCGTCAAGTTTGCGGGTGTAGGAGGGCGCGGGTGGCGCGATGGCGGCGCGGGGTGCGGAGGTTACGGATCAGCTGGGCGGCGGCCATATTGATTCCCGGCCTGTTTGATCGGTGCCGCCCGCTCCCGCGACCCTCGATTCACCCGCTCCATGGATTAATAGACGAGAACAACTTTTATGATTTCAACTCAAACAGAACGATGGCCGAATGTATTTAATGTACAGACGACGGTGTGAGCACAGACAATAGACTGTGATTTTAGTATCCGACTTCAGTTCAGTTATTTGCTGGGATATGAAACATAGGTACTGCCCAAAATTTTTATTTTCAACCTATCATACTATCAATAAGAAACGTAAAAAAAGTTCGTGCTCGATCTCCGAAGAAGCCCAATTAGAAGAACCTTATAAATTACACAGGAATGCATTGTTCACGAAATAATACAATCCTTGGATAAACCAAGATGATGTGGTTCAAAGAGTCACGTGTGTTCTGATATTTGCGATCTCTATCAAATGTATTTGGTTCGGTCATAACAACATGTATTGAACAACAAAAATGACCATAGGTACAAAAACATACATTGATAGTAGAAAATTATACCTACATTGTCTGTCTGTCTGTCTGTTACGCTTTCACGCCAAAACTACTGGAAATTTGGTATGGAAATAGTTTGAGACCCGGGAAAAAACATAGGATAGTTTTTATCCAACTGCGCAAAAAGTGGTTAATGTTTTTGCGCGATAACTGACATACCTACGGGCGGGCGGAGCCGCGCCCGGAAAGCTAGTTTAAAATATAAACTTAATACCACAAAATAAACAATTTCATGTACTCTCAAGTAAAAAACCTGTCACCAAGAATCTAACGGTGTGTTCCGGCAGCTGTCCTTGAGAGGCAGTAATTCTAGGTTAGCCTGAACAACATCTTCGACCACATCATCACTTACCATCAGGTTAGATATTGATCAAAGGCTAACCTATCAGGCATAAAAAAAAGTCTGTACAAAAATGTGAAGTTGTTGCGTTCGTTTATATTATTTCGCTATTATCTGCAATCAATATACCTTGCTCTTAAAATCAAACATTTCTATATGAATAGGTACTGAAGGTACATAGCCACTGAATAACAAATATTTCCTCAAAAATTACGGATATTGAGTATAGCGAACGGGCAGCGTACCAGGACCCCGCTACTCATGCACGCGCCACTTGTTCACCGTAAAAGAAACTCTTGAAATTCGTCTACGCCACCGCTCTCGCCTCCTCTCTGTAAGCTCGTTCAATTTGGAGCTAAGAAGAGATGGCTAGTCACGTTTCTGACAATGACTATGTCACATGAATAACAAAATAATTATATTAATTTGAAGAATTCCTGAGAATTTTATAAAGCCTTATCTAATAACTTTTATACTTAAAAATAAAACAACGGAGCCAATTTCTAAACTGAAAAATATGATACAAATTGTTGAAGACAGTTTAGATGGCAGTTTTTTTACACCTCTTCTACTATTTCCACGCTGTGTACAGGACCGATTACATCCACTCTCGCGGCATATTCCAGAAATCCCTTTAGTTAGACAATCCCTTCCATAGGGGATTTTTTGACTTTTAGTCCAGAAATCCCCTTAGAGTCTATGAGTCTTAACCATTCGACGTAATGGAATTTTATTTTCAATTTAAGTGCAATATTAAAAATATTGATTAAATTAAAACGGGGCCAACTTAGATGTAAATTCTCATCATCCTGCCATAAACGCCATCATGCGCCTTGCATTTTAAGTTCTGTTTGTTTAAACTCACTTTTTATATAAGTTTTTCGTCTTATTATTTCTGTATTTCCTCTCCATTCCGGGGTTGTCTGGAAGAGATCTTTGTTATGATAAGGCCGTCCATTGTAACACTTGATTGTAAGCCTTCGTATTTATTATATTGTAATTTAGTGGTGTGTACAATAAAGATATTTTTTTATTTACAACTATAGTATTTTATGGAAAAGTAGTTTTACTTACATTTTATTAAACCTGTATCAGTTATGAGTTGTTTTTTTTTACGGTAACAATGGCCTCGGTAAATAGGTAAGTATTTGTTTGTTTTCCTTATACTTTTAGACGGCGTCATTATCTAGACAACCGCATTGCTTAGAACCTTATTTCAATCCTATTCCTTAACGTGTAACGTATTATTCTTATTCTAATTGGAGGCAATATGTTCTGCATTGACGTCCCCATTGGGGTGTTGTGTGCACTTCCCCCGCCAGGTTAGAATAAGAATATAATATATTTCTATAATATGTAATTGCACCGCCAGAAGAAGAAGTACCTCCCTACACATTTATAACGAAGCAAAACATAGGTACGGAATATCTTAATAGATATTTTTCGTTATAAATTACTGGCACAGTTACGATACTTTACAGTTGAGATATTCTGTAACTTGTGTGTGGGTCACATTGATGTAAAAATTTACGTCACCGATCTTCTGTCTCCGAAAGAAGCCACAGCAGCCGATTCACTTTACGTGCAAAAATCTCACATCGTTCACATTTGAACAAAGATATGACGGCGAACTTAGCAACAAAAGAACGAAACTACGTACCTACTACGTTTTTTATGCCCGACGGAACCGATTTTTAGTTTTTCCTCTATGGTCTGAATTGAAAGAATGAAAATTCCTGATGTGTTTTATTTTGACATAATAAAGAATGCAGCTAATATTTTTAACACACCTACACAGTCAAACGGTTAATGTACGTTAAAGTGTGACCACAGACACGCAAAGGTCGACTACAGCGTAAAATATGCAATGAAAGATCGGCGACGTAAAATAGTTAAGTACGTCTTATATGGCTCGGCCCTAAACAACTTTAATGCGTGTCTGTAGGAATAAACTTCAAATTAAAACATAACAATCAAACCAATATAAAGCCATATCTATCTTCAGATACGTGTGTGTGTCTCATATCGTGATTGTACAAAAATGGTATCATGCTAATTTAACCTTTTAATATGGCTGCGACCAATTACCTATTTATATACCTACTTACATATAAGCTGGTTTTCTCTCAATTGCAATAACTATAATAAAATACAAATATAGTAAAGTTATAGTACGAAATGATCAACGCAAGAGAGGCGCGGCAAAGATAGTTGACCAAAAGCACCACCATCGACTTATAGAGAATAATTCCCCTAATTTAGAAGTAACGTAATAGAGAGATCAATTGAATCATAATACGTAACAAATGTATCGAATATAAGGGCCATTACACATGGTTTGTAACAATACAACGAGGGCTATCCAACCTCGCGCAATCAATTACAGGATTAATCGGCTAATCGACCTGTTCACTTACTGATGTGCCGTGTGAACGAGGTTTTATGGATTCGTGGCGGCGATACCGACGTATCTGATTTATTGACACTTTTTGTAAAGTGATGAGGATTACCTTTTTAGAAAACAAGCTTTACTTAAACTAACATGTCTAATTGCTTAGTACCTAGTTTAAGATAATGTGAAAGCGGGAGTGTGTTTGGTACTTTTTAAAACAAGGTATAAAGAATCAATGATAGGTCATCGGTCAACACATTTAACTTTACATTAACTTTCACTTCACGGGAGCATAACGGAGAACTAAAGCTAAAAGTTTAAAACGCATACTAAGTACACTGTTACAGCACTATACATGTTATGCATTTAATAGTATTATGGCTTATGATATGGGTTTAATTATTATAGCATGAAATCCAAAACAGACAAAAACGCTGGATGCAAAATTTGCTATAAAAAGTCATGTCAAAAAGAACAACAGAGTTACAGGTTCTTAACGAGAACTTAGAGCGGCCAGTTGAGAAGAACTCCTCATTGTCAGTCCCAACAAATACTTACTTAATACACTTGTAGCCGTGGAGTTACACGAAAAGGAGCAATACACCGATGATATAACGCCTTTAGTACAAGTTATCAAGGTGTATTAGAATTCACAACCTACATTTACAAAAAAGCTAATGAAAGAAGACTACATCACCGTGTGCATGTTGAGGCTATCCAGCTCTTCGACTATACAGATTTAGTGAAAATTTCCAAAAAGCAACAATACTTTCTTTTAGACTGATAGTCATGGGAAAATTTTATATTTCCCAAACATTTCAATTAGCACACTCTTAGTGGTCGAAGTTATTCGGAAGTTAAGTCAGATAATTTACAAACTTACTAATGTTTAGATATAGTAATTTTATTGAAGTAATAACGCTTTAAAGGCTTGCATTTTCTTTAAAACCCCCATCCGGAGATTTTTGATCACAGGTTCTGACCCGTTTTCTTTTTCGAGGTCCAATGCCCATCCGTGTATTTGAGAAAGGCTTATGACAAAGTAGTGAGGAATGTACTTAAAACGTGATTCCGTATCATCAGACCACTGTCGATGTATGGAATAAATAGCAAGCACATTCGACGTTGATCTATCGAAATAGGTCTTAGAAAAGGATGTGTAGTGTCACCGTAGATAATAAAACCATGGCCATTTATTGACCCGATCTGATATGAGATGATCTATACACCTCGCCCAAAACTGTATGAGCTCTGACCATTGTGTACCCGCACAATATACAATTTATAGGAGTTTTTGATACTGCTCAGGTCACGCAATGTCTCTTCCAAGGCTTGTAAAGTTTTGATCGAGATATATAATAGGTACAGATCAAGAACAAATCATCAAGTGTCTTATCTCACTTATCCGCGCCGATAATCCGGTAATTACTTCCTTTGTCGAGATGGTATTATAATAATAAAAAGATTATGCATGGAGCGTTTGAGAGAAATAAATTTTAGTGTAAAAAGTTAGTGTAAGTTTTTGAAAATATTCAACGTGATTCAATTAGCTTATTAAATTTTGATTGAAATAATAAAAAATAAAGAGTGAGAGTATTTTCATACCAGGGAACTTTATTTACTGATATAAGAAAGCAGTGGTAAATGTGGAAAGAGATAAAGGATAGTTAAGGCGAGAAAACAAGGGAATGGGACACTCCACACTTCCATGACCAGGCAAAACTGTCCAAAAAGGCACGACTCGCAATGCATTGAGTTAGTATTTAGTGTCAACATTAATGCTATCATAAAGTGTATACCCATTTCCCAGTGAAAAATATAATGTGATGCCGTAAATCGGTAAGGCAGACGAAGGATCAAAATGAAATAAATGCGGTTTTTTAAATAATTGTTAAGCCAGCCGATGACCAATATCTCACTTGATAGTAAGTGACATATTGCAGTTGCAGATTGATGCAGTTGAAGATATTGTTCAGGCTCATCTAGAACTCTGCTATGATATTACGGCATATCCCTCATGCAGCCTCACTGAACACTATATGCCACTTGTCTTCCGGTGAAATGTACTAACAATCGAGAACCTACTTTCTTCTCCATCGGTCATCAGTTCTTCGGGCAATGTGGCATGTCTATATCAACTTGCAAATTCTGAAAGCTATGTCAGTGACTTTGATTCTCCAGCGGATTTTACCGCGCAAAGAAACTCAAAGCACAGCTAGAAAACTAAACACAATGAGCTACTGCTCTCCGTAGCTCATTGAGTGGCTCTAAGCTTTTCCGGAAGAGTCACAGGAAAGAACCACGTCTCAGTGCCATCAGTCGACACTGGTAATCTACAAAGGTTAGACTTTGGTCTTCTTTAAAAATATATATGTCATGCTCAATTCTCGAGACAAACTCCCCTGGTATTGTCAAACATTTTTTTTATCAACTACCCTAAAAAATAAAATCTCACTTCCAGGTATGAAACTCATTATGTTTACGAGGTAGAGACCCATGACATACAACTGACGGACGGTGGACGGACAAACAGGCAGTGGAGTCTCGTATATAGTACTACGGATCGGTTTTGCCACAAGACACATAACATTAAAAATATCAGTTGTCACGCCAATCTTTAAGAAACATGACAAACAAAATGTTCAATCATACAGACTTATAGCTTTTATACTCATTTTAGGTAAAGCATTTGAGAAGGTTCTGTATAACAACCTAAATAAATACTTTGCAAAAAATATTTTTTTTTATGAAAACCAGCTTCGATTTTGGAAAGGGAAGTCCATTAACATGACCATAATCCAGTTTCTACAAACTGTCTTCATGGGAATTGAAAAAAAGAAGCAGGTAACAGCATTAGAAACTAGAAACCTATGGAGTTCAAGGCAAAGCTTTAGATATTTTAAAATCTTATCTTAGTAATAGACAGCAATTAACAGAGATCACAAAAATCTGTCCTAAAACTAAAACAGAAACTAAATATCACGCAGACCCTAGAACGGTTACATATGGAGTGCTTCAAGGAAGTATATTGGGTCCCTTTTTATTCTTGGTTTACATTAACATTGACCTTCCTAAAGCCATAGCACACCCTATGGTATTATTTGCGGACGATAGCACGGCACTTTTTACAAACAAAGATGATTGTCATGAACTTGAAATTAAAAAATCTCTCACCGGCTTAGTACATTGGTTAAATAAAAATAACCTTAAAATTAATCTAGAAAGGACGGTATACATGACTTTTACATACAAAAATTCAAAACCAAAACCCATAAAAGTTAAAGTTTGTATTAAATTAAATAAATACTCATATGCACTCACTATACATGCTCAGAAAAACAGTAAATAAAATACTTTATTGACGGCGTACCACGCTTACGTCGGATCCACCTCAAGATTTTTTATTCTGGGCCAATTTCGCAGACAAGGAAATGGTCTTTAAGGCACAAAAAAGTGTATTAGATCTATATGTGGGCTACACAGGACTGACTCTTGTGTACCTTATTTTAAGACTTAAAATTTTAATATAACCTTCCTTGTATATACGAGGCATCACTCATGGTTCGGACTGACATAAATAAGTATAAGACGTTTAGGAGCGTTAGATATAAGACTAAACTTTGTTCAGAAAAATCCAGGACCACACTCTTTAGAAACAGCATTTTTGGAATGGGAATTCAAATTTATAACAAATCACCACAAAACATTAAACAATCAAGCTCAATTTTTATGTTCAAAAGTAAGTTGAAGAGATTTTTGATAGAGAAGTCATACTACACTATTCAGGAATATTTAAATGATAAAGTAGTCTTCACGTAAATTTAAATTAATAAAAATTGAATATTATGAAATGATTATTTTATAATAAGACATGACAAAAATGTATTTCTAATATTTTCATTCCTTGTATGAAGTGTGGCTTAAATGACATTTGGGCAATATAATGTATATTTTTTGTTAATTGTGATTGTATAAACAAATATTGACACGTAATTAATTGATGCATAAATTTGTGTACTTTTAATTTGCATACCCTACCAGGGTTGAGTATGGTGAACAATAATATTACTATGACCAAATTTGTATTACCTGTACTCTGCAAAAAAAAAAAAAGATATTAATAGGTACAAAAGTCATAGATTTGGAAAAGTTATAGATTTGGCCAGTCGTACCTGACTATTACTCTCCTTCGGAATCGTCTTTAGTTGTATGCCCGCTACCATTCATAATATTAGGTTGTTGAGGCATTAAACATTAAGTGCATTTCTTCCCCCAGTCGCATTTTACGACATCACAAAAAAATTTGGAACAGTCCTTATATCGTTAAGCCGAGAAAGTAATACTTACATTTTGCTATTCGTACTCAACTAAAACTTATTTCCCAGGAGGGTTAGCATAGTCCACGGACTTCCACGTTACCTGGATGATATCTATTTTATAACTGAATTTAAATCGACATTTGCAGTACAAAGATTTTGATTTCCGCATACAAAAATCAACATAAGTTGATTTTAGGGCGACTATATTTCAGTTTACCAGAGATAGTTCCAGAATGCTACTGAAAATGTGTTTGTCAGAAAAATCTAATAACTCGCCAGACACCAGGATCGAACCCATAATCTCGAGATTTCAAAGCAGTGCATTAACACCAATGAGGCACAGAATACGATAATTTTCACTATAATGAAACGATGATACATTTAATTTTTAACCGACTTCCAAAAAAGGAGGCGGTTCTCAATTAGTCTGTTTTTTTATGTTTGTTACCTCAGAACTCTTGACTGGGTGAACCGATTTTGAAAATTCTTATTTGTTTGGTCCCATTTTAAATTTCATCAAAATCGGTCAAGCCGTTTTTGAGTTACGCTCCATTAACTAAAATATATTCACCTATCTTGATGATATAGTCGTTGACAATTAATGAGAAACGATCCTGTAAGTAGCAAGGGTCACTAAAAAGAGTGATAAATTTTTGTTATCAAAAAATGGAACCGACTTCAACATCCAAAAGTGCGAAATAACTTGTCGAAGTCGGTACCATGTGCACAATTTTGTGATAATAGGTACTTTTGAACTATCATGGTACCGACTTCAACAAGTTATTTCACACTTTTTGGTGTTGAAGTCGGTTCCATTTTTTGGTAAAGATTTTTTTTTAAATGCAATGTAACAAAAAGCGCTTCATTATTGTGTTTTAATTGAGTTAACTAATTATTATAGTAAAAAGTCAACATACAACCCACCATTACATCATTACTGGCATCAGAGGGACAACTTACATAATGATTCATATAAATAATTAGCTGCAGAATCCGAGAGCGTTAACTTTTCAATTAAACAGAATGCAATTTAAACAGTGCCGAGCCAAATTCAGCGTATTTCCAACTAACACAATTAGTTTAGGAGCCAGTGTTCAAGTACCCAAGTATGTAATGTATGGGCGTTAGTGAAATAGTTGTACACGAAGTACTAGAAATTAAGAATAGTTGATATATTGACAAAAGGACATATCATTCTATATATTCCTGAAGGATAAGAGGAGCTAACCTCCCGAGTTCCGCAAACATGTTTTAGGTCCTATCTATAGAGCTTAACTTGATAGAATTTAACAGACCCGACATGGTGGTAGGTCTCTTTAGCAAGAGTCCATCTTGATGGGTACCACATTAGTGTTGAAACACTACTGTGTTTAGGACATGTGTAGGAACCAGTTAAGCAAGTTAAGTTAAAAATTGGACGTTAGAAGAGGTACGGAGCATTTGGACTACCTATGAGTCTGCAATGACTTGTACGTTATCTAAATGCTTTCAAGTGTAGTACCTGTAGTGTTGAATAGAGTTCGTAGTATTTTGTAATAAAAGCGTATGCCTTATTACGTTAGTGGTAATATCCCTAAAAGATGGTCACAGTTCAGTGTCAAGCAGTAATACGAGGACGGTGATACTGCATCTGTAATGGTAAATCGTTACCGCTTACCATCGAGAACTTGTCCGTATTAATTAAAGTTAACATTAAAATAGTTCCATATTTCAGACGGAAACTGATAATTTCTGCCTCTTTATTAAACCGGATTATATATTTTAAATCTGCTAATAGAAAGTCTGCATAATCAAACTTTGAGCAGTCAAGCTTTCTACCACAGCAAATCTGACCAAGTAAGGTAACATAGTAGTCAAAAGCTACCCTATAACTAACAAAACAATGTATCTAACATACATACATAATCGAAGTATACAGTTTCAATGAAATTTATTCACTGTCCTTCACTGCTCTGCTCCGTGTTTACGTAATGTTCCCGGTATTTACGTAACTGGGTGAATACTGACATTAATTGGAGTTCATAATTTTCGCGCCGCCTGCCGTGATACGAATCGCTCCCGTCCGAAACAATGATTAGCTTAAACACCGACGCGATTAACGATTGCTACCAGCTATTCTGCGCTGAATTACTATGCTTGATATCCTGTATTAATGAGAAACATTTGTATTATATTTAAATCTGTAATCTAAACGGTTTTAATAATATATACGAGTCTGTGTTGGGGTTTTCTGGGATGAAAATCGATGAAGCTAAGAAAGCGAAATCCCATATATGGAATCTATTTATTCCGTGTCTCTGGGAACACATTGATTCCGTGCTATCTTTAACCGACTGTTTTGGCAAAAAACCACAACATCGCCGCTTAGAATTTGGCTATACTCGTATCTCGCTCTGAAAATATTTCTACTTGAACAAAGTCGTGATCCGATATCAATGTCAAAATACCTGTTAATTCATTTGTGAGTGTTTTATCTATTTTAAAAGTAACATATTGCTAACAAAATATGTTACCATAGATATCCGTAAAATTTCATTTATACGACTATGTTTTCAAAATAAAATCATTAAAAGTAAAGCAAAATCTATTTCCGACAGATTTTAATCGATTAACAATGACTTTATCATAATTATAATAAAAAAAACTGATTTTTAGTGTGCATAATCGTATATTATATAGTATTGTACATGAGACTATCCCCCTGTCTAACTCATTCCCCGCTCTATGTCTCGCTGTCTGCATCGCAGCCTGCACTTGGCGTCTCGCCAACATAAGCACTAATTCGTTGACGTCGTTACATAATTGCTTCGTTTTTGTCATAACCGACTCGCCGGTTTCCCATCTCGCTACTTAAGTAACCATCCAACCATAATATTGTCTGGTTGCAATATCCGGAATCTGAAATTTCTTTATTGAGAGAAATCTAAGCTTATTATGTTATATTAACACCACCGTAGAAGCATTTCGTAGATGGTCTACGCCAGCTTACGTACGTAGCCGTCGTCGCTACGTTGCCTTCCAAATGTTGGTTTTTATTAGGTTTTAATTGAATAACTGTTTTTTTAAATGATGTTCTTTTGTTATTACCTGCCAAAAGTCTTGTTTAGACATTGTCTTGATTTTTGTTTGTTTCATGTGACATTTAAGACAGCTTCTTTTTTGTTACACACCTCACTTCTCTTCTTGCGCGTACTCTCGGATAGTTGGAACATCTAAAGTGTTAAGTTTAATAATAGTAGTATAGTTTAAGGGAGATCTATAATCCCCCCGCTTCGAAGGAGTCTTGAGGATCACAGTGTAAGACAGTAGTTCCTTAGAAGGCGCTGCTGACCACCTATTTTTTTTATTGCCTAAGAGTAGGCAGACAGTCATGCGGCCCACCTAATGGAAAATGGTCACCGTCATCTATGGATGTTTGTAACATCAGAGGGGTTAGCGAGGCACTAACAACCACTAAGAAATTTTATGGCGCTCTTTTGAAACAACCTCATATCGTAATGCAGAGGAAAGATCTCAGCGGGAAGTTCCCCTTGAATCATTATAGTACGCAGTATAAAGGTTCTAGTGAATCGTTGAGTATAGTCGAGCGTAGAAGCTCAAGCTAGTGGGTGTGAATATCCCTTCAGCCAGCGGTGCGCTGGTCGAATTCAGGAGTTGCCATCATATCAAACAGCTCCTCAGAACACTCTCCAAGTACAGGCGGATATTGCAGAGAAATACAAAGTCTGTCCTTAGACTAACCGATTAAAAACCGTCTGTCAGTAACTATGGGATCGTCGATAGTACGAACGACTCGCCGTTGGATGGAGTCAAGAGGGTTCTGGTAAGCAATTGCCCCAGCCCATAGATTAGAGCAGTGTTATGCGGTCTAACAAGCGCTTTGTAAAGCGCAACCCATTGCCATGGATTGAAATACTGCTTGGACAGGTTTAGCACTCAAAGAACATTGAGGCACGTTTGGACTTATTTTCCAGTTGAACCCGAAACTGCGCGTCATTCGCTATGTTGACGCCAAAGATCCCTATACTTATACACATACCTGTGTCTTCGTGGGGTTAAAGTGGACAACATTTTATCGTCCCCATTCAGATACTCTCTCCAAGGAGTGTTCTACTTCAGAGACATGTCTAAGCCAAACCCAAACAAACGCCTTAGCGATGCCAAGGCTTCATCCTTACTTTCAAAGACTTCAATCCAACGGTGAGTACCTGAGGTGTATACCTTACTCACCGTTGGAACCTCAAGAGATACCCAGCAGAACGGCTATGGCGAAACCTTTCGCTATTTTCACCCTAAGTCGCCTTTTCGTGGGTGTCGTACACCCACGGGTAGCGACGAGGGAGTGTGCCGATCTAGAATGTTAGTATAGAAAACATTTAAGACCGTACCACAATTTGACAAAAACCTTTAACCATTTGAATTTGATAAAATATTTGAAAACAAAACCTTCACGTGTTCGTCCAAGCCGGGCATCATTTTTTATTTTTAGGTAGGAAGTAATTGGTTATAAATAGCAACCGGTATTCACGGTGGTCAAATCACAATATATGCAGTCAGTAAAAAAAAACCTACGTTTTTTTGCAAGATCGTTTATCGGATTTTTCTATTGTTGTTGGCTCGCACTGAAAAATTTAAAATCTTTTTATAACTTTCCTTTTATAAATTCTATTTTCAAATATAACGTGGGTTTTTATTATGTATCGACATTCAATTAAATTATGTACAAAATAAAATCCGCCTGAAGGCGGGCTAAAGTCTGAAGTAAAGGTGGACCGGACAGAGAGGTTCCGCGCACGGTCGGCGTATCTCGGCTCACTTCGGAAGAGATATTAATTTTCGCCAGCAACCGCCTTCTAATTATGACGAACAACTTTCGGTAACTAAGCTCGCGTTACACACGCCAGTTAGTCTTAATTTCAGGTGTAGCTTGATTTAAAGTAATATTTCCTGAGTTCTTCGGGTTGTCGTGGCGTTAAATAAAAAAAAAACAATAAATCTGCGATAGGAATACTATTTAATAGTTTGTTTAGACGCAAGACACAGTTTAAAAAAAAAAAATACTTTATCCCATTAAATTACTAAAAAAATAATAATATAATAATGGGATCTGTACACCAAAATAAAAACTTTAGGTTACATGATATTCTATGTATACCTATAACGTGATAAAATTGTCTTAGGTGTAATTATTTCGTTCTTTATCTATATGTTAACGCAGCACAAGAAAACCTATCTCATTTCCCACTCACTGGGGTGCCCGGAAAATAACCTAGGATTGTTATATCAATTACTTATAAACACTATATAATCAAGCCTCACGGGAAGTCACGGGCAACATGAAAGGGCAAGGCAAGGGTAAACGAAAACAGCTAGTCAAGGTAGAATTTACAAAACACTAAATATATTAAAAGTAATATAATTATTATTACCAACGGGATATTTACAGTGTTTCTGGTTAGTTTTAAGTTTTGAGAAAGAGGGTAGATCGGTTCGTCTGCTCTTAGTGCCTACTATCCACTCGCATAGACTTCAGTTTACTCGTGGTCATGGCGCTTGCAACAGTGCCGAAATATCGGGAGCTCTAATCTAAACAAAAACACGCTAATTATCCCGTTGGTAATAATAATTATAATGTTAATGATCGTGACAGTTTAAAAACTCATAATATATTTACTGTTTTGTATATTTTACCTAGGTCATTTATGAATAGTCTACATTACATAAAAACAAATAACGTATACCGTTATTTGTTCATCACCATTTAAATTCGTTATGAAAAGGAATATTTATGTTCAAGTATAAAAACCTAGTGCACTTCAATTAACCAGCAATAATACAATCCTGTTTATCCTATCAAAAACACGTCAAATATAAAATCAACGTAGAACCCTCTTACCATGGTTTTGATGAAAAGTTGACGGCAAAGTTCATTATTAGTATTATTTTGTATTATGTAATGACGGGTAACTTTAATTTAATTGTAATAATGTATAACTGTACTGCCATGTATCCTTTTATACAGTCTTAGTTCAAACAGTAATAATAAACACACACATATACATGTACTAGCTTTCCGGGCGCGGCTCCGCCCGCGAGTATGTCGGTTATTGCGCAAAAACATTAACCTCTTTTTGCGCAGTAGGATAAAAACTATCCTATGTTTATTCCCGGGTCTCAAACTATTTCCATACTGAATTTCATTCAAATCGGTCCAGTAGTTTTGGCGTGAAAGCGTAACAGACAGACAGACAGAGTTACGTTCGCATTTATAATATTAGTACTGATTATTATTAAAAAAAAATATTTAAGTGGCACGGCGAGCGAAGCGGTGTGGTCACAGCTACGCCTATAGTTTACTATCCTACTACATGGCAAACTAAAAGAAAAGGTTATAATATAGTTTCAAGTGTTGTAAAGATAATGGTACGGAACTCTGCATGAGCGATGGCTCGAACTTGGCCGATTTTGTTTAATGTGTGGTCAAATACTACTCATTTTAATTGTAAATTTAATTGTATGATATTATTTACAAATTATAAAGATGTTAATTCAAAATGTCACTAAACACTGTAGTTTACTCACAACTTCACTACACTACAACATTCGAAAGAGGTGTATATTAAAAGTTTCTTCTATATTTGAAGTCCACAGTTTGATTCAAAGTGAAGCATGAGGAAAATCACGTGAAGCCGTACTGTTTCATTCCATGTTTAATTTAATTGTGGTGCAATCGACTTCATCGTGGAACATGGAAGCCTTTGGAAGTATTGGGGTAAGGCAACTAATATAGCACATATTATTTTGCAACATACTCTATTTAACGAACATTTCATTTGTGTAAAGGTGTATATGGAACATAATAATAGAACATAAGTTGATATTAAAACAAGTAGGTTCCTACGAGGGCCGTTGGTCAGCTTTTAGCCGTCAATCCGGTGTGTTGATGAGCCTATTGTTGTGTAATATTTCATGTTTTACATTTTTATTTAACATTTCCTGTAGTCGCCAGTTTTTTATCTGTGCTTTTAATTCTGCTTCCATGCCGCATATTTTTGAAATGTGGGTCAACGTCCTATTTTCTATTTTCATAGGCATTAGTTCAATCCACTTTGCCACAGCACAGCGGCCTTGAACTTAAATAAAAGTTAAAATATTAGGAAATCATGGTTATTTAATCGTTCATGGTGAAATTTAAGGCGATAAACTAGTTCAGTGACAAAAGAATATGTTTTTATTGCGATGTCAACAGTCCTTTCCTTTTATTATGTTAGTATGTTATTTCTTAGTTAGTGTGACGTGCTGTTGGAACAAGAGTAACGTGATAAAAATGAATCTGAAAATACATAAATATCAAAGCTGATAACAATTAATGCAGCTAGGATATACCGATATCATGGCTGCGATTGCGGAGTTAAATTTATAAGCCTATTTTTTTACATTTAACAACGGGCAAACGTTAATTATCTCTTCTCAAGGACTCATAAACACGGGTCATACCCAGCATCTATGCATCAGTCTGTGGCTTTCTAATTCATCAGTCAGGTTAAAGTCATTAATTTTACCCAAGCTTGAAGAACATTTTCACTCGTGGAGTTCTTATTTTAACCGGGGTAAATTACTAGCTATATTGTAGGACTGCCTCGTCGGTTATATGGCTTAACCTAGAATGAAATCAGCTGCTAAACTCACTATTAGCTGCATAATATATTTTTAACGGTGCTAGCCTAGCCATGTGAGCATTCGCACAATTCCCTACCTCCATGTAGTGTAATGTAAGATGTAATGCTGTTTAGATATCTCTGTGCCCTTTGGGATAGAATATCATGATTTTATGTTAATTAACTTTTAAAACCAAACTAGCTCTAGAGGCACCAAATTTCCAAACAACTCCACATGTTACCTACATACCAATTGGGAGCCAACATAAAAAACGCCACAGTTTTCACCACTCATATTTCAGCATTTATTTGAGCTTTTCAGCTGCTGACGTTTTGCACCTCAAAAATAAAATACCACGTCGCTACTGTTTGACATCGATTACTACGAACCGACCGGCATTTGAATTTTACACAAAATACAGGCGGAAAAGTGAGCTCGAAATATCTATACGATCTATCTTACTACAAATAGATATTTCCCGCAAAATTCGTTCGCGTGGTAAACTATATTTATTTCTTGTGAAATCAAAACAACGTTTAAAAACAGATTGTATCTTAATTTTTTTTTATAAAAATTAAATACCTAATTTTTACGTAGGTAAGCTAAGATTCATTAAATACTTATTCATTGAAGCTGATGCCTTAATTATTAAGCCCCTTACATAACACTCTCTCAATTGCAATTAATTGTTATTGAATTATATTTATAGTATAATTAGTGATTAAACGAACTTACCTTGTAAGTGAAGTTCTATCATAATTATGCAGACTTCATCCGAAGAGATTAGTAAATTGGTAAGACTGGTAGTAACGCTCAGCGATCGCCATTTCCTGCACTGTATTTGAGATTTTATTTTGATTTTTGTTTGTCACTGTCATGTGTCATCTGTCAAACCTTACTAGTTCGCTCATTAGATTCAAACCTTCATATAGTTCAGAGCTACATGTAATATTTCACAAGTTGGGTGGGTATATCTTGCAGTCATTGAAAGCTAGAAGGGGTGGGTTGCTAATCTCTTCGGATGAAGTCTGCATAATTATGATAGAACTTCACTTACAAGGTAAGTTCGTTTAATCACTAATTATGCTTAACTTCATCCTTCGAGATTAGTAAATTGGTAAGACTGGTAGACTTTTAGAGATATCTGTGAAATATTACTATTGAAATAAAATACAGGTTTTATTTTAATTATCAACAAATTTATATTTTTTCGATAATCAATAAGAACAAAGTAACATAAATATTATTTTCTTGTTCCAACATCATTAATAATAGCACGGCCAAATGATTCATCAACACAATTACTTATAGGCCTATTGTAAAATTTGAAAAACGTATTTGAAGTAGCACTCCAGCCAGCCGTCCTTCTTATTACATCAAGACTAATGCCTAGGCGGTGAGCGCTTGAGGTAGTAGCATGCCTCACGCTGTGCGTGCCAAATATTGCTGTTGGTATGCCGGCATTGCCAAGAACCCCCCGAATCCATCGACTCAGAGTCTGGCTGGAGACGCCCTTGTGAGGTTTTTTAGCACTAACAAACAAACGTTTTTCGTTCCCGCGCAGGAGCACTGTTTTATTTAAGTAATCTTTTAAGGCTTTTCCAGGGCATATTTCTGGTTTTTGATTGAAAAATGGTAAAATCAGTTTTGGTTGTGAGCATCCAAATCGTGAGGTCTTTATGAAATCAGGTATTTTTATGGATACTTGGGTCACAGAAAATGAAATATTGTTAATATTAATTTTCGACAGAGTTTGCACTCTATGAGCTGTTACTAACATTAATAGTGTAGCAAGCTTTTTAGTTAACATTTCAAGTGATAGATTTTCATGTGGATATAATTTTTCTAAGAAAGTTAGAACTATCGATGGATCCCAAGTAGTTTCGTATTTAGGAGTAGGAGGCCTAGATCGAAATATGCCCTTGAAAAGTCTTTTCACATCTTGGTCTAATCCAACATGATCTCCTACGATCAAAGATAAAGCCGAACGGCAAGAGTTGAGAGTGCCATACTGGGCGCCATCATTGTACATTATAGTTAAAAAGGTAAGTATTTCAGATATTGTAGCTGAATATAAATCGACCTTATTTAGTAAACAGTAATAATACCATTTTTTTATGTAAACATCATATTGTTTAAGTGAAGTCTGGGAAAGAGATGCCATCATAACGTCTAATGATAGTGGGGGAGTATGTCTCTTTAGGAACGCTGTCCGGATAATATTGCTGCAGCCAGGGTAATTCGGTTGTGCATGTTCCGAGTGCTGGAATGAGGACCAATTATCGCATTATCATTTGGTTTAAATATAAGCATCTCAGAAACTATTAAATTTTTGAAAATAGGAAACCATGGCTGTGTTGGCCATAGCGGTACAACTACAATTCCTTTAGCCTTTTCTGATGTTATTTTGCGTAGTACTCTCAAGATAACAGAAAATGGCGGAAATGCGTAGAAGAAAAAGGGTGTCCAGTTAATTGTGAACGCATTTATGGAATATGCATCTGGATCACGGTGCCATGAAATGAAGGTATCGCATTTATTATTAATTCTACTTGCAAAAAGGTCAATCTCTGGACAACCAAAACAATTTACAATCTTTCTAAAGGCATTGGACGATAACTCCCATTCAATATCTGGGTGGATTCGTCTGGATTCAGCATCTGCTTCTGTATTGTCAACTGACTTGATGTAAGATGCGTAAACGTATAAACTTCGCTTTTCACACCATTGCCAGAGTTTTTTAGTTATATCTGTAAGATGTGGATATTGGATACCTCCCATGCGGTTTACATAAGAGATGGCGGTTGTGTTATCTATTCTCAACAGAATTTGACGTTTTGTCAATTTTTTTGCGAATATTTTTAACCCAAAGTATGCTGCTAATATTTCTAGGTAATTGATATGGAGTTTGCGTTCTGTTTCACTCCATAGACCACTGGCTCTATGTTCTCGACAAGCAACCCCCCACCCCGTAGTTGAGGCATCTGTAAAAATCTCCAAGTCAAAGGTGTCATGTTTAATTTTGCTAACAGAGTGTTTGATTGCATGTTTCCACCAGGTTAAATCCGGCACTAATATTTCAGGAATGTTCATGTACGCATCATAGTTATCATTATTCTTTCGTAAATTTAAATATTTTATACGCTCAAACATTTTGGTATATAACCAACCATATTCAATAGCTGGACAAGCCGAAATAAGTAGTCCAACAAACCGAGCAAATTCTCTTATTTTACATCTATTTGTTAATAATATTTTATTGATTTCATTATTCAAGAGGTTTACTTTTTCTGGAGGTAGTTTGACTTGGAGGTTTTTAGAGTCAATAATGTATCCAAGAAATAAACAGCATTGATTTGGGATAGAAATGCTTTTATCCTCGTTTATAATAAATCCTAAAGACATTAGAAGTGTCCTAGTTTTTTTGACGTTTTCCAAACAAAGTTCATATGATTTATCTATTAAAAACCAATCGTCTAAGTACAGGGTCGATAAATAACCTGCAGACCGCAAACATTTAGCTACTGGCTTCATTATTTTGGTAAATACGTATGGAGCAGAGCTAAGACCGAAAGGTAGGACATTAAATTCAAATAATTCCTCATTCCACTGGAAACGCAAGTACTTTTTATGATCAGGATGGATTTTTACCAAATAGTACGCATCCTTTAAATCGAGTTTTGCCATAAAACTGTCTTTAGAAACTAATTTTATTGCTGTTCGGAAATCTTCCAGTTTAAAATGATTGGAACCAATAAATTTATTTAACTTTTTTAAGTTGAGAATAAATCTTGTTTTGCCATTCGGTTTTGGCACTATGAACGTACTTGACAAGAACTGTCCATCACACGGCTGGCATTTTGAGATAGCTCCAATCATAAGCAATTCATTAATTGCTTCCCTAAATTGTGCTTTCTCAACTACTGATAAAATATTTACAGCTGGTATATCATTTTGGAACACAGGCCGTGAAAAGGGAATTTTATATCCTTGAATATATGAAAGCACGACTGGATCACTAGTAATACAAGTCCATTTTTCATAAAAATTAGCTAACCTGCCAGCGTAATTTACCGTTAGTGACGTTGACAGTATGGGTTCTAGCGGCGGCTGTGGGTGGCTGTGCGAACGGGACGTTGATTGTAGGACTGTCTGGAGGAGTTCGCGAATTGGCTCTTCGTTGTCGTCGAGTTCGGTGGATTTGCTGACTTCGTTGGCTGCTTGCGTGGTGGGTAGGCACCCTTCCAGTTTTTTGAAGTACTTGGCTGATTTTGTTTGTTGGTACTTAGCTTAGAAGTAGAAGGGGGTTTTAATTCTGCCCCAGATTTATTTATCGCTTTAGCGGCTTTTAAGGTTTCTGACAAATTATGTCCAAATAATAAGTCATCAATCTTTGTACTTTGAAGCGAATCTTTCATGTCTTTCTTTACAGAAAATATAACATAGTTACGTCTTGTTATGCTATCATTGTGTTGGCAATCACATAATGCGCGCCCTGTGTCCATAAGAGTGCGCAATACTTCAATGTTTTTATCTGTCGAAGAAAGTATAAGAGTTATTGCCTCTCCGAGGCTTGCTATTGCTGTGGCCATTAAAGTTTGCTTAGATGCAATAACTTTATCACGTTTGATAACAGCTTCGGATAAAGCAGCTTTAACTTCGGGATTTAAGCCCGGCGCTCAAACGAGCTTACAATTTGTTGGTACTAAGTACCTTTCTGTAAGTTCTTTACGGTCTTCTTTAGATAAACCAGTAGTAGTTGTATGTTCGAAGCGAAGGGCGACATCCTTTTGGATATTTTTTCCGAATTTTTCGGTTTTAGTGGGATCGACTCCAAGGACTTGAAGTATGTCGGCGTCCAACTCCGATGCATTATCTTCTAGATTTTCTGGGATTGTGTCATAAACGGACATGGCAGTATCAGGCTCCTGTGGAGCGATGGGTACGCATTTAGTCGGACTTGATACGACAAAGCCTTTTGGTGGCAAAGACAGCATATGGTCTAGATCGTCTTCAACAGAAGCGTGGCGTGGCAAAGCATTATCTGGAAAAAACGTATTAAATACGTTAAAACCATTGTGCTAGTGATATACGCATAGATAACTTAGTGAAGAGATAGTCCCAAAAACTACCCGCAACACTTTTTGATAAGTTTTCTGCCCTAACCACACCTTCGTATTGTGAAATTGCTAGCTCACTCGTAAGAATCAGCATTAATAGTGAAGAAGTAGCCCCATAAGCTACCCACAACACCATACAGTGGTACGAAGTAGCCCCTCAAGCTACCCACATTACCATAGGCAATATCACAATATTTTCTTAAATCACTTTTGGTTATGAAAAACACTTACCAGTAGGTTCCGACTGTGAAGATTCTGGTGATGAAGATGAATTGGATAAAATCCGGCGACGACCACGTGCTAACTTCCCACTACGTTGTTTGGTAAAAATCGCGATCTCTTTTTCGATTTGTTTCAGTTTTTTGCGCAAACTATCGTAATCTTCGGCACTTCTTTTTCTTTTAGGCATATTTCTTGTTTTAAGGAAAGGATTTCAGAATATAGCAAGATTTGAATTAAATTATTAAGTTGATCGGGTATAACGCGTGCAAAATGGCCGAGCACTGAAGCGCGAATGAAGGTTTGAATCTAATGAGCGAACTAGTAAGGTTTGACAGATGACACATGACAGTGACAAACAAAAATCAAAATAAAATCTCAAATACAGTGCAGGAAATGGCGATCGCTGAGCGTTACTACCAGTCTTACCAATTTACTAATCTCGAAGGATGAAGTTAAGCATAATAAAAAATAAAAACGAACATAATATTTAACACACTCGTCACGGGTTTTTTATTGCACCTATTTTAGGGATGTAGCATGCGGTCGCGTTCTGAAATCGCTGGGTGAATGTAAAAGTTACCCGAGTGTTGTCTCCTCGGATATCTCCTCAGTGATTTTTTACATTCACTAGAGGCCGTTCGAAAAACAAGGAAAAGTTTTTGTTGACATTCGACAGTTGAATATGTTACCCGATGCAAAATGTGGTAAGAATTTTCTCCTGTCAGGTGAATGGTAGTCATTTGTCATTTGAGAGTCCATATATTTACAAATGATTTTTATTCTTTGTAAGAAAAATTACGTATATTATAAAATTTTTGTTTAAAACACAAGTTTATTATAAGAGTGTGAATCTTTTTTACTCATACTTATATTCAAGTTTTAAGTTACTATATTATTATTTTTTTGAAAAATATATATAGTATGTACCTATCGGGAAATAGTTATGACTACTAGTTACTTGTAAGTTACTTGATGCTCGTTCGGAAACAGCACCTAACGGTGTGTTCCGGCGGCTGTCCTTGAGAGCCAGTAAGGTTCTAGGTTAGCCTGAACAACATCTTCGACCACATTATCACTTACCATCAGGTGAGATAGTGGTCAAAGGCTAACCTATCAGGCATAAAAAAAAAATGTTGTCTTGAAATAACGAAGCAGTCTTATATAAATATATATTCCACGCCACGCGCCGCCAGAAATACTTAGTAAGGCGCAATATGTAAGAGAGACACTCAGATATTAGTCGGAAGCCCAAGATACCACCACGACGTTAAAAAGTTTTTGAAAGAAGCTCCGAATTGCCAGTGCATAGCAATGAAGGTCTGTTGAACTACCTAAATATCCACACTACTATATTATTGCAGCCTAGATCTATACACATATTCTTTACGAAGTATAATTATGTGCAGGTCGCATTAATATTTGACATTACGGGTGCATGTAGTCGTAAGGAACTAAATAATTTATTTATTTTATTTAATACTATATTGCACAAAAAGTGTACGAAAGGAGGACTTAATGCTAAGGCTAAGGAGGTATGTGCATCAGGTGAATAAATAGATTAAAAAGAAAACTACAAGAAGTAAAGATAATAATATTACTACAAAAGTCACAGAAAATGTCTTACTAGAATTTTTTGAGTATGTTATATTTAGCCGGCTTTTTCAATAGGTCGTTTAGGACGACCTCTCTCTGATGAAAGCATAACATTCTAAAACATCTTTATGTACCTTTTCTTATAGTGTGGAGACCAAACAGGGCTGGCGTATTCTTAGATGCTTCTGGCAAGAGTTACTAATAACTGAAGTTACAAAAACAACTAATCTTCACATTACTTTGTTCCCGTTTGAAGTGTATGGGTGCTGGTGGCATTACATGCATATGAGACTAAGCAGAGTGATGGGCGCAGTGCAGTTTGCTAATTGTGACAAACTGTATCTGTTGTAGGCAAAGGTTACCGCTTAACACCAGGTGGGCCTTATGCTTGTTCTATCAAGATAGCATAAAAAAGTACTATAATTTTTGCTGTAAGTATGTGTTTTGTAACAACCATAAAAACATAATAAAAATATTAATAGTGTTATTATGTTTCACAACTGTATAGAGCTCATTAACTTTTATGCTTGGCTAGAACTTTTATTTGAACCAGCTTAGATTTATTAAAATGTCTAATACCTTTTTCTATATATGTATATACTACTTTTTATAATTCTTCTTAAGAATTATTACTACTAGTAATAATAGACGTCATTCTTTCCGACTGTTTGCACATATTATAATGACAAAAATTAATCATTCTATATTTAGAAATACTAAATATATGGAAATAAGGTTCTCGTGCTTAATTTATAGTAAACGTTTATTTTTTCCCAGGAACAACAAAAATATGCTATGGAAGGACTCACAACCGACTACCATTCACCTGATAGCTATAAATCCTTGCCTTGCCTTATTGTTTTTCGAATGGCCACGAGTGAATGTAAAAATTCACTGAGGTGATATCCGGGCAGCACTTGGGTAACAACATTCATGATTTTTGAACGCACTCATAATTAGGTATGGCTTGTATTTAAATTTAGTAGTGTCACTGGTAATTAATAGGTCCATGTTTAATTTGATTGTAAATATTTTATCTATATTTTTAATGTAATAATAAATGTAGAACTTAATCAGCTATTGAGAATAGTTGTCACATAAGAAAAGAAAAAAAATAACACAGTAATGGTAGGCCAAGCTGTAGTGTCACGAAGGATAAACACAGAAGGATAATAATAATACTACGGTGGTAAAAAATAAACAATAACGTGTTTATCTTTTCAATTAAAAATTCTAATAAATTCATTTACGAGCAGGCATGCGAAAAGTACATGACAACGTATAAATTCGAAATAATAAAAAACTCCACAAATCTTAAAGTCTACGTGGGTGAAGTCGTAGGCGTAAAGCTAGATAGTAAATAAACTGATTAATCACCAAACTTCAGGATCTATAAAGCCTACAAACTTGAAGTTTGGCAGCTAGATTCTTTATTGTATAGACAACAATTTTGAAAGGAAATTACGATAAGGTTTTGAAATGGGAAATAAGAGTTCCAAGTAATTATTACGAATATGATCGCAATATATAAATAAATTCACGTTACCGCAGGCGGATCAAAACCAGCTGTCTCCACACATTTTGCAACATCTATTATGACTCTGATTTCTTCATTTAGTTTTTTTACCATAGGGTGTAAAAACATTGTATGCGAGGACTATTCTTTAATAAGTAACAGTAGAACTCTTTATAAAAGTGTTCGTCCGCGGGAATACTGCCAACATACATTTTTATACCGCCAAGCAGTAATGTTCGCCTTACTATGTTCCGGTTTTAAAGTTTATGGGTGCCGGTGAAATTACAGGCAAATAAAACTGAATAACTTTTTGTCTCAGTGTGATGGGTAACTTAACTCTTCTTAAATACTTGTTAAACGAAATGCATCTGTTAAAACCGGAGGTTTTTGCTTAGCACCAAGTGGGCTTGTACAGAATCAATTTTCGTTCGATTCGTGGTGCGCTACTGAGGACGCAAACAACGATGTATGTATATGTAAGTAACAAGTCAGGATGAGGACGCAACGATGTATAAAATTATCTATACAGATAATACTATTATTTAACTTTTCCTTATATGAAAACAAGGTTTTAGATCTATATATTTTGTCAATAAACAGTTTAAGGATAATGCAAACGCACCGCTTCGGTGCCGTATCAATCTCGCCTTGCCTCATTTCACAACTCACCTTCTGTCCTGAGTAGAAAGGATCTCGATACGGCCCGTGTTAATTAGTGTGCTGATATGTGAAGTTCTATACAAAGTATACTGAATGGCTCAAGTTTTGGAGTGTAGATACGGTGCTGTCTCTCACTGACAGCTTCCAGAACACACTAGTGGTGCTTGGTTTTAAGTTTTCACGAAATTATAAGGATGGTGGACAGGAGAGAATTTGTTTAATGTCCTACCGTCACATGGTGAATCTCAAGTCCGTAGCTGGATTTAAACCCTGGACCCTGTGCGCCGCTGTTCATAGCGATTGCCACTGGGCCATCCTTGCTTCAAAACATGACCTTCAGCAGACAAAATAAACTTACGTCTGTAGCGGGTACAATATTTAAACATGTTTTTTGCGCTTCGAGCTATTTGGTAATTGTTCTTCATTATTAGCGAGTTTAAATTATAATTGCTTTATGTTGAAGAGTTATTGCGCACGTGATTCCATATGTTAACCCTAAACCCTCCAAAAATAATGAAAATTACGTTTACGCGTAAGAAATGTAATCAGCTCGATATGTAGGTATAAAAAATTAGATATCGTAAATAATTACAATAATTTAATCAAGTACAATAGTAAGATAACCTAGTAACAAAATTATTTTAATTTTGAATGTCCCGTAATGGACATAATCGGTCAATTTAAACTGCATATTATGTTTCTAAATTTAAAAAAAACACACCGGTATCATACTGCTGGTATAGTCAAAGATTGCAAGTTACTACGGTGCAACTACGAGTATTAGGTGCAAGATAACTAATTTGCGAGTTGTCTCACGGTTTATACGAACAAGCGTCGAGTGACTCTTCACTTCGTTCAAGGCAAGCCCCTTCTCCATTTGCATTTTAGCTACCTGATGAGATGAGGTAGGGAAATATGGAAAACACACTATTTTTCACCAAAAATTTATTACAAAATGTTCGACATTGATACTATACAAGCTGAAACACAATTCTACACATATGTTTCGAATTGTATTAATGAAGTTTTACAAACATTCTGAACAAATTGCAAATGGTCTTATGGAACCAATTGTTAATGAACAGAAGGGTATTGCAATATTTATAATATATCAAGAAGACTTTTGTAAAAGCCGAAGTAAAAACGCTGATCACCAAAAGTCATACAAACAAGACGTGTCGAGACAGAAACCCAAACATAGCATAAAATAAACCAATCTATTTGCTAGGTTGTAAGTGTCTGGACACCGGATAGACTATTACTTATGGCGTATTGGCGTCCCATCGCGGAAAGGGCTGAGGGCAAGGGACGCTGGCCAAAAGCCTTCGGTCCGACAATTTTTCTGTGGTTACGGCCAGGAACGTACGTAATACGGAATGGAATGTGAAAAGGAAACATACATGGAAACGCTCCAGCGGCGGTTTGCTTAAAAAAATATTGAACTTTCCGACGTTTCGAGAGGGTGAAGGAGCATTTCCGTTGTGTATGGAAAACATCAATTTGAAACGTCTTTTAAAGTAGGATATTTATTTTATTTCCATGAGCAATTAGAAATATAGCACGTAAAAGCATACATTACAAATACATACCTAAGTAAATGCTTATTACAAGTTTTTTATTGGCCGCATTTCATATGTAACCAAATGAGTCAATGGTTTTTTGTTATATTGGTATTTATTTATAATCAAGTCATAAGATAAGATCATCGGCATATATATTGAATGGTTTTGCACACTAAACGATGAAATCATTATTATTATTTAAAAGACAGAACATACAAAATAAATACAGAAAACTGTTAGATCAACTAATAGTAGTCATCAAGATAGTTTCCCTACAAAATACTGATAGGTAAGTTTGCAAAATCGCTTTTGCATAGTGTGGTGGGAGTTGCCTGCGGCAATCTCACGACTCCGGGCGCCGCGCCGCCGCCCTGACCTACTTGCATTACGACCCACATTCACACTTTCGGGAATTTTAATATTTGGTACTAGTCGCCATACTGTGTGTCGGTGACATTGAAGAGCATAATATGTGTCCATAAAGGACGTACTAATTAGTAGGTACCTACTAGTACGCTTCTTTAAAGCTAGAGTCATTTCCTAAATAGGATCTGCAAGATAAAATAACTAATTGAGAAATGTATTTCTCGTAAAGTAAGGTAATAATATAAGGATTGTTAGGTCTTAATCTGAAAAGTGTGCTGACTCTATTATCCCGAAAAAAAAACATGGATGACCTTCAGAGAGGTTATACGATGTGTGCTTTAATCAAATATTTTTATGGAACATTGTATTGTTTGTATATGTTTGTACGTAATTGTGGTGGTAGAAATTGTATTGAAATAAATGAGTTTTGCTACTGTAATGTTTATTTTTTCGTATGATTATTGATATCATACATACTAGATAGTAAAATATCGATAGGTACACTTGTAACTTGGCACAATAAATATACAGTTGTCTGGGTAAGTAGGTTCCTGCGTGTATCTAATTACCGCAGCGTAGAGTCTAATGAAGGATTCGTAAGAACTCTTAGCTGAAAGGCTTGAGACCGTAATTCCACTGGCCATTGTTCCCTTTGTCTCGCCCAGCACCACTCAGATCGTACCTACGCCTTGCTAATATTTTGGGATCTCTTTTATCCGCAATTCGTCATCTTCAGGTATCGGTTTCTTTAAAAAGCCTTTTGAGTACGCTCATTTTTTACTTTCGTAGGTTACCAACTGGGTATGACGGCTCGACATAAGGATGTCGTGACAATAGTTTAACAAGGGGAAAATATATGAGAGTAGATACCTAAGTATTAGATTTGCTAAGAAATTTAATTAAACATATATCTTTTTCACTTACCGAATTCGCTATTTACGATACCTTGATTTTAGATACCTCCGTAGATCTACCCTATATGAACGATAGTTTCAAATCAGGGATATAATTTGAGCAAGTACATATACTTATAAAGTTGAAAATGTTGAAAGGTAGGCGAAATCATTGCGGGCCAGGAGCGGTGCTGGACGCATGCGCGACTGTCACGCCTGCGCACCGCCACTTAACCTCAATCCGAGGCGTGTTTTTGAATGAAACTTCATTCGGCAGCCGGCCTCGGCACCCGGCCTCAGACCGTACTTTGCTTTTAGCCGATCCCCCTCTCGAACCGACTTATCTAACCTATTCAGATGTACTTATAACGATGCTAATACGTAATAAAAAGTGGACTTCCGCACTGTAAATGTATGATTATACCTATTTCCTAATAATGCTTCACTGAAGCTGATAAGTATCGAGTCGAACCATATCATTTGATGGTTTTATATGCTGTGTAGGTAATATATCTGTTAATCTTCTGCATATCTGACAATTTATTTATACTGTGTTCTCAATTCGATCTCAGATAGAGATACCCATAGCTTTCGTGGTGATTACGCCCATAAGGGACGTTTATGATTTTGGATGACAGACATAATAACCACCCGTCGAGAACTATACTTATTAGTTGTAATTGGGTTGATATATATAGTTTATGTACCTACTCGCTCTACAATTTAGCACCCTTATAGAGAGTATGTTTTGTCACAAACGATTTTGGCTTTTTAAGTTAATACGGTTACGTGCATAACTTCAAGTTTATAATTTTACTGTTACAAATAGCATGAAACTGCATATGAAGTTAACTCAATAATATAATTAACTTATCATCATAACATTAGCTTCAGCGAGAATACTTGTAGGTGCACTGGTTGTTAGCCTGGTCACAAAGGTATATATTGTAACTATTTCTATAGAGAGTAAGGGATTATAATATATAGACTAAGATTTCACGGGTTTGCAGTTTACTGTCATCACATTCTTCAGTATAAGGGGACTCACTACCCATCTGAACAAAATACGTTCACCGAGAGTTTGACTAATAATACTTGCATTGTCAATCTCTTTTCGTCCTAGTTAGTATACTTTCTTAGAATACCTTGAGAGCCAGTAATTCTAGGTTAGCCTGAACAACATCTTCGACCGCATCATCACTTACCATCAGGTGAGATAGTGGTCAAAGGCTAACCTATCAGGCATTAAAAAAAAACATTTTGCAACTATCACAATTACCTTATTCACTCTACATACTTCCACTTTCCTAATGCTTTGATTTTTATTTATTTATTAAAGACTGACAATACAAATTACAATTATTACACCAACTATGTGTACACTATGTATATAAATATATTTAGTTTTGAACCGGATCAAACAGAGGTGCATTCAGCAAAAACAAAAAGAATCGAACCTCTTTACCTTTGTATTGTGCTCTTATAAAAAAGGTTCTTAATCATGTAATTACAAAAGGTCAGTTTTGAACATGCTAGTTAATATAATTATTAATTATGATAATGTGGGCGTACGGGCAAGAGTACACACTGTTCCTACTGTTTTTTAGACCACAGGTGCTTCATAAAGCATTTGCTCTCTCACTCTGAAAATCAAAATACGAGGTTTGTAATTTTTTTACGTAAAAAGTAAGTTGGAGACCCATGATGTTCGACCGAACGCACAGAGAGACAGCTGCGTCTTGTCAAAGAGGTTACGTTTTTCCCTTTTGATAAAGAACCCTAGAAAGTTTCAAATTAACAGGAACACTATCTGGCAAAGTCAGAAAGAAACAATGTTTGTGTCAGACAATGGTTTACGTGTCTATCAGGCACCAATTCTTACGGCTACTGAAAATAGCCTATACCTATTTTAAGTAAGTTATTTCAAGATAAGAAATTTGTTTCTGAAATTATTATTTTTGCCATTCACTGCCTTTTAATTTTTTTATGTATTGCTGAAGCTAGCCTTTGACCACTATCTCACCTGATGGTAAGTTATGATGTGGTCGAAGATATTGTTCTGGCTAACCTAGAAATACTAGCTCTCAAGGACTGCTGCCGAAATACACCATTAGGTGCTTGGTGACAGATTTTCTACTGAGGGTCGTGGCTAGCCAGGCGGACATTCGCAAAATACCCTACCTTCATGCAAAATACCTAATATTACCTGTTTTACAAAATGAATAGACGTAAAGAAACTTTTGCTTGCTTAAAAGTTATAATATCATATGAGTATAAAACTCACTGAATTGGTTTCTAATATCTACAAAGACATTTAAAGTAGAGTTGAGCCAGGATATCGAAAAAAAATCCCTAAGTTAAACACATCATACCACCCAGAGGAATAGTCATATAAAAACATTCATAGCAAGCTGGAAGCTTACCGCTCGAGTTGCCGGCATTATAGTACCGAAACATATATCCTCTCCTTTCTGTGCTTTAAGAGCAGTACCTATACATCTAGCGAAGTAGAGAAGAGATGAGATGAGCTGTGTGTTCTCATACACAAAAGAAATAACAGATGTAGCAAGCTGCAGCGGGCTACAATGAAATTTGAAAGCACAGAAGGTACACACTCCATCTCTTATCATGCGCTTATAAAGTAGATACCAAGTTTAACCGGCCCTTAGTGGTAGCCACGGCACTAGGAAAGTCCTGTAAGATACAACTCCTTCACGGAAATAGCACATATCTGGCATACATGTCGAAAGGGTGGGCGCTTTCCACTTCAAGGTGGTGGCAAAGTTCAGCAGGGAGTCATTTCTACAAGGTATAATGTAGTTGGGCTGAAGCCCAACGGCAGTGAAAGGGGACCGAATAATTCTTGGTACGCTTGTGTTCGTGGTAGAGTTTTTGCCCTGGGATATCGATGGCCAGCAGTATTGGCATTTCTGGCATGCCGGGAGACGAATGACGTCAAACCAGTTTCATTAGATTGACTACTAGGCGGATTTTAAGCGAGGCTATGGCCCGTAACTGCAATGATGGAAAGTGTAAACTACATCATTAAAGTATTCATCAATTGGACATCCTCGACCCAAAATTATGGAAGCTCAAGAGAAAGCGTTAACCCTGAATATCCGCAATAACCCTGAATACCCGGCGTTTCTTAAATTAAACAGGAAGTTCTGCGGGAAAAATAAACTTAAAATAGGCACTTGGCATGTCATAAGCCCGCTGCAGCATGAAAATCCTTTGAACTTGACAATGGAAATGGATCATTTGGGAAACGACGTGATGGAGTTCAATGACACGTAACGATGTGGATGCGGTAAAAAGACCATTGAAAGATTAAATTATTTACTATTCATGAAATAATGCCTTAATACATTGAGAGCTGTGGAGTAGCGATTGTTTTCAATAAACAGTTGGATAAATCGATAACTTATCGATCTGTAGCTCAGCTCATCGGCTATATACTGGTATAGTTTTACCAACAAGTGAAGCTTGCGATCTCTAACAGCATATTTCAGCTTCGTTTAGATTTATACATATACATACAGATTGTATACTCGTACATGGACGTTTCCTTCTCGTACTGCCACCAATATTGAACGGAACTAAATTAAAACAGATAACAGGTTCAGAATCACCAGCGCCGAAACTTTTACGGGACATTGCATCAGATCAAAAACCCTTGTTCGTTAATTTGGCATGCAGTTAAAACTATCGTAACGACACTCGTTTACAAAGTAAATAATTATTATTAACAGATAAGATAATTTCTTTTAGTTAGCTAGATTCATGTAAATTATCTGGTTTGATGTTGAGACCTCAGAAGCCTCAGGCTCACACTGCCATCAATAAGTGGGCTGTTGAATTGAAATACCAGAGGACATCCGACGTCGAACATCAGAATCATATTATCGGCGGTAGGCAAAACACAAGCAAAAATAACCTTATGGTCAATAGACGCTCATATTAATCTAATGACACAAGAAAGTGTAAGTGCTTTCATAAAATAATTCACGCGAAGGGAAAGAACTGCTTTAAAAAATGACACGAGAGAGAGTCACGACATGAAATGCACAGGACTAGAGAACATAAAATCGGGTAGTCATTCACTTACGTCTTTATGTAAGACAGGTAAAGCCGCAGATCCATTTAACGTGAATATTAAATTTTTTAAACGCTTAGAACACGATCACATCGATGTTCTTATAATACCTTTTTAACATTACAATAAGCGTATAATGAGTTTCTCTTTGTCACTCTTCCATAGAAAAATGAATGCAAAAGAGAGTCTGAACATCACACCATAAGTTTCATTAGTCATATCCACAAACTCTTTATCATCATGCGCAATTCGATAAGGGCCAAATTGAAAATTACAACCAGTTTGGAGACAAACATTGAACGCTCTTGTGAAATAGTGTAGGGACACGCATAAAGATGTGTATATCTATTTTATTGACTATGAAAAAGCTTTTGACTAAAATGTGGGTCTGGATATAAATACTTACTTCCAAGATCAAGTAAAAGTGCCAAGGCTGTGTAATATTAAAGCAAGAATAGTCAATTTTGAGAAACTCATTGAGATTCGGTTCATACGAGTAGGTTGGATACCGAGAAATATTTAACGGCATGAGTGATACCAATTGCTGTAATTAATCATGATGGGATAAATTATTACTGGTAAAAGGAGAGCAGGTAGGTGAAAACTGTCGTGGCTTAGACTATGTACCGGAATGAACTGTTGAAGAACTGTGTATGCCTAGCCCGAGAGACTTTGACTTCAGTAATATTTAAAGATGACCCTATATGTATTTATACCATCTTTTCTTTTTCATGCCGTAGTGTTTTGAATGTTACCTTATTGGATGTCCCGCTTTAGTTTAAAACGGCATCTACTTAAGATTTATACCTCAGTATTTATAGTGAGTATTTATTGAAAAATAAAACTCACTAGAACTTCTTGTTTTTGTGATAAAAAAGTATAAATAAGTAAACAAATTATATAATTTCTCGAAAAATCATCGAAGCTTGAGAATTTAATAAACTGAGACTTATTATAGAGACATGCTTAGTTGATTTCTCGAAGGCATTCAATTTGGTAAAGCCGCTTATAACATTTAGAGATATTTCTAGCCATAGGTACTCGTAAGAGTAAATTTAAGCACTAACAGTCACCAACAACTTAAAAACTCGACGAGCCGTCACTGCCGAAATAGATAAAATTCTTAGAACAGGAAAAAATATACATTAACAGTATAAACTCGATTATCCGGCCCTCAGTTATACGGATTCGCGATTATCCGGACAACCAACCGCGACCTATTAACGGTCAGTCAACGATACAATGAATCATATAATGCAAGCATGAATTTTTCGCATGATCGTAGAGCATTTTGCGAATGCTCGCCTGGCTAGTTACCACCTTCAAGTATAAAATCTGTCGCCAAGCACCGAATGGTGTGTTCGGGCGGCTGTCATTGAGAGCTAGTTATTCTAGTTAGAGATGTGCGTGTCACGTCTACATATTTAAAAAGGTTAAAGCGTAAGTGTGTCGTCACTTAGAAAAATTAATAAATATAATTGATTCATTAAAAAAGGAGAAACCTGTCGTAAGTTAGCAGATAAGTATGGTGTAGGTAGCAACAGAACAACTATGATATGTGATATTAAGAAAACCAATTCAATTTTGTTGTACACCTTTGCAAATTAGATAGTGAAGGCGGCAGTTAACATCGGAATATGATTAAGAAACTGAAAAATGAACTTTTATAAGACGCTTTGTATTGTCAGTTTTTACAAAAATTATCAACTGGGCAACCGATATCTGGTCCTCTGTGAAAAATCATTCCAGTTAAATAAAAAATAAGGTGGCGACGAATCGTTTGGTGACAAATAGCAGTGCGGATGGTTGTGCAGAATTAAATTCGTAATGGAATTTGTGAACTGTATTTCCAAATCCAATTTGATTTTGAGAAGAAATTGAATAAAAATAATTGACTTGAACTGATAAAACCGGATGAAACTGGAAGTAATTACCTTCTATATTTAGCTTCTAGGCGAGGAATTCAGCTCCAGGATATAAAACTATCAAAGAGCGAGTAACATTATTAGTTTACACTAATGCTACCGCGACCCCTAAAATACCTTTGCTCATCATCGGAAAATCAAAATAACCCGGACGTTCTAAAAATAATGTGCCCTTAATTTATAAATGCATGGATAAACTCTGAAAGATTAATTGACTTGTATGTATTTATACTAAGAAAATATGTATGTACATAATAAGTGCATTAATGCAATACATGCAAGTGCATATCTCATGTTGGAAAATGTATCTCTTAATAATTTCTTAATAAACATTGATTTTCGTTGATATGTATTTATTGTTTTTAATAAACACATACTTAACAATATCTGGCTTTTTTCATATATTCGAACATCCGGATTTTCGATTATCCGAAAAACCAACGACAACAATTAGTCCGGTTAATCGAGTTTCTACGTATTCCTGTTTTGCAGTAATTAGAACTATTATCATATTTTTCATGCTCAAAAAACTTACCATAACGCTTGTTTTACTTGAGAAAAATGCGCTAGAGAATACATTTCATGTAAATATTATACATGCTAATTGACATTATGACATGTATGATTAATGATTTGGAATGACATGGTGAATTGATACATGGATGCAGATATGGGTGGAAACTTCTCATCGTAGAATATAGAGGTGCAATTTAAAACGGGGGCTAGTTAACCATGTTTTACATGACATTATTATAAGTAGAAAAATAAAATTAACACTTGCTTATCTCATACTGTGTTTAGTAATCCACCTTCTAGAGAATAAATTTTAATATGCTGGTAGAAAGAAACATCAAAAGTATTCTTAGCAATTATTGTAAGAAAAGGATCTGTTTAATTAATGCCCACAAACAATGGGATGCAATCTGAGCTCACTTCCCCAAGATTACAGCTTGGGCGGGACATACGTCTTCTCATTATTAATATGAGGATTACACCTGTTTCACACCTAACAACGGACAAAAACATGGCATTAATAAGAAACATTATCCATGTTTACATACAAAATTGTTGAATGACAGTAGATGGTAACGATTACGTAGGGAGATTTGAATGTAATATATATTTAAACAAGACGAAGCTTATGATATCTGAAATACTTAGATGAATTAATGCACTTACATAGTATCGAATTGTACAAGAGTTTGTATAGCTTAGAAATTCCCATAGTAGAGATTCAAAGCAGGGCATAGGCATTGAGGGTACATGCTGGAAATCGGGTTTTTAATACTTTCATGACCAGCCGGAATATGCACTACTGGTAATGTATATAAGAAATAATATCGTATTATGAAGTAGTCATATGAATTCAATTATGGTAAGGTAGGGAAAAGCATGTAGAGAACAGGTTAAAGTGAATACGTGTAATATAATAGCGATATAAGCCAAAAAAAGTATACCGAGATAGTTTTTGAATAAAATTAGGGTGGCAGAGTTTGTAGGACTAATTAACACAAGTACACCATGCAAGCATTAGTAAGACAGTTTGCAGGAAGGTTTTTGGCGAATGTGTTCATATCTCCAAATTGGAAAAGTTCATGTGAATGCCTGATCAAGAGCACCCTGAGCTTACGTGGGTGTGACATTAAATGAGGCAATTAAATGCGACCACGTTAAGTGTAAATTCGCGGTCTCTGAAAAACAGAATATGTCACGTCTTGACTTTTGGTGAAATAACCGAAAACATGCAAGTAAGAGGTCACAATCAAAGAATTGGGTAATCTTATCTTCGAAAGAAAGGCGCTATTTTTCTCATTCAGCGTCAGTTTTCTAAGAGATCTCTAACATATGATTGTAGTATTAACGGTACAGCAATGGCAGCAAAGATTGTGATACCTACTCTAAGTCAAGTTCTATCTCTCTCTTAGAGTGATGATTGGTTCAAGCATAGTGTAAAACCTCCACTACCGGCAACCTTGATATTATCTTGGGTAATTGAACGCTAAAACGAATATTGACTTGCAACTGTCAAAAGGAGATACTCATTTATCAAAATGCGGTAACTGAGTATTTCAAAAACCCATGGGATAGAAATTTGGTCACCTTCTTATTAGGCGGTGGCTCTTCTCGCTATACCATTTCCCCTAAGTTTAAAGATGAAATTGCATTCTACAATAACGCAAACAGTTGTTATTGAAATAAATTAAGAGCACCACTGTGCTGTGGAAACAGCAATGAGCGGTATTACTCTGAGAATTGTATTATAGGAAAAAAATATTCATCAAAAAATAATATAGCTAGCAGAAGTGGCAGAAATCTGTCACAAAAACCATAAACATTATTGGCTCGACTCAAACCGCACCAACGTAAATATGTAGTATAGAACGCTCCGCTACGTGGTAGAGTGACATATGTTACACATTGGGACTAGGAGCGTCAAAAGGCAAAATTTGTAGATGAGAGTCAATAACACGCAAGTACCGGAGAAGCCAATAAATAATAACGACCGATTTGATCTGATCATAAAAACCCTGAAATGCAAAAATATTCCGAAGGCATTCGTCATGTTTTGTCATAACTTTAACTGTAATTTAGACAATTAAGAACAATACGCATCAGTCTAGAACATTTTGTACTATCTTTTGAGGCACTTTTCTCAAATTTTATATTTATTGCTCATTATTAAACACTATTTCACCTGATGGTGATTAAGTTTTTTTTACGAGCATTTATAGCTAATAGGCTAGCCTGTGACGACTATCTCACCTGATGGTGTGATGATGTGGGCGAAGACGTTGTTCAGGCTAACCTAGAATTAGTGACTCTCAAGGACAGCTGCCGAAGGACACCGTTAAGTGCTTGGTGACAGATTTTCTACTTGAGTGTGGTAGCTAGCCAGGCGGGCAAAATACCCTACTACCATGCCTTTTAACGAAGGTGTAAGCAGGTGGCCAATAGAATGGGAACTGGAACTATCTCTATTAGGATATAACTTCACTATTAAAAAAGAAATAAGATCTTCTAAATATATCGACCGCAAAGAAGTAAAGATTAATTTCCATCACGGTTTTAGCAGATTTTAGCTTTGGCTTCATGAATCATTAAATATTTCTTCTTCATTGCTAGGAACTACTTAATGTATGAATTACTCTGGAATCTCACAAACTCCAGGTTTAACTGAGTGGCAAATTAACAAAAGCTTTCAAATGGCATTCTATTGCTGCAGGTGACAGGAAATGGATTCAGTCACTTCCGACACGCACGCCTTTCGACGTAAGGAGACGATTGCTTAATGTCTCAAACTGTATATTAAACCTGTTTTATATATGGTAAATATTGACATAAACGTTTTTGTAAAGTTATGCCTAAACAATTTTCATTTCACCCAGATAGCCAGTAATATATCTGAGTTAGCAAGTAGTTGAAAGTACTTAGAAATTACATTTGCATGAGTGTAAAATAATATTATTTATTATATTTACATATAGAAAAAACATATGTCAGTTTTCGAAATCTTTTAATATTCTTTTTTTATATTACAGGTAACTTATTTCGAGCGAAAGCGGCAAGACTATCGTAGATTGTTATATTATCAAATTTTTCATAATTCATACTACCACTACACCATTTGGATGTCTATTTTTTAGTCTATCACTTCAGTCATCAAGCAATAGATGTTTGCATAGCTGTTTTTGTTTTGAAAAACAGTCGAGCAGGTTATATTACAGATACAGGATATAAAACATCTAATTAATGTGTTTTTGACATTCTGCACTCATAACCTACCTAGCATAAGGGCACTTGCTCGTTTTGGCACTCTAAAACATAACATATCATCATAATTTTATATCGACGATGGAGTAGCTGAGGTATTTAAAACACCCACGTTACGCCTGCATATGTTTAGGCTGACATCAAATATTAGGGTATAAAAATGAATCAATTTTAATAGAAAGTTCTGATTGTCTTAATAATTAATAATAATAATAAATCTTTATTTCGTCTGAATAGTTTTTACAAATTTGAGGTAGGGACTACCTTTTAAGTATAGTAATACCTGTGCCAGGTAGTCCCGCTCTTCCTTAGCTTAGCTGATTTTTATCCTTATGATTTTTCATAATCTTTAACATAAGAAGAGGGCTAAAAATAAGTTCCAATATATTAATCGAAATGCAAAGCAATGTTCAAGTGATATTGAACATTAAACTTAATATAAAAAAGATACTCCCCCCCCCTAATATACAACATTATTATAAATATGAAGTTATGAGTGTTTTTTTTTCCACCAAAACAGTTGACTTTTTACGATTTGATGAAACATGGTACGTATATATGGGTACATGTGAATAAAATATACCTTGCAACAAAATGGATTGGTACATGGGATACTATATTTATCCCTGAATTATGTTTATTATCTATTTAACTTTGAATTGTAGTAATTTATTTATGGATATCAGGCGAAGCCACACTCAGCTAGTTAATAATAAAACAGAACAATACAATCTATAATCAAACAAGGTGACAGTTCCATAAAACAACTTTAAATTAACTTAAAATTTCAGTATACGGCTCGTGAAAGATCATGCAATATCATGAATCAACGCAGTAGCAAGCAAGCATATACTGGAATAATAAACAAGAGCCAAAATAAAACATAACAAACATAAACAAATTTCTCCATAGGTCCTCCTAAAGAAGAATAATTAGAACTCTTCAGAAAAACAAAGAAGTCTTATTGTAAATACCGCATACCACTCTCAGTGTGCTGAAATAGATCCATTACCTACCCAAAAAGGGGTTCCTACGCATGACTTCACAAAAAGTTTTATTTAAGGTTACAACCTACTTTATTTACAATGTTTAATAATTTGGTAACTGCCTACATAACCATAATTTTAAATCGTAAACAATCAATGATATCAAGAACAAATTTAAGAGTTGTCAAACATGTTTTTATTTATTTAGTGGTCAGAGTTAGAAGTACAGGATTTCAAGGATAGCTTACAGAACACACCAAAATAGGTTGATTAAGGCTCATAATATTTAAAGGCTTTAACTGTACTGTACTATATAACAGCTGGATCGTCTACTGATGAACACAGCCTCCCCTATATTAAGGGGGTATTTGCTTTAATCCCCACGCTTGGCAGGCGTCTTGGGGATCGAAAGGAGGCTTTAGCTAGCCAATATTTAGAATTCCTAACAAGCATTCTAAATATACCTTACATTACACATTGAAGCTTTATTTATAATTGGTATTAGGGTCCTGTATCATGTTTTTAAATTATACTATACAAATAATTGGCATTACTCTTGTAAAAGGAAAAAAGGCTACATTTTAGGCTTTTTACCAACAACAACAACAGTTTAGAAGAAGCCAGGAAGGATTACTTTGTACAGCTTTTGTCTGACTTTCATAGCCGCAATCTCTGTCAATAATGATTTGCATTATTTTTACTGCTTTTGTATAGATTGTTTGTTGTAGGTATATATATATATGTTTATATTATACCATTTTCAGGGTTTTACATTGAAGATCATTTAGTCTTCATGTTTTATTGAGCTATTACATAGTACAGTCGAGTTAATCTACGCTACTATTGCACGTGCGAGTCCAACCATTCAAATCAAAATATACCTACCTACTTTTTTATTTACACAAAAACGGTTTGTGTATTATTTAATATGATGATTTTGTCTATTATTACTCTACTAGCTTATTATTATCACTTTCTATTATTACCTTATTTTTATGTTATTGTTATTATATTGAGCTAAGTATATACCTATATATATTAAAAATAAATATTAGTATATATAACAACATCTTCATCCACATTTTCACTAACATGAGTTGATATATTGATCAATGGTTGAACTGTAAAACTAAACTGTTAAGCTCCGTCAACAATTGAAAAAAAACATTATCTTAAATTATCTTATAATATTTTCGACATCTGTTTTCTTTAGCTACCCCATTAAGGGGGGATTGGCCATAATCCCCATGCTTGGCAGGTGCAGGGATCGCAGTATAAGATAGCAGTTCCCCAGAAGGCGTTGCTGCCCACCTTCCGGCATTGCCCTTCGTCGTCTTTTACGACACCCACGGAGAGAGATGGGTAGGAGACATTAGAACATGACAACCCACGAGTTTCTTTATCATAAATTAAATTTTTTAAACCTCATTTATTCGCTGCTGCAGCATGGAAATAGTAAGTGCTGAACTTACAAATAATAATGAAATTACTAAAAAATATTTTGGAACAGAATATGTCTCCTGAACATCTCAGCAGAGTATACATTCCTTCAGGTGAAATAAGTACCTACATGATATATGTTAAACGTAAATACGTAATTAGATAGTTTTTTGTAGCTTTATCAGAAGTTGTCAGTACTAGTTTATCATCAAACCTAGTCACCATTGTGACCTTGATATGAGCAAAACGGAATATAAATAATCTTGTTAAATAAAAGGAATAATTATTTAATTTAATCATATCAATATTAAATTAAATATTTTAATAAAATTAAATAAATCAATATTGATATAAAAATCCTAAAAAATGGAGTTGTGCCACGTGTCTTGTTTTTTTTTAATTCTGTTTTGTTATGATCCTATATTTTATACATTTGTGTAAATTTATTGGGGCAAAGGTATGCTAAGGTGAAGAATTTATATGTTTCATTCATTTTGGATAAAGATTCGTACTAGCGTATGCGTGGTCTGTTTTTTAGTCTTGACATCAATAATATGTATGCGAATCTGTATTTATCTTCCAAGACACCCTTTTTTTGGGCATAATTGTATAACAAACTAGCTGACCCGGCAAACGTTATTTTGAAATATATGCAAATAAAATAGAACAAAAAATACCCATTTGAAAAATAGTTTACATCCTATTCTCAGACCTACTGAATATACACACAAAACTTCATAGGGATCGGTCAAGCCGTTTCGGAGGAGTTTTGTTACAAACACTGTGACACGAGAATTTTATATAGAGATGGCAGTGGTGATTGTCGTATCATCATTATGCATGAGGACATTAGCCAAGATTATTAAGAAACCATAATCTTTAGAAACGTGGACAATAGTAACTAAAATCATACGTCTGCATGCACTCTCTAGTGTGAATTGTACTAACACATTACTAATGGTTCAGTCTAATGGGGCTACAATATTTTATCCAGTATCATAATAGATGTATGTATATGAAATTATTAAGCAGAATACGAAATACATAAAACTGCCTACCCACTTTTTTTATGAAGAGCAGTAAAATGAATACGATCATGATGTGGGCATGAAATTATGGGGGCGTATGGTTAACAAGTTGATAATTAAATTGATAGAATCATATTTCTGTGACTCTCTGTACTACATATGTTCGCCTTTCATAACTGTTCACGAAAAACAGGACTTTACTTCAGCAAAATGAAATCACTGTATTCAATATTTGCGTAGAAGTATGCCAATAGCATGGTAGTTACGAGCAGCACCATAAATGTTGCTTTATCATCACTACTTCCAACATAGCCTCGCTTCGTAGAGCGGCCCTGTCACGCACACTCCGTCTGACAAATGGTTGAGCCGGAGATCCATCATCCACACACACACTGACGCCGGTAACCAGCCCCCAGCTCTCCACTTGTACCCTCACAACACTAGGTTAAGAAACGTGTCTCACCCGACTGGATCGATACACGCATATAATATAATCAAGCAGCGCGGGTAACGCGTCTCTACGCGTGACATATCTGCGGTCATCAAATACAACTGTGCGAGTTTCATGTTCATTGAATTGCTGCAGGTTATGTTATTATAAATCAGGTAGGTATGTCAACAACTTATGAAAAACTATCCATTTATATTAAATTCACTATCGAAATCGTATTTAAGAGGATGTTAGTCACGTTAACAGTAGTCCAGTTTTCCAGAAGCATATAATGGGAGTTTACATAACTACATTTGCTTCTGAGGACTAGATACAGTCGACATAAACATGTTCGTGCTAATGATTGTGGCGATCTGTGGTGTGGTGATGGTGGCGATGATGGATGGTGGTGGGTGCACTCACCTGGCACTCGTCACAGGTGTGCACGGAGTAGGGCTGGTCGCAGTCGTATCTTTGGAGGATGCTGGCGAAGTCGCAGTGCACGCGCGCCACCATCGCGTCGAGCGAGAGCAGGTCCCGCAGCGTGTGCTCGCAGCGCTCGCCACCCGCCTGAACGTCGGCGCGCGCGCTGCGGTCCAGCGCGGAGGCGGGCGAGCGCTCGCAGCAGGCGCGCAGCCGCAGCTCACCAAGTCGTCGCGCGCGTGCACCGGCTCCCAGCGCGCACAGATGCGGCACGTCGCGCCCCCGCAACGTGTCGGGCGCGCCGCCGCCGCCGCTGCACGCCGCGCCCCCGCACTCTCGCTCGCCGCCCGCACCCTCCTCTTCCAGGTCGCACGCGCTCAGCCAGGGGTTGAGGCGCGCGAGCGGACTCACGGCCAGGCCCGCGGCCGCCATCAGCAGCAGCAGCAGCAGCGGCGGCGCTCGCATGGCGGGGGCGGCGCCGCTAGCGGGGGCCGGCCCGCCGGGCGCGGCGCTGCCTCATACCGCATCGCGCATGGCGACCTACTCTCGCGGCCAGGGCCGCGGGGCCGCCGCGCGGTGTGGGCGCGCCGCCATGTCGCTCTCTCGCCGCTCGACTGACTCCCCCCGGGCGCGCATCGATCGCCCCGCGCCCCGCACCCTGCCGCTGCGCGCGCTCTTCAACCCTCTACAGCCGTTATGTAACCTTGCGTGCGCATTTTTAACTCTCTTTAGCATCGTTGCTGCCGCCCGCCCTCTTGTATCCTCCAAGTATTTCCTCTCATCGTAAACTTTTCAGTATCCTCAATACACTATGCACCTTATTTGGCGATACACAGATGGCGTTGATAGTTAATTGTACAAATCGGCCTGGTATAATTTAGTTGTTTTTAATGTTTTATCACTTCAAGCTTGTAATACGATGGAACCCTTAAAAATAACCACCTGTTTTTTTTATTTATTTGACAAAAAAACGAATAGCTACTAAGAAGGTAGGGTAGTACTTAGTATTCCGGTCTACGTCGTAAACAACTAAAGACCTTTAAAATATGAATAAAAAATGTATCTCCTGCATGTATCTATTTGTTTCAAACACCGTGTACAGCCACAGATATATTTATAATCATTGTTCAGCCTCTAACAAATACATGTGCGAAGGGTTTTGAAAAGATATGTACCAAAATTGGAAGCATTGTAGATTCGTTGTAGCACTTGTTCTCACATTATAAATTTATCCTATTTGAAACGGGATCATTACAAAAGCCTAAAATTATTATTTTTCAAACCCTTATTTGTAAAAGGCGAGTGATTAAATTCAAGTAATTATCGTCCTATTGCGTTGACACTAATTTTTTCCAAAATATTTGGAAAAAAAATCTATACAAGAATAACATCGTTTGCGGAAAAAATTGGGAGTCACATAAAACTAGTGGCTCTCCGAGCTGTAAACCTCGCGTGTCTGCCCTTGCATAGCTTACAATTGGATAAAGATTCACTGCGCATGCTAATAGCAGTGGGTAAAGAAATCCAGAAATCTAGATATGTGATGTAAATAATAAATGATTTTCTTGGACTTCTTTCCATAAAATCAATGACACGCGGGCCCCAGCGAAGGCTAGTTGTACCAGAAATAGGTAGGTAAGTAGTAAATAAGTATACAATAATTTTACATTTGGCTACAAAAACATGGAAAATAAATAATTGATTACACGAGAGAGAGAGAGAGAGAGAGAACTTATTGCTCTTAGGTAACTGACGTGCGTATCAGGTTATTGCCCTTCAATTAAGCGCAGGCGTTGATACTTTCAACACCTTATCACGTATATCTCCTTCATTTTGAAAACTGACTTATCAAACCTGCTCACAAAGTTTCGTTAGAATCGGTTGAGATATATGCGATCTGTAGAGGTGAACAACCGGACATAGGAAAGCATTTTTGTCTAAGTTGAAGCAGAGACGCTTCAATCGAACTAAGTTCTCGCACGGTCAATAAACAATATACTTTTCAAGGTAAAAAATTAACAGTTGTTGCGATATATAATTTGATTCACGGAGTTATCAAAAATATTGACAGGAAGTTAATATGCAGCGTTATATTTTTTGATATGACATGTGCGTATGACTTTGCATGAGACAATATTTTACTATACGAAATAGAAAATCTTATCTCTATCTAAAAATAAAATAAAAATCTGTGTATACAGTAAATGAAAGTGGAGTAACCCAAGGTACTTTTCTCGAGCCATTACTTTTCTTGCTCTATACAGGGTTATTGGAAAAATGCTAACAAGCTCTTAGGGTTGACTTCTGCTGGTCCTACCAAAAATTTTGAGATGATATTTTCTTTATTATGAAAAAAAAAGTTTTTATTTGTTTTTTTTTTTATATATTTTTGACGGAATAAGCATGAGAACCACCTGATGTTAAAAGTCTCTTGTGCCTGTAATGTATTAATTCATATTTTTATTACTTTGCTCGATGTAAATAGTCAAAACTCAAAGGGAGCACAGCGCGGTCCAGTGTTGCCGCGGCGGGCGCTCTTGACTCGGAGTAGGCTTAAAGACAGAAAAAAAACTAAAATTTTTTTTTTGTAATAATTAAACATCTAAAAATATTGTTAGGGCTAGCAGAAGTCAACCCTAAGAGGTTGTTAGCATTTTACCTATAACCCTGTATAGAGCAACTCTTAAAAAATACAAAAATATATCTTTAGTAAAGATTTCCGTGGAGGGGAACACTCAAGAAATTCTTCCGGTTTGGCTGCGTGGCGTTTGTGACGTCACGTCGGCTTAGCAGGAAAAATTAGGCAGAATTATCACTAGATATATTTTTGTATTTGTTAAAATATTAATTTGATGTTTTCTTAAAATAATTTGAAAATATTTTATATAATTAAATATGGATTTCCGCAAAGTAATGCCTGAATCTATTCATTATCTTGTAGCTTGTTTGTAATTTTTCAGTTCACCTTTTGGTACGGCAGGCGTGTTTTATGATTTTTTGAATCATTTGTTTTTATTAATCTATACCACTGTTGCTGCCCTCCTTAAACCATATAAAAAGGCTGAACAAATATTGGGCCGCAATACATCAGGAGAAAGGGGCGGGGGTGAAATAGATTTGTCAATTCTCTACAGCTTAAATTGGATTCCATTAGACCGTAAACGGAAAGCACTTATAGATAGGCTCATGCAGAAGGAATACAACTTTTCTTGCACCCTAGCCTGCAAATTGTGCGATGCTATTAGGCATACCGCATTTTTATTGGCAGCAATAAAAACATGCAAAAGACGGAAGAAAAACGTGTGTAAGCTGTAGTAATAACAATAATAATAATTGAATTGAACATTGCAAGTGCAGACGACACTGTTTGAACTTTGAGCCACTTTCTTTATTACCACAAAAACTGTGCCATCTGATGAAAAGGCGCAGTAAAAGGATTTAAAGCCATAAAACCCTTCTTTCATATTCCAGCTTGTAACCAAACCTGAGCGGTAAAGTAAATCGATATGTACATGTCCTGACCGACCAGGTTAAAATAAACCTCAGACCATAATATGTTGCTAAGCTTATCACAGATATACTTCTTCGGTTCTTAAATATGAGAATGTTGGTGTGGGGTAATTCAAGTGTTTTAATAATGTATTCATAGCTGAAAAAATGCATTTGATCTATGAGTGACGTGCCTTCCTTTGAGTTATTTAAACCTTTCCTTAAAAAAGTCAATATACTACCAATACCGTGTTTTAAATTTTTTGAATGATCTATGTAAATGCAAATCCACAATTCTTTAAAAAGGCTTCTGATATTTACCTCAGAAATGCACGAATACCTGACAGATTGGTCAATGATATAGATCCTAGAACTTCGCTCTAGTTCTACCAAAAGCAATGGCATGCTATGTGTATTAAAGTTGTTAATGCTCTCCCAAAGCATATCAAAGAGGTTAAAAATTTTAAACCATTCAAAAAGATTGCTATGTTGGTTATCTTTTAATTTAATAAGAACAAATATTTTAAGAAAACATTAAATTGATATATTAATAAAACACTGCATTAAGGTTTCATCGCAACACCCCTTAAAATAAAACAAAAAACCTATGTATGCAGTACCTATGGTTAAAATATGGCACATAATCGATATGTACATAAATTTCATGGAATCGAAATTCCAAATTTATTGCTAGTTTCGTTTTTAGAATAGAATAATCCTATGTAAGCCTGAACATCATCTTGGACCGCATTATCACTTACCAATTACACGACAGACATGCACATGCTTAGGTTTCAGTTAACTTGGACCACCCCAGATATAGTTATTTATTATGTAATAGCTTTCCGGGCGCGGCTCCGCCCGCGCGTATGTCGGTTATCGCACAAAAATATTAACCTCTTTTTGCACAGTTGGATAAAAACTGTTTTATCTTGGATTTAACAGGATGAGGAGCACTAATCAAACCGCCATTTTGTTGAGACTGACTTTATTAAAAAGAGATAGTCATACATAAACGTTGTAAGGTAGTTCCTAAAATATTGTATACATAACATCTTCCCTCCTCTGTTTTAGAAATGAATAGCAATTTCATAAATAACAATTACTTATTACTTACAGAACAATTAGGTAGGTACTTAACTATACATGCAAATTGACCTAAACCCTTGTTTATATAATTATTTTATAACTTATATAACTATCAAACTAATCTAATATGATAATAATAGTAACTAAGTAGTTCAAAGACAAGCCAACAGTCAGCAATGAATATACTACCTACACATCAAAGGTTTAGTCTAGTAACCGGTTTGCGTGCGCGTCTTGGCTTTATAGCTTCCTCCTGCACCTGTATCGTGTCTGCTGGAACTGTGAGTTCATTGTTATCTTTAGCCCCACTATGAATAGCAATGCATTCTTTATTAGTTGGATCTCGCGGATCCTGTTTATCGCATGGCATTGTATTAAAATCAGATACTTCCACTGTCTCTCTCATAACATTATCTATCATTTTCTTCCTCCCGTCTTCGTATGTATTATTGATTTCATGCCGCTTTATTATATGATCCACGTGTTTTTTAAATATTTTATTATTATGGTTTAGGATTAGATATGAGACCGGCCCTATGGTTTTTTCAATGATTCCCTTCACCCACGTAAATTTGTTGTTTTTGAAGCTTTTGAATAAAACTTTTTCACCGTTTATGAAACTACGTTCTTTTCCTTCTTTATAGTTTCTCATTTTATTTTGTCTCTCGCAAACAATGGTATTGATGTCAGGACGTAGCATGTCATATGTTGTGCGAATTTTACGGCCCAACAATAACTCGGCCGGTGATTTACCTGTTAAGCTATGTGGGGTCGTTCTATATGACAATAGAAACTTATCCAGGGCAATATTTAGGTCAACTTTCTCTATTAACGCTTTTTTTAAACAGTTTTTTACTATTTTGACGGAGATTTCTGCAGCTCCGTTACTACTTGGTTTGTATGGTGACATTAATACGTGTTTTGTGCCACAACTTTCCATAAACAATTTAAACTCGCTACTGCCAAATGGCGGACCGTTGTCAGATACTAGTTCTAGGGGTAGCCCGAACTGACTAAATATTTTTCTTAGTTTAGCTATAGTAACTCTGGCTGAAGTACTGCCCACGCTATGAGCTTCAATCCATTTGGAATGAGCATCTACCATAACTAGATATGTTAAACTGCCTAGCGAAAAAAAATCCGCGTGCAGTCTGTACCAAGGCACTTGCGGCCATGCCCAAGGGTGAATGGGAGCCTCAGGAGGCGACGGACGCGTGGCGGCGCAGACCTCGCAGGCGCTGCACTCGCGTTCGATATCCGCGTCGATGCCCGGCCAGTATACATAATAATCTGGCTATGGTTTTGCACTTGACGATGCCTTGATAACATGAATGTAATATTTGGAGGATTGAGTTTCGTAGCGACCTGGGTATAATTACGCGATGGCCGAATAAAATACAACCGCATATCAAAAAATGGCTTTAAATCATTATCTTTACAGTATGCCCAGTTGTTTTGGATCGAGTAAATCAACTTTAGTAAAATGTCATCTTTAGCAGTGTGCGTTGCGATTGTCTTGAAGTCTATCGGCGCCTGTTCGGATATAAAATTAATGTATGACTCAGACCTGTGTTCATATGTATCGTCCTTAACCGGGATTCTCGATAGGCTATCCGCGACACAGTTCTGTTTAGTTAGACCCAATGCACTTAACTTCGTAATTGTAAGCGCTTAGAATGACAGCCCACCTTTGCAGTCTATTACCTGCCATTGAAGGTATTTGTTTTTTTCCGCTGAAAATTGATGCCAATGGTTTACAGTCTGTAACCAACGTGAATTTGTTTCCATATAAATAATCATGAAATTTGTTCACCGCAAATATAATTGCTAACCCTTCCCGACATATTTGGGAATAATTTCGCTCTGCAGGTGTAAGCGTCCGCGACGCGTGCAAAACCGGCCGCACGGTGCCGTCGGGCGCGCGCTGCGCCAGCACACCGCTCACGCCGTGCGGTGACGCATCGCACGTCACGAAGGTCGGCCGGGAGGGCTCCCAGTGGGCCAGTATGGGCGCGTCGTTTAACGCCTGTTTAGTACGTTTAAAAGCCACGCTACAATCTTGTGTCCACGCGAATTCCCGATTATTCTTCAATAACTTATGTAAGGGTTCCAAAACGTCACTTAAATTACTAACAAATTTTCCGTAGTAGTTGACTAACCCTAAAAATGCTTTAAGCTCAGTTACTGTTTTAGGTTCAGGCGTCCTATTTACTGCATACATTTTTGAAATATCTGTTTTTAACCCGGTTACATCAATTACATAACCTAAGTATGAAACTGACTTTTTAAAGAAGCTGCATTTTTTCTTTTCAACTTTTAAACCACTTTCTGATAAAACCTTGAATACCTGATTCAAAATTTCAATACTTTCTTTTTCTGTTTTTGAGCTGGTCAACAAATCGTCTTGATACACTGCCACATTTGGAAACCGAAATAATTTTTCCATCACTCTGAAATTTACTAGCTGCGCACTTTATTCCGAACGGTAATCTATTATAGGAAAACATACCTTTGTTTGTTACGATTGTGCAGTACTTTTTTGCCTCGTCACTTAAAATCAGCTGTTGATAAGCCCTACTGAGGTCAATTTTATTTAAAATCTTACCACCTTGCAGCGAAGCAAATATATCTTCTATTCTAGGTAATGGGTACTTATCATCGACGAGCACTGGGTTAAGAGTCGTTTTAAAATCACCACATAGTCTTATCTCACCTGACTTTTTAATGACGGGCACAATGGGCGTGCCCCACTCGCTCCATTCAACCGGTGAGATGATGCCCTCGCGTTCAAGTCTTTCTAGCTCAGCTTCCACCGCCGGCCGCAGCGCGTATGGTACCGGCCGCGAGCGCCTCCACACCGGCATGGCGTTGGCAACTAACTCTAAATCTATCTTTCCTTTATTAAAGGCACCAATACCAGACGAAAACACCTCGGGGTATTTACACTCTAACTGCGTAATAGCGATTTGTCCATCAATGTTATTCTCGCTTACGTGAGCCAGTGATTTACAACACGGTGCAGAAGGAAACTTAATGCCAAAAGCACGCATCCATTTGCGCCCAAACAAAGGATTGCTATCGTCGGTATCGATGACTACTAAACTTAAACAATTAACTGTCTTGTTATCGAAGGTTACATAACATTTAAATTCGCCTTTTGGCACTACCTTTTGACCGTTATACATTCTTAAGTTCGACTTACGTGGACTTAACTCCATATGACTAAAATACCTCTCGTAGATACTTCTGTTTATGATACTCATGCCCGCTCCAGTGTCACCCTCCATGGTGATGGGCGTGCCGTTGATCTTCACTCGCAGCATCCATCGTTCATCCTCTTCCTTATCACTCAACTGATATATTTCATCGTCGTCATCTTCGCTAGATGCGAGGGAACTGACCTCCTCTGAGGCCACCTTGTGTATACCATTACGTCTACGGGAACGACACACTTCAGCTATGTGACCGCGTTTGCCACACACAAAACACTCCACTTTAATCAACGGGCATTTATCCGCTCGATGTGTTTGACTACACCCAAAACACTTGGGGCGTGATTGCTGATCATTAAATGCCGGCCGTGCGCTGGTGCCGGCGGCATCGCGTCTCGTTGGGGCTGCGGTACCACCGCCGCTTTGTGACTGCCTTGAGCCGCGGTAAAAAACGCCACCATCACTGCGGGCGCCGCTAGGCCCATTTTGCCCCCTATTGCTGTGTCCAATTGCGTGAATTTGATCTCCTTGGCCAGTGGCCCCAGCCGTGGCTTCCTGTGAATCTCTGACTGCAGCCTCTAATGAAAGAGCCAACTCGCTCGCCCTGTCAAACGTCAGATCCATTTCGGTAAGCAACCGCTATCTCGTTTTGTCACTTTTTAACCCGAACACGAATTGATCCCTTAAGTTCTCTTTTAATATTGAGTTATTCGAAAACGCACACGTTTTACTGAGTTTTTTTAATTGTGCAATATACTCCGACACTAATTGTGAATCCGTTTGTTTACAGGCTCTGAATATCATGCGTTCCGCAATGACAGATCGTTTCGGTGCAAGGTGTTCTTCCACTAGCTTAACTAGCGTGTCGAATGCTACTTTATCTGGCTTATCTGGGAAACACAGGTCTATCATGAGATTCATGAGGTCTAAAGGTTCCGTCCCCACAACAGCTACCAAGTATTTTGAGTACTCGGTCGGTTTCACGTCGTGTATATCGAACCATGCTCGCAGCCGGCTGACGTAGGTCGACCATCGATCTGCGTTTATTTTAAATTCCTGTAGCTGGCTTAAATTCATTGTAGTTCTGAGTCTCCAACACAAATATACACTTCCTGAGAACTATCACGCACCGTAAACTACTTTTAAAGATTCGTTTCTCGTCGCCAATGTTTTATCTTGGATTTAACAGGATGAGGAGCTCTAATCAAACCGCCATTTTGTTGAGACTGACTTTATTAAAAAGAGATAGTCATACATAAACGTTGTAAGGTAGTTCCTAAAATATTGTATACATAACATACTAGGTTTTTTTCCCGGGTCTCAAACTATTTCCATACCAAATTTCATTCAAATCGGTTCAGTGGTTTTGGCGTGAAAGCGTAACAGACAGTCAGACAGACAGAGTTACATTCGCATTTATAATATTAGTACTGATAATATATAGTACTGATGAATGCAAAGTTCTTATTTGGCGGAAGAGCTGTTATACATACTACCTGAAGAAGCGAAGGATCCTAAGATTGAACCGAATGATAATGAATGAGCGAATCGAGTGGTTCAAAATATGTAATCATAGCTCAAATAAAATATAAAAATATTTAATCCTGAGCGTAGCTAATTTAGCTACCGAGCGCAACACACGATATTTTACCTCACTCCAGCGAGGGAAATGCTACGTGCAAAAAAAAACAGCATTTATAATGTAATAAACTTGCGTTAATACTATCAAAAGAGGTTCGAATTTTGAACCTTTTCATGCTAACTGATAAAAGGCACGTTTGCACGCAGATTTCGAAAGATAAGCAACTCCTTCACGAGCTCTTGAGGTAAAATATAATTTAAGACAGTATTTGGTATAAGGGAGGATCGCAATGTCAAGAAGCATATCTTGGAGTACCAAGTGGCCACCGATCCGTCGCGTCTGCAGGCTCACATATCGCTGGATTGATGCTGTGGAGTGGGACCTGCGCGAGCTCCAAGCTGCCGACTGCCAACAGGAAGCGCGGGACCGAGACAGATGGCGTTCTCTTGTATCGGAGGCCAAGACCCACTTTGGATCGCTGTGCCAGAGGAGTATGTCAGTAATTGTTTTCGGTTCAATGTTCTACTTAAAATATATTTTAGGTGTCAATAATACTCACTATACGTTTACGAGCATACGGACATACCTATAACAGATTGACAGACGGCTGAATTTCATTGATAGGACTCCGCATTGCAGTTTGTGTACGGAACAATAAAAAGTAGAAAAGACACGTTTCTTGTCCATACAAACAATTATATTACTAGTACGCAAAAAAGAAACGTTTGGCGACTTAGTTTCAACTTCAGTTTTTTTTTAGTTTTTTTATAGCCGTTAAGTATAATCGCCAAATTTCACATATCAAGCTGGAATATGAAAGAGCGGTTTTATGTCTTTAAATTCTTTTACTGCGCCTTTTCAAATCAATTCAAATAGTTTATTTGCCAGAATACAAGTACCTAAGTAAGATCTTAAAAATATTATTAGACACAGTTGTACTCTGTCTGCAAGCAGACGTGCAAATATTTCATGCAGTTATATCAAATCAAATCAAAACATTCATTTATTTGCTAGAATACATGTCAAAAGGATCTTAATATTAGTCATACAGATTCAATGGATTCAGTCTACAAGCAGACGTGCAAATGTTTATTTGAAGCTAATTTATTAATTATAATATTTGTGCCTAAAAAATATATATATTTATTTACAATAATCTAATAGTCAAAGTCAAAGTCAAAATCATTTATTAAATTTAGGCGTCTACGACGCTCTTATGAAGGTCAATTACAAATTTTTAATATTGAAATATACTACATTGTACTGCCACGTTCAGCAAACAAAAATTATAGAGCCACTGCGAGAAGAACGGGCAAGAAACTCGGGGCCATTCTTTTAAACGTTTTTTAAAAATGTGTTAAGTACATACTATATAATAAAATTATTACAATACTTAATTTACATTACGTAGGTGTTAGGCGCTAGCTTGGCAGAGGCGAACCAGTCCAAGCATTTTTGGTCGTTTAAGTAATCACAAACTGTGTAGTAAGATTTCTTTATCAAAATATTCTTCACATGCAACTTGAATTTTCTTTCTGTTGTAATATGTTTGGGCAATTTATTATAAAACCGCACACAATTTCCTAAGAAGGACCTTTTATTTGTCTTTGCTAATCTAAAACCTGGCACCGCTATTTTATCTTTATGCCTAGTGTTATAATCGTGAGTGTCACTGTTTGATTTAAATTTGCTCAAATTTTTACGAACAATACATAATATTTTCAAATATATACAGACTTGGTAAAGTTAAAATATCAATTTCTTTAAAAATATCTCTCAGGGATTCCCTAGGATCCATTTCATATATGGCTCGAATTGCACGCTTTTGTAAGATAAAGATTGTCTCTATCTCAGCAGCAGCTCCCCACAGCAATACACCATAAGACATAATACTGTGGAAGTACGCGAAATAAACGAGCCTAGCAGTAGCTACGTCTGTTAGCTGTCTTATCTATGAACTGCATATGCAGCAGAACTAAGTCTTCCAGATAGATCATGTATATGTGGATTCCACTGTAAAGTTGAATCCATTTTAATTCCCAGGAAGACTGTCGCATTGTCAAAAGAGAGTTTTTCTAGGCCAAGCTTAATGTTTGGTTCAACATAAGTAACATTTGGTAAAGAAAACTTTAAACATTTGGTCTTTTTTGAATTTAAGAGAAGATTATTAGCCGCGAACCACTTAGAGATCATAGATAACACATTATTTACATGAATAAGTTCACCATCCCTCCTATCTACTTTAAAAATTAGGGAGGTATCATCTGCGAATAAAACTATATCGCAGAAATTTTTAACCATGCAAGGCAGATCATTTATATATGCTAGAAACAGAAAAGGTCCTAAAATTGATCCTTGCGGTACGCCTATTCTTACCAAAGACCCGGAAGAAGTATTGCCATTTATTCTAACCTTCTGTAGCCTGTCTGACAGATATGACTTTATAAGATCCAGAGCTTTTCCACGAATACCATAATGTGAAAGTTTTCGAATCAGAGTGCGGTGCTCTACACAGTCAAATGCCTTAGAAAGGTCACAGAATACGGCAATAGCATCCTGTGAACTCTCCCAGGCTTCAAGTATATGTGACATCAATTGAGCACCTGCATCTGTTGTGGATCTGCTCTTTGTGAAACCAAACTGATTCTCATTCAATATATTATGCTCATTAAAATGGGATAGAAGTTGTTTGAGCATAATTTTTTCGAATACTTTACTCAGAACAGGTAAGATAGAAATAGGTCTGTAATTGCAAGGGTCAGATGTAGCCCCCGACTTCAAAATTGGAGTGATTTTACTTTGTTTCATTAAGTCGGGGAAGTTTCCTTTATCAATACAAAGATTGAATATTGTTTTTAAATATGGTGCAATAATGCATATTATAGACTCTACCACTTTAACTGACATACCCCACAAGTCTTCGGTGCTCTTAATATTTAAATTTTTAAATGTCTTTATAATTTCAAATATTGTTGTGTGTCTGAAAGAAAAGTCCGGCGATTTGCAGGGGAAATTATGTATTAGCAGAGTTTTTGCTACATCGGGACATGCATCCAATGACTTAGTGACTTCTAGGGGTAAGTTAGAAAAAAAATTGTCAAATATATTTGCCACTTGTATTGGATCAGATATTTGATTTTTATCAACATTTAAGACATATGTAGAATCTCTAGGTTTATTTTTTCCGGTCTCAGTATTTATAGTATTCCAAATGGTTTTTATTTTATTTTTAGACTTGCTAATTTTATTTCTAATAAAAAGAGATTTAGCACACAAGCAAACAGACTTAAACATTTTTGAATAGTTCCTAACATAATCACGAAACTGCTTGCAGGATGTCAAATTCTTCCTGCGATACAGATCATATAAATAATCTCTACTTTTTCGAATACCTGTAGTTGCCCAATCACCGAACTTCAACTTTCCATTTACTTGTTTCTTTATTTTTGGACAAACTTTTTGAAACTCAGTATTTACTAGAGAGAATAAACTATTATAAATGTAATTCGGGTCACTATGAGAAAAACTTGTAATGGCAAGCTTAGCTTCTATATTGGTACTGAGTATTTCTAGCCTACTGGTTGTTAACGGCCTATGTTCAATTTCATACCTTGCTGTTTCTCTGCTTCCATCAAATCTAATTGCCAGGCCCTCATGATCAGATCTAACACCCTTCATTATTGACTTTTGTTTAGTCTTACAGTTCGAGTATATATTGTCTATACAGGTAGCTGAAGTATCTGTTATTCTAGTGGGCTCACAGAATAGAAATTTCAAATTAAATGACTTAAACAATGAAATAAGATCAGTCTTATTTTTAGATTTCAATAAAATATCTACATTAAAATCACCACATACAAATATGGGTTTTTTACATTTAGAAATTTTTAGTAGTATACTTTCCAGAGTGGCTAAGAATTCTGTAAAATTTTGAGCACGACCTTCATCTGTTGGTGGTCGATATACACACAACACAAGATGCCTGTCCACCTCCACACAAGCAACTTCACAGACACGTTCAACAGAACATCTGACTAAGTCACGGCGTTCTTTAAATTTTAAGTTATTTTTTACAAGAATAATACACCCTCCTCCTTCTGCAGATGATCTGTTAAACGCACTGCCTACACTAAAATTCTTAACATTAAATAACATTGTATCAGCTCTTAGCCATGTTTCAGTAAAGCATAATATATCAAAAGGATATTTATCTAAGAGCATTTCAATTTCAAGTATTTTGCCAGAGAAGCGATTTATATTTTGGTAGTACAGTGCTATGTCAAAACACTTCCCTGTTGTCGGACTTAAAAGTTTAAACAGTTTGACTCAACATTTGTATTAGTACATGTACTAAAATCTGTATTTTTTTTTGATTTTTTTTTTTATGCCTGATAGGTTAGCCTTTGACCACTATCTCACCTGATGGTAAGTGTTAAGTGATGATGTGGTCGAAGATGTTGTTCAGGCTAGCCTAGAATTCTAGCTCTCATAGATCGTCGTATCGTCAATAGAAGACATGGTTATATTTCCTATAACCGACTCAATATTATAAGCTACCAAAGTAGCAATTCAATTCTTACATTTCTTAGGTAGGTACATCCTATCCTGAGTCAACAATTAATAATTCCTTCACACTATAATAACAATTGTTAAGAAGCCAGTCAGTTAAACATTTCTTAAATTTCCTTCCATTTAATTGCCCTGTCATTAGGTATGCAATTATAAATTTTTATACACATATTATAAATGTTTCTTTTGTATAAATCTTTTCGGGCTAGAGGTTCATATAATAGGTTACTGAATTTAGACCTTTGTTGGCGTTTAAATACATCGGAACGTTTTACAAAAAAATCAGGGTGTTGTTTGGCAAATATACACATTTCATTGATGTACATGCAAGGTAGAGGAAGTATTTTGCATGATTTAAAATGAGGTTTACAACTATCAAGAAACCAGGCTCTATTTATCACCCTAACACACCGTTTCTGTATTTTAAACACTCGTTCAATGTCTACTGAGTTACCCCACAATATCAAGCCGTAACTAAGCAGAGACGAAACATGACCATGATATGCCACTAACGCGGCTTCAGTAGATACAGTGTGTCTGATTTTCTTTAGAGCAAACACAAAGCGCTCAATTTTCTTGCATAGTGTATCAATTTGAATTTTCCAGTTAAGGTGTTTGTCAAGAATAAGTCCTAAAAAAGTACAGTCATCCACGTTATCAACTAATACGTTATTAAAATTGATATTAAGAGGCAGTGGATTAGAATTGTAAGATATAAATTGAATTAATTTCGTTTTATTAAGATTAATACTCAAGTTATTAACTTCCATCCAATGAATTACGTCAGATAGGGCTTTATTTACCAATTCCTGCGCTTGGCTTTTGTGGGGACACTTAACAACTAGTAGTTGTAGTGTCATCTGCAAAAAGTATACATTTATGGTCAGTGGCTTTTGGAAGATCATTTATATAAATTAAAAAAAGCAATGGACCTAGAATACTGCCTTGGGGTACTCCAGTATTGTTAATTAATTGTAAAGATTTAAATGTATTTTTTATAAGTTTGTTCTGTGATTCTTTGACAAGTTTTGATAGTTCTGTGTAATGTTTTCTATTTTTTAAATAGCTCGCTATCCAATCTTGTGCTAGACCCCGTATGCCATAAGTTTCTAATTTACTTAAAAGGACAGAGTGATCAACAAAATCAAAGGCTTTAGTCATATCTAAAAAGATAGATATGACTGGAGTACCTTCATTTATGCTTTCCGTGATATATCTTATAAGATCAAAGCATGCAAGCGTAGTAGACCTTCCTTTGCGGAAACCAAACTGTTCCTCACGTAATATACTGAATTTTTTGAGGAAGCTATTTAATCGCACAAGCATTGCCTTTTCTACAATTTTAGAAAAAACTGGGACTATCGTTATAGGGCGATAATTGCTAGGAACGGATTTATCACCCTTTTTAAATAATGGTTTTATAATTGACATTTTTAATCTTTCTGGGAATACACCTTCAGAAAATGATAAATTTATGATATGTGCCAATGGGTGACATATCCATGGAGCACAGCTTTTTATTACTTTGGTGTTAATGTCATCGTATCCACTAGTCTTACTATTATTTAAGCTCATTATTATGTTGTAGACTTCACTAGAAACAACTGGAGTTAAAAATTGTGAGTTATCATTTTTATTAATAGTATGTATTTTTTTGTTATGTTTATTATTCAAGGTATTTGTTAATGTCAGTTCTATAAAATAATTGTTAAATATGTTACAAATGTCGATAGGATTTGTATATGTCATATTATTAAATTGTATCATGTCAATATCATTTGTAATTAAATTATCAGATGTCGATGATGATATGGTATTCCAAATTGCTTTAGTTTTGTTATTACTGCTTTTTATACGTCTTGTATTAACAATTCTCTGCGCTTGTAGGACAGTTCTTTTGAAAATTCTGTTATATTTAGAATAATTAAGCTTAGTCGCCTTTTTATTAGTGCTATTTATATATATCAAATGTAGTTTACGCTTTGTTCTACTAGATTTTTTTATACCTTTACTGATCCAATTTAATTTTACTGGTATATTGTTCATCTTAACTGTAATTGTGGGGAAACATAAATTGTATAATAGGCAAAATAAATCATAAAAGTAATTAAAAGCTACTGATGTTGTATCTGATTCTAAAACATCTGCAAACGAGAGGGAAGATATGGCTTCGGAGAACTTTCTCATATTATCTACACTATAGTCACGTCTACACTCGAACCAAGTTGTGTACGCTTTTTGTTTTTTTGCTTTTATTGTTAATGTTTGAGCCGTTTCATGATCAGAAAGCCCCAATCTGTGGATATACGTCTGTACATTTTTTACATTGCTTGCAAATTGATCTAGGCAAGAGTTTAGCCGTGTTGGACACTTAATATGGACTTGAAAATTATAATTCTGAAGCAAACTCACAAGATTTTTAGCGGCTGTGCTATTTTTCAAAATATCTATATTCCAATCCCCACATAAGATAATTTTTTTATGCTTAAATTGATCAGTCAAATAATTTAGAAGATTATCTAGTTTGTGAAGAAATATACCTACTTGAGTTTTGTTTTGTTCAGGTGTTCTATAAATATTAAAAATATTGATATTGAGACCCATGATATCAATTCCACAACATTCAAAGTAAAATTTAACGGCAAGATTTGACGGAATAGATAATGATTTAGCATTAAGAGTCTTTTTGATCAAGATGCACGTACCTCCTCTACTTTTGTCTCTACTAAATGTGGCAGCCAGTTTATAATTGTTAAGACGTATATTGCTTTCTGTTCCTTGCTTAACAAAAATTTCACTGAAACATAATACATCCACATATATCGAAAATTAGTCTTATATTTTACATAATAATTAGATTTATTAATGACACTTATTTATACGTTTATTACTACAATTAATTATACATTTATATTCTTTAAATTCCTTAACACTATAAAAACAATTATTTAGCAGCCATGCAGTCAATTCCTTATCAAATTTATTTCCAGATAATATTTTTATGTTATTGGGTAAGCACTTGTACATTGATAACGACACGTTTCGCTTGTATAAATCCTTGCGGGCAGGAGGTTCGAATAAAAGATTTTCAAACTTTGATCTTTTTTGACGGGTATATACTTCGCTGCGTTTCAGAAAATAGTCTGGGTTTTGTTTGGCAAAAACACAAATATTTTTAATATATAAACATGGTAAAGGAAGTATGTTGCATTTTTTGAAAAGAGGCTTACAGCTGTCTAGAAACCAAGCCCTATTAATTACCCTCACACATCGTTTCTGCACCATAAATACTCTGTCTACCTCAACTTTCATCAGATGGCACAGTTTTTGTGATACTAAAGAAAGTGGCTCAAAGTTGAAATTGTGTCGTCTGCACTTGCAATGTTCAATTAAATTATTTTTATTGTTATTACTACAGCTTACACACGTTTTTCTTCCGTCCTCTGCTTATCCAGTCCTTCTTCTTATCAGTTCATCGAGCAATGAAGCCCGCTCGTTGCCACTTCAACTTGCAAAGTCTGAAAGCTATGTCGGTGACTTTAGTTGTTCTCTATGGTTTGTATGGTGAATATCCACGTTCCTGATTTTATCGCGCAAAAAAAATCCGAGCATAGCTCTCTCCATAGCTCGCTGAGCTACTCAGAGCTTAAGATAATGAATAGATGCAGGCGTTACTTTGCGGAAATCCATATTTGATAATAATTAATATTTCAGAAATATTTCAATAAAACATTAAATTCACTTAAAAAAATATATATATATTGTAATAAAACACTTAAAAATATATGTAAATATATCTCAGTGCAATAAAGCAACACACACTGGTTGAAGACTTTGGTCTTCGCAGGCTCTCCGGGATCTTCGACGAGAAGATGTCGCGTAGCTTCCGGCACGCTGCCCATCCGAGTTGGATTCTTCGGGCGATCTCTTTATCGAAGTTGGACCTACCAAACTGGACAGTCTGTCCCAGGTAAATAAATTGGTCAAGAATTTCGAGCGTATCGTTCCCAAAACTACTGGTATGGGTGCAACGTGGACATTTTAGACATAGTTTTCGCTTTGTCCATGTTCATTTTAAGACCCACCTGCTGGGAAACTTCCTGAGGTCGCTGAGCATTGTACTGAGTTCCTCAAGCGACTCTGCTATTATGACTATGTCTTGCGAAACGAAAAGGAGCGATGTATTCACCATAGACGTTAATGCCGAATTATTTCCAGTTCAAGAGCTTAAAAACGTCCTCCGACGCATTCGTGAACAGATTCGGAGAAATTACGTCTCTCTGTCTCACGCCTCGTTGCAGTTGTATTGGTTCCGTACTCTTGTCCTGTAGTCGAATCGACATGTTGGCGTCCGTATACAAACACTTCAGCCCTTCAATGTACCTAGGTACAGTCGATTTGAATTGCTTTCACGAAGTCATACACGAGGAGGTTAAGTATATTTTCAGGTATCTATGTTTCTGTGGCTGAAATGTGTTTATATTAATCAGCACAGAGAGTTCTTTCATTTGATACACCACTCAATAAATTTCACAGATTATTTTATAGAAAAATGAAATCGTACATTTTAAGAGCTGCGGTGCAAATTTATTATGGTCTAGCTTTCCGGGCGCGGCTCCGCCCGCGCGTTGTTGGTTATCGAGCAAAAACATTAACCTCTTTTTGCGCAGTTGGATAAACACTATCCTATGTTTTTTCCCGGGTCTCAAACTATTTCCATACCAAATTTTATTCAAATCGGTCCAGTAGTTTTGGCGTGAAAGTGTAACAGATAGACAGACAGACAGAGTTACTGTCGCATTTATAATATTAGTACTGACTAGAGGTTGGGGGAACACACCGCTATAGCTTGGCGGCAGATTTTATTCCCGCCTTGGCAGTCCATAGCCATTTTATTACAGCCTCAAAATCAGTACTTCAGTAGGTACTAATATTATAAATGCGAAAATAATTCTGTCTGTCTGTCTGTTTCGCTTTCACGCTAAAACTACTGGACCGATTTGAATGAAATTTGGTATGAAAATAGTTTGAGACCCGGGAAAAAACATAGGATAGTTTTTATCCAACTGCGCAAAAAGAGGTTAATGTATTTACGCGATAACCGACATACGCGCGGGTGGAGCCGCGCCCGGAAAGCTAGTAAGACATATTCTGTGATCAAACGAATTATCGCAGGGCGCAGGCTTAATTGTAGACTCCCATTTTCTCGTAAAAAAACCTACTAACAATAAAGTTCTTATAGCTGATAGGCGCGCCAAGTTAAACATTTATATATGTATATATTTATATATTTACTAGAAGACCCGACAAATGTTGTTTTGCCATATAAATTATTTGTAGTGAATATTTTGGTAGTTAAATAAAATTTACTAATTTATTGTGTGTGGGGATGTGGTATATGACTGAAAGAGGAATGGAGCACTGTGAACGATGACGGCCTATAAAAGTAATACAACACCAAACATTTTTTTTTTTATTCATTGCATTTTTTTTATTTTTACAAGCGGTATGCCTTTATTTAACAAAATATTACGAACCATATACAATAATATAGCTACTACTATAAAAGCATTTAGACAACCTATAAGTCATTGCAGATTCGCAGGCAGTCAAAATGCTCCATGCAGCCCACTATCAATTGGCAGCGTGCCCAGCATGCTGGCAGCATTGCCCCGTTGAATTGCAATGCTTATTCGTTGAGCCAAATAGGTGCCATCATTTTGTTCACACGTCGCATCGACCAGGCGCTCAGATAAGTTTTGGAAAATACTATGAGCTACCGGTCCCCACGGACCCAACGTCTCTACACCAAACGGCGCAAATATGTAAACCATACCGAGGTTAGCATACATGCGCCATACATAGGTAGGTACTTATTATTTTAACTAATCCATTTCAAATTACTTCTCTATCACAAATTATGACAATTAAAAAAACATTATGATTCTCTTAGTGCAATGGAGTGTATATACGATATTTTTAGAGAGTCCATCTTTAATTGTGTGAGAAAGACAGGAGACCGGCTTCGTTCTCATCAATCATCTGTGCTTATAAAGGGGTGAAAACTGGTGATACCAGTAGACGCAAAAAAAAAAATAAAAAAAAGTTGTTTAATATATAAAAAAAATTGTTAACATCCTATTGTTGGACCTAATGAATATAAACACAAAATTTCATAAAAGCCGTTTCGGAGGAGTTTTGTTACAAACACTGTGACACGAGAATTTTATATATTAGAATACATTATGCGCCAAATTATATCACTTGATAGTAAGCGGTGAAGCAGAAGAAAATGTTCTTCAGGCTTACATTAAATTATTGGTTCTCAAGGATGTCTGCCGGAACACACCGTTGTTCTACGAGGTAGGTTTGCATCCGCAAAATGCCCTACCCACGCATACTAGCTACAGAACCTTACCTATTTGTTTATCACTAGGTATAGGGTCCTCCAGGGCCCGTGGGATGCCGAACTAGAATCGCACCTCCCCCCATATCTTCGAACTACTGCCATCCCCACGACGCCTGCCAAGCGAGGGTTCAGTCATAGCTGCCGTAATGGGAGGAATTTGTTCATAGGTGGACGTCAGCCGGATGTTATGTGTGATATGGTCCCTTCCACATCCTGCTCACTTTATATCTACCACAGCGGACCATAATCACTGCAGTGTTTGAAGCCTTGCTCGGCATCGCGTCATCGGGATAAAAATTGTGAAGATACCGACATAGGTGCATTAATCCAACACTTTACCTCCCACTACCTGAATAGATTAGTCAAAATATAATAAATTACTAAAAAATAATTGAAAAAATATTAAGTTATGAACATAGTAACATTGATTTTTGTAAATTCGTAAATGTAGGGAGTAAAAATGAAGGGCCAAATTTTTTAACGAAAACATACCCGTGCGACTCGTAAAATATGTAGCAATTAAAATGCGCAGTATATGTAAGTACATACTGTATTAAATTACCTATTTCTAAACTAGGTATTACAATTTAACTAAAGTTTAATCACAAAGAAAAGCCACACAATCAACTTGGGTGGTCTACGACACGAAGTATCCCATATAAGTTTTACGGCCCATTTGGCACCGACAATGCCTCGCACAAAGACAATAGGATCAAGAATATTCCTCTGCAGTGGAATGCCAAGTCTCCACTATTCCGTGTTGCAACGTGTGCGCTATGTTTGAAGCAGGCTTTGTTCCACGATTGCGTAGTAATCGGCATTGTAATTAGGCAGCTAGTGGATACGTAAACAACAAGTAGTGTGACGTCGAAGGTGTGCTTCGTTGTCTCAGTCGCTCTCTGCTTCTTGAGGAGCGCCGATGAGGCCTTTCTCTTTCTTGATGTGACGCAAGGCGCTCGCGCAATCCAGTCCACAGTGCATTCACTCTCCGCTCGACGTAAACATCGCTTTAAAGATACGCTTACTTACCCACAAAAACAAGTCTCAGTAATATTTTTATGGTGTTAAAATATTTAAAACTGTGAATAAATTTAAAAGTGTAAAACTAAAGTTGTGTAGTGCCTGGGCAGTTATTATTTGGCAAGGATTAAGAAATCGACGCGAAGGTTGAATTTCATCACACATAATGGACGCAACCAGTGAGTTATGTAGTTTAATTTTTTTGATCAAAATAACACGTCATGCTTTTCGACTAATATCAAGTATCATTGAGTAAAATAAGATGCTTTTTCCATATATCTACGCGTATATATGGAAAAAGGAGAATCAGATAGGTATGTCAACTGCATTACATTAAACTTATTTTTAGAGTTCGGTACATCCAATGAAAATAACGAAATGCTTTATGGTTACTTGAATCTTGAATCTGTTTATCACTCTTTATCTGTTTATGTCTCTATATGCTCGGCCTGTCAAGCCTTTTTTCTATGGCGTTAATAAACATAAATTCTAAGTTAATATATTACACAGGTAGGCAAATTAATTTAAAATAAATAAACTGCTTCATGATCATGAGACAAATTAAATACAGAAAATATAGGTAGGTATGTGAACTTGACATTTAGGTTACATTTTCAAATACTGTCATATACAGTCAGTGACAAGGTTTGGCTTTATAAGATATTCATTATGAACTTATCGAAACAGCTAAGTATTCGTCCGGGATTGAACCAGTCTCTTATGTATAAGCTTATTACTCACTATACGCAAAGAACTCATTGTTGTCATAATTTTTTTACTGAAAAAATTAAAAACAACACAACATCTGGTCTAGTGCATCGCACTTTTAGGGTAGATACTTACCTCATACCAAGAGCCCGTAAACTCTAAAGGAAAAAAATGTTGGTGATGATCACAGATTCTAAATGCACGAGATTTCTGACCAGTTTAGGTTTTAAGATAGACCCCGTAATCAATAATGATCTAGGATTGTCTAATTGATTTTGGTGGCCTCGGCGTGTATTTATTTATTTATTTACTGAGTGATTCTTATTATTACATTATGGATTTTAGGCAATGAAATCCCTAACAGAGGGTACAAAAACCTTTTTTTTCAGCTGTATTCTCATGTGTTGGAGGCCCCTTAAAAATTATTTAATTGAGTCCAACAGTCCAATTAAATTTCATATATACTCGTAAGTAGCTACATTCATACAACTACTAAATACATAAGCCTTTTGTGGTTGAATAAGTACCTTCTTCTTTTATTTATCATTATCAAAATATTGATAATTCCTTACTCAGCCTTGGTATAAAAAATAAATAACGTGCAACTAAAACTGTCCTGACGTCGTAAAATGCTGTTAATAAATTCATTATCATTGAAGCGCGTCAATTAGTCTCTATTACTTTCAGTTCATAAAAGCCTTGTATTTGTAAGTCACGCCCTGAATAACGGCTGCAGTCGTAATTTCGAAAGACGTTCGTATAGCAAGGTATTAACGTTGCTCTTTCTATTAATAACGAAGTATATTATTATCTATCTACCCTTTTTCCACGTATATTAGGTATCAGTGAGACATAGTTTCTCAAACAACACAAATAACTACACAAGACGAAACCACAAGCCAACTATTTTGTTGTGTCAGTACATCTTATTGTAAGGTACCTTCAAGATGGTCCTATTGGGCAGCAGCCGCCTACATATATCAAAATAAATAGTAGCACGCTGCTTTCTTGGTGCCTAGACGACATGTAACAGGATGATATTGTACAAAATTTATTCTATTCTTAAGCTAAGGACTATAAATTATATGTACATTTACGTAATATGGATGTATATGAAGTTGCGGTTTGAACAGGCTAGTGAGCTAATAAAATAAAATTGCATAGTGTCAGATTTCAGAATGAAACTTTTTCACACTGATAGAAAAGTTAAAAAAATTATGTTCTACTGTCTATTGATATCTTAAGCTTTTAACGCAAAAATAGATGCAGCGTAAATCAGAGTAATATTACGCTGCAGAAACTGCTCGTAATGCATGTTTTTGAAGAGGATAATATGGCTAACGAACGCACTGTGCGTTATACCGCTTGTTTCAACCGCTTTCGCAATGGAAACTTCAATTTGAAGAGTTAACCTAGAGAAAGACCAGCCTCTAAGGTAAATATAAAAGCCGGTCCGTTTAAACTACCAAAGCATTAGCAGCAAGGTTTAAATACCATCCGATCCGTAACGACAGCAGCATACCCATATTATTAACCTATTTGCAGAAAATCAATAAAATTTATAATCGTGAAAAGCTGGTGACTCATGTCTTGTCCGATATGATATTGCGGAGAGCACTTAATAGTGTGACCAAGAAATATGACTTGCTGTATCACTATCTTGTCATAGATGTCATAATGTCATCCTAAATACATACACAGTTTCAGATAACACATTTAGATCATACATACTTCATAGATACTTCCTCCTAGTACATACTCGAATATTATCTTATTTTATGTTATCTATGTCATAGAGAGGTCTTTGTCTATTTATTTCATCTTTGGGTCAGAGATCATCTACATTCCTATATTAAACTTATGTGGAGTTGGTATAATTTATGAAACCTGTTAACGGCTTCTTCCAGAAAAGAAGTTCAGATGGACCACGGCGCAAATGAAGCCAAAGAAAGCCATGTTCCTAGCACACTGCAATGGAATTCCCGTGAAAGAGAATTCCATACTGTTGAAAGAGACAGTAACATAGAACCATGTTTTTTGAGCTTCGGTAGTGTCGTACACCGTTCTCCATCGGAACTCCTTTTTTTATCTGAGACAGGCGTCTCTTTTGGTAGGCACCAAAGATGTGCTTATCAGACTTACCTCATGGCTTCGCTCGTTGGGAAGTTTTCTCTCGCTCTCGATGCGCTCATTACGGTTACTGTCTTCACTTCAAGCGTGTGCTTTTTATACCAAAGTAGTTTCGTCACATTAAATACCAACAGTCTTACTTATAAACTTAAATTTTAAGCATTAATTAGTGATTGTTTAGAAAAATATATATGTCCTGTTTATTACATAAACATTTTTTATTGTGGGTAGAGCCCGAGATAGATATCAAAAACTACATTAGTTCCGAATCTGATATTTCTGTGTATTAAGTACCATACAGGATTTAGCCAACAAATACTGAAAACCATTTATAATGTGGTTCTGAAGCATTGACTTCAATATTATCTCGTTGTTCTAAAGCTGTGATCAAAACGAACGTATACCTAGGTACATACATTTATTCTTTTAGGCTCAGTTGCAATGCACAACCTTAAAAATGTGAGACCCGACTAACATTTTGGCCACATTTTTATTGTTTATTGTCATACATTAGATTTAGGGCCATGATCACACCTGACGAAGGTAATAGTCATCTTGACACATATATTTTTTTATGTTATGGTTACGGAACAATCTCGAGGCCCACCTGATGTTAAACGGACTAACTTATGCCTATAACAGATGCATTTCGTCACAAGTCCCGAATCGCACTGCACCCGGCACCTTGGGACATAGTTGTTAAGTCTCATGTGCCTGTAATTTCGTTAATGACGTTAAGATTCTTAATCATTATGCATTTTAGTTATTTAAACAATATAAATTATTTTATTTTGCTTTTTATAACGTTTTGCATTTAAGGTATTTAATTTTTAAAACACCTGGTATTAAGAATTTCAAGCTTTTTGACATCGCGGTCATAAGCGAATAACGCTAGTATATTATAATAAATTATGACGTTCCTGTATCGGGCAGTTATAGGATTTTATTGTCAAAGAAATACTCGGTAGTAGTACCGTACCACAAGCAGTACGGCCAGGTATGCCCGGAGGCAGATGTTCTTCCTCCATTATATAGGAACCAAAATATGTCGGAACGTGATCATTTATTCACCTCTGCCTGCCGCTTCGGGGATACACATTAATATGTTGATGATGTTTAGAATAGATAGGCTAGGTAAAGTAGCAAACCTTGTGGACAAGTTAATTCACATTTTTGCTTTGTTAGGTATTAGTTTTGTCATAATTATGCTTTGTTTCGTTTTTCTCCTAAAATTACGGCGATTTCACTATATCTGCCTCTCTTTCACTTCTTCACAGTCAAAAGTGGAAGAATTTCAGCAATTATTAGCGTCGGCCTGATGAACGGACTACGGAGGCTTTAGTATAAAAAGGTTCCGTTTTCTAGAATGATAAACCCCTAAAAAGTTAAAGTGAAAAATTGCTTTTTTCTTCTTTTACGTTTATGTCCGATGTAAGCGGACCAAAACAATATTTTATGCTCTAGTACTTAAAAGCAAAAGTGCATAAAAATATTATTTTATATTAAATTATTCAAAGGGTTTCAGTTTATAACATAAGAAGTTTGTCTCAGTTTTTAATAATATCCATAGATCAAAATAATGACACTCATAAAAGAACATGGTTTAAATATCAGTTTACATTTTTAATTAAAGATATTTGCAACATCTTTGTTTAATTTACTCGGAATTTAAGTGAAACCCCGAGTATATAACTCGTACATAAAACGCATTCTATCCTCGACTTTTATAGTTCAATAGCCCGAGCCAGGAGCGAGGGATGTTAGACATCTCGGCTAAAATAACTGGTTTTATGCACTTGTTGAACAATCTGCTATTTAAGGAAAACCAAGAATACCTGCGCATAAATAAATCAACCTACAGCTGCGGTTTTTTCTAGAATATTACCTCATACTTTTCGTAATCATTTGCTAAGTCTGCGCATTATAATTTCTTATCAGAACACTGAAAAATATGTACCTAGTTTGTTATGGTTATTTGTGGCAACAAAAGAACAAAGTTCATTTATACTGTGAGTGCTGAATTTGAATTCCGAGAACATGATAAACTCTGAAGCGTATTTTTCTATAACTTTTCCGTAATTTATTATAAAATAAATTCAATCACAAAAAACAATTAGAATAAAGTGAGAATGACACCTTTTGCAAATTACACTAAGTGTGGTAATATTTCTTTTTACATTTCAGTAGCTTAAACGTTGAGTGAGACAAAGTAACTTGTTTATAATTTTTTTTCATATAGCCGCGAATATCTTGTTTAACCTTTATAAAATTCGATAAAATCACTCTCTATCTCTTTCCCGTCATTAGAAAGAGAGAGAGACAAAGACCAGCCCTTTTGAAGTTCCGATTTTGAATTCGACCTCAAAGACAAACACGTTCGGAAATTCTATCTAAAGAAATTTTCCAAAAAAAAAACAATATTATGTAATTTATTGAATTTTTACTTATTGTTGTATTTGAACGAAAATAAGTATTCACTGCAAATAAAACTGATATTTAACCTGTAAATATTTAATTCTAGTTTAAAAAATATTACGTAATATATTTTGAATAATAAAATATCATGGGTGCTATTTCCGAACACAACTTAATTTAAATAAAAGAACGGGAATAAAATTTCGTGGCTGGCGTAAAGAGTTGAATAAGTTAATAGTTTATTATTTTATATCCTAAAGTGTTCTCGCTGCTGAAGTGAAAAGTTATGTGTGTTACACGAGATCAAAATTTTTTGCACCTCGTGCATTTGAAGCTAGCCTACAATGGGAATTGGCTCACACGGAACATACTATACACAAATACTGGTAGCTGCTAGGCAACATGCTTGAGGGCGATAGCTAGTCAGGCAGCCATTCTCAAAATGCAAACTGTGATGCCAATAAAACACATTCTTATTTATGATATTAGTGGCTAACGAGAGCTTGGGAATGTGTAAACTTAGGCAAGGAGGATTGGCGTCAGGAAGAGGGCTATGAAACTGAACCCAATATTTTTTTACAAATTGTCCTTGATTAGATAATATTATACCCACCATACATGAGTCGGATAGGTGTATTCCGGTCTGATACCAGAATTTAATGACACATTTATTTATAATATACATTTCCGTCTGATCCCGACATTATTATCCGTTCTTCTTCGCGCAGAAGTAGAAGAATGTTAGCTTACCGTCATATGGTTTTATTTTTACTTTTATTATGCTGATGTCTTGGCTTTTCTTTCAACCGTAAGTTTTAATTTCCTGGGTAGGCGTCGCCACTTGTGGTTTGTTTGTCCTTCTGGTTGTCTATTATGGAGCGGGAATATCCTGCTGGATGGCGAGGGCCGTAGTCCGATGCATCAAACATCTTTTTTGTTATTTTGACCATGAACTCTTTAATGGTTTTCATTTTAACATATTTTGATATAGTGGTGTTGCGCACGTATATTCCTGCTGCTGTGATTACACTAAGAACAATATTATAATAAAATCAAACAATTTTATATATGAAAACTGTTGTGATTATGCTGTATAAAAATTATTCAGGAGTTTACATTGGGGTGCATTTTGCCAATTTTACTTTTAATTTTCTGTGATGTTCCTTACGTGTACAGTTCTAGACCACATGTTTAGGAAACTTTGGTTTTCTAGCCATTGAGTTACCATATAGTAGTTAAAAGCAATGATGGCCGAGCGGTTATAGCGATGGACTGCTGTGCCGTAGGCCCCTGGTTCGAACCCCACCGCCGGCTTGAGCTTCACCGCATGGTAGGAGGGCATTTTGCGAATGCTCACCTGTCTAGATACCACCCTCAAGTTGAAAATCTGTCACCAAGCACATAACAGTATGTTTCAGCAGCAGTCCTTGAGAGCCAGTTAAGTTACAGGCACATAAGACTCAACAATTATATGTCTCAGGGTGACGGGCACAGTGCAGTTCGTTACTTATTACCTAAGGCGAAAAAAAACTGTGAATAAATGATTTGAATTTGAATTTAAAATGCTCATAGGACTAATGCCTACCTCTCTGTTAGCTATACCAAAGGTGAACACTGAGGCTTACTATATTGTACCTACCTACCAATTATTTCATAGTGAGGCCGTATTCGTTTTTGTAGTTAATTAAGTACCCAGATCGGTACGCCATATTCGGAAAATAAAACACCCGGTAAATTTTAATTACTTACCTATAAGATACTTACCTATATTATTATTATAATAATATGTAGCTTTAACCCATGCAGGTTCGTTCGTGTTAGGGAACTATTACGATTAGGTGAAGTATTTTGTTTAAAAATTGCATATTTTGAACATGCTCTTTAGAAAGAGTGTACGCCTACAAACATTATTAAAATAATACTTTAGAGCATATGACAATTACCAATGGTACTTATCTTAAAATACGATTTCATATATTGCTCTCGATATGAAAAAAATAAACATGAAGTTCTAAAATGGCCCTTTGTAAGATTATGTGTCTACACTGGACTACACAGTAGATCTTATCGGTACAAAATTTATTTCTAATTGTTAAAGAAACATATACAACCATGTGATAAAGTACAAGGAAGATTTCTTCTTTCGATGTTATATGAATTTGCCCACGCTATATATAATATGTATATTTTGCGTAGTTCTTTTTCGCTCACTCGCATGCGACGCGAGGTATCTCCGTCCCACAGATTACCCAATCTGTGCTCCGTCCTAACTCTCAGTCTGTTATCGATTTTACAAAGACCACTTCACCTTAAAAAAAATAGGTTAAAAAGTATCTCTGGTGTTATTGCAGCACCTAACGTATCTCCTCAAATTTCAATCAATTCCTGATTCAAAATCCACATCACAATGAATGAATAATACCAATAATACATTACATTCGATTTTAATTGCTCAAAACTATACATACTTATTCATACAAAACAGGTTTTATGAGTCAAATTTCCACACCAAGGATGGTTCAATATTTATCAGCAGGTCTTTGAAGAGTGCTTTAACAAGTATATCATGTTTTTAAACGGAACCGATCTCAAACAGAGTAAAATATAAAATTTTGACTTTTCACTTGTGTAATTAACTCACGAAGACGCGCCCCACCACATTTAATCATTCATGCGCTTTTGCCTACCTACCTAGTTCCTCTATTACACTTTCATATTATTATAAATAGAACCAAAGTTAAACCTGTGTCTTCACCAACAAAAGTTATCACTTCAAATCCCTCAAAGGTGTCAATGCTTATTATACATACACTAAAATGTAAAATATGAAAGCTTAGGTAAGCATAATAGTTGCTACTACTTTCCAAAAATATGGAGGGAGGCGCCATCCTACGTGGTGTCATTTGAATTTAAATCTCTGTCATGAATATCGGTCACGTTTAGTGGTAGTTATTTGTATACTGTAGAAAATAGTATTTGCCAAGATGCCTATGTCCGAAGTCTATTGCTTCGATAGTGCGACCATTATTATTGTTTACCATTAGTATTGGCGAGTGACACAATCAATTCTGCAAAACTTTGAAATGAAATGAGCACGGGCCAAAAAATTCGATTTGAGTATGCTTGAATCAATATGGTACAGACCTTTCCACTGAGGTCTGCACCAAGCACCTGACGGCATTCTCCAGCAGCAGAGTATAGTAGTCAGTAGTCTAGGTGACCCTGACAGATCGACCTCATCATCATTTTTACCATCAGGCGAGATTGCGGTGAAAGGCCAGCCTATCAGCAGAGACAAAAACACGATTAGCTACTGTCCCTGAGCGGACAGATATCGGGTTTCGACGACAAAATGTTTTTTAGTAGCAGTCCAGTAGATGGCACAGTACCTACTCAAAAAACAGTTTTTGCGACACGTGTTTAATCTTCTTAAATAATTGTGGGTAGTATGTATATTTGGCAATATTTCCGTGGAGCAGATGAGCGGCCGCGCGGTCGGTGGCGCAGAAGACGTGGCCACCGCCGTCGTCGCGGACAGTCCGACTCCCCTTCCTGTCAACCGCCGCCGCCGCCACAGCGGTCAGAGTCCTTACCGTCCCGTGTTATCCAATATGGTAATAAAAAATTTTTTTACTTGGCTGGGGCTATATTTTCCTACAGGCTACTATTTTCTTTAACAATTTCGTTATATTTTATCTTCCTTTTATTTAATGTAGTTGTTTTCTGTGACTTAACCACCAAAATACATATACTTAGTATTATATTAGTAAGTACTGATCATTTTCAGCCAATTATAAAATAAGCTTCGGAGTTGATAATAAACTTCGTGGGTCTGTAAGAAATGGTCATTAAAATGAATCTTTTTTTGAGGGGGGGAAATGCCTTCGCACTAGCCCTCCACCATGGAGGCGGTGGAAGGGGATGTGTGGAACTTGAACCCACTAAAACCCCCACGCGAGCAGTCCTCCGCCGAGTTGGGGCAAGATAGGGTCGCGTTAGCAGTATCTATCTTGCCCGAACTCGATCGGGCCTCTGCGCCTGTGGAGGGACGACCCAGCTCACCAAGGCCACCCTCCAAACGTGTGGGGCCGTGCAAGCTGGTGGAGGATCCCCCAACTCTCAACCAGTGATCCCACTACAGAGAAGGGAGGAGGCGGGCTAACTGTCGTCTCCTCGCTCCCGAACCTAACCTAACTTAATCATACATATGTTATCCAATAGAACAACCATCTGTTAGGTACTTGAAGAACATATCACTTGACATTTTAAGAGTATCCAACAAAGGTAAATAGGGTATAGATAAAATAAAACAATGGAAATCGATCTCGTGGTCTTTTGATGTTCTTTGTACTATACAGAAGACATACTGTAACGAGATTACATTAGTGGGATGAAGGTAGGTGACGATAATTTATGATGATGTTGAAGAATTATCTTCCTGTTTATGTTTATAAATACTCATATACGTAGGATCTTTATATAGACATCCACTCACAAGCAATAAAATACCACACGATGTCTTTTGTTCTCAGTTTTAGGTACCTACTCAGTAGCTAAACCAGTAAAGACCATCGGTGCTTCATCAATATGTAAATATTCAGACGCCGTCCTATTACTTGACTCAAAGGTTCTTGATTGGTATGGTAGGCAGTTAAGTAAATATAAAACACTTAAATGTGCTTATGCGAATATACCGTAAAACCTTACATCTGCCCGAATTTCTTGCTTTTTTAACAGACTTCCAAAAAAAGGAGGAGGTTGTCAATTCGTCTGGTTTTTTAATGTTTGTTAAATCAAATATTTATTGTTTGAAATCTGATGCTTGTCGGTTGTTCCCATTTAAATTTCATCAAAATCGGTGATGCCGTTTTTGAGTTACACTCCAATAACTGAAAAATATTTACCTATATTGATGATATAGTTGTTGACAATGAATGAGAATCGATCCCGTAAGTAGCGAGGGTCACTAAAGAGGGTGAAAAAATTTTGATTTTAATTCCAATTCTAGAGAGATCATAGGTACCTATATTGCTTCTTGGAAGTAAGTAATGATATCTAGGAAATGCAAATATATAATAAAAAACCCTAGATCGTAACTAATCGCTTCGCGCAATCATAACTCCCAGACGAAGGACTTCAAAACAGTCCGAAACGGGTCGGAATCTTTCCGGTAAATATAACGCGGGTCCTAACCATTTCCTAATAAGTCAAAAAAATCCTAAGCTTAATGATTGTGTCAAATTTTCAATAGGTACATATTACAGCTTTGCCTATTTTTAGAAAAAAAAATCTCTTTTTCAACCTTAAGTTTATTAAAATCAGGGTGACTTTCAAAAGAATAGCCAATGAAACATGTTTTTATGATAACTGCGGCAGAGTGACCAGAACCATTTGTGCAAAGAATGGCAACCATGCAAAAGTAATATACTAATAATGACTAATAAATAACTGATGAAAATTACACATAATTTAAAATCTCCGCTAAAAAGGTGCAAAGTAACTCATTGATATAATAATGTCTTAAAACAAAAATATTTACAGCGTGGTAAAATCAAACTGTACTCGTAAGTATTATTGAAATAAAAGAAAAACTACTTGAAAACAAAATTTTGGACACTAAACAAAACTGTTTACTTGTTCTATTTTGTTTATTGATTCACTATTGTTCCATAATTTCCTATAAGCAACAAAGATTGTGCCTTTCCAATATTTTTTCAAGTTAGAGCCATGACATATAGAACATATAATAAAATGGCCATGATTTGTTTTGTAATGTTTTTATTATAGTCCACTCAAAGGAATTCTGGCCAAAATGTAATTAACCCCATATTACAGAGGTAGCTGAAATCGCTCTTTTAATGTTCAGAACTACTGGTAAAAAATATCTTGGTCCCACAGATAATCCACCGAATTCTACCAAATAAAGCTAAAAACTAAATTTCAATTAACAAAAGCATCTCACTCAACCAGCTCATCCATTCTGAAACTATAATGCCACAGGCAGTTATACAGACGGACATCAATATAACACCCTTCTTTTTGGATGCGTAGGATCAACTTTCTTAGCTCAATTAAAGTGCCAACCCTATGCATGAAGGATAATTATAGGCTTGTTAGTTAAGATTAAGATATACATACTTTCCCGCATGTCCAACTTTTTGGACACAGACTTCTTTTCACCTTTCTCTCTCTGGAGGGACCCTTTTTTGATAATTTTATCACTATTTTCCATTGTAATTACTTTTTAAATAGTAATGTAGGATGTACATTTTTTTCTATAAGTGTTATCGTATAAGTAAAATAAAAGTGTTATGATAGGTAATAATTGTATGTATTTACCTGAAAAACAGAATACTTGATAGTTTTAGAGGAGTCAAAAAATTGTAAAATTGTGTGTTTTGATTAAGTTGAAGATGTTCTAGAAAAGCTTCATTTTATGGTTGTCATATATAAACCTAAACTGAAAAACCTAAACTGAAAATGCGTGTGATAAGAATACTTATTTAGTATGTAGTATACGATTGTGATAAGAATACTATTGTTTATGTATTTCCGTAGCAAAACCGAACCCTTATGTTTTTGACGTATCCGGCCGTTAGTATGTTTCGTTGCGACGTAGAAGGTTCCATAAAGGAGCCATGCCAGCTCAGGGGAACCATTTAATGTCACAAAATGAAGATTGAAGATGAAGACGGGTTTTCTGTCCTTAACTACGGACATCGCATTTTTTCTTCCACTGTGTTCCGTTAGGTACCTACTTGTCTTCTCAATATTCACACGTCGCTTTATGCACATATTTTTACGTAATAGAATCATATTACTTTATTGTAGCTGTATCAGCCGGATCGTCCACTGCTGAACACAGCCTCCCCTATGTAGGGGGTATTAACCATAATCCCCATGCTTGGCAGGCGACTTGGGGATCACAGTTCAGGATGGCATAGTTCTTAAGAAAGCGCTGCTGCCCACCTTCTAGTAATTTTCCCTTAGTCGACTTTTACGACACCTACACGGGAATAAATGGGGAGGTGCAATTATAACCCGGCACCCCACTGGGGACTTTATTGTGATAAACTATAATTACTACATGTTTAATTTAAATATTGAAATCAACACCTACTTTATATTATGTAGGTGTCGTAGGTAGAACTTTTACATACCCATATACAATTGTTCCATACAAGAATAACAATCTGATTCATAAAATTTTACCACAAATGAGTTCACAGTCATTGTTACAAGTCTGAATAACGATATCCACAAAACTGTTAACCTTTGTAATGTATAGACGTAATTTTTTACCTTATTTCCTGCTAGTACCTATTTACATATAAAGTGGTCTATACAGGTATTTTATACTGGAGTGTTTATTTTTAAATTTGTTGAGTGTATTGTTTTTGCAGACTTATGTGTGTAACGTTTGTATTGTCCAGTGAGTGCAAAGGTAGGTTAAGCGTAAGATGCTGTTAAATGTTTATGATAAGTGGAGATTTGATTGAAAGGGTAGTAATATAGTAATAGACATACAGAGTTAGCTGTAAAGGAACAGATTTTCTAGTTTAGGGTGTTAACTGGCCAGGCGAATATTCGTAAAATGTCGTACCTACTATAATGCGAAATTAAAAAAAACACGATTCAAATGTGGTTACATATACACGCATGTTATTTAATCCATTAAGGTGATATGTATACCGCAAAATCAAAGAATGTAATGAAAATAATCTAATTCATTGGATTAGTTAAACAATAGAATAGAAGCCTCAATATGACAGATTTTTAAGACGTTTCTTTATTCTTGCTTTCAGTGGAAAATAAAATGGGCCTGCCTCCACCGTACGAACAAAACCATCCGAATCCAGCCCCACCTCCGTCTTACTTCGGAGACAACCCACCCCCGCCGCCAGGATTCGTGACTCCCGCAGCGGCGCCAAGGACCACAGTTATCACCAACCCTCCAATGAGCTCCGGGCATTCCGCGAAACTGGGCCCGGGACCTACGGGCACCACCTGTACCACATGCAATAAGACAATCGTCACCAGAGTGGACTACGTACCCAATAATAGAACTCATATCGTGTCGGCCGCACTTTGTGTTGTGGCAGCGTAAGTTTTTTTTTTATATCTAACAACTAGTCTTTGATGACAATGATGACAATCTCGTGTCATGTTAAGTTAGGATATGGTAAAAGAAGATCTCTTCATACAAACGTAGATTCGTCATATTTCATGAATTCAAACAGGGCGCATATTTGCATACGTGTGCTTAATCTCGTTAATTCAAACCTGCGATAATTCGAACCTCTCTATAATTCAAAGTTATGACGAGTTCCCTAGAAAATCTCTTTATATTTCGAACTAGATCAATACATTTTTATGCACTTGGTAATTCGAACGATAATGCGTAACATTTTAAGAGTCCCTTGAGTTTCGAATTAACGAGAGGCAACTGTATATGCTTCTGATTTGCCTACAAGCATGAATATCTGAACAAACAGTATATATAGGTATTAGGCTCAAGGGCATGTTAAAGTTACACCTTAATAACATATGAAGAAGAATTATAGATCATTACCAAAAAATGCTAATAACAAACTTTATATTAGATCTAAGGGCATTAAATAAGCAATATTGTGGTAGTAAACAACATTGTTGAGAAGGTTAAGATAATAACATGTTAACTCAATCAGTAACACGATCGTAACGTCAAGGCTAGTCTAAATCATATTATGATTTGAACTGACCTGTAGTGTAAGTAAAACATGAATAGTAGTTTTGAAGCAGTGATAGCTCAGTGGCTTTGGCTATGGACTGCCACGCAGCAGGTCCATGGTTCGAATCCCGCCGCGGGCTTGAGCTTCACCGCATGGTGGAAGGGCATTTTTGCGAATGCCCGCCTGGCTAGCGACCACCCTCAAGTTGAAAATCTGTCGCCAAGCACCTAACGGTGTGTTCCGGCAGCTGTCCTTGAGAGCCAGTTATTCTAGGTTAAGCCTGTTAACACCTTCGACCACATCATCACTTACCATCACGTGAGATTGTGGTCAAAGGCTAACCTATCAGCAATAAAAAAAAAAAAAAAAAAAAAAAAAAAAAGTATTATGTATCTTTGAGGCTTGAGGGTAATTAAGGACTAAAATCAAAACACACATTGTTTTTTTAGGATTTTTAGGTTTATTTCGCTCTTACATATTTCTTATCTTATAAGAACTAATAATTAATCGACAGAGTTATTTTTTGTCATAGTTTATGATGCTACAGAGCTGTAGAGTCAGGATTATACAGCATTATAATGTTTTATCCACTTAAAGTGTAGGCACGCTAAATGTAAATTCATCGACGTCATCTACCAGCACGAGTCGGCAGCATTATTAATTAAAAAGGTGTAACGCATTAGCTATGGTTAATATAACCATGCACATAATGTTCATTAATCTATAAATATGACACTAATTAAAGAAAATAATATCATAAAAACCAACCTCAAACAGAAAATATCCTAAAACAAAAAACGCACTACAAAATAATTAACCTTTTTTTTTATACGTGATAGTTTAGGCTTTTACGACCACTATCTCACCTGATGGTAAGTGAAGATGCGGTCGAAGATGTTGTTCAGGCTAACCTAGAATTACTGGCCCTCAAGGACCGCGGAAAACACTGTTAGGTGCTTGGCGACAGATTTTTTACTTGAGGGTGGTAGCTAGCCAGGCGGGCATTCGCAAAATCCCTATCACCACGCAATAACGACTGCCATCCGAAAACAACAACCGGGACCGACGGCTCCAAGCACGGAAGCGCTCAGTAGTAATGTCACAAGCGGTCACCCATCCAACTCCTGACCGCGGCGGACGTTGCTTAACTTTGCTGTTCGATTCAGAATGGCTAAGCAAACTTCGCTATGAGCGCTTCAAAATAATCTCAATCTTTTCTGAGTCAGTTAAAAATATTCACAATTTCACGTGGTAAGAAGAAATAATATCTGGCATTAAACACTCGTATGCAACAAAGGTGCCTACGCAAAAAATAATTAGTTTAATAATAATTAACCAAGGAATAGTGTAAAGCATAGAACCTAAAGCTCTATTTCTGTGGCTCTGCAGACTTTTATATAACGAACGATTTAGTTCACTGCCTTACTCTTATTTTTAAATAACGAATCACGAACTGCCTCCAATTTGTGAAATACCAAACTGAATGAATAATGCAATTATGTTTGTTCAATAGTGCAACGGGATATGAATAGCATGAATGTTTTCGCTGCGTATTGAATATAAAAATTCTTTGTAGCTAGATAGCGAATGGGAATTTTATATTTTGTATCAAAATAATTTTATACCTGTATGTACTTTCCCCGTGAGGTGCCGGGTTAGAATTGCACCTCCCGATATCATCCCGTGGGTGTCGTAAGAGGCGACTAAGGGAAAAATACTGGAAGGTTGGCAGCAGCGCCTTCTAAAGAACTGCCAACTTACACTGCGATCCTCTAGACGCATGCCAAGCATGGGGATTACGGCAAATACCCCCTTAATAGGGGAGGCTATTTTCAGCAGTGGACGATCCGGCTGTTACAGTACAGTACAGATACTTTTCAATCTGATTTTCTCTACCAATTAGAATATACTATTAATTGTGATATGTATTACACTTATAACATTATTATTGTTTTATGTACAGTCACTTGCAATAATTTCTGTGTATTATCCATTATTATCAAAATTATGTCATCGTGTTGATTAAGTTTCATAAAAACGTGGTTGTATGGTGGTAGGGCATTTGCAAATGCCCGCCTGACTAGCTCACACCAACTAGAAAATCTTTCGCCAAGCACCTACCGGTGTATTCCGGCAGCTGTCCTTGAGAGCCAAGAATTCAAGGTTAGCATGAATAACATCTTCGACCACATAACTTACTATCATAGCTATAAAAAATAAATGTCCACCAGTAATAAATAGTCACGTGAAGATTTCAAAAGGTCTGTTATGTACGTATACAACCTGTACATACGTAAGTATGCTATAGCCTGTATTCTATGTTTTCAATTAGTGAAATCTGACCACAAATTACTACGAAAAAAATATGTATTTTATATTAAGCGCAAATGGAAGATTGTATAGTTGGTGGTCCGTTTAAAGACTATAATATACGCCAAGTGAATTACTTGTACATCCAAAATAAATTAACCTATATGTAACTATTTTATTTCTGTATGACTTCTAGATGCTGTTGTGGCTGCTTCGTGCCGTACTGCATGAGATCTTGTAAAACGGCTAACCACTACTGCCCGCAGTGCCGCGCCTTCGTCGGCTCCTACACTCCCTCATGATTGCGATGAACTAAACTAGATACGATCTATAAGTAGTAAGCTTTTCGAATTGCATGCCAATTAATATAGTGTAACTCATTGGAAAGGTTACATTTTCTCAAATTGATGCTGTAACCTGTAGGTACCTACAGAATGAGTCAACTAAACGTATTGCCGACAGTGACGCCCGTTTGCCGGATCCTACATTCCCTTATAACATGACTCAAGACGCAAATCAGATAAATGCACGACAAAATTTTAGCCAAAAAACCATGCTCCTGACATTCTGTCCCTTTCACGATCCACGGGTTAATTATACAATACTGTCCCTTTCACGATCCCCGGGTTAACTATTCAATACTGTCCCTTTCTCAATCCATGGGTTAACTATAAAATACTGTCCCTTTCCGATCCACGGGTTAATACTGTCCCTTTAACGATCCACGGGTTAACTATACAATACTGTCCCTTTCACGATCCCCGGGTTAACTATTCAATACTGTGCCTTTCACGATCCCCGGGTTAACTATTCAATACTGTCCCTTTCTCAATCCATGGGTTAACTATAAAATACTGTCCCTTTAACGATCCACGGGTTAACTATACAATACTGTCCCTTTCACGATCCACGGGTTAACTATACAATACTGTCCCTTCCACAATCCACGGGTTAATTATAAATATGCTATGAGCATGTTTTTTTTGGCTACACTTCTATCGTGCGGTGTTCACCATCTGAAGTTTTTTTTATTTATTTGAGAGACTATATTATAAATGATGTGGAATTTTTTATACCCTATACAAAAATTGATGGATTATAGTTACATTTTGGCTGTCTCCATCTCGTGTCAGAAGTAAATAATGCAAAGATCTAATTATCGCAAAGAACTAGCTTAATAATAGGCTAATGTGTAATTTTTTATTCCTTATTTTTTCCTAATTACTCGTTCTAACTACAAGTGTTGAGTAAGAGTAATGGCGAAAATTCGAAAAAAAACGAGTTTATTCTGTTGTTACCTACGTCATATTTTTATGTTTTCTAATAGGTTGATGAACATTTTGTAAGCACACAGTGATTTTGATAATATTATAATATTACTTGGGTTATTTAGGTAGGTTTATTACATTCTATTAAATACAATGTTTCAAGAATGCAAAACATAATAATTTAAATTACCTAAAGTCTTGTTTGTAAAATATCTACTGTTATAACAAAACATTTGTCAAGTGATACACATATCAATATGTTATTTGTTTAGTACATAATTATATTTTGGTGGAAAGCAGAAAATAGTCAAACTTTATAAATTGAACTATGTATAGAAATGTATTAATTCACATATTATTCAATGTATCATATTACAACCAAACTTCACCCCTTCATGGTGATCGTTTCATTACTATATCATTCGTCATTAAGTACTACGCACGTGAGTTTTGATTTGCACCAAAAAGGTTATATGCGAAAAACTTGAGGTTACATCTTTAACTCGTTCGAATGAATTTAACTTCATTATAAAAGTTAAATTCATTCGAATCGAGTCCTATCTTTTCTATCCATTTCGCCCTCACAATTTGATATCTCGAAAAAAATATACAACGATGTCAAAATTTAAAAGTGTGGTGTCGTTCTTTGCCACATTTTTACTTCAAGGTATAGCGTGCATTGTAAACCCCGGTATAACCTTCAGGTACGAGTAACCTTCTTGATTTTCACATTACCAAACATGTCGTTTGATATTAGTAATCGAATAATTGTGAAATAGACCTAGGTAATTATAGTTCAGATTTTTTACGTAGGTAAAGATTTTTCCTTATGTAACATAACTGTGTATATTCTGTACTTATATAGAAAAACGTATTAGGTAGTATAGTGCAATAATCGGGGCCAAACTTATTCAATACTCGAATTTATCTACATATAGTATCGTAGAAGTTTATGCAATGCATATTAAATTCCAAAGTAAAACGTATGTAGCAAGGGTTACAAAAATCTAGTAAGTAGGTAAGTTGCTAGATACCCTACGAACTTAGGAGCTTGGTGATCATAATTTAGAAAGTGGCGCGTTGCTTAGAAACACTGAGGACAGCCGTGTTCCAGTGAGGGACAGTATTGGTTAGCATTAACTTCGGTGTTTTCAATAGGATTTTATTTATCATTTAAAGGATCTTCCGTTAATTACGAACACATTGAAATATTCTAAATACTCTCACACTCTAAAATACTAGTATAAGTAGGTATCTACCAAGAGTAAGCAAAAATTTGGTGCGATAAACGTCCGTCAAACTGTAACATCTCCTTCAAGGAATATGAATATAATTATTAGACAAAAAGATCCCACGCTGTAGGTCCTCACTAACCAACTCGTACATTAGGTAAATATTTAATAGGTTCCAACTGAAGTATGCATAATAATATAAAACTATGAATTTTTTAAGTACATATACAGTTTTGATATGAAAAGCTAAAAATTGTAATATATTGCAAAATATTTATAAATATTTCTTTTGGTAGGTACCTATATGTCCTAACTACTTGATCAAAATTTTTTTGTCTGTCCAATTTCAACACTGACCCTTTTCTTTTAACCACTCCCTGACCGATTTAAGGTTCTTTCTTCAGCATCCTTTCCACTAAATTTCATGAAGATCAGATAAGGCGTTCTAAAGTTATTGAATAAACATACAATATTTATTGATGATCAGGCCCCCAACTTACCACAGACACTTTGCTTCGGTTGATCAACGAAATTACCAAACCGCTGGAGTTTGGGATCACCCAAGCTGTTCCGGTAACAGCTAATTTTATCGTGAATATTATAATGATTTTAGAGCATGAGAATTTACATAATGATTTTAGTTCCATGTTATTGTTTAAAGATAATAAATATATGTGATTATTTTGTTGAATAGATTAGTCGTTTGATAAAATTTGATTATATTTTTATTTCCTGTGATAGGTAGTTGGATAATGGCTGATGCTAGAATTTACACGAAGTACATCTTAATCGTATTCCTAAGCAATGATATAATTAATAAATAATGTTTTGTACCTAAGTTTTGATTTTATTTTTCCTGGACGATCGTACTTGAATGAACATTTTTATATATTCAACGTCTTTTTTTTGTAGGATTATCATGAAACACGCACGAAGCCCGCACCTGATTTTAAGCAGTAGCCTCTGCCTATAAGGTCTGCAGTTTGTCACAAGTGTACCATTACAAATTTATGAGAGGAAAAAGTCATGTGCGGCATTCGAACCCGCGTCCATCCACCCCTTTAGCCGGGGTATGCTCTAATCCAATTGAGCTAACATAACAATGGTTCATAACTAAAATTTTTCCTTTCGTTCTTTGCATCGCAGAGCATGCGTTATTGCAAACATAAAAAATACTAAAATAATATACGATTTTTAATATTTTTGTTGAATCCTATTTAAAATTTTTGCTAATTTTTTATTTAAAAATTAAATGCAATGTACTTCATAATTTAAGTGAAATATGTCACTTAAATTATGAAGTACATTAAATTATTAAATTTTTCAGAATAATGAATACAATTATTCAGAATAGTATTGAAAGAAAAGATTCGTGGGGTGCCGAGCTATAATTGCATATCATATCTTAATGTGGGTGTCGTAAGAAGCGACAATGGGAAAAATACCAGAATGTGGGCAGCAGCACCATTTGAAGAACTGTTATATTACACTGTCATCTCCAAGAAACCTGCCAAGCGTTGGGATTATAGCAAACCCTCCTAATGGTGGAGGTCTTTGTTCAACGATGGTCGTTATGGCTGTTAATGTGACATGTGGTGTAGATGTGAATTGATAATAGCCGTGGCACTTATGCTACGTTAATTATTCCAATCTTTGCTTAATATATTATAGCCCTCGCCTACGGCTCATAATATCGTGAACTCGATTAGAATAATTGACTTTCTGCACTCGTTGAATAATGTACTGTTGCAATACACTACACTTAATATTTTTTTATTGCGATAAAAAAAACGTTAATTAAATTATAACAATAAAATTTACATTAATCCATTTATCATTATATAATCAAATGTCAAAAAGAATCAATGTTAAAATTTAACTAAAGGTATAATTGAATAAATTTCATTGAAATTATACAATAAATTTACCAATAAACATCATGTCAATACTAAGGCACAATCCCATTGGTCTTTGGGGCTCTCACAATATTCAAAAAATACAGTAAAAGTAACATTCCATTTATCACTTATTATATAAATTTCGGCGTTAATAGTAAGTAGATTGATATCAAGTAATAAATAGGTCTTACACCCGCGGCATACACTCTGCTTTTCATTTAGAATATGAGGAGAGTAAATAAATATGATATATTAATACGCAAGCTAGATTGGGGGGCTTGCGGTAAAAATTAAGTATATTATCGCCTTGAGGTACAGATTCAGACAATACGATTTCCATAATTCGATCTTGGTTGTCCCTAGGTTTGTTACCAGCCTAACAATGCGGTGTTTTATAAAATATACACCTGTGGTTTTTACCAGAAAAAATTAGAAGTAGTTAGGGTTCTTACATAATACATATAGTTATGATGAAGTATTTGCCGATTAATTTTCTATGACTCATTTGAGTAGATAACTATTACATTTGGCTTATTTTGTACACTTGGGTACGTTAATCTTAAATAATACGGACGTCACGAGACACAGCAGCCAATACCTCCTAACCAGAGAGATAAACTTATGACAGCATTGACAGACATGAGTGATGGAAGATGACAGCAGTTCATGGAGGAGTATATACTTTGAAGACGACATAGACACGCCACAGTGATGATGGGAAATGAACAAACTAAGATTGTAAAGAGTGTTCTGCAAAGCGAGGATTCACAAACACCACGATGACCATCATTTGCTATTGATTTCAAGGATCAGACTGAGTCAAACTACTGTTTTAGCTCCATATACCTACTGCAACAACATATTATACATTCATCTTAAGGTACAGTGAGTGATTAACGCCCACCTAACTTTAATTAACAATAGTTTTGGTATTTAAATGATTATGAAAACAAATGATGTCTTAATCAATGGTTTATTTATTTGTGAATAAGAAAATAACACCTTAGAATGAGTTTTACTTATAATCTTTATGTTTATTCAGATTTAAAAAAAACTGTATTTTGGGCGTTATTAAAAATTACGTGGCTATTGACGCCCGTTTTATAAACTAGGCTTTAAATACAAAAATAGACTTACTAGAACAAAAAAACATCGCACAACCGATATCCCACTCTATATTATTTTAATTACGCCAAAAACAAAGAAATAAAATCAACATTTAACACAGACTTAGTCCAATTTAACAATATACCTAACATCAGTTGATATATTTGTATTTGGTTATATTAAAGGTAATATTTGAGTATTTTCATACAACATACCATGAGCACTTTGTGTATTAGTCGATCTTAAGGCTAAATTAAGATAATATTTTAAAGTTCACTGGGCGCAATTAAACTGACGGGTGATAATAGCGCCCGTAGATAGAAGTTAATAACAAAAACAGTACACCAAGTGGGTCGACAACTTTTCCAACGAACACTATTCTAAGCTTCCAAATAAGATAAACAACAGGCAGTAGTCATAAATCATCATTGAAATTAAAAACTTACATTATTAATTCAGTCTTATACAAATTGTGCAAAAATAACGATTATCATTAAGGACTAATAAGTATTATTAATTCAGTCTTACACAAGTTGATCAATTGCTACTTTATACTTAATTAAATTATCAGCAATCTGAGCAAATGAACTCTGTATCACATTTAGTTAAGCCTACACACTCCTCATGGTACCATTTTTTACATACTACACATTGCCGCATATCTAACAGTTTTATCTCGCAACAAGCATAGCAGTACCAGTCTTCTTCTTCGTCAGTGTTTATTTTCTTTTCCTTTTTAGTCTTCCTTTGGCTGACTTTCTCTTTTTTTCCTTTTTTATGTCTTTCTTCTACTTTTTTCTTTAGGCTTTCTTCATTTTTGTTTTCTTTTTTCTGTAATTTTTTGTTTGTCTCTAATCTTTTCTGCTCTTTATTAGTTTTAATCATGGTCTTGTCAAGTTTTTTCTCTTTCCTTTCTTTCTCAGTTTTTTCATTGAATAAATCTTTGGTGATTCTTTGTCCTTTATAGTTCATCGCTTTCTTACGCGTTTTTTTAGATTTAATGCATGCATAGTTAGGCGTTGGTAGGAATTCATGGAATTGTGTTTTATTATTTTTTTGTAAACTGGCCAATGGAACGCTATCATCATCATCGTCATCTGAGTTGCAAGTTTCATTTTGAATAGAACAGATTATTTGCTTTTTGGGTGTTGTATATTCTTTGTAGATAGGAAACTGGCTTCCATCCTTTGACGATTCGTCTGACGAGTAATCATAGATATTTTCAGCGATGTATTTTGATGCTTTAAAAACGGGCCCAGTTATAAACGAATCCAAATCCGATATTGATGAATCAGATCCGGGATTGTCACTTAAAGGTCTTTGTAATCCCGAGCAACTAGGAACTACCGGATCATGTTGTCCTATAGATTTATCTCCAACATTGTTGTGAGGTTGGTCAAAATCAAAAACACTACTTAAGTTGCTATCTGGTATTAAGGAAAGCGACACACGGTCTTCTTCTATCATGTCAGAAGCATCGGATGACGAGCTATAATCTACAAGGCGAGGCTTGATTCCTGGATTGATATTTTGATTGGATAGTTCTCTATTTCTCTGAAAAGTTGGTAATGTTGCAATTCCAGCTAATTTATCATGATCATTATCACTGCCATCAGTGTAATCATCCAATGAGTTCGGTATGGGATGCTGCAGGGGCTCTTGAGTTTGGGGGCATGGAATTTCTGATAAAACAGACGGGGCAAATGCTTCCTCTGGTATAGCTTCGGGATCGAACGGGAACAGACCCGTAGCCTTGAAGCCATTGACTATGTTGCTGTGCGTCATACATTTTGGCCAAACTCTAGTAAATATTTTATTGAATGTTGCTTTTGTGAGTGCTCTATCAGCGCTAACGTATAAGAAGTTCAAAACTTCTTCATCCCAGTGATGTTCGTAAGACTTGTTTACTGACTTATCCAGCGGCTGTAGCTCATGCGTTGTATTCGAAGGGAGGCAATATAACACTATGCCATTTTTATCAGCTTCTTCGAGTGCTATAATTGATAAGTGACACTTAGCTCCATCAAAAATCAGTAAACATTTCTCCGCAACCTTATATTTAGCTAGATGCTGGATGAATTCCACAAACAAGTCAGCAGTCATAGAACCTTTTGGTGCCATTCTAACTAATGTTCCGGCAGGTAAGTTTTCTGTAAGGTCCGGTCTTTGTCTTTGCCCTTTAAAAAGAAGCATAGGAGGAATTGCTGTTCCTATAGCATTGACACACATCGCAATGGTTACATTTTCAGCGTGCTCGGGCGCAACAAGGTGAACTCTTTTACTTCCTTTCTCCGCAAGTACTGTATGCTGATTGTGGACAGTAATTCGGCAACCTTTTTCATCCATATTATACAATCTTTCAGGATGCTGAATAATATCCAACTGGTCGTATAACTTTCTCACACTTTGAAAATGTTGCTGAACGATTGGTTTGTTCAGCTTTTGAGCACGGGCTGGATTCATAATTTGTGGCTTACGTTTGCTGATCGATGGGTTTCGTTTCAAAAACTGTCTTAACCAATCAGCACCGGCTATTCTTTTTGACGGGTTGAAGTTGTGTTTTACGTCAAATCTCTCACAAAACATAAAAGCTTGTTTTCTTATAAATTTTGGCGTGAGGGGTACTCCAATTTTTGCAAACCTCTTGATTCTGTTACATAAGTCATTTTCTTGAACGTCTGTTAATACAGGTTTTCTTCCTAATCGTTTGATATCTTGACCTGTTTTTATATGGTCCCTCAACGTTCGTCTTGGAATGTTATATTTGAGAGCTATGGCTCGCTGGCTCAATTTGCCTTTTCGCATAGCTCTCAAAGCAGCTTTCAAATCGTATTCTGACCAGGACTCCCCTCTTTTTTTACGCGGAGACATTTTGTTGATTCCTTAAAATAAATAAAATAACACTAAGATTGTAATAAGGCAAACATTGCATTTATTGGTTTAAGAAGTTATAATTATGCTTATTAGAAATACCGTTAATATAAACATTATTTATTAGCCACATAAACACACATACTAAAGGACATGAAGGAATGCCAAACATGGTATGCTAAGCTGGATAGTTATGCTAACTAAATTTTGAAATCGAAAATTGTGTGATGTACAAGCCACTCGTATTATAACTTCTTTGTCCTACTGCAAAACACATTTAACAGCTAATTCAAACGAATTATATAGCCATTGTAGTTTATGACATACTAGTAAATGCTCTGTGGTTATAACGCCCATGCAGACTAATAGCGCCCAACCGTCATTTTGCCGGACGTTATTACCCACATGGGCGTGATTACCCAAATGACACGTTTTTGGAAAATATTCATATAAATCGAGACAAAATACTCAAGCACTAGTGAATTAAGTTCATCTTATATCTATCAAAATGAAGAAATAATACACAAAACAATAAAATAAACAGCAAAACTTACGATTTCGTCGCGGCACTTATTACAACAGCGTGGTACGTGACCGAACCTGCCGGAACGCGGCGCCTCACTGCCACAATCGGGAAGCAAGCGAGCCGCCGCTCGCGCTGCGCCTTCTTATTGGTTTATTCTACGTGTGCGTTGAGTGTTAGCTGAATCACACCATATCTAGTGTGTTTTCTGTTACTTGGGCGTGATTAGACAGCGGGCGTTAATCACCCACCCTACCTTACTTAGCGACTGAAAAATAAAACAATTAAAACGCATCAATTCCATAGTGCCTCTAGCGGCACAATATTATTGTATATTATTTAATCCGTTTGGTTGTTATCACCATCATTATTATCATCATCACGCAGGTAATGAAAACCTAGATTCATCAGTACTAATATTATAAATGCAAAAGTAACTCTGTCTGTCTGTCTGTCTGTTACGCTTTCACGCCAAAACTACTGGACCGATTTGAATGAAATTTGGTATGGAAATAGTTTGAGACCCGGGAAAAAACATAGGATAGTTTTTATCCAACTGCACATAAAGAGGTTAATGTATTTGCGTTTTATAACCGAAAACGCGCGGGCGGAGCCGCGCCCGGATAGCTAGTTAAGAATATAACAAAAATATCCTTTTTCATATTCCATCTCTAAGCCATGTCATAGATATAGAACATATAATAATAGCTTATAGCCATGTAAAGTACGGTGGTCTACTTCACGCTTAAAAAATTAACATTCAATCAGATAAACTCGCTTTCGTTGTATTCAAAATAATTTAGTTGAATTGTTTACTGTGTGTTTTCAAACTAATTATTGTAATGTAACTTGGTAGCTACCTGTTGCTTTAGAATTAGGTATGTTTTCCTAAAGGTACGGCACACGAGATTATATGACCTTATGTAGCTTAAAATTACAACGATCAAAATATTTAACTAAGTGGAAACTATGTTATATTTTGATGACCATTATAATGAATAATTTTTAAAATAAGTAATAGATAAATACGTAGGTTTGTATATTAAATTATAGATTTTCTGGAATAGACACCCAGATATCTCGTACAATGAGGGCAGTAGTGCTCTACGTTCTTCCACCTCGTCGTGACGTATGGGATTACACAGCAACACAACCACCTGAAATTAATGTTTTTTTTATTATCTTAGTTTAACCGCATCTTATATAGTCAGGCATGACTTTGTAAAAATACGTATTTGACAATAGCAAAAAGGTACCGGTTTCAAAAAATATTTTAAGAAAACAATTAATTAATATATTGCAATTCAACGGGGCAATACCTATGGTTTTCATGTTTTTCTTTTATATTAGTTTAATGTTTTCTTAAAATGTTTGTTTATTATTCATAGCGATAGTTAGATATGTGGTAGTGATCTACAGTTTAATGTTTCACAGAACCCTATGCTACTATATTTTTACGTTGTAACCTTACGGTTCAAATCACGCGCAGTGCAAATAGGGCAATCGAAAAACAAAAAAAAAAAAATTAACTACGCCATGCGCTTAAGGGTCGATTAAGATTAATAATTATGAGCTGGAACTCCACAACCATGCGATTCTCACGCATTTTCTACCCTGCCACAGTGTGGTACCAGCTGCCACCGGTGTTTCCGAATCGATACGACTAAGGAGCCTTCAAGAAGAGAGCATTCCTTCCTCAAAGGCTGTCTGCACATCCTCAAGATATCTGGGTAGCCGATAGCCCCAAGCTATACTTATACCATTGGGTAAGGTTTTAATATATTGTTATGTTGAGGTTAAATTAAACTAGGTATATCTACCAGAATAGTATCCCAAGTACAACAGCGATGACATGAGTGAGTGTGGTAGTTCTGTATGTCGCCCGTGTCATCATGTCCTCCAGGCAGTACGGGCAGCGCATCCCCACGGGCTCTGAACCAACCTTCAACAGGTCCATCTCGATGCATATTGTGTTCTCAGTGCTTTGTGTTATTTGCTGGTACTCGTTCGTATCCACTGTAAATAGTAAAAAAAAATTGCTGGAAGATTGAAGATGCTGAGGCAATCGAGTCCATACAAACTTGAAGAGTCCCAATAACTATTTCCCAATAGCATTGCATTCAATATGGTCATCACACACATCTGCCATCATAACTGTACTATATAAGCAGATCGTCCACTGCTAAGAACAGCCTCCTCAACTAAGGTTGAGGGGGCGGGGATGGGGGTTTGCCTTAAGCGCCACGCGTAGCTTGTTAAAATAGGTATTTTAATTAATATGGGTTAGAAACTCTACGATCCTTTCGTTCTTATCAAAAAAAACCATCCTATTAGGTACTTTGAGAAGGAGCGACATCTATAGGTCAATGTAAGTGGACCTTCATGTTTCAGTTAGCTTTAAACTTACATAAATTAAGGTTACATAGAGTATTAGTCTTTTTTTTAGTAGTATTAGTAGGTCCATAGATTCGTACATACAGGTTGTCCCAGAACTTAACGTCAAGCGGGCACGGGGTGCGAGGGGGGGTCACACCAGTCCCGGGAAAATTTAAAAAAAAAATCCCTATTGGATATTTAAATTTTAACTGACAATTTTTTAAAAATTCGGAAAATCAATACCTTTAACCATATTTGTTGGTACTGTGACCACAAATTACACAATTTTACGGTGATTTTTTCACTAACGTGGTCCTTAATAAACGTACTAAGGAATTGCAGTCACAAATCAAGCATAAAAGATTGCTAGGTTTGTTAAAATTAGCATATTTCCTTGAGTTGCAATTGAAAAAGTAATATCGCTGAACTTGACTTATCATAAAAAAAAAAAACTATAGGACTACCCTCGGCAAGTTACTTCAAAAGATGGCCCATTTGTTCAAATTGTTTTCCACCTTTACGAATGCACGCTCTGCACCTTTTCAAGAACGATCTCTTAATTAACCTTAAATAATTAGCCGAATTTACAAACAAGCTTTGTACTAAAGTAAAGTATTGACTAAAGTTTTTCATTTTGAATAAGGTGATATTTAGAAAAAAAAATCTAACAGCTGCTGTAGCTAGAAAAGTAGGTAGTGCTATCGACTGGTGTCAGGCGTGTAACTATTGTTGCACGCCGCACTCGGCACTTGGCGCCAAAGCATTTGACAGTTACATGATCAATTGCAGGCGCCGCCCACACCATATGTTCCGCGTGCCGTAATGTAAACAATCGGCTCTTGTGACTCTTGTGTCACGTTCTATGGGACAAAATTTATGTCCAAGGTAGCTAAATAAACAAGAAATACGAAACATAAACATTTACGACATATGTTAAAGTAAATTATTATGATAGAGGCGGGCAAACTCGACCTACCTAAATATTTAAGAAAATAGTAAATATTCTTGAATTATAAGGAAAAACCTTCAGTTGCTTACTTTAAACATGAAGATAATACACATTTCTACCAAAAAATTACATAAAGTCATTTTAATGATTGTATGTAAAAACATTAAAAAAAAATAAAAAAATGTTCGCGTAATTACGGAACTTTTTTTTCCGTAACTTCACTCCACAGACACATTTGAACGGGCAATGGATGGATAAACGGCGACTAGCTTTAGTCTATTGTCATATTGGGCAACGTTCCAAACCTCAAAAAAGGACCCGGATTCCAAAAATCGAAAATAAAGCTGGACATTCACTATGTTACAACTGTTACACGACGCACTCGCTGTATCCCATTCATGCAACAGTTGTTACATGCCGCACTCACTTGCTATTTGGAGCACTCTCTTCGCACGAATCGAACTATTTCAAAATCTTAGCTAAATGGGCCATCTTTTGAAGTAACTTGCCGAGGGTAGTCCCATAGTTTTTTTTTTATTTATGATAAGTCAAAGTCCAGCGATATTATTTTTTCAATTGCAACTCAAGGAAAATATACTAATTTTAACAAACCTAGCAATCTTTTATGCTTGATTTGTGAATGCAATTCCTTAATACATTTATTAAGGACCACGTTAGTGAAAAAATCACCGAAAAATTGTGTAATTTGTGGTCACAGTACCAACAAATATGGTTAAAGGTATTGATTTTCCGAATTTTTATAAATTTGTCAGTTAAAATTTAAATATCCAATAGGGTTTTTTTTTCGCGGGACTGGTGTGACCCCCCCTCACACCCCGTGCCCGCTTGACGTTGAGTTCTGGGACACCCTGTATATACATATGGGACAAAAGATTAAAAAAGAAAATGTGACTGACTCACTCACACTCAGGTTGGAAGAGCGGGTCCAGGGACGGATGGTCGCGAGTACAAATCGCGGTTGGGGTTCAAACTACACTTTATAATACTACATTTTATAATACCTACCTAGGTATATCTACTCCATATATTCCTGTGGAAGTCGTAAGAAGTAAAGAATGAAAAAATACCAAAAATACCAGAAGGAAGCGATTCTCAAGAACTGCCATCTCGCACTGCGATCCCCAAGACATCTGCCAACTGTGGGGATTATGGCAAACCCCTCTAATGGGAGAGGCATTTATTCAACGTTGGACGTGATGGCTGTTAATACCTAATAAGTATAGGTATGTTTCCCCTTTTTTGTAGTAAGTACTTATATTAAAACCTAACAAATATTTGGCTCTAACTATGTCTTGAACTAAATAAAATATCAAACCACAACCCTGTTTCAAACATAATGGTATAGGTACGTGCGCTAAGTAAGGAAGGAAGTAATAACAATACCTACCAATTGCTTTGCCTAATTATTACATGTCAGCATGTTTTTTTTATCAACAAGACAAATGCAGCACATTTTTATCCGGCGATTGTTTTGTTTTGAATTTGAACACTGCGACGCCATTGTATGATATGAATAGCAATCGATAAACCGCGCCTCAAAATATGATAACAGTCACATTGAGATCAACAAATAATTACATACCTATGAATGGGAAATTTAACTACTTACCTACATACTTTACTTGTACTTAATATATGTTTCAAATGTAAAAGTGTACCTGTCCAAAGATATGTAGGTAAAGATACAAAGATTTTTTAATCAATGTAATCTTAGTCCCAGAGTAGACACTAAAGTATACTTGTTTGTATTTAAATTCAAATTTAGAATCGCTCCCCTTAAAGTCATCATTTTGTACAAATTCAAATAATTTATTTGTCAGAACACGGTGATATACATCATACAATAGCATACCTACTAGGCGGTACAGTACCTAACTTCAATTTCGTAACTCATGTCGTAGTCACGTGTATTGCTAGTGTAAGCTATTATTAATTACTAACAAAATGAAATAGTTAAATCGACATATCAAAATACTAATGTCATTGTCAATGCCTTTAAATCAAGATATAGAATTATTTGTGGTTGTTTATAATAATTTTATCTTTCATCGTCTAATTTCGTCTTAAATTATATCGATTAAATCAAAAATACATATGTCAGAAAAGCAATGTAAAAATTTACTATTAGTTATTTTATTTTAGTCGTTATGTTATTAATACAAATTGAAACATTATTTTCAACGAGGAATTAAAGTGTAGGTATAGTAACATTTTTCGGCTAATATTCTAATATAAGTTTTTGTTTAAACATTGCCATATCAAGATCTCTTATTTGTTTACGAATCTTAGTATATAATAATACATGTGTTTACGATCACCGCGGATTTATTTCATGCAAATGTTTTATTTTAATAAACAGGTAGGATTGTAGAAGTAGGTATAACTCTTTCCTTCGGCAGTCAGGTAATTATAAAAAACTTTTATGCAAACACGTCCTTATATTAACAATCTGCTGCATCCCCAGTAACACTATAAAATGACCACAATCGTTATAAATAGTTACAATGTTTGAAATAACGTTTTGATTGGTATTTACCGAAGAAACACACTTAAGATAGGCCCGGTTTCTGACAATGCTCTTATCGTTTCATATCTGCTTATATGACGTCCACGCTCTTTAATATTATGAAATCCGTAACAATAAAAAAATACCGATATAAACAGTTGTTATTAAACAAATAGACAAAACTTTTGTTTTAAATTTTAATCAGGGTTTCAATTCTCGTGCTATCGGTTGTTTCATGACTTTTTTCATTATTTAGGAAAAGGAAAAGAATAGTTATATCCATAGCAATCCATATACCTATCTATTAACCATAATTCAGTGTAGGCCCTGCGTATATCCTTAGGCAAGATCTGAAATTCTAGCAGAGATTTCAGTAATCGAATGAGGTTGCTGTCTATTACAGTTGAAGTGTCACCGTTCTCATCCTATTAAATACTACATTGCGCTCGTCACCTTAGTTCTTATGTCTCTTTTGCTACCGTTACCTCACACTTAATCGAAGTAGTATTTACTCCATACATAGGCATTCACTATAGGTACTTAGTATACTAGGCTTTGTAAACTCCACAGCGTTCCCAAGAGAAGCAGAGAAACGGTCCACTGCCCGCTATTAAGAGGGGCCCTAGCCCCTCTTAATATTATGATAGTTGAAGCTGTGTACTAACAAAAGTTACGACAAAGTTTCTGTGAAGGCGGAAACTGTAAACACGTGTTTGAAAAATAAAAACTGTCAATTTTTGTGTGTTCAACACATGTTGATGAAAGTTTTGTTTGAATGATATATGAAGTTACTATTTGATAGTATAATACTGGCCTATGGCCAAAGGCATGTACCTACACCCCCAAATATGTAAGATTGTTTGTGACCAACAGTATAAAAGTACCTGCGCGGTTTTCAAATAAAATGACCTGTTACTTGTGTGGAAACCTTATTTCCAATGTACTGAATATATAGGAAATTGTTACTTAATGTATGTTACAAATCCCACCCAAATTATTGCCGGCAATGGTTTTATATGAAATTTCACAAATATTCCCGATTTGGGTCTCAAAAGTTATTAAGGAACAGTTGAAAACTAACAACAGTATAAGTGTAAACTAATCAACTCGTTACTTACCAGGTAATGAGCCGTAACTAGCGGAACAACTTTTTAGCACCATGTTACCTTGCAACACAAGTGACAAAATTCGTCAAAAACAAACGGTAAGGAGAGGGCGGGGTATTAGAATAGGAATATTGTTGCCAAGACTAAAAAATGGCATAGAATTCAAGGTTTGTTTTTGTTTTCTAGTCCTAGTTTTTATCATTACTTAGGTGGAAATTCCGCCACTTCCGTTTTTTGAAGACAAACTTTAAATCCATTTTATCTATTTAGATTTCTTTATAAACAATTAACTACTACTAAACTGTAATTGAAAATACTACCATGTACCTATGCTTCGATTACATTCTGATCGAGGTTCTACTTCGATTACACCTCTAGCAACTATTCAACGCGCAAGAAGACGCGAGCGCTAGATAGTTATTCCTTAACTTACTTGTTTGTGGTGTGACACGAGCTCTGATCGAGGTTCTACTAACTGTATTGATCCAGTTGGAGTATATGAACGATAAAACACTTGTTTATCGACGCTAAACTATACAAGTTACAGAAGATATATTCACACTTATGTAGATATTCACTCAAGATTGTTAATGAACCACTTAGCTACATAGCAGTCACAACGAGGTCTATATTTAGAAGATATTTAAATATATCGGAGATAAACTGGTTGAAATTAGTAATGTATTACGTTGAATATATTTGACGCTGTAACACAAGTGTTTGAGAGCAGGTGATAGCACCACACTGTCGATATGTAATGATTGGTTATCAGATTGATAACATACTAGGTTATTACCTACTTACGACGTCCGTACGTTTAGTGTCAGTACAGTGGCAGTTAAGTGTTAATTTTTTATGCTAATTCACTGATTACGAACATGCCCTACCTTCTAAGATTTTTTTTACCTACTCTCTGCCCTACCTAAGCTTTTACTTACATAATATTGTATTGTCATTATAACCAAATACGTAAGAATATGGCCAATAAGGACATACCTACCTAGCTACCTACTACGAGTTCTATAACATTCTTCAAATTTTGCTTAAGGAGCCGTAATTACTCGTATTTACTCGTACGTCCCGTAGGTACCTACTTACTATAGGTTGGTGTAATTCTTTCGTGGTGTAAACTCAACCCTCATACCTACTGTATACTGTATAAACGGATAGAGATTTCACCTTATCACAGTATCTACCTACGTAGGGCAAGACCTACGGTGTCTTGCCCGACGACAGAATAACAGTACCAAACTACCTAAACACTTAGCCCAACACAGAAGGAGTTGAATCCGTGGCAATGCATTCTACACTTAAGTCGCGCCCACCCTAAACATTACAAGGATCCCCTTGGCCATGGTTTTGAAAGCATAGTCCAAATAGCGTTGACCATGGTACTTTGGACAGCCTTAAGCTATACAAACCCAGATTAGACAGCAAAGCATAGACAATGACGTCGCTGAGCTCTTCAGGGTGCTTGATAACATCCCTCATTTGGGCAATTTAGTAGAGCTCAACGCCAGGAAGACACAAGTGTGCGAGTTCTCGGCAAAAACGTCTCCGTTCCGTCCTCTTCCTTCTCTTCAGCATATCACCTTACCAGTACCGAATAACCTAAACATCTTTGGCATTGATTTCCGCATTGGCCTGAACCAGCGAGATTAAATAGAGAATATTATTAAGTTTGCTTGCCATAAACTTGAAAAACCTGAACAAAGCCAGGCGTTTCTTCACATCTGATCAGCGCTATCTTCTTTATAAAACTCAGATGCACCCTTGTGTTTATATATTGTTGCCACATTTGGGATGGATCCGCCAAGTAGGTACCTTATGGATGCTTTCAACAAGCAGAAATGTGCCGCTGCCCGTGTAATGTTGACGACACAGTAAACACTCAACACATGCGCCCCTATACAAATGCGTAAAACTATAGCATATCAAACAGAGCTCTTTAATCTTAATTCTTCCTCACAATTCCGATCCCCAAATCTCGTTTCGGCGAAACCTGTCATTTTTATACTGTTCAGAATCTATTAACACGAACCAAAAAGTTTCGCAGTTCCTACGTTCGTCTTGTAATTATATTGTGAAACGCTTTGCTAACGTACGTTTTTCCTTGTAGCTATGACCTTAGCTCTTTCAAGCGGGGTGTGAAAAAGAATCTGAATGGTGGTCGTCTTAGGCACGGCGATTAGCTTATGCTGCATTAAAAGTCATCGCTTCTTGATTCTATCTTCACATTCGAGTTCACATCGAGACGGGCGTAGAGGGCGAAAAGCGCTTTCTACCTCCGTCTCCTGCGGACGCCGAAAACGTACCGCTATTATAGGAGGGGTTGACAGCGAGCTCAAGGGCACCACTGTGGTTCGGACCTCGGCTTGTCTCGCTGTCGAGAGACATGGGGGGGATCGGAGCAAAATGCCTCTGTGCAACTGCAGTGTTGCACAATTGGGCCCTACTGAATAATACTCTTTGACTATTTGGAGAGCAATTTATCGTGACCTTGTTATTGCCTCGAGCTCGCCGGCGAGCTCGGTGTTTGATTGTGTGAGGGCCAGCGCACTCTTCTGCCTTGCTTATATAGCTGGTTCGCTGCTCGCCCCTCCAGTGTTGCCAGCAGCTGCTAACAATACCCATAATGAAGGGACATATTTTTATCGCCTGTTATATTTAAGTAGACTAATACCACAATATTGTAGATAATATGTACCTATTACAATGTAAAACTGTACTAATAAGGTGTTTTCCGAGATGCATAAAATTAAATACGCCACTAATTTTGACTAGCAAAATTTTCAGGGTATTGAAACATAGTTTTAAGCATGTTTAAGTACTTAGGTTCCTATGAGTTCTTTTCATGAAAGTTATTATTTCTTTACTAACTTTCAGAAGTAGTAGAACCAAAGTGCTTTGTTATGATAATCTTAAATATTTTGCTGTTAATGAAAAAGTAATACAAAACTAGTAGTTAGTAGCGGTACCACCACGTTAAGTACCTACCTATCATTGTCGATTTAGAATTTGCTCACGTTCCAAATAACACAGCAGTTTAATACAGCAAGAACATATGTAACCTACATAATTCGGCAGCGGCAGCGGCAGCAAGCGGCAGCGCGCGGCGGTGCAATCCAGAACCGTCTATCAAGAACAATCTAGAAAAAACCGCGTTACGGGTGCGATGTGCTAGTATATAGGTACTAATGTTTTCAAATTTAATAACCCACGCATTTGCATAGTGGTAGGACATTTTGCGAATTCTCGCCTGGCTATATAGCTATCACCTTCAAGTAGAAAATCTGTCGCCAAACGTGTTCCGGCTGCGGTCCTTGAGAGCTAGCATATCAGCAATAAATTAAACGCACATATGTATTGAGTAGTTTACAAGTACTCCATAAACTTAAATAAATAGCGTCTGAAAGAACTTATAGTCACTTATTAGTTATGTGTGATATACCTCTTGTAGGAGTAGGTATCTACCTACCTATGAATATGTGGTTTTTAAAATAGACGAAGTAGAGAATCTTGAAAAACGCATCTCTCTGCTCATCATATGGATGGCGATATGCGTAGCTTACAGCAGTTTTTATGGTCACCCTTTTTTAATTTTATCTTCACTTTCCATCCGGCGAGTTGATGCTGCTGTTGACTAGGGCGTTCGGATAGCCTATCAGTTTCAAAAATAACACTCACAAACGCTAAAAATGATCACACAAGGCGTTCGATTTGGGTCACACAGATCACACGCTAAAAGATGTTGATAAAACTTGATTTTTTCTTAAGAAAATATGTTCTTAAGAATATATATTCTTTTACAACCGGTCTGATTTGAATTACAAGTTTTATTTATTACGAATTTATGGTTATACATATATTAGTGAACTTTCTACGACTTTTTTTGTTACTGACGAGATGAACAAGTCAACGGCATTTAAGCGTCATGCCTGTCAAATTACTTCACTGCCACAGTCCTTGTTTTGCTTGTCACTGCACTGCGCTTGTTACCCGGAAAAGTAAGCACAGAATAAAAGGATTAGAATAATCACTCCTCAAAGTCATTCCAATAAATAAGAGACTCTAGATACGAAGCCAATATTTATATTCACCTACAAGGCGTCTCTCTTTCTATCGCATAGCACGCATAGCTCTGATCCCTAGCGCAGCAAGTGCCGTAAAATAATCCTGACTTTCCTGGCATTCGCAAAATGCTCTACCACCAAGCAAACATGTGCCTGTAATTTTACTGCCTCTCAAGAACTGCTGTCGGAACACACTGTTAGGTGCTTGGCGACCGACTTTCTGCTTGAGGGTGGTAGCTAGCCAGGCGAGCATTCCCAAAATGCTTTTCTACCATGTATTGAAGCTCAAGCCGGCGTTGGTATTATGGTCGGATATTTTCCCTCGGCTATGCAAAATGTTTATTAAGAAAATGTCGTTTTCGCTCACCGTTCGGATAGCTTTGAAAACGCTACAAATGACAGAGAAAAATGCTATTTTATATCCACGTCTTACCTTGGGATCGTTGCGTCTGCGATCGTTTTTTGACAACTGCTGGTTTGACAGTTGTATTTGGCGCGATCGTAGAATATTCAATACACTTGTTTATGTGAATTTTGGAGATGGATTCCTTGGTTCAGGACGAAACAAGGAATATTTTCAGTTATTATTAACCACATAACATATTAAGTCTATCTTGTATCGTGTATCTGATCGGCGAATCCAGCATCCATGATGGGCTCAGTATAGATCATCTGCTGCAAGCTGGAAGTCACCTTCCCCGAGAACTTGCCTTGTTGTTTAGCCTTTATGTTGGATATTCATATCTACCTTAACATTTTATGAGAAATATTGTGGTTACTATCATAAAGAATAGAACTGGCGATGCCTCCGACAGATTCAATTACAGACCTATAACTTTGGCTTCAGTTATTGCACCTATATCTTTAGCTGTAGTTCCAGAAAACGTTATTTTGGTTGTCAGCGGTTGTCAAAATATGTATAAGACGCTCGGATAGCATACAGTCATTGGTGGTCAAAAATAGCAGAAGCTTCATTCCGAACGCTAAGATACAAATGCTACTTTTGAAACTGCTACAAACGCAATCGAGCCAAAACGAACGCACCTTACATGTACCTTGTATTAAGAGTCTTTACGCCTTGCGCTATCGTTCAAATTTAGGCATTTATCGTAGCGCGGCGCACACGAGCACACCGTTAGCAAGGATCGAGCGGTCAAGGACGCTGTCGCATGGAATAAAACATTTTGATCCTCTTTGAAGTGTTATTTATTTTTGATAAATAATGTGGAATGTTATGTAACTTTGTAAATTCATTTCGCATCTTTACAGTTTACATACAAAGTAGACTTAAATGAACCTAATAATATACCTCTCATTGACTAACATTAGCACACCTATCTATAACTATAGTCCATTGAAAAGGTACATGAGCTTTGCATTTTTTAGAGCACGCAATTTTATTTTTGAGACATGTATGGGGGTCTATAGAAGAAGCTTAACCTCAAGTTTGTGGAGTCGCCACCCTTGTCCCCCGGCCGCCATCTTGGAAAAAGGGGTGAAAACACGTATTTTGCGATATCTCAGAAACTATGCGTTTTACAAAATATTGGTTAGGACATAATTTGTAGCAAATTGTTTTGCCTATAAATATACTATATAACTTTGTGCCCTAAATTAAATATTAAAGAAGTTATAAGCAAAAATATATTTTTTTACTCTATAACTTTCTTTATACATTTTACAAAAAAATTACCCCAGAACAATATTGTAGATGATGTTTTGAGGATTTTTTTTCCGACACCCGCAGTTTAATTGATTAAACTGAAAATAATATCCACAATTTTCAACACGTTTACACGTAACAAAAAATTTAGCACAACTAAGAGAATAAACTGAGGTAGAAGAAACAGCTAAGCCTGCGTATAATAATAATAGTCGTAGCAGCTAGATGTTCCTTTATCCCCAAACGGTAACTCAGACCTTTTCTACCTTCTTATCCTTCGGTAAGTTATATTTGGTAAGTTCTATGGTAAGGAAAACAGTTAGGTATGAATAAGTGAAGTTGTACGATTTTTTTTTTTAAGGATATGAAAAATATAATTTAAACATTTCATTTTGACCGGATTCACATGAGCATTGATGAACCTGGTCAACTTTGTAGCGCTGTAAGTGTTTTAAATGAAATAAATTAAAAAATCATAAAAAAATTCCTCAAATGATAATCAACAAGATTGATCTGAGGTATCTTTTTTGTAAAATGAGAAAAAGAAAGTTATAGAGCAAAAAAAAATATATGAAAATTTTCTCACTCTTTTTGGTTATAACTTCTTAAATTTTTAATTTAGGGCAAAAAGTTATATAATCATATTTGTAGGCAAAATAATTTGCAAATTATATGCTGTAGAATTTTTTGTAAGACGCATAGTTTCCAAGATATCGCGAAATAAGTGTTTTCACCCCTTTTTCCAAGATGGCGGCCGGAGGACAAGGGTGGCGACCCTACAAACTTGAGGTTAAGCTTCTATGGACCACCCACATATGTCTCAAAAGTAAAATTGCGCCCTCTAAAAAATGCAATATTCGGTCTTAAATTGTAACATTTCAATGGACTACTGTATAGGTATCTATATTCGATTATGTACTTCTAACCATCATTGTATATAGGCAAACAACTTAGTTTTGTAGTTTGTATACCTGCTTTGTGCATGCATATCTTGGTTCATTATATTTGTATAACTGCCCCGTTGGCGGAGCGGCTATAGTGGTCGCTACGGAAAGAAAATAAGGTGCGTTTAATATAGAGGTCTTAAATCCTAACTCAGGGTCGGTACTAATTGTTTAATAAAATATATAACGTCTATATTATTATAAACATCTTTTATTTTTAACCAAATCAGTACACGGTACAGACCGTTAGATAGTCTTGCCTTAAATAAAATTATTTCTTAGAGGCATAGATCGTGCTTTTTGATGGCCAATTATTTCGTGTAAAAGACATTTGTTGTAAAAATGTATTACTTCGTTTCCATCTGTTTGGCCAAGTTAATACCTAATATAAAATAAAAAAAAATAAAGAACAAATAAGAAAAAAAATACATTTTAGCCTCTAGGTAGTTTCAAGTTTTTTTAAAAACTTTTTTCTTATATATAGCAACTACGCAACTTTTTGGTTTTTGCCATAGTAAAAAAAAATGTAACCATAAAATGGAACCGACTTCAACACCCAAAGTGTGAAATAATATGTTGAAGTCGGTACCATGATAGTTCAAAAGTACCTATGATCACAATATTGTGCGCATGGTACCGACTTTGACAAGTTATTTCACACTTTTGGGTGTTGAAGTCGGTCCCATTTTATGGTTACATTTTTTTTACTATGGCAAAAACCAAAAAGTCGGTTCCACTTTTTGGTTAAAAAATTGATCACTAGTTTTAGTAACCCTTGCTACTTACGATATCGATTGTCAATGATTATATCATCAAGATAGGTAAATACTTTTCAGTTATTGGAGTGTAACGCAAAAACGACTTGACTGATTTTGATGCAATTTAAATAGGACCAAACGAGAAGCATCAGCTTTAAAACAAAAAAATAATACTCAAAATCGGTTCAACCTTTCAAAAGTTCTAAGGTAAAAAAATACAGACGAAATGAGAACCTCCTCCTTTTTTGGAAGTCGGTTAAAAATTCAATTCCGATCAGGAAATAATAAATCCTAGTTAATAATGAAAATGGCATGGTCTCAACAAAAATAACTTTACAATAATAAAAGCATACGCATAGATCAAAACAACTCGGTCACGCTATATTTTCATTGCGCACCGTAGTTGCGGCACGTGTAGGGCGCGGGACGCAGCGATACGTCCTCCCTCCGCGAGCGCTAGGCGCAAACTGAGATGCAAGGTTTTGTTTTGTTTAGGGAGGACAGAGATGCTGGCTACCGCCTGTGCGGTCGTCCAGCTCCACCGCTTTTTGGGCGAGGGCCTGGCCCTACAATAGCCCGGGAGGGAGAAGTGCCGAAGGCACTTCTCCCGAGACGGGCGTAGAAGGCGAAAAGCGCTTTCTACCTCCGTCTCCTGCGGACGCCGAAAACGTGCCGCTACTATAGGAGGGGTTGACAGCGAGCTCAAGGGCACCACTGTGGTTCGGACCTCGGCTTGTCTCGCTGTCCAGAGACATGGGGGGGATCGGAGCAAAATGCCTCTGTGCAACTGCAGTGTTGCACAATTGGGCCCTACTGAATAATACTCTTTGACTATTTGGAGAGCAATTTATCGTGACCTTGTTTTTGCCTCGAGCTCGCCGGCGGGCTCGGTGTTTGATTGTGTGACCTCTAATTACCTCACACCTGGGGATTTTACCTCGACGACTTGCGGATAACGCTAAAGCTGCCAATGTAATGGCTGCGATGGGGTCATCCGGGTCGTCTAATACCTGCCGTGGTCGGCGACGGGGGGGTTTGAAAAATGGGATAGAAGAGGCAGTCGAGTAGTTCGATGCCTGGACAACCAATGGGTTCGGGTGGTGGGGCGCTCGATCAAAGTATCGGCGGGCGCAGTCCTTATTGAACTGCGCTAGAGAGGGAAGGTTTAAGTCGCAATGCAACTCGGTGTTCCGGATAAACCACGGGGCGCCGGTTGCATTACGAAGAAAACGGTTTTGGATGACTTGAAGTTTATGAAGGTGGGCCTCACTAGCATGACTAAACACTACTGATGCGTAAGTCATGATGGGGCGGATGCAGGCAGTGTAAAGTGTCTTCTTATTACTAAGAGACATTTTACTCTCTTTGCGAAGTAGGGGACCAAGGCGACCCATTACGAAGGCCGCTCTGTTACGGACGGTTGTTATGTGATCGTTAAAGGTGAGATGACGATCAAGGGTGATTCCGAGGTATTTTGTTCTAGGAACCCAGGGAATGGGTTCGTCGAACAAAATAAGCGGTTTCGGGTAAGGGGAGCGTGTCTTCTCAGTAAAGCACATAGCTGTGCTTTTAGCTGGGTTGACCGCGATGCGCCATTTTCGGAACCAGTCACCGATCTCGGTGACGGCCCGTTGAATGACGAAATAGGACTGTCTGTTGATATGCCACCCAGTGGTGTAAATGGCGGTATCGTCCGCATATTGGGCTAGGAATACTTTGGGCTGAGAGCGTGGGATGTCACTGGTATACAGTGCAAAGAGAATAGGTGATAGCACGGAGCCCTGAGGGACTCCGGCTCTGACTGGGTGGGGGGAGGAGAGGGTGCCTTCCACGCGATAGCGAAAGCTTCTGGCTTTAAGGAAGTCTTGTAGGATGAGCACAAGACGTTCTGGCACGCCAAATTGGTATAGCTTGTAGATCAAGCCATTGTGCCAGACTTTGTCAAAAGCTTTCGCTACGTCGAGGAAGACTGCTAGCGTAGTCTGGGGTTTGGGGTACTTATTGAAGCCCTCAATGATGTGCTCCGTGAGGCGGTGCACCTGTTGGACGCATGAGTGTCCGGGTCTGAAGCCAAACTGCTCATCTGGGATAAGGTGGTGTTCCTTAGTATGGAACTGGAGACGGTTTGCAAGTAACCGCTCGTAAAGTTTGCCTAAGGCACTGAGGAGGCTGATGGGGCGGTAGCTGGTGGGGTCAGATGAGCTTTTGCCTGGTTTGTGAATGCCAATGACATTTGCACATTTCCAGGTGTCTGGGAATAAGCAGTGGCTCATAGCAGCATTGAAGATGCTGACTAAGAGATGGATGAGAGGAGGAGAGAGGGTTTTAAGAACCCTGTTGGAGATGCCATCGGCACCGGGGGATTTACGCGGTCGGAGGGCCTTGATCAGTCTCGCCACCTCAGCGTAAGTCGCTAAAGTGATTGGTGGGATCTCAGAGGTGACCACAGAGCTTTTACGTTCGACTTCAGCATCCACCGAATCGAGGTGAGCTTGGTCAACGTGATCTACGTTTGGGGAACACTGAGCCTCTAGGCTATCAGCTAGGCACTCAGCTTTGTCTTCGTCAAAGAACGCTGGGACTAGTGGGACTGGTCTGTATAAGGGAGGCATGTCGTTATGGTTACTTCCTTTCAAACCTCGCGCCAAGTCCCAGTAAGCATGGTGGCTTGGCACGAGGTTTGAAAGTTTATCGCCCCATTGTTGATCACGCAACTCAGACATGCGACTTTGAACCATGCGTTCAAAGTGGCGTTTCTTAGTTTTGTTCTCTTTACTGGGGTAAGAGTCGTAATGTCGGGTCACTGCTTTACTTTCCGTCACTAATCGTCTCACATCCGCTGGAATGACAAGGCGCCGGTCGTCCGGCACTATGACCTCCTTTGCGGATGCACCTACTACGGTGGAGAGGTGATTGGTGAACGAATCGATCGCAAGGGTTACGTCATCTTTTGTCAGGATGTCGTCAGGGATCTTGTCAAGGTCCGGTGAACTGATAGCCTTTAGGGCATCGCCTACTTGCTTCCAGTTCACTATCGTCTTAGTGGGGCAGGGGAGGTCAGTCGTTGGGTCGGGACCTAGTCGCAGTATAATGGGTCGGTAGTCAGAGTGAAGCTCGTGAACCACTTCTATGGAGCGTAACCGGAGTGTTACGCCTCTGAGTAGTGCCATGTCAAGCAAGTCAGATCGATGGTCTTCCATATAAGGGTAGTGAGTGGGCTCAGTGGGCGCAATTATGTCAAAGTTAAGTTCTGCGATTAGGTTTTCAAGTGCAATACCTTTGGGATTGTTGACGTTACAATTCCATAGGATGTGCTTACTGTTGAAGTCGCCAATCAGAAGGACGGCGCTTCCTAATGAGAACAAGGCTTCTAAGTCAGCTCGGACGATCGGCTTGGAGCAAGCTTGGTAACAGGACGCTATGACTATAGGTTGATGATCAGTCATAGCTAGGAGGCAACAAGATGCTTGTCGGGGTAGGTAGGGGAATGCAGTGCAGGGACCTTTTGTAATAGATAAGAGTGCCTCCCCCACGGGAGTTCACTCTATCATCACGTACCGTTCTGTAATTGGCAAACCTAGGGTTCGCCTTCCCCGGTTTTAGAAGGGTCTCCTGCACGCATATGATATCGATAAGGTGGGTACAACAAAAGTCGTGGACGAGGTCACGTTGTCTGAAAAGGCCGTTAGCGTTAAATGACGCTAACGAAACTGAGTGCGGTTTCGTGCGTTCGGTTGTACTACCCATAGTGGTTGTACTGGGGAGGGGCCTGGGGAACGAAGCGCTTAAGGGCGCTTAGTAAGTTTGCGTGTTCCAATGTGTATTGGATCACGTCCGCTGGGGATTGAGCGTATTGCATCTTGTGAAATAGCTCTTGTACCTCATTGATGTCAACCGACATAGCCAGATCGCTGACTAGGTTGATTGCCTCTTGAAGAGGGGCAGCCATCAATGGCATAGAGGGAGCTTGTGGCCGGGAAGCGGCGCGGGGAGGCGCGCGAATGGTGTTGGCAACGGGTGCCGGGAGCGCGGGGCGAGCCGGGGCCGGTGCGCGGGCAGGGGCCGCGGCGCGGGCGGGTGCGGGTGCGGGCGCGGGTGCGGGCGCGCGGGCCGGGGCGCGGGCGGTAGCGACGGTCTTAACCATACTGGGTGGTTTAGACCATGCGTTACGGGCTGGGAGCGGCGCGGGTATTACCTGTGAGGCAGGTACTACCGTTAGTTTAGGGCTTACCCGTTGGTAACGGTCGTAAGAGGGGCGGGTCGGCCTATGCCTTGCCACCCTGTGGTTCACTCGTGGTGCTTTAGGGCAACCACGGTAATTCGCGGTATGCCCTTGAGCACCGCATAGAACACAACTGGGTGGGTCCGGCGAATCCCGGGTGCGAGTGCACGCTGCTGTCGCGTGATCGCCTAGGCACTTAACGCACCTAGCGCGAGCGAAGCAGAAACGGGAGGCGTGCCCGTATAGTTGGCAGTTATGGCACTGCGAGGGACTCCCATTTTTGTATGGGGCTTGGACATCGAGTCCTGAGAGGCCACAGACCTTTTTTAAATTAAAGATGGCCTTGCCTTCAGGTGTACGATCTAGTACTACGAGTACTAGATCGTAGGGACTGCGGTCCTTCCCGCTGTACATGCGGTGAACTGCATGTACGGGGAAGTCTTGTGCTTTCAGGTCGGCACATACCGAATCGGTATGTACCTCCTTGGGCACACCGCGGATGACAACTCGGAGGACTTTCTCCTCTTCGAGCGCATAAGTGTGAAAACTTATGCTCTCTTTACGGAGGAGCTTTGTTAGCGCTCTGTGGTCGCTAATGGTGGACACTTGAACTTTAATGCCTTGCTGCGTGGAGCGGGCATTAGTGTAGTGGATCCCACGATCCGAAACTAAACGGGACAGCATGTCCCATTTGGTTTTGTCCTGAATGAACAGGGGCGGAGGCGGTTTGTCGCGGCGCGCGCTCGCGTCCTGAGGGGACGCGGCAGTGGTGGCCGGAGCGGAGGGAGGAGACGCGGGGCGCGGGGTGGGGGTCGGCTTCTTGCCGGAGGCGGGGGCCTTAGCGGGTGCCTTGGCGGGAGGGGCGGAAGTTGCGCAACTAGCGGCTTTAGGAGCACGCTTGCGTTTTCTATCTACGACGGTATAGCCGTCGTTATCGGAGTCCGAGTCAGTGCGTAAGGCACGACTCGGATCTACATCCATCTCCGTTTTGGAGTCCGAAGTGGGCTCGGCAACGGCGATGGAGGGACGGGTGCTCGCTGGCCTCCCGATCGGTGAGCGCGAGCGAGACCTCTCACGGGGAGGGGCTGCCACCGTGCGTCTGTTGTCAGGGCCCGGAGCGGGCGAAGTCGGGCTGTCCTCTGAGAAGGACCGGGTCAGAGGAGGGACGATGGCCTCCGGAATTGGAGTTCCGGAGGGGCGATGAGAGTGTCCGTGAGGCGGGCACTCTCTGCATCGTTAAGCGATTGCTGATGATCAGCGTAGAGTTCGGGGTAGTGGAGGGCGAAGGTCTGAAGGACCTCCACCTCACCGTTAGAGGGACGTTGCATCCTGAGGGGATACTCAGGATGGCCTAACGGGTTCTGTCTCCCTCTCGCAACTCGTGAGCTCACTTGTGTGAGAGGGAGTGAGTACCTATGGTGTGCCCTAGTTGTGTACCCTCTCCGAGCTTTTTTCTCGGCGGAGAGGGGTGCTCCTAATGCTGCTCCGGGGTTGACTAGGGGCGACCCCAAGGCCAGTTGTCCCGGAGCCCAGCTTGCTTCGGCTGACCCGTGAAGCGGGAAAGGCCACAGTGCAAGGTTAAACCAAAAACAACAACAGTGGCCGTTGTCACCGTAGGGTGTCACACTGCGACCGCAGCAAATGGCGGATTTGATCGTTCAGACGGGTTTGGCTGACGCTACCCCACGCCTGAACGACGTCGCTTAACAGCACAAAGTGTGTTGTTACGCGCACTGATAAAATGTTGTGTCGAGTAGTAAAGTTGTGAAATGCGCACCGAAAAGTGCGGTCAGAACAAGACCACCAGCCCGGAGTGTTATGATAACGAAACAAGGGACTTGGGTAGGTGGTAATGCCTGACGTCTTAGAGCGCCTCTGCGCGCCGGCACGGCGAGCTCGTAGCTCACGTTGCACGGCGTTCGGCGGCTGCTCAGCTTCTGCACACAAAACAAAACTTCGTCAGGACTGCGTATTCCAAGGCACTGGTCTGCAACTAGCGTCGGAACGATGACCCGAGTGAGACGGCAATAGTGCGGGGACTATTGCGGTCTCACTGGGAGATACTGGCGGAGCTGTAGACAGGTGTGCACGGCGTGGCGGCACAGGTCGGAATGACCAGTGTAGTGCTTGAGATGCAAGGCGTTGTGTTCCGTAATTTATAGGTCATATTGAAAAAATTGTATAAAATACATTTTTCACTAAATGAACGACAAAATATTATTATCTATTAAACAAAAACTTCAACTAATGAATCGCATATTTATTTATTTGATAAAATACCAGATTTTGTAGAAATAACAAGAAATTTGAATGGTATTTTTGTGCCAAAAGTGCCCTTCCAATCCCTTATTTACTCAGTTGTAAAATATATTTATCAAAATGTTATTAATGCACTCCATTGGCGGTAATATGATTGGTTTACTGATATTTTTCAATCTGTAAAACGAATAATTTTTGTTCGATAAAAAGACTGTTGAAGTCACACTGATGAAGAAATTTATGAAAACATGAGTTGGTAAAAAAATTTTTGTCGGATTTCATTTGTTTTTTTTTATTGTTTTGTTTAATGCACTCCATTAAATAAACAATAAACTTTCTTCCTGCATCATTTAAAAAACAAAAACGTTTATACTTTAGCTGCAACAGCCTTGAGAAAACGGCTGTAAAATGGCTTTGCTGGAATAAGGCCTCTTAAGCAAAGTCGCTTCCCACTGTCTAATGTCTGTCCGTCCCTTTATATGCTTAACTTCGCAACGGATTTTGATATGGTTTCTAGAGGACGGTTTCTGTCTATAATACATGCATAATATTATAGTAAAGAAACACTGATAATTTTAAAGGTCTCTAAAGTAAACTTGTAAATAAACAATTTTTTTTGCGCTTGCAACGCAAAATAAATACGCTGGTTGAAACCTACGAGATAGATCAAAATTAAGTACTTTACATTTTACGAGAAATAATGGCTTATTTACAAAGCAATTTTAAGCAATACAGCATTAATTCTTATCCAATTGAAACCTTGAGTACATAGTGCATTTTATATAGATTATTATGGCCCTTAACATATGTACATATGTAATTTAAATTAATATTTTCGAAGATAAATGCAGGGACATAGTGGTTTCGGCGGTACCGGCCGAGGGGCCTGCTTACGGGCGGCGCGTTAGCAATTTTTTGTCCCTTACGATTTTTGGTAAAGATATATTTTGCAATTAGGTACCTACCATTGATAAATCGCAGGGTCAAGCTTTCAACGTTGCAGGCTTAGATTTGAACGTCGAGTGTTTTTCACATGGCCATTATATGTCGCTCTTTCAAGAGTAACCTCTAAATAAAACGTGTTTGTATTGTCTAAAGACTAAAAAAGTTGTGAACGTTGTATATAAAAACATTCTATGGTATATTTAGTACCAGCATTGGACCCATGCGAAGCCGGGGCGGGTCGCTAGTAGGTACTCACATATGAAACAATTTTTTAGAATTAGAATTAATCTTACATATATTAACATACGTATCTAAGAAGGTAGCTAGGTACTGAAAAAGCCGGGAATACCGACTTGCACGACCGCGCGGTGCCCGAGTTATTATGTGGAAAAGAGTTCCTTTATAAATTAATAATTATAGTTACCTATTAGATAAATTAAGAGTACCTAAACTTACTAATTTTATTTGAAATTTATTTAGGTGGGTACATAAGTTTTATAATTTAGGACTTTTTATTGGAGAACTTTATTAGAATAAAAATCATGCTAATGTTGTTGTAGGTAAGTATATAATTACGTATTTTTATACAAAAATAATTAGTATAAATTGACTGTAACTGACTGTAACAGCCAGATCGTCGACTGCTGAACACAGCCTCCCCTATTAAGAGGGTATTTGCTGGTATACATTACAATAATAATTACTTGTGGCATTGTTATTTTTGTAAATTTGGCCTTGATGACGTACCTATAGGTACTTGTTGAACCAATAAATTTCCAAAAGTTCAACAAACTATCAAAAAGTTCCAATCCTTCCCAATGGAAAATAAAAAGCTGAGCTTTGTGTGGGCTCGCCAATGACAGTTTCAAAAGGGAAACTGTCATTGGGGCTCGCGTATATTTTACAACCTGATTCTAGTGGTGTTACCTAGTATTAAGTAGATTAACTACGATCTATTTGAGAACCTATTGAGTTAAGTTCTATTGCAGCGATGTTTTTTAACAGATGGCGTATTAGTACCATAACATTCTATCAAAATAATTTTTTTAAGAATATTTTTTATGGTTATTAAATTATATTTTTTTTACAGATAATACATCTAGATATAATAGTATATAATACCTACATAGTACATCAAGGGGAGAAAACGATCTATTTCTGTTCGGGAGTATGTTTAAGCCCGATGCGCAGCGGAGGCTTTATTTCTGGTGCGTCATGTCTATAAAATCGTTACTTCTACTATCAGATGATATTTTGGAAAATTATTTGAAATATTAAAAAGCGTACCTATTTAATTGTTAAATTATTTATTTGATAAAAAACAAAATTTATAAAACAACTAAATTGCCGCACTTTCTTCGTAGTGCAGAGAAAGGTTTCCAACCTCCTTTCATGGAAAATGGTAAGAGCTAATTTAACATCCGAACAGTCAAACTCGAGTAATAGCCGATACGAAAAGGAGCCATCACATTGTACTGAAAAGTTTTTACATCGACTCGATTCCTTCTTTGTGGTTTCATTATCTCTAGTCAAGATTTATAATTATTAGACTAGGAGGAAGAATATCTATTCTTCCTCCTAGTTATTAGATATTTTCCGGAGCATTACTTTCGATACCCACTGGTCAATATAGTAAAAAGTTTCAAAGTTATTCATGATGAAGATTAAAACATGACACTGGCAAATGCACAAGACGTACGAGACCATATCCAACATACGGAGCAAAAAAAAGGTATTCATGACATTGACATAACAATGTCCACGATTGCCTTGTCTTTTGGCATCAGTCTGTGCTTGTACATTGCCAGTGCGGGTATTTTCGGCCGATTTCAGGTAATTTACACATTTAGCGGTTAATTTTTCTGTGTAACCATGACTGGGAAAGACCCAGATTTTATATTATCATAATATAAAATCTAGATTTAAAAAACTTAGTTACACTTTGTTTCTAGTAAAAAGCCAATTTTACCTTTACTTTCAAAAACTGAATAGCGTAGTTAGTGACCCTCAGTAATACCTAATTTTTAACATTATTTTACTATTTTTTAACTAATATAGTCTTCACAATGTTTCGTAGGTACAAAAGCCATGTCCGTTCTGTATGCTTATAGTCTTTGATATTGAGAAACCATACCTCAGCGTTGTGGCGCTGCGTGTTTGGATATTTGGTTAGACGATATAATTAGTTCTAGACTGCAGTCCGATCTCGTAAAGCGCTGAAGCGCACTTGAGTTTAAAATAAGCAAAAATGGCAGCGACTTTTGTCTCAAATGTCTTCTCTAGTGTAACGTATATCTCGATGGTTGTCGAAGGAAAATGACTTCCTTACACCAATGTACCTACATATAGACGATACAACTTGAAGCACCTTGGCTATTTGACTAATCCCTAGAAACCAGTTTGCGGTCCCAGAAGGAGCGGATTATTATTTTGATACTGCTTATTCTAGATCTTGACTACAACCTCACCCTTCCAAGTAATGACCACAGGGTAGGTCGCTTCAACTAGTTGATTTGGTTAAAATGACTAGGCAAGCTACGTTACAAGCACTACAAAAATAATACAACAAACATGACTATGTGCTCAGCTCATAGTGTCATGGTATAACATAGAATAACTATCAACAAAAACGGGTAATTTATAGTGTCGGTTTCTTGCATAAGATGGGCTGGCAACACTGAGCCGTTTGTTTTTGTAACGAAGTTGTGTTCATTTAATAACATAATTAAAATTGAGTTATATTTTCTGAACAGCAGTTAGAATCTTTAGGACGCTCATTTCTCTCGTAATTAAAGTATCGCTGGCACATACCTGGATTCGTCCAGGCATTATTACCGGGCGGGACGGATGCTGGCAGTAATTATAACCTGAAATCTACAACTCTCCCACTGTAATGGACGTAGATTTACTTCGACCGGGCACTGTGCCCATATCTCCTGACACAATATTGTGGTTCGAGTTCCTCCTCGATCCGAATCTTCTGAAGAACCATCTATCTAGACCAAACCCAGGTTTGTTAGTTTTGTAAACAACCTCAAGTATATAGCATCTCTTCCTAAAGCAGAACGTTTTATTGTAGAACATAAATCAGAGGATATATAAAAAAAATTGTTGGTCCATTTAACTATAATAATTTATTATTTAAATGTCCAACTCTCATGTAGATCAACATAAATTAGCCATCTCTACTTGACTGCCTGGCGAAAGGAACATTTTCAAACTTTGTCAACAACCAAAGTCCATAAGTATTAAGTAGGTAGGTACATCAAGCAATGTCACATATGGTTTTTGTGTTTGATTGTACAACAATTAAGCTTAAAACAGCAAATAAACACAATATGATCTCAAATGTATCATTCATATTACATGCTCTAAGTGATTGCCAACTAACAAGCGCATTCTTTTGAAGTGCTCGTAGCCAAGTTTGCTTAGCCATTCTGAATCGATCAGCAAAGTTAAGCAACGTCCGCCGCGGTCATGACTTGGATGGGTGACCGCTGGTTATATTACTACTGAGCGCTTCCTTGCTTTGGAGGGCACGTTATGCCGTCGGTCCCGGTTGTTATCTTAAAATAGCAGTTGTTACAGCATGGTGGTAGGGCACTTTGCAAATGTCCGCCTGTCTAGCTACCACCCTTAAGTTGAAAATCTGTCACCAAGCACCTAACGGTGTGTTCCGGCAGCTATCCTTGAGCCAGTAACTCTAGGTTTGTCTGAACAACATCCTCGATCACATCATCACTTACCATCAGGTGAGATAGTGGTCAAAGGCTAACCAATCAGGCATAAAAAAAAAAACTTAAAACAACAGTAAAATTTTGTTTTAAGATTTTAAGACTTTGAAACTCTTCTTCTTATATAATAGGTATGTATGCTGCCTGATTCATCAAGGCTTAGTTTACCTAAAAATGGAACCGATTTCAACACTCAAAAGTGTAAAATAACATGTAGAAGTTGGTACCATGATAGTTCAAAAGTACCCTTTATCACAATATTGTGTGTATAGTGTATACAGACTTCGAAAAGTTATTTTAAACTTTTGAATGAAAATTTAAACCATTTAAAAAATACAGTTGAATTCAACTGTATTTTTTGACATCAAAAAAATTAAAAGCTTTTGATGCTATATACGCTTCAATGAATGCAAGTCTCATTCTATGGGGTTCAATGGCAAAAATATATGCTTAACTGTAAAAAATAAATTGACTTTTAATTCTAGAATCTCATCATGTAAGATCTAAGTTATCCTAGAAATCAATTGTTATCCTTTGAGAATTTGCACAGCCAATCCTTAGTTAAAAGGAGATTATATTAAAATTATTTTTAAGTTACTTTCACTTAACATAATACGTACACACTTATTTATTTTGCCATCATCTATCAATATGTGTAAAATTGGGATCAGTTCACAATGCACAAATCTAACTTACCCATATCATTATGTAACTTTGTTTAAAATGAAATATCATGTTTGGAGTACCTTTAAATGAGACATATTTCATACATACCTTTCATAAATGAATAGATTAAATCTATGTGTGCTACATAGTTTCATAGCAACTTGCTCTGTGCTGTTTGAAGTAACAGAGATTTGAAACGCCACCAGGGTGAGTGGTGGACTTTTGTTGAATTATAAGGGGGGATTAGACAGAGACCAGATAACATCTTTAATTCACTTTTACTTGGTCTGTTGTACTATTTTTTTACTAAACAGCAGCATTATAATTGTGTGAACGGTAGCAATAGTCATATGCATACTAAGATGGAATTTAAAATTATGTCGTGATTTTTTAATGCTAAGTTTAGTGGACACTTTCATGTGAGGACCAGATTATGCAATTATATTGGTATAGGTAATTAATGGGAAGGCCAGTCAATATTTTAAAATATTTATTTCTAGTTCTACTTTTAAGATATCATCAAAACACTTGTTTCTATTACATTAAATGTTCAAATAATCAAAGTACTTTATATTAATAAATTGCTTTATACAACATTAAAATGTGATTTTGAATACATATTTTTACAGAACCAACAGCATGTGAGCTAATTGAAGAGTTCATGTCCGTGGACAATAAAAATGGCAATTCCAAGCCTACCAGTGAGCGTGTAGTAGATGTGGACGCTCCTCCTACTCCGCCATCATCTGGCACACCTTCTCCAGCTCAATACACAAGGAAACAGCTTGCGTTAAAAATCCTTGCACTCAGAGTAGCAGCTTCACTTCACTGGAATTTAGGTATGCTTCATCAACATATTATGTTCAAAAGGTAAAGGTTACTTTTAAGTACAGTATAATCTCACTAATCCATCACTTCAATAGACTGATACATCCAATAATCGGGCACCCTCCGCCCGCGCCCTCATTTAATTGTTTCAATCCTGCATAACATGGTCAGAAATATATCTGCCAAAGATATTATAATTCTTCGAAACATGCGAGTAAAGGTTTTTAAGCAACTAAAACAAGTTGCACAAAAGCAGACCTCAATTAAGAATTATTTAAAAACTGTGTCATTAGGTCATTACATGTTAATTTTGAGATATGCTATAGATTAAAAACCAAATATTGGTTGCTGCGTAAAGCAAAAACACAAATACATGCCAAAATACCAATCAAGAGCGGTCTTGAACTAGTTAAATGAATGACAAAAATTTTACAAATAATTTGTCATCCATATCTGAGATAATAAATAAACTGAAATACTGCTTTATGTAAAATTATAACAGCTTTAAATTGCATAAATTATTCACTAGTCACACACCATAAAGAGTGTTATTTACCAATCAGGTACATCTGTAACAATAATTTTGCCTCAAACTCTTAAACAAAAACACATCAAATTATTATAATGCTATATTAAATATAATTTTGAGATATCGGTTATATAATTTAAATTTTTTGAACGTTGAAATAATTGGTGCAATTTCTATAGGTATAAATAGTATTTTTTATTGTATATAGGTTAGCGTTTGACAACAATCTCACCTGATGTCTAGTTATATATGTATGTTCCCAGACCATCCTTATGTCAATACATATTTAGTATCTAGCATAAAATATACCTAGTAACATACATATTGGTCCACAGCATCAAATACCCTCAGATGATATCAATAGTCAAATAATAGCTTAACAGTAATTTAAGAAATAATACTTATTACAAAAAAGAGTTTAGATGAGTTATGAGATATTCTGAATAAGGAAGCTAAATTGATGAACTTATGAGGTATGTATGTACACATGTTACAGATATATTCGAAGTAAAGCTGGCGCCTCCATCTCAGCAACAACTGATGCAAGATTTGGTCTACATGGCTACTGATGCAGCATTTGGTCTCCCACCACAGGTAATGAAAAAAGCAAAAAAAAATAAAACTCTTAAGACAAACATTAAAGGCGTTTCCTGACAAGAAAACTGGACAGTATTACTAAGCCTACGATCGAGAATCTCGATCGTGCGCTCTAGTATTATTCTCAAATCTATTATTATTTAGAATCGAACGGCTAACCGTTTAATTCTTATATGAAATTAGTTTACAGTAGAAATTTACATACATCAAATAACAGAGCACATAAAATAGACTCAAAAATACTCCAGCACATACTTTCGGCCTATTCGTGCGGGGCTGACCTGCGCTTGTTAATAACCAGTGATTTGTTAATAAGTCAATGATTTAAAACTATTAAATCATTGATTTATTAACAAATCACTGGTTTAGAAATATTAAAATACTTAAATAATGCAATTTGAATCGTACTTGTTTCGTGAATATTTTCACCCTTTATACAGCTTCCAAGACATGGCAATTGGCTTTGTGTCCAAGGCAAATATAAAATTACCTAGTATCACAGATTAAAAAAGGTCCATCAGTCCGCAAAGCCATTCCAATAAATAAGCCACTCTAGCTATAAAGCAATAAAGTGCACTTCTGCTCGCAAAGCACGGGATACCTTATATTTATATTATTCACCTACAAGACGATACTCTTTCGAACGCATGGCCACGCATAGGTATGATGTCTTCTGCGCGGCACGCACCGTAGAATAATCCCGTCCGGATTGAGACGCCGATGTAGCTGCAGCTTTGTATCTAAAGTGCGTGAGCCAGGCCTGCTTATGTGTATTGAAGTTTACATAGAAAGGATCAGCACAATCTTGATGAATTTGTTTTCCAAATTTTCAGGAAGTTTCCCCTGACATGCTGGCGCTGCCTCAAGTGCAGTTTGCATTAACACTGTATCACAGGTGGATTGTTAGATTCCCAGTCAAAACTGCACTGTATGCTAAATCATCAAAGATGTCCTACATGCATTTGTAAGTTGCACAAATTTTATAATGATGAAGGTATAAATGAACATAAAATTATATTTAAATTCTCCAACACAACAATGATGCGACCATGTGCCCCAGTCTGACCATTGCAGCATGCACAGTATTTCTGCACTGCACCATCCGGTAATTTTCCTGTTGTCGCGTTTTACGACAACAACGGGAAGAATTGGGGGACTTTTATTTGGAGCACTTAAATTTGCACTATAGAAAATTTCACTGATGTCGTTGTTGACTCGACCGGACATAATATTTACGAAAGCCCATCCCTCAGAAGTGCCTCGCCTTTTTTGAGTGCTGCGTGTAAGTCCGTCTAGGCCACCGGCTGACCCAATCTGAAAGGATGTCACGGCCGCAGACACATCCTGTGCGGTCACCTCAACAACGTCATAATTTTGTACTAGTGGTCATGGTGCGGCAAGTTGGAGATGTCTCCATGGAAAGATGGTTTTTTTTATATTAGGGAATTTAATGTAAATAGATTCACCCGAGAACACGGAGTATCCCGCGGTTTTAATATCACCATCACAATTTTCTTGTTCTACTAGTTTAATAGTCAAATCGACATTATTTGTTTTTGCATTTATATTATTTCCCCGCAGAGGTGGAATTATTAAACCTGAGCCAAAAGATTGATCCTTACCAGGGAAAATTGCGTGTGATGCAAGGCACGAGCCTTATATATAGATCCACGAATTATATAAGCATTTTAACGTTAAATAAAGTGTAATTCCAAACAGATCAGAAGAAAGTGCATTCTTCAATTAATCTAATCTCAATGAACTGTGATTCTAACTCTGTTTTCTTGGTCAGGAAAGAATATTTAACATAACTCTAAATGATCATTGTTTACTCATGCCAATTACAATTTTTTTTATATCACAACTTATATTTATTTATTAATGAGTGCAAATATCAAAATAAGTTACTCACAGTGACGCTATTCCGTCGTCACTTCTTTCGCTTGTGTAAGCGATGGGCTGGCATTTACCTAAACGTCAGTACTGTGATTTTGTGAAATGGCTCTTAATCATCGACATCATCAGCCTAAAGACGTCCACTGGTGAACAAAGCCCTCCCATAGAACAAAGAACGGCTATTAGCCGCTTGTAACTATTGACTACCCGCGATTTTTAAGATGTCGTCAGTCCATCTGCTGGGGGACTGACATTTCTATGTTGTCTTTTATAGCGTGAATAGCACAATAGCAAGTTAAATTACTGAGTAAACAATACTAAATAACTAAAGTCTCGGTAGTACCGAGTGCCGTAGTCTCAAGCAGAACTGAACTGAACACTGAGACTGTAATGGGCAAGCAGGATACTTACTATGAAATGAGCAACATATATGTTTCAAAATTATTTAAACATCCATTCCCTTTTTTCAGACCTGGCCTGCAAGGAGATGGTACTTTTTCAACATTGAATCCAAGTTTTGAAAAGATTTTACGTATGTGTGAAGCATCTCGCATGCACAGCATAAAATTTTTGGAAGACATATTAGTTGTTTATGAAAGCCGCCGTAAGGATCCAAAGAATATTATAATTCCTCCTATGGAAACATTCATCCACCTAACAGAGGACTCGGATGATATGAACCATGATTGGAATGTTGGTAACTCCATATGCCAATACGAACTGGCAATGCAAATTCATTTTGATCTCTGTTACAATTACTTCTTTTATGGACAAAATGATTTAGCCAGGAAACATATACTCGGGTGTAGAGAAAACTCAATCTTATTGGAACGACATGTTGCAATCCATGGATATGGGCCAAAGAAGCAAGTACCGTGGGGCAACTTTTACTATGCTAGCATGACCAATGAAGACATCGTGGGCTATATCAGAGCTTTAAATTTGGGATATGAACTACTAAACGAAGAGCCGTCTCTCTTATTAAAGCTACAAGAATCTATTGCAAATCATTACACCGGAATCATTGCTGTGCTGCAAGCTGATAACATAAGCAGGGAAATCCCGATCATTCACAGGCAAGTCGCTGAGCTCGATATCCAAGGCTCATCTTCAAGTGGAGCATTTACAGTAGCTAGAGACCTTCTCAACAGGGTGTCGGCTTTGAATGCAGTAAGGTATGCCCTTGAAGGTGGCATTCCATCAACGCATCCTGATTTTCTAAACAAATTTAAAACAGTTGGTATAAAATTCTTCGACTTGCTTTTCTGGGCTCTGGGACCAGTTCTAATGTCAAACTTATCAGAGAAAGATTGGTCCAACTTAAAAATGTTCTTTCTTCATTTAGCCACATCTCAGTGCCGGCTTCCCATCGAGAGAATCGAGGAATACCTCAGGAAGCATGTTGGCGATCAAGCCGAAAGGATAAGAAGGAAATTAATTTCCGACGAACAGTTACACAGGATCATGAATGATCCTATCAATCAAGACGACGAAAGCATGGAGATGCCTTCCGAACTGCTAACTGAGGACTGGGACACGCCCGAATTCGAGTTCCCACCGGTGCCAGAATTGGAGATGGGGAAACTCAAAAAGCGTTTGATTGAATCCTCGACTGCGGATGATGTTCGAATGTGCTTGGTGAAGTTAGCGATGATGAAGGCACCTTCTCCGCTGTGGAAGTTGAGCCCGTCGTGGAAGCCGGCAGGTTCGCTGGGGAATGCAATAGTTTCTTTGCCAAGAGGGTTTTTGCAAGATTTTGGTTATGTAGTATCGGGAGCGGCTCGAGCGAGGGCTGAAGCTGGGTGCTCACGCGCTGCCCTATCCCTCCTTTCGGTGTTAGAAGGAGAAGCACGCAGTCAGCTCGGTGCGGGCAACGACCCCAATCTGTACCGCCTTTGTCGCCTGTTATCTTGGGAAGTGCTGTTGCTACAAATCAATGTGGTGCTCAGCGAGTGGCCGCATCATCGGCTCAACTTAAAGAGCATCGCCAACAAATGCAAGGCTTGCATAGCGGCTGTAAGCGCGGGCGACGGTATCATACCCAGACCACAGGTAAACTTATTGTTAATCAAATCAAATCAAATCAAAAAAGCTCTCTAGTCAGAGGGAAGCACTTGCTTTCTTCGCAGACGGGGTGTATAGCTATGAGTGATTAGTTGGGTAGCCAGCTTATCGGGATGATTACTCAATCGTTGTTGGTATTTTGTGGTAGACCTGCTGATTTCCTCCATAACAGTCTGCATCTTCAGGTTTTCATGTATCTCGGAATTAGTTATTATTAAATATGACCATAAAATCTTATTTGTCGCACTTTTATGAATGTACTTACTTGAATTATATTTATATAATATACATATATGTAACGCCATATAATTGTACTGCTGACTTCATGTCCATCTAAACTTATAAAGCATTGACTTGATTACTACATTTTCAAATGAGTTGAAGTTTGCGTGAGATAATGAAAATGAAAGTTTATTTTATTACAAAATTACAACGAGAGGCAAAATTAAAGTCATGTGCGGGATTTGAACCCGTGCCATCCACCGGAATAGCCGGGAAATGCTCTAACCGCTAAGCCAGCATGACTAATATATGACTCATAACTGTAAATTGTCCTCTCGTTTTTAACCAACGTATGGGGATGGAGAGACATCTATAGTTCGACTTACGTTGTTCTACAAACAAGACTAATTTGAAAATGTTATCCGCGGAGCAAGCGTCATTACAAAAATAAAAATATTTAAATTTTAAGTCAGTATAAATATAATATAATTATAATATATCATATAGGTCACCGTAAACAAGTTTAAAGCTAATTGCAAATAATTACAGCATACCCCGGCTATAGGGTCGGATCGCGCTGGTTCGAATCCCGCACATGACTATAATTTTACCTGTGGTTCTAATTTTGTAATGTTATCCACAAGCTTTTATGTTGTTTTAGGTTGTAGAGGTGTGCTGGAGTTTGTTGGTAAATGCGTGCGAATGGGAAGGAGCAGGTTCAGTGGCCGGGATAGGGGCAGGAGAGTTAGCAGCCGCACTGTGCGCCGCATGTGCAGAGCTTCAGCGCGGGAAGGGCAACAGGAAGTTCGCAAGGCCACTCTGGGACTTCGGTACGTTCAGATCATGTGTGCTATGTTCATGTACTGTAACAGCTGGATCGTCCACTGCTGAACACAGCCTCCCCTATTAAGGGGGTATTTGACATAATCCTCACGCTTGGCAGGCGTCCTGGGCATCGCAGTGTAAGTTGGCAGTTCTTTAGACGGCGCTGCTGCCCACCTCCAGTATTAGTCGTCTCTTACGACACCCATGGAATGATATGGAGAGATGCAATTCTAACCCGGCACCCTACGGGGCGTGTTCATGTAGTACAGTGTATTGGAGTCTGTTGGTTAATGCATTGGATGGAGATGGTAGTCGTAGCCGGGGTAGATGTGGGGAAACAGGCAGCCGCGCTCAGTGATGGTGGGCAGGTGGTTCAGTAGTTGGCGTTTATGACGCTTGGCTGGACATTTTCTATGTTGCTATAAGGATAGGATAAGACAGAAATATGATACTGAAACCGTGATACTTTATCTATGCTTTTACAAACAATGCCCCTTGGCATCCGCGTAGACAATATCGTCCATTTATGAATTAAATTCTATTGTTCTCATTATGTATGATGCGCATGGAGTAACAAAACTGAGAATCAAATACTTACACATGGGTTTACTCTGACACATTGCTATCTAACCGTAAGTATGGCTATGTCAGTTCAAGTACCTGAAACGTAGTGAGGGCTAGATTTTAAGTTGGTTGTCCTACGGCACAGATAAAGAGAGACTAGATTGATCTATTAAATAAGAAGAGAGTGTATGATTAATACCTACAGGAAGTGAAAGGTGGGTTCTGAAAAATAGATGACTTTAAATTGAATAGTTTTTTAAAGTTCTGTTTTGCCCTTTGGGTACGAAACCCTATTAATTAGATTCAGCTGTCTGTCTGCCTATTCAAGATTAATACAATGAGTAAAATACAAACATATACTAATTAACTAGCGTCCGGGCCGCAGCTCTGCCCTCGCGTATGTCGGACATCGCGCAAGAACATTATCTTCTTTTTTCGCCGTTAGATAAAAACTATCCTATGTCCTTCCCCGGGTCTCAAACTATTTCCATACCAAATTTCATCCAAATCGGTCCAGTAGTTTTGGCGTGAAATCGAGACAGATAGAAATACACTTTCGTATATTAGTTTATAATATTAGTTTGGATTTATGTATAAAAATCAATGAATGGGGCCTGTCAAAGTTGTAAATTGTATAGTTAAACTCGTTAGGAATCTGAACTTTTGATATAAAGGGTTTTCAACAAGAACTTATTGAAGCGCTCGTAGCGAAGTTTGCTTAGCCGTTCTGAACTGATCAGCAAAGTTAAGCAACGTCCGCCTCGATCATGACTTGGATGGATGACCACTGGTGAAATTACTACTGAGCGCTTCCGTGCTTCGGAGGGCACGTTAAGCCGTCGGTCCCGGTTTATATATTAGGATGGCAGTCGTTATAGCATGGTGGTAGGGCATTTTGCGAATGCCCGCCTGGCTAGCTACCACCCTCAAGTAGAAAATCTGTCACCATGCACCTATCGGTGTGTACCGGCAGCTGTCCTTGAGAGCCAGTAATTCTAGTTTAGCCTGAACAACATCGTCGACCACATCATCACTTACCATCAGGTGAGATAGTGGTCAAATGCTATAGCATTAAAAAAATATGATATCTGGCAAATGTCCACCACGAACACGCTGACAGATGTCGATTCTATCATCAAAGTATTTAATCACTTTTTGGCAAAATGGCTCTGGTCTATTTCGTTAATCACTTAACCGCTGAATTTCGCGAAATTATGCTATCGGGAAATTTCGTTTGCAATAAATTGATCGTTTCATTGGCTGTGTGACATCGTTCTGTTGAAAAACCACATGTCAATGATATCCACGTCATCAATAATAGGCTAAAATAGCGGTCACAGAAGGACGATTATGTTGTCCGAAAATATTACGATTTTTACGAAATGTTACTTTAACAGAACCACCATTTTCATAGTGTATTTTAATTGTTTTAATGCGATTTTGGAGTGAAATTGAATTCATTCTAACGATTGCCAAATTTCAACTCTGCGGGGTTACCACAATTTCGCCAATGTCATGGATAGAGTGGAAGATAAACAGTGGAGATTTATCGGAACTGACAATTGCCAAAGGATCTACTACGAATACGTAAAAAAACTAAATGTCAAAACTGTCATGCTGTTGGTGTTGCCCTAATTGAAAAACAAAGTTCTTGTTAAAAGAACCCTTTATTATGTACTATAACCTATATTTAGCCGACAAAACATGAAAACGCCAATTTATAATTTTTATATTTTTGGTACATTATTTCTTGCTACGTAACCATGGTTTGCGAGTCCGAATCGCTATAAAAATTGATGTGGAGATATTTTTATCCTTTTTAACTCTGAGCCTAACCCTCACAGCTTCACTGCTTCTTATGTGCTGCTGCGGTAAGTAAGGCCTGATAGATGTATTGAAATACATCTAGCAGAAAAATACGCCTAATAAGCAACATGCCACCACACAAGTATATGTGAGCAGTCCTGCACATTGACGCACAAGAGGGCTCTCTGAATTTTACCGATACTGCCATTAGGAGCATTCCCAAGGAGGTTTAGCGTCAGGTACAGGCGGACGGCCATCAAACCGAAGTCTAAACTTTTTACAATTATGTCCTTGTGTTGGTAGAGAGGAAATAATATACATTCAAACCCATATCTCGCCATCAATTTCTACTTTTCATTTAATTTTATGTTTCACAGCCCTTGTGGTCTACACCCACCCTCCATCCGGTGCAACGAAACGCAACGCAGCAGGAATGCCGCACAACCGCGACACGACATCATCTGACGCGCGACACGCTTTCAACGTCTTCCTGTCGACAGTTCGCGAACCCATCGCCGTCAGCGTGGTCTTGTCGCTACTCGCTAAAATATACAATTTACTAGTTGACGATGCATCACTAGAGCTAGTCGTGGAATACACGAGCCTATGGCCGTCTACGATATCGAATAGCAACAACTACAATGCGAAATTTGTGCTGGAGTCACTCACAGCGATGTTGGAGAGAAGCTTGAGGCTGTATCCGTACAATGTTTCCTGGTAAGTGACTTTTTGACCATTCCTTCTATAATGTACAAGGCTGCCCATTGTACAACAATAGTAAAGTATGTTTAAATTGTTAAAATTGGTGTTCATTAAAGAATATTTGTATTGTATTATTGTATTAAAACACAAAACAATTTTGCTTCATTACAGAACATATAGTTATGTAAATGTATTTTTTGAAAATATTTGATATTATAGATACCACAGCAATAGGTCTGTAAAACATATGTTTTTCTCTGTTTCTTTTTTATAGTTTGGTTTTATAACAGAAGTTTTTTCTCTTTTGTCAAACGAACATTATTCTGTTGGCGTCTTATTTTAGTGTACAGCCTTAAAATTAGTTTACTTACATAATCAACTCTACAGTTTATGTATTCAGTTGTACAATTATTTAGGCAGATTAGGTGGAAATAGACTCAAATTTAATCAACACGTAAAATTGGTGTACACTAAACTTTAGCTGTTTGCGATTAATTTATAGGCTATTTTATCTTGACTGTGAATTTCTCAGTTGGATGAAATAAGGAGTATGTGGCCATGTGGCTGCTAGACTTGCAGATTCTTCGGAAAGGATTGCATTTTTCGCTTCGAGATGGCAGTCACTGTTAAAGTTGCACAGCCAAGAGTAATAATACAACTTGAGTTATGCGCCATCTAGCGTCGAGGTCGAGTAGAAACAAAGTAAATTTAATTCAAAACTGACATTCTAACAGCAAATTTCTAAAACAAAATTTGTATATTACTTATTGGTATACTTTATAGTGAACAACAGAATTGCGGCGATTGTCTATATTATTAGAGGCTATATTTATCAACCGTTTATTTTGGGCTGGTGATTTTGTTAAATACGATTAACAGTTAACAGAACCGCCTCGTAATCATAGATTGGTTACGATATGCAGTCCTGGTCTCTTCAAGGTTTTAATCCCTGTGCAGGCTTCGTCTGTACGGCGACGTCGAATGTGCAGCGGGGAGATGGGGCGGCGCAATGCGACGGTACTTATGCGCGTTGGCAGCTGCCTCGGGGCACTTCGGGAAGCGCGCGGCCGACGAGGCGAGCATAGCGCGTCGCGCCGCTCGAGCCGCCCTCCAGCTGCACGCGTACACAACCTCCGCCGCGCTCTGCCAACTGCCCGCGGAGCCCGACTACACCAACGCCTTCAAGTGTTTTACAGACAAGGTACCTCTACATCACTCATACTCACATACCGGGCCAAGCGTAGTGGCCGGACATATTCATACATTCGATTGCTTCTATACAGCCATGCGGAAATGGTGCACATGGCTGGTGCGTAGGGCCCGGGCCAGCCATGTGCATTCTGTTTTGCATTCTGTTAGTGGTATTCTGAAAGATTCGACTAATTAATGTACACTCATGCTAGCCGAGATTGGAATGTCGGGTACAGCAAATATGTACTACATTTATTTTTAAACAACTTCCAAGAAAGGAGGAGGTTCCCAATTCGTCTGTATTTTTTTAAATTTATTTATTGTTTGTTAAGTGAACCAATTTAGAAAATTCTTTTTTGTTTAATTTTTTTTTGCTGATGCTTGTCGTTTGGTCCCATTTAAATTTCATCATAATCGGTCAAGCTGTTTTTGAGTTACACTCCAATAACTGAAAAATGAAGCGCTCGTAGTGAAGTTTGCTTAGCCGGTCTGAATCGATCAGCGAAGTTAAGCAACGTCCGCCTCGGTAATGAGTTGGATGGGTGACCGCTGGTGACATTATTACTGAGCGCTTCCGTGCGTCGGAGGGCTTGTTAAGCCGTCGGTTCCGGTTGTTGTCTTAGGATGGCAGTCGTTATAGCATGGTGGTAGGGCATTTTGCGAGTGCCCGCCTGGCTAGCTACCACCCTCAAGTAGAAAATCTGTCGCCAAGTACCTAACGGTGTGTTCCGGCAGCTGTCCTTGAGAGGCAGTAATTCTATGTTAGCCTGAACAACATCTTCGACCACTTCATTACTTACGATCAGGTGAGATAGTGATCAAAGGCTAACCTACCAAACATTAAAAAAAATATTTAACTATATTCATGATATAGCCGTTGACAATGAATGACAGTCAAAATAGCCAGGGTTACTAAAAAGAGTGATTTTTTTTCCAAAAAATGGTACTGGCTTCAACACCCTTAAGTTTGAATTAACTTATCGGTCCCATGCGCTCAATATTGTGATAATAGGTACTTTGAACTATCATGGTACCAACTTCAAGAAGTCATTTCACACTTTTGCTTAATTTCTTTTTCGCTATGTTGTAAACCGCGTATAACTTCCACAGATGGCGATGACAGAAGACGCGATGGATGGCTACTACGGCTGCCTGTGGGACGGGACACTGCTAGAGGTGTGCGTCGCCAAGCACACCAGCCGCGGCGAGGGCGGGCGGCGAGCGCGCGCCGTCAAGGCGGCCGGGGCGCTAGAACTGAACGCTAACAACAGTGAGGACATACAGCGGGAAGCCGCCGCCACCAGGCGGGCGCGGCTGCTGCGAGCTCTCACCAACCAATACGTCGCGTAGTGCATACTCTCAACAGATAAATCTAACTTGATATAGATCTCTGATAATTAATATAGATGAATATTTTGAAGCAGTGATGGCTCAGTGGCATCGGCTTGAGACTGCCGCGCAGCAGGTCCATGGTTCGAATCCCACCGCGGGCTTGAGCTTCACCGCATGTTGAATGGCATTTTGCGAATGCCCGCCTGGCCTCAAGAAGAAAATCTGTCGGCTAACCTAACGGTGTGTTCCGGCTTCAGTCCTTGAGAGCCAGTGAAATTACGGGCACATGAGACTTAAGAAATATGTCTGAACGTGACGGGCGCAGTGCAATTTGTGACTTGTGACGAAATGCATCTGTTATAGGCAGAGGTTGGTCCGCTGAACATCAGGCGGGCCTCGAGCTTGTTCTGTCACAATAACAAAAAAAATAGAAATGACAACCCGCTGTTGTTTGCCGAGGTCCTTCGGAAATTCGAAGAATACCCTCACTGTAAAGTGACAACTTTATCTATACTACAACTTTTGTATTGTGAGAGGGAATTTAGCGATTGCTCGCCTGGCTAGCTACTACCTCAATTAGAAAATCTGTGGTTGAGAGCCACTATTTCTATGTTAGCCTGGCATCTTCTCCTTAATAACTTCAACCACATCATAATTTGCCATTAGGTGAGGTAGTGGTCAAGCAAAGAAACATGGTTTAATTGCGACAAATAATGCGCTGACACTAAGAGCGCTCAATTAAAATTAAAACTACCTAATAAAGTGCGCGCAAATTGGTCCCAAATCGAAATCGGTCCAAGCTAACCTGGAAATACTATATCTCAAGGAAAGCTGCTCTAGTAATGCCACTAGCAGTCACCCATCCAAGACATGACAGCATAGGACTTTGTTTCACCTAGTTGAACGACAAGATATGGTCTGCTACCGCTCTCCAAAATAAAAATAGTACATTACTGCAGCGGCCAGCAAAGGAGGCATTGATGGACGAACGTGTAAATGTGGACCGAGGCGAATCCGAGCCACACATACGTAAGTCCATCAATGCCTAGTTGTGACCAAGGCTTGTATAGTGCTTTTCTCAAATAATGCGCGGAAATTAAAACATAGTAGTACCTAGGCAGAATTATTTATTTGAAGATACAGTTGTTAAATGTACAATTTTCAATAAACAGCGTTCTATTTGCAAGCCAGATCGAAATTTAAATAAAACCTTTGATAAGTTACCTCCTTGGTTGCCGTGCTTCGAAGTAAAAGATCGTTCCATTTTTAAATTACACGACAGATATGAGTTTAATATGCAATTTATTTGGCCGTGAGAAATAAATGTTTCAGTGATAGATAACGTGAATCTTACTTCTACTTATTTTTAATGTAAGATAAAATATTATTGTGTATATAAATTATTTGTAATATAATTAATAAGACTAGATGTAAATTAAATGCTCTTTAAGAAACTTAATATGTGGTCTTTTTTTTCTTAACATTAAGTTCGTTAACAGTAAATAATATTGATGAATGAAACAAAATTGACTGTAAGGTGAAGTGAGTCTCACAATAATAAATTATGAACATGCTTTTTAGAAAGAGTGTACGCCTTACAGATATGAATAAAGGTAGGGGGGGAGGTTCGAGCGGTGAAGGGGAGCATTGATGACAACGTAAAGGGACCGTTAACCCTACTCCTAGTCCCAGGCCCCTCTAGCCTCTTCCACTGCAACGCCATGGAGCCTGCACCCGCACGGTGAATCCATAGAATGCTAAGTAACTCGTCTCTATGCATAAAATATATTATGTTAGAGGCAGCACTGTCAATGGAGGGGGAAACCTATATAAGCCAGTGTCGGGTGGCGGAACGCATTTCCAGGCTATAGTAGGGCCAGGTCCTCGCCCAAAATCCGGTGGAGCTGGACGATCGCAGAGGCGGTAGCCAGCATCTCTGTCCTCGGTAAAAAAAAAAGCGGAACGACCGAACAGTCGGTAGTCAGCATCTATGTCCTCCCTAAAAAAGAAAGCGGAACGCTCTCTTGTCGCTCGTCCGTCGGTCCGGTAACATCGCTGTTAATTTGTGTACGTAGATATCGTACTGCTACATTGTTTTTGTCAGTCTTGTCTTTGTTATTTTATTTTAATTGTTAAAAGGAATTAATTTGAAATGGTTTTTCGAGTACATTTGTTTTTGTGTAATATTTGAACGTGACTACTGATGTGTTAAATTAAAACGGATTACTTGTTCTAACTTGTGTTATTTTAAACTAACTCCACTTCTGGTTCTAACAATAATATTCTAGTCATATGACAAATACCTACGCCTTATCTGAAAACATGATTCCATATATTTATCTTGATAGAAAAAATCATGAATACAGCTCTAAAGGAAAACTCTAAAGGAAAGCTAGTTATAAATATATAAATACGGGATTATTTTGTAGTAAAATGTATATATAACACCTAGTGCGCGATCAAGCATGCACCAAATACAAAAATTATAGGGTTGCGTGGTGCGTCATCGTTAACTAAACTCTTTTGCAAAGAAACGGGCACTTTAGATTTTTTTCTCTACTTCAATGAAGCAGAACAAGAAATAGGTTTTGTTAATTTGACGATGTATTGGCATGTTTTTTGAAGCACCATGGCATGATTTACGTTCCAAATTTAAAATTTGAAATTATTAAAAGAAAAATAATATTACATATTGTGGATTATTCTAAAATTGCTTTACTAATGGCGCGAATTGCTGAAACGATTTTTAACTGATTACGGTATTTTAAAACTTTTTGGATATTTTCTGCAAATTAAACAATTTAATCTTTCTTTTTACATTAAATACCTCTTTTTGATATGAGTAATAAAGCAATAAGGGCCGGTAAAATTATAGACCTACTTGAAGAAGTTATTCGCAAACTTACGTGTCTCAGCGGCTAAATGTGAGTCGTTCAACTGTACAGAGGACTTGGCAACGGTATCAAGAGACTTGTTCGGTCAAAAGAAGACCCGGTTCGGGAAGAAAACGATGCACAGAACCAAGAGATGACCGCTTTTTGGTGAGCCAAGCGTTGCGTAATCGTAAGGCGTCAAGTGTGGACCTCAAGAAGAGCCTTGAAGAAGTAAGTGGAGTAGAAGTTAGCTTGTGGACGGTCAGGAGGAGGCTTTTGGCTGCCAATATCAAGAGTTACCGCCCAGCTCGGGGCCCTAAATTACTCCGTGAGCACCGTGTTGCTCGACTTCAGTTTGCTCGGAACTGTGCTTCATGGACTCTGGAGGACTGGAATAAAGTATTGTTTTCTGATGAAGCTAGAATCTCTTTGTGTGGAGAGGACCGACGCCGGCGAGTGCTGCGAAGACCACGGGAACGCTATGCGGAAGTGTGTTCCGAAGAAATCACTCCTTATGGCGGAGGCTCCGTTATGTTTTGGGCAGCAATTAACTCGACGGAGCGTACGAAGTTAGTTTTCATAGAAAATGGAACATTAAATGCACACCGGTACATAATGGAAGTCCTAATTCCATATGCACAACCCACATTGACTGCACTTGGGGAAGATTCCATTTTTATGGACGATAATGCTCGCCCGCACCGTTCTGGCAACGTGGAAGCGTACATACAAGAAGTTGGGATCCGTCGTTTAGATTGGCCAGCTCGAAGTCCTGACCTCAATCCAATTGAGCATGTGTGGGATGTTCTAAAGAGACGGGTAAGATCAGTGCAACCTGCTCCACAAAACATCAGGGAGCTAAAAAGAGTCATTGCAGAAGAGTGGGAACGTATTCCTCAAAACGTTATTAAAAACATCGTGGAAAGCATGCCCAGAAGGATTCAAGCTGTGATTTTGGCAAGAGGAGGTCACACTCGTTATTAGGTTTTCACATTTGTAACTTCATTTAATTAAAAAAAGCAAAAAAAACTTGTCTTTATTGCCGACCACTTATTATTGTTTGGGCGTGTACATCGATTTTAAAGAATCCATCGTTTTTTTTCTTTTAATTGCTCGAATTCACTTCAGGCGCATTAATTTACACGATTATAAGTATACAGACTACGTCAAAGAAATAAATTTCATTTAATTAACTAAAATCGACCTTAAATTAAAATTCCTTAGGTGCCCGTTTTTTTTGCAAAAGAGTGTAGTTTAAAGCTAATTGCAAAAAATATCGTTGAACAATAAATATCGCTCCATCCCCATACCATGGTTAAGAATGAGAGTCATGAGTAATAATGTCATGTTGGTTTAGCGGTTAGAGCATACCTAGGCTGTGGGAGGATGGCGATGATGGTCGAATGACGAATCCCGCACATGTCTATAATTTTTCCCCTCGTAATGATGTGTAATGAAAAAACATACATTTTCTTCATACATGTGACAAAAATCTGATCAACCGTTTAGATATTCAGGTTTAAGCATAGCCTGCACAACACCGTGTATCATCAGGATTTGTTGAACATTATAATTAAAGTTTAAAGTACTCAATATGCACATTCTAGGATTATATGATGGATAAAATATCTCGATAAATGCGAGTGGCTAAGAATGGAAATTTCACATCAGTGTGGCGTCTGCCGCGTTTAAGGGTTCACCCCCGGGGTGTTTGCGGCACATCATGTATCCTGTCATGTGGCAGTGTCTCTCCTAAGCAATGGTCGAGAAACTGACAGTCGTGGCGAGCTCGCGTGTGTGCGAATGCGTTTCCGATAAATGCGGACCTGGGTTTACGGGTACGGGATTACGTACCTAAGAACATTTTCCATACACAAAAAGTTCTTTCTATATACTATATAATAATATATAATATATATATAATAATATGTTCACACATGTTCATTAAAATTGTACCTACTCCATCAAATACTTTAGTGAAAAACCTTTTTGAGTTTTCAAATCATAATACTTAGTTAACTACATAGGTATGTAAAGTATTTTGGTAAGTAGGTGATTAGATTAATGTAGGAATAGGTACTGAAAGAGCTCGGAAATATTAAAATATTAGAATATGTTTTAATTTTGTACTTATTCTCTTACAATATATAATAACGTCATGGTTTTGACTTACCTACAACGTTTAAAAAAGTCAACGCTGACATCTTTAGCGGGAAATTCAATTTTTACATTGTTTGGATTATATTACCTACTTACTTTCACAGAATATTCTTAACATTTTCTAATAATTTCAATGATTATAGACTACTGATCTGAATAATTTTGACAGGTTTACTTTATTAATCATGTTCATTATTTTTCAGTAAAATTTCTAGATATTATATTGTGCAATATTTTTTTAGTTACCAAATCGTTACCAAAACAAGATACCTATTAAACAAAAAAACTGTTAATTTTGAATTTCCCGCTACTGACGTGAGTATCTAAACAACCAAGGCTACTGACGTGACATATTTTGCTGAATAATCCTCAACTAAAATTTACACAATAAAAAGGACATAGGTTCAATAAATATATAATCGATAATACATCGAACGATAAAAAGTAGGGTGTTAAGTAGAAGTCAGGAACTTTCACGTGGACATTTCATGTCGCCGAACACGAGGAAAGATATACATAGGTGGTCGTCGTTCTGTGATTATTTGGACATTATTATCTGCGTTAATATAAGGCCCTTCCGGAACAATCTAAATCTATCTAGAGATAAACTTAGGATATGTAGACCAATCGTTAGTATAGTCGTATAGTATAATTATCACAAGTCCACGCTAATGTTTGTATATTTGTGTTAACACCAGCTTAGATTACTTCTCGTAAGTCCCAAGGTACCGTTGGCAGTTGGAACAATAGTGGTCTGCGTTCTTAGCAGAGTCCATTAAGTATGGAATACAGCAACAGCAGCCTCTGCAAAACGATAAAAGTATTTACTCATTGGTATAAGCATACAATGATTATATTTAGTCTATTTATTAGTCTATAGATTATTGATCGGTCTGAGCCATATTAAATTGCTAATATTCCTTATGCACGGTCCGAATTCGAACACGAGTCTAATTAAGTATGGTTCAGGCACAGATTGTATAATATTTAGTAAGTAACAGTCTCTGGAAGCTCATATCATGTGACATAGGTATAAGTAGGTATATTTTTATATGGATCTCTGCTAGAGTTGAAATAGGCGATGAATGGTAAAATACCAGAAGTTGTGCAAGTTGCAACTGTACCTTCTGAGAACTGCCATCTAACACTCAGAAATATAGCATGGTGGATTATGGACAGTTTATTCCTTTATTAATGTTTTACTTATATGCAAAATTTCAGTGCAATGGAAAATATGAACTGTTGAACACGTCAATTTAAATACTTTATAATGTGTTCTAAATCACTTCTAATCTTTAACACTAATACACATCCTATGAATCTAATTTAATTATTATTTATTAATTTATTATTGAAACATTCCTTTAGGTGGGCATAACAGTCTCCCAAGTCACTCACCCAAGGTTCAAAATACACAAGAACAATAATATTATATAAAACATATGAAGTCATTCATGATAAAAGTAATTATATCTATCTTTATCCCACAACGTGAGCATTTTGTGGTACACTTTACTGAAAAACTATCACGCCTATAGATTTGTGCTTTAACATAGTAATTTAACCTCAAAACTAGATGTGTTATCTGTAACAAAAAAAATATAATTTAATGACCTTTAAAAATAATTGACATTAATTAAATAACAAAAATTTATTTAATTTCGAGAACTAAACTCAATACTCAAATACATCGTAGTTAATCTACTTAATACTAGATGACACCACTAAAATCAGGTTGTAAAATAAACGCGAGCCCTCACAAAGCTCAGCTTTTTGCTAATATATATTAAATTAAGTAAGTGGGTAACTTTATCAAGAAGCTTACATCCTGCATTGCATATCTATAGCGTTTGTTTATTTATTGTATTTTTTAATAATGTTCTAAGTGGCAACCGATGGACTTACAAGAACCAGTGAATTGACTGAGTTTTCTTTACTCACACTAAGCAACAGAGAGCGGCAGCAATGTGAGTGCGCGTAGTATTGGTGTATTTAACGGCAGTTTTGATGTAGGCGTGGCAGAAAGGACATATCGTCACTGTGTTTTTAGGACCCAATAGCACCAACTGGAAAATATTTGAGTTTATAAATTAGTTGGTATATACCAATTATGTCACGCTCTAAATTACGGAACAACTGAAACTTTTAAACTTGGGATATAACCTATTTAACTATATGTTTTAACATTCACACTGTCATAATAAGAGTGTTCAACTTGCAGTTTATTCACTTGCCTTAAGTAATATTTTAAATTATTTGAAATAAAGTTTTACGGACATTTTACAGTATTTCCGAACCTATACGACTTAAGAGGCTTGAAGATGCAAGAAAAGCTTTCTAAAACATCGACAACGCATCTTAGAAACCTCTGGTGTTGCAGATGTCGGTGGCGACGGTGATCACTTACCACCAGATGAGCCATCTGCTCGTCTCTTGTCCCATAAGTAGAAAGCTCGATTATGTCATCTTCCCTCAAAAGCTACTCAATCGAGATACTACAATATGCTTATATTATAATAATAATGTTTTAAGCTTCCTTGCCCGCGTGCAGTTTGGTTTCATTGCGCTGCCTTGGGCACATATAATAGTAGTTTATGCAACTGTCATATAATAGAGGGTATTAAAGATGAGTGTAGTTTTTCGAAACGAGCCGCAGCAGGCGAGTTTCAAAATAAGATTACACGAGTGTTTTAATACCTAATTATATTCAGTTGCATACACTACTTTATTTAATCCCATGGCTATACGCTGTTCTAGATTTTTCTGGCAAAAGACTATTCGTCAGTTTCGTAGCTGTTTCTAGAATGTCAGGTGGAGTTAAATTTTTGTCAGTATCGCCGGTGTTATCCAACAAATATTACTCAAATTCGTATGTACGAAATAGCGCGAAAATGGAAAAGTCTTTATTGGCTCGGAACCAGCGCGTTGCGCGCGCAACGCGCTCACCACAGATAATGTGTACCTACTTACATTGAATTGAAACCTCGAAGGTCGGGACACATTGTACTTTATAATGAACATTTTTTTTAAAGCATTGTTTTGTTAGTAGAATAATGCTTTGATTTATTTTTTTAATTTTCTTAAAGAAATATGTAAATAAAATATGCCAATAAAAGTCTGTATTTCATTTCATAATTAGAATATTACCGAATGAGATTATATAATAACTATAAATATTATCATTTGCAACGTTATTAAAACATTTCAATCAAAAATCCGTTCAGCCATTGCGGAGGCGAGTTGTAACAAACACAGATAAACAGATCTAACTTTTGGTGTGTTCTCAAGTGCTGAACTATTTGTGTCGCTTAACTTCAAACTTGGATAAATCCACCCTACACTGTTCGGAGATATTTAAGAAAAAGTGATAACAAAGTTAATTCGATTATTCAAAAGGCATTATATATTTTATTACCGTAACAGTATTGAAGAAAACGACTCTGTTCAGCAAATACAGCAATAAAACCATTAATTATTGCAAAAATTAAATATTTAGATTGGATTTATCTTCATTTCATAGAATGGAATGCAATTTATCTATCGGTGTGGATTTATAGATTTTTGATTTATTAGGTCTGGATATATGTAGATTTGATAAAATACGATTAGACTAGGGATGTGGTAGTGGCAAAATCATGGCATACCATCAGTAGTAAAATTTGTAGTAAGTAACTGAATGAAACTAAAAATAATACAAACAAAATAAGGAAATGTAGTTTTATTTTAGAAATAGTAACTAATTTAATAATATTCAATAATTAAATTAAATTCAATATTTCTTCTGTTTCATCTTCAACAATTTCTTCTTCGTGTATTGGCTGCCCTATCACATTCTCACCGTTAAGCACTTTTTTATAATAATTTAATTAAACCGTTGTTTAATTAACGTTGCCTAGTCTTGGCAACAGTGCGTTTTTAGCAATTTGCGAACATCAATTAGTAGAGTTGCCGCGAATAGTTGTTATAGCGAATAGTCGAATACCAATTAATCGCCATTCAATTTGGCGACTAGTCGAATAACTCGACATTACTATTCGACATGAATAAGGCACATTAAAAATATTTCTAACTTCTTCTAAGGTTGTGAGAAAAGAAAACAATAAGGTTAAAGAAATTTCTTTAATGTTATACATACCTACATAATATATGTAACGTAGTAATTTAATTTTTCATTTAATTATCATCAACTAATTTAATTTAATGAATATGATAGGCACAGGCACATATAACAGATAATAATTAATACTGTGTATTGTTTTATTAAGGAAAATAATCAAAATTGATTATTTTTAACTCATTCGTTTTTTTGTTCGATAAAAGTTTATTTTTGACGACTATTCGCCGAATGCCGAATAATAGCTATTATTCGGTATTCGACGAATATCAAAAAAATGTCGAGTAATGCCGAATACCGAATAATAGCGAGTATTCGCGGCAACTTTATCAATTAGTTTAAAAAAAGGTCGGTAAAAAAAATAGTTTTAGTTCATGAACTGGAACTCCAATCAGCAGTCTCTGTGGACTAAAATTTTTGATAAATCGACCGCGATTTTTGTTGTTTTACAGTTTTAGATATTCCCACAGGAACCTAACATTTTCTGGCATAAAAGTAGCTTTTGCCCTATTCCGGCCATTATATTATGTTTTAAATTTTAGCCAAATCGGTTTCGTGGTTATCGATTTATAGAGGAACAAACATCCAGACATTCGCATTTATTATAATATTAGTGAGATAATAAAACGCAGATGCAAAAGAAGCAAAATTGCAAACATGTCGAGGCGACCAACTCCCCACGGCACTTAAATTGTAAAACTTACATTTGATCCTATATACCTATACAAATTTGATCGGAATGTTCATGGACTATGCAATAATATCCTTTCATACATTTATATCTAAATTATTCTGTAACAGTAGAAATACAAATAGTAGAAATCAATGATGGTGAGCACAACACTAGGGCCAACTCAGGATTCCTAACGATGCATAGGTATAGGAATTTCATACTTACCGAATTTTCGCTCTTATGGCAAAGTTTTATGTAAGGTCGCTTGCGGGCTTTATTTGTGACACAATTTTAATGAAAGCATCCATGGAAGATTTTAGACTGTCTAAATAACAAAAAGAAACGATAAAACGCGGGAGTGTACTGTGCCATTGTATCAGATTTTATGTCGACTGACAGCCATGTTGAAAAAACTCTATTCGCTGATTGGCTCCCATGGATTAACTACATTTGAAAAAAACTGTCTCATGGATCTATCTGACTTTAATAAAATATCATGCTTTTGAAGTTTTATTTCTCAAGAACCATGCAGATTTCTGCACAACTGATAAATCAGTTTTGAAGCTTTTTTTTACCCTTTCATTTGATAACAAAATCTTAAAAATTTACAATATTGGATTTATCCGAGTTTGAAGTTATGCGACACATTTATTAAACCAAACTTTAGAGACCCTCAGTATCAGCTAAGGACATCAAGCAAGGGCGGTCTTTAGACATATGAATGTGTATGTATTTATACTATACTAATATATTTAAAACTAGGTATACTTACCAAGATTAAGATGCCTTTTTCATCCTTATCCCGCAAACTTATTAACAAGCTGCGGGAACACATCGGTAGGTGCTTGGCGACAGATTTTCTACTTGAGGGTGATCGCTAGCCAGGAGGGCATCCGCAAAATGCCCTTCCACCAAACGGTGAAGCTCAAGCCCACGGCGGGATTCGAACCATGGACCTGCTGCGCGGCAGTCCATAGCCAATGCCACTGAGCCATCATTGCTTCAAAGATATGATATGAAGACTTTATAGTTTATAGGTTAGTTTTAGTCCAGATCAGGCCATCTAAAATTACTGACTCTCAAGGGCAGTTGCCAAAACGCACCGTATTTTCTACTCGCCTGGCCATTCAGGCGGGCATTCGCAAAATGCCCTAACTCTATTCGAACACCATGATTGTATACGAGTACATGGCAATTCATTATTATTATAGACATTCTAATATTGTATATCTATTCTATATTTCATTCCTTACACTAAAAAATCTACAACCTGCTCAGATTAATGTCTCAAATGAATTAAATGGAGATAATATTTTGAAATTTCAGTGTTGTAGAGACCACTAACGTTGTGATGCATACAAATTAAAAAAAATACACGACACAACTTCGTGAAGGAATGGAGACTGGACTGTAATAAGGACTGACTGACACTCATATTATAGTGCAGAGATATTCTTTAAACATTTTTTCTTCAAGAGCCAGATTTGTCCTGAATTATTTTTTTGTTTACGTGAAACGTGTGTACACCATAAGAAAAATCCAGGAATGTCTGGCTGCATCTAAACAACACAGGGGTAGCCAGCAGTATCTTTTCTGTAAGAGTCGCGACTAACCACTAGGCATCGCATAAACTATGCATGCGTACCGGTTTGGGGCCCGGGATGTTTTGTGGCTGCAGTGGCTGGTTCATGACGTCATTTTGCATTATCTGTAAGATATTAATTGATGTTATTTATTTAGCAAACCTTTAGGTAACTACATACGTATCAGTTGTGTGTGCTGTAGGTAGACCTTAAAAATGTATTCTTACATACATAATAAATTTCTAAGGCCCTAAGAATTAATGAATAGATTCATGCGTTACTTTGCGGAAATCCATATTTACACCATGTAAGTGCAATTGTCAGAACATGTCCCGGCTATTGGGACCAATGGTCGCAGTTTCTAATCTTGCTCATAGTTAAAAATGTTCCTTTAGTTGTAATTTTTTTAGCATATTCGATTAGCCGGCATTAATGAAAAAAATAAAATCAATTTTAGACTTTTTTTATTATTGTTAGACGAGACGAATTTACTTAGCATTGAAATCTATATCAATATTTTAATGAATAGACGTTCTTAACAGGACATTTGAAATATTGAACTGTTGAAAGTGAAAGCTAGTTCAACGACTTCACAAGAAGTACTTGTCAGAGCATGTCCCGGCTATTGGGACCAACGGTCGCAGGTTCGAATCTTGCTTGTAGTTACAGTAAACTTACGATTGTTCTAGACAGGCCAAGGTCTTTTAGAATGTTATATATGGATTTCGCTGGTATACCCCTTGCTCCGACTTCGACAGCATAATATAAATTAGCCACATAACCGTTTTTGTTAAGTCGTAATATTTGTTAGTTTTTGTTGAGTGGTCTTTAGGTATGTTTGTTCCCCACCGCACAGTAAGTTCTATAAGTACTACGCGTTGTATAAAACTAACAAATCCGTATATTTTTTTTATATTTTTTTTATGCCTGATAGTTTAGCCTTTGACCACTATCTCACCTGATGGTAGGTGATGATGTGGTCGAGTATGTTGTTCAGGCTAACCTAGAGTTATTGGCTCTCAAGGACGGCTGCCGGAACACACCGTTAGGTGCTTGGCGACAGATTTTCAACTTGAGGGTGGTAGCTAGCTAGGCGGGCATTCCCAAAGTGCCCTACCACCATGCTATTACGACTGCTATCCTAAAGCTGGTGATAAACGGCGCGGGCTAGCGCGAGCCGGACGACGGACGACGCGTCGTCCGCCATATCACGCGCCGTCTAGCACCCCGGCGCGGCTCGCGGCGCGCGTCCGCCGTCCGCCGTCCGCGCGATCCATCGCTTGTCGGTTTTTCGACACGAATCAAAGGCGCGCGCGCGGCCTGCGGTGTATCACCTCTGACGAGCCGAGCCTCTAGACGGTGCAGAGCCATGGTGCCCATTTGGAGTTTAATTTTCTATTTCAAACACATATACGTGAATTAAATGATTATGGACTTTATTCAACTCTATGAAAAGGAACCGTTTATATGAAATCATAAAGGTACAGGTCACAAAAACCACATCCGCGGATGTCGCGGGCGGATGGCGCGGTCTGCGCTATCACGCGTCGTCTATCACCACAGGCTCGTGTCCGCGCTAGGACGAGCCGAGCCTACACGGACGGCGATCCGTCGTCCGTGGAGGCTCGGCTCGCGCTAGCCCGCGCCGTTTATTAGCACCTTAAGACAACAACCGGGACCGACGGCTTAACGTGCCCTCCGAAGCACGGAAGCATGTTAATGTTATCTATAGAGTACATTAACTAGGCTCTGTCGTTGAAATAACTACCTACAGCCGCGCTGTGCGTAAACATACGATAGGGCTGCCCGCCTCCACCATTTTAATTACATTAATTTGCCTACTTTGTGTTTCCATTTAGTTTTGTGATTGTAAATATACTTTTATTTATATAAAGAAATAAAATTCTTTGTGTAATGAACAGGAAGTGTTCACTAAAAATGAGTGTTGTTTATTGACAAGTAGGTAGATTTAATTAAAAAACCATGTTTATATTTGAATAAAAATCATTCTTAAAAATATGCAATCGAAAAATATTTGTGATACGTACGAAATGCTTTATTATTAAATTTTAAAGCATAAAAAATCCGCATTGCACAAACTACCTATTTCACTCGTGTCAATCACTTTCCTTTAGTCTATTCACTTTTTTTTATTCATCGAGACTTAAGGGATTAAAGGAAATACTTGTCCATTAAAAAGACACACATTATGTACCATCAACTATTTAGTCAGTTTCCAGGTTATCTAAAAAAAGTTATTTCTGGATGCGTTTTTGACGAAGGTATGCAACCAAAAACAGCACAATATATCCTACTCGTCATATTAAATATGTACATAAACTTAATTTTAGAGAAAATATCGCGCGGTTATTGTTAAAAAAATAACACATTGTAACCATTGGTGTAAACAAAAATGTCCAAGTTTTTACTTTGTAAAATACTCTGTTGTAAATTGTAATGTAAACCAATAATAACAACTACGTTTTTGTTTACGTAAAAGCTACTAAGAACTATTTTATAACATAAATAATGTGAATTTGTGTAGTAAGTGTATGTTAATATAAAAATTTTAGTCACTAATTCTGGTTATGAGCAGTGTGTCTTTTAAAAAAACACTTATTAAGCGGGATAAGTCCAAAGGAGACGCATTATGCTTCATATTTAAAATTTTAAAAAATACTCAATAATTTGGCAGGTTATATAGTAACTAAATATAAGGTAGGTAATTATAAAAATAAAATATATAAGTAACGAACATATTCGGTAAATTTCACAAATTGTCCTAACCTCATGTATGTAGGTATTTTCTACTCATGTTTTATATTTTAGTAAAACTACTTTTTTTACTCTCCTCATATTTTGGACGAAGAGTAGAGTGATTACCACGGATGTAAGTCATCGATTCCGACTTGGACTATAGCCGCATTAATTTTGAATAGGTACTACTCGTGTTAATATAATCAAAATAAATAATATAACAAACTACTTTTTACATTACACAAACAACTATTTTTTTATTTTCCTAGTATTAGTAGTGAAAAGTAGAGTGCTTAAGGGGATCACCGTAGTGAAATGCGCACTTTTGGAATCTTCTTGTACTGAAACTATGAGTTCAAAGTGTGCGAAAAAAATATATCATATTCTTTAATTCTTTATTGAGTGAATTATTTGATTAGTTTTTATTGAAACCAATTAGTTCTTCTGTAATAAATTGTAATCGACGACCCTTTTTAGATTGTTTTTTATTAATTTAAGAGGCATAGTTGAATTAAATGCAATGATTCTTTTTTTAAAAAATAGCTTGTACTATACTCTAATGAACTACTTACTTACTTGTGTTGAAAACATTTTTATGAATTTTTGCCACAAAATTCTTTGATCGCGAGAAGAAATCGGTAACGAAAATCAGTCTGCCCGCAGCGCTCGGGCCGTTTGGACGTGGGATCTGTGCCGTTCGTTACGCCATCATTTTTGTGCATTTATTTTACGAAATATTACAATATTTTTTTACCATACGTTTATTTGGAACTCATAAATTATTGAAACGCAAGTAAAACATTTATTGGGGAAGTACTTTTGTTTATATTGATTTATAAAATCTTTATAATAACTTTTTTGGGCGAGTTGATTAAAGTTCAGACACGGCATTGTTAATTCCTATTTTAGTAGGTATCTAGATTTTTAACCCTTGGTAAAATATTTCATTTTGTTATTATTAGGTTACTGTACAATTAAATGAGAACCTATTCCCAATGCCCTTAACACACTTTTCGAGACGACCAACTACTTTCTAGGTATTTATATATCCAATCATTCAAATAAAGGGAACTTACCTATATCTCTTTTATCTCTTTGACTTTAACAGTTAAATACTTAGTAGTGACTCCGCTGTTCTTTCGTACTACCTCTAAAAGCATGTACCCGTAACGTTTGAACCGTTACTTCTGTAGATAGTTTCATTTTCATAGCAAAAGTGATAATGTGTACTATTATTATAATTTTATTTAATATATTTTAATAAGTGGGGTTCCTTAGGCAAAGTGACCCGGTACTATTCTTTTCGTACAACTTTTAATGGCAGCAGTCGAATGAGACTTGACAAAAACCAAAATGACATATTCAAGATGGCAGGTAAAATTCAAGTTGCTCCGATCCGTCTGAAAATCAATATCTGGGTGGTTTTAGGCATCGTTATTCCGAATTTAGAATTTATTTTTCCATGACATCATTTTTTAATAAGGCCGCCATACGTAGATGTTTTGAAACCATTGACTTAAATTGTTCTATGGGAAGGAGTCATGGGGAAAGAAAGTATTCTAAACTGAAAAAAACAAAGTGCTTTTCGTGATATGATAATAATGGGAAATCTGAAGTAAAGCTGAGCTTCAGTGTGATCGGAATACTTTGTATGGGGGCTATCTTGAATTCCAACATTCTGGATTTGCCCTACGAACTTTTCTTATTCATCATACTACATTTAGAGCACGGATAGTGCGTGAGTTCAAAGGGCGAGTGCAAGACGAGGCTGCAGTCCGATTCGTGTGAGTAACTTGCGAGGCCGAAGGCTGAGGTCTGACTTGGGAGTATTTTCCATATTTTCAACTGGTCTCCATGATGAATGGCCGCGATAACCGAAGCACCTACGAGTGGGGTTCTTTCACCATTGTGACTCAGAAACTTGGTACGATTCTGCCTGTACCACTTTTAGTAGCAGTTGGGTGAATTGGCGGTTCCATTACAGTTATCTTTTGTATTGGAATTATACTTCTATTAAAATTTTGAACTTTTATTTTATTATTATTTGTATTTATTATGTGATCTCATAAATAACCTCTAAAGTTGCAAAATGACTTTCTATAACTGAAATTATACCTATGCATAATATTTATTTATCTATAGATATATAGAAATATGATCAAGAGTAAAATTGCAAGTTTCTGTTTTAGAGTTGGTAAGTATATGACAGTAACCCAGTGGTTGGTGCGGATAACGTCCTATAAGTTCAAGTACATATTTAACATGAAGAGTAGGATATATTGTGCTGTTTTTGGTTGCATGTATTCGTCCAAACCAAACATATTAATTGTAAAATAGCTGCAGGTATCTATAACTAAGTAAAACATATTCCCTGTTCTCCACCTTGTCCATGTTTGCAAAAACAATTTTTAAAATTAAAAAATATAAAATACTTTATACTTTTAAAAAAATTCAATAATAAAGCATTTCGTACGTTTCAGTCGAGGTGCAAATATTTTTTACTACCAATCCAAAACAACACGCATTTTTACACACTTTTTATTCAATTTACAAAGTATTTTATCTAACCTAATATAGGTAATAAAGCGGAAAGATTTGATTGTGCATTGGTTTGTTTGCATTGAATAGGCTGAAACTAATGGACCGATTTGAAAAATTCTTTCACCATGAGGATTCAACATTATCCTTGATGAACATAGGCTATAGAAGATTTTCAAAAAAGTTAGGTCGTATGTAAACTTCGATAACGTAACATAAAGTGCGAAAAAAATACCAAAATAAATCGTTAGGTATATCGCATACGCTGCGGAAATTATTGAAAATAGAGCCAAGTGATATACTAAAATTTTATAGAAGACATCTATAAAAAAGTCCGCAATACTATAAGTCTAACTATTACAGTTATGTCACAATAATTGTTTTTTTATATGTTTAATTTATAAGTTATGATTTTTTTGTTAAATAGCCGTGTGAAACCGGGGCGAATCACTAGGGTTTGCTTTTATAAAAAAAAGTACATTTTCAATCACAAAACAAAATGGAAACACAAAGTAGGCAAATGTAATTCAAATGCTAAAGGCGGGCAGCCCTATCGCATGTTTACGTACCGCGCGGCTGTAGGTAGTTATTTCGAGGACAGGGCCGAGTAAAAATACTGTATAGATAATATTACCGTGGTTTCGTACCGCTTCATGAAGTCAAAATACTTTTTTGAGCACAATATTGAGATAATACTTTTGAATTTTAAATTACAACCTCGTTTTATGGACCCTATAATCTCAGCAAACCACAAACCAATTAAGCTCTTACAGGTTCTTACTTGCAAATTCTGTTGATATGCAAGATAGACACCTTTCTACCAAATTTCATGAAGATCGATTCAGGAAATCGAGATTTATTGACGGGGAAATATACACTGCTCAGACCTCCACCGAGACCTCTCTTCGCTTAGTCTATTAAAAATATATCATTACCTACAAGTGATAATATTTTTTTACCTTAGAGGTTCGCAGTAACTACAGATAAAAATGTTGTTATCTACACTTCTGTTCTGCCGCTTCTAATAGCGCACGAAACTCTACAATTTTAGCGACGCTATCCGTGGTACGGCGTCTAGTGCCGCCGTGCGACTGAATATTTTTATGCGTTAAAAGTAAACGCCCATTTCTATTAGCTCCGCCCGAATTAGAAATTATTTTGACTACGGTCTTGCCCTTAACACGGGTGGAAGTCATCGATTCTTATTCAGGCTATAGCCACTCGTCATTAATAGGTCTATTCTCTCAGGTAATTTTAATATGTTAATGTTATAATTTTTAATGAATATATTTTAGTAAAACGACTCTCTTTTACTTTCTTTATATTCAAAACGGAAAGTAGTGTGAGTGGAAAGTGAGTCTAAATACCTCGTATGGGAATTACCTATATAACAATCTACTATTTATGTAGGTTTTTTTCGGCGTTATGCCTTTATTAAACAAAATACTACGAACTATATAAAACACTACAGCTACATACTACAAAGTTATCAATTTTAGAATATTTTTGTTATTACAGGGTTTCGAGCGATCTCACAAATAAACTCCTTAGGAATATAAAATTTCAGTATATTATGGACCATAAACTGTATAAAAACAACAAATACTAAAAACATTGATATTATAAATATATTTGAAGACGTAAACATAACCATTTTTTTTCTTTTAAGGGTTGTTACTTTGGGGAACCCTAAAAGCAACAACCCGTAAAAGAAAAAAAATCCCCAATCTAAACGTGCTGAATTATTCACGTTAGGTGGAAACTACGAATTGTTACAAGTGTTATGAAGTGGTTTTATTTACTTTGAAGTATAGTAGTCATTCTTACCCGTTGCGTTATTTATATGTACTTATATAGTATATACGTTACGTACTATTATAGTATATACGTTATTATACTACTATAGTATATTATGATACAAGTGAACTAAGTTGCTCATTATTCACGAGGGCATGGGTTGCAGCCCGAGCCGTAGGCAAGGGCGTAAATCAGCCGAGTGTATAATGAGCAAGTTGCTCACGAATTTCATACGCTCTTTTTCAACACCCTTGCGAGGAATATAAATATATATTGCACAAATGCGATACAAACAACATACGAATATTATGGAAAATAGGGCACGCAAGTTTTTTTTTTTGCGCGCGGCAAATGTATTGTGTTTGATTACATATAGGTACATACTTAGACTTAATTGTTACAAATCTGTATTATCCGGTTAAATTTGAAAAGGCTCTGTTTATTCGCATATAATTTGCAGATAGGTATACTAACTTAACTTTGTAGGGGATAATTCTATTACGCACTAGTGTATAATATTACGAGTACTATGCACGAGGGTGTAGTTCGGTTTATGGCCCTAAGAACGATATAATGAAGCTCACTTTACGAGCAAAGGTATTGAAAAATGAACTACTTATGTAATAAAAAGTAGGTAATTCATTACCTACTGATATTTACCTGAGGCTGTGAGTGAGATTGGGGATACATCGGCATTTTTCCCCTGAAAATAATTGAATGACTAAATTATTAATTATACTTATTTAGATTTTCTACTTGAGGTTAGCTTTACGGGCGGGAAATCCCATTTATAAATGAGTTTTATCAAATTGCCTAAGTACATCTTTTGTTCAAATGTAAATTTTTTTGACTATTTCGGTATCCTGTTTCGAGTTGAATCAAAAGTAAAATGGTGAATGCTAACGCGACCCCACTTTGCCTCACCTCGGCGAAAGACTGCTCACGGTTTGAGGATCTAGTGGGTTCAAGTCCCACACATCCCCATCCACCACCGCACACCCGTGGTAGAGGGGGGGTGCGGAGGCATTTCCGCCCTCAAAAAAAGGTTGGACATTTCTGAACTAGTGTTAGATAGTAACTTAGAAACTATAGATAATTATGCACTATTTTGCGAAGTTAAATAATATGTGTAGGTAATTTTCGTAATTTATTTATTATTATTAGACATAGGTATTAATAGTTCGCATTTACACGGTCGTCATTCTTTGAATTATAATTATAACTGTGTCACAAGGTCACAGTTATCATAAACAACTCGCTTTATTATTGGTAAAGAATAAAAAGTGACATCCCTAGTCCATCGCACTATTTCTATGATTAGTTGTTAAAACAAATATGTGCTTGCCCATTCAAGTTTATTAAGTAAAATTATATGTTTAATTTTATATTATATATTAATATATTTAATATTATGTATAAAATTATATTCATAAATATACCTAATTATGTTACACTTTCGCCTGCCAAGCGTGGGGATTATGGCAAACAACCCCACGATGGGGAAGGCTGTGTTCAGCAGTTGACAATGCGGCTGATACAGTACAGTAATATAAATAATTGGCATTTCCATGATATTATCAATTATTACTGACAAGGAGCAGTGAGGCCAGAACGAGAATTAAATACCAATGATAGGAAGTCATATCGGTATTCAGAATTTAATAACATAAAGCAAGAAATTCGGGCAAAGTCGTGATACGTATTTTTACTGTTTTTAAAACTATTATTATTTGAAATATACTGCACTTTTTGAGAAAACACTCAAGCTGAAATACCTAGGTAGTTACCTACTGTTATTTAACTTTTGCAAAAAGTAAACAGTTTAAAACAGTAAAATATTCTATTCTGTCTACAACCCATAAACTATTTTGGCACACAAGGCCAATCTACCGAAGCATTTTTGTGGTGACGTAGTAGGACCAATCAAGTTTTAAGTTCTAACTAAACAAAGTAAACACATTATAACAATATTCCAGGTAGCATGATGTTGATGAGGTAGCTACATTCGCACAAAGATATCAAAAACACCACCTACGTACATCAAAAAAATTTTTATACAAAACGGCTATGTAGTTATTTCGATTATTAAGATAAATATTCTAAATAGGTAGGTACGTACCCCCGTACGAGTGTTTAGTAGTTAGTTCAACGTGATGACTGAGGACCGGTTCCAATCCCATCTGCCGGCCGCGCCGCTTCGATACGATAAGAGCATTGCGGGGCCTGCAAGACGCGGGAGCGCGGAGCAGCAATAGGTGACGTTAACATTTTATACGAAACCGGATCCCCATGCAATTTCAAATTAATTGCTTTGTATTAAATGTTACCTAAGGAAGATACTGCGTAGAAACCTAAGTTAAGGATAACTTACTACGTACTATATAGGAATTCCATGGTTTACCATTTTTTTATCATAAAGAGTTTTGCATGTAGGCTTTCATGCTGCTATCTCTGTGGCTACAAGTATTTGTATGTTTGTACGCGCGCGAGAGGTCCCGTTGCTAGGCCTGTAGAAAAGACTTAGTGCCATAATATGCCACTCAGAAGAGAGCGGTGCGGCCGGGCCGGTCACTATAGATTACTTTGCTCGATATAAATACATATTCAAAACTCTATTCAAATCAAAGGGAGCACAGCGCGGTCCAGTGTTGCCGCGGCGAGCGCTCTTGCCTGGAGTAGGCATTAAAACAAAAAAAAACTACAAAACAAAAACTTTTTATCTCAAAATGTTTGTTAGGACTAGCAGAAGTAAACCCTAAGAGGTTGTCAGCATTTTACCAATAACCCTGTATAAAAATTAGTCAGGTAAGTACTGCATAAACGTTCCGACTATACCAGAACAAGAAGGTAGAAGCGTAGAATCGATGAAAGCAGTACATTACAAATACCCAATGTTATGAGCAGATCTGTCCCATATTCCGTGGTAGGTAAGGGAGAAGGAATAATCGATTTACTCGTGACATCACACAACTATACAAGACCAAGAACAAAGACATGAAATTAAACATTTTATAATTAAAAATGTTACATGATGTCAACAAAGAGTACCAAATCAGCAAACGCCAAGGTGACCCCTAGCATAGATAAATGAATACCTAGTAGGACTATTTATCTATACTCCTAGCCACCATTGTTTGTATAGTATAAATGTATATAATGCTCCTGAATATATCTGTCATTGATTATAGCCTCGGGCTCTCGGAAAGTAATTAGGTGCTGAGCTTCATTCAATATGAATATTTATCCATAGGTACGATCGTAACTTTATCCGAACAGGAATCACAAACAAAAAGCTCACATTTGAAAAAAAATTGAAATTGTGCCTCCCCATCCCGTGGGTGTCGTAAGAGTTGACTAAGGGAAAAATACTGGAAGATGGGCTGCAGCGCCTTCTAAAGAACTGCGAACTTACACTGCGATCCCCAAGACGCCTGCCAAGCGTGTGGATTATGGCAAATACCCCCTTAAGGCGCTGTAATTAAACAAATTGTGCATTTTTGAAAGTAAGAAAATAGTACTTTAGAACAAGTTATGACATCCATTATTTTATATATGTTTCTTCGATTCTTCCTTCAGATTAATGGCAAAGCAAAACACAATAGCTTAAAATTTTCTCGATACAATATTTAATTTAAAACTGTACCTTTTTGAACTTTACATGGATATATTTGGATAACTACTGTGCATATCAAAATGGGACTTACACAATATGGTATGTAATGAAATTTGCTAAATATTTGGCAAAGATTTTCTTGATACGACTCATAAATATAATATAAGACCCATTATATAATAATCCAGGGATCAGTCTAAACGTCAGCGTACGCGTCGGCCGCTAATCAGTACTACCGTGACCACTGTCAACGTAGGACGCGTGTTTGACTTTCTCAGCAGAGATTCGTATAAATATCAGTTATTTTTTTTATCAAAGTACTATTATTATAATAATAAAACTGTTTTATTGTGTTATTCAAGTCAAATAGGTTACTACCATGGGTAACCACAGTAAAAAAGTTGTGAAAAAGAGAGAATGGATACGAGACTTCCAGTTCAAAGAGAAAAACTGAAAAAATAAGGGAACAAATCCGGTAAGTACACACACACCTTCATAATCTTCATTATCGCGGAACAAGTGGACCTATTTTGTTGTGATCTGAGCGAATTTACAAAAGTCGCATTACATGTTCTGTGTAACAGGAATTAAGAATTAGATACCAAAAAAAAATTATATATATATACTTATTAAATGTGTATAAGTAGCTACTCTATTGTATTGGGTGTGTACCTGTAAAGATAGATGTATGTATGGAAATAAATAAATAAAATAAAATAAAATTACCTAACTAGGTTACTATTTGGTTTTTTTTTTATATAAATTCTAATCTCGAAAAAGGTCTTGCGAGTTGTTGCCAGTGCTTATGAAATTATTGTAAGGTCTTTTTTTTTTTTTTATATAAAATGTAAATGTCTTATGGAGGTAATTATATTTCAGTGTACTCTGTATTTTGGTGGACATTTTTATTTATTTATATCTAGATATCTACCTACAACAATTCGATAAGGCTGAGCTATACATTTCTTACCGGTAAGAATCTTTTTTGAAGATTTGAGAAAACTAAACTGGTGTAAATATACCATATATACCCACTTACTTCCATGACAAACCATAAATATATTCATAATACACCTGAGCGAACTAATGTTTGCCGAGTAGATACCGACCTATTCGCTGAATCAAAATAATTATGCCTGCATTGTTGGCAATGCTACTTATAGAATTGTAATGTTTATAACTAAACAGAACTTTGCTTTTTTTTACTATTCTAATATGCATTGGCATATTTCGATCAAGCCCTCGCAGAGCCATAATAAGCCACTGTGTACAAGTGCACTAATTACCTCTTTTGTTGATGATCCGCGTGCTAAGTTACATATCAAAGATTGTTCCTGTGTTACGTACCTAGCGTTTTTGACGTTTTGCTCGTCGTCACGACGATACACATACCTAATTACCTAAATTAAAAAAATCTAGTGGGCACGGTCAATAATATACTTTCCATGAGTAATTTACTTATTAACCTGATTACATTTTATTATTATTTCTTATTTTTTACTTATTTTAATAATATTATTTATTATTTTTCAGATTTAATGCTTCTAGGGACGACAGGTCTGGGGCATCAACATCACTGACTACTCCAACAGCAGTTCACGTCTCAATGCCTGATGAAGCTACTCAGCTACCAAGTTATCTATTATTTGTGTTTATCTAGGGATTGTGAAATTTCGGGATTTACAAGAAAACCGGGATTGCAATAATAGTCCCGGGATTTTTGATAATTATTATAAAATGTGATAACTTTTCTGACTGTTTACACTACTATAAAACGAATGAAATGATGTTTGTTTGTTTTGATCTAATGAAAGAGGTTTATAAACGCCTTTGATAAATTGTTAGGCTTAGACTGGAAATAGGACAAATAGTACGATGTATCATGGTGGTATCCAGGTATCACATAGGTGTAGTGATGCTAGTTGTATTATGCTATAAATATCTTTGTGATGATTACTTGAACTATAAATTAAGCATTTTTTTTTCAGTTGTTCAATACAAAGTACCGTACAATGTCAAGAAGTCATAAATATGTCTAAGTGAGTAATTGTGTTTATTATTATTTTGTAAAAATGTATTTCGGTGAAGCAACTATGTTTTTTCCAGTGAAGCAAGCAAAAATAATACACAATATCGAATGGAATATCAAGAAGATATTAACGTACCAATGTAAGCACGTTTTATCTGAGTTTCAAGAAGGGCTATGTTTTTCACTCGTATCTTGTACACTGAGAAAAAAAATAGGTAACGCAACCCTAATATTTAACCTAATATTAGGGTTTGGTCGGACAACGTAACGTGTCTAGTATCTACAACCGAGTGCGCTAGGTAGGTACTATGTTCTTTGTTTTACTTACTTACTGGGTAAATATTAACGTTACTCTCTAAGGTAACGTTTACCTATTAATAGGGTGTCCGACCATTAACGTAACGTTAGGTTAAATATGTAATACCGAATAATTAGGTATGAATAGAATACCTACTAAAGTTTACCGATACCTTACGACTAACGTTAAAAATACGTACCAAAACGTCAAACGTTACCATTGATAGCAGATTAAATTCATATAATTTATAGGTTAGAATTACTGAGTGTATTTTGTATCACTGACCGAGTATGATGAATTAAAAATACCTGTTGTGTGTTATCAAATAGTTTAATGTAACCTATACTGTTACGCAATAATACGTAATTCTAACCATATCGATTAGGCTGCGGTTAATTTGCTAATACGTAATTGCACCATGGATTCGGCTAGTTCGACCTAGCTAATAGATTGTAGTAAAGTAGTGTGTTTGTAATTATTACCTAATAAATGCTTTAAAAAAAAACCCACTCGACAGGTCATCTGTACCTTTTGAAAGAATGCAATTAGCCGTATCAAAAGGTTAAGTATACGCGAAATAGTTGGTAGGAGTTACTTTTTTATTATGATACAACAATATTATTAATGAGTAATTGTAAACAAATTACATACGCAAGTAATACGTAGTTGTGCGTAAATGATACCCACTTAGACGGTCTCAAGTACCTTAACATATGTGTTGTTCTAATCTAATTGGAATGCTTTTAGTTAAGCGCTAACCAGTTCTTAGGTTATTGTGACCAAGGCAATGGGGCTCTGCAATATTCTGTATACGTTTTGGTTACCTAATAAAATGTTTTACGACGTCATGGCTACCATACTATAGGTTCAAGGTACTTAATGTAAAAGGTATTAGTAACTATCTACTAGGTTGTATCAGACTATTGAATTATTTACGGTAACGAACTATGTGCGTACCGGTTACGTTACCTGAACGGTGAACAAAACCTTGTTGATAGGTTTATGTACCTTTTTAATAAGTAGTTGTAAACTAATTGATAAGTGTGCGGTCAAATGACTGGTATGTTATTGTAACCAGATATTCGGTTGTAACCGTTTAATTAGTAGTTAACGATAAGTAGAGATAATCTACTGTTAGGTATAATATATGTAATAAAAAAAATTGTACAGACCTATTTGACCAGTGAAATATATCTAGTCAGTAAGTTATGGGTACCCAGTTTTATGTTAGGTAACCAACAATCGAGCAAAAATCATAATTATTTTTCAATCAAGTAGTGAACTTAATTACAAAGTTACAGATTTACGAGAGGAAAAGTTATCTTGAGGGTGGTCGCTAGCCAGGCGGGCATTCGCAAAAATGCCCTACCACCATGCGGTGAAGCTCAAGCCCGCGGCAGGATTCGAACCATGGACCTGCTGCGCGGCATTCCATAGCCAAAGCCACTGAGCCATCACTGCTTCAATCATTACACTAATGCTTACAATCGATAAGTAAGTAAGTATAATATCAAATACAATATTAAAATTCTTAATAATATAAACAGCGAATTATTCAGGAACAATGCGACTACAATCACTGGTGTTGATACTGGTGGTACTTTTCCGCCAGTGGAAAATAAATATGGCAGCAGAAGCAGGGCAGCCGTCAATTTGTTGTTTTCATTGTCTGTAAAATTAAATAAATACCACGGTAACGATTACTTGCACAGAAAAGTATAATTCAGAAGATCATAAATTTACAAATTATTGGAATACAAAATGTTTTGCCCCGGGCGTTTGCATGTTTAGTCTGGTTGATGACCGCGCACCGTCCCCTATGACGGTTTAAGAAATACGATTGGAGTACGAAATTTCGGCGACACAGCCGTACCCCCGGTAGCTTAATAGATAAAGCATCCGGAGCGAAATCGGAAGGACGTGGGTTCAATTCCCGCCCGGGGCAAAACATTTTGTATTCCAATAATTTGTAAATTTATGATTTTCGCTTAGTACGCGGTAGTGCTTGTAATCATAATATATAGAAATATAATTCAGAAGACTTTAATAAAAGGATTACGACGGCAATAATTTATATACAACAATAATTCTCTGGTAAAATAATGGATACTAACAACATTTTTATACAGCTAATAGGCTAGATCTTGACGGCACTGCCCGGGAACCATTTGTAGGGTATTGAGATAAAGGTACTTGGACCCTTGGACGAAGGTGACTCATCCGCCAAAAAACTTAAGATGTTTATCATATATTCAATAATGAAAGAGACTAAGTAGTTAAATCTATGTATGTACGTATACACAGATAGACCATGAGCTGGAATGAAACAGGATAATATTTATGACACCATTGATACAACAAGTAAAAGGTTCCAGTATTCAAAAGTTAGGTAAAAAAACAGTACTATAAGCATGAAAATATACAATAACAATACATTCCTACGTAAAAGACGCTATTGTATAAGTTTCAGTTCTTTTTTTATATACATATAGGTACCTACACAGGAACTAAGAATAAAATGTTATGTGGGTGTACCGAAAGCTAGATTCTTAAATTCTAATTTAGGTATACCTATACACCAAGAAATATGCCTAACTACTGCGAGTATGAATCATACCGTTACCTTACAAGTACTTTATAAGAAACTAATAAAAAAAAAAAAAATTCATAATCATGTCTTCGTAGTAATTGTATCCTTTTTGATGAAATTTTAGCGGAATCATAGAAAGGACCGACTACAAATTTGAAACATTTTATATAACTAACCGCATTCGTCGCTAGCTGGTAGCTATATCCAACAAGTAGTAAGTAGTAGGTTAGGTATAACTAGAAGTTCCAGTTCAGTTGTATGCATCAAAAAAACTGTTAACTATAAAACCTGATTGGTAATCAATGGCAATCACCATCTTAATTGAAAATGTGAAAAGCAACGAAACACCTATGCCAAACTTCCAACTGAAATTAAATAGATGAAAATAATTCTCACTTACCAGTAAATCTTTTAATTATGTCATCAGGCATCTCAAAATCTTTTAGTAGTTCTTCCATGGAACATAACACTATCAAACCACAATTCATTAATTTATTCGTCCGTGACTCCGATGGATTTTACTTTGTCGAAACGAATGAAATCAGAAATGAAGTGCGTGTACCTGCGCCGCGCTTTCTAGTCTATAGTGTTACCAGATGTTTATGTGAAATTTCCTCCTATTTTTTTTCAATATAACCCCAAATATTAGCATTTTGAAAATAAAACTGAAAGAGTTTTCATTTTTACTATAGAAAGAATACAAAACAAAATATAGTCTTATCATTTTAAACAAACATAGCTTCAACTATCAAGGCCATTATGTAATAAGTACCTATATTAAGTATATATTTTTCTACAACCCGTCTTTGAATGATCGCATATAATTTTCTGTTGCAATCAACTATTCTACCACCGCCGATACAATTTGAAAATAAGTCGTCGGCATAATAGGTCGCTGCGCGCTTAATTTAATAGTGCTATGTTATACAAACTTAAAATTAGGTTTTTTAATGTTATTGTAAAATATTTTTATAACCTTATAATGTTTCCTTGGCAAAAACCAATTCGTACGCTGAGACTTCTTAGTTTTTTCTAGTTTGATCATACATTCCATTGTGGTTTTCAGCTCTCATAATGATTTCAATGTAAAGAAAAAGTTACAATTTAGCAACATTATCTTTAAATGTAAGCAATATTTAACAATAAGCAACCCTGGCAACACACCTGAATGGCAGAGGGGAGTAACGACGTGAAGTATAAAATTAGGTATATCTATAAATGGCGGCCTTTGGGACACAGTTGAAGAATGTTCCGTTGTGTTCTGTTATTTTATTATTTATTCTTATGCTCTTGGTAAAGTTTTGAAGACCTACAGTACCAGTATAGATAGTATTAACTGCGTATTAGGATACTTAATAATACTTCAAAAGAACCTAATCAATTTCATTAATACGTTTCAGTAACCGCTTTATTGATGCAACGTACGTAACGGTTTGGTTGTAACTACTATTTATTTGGTCGTATTAGTTGCGATAGTTGTAAGTTTAAGTACCTAAATTTATGAGATAACTAACAAAAATATGTACATTTAGCACACGGAGAGATGATACTACATTATAATAAATTGTACATATTATGGCTACGTGAGGATATGAACCTTGAGTTGAGACGTAGGTACCTAGCTGATTTTACTTATGACTCGTGCAAGCATTTACATTTCTTTGTGTGTAACGTAAGTATCAGGATACTGCTTACATTATTTACCCAAAAAATGCCTTGCTAAACAGTTCTTCCTTTATAGTAAAGCTAATGGCAATCTTCATGAGTGGCCTTCATCTAGCAGGTAATCAATAATAAAAAGCTAAAACAGGCTGAAGATAACAACAGGTATACTTGCTTACTCAATTTCAAATATAACTCACACATATCATAATATACATACGCTTAGTGTGTTTCACAAGAACGTAGGCGGCACAAAAAATATAAATCAAGTGTTTTTAGTGAAACAAAAAGTGCCAACCGTAAGCTCAACGTTTTGCCTGAGATGCGTCAACATATTTTATTTAGTATTCGCGCTCGCTTCGTCCCGAGCACACGTTTCTCGAGATGAGTGCCGCGTACGCTTCCCGCTATGAATCAGTGTTTCTTTGCACGCATCCAAAAGGACCCAAAATGTCGCACGGTCAGGCTGCAAAGTTTATGAAAAAGTCTAAGGCGTTTGTGACCAAATGGGTAAAACGATATTTAGAAGTCTAACATGTCGATGATCTACCAGAACGTGGTAAAACTAGAAAGACGTCGCTCACCGAAGATAAACGCATAAGGCAACTCTTTTTGAAAAATCCACGCCTATCTTTGCGATCTGCCCAAGCAGAACTAAAGAAAAACGGTGTAAATATATCCCTAGCTACTATTAAAAGACGTTTAGCAGACATTAAGTTAAAATACCGAAGCACAGTGAAGAAACCGTTACTCTCACAAAAACACGTCGAAAAAAGGATGGCCTGGGCACGAGAAAACATACACCGTGACTGGGACAAGGTAATATTTTCGGACGAAGCTTCCTTTTGGGCAACTAATATCTCGCCTCGTGCTTGGTCAACTGCGAACAACAGAGTCGTCGAACGAACCGTTAAACACCCAGTAAAGGTGCATGTTTGGGGATGTTTATCAAAAAAAGGATTTGGGAATTTGTATATATTTACCGGTTCTCTTGATGCATTGAGGATGAACCAAATATACCAGAAAACATTATTACCCTCTGCCAAAAGGCTGTACCAAAGTCCAAATGAACAATGGATATTGCAAGAAGACAATGACCCCAAACACCGAAGTCGTCTGTGCACCGCCTGGAAACAAGAGCATCACATCGAGGTCTTGGATTGGCCCTCACAATCTCCTGACGCGAACCCAATTGAAAACGTTTGGTCTTTTATGAAGCATAAGCTTCGAGGAAAAAATGTATTAACTGCTGTCGAGCTTACTCGTAAATTGAAGTCTACGTGGAGATCATTATCTCGTGACTACGCTGAAAAATTAGTTGAAAGTATGCCTCGAAGATGCCAGGCCATTATGGATAATGGAGGAGACTGGACTCCTTATTAATAATAAAGCATCTAAGTACATATTATTAACTACGTATTTATTTGTTTTACAAACCCTTGCTTTCACTTTATTCAATAGATTTGCCGGACACGCTCTTGTGTTACATAGTGTATGTATTTATAATATACATATAATATTTATATGAATATATATCATTATTATACCACACAGCAATTAAGCAATATCACAGTTTATAATGAAAAGTGGTAGGTATATGGACTGATAGAACTTTTTTATTTGGTCCTATGTCTCACGTCGTAATGAGAAGGGTAGATGATTCCATAGACAGGCAGATTGAATAGTGAAAGCAGACTGATTCAATAATTATCGAGACTTAATTATATATGGACCTAGCTAATTTTAGCTCTCGGTAACGTTCTGATTAGGTATAGTTACCTAACAATGCTTCAAAAGAACCTAATCGATTTGATTAGTGCGTAAATACTTTGTTCTAATCGCATTATTGGTGCAAGTTACGGAACGAATAGGGAACCAGTAACTATTTATTAGGTTGTATCAGTTGCTATATTGAGCTGATATATAAATTAAATTATAATAGGTACTTTAGATAACAAACAAACATAAGAATTCACACTCTTTATTATTCTGCGGGGTACAACGTGACGGGGGCTGCTTGCAAAACAAAGCGATGCTATAATCATATTATCTTTGTACCTGCCTATTATAGTATACCTAGGATCCTACTATTAAGATATATGAATGGGAAAATAAGACCGCAGGGTAGGTTAGTTATGGATATAGGCTGTTAGGAAGGTTCGTGTAGGCCGAGTAACATCCACACATAGAACTTATGTACCTATGACACGAGTAGGTAGCAGTCGCTGTTTTGGTTTGTTCGTATCAGAATAGTAACGACTATTTGATATCCTGGGTAGGTGGTAGTGGCCATAGTAGTTAGGTGAATTATAGTCATGTTAGGTTCAAAAACTTAAAATTTATTTAAAGAAACTGAATATGTAGTTGTATGTCACCACATGTTGGTATTTTTTTATTCATGCTTAGTAACAGAGAGTTGAAAAAAATCTTAGCTTAGTAACAGTCGTTTCTTTTACCTTTTGTCATTTTGTCAAGAATACGTTTAAGTGAACATTTACAGTAAGTACGGTAAATTTTACACACCTAGTACCATAGTACATGTGTACACCTAACTGTATGTTACCATTATACAGGTGCATACCTACCTGCTAAACAGATGGCTATTATTACGGTAAACGCTACGAGGTTTCAAAACTGCGAGCAATAAGGTAGGTACATCTACCTACCTATTTTGAACTGGTCAGATAGGTTCATCGTGTTTTAAAAAATAATTGAGTTATTTTTACCTAGATTTGCTTTCAACATTGATGTAATAAATTAGGTTTTGACTAGATTAAACGTTCGCATGGTAGTTAAAACCTAGTAGTAAGGTTGATTTCAAAGTATTTGAATAAGTTCCGATAACCTAAGAAAATCTTTGTAGTAATGGGTATATATTACGTAATCACCTAATCACACAATTTTAAAGCCATATTAGCTTATATATGGCTTTAAAATTGTTTGAAGCAACTGAATATGTTCGTTTGATTGTACCTAATTATTATGTTACATAGGCCGGCGTCGGTGTCTGTTCGGCGTCGGTGTCTGTGTCGGCATCGGTGTCTGTGCCGGCGTCGGTGTCTGTGTCGGCGTCGGTGTCTGTGTCGGCGTCGGTGTCTGTGCCAGCGTCGGTGTCTGTGCCGGCGTCGGTGTCTGTGCCGGCGTCGGTGTCTGTGCCGGCGTCGGTGTCTGTGCCGGCGTCGGTGTCTGTGTCGGCGTCGGTGTCTGTGTCGGCGTCGGTGTCTGTGTCGGCGTCGGTGTCTGTGCCGGCGTCGGTGTCTGTGTCGGCGTCGGTGTCTGTGTCGGCGTCGGTGTCTGTGTCGGCGTCGGTGTCTGTGTCGGCGTCGGTGTCTGTGCCGGCGTCGGTGTCTGAGCCGGCGTCGGTGTCTGTGCCGGCGTCGGTATCTGTGCCGGCGTCGGTGTCTGTGCCGGCGTCGGTGTCTGTGCCGGCGTCGGTGTCTATGTCGGCGTCGGTGTCTGTGCCGGCGTCGGTGTCTGTGTCAGTGTTGGTGTCTGTGTCTGTGCCGGCGTCGGTGTCTGTGCCGGCGTCGGTGTCTGTGTCGGCGTCGGTGTCTGTGCCGGCGTCGGTGTCTGTGCCAGCGTCGGTGTCTGTGCCGGTGTCGGTGTCTGTGTCGGCGTCGGTGTCTGTGCCGGCGTCGGTGTCGGTGTCGGCGTCGGTGTCGGTGTCGGCGTCGGTGTCTGAGCCGGCGTCGGTGTCTGTGCCGGCGTCGGTATCTGTGCCGGCGTCGGTGTCTGTGTCGGCGTCGGTGTCTGTGTCGGCGTCGGTGTCTGTGTCGGCGTCGGTGTCTGTGCCGGCGTCGGTGTCTGTGTCGGCGTCGGTGTCTGTGCCGGCGTCGGTGTCTGTGTCGGCGTCGGTGTCTGTGCTGGCGTCGGTGTCTGTGTCGGCGTCGGTGTCTGTGCCGGCGTCGGTGTCTGTGCCGGCGTCGGTGTCTGTGCCGGCGTCGGTGTCTGTGCCGGTGTCGGTGTCTGTGTCGGCGTCGGTGTCTGTGCCGGCGTCGGTGTCTGTGTCAGTGTCGGTGTCTGTGTCAGTGTCGGTGTCTGTGTCGGCGTCGGTGTCTGTGTCAGCGTCGGTGTCTGTGCCGGCGTCGGTGTCTGTGTCAGCGTCGGTGTCTGTATCGGCGTCGGTGTCTGTATCGGCGTCGGTGTCTGTGTCGGCGTCGGTGTCTGTGTCGGCGTCGGTGTCTGTGTCGGCGTCGGTGTCTGTGCCGGCGTCGGTGTCTGTGTCGGCGTCGGTGTCTGTGCCGGCGTCGGTGTCTGTGTCGGCGTCGGTGTCTGTGCTGGCGTCGGTGTCTGTGTCGGCGTCGGTGTCTGTGCCGGCGTCGGTGTCTGTGCCGGCGTCGGTGTCTGTGCCGGCGTCGGTGTCTGTGCCGGTGTCGGTGTCTGTGTCGGCGTCGGTGTCTGTGCCGGCGTCGGTGTCTGTGTCAGTGTCGGTGTCTGTGTCAGTGTCGGTGTCTGTGTCGGCGTCGGTGTCTGTGTCAGCGTCGGTGTCTGTGCCGGCGTCGGTGTCTGTGTCAGCGTCGGTGTCTGTATCGGCGTCGGTGTCTGTATCGGCGTCGGTGTCTGTGCCGGCGTCGGTGTCTGTGTCGGCGTCGGTGTCTGTGCCGGCAATAAGCTAATATGGCTTTAAAATTGTTTAAAGCAACTGAATATGTTCGTTTGATTGTACCTAATTATTATGTTACATAGCATCAACTTAATATTAGGTGTTTTTAAGTCATGTATATTTTCTGAGTGTAAAATTTACCAAATTTGATTACTTTAACGTACTTTTACGATTAGGTAACGGCTCATTAACTTAGTGATTAGGTAAAAAAAAGGTATGTGTGACCTAAAGTAGGTGAAATACACCTGGTATTTGTTCCTACCTAACGCTGCACATGGTGTTTACCTATCGCCAGGTAAATATATTACCTTTTGCTACGTTCAGACAAACTAAGTTAGTTAAAATCAAACAATTTTTTGCATTACCTACAGAATTAGGTTGTGAGTTACCTAATTTTTTTTCTCAGTGTATGTGTGTTTGCTTGTACATTTCTTTATCACATCGTATCTTCCAAATGGTTGGATGGATTTCTACAGTTAAAAGTGAAAAGGAAGTGGAGTGGTGAAAAGGAACGACTCAAAACTGAGATCGTAGAAAAAAATTACCTATTTTGGGAACAAATATGAAAGATTTTTTTTTACAATTTTACATGGTATGGCTTTTACCGGAAATAGTTGACTCTCGTAAAACTCGCGGTATGCCCCTGAGAGAAATATTGCCCTTAGCTCATCCTCCTAACCCTATTTACAATTTATCTGAATATGACGAATCGTCAATAGGCACAGAAGATGAAACATAAATTGAACGGAGACGACTTAATTTTAAAGATTGTCAATTAGAATATTTGGATTTCAGTATGTCTTTTTTATTTTTTAATAAGAAATAACTAATTGATAATTATATGTTATACAATAAGAAATAATTGAAATTGATAATCATATGTATTTAAGGTGTAATGTAGGTTATGTAGGTATTAGGTTTTTACGTAATAAAAACTTGAATCCCGGGATCCCGGTATTTAAATTATGAATGAAATCTGAGAAAAATATCCACTCTATTCTATTTTAGATACTTATACTACCTACTTAAATGTTTTTCAACCATTAAAGATGTTTTATCGAGTGTGTAGGAGAATTAAGACCTCTTTCATCGTCACAGTTTATAACTAGGATTTTTTGACTGTTTACACTGTAAACGGTTCTCGCTTTGCACTGCGAGTTAAACGCTAGCGCGTACATTTCCAAACACTCCTTGAATTTTTAACAAAATGAATATGTAGTTGTATGTCACCACATGTTGGTATTTTTTTATTCATGCTTAGTAACAGAGAGTTGAAAAAAATCTTAGCTTAGTAACAGTCGTTTCTTTTACCTTTTGTCATTTTGTCAAGAATACGTTTAAGTGAACATTTACAGTAAGTACGGTAAATTTTACATACCTAGTACCATAGTACATGTGTACACCTAACTGTATGTTACCATTATACAGGTGCATACCTACCTGCTAAACAGATGGCTATTATTACGGTAAACGCTACGAGGTTTCAAAACTGCGAGCAATAAGGTAGGTACATCTACCTACCTATTTTGAACTGGTCAGATAGGTTCATCGTGTTTTAAAAAATAATTGAGTTATTTTTACCTAGATTTGCTTTCAACATTGATGTAATAAATTAGGTTTTGACTAGATTAAACGTTCGCATGGTAGTTAAAACCTAGTAGTAAGGTTGATTTCAAAGTATTTGAATAAGTTCCGATAACCTAAGAAAATCTTTGTAGTAATGGGTATATATTACGTAATCACCTAATCACACAATTTTAAAGCCATATTAGCTTATATATGGCTTTAAAATTGTTTGAAGCAACTGAATATGTTCGTTTGATTGTACCTAATTATTATGTTACATAGGCCGGCGTCGGTGTCTGTTCGGCGTCGGTGTCTGTGTCGGCATCGGTGTCTGTGCCGGCGTCGGTGTCTGTGTCGGCGTCGGTGTCTGTGTCGGCATCGGTGTCTGTGCCGGCGTCGGTGTCTGTGTCGGCGTCGGTGTCTGTGTCGGCGTCGGTGTCTGTGTCGGCGTCGGTGTCTGTGTCGGCGTCGGTGTCTGTGCCGGCGTCGGTGTCTGAGCCGGCGTCGGTGTCTGTGCCGGCGTCGGTATCTGTGCCGGCGTCGGTGTCTGTGCCGGCGTCGGTGTCTGTGCCGGCGTCGGTGTCTGTGCCGGCGTCGGTGTCTGTGCCGGCGTCGGTGTCTGTGCCGGCGTCGGTGTCTGTGTCGGCGTCGGTGTCTGTGCCGGCGTCGGTGTCTGTGTCGGCGTCAGTGTCTGTGTCGGCGTCGGTGTCTGTGTCGGCGTCGGTGTCTGTGCTGGCGTCGGTGTCTGTGTCGGCGTCGGTGTCTGTGCCGGCGTCGGTGTCTGTGTCGGCGTCGGTGTCTGTGCTGGCGTCGGTGTCTGTGTCGGCGTCGGTGTCTGTGTCGGCGTCGGTGTCTGTGTCGGCGTCGGTGTCTGTGTCGGCGTCGGTGTCTGTGCCGGCGTCGGTGTCTGTGTCGGCGTCGGTGTCTGTGCTGGCGTCGGTGTCTGTGTCGGCGTCGGTGTCTGTGTCGGCGTCGGTGTCTGTGCCGGCGTCGGTGTCTGTGTCGGCGTCGGTGTCTGTGCCGGCGTCGGTGTCTGTGCCGGCGTCGGTGTCTGTGCCGGCGTCGGTGTCTGTGCCGGCGTCGGTGTCTGTGCCGGCGTCGGTGTCTGTGCCGGCGTCGGTGTCTGTGTTGGCGTCGGTGTCTGTGCCGGCGTCGGTGTCTGTGCCGGCGTCGGTGTCTGTGTCGGCGTCGGTGTCTGTGTCGGCGTCGGTGTCTGTGTCGGCGTCGGTGTCTGTGCCGGCGTCAGTGTCTGAGCCGGCGTCGGTGTCTGTGCCGGCGTTGGTATCTGTGCCGGCGTCGGTGTCTGTGTCGGCGTCGGTGTCTGTGTCGGCGTCGGTGTCTGTGCCGGCGTCGAGGTCTGTGCCGGCGTCGGTGTCTGTGTCGGCGTCGGTGTCTGTGTCGGCGTCGGTGTCTGTGCCGGCGTCGGTGTCTGAGCCGGCGTCGGTGTCTGTGCCGGCGTCGGTATCTGTGCCGGCGTCGGTGTCTGTGTCGGCGTCGGTGTCTGTGTCGGCGTCGTTGTCTGTGCCGGCGTCGGTATCTGTGCCGGCGTCGGTGTCTGTGTCGGCGTCGGTGTCTGTGTCGGCGTCGGTGTCTGTGTCGGCGTCGGTGTCTGTGCCGGCGTCGGTGTCTGTGTTGGCGTCGGTGTCTGTGCCGGCGTCGGTGTCTGTGTCGGCGTCGGTGTCTGTGCTGGCGTCGGTGTCTGTGTCGGCGTCGGTGTCTGTGCCGGCGTCGGTGTCTGTGCCGGCGTCGGTGTCTGTGCCGGCGTCGGTGTCTGTGCCGGTGTCGGTGTCTGTGTCGGCGTCGGTGTCTGTGCCGGCGTCGGTGTCTGTGTCAGAGTCGGTGTCTGTGTCGGCGTCGGTGTCTGTGTCGGCGTCGGTGTCTGTGTCAGCGTCGGTGTCTGTGCCGGCGTCGGTGTCTGTGTCAGCGTCGGTGTCTGTATCGGCGTCGGTGTCTGTATCGGCGTCGGTGTCTGTGCCGGCGTCGGTGTCTGTGCCGGCGTCGGTGTCTGTGTCGGCGTCGGTGTCTGTGCCGGCAATAAGCTAATATGGCTTTAAAATTGTTTAAAGCAACTGAATATGTTCGTTTGATTGTACCTAATTATTATGTTACATAGCATCAACTTAATATTAGGTGTTTTTAAGTCATGTATATTTTCTGAGTGTAAAATTTACCAAATTTGATTACTTTAACGTACTTTTACGATTAGGTAACGGCTCATTAACTTAGTGATTAGGTAAAAAAAAGGTATGTGTGACCTAAAGTAGGTGAAATACACCTGGTATTTGTTCCTACCTAACGCTGCACGTGGTGTTTACCTATCGCCAGGTAAATATATTACCTTTTGCTACGTTCAGACAAACTAAGTTAGTTAAAATCAAACAATTTTTTGCATTACCTACAGAATTAGGTTGTGAGTTACCTAATTTTTTTTCTCAGTGTATGTGTGTTTGCTTGTACATTTCTTTATCACATCGTATCTTCCAAATGGTTGGATGGATTTCTACAGTTAAAAGTGAAAAGGAAGTGGAGTGGTGAAAAGGAACGACTCAAAACTGAGATCGTAGAAAAAAATTACCTATTTTGGGAACAAATATGAAAGATTTTTTTTTACAATTTTACATGGTATGGCTTTTACCGGAAATAGTTGACTCTCGTAAAACTCGCGGTATGCCCCTGAGAGAAATATTGCCCTTAGCTCATCCTCCTAACCCTATTTACAATTTATCTGAATATGACGAATCGTCAATAGGCACAGAAGATGAAACATAAATTGAACGGAGACGACTTAATTTTAAAGATTGTCAATTAGAATATTTGGATTTCAGTATGTCTTTTTTATTTTTTAATAAGAAATAACTAATTGATAATTATATGTTATACAATAAGAAATAATTGAAATTGATAATCATATGTATTTAAGGTGTAATGTAGGTTATGTAGGTATTAGGTTTTTACGTAATAAAAACTTGAATCCCGGGATCCCGGTATTTAAATTATGAATGAAATCTGAGAAAAATATCCACTCTATTCTATTTTAGATACTTATACTACCTACTTAAATGTTTTTCAACCATTAAAGATGTTTTATCGAGTGTGTAGGAGAATTAAGACCTCTTTCATCGTCACAGTTTATAACTAGGATTTTTTGACTGTTTACACTGTAAACGGTTCTCGCTTTGCACTGCGAGTTAAACGCTAGCGCGTACATTTCCAAACACTCCTTGAATTTTTAACAAAATGAATATGTAGTTGTATGTCACCACATGTTGGTATTTTTTTATTCATGCTTAGTAACAGAGAGTTGAAAAAAATCTTAGCTTAGTAACAGTCGTTTCTTTTACCTTTTGTCATTTTGTCAAGAATACGTTTAAGTGAACATTTACAGTAAGTACGGTAAATTTTACATACCTAGTACCATAGTACATGTGTACACCTAACTGTATGTTACCATTATACAGGTGCATACCTACCTGCTAAACAGATGGCTATTATTACGGTAAACGCTACGAGGTTTCAAAACTGCGAGCAATAAGGTAGGTACATCTACCTACCTATTTTGAACTGGTCAGATAGGTTCATCGTGTTTTAAAAAATAATTGAGTTATTTTTACCTAGATTTGCTTTCAACATTGATGTAATAAATTAGGTTTTGACTAGATTAAACGTTCGCATGGTAGTTAAAACCTAGTAGTAAGGTTGATTTCAAAGTATTTGAATAAGTTCCGATAACCTAAGAAAATCTTTGTAGTAATGGGTATATATTACGTAATCACCTAATCACACAATTTTAAAGCCATATTAGCTTATATATGGCTTTAAAATTGTTTGAAGCAACTGAATATGTTCGTTTGATTGTACCTAATTATTATGTTACATAGGCCGGCGTCGGTGTCTGTTCGGCGTCGGTGTCTGTGTCGGCATCGGTGTCTGTGCCGGCGTCGGTGTCTGTGTCGGCGTCGGTGTCTGTGTCGGCGTCGGTGTCTGTGCCAGCGTCGGTGTCTGTGCCGGCGTCGGTGTCTGTGCCGGCGTCGGTGTCTGTGCCGGCGTCGGTGTCTGTGCCGGCGTCGGTGTCTGTGTCGGCGTCGGTGTCTGTGTCGGCGTCGGTGTCTGTGTCGGCGTCGGTGTCTGTGCCGGCGTCGGTGTCTGTGTCGGCGTCGGTGTCTGTGTCGGCGTCGGTGTCTGTGTCGGCGTCGGTGTCTGTGTCGGCGTCGGTGTCTGTGCCGGCGTCGGTGTCTGAGCCGGCGTCGGTGTCTGTGCCGGCGTCGGTATCTGTGCCGGCGTCGGTGTCTGTGCCGGCGTCGGTGTCTGTGCCGGCGTCGGTGTCTGTGCCGGCGTCGGTGTCTGTGCCGGCGTCGGTGTCTGTGCCGGCGTCGGTGTCTGTGTCGGCGTCGGTGTCTGTGCCGGCGTCGGTGTCTGTGTCGGCGTCGGTGTCTGTGTCGGCGTCGGTGTCTGTGTCGGCGTCGGTGTCTGTGCTGGCGTCGGTGTCTGTGTCGGCGTCGGTGTCTGTGCCGGCGTCGGTGTCTGTGTCGGCGTCGGTGTCTGTGCTGGCGTCGGTGTCTGTGTCGGCGTCGGTGTCTGTGTCGGCGTCGGTGTCTGTGTCGGCGTCGGTGTCTGTGTCGGCGTCGGTGTCTGTGCCGGCGTCGGTGTCTGTGTCGGCGTCGGTGTCTGTGCTGGCGTCGGTGTCTGTGTCGGCGTCGGTGTCTGTGTCGGCGTCGGTGTCTGTGCCGGCGTCGGTGTCTGTGTCGGCGTCGGTGTCTGTGCCGGCGTCGGTGTCTGTGCCGGCGTCGGTGTCTGTGCCGGCGTCGGTGTCTGTGCCGGCGTCGGTGTCTGTGCCGGCGTCGGTGTCTGTGCCGGCGTCGGTGTCTGTGTTGGCGTCGGTGTCTGTGCCGGCGTCGGTGTCTGTGCCGGCGTCGGTGTCTGTGTCGGCGTCGGTGTCTGTGTCGGCGTCGGTGTCTGTGTCGGCGTCGGTGTCTGTGCCGGCGTCGGTGTCTGAGCCGGCGTCGGTGTCTGTGCCGGCGTTGGTATCTGTGCCGGCGTCGGTGTCTGTGTCGGCGTCGGTGTCTGTGTCGGCGTCGGTGTCTGTGTCGGCGTCGGTGTCTGTGCCGGCGTCGAGGTCTGTGCCGGCGTCGGTGTCTGTGTCGGCGTCGGTGTCTGTGTCGGCGTCGGTGTCTGTGCCGGCGTCGGTGTCTGAGCCGGCGTCGGTGTCTGTGCCGGCGTCGGTATCTGTGCCGGCGTCGGTGTCTGTGTCGGCGTCGGTGTCTGTGTCGGCGTCGTTGTCTGTGCCGGCGTCGGTATCTGTGCCGGCGTCGGTGTCTGTGTCGGCGTCGGTGTCTGTGTCGGCGTCGGTGTCTGTGTCGGCGTCGGTGTCTGTGCCGGCGTCGGTGTCTGTGTTGGCGTCGGTGTCTGTGCCGGCGTCGGTGTCTGTGTCGGCGTCGGTGTCTGTGCTGGCGTCGGTGTCTGTGTCGGCGTCGGTGTCTGTGCCGGCGTCGGTGTCTGTGCCGGCGTCGGTGTCTGTGCCGGCGTCGGTGTCTGTGCCGGTGTCGGTGTCTGTGTCGGCGTCGGTGTCTGTGCCGGCGTCGGTGTCTGTGTCAGAGTCGGTGTCTGTGTCGGCGTCGGTGTCTGTGTCGGCGTCGGTGTCTGTGTCAGCGTCGGTGTCTGTGCCGGCGTCGGTGTCTGTGTCAGCGTCGGTGTCTGTATCGGCGTCGGTGTCTGTATCGGCGTCGGTGTCTGTGCCGGCGTCGGTGTCTGTGCCGGCGTCGGTGTCTGTGTCGGCGTCGGTGTCTGTGCCGGCAATAAGCTAATATGGCTTTAAAATTGTTTAAAGCAACTGAATATGTTCGTTTGATTGTACCTAATTATTATGTTACATAGCATCAACTTAATATTAGGTGTTTTTAAGTCATGTATATTTTCTGAGTGTAAAATTTACCAAATTTGATTACTTTAACGTACTTTTACGATTAGGTAACGGCTCATTAACTTAGTGATTAGGTAAAAAAAAGGTATGTGTGACCTAAAGTAGGTGAAATACACCTGGTATTTGTTCCTACCTAACGCTGCACGTGGTGTTTACCTATCGCCAGGTAAATATATTACCTTTTGCTACGTTCAGACAAACTAAGTTAGTTAAAATCAAACAATTTTTTGCATTACCTACAGAATTAGGTTGTGAGTTACCTAATTTTTTTTCTCAGTGTATGTGTGTTTGCTTGTACATTTCTTTATCACATCGTATCTTCCAAATGGTTGGATGGATTTCTACAGTTAAAAGTGAAAAGGAAGTGGAGTGGTGAAAAGGAACGACTCAAAACTGAGATCGTAGAAAAAAATTACCTATTTTGGGAACAAATATGAAAGATTTTTTTTTACAATTTTACATGGTATGGCTTTTACCGGAAATAGTTGACTCTCGTAAAACTCGCGGTATGCCCCTGAGAGAAATATTGCCCTTAGCTCATCCTCCTAACCCTATTTACAATTTATCTGAATATGACGAATCGTCAATAGGCACAGAAGATGAAACATAAATTGAACGGAGACGACTTAATTTTAAAGATTATCAATTAGAATATTTGGATTTCAGTATGTCTTTTTTATTTTTTAATAAGAAATAACTAATTGATAATTATATGTTATACAATAAGAAATAATTGAAATTGATAATCATATGTATTTAAGGTGTAATGTAGGTTATGTAGGTATTAGGTTTTTACGTAATAAAAACTTGAATCCCGGGATCCCGGTATTTAAATTATGAATGAAATCTGAGAAAAATATCCACTCTATTCTATTTTAGATACTTATACTACCTACTTAAATGTTTTTCAACCATTAAAGATGTTTTATTGAGTGTGTAGGAGAATTAAGACCTCTTTCATCGTCACAGTTTATAACTAGGATTTTTTGACTGTTTACACTGTAAACGGTTCTCGCTTTGCACTGCGAGTTAAACGCTAGCGCGTACATTTCCAAACACTCCTTGAATTTTTAACAAAATTAATAACTGTCTTCTACACTGGAAAGTGTGCAATAATTTGTTGGTGTCGGTACAATGCTGGTTCAAAAGTACCTATTATCTCAATATTGTGCTCACGGTACCGACTTTGACAAGTTATTTCACACTTTACAGTGTTGAAGTCGGTTCCATTTTTTCACCCATTTTCTACTTATGGTATTTATTGTCATTTACCGTCAACTATGAAATCATCAAGATATTGTAACACTTTACAGTTATTTGACTGTAACTCAAAAACCACTTGACCAATGTTGATGAAATTGTAATGGGAGCACCTTTAAAGTATACCCTACCGAGTAAAAAAGAATCATCACGATTGGAGGATTTAATAAAAGTAATGCATATAGTCTATAGATATAGTCGAAACTGTCATTGGAATAATCAAACTTTTATATTTGAGTAAAAAACACGTTAGTTTTTAGTGTACGAGTGTTGAGATTATTATAGTTATACTATTCATAAACAGACTTACCTTCCACATAATTCATAATAAAATTTTGAGATGCAAAAAATTCTGGCAAATTTTATAGAAGAAAAAAAGCATTACTATAGAGTTATGCTATTTTCTATATAATTTGGTACTACGTAAGTTCTCAGATAGATACTTGGGTATCCAACAAGTATGTGAAGTGAAATTAAAATAACTTGTCGAAGTCGTTACCACCAGCACATTATTGATGTTATATTTTTGAACAGAAGCGAGGTTTCGACATCAACAAGTTATTGCACTATGTTCAAATTAAAAAAAAATAGTTTTAGAAAAAATATGGATAGTAAAAAATGGATATCAGTAATGAGTAAGAACCACTACACTACATTTATGTAACGGTTGGAAGAATATTGGTGAAAAAAGATAACCGAGGTCCTGGAATAAAAGAAGCGCTCCCTCAGTAAATTCTCATATGTTCCTGAGAGAGCAAGCATAATTCGAATTCTAGGGTTGAATTCCGGGTTCTCGGGTGAAGTCGCGAGCAGAAGCTTGTAAGCTTCCATAATAAAAAATCACATTTCAAACAGCAGAATTAAAAACTTATAATTCCGCACATATCAGTTTTTACCCGCGCAGCAGCAGAATAGCGGCCCGATTCAACAATCAAACTACGCTACGCGACGCCACAACGGCATTTTTCGACAACTCTCCACAGCGTTTTTACCTATTATTTGGGAACTCGGAGCGCCTTAACAGGGGAGGCTGTGTTCAGCAGTGAACAATCCGGCTGCTACAGTAATGAGTACAGATTCAACCATGCCGTAGTGTGCACGTAGCATCAGTAATTTTAGTGTAACAGCCCTAAAATTAGTTAAGTTAGGTTTCATTCATTCATCTCGTATCAATGGCTAATCATAATAATATAAATAATAATAAATAATTGAACCTTAAATGATGTTTGCCCAATGGAAGGCCACCTGCACGGCCCTGTGAGATGCATACGTGAGGTCATCTTGTGTGCAGGTGGTTGGGCACTGGGGACATGACAGTAGGTGTGCCATGTTTTGCTCAGGGGCACCACACTCACATTTCACATCTAACCTGTCCCTTACTCCCCATTTGGCCAGGTTAGTTTTGCAGCGACCAACTTGGGTACGGAGTCTGTTTAACGACTTCCAAATTGGCCACTGCAGTTCGTTACCAGGAGGTAGATGTTCCGCTGGGGTAACATAGTTTGTGGGTGTGGGGTATTTTTTGTGCCAGAGTTCAATTCTCTCCTCCTTTGCGCATCTTTTTTCCCAAGGAGTTGTAACTCGGCAGAAACTTTTACGGCTCTTTAAGCGAGCTGGAGGTGGCTGATAGTCGAACATAGGGTGTCGACTATCAGTTTGCTGTTTGAATTTTTCTTTTGAACAGGCTACCTCACGTCGGATATCTGGTGGAGCAATACCTGCAAGAGGATATAGTAGCTTCAGGGGAGTAGCCTTAAGGCACCCTGTAATGATGCGGAGGGTATCGTTCAAAGCTACATCAACCTCTTTAGAATGAACAGAACGGTGCCACACGGGACAAGCAAATTCTCCTGCGGAGAATGAAAGGGACAGACCAGTTGTACGAAGGACGTGTGGGGTTGCTGCCCAGGTGGTGGATGTAAGGCGGCGAAGCAGATCAAGCACGTTAAGTTAGGTACATAATAAAATCTACAGCTTATGTATTCTGTTGTACAATTATTTAGGCAGATTAGGTAAAAATAGACTTAAAATGTTCCAACACGTCAAATTTGTGTAGACTAAACTTTAGTGGTGGCGATTAATTTATTTTTGCTATTTTATCTTGACTGTGAATTTCTACGTTGGATGAAATAAGGAGTATGTGGCCATGTGGTTGCTACACATACAGAGCTTCGGAAAGGATTGTATTTTTCGGTTAAGAGTTAAGACCTTGAGACGGCAAAGTCACTGTAAAAGCTGCACAGCATAAAATATACCCAAGACCACAGATTAGAGGGGGTAATCTGTGCCCAAAACTAATAAAACAACTTGAGTAGTGCGTCATCTAGCGTCGAGTAGCGACAATGTGAATTTAATTAATAACTGTCATTGATAAATTTAACAGCAAGATCTAAAAACAAAAATTAGTATTTATTTACTTAGTGGATATAACTACTTATAATAGTAAACAACTGAATTGCGTACTTATATAGTGAACGACTACTGTCTATATTATTAGAGGCAATATTGATTAACCGTCTTCTGAGCTTCTGAGCTTCTGAGCTTGGGCTGGTGACTTTGGTGAATACGATTAGGTATGTATTGGTCTATTCAGAAAAAATATGCAACATTACAGCTTAAAAAAAACCAAAGAGTTACATACAATATTCATGTCTTGATACACGATAAAAATAATAAATTAACAGCATTAAATAAACTATATAATATAAATATTGTCTTATGTCAAATTTTCAAAATTAAATACTATACTAATAGGTACATGTCATTATTATTACTAATTACTAGGATTTGTCAGTAATATAACCATACAATATAATAATTACGTAAAATATTGAATAATATACGTACATATAGGTGTACAATTGCATATATCATATACATCAATAATAATTTTCAATAATATTAAAATGAGGTTTGAGTTGTTCACACTGTACCTACTCTCTAGCATTCGTCTCGCATGTCTTCTGGCACTTCTTCATCAGGCATGCTATATCACTCGCCGACAAGTCGCAGTGGTGCCGCAGAAAGTACTGCTCGGCACCACAGTGTGCGCGCGTAAACTAAACCGCCTAGTAATCATAGCACGATTATGATAGTCCTGGTCTTTTCAAAGTGTTGATCCTTGTACAGGCTTCATCTGTACGGCGACGTGGAATGTGCGGCAGGGAGATGGGGAGGCGCAATGCGACGGTTCTTGTGCGCGCTGGCATATGGCAGCTGCCTCGGGGCACTTTAGGAAGCGCGCGGCTGACGAGGCGAGTATAGCGTGTCGCGCCGCACGAGCCGAGGGCTCGAGAGTGAAGTGAGTCTCACAAATGCAAATTATAAACATATTTTTATAGAAAGAGAGTATGCTGTACAGATATGAATATTGTATATATTGAGTATAGTCAAAATATCTAAAACGTATAGTACTTATAGAAATTTCTGTGCCGTGGGAAACAAAAATACCTAAAGACTACACATGAAAAACAAATAAATATAACAAATGAATCAACCAAAAACGGTTATGTGGTTAATTTATATGCTGTAGAGGTCGGAGCAAGGGGTGTACCAGCGAAATCCCTATATAACCTACTTAAAGACTTTGGCCTGCCAAAAACAACCGTAACTTCCATGCTAAAACGTGTATCTAAGGCGGCATTTGGTTAGGTAGTGGAGGAGGCTCGAGCGGTGAAAAGGAGCATTGATATATCGTAAAGAGGCCTCTTAACTCTACTCCTGGGTTGCAGGTCCCTCTAGCCTCTTCCTCTGCAACGCTATGGACCCGGCACCCGCACGGTGAATCCATGGAATGCTATGTAATTCGTCTCTATGCATGGAATATATAATATTCTAGACTAGAGGATATGACAAATACTATGCCTTATCTAAAAATATGATTCCATATTTTGTCTTCCAGGCTATATGTGAGGATGGCGATGATGGTCGAATCCCGCACATGACTATAATTTTCCCTCTCGTTGTAATTATGTATAATGGTTCATAACATATATTTTTTCATAGATTTTCTTCATACAGGTGATAATCTGATCAACCGTTTAAATATTCAGCCTGCACACCGTGTATCACCGGGATTTGTTGTGTCCGTCAGAATGCCCGGTCACTAGTCGTGTTTAACGTTTAAAAGATATCCAATAACTGCTGCTCAATTGCTTCTATTTACTGCCTATCAATATGTACATAAATGGATTCTATGATCGATAGAATATCTCGACAAATGCTAATAGCTAAGTATGGAAATTTCACATTAGTCTGGCGTCTGCCGCGTTTGAAGGCTCACCCCTAGGGTGTTTGCGGCACTTCATGTATCCTTGCATGTCTCAGTGTCTCTCCTAAGCAACGGTCGGGAAACTGACAATCGTGGCGAATTCGCGTGTGTGGGAAAGCGTTTCCGACAAATGACGAGGTGTGACACCGAGTGATATAAAGTCAGTGCCCCACTTTTTGCTGCGGAAGTAGTTGGTGCCTAGTCTGATATATTCCGGCCACCTTCATCTGGGTTTACGGGTACGGGATTACGTACCTAATAACATTTTCCATACACAAAACGGTTCCTTCTATACTATGTAGTTCAAACATGTTCTTTAAAATTGTACTCCATCAAATACTTTCTAGAAATACCTTTTCGAGTTTTCAAATTATAATACTTAGTTAACTACATAGGTATGTAAATTATTTTGGTGAGTAGGTAATTAGATTAATGTAGGTATAAGTACTGAAAGAGCTCGGAAATATTAAAATATATATATTTATAATATGTTTTAATTTTATACTTATGTTCTAACAATATATAAACACATCATGGTTTTGACTTACCTTCAACGTTTAAGTCAACGTTGACATCTTTAGCGGGAAATTCACATTGTTTGGATTATATTACCTACTTACTGTCAGAGAATATTCTTTATATTTTCTAATATATTCAATGATTATATACGATTTTGTTACGGGAAATTATACATTTTAATAATTGTGACAGGTTTACCTACTTCATTAATCAAGTTCATTACTCTTCAGTAAAATATCAAGATATTACGTGCAATATTTTTTTAGTTTTTGCGAATCCCATTATCATCTACATGTACAATCGTTGCCAAAATAAAAAAAACTGTTAATTTTGAATTTCCCGCTAATGACGTGAGTATCCTTATACCTATACCTTAACAATGGAAACATTTGCTGAATAATCCTCAACTAAAATTTATACAATAAAAAGGACATAGGTTCAATATAATAAGTATATAATCGATAATACAACGAACGATAAAAGTAGGGTGTTAAGTGGAAGTCAGGAACTTTCACATGGACATTGGATATTAATTTATGTCGTCTAACACAAGGAAAGATATACATACCTACTGGATAGTTGTCGTTATGTGTGTTTGGGCATTATTTTCTGCGTTAATATCTAAATCCCTTGCGGAACAATTTAAAACTATCTAGAGATAAACTTAGGATATGTAGACCAATCGTTTAGTTAGTATAGTCATATAGTATAGTTATCACAAGTCCACGTTTGATGTTTGTATCTTTGTGTTAGTACCGCTTAGTTTACTTCTCGTAAGTCCCAATGTACCGTTGGCAGTTGGGGCAATAGTGGTCTGCGTTCCTAGCAGAGTCCATTGAGTATGGAAGACAGCAACAGCAGCATCTGCATAACGAAAAAACTATTAACACATTGGTCTAAGCATAAAATGATTATATTTAGTCTATTTATTAGTCTATAGATTATGGATCGTTAACCACAAGACCACCCGACGTAATAAATTGTCTTAGGTTGTTTTTCTCTGCCGTGTTTTATGTTATACTTCCATATTGAGTTGCTAATATTTCTTATGCACGTTCCGAATTCGAACACGAGTCCAAATAAGTATGGTTTAGGCACAGATTGTATAATATTTACTAAGTAACAGTCTCTTGAATCGCATATCATGTGGCATATAAGTAGGTATATCATTATATGCAGGATCTCTGCTGGACTCGAAAGAGGCGACGATTGGTAAAATACCAGAAGGTGTGCAACTGTACCTTTTGAGAACTGCCATCTTACACTCAGTAACATGTCATGGTGGATTATGGATTATTTATTCTTTTATTAATGTTTTACTTATATGCAAAATTTCAGTGCAATGGAAAATATTATGTATTTCCCATGGCACTGTTATTCTGCGTAGAAATCATTTCAAAATAGCTTATGAACAGTTGAACACGTCAATTTTAATACTTTGTAATGTGTTCTAATGTTTAACACAAATACACATCATATGAATCTAATTTAATTATTAATCTATTTATATCCCACAACCTGAGCATTTTGTGGTACACTTTACTGAAAAACTATCACGCCTATAGATTTGTGCATTAACATAGTAATTTAACCTCAAAACTAGATGTGTTATCTGTAACAAAAAAAATATAACTTAATAACCATTAAAAATAATTGACATTAATTAAATAACAAAAATTTATTTAATTTCGAGAACTAAACTCAATACTCAAATACATCGTAGTTAATCTACTTAATACTAGATGACACCACTATAATCAGGTAGTAAAATAAACGCGAGCCCTCACAAAGCTCAGCTTTTTGCTAGTATATATTAAATTAATACAAGTGGGTAACCTTATCAAGAAGCTTACATCTTGCATTGCATATCTATAGCTGTTGTTTATTTACTGTAGTTATAATAATGTTCTAAGTGGCAACCGATGGACTTACAAGAACCAGTGAATTGACTGAGTTTTCTTTACTCACACTAAGCAGCAGAGAGCGGCAGCAATGTGAGTGCGCGTAGTATTGGTGTATTTAACGGCAGTTTTGATGGACGCGTGGCAGAAAGGACACATAGTCACTGTGTTTTCAGGACCCAATAGCACCAACTGGAAAATATTTGACTACATAAATTAGTTATATACCAATTAAGTATGTCACGCTCTAAATTATGGAACAACTGATACTTCTAAACTTGGGATATAACATATTTACATATATATTTTAATATTCACACTGTCAGAATAAGAGTGCTCAACTTGCCATTGATTCACTTCCTCAACTAATATTTTAAATGATTTAAAATAAAGTTTTACATACATTTTACAGTATTTCCGAACCTATACGACTTAAGAGACTAGAAGATGCAAGAAAAGCTTTCTAAAACATCGGCATCTTCGGGACCTCTGGTGTAGCGGATGTCGGTGGCGACGGTGATCACTTACCACCAGATGAACCATCTCACCATCAAACGAGCAGATGGAGAAGAAATAAAAGAAATGGCATAAAAACCCTGTCCTTATTCAGAACTACAGAATTTACTAAGAACCCAATATCAATAGTAGGTTGTTCACCGAGGGGCAAACAACCCTTTTAAAGGCGAGAGTGTTTCTTTGAATCCAGGGCGGAAGGAAGGATTCTAGAGCAGTAATTAAAAAAATAAGTAAAGGATTCTAAGTAGAATCCTGAATGCAGCGAGGGATTCAAAGTTACTCGAGCTTAAAATATGTAGTTGTTGGCTCTCGAGGTGGACTACTTTTTCTCACCCTCTACCTATGAGACTATACAGGGTTACTGGTAACTTACGCATAACCTCTTAAGGGTAATTTCAGTACATCACAAGGAACAAGTTTAGCTCAAATAATTTTTCTGAAAACTTTATAAAAAATATCATCAAGATTTTGTTGTACTCTCTAACACATTATATTTATTAATATATACTGTTCATTTTAATTAGATATAATTAGGAAAAATAAGACATGGTATAAAAAATAGAGGCTACTGTTTATATTTGAACAATTATGGAAGCGCATCATAACAATTTTATCACTACCTTCCATTACAGTTGTCTATTTATTTACAGCTTTAGATTTAATAAATAGTCTCAGAAAACTTCGTCTTAGGATGTACATTATTTTTTAGGTTGTAAATAAATATTTATAGAAAAATATTTAATTAAAAAAACGATATTAAGAGTGTCTCAGGGAATAAAAAGCTATTTTAATCCCTGTTTACGAAGAATAAACTAACTCTGTTAGTATAGATTTGATAAAAAATCTATTTAAAGCGGTACTTAAAGGTACGGCTTAAGGTTTTTTACCAATACGTCATATCGTTTCGCCTTTTTGAAGGGATAGGCAAAGGTGTTTAAAGTAAACACCCACGTTTCATCAAGCATTTCTTATCCCATATAATAAGGAACAAGCCTATTGCCATATACTTTATGACCCGGGGATCGAACCCAGAATCTCTTGATCTTTTAAACACTCACTAACGAGATTTAATATATGTATACCTATAGTTAAATATATATTAATATGAAGACTTATAGTTTATATGTTAGTTTTAGTCCAAATTATGCCATCTAAAATGACTCAAGGGCTGCTGCCAAAACGCACCGTATTTTTTACTCGCCTGGCCATTTAGACGGGCATCCGCAAAATAACACCATTCGAACGCCATGATTGTAGGTATACGAGTACATAGCAATTCATTATTATTATAGACATTCTAATACTGTATATCTATTCTTTATTTCATTCCTTACACTAAAAAAATCTACAACCTGCTCAGATTAATCTCTAAAATGAATTAAATGATGATAGTTTAAAATTTCAGTGTTGTAGAGACCGCGAACATTTTGTGAGCTAAGCGTTGTGATGCATACAAAATAAAAAATACGCGACACAACTACGTTAAGGAATGTATATACAAGGACTGACTGACAATCATATTATATAGTGTAGAGATATTCTTTAAACATTTTTTCTTCATCAGGCAGATTTGTCCCAAATTAATTTTTATTAACGTGAAACGTATGTACACCATAAGAAAAATCAAGTTATGTCCGGTTAAACAACACAGGGATAGCCAGCGGTGCCTTTTCTGTAAGAGTCGCGACTAACCACTAGGCTTTGTATAAACTATGCATGCATGCGTACCGGTTTGGGGCCCGGGATGTTTTGTGGCTGCAGTGGCTGGTTCATGACGTCCTTTTGCATTATCTGTAAGATATTAATTGATGTTATTTATATAGCAAACATTTAGGTAACTACCTACGTATCAGTTGTGTGCGCTGTAGGTAGGCCTTAAAAATGTATGCCTAAATAAATAATACATTTTAAGGCCCTAAGATTCAGGCGTTACTTTGCGGAAATCCATACCTAATAATAACAATTATTTTTAAAATATATGTATCCCGAAGAATTGATAAATCAGTACTTTCAACTTAGTATGTATATTCTGAAAAAAGGAGATACATATTCTAACAGCAACATAAAAATAAGTAGTATTTCGGACAGTGTGCATCTATCGTATTGCAGATCAATTTATTAAAACTCCTTATACAAAAAAAATATGTACAAAACTCCAGTAGAAGAATTAAGTCCCAATACAAACTCTTAATACAGCAGTGAACCGTAGGCCTCTGGACTCTCAAGTTAATACTAGTAAGTTTTTTTTATTAAATTGTAATAAGTATTATTATTTATGGTAATGCCCGTGACGTGTCGGGCTAGCATATTTTTTACATAATATGACTATCACCTTTGTAGCTACATCATCGTAATAAAAAAGGAGGAGGTTCTCAATTCGTCTGTTTTTTTTAATGTTTGTTACCTCAACACTTTTGACTGGGTGAACCGATTTAGAAAAATATTATTTTTGTGTGCTTGTCGTTTGGTCCCAATTAAATTTTATCAAAAGCGGTCAAGCCGTTTTTAAGTTACACTCCAATAACTGAAAAATATTTACCTATCTTGATAAAATAGTCGTTGACAATGAATGGCAATCGATCCCTTAAGAGCCCTTATTCCTGCAAAGCTATTTTACAGCCCTTTTCTCAAGGCTGTTGCAGCTAAAGTATAGAAGTTTTTGTTTTTTAAATGATGCAGGAAGAAAGTTTGTTGTTTTTGTAATGGAGTGCATTAACCAAAACAGTAAAAAAAACAACTGAAATCCGACAAATTTTTTTTTACCAACTCATGTTTTCATAATTTTATTCATCAGTGTGACTTCTACAGTCTTTTTATCGAACAAAAATTATTCGTTTTATAGATTGAAAAATATCAGTAAACCAATCATATTACCACTAATGGAGTGCATTAATAACATTTTGATAAATATATGTTACAACTGAGTAAATAAGTGATTGAAAGGGCACTTTTGGCACAAAAATATGATTCAAATTTCTTGTTCTTTCTACAAAATCTGGTATTTTATCAAATAAATAAATATGCAATCCATTAGTTGAAATTGTTATTTAATAGATAATAATATTTTGTCGTTAATTTAGTGTAAAATGTATACAATTTTTTCAATATGACCTATAAATTACGGAACACAACGCCTTGCATCTCAGTTTGCGCGTAGAGTCCCGCGCCCTACAAGTGCCGCAACTACGGTGCGCAATGAAAATATAGCGTGACCGAGTTGTTTTGATCTATGCGTATGCTTTTATTATTGTAAAGGTATTTTTGTTGAGACCATGCCTTTTTCATTATTAACTTGAATTTATTATTTCCTGATCGGAATTGAATTTTTAACCGACTTCCAAAAAAAGGAGGAGGTTCTCAATTCGTCTGTATTTTTTATGTTTTTTACCTCAGAACTTTTGAAAGGGTGAACCGATTTTGAGTATTATTTTTTTGTTTGAAAGCTGATGCTTGTCGTTTGGTCCCATTCAAATTGCATCAAAATCAGTCAAGTCGTTTTTGCGTTACACTCCAATAACTGAAAAGTATTTACCTATCTTGATGATATAGTCATTGACAATCGATATCGTAAGTAGCAAGGGTTACTAAAACTAGTGATCAATTTTTTAACCAAAAAATGAAACCGACTTTTTGGTTTTTGCCATAGTAAAAAAATGTAACCATAAAATGGAACCGACTTCAACACCCAAAAGTGTGAAATAACTTGTCAAAGTCGGTACCATGCGCACAATATTGTGATCATAGGTACTTTTGAAACTATCAAGGTACCGACTAAAGCCGCTCCGCCAACGGGGCAGTTATACAAATATAATGAACCAAGATATGCATGCACAAAGCAGGTATACAAACTACAAAACTAAGTTATTTGCCTATGTACAATGATGGTTAGAAGTACATAATCGAATATAGATAGATAGAACAGTAGTCCATTGAAATGTTACAATTTGAGACCGAATACTGCATTTCTTAGAGGGCGCAATTTTACTTTTGAGACAAATGTGGGTGGTCAATAAAAGCTTAACCTCAAGTTTGTAGGGTCGCCACCCTTGTCCTCCGGCCGCCATCTTGGAAAAAGGGGTGAAAACACTTATTTCGCGATATCTTGGAAACTATGCGTCTTACAAAAAATTCTACAGCATATAATTTGCAAATTATTTTGCCTACAAATATGATTATATAACTTTTTGCCCTAAATTAAAAATTTAAAAAGTTATAACCAAAAAAAGTGAGAAAATTTTCATATATTTGTTTTTGCTCTATAACTTTCTTTTTCTCATTTTACCTAAAAGATACATCAGACCAATCTTGTTGATTATCATTTGTGGTTTTTTTATGATTTTTTAATTTAATTCATTTAAAACACTTACAGCGCTACAAAGTTGACCAGGGTCAGCAATGCTCATGGGAATCCGGTCAAAATGAAATGTTTAACTTATATTTTTCATATAATAACATATCCTTTAAAAAAAAAATAATTTGTACAACTTCATTTATTCATACCTAACTGTTTTCCTTACCATAGAACTTACCAAATATAACTTACTGAAGGATAATCAGGTAGAAAAGGTCTGAGTTACCGTTTGGGGACAAAGGAACATCTGCCTGCTACGACTATTATTGTTATACGCAGGCTTAGCTGTTTCTTCTACCTCAGTTTATAGTTGTGCTACATTTTTTGTCACGTGTAAACGTGTTGAAAATTGTGGATATTATTTTCAGCTTAATCAATTAAACTGCGGGTTTCGGAAAAAAAATCCTCAAAACATCGTCTACAATATTGTTCTGGGGTAATTTTTTTGTAAAATGTATAAAAAAAAGTTATAGAGTAAAAAAATATATTTTTGTTTATAACTTCTTTAATATTTAATTTAGGGCACAAAGTTTATATACGTACCATATTTATATGCAAAACAATTTGCTACAAATTATGTCCTAACGAATATTTTGTAAAACGCATAGTTTCTGAGATATCGCAAAATACGTGTTTTCACCCCTTTTTCCAAGATGGCGGCCGGGGGACAAGGGTGGCGACCCCACAAACTTGAGGTTAAGCTTCTTTTATAGACCCCCATACATGTCTCAAAAATAAAATTGCGTGCTCTAAAAAATGCAAAGCTCATGTAACTTTTCAATGGACTATAGTTATAGGCGTGCTAATGTTAGTCAATGAGAGGTTTATTATTAGGTTCATTTAAGTCTACTTTGTATGTAAACTGTAAAGATGCGAAATGAATTTACAAAGTTACATAACATTCCACATTATTTATCAAAAATAAATAACACTTCAAAATGGATCAAAATGTTTTATTCCATGCGACATCGTCTTTGACCGCTCGATCCTTGCTAACGGTGTGCTCGTGTGCGCCGCGCTACGATAAATGCCTAAATTTGAACGATAGCGCAAGGCGTAAAGACTCTTAAGTAGCAAGGGTCACTAAAACGAATGAAAAAATTTATTCTTTCCAAAACTGCAACCGTCTTGAACACCCAAAAGTGTGAAATAACTTGTTTCTACTTAAGATAAAGATAATACAGATTATAATCATTATTATCTAGTTTGTCATTATTAATGACATGCCAAATTGCTTTCAATTTATTGACAGATGATTTAATGTGATATGGATTTTGAGATTTTTCGTTTGTCTTTTTTTTCTTTATACACATCTGTAGAGTGGGTGCAAGACGGTGCGGCCTAATAATAGCTGTCCATTTCTATATTACTACATTAATCATAATAACATTAGAAATCCATTTTTATTTGTTATAGCAATTATTCTTACCAAGGAAATGCAAATTCATAAAAATCTTAAAGATTAAGTGACATTAAACATAAGACAGTTGTGCGGAGTGTATATTATATGAAGCTGTCGGAATATTCATAACTACTTACAAATTCAATAGTGTGAGATTCTAATTTATAAAACATTTTGAGATAGTTTAAACTTTAAATGCAACTTAATAATCTATAAGTAATATGTATTTAGGTCAAGACGAACCTTACAATTTAGTTTCATTTATAGCTACAGATATGTACTTATAAAACTCAATTCCAAGTCATTGAAACTGGGTAAAAATAGTATACCTACACTAACAAATTTTACTTGGTATCGACTAGATCCGCTTTCCGTTCCATACGGTATAAGCCCTTCGTTTTTTGAACTCCACGTTTAGCTAGTGATATATACCGTATAGATCACATAATGGAGCACTAGAAAACTCTTGTTGAAAACCTAGAGCTAAAAAAGTATAGAAAATATCAAGATCAACTTGTTAGCTACAATTCCATTATCAACGCCATTGTAGTCATTTGCGCGATTCGAACTCGCGCTATAGGTACAATCCACCCAAGATCCTGTAGCGCTCGTAAGACTGTTTGAAGCGCTCGTAGCGTAGTTTGCTAAGCCATTCTGAACCAATCAGTAAAGCTAAGCACCGTCCGCCTCGGTCTTGAGTTGGATGGGTGACCGCATGTTACATTACAGGTACTGAGCGCTTCCGTGCTTCGGAGGGCACGTTCAGCCGTCGTCGGTCCCGGTTGTTGTTTTAGGATGGCAGTCGTTATAGCATGGAGATGTGCCCGCCTGGCTAGCTTGGTCCCTCAAGTAGAAAATCTGTTGCCAAGCAACGGTGTGCTCTGGCAGTTGTCCTTGAGAGCCAGTAATTCTAGGTTAGTCTAACCTATCAGGCATATAAAAAAAAATAGAGCCGAGGTATACCTTGACCGCTAAGCCAACGTTACCATAATCATAGCTCTATTTTTTCCTCTCGTTCTTAAACATCGTAGGAGGATGGACCCCATACCGTTAGGTGGGTACGTGTTTATTTAATGTTTGTGTACTAAGATAGAAATGTCTGTCTATTATAGTTGAAGGTAGATCTATAACCATGATAGGTATACCTACTTAATATTGTAATAAATGTTAACATTTTTTTTTACAAAATTACAACTACAGTTTGACTACAGATGTCGCTCCGTCCCCTTAAGACAACAATAGGAACGAAAGGATAAATTTGAGCTATGACTCACTCACTATGAAAGTGCAACTGTCAGAGCATGTCCCGGCCTGGCTATTGGGACCAATGGTCGCAGGTTCGAATCTTGCTCGTAGTTAAAAATGTTCCTTTATATAAAGGAACATTTTTAACTACTAACTTAAAAATGTTCCTTTATATAAAGGAACATTTTTAACTACTACTACTATATAGTTGCACTTTTTCCAGCTTATTCGCTTAGCAGGAATAAATGAAAAACTTACAATCAGGCTTTTATTTATTATTGTTATACGAGACGAATTTATTCAGCATTCCATGAATTCACCGTGCGGGTGCAGGGTCCATAGCGTTGCAGAGGAAGAGGCCAAGTCAAGGTGCCTGGGACTTGCAACCCAGAGAGTAAGGTTAAGGGCCCCATTATGATGACATCAATGCTCTCTTTCACCGCTCGAGCCTCCTCCGCTGCCCAACCAAATTTGATAAGATCCTACTAATGCCGCCTTGGATACACGTTCTAGGATGGAAGTTACAGTTGTTCTAGTCTAGACAGGCCAAGGTCTTTTAGAAGGTTATATAGGGATTTCGCTGGTTTACCCCTTGCTCCGACTTCTAAAGATACATTCTATAATACAGTCTATAAATTAACCACGTACCTAACCGTTTTTGGTTAATTCATTTCTTAAGTCTTAATATTTGTTAGTATATTTATTGAGTGAACTGGGTATGTTTGTTTCTCACGGCACAGTAAGTTCTATAAGTACTATGCGTTTTATGAAAACTATAACAAATCCGTTTCCTTTTTTATATAGTTATAATATAACCCTATTATTTTATTTAGTAACGACCTATCTCATCAAAATACATATCTAAGCATCAGCGTCGATGAATGACAAACCTTTTGACTTTTTCGAGCAGGTGATTGTAAAATAGATAGTTAAGTGTTTAGATACTCACGAGTTTTCCTTTTCTAAAGATGCTACTAACCAAAAATTACTATATATTATGAAATACCACAAGCCACTGTAGCTCTGTGCTACGTAAATTTTGCACTAGGAACTAGGGACGCCGAAATAGAACTAACGTCATTAATAAACGTATTTTCCTCGTGGAGGTTCTTACTTATGTACGATACGGTATATTGCAACTGTTTTTAACCAAATAATCAATAATTTAATTAGTAGGTACCTATTTATGACCAATACTAAGCATAGTTACAGGAAAACCCTTGTTACAAAACAGGATAAAATATGTGCTTAATATTTTACTGAGCACTCTTTTTTAATTCAGATGCATGATATGACTATATTTTACTGCATTCCGCGGCTTCTCTTTAGCAATGATTAATGGTTATTATTAGCTACAATATTTATATACCACTTATCTATATATCTATTTTCTATCATAACGTTCACTGGAAGAGAACGCCTTCAGAGATTAAGCCGCCCATTGCACATAAAAAATTCTTTTTCATTTCTCATACTCGGAAAGTAGTGTTTGTTTGATACGAGAAACGGGTGGAAGACGTTGCTTTCCACTTAAAGGTGGGAAAAACTCATAGTAAATGCTTCCTTCTCAAGGGCCACAATGACGTGTAACCATGGTAACCGTTGGTGTAAACAAAGTTAGATGTCTAAGTTTTTACTTTGTAAAATACTATGTTGTTATAGAATAAATAATAACAACTACGTTTGTGTTTACGTAAAGGCTACTAAGAACTATTTGGAACGTGAGTCTAAATACATCGTATGGGAATTATATAACAATCTACTATTTATGAAGGTACCCTATATACCATGTTAGTGTTTCATCTTCTAGCTTTTACAGAGTAGAATAATTAGTGGTGGCTGTCAAAGTTGTCAATTTTAGAATATTTTGTTATTACAGGGTTTCGGGCGATCTCAAAAATAAACTCCTTAGGCTTATGAAATTTCAGTATATAGGCCATAAACTCTACAAAAACAACAAATACTAATAAAAACGCTGATATAAGTATATTTGAAGATGGGAACATAACCAATTTCTTTTTCTTGCTTTGGGGTCTTTGCTTCGGGGAACCCTAAAAGAACAAGGCCCAATCTAAACATAGTGTATTTTTCACGTTAGGTGAAAACTACAAATTATTAGAAGTGTTTTTGTTTAATTTGAATGACTTATAGTATAGTCATTCTTACCCGTTTGTTACCGTTAATGGAATTCAATTGTTATCAGACTTATCTATGATGTAATGTGGTGGAAGCGTGTATATTAAATTAATTAAGTAATAAAAGTAGGTAATTAGTTACCTACCGATATTTACCTGAGGCTGTGAGTGAGTTTGGGGATACAGGGGCAAACTGTCGTGATCCATTTTTTCCCCTGAAAATAATTGAATGGCTTAATTATTCATAAATTACCAACACTGTTAGGTACTCATAATATGATGTAGGTAGTTTTGAAGAATGAAGATAATATCAGTACTAATAATATTTTAAATGCGAAAGTAACTCTTGTCTGTCTGTCTGTCGGAAAGCTATTTCTAAAATAAGTTATCACATAATACCAAGGAAAGGGTAATATTGCCATTTATGAATTCGCTGCATAGGTATCATGTTATTGTTACTTATTATTTTTATTACGGATAGGCTAGCCTGAACCACTATCTCGTCTCTGATGGTAAGTGGTGATGATGCGGTCTAAAATTTTGCTAATGGAAACCTAGAATGATTTGCTAGACCAAATAGTACCTACAGCCGGAGCACACTCCTAAGCGCTTAGTGTCAGATTTTCTACTTGAGGTAAGCTTTACAGGCGGGAATTCCCATTTATAAATGAGTTTTATGCAACCTTAGTATAATTTTTTAAACGTGCTAGAAATGTTATGACTATTTCGGCATTCTGCTTCGAGTTGAATCAAAAGTAAGATGGTTTTTTTATGCCCGATAGGTTAGCCTTTGACCACTCACCTGATGGTAAGTGATGATGTAGTCGAAGATATTGTTCAGGCTAACCTAGAATTACTGGCTCTCAAGCACAGCTGCCGGAACACGCCGTTAGATGCATGGCGACAGATTTTTCTACTTGAGGGTGGTAGCTAGCCAGGCAGGCATTCGCAAAATGCCCTACGAGGCTTAACGTGCCCTCCGAAGCTCGGAAGCGAACTATTAATACATACTTATGTATTAATAGTTCGCATTTGCACGGTCGTCATTCTTTGAATTATAATTATAACTGTGCAACAGTTATCATAAAAAACTCACTTCATAAAAGGTGACAACCGTATTATTTCTATGATTAGTTGATAGTACAAATATGCTTGCCCGTTCAAGTTTATTGGGTAATATTAAATATTTAATTTTATATTATATATTAATATAAATGTATATGATATATACCTAATTATGTTACACTTTCGCCTGCCAAGCGTGGGGATTATGGCAAACCACCCAAGAATGGAGAAGGCTGTAATCAGCAGTGAACAATGCAATGATACAGTACCTACAGTAATATAAATAATTGGCATTTCCATGATATTATCAATTATTCCTGGCAAGGAGCAGTAAGGATCTAGCCAGAACGCGAATTAAATACCAATGATAGGAAGTCATATCGGTATTCAGAATTTAATAACATAAAACAAGAAATTCGGGCAACGTCGTTAAGGTTTTATGATACGTTTTTTTTTTTTTTTTTTTATTTTTATTTTTACTGTGTTTGATAACTATTATTATTTGAATTCTACTGCACTTTTTGAGCAAACACTCAGGCGGACATACATATAGGTAGGTACCTAATGTTATTAACTTTTGCAGTAAGTAAACAGTTTAAAACAATAAAATCCTATTCTGTCTACATACCTATAAACTGTTTTGGCACACAAGGCCAATCTACCGAAAGAAGCTTAAAGCTTTTGTGTGGTGACGTAGTGGGACCAATCTAGTTCTAAGTTCTAACACAATATACTTAACAATATTCCAGGTAGCATGATGTTGACGAGCTAGCTACATTCGCACAAAGACATCAAAAACACCACCTACGTATCTACTTCAAAAATAATTTCAAACAAAACGGCTTTGTAGTTATTTCGATTACTAATATAATTATTCTAAATAGGTAGGTACGTACCCGTACGAGTGTTTAGTAGTTAGATCAACGTGATGACTGTGGACCGGTTCCAATCCCATCTGCCGGCCGCGCCGCTTCGATACGATAAGAGCATTGCGGGGCCTGCAAGACGCGGGAGCGCGGAGCAGCAGACCGGTGACTAGCTGACGCCAAAATTTTATACGAAACCGGATCCCATAGCAATTTTAAATTTATTGCTTTTGTATTAAATGTAACCCTGAAAAACATACTGCGTAGATACCTAAGTTAAGGATAACTTAACACGTACTATTTAGGAATTCCATGGGTTACCATTTTTAAATTATACAGAGTATTTGAAAGTTGTACGCGCGCCGCCCGGAGGACCCGTTGCTAGGCCTGTAGAAGACTTGGTGCCACTTTATGCCACTCAGAAGAGAGCGGTGCGGGCGGTACGGGACGCTAAATGTACTCTTACCGTTCTCTGAAATTCAACGCACGCTTTATAATGAGGGTATGAATTAGTTAGGTATTGCATAAACGTCGACTGTTCCAGAACAGGAAGGTAGAAGCAAAGAATCTATGAACGCAGTTCATTTCAAGGACCCAATGTAATGAGCAGATCTGTCCCATATTTCGTGGTAGGTTAGGGAGAAAAAATTATCTATTTATTCGTGATATCATACTACTATATACAAGTCCAAGAACAATGAGATGAAAGCAAAAATTTTAAAATTAAAAATGTTCCATGATGTCAAGAAAAAGTTCCAAATCAGCAAACGCCAAGGTGAGCCAACATAGAAAAATTAATAGTAGGACTACCTTCTTCTATTTATCTATAAGCCACCCTAGCATTGTTTGTATAGTATAAATATATCTAATTCTTTTGAATGAAAGGGTATTGTTAATAATAGTATATTAGCCATTAATTATAGCCTTGGGCTGTCGGAAAGTGATAAGTTAGGTACTTAGCTTCTGTCAATATAAATATTCATCCATAGGTACATATACGATTTATAGATTCTTTATCCGGACAAGAATCACGAAACAAAAAGCTCACATTTGTAAAAATTTTGCTCATCGCCAATAACAGGAGAATCCTCAATAAGTACTCGTGAAATAAATAAAAGTTATTATTGGAGACGTTGAATTATTGAGTGCCTGGCAAGGCCTAAGACAGCTGGACCAAGAGGAGCACCCTATTGACATTCTACGGTAGATAATATTACGATATTTTAGTAGGTTAAATTTGAAGGTTTGCACTGCCACAGAAACTTTTATTACCAAAAAGTTTGTTCAAGACCATTAAGACAGAAATCGTCGATATGTCATCCAAAATTAAGGTGCTTATTAATGACGATAAATCTAGCAGTCATAAGACTTTGGCCTTATCCGTCGTTTTGGATTCTTAGGATCCTGATGCAGCCCCCAGGTTCCAACCCAGGAACTCCAATAACTGCAGGCAATTTTCCTTCAAATTATTTGTCTGTTAAAGTCCTCAGTTTAGATGCAATAGGCAAGCCTATAACACCGGACCAACTGACAGACAACTTGCCAAACGTAAGCGCTTAGAAACACCTGCCTATCCCTTCGGGAATTTTGGTAGACGTGATTAAAGGTAAGATGGTGGGATGGTGAAAAATAAAACAAATTTTAAAAATCAACTATTTTTATTTAACAATGTCGCTTAGTAAGTCAAATTGGGTGAAAGCTTAGAGCATTAAACCAAGTTGCTTGGTTGAATGCACTAAGGTTCTAGGTACTGCCCACCGTGGTAGGGTTTAGTTAAAAGTACATCCTGCTAACATGTAAGTGCAATAAATATAATATAATACCTACTTGCTACAAGTTGAATTTTGAATTCAACAAGATGGTCACGGCATGGCACAGTTCATCTCAATATTATTTCAATTAATTTTATTAGAGCCATGGTCACGGCCGCTAATAAAGTGATTCTTAAATACTTACGCAATTGGGCATCATCTGCTCGACCTAAATTATGATCAATATATTCTTTTCTTGTTGTTGGATACGTATTATTTATATACTGTTAACTTTAGATCCTATTTTATGGGTTTCATTACTTCTCCCATCAACTCTAATCTAGATAGGTAAGCCTTGCACCAAGGACCTCTCATGCCTTCTTATGCAATTTATTTTTATGTTAACACTAGCTTTCCGGGCGCGGCTCCGCCCGCGCGTATGTCGGTTATCGCGAAAAAACATTAACCTCTTTTTGCGCAATTGGATAAAACTATCCTATGTTTTTTTCCCGGGTCTCAAACTATTTCCATACCAAATTTCATTCAAATCGGTCCAGTAGTTTTGGCGTGAAAGCGTAACAGACAGACAGACAGAGTTACTTTCGCATTTATAATATAAGTACTGATGCTTATGTCGTCTACGTACAGCATAGCGAATGAGCCCGAGAAAGGGAACCTATTTTTATGGAAGTAGACATATCCACCTACAGGCATTTTAATTTTTCAATGTTTCTGCGCACGGGAAGTATATTTGGGTCCGTAGTTTATGTCCCCGGTTTCATTCCTCTCGTGGTAAGTAGGTAGTTAATTGCAAATATCGTAATATTTTTTGAATAAATGAATTGCACAATGTTTAATGTTGTTTAAAAAAAATGGCCCCGAGTTTCTTGTCCGTTCTTCTCGCAGTGGCTCTATAACACTTTTAGCTGAAAGTGACAGTAGAATGTACTTAGAATATTTCTATACAAAAATATGTAATTGACGATCATAACAGTGTCGTAGGTACACGCCTAAATTGATTGATGAAATAATACGTGATTTTGACTTTGTTCTTTGTTGATTTGTTTTATTACGCTACGGCCTTGATTAACTTACAAGTGTTAAACTGGAAGAAATAACTTGTTTTCGAACGCAGCCTGTAACTAAGAAAGTAACTCTTTCTTAAAAATGTCCTGCCCAAGGTGATAGCAGCGGAGCTCAATTTTATAGAAAACTATCTTTCTGGGCGCGGCTCCGCCCGCGCGTATTTCGGTTATCGCGCGAAAACATTAACCTCTTTTTGCGCAGTCAGATAAAAACTATCCTATGTTTTTTCCCGGGTCTCAAACTATCTCCATACCAAATTTCATTCAAATCGGTCCAGTAGTTTTGGCGTGAAAGCGTAACAGACAGACAGACAGAGTTACTTTCGCATGTATAATATTAGTACTGATGTGCGCGAATAATGGAACTTTCAGGTCAGTATAGCCTGTAAGTAGGTAATAATGTTCGATAAAATTTATACAATTATGGAAAGAAACTCCTAATCGAACCTTTAACAAACCTATCGAGAAAGTTGATGGCTTAATTCCCTGCCACCATTGAATTCATGTCCCTCTATCATTTTAACAGTTTTAACAGACATAAACAACATTATATTCAGTTTGTAAGATTAAAACCATTTCTGGTATATGAACAGGTAGGTTAATTTTCGACATGGTATAAATAGATATACCTTCTTAGGTACTACTAACTTACAAATATGTCCGGCCAGGACTTAGGGCTAAACTATCAGGTACATACGGAAATTTCTTTGAGTCCTTTTACCTTCCACAGTTTTCTAAATAGCACATTTCAAGTTTTTTCATGAATAAAAATGATAAATTGTGCTTTTAAAAATGTTATGCATTTTATATGTTGATTGAGGGCAGGAGCTTTTTTACATTTTACTTACTGACAAAGTTATTTACCTTAATAATATCAAAATTAAAGTTAGGTGAGAAGTAATTGAGGTAGTATTTAATTTTTTTAAAGCACATTTAATCATTTTCTCACAATAAAGTTTTCAATATACGGTTATTAAAGATTGAAAATTACATTTAAAATTTTAATATAAATTAAATATATTGTTTATAATATTAGAAATGAACTTGCAGATAAGAAAGTTTGGATTGCATTTTCGAACGTTAAAACGCAAAAAGGTGTAGTTTACTTGCGCTACACGTCATGTATCGTTATCTTATTTCGACGTGTAAGCTACGCCAGCTCACTTACGTAAGTTCTCTAACTTGCTGCAAGTAGTTTTGTTTTTAGGGATTTATAAACAAAAAAGCAAGTCCTTGTTGAAACTCTAATTTCTGCAAGTTTTTTGCTATTCTTATCACTGTTGAAGGAAGTTATGAGTACTAAAATCTTAATACAATTCAGATATTAATCATTTTAAAGTGCCTACATCATTGACAAAATATATCACCACAAAACTTCTTACTTCTTATGATTTTTAGGTTGAATATCATCACATCACTTATGCATTTATGTATCTAGGTTGCTTCATTCATTTATCCATAAGCTCATTTCATTGAAACTTGTTTAATTAAGTAGTTCTCAGACAAATAGAGAGGTTGTATCGACGCATCTTCTCGAGACTTTTGAATTATGTGAAATGAGTTTAATTATACGAATTTACAAAATTAAGGCTTTATCGAATTGGAATTGCTTGTCTTATTATGTAAGTGCTTTACCCATGGACACTTTACAGCATTTGGAATAAAATATTTTTTATCTCTGATCTTGTAAAGTTTATAATTTTTTTAACAAATCGCAAGGTTTATAATCATATGTATCAAAAAATTTGGCCTCGCAATCTATTATATCTTAAGATAATCAACCCTTTTTAAGAACACATTTTTTTGAACTGTTGTACCCATTATTGGGTACAACAGTTGATTGTACCTTTGGACAGGCATATCGTACCTTTTGCCAGTGTTGCACTTGGGAATGGTTCAAGAATGAGTATTATTAGTGTATTATGAAAATTAAAATAATTAAATACATTTAAAATGAACTAAATGCCTTAGACATACTCTTCTATACTTATTTAAGTATATAACTATAACAACGATCTTTGTAAAACTTTTGAGTGGTTCCCTATATTCATCGTGTAGTTTTCATTCAAATTAGCGAGAGATGTCTCAGTTTTGGCACTGTAATATTATGTATTAGAAATGATTAGAGCAATTAAAACTAAACGTCAACAGACATAATATGCCTACGGTTAGTCCATAAGGTACATTATTTTTTGTCCATTGGTACACATTCTGCCAAAATCTAATATGACATTCGCGGATAGATCCTTCATATAGAATCAGAAATGATAATCCAATTTTTATATAGCTGAAAGCACTAACTATGCGATACATGATACATTACAAAAACCCGCACAAAAATTGAGTTTTTGGGCCAAAAATCTTTGACTCGGCACAACAATAACTGCGTATCATAAAAAAATGATAACACGTAAAACGGTCATGTATAAACGAATCTTTATGCCTGCCCTCAGCAGTTGAATTGAAATCGACGGTGTCCGCGGGTACAACCACGGATTTACTTAAATCCGTGGGTATAACCATAGGTACATCACTTGCCTCTACGTGTATTGCTAACATAGTTTGCCGACATGAACCTTTTATTGTAGTTTTAGTTATTTCACTTGAATTTATTCTGATTTTCCTGCATAACCGTAATCTGGAGCTGTCTTACTTTGTAGGCAACAAATCAACTTTAAGGACCTCCTTTGAAATGGCTGCTTGGTATAATTTCAATAGGGTGGATGCCGCTGATTTCAGCCACATAAATAAATCCAGCCATTGTATTTTTCTAACATAGGTAATAAGGAATCTCGTTGTCATGTTTTTTTTAAATTATATTCCAAAGGCAACTGTCATAAAATAAGTTACTTAAGAGTCCTTGCAACCAGTTATGGGTCGTACATTAAGTACGTACCTATAACATCATGTTAGGTAGGAGTTTATATATTTTATTTTGTGTACCAAACTTTGGTTCTTGTCTAACGTTACAAAAAAAAAGTTTACAATCAATAGGTACGTAGGCTGAACCTAGGGGATGGTTCTAACAAACATACCTACTAATAACTTATAAATAATATAGGAGTTTCTATGTATGTAAGAGTCTTTCAGAACATCAGAAGTGATATCAGAAACAGCTATGTAAAGAAAATTAACTCGCTGTAAAACATAACTACTTATGAAAACAGTATATAAGTAACTACCAAAATAAAATGTTATGAAAACGTTTCATCTACAGGTTACAGGGCAATGGCGGATCTCAAAGACAGCTTAATTTTGCACATGGCACACTCCGCAATTTAGGTACAAGAGCCGCGTCAGAAGAGATCAGAGCTATTTATGCGTAACTATGCGATAGAAAGAGAGGCGCCTTGTAGCTAAATATAAATATTAGATACTGCTTTGCGAGTCGATGTGCACTTTATTGTTTCGTAGCTAGAGTCGCTTCGCTTATTTATTGGAATGGCCTTGTGGAGTGATCCTTCTGATCCTTTTTTATTCTGTGATACTGCTTAGTACAAGGAAACCCATTCTGAATAATTTTGTATGACTTGGCCCCGGAGCACAATATCAATTAGATATATTCCTGTCTGCTCTGAAAAACAAAGTCACAGTAATGTTATCTATACAGTATTTCAACTTCATAGAAACGGACGAAACGCGAGTTATACCTACGCGCCTCGATCTCTGCCCGCGCTCGGTGCGCAGACAGTCGCGTCTGTGCTGCAGTGACGAATGGACGATGTGTTATTTTTTTAACAATAAACGCGCCATATTTTCTCTAAAAATAAGTTTATGTACATATTACACATTTAATATGACGAGTAGGATATATTGTGCTGTTTTTGGATGCATGAATTCGTCAAACGCATCCAGAGATAACTTTTCTAGATAACCTGGAAACTGAAAGGTAATACCTACAATTATTTTATAGTCTACATAGTTGACGGTACATGATGTGTGTCTTTTTAATGGACAAGTATTTCCTTTAATCCCCCGAAAAAAAAAATGTGTCGATTAATAAAAAAAGTGAATAGAGTAACGGAAAGTGATTGACAGGAGTGAAATAGAATAGGTAGTTATAAGCTATATATTAGAATGCGGATTTTTTATACCTTAAAATTTAATAATAAAGCATTTCGTACGTCTCACAAATATTTTTCGATCGCAAATTTTTAAGACTGATTTTTATTCTTAAATAAACATGTTTTTTAATTAAATCTACCTACTAGTCAAAAAACAACACGCATTTTTAGTGAACACTTCCTGTTCATTTCACAAAGAATGTTATTTGTTGATATAAAAATAGTATATTTACAATCACAAAACTAAATGGAAACACAAAGTAGGCAAATGTAATTAAAATACTGGAGGCGGGTAGTCCTATCGCATGTTTACGTACAGCGTGGTTGTAGGTAGTTATTTCAACGACAGAGCCGAGTTAAGTTACTGTATAGATAACAATACCGTGACAAAGTTTTAGATTCGTAACTGCCTTGTACCTAGATTTCAACATACCGTGGCTCACCTATATTTATAGGTGACAAAAGCAATGTCCTTATAGTATATAATTGAGTTCAGACGACGTAAGTCTCTAGCACCAGCATTCCGAGGGAGGCTATAGCGGCGACCGCCGGCACAGTCACCAACCAAGCAAATATAATGTTCCTGAAAACAAATAAATTTTATAGGTATACCCACTTGCTCAAACGATTTAAAAGCATAAGGACACTGTGATGAAAAACAGGCGTGAGAATGACCGGTAATAATGAGGTCAAGTGTAACGCTTCTGTGTTTAATTTTAAGATAATGTTAAGATATCATCCATAATAATATTCTATAATAATTTCATCGTTAGCGACAAGAGAATGGAAGAGTTGGAAGGTTAAGACATAGGCGAACTTTCCGAAATCAGGAGTACCCTAAACCGATGCTTATGCATCAAAAGATTGATGAGTGTAGATGCAGCGAAAGAGGTGTGTAAGGATCGTAGCAAGTGGAAGTCTGTGGTGTTTGCCTAACCCTACGGGAAAAGTCATGTTTTTATGTATATGTATGTATGTAGATCCTTAATACTTTTTAAAAGATACTTAAGGGTTACAAATTTACACGAAACAAATAACAAAAAAAAATTACAAGATACAAATAAAGTCTCTAGACCTTTGTAGCTTGTAAAAGAAATGAAACCACGAAGTGGGAAGGGTCGTGGCATAATTGAAATATACCTGACGATATAAAAATTATTCTTTAAAATGCTGCCACGCCATAAAATTCTAAGTAAAATCCTTCGAATAAATATGTAAAGAAGTATAACTCTTATACAGTTACTGCTTTGATTTTGTACTCATCAAGTTCCCAATTTACAAAAAAACGCACAATCTTAAAATTCAATTGGATTGATTCATAATGAACAGTAATGTTTGGGTCCTGCTGTTTTTGAGCTTGACTTACATTTCTGTACATATGCTTATTTAAAAGCCTTCTTTTTTCACGAATCCTATTCGATAAATAGAAAAGACACCTACATTAAAATCATACATACTAAGTAATTGCCTACTCACCGAAACAAGCTCCAGTCGACAGGTTTTCCCGAGACGTACCCGACGCAGACGACAGAGCCGACCTTGCAGTGCGTAGTGGATACAGGCAGGCCCGCCTTGCTGGCCACTAGCACTGTCAGCGCTGCGCCCAACTCAATCGTAAACCCTCTACATCATAGAAAGTCATATTTAATGTCAAATTAGCATTGTCTAACCAAAACTACAGAATCATCATCATCAACAACAGCCATAATGTCTACCGTTGATAACTCCTTCATTATAAGGGATTGCCATAATCCCCACGCTTGGCAGGCGTGTTGAGGGTTGCAGTGTAAGATGGCAATGTCGGAGGTGCTGCTGCTCACCTTCTGCGGCACTTTTCCCTTCGTCGCATCTTATTAATGCTACAGGAAGATATGTCGGAGTGTAATTCTAGCGTGAAATCCCATGGGAAACACAGTACTGGACTAAAATCATAACTGAAACTGAACTGAACTAAAATCTAAACTGAAACTGAACTGAACCAAAATCAAAACTGAAACTCAACTGAACCAAAATCAAAACTGAAACTCAACTGAACCAAAATCAAAACTGTTCTTTGTGCGTCAAAATATAATTGTGCAGACGAATGCAGTAGCAGTAGAACTCTTTAGGAAAGTATTGCCACCATACCTATTTCTACCGCCAAGCAGCAAAGTCCCTTTACTGTATTTTGGTTTGAAGGGTACCAAGCCAGTGAAATTACAGGTACACGGGACTAACAACTTTATCTCTTAGGGTGACGGATGCAGTGCAATTACGAAATGCACCTGCCATTAGCCGATGTTACAGCTTTTGACACCATAAAAGTGACATGATTTAGTCGTTTTTCCCTTTGAGTTTTTTGTGGAAGCTCGAAGGAACCACCCAATCAGTTTCCATCGTAACAAGACCATGACCTCTAACAGTACTCACGTATCAGGCGTGATGGTGGCTAGGTCTTCTCCCACTGTGCGTATCACGCGGCGGCCCCATAGCCACAGTCCGAGCGCGATCCCGACACCGCCATAGATTAGGATGCTAAGCGGTGTCTCCGCCTTAGCATGAGCACCACCTTCCGTGTAAAGCAGCCAGAGCGCTACCAGCGGACCAATAGCGTTGCTGAAAGATAATCAAAAAATTCTGTTTTCTGGATCAAAAAGATCAGAAACTGAAACTTCTTTTCTGTCTGCATTATTAGGACATAAAGAGATAAAACTATATTATAAACATAATACCTATGTATACTTCAGTTTTAGTGGCGGGGGAAACTGCAAGCAAGTTGGAATAAGAAATTACAGTAGGTTTTATTGATCCAATGTAACATATACTCGTACAAGTAAAAAAAAACTTGCATACTTTTAATATTTTATGTTTACAATAACGCTTGCTATGCGGATAACAAATTTACGAGAGGTTAAATTTAAGCCATGTGACTTAATTTTTTCCTCGTAAATTTGTAATTGTGTTACTTGCATAGGTACCTACTGTTTCTTAAACTTACGCGAACTGAATATAGGTGCTTAAGCCTTTGAGCACTCCCCTTTTGGTAAGTGATAATGAATTACTGACTTTCAATGACAACTGACAGAACACGTTGTGTTAAATTACTAGGTGTATTACCCCAATGTACATACCCGTACTCCCGTAGTGTTAACTAATTATTATGGATAGAACTCTTACATATGCGAGCAAGTAACAACTTTAATGAACTAAGCAAGCGTTTTGACCTTGACCACTTTTGCACCAGAGCTTCCAGCGACACCTGAGCAGCAAATTCTTCAAACCGTCGTAAATCAGCACATATCCTATTGTAACCTATTTCTCTGTCAGCTTATGAAAGTGTTTATATGTGTAAACACTTTCCTAAGCTTATTCGTGAGAATATTATCTATTCGTGAGAACCTGTAATTGGCTTTCTAGTGCTAGTTCATTGTAAGTACATGTTTAGAGTAAAAAGCTGTTGGTTTTCCATTAATTAAATAAATAAAACACGCTGTCTGGTAGAAACAAATTTTCGACACGAGGGTTGTAGCTAGTCAGGCAAACATTCACAAAATGCTCTTTCACATTGCAAACTATTACAGTGAAACCTGGTTAATTGGGATCTCAAGGGACCAAGATATAATATGTACCAATTATTAAAGGTTTCCAGTAATCCAGTTTTCCAATTAAACAGGTTTAAAATTATAGTTGTCAAATTTACAGAGGCCCCGCTAACTGAGGTCGAAATGTGCCGTCTTTCCATTTTTAGGGGTGGAAATATTTAGGTACTACGCATGGACATTTTGTACACTTTTATTCCCTTTTTTTTAGGTCAAAACTTGAGATAGTACTGACAAACAAAGCATGCGCGAAAGACGACGCAAAATGTATGTAAACAAACATGTTAAAACCTGATTAATTTGTCTCACTTATACAGGTAATTGAGCTACAGAGTCTCAATTATAGAGGTATACATCGAAAAAGTCTTAGAATTCAAATCTCATTTAACCAGGTTCAAAAAATCCCTTTAACAAAGGTAATTTAATTAAAAAGAACCGGGACCTCATTGCAACTCTCAATAATAGAGGTTTCTCACCAATCCAGGTACCACTTAACCAGGTTTCACTGTACATACTATTAAATTAGTATAATCCATACCTGACATCGTTCCCTCCATGAGCAAAAGAACCAAAGCACGCAGTAAGCACTTGCAGGAAGGAAAACATTCTCAGGGTGTCACCAGGAGGCAATATCTTTAGCTTCTGTTTCGCGGACACGTCTTCGCAGCCAGCAACCCCAGGGAACTCTTCGCGGGAAGGCGCCCTGAGAAGGGGTGCTGCGCTGGAGTTGGGAGTCATGCCAACCGTCCGTTGCGGCTCACGGTCCGTGCTCCATGCGGGCTTATCTACAACCTGGAACCAACAAAAAAAAGCCGGTATGCGGTAAGAACAATAGAATTTCGTCACAAATGGACGATATCGTTCACACGGATGTATATGTATAAAAAAATTAATTTTCAGTAAATATTTTTGTAGTCATTTTTTTTAAATTAGAAGCAGCAATTCATATCAGTAATATTACATAACAATTAGCACTAAATAAACTAAAACCATGATCTGTCACAACAACTTATTACCTTTTCTATCCTCGGTGGCGGAGTTTCAAATCCGACAGAAGGTAGAGCACGCGCCGCCGCCAAACGATCGAAATCCCCTCGCGCGATTGTATCACACGAAGCCCCCAGGAACCCATTCCCAGAGTCGTAGCTCTCCCCCATCCCCGCCAGCTGAGACGAATCCAAGCTCTTACAGCAGCTCAACGTTTCATCTATATACTTCAACGTGTTGATCTGAGGATCTGCGTCTATCAACTGAAGTCGCGACTTATGCGGTGGACTCAAACTTCTTGATAGTATGCTGCAGTCGTCCATCGTCGCGAGTAACGCTAGATTTCTTGCGTTTTTGGCAGTCCCGAAGGATAGTTTATCGGCTTCGCTGAGGGTGACCATCTCTGCGCATTCCTCGATCGCCTCGAGGACAGGTCCTGGGCCGTCTTCTGAGAGGAGGGAGGTTGGACGTTGTGGTACGCTGCTCTTAGCTGAATGGGTCGGTGTGTTGGCTGGAGTCGTTTCTGAAATTGTAGAATAATAGCAGTAAGATACTTAGCGGTTTATCTTTTGTAAATTTGCTGATTGACATTTTATGTCTGTATGTAATGTAATATGCGGTGCATGCGCTATTGCAAAAATAAAAATATTAAGAGTTAATGTTTACTTTTAATGGGTAACAAGGCACATTAGAATCCTGCCGCGAGCTTGATCTTCACCAAAATGGTGAATAATGGTAATTTCGCGTTTGTGAATGCTCGCCTAGCTGGCAATCCGCCTCAAGTAGAAAATTTACAATATGCTTATGTAATTAATAATAATAATTATAATTTGAGCAAATAATACTATGTATAACTTCATTAACATCTTAAATTGTTTTTTTTTTATGAATACGGTGTTTGGTAACGACAATAAAGATTTTTAAAAGACTAAGAAATGAAAAATTCAAAACTCGTATTCTATTACTCGTATACTAAGCATTTTTATTTTTGTATAAAAAATTTATTAACAATTAGTTTTCGTTTTATTTTATTCGATTTCTTTCACAGAAAAACAAAGTTGTTACTCAATATTCTTGTATTTTTATTTTACCACATTTCTGTCACATATATCACTTTCAAATTAAAAGAAATAAACATGCATTTAAGTTATAACTTGCCGACGTTGTGTCCAATGAGAATTCAAGACTACGTAAAAGTTGCGTCGTCGGAACTATATGAATAAACCACCAACACGGTACCGGCCTACTTCAACAAGTAATATCATACATTTTAGTGGTAGAGGTCGGTTCTTAAATAATTAATATTACGCTCGAACTTATTGCGTCACGGTTATCGCAGTTGGTTTACCTACCATTGGACAGTCCAAGGGAGAAGTTGACAGGCGCCGAAGCGGACGTCCCGACAAGCCGCCTCCTGAAGTAAGGCACGAGAAACAGCCACACGCCGAGCGCCACCACCGCTCCCAGCGATGCTGAGCCCACCAGCGCCAGCCACAGGGGGATCTTATCCATTAAGAGTACTGCGAAGAAATTGTATTATTTTAATAAAGTATCTGACTAGTCATCATTTTGTTAAAATCCTGAGAGAAAAAGAGAAAGGATTTCCTGAACGAACAATCTTTGACGTCTGCTCATCTGATCAGCTTGTCATCAATGCCGATGTTTCTCAAGACGTGTATACACATTTTTTTTCTGTTGTAACTTATAACCTTTCGAGATGCAGATGACAACAAATAAGTAGAGGGCTACATTTCTAATGCACGAACAGGTGTCGCACAAACACTGTTTTTCGGAGAGGCCATTTTTATACGCTGTAACTTGCGCCTAAAATAGTCCCTGATTGTGGCGAACCGAACTTGATCAATTTCGATGCTGTAATAACTTAGGCTCCTGCTGAAAATATTCCGTTCCAATGATGTATCAACTCCTGCTTTCAGATTTGGCTCAGTTCTAGAAGCACTTCGAATCCAGGAAGAAACGACCCATGTTCGCGCCGGATGCCTACCTAAATCGCTCGGCGCGTGGTAGTGTAATCATATTTGGAAGTATTTTTTTTACTTCGGTATATTAGGTAATGGTGTCATCAAAACAATAATTTCTTAAAGGAAAGTATTGTATCTGTTGTCAGTGTTATCACTCAGCTCAGCTCCATTAGTTTTTTTTATTGCTAATAGGCTAGCCTTTGACCACTATCTCACCTGAAGGTAAGTGACGATGTGGTCGAAGATGTTGTTCACGCTAGCCTAGCTTATTAATTACTGGCTCCCAAGGACAAACGCCGGAACACACCGTTAGATGCTTGGCGACAGATTTTCTACTTGAGGGTAGCTAGCCAGGCGGGTATTCGCAGAAATGCCCTGCCACCATGTGGTGAAGCTCAAGCCCGCGGCAGGATTCGCACCGTGGACCTGCTGCGTGGCAGTCCATAGCCAAAGCCACTGAGCAATCACTGCTTCAAAATTAATTTTGATGAAATATGCCGTAAGTTTCTGAAATGATATGAAATTTTGTCTATAACCTCGTCATTTCAAAGTTATCATTGTCGTAAGAGCTTCGAAATGCTAGTCTTTTAACCATATCTTACATTTAGGTCCATCGTGGACGACGCTAATCACATTCACGGCCACGGTGGCTCCATAGAAGATTGGCAGTGCGTTCAGACCCGCTTTTAAGGGGTTCGTGTTGCTCAAGATGAACCGGCGCACCACCCAGTAGAGTAGGGCGGACACCGATCCGCTCAGGACTGGAGAGATGAACCAAGACAACACTAGAAAATAAGGATTAGTGCGGTGTTATTTTTATAATATGGAATAAGTTTGTGTTTATAATTCTATTGATATCTAACGAGATGTAATCATCTAAATTAAATCATTCTAATAACGGTCGATGCGGTGCATGACCAAAATGCTGGCACTTATTTGGCTCAAAGAATAAGGATTCCAATCCAACAGAGCGATGCTGCTAGCATGCTAGGCACGCTGTCAACTAGTAGTGGAAAGATAACGTCCAGCGGGCCTTGAGCTAGCATACCGTCCTGGAGTACTTCCGTTTATGCTATGAAAACAGGTGCTAGACCGTCGAAATGTGTCATCCGTTTAGATGCACGTCTTATTGTCGGTGGCGACGGTTAGGTTAGCTTTTTAATTAAAATATTAGCTACCTAAATCGCATTAAAGTGTCTCCTTAGACTGGTAGGTTGATATTCAATCAACTCTCAACACCAATTCGATGGACCGTTTTTTAAATTGACTGCATGATATTTAAACGCACGTTTAATGTTTTCCATCCGAAATAATTTCGCTTAGCATGCGTCAATGTTTTTAAAGAAGTAATTACAATGTTAATTTACTGTAATTTAATAAGATAATTTTGATAAAATCGCGTCTAGAAACTTCTGATACAGCACGATCGGCGAACTTAGTTATTCATTATCCGTACCCAATAAAACCTAATACCAATGTGCATTCGAGACTTCAAATCACGGCAATTCTGTAATCATAAAAGGCGAAGTTGTGTCTTATTTAACTAAACAGCATTTTTCACGTCACCCCATCTTAACACCTTAAGACATTTTCAACGACTCTCGTCTGAGGAAATAATTTTCATTGCTCTTATCGAAGGTACTAAACGTTTAATGACGTCGCTGTCCTTCTAATTTTAAGGACCATCGCGTACTAAGCATACAAAATATTGAAAAAAGTATAGTACCTAACTTTTAACTCATGTGGGAATCGAACCCACACCACCCGGTTCTACGTAACTAATGAGAAGTTGGTAGTAAATACTAATTTTGTGTTCTAATATTTTTTAAGTGCCGAGAGGGACTAGCCGAGGCATCGTGTCTGTTCATTACAGTTACAGTGTCACCCCGTGGTGTCACCATTGTGTGTGACAATGCACTGCGCTTGACACTCCGAGACATTCGTTTTTATGTCTCGATTGCTCTGTAATTTCACTTGCTTGTTTGCACACTGCTGCTTTGAGGTAGAATATCTGAAACGGGGGTGGTATACCTACCAAGACGACATCTTGTTTAAGAGCCCTTCCATTTGGCTTGTCACCTGATTGGCACTTCCCGGGGGCTGTGTGTGATTAGGGGTACCTTATTTTACAAATTATTGGAGCACAACATTTTTTTAAGCCCCGGGCGATAAACGAACCCGCTTCCTCCGATTTCGCGCCGAAGAACTCTCTGCCGCCCAACAGTAATAAAATCGCATATTTACCTATAGCGCCAAGTGTCGACCATCGTACTCCCACAGGTCCTTTAGCGGTGAGCGTAAAACCGACCGTGGCACCCACGATTGAATGGGTTCCGGACACTGGCAAGCCGAAGGCCGTGGCGACCATCAGCCACGTAGCCCCAGCGATCAGCGCCGCCAAGCATCCGCAAGCCAAAAGCTTTTCACCGCCGTTCTCGTACAGAGACACGTCTAGTATACCCTTGCGCATTGTATCGGACACCTTATAGCCTGGAATATGGATTTCAAATATTAATATGTTAGACAATAAGTCCATACGTCACCAATTATGGGTAAAATGGAGATAAAAGATCACAAAATTGCAAATTTACGAGGAAAAATAAAAGTCATGCATGTGTGTATGAAAGATGCTCAGAAAATGGGTAGCTTGTACCGTATCATTGCATACATTGTAATATACGAGTAATATGTATGTTTGTACTACAAATCGTTGCATAATATGATTTTTAAATTTGAAATACCTACTGTATACATAGTAAAATTCAATTTCAGCGTGAATGCCCCTGGCTGAGTTCACTATACAGTTACTAAAACTCCACATCATCTCTACACATTTTAAAAATAATGTGCCGTGGTAAAATGTAGCTTAATTTAGATTTTTCCTGACTCTATAAGGGCCGGCGCTGACTGACGGCATAGCACGGCATTTTTTCCTGATCAAGTTATTTTTAACCTTATTAAAACAAATTTAGAATTCATATTACTTTATTGATTTAATGAGACCGTAGCTTCTCGTGTCATGCCCTGGCTTGCCGCGGCACGTTGTCACGACAAGAGAAGTATTGTATATATTTTCTTCAACCTAGCAGTTCGTAGTTATCCCTCTTCAACTTCAGGAAGAACTGCTATTATAAGTACTAAATCCAATTCAATCATAACGTCACCATCAACTTTGGGAATACGCTTGGTTGGGATTTCTGCGGGATGCCACGACGACGACGTGGCGCAGCATGCTTCACGTGAAACACCGTCATTCGGGCTGCCAAAGCATATGTCGTGCCATGCCGAGCCGCCAGTCAGTGCCCACTGACTGCTGACGGCTCGGCATGGCCCCTAAAAGTATCTGTGTACCTAGTGTACGTATTACCTCAGCTAAGGTGTAGATCAAAGAGGATATAATTACTACGTGAAGATTGCATCTAAATAACTAGTTAGTCAAGAATTCAAAAAGTTATAATGAATTAGGGCCAAATCACACACCATAATAAATATTATATACATACCTACCTAAATTACACAATGTCGGTAAAATGTAATTAGCAGATAATTAAAGGCAGAATAAAAAACAGCATCATCCCTTTTACATTTAACCTATCGCACAATCGATTATTAGGCCAGGTCATTTTGTTTGTATATTTCAAAGAATACCAATAGGTTCTCTTTCTTTACTGAGAGTTCAATGCGTGCATGGCTGGTTGTATATAGTGTCCTAATTATAACCAACATCCATATAAAACTATTAATCCATAACCCTAATTCACCCATTACAATACTACTTACTAGGGTTTCCTCCAAACATAAACGCTAACATTAGAAATTTCACTTCATTTCAACTACCGTTACAGGTCCATCTTTGACCAAAAGCCTCTCACTTCCCAAAATCCCCACGCTTGGCCAGTGTCTTGGGGATCTCAGTGTAGAATGTAGTTTTTCAGAAAGCGCTGCTGCCTCGCCGTTTTTTTTTCCTTTAGTATCGTCTTATGACTCCCACAGGAAGTGAAGAATCTGGGGAGTGCAAGTCTAGCCCAGGTGATGATGATTATAGAAACAAAGGTGATCAAAAGCTATACAATATAAAGTTGTAAACCCAAGCGTAAATAAATAAACCTTACCAATCAACACGGAGCCGGATATTTCGAAGATGGTGGCGAGGATGCATGCCTGCGTGAGCGTCAGCACTTTGGCGCCAACACTGGTGCCGAAGGTGTTGGCAACGTCATTGGCGCCAATACCGAACGCCAGGATGAAAGCCACGGCGAACCCGCTGATCACTACCCATAGCAACTCGCTGTCATACGGCTCCATGCCAAAATCTTTTACTATTACTGTTCTCTATACCATCTCATATCTCGTATTTTAGATTCACATCAAATCATTTGTAGCACCCGACCAGATGTTCAATTTAATTTATTTAACAACAAGCTTCGCTTACATTTACTTCCTACACTTTTTACCCTATTACATATAAACAATCGGCGATCGCTTCACCTATACTTAGATACAGTACAAACTACGTAGAAAAATAAATTTTCACAAGAAATATTTAGTATCAAATTAAGTACCTACGGTAATCACAATTCCAAAAGCCAAAGCAATGAGCTTTATACAAATGTATGATGTTATTATGGAAATAAAGTAAATGTATTCGGGTAGATATAAGTATAAGTAGGATTATGTGCGTCACAATACTGAGTCTATTAATGATTTTACGACAGAGCTGTCATATCTTGCGAATTTTGGCTTCATGTTTTCTGTAATAAAAACGAAAAGAAGGAAATTACTCAAAAGTTTCAAATATTAAAACAATAGTAATTGTACTCCTATTTACATACTAAATAACTGACACCAATAGAACACCTATTTACTAAGTCAAAGTGGGCCATGACATACATATAAATAAATACTTAGAAATATTTCACAAATTTTGTAATTAGATTCAAAAATTGCGTCTTGTTTGCGTTGTGCATATACTGAAATACACTCAGAAAAAATATTTCCACACCGCGGCATCCACATGGTCCAGCAGTATTGATTCGCCGCCATTTGGCAGATTTCACGGTATATACAACAGGAAATTACAAAAAACTCTCCTGTACCGAAAATTTTCACCGCGTTCTAATGAAAAAGCCTAATAAGATTCTTATTGCATCACAAACTATGAAATTTCAGCTCAGAGCGTTATTAGACCGTGACTAATTAACAGGTGCACGTGCCCGCCTCATTAAATTCCGAAAAATATCGGCTGCGTTAAGCGTTTAATCCACGTAATTTTTGTTGCGTCACATTGGGAACACTAATGTACTCACTTAGATTAAATGTAGGATTTTATAGTCCTGAAAAATGTGTGCGTTGAGGAGCACTGTATGGCGGCTGAGCTTCTCAGCTGTTAACTGAATAAACGAGGGTCACGCCGCTCGCCGGCCTCATACTGAATGGAGCATGCGCATTGCAAGGGCACCAGGCACCCTCCTTCAACAACCCTCTACAATGGCCCGGGGCGTCATAAAAGAAGTTGGTATGAAAGGCCCCTCTGTAGAGTATAGGTAGGTCTTGCTTGGCAACGGATGAATTCAATAGACCGATTTGAATCAGTCATGTAGATAACTGTACTTTAATTACGTCTAGGTCTGATATATCATATATGGTATAAAAAACATAAAATCTATTCAAAAGATTCATGTCCCATCGGAGCTTGCATAGTCGTAGTCGTACGGTCAACTACGTATAGAAATGTTCTCTGCGGTCACTGCTTGGATGGGGGACCGCTTCAAACATTTATGACTGAGCGCTTCCGTTCTTCTTTGATCCTAGTTGTTGTCTTACGATGGCAGTCGTTAGGCTATTCGGAGGACTTCGAGAGACCTGGAAAACTCCGGTACTATGGATGTTGTTAAGGATTTTTTTTGAATGGTAGCTTCGCTAGCCGATTTATTTCCTACATGCAGATAGGTGCACTTTCCCAGCAAAGACACTTTTAATCAAACTACGTTTTTATTCCTGTGATACTATGATCCTACCCGTTTTTCTCTATAAGTGCACTTTTCGGTATTGTTGTTACATCGACGATGCACGACGAATACCTGATTATTCCCCAAAGATACATTTTGCTGTAGATAAATATTATTTTTAATTACTGATATGATAGCCTTTGGCCCTACGACTTTGACCACTATGTCACCTGAAGATAAGTGATGATGCAGTTGAAGATGTTGTTCGGGCAAATCAAATATTACTTGCTCTTAAGGACAGCTACCGGAACACACCGTTAGGTTGGCAACAGACTTCTACTTGTGGGCGGTAGCTACTAGCTTGGCAGGTGGGCATACCGTCAAATACTTAAAATGAGTAGTAGTTATAGAAGGGTCGAAGATAATCAATGCCCATATTAGGTACTTGGATATAACAGAGGAGGAATGGATGACCTACAGCCGAGTTAAACACTCTAATTTTCATTTCGAATATAAGGAAAGTAAAAAAATTTAGTTTATCTAATATATTTATTATTAATAATAACTTGTTAGTATGGGTAAAACTTGCGATAGTTTTCAAACTTGAGTACCTAGTATTTATATAAAATTAATGTAGCTTTAGTCCAAACAGAAATCGAGGATTTACGTCCGTGTTAATCACTCTACATGTCATTTAAATTATAAGGAAAGTAAGAAATAGTAAATTTTCTAAAATATTTACTGAAAAAGATAAGATGAGTTTAAGATATTTTTTACTATGTACTCATCTTATCTTCTGATACTTTTATAAAATTAATTGAGGAGCTAGAACAATGTGTGAAATAAAAGTAAATTTTTTATTTATGTTTAGTTTTATAAATAAGTACTTACCTTATATTTAGTTACTACTCCGTCAAATTGTCTATGACCAAATAAAAAGTATTTGGTCTCAGCAAATTCTATGGTCTTTTTTTTTAATTTTAAATATGTAACACAATGTGACCCCACCGGGGGCCATCCCGCTTAATAGGTATTTTTTAAAATTCCTACTGTTCATAATCAGAATTACCTAGTGACTAAAATTTTCATCTAAGATACACTAACTTGAGAAAGTCACATTAATTCAGTTATCAGCTACATATTTCTTTTAGCTTTAACATAAACGTAGTTGTTATTGTTCGTGTTATTACCTACAGCAGAGTAGGTAGGTACCTATTTTACAACGAAAAAACTTAGTCATCAAATTTTCTTAATAACAATTAGGATATTCCGGCCCTAGAAAAGGAAGCATTTACTATGAGTTTTCCCCCCTTAAAATGAAATGAATCCCCATTTCAAAATAAATGCTATCTTCGTGGACGGCTCCCTAAAATTTTGTTATTACTTTGTTAGGATAATATTTTATTTAGGCTGTGGTATTGTTATGTCTAGTTATTGAGGCTGCTTTCGGAAATGACTGATTTTTTCACCATGACAACACTTCAGAGTTAAATAATCAATACCCCGCGGATCAAGTAACGAAAATATGCGCTTTTTGCACTGTTTGCACGCAAATGTTCGGTTCATAATGTGCTGAACTTACACTACGATAGCAATGTGAATTGTGATGTCATCTATGACGTCACCTTCGGCTGCATAACGCTCACAAAAACAGGCAGAGAGCAGCCTGTGTAAAAATGTCGAACTTATTTTTTTTTTATGCCTGATAGGTATTTTTTTTTTCTTGTCCGGGAGCGTTCACCTCGTCCCGGCCCGCGAGCTATCCTTCAAATCGTCCTCTGACGTGATCAGAGTCCTTTTCTATCATTCGTACTTCTCACTTTCTTGCTGCATACTATTTCTTTCTTTCATTCAACCCTTCCACACTTTTCACTGGGGGAATACCAGTGGCTATTCTACATTTTAAGGTAAACAGGTTAACATTTTTATTAAACTTGGATCTATTTTACAAAGTCAAAGTCAAAATCATTTATTCAATTTAGGCGTCTACGACGCTCTTATGAAGGTCAATTACAAATTTTAATATTGAAATATACTACATTGTACTGCCACGTTCAGCAAACAAAAGTTATAGAGCCACTGCGAGAAGAACGGGCAAGAAACTCGGGGCCATTCTTTTAAACGTTTTTTTAAAAATGTGTTAAGTACATACTATATAATAAAATTATTACAATACTTAATTTACATTACGTAGGTGTTAGGCGCTAGCTTGTTAACAATTTTATATATCTATCTATATATCTTTTATATTTATTTTTGTTTTTTATTTACTATTATATACTAAAAACAATTGCTATATAACTATTATATATAGCATTGTGCTTCTTATATCTCTACTTATGTTTTATTATTACTTTTCTAACTATTTCCTTACAATATTGAAAAAACTTATCTCTACTTTCCTTATTTTTAACAATCGCACATATATTTTCTACTTTAATATCTACATCTATTACATTTTCAATATTAAATCTATGTCTACAATATATTGGGCAGTCCGTGATGACGTGTAGAGCACTTTCATCAATATCTGGATCACAGGGACACGCCGGACTCTCCTTGCACTTGAACCGATGTAAGTACGAGGAGAATCCGCCGTGTCCCGTCAGGAATTGCACTGTAATTGGGCCCAACTTAACTTTTTTGATGATACTATAGGCCTCTATAGCGTCCGGGAAAAATACTTTTGTGGTTGATGCCGTTTCTCCACTTCGATAGCGCCGGTTCCATTCGTCAAGCGAATCCAATCGGATTTGCCACTTAGTGAATGAAACCGGACAGCTATCGTAGTGTGGCCTGCTTTAAGGTGTAGAGCTGCACTCTTCGCTAATGAGTCCGCCCTTTCATTTCCCTCCAGACCCGCATGTGCCTTGATCCAAAATAAATTGTCCAACTTCAGCTTTTTGGTACTTATCTCCGCAGCGCCGTCCCATACGGAAAGCGCTGCGCCGATTTTACCTTCAATCCTGCTCCCATCGGTAAAAATATTAAGTCCGTTGTTATTGTAATATTGTTGCAATGCTGCTGCGTCCACCAGGCATGAACGTTAGTTGTAAATGCCTGATAGGTTAGCCTTTGACCACTATCTCACATGATGGTAAATGACGATGTGGTCGAAGATGTTGTTCAGGGTACACCTAGAATTACTGGCTCTCAAGGACAGCTGCCGGAACACACCGTTAGGTACTTGGCGACAGATTTACCACTTGAGGGTGATAGCTAGCCAGACGGGCATTCGCAAAATCCCCTACCACCATGCTATAACGACTGCCATCCGAAGACAACAACCGGGATCGACGTGCCCTCCGAAGCGCGGAAGCGCTCATTAGTAATGTCACTAGCGGTCACCTAACTTTGCTGATCAATTCAAAATGGCTAAGCAAACTTCGCTAAGAGCGCTTCAGAGTGTGTGTAGTGTAATAATGTTGATAATTGAAGTGTAGGTAATTTTGAGTTAACGGGAAGAAGCAAATTGATAGTTGAAATATGTCATAAGCGCGACTTCTAATCGGTTCAAATTGTTTGCGTGAAAACAATAAACATTTCTCTGATCTAAGGTGCATATTTCCGTATTTCAGTTATGAACCAAGATTTTGCATCATATTTAACGACAGCAGTGTTTGCATGCTTTAAACCGTTGCTGTTGTGTCGTTTCCAAACGAGCATCGAGTATGTAACTCACGAGTTAGAGTCATAATTATTTCCCGACTCTATACATAGATACTTTTCAATGACATAAGTTAATCACTACATTCTTGGAAATCATTAAATATAAATAATAAAGGTTCAAGTTCTTAATGTTAACAAATATAGTTTATATAGGTAACTGTAGGTATATCCTTTACAAAGAATAAAAAAGTTCAGGATAAAAAAAATGCTCTAAATGGACTCTCAAATGACGACTGACTACCATTCATCTCCCAGGTGAAAATCCTCACCGTATTTTATAATTCACCGAGGTTATTTCCGAACAGAATTCAGGTTTCAGCAACTTTTACATACACCCAGTGATTTCAGAACGCGCCCCTTGTATAACAAGGGCTGCCTTCCGATACACACCAAAAGTGATTTTATGGATTTAAAGCGACAATCATCCGTTTCGTTTTAGAAACCGCGCTTTTGACAGTTAAGTACGAAACTATTATAAACACAGCGGTCCAGTCCTACCAACTATTCGGAACGGTATAACGGCGCTCACATTCTCAACATATAGATACTACAGTTTGGTTGGCTGATCGTCAAAGTACACATGCACAGCGTACGAATGTACACACTCACGCATATACAAAATGTCAGCCCAGCTCAAGGTGATTTCAGTTTCTAGTGAGGTCGTTGAAATCGTAAGATTGTGTATGTAATGACGTAATCCGTTATGTCATAAGGACTATCATTGGCGTTAGCGCGATTTCATTGAATCGGAACGGAGATTTTATCTATAAAATCGCTTATGGCGTGTATCGGATAGCAGTCTAGTTCTTTTCTGTGTCTTTAGCTCAACACTTTTTTTTAAGTTATTGAACAATACGAGGAATATATAGGTAAATCTTTTGTGTTCCCAGTTTTTAATAGATATATCTATTGTGTCAAGTTATTCACCGTGTCAATCAGTGATAAAGCTATCGAGGCTAGAACCATGCTACCGACTATCAACATTAAATTGATGATGATAATGTATGACAGATGCTCGCACCGCTATTATACAGGGTGGGCCAAAAGTTTGTTGGCTTTTTCAAAATTATTTAAAAAAAGAACCATAAAACAGAATATTAAACTTTTAGAGATGAGTAGGATTTTCAAGACATAAAAATAATGCTTTGTCCAAATGACTTCCCTCGGCTGCTTGGCACTCTTGGAACCGAAGTTGCAGATTTTGGAAAACTCGTTGAAAAGTTGTTCTCGGTATTATGTTACTTTCCTGAATAATATTCCTCTTGAGCTGCTCTAAATTGGTCGGATTATTCTCGTAGACCACCGATTTGAGGTAGCATATATACCCCATAGAAAATAATTACTTGGAAAGTGATCAGGGCTACGTGGTGGCCGTTCAATATCCCCCCTTTTTGAAATGAGGTTTCCGGGAAAAACACTTCAGCAGCTCTATAAATACCTATATTACTTTTCTCTATGGGATACCCTCTGACAAAATAGATTCATTTCTCTGAGGGGATACCCTATCCGTATGACTTGTGGCCCCACCTTGTTGTAGATTCACAAAATGCAAATCTACAAATGTTACGATTCCAATGAAAGAGGTAATAACGAATATCAACTTCTTCTTTATATGTGAACTATGAAAAAAACTAGATCACTTAAACTTAGACTATATACCTACCTAGGTATATAGGCTAAGCACTTAAAGTTGCTACTATAAGGTTGATATAAGGCTGATAGGACCTTCTACGCTGTTATATTAGTCGAGCGCATCGTATATCTTGGCCACATACCCGGGGTGACGAATAAAATACGACCTACATAATCGCTTTTTATGAGGTGCGTTCGTTTTGGCTTGATTGCATTTGTAGCAGTTTCAAAAGTGGCATTTGTATCTTAGCGTTCGGAAAGAAGCTTCTGCTATTTTTGACCACCAATGACTATATGCTATCCGAACGACTTATACATATTTTGACAACCGCTGACAACCAAAATAACGTTTTCTAGAACTGCAGCTAGAGATATAGGTGCAATAACTGAAGCCAAAGTTATAGGTCTGTAATTGAATCTGTCGGAGGCATCGCCAGTTCTATTCTTTATGATAGGAACCACAATATTTCTCATAAATGTTTGGGTCGATATGAATGTCCACCACAAAGGCTAAACAATATTCCTTGTTTCGTCCTGAACCAAGGAATCGATCTCCAAAATTCACATAAACAAGTGTATTTAATCTTCTATCGCGCCAAATACAACTGTCAAACAGCAGTTGTCAAAAAACGATCACAACGATCCCACGGTAAGACGTGGGTCAAAAATAACACTTTTCTCTGTCATTTGTAGCGTTTTCAAAGCTATCCGAACGGTGAGCGAAAACGATACAAATGCTCACGAAGTCCCATATCGAACGCCCTGTGTGATCATTTTTAGCGTTTGTGAGTGTTATTTTTGGAACTGATAGGCTATCCGAACGCCCTAATGGTATACATACTCCTTAATATGTAAATTGCGATTGACATTTATGCAATAAAATTATTACTGCCAAAGTCATCCTTAGCGGAACTCAACAAAACTATTTTTTTCTGTCACCTGTCATGTCATTTTAAAAACATGTCAATCTCTATTTTGAATTGAAATTTTACTAAAAAAAATATTTTGTAGTTTTACACTGAACAATTCAGTTTATTAATAAAATATCGAAATAATGCAATTTAGTACAACAAAATAACAATAACATGTTCTTTAGAAATGTTAGGTCGGCTGCAGAATTGACAAATAGTTGGTAAGAATATACATACTAGAAGTTATAAGAGAGGAGTAGAAATATATTGTAATTCATTAATCATTTATATTACAGCAAGCCTTTCCTTTTGGAGAATATTCGAGGATCAGTTGGAGATGTCCGGTACCAACTTCGTAGTCCGTTGCACAACTCGAGACGCAGCGGACGCCGACCGAAGCTCGAGTCAGATCCCTTAGAAAATTTTCACATTGAAACGGGGCCCCTACACACAAGAACATTGGTCAGACCGCTCCTTTTCACAGTGGGAGTGAGTATTGCCAGTTTATAAAGAGTGCTCATCTCTTTGTTTTCTGCTGATGCTTAGTGACAGATTTTCTTCTTGAGGGTGGTAGGCATGTCCTATGACCATCCAAATGTGCTCATGCAATAAATATATCATATATTGGAAGAACTTTTAAATTGGTATAAAAATGTATATAATTACTACGTAAGGGGGATGGCCTCTCCTCTATCCCCTATCCAATAGTATTTTTACTAACAATGATTAAAACATATGTATACATACTTCAGAGCAGAGTTAACAATACAGATTGTACTAATAAGATCAAGTCTAGGTTTAACAAATATGTATTTTTAGTAGTGGGTAATTCTAGTGCTGTGTACATACAGCACTTTAGTTAGTCTTCTCACTACCTCTTTGCATGGTACTCTTTATGCCTTCGCAGCTCTGGCTATGGTTCATCTACTGCCCCTTGCCGCAGATAGACTAGAGTTGCTGCCTCTTCACACCTCTGGCTTATAAAAACACGGTAGGGCAAACAAAACTGTTGAAAGGTGCATGCCCCTATTCTGTTCTGTCACACTATTCAACCGAGAATTCCAAAGTAGACTAAAGTGCTGCATACCCACAGCCATAGAGCTGTCATAGAATTTCTTCACTTTTAAAAACACATTTGTTTGTTAAACCAAAGTTGTACATAATTGTACAATCTGTATTGTAAACTCTGTTCTGATCTAATGAGCACCTAACAAATACCTAACATATACCTAGATAGATTTGTAATAAATTTTTTTTATCTAACCATTTCCATAACCCCTACTCCTAAGGGAGGTTTCTCCCCTCCACCCTCTTAATATTACTAATTATTCAGTTCTTCTAATAAATGGAATGTAAACTGCTTCTGAGCAATAATGAGCATATCCATCATGAAATCGCCTTCTATTTTATTTATAAGTTTTATTAATGACATATTGTTCATGCTTGTAATGAGTCAGAATATTTACTTAGTATAACCTCATCTTTCAGGTCTGTTTTCACTCAAAATTTTCACCCCATTATAACACCATAAATCATAATCCACATGCAGTAATACAATTACTTGTATTTACTTTTATATTGTAATAATTTTGAAAATCTCTTGCTAATTTCATTTAGTCAGTTCAGTAGAAACTTGTGAGATAATAGTAATCATCTCCTATGTGTTTTTTCATATATGAATAAATTTCATTAAAATATGAAGAACAGAGTGGAAGTATTACAAATATACTACAAAATAGACTGACTACCCCATAAAATAATACTATTGTGTAGATTGGACTTTGCTTGGGCACGGCTAAATTTTAATATAGATTGTATTACTTTAACTAAATGATTATTTCTGTGTCAGATTACAGCTGCGAGCTTGACTGGCTGTGCCATCTGGGAGTATGAAAACTTACGCACCCATGCATACAATCTGTTCAGGAAACCCAGCACATGGCTTGGGAACCACCAGAAGAAGGTTATGATGACTCCATCTGTAAGATAATGTTACGTTAAATGTATTTAATTATAGCAGCTGTTACAGTCTTTCTGTCCTTTTTCAAATGTAGACTTATATGATAATTATAGCTGTACAGTGTTAGGCTTGAGAATATAAGGAATGTTACATATCTTCTTGTAGTATGTTGTATAAAGCAACTAAAGGCAAGGATTGTAAAAAAGTACATCATTCCACTACTTACATTGATGTTAGTGGTATGTTTCTGCACATTGTATGCATAACAGTTCTTATATTTAGGGCTTATTAGAAAATATACCGAGAGAAACTGTCACAAGCCCTAATTATCCAAGAGCTTTTGTGTATATTACCAATGAGAGCATTCCCATAGAAGGTTGCGTCAGGTAATAATACTGAAGCCTAAACTTGTTACATTTACACATATCCTTGTTTTCCTGCATGCTGAAATTGCAATAATAATTTTGTTTATATTTTGTCCTTTATGTTGTGAAATAAGACATTTTGTATTGACCCCCCACTCAAGTGAGATAAGTGATGATGATGTTAACTTATTATTTCTCTTATATGAAATCATTGAGGTTTCTAATGATAGGCTTAGTTACCAGGTAGTACTTTCACCTTAATGGTTAGCCCCTGACCCTCATCATCTGTTGGTTAGTTAAGATGTGGTTGAGAACTGTAAAAAGATAACATAGATATTACTGGCCCTCAAGAACAGCTGCCCTATTATTTTATTTTTTTATTTTATTTTATTTGGAAAACAAACAGTATATATAACTTAGAAATAACAAAATTAAACACTAGTAACCATTTACATGTTTTCGCATATAGGATATCAAATATAGCAGCTTGTTTTAATTACCTACTTAAAAAATAAAAACAAATACATTATTACATACTATGTAGGTAATTTTTTTTTTTTTATATAAAATACTAAGTAACATACAACAATGGAGAAATATTATAGTAATTGACCCTCAAACCAGAAATTAGAAAGAAGGCGCTTAAACACTTCAGTTTTTGAGTTGAATAAGTCTAATTCAATTAGTTGATTAAGATACACTGTTAAGTGCAGGCTACATATTTTCTACTTGACGGTGGGACCTGAACATATGGACATTCCTAAAATGACCCCCACTATTTGAACCGTGGTTCTGTCTCGTGACAATCCATATCGATTACTGCTTCAATGGCTATTTATTTATTGTTGATAAAATACATCTGGCTTAAAATAAATAAGCAATATCTGTAGTGAAAAATTTTACTGTGCATCTTGTGGGGCATTGAGTGTTGTTAAGTGCTAATTTTCGAATCTGTCTAATAATGGTTAAAGTAAACAGCAAACAGCTGAGTTCCACATTCGGGACTTCTCAAAATTTCTTGTGAGATAACCAGATATGAGTTCAGTGCTACCTGATGTTGAAATAGAACTTAGGGCCTCATTTTACTTGTGATTTCAAACTAGAGGACCAAGAAATGGCCATAGATGAGAATAAGCTTTCAACTTGTACATGTGATCTTAAAACATCTCTGGCATATTATACAGACCTGTTCAATCACGAAAGCATTTCCCTTCACAGTAAAATGAACAATATTTTCGAAGCGCTCGTAGCCAAGTTTGCTTAGCCATTCTGATTCGATCAGCAAAGTTAAGCAACGTCCGCCGCGGTCATGAATTGGATGAGTGACCGCTGGTGACATTACTACTGAGCGCTTCCGTGCTTCGGAGGGCACGTTAAGCCGTCGGTCCCGGTTGTTGTCTTAGGATAGCAGTCATTACAGCATGGTGGTAGGGCACTTTGCCAATGCCCGCCTGGCTAGCTACCACCCTCAAGTTGAAAATCTGTCGCCAAGCACCTAACGGTGTGTTCCGGCAGCTCTCCTTGAGAGCCAGTAACTCTAGGTTAGTCTGAACAACATCCTCGACCACATCATCACTTACCATCCGGTGAGATAGTGGTCAAATCCTAACCTATGAAGCATAAAAAAAAAATAAAAAAAAATATGATTGCTGTGGTAGGTAGAGTAGTTGTTGCAATTACACTAAAAAAATAAAGGGGTGCACCTTCATGAATGGTCTTTTTTTTATACTACAAAGACAAAAACTACTAATTAAAACATATTTCTTCTATGGGCAACAAACACCCAAAGCACCTAACACCCAAAGAAACAAAATGTTGAAATTTAAGGATTGTCCCTTATTTAAACTTTTTATTTTTATTAATATTTGTTAGGTAGTCCGCCATAACAATACAATACATATTCTGTAAACATTTCATCTCGTTTCGATATATTATGGTTCAAAAGATGCAGCTCTTTCTTATGAAACACACAAATAAAGATGTGTATGTCTCCAGCTTACTCAATTGAAATTTCTTAATTCTGCATATGCCAATATTTAGAGCAGATTTAGTGCAATTATGAATACCAACTCAAAATTTAGGTGCCAAACAAACTTCGATGATATTAGTGTGTTAGTTGGCGTTATGGTCTCCAGCTGACACATGTATATACGAAACGGCTGAAGATGTGATTATATACTATAGCCAGGGATTTAGAGCATAATTTGTGCAAGTGGCACAAACAATTTGAAACGCCCTACTTGAAAGCTGTAGTAGTTACCCGATTACAACGTGTAAGCTGGAGACCACGTGTCTACAGCTGCTCATCTGTATCTTCTGAACGAATGAACCTACGACTTTGTTTAATATGTCAAAATTTAGAGCCAAATTTGTGCCATCGGCACATGCTGCACAGCTCAAACGGGAAAGGCTAGACTACTGTTTAATATCTTAAAATGTTGGGTAGAATTTGTGCCATCGGCACCAACATTTTCAAAACAATGGGCCTCATAGTTTTTGCGTAATAAGCAAAAACATTTCTTCCCGCCTAAATATTCAAATATTTGTGCAAATACATTTCTGAGTGCGGCGTTGCCGTTCCGATGATTGTAGTTACAATCTGTCTTGAACCTTATTTCTATAGACTTGGAACCTATTATCGCTTTCATACAAAATAAACGTCGTTGAGACATAGGCTAGGAGCATGAAGGTTTAAATATAATCTGACAAACATTTTATACTACGCATGCTTTCCGGATTTCAAAGGTATTGAAGCCGTCACTACTTACGAGTTCTGAAATGAAACTATTTAGATATTCAGAGTTTTTAAAATCCGACGTATTGAATAACGATATATTACGCGGAAGTCCACGTTTGTAGCTAGTTAGCGCCTATTTAGGCTGTATAGGTATAAAAACCTACCATCGGTTTCGGAAACATTAGTAAAGTACTATGTAGCGACATAGTACTCGGACACACTCGAGTTTCGTCGGGTCGCTAACTCGCTAGTCGCTACATGCATGTAGTACCTACTCGTATGTATAGCAGGTATTCAGGTATATACCTATCTCAGTAGCTTGCTGTTGTTATATTATTATTATTTGATAGAACGCGGATTTTGGTAGTCTGTTTTTAAATTTAGGTAGGGAAGGTCGTAGTGAATTTCGTTAATGTTAACAAATAAAATGTTAAAGATTAGTTAATAGATACCTACTTAGTAAGTGTTAATACCTACACATTTTAGTAGCTAAATTACAGGTTTTAGGGTTCCGTACTAGAGTTGGATAGGTACCGCTGGTGACATTACTACTGAGCGCTTCCGTGCTTCGGAGAGCACGTTAAGCCATCGGTGTCGGTTGTTGTCTTAGGATGGCAGTCGTTATAGCATGGTGGTAGGGCATTTTGCGAATGCCCGCCTGGCTAGCTACCACCCTCAAGTAGAAAATGTGACGCCAAGCACCTAACGGTGTGTACCGGTAGCTGTCCTTGAGAGCCAGTAATTATGGGTAAACCTGAACAACATCTTCGAACAAATCGTCACTTACCATCAGATGAGATTGTGGTAAAAGGCTAACCTATCAGGTATAATTGCACAAGCATGTAAAGAAGATGTTTGAATCAATTTAAGATAATTCATTGGTACCCCAAAATCAAAACATATATTTCACCTACTTTTATGATAAAGCTTTTAAAAACTGGTACCACTAAACACATATTTACCATCAGTGATGCACTCCGCTTATAAAAACAATAATAGCTTCGCATACTGTGTGCGTGATACACATAGAATCATTTCAAACGTGGCCTGTTATTTTGGTTGCGATTGCAGAACTGTTGCAACTTGCAGAAGTGTTTCTAGATCATGATTTCTAAATGCTATACCAATTTGGACTTTTGTAAACAAACTAAGAACTTTTCTACCAACGCGAACGTTTGAATAATAACGATCAAATATATGCAAGCTTGACACTAAATCTTTTTTCACACTACCCAGCCGGGATACTCAGGGGGCTCAAAACAAAAAAAAATACCTTTTATTCCCTATCCTTTTAATTTATTTTAACACCGTTATTGACTTGTTCCCTATACATTTGCAAAATTGTAGCATTCTAGGTTTATTACTGTAAAAGTAGTTACGAGATTATTATTAAATCACGTAATATTTTGGCACCAAAATGCGATTTGAGCTGGTTTCAGATTTCATAAAAATATTAATCATACTTTCCGTTATCTCAGAAAGATATTGATTTTTTCTCGTATAGCCAAAGATGCATCGTTTCGAAAACAGTTTGGATTATGAAAATCGGACTTACGCAGATTTTCGGAAGATTTTGTAAAAGTAGTAGCAACTCGCCAACCGGGAGGCCGGTTTGAATAGACGAGACAAATAACTATATAACTATAACATGAAAAAACTGTATATAATCAATAAAGATATAAACATTCAAAATGAGATCTACTACTATTTTTAATAATTTTCATATGGCATCATCATGTTCAATAGATCTTCACCATTACGGACTTCGTATCCAGTTATTTTATAAAACTTCATTTTAGTTTAAAATTACAATATATTCGTAACCAGTTATCGCTTATCACTGATAGATGTACAGTGTAGAATTAGATTAGAATGCAATATCCTGGTCAATATCTTGGTCAAAGAGGATGTAATAAAGATCTAGTAAATAGGTCAACATTCTGAGAAAAAATACCAACATATTTTGTAAATATTGGCATTATATGGTTGTCAAACAACACAACACCTTCTCCTAGTCTATACATTTACTGTTTCTTTGTAACATCTTCCACATATACTTAACGTGAAACCACAAAGTAAGTTCAAACACTATAAAAATAAGGTTCAAAACAGATTGCAGTTACAACGGACGGGACGGCAACGCCGCGTTCAGTACCGTTTTTAACGATATATTTAAATATTAAGGCGGGAAGAAATGTTTTTGCTTATTACGCAAAAACTATGAGGCCTATTGTTTTGAAAATTTTGGTGCCGATGGCACAAATTCTACCCAACATTTTAAGCTATTAAACAATAGTCTAGCCTTTCCCGTTTGAGCTGTGCAGCATGTGCTAGCTGGGGACATGTGTCTCCAGCTTACACGTTTATTTGAGCTTGTAGCTCCAAAACCTTAATAGCCACAGACTTGAAAATGTTAGTGCCGATGGCACAAATTTGGCTCTAAATTATGACATATTAAACAAAGTCGTAGGCCCATTCGTTCAGAAGATACAGATGAGCAGCTGTAGACACGTGGTCTCCAGCTTACACGTTGTAATCGGGTCATTACTACTACAGCTTTCAAGTAGGGCGTTTCAAATTTTTTGTGCCACTTGCACAAATTATGCTCTAAATCCCTGGCTATAGTATATAATCACATCTCCAGCCGTTTCGTATATACAGCATGTGTCAGCTGGAGACCATAACGCCAGCTAACACACTAAAATTCACATGAAGCATCGAAGTTTGTTTGGCACCTAAATTTTGAGTTGGTATTCATAATTGCACTAAATCTGCTCTAAATATTGGCATATTCAGAATTAAGAAATTTCAATTGAGTAAGCTGGAGACATACACATAAATAAAGCCCTTTTCAAAATTCCAACCATCTTTTAACATAACCGATTTAGCGTATATGTGACATTGTTATCCCTATTTATATAATTTACCTTCCCACCTAATGTCATATACATGAATCAGGTGGATAAACATATATACACATAAAAGCACAGGCACTTAATTAATGCAATTATGAATAAAACCCTTTATCTATTCCAGAGATCTGAGCCAGGCCCAATAAGAAAATGGTGGAACTCTTTAAACAATAATGAAAAGGTGTTCTATCCAATCCTGGCTGCAAATGTCCTTGTGTTTGGCATGTGGCGTGTCCGATCACTGCAGCCGTTTATGATCAAGTACTTCTGCTCTAATCCTTCAGGAAGTAAGTTATTGTGATACTAATTAATTGCTGTGCCATTATTCTAGATAAAGATATTTTGTTATTTGTTCAATTTTTGTGGATTTTTTTTACATTTAATAAGAGACAACCTGACTCAGAGCTCTATTACCATAATAATATGGTGTCTTTCAATCTACCTTACCGTCAATAGGAGGGCTGTAATTAGTAGTTGAATAGTATTATTATGTAGCAAAACAACACAGAATGTGTTGCTAACATGCGGATATCCTGACAAATACAAAATAAAGGAACAACTTATAAAATTCATGGAAATCGCCGCTTTATGCGCCACTTATAGACTTTACTATAGTTGTCATCAAAAGCTGTAAAACCTTATTACATTACAAGAGTGCTAAACTTAGGCTCCGTTTCAGAATGTCCTAATAAAGTTTCGGGTTGCTAACCCACACATAATGTAACTGAATGATAAAAATTACAGTTAACATGCAGCGCGTTTCAAGCTTTAACTGATGGATAGGCTAAATCGATGACTGTGAAACGCAAAGATAGTGTTTTATTTATTAAATACTAGCTGCGCCCCGCGCTTACACCCGCGTGGTTATGGATGATGATGATAATAGTATTCTATGTGTTAACCCAGCGCCTCATCTACCTCCGTACCAAATTTCACCAAAATTGGTCCAGCCGTTTGAGCGTCACGAAGTAATAGATATACAAACACAACCGTTCGCCTTTATAATATTAGTTTGTTGTACCAAATATGCATTGGAAATAAATGATCAATTTTTTTAGTATTCATGGTTCATTATTTTGGCGACAGTGGCTAATACTTATAGATCGTTATATTTTGGGCAATTCACACAATATCTTTATATATTAAGTATAACCTATGTGTTATTCTGATGTGTAAGCTATATTTTTGTAAAGTTTCATTAAAATCCATTCAGTAGTTTTTGCATGAAAGAGTAACAAACATCCATACATCCATACTTACAAACTTTCGCATTTATAATATTAGTAAGGATGTTCTGGGTAGCAAAACCGGAACTAACTCGAACATTCTGAAACAGGCCCTTAAAGTAACAATAATCATGTTTGTGGAGCGAACTTAACATTGTATTGCTTGGTATTATCTTGAAAAGATATTGAACCTCGATGCACATGATTCTATAAGTTACCTGTTACACCCATGAAGGGTGGAGGAGTAAATGAGGGGCCGATCACAGATTATCCCTTGTCGAAACGTGTCACCAGTTTGCGGGGTGAGGCAGGGTGCCATCTAACGGTGAATAGCAAAAGCTCGATAATTGTTAATCCGCCCTTAACCGCGACGGATATAGCAGGGCAGTAATCAGTATTCATCGCGGTGCGATTTGATCCTTTTGTGCAAATAGAATAGTCACTCGGTGAGAAATGGCGCACTTTTAACATAATCTAAAAATAACTAATCTTTTGTCGTCAGAAAAATACAAAAATATACTATATGTAGTCTGTTTTTTTTAACAAACTAGTACTGAAAATTTTACTGCGTTGCTATTGGCCCACGTAAACAACATAAAGTCCGTTCCACATGAACTCTGTAGTTACATGTAGTGACATTCACTTGCCATAGACTACCTGGGCGTCGAAAGATATTGCTTGTAACGAATCAATACTAAAGTTGCAACTTTTGAATTAGGGTAAGCAAAACAAAGATCGTTTGAAATGTTGTAGCGAAGTCAACAAATCGTCTCGTCATATGTTTGCCGAAGTATCAATGTGAGCTCAACCCAATTGAACTCGTTTGGTCTCAAGTGAAGGGCAATGGTAGGAAATAACAAAAGTTATAAAATGTATAAAGTCTGAACTCTTCAGTTATGTAGGAGTAGCTAAGGTGGATAGATAAAAATGGTGGTCATGTCTCAATCATGTGATCTAAGATTTTTTTACCTGTAGATGAGTTGTATGCCCTCCATATTTACTAGACGAATTCTGGGTAATTACCAGAGTCACTACCAGTCTTGCACTTCCGAGCGTCCGGTGAATACATCGCCGCTAATCGTGTTTTTTAGGAATAATCTGTGGACAATATGCCTTCCTCGTGTCTTTAGACTCTGCACCAATTATACAAGCACTGTGAGAGATAAGAAAACTGTTTCATTTCACGCGTAATTATTGCTTTTATTGAGTAAATAGAAAATATCGACATTTTGTTTTATCTAAGGAAATATTCTCAATGAAATGGATGAGCGAGATATGTGTATCGTTTGGTGTGAGAGAGTGAAAGAGATCGCAGTGTAATGGTGATCGGAACGTCTCGTGGCGGTTCGGTGGTTACACGAATTGGTTATATTTATCTCTTTCTTACAACAGATATGACGCATAATATTTGAACGTTCTTTCCTTGTCATTACAAACTGCATATACATGTGCGTAGGTATGTAGATAGGTAAATCCTAGTAAGCTTTTAGAGCAGTGGTGTTCGGATATAACTACTCTAATATTTCAACTCTCTGCATGTGATAACCAAGATAGAAAAAACAAAAAATGTACGGAGTCGACAATCATGTACAAAATAATATGTTAGAGCAATTTATTATTGACGTATCTGCAGAAAGTTCAGCAGAATGACTATAATTTTAAGATTACAAGAATTGAAGTAGATTTATTTGATTTATATGTTCTAGTGCATAATATATATAACTCTTACAATATTGTTTTATATCATATACGTATATAATAATAGTTATATGAGGTTATATGTTAATTAATCTGCATATACGGCGGTAGAATGAGTTCCAAAAGCTGACGACATCCAGTATTAAGGTGAAGTGAGCGAGCAAAACTGTAATTTTGAAGTGGTCTTTTATAAAAACCGCAGACGTTACAGGCCTAAAATAAATATATATTATTCTACAGGATACAACTTATAACTTGGCTGTTTTGAAAACACGATTGTAAATATTTCCCCCGATAGAAAAAAATCGTGAAAAAGGCTCTGAAATTTTCTTTAATTACGTTTTGTGCCATTAAAGTAAGTCCAATCAATTAATAAATCATATGTAATTAATATTTCGTACTGTTATAATAAAATGCCTGTTTGTTTTTTTGCGTTTTAACAAACCTTATTTTTTTATAAATTTATTTACTCTTTGGCGCTTACGTTATTCCATTATAAGCAACTTGCGTTGTTCTATTTCATTCGCTCGCATGCGATACGAGATCTCTTCATCCTTCGCGCTCAGTCCGGGGGAGAACGTGATGCTGGGTGGACCTGTGTTGCTTTCATCGGCTAAGATCTTGAACTTCCGCGAGTGGACAGTATTTTTTTGAAATGGATAACAAATGTTTATAACGTACTGTGATGTACCGGAGAATGAGTCTGCACATGAGTCAAGTTCTTAGATAAGAGAGTGCTACTATTACGTTATGTAGTTATTTGTATTTAATATATACATACCTACCTACGCTAGTCCTACTATCACGCTACGCTAAAAAAATATGTAGGTAGGTACTTAGCTCTCTGTACTTAATATTATTTACAAAATGCGATTGCGAATATATTTGCTACAAAAAATTTACATAAGTACTTATAAATTATTTTTCCGCTTGTAATAGAGTACCTACCAAGATAAAAAGTATCTATAGGTAAGATATATTTTAAGGTACCGTAACCAAAGGGTAAAAACGGGTCTCTTTTACTTAGACTTTATTGTCCGTCTGTCTGTCACTAGGCTGTATCTCATGAACCGAAACAGCTTGCTAAAATTTTCACAGGTGCTGTTTTTCTGTTGCCGCTATAATAACAAATACAAAGAACTTAAATAATAAATACAATACAAGAATTTACCAAGTGTGTATTTTCCACATCCCCGACTGGTCTCCATGGTAACTGCCCACGATAACCAAAGCACTTGGGAATGGAGTTCCTATACCAAAGTGGATTAGAACCTTGGTACGATTCTGACCGTACCACTTTTTATGGCAGTAGGGTGAATCTGATTTAGCGACTTCAGTATGGTTCTCTGTTTGTATGGGACATTGTACATCTTTTGGAGTTTTGATTTTTTTGTGATAAATGTATTAGGTGTTTTGATATAGGTAAATACTGCGTAACGATGCCATCTGCCAATTGAAGAAAGTTGCTCCGATTTGTCTCAAGTCAAATATAGGTAGTTCTGGACGTCCTTATACCAGATTTGTTTTTTTTCGATGACGTTTGCCAAGTGGAGAAAGTTACACCGGTTTGGCTGAAAATCGATATCTAGGTGGTTCTCGACGTCGCTATTGCGAAATTTGAATTTATATTTTGATGACGTCTGCCAAGTGAAAAAAATATTCTAATTTGGATGAAGATAGATATCTAGGTTGTTCTGGACGTCCTTAATCTGAATTTGGAATTAATTTTTTCGATGACGTCTGCCAAGTGGATAAAGTTACTCCGATTTGGCTGAAAATCGATATCTAGATTGTTCACGACGTCGTTATTCCAAATTTGGAATTTATTACTCGACGACGTCTGCCAAGTGAAAAAAATAACTCCGATCTGGAGGAAATTTAGGTTGTTCTGGACGTCCTTATTCCGAAATAGCTATCTGCACACTACCCGAAATACTAGCATTTGTCCGATTTTTTTTAAATAGTACAGAGCTCGCAAAATTCCTTTATAAGGTGGGAGTAGTCATGAACCGGTCACCCATAGCTGATCACTTGCGTCAATATTGTAAGAGTTATCAAATTGAATCTGGTTTATCGTACCTAAATAGTATATTCAAATAATAAAAAAAATTAAAATTTTAGATTTTCTTGCCACATTTCTTCCTTATTGTCTCTTATAGTTGGCTATCATTTTACTATTTCGAATGCTAATGACAGGTGAAGTTCAATCCATACACCTATTTGATGATGTACTTAGTTCTTTTGAAGTAAATTTTACGTATTTTTTAAATTTACCGAGTATAATTTAGAATTATAGAATAGAATAAAATAATTATTTATTGCTACAAATAAAAAAAACAAATTACATACAACTTCTTACAAACAATATACAAATTATAGCAATAGGAATACACTCAGTTTGAGTCACGGCCACACTTTAGTAGCTTGACGGCAATACGTTTGTGAAAAACTTGGCTACCGCGTTTACTACTGGGACGCATTAGGTGCCGGCTAGGACACGCGTGATATTTGCTAGAAAGATGCTTATTTCCATTATTTCCTTCAAACGCACTTTAAATTTACACTGACTACATGGTCAACTATTGGCACACAATGCCATAGATTAGCTACTAACAATGTCCCAATAGTAATCGAATCTGAAGGCTGTCACTACGACAGCCTATATAAGTTTGAACCAATCATAGCTTCAGATTCGTTTACTATTGGGACTTTGGGACATTGTTAGTAGCTAATCTATGGCATTGTGTGCCTATAGTTGACCATGTAGTCAGTTACTTAGTAACTCATAACCATGTAGAATTCACGTGACTGAAAATATTCTTATTACACAACTGCCCAAAAAAACGAGTGGTATGTTTTGAGGGCTCATGTATGTATGCATGTTTGTAAGTTTCTCTATTCCACCATAACTTCCAAACTGCTTAACGGATTGTGATGAATAAGATATGGTTAGATTAAAAAAAGAAGAGAGTTATATTTTCAGAGTTCATATATGTATGTATGTTTGTGAGTTTCTTTATTCCACCAATACTTCTAAACGGTCTAACCGATTTCAATGTAAGGTGTAACGTAAGATTTTTATTGACAGCGCAAGTAAAACTAAGCACATAAAAATAAGTGACAAATTAACTGGTGGATTTTAGTCGCCGTATTATGGGATATTTTTTTTTCTTCCTAACCTGTCGAGTGCCGTATCAAAATGAAGGGCTTTGAAACACGATTTCATAAGTACATATAAATTGCAGTTTTATATTCAATGTAACTACTAAAACATTTAACGAAAAATAATAATTTGAAGTCGGGGTTTTTACTTGTTTAATTTATACTTGATTTTACTATTTTCTCCAAATGCACGTTGCTCAAAACAAATTGAACATTTATATTAATATTTCCAGAAGTTGACCAGTGGTTTAGGATAGGTTCTTGGTATTGACTATATGATATAATATACAACTAGATACTTATGTTTTAGACATCTAACTACAGATTATTTTTAGCTTATTCAGACCTGTATCCTCTAGCTGGTATTTACGCTTTCACACGTATTCACTCGTTATTCCACTTTGGTCTATTACCATATATCAGTACTACATAAAACTAAAATACATAATAAACTATGAATGAAACTCTGTATAGGTTTTGTTTAGTATGAATCCTATGTAGCCAAAATATCCCAACCCAACACCGACATATACACTTTTAAAAAAATTATATTTAATAATATGTGAATATATTATATATAATGAAGTAATAATATATCAACAATACTGTGGGGAGTGGTGTAGAATCTATAATCGAATATGTTTCACTCATGTTTCGAACTTACACTTCATGTTCGAACCATGGACCATAGATGCATAATGCAAAATTTCAGTATTAAGAATTTAAAAATGTGAACTTTTAGTATATATCTCAGAGTATTAATTTTTAACACCTATAAACAAAATATATTTTATAATGATATGAAATCTTAGTGAGGGCCTTCTAGCCTCTGCTCCAACCAGGGCGATCCCAAGCCGCGCCAGGTGGATCCCCCGTCTACACAGGGAAAGCCCAGCGGACCGATCGGCAGACACTGGCAGCGGCAGCCGGTAGTTCCCTCACTATCATTTTATGTTTTTAAGTTCTAAGTTTGTAAATTTGCAATGTGTCAATAAAGTGTTATCTATCTATCTATCTATCACTCTCTCTCTTTCTCTTTGTTATGTAGTTGAGGCTTCTTTTAATCTTGTGAGTTCGTGGTATTCGCTCGCTCATTGTGGTGTCTTTCTTGTGTGTTCAGAGGCTTCATTTTGGGTCGTACGCCATTTCATTGTGTCGAGGGATCAAAGGGTGCGGACCTAGGCCCGGCCTCCGCTCCGACCAGGGCAATCCAAAGCCGTGCCGGGTGGATCCTCCGCCTACACGGTGAAAGCCTAGTGGACCGATTGGCGTCACTGGCAACGGCAGCCGGCGGCTCCCGCACTATCGATGGATACTTTTCGATAGGATCGATGTGTGTTTTGAATGAGAGGCATCTATCTATGATCACACCCAGGTATGTGACGCTTGGTTTCCAGGGAATGTCAGTTCCAAGTAGGTGTGGGGGTTCTGACAGCTTCGTTCTTCCTGTCAACATGGCCTAGGTTTTTTGCATGTTGATAGATAGACGCCATTTATCCAACCATTCTGGCAGGGCTTCTAAGGTGGGCTGTAGGCGTTTTACGTCGAAGGCGGGTTTATAGGAGAAATCGTTGTATGTTGCATTATCTGCGTATAGTGCAAGCTGCACCTACCCGATGACTGGTATGTCATTAGTATACCAGGCGTAGCATATCGGTGAGATGCAGCTGCCTTGTGAGATTCCCGCTTTGACTGGCTTCTTTGATGACAGGACGTTTTCTACCGCCACCGTAATTGTTCTGTCTCGAAGAAAAGACGCGATGACTTCCACTGTCTTCTTTTGGATGGCTGAATCCGACAGTTTGTTTAGCAGCCGCTCATGCCTTATCCTGTAGAACACCTTCTCCATATCTAACAGGATCACCGCTTCGACTTCTTTTTTGTTGTGGGTCATGGACATCTCGTTTACCACCCTCGTGACCTGCAGCATCGTGGACTGTTGGTTTATGCAGGGATTCGGCTGAAACTTTATTTTCAAATGCTCTGCGAATATCCCTGCTAAGGACAGCCTTAGCTTCAAACTTGAGAAGACCATCACTGCCTATAAGCGGTCAAATTGGTTGAGGGACTTTAGATAGCTTTCTGCATAGGCGGTGAACAGAGGGCATGTGTACGCTAGCGGCTTCAACAATTCCTTCCCAGGACTCTCCCACGTGATCTTGTAGGGCTTGTCTGCTCAATCGGTGACTTTAGCTTCTTTTTAAGCACCGGGCATCTGGTATCTTGCCATAGCTTTCTTGTTTCCCTTTTTTCACATATCATGTCCCTGATCCACGCCGGGAGGAGGTCGAGAAGCGCTCTAGGCGCGGTTGTGTGTGAAGAGGCCTCCAGGGAAACTTGAATCGGTGCGGTGAGGTTCGCGCATTCTCTTTCAACGTCGGTAGCCGTCATGATTGGACCAGTCGTGGTGTTTTTCTGCGCTTCTTTCATGAAGGGCTCCCAACAGATTTTCCGCCTCTCCATGTTGGCAGCTACTCTACTAGGGAGTTCTTCCAGCGTCAGTAAAATGGGCCTGTGGTCCGACGGTGAGATCCATGAGCTTTGTTTGTGCAGGCATCGTTCTAAATTTAACTTTTGCTACTAGGTTTGAAGTTCTATAATTGCAAAGACCGATCACCATGTAATTATATATAATATTAAATGACAGATTGGTGAAATTCAGCCATAGGTTAGTATACTAAAACAAAATTATTCCCTATAAAACATAAACAGGTAAGGTTTAGAAACCCTGTAGTTATATTAAACAACCATTATCAAGTCAATTGTAGTCCATTTTAAATAAACAACTGCTCAACTCCACGAACGTGAATGAATGTACTTATCCGTATATATTATATGTATATATTAATATATGCATATATGTATTTTTAGGACAGAAGTGAAATATCAATTAAAAAATACAATTTATTCTTAATCAATAACAATCATTTCAAAGAGAACATTATAAACTTAACTACTTACAATTTAGACAAACCAACAGAACCAACTAAACAATATCACTCACTGATCGCACCGAACGTCAAACCGACAGAGCTTCCGCACGCAACCGAAGTCAACAAGAAAGTGATACTTATGCTACCCGCGCTGGTATTTATAAGGATCGCGCCCCACCACTCTTCACAGATAGCTTAGATCGCTAACACGGCCTCTCCTGACTATGCGTCGCCCTCGACCGCGTCTTGAATGCCAGGGAGCGCTTGAAGTGGGGTGACACCCTCAGCTACAGCAGACCGGGAAGTACCAGCCGTTGCATCATCGTCTTGAGGATGAGGCTGTGACTGTTTGCTGGCATTAGAAGTGTCCGTATCTAGATCATCATCTGTGAACCATAAAACTTCAACCTTATTATAAATTTTACCAACTAATCATGCCTATTTCTCTTGCACACTCATCTTTTAAGGCCCTCAAACATCCATCTACAAACATTATATAGCTAAGAACACATAAGAGTTCATGGAAAATCATGAAAATTATTTCATGAAGTTCTACAAACTCCGAACGACTCATGCTTTCATCATTCTTCATTCATCATCTTTAAGCATTACACATACATTATGACTAAACATGTAGGGCAATATCACGCAGACTATTGCCGATAGGATCGTCCGCGCAGTCCGTTCTCTACATGTTGTAGGCACCCCGCAGTTTGCCTCCTCAGTCGAAACGCATGTAGGGCAATATCACGCAGACTATTGCCGAAAGGATCGTCCACGCAGTCCGTCCTCTACATGTTTTCTCATCGAGATGCCCCGCAGTTCATCTCGGCACACTTACTAAATATACATGTATGGCAACATCGCGCAGACTATTGCCGAAAGGAACGTCCGCGCAGTCCGTCCTTTACATGTATTCTCGTCAAGATGCCCCGCAGTTCATCTCGACACACCAAACACACATGGGTGACAACATCGCGCAGACTGTTGCCGGTAGGATCGTCCACGCAGTCCGTCCTTCATGTGTCTTATGTAATACTCACGCTCAAAGAATGCAGCGCAAGTATCCGGACACCACTCTCCTCGCCAGGGGACCATATACTGGCCGCGGCTTGTGTGGTCATCTCATATGAGCCACTTAGCAGTCGCAGCTCGTAACGTCCGCTCGGCAGCGCACATAAGACCCTGTAGGGGCCTCGCATGCCTGAGTCCAGCTTGCCGGTTGACTGTGAACACTTAATTACGAATACAAGATCGTTAACATTAAAGACTCGAGGCGGAAGCCTGCTCCGATTAGCGTACGTGTCTTGTTGGACTAGGTTTCGTTACAGCAGTCCAGTGGCTCGAGATCGGCGTAACTCTCGTTGCGCTTCCCGATTTGGCTGCGCACTATCGAGCGCCATGTCACGGATGAGTGACCGAATCACTGGGGTGGTGGCGTCGATTCATCGACCAATCAAAAGTTTCAGTGCGGAAGCCTGTGTAGACTTCTGCATCGTGACATTTAGTGTCAGCTGTAGTTTCCATAGTACGTCAGCCCATGCAGCGTTTCTACGGTTGACTTCCACGCGAATCATATTAAGAACCGTTCGGGCATATCACTAGTGATAAAGTGAATCTTGGACCCTATGTCATTTACAAACCCCGCAAATTTGGAGGATTCGAACATTCTACCCTTGTCTGTCACTATTAATTAAAGGACCCGAAAGAGGGATATAGTGCTCGCGAATTCTCTAATTAATTCATCTACATCTTGTCTATAGATGGGATGTAGCAAGGTGTATTTTGTAAACGCATCAACCAACAGAAGGACGAACTTTAACCAGTGGATTTGGGAAGGAGGCCCAATGCGTCTATGTGCAATGTGTAGAATGGGACTTCAGGTTTTTCCCAGGAAGTAATATTTTGATGGGGGGCTCTAGGTACTTGTATTTTATTTGATAAACAGACTAGGAAGTGTCCTATGTACTTCTTAAAAAATTGCCTCATGCCAGGGAACCAAAAATGTTTAAGAATAAGGTCCGATGTCTTTTCGGATTCGATATAGGTATGTTCAACGTAAAATATGCGTAAGTAAGCTAAGTCGATGTTCCTTGGGGATAAAGCAAAGGATTCTGGGTTCTTCACCGACAGGAATGAACTTTTAGTACAGGACATCGTTCTGACTAACGTAACGACCAGAATCTAAATTGAGTTTTGCGCATTTTGAGCATTGACTCACCTGATGAGCGACCGAGTCTCGTCATCTGCCTCCTGCGCCATTTGAGCTTAGTTACGTGTCTAGAGATGTTAAAAACATTCAGTGGGCTCGGCCAAACCTGACCTCCACCAATAATTCTACCCAAGTATTCAATCTCAGTGATAGGAATGTACACTTGCGCAGATTTATAGTAAACCCAGCCACAGTTAAGGTTTTAAGGACCTTGCTTTTGCAAAACAGTCGACTTCGTTGTGACCACGCTTTTTACAGAAAGAACAAGTGGATGGTGGATTAACTGGTGGATCAGAGAGTGTAGGCTTCTTTGGGCAGTTGTAACTTCTATGACCTACCTGCTTGCAATTAAAGCACTCGCTGCCGGAAGAAGTCATTTTATCATTACTTTGTTTCCTAGTATGAAACGATGACTGAGTTTTGGACAACGTGTTGTTTTGATTAGGTTTCACGTAAATTGACAGGAATGATACGAGGTTCTCGGGTGATAAGTTTGCGTTAGCGGCGGCCGCACGTACTTGTGCATCATTAATGCCACGGATAACGATAAGAGTCATCAACTCTTCACTCAGTCCCTTGATTATACGTAAGCGTAGCAGTGAACGTCGCGCATATTCGTACTTATCCGATGTGGTGTTCATAATTTCAAACAAAATGTTTGCGTAATCTAGCTTTCGTGGGCAGAGCGGTTTAAATTCGCGTTTAAAACTACTCCAGGATCTGTCACTACTAACCCACTCATTTAGCCAGGTCTTTGCATCGCCTTTTAGGCAACATTCTCGGTCGTCCCAACGATTAGACAGCTGAGCGCGATCGACTTCATCGCACCAGGAATCGATATCGTGCAATGACGGGTCGAAGTTAGAAATATAATAGCTTTGAGAGCGGCCCGGAACTATAGACTGTATTGCGTCAGCTAATGCTTGTGTAGCAGAAGTATCGATACTTTTGGTTTTGGAGGTAGATTCAAAATTATTTTCAATCGATTCTAATCTTGTTAAGATCGTGTCGAGTGTGAGATCTAGGTTAGCATGTGACGGTTGATTACTGTCCACTATGCTACATTTCAAATGTGAATCGCGCTGTAATTTTGACCGTGACCGTGAATGAGAACGCGTTTCCGCGCGGCGATGCAAACGTGAACGTGATTGAGACCGTGAGTGTGAACGCAAACGTGCCCGAGCACGAGAACGTATTCGCGATCGAGATAATGGTGGTGTGCGCATGCTCCGCCGTGATTCTCTCGCACAGACTACATTACGCGACCTACTACGCGACCGGTCGCGTGTGACATGACGTCGGCGCGATCGACTGCGTGATTTACGCGGTTTTGGCATAATTTAAACAGAACAAAACACAACACACAAAATAGGCACAGATGAAACAAATCGATAACAAGTTGAGGCTTGGAAAACCCAATCAGTTCTTTTGGTTTGTTTACTCAAAAAAAATAAGCTTATGGCCGATACAGTCAAAACAAAGGGCTTGGATTGAGATCCCACTTCTGATTTTAGGACAGAAGTGAAATATCAATTAAAAAATACAATTTATTCTTAATCAATAACAATCATTTCAAAGAGAACATTATAAACTTAACTACTTACAATTTAGACAAACCAACAGAACCAACTAAACAATATCACTCACTGATCGCACCGAACGTCAAACCGACAGAGCTTCCGCACGCAACCGAAGTCAACAAGAAAGTGACACTTATGCTACCCGCGCTGGTATTTATAAGGATCGCGCCCCACCACTCTTCACAGATAGCTTAGATCGCTAACAGTATATTATATTAATAAAATAAAGAAATAACCAGTACTTGACAATACAGTCAACTATAGGCACTCAACATTACAAGCGTTCCAGTAGTAGACGAGTCGCTAATATATATTCAAAAAGTTTTGTTCAATTTAGGTACATAATAATGTCTGCCTCATTAGTCATTAAACTGCTACACTATACACATAAACTAAACTAACCCGCCTGGCTAGCGTGGTCCCTCAAATAGAAAATCTGTCGCCAAGCACCTTTCGGTGTGTTTCGGCAGCTGTCCTTGAGGGCCAGTAATTCTAGGTTAAGATTGTAAACACCTTCGACTACATCATCACTAACCACCAGGTGTGAGTGTAATCAAATACATACCTATCAGCATTAAAAAAAAAGTACTGCTGAACTATTGACCTGTTGACTGTCTGTTGGTTTGAGATTTGGTTGGGACGTCCACCCTATATAGTATAGGTATGTATTGTCGAAGTAGATTATGGTACGCAACGCGTCGTTCGTACCTTGCAGCGTGCCGTGTATCGAAAGGGCAATGCCCCCACATGCCGCCGCCGCCCGCCGCGCTGCGGGGAGCGCAGAATGTTTCCCCGCGACCGCGCACCTTTGCTCGGGACGAGGTAGCAAAACTCATGGCGTTTTTCAGTAATGACTTCCTCTTAAGTATTGAAATTTTTGAGCCTCTATACCATAGAATAAAGTAATACACCGATACCTAGTAACGTAAATAATCGAAAAATATATTTAAAACATTTACATGTGAAATGAAATGTCATGGCTGCCTTTGTCAGTTGATCAGAACTATTTTTGCATGATATAATGCAACAGTTAATCTTCGCGACGTGAATTCGCCAAAAATGTATTTAGTCACGATATTAATTTCAAACATGGTCATTACTTTTTAGGTAACATCGCTATGTTGCTTTTTCGTCTGATGCCTCAGGAAATTTAAAGTGTTTTCATATATAAGGTGGATATTAATTCATCAACACTACTGCGGGGGATGGTGTAGAATCGATAACGGAATGTGTTCCACTCATGTTTAATTTTCACATACACAAAAAGTCTGTACTATTGCTTAAGCTGTGGCACGTTGGCTTTGGGAATAATAGCAAGGACAACCGCGGTCTACGAACACGGTGTATCTACTATATTCACACACACGCACGATTGCTACACGAAGTCAATGAACTGCTATAGTAGGCACAATAGACAGCTGTTTTGTGTACCTATTCTGCCTAGTCGGTCTTTGGCGGCTTGCGACAAAATGCGGTAGAGGTTTAACACAATACGGCATACCTAAGTAGCTGCAAGTGCTCCAACACAATACAGTTCGTACCTACTTAAACTTGAAATTAAAAAGAAAGTAGGTAAGTAAAATTTTTTATCATTTAGAAGAGTTTAATCGATTGGCGATTATGCAAAGCATTCGGAAGTCTAGCTAGATTGGCCGGTAAGGCCTTCGCGTTCGTTAGAATAGGTACGTGAAACAGCTTCATCTATCACTAGGCCAAAACAGCTGTTTTGCCCTAGTGATAGCGTCTAATTGGCATCGGGTTGCGTTCGTACGTGTGAAAATGAAGTAAACGGCGGTTCTCGCTATCCTACTAAAAGGCAACGCGCCGCGCTTAGAAAATAGTTATACTGATTTTTTGTATGTGTAAATTAAACATGAGTGGAACACATTCCGTTATCGATTCTACACCATTCCCCGCAGTATTGTTGATGAATTAATATTCACCTTATATATAGTCCACTCGGAAACTAGGATTATTATTGAATTGTAGGCAATTTCGCATCAGTTTAGAGAGCACCAAGTTATAGGACGACTAAATTTGCGTAAAAAATACCCGCAACTAAATACAAAAGTCATCTTTTAGGACTGTCGCATGTCGTTCGCAACAGTTATACGAATTTGAATTTTATAATCAACATAATAAAAGAACTACCATAATTTAGAGAAACTAAATTTAAATAATTTATAGAGAATCGACACCATTCTCATATTATAAAAAATAGAACGATTTTTTTTTATATAGTACTTGTATTGAGTATTGAGATTTTACTACTCGATGAAAAAACATTTTACTACCAAGTTGATTGGTAGGTTTTTTTACTCTTGTTTTACTACTACGGCAAGGTAATTAAATCATAATCATTTGTTTTAATTGCTGAGAACAGTTATTAAAAATATTTAAAAAAATCGGCGAAAGTGCGAGTCGGACTCCCGCAGGAAGGGTTCCGTACAACATTAGACCTGTACAACATTAGACTTTATATTTTAACCATTTTTTGTTTAAACGTGCGCGAGTCCAACTCGCACTTGGCCAACTTTTTTGTATTTGTTGTTATAGCGGCAACAGAAATACATCATCTGTGAAAATTTCAACTGTCTAGCCGTTCTTGAGGTACAGCCTGGTGACAGACGAACGAATGGACGGACGGACAGCGAAGTCTCAGCAATAGGGTCCCGTTTTTACCCTTTGGGTACGGAACCCTAAAAAAACGTAATGCCTTATCCCGCTATATCTTGCTCAATTGCATGTTATGTATTTCAGTTTTGAACAACTACCTAACCCTAAGTTTCATAAGAAGATCTCAGTTATAATAATACTGGGGGGGCCCGCCCCGTCTTCGCATATACGTATGGTATACTAATAACTAAAATTTCAAAAATTATCAATTTAAACACATATAAAATAAGTTTTTCTTATGTTATTGTGACGGAACAAGCTCGAGGTCCACCTGATGTTTTCGGTTACCTCTGCCTATAACAGATGCATTTCGTCACAAGTGACGAATTGCACTGCGCCCGTTACCTTGAGACATAGTTGTTAAGTCTCATGTGCTTGTAATTTCACTGGCTCTCAAGGACTGCTGCCGGAACACACCGTTAGGTGCTTAGCGACAGATTTTCAACTTGAGGGTGGTCGCTAGCCAGGCGGGCATTCGGAAAAAGACCTTCCTCCATGCGGTGAAGCTCAAGCCCGCGGCGGAATTCGAACCAAGGACCTGCTGCGCGGAAGTTCATAGCCAATGCCACTGAGCCATCACTGCTTCATTGCTATTATGACATAACTGTAATAGTTAGACATGTGGTTTCGCAGACTTTTTTATAGATATTGATGTCTTCTATAAAATTGTAGTACATCACTTTAATGTATTATCAACAATTTCCGCAGCGTTATAACAATTTTTTGGTATTTTTTTCACTCATTGGGCTACATTACATTATCGAAGTTTTCATACAGATCCCTAATTTTATAAAATATTCTATAGGCTATGTTCATCAGGGATAATATATAATTCTAGTGGTGAAAGAATTTTTCAAATCTGTCCAGTAGTTTTTAAGTTTATTCGTTACATACAAAAATACATATCCTTTTCTCTTTAGAATATTAGTGTAGATGTAGGCAACTACGTACCAATCGGCTAATTATTGACCAAACCATTTTTATGATCTCTGTTTTACTCTCCGATAAATACAATGACGTAAGTAGCATAGTCAGCAGTATGCTATTTACATCAATTAAAGCAGCCTTTTATAGTGCATTTTCACTTAAATGACTAATATAATATCTAATGCCTTATGTCTTTTTGTTTCTAGGTGCACTGTGTTGGCCAATGGTTCTGTCAACATTCAGTCATCACTCGCCGCTGCATCTTGCTGCAAATATGTATGTGCTGTACAGCTTCATGCCAGGTACTGTATGAGAGCTTATTGGGTCTTTCACTTACCCATTAAATTCTTATTATACCTTTAATATCGTAAAAGAATTCTCAGCAACAGTAACTGCGCCTAGTGCAGTTGGCAGGCCCTTTTTTAAATGGAACCTAATAACATGAGGCAATATGGGGTTCTTGTAATAAACTACTTACCTTCCTCTTTAGTACTACAAATTCAAATTCAAAATCATTTATTCAATTTAGGCGACGCTCTTATGAAGGTCAATTACAAATTTTAAGTTCAGCAAAAAAAATTATAGAGGCACTGCGAGAAGAACGGGCATGAAACTCGGGGCCTTTCTTTTAAACATCTTTTAACAATGTGTTATATACAATATAATACAATACTGCATTATATTGTATATAATTCAGTATTGTAATACAATACTGCTATATGTACAGTATTCAGGGCGTCCCACGGATATGCCACATGGAGGGAAAGTACCTTGAATATTGCAGATGGAACATTGTACTGAAAGAAGACATTATTTGTTAGGCCCTAACAAATCGATCGAACCGAAAGCCAGTATGCTGGGCACGTTGCCAACTGGGAGTGGGCTGTGTAAGACTGCCTGTGAGTCTGCAATGACTTATAGGTTGTCTAAATATATACTTTTATTGTAGTAGCTGTAGTGTTGTATATAGTTCGTAGTATTTTGTTTAATAAAGGCATACCGCCGCGCCGCGGTTAAAAACCGAACTTAATTAAGTATTTCAATGTTATTGTTGGAACAGCGGCAGTGTCTGCGTTGGGCAAGGAGCAGTTCCTGGCGATGTACCTGAGCGCCGGCGTGGTCAGCAGTTTCGCCAGCTTCCTTTACAAGGTCATGATGACGCAGCCCGGCCTCAGTCTTGGTGCGGTTAGTATCTGGGTTTTGTGTTCTACCGTCAGCCGCAGGAGAGAACAAGCCATATAGTCATCACGATAAAAAACCACAGGCTAGTCAGATATAGTTATTTTCAGTATTGTACAGCTTTCACAGTTAAGGTCATTTTCTCACGAACTATTACCAATTTTATTCAACAAATCTCAAGTGCGTATCTTCTACCTCACAGAGTAATGATAATATAATAATACTAATTACTCACATATGGATAATGGAGGTAGTGATATGACGATTTTAACTTACCGGCCATCGGATCCAAATCAGCCAAGTAGGTCATAGCAAGTCAAACTCGCGTTAAATTTAAAGTATAAATTCTATTTTTTCAAGCAAAAAAAGAATATACTAAAGATTCATATGTTAATAAACCAGCGGCCCGCCTCGGCTTCGCACGGGTATTGTGACTATAAATTGAGATGTAAGCTATCCTATCTTTCAATTTGGATCAATTTGCACATCAATTTGAAAATAAAATTTAAAATCCGTTCTGTAGTTTAGGAGTCCATCGCGGACAAACAACGTGACACGTAATTTTTATATATATACGTTGCGTGTTCGTCTGAACTACTGAAATATACCCATACCCTCTAAATTGTCATAAGGAATATGTAAATGCATCGTATATTAAGTATGTTAAAAGTTTTAAGATAAGATAATCATTTATTTCAGAAAAAAAATTTTTTTTTTTTTAAATGTTTAAAATTTAAGTCTGCATGCATCCTGGAATGTTCCAGGAGGCATGCAGACTTAAATTTTAAACAAATTTAAAGTAAAAGAAGAAAACTATAAAATATGTTTTAATTAATAGTTCTTGCAGTACTTAATCAGTACTATCAGTACTAATATTATAAATGCGAAAGTAACTCTGTCTGTCTGTCTGTCTGTCTGTCTGTTACGCTTTCACGCCAAAACTACTGGACCGATTTGAATGAAATTTGGTATGGAGATAGTTTGAGACCCGGGAAAAAACATAGGATAGTTTTTATCCGACTGGGCAAAAAGAGGTTAATGTTTTCGCGCGATAACCGACATACGCGCGGGCGGAGCCGCGCCCGGAAAGCTAGTAACAAATACTTTTAAAAGTATCCTAAAAAACATTAAATAATATTTAAATAAAACACTTAAAAAAGCATAAAATTATATATCTAGTGACAATTCCGCCTAATTTTCCTGTTATCTACGTGACGTCATAAACATCACGCAGCCTAACCGGATGAATACCCGACTAGTTTCGCTTCTAAACGAAGCATCTTCAGGAGGTCTTGACTTACCGAGCGCACGATCGAGACATTAAATATGGATTTCCGCAAAGTAACGCCTGAATCTATTCATTACCTTAGTTCTTGCAGTATTTAATTAATATTTTATTTTTAATATACGGCTAACCTAACCAAATTTAGTGCTTGAATTTGTTCAAAAGTACACTGTCATTTTTAAACTCCTCGTTGTTTCGTTTTTATTCTTTGTACAACAGCTATGTCCATATCTTAACCACTATTTTATATTTAACACTTGAAATAAGCGGCTGGAAAACTAAAATATCTTTTCTATTTATTCTCTTACTGTTTTCTTTCTAATAAGTGTTAATTGTTTCAGTCCGGTGCTATAATGGCGGTTTTGTCGTATGTGTGCGTGCAGTATCCCGACACGAGGCTCAGCATCATCTTCTTGCCGATGTACACGTTCGCCGCTGGCACGGTAACTTAATAATACATATTTTTTAGTTTATATACCAATGATTTTTTGTAAAAAGAGGTTACATACAGCCGCAAGTTGCACATAAAAACCTTGCTAATTGGCTAACTTAACTTATGAGACATTTTGTTTCGTTTTCACATGATTGAAGAAAAAAGACACAACCGCAAGTGGCACCCCAGAAGCAGTGCCTTCTAATGAACTGTCGTCTTACACTGCGATCCCCAAGACGTCTACTAAACGTTATTGCGAACCCCAAAAAGGGTTATGTTCAACGGCGGACGTTATACCTGTTGATGATTATATGGGAAATTAACTTTTGAATTTGTTCTTCGAAATATGGTGACAAAGATTCGTCAAGAATCGGTGAACCCAAAAGACGGAGCGAGTTTCTAGGTTTCAACTAATTATATATTAGGCGCAAAGGAATTAAATTTTACATTAATCGAAACTATCCGGACTACTGACGAATAACACGAAAATCATCTTTAAGTTCTTGTACGTTTTACAATACAGTGTTCGCATCGCCTCCTAAAGTTCCGTCATCCAAATAAGAAACGTTAAAGTTGTTTAATTACTGTTTAGTTATATTCGCAATATCATACTTGGCTAGCTACCACCCTCAAGTAGAAAACCTGTCACCAAACTCCTAACGGTGTGTTCCGGCAGATGTCCTTGAGAGCCAGTAATTCTAGGTAAGCCTGGACAACATCTTCGGCCACATCATCACTTACCATCAGGTGAGATAGTGGTCAAAGGCTAACCTATAAAGCATAATAAAAAGTTATGAACGCAACCTTTCAAACTCAACATCTATCCTCAACACATCCTTTAAAAGAACGAGTCGAGCTCCGAGATAACTCGCCGTAAAATATTGTAAAAGCCAACGCTTCAACAATATCAGCCGCTATCCTGGCGCACTGTAATAATCAGCATATGAAAATCATCAAGTGGAGAATTGGCTAACTTGAGCTCAGTCATCGCGTCACCTACGAAGGCGTTGCACGTATTTTGAGTGTTCTTTTTGCGTCCCAACTTGCTGTGGCTATAAGCACATTCCTTCTCCCACATTTACTCTGCCTCGAGTGCCGTTATAGTACGAGGTGTAGCTATTAAATAACTGATCTTGTCCTGCTGCCAATGTGTTGCATTCATGCCACAGAAAAGAGAAAGCAATAGAAAGGTGAAGGGGGCGTGGCCCGCGAGCCTAACATACTCCTAAACAGGAGTATTTACGTCAACGGACTATAATGCTACTGACAGTCGGACAGTCTTACTTCCTACGCTCTAGTAGCTTTTCGCGCACGGATTCCTTCATAACACCACAGATTTCGGGGGTGTTTTATTGAAAACACCCTCCGAATTCAACCCCTCCTTGAGGGCGAAGATTGCCGCCGGATAGATAGCCTCACCACAGCTGGCCTGGAACTGCGAAGGCAGATGCTGCAGCTGTAGGCAGCAGAATCGCGCGACGGAAGCAACCCCATCGCCATGAGCTCGCCCAGTGAGCGTAACGCTCCCGCAGAGCCTGGCCAAAGATGCCCAGACGCACCGAGGAAGCCACGAGGACAGCCCAGGACCCCCGCACGGGACAGATCTCTGTCCACCCGGCGGGTCCTAGACGACGCCGAAGAGGAAGCCGCACGCTACAGGGAATTTCGCCGATCCATCGACGAAACCCTGGAAGCCGCCCGCCAGGAGCGCCTAAGCTGGGAAGCTGAGGCCCGGAGAGACGTCGCCTCCTCCCCTCCCGCCGAGACAGCTGTACCAATAGTGGTAATACCGGACTCCCCGGAATCACCACCATCCATGAAGACCGCACCCGACGACAACCAAGCCCCCGGAGTGCGCAGGAAGCGTGTAGAAGAGGCCGAGGAGATCGGCAAACGCGCCTGCGCCTGAGCCCCAGCTCGAATGGACTGGGCAGTGACGGCCGAACAAACCGACGCCCAGAAACCCTCTGCCAAAAAGCAGACACCTTCATACGCTGCCGTCACCACAGCAGCGCCACGGCATTCCACCACGCCATTAATCACCATCACCGCGATGACCACCAACGCCACCGAAGTCCAGCAGCGCCCCGCTCCCGCCCCACCTTCCCGGGGCGCGAAAGGGAACGCTATACCCGCCACCGCACGTCCTGAGGCAGTAGCATCGACCTCACAGACGCCCCACGCACCGAACGCTACACCCGCAGCGCAACCGGCCTTACCACCGCCACCATCAAAGGAGCGGTACCCGCCGATTGTGCTCGAAAGCTTCCCTAACGGCGCCAAACACCTCCGGGCGCTGAAAGAGAAACTTGGGAGACCGCCGTCCGTGCGCCCCTTCAACAAGGGCGTACGTTTCACCCCAACCGACGGGGAGGAGTACCGGGCTATCCAGGCCTACTTCAGTAGCCTGGACGAAGCAGAGAAGATCACATGGTTCTCTTACTCGCTCCCCAAGGAAAGAAGCCTGAAAATTGCCATTAGAGGACTCCCCGCCGACACCAGATCGGAAGAAATAAAAGAAGAGCTGATTTCGCTCGGGTTCGAAGCCGAGCATGTCAAGAAGATAGCTGCGAGACAAGGCAGACCCGGCTGCATCTACTTCGCGCAGCTCAAGAGAACACCGAACCTCACCCCCGGCATCTACGAAGTTGAAGAACTCCTGTGCATGCCGGGAGTCAAGCTGGAGCACTGGCGTGGGAGGAGGGGCCCGGCACAGTGCCACAGATGCCAGGCATTCCGGCACTCCTCCCACAACTGTTTTCGCCGGCAGGCGTGCGTGCGGTGTGGGGGCGAACACTACGCGCGCGACTGCCCGCGCCCCATTGAAGACCCACCGACGTGCGCAAATTGTGGCGGTGCGCACACCGCAAATAACCCCCGCTGCGCTGTGTTCCGCGAGGAGGCGCGGAACAAGCGCGCGGGGACCACAGCACTGACCACACTCAAACCCCAAGGACAGCCTACCCAGCGCAATGGTACGCAACAGCAGCCGACCGTCGCTCACTTCGAATTGACATCCACAACCACCCTCATGGCCGCCGCCAACAACCCGCCACCACGTGGCGACGGCCACGAGGGCAAGAGGAAGAAAAAGAAGAAGAAGGGCAAGCGGCAGGGCGCCGCCCAGCCGCCCGCCCAACCTGCAACCGCCCAACCTAAACGTGCGGAGGGCGCACCACGTGCTCCCGCCGCGCGACCAAGACAACCAACTACCCCTGTCTCGCTCCCACGCGAGAGCGAGACAGAACACAAGAAGATAAGGACCGCGGCGGAGCTCGAGCTTATCGAGACCGCCCTGTGCATCCTGCAGGACGTGCTCCTGGCGATCAGAGAGGGGGCCGACCCGACCCCGCTAGTACTAGCGGGGGTGGGCAGGCTCCTCTCGTGTCGCTAGGCAGCGCGCCCCGGCCCCTACCGTGCCGCCGCGCGCCCAGGCCCTAAGGGCCGGCCTGGACGCGCCCCTACCTCGTCTCCCGAGCGCCTCGCCCGCCAACCCTGGTGGGCTGAGAGCGAGTAGGGAGACCGAAGAAAACCGGATCCGCCGATCACCCCCGACTATGACGAAGGTGCCACCAGTGCACATACCCCACGAGACAGCTGCGAGACGCAGCTGGCCAAAGACTGCCGCGCAAAGGGGCCACCCATGCCCGAAGGCGCGTCCGCGCAGAACGCATTTCCGCGCGATGAAGAAACAGCTACTGACAGTCGACCTGCGATTAACGCGCCGCGTGCATCTCCGTAAATGTATATGAAAATGCCGCGTTGTACTGTTATAAATTGCAGATTCAAAAGCGATGTTACAAATGTAAAGAAAGTAGGAATATCCTATCACCGGAAAACATAATAAATTATTCCTAAATGTTTTATATTTCGCTGATGAACAAAGTCGGTGCAATCTGACATATAGTGATTGATGATTATTTTTATCAACAAAATGTTGTCGATAAATTGTTAGTCACTGAATGTCGCCTCATTCCAATATCTAATTTGGAGCTTTCTTGTTAGACCTACAAAAGCAATAACCATCTGTTCCTCTGCTTTTAGTGCATATAGAACTTTTATCAGGAAGTAAAAATACACGTCGATCAGAAGGTTAACATCAATTAAATTAACACATTATTCAAATATTTTCAAGAACAAGCAATTTTTCAAGGTTAGGATTTCAACTTAAACTCTTGTTTTGTGGCTCCTTTAGGCACCACCACAATTTTGCCAATGTCACGTAGTTAGATGGACCATCAAACGAAGGAGATTGTTTAGTTTTAATGAGTTATGTCCGGTGAGAACTGGCCAAGGCAAAATTGGTGCTGAAACATAAGATATTAGTTCGTCTGTCTACTGGACGAACACAAATACACACACCCTCACACATACATCCTCACACACACACCCTCCCACACACACACATCCACAAATTTATTATATATAGGGGAATAGGGGAAATAAAGAACACCTAGGAACAACTTTTGGATAAGTTATATAATATGTAGAGAGAAGAGTTTATTTTAGGACAACAGAAGAATATGTGATTCACATTTCTTTCGTCCAAACCACATTCACAGAGGGAGTAATCCCTTATCTTAAGTTTGGCCAGCAAGACTGGGTTATAGGAATGGTTTAGACGCAGACGGCATATTGTAGAGGTTGTCACTTTAGCTGCTTTTTGGAATTTTGAGAACTAGAGTTTATGGGGAATCTCAAGTTGAATGTTACCATAGAATTCACTTTTTAATATTCTATAAATTTGCCATTTCTGGTTCCAAGGTTTTTTTAAAGATGGTTTTAAAGTAGGACAGATATCTAGCGAGAAAAGTTGGGGAAATGACCTTGAGAGTCTGTATGAATGGCATTTGTAGCACAAGAGTCAGCTGATTCGTGGCCCACTATACCGGCGTGACCAGAAATCCAGGCTAGGATAACATTTATGCCGTGAGAGCTACATTCGAAAATGGCATATTTTTCTTTTAAATTGGGAACCTAGATTTGTAACGAAATGGGTTCGCAAGAATAGATGGATGCAGCTTTTGGAGTCTGAAAATATGATAGTTTTGTTCAGATTGTGTGATATATAGATCATCTTAAGTAAATAAGTTACGAGAACTGAAAACTAACTATTCTTTATGCATTCCTAGAATATCCTAAAACTGGTTAATATTTGACATTTTTAATAACCGCCACACTAAAATCATGTTTTATCTGTGTTCATTCTGGACTAGCCAATGACGAACCATCCTGTCTAAGTTCGGATTGGCTGATACGTTGTGGCGGCAACTCCTGATTGGTTGTGGTAAATATGGCGGGAAGTTTCATGAAGAGGCGACAGACACTTGGCGCCAGTCATTGCTATAAAACCAATGTCTCACCTTACTGAGCCTCTCTCTGTCTTGATTCTTCACAAGTGACTTCCACATCGAGACCTATTGCTGATTAAGTTAAGTGTTCTATTATTTATTTATTTAGTGTAACATAACTGCTCTTCACGTGTTGTGTAGGGGTTTAAGTTTGTTGGCTTTGTTCTTCCTAAATAGTTTCCTAAATCGTTGCGAACGGTAACTATAAACTTATACAGAATTAATCCATGTTAACCCAATATATTATGTTTATTAAAGTGCTCAATGTGTTCCTATAAATGTTGTATCTTTTGAGTTTACCTTATGATTCCCTTTTCGTAGAAAATCTAGTTATATGATCATACTAACTCAACTAATAGTACCTTATTACATGGAATCGCCTCCTGCCAAACATCTTATAAGTTATTGAGCCTATATATTTTTGCTTAAATAACTGCTGTCTATCATGGCAAATCTCACAAACTCATCTGCAATTTACCTCTTGTTATATATACCACGACTTCGACCTTGACCTCGCCTTTTATTTTTATGAACCCCTATCGGTGCCTTTCTCTAATACCACCCTTTACGTGAATTTCATTTGTTTGTAATAATTTTACTACAAATAAGCAAGCCTATAACATATTATATCGAAATTAAGCTGTTCTTTGCTGTAATAGCTTTATTTTATTTTTATCGTCTTTTTCTTATTCAGCATCTTCATTGCTGAAGGTCGTGTCTAGGTCTGAAGTAGTATTAATCGCTCGATGTACTATGCTCTTCCACATGCTTCTGTTTTCAGCGGTCTTTTAAGCTTTTGGTATAGACATACTAGTGAGCTATATGGTTCAGTCAAGACGCTTACTTGCCTGTCATTACTACATATTCAAATGATTATATAAAACCGCATGAAAACTTATTATAGCACAAACGCACAGCACATCAACGCATCACCTATAAATCGTTTTAGGTCGAAGGAAAAGTTTATCGACAAAATGTACTACATCACTGGCTAGGATACCACTTTTGTACCGAATAAATAAATGAAATAAGATCAAATTTTACTAGCTAACCCAATAATTATATTCTCGTAACCATTTTTTGTGCAGTTGTTTGTGAACTATTTTTCAATTGTCTTTTCTCAGATTTTACCAAGGAACGATTTTAAAATTGAAATCATACTTGACTGAGCTGAGACTGCACAATTACTGTACAGATATTGTCAACTGGCAACTTGCGATAGCTTGACAAAGTTCACAAGAAATTCAAACTTACCACTCTTTAGATTAGGTGTATTTTCAACTGTTATAAATTGGCTTATTAAACGTTTCAATTGGGTAAAATCAGTCTAATCAGGAAATCGGATTGTTTGTAGTAAACAATAAAGATGTAATGTCAAGTATCATTTACATGTGTTGAACTGGCTACGCTTGTTTTCTAAGGAAACTGACATGGCTGCCACTCTAAATAGTATTTATATCTCTATGACTCATGCGACGTAAATTTTGGTCAGATTTTGTCACGTGACACTTTCCCATGCTGAGCTCACTGGACAAGCCAGCAAGTCACTTAGTTTGACTGTATCAGTCGTATGAATAAGTCTTCGTACCAGAAACGCGCCGGAAAAATGTTGAGCGTTCAGAAGGAACATCGGGTTAATTTCAAGTTTTGAGTCAAAACTTGGAAAATCATTTACCGAAGCTTATGCAATGTTGAAAGAAGTGTACGGGAATGAATGCTTATCCCACACACAGGTTTTGAGTGGTTCAAACGGTTCAAAGAGGAATGTGAAAGGACCGAAGATGATCCTCGCCCCGGATGGCCCACAACGTCAAAAACTGATCAAATCATTAAAAAAATCGGTGAAATCATCCGCAAAGATTATTGACTAAGCATTAGAGCAGTTGCCGAAATTACAGGAATCGATAAGGAATGTAACCGCCAGATTTCGCATGATTCATTCAACATGCGGAAAGTTTGTGCAAAAATAGTACCGAAACTCCTCACTAACGAGCAAAAGGAATCACGAATTAACATTTTCGCTGACATTTTAAACAAAATCGACATCGATGCATACTTCTTGGAGACTGTGATGATCACTTATGACGAATCAAAAAAAAAAGGGGGAACAAGATTTGAAAGTGTGGAAGCAGTTAAATCAATAGCGGTGGAGATTTGTACCAGCTTTTGAAGCGCTCGTAGCCAAGTTTGCTTAGCCATTCTGAATCGCTCAGCAAAGTTAAGCAACGTCCGCCGCGGTCATGACTTAGATGGGTGACCGCTGGTGACATTACTACTGAGCGCTTCCGTGCTTCGGAGGGCACGTTAAGCCGTCGGTCCCGGTTGTTGTCTTAGGATAGCAGTCGTTACAGCATGGTGGTAGGGCACTTTGTAAATGCCCGCCTGGCTAGCTACCACCCTCAAGTTGAAAATCTGTCGTCAAGCACCTATCGGTGTGTTCCGGCAGCTGTCCTTGAGAGCCAGTAACTCTAGGTTAGTCTGAACCACATCCTCGACCACATTATCACTTACCATCAGGTGAGATTGTGGTCAAAGGCTAAACTATCAGGCATAAAAAAAAAAAAAAAACTGGCAGAAGTGGAATTCCAGCACTGCTTCAACCAATGGAAGATTCGTATGGAGCGGTGTAGAGATTGCCAAGGGGAGTACATTGAATGCGAAAAAAAATCTACTGTAGTTGGTGACGAATAAAAAAAGACATGACAGTAGTTCGGTTATTTAATTGCCACACCTCGTACCTACCTATACGTTTTATGCTAGTGCGTGTCGTGAGCCGGTGACGCAGCGTACCACTTCTAAACATTGAATGTGATCTATGTAACTCAACCTCTACCTTTTTTACTTCTAAAATCATTGCTTTATTATTCTATTATAATGCTAATCCTAAATCGTTACCTCACGGGGAAGTAAATACCACTGACTGAGTATTCGTAATCTGAGAACCGTTTTGGTTGATTCATTCATTTGATAGATTATGTTGTGTCGTTACTAGTTTCTCAAGCCTTACTTACTACCTTTGCATATTATATATTATTATTATTTATCATATTTTCCTTTTTACTTTTTTCGTCTACATAACATTATGAATTCAGGGTAATTTTAAATATGTGTGTTATTTACAGGCTATAAAAGTGATTATGAGTGTTGACTTTGCTGGGATCGTTTTTGGATGGAGATTCTTCGATCATGCTGCGCATCTTGGCGGTGCTCTATTTGGAATGTAAGTCAATTTAAATTCGCTTTCATATCGCTCGAAGCGATTTAGCACAGTAGTTCTTAACCGATCTACTAGTTTAAGCAATATTAATTTGCTGCGGTCATGACTCGGGTAAGTGACCGCTAACAGAGAAATTTGCTATTGAGCGCTTCCGTGATTAGGAGCCTTCGGAGAACATGTTAATCCCTCGGTCCCATTTGTTGTGTTAGTCCCGAAATCAACAACAGATGTTTAAATATTTCAACGGTTCATTAATTCTTAATTTTTTTTAACAATATTTTGGCCACACACTGACCACGAAATAAATAACTATTTGACTATTTATTTTAAACAGTCATCAACCTCGTTTCATCGATGGTTATTGTTCTTTATATGTGAAATCTTCGTATGAATTTTGAAGCATTGATAGCTGAGTGGCATTGGCTATGGACTGCCGCGTAGCAGATCCATGGTTCGAATCCCGCTGCGGGCTTGAGCTTCACCGCATGGTGGAAGGACATTTTGCGAATGATCGCCTTGCTAGTGACCACCCTCAAGTAGAAAATCTGTCGCCAAGTACCTGACGGTGTGTTCCGGCAGCAGGTGTCCTTGAGAGCCAGTAATTCTAGGTTAAGCCTGTTAACATCTTCGACCACATCAACACTTACCATCAGGTGAAATTGTGGTCAAAGACTTACCTGCGCGTCGAAAAATATTGCTTGTATCGAATCAATACTAAAGTTGCAATAGATCTCGTTGGTTGCAACTTTTGAATTAGGGTAAGCAAAACAAAGATCGTTTGGAAAAAAATGTTGTAGCTAAGTCTACAAATCGTCTCGTCATAAGTTAGCCGAAGTATCACCGTGAGCTCAACCCAATTGAACTCGTTTGGTCTCAAGTGAAGGGCTATGGCAGGATATAAAAAAGGTTATAAAATTTATGAAGTCTGAACTCATTTGTTACGAGGAGTAGCTAAAGTGGATAGATAAAAATGGTGGTCATGTCTCAATCATTAGGTAACCAAGCTAGAAACAAAAATGTACGGAGTCGAATGATGTACAAAATATGTTTGAGCAATTTATTATAGACTTATCTGCAAAAAGTTCAGCAGAAGAATTACGATAATTTTTAAGATTACAAGAATTGAAGTAGAATTATTTGATTTAATTTTATAGGTTCTAGCTAGTGCATAATATATTATTTTAATTATTGATATCAAACAATGTAGTAATAGTTATATAACTATTACAAACTTGTTTGATATCAAAAACGCGAACAGAAAATTTTGTTACGAATACAGTAAGTATGCAAATTTAAATCATAAAATAATTACGTAATTTTTTCTACAGTAAATTTCAGAAGTATTCAATATGAACGGCCCTTAACAATTTCAAAACAAGAACGAAGGCATTGACCAATGACGGCTATGACCCATCTCACTCTGTCAATATCGGAAATGTGCGAGAGACATACTCAGTACTCGTTTGTTAAAAAATATAGACTATAGCAAACTTTTTTCAATAAATATATCGAAATTCTCTTTTACGCGCACTGACTATTAGTGTCCGGTATAGAGACAAACGCTACTGCCTTCCCAAGCGATCATATTTACATTTTATTGTTTTACTGCATGTACCATTTGCATTTTCTCCTACACTAAGACATTTATCATACAAGTCGGATAGTCCACCGCTGCAGCCTCCCCCATTAAAAGGTGTTTGCCATAATCCCCGCGCTGCTGCACACCTTCCGGAATTTAACAAAAAACCGTTTCTTACCGCGCCGCGGAAACAGATAAGGTGACATTCTAGCCCGGTACCTAAGATTTTTTTACCTGTAGATGCGTTGTATGCCCTCCATATTTACTAGACGAATTCTGGGTAATTACCAGTCACTACCAATCTTGCACTTCCGAGCGTCCGGTGAATAGGTACATCGCCGCTAATCGTGTTTTTTAGGAATAATCTGTGGACAATATCCCTTCCTTGTGTCTTTAGACTCTGCACCAATTATACAAGCACTGTGAGAGATAAGAGAACTGTTTCATTTCACACGTAATTCTTGCTTTTATTGATGAAACAGAAAATATCGACATTTTGTTTTATCTAAGGAACTATTCTCAATGAAATGGATGAGCGAGATATGTGTATCGTTTGGTGTGAGAGAGTGAAAGAGATCGCATTGTAATGGTGATCGGAACGTCTCGTGGCGGTTCGGTGGTTACACGAATTGCTTATTTATCTCTTTCTTACAACAGTTATGACGCATAATATTTGAACGTTCTTTCCTTGTCATTACAAACTGCATATACATGTGCGTAGGCATGTAGATAGGTAGATTCTAGTGAGCTTTTAGAGCAGTGGTGTTCGGATATAACTACTCTAATATTTCAACTCTCTGCCCGGTACCCCATGGTTAGCGCTATTGTATTCCAAGATTTTAGGATATGTGATAAACATCCCTATTTTTGTAGGTGTGACGAAAATTTGATAAATATAAGGCCACACTTATATTTAGATCATTTTAGATTTAGCCAATGCACTCTAATATATACTTTACAGGTAGGTACACCAGAAAAGCAGAAATTACCAGTTTTACGCAATAGTTTAGCCACAAGCAATAGCCCGTCACGTGCTTTAATAATTAGTATTCTTCCGCGTGGTTCAATCGCAGTCCGATACCTTATCTGTCAATATTATGTAACGCAACTTTTTACATTCTTTATCAGTTATCACTAAACCTCTACCAAGGTCGTCCATCGTCATTTCATAGATGATAATATAATGTTAAAACATATATTCGCGTATCTCTATAAAGCTACAAGTTTAAATTCATCCATTTAATGTAGACTACTTATTTAATATTTATCTGTCACTCCGGTCCAGTCTAATTTTTGTTTTTTTTTTTACAGGGCATGGTGTTATTGGGGTGGACACGTTTGGGGCAATAGAGACAAATTCCTTCAGTATTACCATAACATCAGAAAAACTGACGCAGGAAGATAGTATATTTATATTGAATGATGTAAAAATACAAAAACAGAAATAATATTTATGTATAAACAGAATTATATGATTCGAAAAGGATGTGAATTTGTTTGTAATAAAAATAGACATTGAAATAAATAACAATTTAATAAAATACAAAATATATGAGGTACATTACAAATGCATTAGAGTTGACTTTGTCGATATTTTTGTGTTCTCAATAGCTAGGCTTTGAGTATTTTGGCGTGGAAATCGAAATGTTCACCGATGAAGGTGGCGATGTAATAGTAGGAATGATCATATCCCTCGCGCAGGTTTAGAATGACGGGTACTCCGACCTGGCGGCAGGCCTCCACCAGATTTTCTGGCAAAAGTTGCTTCTCAATGTAGAACTTGTCAGCCGCACCCTGTAAAATACAGTCAGTAGAACATAACAAGACTATCCAATATACAAGATATAATATCTAGTTCACAACCTAAACAAAACTTTTTCTGAGCACAATATTGAGACATTTTTAGGGTTCCGTAACCAAAGGGTAAAAACGGGACCCAATCACTGAGACTTCGCTGTCCATCCGTCCGTCTGTCACCAGGCTGTATCTCAAGAACGGTGATAGCTAGACAGTTGAAATTTTCACAGATGATGTATTTTTGGTACCGCTATAACAACAAATACAAAAAGTTGGCGAAGTGCGAGTCGGACTTTATAAAAAAAAAGTTTAAATATGAAGTCTAATGTTGTATAGCTAGTGGTACGGAACTCTTCGTACGCGAGTCCGACTTGCACTTGGCCGATTTTTTTATTTCTAGAAATAAAAGCCTAATATTTTTGTGAACCTGAAGTAACACTGATGATTTCACATAACACAATGTATCTTAATGGTAATAAAAAAGGCCTATTTTGTAGTTATAGATGAACAAACTCACCTGATCGATAAACAAAGTAAGTGGTGGTCCATTGTACTTCTTGACAAGTTCTGTTGCATCCCATTCTGACCACTTACTCTTGTCCTCACCCACATAGCCATTGAAAGCCTTCTCTCCCCATGGGCAGGCAGAAGGATTGCAAATAGGGGCAAATGCACTGACAGATTTGTACAAGCCAGGATTTCTTAGTGTTGATATCAGAGCTCCATGTCCGCCCATACTGTAAATCAATATATGTTTCTAAAATTCTAAACCAACATAACTTTTGAACCGACTTCAAAAAAAGGAGTAAAATTTTTGTACGTCATTTTTGTCTGCATTTTTTTTTATATTTGCACCTCAGAACTTGACTGGGTGAACCGATTTTGATATAAATTTTTTTGAGTCTTGTCATTTGGTCCCATTTCAATGTCATCAAAATCGGCAAAGCCAATAATTGTAAAATATTTTCCCATCTTGTTGATATAGTCGATGACAGTGAATGATAATCGATCCCGTAAGTAGCTAGGGTCACTAAAAAGAGTGAAAAAAAATTTAAACCAAAAATGGAACAGACTTCAATACTCAGAGGTGTGAAAATACTAGTCGAAGTCGATACCATGCGGACAATATTGTGATAATAGGTACTTTTGAACTATCATGGTACCGACTTTAACAAGTTATTTCACAGTTTTGAGTGTTGAAGTCAGTTCCATTTTTTGTTAAAATTTTTGTACGTCATTTTATTTATAGGCCACAAAACCTGCGAGAGGCTTGCAGACATCGCAATGGGTATTGTTTCTAACTAGGTAACACTCGCTCGGATGCTGATCGGCAGATAACTCGGGAAAAAGTAACTTGACCTAATCGAATAATAAATAATAATCTAACCTAATTGAAGACCTGGTGCAGTACATCGCGCTAAAAACGAATATGAATTTGAGGGTTCAGCGATTGGAGTCTCGTCACAACGTGACCTTCAAATCATTTGTGGTGAGAGTGCCGACTCGCGAACTCCATACATTCATGGAAGCTGAATTTTGGCCGAAGGGTGTCAAGTTCCGGCGTTTCCTCGGTCGGATACCTGACGCCTCGCGCATCGCGTCAGCAGAAAAGACGTGATCATTAAATTAAATTTATTGTCATCTTATAAACAAATATATATGTTAGTTTAAGGTATATATTTTATGGGCCTGTGTTATTTATAATGCTAAGCTGCCTGAAATAAATGGTTTATTATTTATTATTATTATTAATCTAGCACCCAAGGTTATATGTACCAATTTACATCTAAATCTTAATCAGCTCTTTTAAATGTGAGTGATAACAAAGACCGTTTACCGAACACCATTTTATCACAACTTTTTTTAGGATTCCTTACCTAAAAGGAATCATGGAGCAGTGAGTGAACTCCACTATCTGTTTTTCCGTATCACGGAAACCATGCTCATAAACGTTATTATTTTCAAGCGGGATTATTTCTATTGGATATACATGATAGGGTAGCCCCCTAGCATGTGGGGTGTCATTGTCTTGGCCGCCGTATATACGATAGTGGAGTCTCTCTAATAGAGCTCAGGGCTCAGATTTTCTCTTAAGGTATGGAACCCTAAAAAAATGTGTGATAAAGTGGTGTGTCTTTGTTGTCACTCACATTTAAAAGAGCTGAATAAATTAAGATGTAACTATAACATTTAACCTTGGGTGCTGGATCAGGTCAACATACTTTTCCTGAGTTATCTGCCGATCAGCATCTGTTTTCGTTACATGGTCTCTCAGACGGACGACGTCTTGAAGCTATGATCAAAACCAATAAATATTTTTCCATGTTATGTGGGCTTTTGCAATGCGAAACTCTAAAACACCGATGTCTATTTTACAAATGATTGAAGTGCAAAATATTTTGCCCCGGGCAGGAATTTAACCTGCGTCCTCCGATATCGCGCTGGATGCTTAAACCGCTCGGCCACCGGGGGGTCGGCTATTGCTGCCGAAATTTCATGCTACAATTGTATTTCTTTAACCGTCATAGGGCACGGTGCATGTAATATATGATTTGCACGCGGTAGTACTTATAATCATATTTAGAAATACAGCGAAATGTAACTTAAACTAGGACAGCTTTTATATATTAGTTTAATTACCTGTGGCCCATAATACCAATTCTGTCTGAGTCAACCACATTTCCAAATGCTTCAATGACCAATTCATAAAGTTCTTTATTCAAATAGCTGGCCATTCTATAGTTATTTGACCATGGTTCTTTCTCAGCATCCAGGTAAAATCCCGCTGAGACCCCAAAGTCCCAAGATTCATCATCTCCTGGAATCTTTACCCCCCTTGGTGATGTATCAGGTCCAACTACAATAATTCCATGTTCCGCTGCAAACCTGTCACAAAACGGACAATAATAAAATTTTATTGATTCACCTAGGACTATTATTTTTTTATTAATTTCTGACTAAGATCCTTTTCGTTCAAAAACCTCAGTCTATCCACCAAACCGTGGAAAGCCTTTGTAAGTATAGAAAATCAAATTTCCAAATTATGTAGGTAGTTGTGGTATTTTCTTGTTTTGACATTTATGACCTCTTACAATTGGCAGACAAACATAGCAGAGCAAAAGTTACCTACATAGCAAAAGGATTTCAACTTTCAGTTTTTTTTATTATTCATTGTAGGTTCGCGTTTGACCACACCCTGCCTGATGTTAAGCATTGGTGTGGTCTAAGATGGAGCACGCTTACCTATTGTGTGCGGTTTTATAATAAATTGCCCAAACATATTACAACGCTCACAGGCTGCAAAATTCAAGTTGCATGTGAAGAATATTTTGATAAAGAAATCTTACTACACAGTTTGTGATTACTTAAACGACAAAAATGCTTGGACTGGTTCGCCTCTGCCAAGCTAGCGCCTAACACCTACGTAATGTAAATTAAGTATTGTAATAATTTTACTATATAGTATGTACTTAACACATTTTTAAAAAACGTTTAAAAGAATGGCCCCGAGTTTCGTGCCCGTTCTTCTCGCAGTGGCTCTATAATTTTTGTTTGCTGAACGTGGCAGTACAATGTAGTATATTTCAATATTAAAATTTGTAATTGACCTTCACAAGAGCGTCGTAGACGCCTAAATTGAATAAATGATTTTGACTTTGACTAGAAGAAACCTATTTACTCTCGATTTGAAGACACCCATGTTGTATTCATCGGGAAAAACTGACAACGGTAAGGAGTTCCACTCTTTCGCAGTACGCACGAGAAAAGTGGAAGCGAAGCGCTTCGTACGAGTCCTGGGAATATTAACCATGTACGGATGGCGCTTCTCCGTCTGTCTGGACGTCCGATGGAAAAGTTTTAAACCCTACCCTACCCACAGCGACTTAATTTTGACCAAAATGGATGGCCCCGAGGATTTAGATAAGTGAAGATTACTTATGTCGGTCGCCTTTAGGCGATAGAACTGTGTGGATATTGAGGATTTGGATCGTCAGGGTAGTAACAACGTAATATGTTTTTAACGAATTCTGAAATTAAACGAAATGTTTTAAAGGTTGTGGAACTTAATATTATGTTTTTGTAATGAATGAATTATATTTTTCGCTTCGTAGGTAGTTGTTTTATTTCTTTGGTGTTTCCTTTATTTTTATAGTATTAGATAAGGTCAGACTAGTTTTGAAAATATGAAACGGTAGCTCCAATAAGCAAAGGAATTGTTCAATAATGGTGACAAATTAAGCAAATACAACACTTCAAAATGCTTTAAAACTAGGGTCAAGCTCTAAAACCTATGTACCAAGAGCTTAACCTGTGGACTCTTCTCAGAATTTAGAATAATGTATTTTTTATCTCTAGACTGGCAGTTTCTTTAATTTTTTACAAATGGCTTTACTGTTAATCGAAAATCTGCCTCGATTGGATTACATTTATGTAAATAATCAACTTTTTTAAATATCATTTGTCAATAATTAATTATGTAAATTGTACCTTTGGACACCTTTGGAGCATATTACACCTGTTGCCGGCCGGTGTGGTTCTTAAATTGGTTCGTTAATCAGGCATTATAAAAATCAAAACAAATAAATAGCTGTAAAATCAACTGAAAATCTAAAACATAATCTTCCATACTTACTTGTAATCATTAGAACAATCTTCATAAAACTTTTGATTAATAAATAACATAAGTACCTACTTACTTATATTCATCGCATTGTTTTAATTAAAAAAAGCGAAAGATGTCTAGTTTTACTATGAGGCATTAAAATATTATGGAAAAATAAGAACAAACATATTAAGCTTGGCCCAGATAAACTCTTTATTAACAATGCGACAGTCTTGAATCAAAATGGATTCAATTTACAGTGGGATCCTCACATGCATGACCTATCTGGAAGACTTAGTTCTGCTGCATATGCAGTTCGTAAGATAAGACAGTTAACAGACGAAGCTACTGCACGGCTAGTTTATTTCGCGTACTTCCACAGTATTATGTTGTATGGTGTATTGCTGTGGGGAGCTGCTACTGAGATAGAGACAATATTTATCTTTCAAAAGCGTACAGTTAAAGAAATTCATATTTTACCTTTACCAAGTCTGTACCTATATATTTGAAAATATTATGCATGTTTTTAATAAATTGAATAAATTTAAATTAAACAGTGACAATCACGATTACCTACTACACTAGGAATAAAGATCAAAATAGCAGTGCCAGGTTTTAGGTTAACAAAGACTTATAAAATGACCTTCTTAGGTAATAGTGTGCGGTTTTATAGTAAACTTCCCAAACATATTACAACGCTCGCAGAAGGAAAATTCAAGTTACACATGAAAAACGTTTTGATTAAGAAATCCAGAAACGCAGTTTGTGATTACGACAATTCCGTCTCAGCCAAGCTGTCGCCTGTCACCTACATAGTATAAACAAATATTGCAATAATTTTATTATATAGTATGTAACATTAATTTATTATATACATAGGATGATAGTGTGAAAAAACGTTTAATAGAATGGCCTCGAGTTTCTTGCCCGTTTTCTCGCAGTGGCTCTATAATTTTTTTTGCTGAATGTAGCATTACAATGAAAAATATTTCAATAATAAAATTTGTAATGGACCTTCATAGAAGCCTCTATTGAATAAATGATTTTGACTTTATGATTAGATCAATTAAAACTAAACCTCAAAATATTTATAGGCCTCAGCTCTTGTATATTTATATAGGTCAAATTTAACATGTTGTTTGATAAGTTTGACCTAAATTCTAAATAGGTAAGTATAATAAGTACATCTGTAGTTAAACAAAATTTAACGATATATAGGTACCCTATATTATACAAATGTGTAATAATTAGAAATTATTAACCTTTGGAAACCAGACTTAGAAATGAAGTTCTGTTCAGTGCAAGTGAGCCCGGAGAGGTAGTAGACTAGGGGCAATTTTGCATCCCCACCTTCTGCCTGTGGTGGCAGGTACACAGAGAAGTTCATCTTGCATTTTAACTCTGAAGATTCATGAGAGTATACCTTCTGGTATCCTCCATATATCTTGTTTGATGACACTAGCACTAAACTGTCCATCTTTTTGCTCTGAAACCAAATATGTCATCATAACAAAACTGAAAACCACAATAAAAACGTAATCACTAATCATACAGTTTAATAAATATTTTATCCCTTTGTATGGCTGCATATTCACCAGAGAAATGCGAGGAAAATGAGGCGTTTCTATTGGTGGATTTTTCCCTCTTTAACCCCCCTCCCTCCCTTTCTGTTAGGTGTTAAAATATTGATAGGTATAATGGACATTACAAAAAAGCCATAGCCATCAACTTGGTGATCAAAGATGAAACTCATGGTGATGCATTTGACACAAACACATGTGATGAAGAATTGTTAGCTGCTTACATTTTTTTATGCGTGACTTTTTTATTGATAAATTTGTGATGAAATTATGTATGTCATCATTTTAGGTATTGCAAATATATTAAAGGGTTCTTCTCATGTGCGGAAAAATGACAACTAGGTATAACATATTTGTGAGTCTTATAAGTAATTTATCTCAAACGCTGGAGAGAGGGGTGCCACGCCACAATCCCGTTTGAGCTGTACAGCATGTGCTAGCTTACACGTTTATTTGAGCTTGTAGCTCTAAAACCTTAAAAGCCACAGACTTGAAAATTTCAGTGCCGATGGCACAAATTTGGCTCTAAATTTTGACATATTAAACAAAGTCGTAGGCCCATTCGTTCAGAAGATACAGATGAGCAGCTGTAGACACGTGGTCCCCAGCTTACACGTTGTAATCGGGTCATTACTACTACAGTTTTCAAGTAAGGTGTTTCAATTTTTTTGTGCCACTGGCACAAATTATGCGCTAAATCCCTGGCTATAGTATATAATCACACCTTTAGCCGTTTCGTATATACAGCATGTGTCAGCTGGAGACCATAACGCCAGCTAACACACATATAATCACCTGTAGCATCGAAGTTTATTTGGCACCTAAATTTTGAGTTGGTATTCATAATTGCACTAAATCTGCTCTAAATATTGGCATATTCAGAATTAAGAAATTTCAATTGAGTAAGCTGGAGACATACACATAGCTGGAAGGTTAATAAAGTTCTATCAAAAACGTTATGATAACTAACTTAACTAATAATGTGAAATTCGGGAATGGGATTGTTTTTACTTGCTATACAGACAAAGATCTTTCTTTTGGCATAATTGGAATCTTATTTTTATTTACACCTGACAGGCTAGCCTTTGGTCTCAGAAGTTCAGGCCAACATAGAATTACTGGCTCTGAAGAACAGCTACCGGAACACACCCTTAGGTGCTTGGCGACAGATTTTCTACTTGAGGGTTGTAGCTAGCCAGGCGGACATTCATAAAATGCCCTATCACCTTGCTCTAAAAGACAACAAGTGAAGGTTTAATGTAACCTCAGAAGCATGGAATCGCTCAGTAGTAATGCCGCTAGCAGTCACCCATCAAAGTCATGATCAGGGACAGCTAAGCAAACTTCATGATGAGCGCTTCAAATCTTTGTATGTGTTAGCAATGATCAGCAATTGATACTACCGGCTTGTAAATAAGTTTTAAAACAAATGATGCCTTGGAAGCATCAAGTCAAAATTTTTATGAATGGATTTCAAAAGTAAAATCATAAAGTATATGTCTATTTTGATAAGTACATAGTCCATTGAAATTTTATATGAGGTTTGCATTATTTAGAGGATGCAATTTTATTTTTGGGACATGTGCTCATTAGAAGCTTAACCTCAAGTTTGTGGGGTGCCACCCTTGTCCTCCGGCCGCCATCTTGGAAAAAGGGGTGAAAACACTTATTTCACAATATCTCGGAAACTATGCGTTGTACAAAAAATTTGTAAGGACATAATTTGTAACAAATTGTTTTGCCTACAAATATGTTTGTATAACTTTTTGCCCTTAATTAAAAATTAAAGAAGTTATAAGCAAAAATTTCTTTTTTGCTCTATAACGCTTATTAATACATTTTACAAAAAAAATATCCCAGAACAATCTTTTAGATGATCTTTTATGACTAGAGGAGTGAAAACTTTGCTTGAGCGAGCAAAAGTCAAAAACAATGTGGACAATGCATTATTTACAAAGTGTTTCTGAAGTAACTGTTCATATTCCCTGCTATCATTATTATAGACAGGTTGTATGTCGTCTCAGCTGTAGCAAGCAGTTCATCATCTTCAGTATCAGAAAAACTAGATAAGTACTGATTTTGATTTCTCAAACAACTGCTTCAGGACTGAAATCCAAATCCCAATGAGTCATACTTACCACACGAGAACTATTACTAGTAGAAAACTAATCCTACCTAAATTTAATAATTCATACGGTAAAAGAACATCTCAATACCTCATACCTCAACTAATTAACCAGATACCTGTAGAAATCAAAGAAAAAAACCAATATCAAAACTGTAACTGTATTGAAACAATATTATTTGGTAAAATAAATTGGATCATCCTATGTAACGCGTACGCACAGACAATGATCTTCGTTGTGTGTGCGTACGCAACAACTGTATTGATACAATTTGTAACAAAGCGCATCTCTCAGATAACACACACACTGATAAAGTTTGTGGACTGCGCTGATGTAATTTATAATGTACCCAGTTGTTTATAGTATTAAAATACTTTTACTTTTGTATACCTGTCGAAAACGTAAGTGGCTGGATAAACCTTACTTAGGTTTTTAGACACTACTTATTATATCACTATTGTAATACATAATGTTGATAAATAAATTTAAAAAAATTGCGGCGATGTATTCCAGGATCAGAGTGACTTGCGTCAAAGCCGTCAGAGGAAGATATGTAATGTAATAATCAAAATGATATTTGGTATCTTAGTAGAAATTAAAATGATATTTTGTACCTTCATGACATCATGAAGGTACAAAATATCATCTGTTCGACTATCACTATAATAATGATGGCAGGGAACATGACCAGTTACTTCAGAAACTCATTGTAAAATAATTAATTGTCCTCATCATTTGGAATTTTGCTCACTCAAGCAAAGTTTTCATTCCTCTAGTCATAAAAGATCATCTACAGGATTGTTCTGGGGTATTTTTTTTGTAAAATTTATTAAAAATAAGTCAGAGCAAAAAATAAATTTATGCTTATAACTTCTTTAATTTTTAATTTAGGACAATAAGTTATATAAACATATTTGTAGGCAAAACAATTTGCAACAAATTATGTCCTTACAATTTTTTTTTACAACGCATAGTTTCCGACATATCGCAAAATAAGTGTTTTCACCCCTTTTTCCAAGATAACAGCTGCGGGACAAGGGTGGCGACCCCATAAACTTGAGGTTAAGCTTCTATCGACACCCCACACATGACATAAAAATAAAATTGTGTCCTTTAAAAAATGCAATATTCAGTCCTTAAATTGTAACATTTCAATGGGAAAGTGTGGCATACTTTTCTAAAATTTAAGTTCTCAATAACTTATTGAAATCAAGATATACTTGTGAAGACTAATATAATCTAACTAAGAACCTACATACTTACATTAGTTTATATAGTATACATTTATCTTAATAGTTTTAAATGATTTTGAAATGTGTGCCATTGTTAGATTCTAAGGTAGTTACTTTATGTAGAACATGCTTCAAAGTAACAATAAAACTCATAATTTTGTATTAAATCAGTCCTATGTCACCTTCATCAATCACCCAACTATAAAATTTAGAAAAATAATTATAACTGTCAATCTATTCATAACTCACTGGCCTGTTCAGAACATTAATATTGATTATAATAACTATCTGTTCATGCCAAAGTATGACTAAATATTAGGTAATCTAAGGCCCCGTTTCAGAATGTCCTAATAAAGTTTCAGGTTGCTATGCAACACATAAAATAACTGCATGATAAAAATGACAGTTAACATGCAGTGCATTTCCAGCTTTAACCGATGGATAGGCTCAATCAATGACTGTGAAATGCAAAGATAGTATTTTATTTATTAAATATGTTCTTCGTAGTAAAACTGAAACTTACCTGACAGAATGTTCAGGCCCTAAAACTAATCTATGTAAACAAAAAATAGTTCAAAAGTTCCCCAACTTTAGTAGAAACACCCATAAGTAATTTTATGCAATAGACCAATAATGAATATCTTTAAATATGAATTTGATTTGTGGGAGTTTAAAAAGTTTCAGGTACAATAGTAGAAAACAATAAACCACCACAATATTGTACTCGTAACTTTTATTAACAATATTTAATAAAAGTAAAAGATTTTTAATTCCTTGTCAGCTCCAGGTTAGCTGTTTGTTTTTTAATATACCATATCCTGGTCACCAAATTTTACTCATAATAAAGTTATCAGATATTGAAATTTTTCTTCATAAAAAATCACTAGACACTGGTGCTGGGGTTTGATTGAGGCAAGACACTCAGCAAGTATTTGGGACAGGACTGGTTTATAATCTCTTAGTTGAATCACACAGTGTGCATGATGACCCATAATGACTCGATCCCAATTATAGCTGTAGGTTAGCTGTTTTTTAATTTATTTACTGTTTATTTCCTGGTCACCAAATTTAACTCATAATAAAGTTCTTATCAGAAATAATAAACTTTTTTTCATAATAACACAATAGACAATAGCACTTACGTTTGATAAAGACAGATGGCTCAGCGATTGTTTGGGAGATGGGAGATAAAGCATCTCTTAGATTAATCACAAGTTTTGGATTATAGCTGTAGGTTAGCTATTATAATTATATATTAACCATTTTCTGGTCACTCAGTGGGTATTTGGGAGATGGGGCTAGGATATGACCTTGAATCATAGTGTAAATCACATACCCATGATGGTTCACTTATTGTCAGCTACCCTACCTAATTATTAAACCTTACCACCAATTAGATACCTATAATTTCAAAGCTCCATTATACCATTATATTATGTGTGGGTAAAACCTTCGAAGGTATAAAAAGTAGTAATACATATAGTTTAACGAAGATATTGACTAGTAGTTTACACTATACCTGAGGAGCAGCAGAAACCGGCGGTATGACCATGGTTTGAATTTTTAAGTAATCGCCTTGAAAAATCTTTTTTACTTTTAGTATGTGGTCCAGATATGGAGAATATTTATAAAAACAAGCTCTCATGCCATGCCATGCACTACAATTTTTGTAGAATTGATTTACCTGTACTTAGTTCAAGGCCAGCTAAAGTCCACCTTTAATATTTATAAACCACGAGTAACGAGCGCTATGCAAATTGCAAAGTAGTAAGTAACCAAACCGGAGTCCGAATTACCGAATTTGCCGACTCCGGAAATCGGAATAACTGACAGTTGACACAGACAGGAGACTGAAAGATTCGCATGTCATTGACATAAGACTGACATTTCTAGGGCAGTGGTAGTTATAGAAAAAACAATTTTGTAACGATATCGGTAATCGAATATATTATGAAATCGAAAGAAAAGCTGCGCCAAAAGAGCGTAGGACTAAAAGAAAGAGTATAGGGTCATAAAACTAAAAAACAGATAAGTTTCGACATTTGTCTATTAATGATACTACTTAAAAAAAACCTAGTAATGGAAATATACTCGTAAAAATAATATATAATTCCCAAACATACGATAATAGCATAAACTATTAAGGCATTCATTTATTGGCGGTATGCCTTTAGGAACAAAATACCTACTACAAACTATATACAACGCTGCAGCTGCTACAATGAAAGCATTTAGACAACCTTTAGGTCATTGGAGACTCACAGACAGTACAAATGCTCCAGCCCACTACCAGTTGGCTGCGTGTCCAGCATGCTAGCAGCATCACCCCGTTGAATTTCACCAGTAAATATGTATGTAATTAAAAAATAAATGACCTTAAAACATAAAATGCTTTTTGATTCAAGCCATATCTATTTTTTTAATATCAGCTATATATGTTCGTAGCAAGGAACAAAATAAACAAACTTGAATGTCCATGATTGGGGACCAACAGTAGACATTGTCCAAAAGTGGGTGTATTTAACTGGATGTTGTTCATTACTGGATGTCCATCAAGAGAAGTTTCTCGTCCATTAATGATATAAAAAAAATATTTTAAGTTAATTAATTTGACATAGTTTCGAGTATCAAAATCCAAAAATAAAAATCACGTTAGCAAAACACCAAACTATAGCTTAGACTAATTAATATCTGGTTATTTTTACTTAAACTAAAATTAAGTTCAATAAAATATCCAAATTACTCCTTACTTTTATTTATCCTCTGAATCCGGAAATTAAAGCAAACATTATCAGTTTCAGCGGTATGATTTTGAAGATTCAACGTTTCTTGCTGTGTGTGTGTTTTATTTTTATACCTGATAAGTGGTTCAGGCTAACCTAGAATTACTGGCTCTCAAGGCATACAAACAGCTGCCGGAACACACCGTTAGGTGCTTGGTGACAGATTCCGCTAGCCAGGCGGGCATTCGCAAAACGCCCTACAACCATGTTATAGCGAGTGCTATCCTAAGACAACAACCGGGACCGACGGCTTAACGTGTCCTCCGAACCACGGAAGCGCTCAGTAGTAGTGTCACCAGCGGTCACCCATCCAACTCATAACCGAGGCGGACGTTGCTTAACTTTGCTGATCGTATTAGCAGACTTCGCTACGAGCGCTTCAAATGTAATCCGACTAATTTAGATAATTATAAGTATTCACAAGATGATGCAGAATTAACAGTTACAAGACCACAATGTGATGATGAAAGCTACTATTTTGTTATAATATACTAGTTTAAGTGGAAAATGTATGAACTTTATTAACATATATTTTTTGTTTTAGATTATACAAAGAAAACAGTTATCTTGTTGAAATTCAGGGAGTAGATCGAAATTATTTGACTTAGTAGAAATGAAAATAAGTTTTAATGCTCAGTCGCTAAGGTTGTTCTAAGAATATTCTTAAATCGTTGCTAACAATTGCGAACCATGACGAGAAATCCTGGGCAAGGCAAGCTCCATGATATTGAATAACCAGCAAAAGATAACTGTGCACTTTTACAAACACCAACTTCAAGACATGAACTGAAACAAATTGTAGAAAATTACGACCTAGTTCCTTCGTGTTCCACTTCCTCTTGCCACAACAATAGATGTAAATAACATGGTACGAACAGCAAAATCTGTTCGTAAGAATACTTCGCAACAACATAATATTCTTTATATTGTTCAATATTATTATAATATTGCACAATCTTCACGATTATTGTTTAATATATTTCGCAATTTTTTTAAGATGTTCTAGACTTTACGTTCTCCAGGATAATATATAATTGACCAAAGGCGTGCTAGGTTACGTATATGGTATTGTTTCTCCGCAGGTGCCGTTTTTGTGTGTGTTTTTTTTATATGTTTCTGACGGAATAAGCAGAAAGTACTCGTACTTTAAATTCAACTTACGTGTGAAAAGTAATTCCAGATACTTAACTTTTTCTTCAGTTTTTGCAGTGTTTTAGCACGCAAGTGGACATTTTTAGTTTATTTATTCCGTTGTGTGACGTGTGTAATGTGCGACGGCCTATCGTGAACTCAGAGTAGGAGTGCACGATATATATATCGATATTACAAAAAATATCGATATATGAACACGATATATCGCTTCCGATATGTATATCGATACATCAATCGATATTATTCAACCGATACAACACCATAGCTGCTCCCTTGACATGTTTGACCAAAACCTTTACATTTTCAAAAGGAATGTTGGCAAAGTTGATTTTTATGGCAAATTGATCGTAAACGTTGCTAACACCACTTTAATTTTATCATTTTCTATTAACTTTTAACAGTATAATATAAGTGCATACTGCTAATTATGCTAATCATAATGTGTACACATATTTAGAAATATAGTCCGGCTCGTAAATGTTAACCTATATCATAATATGTCTTCTTTTAGTGATTTGTTCTGTTTTGTGTATCAATATAAATAAATAAATAATTAGTTGACACGTATTTAAAAAGTAAAACCACGAATTGTGAATAATTAGCCTTCACCGTTACGAAGGTTTTGTTGTAAACAAAACCTTCATAACGGCATTTTTTTATGCAAGCCTATATTTTTAATCCAAGGTGTAGAGAAAAAAATATTGCGAATTAAAAAAATTAAGTTGATTTGTTTCTTTACCTGTTTTTACTTATATCTGTCAAATATTTAATATTATAGACTAGCTAAATTAATTAAACAAGAAAAACATTTTCTACGATATATCGAATATATCAAAATGTTTCTGCGATATATCGCAAAGTATCGATACAACACTACGATATATTACATCGCAAAAAATATCGATCCTTTTTTTGTTTGAACATCCCTAACTCAGAGCAATAAGTAAGAAAGAGGGAGTCTAAAGAAAATCACAAGTTACAATAGCCTCTAAGATTTCACTAATAAACATTAGCGTGTTTATTTAAAGTATATAACCTTAGTAAGTAGTGATACGTACACCGACTTTTGAAAACTGCACACTTTTAGAAACAATCTAAAATGTATGTCTGGCAACACTTTTGTTTACATTTTTATTCGAAATTATAACCTAAATTGCGTTGTTTAATATTAAAAAAAGTACATTATTTTTAATACTTACGTATGTTTTAATACTCAAGATGGTTTTTATTTTATTTATTCTGTTATGTGGGACGTGCATAGCGTGTGATGGTCTATCGTGAATGAGGACAAAATTGGCCGAATTTGATGCTTAATTTTTTATTTTCATTATACTCCCTCTTTCTTATTCATTTCTCTGAGGCTACGACTTGGACCATTTTCAAAGGGGCATCTACAATTTCCTCTCTGGGCAGGCAACGCATCGGCAGCGCAGCTAGTGTTGCAGATGTCTATAGGCGGCGGTTACGTTTAGCATCAGGCGGGCCGTCTGCTTGTTTGTCACCCATAATATAAAAAAAAACAACTCCAAGATGGCGGATACATTTTTTTTAAATAAAATAATATGAGTGTCATGCAAGATTTAGGGTTCTCATTTAAAAATTACATGTTTTGAAATCCAAAATGACGAGCATATTCTTTTTGAATAAAATAATAAACGTGTCATTTTGAGGGTTTTGGGGAGCTGATAACGAAAATTATACATCCGTTTTGAAATCCAAGAAGGCAGACACATTTTCTTTATTGTCTCCGTTTATTTGCCTAAATGGCGTGCTTTGTTTATATGCCAGATTGCTTTTTTTATTATTGATAATATAATAATACCGTAAATTGCTGCAACTTTGCCAACTAGCTTCAATTTTGCCTAAATCATAAAACACCAAATAGATTTTTATATGTCATATATATTCTGCTTTCGGTGATGGTGTACAACTAATCATTACTGGGGCACCACAATGTAATATTATTTCAATGGTAGCACTAACGTGTTACTGTCAGGCAGCTGTTAAAACTTAAACATCGTGTAACAGCAGTCTATATTTTCGTGTGGCCCGGAACTTTTTGATTTTGTCGTAGAATACCATTGACCTATATTTAGGTACTAGACGCGACATCTCAAACAAGGATAGTCGACCGGTGCAAATATGCTGGCCGGCATACTCTCCCCCACACGTAGCTGGGCACTCGTCAAAATTACACGCGCTTTACGTTCGAAAATTCTTCATTCATAATTAATTATTCTCTCAATTGATAATACACAATATTCGAACGTAAAGCGCGTGTAATTTTGACGAGTGCCCAGCTACGTGTGGGGGAGAGTATACTGGTCAGCATATTTGCACCGGTCTACTATCCTTGTTTGAGATGTCGCGTCTGGTATGTATAGGTCAATGTAGAATACCCACTATTCCAACCTTTTGATTATTTACGATGTAAGAAATGTGTAGGTACATTTTATTGTTTCTACTGTTGTTTTTTTTACGAAATTGTTTATTTACGTCTAGGAAGATGAAACTATGTTGAAAAGGGTTACTTTAACACAAATGATTCATCATTGCCCAGGGCTAGGGTTGTCCCTACTTTTAACCGACTCGAGAAGTTTCTCCATTTTATTCTGTGTGCGTTTTTATGTATGTGCCATATAACTTCAGTCTGCAGATTCAAAGGTCGATTTGCGAGATATTTGAACTACAATTTTCTTTTGTTACTGAAACCAATTGATCTAGATTCAAAATGTATTGTTAGTTAGTTATAATAATTCTAGGTTAGCCTGTACAACATCTTTGACCACATCATAGCTTTCCAACAGGTGAGACAGTAGTCAAAGGCCAACCTATCAGCAAAAAAATAAAAAATATTTTGATACCTATTATGCCATAATCTATGTTTGTAACTTTTTAAATGTCTAGAATTAGTAATACTTAATGATATTTTTACCACTCAATAATTAGTAGGTATATGTTTCATTCGTTACAGACCTGTTGAAATAAACCGACTGATTTAGGTTTTAGTAATGGATAATGCTTCTAATATAAGATGTTGAATTGTAATTTAAAATTGAGGTTTTAGGAGGTAGTTATTTTATAATTTAAAAATATATAACGTATATCCACGTCGTTGTGTACCAATTTTATCGCTCGTAATGAAATTATCTTAGTAGTTTCCATTATACCGATTAATCTAGGAATATAACTTTTTAGAAACCCTTATTTTTTTTGGAAAATTAAGAATTGTTTTTTTAGCTCAACCATAATTCTGTTTCACTGTTTGTATGGGAATGATATGTAAGGAAGCCCAACTTTGCCTATGTGCTAGAAATGTGGTATTTACAAGTTGTTTTATATAACCCGTAGATTTCTCGACCGTTAAACTACTCAAATGCTCGTACTATAAAGAAGTTTTTTTTAATTGTACATTAATTTTGGTTTTTAATCTCCTAGGCAAAGTTGTAGATTTTGGCTACAACTTTACCTAGAACTTTGACAGTTTATACAGCAACCTACAATGAGGAATTTAGCCATTTCATACCTCATAGCATTAGACATTAAGCTCAGAATTGTGCACCAATTATAAAATAGCACAGATTACAAAGATTTTCAGAAACATAAACAAAAAGTTCAAACCCCGAGCAAAGTTGCAGCAGTTTACGGTACATAAAATATATTATATTATCAATTATTAATAAGAAGACATGAGCATTCTAATACTTGAAATTTAAATTATGTATTAGTCATATCACAAGAATGTGACAACCCTAGACGTTGTGCCCAGCATCTTGCGGCCTTGCCCTAGTTTTGGTAACTATTGTATTTAATTTTGGAATGTATTGTTTACACCATCAACCACATCATCACTTACCATCAGGTGGGATTTTGATCAGAGTATCAGTAATTATAAAATCCTAGGATAGGCAACATGATGTTGATGTGTTTGATGCCTACTATAAATTATGTTATTTATATTAAAATATTTCTTGAAGTTTGTCTTTAGCCATAATAAAATTTATTTATTTAATTAATTACCTTTAGAACTAAGAGCATAGGTTACAATTGAACATTTTACTTGATAATATTAGTAAGAACATAAAGTGCAGGTAACCAATGGTACATATCATAAAATTTTTAAAAGACTAACCAAACCAACCAACATAAAGAAGATATTCGCATAATGGGAAAATCAATGAAATCTTCAATGCTTGTTGTATTTAAACATAAATCTATACACAGAACATGTTTTTTTTTATTCCTGATAAGTTAGCCTATGACCGCTATCTCACCTGATGGTAAGTGATGATGTGGTCGAAGATGTTGTTCAGGCTAACCTAGAATTACTGGCTCTCAAGGACAGCTGCCGGAACACACCGTTAGGTGCTTGGCGACAGATTTTCTACTTGGTAGCTAGCCAGGCGAGCATTCGCAAAATGCCCTACCACCATGCTATAACGACTGCCATCCTAAGACAACAACCGGGACCGACGGCTTTATGTGCCCTCCGAAGCACGGAAGCGCTCAGTAGTAATGTCGCAAGTAGGTGTGCGTACTCCCAGCGGCAACATGTTGAAATACATGAAATACATTTGAGCTTAGCAGATATTTAGTATATGAACTGGTGTAAATGTGTATGGTAGTTTTAAATTTGTGTATCCAGCCATTCATAAGATACTCGCGAAAAACAGTTCGTCAAAACGGCCGCACGAAGAAAAGAAGTATACCAATAATTAGAGTATACCGAGGGGTAAATGTGTGTGTTTAAATGAAATTTGTGTGTCGTAAGACTCTGAAGATATGCAAGATGCAGCTGGGGGAACGTTGGGCTGTTTGCTGGATGTCCTTAACGGTTAAGCACACAATTATGATTATTTTTACACAGGTCTCTATGAATTTGTGTGTAATGTTTGTGAAAACAGAATCCGAAAAACATTACAATTTAGACGAAAAAAATTATACAAAAGATAGGGTTTTTAGGTTCTAGTGCTTAAAATAGATGTCTTCGAGACTAAATTTTCACGTCAATATGTGCCCTTTAATAGCTTACAATATCTTGCCGAGTCTCATTTGTATAATATGAGTAGTTAATGAATTTTGTTGAAAAACCATGCCTAAATCACGCCTGTTTTCGCCATTGAATTTGTAGAGTTTTATAAAGGTTTGCAAATCAAAAGTATCACAACAATTAGTGCATTTATCCAATTATCTGCCTATACAAGTTTAGCTCAATACACTTAATAAATAAAGAGATAAAGTTAAAAAACCCACAAGATACGAAATTAGTGATAAGCCGACCAAGTTTGAATGGTAATAAAAAAGCGGCCGCACAATATTAACTACTGCTCTTCCAAATTTTATAGCATTGTACCGGTACTTTGGTACACTTGCGTACACAATACTTATTACAAATAATAATTATGAAACAACCTATCGAAGTTAAGTTTTTATTGTCAAAAGTATTAATTGAATTTCTAAGCTTAATGTACGTACGTAGGTTCATAATTATGTATAAGTATTTGAAAATTCGCTAATATCGACAAACGAAACGAAGCGTAGTTATTCTGTAAAAATGTGAAGGTACGCACATAAGTTTAGAAATTAGGTCATCATTTTTATATGTAGGAAAAGTTAAATATTCTTCACCACACTATATTAGTAGCATAGTAAGTAGGAACATAGTCCCAGTTATAATCAATCAATTGATAGGGATCGAAAGGGAACGCACACCCAGTACGTAAAATGCACACAGCGGTGTTGTTAATGGCTGACCACTTAGGTATGACTAATAAACCAAAACAAAAGCTAAATGCAAGGGCCGTGCAAAACAAAAACTGTGCTGCACTCTGTGTTTCCGGGAAAAGATTATTTGCGGTCTCTTTTATTCTTTCATCGCGGAATCATGGGAGCGAAAATGAAAGAATACTAAATGCCTAATTTGAATAGATCAAATCACAGCCAAAGACACTACGGGCGATTTCCGCAGGACAACCGCGTGGGCGCTCTCGCTCGTTCTCGCTTCGCCGCTGTTTGCTACTACCTAAGTACTAGGTATTAAATCATTAGGTAAATAAACTGAAAGGCAGTGTTTAATTCAATTTTTTGGTAATGATTTGAAAAACACAATATGTTAATTAGGTACCTATGTGTATTGGCACGGTAATCTTATCTATACAGTATTTCGATTTCATATAAACGGACGAATCGCGAGCTATACCTTCGCTCCTCGATCTCGGTCTGCGCTCGGTACGCAGACTCAGACAGTAGAGGTGGGGAAAAGCGTTATTTTATTATCACCGTGACTGTCGTTCCAGTTCCAAATTAATCACGGTAAAATATAATGATTTGAAAAACACAATATGTTAATTAGGTACCTATGTGTATTGGCACGGTAATCTTATCTATACAGTATTTCGATTTCATATAAACGGACGAATCGCGAGCTATACCTTCGCTCCTCGATCTCGGTCTGCGCTCGGTACGCAGACTCAGACAGTAGAGGTGGGGAAAAGCGTTATTTTATTATCACCGTGACTGTCGTTCCAGTTCCAAATTAATCACGGTAAAAAATAATGATTTGAAAAACACAATATGTTAATTAGGTACCTATGTGTATTGGCACGGTAATCTTATCTATACAGTATTTCGATTTCATATAAACGGACGAATCGCGAGCTATACCTTCGCTCCTCGATCTCGGTCTGCGCTCGGTACGCAGACTCAGACAGTAGAGGTGGGGAAAAGCGTTATTTTATTATCACCGTGACTGTCGTTCCAGTTCCAAATTAATCACGGTAAAAAATAATCGTGATTTTGTCACGTATATCACTGGCGTCACGAAAACCGATATGGTTACAATCAAATGGTTTCTAATGATACGAAATAACCTTCACACTTTCATACAGGCTTAAGCCTGTCGCATATTGGAGCTACGTCCGTTAGTCGCTACAGTAAATTTCTATTTCAATTATAATATTTTCCAATTTGTAATTTTTGCTTTATTAGACTCATGTGGACATCACTCAATTTGGATCAATTATTTACAGTGATTTTAGATTAACAGTATAAATTTAGTTTTTTCTTGTTTATTTTTTTGTATGTTTAAAGTAATTTTTTAGGTTTTGAATTTGTTTATTAAAAAAATTGTAAGTATCCCATATTTTTATGTATGATAAGATTAAATTTTTTTTTTTTATCTACTTACCTATTAAATCGATCTTTTAATATGTATGAATATGAAATATTTCCGTATAATCTTTATCTTAAATCTATTTTATCGGAAAAGTTTGATTTAAGATTGTTCTCATCTGCCATTTACATATACATACATACCTAATACTCATAATACAAAGCTCTGTAACTCGCTCAATGTAGGTAGGTACACAACGAACGAAAGGAACGTATCAACACTACTAACGCTCGCCCTCTCTGTCACACGATGCACCGAGGATGCACGAGCCCGTCATTCGGTAGCGTTCCACGTCGCCGCTTGCCGTTATGTGGGTGACTGAGAACGAGCTTTGAAACTTATTACTATGGAACGACGAGGAACGTTGTTCCTTTGCGACAAGTCACGGTGATACTATTTGCCATCAGATCACAGTGATTTTTTCATCGTGACGTTATTTAACAACCATGAACCACCTCTATCAGACAGACGCGACTGTGCCGCAGTGACGAACGGGAGCGTTATTTTTTTAACAATAACCGCGCGATATTTTCACTAAAAATAAGTTTATGTACATATTACATATTTAATATGACTAGTAGGATATATTGTGCTGTTTTTGGTTGCATGAATTCGTCAAAAAGGCATCCAGAGTTAACTTGAAAATTGAAAGGTGATACTATAAAAATATTTTTACTTACTAGTAAGTAAACTTATTTTATAGTCTACATAGTTGACGGTGTGTCTTTTTAATGGACAAGTATTTCCTTTAATCCCCCGAAAAATAAACTCTCGATTAATAAAAAAAGTGAATAGAGTAAAGGAAAGTGATTAACACGAGTGAAATAGGTAGTTATAATCTATATATTAGAATGCGGATTTTTCATACTTTAAAATTTAATAATAAAGCATTTCGTAAGTCTCACAAATATTTTTCGGTCGCAAATTTTTAAGACTGATTTTTTATTCAAATATAAACATGTTTTTTTAAATCATATCTACCTACTTAACACACACCACTTCCTGTTAATTTCACGAAGAATTTTATTTGTTTATAAAAAAAAAGTACATTTACAATCACAAAACTAAATGGAAACACAAAGTAGGCAAATGTAATTAAAATTCTGGAGGCGTGTAGTAGTATTTTCAACTGCTGTAGGTAGTTATTTCAACGACAGAGCTGAATACTGTATAGATAACATTACCGTGGTATTGGTTTTCATAAAGGCCTCTGTAGATAGTCACACTAATTCCCACGCAAATGCAAATAACATATTATAAATAGAATATATTACCTACCCTTTTATTTATAGCGGGAATATAAGTAAAAACTAGTTGAATAATTATGTACGCAAATGTACTAGCCACATAACAGTATACTCGTAATTCCATTTATTTTGGAAGACTAGCACTTTATATTGTGCGGCCGCTTTTTTCTTACCATTCAAACTTGGTCGGCTTATCACTAATTTCGTATCTTGTGGGTTTTTTAACTTTATCTCTTTATTTGTTAAGTGTATTGTGCTAAAATTTTATAGGCAGATAATAATTGGATAAATGCACTAATTGTTGTGATACTTTTGATTTGCAAACCTTTATAAAACTACAAATCCAATGGCGAAAACGGGCGTGATTTAGGCATGGTTTTTTCAACGAAACTCATTAACTACTCATATTATACAAATGAGACTTGGCAATATATTGTAAGCTACTAAAGGGCACATATTGACGTGAAAATTTAGTCTCGAAGACATCAAATTAAGCACCAGAACCTAAAAACCATATTTTTTGTATAATTTTTTTTCGTCTAAATTGTAATGTTTTTTCGGATTCTGTTTTCACAAACATTACACACAAATTCATAGAGACCTGTGTAAAAATAATCATAATTGTGTGCTTAACCGTTAAGGACATCCAGCAAACAGCCCAACGTTCCCCCAGCGGCATCTTGCATATCTTCAGAGTCTTACGACACACAAATTTCATTTAAATACACACATTTACCCCTCGGTATACTCTAATTATTGGTATACTTCTTTTCTTTGTGCAGCCATTTTGACGAAAAAGTTCCGCTGGGAGAACGTTCTCCCAGAGGAAACTGTTTTTTGCGAGTATCTTATGAATGGCTGGACACACAAATTTAAAACTACCATACACATTTACATCAGTTCATACACTAAATATCTGCTAAGCTCAAATCATGTATTTCAACATGTTGCCGCTGGGAGTACACACACGCCAGTGGTCATCCAAGCCATGACCAAGGTGAATGTTGCTTAACTTTGCTGATCAATTCAGAAGGGCTAAGCCAACTTCGTTACACATGCTTCACTGTTAATCATTAAAATAATTATTCTACTCAATGTTTCATGTTTCATGAACATGTTCGTCTCTGCCCTGAATGTTTGAGTAAACAAACTAAAGGAGTTTGCTCTATGCAAGTACATTTGTTTCATGACTGAATGTATTGTAAAAGTGAGCAATCGGTTAGCACAAAAAGAGTACAAATAAAAAAAATATGTAGAAGAATATTAAAATAAATTTATTATTACTTAATGGTATTTTTTATATTAAGAAACTACTCTGATAGCTTATGGTTAGTCTTCCATGATAAATAAGTATTCCAAAACAATGCAACTGATTGTACAATTAGAACTTGATATTGAAGAGGCACATAGTAAAAATTAACAAGTTGCACCCAAGGCCAGATATAATAATTTGTTTTGAGTACATCAAAATAATTGCTTGTCAACTCTACTTTAATGGTTTCCCAAGATTTGCCTTGCATAGCTCCAACAGCACTGAGTATCATAATTAAAAATGTAGGAGCAAATATAACTTGATCTACAAATACTTTTTTAACAGCCACCCCTTTTCCAGTAGAGCCTATGTGACGCTGCAGTGTCCCATACCAAACACGCAGAGCTGGACCCTAGAAAAGAATACAAAAATATTAAGTAACATTGTTCTATGATGTAAATAATATATTTTAATAATATATCAAAAAATTGTTACTTACATGGCTAATATGGAAGTTTATTGCTACATAATATTGAGCACAAAGTATACTTATAATAAGGCCTTATACTAAATAGTAGCATAAATTAATTGCTAATATGTGAATAAATGTAAAAAAATATAGGTAAGGAAGTACCTAAATATGTCATTATGATGGTTCTTTTTCTGCTGTATCAATAGTACTAATTCTTACTTACTCCAACAAAAAATCCAATAGACGAAAACCTCAACATTCTTTTGTAATCTACATTCCTTATGGACTTATCTTCAATGATAGTTTGTGATATTAAATCACCCGCACCCATTAATATACCGGTCTGTACAGCCTGCATAAGGTACGGTCTTCGGTTTAAGGCGTTTTGGTATATTTTAAAAAACCCACGGCCTTTCATTATACTTTTAATCATGATTCAAGCCATGGAACTAGAAAAAAAATATTCAAGTTTAGCATTTCACACGAATTCACAGTAAAAATAGTAGTGTAAAATATGAAGGGAAACGCTTCAGATATTTTTATATTACTTACCAGTGGATAAAATGGCAGGCACGAATTCAACTTTGTAGCTTTTCAGTGCGGCACGTTTTTTTAATGACATATACAAAACTTATTTGTTATACAAAATTCATGAACTAAATTACCTAAAATAAACCTGAAATGTCTAATTCTGATTCAAATTATTGCTCAAACGCGGTGCATGCATATTGCATACTATAGATAGACCATAGATAAGTATAATAAGTAAGATTATAACGATTAATTAAAGAGTATATTCGAGTCGCCACGCCATGCCAGACGTGAGAGACTCCAGCAGAGATTAGTAAGGTATGCTGGGTTGGATTTAGTATGTTTGTTCGTTGAAAACGACGACAGTACGTATTTGTAACAAAATTATAGTACCTACCGATTTATAATGATAACGCACTGTGAATTTTACGAGGACTTGTAAAGGAACACCAATAGGGGTTAAAATTATCTACTAACGCGCTGTAGCTAAGGCGGATTACATGCTGATTATGAAAGTCCTTCGAATTCCTCAAATACAAATAATTTACTTATAACTCCGTAGTTACAAATCGCATAGTTATTATATAGTTAAATATTTTTAATTGATTAAGGTCGCAATTCTCTTGACACCAAACTAACTAAAATTTAGTAAAATTAGATTTATAAATATCAAATGAACATTCCTAATTCTATTGGGGCCATAGTATAGTTAGTTAGCTCTAAAATTATTAAAGTTACTAAACTTAGTAAAATGTGCAGTTATGCTAATCTGTTGTACCATAATTTAGTCAGATTAGGTGGAACCATAGACCATTTAACCTAAAACTAATTGGTAAATTGGTGTTGACTAAAGCTGTAATGTTCTACAATTATTTTATTTTGGCTGTGTTATCTTAATTACGGATTTCTCAGTTGTATGAAGTATGCGCCTATATGGTTGCTTCTCACAATAACTCTATCTTCGAGATTAATCTTTTATTTAGAGCCTATAGATAAAGCTTTGTAGGCAAATATAATATGGATATTATATATATGTAAAAAAAGTTTGGATAGGTTATATTTTTAAAATTAATGTTGAGATGCTTTGCTTTGGTGACTAACTATCCTGTTATAATACAGCCCAGATTGGATTTTCATTATATTTTATTGCTGATAAGCAAGTGTACCTAGATACTGGCTCTCAAGGAGAGCTGCCGGAACACACCGTTAGGTGCTTGGTGACAGATTTTCTACTTGAGGGTGGTCGCTAGTAAGGCGGCCCATTCCACCATGCAAAACCATTGGTTAACATTTACGAAGGGTTTTGTGAAGGGTTTTATGGGAAAAAAAATTATATATATATATATATATATATATATAGATTTATGTATGTACCTACTAACAAATTTTCTAACGATGATGATGATGTTAATATGATTTGAATATATTTTTGATATTGTCCTGGCTGTAAATGTAATGCTTAGTAAAATAAGATAATTACTGAAATTAATTGATGATGACATGGGCAAAAATGATGATGATGATGATGATGGTGATTGTGAACTATATACAACACTACAGCTGCTACAATGAAAGCATCGAGACAACCTACAAGTCATCGCAGACTCACAGGCATTCCTAATTCTATTTAATAACAGTGAATTATGTACTTAAATTGCGACGGACCCAAAGGACGTTTTTAAAAAACACAAATTTTAATTAAGTTTAAAAATGTATTACTTCAAAGAGTGATCAGTACAGACTGACTTAATTCTAAACACCTTAGTGCCATCTTAGAGCTACCTTAATGTCGAGTCGACATCTAGACATGAACATAGTTACTATGCATGGGAGCCAGACTGTGTGGGCGGCCAGACGCTATGCGCTGATAAGGACGGTGCTCGAGTGCATAACTCCTTCCTCCCTAAGTTCGAGATTATCTGATGGATGATCTCGAGTCTTTCTCACACAGTATGCTTTCCGTATAATATATCTAAAAGCCAAAATTATAAGAACTAATGCTAAAATTAACCAGATTACAATGTTACTTATGCTAACACTTTTATAAACACTTTCGTATCCCTCACTATCACTAAATTCATTATCACTTATAATATCGCTTCCACCTTTCAATAAGTAATTGAGGAACTTGACATCATCGGCGAGATTGGCTGAATTAAGGTTTATAGATTTTCTATGTAATATGCTTGATATATTAGCAATTTTCGGTAATTGTACTAACGGCAACTTTTCGTAAATCAAATCTCTTCCGTTAGTTTCATGTCTTCGTAGAGCTATTTCCTTAATTTTGGTAGTACAATCATTATCCATAGTTATCAAGTACGTTCCACGAAGTGTTTCCTGATTAATTTCATTGTCGCAGTACTCAGTTAGCGTTATTTCATGTGTTGTAAAAATTATCCAGCGATTTGTCTGGACAGGATATATCTTAAGGTCATCGATGGTGACTGGAATTTGATGGCAACTCGAAATATTGGTAGTAAATTGTAAGAGTTCAGCAACGCAATCATCTCGAGCTAAAGGCGAAATATCGTTTTCGTAGCACAGGAAATGGTCTTCGTCTGCTTCTGGGCATGGCTGAGAGAGCGGTATTGTTTTCGACCCCTTCGTAAGGATGTATGGATATTTGGGTAGGATAAGGAATGTTTGTCGTTTAAGATCGTCATGGATTGGTAACGGAATCAGTTTATAATAATTGTAAATTTCGTCTGTAATAAGTGGAATGCGCATTATGAATTTTATCTGATTTTGTTTGATATAAGCTTTCATTTCTATACATTGCTCAATTTTAACAATATTTTCTAAATTAACAGGGTATAGCAATTTACCATTTTTCTCAATTTCTCTTAACAATACTAGAAATTCGTCAGTATCAATAATAGACTGGTGTAACACTTTGATTTTACTTAAAGCAACTGCAGTTTCAATTTCATCTAATCTAAGGTACAGTATTTGAAAGTTATGAAGGAAATTACTGTACAAATGAATGATTTTATTTATGTTTTCGTGTATCCTTGATTCGTTTATATAATGATCAATTTCTTGGATACTTTCTTTGATCTGAATGAAGTTGCTCATAGCAGAATCAGTGATGTTAGCAAAGGAACCAACCATTTCGGTGATAATTGTAACTTTCTTAGAAATAGCATCTTGTTTCGACTTAAATTTATTAATCAAACTCTCGTACATTAAGGCGTCGTTATTATCTAAATTGCCTGTAATCATTTTTACTAATGAGCCCAGAGGGTTTATTAAACCACGTTTAACTTTTACAGAAGGAATTAATTGCTTATATTTATCTAAAGTTATATTCATTAGATAATCAGTTTGAAGTTCCGCATCATTGAAATCGGATCCTAAAATTTTATCGTTTAAACAGCTGTGAACGTCATTCTTTATATGAACGTACCTGTTTATATTTAAATCTAATTCCTCGTAAACTAGTTTTAAATCTAATATCTTGATTACAGTCCATTTATCGTAGCTGACGGAAGCCTGACCTTCCCGGACTGGTAATAGTCCCGGATTCTTGTCAATCAGGTGCAGTTGAAGGCCCTGGCTTCGGATCACATGGATCACCAGAAGAGTTAACCTGTGGAGGACGCTTAATGTCTTTAATAGGAACTTTGGTATTACGTTCGCCTGAAATTATTGGTACAATATTTCTATGAGTCTCTCCAGTGACTCGCGCTTTTTGATAACGCGGTTTGTCTTTGCTACGCCTAATATTTACGCCTTTATAAAAAACTGTATCCCCTTCTTTAATATCGAATTTGGTTTCGCCTCCCCGTTTTTCTACTAAAGATTGTTTTTTCTGAATCATTTTATCGGTCAAGTAGTCGTATAAGTGTTTAGTCCGTCTAACGTGTTCTTTAACAAGCTGCTGGGTGAACTGTTTATTAAAATCTACGGCAAATGTACTATTTGATTCAGTGTGTCCAAAAACAACTTCAAACGGGGTCAAATCTGTAGTAGTGTGAATCGAGTGATTATAAGACATCACTGCGTATGTCATAACAGAGGCAGCGTCAGTTATTTTCTGTTCGTACTTAGCTATTCTGTATATTTCTGTGATCGTGGAATGAAACCTTTCGATTAATCCCATTGAATTCGGATTATGTGGTGTACCAATATGAAGGTCGACCTTATAAAATGAAAGCATTTCCTTCATTAGAATGTTATTAAATTCCATCCCAGGATCAGAACTTATCCTGGCTGGAATACCGTATAAAGAGAAGTATTTTATTAATGCTCTAACAACTTCTGGGGTAGATCTATTGTTAATTTCTATTGCCTGGCCTAATTTACTGAAGGCGTCAATAAGGGTAAGGAATATTGTACCTTCTATTGTAAATGTGTCGATGAATATTTCCTGAAAAGGTTTCGTTTGCGTCTGCGTTAATTGTAATTCAGGCTTCAATGGTTTACGAGCATATTTCATCCTCTTACATATTTCACACGCGTTTATTATACTAGCCACAGTCTGATCCATGTTGTTCCAAAAGAAGGTGCGCCTAAGACGTGTTAGGGTTTCTTTTATTCCCCTATGAGAGTTCTTACCTGTATGGTACTTAACAACAATCTCACGTTGTTCATCTTCTTCCTCCACGTAAACAATTCGTTCAGTACACTCATAGAATTTAACGGAATCCTTCCTAAAAAGTGACGCTATGATCTTTGAAAATTGGTTTCGATGAACTTCACTTTCAAAATAAAAGAAATATTTTATCTTAGGTCTTATGTATTCCAGAAGAAATTTTTTTATTAGTTCCGGATTGTTTTCTGGTAAGTGTACTTCTAAAATGTTTTGCTTAGGTCTAGATAAGTTCTTAACAGTAAGATCATTTTTATTCCATGTGTAAATGAGTATTTGGTTCGGCTTAGTGTCTATAGCTTCTTGTAAAATAGGCATACATTCTGAATCTAAATCACGGGCTGAATGAACGGTATCAGTACTACTATTACCTTTTTCAGGAGCCGAATCTGTAGTGCTACCTACAGACGGAATGGAATAAGGAGATCGTCTACCTCCAGTTTCAATGCTCATAGTTTCTTCGGAATCAATAATTTCTGCTTCCGCGGGTGGTAGCCGTTCAGGTTCATTGGTTGGTTGTTGGTGCCTACCTATGGCAGCTATTTCTTCGATGACTTTCTCTAATTCTCGCTGTAGTCTTTCTTCTTTCTCATCAACATTCACTTTCATTGATTCGTCATCACCGCTTAATGCATTTATTTTTATGCGGGATAACGCGTCTGCGTTACTATTTTGTTTACCGTTCTTAAACACAACGTCATAATCAAATTCTGACAAACGTAGCTTCCATCTCGTTATTTTACTATTCGGCTCATTCATCGTCTTTAACCAGGCTAACGGTCGGTGGTCTGTGTATATGGTGAATTTTTTTCCGTATAAATAGGGACGGAAATGCTTTACAGCCCAAATAATTGCCAACATTTCCTTCTCTATTGTGCTATAACGTGTCTCGGCCTCATTTAGAGTCCGGCTAGCATAAGCAACTGGTTTATCACTCCCAATTGGGCCCTGTGAAAGTACTGCACCGATTGCAAAATTCGATGCATCTGTGGTTAAAACAAACGGCTTATCGAAATCTGGGAATTGTAACAGTGGGGCACTGGTTAATAATTCCTTACACCTTTCAAACGCGTTTATGTATTCTTTAGTGATTTCAATTTTATTTCGCTTTTTCAGGCAGGAAGTTAATGGTTGGGTGATTTTAGCGAAATCTTTGATGAACTTCCTATAGTACCCTACCAGTCCGAGGAAGCTTTTTATTTCTGTGGATGTTCGTGGGATCGGGAAATCGAGAACGGCTTGAACTTTATCATTGTTAGGCATAAGGCCATCTTTCGTGATAGTGTGCCCTAGGTACAAAACTTCCTTTCTTAAAAATTCACATTTATCCAATGTGACTTTCAAATTGGTTTCTCTTAATCGATCGAAAATTTTGCGCAATTTTGATATATGGTCTTGAAGACTTGCCGAATAAACAATTATATCATCCAGATAGACCATGCAGTGCAGGCCTTGGAGACCTCGCAGTATGTTATCCATGGCCCTTTGGAACGTAGCTGGCGCCGTTTTTAATCCAAAGGGCATGCGGAGAAATTCAAAATGTCCCGTTTGCGTGGTAAATGCCGATTTAGCCCTGTCCGCGGGGTTAATTTCTATTTGGTGGTAGCCAGAAGCGAGATCGATTGTGCTAAAATATGTGGACTTACCTAATTTATCAAAAAGGTCTGTAATATTTGGCAATGGATATTTATCATCCGTGGTAATTTCGTTTAAACGCCGGTAGTCAATGACCATTCTAAACTTTCTTTCACCTGATGCGTCAGCCTTTTTGGGTACCAGATGAACCGGCGCGCTCCATGGTGAGTGTGACTCCTGTATGACGTTGTCTTTAAGGAGTTTGTCCACTTGGTTTAATATCTCCTCGTTTTGTGAATGTGGATGTCGATATGGCCGAATGTATATAGGGTTTTCATTCACCGTACGAATGTTATGCTTCACTTGATTGGTAAAGGAAAGGGGAATTTTGTCGCAGTAAAATATATCACGATACTCATAACATAATTTGGAAATACTTTCATACTCTTCTTTATTCGTGTGTTCCAGCCTCAATTTTGACAAGTTCTCTTTCAACATAGCATCAACCTCACAGTTATCATTCACAGCATTCACCTCGCACTTTACATTATCAAACACTGTCACATCAAATGGTTTCGTAAAATTAATTGTCGCCTTGTTATCTGAAATGTTCTGTATGACTGTTGTGGCAAAGAAATTATTACATTTAACGAGGGCGGTTGGCATACGTACTCCCTCACTAAACTCCATATAATCCACGATGGCCTCCCCGTTTTGATAATTGGTAGGTATCTTTACCCTTGTCTCAGATCTTGGTTCTATCGAAACCTCGTAAGGGGGATTGTAGAGTATGGGTATCATAGCATTAGGTGTAAGTAAAACTTGATTTCCCATATCCACGTTAGCTGCTAGTTTCTTAAGCAGATCGGAGCCTATAAGCCCATCGTATCTACTATCGACGTCATACACAAAGAACTTGTGAGCAAGTGTACTTTTAAAAGTCTTCAATAGTGGAATACATATCACCTCGTCATGAATACTTTGTGCGTGGGTACTAATAACCGTGAAAGGTTCGTGTTGTTTATAGTCATTGAAAAATTCATTCACTTTGGTTGGGCTTATAAATGATCTACTACTTCCGGTGTCAATAAGGAATTTCGAATTAATTTCTGGGATTTCTATATGGGGAAGTTTTAAAATGCTATCACAATAATTAAGGCTTATCATTTCCCCACACTGTCCGAGGCCTGTGTCTGAAAATTTTCCATGGAAACGTTTTGGTCGTTTGCAACATATTCCGGGTCTTCTGGCATATTGCAATCAGTATAATAGTTCTCTGCGTAGCCACAAGGCTCTGGCTCATAAAAATTCTCGTCATAGTTGTTGGGATAATTCTCGTACGGAGTCGGCTCCTCGGAATAAAACAGGTCGTTAGTGAGCATATTTTGCCTCACAGGCGCTGTGCGCATAGAAACATCGTTTTCGTATTTAAATTTAGGTGCTTGTTGATGTTGCATACCGAATTTAAATTGATTGGCATTTGGTTGTGGTTGTTGAGGGGCACCAAATCTGAAACCCTGATTTTGCGGTATGCCAAACCTAAAACCACCGTTCTGGAATGGCGGGCGTGGCTGCGGTACCGGACCCTGACCAAAGTTTCGTTGTTGCACATTTGGTGATATCCCAAACCGGTAACCTTGAGGAGGTGCAAACCTATTTGGCTGGACAAAATTTGGCTTGAACCCGAATGAATTTTGATTTTGTGGTATGCCAAATTTAAAATTATTTTGATTGGGGGCTTGGCTAAACACGGGCTTAAAATCATTTAGAGGTCGCAGACTATTTTGTGAGTTCTGTTGGGGTACTGGTGTTGGCTTCAATTTCGAATGTCTAGCATTGTACTGCTGAAGGAAGTTAACTTCCTCGGTGACTATGCTTAATGCACTTTCAAGGCTAGCGCAACCCTTCAATCGCACAATACGAATCATGTCCTCGGGGAGATTATACAAGAATACGTTCAAAGCTGTGTTGTTATAAATAATCATTTTTGCTGCTTTAATTCCTTCGTCATTGATTCTATTTACTTTTGCAAACAAAGAACTTCTAACGTTTTGTATCGTATGGCAAAACTGTATGTAGGATTCGCTTGGTTTAATTTTCAAGCTCTCCAACTCGATTGCAATGCACTCTTCTGATCTTGGATCACCGAAATGTTGAGTCAAAATTTCTTTTAATTCATTCCAAGTTGTTAAATTATTATGTTCACTCAGTAAGGTGGCAGCTCTACCCGTAAGCCTACTTGTCACAGAATGAAACACGTATAAATTCTGTGTTGCATTATCTTCGGTTTCAAAGCCTCTTACTACGTAATCACATTTGGTGATGAATAAATTCAAGAGCTTCTCATCACCATCGTACATAGGAATGATACATAAAAGTTCTCGTGGAATTACTTTAATTTCTTTTTTCTCCATTTTTACTTAATTTGAATTGATTTCGGTGATAACTAAACTTTTAAATTTATTTAAAACAATTACACAACACTAATTAAATTGATTGCGATAATCAGCTTAACTTACTATAAGACTTACTTGTATACACTAAGCAACTACGAATGTACGATACTTGAATCAAACAAAATCAGATAAACGTAATTACTTAGACCGACAATTTTGGGTCGGAAATATGTAGGAGTGATAGGGTATAATGAACACAGGTGTGAAGAGGTTTACTCACAAGGTGCTCAATCCCATATCCACCCAGCGCGAGTCTGTCCTGGATCGCTTCGCCTCGTTTCAGGGTTCGATGCACCAAAACGCTCACCGATTGAACTAGTTTTAGTACACTCACGTCGCGGGAGAGTAATTTATTTGATTCGAGGATACCCGACTTTCACTGCACAGTACTTGTTGCAAATAACCGATTTTTAGGTCTTATAGCGACAACCCGACAGCAAGACAACGGATATCCTACCGGCTGCGCCACTTAAATTGCGACGGACCCAAAGGACGTTTTTAAAAAACACAAATTTTAATTAAGTTTAAAAATGTATTACTTCAAAGAGTGATCAGTACAGACTGACTTAATTCTAAACACCTTAGTGCCATCTTAGAGCTACCTTAATGTCGAGTCGACATCTAGACATGAACATAGTTACTATGCATGGGAGCCAGACTGTGTGGGCGGCCAGACGCTATGCGCTGATAAGGACGGTGCTCGAGTGCATAACTATGTACTAAATATTTATATTTAAATGCATTTATTAAATATATTTTTTTAATAAAACCTGTTTGATTTGTATCCCAGTTCATTAATTATCCCGATATGTTAGTTAAAAAACTTTATTTATAATATTTGTGTGTGATGCATTTTTTCTGATGATGATGATGATGGTGATAATGGTGATGATGACATTAAGCAACATAAAAACTTTTCTTGAGACAAAATAGAACAGGCGATGGTGACATGTCTTCCTCTAGTTCTTAGTTGGTGTGGTGTATGACAGATGCATAATAGATAATAAAGAATACCGGCGGGTAGACGATGTACGCGGTAGGAGGAATTTGAATGTTCATTCGAAATACAAGCCTGTTACCGGATAGTCGCTGTTTTATTTATATCGCTTGCTCACAGATTCTACATTGGCGACGAGGATTTTAAGTGTTCCATTAAGTGCGTGCAACTAGTTATCATGTCGATCGGAAAAATAAGTGAATTTGATGTTAAAACGGTGCGTGGTCGTCGTACGCGGATCGGCTGGAGCTGTATTTTAAGGTTAATAACATCAAGGAAGACCTCAAATTACCAACATTTATAGCACTTATGGGGGATGAAGCTTATGAGCTGTTATTGAATTTGGCGAGTCCAAATAAACCCGCAGATTTGACGTATTTGGAGGCTAGCGATGTTTTGAGACGCCATCTTCAACCGACGCCATCAATACTCGCCGAACGTTATCGGTTCCGGCAGAGGAGGCAGGAAAAAGAAGAGACTATTGGCGAATACGTAGCGGAGCTCAAAAAACTGGCACGGTACTGTAAATTTAATGAAGGGCTTTGGGAGAATTTGCGGGATCAGTTTGTTTGCGGCTTGAAGAGTGACGTCATCCGCCAACGGTTGTTTGCGGAGGATGACGGTTTAAGTTTTGCCGGAGCTGTAAAAATTGCAAGTTCACTGGAAGCAGCGGAACGGGATGCAGCTGCGGTCGAGGCACGGTTCGTGCCGGATACGGAGGCGGTGCATGCGCTGCAGACGGGCGGTGGTGGCGGACGCACCGAGCGCCGTAGTTTTGGAAACGGAAAAGGTGGCATGCACGGGGCCACACCGGGACAATCACGAGTGGCGGCGCCTACGCGATCTGCAAACTGCAAGGGTTGCGGTTCTGCAGGTCACGGTTACGGGAGTTGTAAATTTCGGGAATACGTGTGCAGCAAGTGTCAACGAAGAGGTCATTTACGGCGGATGTGCTCCGCGTGGAGCGCGTGTAAGCGGTGCGGTGCCCCAGAGACATAATACTGGTAACCGCGGTTTTCACTACAACAAAGTGGATATAGAATCTGAACGACGTGAAACCGATTCCGAAGAAGACTACGTTGACCTCCATCAATTATGTTTAAAGGACTATAAGGCGGTAAGTTTGCCGATTTCTATAAATGACGTAATCATTTCTATGGAGATAGATACAGGCACAGCCATATCGTGTATAAGTAAAGCAACATATGATAAGTATGTCCCAAATAACGAGATTTTTCCATATAAGATGTACCTGAAGTTTTATGACGGTACCAATATTAAACCGTTAGGATATATTATGCCTATTGTTAAATATAAAGATAAGGTCAAGGAACTTGAATTGTTTGTCATCGAAGGCGGTACCACTTCTCTTCTAGGTAGACAGTGGCTTACAGAATTAGGAATCCAAGTACCTTTTTTTTATTGTCATCATATCGGAAATACTGATAACGATATTAATGTTTTGTTAAACAGGCATAAGGAGTTGTTTGACGGGAGTCTGGGGAGGTTCACGGGTGGCCAGGCGACATTGAAGGTTCGAGAGGGCGCGGTACCCATGTACCACCGTGCGAGGCCCATGCCGTTCGCGCTGCGCGACCGGGTCGATGCGGAGCTCGACAAGATGCTGCAGGCGGGGGTCATCGAGCCCGTTGACTGCTCCGACTGGGCGTCACCACTGGTGCCGGTCAACAAGTCGGATGGATCGCTCAGGGTTTGTGTAGACTATAAGGTATTCTTTTTTAGTTTGATTTTAAGTTTTGGTTTTTTTTTAGTATTAAGTACTTACTTTATTACATATTGTTAATATTCTGTAGTCTATGTATATATATATATAAATATTGTATAATATAATTATGCTTAGCTTATTCGATGATGATTTATGCAGCGATAGCGAACAATATCTATCATTATCTTCCGATAGTAGCACAGACAACAGTTTTGTCAGCCTACCTTCTCTGGCTGATACCCTCGACTCTCAGTTTTCTGATGTACCTAAAAATTTTAACCTGGTTCATATTAACGCGCAAAGCATCCCGGCTCATTTTTCCGATATGCAGGCATCTCTCCCTAACAAAAATATTCATGCTATAGTAGTCTCTGAGACCTGGTTGAAACCTTGTCTGCCTACCATTTCTTACTCTTTGCCTGGTTTTCACCTAATTCGCTATGACCGCACCGGCAGTAGGGGTGGCGGAGTAGCCATATATCTCAGATCAAATATTCCCTTTTCGGTTATCAGCACTTCGCCTCAACCTCCTCCCTCCAACACCGGTGAACATCTGTTCCTTGAGGTACTATTATCAAATAGTAAAATTTTACTCGGAGCCTACTATAGCCATTCCTCTACTGTCAATTATTTCTCTTCCTTTGAGAAGATCCTAGAAGATCTTCTTCCCTTATACGATCATAATATTATCTTGGGTGATTACAATACCTGTCTCCTCAAAAAAGACCATCGCTCGATTTCCCTCGAGTCAGTAATTAACTCTAGCAACATGCATTTACTCCCTCTAAGTGCCACTCATCATGCCCCCAATTGTAATCCCTCACTACTTGATTTATGCATAGTATCTTCCCCACAACATGTTGCTAAGCATGGTCAATGTCCCGCTGACAATTTTTCATATCATGATTTGATTTTCCTATCGTATAAAATTCGGCCCCCAAAAGTAAAACCCAAAATTATTCTTCAGCGCAATTTTAGTGGTATAGATCAGGAACAATTTTCTAATGATGCCAGGGAAATTGATTGGTCACCGGTAACCAACGCTGTGACCGTCGATGAGCAAGTGGTGATCTTCAACTCGTTAATAACGCAGCTATACGACAAGCATGCTCCCTTACGAGCCATAAAACTGAAGCAACGACCAGCAGCTTGGCTTACAGAAGACATAAAACTGTTAATTCATAAAAAAGCCACTGCTAAATATAGGTATAAATGTCGCCCTAACGACACTAATAAAGATAAATACGTAAAAATATGAAATCGCTGCAATATGGTGTGTAGGGATGGTCTACGTCGCCATGTTCATAATTCCGTTGAGAACGATGATCCAGCAAAGATCTGGCAATTTCTTAGGTCTATTGGAATTGGTAAATCTCGTCAAGATTGTATTCCTAACGATTTAAATATAGATTCTCTTAATCTCCATTTCTCTTCAACGTCTCATATTGATGCTTCTGAAAAATCAAATACGATTAAATATCTTTCGTCCTTACCAATTCCTGACTGCTCTCCTTTTATTCTTAATCGAGTACTCGATTGTGACGTTAAGAAGAGCTTACTTTCTGTCACGTCCAATGCTGTAGGTGGCGATGGAATTAGTCGTAATATGCTCGTCCCAATCCTTGATATCGTACTTCCTACACTCTGTTTCATTTTCAATAATTCTATTACCAACGGCATATATCCAACCATATGGAAGGAAGCTCAAATCATTCCTTTACCCAAAAAACCTAACCCCAAATCTTTTTCCGAATATCGTCCCATATCCATTCTCCCATTTTTATCTAAGGTTCTAGAGCGCCTTGTTCACAGTCAAATTAGCAAATATCTTTCCAGTCGTGAGCTCCTTAATCCCTTCCAATCTGGTTTCCGTCCTGGGCACAGTACTGTCAGTACTCTAGTAAAGATTACTGATGACATTCGCTTTGCAATGGAAAATGGAAACATGACTGTACTCACATTGTTAGACTTCAGTAATGCTTTCAACACAGTTGATTATGACATACTTTTAGCAATACTACGTTCAATTAACGTATCTCCAACAGTACTCGATTGGTTTCATAGTTATCTGTTTGGGCGCCAGCAACGAGTACGCTGCGAAGAGAAATTCTCTTCCTGGTGCAACTCAATTGCAGGTGTCCCACAGGGCGGCGTTCTTTCTCCTCTCCTTTTCGCACTATTTATCAACACAATTTCACAAAATCTTTCTTCTTCCTACCACTTATATGCAGACGATCTTCAAATCTATTCTCAAGCACCTCTCGACAAGCTATCTGACGCCATACATTCTATAAATGACGACTTAACATGCATTACTGTATGGTGCAAAAGATTTGGACTTATAATAAACCCAAGCAAGACTCAAGTGATAATTCTGGGAAGTTCACGGTTCATCTCAAGGGTGGACTGGTCTATTATTCCTTCTGTTTATTTAGATGGAGTTCCCATTCCCTATAGTGCAACTGTAAAAAATCTTGGATTGACTATCGATCGTTGCTTGAGTTGGGCTCCTCAGCTGCAAGTGACTAGTCGCAAATTGTATGCCACTGCAGGCGCTTTAAAGAGATTGCGCAACTTTCTTCCTGTTACTACTAAAATTGCACTAGTTCAATCTCTCTTACTCCCTATTCTCGATTATGCTGATGTCTGCTATCCAGATCTCACTGAGGAACAGCTAGATAAGCTTGAGCGTCTTCAAAACTTCTGCATAAGATTTATATTTGGCTTGCGCAAATTTGATCACATTTCTCAATTTCGATCTAAGCTCAAGTGGCTCCCTATACGTCTTCGCCGGAATGCTCACATACTCTCTCTCCTTTACAATATTTTGTTCAATCCTTTGACCCCGCGCTATCTTAAGGAACGTTTTAATTTCCTTCACAATGCAAATGCTCACAATTTAAGGTCATCAGAAAACCTCTCCCTCAGTATGCCTCAACATGGCACAATATTCTATGACCAATCTTTTTCTGTCAAAGCTGTTCGCCTGTGGAATTCATTACCGATTTCTATTAGGCAAGCTCAATCTTTATCCATATTTAAAAGCCAAGTCAAAAAATTTTACTTGTCCGAGTAAAAACACCCATTCTGTTTCAAACTGCTGATCTCTTGCACTTTATCATCACAATTGTAGGATATGTATACGAAATGTACATGTACTTATTCGCAAATAGCATAATAAGGCATATTGTATTGTATAGTGTGTCTGTGTATGTATATAGATATATATGAATATAATTTATTATATTTGTGTATGTCTGACAGAGTATTGAAATATGTATATTACGAGTATTATTAGTATTTATGGTATGTATATTATTAGTATCTAGGTCATCTGTCTGTTTTTGATAAAAATATTTTTTATTTTTTGGCTTATATTTTAACCCTTTCCCTCCTAACGGTACAAATGAGTACCACCAACTTTACCGCTATATATCTCTGTTATAATTTGTCGTACGAAGCAAATCCTTCTGTCGATACTTTCTAGTACCATTTCTATAACGAATCACAGCGCTTTATTTGTAAGTTGTCGATAAACAACCAATCAATGAGCAATTACAAGTTGGAACCTGTCAGTGTGTTGAGAGCAGTTGCGAGGGAAAAATTCAAAATTTATTTAAAATTAGATTTAATTTGGTAAGTGTAGATTTTCTTAGTTTATATTATAGTATATATATTTTCAATGATATTTTATAATTCGCGTAGATCAAATTTTATGATTTTGTAACCAATTTCAACCAAAAATCAAGATAGACTTATAAGTACCGTCAGTGACATCTTGTTGAAATTTTTGTTGATCCTTTGTATGGAAAATCTTTGGAGATATTAATTGTTTTTTCGTTGTTTTAGAGGTTACGCCATGGATATATCAAAGAATGAGACGCTCATGAAGGCCTTATTATTATAAGAGTTGCCAGATTGTGACGCATTGTCAGATTTAGAAATATCCGATCACAAAAGTTCCGAATGTGTACCGGCAACTCTATTGACTATGAACTACCCTCATTGAGAAGTTTTGACGAGGTTTTTGATGAATTTTTACATAGATCTATAAATATAGCATAATTTTCTCTATTCAACCTCCAGCAAGAAGTTGAAAACCTTCCGGAATCAAACGTCAACCAGGCGATGCCATCTTCCGTTATCCCTGAGATCCCGTCAAGTACCACGCCAAAACGAAAAGTTGTGGAGCCAAGCCGTAATTAGTAAAAGCGGGAAAGCGAAACTAGCTTGCCAGAATTTTCCGGAAATACAGGAGTGGTTGAAGAAATTTTTGCCAATTGTTTTACTCCTACTGACGAGGACTGATTGATGAAGTTGTGGAACATGTCGTATATCACAAATTTGTATGTTTGTATATATAGACAAATTAGTATGTTGTACAGCAAGATATATACCTAAATTTAAAAGTTATGGGCTATTTTGGGGTGTCCTAGACATAGCTTTTGTCAATGCTTTTGTAGTACATGTTATTCGAAAAAACGGTAGTCAAAGAGTTCAGATGATCTGTCGCACGATGTCAATGCAAGAAGTGTCATTCAATGGCAATAAGAAAAGGTTGTCTAAGGATGGACAGTCTCCCTAGTCCTAGTTCATCAAAGGGACTGAAGTGTAACAACTCAACTCTGGAAGATATAATAAATATCATTGGGAAATTGAGATCACACTGGACAATAATAATTGTGGAGAATCAACATGAAGTGTCTCGTATGAAAAAATCAGTCCAAGCCTCATTCCAAATGCCGTGAGGATTTGGAGTGAGGCTTGGACTGAATTTTTCAGTGTAATCTCGATTTCCCAATCTTATATCTTCCAGAGTTGAATTATTACACTTCTGCCCTTTTGATGAGCTAGTACTGGGGACACTGTCCATATATGGAATAATTTATGGAATACACTGTAAAGTGTATTTAAGCGGGAATGAGAAGAAAAACTGCTTTGAGGACTTATATTCAAGTAATAAATAACACCTACATGTACTAAATCAATCTTTTCAAAAAAACTCATCCTTCTAATAGTACCATGTTTAGTACCAATTTTTCTAACATGAAGTTCCTGACGGTACTTATAAGTCTAGGTTTTAAAACTAGTACTAAGAGCTGAAATAAAAATCTGTAAAAAATATATGTATTTAATTATCAACCCTGTTCACTATATTTCAAATTAAAAATACTTATTTCCAAGAATTTCGTATAGCCGTTAGGAAAGGGTTAAGTTAGCATAGTTTGTTTAACCTCACTTTTTATATTCGTTTGTTGCACCCCCGTCTTATGATTCCTGTATTTCCTCTCCATTCCAAGGTTGCCTGGAAGAGATCGCTGTTAGTGATAAGGCCGCCCATTGTAACACTTGATTGTAAGCCTTCATATTTTAATACTTTGTAATTTAATGGTGTGTACAATAAAGAATTATCTATCTATCTAAGGCAACTTTGAATCCAGTCTTATTTGTTGACCGCTACCCATTACCTACGATTGACGATGTACCTGTGGCATTAAATGGGGCTAATTTCTTCAGTAAAATTGACCTCTCCCAATCATATAACCAAATTGTTCTCGATGATTCCAAGAAATATACTGTTATAAACACTCATCGCGGTTTATTTCGTTATAATAGGTTAGTATACGGCTTATCTTCGAGTCCGGGTATTTTTCAACGAATAATGACTAATTTATTACAAAATATACCTAACGTGGCGGTTTTCATCGATGACGTAATAATTGGCGGGAAAACCAAGCGAGACCACTTAGAGGCGCTGGAAGCAGTGTTTCAGCGTTTGCTTGCGAACGGTTTGCGTTTAAAAGATAACAAATGCGTTTTCCTAGTAGAGGAGGTGTCGTATCTGGGCTACATCTTGTCGAAAGCAGGCATCAGAGTTGATCCAGCAAAAATTGAAGCTGTACTCAATATACCTAGGCCACAAAATGTCACGGAACTTCGTTCATTTTTGGGGCTGGCTAACTTCTTTGCCAAGTTTGTCAAGAACTTTAGCTTAAGATTAGTTCCGCTATATAATTTGCTTAAGAAAGGCGTGGACTGGCATTGGTCAAAAGATTGCGAAAGGGCATTTAATGGAATCAGGGAGGCTTTGACTAGTAGTCACGTGTTAGCTCATTACGATCCGAAAAATACACTAATCGTGACGTGCGATGCGAGCGCGGAAGGAGTAGGGGGGATATTATCACAGCCGTGTGGTGCCAACGGTGGGGAGCGACCGATTGCATTTATTTCGCGGACGCTTACACGCGCGGAAAAAAACTATTCGCAAATTCACCGTGAAGCCTTAGCTATAGTTTTTTGGTTTTAATGGATACGCAGGTAACAACAAACATGGATTTACAAATTCATGACATGCCTGTATAACTCGGAGAGATGGCAGGTGTTTTTAAATAGGGGATGAGCTTATTGTCATCTATCAGGCACAGTGCCAGACTTCAGTATGCTTTGACCCCAGATGTGGGTTTATTCTACCTAGGACCTTTTTTTTATTACTTAAGCGTATGTCTAACCAAACCTAATTACTTAATTAGACATAGTAACTATGGATAGTAATGCCATTCAAAGTATAAGGAACATAATCAGGCTGTCTGTAGTAATGCTCTCATGTAAACAAAGCCCTTTAGATAAGAAACACGTACCACAAACAAAAAGTCTTTAAACAACTATAATGGTGCGCTAACTAGCGTTAAGTAGCCGCAAAATGAATTCAATTCAGGATAGTCAATTCGCTATTTTAAATTTAGTTCGATGTCACAGCAGAATAACTTTAAGGATTCCTAAAACTAAAATTAGATATTTTTAATTAGTTAGTATAGTTAGTGAGTGTACAACAGAATAGCTGCCATTGCCTCATAATAATAATATTATAAAAACAACGTTTCTATTTAAATATATACATTAACTAGCGGCCCGCCCTGGCTTCCCACGGGTAATTGCAACTTTAAATTGAGATGTAAGCTATCCTGTCTTTCAATCTGGATCATATTGCAGACGGTGTGCAAATCAAATTTAAAATCGGTTCGGTAGTTTAGGAGTCCATCGCGGACAAACAAAGTGACACGTATTTTTATATATATAAGGATAAACATTCTTAAAATCTAATTATTACATATAATTATTCAAAATTCAGGCATTTTTTAAAAATCGTCTGGATCATAGAAAAAAATATCAAACGGCCATTTTCTTACTTTGGTTTTAAATAACATGTTGGAGGTTGTATTTCTGATAGTTTGCGGCAATCTATTGTATACCACCGCCCCTATATAAATACGGATTTTTTAAGATTGTGTGATAGCATCAAAAGACGGTCCCTATATTTATTACTGCGCAAGCTGACAAATTGGTTCACACTGCGCTGGAATCTGTCAATTTTGGCGTATGTATATACTGCTACATTATAAATAAGCTCGCACGGCAACGGGAGGATCATGAGCTCTTTGAAATAGTAACTCAGTTGCATCCCAAACGCCTGAAAGATTCCTTTACCATGACATTAATTATGGTCGTGAAACGTCAACTGTTGGTCTCACGCTGCTTGTCAACAATCAGCTGTAGAAGCCCCGGGGCGAGACCAATAGCAGCGAGCTTAGCCAGGAGAATGTCGTTATTGACTCTGTCAAACGCTTTTGGAAATTCAAAGTAGAACACGTCAACCTGGGAACGATGCTTTAATTTGGAGGCGATAAATCCCACAAAAGTTAGCAGGTTTGTATCGACGGGTGCTTCCGCCTAAAGCTATGCTAGTCGTCACAAAGATATTTATCCACTTGTGCATATATATATTTGTGGAGTATACTCTCAAATTCCTTTGCAGGTGACGACAACTCAGTGATAGGACGGTATTCTTCAACGCCCTATGTTGGTGCCCTTTGGTATAGGACTGACCGTGGATAGCTACCATTGCGGTGGATATTTTCCAGGTTTTAGTGCAGTATTGAAAATGATGTAATGAAAGGAATACTAAAGTGCTTTTTTCATGTTTCAATACTGCAGCTGCAATACTATCCGGCCCCATAGAGCTGCTAGTTTTTAACTTATTTATACCGTACATAAAGTCACTAGGTGTTATTTCAAAAATGTTTATATTAATCATAACGTTCCCTATTCACGCAGTATTCGCTCACAGTGTCCAGAGGTCTTGCAGATTTGTGTCGGCCATGAGATTTAATTCATTAATAATAGTAAATGATAAATATACGCAATTTAAACCCTTTAAAGTTGTTTAATTACTGTGTACCTACTATGCAAAACAAAATCAATTCAACCTTTCTTCCAGAGACTAGAATCATATAAACTTGTGTCCTGCAACATAGATCACTGATATATCAGCCAGGATTGGCCGGTCGGTATCGGCTCTACTTGCAGACGATGCGCCGACCGCTGCAGCAGTAGTGGTGTGCCAGTCTACTTTCTCAAAACCAGCGAACTATGGAGTTGACCAACCACCAATAAAATTGTTTGATAGTTATTCAAAATACTGATTTTAATATTGTTCAGGCGTTATTATTATCAGCGATCGTCAATATGGATTTCGTCATGGCCGATCAGCTGGTGATCTTCTTGCTTATCTTACGCATCGATGGGCTGAAGCTGTTGAGAGTAGAGGAGAAGCGCTGGCGGTAAGCTTAGACATTTCCAAGGCCTTCGATCGGGTGTGGCACAGGGCACTTCTTTCGAAACTACCGTCATATGGCATATCTACGGGGCTTTGCACATGGATATCCAGCTTCCTCACCGGGCGTACTATTAAAGTCGTTGTAGACGGATCTTGTTCCGATGCCATGCCCATCAACGCTGGAGTCCCCCAGGGTTCTGTGTTGTCGCCTACGCTATTCATCCTGCATATCAATGACATGTTGCGAATCGGTGACATTCATTGCTATGCAGATGATAGTACGGTCAGCGCACAGTACTCTGGTCGTGTTAGTGCTCCGCACTCTGAGGTGTTGGAAAGCAGGAACAAACTTGTGTCCGAGATTGAACATTCTCTTGGAAAAATCTCTGCGTGGGGAAATCTTAACCTCGTGAAATTCAATCCCTCTAAGACACAAGTTTGCGCGTTCACAGCGAAAAAAGCTCCTTTTGACGTCGCTCCGCAATTTCGGGACATTCCCCTGAACATCTCTAAGAGCTTGGAGATCCTTGGTGTTAGCGTTTCTGGCGAGGTTCAGTTTAGGGGTCATCTGCAGGCTAAGGCGAAACTCGCTTCAATGAAGCTCGGTGTGCTTAACAAGGCGAAGCGGTACTTTACATCTAGTCAGCGGCTTTTACTCTACAAAGCACAAGTGCGGCCCCACGTAGAGTACTGCTCCCACCTTTGGAATGGCGCACCGAAATACCAACTTCAGCCTCTCGACTCCCTACAGCGACGAGCCGCCAGAATTGTCGACAATCCCAAGCTCTCTGACAAGCTGGATCCTCTCAGTCTCCGTAGAGATGTAGGTTCCCTTTGTATTTTTTACCGCTTATTTTTCGGGGAATGTTCCGACGAGCTTTTTGACCTTATTCCTGCGTCGAAATTTTACTACCGCACATCTCGACACCGTCAAAAGACCCACCCCCACATCCAGCAAGTATGGAAATCACACACTGTTCGCTTTTCTCGCTCATTTCTACCGCGTACTTGTGGGATGTGGAACGACCTTCCTCCGGAGGTCTTTCCGCGAAGCTACGACATGGACCAGTTCAAAAGGGGCATCTACAAATTCCTTTCTGGGCAGGCAACGCATCGGCAGCGCAGCTAGTGTTGCAGATGTCCATAGGCGGCGGTTACCGTTTACCATCAGACGGGCCGCCTGCTTGTTTGTCACCCATAATATAAAAAAAAAAATGACCTTCAGTGCTCCTCGGACGTAGCTCGGTGATAGTTGTGGTGAATTCTGCTGTTTTATAGAGTGCCACCACCGGCGGACTTTGTGAATTCTGCTTGTACCTAACAGTTATATTAAAAGTGTTTGAGAGTGCCGGGTGTTTAGTATCGTGCTACCGATACCGCACACACATGGACGGAAACCTGGAAGCTGCTCAATATGTATGGGTGTATTATTCTTGTTAAAAATAACTTAAAATTTAAAGAACGCCATGACTTAGTCAGATGTTCTGTCGAACGTGTCTGTGAGGTTGCTTGTGTGGAGGTGGACAGGCATCTTGTGTTGTGTGTATATCGACCACCAACAGATGAAGGTCGTGCTCAAAATTTTACAGAATTCCAAGCCACTCTGGAAAGAATACTACTAAAAATTTCTAAATGTAAAAAACCCATATTTGTATGTGGTGATTTTAATGTAGATATTTTATTGAAATCTAAAAATAAGACTGATCTTATTTCATTGTTTAAGTCATTTAATTTGAAATTTCTATTCTGGGAACCCACTAGGATAACAGACACTTCAGCTACCTGTATAGACAATATATACTCAAACTGTAAGACTAAACAAAAGTCAATAATGAAGGGTGTTAGATCTGATAATGTGGGCCTGGCAATTAGATTTCATGGAAGCAGAGAAACAGCGAAGTATGAAATTGAACATAGGCCGTTAACAACCAGTAGGCTAGAAATACTCAGTACCAATACAGAAGCTAAGCTTGCCAATACAAATTTTTCTCATAGTGACCCGAATGACATTTATAATATGTAGTTTATTTTCTTTAGTAAATACTGAGTTTCAAAAAGTTTGTCCAAAAATAAAGAAACTAGTAAATGGAAAGTTGAAGTTCGGTGATTGGGCAACTACAGGTATTCGATTATTTGTTTGATCTGTATCGCAGGAAGAATTTGACATCCTGCAAGCAGTTTCGTGATTATGTTAGGAACTATTCAAAAATGTTTTTAAGTCTGTTTGCTTGTGTGCTAAATCTCTTTTTATTCGAAACAAAATTAGCAAGTTAAAAATAAAATAAAAACCATTTGGAAGACTATAAATACTGAGACCGGTAAAAATAAACCTAGAAATTCTACATATGTCTTAAATGTTGATAAAAAACAAATATCTGATCCAATACAAGTGGCAAATATATTTGTCAATTTTTTTTCTAACTTACCCCTAGAAGTCCCTAAGTCAGTGGATGCATGTCCCGATGTAGCAGAAACTCTGCTAATACATTATTTCCCCTGCAAATCACCGGACTTTTCTTTCAGACACACAACAATATTTGAAATTATAAAGACATTTAAACATTAAGAGCACCGAAGACTTGTGGGGTATGTCAGTTAAAGTGGCAGAGTCTATAATATGCATTATTGCACCATATTTAAAAACAATATTCAATCTTTGTGTTGATAAAGGAAACTTTCCCGACTTAATCATACAAAGTAAATTCACTCCAATTTTGAAGTCGGGTGCTACATCTGACCCTTGCAATTACAGACCTATTTCTATCTTACCTATTCTGAGTAAAGTATTCGAAAAAATTATGCTCAAACAACTTCTATCCCATTTTAATGAGCATAGTATATTGAATGAGAATCAGTTTGGTTTCACAAAGAGCAGATCCACAACAGATGCAGGTGCTCAATTGATGTCACATATACTTAAAGCATCGGAGAGTTCACAGGATGCTATCGCCGTATTCTGTGACCTTTCTAAGGCATTGACTGTGTAGCACCGCACTCTGATTCGAAAACTTTCACATTATGGTATTCGTGGAAAAGCTCTGGATTTTATAAAGTCATATCTGTCAGACAGGCTACAGAAGGTTAGAATTAATAGCAATACTTCTTCCGGGTTTTTGGTAAGAATAGGAGTACCACAAGGATCAATTTTAGGACCTTTTCTGTTTCTTGCATATATAAATGATCTGCCTTGCATGGTTCAAAATTTCTGCGTTATAGTTTTATTCGCAGATGTAACCTCCCTGATTTTTAAAGTAGATAGGAAGGATAGTGAACTTATTCATGTAAATAATGTGTTATCTATGATCTCTAAGTGGTTCGCGGCTAATAATCTTCTCTTAAATTCAAAAAAGACCAAATGTTTAAAGTTTTCTTTACCAAATGTTACTTATGTTGAACCAAACATTAAGCTTGGCCTAGAAAAACTCTCTTTTGACAATGTGACAGTCTTCCTGGGAATTAAAATGGATTCAACTTTACAGTGGAATCCACATATACATGATCTATCCGGAAGACTTAGTTCTGCTGCATTTGCAGTTCGTAAGATAAGACAGCTAACAGACGTAGCTACGGCTAGGCTCGTTTATTTCGTGTACATCCACAGTATTATGTCTTATGGTGTATTGCTGTGGGGAGCTGCTGCTGAAATAGAGACAATCTTTATCTTACAAAAGCGTGCAATTCGAGCCATATATGAAATGGATCCTAGGGAATCCCTGAGAGATCTTTTTAAAGAAATTGATATTTTAACTTTACCAAGTCTGTATATATTTGAAAATATTATGTATGTTCGTAATAATATGAGCAAATTTAAATCAAACAGTGACAATCACGATTATAACACTAGGAATAAAGATAAAATAGCGGTGCCAGGTTTTAGATTAGCAAAGACAAATAAAAGGTCCTTCTTAGGCAATTGTGTGCGGTTTTATAATAAATTGCCCAAACATATTACGAAGCTCACAGAAAGAAAATTCAAGTTGCATGTGAAGAACATTTTGATAAAGAAATCTTACTACACAGTTTGTGATTACTTAAACGACAAAAATGCTTGGACTGGTTCGCCTCTGCCAAGCTAGCGCCTGTCACCTACGTAATGTAAATTAAGTATTGTAATAATTTTACTATATAGTATGTACTTAACACATTGTAAAAAACGTTTAAAAGAATGGCCCCGAGTTTCTTGCCCGTTCTTCTCGCAGTGGCTCTATAATTTTTGTTTACTGAACGTGGCAGTATAATGTAGTATTTTTCAATATTAAAATTTGTAATTGATCTTCATAAGAGCGTCGTAGACGCCTAAATTGAATAAATGATTTTGACTTTGAACAGTTTTAAGGTAAGTGAGGCGTAAGGCTTGTATTGAATGTAATGGTAGCCCTGAACACAATACCTACCTAAATAGAGAAAAAAATACGACTAGTCAGCTCCCGGGGCAATCGAAGGAAAAAGCCTGAATGTCATAAACAAATATGTTAAAATTACTCGTGAAGATTTGTCACAGCTATTGTTGACGGTGAAAACTTTTAATCATGGCGTGCTACAGGGGTCTATTCTTGGTCCACAGCTCTTCATAATTTACAGTGCATTCATTACATTACATCTGCTGGCATATATACAGCACTTTAAATATCACATCTTTGGCGATGATTTGCAATTATATTTATCGGTACGGCTGAAGTAAACCGGTAGACATGAAGATGTTCTTTCCGAAGTAAAATAGATAAATGAGCATCTAGGTCGAATTGCCATTTGGTCACATAACAATGCTCTTTAAACCCGTCTAAATAAAAATTGATGGCGCTAGGTTTAGAGCGCTTGATCACTGACATTGAAAAATAAGCTTCTGAAGTTAATATGTGAATGAATAGATCAGGTGAATGAAGACAAAAATCTAGGTATTTTATTTGATCAAAGCGATACCCTTCGTTTTGTAAACCATATACCAACTCTGGTGAATAGCTGTTTTTTTCAAATTTAAGCTATATAGTATCCAAACTTAGAAATCGTATTACGGTACCGATCCGATTTAAAGTGTGTGAGTCAATAATTCTAACAAAACTTAATTATAGAGATCTAGTATAATAATATGGAGAAAACTACTTGTCTTATCCAAAGGATACAAAGCGCTTGATGTCATGTGTAAGAGAGATACAGAAATAATGAGAAGAACAAGCACGGAGTGGGCCAACGCCAGCGCCATGTAAAAATCGTCAGATTATATTATAACGTAACGTTGAGATTTTCTTCAAAATAAAAAAAATAAATTTATCGCGCTTGAATATTTTGAGGTGTAATTTTTTTCCAACTTTCTAACTCACCCAATTTTTTTATATCATGCTCAAATCTTCACATTATTGAAATATCTCATTTCTTCACATTCAAGTAACTTACCTTGTCTTAATCTGACGCACTCGAGTTTTTTTTAATAATCTGAACGCACGCCCCTAAATTAAGGGTATACGTATGTTGGGGATACATTACATGGTGTAAGGTTTCTCCCTGATGATGGGCTCCCCTACTAGTACGTAAATATAGTATGAAGACACCCGAGATAACCTACCTACTACATCGTGAGTAAGCAAAGAGCCTTTCACCTCATTATTGGAATAGATCTATTCCAGCTCAGTATGAATTGTAAAAATTATAAAATAAATAATATGAATTGTAAAAATTATATTTGAAAAAAAGAAAAATGAATTTGATAAAAGTATTATGAGTTGTATATAATTATTTTAAAATTTAGGGAGTCAAATTGCCGGCCCCATATTTTTGAGTGTAAATAGACCTGAAAGTAGGGGATCAAGTTCTCAGTTTTTGCTGGATACTTCTGTAATCTTTGATCTTGGGCTTTGTATGTTATTGTGCTATGGACACTAGTACATCTGTGGTTTGACTTAACTTTGATCGATCCTTTATAATCTGTGAGTGGTCCTAGCGCATCTTCTTTCACAAAAGGGCATTTACAAATAAAATTATAAAAAATAGCTGTAAATTAAAAATCATAGCGCATTTTTTGATCAGATATGGATAAAAGAAAATTGTCGACCGCCGGCGATAGCCTGTACTTAATACTTCAAGTTCCCAAGACTGCAACAGCTGACGACGTCAAGAAAAGTTACAGAAAATTAGCGTTAAAATATCATCCTGATAAAAATCCGAACAACCCCGAAGCTGCAGAGAAGTTCAAAGAAGTAAACCGTGCACACACCATTCTTAGCGATGCGACAAAACGGAATATCTACGATAATTACGGCTCGCTCGGACTTTACATCGCCGAACAGTTCGGCGAAGAAAACGTAAACGCCTATTTCGTGGTGACGAGCACCTGGTGTAAAGCGGCATTTATCGTGTGTGGCATTCTGACAGGCTGCTACTTCTGCTGCTGCCTGTGCTGCTGTTGCAATTGCTGCTGCGGCAAGTGTAAGCCGCGCCCGCCCGAAGAATCTGGTGACTACCATACGCTTGAGAGAGATGATTCAGACGGCGTGCAGCCCGTCACACAGCAGCCGGGTGGTGAAGGCCGACCCAAGGGTGAACAGGCGCCGCCCATCGCCATGCCGGCACCTCCAACCGCTGCTGGAGCTTCTGAGAACACAGGCCTAAATACAGGTGGGGTCAATTACGGAATTTCACAGTAAATACCTATTTAACTTCCTAATTTTAATAATGTTTACCCCATTAGAAATGACTACATGTAGCTTCAATTATCTTTTGTATGATTTATATAATAAAAGTGACTACAGTTGAAGCTCCTTGTTTGCTAACTTTGAGTTATCTGATTTGATCTGAAATTCCGATCAAAAAAATACCCATTTTTCCAATATGTATTGCTAAACATATCCTTATAAATGTATCCATAACTAGCAATATACTACTCATTACATTTCAGAGTAATATAGAACCTCCCATTGCTGGGCAAAGGTCCATATTCTTCCTCTTATGTCTATCTTGATCCATGTCTCAAAGAATCACTCCACCTTTTTAAAAGGAAGACCATGATGTCTTCTGCGATCTTTTGGCTTCCATTGTGTGATGATTTTTGCCATCTTGCTGGATGCATATGGACCACATGCCCAGTTCTTTTTCAATCAAAATAGGCTTTTGTGATATTTTCAGTTTTTTAACAGAGTGATATTTTTAACTCGAATCTATTCAATTGACTCCAATGATGATGCACTCTATTGTTCTTTGGACAACCGAGTCTAGACTTCTATGGTTCAATAAGTGACCATGTTTGTGCACCATAGGTTAGGATGAGCAGAATGTGCATGTTGATGAGGGTACACTTCAGTGACAAAGGGAGGTCTCCTTCATGAGTTTATTTTTCTATGAGCTTAACTATTTGATTTAACGATGAGGAGTGCTATTTCTTTGTCATGCCTAGTATACAAAATAATCTGGCCCAACAGATCTATTCATTGACATTATTGCAGAGTCTGCCCATCAAACTCTATCCTATATTTTTTGCTGTAGTAAATCTATCATCTTTGCAAGATTGGTGCTTAGTCTTTATGGCTTCATTTCATAATTCATCACAATAATGTTGTTTTGTTTAGTTAGAGCAAAAGTAACATGCCTGGAAAAGAGTTATGTTACTGATTCTGGTCAATATGAACTGAATACCTTTTTTGAGCATTATAAATTAAATCTGTCATTGAATTTCTCATACATAAAATGTTATTATGTAACTTTGGAATGTTAGTATCTCCTATAATTCGATACAAATTTATTACCATTCTTTGTGGTTTCTGTATTACCTGCACACTTGTACTACAAATGTACCCCTGGCAAATAAGGAGCTTTTACTGTACTTTAATCCTATTTAAAATGCTTGCCGATGTTGGAAAGACAACATGTTCCATTTGTAATACCTTGCCTTCTCCTCTGACAGTGTTCTTGGTTTTAAGCAAAAATGTAGGTAGTAATCTTGAAGAAAGTACTATGTGTGGCCATTTACCTTTGTTTCAGTAATATGCTTGTGTAGGTTTTACTCTAAAAATATTATTATTCTATTTTGTGATGTTGGTATTTGAATTAATTATCAGCTGTTGGTATCAAGTCTTCTTAAGCCTCGAATACACTCATGCAACATATTATTTCAGAAATTTAAATATATTTTTAAGTACACACATGACATTACACATAAACATGTTACTAAAACCGTAAAATTTAAATCTAAATTAAATTATTTAAATTTTACGGTTTTAGTTTAACTTTTCTCGTGATCCCACACATACTCTGCTGTTCACCCCAGTGAGTTTTCTTATGTAATTTTATTCTTATCTAATTAATGCAATCGATGAATACATACTGCAATACTTACTATAAGATATATTAACTGAATTGTATTATGTATGTGTGCTTTTAACTAATTCAGATACTAATATACTATTTCCTATGGAAATATGGATTACATGAACTACTAACCACAACATATTTTTGTATGCTATGCAAAAGTACATGCCAAAAGTATTTGTACTGTACACTTAGCTGTATAGCTAAGTGTAAAACTTAAATTTTTAATATGTAATACACTATTTTTGGTTGTTCACAAAACATGTACATTACAATGTGTTTAAAAGTACCTATGTAATATTGAACTATTTATTATTGTTGAAGTTCACTTTTAATGTGTTATGAACTCAATGTTCTTATATCATAAGCATGGAAAAAGTTTTCCTGTTGATAAATATAGGTTTGTAGTGATTATGAATGTTGCTTTAAGACGGCACTGGCGGCACTCGCTAATGCTTGCTATTTCTCTATTTAGCCATATTTATTTTTGTGCAAGGGTGTAATTTAGAGCACATTTTCTAAACTTTTCAATTTAATCACATTTTGTGTGTTATGCAGTATATATTTAATTATATTTTTGTGTGACCCTAAGTCTATATTTTGAATTTTAATGCAAGGCTATCCCCCAATACTCCCAATAATGCTTGATCAATTTTTATCAATTTACTTCAGAAAAATAATGCATTGTTTCTTTTGCCACCAGATGATGTGAACAAATAATTTGGCAGTCCAAGACTCACATCAATGGTCTCAGTTGTATTAATTAATATTATTTCATTAGACAAATCCAACACTTTAGCAATGATCACATAGTTTCAGTTTTATTGCAATGAGTAATATTGGTACGATATAATTGAGAATACTTTTTAGACTTTTTTTTCTGAAAATGTGATAGGATTGAATTTCCATCAACACCAGGTCTATTTGCACTATGCGTGACTGTGTTAGGCTATGAAGTCTGTTGTAGCTGCTTTTATTTGATTGAGAGTAATTTTTCAATCGTCTTCAGTTTGACTGGGTCATACCCATAACTCACTGCCTTATAGGTAGGTACACACATATAATCATTACCTTTGTGACTCATAATGTGTGAAAGCAAAAGATTATTCATATTCACATTCTTGTGAGGCACAATAAGATAACTACTAGACATCAGTTATTGAAATATAGGTACTTATTGCCATTTCCTTCCAAGATTTTATAGGTCTCATTTAGCTATTCATTGGATTCAAGCCAACATTATATTTATCATCCTTACAATATCAATGTAATAGGTAGATATTAATATTTTTATCAGCTTAAGCATTCTGATTAGCTGAAGCAAATGATGGCTGGCTCAACCAGTCTGGCCAGTTTTTGGCCTAATGTATATAAAGTAAGTTGTTTGATGTGTCTAAATAAGTGACACAGGTAGTTAATTTTAAGCATATTTAATGTACAGGCCCGAGCAGGTGGTTTAATCTAAACATGAACACAGATTATTTTTAATTTGACTCAACTTTACAATATGATGAGTTAAAATGTTACTACTCAAGCGGAAACTTGCGTACAGGTAAGATAGTGATCAAATGGTAGTCTAACAGCAGTAAAAGGATGCAGGGTGCAATACATCAACAAATAATCAGTCCACACTGCAGCATGGGCACTGCATAACTACCCGATGGTGCGGATCCCCATCGCCGCGCGGCGCGCCTATTACGCGGCCCGCGACCTCGCCAGTGATAGGATATCTATAAAATAAAATTATTTTTTGAATCAGTGAATCACTTAATATAATAAAATAAGGTCTTGAAGTTCGTATTGTATTTTATTATAGTAATAATACAGTAAAATTTTTGAGAATTAACTGATTGCTTAACTTCGAAGGGCTCCTTAATATATACTTTATACTATGAAAGTGTCTCCTATTTCATGATGTTATGACGAGGTAGGTACAGAATTCTGCATCTTGGAAATAGTAGATTGTATCACAAGGGAGCAAAATAATCTTTACTTTGCCCGAGGAAAAATATATTTTGCGACCATGTCATACATTCTACTTTTTATCCCACTATGATAAAAATAAATAAGAGACTAAAATAGTACAACTCATGAATACAATAAATAAAAATGGTACTGGTTGTACTGTCATATAATTCTAGGATAAATTAAATAAATAACTAAAAATTTGTATGAGCTCATATTTTTTAAATAATTTGGTTTAGGAATAAACCATGCTCTTATATTTTGTTGTCTCCAGACGGCAATGGCACGTTCTTTATTTGTTTTTACTTTTACGCCACTTTCATAACCAACTCTTTACATACTAATTTTATGATAAACTATTCTATTAAACATTCTATGATCTAGTAGGTCACAGATCTTGATTAAATGAGCACTGGTAGATGACATGTGTGCCCTGAAAAGAACAATGTTCACATTCCTAATTGAAAATGTTTCCGCCCTCTATAAAACTCTATATATAAAAAGAAAATATATTATGCTTTAAATAAATAAAAAAAAGCCATTTATTCCCAATTCTTACTAAACATTTGTTTCTAGGTTATTGTATTAACTTAAACTTACGTTTAAATATAAACTTTACTCCCATTTATAGATGCACCAAACATGTTTTTTCAAATAGATAAATAAATTATGCAGCTTTCAATACACCTGTTTAGGGTTATCAAATTCTAAAAAGCTATAGACCAGTACTGGATTTGTCTTTGAATTTAAAATGAAGTATATGATTTACTGACTTCTATACTGAATTATTATACTGAAATCTACTTTATGCGTAATTAGAATGGTGTTAGGACATTTTAACAAATATGAAATCTGTGGCCAAGCACATAATTGTGTGTTCCGGCAGAAATAAAAAAACAAACTTGCCTTGAAATTTTGGCAAGTTTTAACCAGCCACATAAAGAAGAAATTAAAATAAGCAGTTTTCGAAAAAAAAAAAAACAAATCATATTGATTATATTAAAAACTTAAGAATTATTTTACAAGTTTTACAACCCAAATCATTTCTTAAACTAGTTGTTCACATTTTTAAAATAATTAATGAAATTGTGTATTTTTTTAGCTATTTTTTAGTATACTTAGTAGCTATCGGAGTCGTAAAAATAGAAAATATAAAAAAACACTCAAACTCTACATATGCCTATTATTGTACCTTTCTTTCCAAGCCTTAGTAACGGTCAATTATTATTACTTGTATAAATTATTCAGCTTCTGATTTTACTGTTGAATTTAATGTCATGTTTTTGTATGACCTGGAATAGGAAATTCATTCCAATCCAATTTAGTTTTTTCTACGTATAACAAATATTGTATACTTAGTTACGCTATTTCAAATTTATAATTCCTTGCGGATTTCCTGAGAACTAAGTGTCCTAATTAAGAATTAAGTCAATTTTCATCTCTCCATTCGTGTATTGTGCATTCCAAGTTAGGCAGATGTAAGTTTGGTTTAATTGGGCCACGGTGATCTCTCGGCCCATTCGCTATTTTTATTACCTTATTTCCTACGCCTACATCCTCCCGTTTAGTGACCTGACCTATTTTTTGTCAAGGTTGTCTCAAGATGGTCCTAGAATTGGACATGAACAGCTTTATATAAAGGCGTTAATACAATTTCGTAAACCGATGGTTCGCATTCTGTAAAACGAGTTTGTGTGCATAGATAACTATTATTATATAAATTCGTTGAATATGTAAAATGTCAAGAATTATGTTAATTAATGGTCTAACGATGTTGAAGACTTTCACGAAATCAGTAATTTTGTCATTAATTGTTAAGACTTTTTCCTAGTACCTACCTACAAACATTTCAATTGGTGAAAGTAAAACTGTCCGATATTTAAGTCTATGCAAGCTGTCCAAATTATAGAGGTTTATATATATATATATATATATATATCCATAATGTTAGCGTTATTCTTTTGAAAGTACCATATATGTAGGTATATGTTTAATTAAAAACGAAGTTATTCATTTAGGAAGATAATAGAACAAGAAGCTATGTTGTTCTGGCAGCATAGAGAATTTTTTCTTTAAAAAGAAAACTGTAGTAGTTCTATTGATATCGGATTGTTATTCTCACTCTAAAAATAAAACTACATACATATTATGAAATTGTAATATACATACACTTATATCTATTTTATGTAATAAGTTTTACTTAGACGTTGTATGTTTTCACTTGCGTTAGGTACCTACTTATGTATAGGTTGTTTTCTTGCCTTGCTATTGTATTTTAAGTACAAAAGCCAGTAAATTCATGACCGGAACTGGTGTCTGCCGTTTTTCAAGCAATAGTCACATTCGTTGTTCACGGTTTTGAAGAAACATTGTCCTAAGATTTCAATTTGAAAGTAATATCGATGGTCTGGCCTTTTTAGAATTTTTCAGTCAAGTTTTTTTAGTGAGCCAAGCTCTTCCATTCTTAGAACACGTGTAATTAAAAAAAACTTTTAATTTAGGTATTATTTAGGTTAAGTTGGTTGTAGGTTTCAATTATTATGTATTTGGGCTTTTTATGATGTTAGTTAATGTTGGAGCTACGCAATACAATATAATAACATTTAATTTACTGAACCACCTTAATGGTATAACTTCGAAATAAGACTTTATTGTCGACCAAAATTGAACTTATGAGATAAACTAAGATTTGTAGACTTTGAGATGTAGGCAGTGAGACTTTTATTGGAGAACTTTAGTTGAGACATCCAGTAGGTAACTCTGAACAGCTATTCCACTAGCACTTGCTAGCTGTTCATTAACTACGGGTTTTACTTAAACTCGTGTGTCCAAAAAATAGTAGCCAAGCCAATTTTATATCTATTTTCTTGGCATGTCTCAACTACTGGAACTACCGGTAACAGACTCATATTACTGGTAGAATGTAGCACTCTAAAATAAGTATATATACTTAAGTAGGTGATTTGTTTGTGACTTATCATTAATTAGCTATTTCCTAATAATTTATTTTTTCTATTAAGCATTTAAAATTCAATATCACTTGTCGATTGACTTGGTCTTTAATAATACATGTGTACAGTGGCAGAGTGCTCATTGTTTCAAACTAAATCTCGAGGATGCTAGCGTTTTTCATTATTATTAATCGTACACGAATATAATATACATAATAATAATTGATGGTATATAAAGCTAGTGTTGTAAGATGGAAAAGATTGAAATTTGTAGTTATATACCACTATACACGGTTTGCTTAGTTGAACAATACAGTACAACTCTATCACTAATCTGCGACTATTATCCGACAGGTTCTATTAAAATTCAATGGTTTAGCTAATCTAGAATGAACTAAATCATGCTCTGTAATCAACCGATCTATTTTAAGTGCTCTAATTCAACATCAAACTCTTTCATATAGCGACGTCAGCTTACTTAAGGGTGGAATGGCCGGTCAGTTCTCCATACAAACGTAGTAGGGTACCCTTATATCATGATTTAGGCCCAAAACAAAGTATGATATTGATTGATTTCTTTATTATCTAGGCTTGTATCGTATTGTTTTATTAATTGAGAGTTATGAGCCTCGAAACATTTTCATATAAAGTTTTCGAGGCTTATAACTTTCAACTTAATTATCTTTTCATAATTTCGGCACGATACGATAGCCTGGATAATGATGAGATCAATCGGTATTATGCTAAATTCTGGAGTTCAAATCTCAAATAAGGGAGTGTTCAGTCTATGACGTTTGTATGGAGAAGTGACCGGCCAGTTCAAAGCCAGTTAAAGGGTACAAGCAAAAAAACCGTCCCCAAGAGTGCAACCTAGTCATGAAATTGACTAGTCATGAATATATAGTGCAACGATATATATTTTGGCAAATAACAACACAACCTAGAAAAGATTTTAAGGAGCATGTGTAAATTAAGTTCTGTGCTGGTTAAAACTTGTTGTTGAATTCATCGTTGTACAGTATAATCTATCAATTCGAGGATTTTACTGTCGCGGATTAGCTAGAGCGTACTGTATTAATATATAACACAACACTTTAAAATAATAACACTGTTAATCTTTACATAAATAACGTGGTGGTTGATAGAACCCAGTACGTTAGACGTGTAGATTTATTATTCGAAAATTATTGATAAATAATATGCCTACCTACTGTATGTTAGGCCAGCTTATAATAAATGAATATGCTGTTAGCTCTAGTAGTGAGAGACTAGGAGTATGATGGCTCTGTTAATTCATATTAATTGTATTATAATGTTATGGTACTAGTCAACGAGTATTTGTAACGACAGTGTCAAGTTATAAGAATGTCTAATTGTAATTACACTTTCAATTTAATAAATTCTGCATAAGTATTCATTATCTATTATTCTACTAACCAAACATTCATTTCATCCTAGTATCATTTATTGTGGTCACCTTTACGTAATTGGTGATTATATATAGAAATGTTTTCAGCCAATTAATTATTTTTTTTCTCTTATTTGCAGGAAGCAGTATTCCAAAATACACATGAAGTATTCAAAATAAGTCTAGTACCTACCTATTTTTAAGAGAAATACTTACATTTGATTTCTTATAACCACCAACATTCAAATTCATTACAGATGTAAGTCTAAATTAAGTTATTTTTATTATTTGTATACATATTTTACATTACACTTTGTTTATATTTTAGTACTGTCAGCAAAATATATAATTATTTTGTAATACAAATTAGTTTTTATTGGCAAACGCATGAGATAGAATAGAACATTGTTAGGTAACTGTACACAACACTACAAACGACACACCTACCAATGTCTATTTTTTACAATGTAATGTGGTAGTTGGTTGGTTGTAGGAAATTAAAAAAATACAGACGAATTGAGAACCTCCTCCTTCTTTTAAAGTCGGTTAATAATAACATATTTAGTATCTAATAGCCACCCAATAATAAAACGCGTACGAGTAAACTGAACCGAGCAACTAATAGAGCATTAGCCTCTACCACGATCTAAATTATTAGTTTTGTATAAGGTTTGTTTTTTTTATGCTTGATAGGATAGTCTTTGACCACTATCTCACCTGATGGTGTGGTCGAAGATGTTGTTCAGGCTAACCTAGAATTACTGGCTCTCAAGGACTGCTCCCGGAACACACCGTTAGGTGCTTGGCGACAGATTTTCTACTTGAGGGTGGTAGCTAGCCAGGCGAGCATTCGCAAAATGCCCTACCACCATGATATAATGACTGCCATCCTAAGACAACAACCGTGACCGACGGCTTAACGTGCCCTCCGAAGCACGGAAGCGCTCAGTAGTAATGTCACCAGCTGTCACCCATCCAAGTCATGACCGAGGTGGACGTTGCGTAACTTTTGCTGAGCGGTTCAGAATGGCTAAGCGAACTTAGATACGAGCGCTTCAAAACCGTATCACACCGTAGACATACAATTTCATATGACATAGTTTTCGTATTGGCTATCAAAAACAGCTGTCGGACCGGAGGGGTTTGGCGACAGATTTTCTACTTAAAGATGGTAGCTTAGCCAGGCGGCTATTAATAACTTGCATCATTCAAAGTTACTAAGCTATCAAGTTGCATAAGTATATAATTTTAAATGCATCTTCTGTAGTTATTGGGGTTACATACATTTTAATATTTGGATGAATAAAACCAGCAGTAACGTTTGTGTCTACTAGCACAAAGATCGCATTTGGCTGGGATTTACGCACATTAGTTGTTCATTGATTCACTGGAATTGGGACCCTGCCAATAAGCATGCATCTACAGTTACGAAGTCATCTCATAGGAATTTAAATGTAAATTGATTGTAATTGACCCACAAGTGTATAACACTTTGATTAAAGTCTAATAATATAAATCAATATTTATTTTCCAAATAAATATAGGTGTATACATTTGCATCATAATTTTGAGATGTAGCTTATCTATATTATATAATGAAACACTGGTAAACATTGATACCCAAAATAGTGATATAATATAACCATTCATTTAAATTAAGAGGTTTATCCGAATTCTGTTTTTTTAACTAAACTGTTTTTTTCTTACCCTACCAATAGAAATTATTTGGCATCATTGCACTGCCTACCACGCTCTTAGTTTATTTTTAATATTTTTAAGATCCTACTTATACCTAATCGGTCGCACAATAATTGTTTTATATCATCAGTTGAATATTCCTTATTTTTTGAGCGTGGGTAATGTCTTCGCACTGACCTCCACCCACTGGGCGGTGGATGGGGATGTGTGGGACTTAAACCACGGTACATCTATACAGTATTTCAACTTCATATAAACGGACGAATCGCGAGGTATACCTACGCGCCTCGATCTCGGTCTGCGCTCGGTACGACAGAAACAGACTCAGACAAGTCAGACAGTCGCGACTGTGCCGCAATGACGAATGGACGGAGTGTTATTTTTTTAACAATAACCGCGCGATATTTTCACTAAAAATAAGTTTATGTACATTTTACATATTTAATATGACGAGTAGGATATATTGTGCTGTTTTTGGTTGCATGAATTCGTCAAAAACGCATCCAAAAATAACTTTTTTTAGATAACCTAGAAACTGAAAGGTAATACTATAAAATAATTTTATACTACACCTGCTCGGAAAATACCTTGATACTTAATCAAATTTACGGTAGAAAGTACGTCATTGCATATCGAACAAATATGCGGGGAGAAAACGCATCTGAGCGGGAGAGAAAAGTGTATGAAAATCCATTTCTTACGTGGTTTTTCTTTTTTAATTTTGGGTAAGACTATGCGCTGGTAACCTAAATATCAAAAGCCAAAAAGTTTTTACAGTGAGTTTTTATCTCCAAGTTCGCAAAATGACACTGGCCACTAGCTGTGTGTTGGATGGTGTCAAACAATTTGAAAAAAGAACATGTGAAAATTGCAGACCCCATTGGCGCCATTTTCAATTTGCGTGTTGTTTGAGGATTCAGTTTTCGTAGAAAAGTAAAATAAAAGGTAGGTGTAGTATAAAGCACTATGTATCACTCGAGAGAAAGTGCGATTCCCGATCTCGGGTGTTTTAAAGCCCTCGCCTACGGCTCGGGCTTCAACAAAACCCTCGACGGTAATCGGTCACTTTCTCCTCTCGGTGAACAATGTACTATTACTTACTAGTAAGTAAAATTATTGGAAACTGAAAGGTAATATTAAAAAAAATGGTATATTATTTTATAGTATTGTAAAGAATGTAGAGGTTACAACGTTTACTCTTTGGATTGTCACCATAAATATTATTGTTGATAAATTGACATTGTCATCCTAGACACATATGAAAAATATTGCTTACGGTACATATATATTCTTTCCATTATGTAAATTTCCTTTCAATTCTAATAAAACAACAAGTTAATTCAGTTTCAACGTTTATTTCATAGACCACATCTTCTAAACAATTTAACATGGTAGCAGAGCGTTAAAAATTCGACACGTGAAACCCAGTAATAAGAAAAATGTCGAGTATTAAAATTGAACCCTTTACTAGGGAAAACTACGACACATGGGTCATACAAGCTGAAGCTGTTCTTGTAAGAAATAAATTAAGTACGGAAATTTATCGAGGCTGATGGTGCTGCAGATGACAAAGAAGGAGACAGACAGGCAAGATCTGAACTCATTCTAATAATCGCTCCTTCTGAGCTGAAACAAATAAAAAATTGCACAACTGCTAAAGCATTATGGAATAAATTAAAAGATACATACGCCAGTAAAGGACCTGCACGAATGGCATCCTTATTGAAGCAACTGATTCTTACTAAATTGGAAGGTGATGACGTCCGTGGCCATCTCAATAAATTCCTGGAATCGGTTGACAAGTTGGCTGACATGGACGTAATCATCAACGAAGAATTATTAACAATTATGATGCTGTACAGTCTATCACCAGAATATGAGAGTTTCAGAGTCGCAATTGAAACGCGAGACACACTTCCGAAGCCAGATGAGCTTAAAACAAAAATTATAGAAGTGTGAAGCACGTCATATCAAAAACATGACCAATTATGACCAACCTGAATCCCCTTTTCACGAAGAAGCATTGTATGCGTCATGTAAAATTTGCAAACGAAGAGGTAACATTTTCAAACGCAAAACACAAAAAATATGTACGAGCTGCTGGAAGAAAAGTCATGAGAAACCCCACAAAGACAATCACGGTTCTCATAAGAACAATTTTGCTACGAAGTGCCTCTTCACAAGGAATAAAAAGCCGGAAGACAACATTTGGGTTCTGGACAGCGGTTGTACGTCTCATATGACCTACAATAAAGATCTTTTTAAGAAAATAGAGAGTACATCTGGAAAATTAAAATTTACGACAGAAAAACACACTGCAGAGATAACAGGAAAAGGTACAGTCTCTTTTATATCTAAAAATGGTGATGGTTTTGCACAAACTCACCTAATAGACACACTATATGTACGTAGTCTTGCATAGACTAGACTAATCTGATGTCCGTTGGAAAGATGACAGACGCTGGATATTCTGTCCTTTTTACTAAGAATAAAGCGACAATAAGAAATCCTAAGCGCGGAATTACTCTCACCACATACAGACATGAAGATGGACTGTATTATATCAAACCAAACAAATGTGAAGAGCGCAACAACTTGGCAGACACAGTTCCTACAAAAACGAACTCTTCAAACATTCATGACTGGCATAGAAAACTTGGCCACATGAACGCTAATGATCTAAAACTTGCACTCAAAAATAATACATTACTTGGCCTAAATTTCGATAGCTCTGAAAGTTTAGACGAATGTGAAACATGCATTCAAGCGAAACTTCATCGAGTACCTGTCCCCCGCGAAAAAACGACTCACTGGACTACAAAACTCTTGGAAATCATTCACAGCAATGTATGTGGACCTATAAGAACGCCTACTCTTAGCGGCAACAAGTACTTTGTCACATTCATTGATGATTTTAGCCGATACAGCAGAGTTTATTTTATGAAAAACAAGAATGAAGTCTTAGAGAAGCTTAAAGAATATAAAGAGGCAGTGGAAAGGCACACAGAGAACAAAGTTCTTACAATCAGACAATGGCACCAAATACATAAATAAAGAGTTCAGCTCTTTTCTAAAACAATGTGGAATAGAACGAAGGCTCTCTGCGCCATACACCTCGAATCAAAATGGTGTTGCAGAGAGAAAGAATCGCACACTGGTGGAGAAAGCGAGAGCTATGATGATAGATGCTAGGGCACCATTTAAATGCTGGGGCGAGGCAATATTCACTGCCAACTACCTATCCAACAGGAGTTTAAACAGCGCAATTCAGCACCAAACACCACGAACGATGGATTGGAAGAAAGCCATATATTAATCATCTCTACACATTTGGATGCAAAACATATGTTCTGTTAAAAGGTTCAAATGGTCACAAATTTGCAACAAAAGCAATACCTGGAATGTTTGTAGGGTATTCTGAAACTTCCAAAGCATTTAGAATATTTGTACCATCGAAAAATACCATCATTATATCAAAAGACGTTAGAGTAATGAAAACAATGTTCTATGATATACAGAACAAAAATGAATGCTTAAAATCTTTAAAAGATTTAATGTTACCACAAGATCAAAACAATCAAACATCATCACAACAAACACCTCAAAAACAAGTGGAGATTACGTTTAATGATGATAGTGTAGGAGATGAAGAACATGAAAGTGAAAGTGACACAGAAGATCATCATGAAACGCTTCAACAAAGTATAATTGAAAATGTTAATCAAGAAGTAGCTAATGATGAGAGTGATTACGATTACGAATCCTTTTCTGATGCTGATGCAGAGGAAAATCCTATAAGTACAAGAATGTTGAGGGATAGATCTAACATTACTGCTCCTAAGCGCTACGATGATTTTATTTTGGCTGCAGCAGAAGAAATAGAAAATCTTCATAAGCCAATAGAACCTGTCACTTTCAAACATGGTATAGAATCTATTGAAAAGGAAAAATGGCTCGAAGCCATGAATCATGAGATATCTGCCTTGATTGATAATCAAACATGGGACCTAGTGGATTTGCCCAAGGGACGGAAAGCCTTACCAAGCAAATGGGTATTTAAAGTAAAAATGAATCCTGATGGCACTGTTGAGAGATATAAGGCCAGAATGGTTGTCAAAGGTTATTCTCAAAAACCTGGAGTCGATTACGATAAAACATTTAGTCCGGTTGTTCGTCTAAGCACCGTACAAACTTTACTTGCCATTACTGCTCGAGAAAATTTAAATTTACTTCAGTTTGATGTGTCAACTGCATTTCTAAACGGAACCGTAGATGAAGAAATTTATATGAAACAGCCTGATGGCTACCTAGGATGGAACAAAACGAGTCTGTAAGCTTAAACGCAGTCTTTGTGGGCTAAAACAAGCACCAAGGTGCTGGAACACCTGCATTGCTAATTTTTTAAAACGGTCTGGTTTCCAACAGAGTGAAGCTGATCCATGTTTGTATGTACGAGTGAGAGGACAATCAAAAGTCTTTATTGGACTATATGTTGACGATGGACTCGTAGCATATAATACGACCAAAGCAGGAGACGAGTTTATTGATGAATTGAAAACAAGATTCAAGATAACTACTAAACCAGCATCATATTTTCTTGGTATGGAAATTAACTTGCAAAAAGATCAGACAATTACACTTTGTCAAAAAGCCCACACCAAGAAAGTATTACAAAAGTATGGAATGTCTAATTGCAAGCCAGCACCAACTCCAATCATTAGAGAAAATGAGAAGGAAGTGGAAGAGAGTGCCTCTGAGTCTTTTCCATATAGACAAGCCGTGGGTGCTTTGGCATATTTATCAGTAGGCACAAGGCCTGATATTTCGTATGCTGTGGGTGTTGCATCTAGAAATCTCGCTACACCTACTAAGAATGATGTCATGCTAGTCAAGCGCATATTCCGGTATCTCAAAGGAACTCAACAGAATGGACTTACCTTCACGAAAAAATCACCTCCTCAGATAGTCTGTTACAGCGACGCAGACCATGCAGGAGATCAAACTTCTGGAAGATCCACATCTGGAATGGTGTGCTTATTTTCTGGAGAAGCCAAAAGCAAGCGATGGTTTCCATATGCTCAACTGAAGCGGAAGTTATAGCAGCAAGCAGTCTCGCTTGCTTGTTAAAATTATAAGGTTGCGTCATCATTTACAAGTTTAAAACCAATTGCAAAATTGGTCTTGTTTGTAGTGCAACGCAAGTTGAACTATAGATGTCGCTCCATCCCAATACGATGGTTGCATGAAGAACGAGAGCAAGAATTACAGTTATGAGTCATTGTGTCATGTTAGCTCAATTGGTTAGAGCATACCCCGGCTAAAGGGGTGGATGGACGCGGGTTCGAATCCCGCACATGACTATAATTTTTCTCTCGTAAATTTGTAATTTTGTAATGTAATTCGCCTAGCAGGCGTCATTGCAAACTTAACAATGTTAAAATTATAAGGTTGCGTATCATTTACAAGTTTAAAACCAATTGCAAAATTGGTCTTGTTTGTAGTACAACGCAAGTTGAACTATAGATGTCGCTCCATCCCAATACGATGGTTGCATGAAGAACGAGAGCAAGAATTACAGTTATGAGTCATTGTGTCATGTTAGCTCAATTGGTTAGAGCTACCCCGCCTAAAGGGGTGGATGGACGCGGGTTCGAATCCCGCACATGACTATAATTTTTCTCTCGTAAATTTGTAATTTTGTAATGTAATTCGCCTAGCAGGCGTCATTGCAAACTTAACAATGTTAAAATTATAAGGTTGCGTATCATTTACAAGTTTAAAACCAATTGCAAAATTGGTCTTGTTTGTAGTACAACGCAAGTTGAACTATAGATGTCGCTCCATCCCAATACGATGGTTGCATGAAGAACGAGAGCAAGAATTACAGTTATGAGTCATTGTGTCATGTTAGCTCAATTGGTTAGAGCTACCCCGCCTAAAGGGGTGGATGGACGCGGGTTCGAATCCCGCACATGACTATAATTTTTCTCTCGTAAATTTGTAATTTTGTAATGTAATTCGCCTAGCAGGCGTCATTGCAAACTTAACAATGTTAAAATTATAAGGTTGCGTATCATTTACAAGTTTAAAACCAATTGCAAAATTGGTCTTGTTTGTAGTACAACGCAAGTTGAACTATAGATGTCGCTCCATCCCAATACGATGGTTGCATGAAGAACGAGAGCAAGAATTACAGTTATGAGTCATTGTGTCATGTTAGCTCAATTGGTTAGAGCATACCCCGGCTAAAGGGGTGGATGGACGCGGGTTCGAATCCCGCACATGACTATAATTTTTCTCTCGTAATTTTGTAATGTAATTCGCCTAGCAGGCGTCATTGCAAACTTCCTGTTCATTTCCCAAAGAATTTTATTTGTTTATATAAAAAAAAGTATATTTACAATCACAAAACTAAATGGAAACACAAAGTAGGCAAATGTAATTAAAATGCTGGAGGCCCTATCGCATGTTTACGTACAGCGCGGCTGTAGGTAGTTATTTCAACGACAGAGCCGAGTTAAAATGCTGTATATCATTTAATAATATTATCATTGATAACATTACCGTACAAAAGGAATAACCCACTAAAACTCCCCGCGAGCAGTCCTCCGCCGAAATGGGCCGAGATGGGGTCGCGTTAGCATTCCCTGGCGGTATTTAACCCCCCAGAAATAAAAAGGAATTGATACTTCACTATCGCTGGGTCATTCCATCGACATTCTACACAGTATTGCATGGTGGTAGGTCATTTTGCGAATGCCTGCCTGGCTAGCTACCACGCTCAAGTAGAAATCTGTCAACCAGCACCTAACGATGTGTCACGGCAGCTGTACTTGAGAGCCAGTAATTCTAGGTTAGCCTGGATCACTTCAAGTATGGTAGTGGTCGAAGGCTATAGGTACTATTAGGAATAAATAAACAAAACAAAAAAATATATTGTCTGTGCATAACATTTTATGAAACAGACCCGCTTTTAATTTATTTTCTGTTATGTCTCGGATCCGTGGGATTTCGAATGCCCGCCAGGCTAGCTACCACACTCGAGTATATAATCTGTCGCCAAGCACCACACGGGGTGTTCCGGCAATTGTCCTTGAGAGCCATTAATTCTAAGTTAGCCTGAACAACATCTCCAACCATATCAACACTTACCATCAGGTGAAATAGTGGTCAAAGTCAAAGGCCTATCAGCTATAAAAACAAATCTAAATTTAAGGTTTGAAACTCATTCTGCTTACAAACTAGAGACCCGTGACATACGGACAGCAGACTGCTGAGCTGAGTGTCGCTAATATAGGGCTACCGTTTGTCCTTTCGTTATGGAACCATAAAAAGTAAAGAAAGGGTGGTTTTTGCAGGGTCCGGCAAAAAACAATTTCATGTTTATATCCAATCAACATTAATTACATTTTGAAGCAGTAAAGGCTCAGTGGCATTGGCTATGGACTGCCGCACAGCAGGTCCATGTTTCGTATCCCGCCGCGGGCTTGAGCTTCACCGCATGGTGGAAGGGCATTTTGCGAATACCCGCCTGGCTAGCGACCACCCGCAATTAGAAAATCTGTCGCCAAGCACCTAACGGTGTGTTCCGGCAGAAGTCCATGAGAGCCAGTGAAATTACAGGCACACGAGCTAAGATTTTGAAGACGTGGTAACACGAATTGCTTGTTTATCTCTTTCTAACAACAGATATGACGCATAATATTTGAACGTTCTTTCCTTGTCATTACAAACTGCATATACATGTGCGTAGGTATGTATATAGGTAAATTCTAGTAAGCTTTTAGAGCAGTGGTGTTCGGATATAACTAATCTATATATTTCAAATCACTGCACACGAGACTTAACAACTATGTCTCAGTGACGGACGCAGTGCAATTCGTGACTTGTGACGAAATACATCTCTTATAGGCAGACGTTAGTCCGCTTAACATCAGGTGGGTCTCGAGCTTGTTCCGTCACAATAACACAAAAAAAAAATAAGTACAGAATTAGATACCCTTTCTCTTATAATGTGCGGTAGACATAACTTGGTTTTCTTCCTCCGTGCTGTTTGAGAAAATATATCATACAGAATTCATAAACATGTACCTATCTATGGTAGGTACTGGCGATTTTATATTGCCTCTATTAACAATAAAACGAATAAAACCTACTTTTCATAAGTGACGCGTGCCTTAAATTCTCAGATAGTAATTAAAATTCCAAATTGTTAGTGTCATTATTTTACGCTGTTTGGTTCCTCCCATCCTACAGGGAATTGATGACCCCATTTCAGAAGCTTATAGTCGGCACATGCGCCTAGAAACATGGGTATGTAAGTATTTTGTTATTATTGTAATAAGTATATTTTGTTTTCCTTATGTTTTAAATGTATAACGATGTAGTGCGGATATAGTTACCAAAGGCTTCAAAATAGCTTTGTGGCAGTAAAAATAGATGATTGAGATACATAACTCAGAGAAATAATATTTTTTATTATAAGTACCTAGATTGTACAGATAAATTTACATCGGCCTCAGGAATTTTGTCTGAGACATGGCCGAAGGAAAATAGTTATCTGTTATGCAATGTTTCAGTTGTTTTTTGGTGCGAGTAGGTAAGTACTTTTATTGATGCGAAGGATTCTAGGATTTTACAATAAGCAGAGTTCAATTGTGTCGCTTAACTTCAAACTCGGATAAATCCAATATTGTAAATTTTTAAGATTTTGGTATCAAATGAAAGGGCAAAAAAAAAGCTTCAAAACTGATTTATCAGTTGTGCATAAATCCGCATGGTTCTTGAGAAATAAATCGTCAAAAGCATGATATTTTATTAAAGTCAGATAGATCCATGAGACAGTTTTTTTTCAAATGTAGTTAAGTCCATGGGAGCCAATATGCGAATTGAGTTTTTTCAACATGGCTGTCAGTCGACATAAAATCTGATACAATGGCACAGGACACTCCCGCGTTTTATCGTTTCTTTTTGTTATTTAGACAGTTTCCATGGATGATTTCATTAAAATTGTGTCACAAAGTAAAGCCCGCAAGCGACCTTACATAAAACTTCGCCATAAGAAAGAGGAAAGAGCAAAACTTCGGTTAGTATGAAATTCCTATACCTATGCATCGTTAGGAATCCTGAGATGGCCCTAGTGTTGTGCTCACGATCATTGATTAATATTATTTTGTATTTCTACTGTTACAGAATAATTTAGATATAAATGTATGAAAGGATATTATTGCATAGTACAGGAACTTTCCGATCAGATTTGTATAGGTATATAAGATCAAATGTAAGTTTTACAATTTAAGTGCCGTGTGGAGTTGGTCGCCTCGATATGTTTGCAATTTTGCTTCTTTTGCATCTGCGTTTTATTATCTCACTAATATTATAATAAATGCGAATGTCTGGATGTTTGGATGTTTGTTCCTCTATAACTCGATAACCACGAAACCGATTTGGCTAAAATTTAAAACATAATATAATGACCGGAATAGGGCAAAAGCTACTTTTATGCCAGAAAATGTTAGTTTGCTGTGGGACTATCTAAAACTGTAAGTCAACGTAAAATAAGTCCATATACGTGCTGAGATGTCTTACTATTCTGATATAGGTATTCTTATCATTTATTTATTACTTATATGTTAATTCTCATCTACTTCACAAGAAATTAATGGAATTTTACCAACTAGGTTGTACGTTTGTTATTATGCTGATCTTTTTTTAAACAATTCTATTTCATTGATATAATTTTAGATGTAGCTAAAACAACAAAAACCCCGGTCGATTTATAAAAAATTTTAGTCCACAGAGACTGCTAATTGGAGTTCCAGTTCATGAACTAAAACTATTTTTTTACCGACTTTTTTTAAAACTAATTGATGTTCGCAAATTGCTAAAAACGCACTGTGGCCAAGACTAGGCAACATTAATTAAACAACGGTGCAATTAAATTATTTTAAAAACTGCTTAACGGTGAGAATGTGATAGGGCGGCCAATGCACGAAGAAGAAATTGTTGAAGATGAAACAGAAGAAATATTGAATTTTGATTTAATTATTGAATATTATTAAATTCGTTACTATTTCTAAAATAAAACTACATCTCGTTATTTTGTTTGTACTATTTTTAGTTTCATTCAGTTACTCACTACAAATTTTACTGTTGATGGTATGCCATGATTTTGCCACTACCACATCCCTAGTTCTAATCGTATTTTATCAAATCTACATAAATCCAGACCTAATAAATCAAAAATCTGAGTTTTTTCAATGATAGATAAATTGCATTCCATTTTATGAAATGAAGATAAATCCAATCTAAATATTTAATTTTTGCAATAATTAATGGTATTATTGCTGTATTTGCTGAACAGAGTCGTTTTCTTCAATACTGTTACGGTAATAAAATATATAATGCCTTTTGAATAATCGAATTAACTTAGTTATCACTTTTTCTTAAATATCTCCGAACAGTGTAGAGTGGATTTATCCGAGTTTGACTTCGATAAACTATACCCTAGATTCTGCGCGAACGCTCCAAAGTTAACCAAACAAAACTGTGCTTATAATGATCTGAAGCACAGTTTTGCCGTTAGTGACGCGCTGATCGTCGAGTGAAACAATGCCGAAGTGCTCTGTGAATTGTTGCAAAAATAATACACTTACAAAGCGAAAAATACATCGGATTTCGTATTTTCGGTAAGTTTTATACATATTTATAGTATTTTAAGTGATAAACATTCATAATTATTTAATTATCACCTCCAAATTAATACATCAACAAATTAAATTCCGTTACTCCTGTCACGCAGTTGTCTCTTTCGCACGCATAATAACATCCCATGCAAGACAAGAATAAGTGAGCCCTAATTCAGAACAAGTCTATTGGAGTCGCCATAAATCTTTTATTTTCTCAGACTGTACACAGGCATTAATTTTACATTTTCCAACTTCAAAAAAGGAGGTTATCGATTTGACATGTGTGTATGAAATATTATTAGAACTGCAATATATTCACATATAATATGGATTAGTGCTTACAAACATATATACAATATTTTTATGTGTGTGTGTGTGTGTGCATATGTATGTATGTTTTATGTACTAATACGTGTAAGAGTGACTTGGCTTACTGATTGGAAAAACACCACAAAACCTTTTTCAAGTTCTAGTATTCCGGTTTTTAATCGATGTTGTATGTTAATAATTTAATATCGAAATGTCCGAGCCTGCACAATCCTGAATGCACGAGGTTTAGCGTGCACTCTTATTATTACAGATGATTTTCAGAATGTATGATATGAATATAGTATGTAAAGGTAGTTTATAGATATTAAATATTGTATTACATATATAATGTTAATGTATAACATTAACATTCATAATTACTCAAACGCGTTTACTTTATACATTTTGCTGTAACACGCAGGTATCTGAACTGCAATTCAGGTCTGATACATTATATAGTTATATTATTTGTTTTTAATTGGTTTTTGTTCTGTGTGGAATAAATAAATAAATGTTAATGAAAATTAAAGCCGAATAATTAATATTCTGATTTCATTATAACAGATCCCTTTTCTATCTCCCAACATCCGCATATAATTTACTACACACCTTTTCAACCCGGGCAAAACCAGGGTATATAAGCTAGTTGTATATACGGATAGTTAAAATTCCAATTTTTAATGTCACCAAAAAACTAATCACTTAATAATATTTTTAGTACAAGATTAGGAGTAAGCGACTCCATTATATTTTATGTTCTATCACAGCAAAGGGTAATAAAATTTTACGAGCTCTCTTCAATGGCGCAGAGTAAAAGTGCTATAAGTTTATTACGAAGTAATTGAAAATTAAACCTTATGCAACTGAAACAAGGTTGAATATTGTTAAATAACCTAAATAGATTTACTACGTTTTTGTGTAATTTTAAGGTTTTTATGTGTATCTCAATAGACAGAAAGGTATAGGATAACTCGAGCCGTTTATATGCGTTCTGTCAATACGAAAAGTTGCATCTAGGGTATATTTTATCGAAGGAGTTTGAAGTTAAGCGACACAATTATAGAATCCTGAGCGTACTGAAGGTTTCAAAGGTGTAGGTACGAGACGCAAAATAACTTCGCTGCCGAGTACATAAAAAAAATATTGCAGCTCAGTACAGGAACATGCTGGGTGCTATGGTATAGTACCTAAATTAGTGTTGGTTTGTATTAAAAATACACATCTAATTAGTATAATTGGTAATTTTGAAAGTAAATTTATTTTTCTATAACTGTTATATAGATTCTATTTTTAAAAAACACGCTAGCGGATATAAATCATTTTTCCACGCAGATTTCACCAACAACAAGATTTAAACATCAGCCTCTCGGCCTCGTGAGGTGAACATTATTTTTAACTGACTTTAAAAATGGAGGAGGTTATCAATTCGTCTGTATTTTTTATTTTTTATGTTTGTTACCTCAGAACTTTTGACTGGGTGAACCGATTTTGATAATTCTTTTTTTTATTGAAAGCTGATGCTTTTCGTTTGGGCCCATATAAATTTTATCAAAATCGGTCAAGTCGTTTTTGAGTTACACTCCAATAACTGAAAAATATTTTCTTAATGATATACCTAGTCATTGACGGCGAATGACAATAGATCCCGTAAGTAGCAATAGGGTCACTAAAAAGAGTGTTTTTTTTTAACCAAAACATTGAACCGTCTTTGGTACTTGCTTAGCAAAAAATGCTAGCGAGATAATCACTTACACCACGGTACATAACGTAGATAACATTACCACGGTAATGTTATCTATATAACATTACCGTGACATTACCGTGCTTACACGGTCCAACTGTGCCTCTCGCCTCGTCGTGTCAGGTAGGTAAGTACATTGACGCGGATTCGTATAAACGATTTAGTAAGTAGATTCGGCATAATAAACGACACGGTGGTATTGTATTTCGTTTGCCACCTACGATATTGGATCTTTATTTCCTATGACCTTAATACACTCCCTACCTGTTCTTCATTCCGTAACATCAACCAACTAAATAATACCTATTTGTAAACTACCTACGTTTGTGTGTAAGTATTATATTCTTGTTCTTTTTAAGAGTGTTGCCAACACTCATATAAAGAAAAAGAATTATAATATTGAATAAGTTTTGGCCTCAGTTTTATGGCCAGCCAACTGTCCATGGGAATGCTCTCGTTGCTGGTTGGAAAATCTGGAACAGCAATATAAACTTGTCTGTTTGATCTGCTGAACCAATATAAGATATTCCGTGGCGTGACCTTTTGGCTTTATAAACGAGAGCTCTTTTGTGGCTACAGATTCCTTCTATTGTAGATTTGGTACCCGCGCTTGACAGGGCTAATGCTATAGAAGATATAGTAGACACAGTAAATATAAGTACCTAGTTGCAGATAGTTGAAGAATAAATTCATATTTCTAAATAGCACTACCGCGTACTAAGCGAAAGTCATAAATTTACAAATTATTGGAGTACAAAATGTTTTGCCCCGGGCGGGAATTGAACCCGGGTCCTTCCGATTTCGCGCCGGATGCCTAAACCGCTCGGCTACCGGGGGGTCGGCTATGCCGCCGAAATAGGAAGGACGCGGGTTCAATTCCCGCCCGGGGCAAAACATTTTGTACTCCAATAATTTGTAAATTTAGAATAAATTCATCCTTATACCTACGTTCTCAAAGATACTTAGGTACCTACATATCAAAAAAAATAGTATCTTCATGGCCGGTGGCCTCATATGACATTGCCATGTTCGAGGTGAGTCCCGTTTACCCCTTTGTTTATAAGTTCAAGCCTAATTGATACTGATTCTCAAGAACACACACCTATGCCAATATACATCTGTAGGAGCTACAAGATAGATTGTACGAATCTATACTTTGGACGTAAAATAATAAGATATGCCGAGTAATTCTGCTTCGACTTAATTCGCATTAAGTATCGCAATATATAGGTATCTAGATCTACCTACCTATATATTGTTATATGTTGTATGCAAATGAAAGGCGTGTATTTAGATATGTATGGCTTCCCATCGCACTGGTGACTCGGCTGGATAAATACTTAGAGGGATGTTATAGAAGTGGGGTGTTGAAATTTTCTAGGTAAATTATAATAGCACTGACTTTTTTTGTCAAAGTCTCATCACGGACCAAAGAATTTACCATAAACATTGTAGGCCTATATGAATTGGAGACCATTGACACGGTAATGTAATATACACAGTATCTTAACTCGGCTCTGTGGTTGAAATAACTACCTACAGCCGCGCTGTACGTAAGCATGCGATAGGGCTACCCGCCTCCAGTATTTTAATTACATTTGCCTACTTTGTGTTTCCATTTAGTTTTGTAATTGTAAATATACTTTTTTTATATAAACAAATAAAATTCTTTGTGAAATGAACAGGAAGTGTTCACTAAAAATGTGTGTTGTTTATTGACTAGTAGGTAGATTTAATTAAAAAACCATGTTTATATCTGAATAATAAAAAATCAGTCTTAAAAATTTGCGATCAAATTTGTGAATCGATACATTTTATTTTCGTGGATTAAAGGAAATACTTGTCCCTTAAAAAGACAGATATTATGTACCGTCATCTATGTAGACTTCAGTTTCCAGGTTATCTCTGGTTGCGTTTTCGACGAATTCATGCAACCAACAACAGGCATATTAAATATGTAATATATTATATATAACAAACCGTCCATTCGTCACTGCGGCACAGACGCAACTGTCTGCGTACCGAGCGCAGGCCGAGATCGAGGCGCGTAGGTATAACTCGTGTTTCGTACCTTTCTATGAAGATGAAATGAAATACTGTACAGATAACATTACCGTGCCATTGACAATATGTCAGTGTAGCTATAATGTGTGTACCGGAATCGCGATTAGTTTGGTTAAAATCCGAAAGAAAGCTTAGTAACACAAATGACAAAACCAATAACGTAAATCAAAAATTTCACTTTTCTTGTCTCTGTCAATAAAATAGCAAAACGCTATCGAGGTTTTGCTATTATTTTTAATTGTGATTGTCTCATATATGAATAATTAAGATATATTTAGAGTCAATTTTGCAATTTTATTCTATCGAGAAGTTTTATAACAATAATATATAATTTTCTTACTTCTACTATCTAAATATATAAGCTAATTAATATCTGTTCAAATAAAGCTATTTAGCACTTGTCAGCGTCTTAAGTGGCTGATTCAGTTTGATTTAGAACTCATAACAATAAAAAAACTACACGCCTTTAATCAAAGCGCTATATATCAATGGCAGCTATGGCAAATATTTGTCAGAATGCGCGATGCGCGAAAATGAGAGAAATACAATTCTTTTCACATGGACAGTATTGTCCAATTCCAAACTTTGGAATTGACAGTAAAGCCTTTAAGGCTTCAACGTGGATTTGTTGATATACTTGACCAAACTGACTTAGGCACTTCTGCAATTGGGCCCTTTACTTATCATGAAATCTCAATGAATGAAACACTTGGGCTGACATTCACAGACGAGATCGAGTTTAATTTAAACTCAAAATTGACAAAATATAAGTCTAGACTCAAACTCCAAACAGTTTTTAATTCACAGTCGAGTTTGCCCTAATGGAGCACGAGTATATGCTCAGCGGAGAATGAGACGGGCTAAGTCGCCAAATCGATGACTCCAGCCAAACTCAAACGTGCGCAGCGCCAAAACGCCGCCATCTTTGCTGTGAAGTTGGAAATGAGATATGTTTTGTACATTGACCTATATAGTCTAGACGCGACATCTCAAACGAGGATAGTCGACCAGTGCAAGTATGCTGGCCGGCATACTCTCCCCCACACGCAGTTGGGCACTTGTAGAGATTACACGCGCTTCAGGTTCGAAAGATGTGTATTCAAAATACACAATTGATAAAACACAATATCTGAACGTAAAGCGCGTGTAATTTTTACGAGTGCCCAGCTACGTGTGGGGGAGAGTATGCCGGCCAGCATATTTGCACCGGTCGACTATCCTTGTTTGAGATGTCGCGTCTAGTATATATAGGTCAATGGTTTTAAATTTAATATTTTTACGGAAATGAATAATAGCGATGGAGTATACCCGGATTTAGAGCAAATAGATATTTTAGATCCGTTTGATGTCATTGATGAACATTAACCTGCTACGATTTTCCAACATGTACATTTGCAATATAAAGGATGCCTTCACATACTATGACGACGCGGAGTTCAAAAACCGTTACAAGTTCTCAAAGGCTTCCATTCGGGATGTCATCATACATACACTGGGGAAGTATGCTCTTCAATATTATAATACGAGAAGGCTGCCAATCTCTGTTGTTTTGGCATCTCTAGCTCGTGTTTTCATGTTGTTCTATGCTTTTAATTGCTTGGGGTTGCCTAAAACATATAATGATTGTGAAACTGTTTCTATATGTATCCCATATACGAGTAACATATATTAATTAAACATACAATTCAAAATAATTCATGATTAATAAATGCACCATTTGTCTTTTTTGAATCCAATATATTTATAAAATGATCAACCAACTCCCTCAAATATTCTTTTTATTTTTCATCTTTCAATTTATCTAAGTTAATTTTGATAAACTCCTCAAGTCCGATATTCTTATGTAGGTTAGCTAAGTACGCCACGAAGATTCAAATTCAAAGCCTCAATTCGCGCCCTTTCATAATGTACTGTTTCACTTAGGTACTCTTATAACTTTTTCTGTTTGTCCCTTTCTAACATTATGATACCAGACAAGAAAATTAAAACAAAGATGTTGATCAATATTTTGTCTATGGCTGGAGGCAAACTCGATGGAGTCGATATGGAGCTATCGTTCGTTCTCAACTGTCAATTTAAAAAGGCGGAGTAAACTCGTCAAACCTGGAGTTCAAACTCTGTAAGACCGTTCGAAGTAAACTCGACCCAGTGTCTCTGAATGTCAGCCTTGGTCACTTTACTCCGTTGCGAAAGGGAGTAACCTACTCGTACCTAATATGATTTGAATTTGGAACGTCAAATTCGTGTGGAAAAACTAATGGAAAAATCTAAGTAAAAAAATGCCCATAAAGCATTTTAAAGAGGTTTGTTCGAACATCGAACTGGCTACTACTTACTATAAATTAACGCAAGTTTACTTTATTATTTTCGTGAACGTATCATTTTCCTCGCTGGAGTAAGGTGAAAAATTGTGTGTTGCGCTCGGCAGTAAAGTTATTTTACGCCTCTAACCTAACCTAACCTTTGAAACCTGCAGTATATACCCTCAGGATTCTATACCATTTTAATTTCATAATCTTTCGCATCCTCAGGTTTTAATAAAAGTACTCGCTATTAAATGTTATAGGTACCTACACTAACCGGTAAAACACTCACGTTGGGGATCGAGTACGTCGACCCGGGTTTCGAGCATGTCAGATGCTCATCATCAGGGCGAGTGTAGCGAGTTCCCGATGCAGCTCGCATAGACGCAGCTGCGCACTGTGTATAACATTTTATAATGTATGAAACTCTTTTTTTTTTTGCCTGATAGTTTAGCCTTTGATCACTATCTCACCTGATGGTAAGTGATGATGTGGTGAAAGATGTTGTTCAGGCTTACCTAGAATTACTGGCTCTCAAGGACAGCTGCCGGAACACACCTTTAGGTTGTGGCATCTCTGCACCTGAAATAAAACATATACAATATAAGTATATAAAACAATAATATATAAAACATACAGTATAATACTTACCAAAGAATCGTCCCGAAATCGTCGAGTCGTGTCGTGAGCACAGAATGCTGTAATAAGCCACCACCGCGCCACGGCAACCGTCGCCGGCGCATCGATGACGCAGACCGCGTGCACTAGCGCCCGGCGGGTGGCGAACCGGTCCAAACCAGTCGATGCATAGCTACGACGGCCGATGCATGTTACGTACATTTCTCCGCGCGCTCGATAAACAGTAAACAAAAAGGACTTTTCGTGTGTTGTGAACATTATAATAACTATTATTCAGGTGTCGAACTATCTTAGTGCCAGAACTATAATTGTAAACTGTGCAAAAATAAAACTTAAGTGCAAGTTTATTATGTGTTTGGACTGCTATTCTCTCTCTTGCTATTAAAGCACCTTCACACCGGTGACAACCGTGGAGGATATAAATAACTACAAGGTGCTTGGCGATAGATTTTCAACTTGAGGGTGGTAGCTAACTAGGCGGGCATTCGCAAAGTGCCCTGCTGTAACGACTGCCATCATAAGACAACAACCGGGACCGACGGCTTAACGTGCCCTCCGAAGCACGGAAGCGCTCAGTAGTAATGTCACCAGAGGTCATGTCATCCAAGTCATGACCGAGGCGGACTTTGCTTTACTTTGCTGATCGATTCAGAATGGCTAAGCAAAGCAAACTTCGCTACGAGCGCTTCGAGAAGAACTCACGATAATTTCATTTCAAAAAAGTACTCCAAATAACAAATTTGTAGCCTTGAATAACAAAGTATTACATATAAATAAAAAAATTCGATCCCATCATTCTCGATCGTGCTCTCGTAGAGTCAAAAGGATCCTTCGTGTAGAAACGAAATGCGTCGTACATTCTTCCGGTTTGGGTGCGTGGTGTTTGTGACGTCAGGTCGGCTTAGCAGGAAAATTAGGCGGAATTGTCACTAGTGTTTTATTAAAATATTTATTTAAAGTTTTCTTAAAATACTTATATGTTAGTATTAAATTAGGGCCCGTTAGTGATAAATTTTAGTATTTACAATTTCGTTACGGGCTCTACCTCAAAAACTAAACTAACTTTAGGTAGAATCTGAAATTTCTATTTAATCATCAAATGAGAGCGCCGTAAATTATATGTATATTTTTTTCCTTCTATAAAAAACATTTTCATTCAATGGTTGTTGCGATGCAGAACCCTCATAGACCTTTATTAGGTTGGGACATCGGCACTTGCCCGTTTTAATATTTCTTATATAGGGTTAAAACAGCCGTTACATACCCTACAAATAAATATGTACAGAAGTGTAACTCTCATACAGTTACAGCTTTGATTTCGGACTCAGCAATTTCACAATTAACAAAACACGCACAATCTTCTAAATTCAATTGAATTGGTTAGTTGAGTTGGTGCTTAGAAAGGTAATGGTGTAGTGCGGCAGAGTACACTTTTTAAACCACGCCCGCCGCGGTTTTGAGTTTTAATTACATTTTTATTCTAACCTTAATATATTTTTCATCCCACTATCGAGATAGTGGGATGATAATTTCCGAGGAAAGAGTATTTTTAATCTTCAATATCTGAGTGGAAAAGCCGTTTTTATTCTCTAGAGGATAAAGTAAATTGAATTTAGAACATCATGTGCACTAAGTTTGTGAATTAAAAAATACATTAAACCTATTTACTGCTACCTCTATGGTGCCGAATATATCATACAACTTTTTTTTAATTTGTTAAAAACTCAGACTCGGAACCTTCTTGGTGTTCTCGCTGAGGTGGAATGAAAAGTTACGTGTTGCACTCGAGTGTTAAGTTCAAAGATTTTTCACCTCGTGCTCTTTTGATTCCCTCGCTAACGCTCAGGATTCTAATTTTGAATCACTCGCTGTAGAATCCTTCGCTTGCTCGGTCATCAAAATTTAACACGCGGTTAAAAAGCAACTTTGCACTCTTGTATAACAATAGTACATTGTTCACCGAGAGGAGAAAGTGACCGATTACCGTCGAGGGTGTCGTTTGAAACTTTAAAACACCCGAGATCGGGAATCGCACTTTCTCTCGAGTGATACATAGTGCTTTATACTACACGTACCTTTTATTTTACTTTTCTACGAAAACTGAATCCTCAAACAACACACAAATTGAAAATGGCGCCAATGGCGTCTGCAATTTTCTCATGTTCTTTTTTCAAATTGTTTGACACCATCCAACACACAGCTAGTGGCCAGTGTCATTTTGCGAACTTGGAGATAAAAACTCACTGTAAAAACTTTTTGGCTTTTGATATTTAGGTTACCAGCGCATAGTCTTACCCAAAATTAAAAAAGAAAAACCACGTAAGAAATGGATTTTCATACACTTTTCTCTCCCGCTCAGATGCGTTTTCTCCCCGCATATTTGTTCGATATGCAATGACGTACTTTCTACCGTAAATTTGATAAAGTATCAAGGTACTTTCCGAGCAGGTGTAGTATAAATAACTATTATAACACATTTGCTCGTAAAGGGTCTCTTATTTCACCAAATTAAATGTATGTCATTACGTACTTGTGCTTTATTGTAATGTAAAACGCACGGTTTATCAAGATGCTCCATCAAAAACGAACGGTACATTTTTAAATCTTAGCAAAGAGTTTTTATGTCAGAAAAGTGGTCAACATTTTATGAATAAAATTAACTTTGGGATATAAAATGTAATAAATAAACATTTATATAATTCTTAAATTTAATCAATTTTGACCATAAATTACAATCATTTATCTGTAACAGAACACAAAAATATTAATTTGATTTATTCGTTTAAGAAATTCCGAGTTTTATTTATTTCCACGCAAATATGAAAAATGTCGTATGATATACGTGCGCTTTGATAATTACAGCCTCTGCATTCTTGTAGCCCTCGCGTACGGCTTGGGCCAGCAATATCGCCTCGGCTGTAGTTTTCAACTTACCACACTCATATCATTATGTACTATAATATCACTGCCCATTACTTGCAAAAAAATAACAATGTTGAAATTAAAGAGAGATTCATATCAGCTTGTGATCTAGATTAGCACTTTAGAGTACAAAGTTTCCGTTCATGAGTGTCTTATTTTTCCCGCGTACGTAAAATATATATGGCCGGTCCACGACGAGCGACCGTTGCGGTGTTTCTTCCCATTCTAAGCCTGCAAAAGATGAAACAGGGTGAATTAGTATTCATCTAATCAAAATTTTGTGTTTGGTTTTGTGGTTGTGTATGAGAAAAGGTTGTTTTGGGTCTTTTCTTAAAATTATAGATTTCAGACCTCGCATTCCACAATAATTATGTACATTTTAATATATATATACGTAGTATATATACACACACAAAAGATTACCAACTATGTGTTGTGTGAAGATGTATCCAGTGTTGTAACACTGGATAATCCCACCTATCACTCAATGCGTTCAGGACACCGTTCGAGCTGGTACGAACGCGGATTAGCAGCGAGGCACTTCTCTTGCGTATGATGGAGTAGAAGTCATCGACTCTTGCCTCCGCGAACATACCAGAAGCACTACAAAAGCGAGGTTATCCCAACAATATCCGGTTTTTTTTATTTTACAAATTATTTGAGTACAAAATGTTTTGCCCCGGGCGGGAATTGAACCCGCGTCCTTCCGATTTCTTTTTTTTCTTTTTTTACGGGCGGTATGCCTTCAGTTGGCAAAATACTTACGAACTATATACAACACAACTATATCCTGAAGGCATTGTTGTACTGTTCCCTAAGAGCATTGTACGCCTTTTTAGTACCTATAGTTTATCCAGAGACTGCAAGTGTAAAAAGTCAAATGTGTGTATGTCACCAGCTTACCCAATTGAAATTACTTTATTCTGAATATGCCAATTTAGTGCAATTATGAGTACCAATTCAAAATTTAGGTGCCAAATAAACTTCGATGCTACATGTGATTATTAGTGTGTTAGCTGACGTTATGGTCTCCAGCTGACACATGATGTTTAGACGAAATGACAGCAGATGTGATAATATAGTATTACCAGGGATTTAGAGCGTCATTTGTGCCAGTGGCACAAAAAATTGAAACGTCCTACTTGTAATAGCGAATAACAATAATATATTGCACCCGGCCAAGAATTCGAACATTTTGGTTTTAGGTATACCTTCATGGATTGTTTAGGACTTATTCGAATAATTCATACATACATAAAATCACGTCTGTTTCCCGTAGGGGTAGGCAGAGACCACAGATTTCCTCATGCTACGATCCTTACATATCTCTTTCGCTTCATCTACGCTCATCAATCCTTTCATACATAAGCGTCGGTTTAGGGTACTCCTGACCTGGCATTTTTTCAGAACATCTTCAATCTGATTTCGGAACGATCGCCTAGGTGTTCCCCTTCCAACACTTCCGTTCACTTGTCACAGTCAATCTCATTACATTCATTCTCTCTACATGTCCAAACCATCTTAACATACCTTTCTCAATTTTTGTCACTACATCCTCATTCATAGTTCATAGTTATTTATTGGCAAATAATTTACATGCCATATATGGTTACAAGTACAAAATACATTTTAACAGAAATAGGGACAGGTATACAATCGTATAACGTCAAATTTCATACATTAAAATAAATTATACAATACGTATTGTCAATTACCTAATGAGCTATCAAATTATTAGAATAAGATGTGAAAAAAAATATACTTCATTATTATAAATATAATTAATATAAATATACTTCATTCACACCACATCGTTCCCTTAACACACCATTCCTTATCCTGTCACTCCGTTTGACTCCTATCATTCTTCTCAATGCTCTCATCTCCACTGCATTTATTCTACTTTCATGCCTTTTCTGCCATACCCAGCTTTCACTCCCATACGTTGTGTCGGAACCAACACTCCCACATGAACAGCCAGACGAGCCTTCTTAGACACCTTCTGACTGTTCATAAACGCGTGCTCTGTTAACCCTGTTTCCAGCATTCACTCTCCTTTCTATATCACTTTCACACTCTTCATATTTTGTAAACATGGATCCCAAGTACACAAACTCTTTCTTGTTCCACTTTTTCACCTCCAATCACAGTATTGCAATTGGTCATTCTATCATCTCGTTCAAACACCATAAATTTCGTCTTTTTTACGTTTATTTTCATTCCCTTTCTTTCTAAAGCCTCATGCTAAAAAATTACCATCTCCTGCAACTCTTTTACTGACGACTCAAGTACCACTTCATCAGCGCAGAGAAGACATTTGATGAGTAACTCGTTCATTCTTAATCCACATTCACTGTCTTTCAAGTTTGTCAAGCAATTATCATTATCATAAGAATAAGTTGAACAGCCACGGTGACGCTACACATCCTTGTCTAACACCTTTTTCGATGTTAAACCAATCAGTGTTTGTCCCGTTTATCCTAACACAAGCACTGGAATCCTCATATAGGTATTTCAGTGCTTGGATCAGGTTACCGTTCCGCCCATGCATAGACAACGCTGACCACAGTTCATGCCTACTCACTCTATCATAAGCCTTTTCAAAATTAGAAAGCGCAATAGACCTTTTTGCTTCGAATATTTCGAATATTTCAATTGAGTAGATATTTAAACTTTTGTTATTATTAAATTTCGATAGGTAAGTATTGCCCGTGGGGTACCGGGTTAGAATTTCACACCTCCATTTTCTACCTGCGCGTGTCGTAAGAGGCGACTAAGTAGCAAGCCAGGCGGGCTCTGCACTGCACCACGCTATAGCGACTGCCAAGTCATTTCTAACCCATCCAAGTCATGACCGTAGCGGAGGTTGGTTATCCTAGTTGATCGGACAAGCAAAGTCAACCACACACGCTCCTACGAGCGCTTCATATAGTGTCTAATAGTCTTCGATCAATATTGATTAGTTATAACTGTTATAAGGTTACTGCGACGTATATTGTAAAATTTTTACTACAGTTTACTGTATCAGCCGGATCATCCACTGATGAACACAGCCTCCCCTATTTAGGGGGTATTTGCCATCATCCCCACGCTTGGCAGGCGGCTTGGGGATCGCATTGCAAGATGGCATAGTTCTTAAGAAGGCGCTGCTGCCCACCTTCCAGTATATTTCCCTTAGTTGACTTTTACGACACCCACACGGGAAGATATGGAGAGGTGCACATTCTAACCCGGCATCCCACGGGGGACTCACTTCACTACAGTTTAATAGGTGGCAAAACTATTTACTATGTGTCTATTATGAAAATTTAAAATACCGTCATCTTTGAAAGCGTTCCTACCCGCCTCCGCCCAGAACATGATGCGCTGGACCGCATGCGACAACCAAAACGATTTTGTCTGCGTGTTGTTACTGTCCACTAAACGGGACATCTTCATCTGAAAATATGCAATAAAATAAAGCATACGAGTTATGGACGCGAGTTAATTTTGAAGCGCTCGTAGAGAAGTTTGCTTATAGCCTGTTCTGAACCGATCGCAACGTCCGCCGCGGTCATGACTTGGATGGGTGACCGCTGGTGACATTACTACTGAGCGCTTCCGTGCTTAGGAGGGCACGTTAAGCAGTCGGTCCTGGTTGTTGTCTTACGATGGCAGTCGTATGGCATAGTGGTAGAGCATTTTGCGAATGCCCGCCTGGCTTGCTACCACCCTCAAGTAGAAAATCTGTCGCCAAGCAACTAACAGTGTGTTCCGGCAGCTGTCCTTGAGAGCCAGTAATTCTAGGTTAGTTAGTTTGAACAACATCTTCGACCACATCATCACTTACAATCAGGTGAGATAGTGGTCAAAGAAAAAATTTTGTGCGACATTACATGAGTATTGAATTTGTTAGTAAATTTGAGTAGTCTTTTTTTATGATTATAGAAATAATAAGTGACATTAAGCGATTTTTTAAACTGGATGGATATAAATTAAATTATAAGTAAAAACATAAATCTGGCTGTATGGAAACTCATGTCACGTCACGACCATGGTACGCGATGTCACACCCGTGATGTGAACAAGTTTTTTTGATAACTTTCTAGGTTCAATAAGCTTGCTAAAGTGCAATGAAATTATTGTTTTTATATCTAGTTTTAGCCGTCATGTCATGGCATGTCTAGTATTTCGTACCCAGGGTCTAAGATAATGAAGTTAATAATCAAATCTGTACTATATTATTTTTAGTATAGATTTACTCCACCCTTGTTTATTATATGATAATAATAATATATATTATAAATTTGAAAGTAAGTATGTGTGTTAGCTTCTTAACCGACTTCAAAAAAGGAGAAGGTTTTGAATTCGTCTATTTTTTTAAATGTTTGTTACCTCAGAACTTTTACTGATAAACCGATTTATATGTTTTTTTTTATTTGAATGTTTGTGGTGTGGTCCCATTTAAATTTCATCAAAATCGGTCACGCCGTTTTTGAGTTACACTCCAATAACTGAAAGGTATTTTCCTATCTTGATTTTAAATTTAAATTGTTATCACTATTGTTAGGTCCAATGCCAAAAAATATGAGTTTAATTTATTCTGTTGTATACAATCCAATACTTATGCAATGTCTCAATATAAAAAAAATGTTTATCGAAAAATGAAACCGACATCAACACTCAAAAGTGTGAAATAACTTGTTGAAGTCGGTACCATAATAGTTCAAAAGTACCTAGTATAACAATATTTTGCGCTTGGAACCGACTTCGACAAGTTATTTCACACTTTTGAGTGTTGAAGTTGGTTCCATTTTTTGGTTTACATTTATTAAAAAAATTTTCAGTGATTCTTGCTACTTACTGGATCGATTATCATTCACTGTCAAAGACTATATCATCAAAATAGGAAAATATTTTTCAGTTATTGGAGTGTACAACTAATTTTAAAGAAATTGATACTTTTCGTTCGAATTCATTTAGAAATCAAACGACAAGTATCAGCTTTTAAATAAAAAAAGTATTATAGAAATCGGTTCACCTTGTCAAAAGTTCTGAGGTAACACACATAATAAAAATATAGACGAATTGCGAACCCCCTACTTTTTGAAATCGGTTAATAAGCTTTGCTATTATGAACTGAATTTATTAGAAATTTGTTAAAAACCTTACCTTACAATTTTCATAAACTATTTTTTATATAGTAACTTAAAATTAATTTATCAATTTTTAATTCCAAATAACATTTTGATTTATTATAGTGCGCGTATAGACTCATTATATCTAAATATAGTATCTGTTGCCCTGTTTTATGACTTTTTTTTTTATTTTTACGCCATATGGTTCTACTGTAACTTCAATAATAGACACTATCTGGCAAATTTTATTTTTATTTCTGGCCAATTTCGCTAGAAGGCACATATCTGCCTGAAGAAGGTTGCCTTGATGAGCGATGATTATGAAGTAAGAATTTGTACTCATTGACTTTGAATTGAGCACTCTGTTAAGGACAGCTTTATGAAATTTATTACAATGGGGCTCCTGTCACAACCAAGACAATTGATACATATTTTTAGTTTCAAAAATGCTCTCTATAAGCGCTCAACTTAACACGTATCGTTTTGGATAATATCTTTTTTATAAAACATGCAAAACAGTACATTAGAATGAGCTAAAATGATATCCAAAAATATTGTGGAATTTGGTTTATTTTAAACGCACGACATAATTCTTTGAGATTTGTTATTATGTTGAATACATGGTCTGAAAATAATAATTTAAAAAAACTTAACTAAAACTAAACGATTCTGTCTCGACCATGGGCCTTAGGCCATGAAAACCACGGTTGTGACGTCCATGGACGTGAAATGTTCGCATCATGCTATAACCACAAAGATTAAACAAAAATAGCCATCTTAAAACAATCACTAGATTCATTGTTATTAAACACACCATATTAATATTAATCTGCGTAGACATATTCATAAATACATATTTTAAGAGTCACGGTCTTGACAGCATAAGGGTACTCGTTTTACAAAATAACTAATATATAACTTATTCTTACGAAGCTATATCACTCGACGCCATTAGTTAATAGGACAACTGTGACAGACAGACTTGTTACTGAGTTCTGGGAATCTCACATGACATGGTTGTGACATTTAATGTTTTCTTTTGATGAAGTTTATATATATATATATATATTTGAAATATAATAATATTACCAAATTACCATTTGTGAATAGGTGCATGAAACGGCTTTCTCTATACTAAAAATATAATAGAACCTTAATATATTAATTTAATGTAGTTCTCACAAATAAAAATGTTTTTCTTAAGAATGATAATTTACCCATCTAAATTAACCGTAGGTACACAAAGACCCTAACATCCTGTATAGATATATAAACACTACTGTACTGACCGAACCCCTACAGGACCCGATTATTTTTCCGGCGTATGTACCAATACACGACAAAAGTTAATTCCATTCTAAAATGTCATAGGTACTGACGTGATCTCCTTACGTAGGTAGGACTGTACTGTACCTTACCTGGAAAGCTAAAAGCGTGCGCGCGGCGCATCGCACACAACTTTGTGTCGCGTAAATGAATACGTCGCGCTCGAATAAAATACCTAAAGTCCGTGGAAAGCCTCGCCTTAAATATGGAACACAATGCGTCTCCCCGGCGGCTCACCCGTTTAATAGTTATTTTTTAAATTTCAAACTGCTCCAAACAAAACAGAATTAGTGACTAAAATTTGCATATAACATAGACTAACTTGAAAAAGGTACATTAATTCTGTTTTAAACCAGTTCTTTGAGTATTTACATAAACACAATGATAGTTGTTATAATTTATTTCACTAAAGCAGGGTATTTGACAACGAAAAAAATTAGATCTCTAATTTTGTTTACAACAATGGTTACCATGGTTACAAGACATTCCGGCCCTAGGGAAGGAAGCAATTACTATGAGTTTTTCCCACCTTTAGGTGGGAAGCAGCGTCTTCCACCCGCTACTCGGAGCAAAAAACACTACTTTCCGAGTATGAGAATTGAAAAATAGCTTTCGAATGTCGGGTTCGGGTGGATGTCCGTGAATTTTTTTCTATAACTGAGAGAGTTATGGTTTATTTCAATGGCATATTTCAGTCGCGAGGTCTTCAAGTCACAGCCACTGGTTATATACCACACCCAGAAAATGTCTCAATGTGTTCAAAAACGGGTTATAAGGTTCGTCATTTCTCCCTTATAATAAATGTGCTACGAAAAAAATATTGAATTTTATTCTTACTACCTACACAGTTTGTGATTACTGCCAAGCTATCGCCTGTCACCTACGTTACAAAAATTGTTATTTTTTTTATTATATAGTAAGTATGTAACACATTGTTAAAATACGTTAAAAAGAATGGCCCCGAGTTTCTTTGCCCCTGCTTATCGCAGTGGCTCCATACATTTATTTTGCTGAACGTGGCAGTACAATGTAGAATATTTCAATATTAAAACTTGACCTTCATAAGAGCGTCGTAGAAGCCTAAATTAAAACTTGACCTTCATAAGAGCGTCGTAGACGCCTAAATTGATTAAATGATTTTTACTATGACTTTGATTTTAACTGCCAGAACACACAATTAGGTGCTTAGCACAGATTCTTAGTAGTGGACTAAGCGGGCATTCACAAACTGCCCAACAACAATACCGATGCTAAAACAAGTGACATACTTTGTATATAGTATTTTGTTATGGAATTGTGTCGGTACAAATACGAGGCCCACTTGATGTTAAGCGGTAACCTCTACCTATCATCATCATCTTCAGCCGGAAGACGTCCACTGTTGAACTATTGCCTCCCCCAGATAGCGGTGAAGCTGAAGCCGGCGCTGCGGATCAAACCATGGACCCGCGGCACGACAGTCCACAGCTATCACCGTTCGGCCATCATTGCTTCGACATTGCCACTAGGGGTCACCCATGCTGCAGCTGACGTTGCTTAACGTAGTTAATCGGTAGTCAAGCTCCTTTATGAGCATTTCTAAACAGGTCAAAACCATCGAAAAATCGAAACCAAACTTATGAGATGAATTAGAAAAAAACTTACCGCTTCCAATTTATTGGGCAGCAACAGCGTCATTCTCAGGGTGTACAGCGGCAGAGTAACGGCAATTCGAAGCGGCTGCATCTTCTCAGTGATGTCTTTGATACTGGTATTTACCGTTTGCTCTGTCAGACGTCTTAGCGAGTTTCCACGGGGCACTAGCACGAGTAAGCTCAAGCCAGGGGTAGAGTAATATATCTCAAAAGCCTGTAAAGTGAAACAAAAAAAAATGCTTTGGTATAATAAAATCATACAACTATAATTCTAGGGTATAAATTCACTCAGTTACTTATTCACAATAAAGGCTCATCTACGCAAGCTTACAAAAAAAATATCTACAGCTATTGGTAAGGAATGGGACGCTGTTGGCCGTCAAAATAAAGTGAACAGTGAGAACTTTTACTAGGTATTCTTTCAGGTTTCGGATTCTTTCATTTTTCAGTCGAGTTTACTCCCAGTGAATAACGTGTGTACCTAAGCGTAATTGAAACATACACAATCTATAATACTTTGGTAGCATTTTTTTTTGTTAGTACTAAAACATAAATAGTTATTTATACTTATACCACACCCACTCAGAATGTGTCTCATTGTTCATTCAAAAACGTTATAAAGTTTGTCATTTATCCCTTATAAATGTGCTGCGGGAAAAGTTATATGGAATTTAATTCCTTCCCTCCGTAGCAGTGAAGGAATGTTGTATGAAAATCCATACTAGCCCTGCTAGCCGCTCATTTCATTTTTTTAGCTGCTAACAAAAAAATACAATCGTCAAATCTCAAAAAGGTTTTATATCAAATAATTAAAACAAAGAGGTGGGATTTTTTCTCAATTTTCAATGAAAGGAGGTTACCTACCTTTTACTGCACTACGAAAAAAAGCGCGACAATTTATTTATTTCGTTAAATTTTGTTTTTTTTACTCAATAAATAATTAAACAATACGCTTTTAATTTTTCCAAATAGGTAATTTTCCAAAATGTCATCTGATAGTAGTAGTGACGATTTTATAAAGATGACGCCACCAGAAATAAAAAATACCTACAGCTCCAGAAATTACTTCAAAAAAGGTTTTATATCAAATAATTAGAAAAATAAAGTGGGATTTTTTTCGTACTGGATTTTCAATGAAAGCAGGTTGGCAACCTTTCTCTGCACTACGATAGAAAACCGCGGCAATTTATTTGTTTTTTACTTCATTGATAAATAACAGTGAGCTTTTATTTATTATTAATAATTTTCCAAAATGTCATGTGATAGTGAAAGTGACGATTTTATAGTGACGGCGCCACCTGAATAAAAAAATACAGCTCAAGAATTAATTAAGAACTTACTTTCTGAGTCTCGGGACAAATACGAGAAAACTTATAGGCAAGTACCTAATGATTTTTTTACCTCGTAGGTGCAATATAAAGCACTATTATCACTCGGGAGAATGTTCTATTTCTGTTCTCGAGTTTCTTTTAAGCATACTCTCGAACAGAAATAGATAGTTTTCTCCCCTCGATGTACAATGTACCATTTATGTTGTTCAAATTATTACAGATAAGTAAGCAAAATGATATTGGTGTAGAGCTACCTTATCAGGTTATTGGTACCATTTGCTGTTGGCAACTATCGTAAGTGTTATCTTTGGGGGCGGTTTCAGGCATCGAATTTCAAGGTAAAAATGCAGCTTTTGAAACGACTAGTTAATCTCCGACTATGATACCGTACGCATCGATCCTCGCCCTGCTGGTGTTCGGAGTTGTGCGGGTGGCTACTGACTCAGACTGCCCCGCCGACCGAGACGTCGCCCTCCACGATGAAGCAAAGCTCCACAAAGATTTATTCTGTGGCTTTAATACCTATTTTGATTTCCGGCCGGTCAAGGATCATAGAACCGCAGTCAAAGTAAACGTGCGTTTCGCGATCAAATATATCAGTTTCGATGCCATGGAAGAAACGTTCACACTTCACAGCTGGGTAGCCTTGTCGTGGAAAGATGAGTTCCTTACATGGAATCCGGCAAACTACGGTGACATTAAGGAGATACAAGTGGAAAGCAACGAGTTCTGGACCCCGCAAATGGCGTTGTTTAACGCAGACGCTACTATGACGAATTCAGATAAAATAGAAACGACATGTTTAGTTGCCAGCGACGGCACTGTCTCTTGCGTGCCGCACCTTACTCATTCCGGAATATGTCGTACGTCTCTGAGACGATGGCCATACGACGAACAGAACTGCACACTGTATTTTGGCGCGTGGATGCATACAGGAGAACAAGTAAACTTTACATTTTATCAAAATAATCCAGTAAATATAGACCAATATCAAGACGGACCAGGATGGAAGTTGATAAAAGTAACGAACGAGCGGTTACCGGGAAAGTACAGCGCTTTGCCGAACAGCACGTATCCCATGCTAAAGTATACGTTCGCGATGAAGAGGGTGGCGGCAGGGCCAGCGGCGATAATCGTCGTACCCTCATTTGTCATAGTCATGCTTACTTTGATCTCGTTATTATTGACCGTGAAAGACAATGTGCGATTGCTGATGATATGTTTCAGTCTGTATGGGCATTTTATATTTATAACTGAAGTCGGGTATAATATTCCGAAACACAGTGAGCAAACTCCGATTGTATTGCTGTTTCTTCGAGATTCAATGGTAGTGACGTTGGTTGGTATTTTGGAGACATTGCTGCTTATGGCTTTGAGACGGAAGACGGAGCCAGCACCGACGTGGATCGTGACTGTGAACCGGCTTGTGAGCAGTGGGCCCGGGAAGTACGCAGTGTTTACGGAGTTCGACCCGAGCGACTATACAGAAGCAAAGGTCCTCACGGAAGACAGGGGAAGTTCCAGCGATGATCGTCAGCGAATTGCCGTTGATTGGATCCAATTTGCTAACATACTCAATAGTATGTTGTTCATTGTGGCAGCACTTACTTACTTTGTGCTAGTTTTGACTTACATTCCATTTGGTGGATAAACGGCTTTGTATTACAACTAAGTGAAAACAATTGAGATAAGCTTATCAAGAGTGTAATGTTAGTAGAGCATTTTCTTTTCTTTCAACAGTTTAAAAAGTTCAAGTTCTTCGGGTTTGACATGATTTAATATTTATATTATAAATATCCGTTAGACATAATTCAAAATAAGTACTAAGTATCCTAATATATTTTTCTCTAATTGTACTATAGGTAATGAGTCCCGTTATAACTTCACATAGAGTACGGATATAAATTTTACTTTTCTGTGCTCACTACCCTGCTTTATATATATAATCAATTATAGCTAATTGGGTAATGTACTTAAGTGCCTCGATTACATACAAGAGTAGATTCGAGTTGGTTTACAGACCTTTTCACTGACGAAGGTACGCCCCTCCTCATAAAGCATTTGTACAGGTAGACCTCGTATGTACACAAAAAGCAGTAAGAGAGCAACAACAGCAACAAAACAAGACAAGGAACAACAACTACCTTGTTGCTTTTTCTTTGTACACGATGTCTTAGTGTTGGTGTGAATAGTACATACCTAAGTACAATAAAATATATATTACATACGACCGTTTAGGTTGGCAGTAGGTAGTGCATGTGAATACAGTACAAAAACTGGAGGGGCGTGCCTTTGTGGTCTGTAGGTTTTTCGAATTAAGTAGATGATTAAGTCCAGGCAGTCAAAAATAATTCCCACGCTAGCTCCGCCCATGCGGCGCAACGATCCCCGCTGCACCGAACGACGCGATGTGCAGCGGCGCACGCGTCTCGCTTATAAAAATATTTGTGTACTTGAAATTAGATTCGCGAACACAGATACCATTGAGACGGTTTCAACTTTTTTTATAATCTTATTTACTTGACGCATTTCGATACATAAAGTAACTTTGTATATACTGAAATTGATGTCACGTTTGTATTTTTATCAACATTACTAATATTTCTTAGTAATAAATTGATTATTTGATTTACTTTCCAAAATTATTCTTACGGTCGACAGTAGCTTATAAAACTAAAGCCAAAAGTTTTACTTTTTACAATATGATCATGTCTGCTCGACTTTATTGGTATATATTATTATGTATGAATCTATTGGTATATATATTATTCATATTTAACTGACTTCCCAAAAGAAAGAGGGTTCTTAAATTGACTTGTCTATTTTTTATTTTATGTTTGACCACACATAACTTTTTTACTGAACCTTACAATCTTGAAGATTATTTATTTGCTAGTACAGTTTAACTCTTAATTGGTTTCATTTTAATTTCATCAACATCGGTCGAACGGTTTGCCAGTTACAGTCAAACTTACTAAAAAGTAATTTGCCAAAATGCCTTGACGATCGCAGTGCTTCTAGCAACGAATGTAAATGGCAACTATAAATATAGATGAAAGTTATTGTTAAATAGTGATAAAATCTATAAATAATATGTGAATAATAATCTCTCTAGTAAAGTCTGTAGTCATCAGTATATCAAATAACCTGTCTAAGTCAGTTACATGAGCACAAAATTGAGATCATATTGCACCGATATCAACCAGTTAGTTACCAGACTTTTCAATTAAAAAAATTGTTTTCAAGTCTTTTTTTTTCTTTGCTATGTTGTTGTGTCGCAGTCTCTGTGTTTATAGAGAAAACATATTGCACCAAACCAAAATAAAGTGAGACAAGGGTCGGAATATGATGATGGTACATATCAGCCCAAACGGCACGATATATATTGATAAATGGGGGGTGTTTTTAAATTCTCCGTAGTAACGAAAGTGATTTCTACTGATTAAACTTACTACAAAAATTTCATTACCCCTTGGCGTGGACGATAATTTATGAATGAATCAACATTGTTCTCAGTATCTTGGAATGCGATTAATCAGATTACATATCATTAGAATAAAGTAAAATACCATCAAATTGAATGAGCATAACATTATATTATATTCGGTGAATATGGGTACAATTGACCTGAAATAAATGGATTTGATTTGATTAAATGTTAGTCGTGGCCAATATATTTTACCATGACTCGTCATACAAATATGAATTATAGTTTTTCATAACTGTGCTACGGTACACGTTCCCATAATAATATAAAGTAGGTTGTTTTTTTATTGCTATCATATAATTTTAACTATTAATTACTAATGTTGAAAATATGTTCGTATACATCCTATTACGTTTTATTTTTCAGTTACACTGGTGAACAGAAAGGTGTTATTTTACTACCACTCTGCTTTTAGATACCAACTATGGTAAAAATTAGATAGACCAACCAGATATAGATCTAGCCACTTCTAAACAGCAGGATAAGATTTTTTACCAAACTTGCAGAAGAGTCTATATACGCAATTGTAATGGCCTTAAACTTAGGGTTTTTTAAAAATAACACAACTGCAGAAACATTGTGGACAACATGTTATACAAGCTTCTTTTAATGCAACATGGCAGATAAGTGAGAGAGTGAGTGGCACTGGAACAGGTGACTAAATTAGACATTTAAATAAAAACAGTGGATTCTTAGATTGTTAGTAAGTGGTTATAGACAAATTAAGTTAAGATGTATATAAATTAACAAAAAATCATTTATGAAATAAAAAATATATTATTTTCAATTTATACAGTATTAATGATTATACAGAATTAATGATATGCAAAAGTGTACGTGAGAAATAACGAGTATCGGAACGGAAAGTCAAGTTTTTTTTTCAAGTTTGCAGTCCCCCCGATCGTCACCCTGTGACCACGATCACTGCAAAGTGTTTGAAACGTCAGGACAAAAATAATGATAAATATACGCGATTTAAACCGTTAAATGTTGTTTAATTACTATGTGTAACAATCGCGAAAACCTAAGACAACATTAAGTCAAGTCTTCTTTTTATGGCGGGAGGAAGTACTGAAGCATTTGCACTTTGATGTTGCAAGTCACCCTCGACAGCCTCCTCTTGATTTTATCTTTTTCTAGAAGTATCCGCATATTCTTGATCCCGGATCAGTCTTTTCTTACGGTGGTGGGGATCGACCAGCTCGGGCAGAAGGGAGTTCATATAGAATGTGACTAGTTTTGTCTCCATTTTTTTCGTCCAAAATTCTTCATCTTTTTGTAGAATTTCTATTTTTAATTTGTTGTCTCCATACTACACGGCAAATTAGCATTTAGTTATATTACAAATGTTTTTTTTTTTTTATGCCTGATAGGTTACCCTTTGACCACTATCTCACCTGTTGGTAAGTGATGATGTGGTCGAAGATGTTGTTCAGGCTAACCTAGAATTACTGGCTCTCAAGGACAGCTGCCGGAACACACCGTTAGGTGCTTGGCGACAGATTTTCTACTTGAGGGTGGTAGCTAGCCAGGCGGGCATTCGCAAAGTGCCCTACCACCATGCAAAATGTGCATTTAGCCTTCAGTTTGATAATATCAATCAGATTTTTGATTGATATATATACCTGCAAAATACATTTTACAGACAATCAGTTACCTGAAGCCTTCAGAAAAGCAACTGTACATTTCTGTTTGTCCGACAATCAATTTCGCACAATTTGTAATATAATTTGTAAGGATAAATGTCGGGAGAGCAGTCGAATGACACCTGTCAAAAATCCAAAATGGCGATTTCAACACGGCCACCATACAAATTGCTCCGCCCCTGCTGAAGCTCGGCCTTCAGAAAAGGGGTGTTGGGAATATGAATAAATGAATTTAAATACATAAATTCAAATAATTCGCACGTCAGATTTTTTGCACGTCAAGAGTACAACATCGCTCTTTACCATCTATCTAATACCCTAATAACCGAAAAGGGGGTGAAGGCAAGTATAATACGTATCAACGATGGCATTCGCAAAGGAGTATTGCTTCAGATAGGAGGCCGGCCATAAAATTTAAGTCTTACTCCGCACAATTATGTCAATGCGTTGTCTTTTGTGTAGGTACTCAGAAAAAATATATTGTTTATACCGATCATACAGAGGTGTGACAAGTGCAGGGCGATAATAATGAAAATTTTTTTTTTCAGTGTAAAAAAGAAAATTTCATTGTATTTATACATTTATACGTTATTTTATTTAATTTTACCTGCTGCTCTGCTATGGATAGGTCAAAATAATTTTTAGCCTAATATAGGTAGTATATAAAATATTTCCTCTACGAAATTTCCTGTGAATAAAATTTGCAAATTTAGCAATAATAAAGTATTATGTTCAAAGAATTACTCACTTATTTTCGTGTAGTGGAAGAACAGTCTAAACTTATAATATGAGATGGCGACTCCGACAGTTCTCCCTGTTCCGAGTGATCTCGGACTTCGACTGATTTATTATTTTTTTTCCTGAGAAAGAAGGTGCATTTTTGAGCACAGTCTTTTTTATTATACGAGTATATACACAATCTATTTACTCCACTCTATTATTTTTGTATAAATCGATACTTATATGTACATGTCTAAGTGATAAAATGTATATTTAAAAGTACCTATGCAGGTGACTTTGTAGATAATCTCTTGAATATATACCTACTTGCCTGATTCTGAATATTCTTTCATTGATATAAATCTACATCTAGTCTTGAGGGACATAAAGAATGTTCGATGTTTTATTGCGATATACCTACCCACCAAACCAAATGCTTTGATTTGCTACGCTTGTGTTATTATTATTTAGCAACACTCAACTCCATTTACGGTTGAACGGCAGCTGTACTTTAGAGCCAGATAATTTTAGTTTACACCTGTTTGGCACCTTCAACCACATCACTTACCATCAGGTGAGACCATAATTATACATATACCAGATATTATTATAGTACCCTACTAATCATACTTAGATTAGTACGACATATAGTTATTTTACAGCTCCATTACAGTACTATAGGAAACCTAGTTGGTATAGAATCTCTCAATTCTGTCGAGATAGTATGTTTCATGAATAGAATAAACACAAACGAATATTAAATTTGCATAGGTGCAATAGGTAAAAAAAACTGAAATATTATACGCTTTTGCCTCTCTCATAATTCTTGCAAAGTCTTTGTATCGACTCTTCTGCTTCCTTTTTTTATTTTTTAGTTATCTTTATTTCCCATATTGATTGATATACCTACCAAGATACGTATTTATACTGCTCAGGTGATAGCGCGCGAGCGACAGGTCCACGTCCAACGGCGCACAGCGCGGCACTGAAGGACAGCTCTTACGCATTGATTTTATTTCGTAAGCGTAAGCTAATAAGGTTGAATATCGAATCTTCCGATTGACCGTAATCCTGCACAGAACTAAAGGTCGTAAGTCTAAAACACAATTTAATTTATTATGAGAATACTAATAACTCTAGGTAAATTTTACTTTTACAGTGGATAATAAACTACATTTCCTTTCTATGTGTATTTATTATTGATATGTAACTGACGTAGTTTCCAAGAAAAATCCAATAATTTAAAGAAAAGGCTTCATTTAAAAAAATTAAAACTATCGAGTAAATTTCTTTCAAATGTGTTTCTGTCTTAACAACGGATAGAAAAAGGTTTGAAAATCAAATATTTAAGTTAACGTGTCGATTGCATATTTAGGTTGGTTAAAAAAACTAGTCGAATGAGAGTATTTTTTCCGCAGCCTCGTCTTAATGTTTCCATAGGTTGATTTTTTAGGTAGGTATGTATTTGGTAGGTATGCTCTTTGAATCTATAAGAACTTGAATATAGGATCTTAGGTCTAGCGTTAACTCACCTCTGCATCCCAATCACCGAGGTCAGCGTACCGCATGACATCGTTAATCCTGATCATGCGAACAGTTCTAGCAGGGGCGCCGTCGAAGTCGTGAAAGGGGAGGCTCCCGTTGAGCAGTGTGGGTGAAGAGCGCCAGCGAGCGCGAAAGTACAGAGTCGTGATCAGTATTGCGCTGACGCCCTCCGATAAGTCATCCTCCTCGAATGTGTTATGTATCGCCCCTCCAGAATCGCGTTCTATCTAGAATATGAATTTTTAGGACATTTTAAACATTCCGTTGAGTGTCGCACCGTGACAAACGTCCTAATTCTATTGATAATCTATTGGTTCTTTTATCTTGCACCCTCAGAGTATACCTTTTTATTAGTATTTGATCTAAGGTATTCTTCAAAATATATCCAGACCGTACCCAGAGATAAACTTCATTCTTGCATACCTACCTAATCCTATATTAAGTATACTTATATTAAAACGAGTAGGTACATAATAGGTTTAAAAAAATAAGTGTCTTTATACTTTTGGCCGAGTGTTTATTATGTTCACCTATTTTGAAAATAAAAATAAATAAGTAATTATCTTCTCATTTACTTTTATTGGAGGTATTATGGATCAATTCAAATTGATGTTCACATAAATTCTTTGAGCCGATACCAAGCATTCGATGATTTTCTGTGTCTAAGGCTCAATGAAATTTCATATGAAGAAGATGATTTTCTAGTTTCGACCTTTGTTTTTTTATGATTGTAAGACATGAGAATTTAAACGTAAACAACTTATTAAGCGTCGATATCACGATCGACAATGTTGTATCTGATAGAAACCGAAACAGTTGTCTAGTACTTATATTAAGTTGTTTAGGCTTTGATCCCCGTGTTTTAAAACATAAATTTAAGGGTAACTTTTTATAATATCATTTATTTTTAAGGTTCCGTATCCGGAGAAAAGCCGAGCCTATCAATTGATACTCCACTATCTATCCATACGTCCATCCGTCTGTATGACGCAGTTCAGATATTTCTGTATGCAGATATTTTGTGTAGAATGTTGACTTGACCCAAACACGCAAATCGGACTAGAAAACTGTAGGGCTTAATACATGTATTGTAAAGGTAGACAAAAAGAAATGTTGGCACCCTAGTAAAAAAGATTCATCAGACGATGAATCTTTTCAAAGAACTCATTAAGTACCACCCAAAAAATATGTTTTTATAAAAAAGGGCATTCGAAGGTGTCTATTTGAGAACAGGTTATATCACAAAACTAAACTAATTAGGAATTTCGGTATGTTATGTTACCTATTATCCTACATCTCTATAACACCTACAAAAAACGATAATTGAAAAAGAAATGAAAAAAAATTAACTATTTAAAGCGTGACCAAAACCATGTAACAAACTTTTTAAAGACTGTTGCAATGTGGGGCTATAAAAAAGCGAGGCCTATTAACTCGCAGACGGCTAGTTTTTAAATATTCCAACACTTTTATCTTCTTCTTCCTTGTTATAAAGTGATGAAATGGACATGTCGCCCGCTTTATGGAAAGTGTCAGCCGTTACCTACTTAGTTGTCATATGTCACCGTGTTCGTTCAGTTTGACACTGCATACTACACAATTTCCGAAACATTAGTTCTGGTCTCGTTTACATTAATTACAAATGTTGTGTACAAGTCTTGTATAAGAACTTTTTTATGAACGATATTTTAAAATATTTTTTTATTTTATTTAATTATTTAAAGACCTTTCTTACATGTTGGTAATATAAGAGCTAGATCTCAAGAACTGATTAGTTGCTTGGCGACAAATTTTCTACTTGAGGGTGGTAGCCAGCCAGACAAGAATTCACAAAATGCCCTAACGCCGTGTAGTGAAACTCAAGCCCGTGGCAGGGGTTCCGTGGACCTCGTCGTTGACTCTCGCAGAGCTACCGAACTACAATAATCGCGAATATGTGAGATATGTAAGACATTAACGTAAGAACCTAATTCAAGCTTCATTTGCGGACACGCATAATTAAATAGCTAAAACAATAAATACCGCACACCGACGACGTGATGTCAGAAAAAACACGTAAGCCAGCTTATTGTATACAGTTCGCTTCTACGCGAAGCATCATCAGGCGGTAACATTCCGAGTGCTCGATCGAAAATCGTTCACATGATCGTGTTCAGTTTAGGGGGACATTGACCTTATACTGTGTCAACACATCCATGGGCATTGAGAGTTCGTTCATCTAGATAATTTTCATTTTGCATTACCTAAGTATAGGTACCTATTTATTCACGGGAACCTCCACAGTCAGTTGTTGTTGCGCATTTTATCGGTACCTAATTCTCGATTGCACACTACTATATACACATACACACACACACACACACTACGGTTTAAATCACTCAAACACTGCTGTCACTGCATACATTACAAAAGCTTGGTTCATAACTGAAATACGAGAATATGCACTGTTTGCGCGCAAACGATGTGAACCGATATGTAGCCGCGCTTATAACATCTGCTAACTGTCAATATGCTTTTTCGCAATTGAACCAAAATAACCTTCACGTCAATTATTGATAATAGAAGTATTGCACTTCAAGGCATTCTTTTTTGAACAGATGTTTGTACTTTTTTTTTTTTATTTTTTTTTTTTATGTTTGATAGGTTAGCCTTTGACCACTATCACACCTGATGGTAAGTGATGATGTGGTCGAGGATGTTGTTCAGACTAACCTAGAGTTACTGGATCTCAAGGACAGCTGCCGGAACACACCATTAGGTGCTTGGCGACAGATTTTCAACTTGAGGGTGGTAGCTAGCCAGGCGGGCATTTGCAAAGTGTCCTACCACCATGCTGTAACGACTGCTATCCTAAGACAACAACCGGGACCGACGGCTTAACGTGCCCTCCGAAGCACGGAAGCGCTCAGTAGTAATGTCACCAGCGGTCATGACTTGGATGGGTCCAAGTCATGACCGCGGCGGACGTTGCTTAACTTTGTTGATCGAATCAGAATGGCAAAGCAAACTTGGCTACGAGCGCTTCGAAACGTTCATCATTCTAACCACAACAATAAAAATCTCCTCATAAATCTGTCAAAATTTGAGTTTGACGTTTGTGCATACATTGCACTACCACTTTTCTGTGAGCGTTGTTTGCGGTCGGAGGTGACGTCAAAGATGACGTCATTATGATATCGTGGTGACTGTTTAGCAAGTTATGAACCGACCGTTTGCGCATATTTGCGTGACTTGAACCGTAGGGATAGTATTACCGTACTTGTAGCGTGGGTGTAAATGCTAATAGTACAGTAAAACAAAGGCAGTAGGTATATGTTGCAACTACACGAAAGGTCTGTACCATCTAGTACCTACCTTCCTTTGTTATCAAATGCAATCAATCAACATATAAGTATATATTCATTTTTCATTGTAATTTGATATCGTTTCTTTATCAAATTTGTTGGTATTGAATTAGCATTCTATGAACGAGTAGGTAAGTACTTACACAATAGAAATTGATAAGAAACAATAAATCCAACTATTAATATGGATGAAATGGATGATACGCAGCACGTCACAGAAAACTGTAGGTAATACGATAAGAAAATAAAAACCAGCCCGAAAACATTAAACAATTATACTTTGGATAGAATAATATATATATTTATCACGAACATTCATTTATATTTTTGTCAAATTGTTGGAAAAACAAAACGATGAGTTTGATTTGAATAAAGAAACAAGATTACCGAAATTTCGCACCAATTACTAATGAAACAATCATATTATCTGGGTAGGCACAGGCACGAAGAAAGGAAGGTAGTCTCTTCTATTTATGGTGGTCACATGACATAGCAAGGCTCCGTCACATTCCTCCTTTCCCTAGCATACTGGGAATCTGCAAGGGACGGAAGTGGTCGAAGATGTTGTTCAGGCTAACCTATATAATTGCCTTCTTATACTGGCTCTCAAGCACTGGCCGTGTCACACCGATGGTAGGTGCTCGCCCATTGATTTTCTACTAAAGGGTAGTAACTATCCAGGAGGGCATTCGCAAAAAGCCCTGATAACCACCATGTTTTTTCCCGGGTCTCAAACTATTTCCATACCAAATCTAATTCAAATCGGTCCAGTAGTTTTGGCGTGAAAGCGTAACAGAAAGACAGACAGAGTTACTTTCGCATTTATAATATTAGTACTGATTAAATACATATCACAATCGAGGAAGTTAGAGAGATTTTCACGTAATTCACGACCTAATAATAGTAATGTTACCTCGATTGACCGGAACCAGGCTCATACGTTTCACCCACGTGTTGAAAACTTAAGTAATACACAATTTCAAGCGTCAGAACTTTCTCTTTTAAAAAAAGGTTTAAAATATAATTTGACCCCTAATTTATCACAGAAAACTCTCGAAACATTGTTAGTAGATTCTGAAATATCTTGTGTTAAAGCTGTAAAGCGGTAAAGTTGAGACTGCAGTTAAACACCAAATAGCTGTTCAAATTAAAAAAGCTTACTCCTCTAGTAATCACCATAGCTCTGAGATTGGGCAGTTTCATTCTTTACAAAATAAATTAAGCCAAAACAATCTAGTGGTTTCCAAATCAGATAAAGGCAACAGTGAGTATATATGTTGATATAATTAAGAGGAAAAGGATTAAACTATAATTCACCATATGATTTAGAGCTGTTGCCATCTCTTTCGGTGTATGAGTGTCGTTGAAACTGTCTACTTGCAGCCGCAGTGCAGGAGCTATGTTTGCACGGAACTGAACGCTGACACTCTGATTCTGCAGCACTAGGCGAGACGACCAGCGGAACTTGAGGTCGTCAGTCGATAATGGAAGAGAAGATACCGTCTCCTCTATCAGCTGGATCCTTTCCTATGGAATGTGTGATTATTTTGTTTCAGCTTGATTAATCGATAGTTGAAAAGAAGAAAAATACAAATTCTTTGCCACAAATATAAATTTGATGGGAGTCTTTGATCAACTTTCATGGTGGTAGGACATTTTGCCTGGGTAGCTTCCACTCTCAAGTAGGAGATCTGTCACCAAACACGTAACAGGGTGTTCCGGAGGCTGCCATTCCGAGCCATTTAATTTCCCATTCTTAATTTTTTTAAGCTGTAATATTGCATATTTTTACTGAATAAACATATACAAGTTCTACTCTTAGGTTAAGCTTGTTTACTACCTTCAACCGCATCATCACTTACCCTCACCAGTTATTCAAATTATTCAAATTATTCAAATTATTTTTATTGCATTAACACAGGTTATATACAGGTCTTATAAATTGGGTGAGCGCTGTGGTATACCATTAAGGTGTGCAACATATCAAATTTTTGATTATAGTAAATTATATTATACTATACTATATATACGAGTGAGTTTTTATTATACCTCCATCTTGTTTACATTATATTTTATCAACTTTATTTAGTATAATACTCATTTAATTGAAAAAGGTACATACATAATGGGTGTTGTTTAGATTTATCTGAGTTGTATGACGTTGTTAAGGGGCATTCACATATACATCGGTCTTTGACGAATCGTGATTTTATTCAATGAGAAAAAATACACTACGTTTTTTTTCTCATCGTTCTTAATTTGCTGCGACAGAGACGTCGTGGCGTGGCAATGTAATTATGAGTAATAATGAATTAATCATAATTAAATTATTATAATATTCTTGTCTTGTATATGGGTGTATGCCTGAAATAAATGTCTTTTATTATTTATTTAATCTTTTTTGCCCAATAACAAATGTAGGTACCTATGCATTTATACTAGAAACTTTTGTAAAACAGAACAATAAAATATATAGGTTTTTTTTATGTGTTTATTATTGCAATAAGGCATGCTCTGCGGATCACATTACAAGAGGAAAAATTATAGTCATGTACGGGAATCGAACCCGCGCCATCCACCACTAGTCTTGTTTGTAGTACAACGTAAGTATATTTAAATAGGTGTCGTTTCATCCTCATATGATGGTTAAGAACGAGAGGACAAATTAGATCTATGAGTCATTAGTCATGTTTGCTTAGCTGTCAGGGCATGCCCCGGCTATAGGGGTGGAAGGCGCGGGTTCGAAACCAGTACAAGACTATCATAATTCTTCGCCTCGTCATTTTGTAATATAGCTATTCTAACTAGAAAAACCTAGTAAACGGAACAATAAATAACGTTGAAGGCATTTTATTGACAAAATAAATAAATATTTACCAATACCATAATTCTGTTAATATTACCTATAATTTTTGTTATCAAAAATATATTATTGTTAAACGTTTCTAAAATGTATGTTGTCTTTACAATAAAGTAGATACTGCATTTACAATCAATAATCTGTGTTTACAAAATGCATACCATACATATAGTGGAACCAGAAAATATATTACTGATTACCCTAATGTTGGTATAACATTAGGGTAATCAGTAATATATTTTCTGGTTAGTAGGTACTAGATATTTTTAGTAATGTTAGCAAATAACAGTAATCTGGACGCCACATTTATTACAAATACCTAGTTATTTAACTTTATTCTATACCTTATATATATATACCTATAACCTAGATGTTTTATTTCGTGTTATTATGAAAAAATAAGTAAGCAAGAAAGCTCATAACATTATGTCTTTAATCTGGATGATATAATTATTGAAATCGCTCAATCGGTATTCGGTAAGCATTACATAAAAGTGTGAAGTTCCGGCCGCTGTCCTTGAGAGCCAGTAATTCTCTAGGTTAGCCTGAACAACATCTTCGACCACATCATCACATACCATCAGGTGAGATAGTGGTCAAAGGCTAACCTATCATGTATAAAAAATAAAAAATAGGTATGTAAGACATGTATAATTGACGAAAACTGGTAGTAAGATAGGTACTTACACATCACCATTTATTTTTACTAAAGCCCAGCAATGATGTATATGATCTAATGAATGGAAATATATTGGAATACAATCCAAGTATAATATTTTCATATTTTTTTTTATTATTCTTGTTCCAGTGACGTTCACATCGAAGACTGACGATTGTCCAGCGACCCACTTATTGTTATTACAAATGCTGTATACGCAAGTATACGTAGGTCGTTGCAAATTCAATTTCATGCTGGATGTAATAGTAAACGCCAAACATTTGTCAGGTCGTCATTTAATTGAAAAAGTAAAAAAAGTGTATTAGCTATTTACTTTATAAATACCTAATACAATAATAATCCTCGAAGAATCCGCGAATCATATACCTCCGCCCCCGTTCTTCTGCGACGGAGCGGGGCAGCATGGACCCTGACCCGCTCCGCGGCCTCCTTCTGCGCCATTAACGCTTCGTAGAAGGAGACCACCGCCTGCCACGGTCTCTCTTCATCGAGCATGGCGTTTACAACGCTCGGCAGACAGAGATCCCGTCCTAATCATATACTTACTAACCTAAAGGAATTTAATTCACAACACAATACGGCTAAAAACGAATGTGCATTTTTGTAATATATTTTTTATGCTTGATAGGTTAGCCTTTGACCACTAACTCACTTGATGGTAAGTGATGATGTTGTCGAAGATGTTGTTCAGGCTAACCTAGAGTTACTGGCTCTCAAGGAAAGCTCCCGGACCACACCGTTAGGTGCTTGACGACAGATTTTCTACTTGAAGGTGGTCGCTAGTCAGGCATTCGCAAAAATGCCCTTCCACCATGCTATAACGACTGCCATCCTAAGACTACAACCCGGACCGACGGCTTAACGTTCCCTCCGAAGCACGGCAGCGCTCAGTAGTAATGTCACCAGCGGTCACCCACCCAAGTCATGACCGAGGCAGACTTTGCTGATCGGTTCAGAATGGCTAAACAAACTTAGTTACGAGCGCTTCAAAATCTCTGACTAGCAGTGCCACGTAGCACAAGACCACAAGACTGCGCTTATTAATTTATGAAATACAGTTTATTAAAATTAGGTGTGTGTATTTGTACCTACCTTGTCTGGTACATGTAAATCTAAACACTCGTCAATTTCACGACTGGTGTCGGGGTCTACTTCAGCGGATAACGCCATCAGGGCCAGATGTAGAAACAGCCCGGACTGGACGTAGCTCATACCGTTTTCTCGTCTTGATGATGGTGATAATGACCTTAATTTATTAAATGTAGTCTGGAAGAAATACAAACCAATTGTATTCAAACACAATAAGTGAATAATATGAACATACAATATTTTATTGTGTTGTCCTAAAGAAATATGATTGCCATGTACGTAGAGGTATAGGAATTACAAATGATGGTACCCTCGCTTTGCTATATTTGTAGTGAGCTCATGTAATAGGGGGCGAGTTTAGTGTCATATACAGAGTACAATGCAAGATATGCAATATATGATAAACTTGTTTAATTAGAATTTTACATATTTCCTGGCAATAGTTAGGTAGGTACCAGAAACAAAACACAACATACGGCATTAGGACATAAGAGGGTGACATTTACCTAGGTACCTTTGCTTGACCAAGTAACTTGTTCCTTAACCGGTAACTACCCTGGGAATTCCGGGAGTCCCGGAATTCGGGTGTTGGATTTCTCGTCTACCATTGTCTTTGCGTATTAGAAGGTTGTCTTAGAAGTTGATATGTGTCGAACTAGGTAATTCTACCTTCTTTTTATACGTGTGGGAATATGCCTTTACGCATTTCTGTCCACCAATGCGATGCCGGGCTCGGCACCAACTATTTCCACAGCAGCAAGACTAAAACCACATGGTGTTCCTAAGGTAGATAATATGTATGATGAACCAGGGGCTTTGAACTTATAGTTTCAATTATCACCCAAGGGTTCCATGGTTCGAATCCTGCCACGGTTTTGAGCTTCTTGATTGGTGGGAGATTTTTGATTGAAAGGTCTCTCTCCATCCGGGTTCTCTTCTCAGAACGCTATTGCGCCTGGGGTTAAAGCTTCAGGGCGTTGCCCTCTTGCTTTGGCTCGTCTCACTCCGTGACTACGGAGCGGTCTTTGGGGTAGGTGAGTACCTTAGACCTCTTCGGTCCTACCGCCCAGTGGGCGGTGGTTGCCTGGGCGATCACGGAAGCACCGCCGGGTTGATCCCGCTGGTGGGAAGCCCGGCGCGCTGATCAGCGACCAAGGCGGTGCCCACTGGGGGTATCGCCGAATTGGTCGCGGTATCACTCTCTTCCTTACTCTCTTCTGTGAGTATTAACTCTCTGGGATAAGGCTTCGTCTTCTTCTTGCCCTTCCTATCTGGCGGCCGAGCATGCAGAGGTGCTATACCTCTGATGTGTTCTTGGTCGGAGGCATCTGCTCTCGCGAACATGTTGGTGGACATCTTTCTGATGAAGAGTTCTACGTCTTCGTGTCTTCGGAGGTCTTTGAAGATAGTGGCGTTTCTCACGTATCTTGGCGCGTTCACTATCGTTCTATAGCACCGGTTTTCGATCCTTTGGAGTCTGTTACGGTTCGTCTGAGCAATAAACCCGTACCACGCAGGCCCCGCATATGTTAGGCGCGATCTGATATACGTCTTGTATAACATGATTTTCGTATTGACTGGCAGCTTGGATTTCAAAATGGGTAGCAGTTTTACCACGGATCCTTTGGCTCTTCCCACGACGTCGTCGACGTGCCGGTGGAAGTTGAGGCGTCTGTCAATCGTAACTCCAAGGTATTTGACTTCTGATAGCCAATCGACTGCATCGCCCATCAGTTGGAGGCGTGGTGGGGGAATCTTGCAGCCGATGGCGATGGCCTGGGTCTTCTTGACGTTGACAGACAACCTCCATTTCCCTAGCCATTCTGGCAGGGCGTCGAGAGTCGGCTGTAGCCTCTTAACGGCGTTCGTGCGCTTGATTGATGTTGCAAAATAGGCTGCATCGTCCGCGTAGAGGGCGAGCTTTGCGTGCCCGACGACGGGGATGTCGTCGGTGTACCACGCGTAGCAGTACGGAGCGATGCAGCTTCCTTGTGGAACACCAGCTTCCACTATCTTCTCTGAGGAGATAGCATCTTCTATGGAGACTTTTATCTTCCTGTTTTCCAAGTAGGAGGTGACAATCTTCACTATCCTCCTGGGCGCCGAAGACCTCGACAGTTTGTACACTAGCCCCTCGTGCCACACCCTGTCGAAGGCCTTCTCCATGTCCAGGAGGACAGCCACTGTATATTCCTTCTTGTTCATGGCTGTGGCCATTTCATGTACAAGTCTGGTGATTTGCAGTGTTGTGGAATGTTCCGCCCTAAACCCGAACTGCTCGTCTCTGGGTTTTATGTGTGGAACAAGCTGCATCAGTAGAAGTTTCTCAAACAGTTTGGATATCGTGCTAAGCAGTGTTATCGGTCGATAACTCACGGGAAGCTTGGGGTCTTTGCCGGGTTTAGGGAGGACGATTACTTTCCCGGTTTTCCATGCAGTAGGAAAGTGGCCACAGCGCATGATCCCATTATACAGTCTTGTGAGCGCGGCTATCGTTCTCATAGGGAGGCGTTTGAGGGCTTCATTGGGTATCCCATCCGTGCCAGGAGCTTTCTTGTTTGGCAGGCGTCTTATAAGCTTAGCTACTTTACCAGGGGAGTAGTAAAGCTGGTCTTTTTCTTCTTCTTCTGGCGTGTAGGTTTGTGCCCAGTATGCGTTCAGGTGATTCCGCACCGTTTCTGCATGCTGCTGGTCGCTGATTGGATTCAGTTTAAATTGACCTTCTAGATGATTGGCGAATATCTCCGCTCTGTCCGCGGCATCAAATTTCAAGAGTCCGTCAGGTCCAATCAGTGGTCTAACAGGTTCTCTGGTGCTGGTCATCCGTTTGCATAGCTTGTGCACGGATGGGATCTCATCTCTAATGTCCTCAATATGGCGCTCCCATGATTCTGCCGCGTTGTCCTGCAATGCTTGTTGTACTTGGGTGATAAGTGCATTCAGTTTATTTTTAAGTACGCGGCATCGGGTGTCCTGCCACAGCTTTCTAATCTCCCTCTTCTCTCTAATCAAGTTCCTTATCCACGAAGGAAGAGAGTCTTGACTTTCAACCGTTGTGGAGGTGTGAGTGGCTGCCGTGAGGGAGTCTTGAATGGCTGTGGTCAGTTCTGTAGTTAGCAACTCCACATCTTCGCTGGTTACCACCGGCCTGGTGGTGGTCCGTTCGTGGACTTCTGAGTGAAATGTCTCCCAACAGATTTTCCGCCTCCTCGCGGGGGCGGCGACTCTACTTGGGAGATCCTTGTAGCGAAGTAGAACAGGCCGGTGGTCCGATGGTAAGTCGGGTAGCACTGTTTGGGTTGGCGGCGTTCTTATACCCTTTATAATGACGAGGTCTATGACATTTGAGTTACCCCTCGTGTCATAGTGCGTCGGCTCGTTGGGTCCTATGACGTCATATCCGTGACTACATGCGTCTTGAAACAGCGTTCTGCCGTGCCAGTCCGTGTATGATGAATTCCAGTGGGTGTGCTTGGCGTTCATGTCACCTGCAATTATGGTGGGGTCGTCTGTGTTTAGAATCTTTCTGATTTCCGCTGTGTTCAGATTATTTTGCGGCGGCTTGTAGATGGCATAAATGCGGTGGTTTAGACCTCTGACGTTAACAAGCACACCCAAGGCTTGTATTGTCTGGTAGTCTTCCACAGGCAGAAGCTGATGAACGATTCTCCGATGCACTATGACAGCGAGTCCCCGGTGTGCTATGCCCTTATCTGAGACCTCGTCTTTCCGGTACACTTCGTAGTTGGGTACCTTAAACTTCGTACTTGTCTTCAAATGCGTCTCACTGACCAATGCAATATCCACGTTGTGCTCACGGAGGAAGAGGGTCAGCTGTCTTCTCTTCCCCGTGAGCGATTGGGCATTCCAATGCACTATGTTAAGGCCGTGATCCATTATTAGAGGTGAGTATTCTCATTAGGCCTTGAAGTGTGGCCGTCTCTGGATCAGTGCCGCCTTGAACGGCCTCTAGTATGCCCTTCAGTACTTCAATAGTCTGCCCCAGTGAGTCACGGCGGGGGGTTTCTTGAGACTGCTGTGGTTTTTGGGGCTTCTGTTGTGCACTTTGGGTTTCTGGGGGAGGCATTTGTGCCTTCTTCTTTTTGTTGGGCTTCTTATTAGCGGATTTGGGTCCATTTAACTTGGGCAAGTTAGCCGGTGCCATCAGTGTAGCTTCCGCTGTTTCATCAACAGTGTTCTGTATAACCGGTGCAGTGCTTCTTCGGTTAGGTTGGGTAAGGGCTATGGTTCCCGCCTTCTTGTTTCGTATCTCTGTTTTGAACACAGGGCACGATTTAAAATTGGCAGGATGTGTGCCCTGGCAGTTGGCGCAGGTAGCTGGTTCCTCCCTGGGTCTGGGGCATTCGCGGGCGATGTGCTCCTCGCCACAGCGCACACAAGCCTGTACTCGATGGCAGTTGTGCGAATTGTGGCGGAACTTTTGACATCTGTGGCACTGGGCAGGCCCCAGTTGTTTGTCTCGCCATGCCACTATAGAGATGCCAGGCATATACAGCAGCTCGTTGACATCGTAGATGGCCGGGGTGAGGTTTGGCGTTCTCTTAAATTGTGCAAAGAAAACGCTTCCTGGGCGCCCCTGCCTTCCCTTTATGTTCTTAATGTACTCGGGTTCGAACCCGAGTACAGTGAAAGCTTCAGTGATCTCTTCGATCGGCGTGTCACATGGTAGGCCGCGGATTGCTACTTTCAGTGAGCGTTCTGCCGGTAAGGAGTAGCTAAACCAGCTAATGTGCTCATCCTTTTCTAGCTGGGTAAGATAGGCTTGTATTAGTCTATATTCCGTATCTTCGGTTGGCATGAAGCGGATTCCTTGACCAAATGGCCTACCATTTGGTGGTCTGCCAAGCTTCTTTGCTATTTCCTTGAAGTGAAAGGTCCAGTTCTCAATCCTTTCTACAATTAGAGGAGGATAGCGTGGCCCTTTCTCTTTCCCTTCTACAGGGGCGGGGGGGGTCTCACTCTCTCTTTCATCTTCCTTCCTTGTCTGTCTTGCAGGGGGCAGGGGGAGCTTGCGGGAGGGGGCAGGCATCGTGCTGTCTCTCTCGTTCGCATCTTGTGTCCTGCTCTGGCTTGGCAGAGGGGGCTGAGCGGGTTTGCGGGGAGGGGCCTTCACGCTTCCCTGTTTTTCAGTTTGCGCTGCTTGCGCGAACGTGGGAGCGGTAGGCTTAACCCTTTGAGGTTTGGGTTCGTCCTTCTGTTGAGCCGGTTTTTGTACCATTCTTGGTGTTGAAACCGGCGGGGGGCTAACCGGAGTAATCCGGGATGTGTATCCTTTCTTCGCGGCTGGAGGGGTCGCGGAGAGGGAGCGGGTTCTTGGGCGTTTTCTGCATTCCAGAATTTCGTCAATACTCATAGTATAGTGCCCTTCTGGCAATGCGGTCGCTTTCACATGCGGGGATGGTGGCAAAAGTAATACTGCTCTAGACGCGTTCTCTAATACGACTCTGTCATTTTCAGATACTGGTGCGCCTAGTGCTTCGGCTTCTTCTAGTCTCAGATATATAGCCATCCATGACAACATTCCTCCTGACAAGGCTTCCGCCTTAACAAGGCGGGCCAGCATGACAAGATCACTTTCGTGCTGACCTCGCGGCGACAATGTTATCCCGAACGGCGAGATAGGGGAGCTGGCAGTAGATGCGGAGGCTTCATGGCTGTACTGGAACTCCACGGGACGGCTTCCAGACGAACACGCTGCATCTGGTTGGCCCTGAAAAGGGCCTTTTTGCGCCTCTTGGCGGCGCGGCGGCTGTATGGGTACATCCTTACGGGGGTGTTGGCCCTGAAAAGGGCCTTTATTCGGATCTGGATCTGGATCCATGACGGCGGCTATTGGTGGTAACCCGGCGCGACTAAGGGTGTGAATAGCTCTGTTACCTGCTATTCACACCGGTCATCGTTGGTCGAGGAATCAAATCAAGTAGCCGTCGCCACTGTCGCAATCGACGAATTTTTCAACAAGAAAAATCGTACGATTCGCTATATGGTTGGGTTGGTAAGTCCGAACGCATAAGCGGGTTACAGCGATCCAGGTCTCTCTATTGTTTGTTCTCTCTATTAGTTGTGACCCATATAAGCTCATGTATTTTAATGTTTATATATGGTATATACGAGTACATACGTTAATGTATACATATATTGTTCGCAGTAAAAACGTTTACCTATGTCACAGACAACTCAGTGGTGTTTTAATACCAATTAACTAACCTAGTTGTCTCTTTTTTGTGCGTATACTTCTTCCGGTACCCAGAATATTATATGGAGTGACAGGATATAACAGAAACTTACCGCATAGAATTTTCTTTCAAAACGATCTAAGGATTTCGCAAATTTTTCTCCACTTGTCATAATTCGCAATGAGTTCTTGATTGTAGAAGACGGCAACTCTGTCAATGCTGTTGTCACTTCGAGTTCATGGGAAGAAATTATAGGAAGAGGTATTTCTTCTGTTGATGCCGTAAACTGCGATATTGATTTTAATTGTTTAGTGTATGGACTGTCTAGTTTCATATTGAGTTTATTTGAGGTTGGTCTTAGAGTCGGAAGTACAGTATTATCAGGTAGTACATCTCCACCAGGGTTTCCATGCAGCGAGAGCATGTTTAAATTAGATGCTGGCATTTGATTTAACATTCTCCTAGACGAAGGTGTCTCGTTCGGACTCTGAATATTTATTACGTCCTCGTCTGTCTTTTTAATGGCTCGACTTAAGTTTTCCAGTTGTTGTTCTTGTTTGAGTATTTGAGAGCTTCTGTCATAGTCCATTATATTATTCGGAAAATCGACAGAGCTGATCGGGCATTCAATTAATACGTTGTTAAAGTAGCATTGTTGTTTAAACATAGACGGGTGCATAAGTACATTTCTAATTGGTACTACTCGTCTAAAATTGTAGAGAGGCATCGATCGTATATCAAAAGTCTTGACTGAGATCTTGGTAATAATCAATAGTAAATAAAGATTCAATATTAATGTCTTCATGTTTGTTGTTTAATCTCTAAATATAATTAATCCAAAACGTTTTTAAACCCCGGTAAAATATTATGTACGTAGGTAGTATGCTTTTAAATGTTTGCTTCTTCTATCATTCACAAGCCAATACTGGGAACAAGACTAACTGTATTCACTTCATTCATAAATCACGATTATGAGTATTTACTGCGACACCGGCATAAAATAATAAATTTATATTTTTATCGAACCACTAGCAATGACCACAGTGCTGAACGAGAGCTCTTATCGTACTGAATTACTGATGTTTATATAGTGTTGATCGAAATTCTGTATTTTCAGTCTCATTCAAGGTAAAAAGGTATACTCTGTTCCGCGTTATTAATGCTTAAGGAGTTCTGTGCAGCAGATTAATAGGAATACGGGTAATTAATCTAGCGTTAAGCAAATGATCGATAAGAGTTTTTAATTGTATTTTAATGTACTAATAACGCTCATGCTTTATAATGTAATGACACAAAACATTATAATTGTATGATTTGAAAAACATAAATGTAACTAAACATGTAAATAAACTGCAGTTCAATGCATACAGCCCCTATTATTGTTGACCCTATACGTTGCTCTTACATCCGCGGGATCAAAATAGGATACCTACTCTTTTTTTTTATGATAGGTTAGCCTTTGACCACTATCTCACCTGATGGTAAGTGATGATGTGGTCGAAGATGTTGTTCAGGCTTACCTAGAATCACTGGCTCTCAAGGACAGGTGTCGGAACAAATGGTTAGGTGCTTGGCGACAGATTTTCAACTTGAGGGTGGTAGCTAGCCAGGCGGGCATTCGCAAAATGCCCTTCCACCATGCGGTGAAGCTCAAGACCGCGGCTGGATTCGAACCATGGACCTGCTGCGCGGCAGTCCATAGCCAATGCCACTGAGCCATCACTGCCTCAAATTCTTTTAAAGAAATTGAGAATCTACTGTTAATGTATGACATATTTATTTATTTAGATACACTAAACAAATTAAAATCAATTTTCTTATTTACAATTATGAATGTTATACACATTTTGAGCTGGATTTTAATTTAATATATGTGTATACAGATAGGTAAAGTAAAGTAAACAGTAAAGTAAATCTCTGTTACTACTTAGAGACAAAAAAATAACTAGTTTTTATTCAATGGTACCTTCAGACGAAGTCACGACTAGTTTGGTTAGTTTAAGGCCCCGTTTCAGAATGTCCTAATAAAGTTTCGGGTTGCTATGCAACTCATAAAATAACTGAATGATAAAATTGACACCTAACATGCAGCGCGTTTCAAGCTTTAACCGATGGATAGGCTAAATCGATGACTGCGAAACGCAAAGATAGTGTTTTGTTTATTAAATATGTTCTGGGTAGTAAAACCGGAACTTACTCGAACATTCTGAAACAGGCCCTAAGTATAAATGACGTTTTAGTTAATTGTGGTGCTTATGAGGCGTAAAACTTGCCCAACTTATCTCTTACCTAAATAGCTATCAACAAGGAAAGTCATAAGCAGCAAACTCCGACTGTATTTTTAAATATATATACGAGTAGGTACGCTTCATTTAAAAGTTATCTACGTTTTTTACAAGTACCTCAAGTACCTTTTTTACAAGTGCTCATGGGTCATGGGATAGGAGGGCAAACTATCAGGCTAGTACAGTCCGTTAGCGACATAAAATGCCTTAACCTTACATTTTTTGACTCAAGTATGAAACTTGGCACATTCGATCCTTGAGTCAAACTAAGCCAAATAAGATCGGTAGCCCTCTGGTACCCCCCCTCTGGCGGCGGAGGGGGGGGGGGATGTAAAGCGCCGCTCCGCCCGGCTTCATTCTAAAAAATGTAACTGTCCAGGTTTAGCTAATATGTCAAGTTTGGTATCGTTTTCGTATAAATCGATAACGTAGAATTCATTTCTAATATAAATAAAAGCCATTTCATATGTAGTTTCTTAACAATTTGACAATATTTAAAAATGACAAGTACCTTTTTTTATTTCAGGCTACCGTACATATTAAACTGGTATTTTTTTTTACAAACAAAAATACAATAACTAAGCCGATTTTATGCAGATTTGAAAAAATATAACTTTTTTGTACATTTGCTTACAATAAATAGTGAAAAAAAAAATTTAAAGGTCGTGCGCCGCCAAGTTAAAATATGCTACGAGGTGAAAGACGCGTACTAGCAGCATCGAGATATACGTTACACTAGAGAAGACATTTGAGACAAAAGTCGCTGCCATTTTTGCTTATTTTAAACTCAAGTGCGCTTCAGCGCTTTACGAGATTGGACTGCAGTCTAGAACTAATTATATCGTCTAACCAAATATCCAAACACGCAGCGCCAGAACGCTGAGGTATGGTTTCTCAATATCAAAGACTATAAGCACACAGAACGGACATGGCTTTTGTACCTACGAAACATTGTGAAGAGTATATTAGTTAAAAAATATAGTAAAATAAAGTTAAAAATTAAGTATTACTGAGGGTCACTAACTACGCTATTCAGTTTTTGAAAGTAAAGGTACAATTGGCTTTTTACTAGAAACAAAGTGTTACTAAGTTTTTTAAATCTAGATTTTATATGATGATATAAAATCTAGATTAAAAAAAGTTAATAATCGTATTTTGCATACATACATTTAAGTAAATAATATTAAAATAAAATGCACATTAGATTTTTTTAATTAAAGTTTTTTAATATTTTTGAATTAAAAATATAAAACCGGATTTGTTGTATTTATTTAGTAACTTATTTTAAGAGAATACGTACGAGTAATTGACATTATATAGTTATGAAGAGAATAATAAATATGCTCCTTGGAGTGTTTCAACCATTTGGGAGTTATGTTGATAAATAGACACGTCAAACTTTTTACATCGTGAGTAAAAAATAGGTAATTTACTCAATGTTGCTAGTTGTCATATCTGTCCACTTAATCTATGAATTTCACTACGTCAACATGGCTGCCTATGCTGTGTCGTAAAGCATTGTCTTTCGCGATTACAAATCGACAAAATAATAATGTATTCGGGCGTGTTCAATTCCAAAATCTGAACTAACATATGAAAAGTGATTCCATCGCTTTTATTTGTTTTTCCCGACTGGTTTCTGCAGTATCTGAGGACGCAGGATGGTATTTTGAATACACAATTTTCACGTGTGATTTCTATGAGTGCCCAGCTGCGTGTGGGTGAGTACATGCCGGCTAGCTTGTCCTACCTATTCGACTTTGGTCGTTTGAGATGTCGAGTCCAGTATATAGAGGTCAATGACTAGCAGTGGAGCGCTTGCAGAACTATGCCTGTTTCAACCTTTCAGTTGTTGTTAGTCAGTTCACTTGCGTACCACATTTTCTTTATTTCCGAATGAAAATTGGTTTAAGGGCCTTATAAATTTGTGAATGTTATTAAAAAGTGTTATCGCAACTGGAATTCCTTGATGGTGAGGAGTTTCTAAACTTTATTTTGATAAGTTTCACACGCACCAAACTTTACCTAAACATCCATTAAACGGATTAAACCGATTACTAGAGTTCTATGGCTAAAGTTATTGTAACCATACTTAGATTTTATTGTTTTTGTACCAACATTACGGGCGTCTGTGGCGTAGTGGCAGAACGAAGTATTGCTGATTATGCGTTACCTATGAGACATTCATTGTCTTTCTATTACATAAGTAGGAACCTCTTTTATAATATACCGACTGCTATGACGGAAAAGAAAGTAAAATACCTGTTTATAAAACCTGGACGATATATTATGTTACATGGAGGATGGATAATAATAATTTATCTTTTTCTGTGACCAATTGTTGTGCTCACATTATCTTAAAATTGTATTACATATAATTCATCTTAGAATAGAATTAAAATTAAACTACAAAATTTCGTTGGAATACTGAGTTTATAATAAACTAGCTTTCCGGGCGCGGCTCCGCCCGCGCATATGTCGGTTATCGCGCGAAAACATTAACCTCTTTTTGCGCAGTGGGATAAAAACTATCCTATGTTTTTTCCCGGGTCTCAAACTATCTCCATACCAAATTTCATTCAAATCGGTCCAGTAGTTTTGGCGTGAAAGCGTAACAGACAGACAGACATACAGACAGACAGACAGACAGAGTTACTTTCGCATTTATAATATTAGTACTGATAATAGCTTAAGGGCTCGTTTGAGAATGTCATAATAAAGTTTCGGGTTACTTACTATGCAACACATAAAATAACTGAATGATAGAAATGACAGTTAACATGCAGCGCGTTTCAAGCTTTAACCATTGGATAGGCTAAATCGATAACTGTGAAACGCAAAGATAGTGTTTTGTTTAATAAATATGTTCTGGGTAGTAAAACCGGAACTTACTCGAATATTCTGAAACAGGCCCTAACTGAAATGAAAGAATTTAACAGATTCAATAATTGTAACGTATTTCAAAAAAACCTTATTAACATCATATTTATATTAGTAAAATAATATGTATTGCCACTTAATGCCTCCACAGTCTGTGAGAGCTAGTCGACTTCAATCGTGTAGTATATGTATGTTAAGGCACCAATTGCATAGGAGTTTATTTGAGTTGGTAAACAGCTTAGAATTTTTAATTATTATAAACAATACTAGCTGTTACTTTACTGAAGTATCTGTATATCCATTGTTTTTAATTACTTATATTTTTAATGTTTTAAAGCAATTTATTTGCAGGTCAGGGTAACAGGACTGAAAAAGTTATGAAACACTGTCTAGAAAGAGTAAACAACCTGGGATTGTAAACGTTCTGTACTTTCATTACTTATTTCATGCATCCCTAGCGAGAACGTAACAAACCAGGGAAGCTACCCGGAAGTTTGTGCCAGTTCTTGATGGACCTGCCACTATCCATATGTTAAACTTAATGTCAATCGCGGAAGTTCGTAGAATATTCTGAGAACATTTTTGTCCCTTTTATACATAGAGATTGCCCGTTAGTTGTCGGTCGTGCCAGGTTAGAATGTCACACCCTCAATTCTACTTGTGGATGACGTAAGAGGCGACTTAAGGTAAAATACCGAAAGGTAGGCAGCACGCCTTCTGGGGAACTGATATCTTAAACTGCGATCCCCAAGACGCCAATCCAAATCCAATACATGCATCACCTCGTATGACAGGTGAGAATAAAACTGACCATACAAAAGTATTATTTAGAAGTCCAAGTGTTGTTTACAATTAATACTATAAGCACTTATCTGTTCTATCAGATCAAGTCCTTGCATAACAAGTATCATAGTCAATGAATTCCAGCAATTTTTATTTACAAATAAAGATCGGCAGCTAGAAAATATACCCCCAACATAAGCCACCCTACACCAGCACATATTACGTGTATACCAAGGGGTTCATGTTTGGGGCCAGACATTGGTTCCTCAACAAATTTTGCCCAGTGGCTACCACTACCTGTGGCTGGTGGGAGGAAGAGACCACTGGATACCACACTGGTCTGATACCCCTGTTGTAGCCAATATTTATTTGAAACTAACCCTATGGTTCAAGTCACGCAAATATGCGCTATTTGCACTGTGTGCACGCAAACGGTTGGTTCATAACTTGCTAAACAGACACCGCGATAGCATAATGACGTCATCTTTGACGTCATTTCCGGCCGCAAACAACGCTCACAGAAAAGTGGTAGTGCATTGTATGCCCAAACGTCAAACTCAAATCTTGTCAGATAGATGAGGAGATTTTTATTGTTGTGGTTAGAATGTTGATCGTACAAACATCTGTTCACAAAAATATTATCAATTATTGACGTAAAGGTTATTTTGGGTCAATTGCAAAAAAGCAAATTGACAGTTAGCAGATGTTATAAGCGCGGCTACATATCGGTTCACATCGTTTGCGCGCAAACAGTGCATATTTTCGTATTTCAGTTATGAACCAAGCTTTTGTAATGTATGCAGTGACAGCAGTGTTTGCGTGATTTAAACCGTAGTGTAAATGTAAAACAGGATGCAAAACTCGATGTCAATGCATGAAGAGATCGTTAAAGTGAACCCGATTGTTTCTTTGTTGTACTGTAATGTTAACTTGCACTTTGTTAATTCGGTTGATTTTAATACAACATAGAATAATATAATATTATTTTAAAAATGTATTCGATCAACTTAAAAGATCAACACATAGTGATCATCAATAATGAGTACTTATTGAGCAGTTTCGATGTTTTGTGGTTGCTTACTTTATATATAAAGGATACAAAAACATATTTTATATATTTATTACATGCATAGATAGATATTCTTTGTTGCATAATAAACAAATATTTACAACAACGTACAGAACATGAGATGAACAAATATTGGCGGTCTTATCACTATAAGCGGTCTTTTCCAGACAACCAGTTAGGTGAGGGATTGTTAAAAAAGGGCTAGATGGTATATATTCTGATTACACGCAATAGTTAAATATATAGTAAAAAAAAACTAGCCTATTTGGGATGTTGCCGGTAAAAATAAAATGTCAGCGGGCGACAGTTAAGATTTTTTTTAAATATTTATTGATTGTAAAGGTACATAAAAATTATATTTTTTCAAATCTGTATAAAATCGGCTTTCTTATTGTATTTTTTATTTGTATAATAAAGGTTAGGAATTCCTTACCATCAAGGAATTCCAGTTGCAATAACACTTTTTAATAACATTCACAAATTTATAAGGCCCTTAAACCAATTTTTTCGGAAATAAAGATAATGTGGTACGCAAGTGAGCTGACTAACAACAACTGAAATGTTGAAACAGGCATAGTTCTGCAAGCGCTCTGCTGCTAGTACGCGTCTTTCACCTTGTAGCATATTTGACTTGGCGGCGCACGACCTAGAATTTTTATATTACTATTTATTGTTAGTAAATGTACATAAAATTTATATTTTTTCAAATCTACATAAAATCGGCTTTGTTATTGTATTTTTTATTTGTATAAAAAATTACCAGTTTAATATTTAAGGTAACCTGAAACAAAAAATAGTACTTGTCATTTTTAAATATTGTTAAATTGTTCAGAAACTGCATATGAAACGGGTTTTCTGATATTAGATTTGGTTTCTACATTATCGATTTATATGAAAACGATACCACATTTGACATATTAGCTAAACCTGGACATGTGCGTGTGGACTGAGTGACCACATTTTTTTTTAGTTTATTTTTGTCTATTTAGTGACTTCAAGAGTTAGTAAAAGTTATAATATAATTTGTAAAATGTGTTTTGTAATTTGTAAAGAATTAATAATGAAGTTATGATTCCTAAACTGTGGTCACTCAGTTCTCACACTCAAAATTCTAAATCTGGGTAAATACATACCTTTTAAGCAAATATTGTTTGCAGATATTTAGTAAAACATATTTTAAAGTGTTTAGAAGAAAAAAACCACAACATGGAAACTAAAATTAAAAATTATAAAATTCTTCCTGATGTCTCTGAGTGACCACTTATGAAAAACCTATAATTTATTTATTATGCCACAAAACCTATATATTTTAACTGCTTACGTTAGTAAAAGTTACATGTAAGTTTGTAAAAGTAAAACAAGAGCAACGTTTTTGTTTACTGATGTTAAATTAATATTTAATTGTGGTCACTCAGTTCACACATGGTGAATATGTAAATTAATTCAAAGTTATTGAATTATAAGTATTACATAAAAACTGAATATTTCAGTATTTAGTAAATATTTTTTACTACAAGGACGTGTGTTTTTATCAAATTTTGATTGCTTTTAAGAAATTATAATTGCTATTTAATATTTTCTATACAATTTATGTAGTAGGGTGACCACACACTGCAAATTCATTTGAGTCATTAACTTATTTACGCTAACGATTAACAGAACCGCCGATTACGTTTTTTAACAATAGCAAAATAAATTTCATCACGTGACATCACACACTCTAATACCTTTGATAAAAATAAACAACAACACTAGTTGTTATTTAAATGAAATTTATGAAAGTTACTACCAAAATCGTTCTTTTGCGTCATAAATATTTTGGTGTTTTTCTAGAAGAATTTTGTCTTCGAAATCATAAACATGTATTAGTCTTTGTTAGAATGCATTTGACTGCTAGGTGAAGATATAACAAATGTACTGATTATTTAGTGTCTGTTTTTATCCCACCTAGGTGATGAATGATGTTTCGTTCGAAGATAAGTGTAAGTAAAAATGTTCTTCTTGAGACTTTTCTTTTATAGGTATATGGCTACACAGAGGAGTGTATTTAGCTAGTGTCAAGTTTTAGAAATAACAGTTTTAGAGATATTTCAAGTAGATAGTAGGTGAAGTAAAAATCAGAGCCAAGTAAAATGTCATGGTCAAGTTAAATCTGAGTCAATCATGCCTTCGTACTGAATTTTTTCATGGAGATCAAAAGAAATCACGAAAAGTCATGTTTTACTACTATGTAAGCAAGTACACTTGTGCACGTTAATGAACACTCAATGAATAATTCTACACCATAATTACACATAAAAACTCAAAGGAACACTAGTTCTGGTAAAAAAAAACTACATTGGCTTTTCCTCTCTCACTTTTTCCCGCGTAAAACTTCCAGTAAACTTTTTGGAGGGCAGTAATGAGATTAGAATTTGTTACTTGTAATAATGTTAATTAATTAAAAAACTTTAAACGCGTTACTTTTCGGAAATACATATTTAATAATAACATATATATTTTTTAAACTATTTTTATAAAATAATTTAATGAAAGTATTTTCATAAAACTTTAAAAAAACACTTTAAAAAACTATAAAAATATATATCTAGTGACAATTCCGCCTAATTTGCCTGTTAAGCCTACGTAACATCACAAACGCCACGCAGCCTAACCGGAAGAATATTCGACTAGTTTCGCTTCTAAACGAAGCATTTTCAGGAGGTCTTGACTCTACGAGTAGTGGTGTGCACCGGTTCTCAAAAAACCGGATAATCACCGGTTGGGATGGGTACCGGAGACTAATCGGTGTTTCTCTTAACTACCGGTTTATCGATAATTAGATGGGTAAACATTTCTGAATTTTAATTTAATCTCACCTCATTCATACTATTAAATGCGTTTTGCTTCTATTAACCTACACGGCAAACCATTATTACTACTAGAAGCTCTCCTCCGTTATCGGTACCCAAGAAAAACACTTGTTCTTGGTAGGTAAGTATTTTGATAACAATCAAAACCTTTTTTTTTTGCATTCAAAAATATTTTATTCGTTACATTACATTCGATTGGATGTCAAGTACTTTCTGTGCATATACCCTAATGTGTATTCGCCGGCCGGCTGGCTTTGTGCGCATCTGTACAAACCGGCTAGCCGGTCGGCGGTAAATAGTCGTGTTTACAAATTTACCATAAAATTAGCGTAAGTCCAATTTTCATAATGCAAATGGTTTGCGTAAGGATGGATCCTTGGCTATACGAGAAAAAAATCAATGTTTTTCTGAGATATCATAAAGTATTTTTAATATTTTTATCAAATCTAAAACCAGCTCAAATTACATTTTGGCGCAAAAATATTACGTCATTTAATAATAATCTCGTAACTACTTCTACAGTAATGAACTTAGAAAGCTGTAATTTTGCATGTATATACAGAACAATTCAAAAACTACGTTAAAAGAAATTAAAAGGATAAGGATTGAAAAGTTTTTTTATATTTATTTTTATTTGTCTTGTGTGTCGCGAACGGATTTCCGGTCGTCTGAAAAAAAGGTTTAGTGTGAAGCTTGTATTAATCCTATCGTTATTATTCAATCGTTGTTAGTAAGCTAGTATCGTTGGCTATACAACTCAAAAAACCGCATCACGTTACGGTAACGAGAAGTTATAAAAATCGTGAAATAAAAATAAATATCTTTCACTCGATACATTTTGCCGCGCATACACTCACCGATGGAAATTTACGTAATAAATAATAAGTACTTTAAGTAAGTACTTTTAAACTACTAAACCTAAACATCTGAAATAATTCAGGTGTATAGATTACATATAAATAATCAAAGCAAAAGAAGAAACAAAGTCGTAGGTGGTATAGTTTTTCAAAAACAAAAAAAAATTGCGCTTCCATAGTTTTCCCGCCAAAATTCTCTTAAAAATCGCGTTGTTTTAATCTCGTTACTACTTTTGAAATATTTATCTTAACAATCTGTAATAATTAATGGGTAAAGAACCATAGTAATATTCATATTAAAAGAAAAATCTAAGTTTTAGGTGGAATAGTTACAGAAAAAAAATAAGAAAAAAAAATAATTGCCGTTTTCCGCCATTTTCGTCGTCTGTTCAAACCCCTTTTCCTGTAAACTGCCATATCCGATCTACAGATTCAATAAATGAGGTGTCATATTATGTATATATATTGACTATCCGGAGAATAACCGGAGAAACACCGGTTATTCAATAAAATCTCCGCAAAATCTCCGGAGGCTGAAATTGCCTCCGGTACACACCTCTATCTACGAGCGCACGATCGAAACTAAAGCGAGCCGCCGCCGGCCGTTTCGAATCGAAGACCTAAGACAACTTTACGTTATAATGTTCATTTTACCAATCTACGAGATAATACGAAAATATTGTATGAAAAAGATACTGGCCACTTCGAACACAGCACCACATTAGATACATGGAGCTTCTTAAGCAGTAGTTTAACTACGAAGAAATTACTCGAATTCAGTTACGTGATCAACCGTGCGGCCTTCCCTACATCGAGGAGGTACAAAAAGATACAACTAGACTGGTTCACATGCTTTACTGCGGTGTTTACTTACAGTTTAGTTTTAATAAGCTGTCAGCAGATTGACACTATAGAGGTTGTAATGTTTTCATCATTTTAATAGAAAAAAGAACCCAAGGAGTTTTAAAGGCAAATAATCATACAATAACCTCTTTACTGGTGGCCTTACTATGTTACCAAAGACAATGGCGTTTTTAATCAATTCTGCGCACGCTTGTGTTCTCTCAAATAAATAGATATATATAGTTATATTTTTACCTATTCACAAAAAAAATATTTATAAAAAATCAATTATTATAAAAAAATATTTATTTATATAACAAACAACAACACTCAAAATTTCGATAGTGATTTCCCTAGCGCTCTGATCGTCATTTGTCATTGAATTCCAGGATACCGCGGAGTCGAACTACTGTATATATGTCTATTGTGACAGCACCGTCGTCGTCGCTGCGTTGGTGTGTATAAAAGAAACAACTGTAACCCGCGAATACCGAATAGCTACTTCCACGTCTTTCACTTGTAGCCGACATGTGAATGACGTGGAACTTTCGTTCTCAAGATCAGAAAGAAAAACTATAAGGACAAAGTAAATAGAACCTGATTAGACTCACTGAATTTTATGTACTTTTGGATCTGAAATATGAAACACGTTATGTTCCTTTTAGCACTACGAGATCATACGAAAATATTGTATGAAAAAGTTACTGGCCACTTCGAACGCTGCACTGTCGTTGTCGCTGCGTCGGTAAGTATAAAGCTGGTGATAGACGGCGCGGGCTAGCGCGAGCCGGACGACGGACGACGCGTCGTCCGCCATATCACGCGCCGTCTAGCACCCCGGCGCGGCTCGTGGCGCGCGTCCGCCGTCCGCGTCCGTTTTTAGACACGAACCAAAGGCGCGCGCGCGGCCTGCGGCGCGGCTCGCGCTAGCACGCGCCGTGTATCACCTCTGACGAGCCGAGCCTCTAGACGGTGCAGAGCCATGGTGCCCATTTGGAGTTTAATTTTCTATTTGAAACACATATACGTGAATTAAATGATTATGGACTTTATTCAACTCTATGAAAAGGAACCGTTCATATGAAATCATAAAGATACAGGTCACAAAAACCACATCCGCGGACGTCGCGGCCTGAGGCGCGGCTCGCGCTAGCACGCGCCGTGTATCACCACAGGCTCGTGTCCGTGCTAAGACGAGCCGAGCCTACACGGACGGCGATCCGTCGTCCGTGGAGGCTCGGCTCGCGTTAGCCCGCGCCGTCTATCATCAGCTTAAAAGCAATACCTACAAATGAATGACGCCGAACTAATGTTCTCAATATTAAAAAAACAGATTTTAATACTAAAAAGCGTGAAATTAATTGTGAATGTCTGTACCATATCCGCACAATGGTAATAATTTCTACACCTATATATTCTTGTAGGTACTTATATTTGTTTCAGGCTAAGAGATCACCACAATTATGGGAATATGTAGTTTCTATTATTTTACGTAAATAAATCTCTAACTATTACACTACTTTTCCAAGTGTGTTGAAAATTTAAAGGGTGAAAATGGGCAAATATTGGACGACGTGGACGCCAGTAAGCTCACGAAAACAACAGCCAGAAAAAAATACTCTAATTTGGCGCGATTTGCAAAAAGGCTCAAAAATTTTAAATGAAAGTGTTCGAATATGATACAAGAGATAGTTAGAAGTTGAAAGTCAAAATAATATCACGGGTTAAAAAAAGCACAGATTGTGTTACCAAAGTACTTGCATGGTATATTAACATATTATTTTATTTTGCAAAGAACAATCTTTGTACTGCAATGGATTTATTATTCATATTACTGTTTTCCCAATTGTATGTCTGGTAGTTTTAAATTCGATTATGTTGTTGCTTTAAGTAATTTAAATTCATTGGCGTTCATTGCAATACTTGTAGCACTGTAAACATTACTGTAATGTCATAACTTTATATAAAATAAATATCTAAATAAGCCTAATAATTCATGTTACTTTACGTTGTGTGGTCACCCTACTACATACATTTTATAGAACATATTGAATAGTCTCTAGTCATCTTGTCTTAAAAGCAATCAATACCAGATAAAAGCATACATCCCTGTAGTAAAAAATATTTACTAAATACTGAAATATTCAGTTTTTATGTAATACTTATAATTCAATAACTTTGAATTAATTTACATATTCACCATGTGTGAACTGAGTGACCACAATTAAATATTAATTTAACATCAGTAAACAAAAACGTTGCTCTTGTTTTACTTTTACAAACTTACATGTAACTTTTACTAACGTTAGCAGTTAAAATATATAGGTTTTGTGGCATAATAAATAAATTATAGGTTTTTCATAAGTGGTCACTCAGAGACATCAGGAAGAATTTTATAATTTTTAATTTTAGTTTCCATGTTGTGGTTTTTTTCTTCTAAACACTTTAAAATATGTTTTACTAAATATCTGCAAACAATATTTGCTTATAAGGTGTTGGCGCTTTGCATTGCGCTATCGGAGCTGGTAACTTTGAGATGGAGATTTCAGAGATAAATGCAAGTCTTCTTATGAACTTCGGTTTATTAAAATTATAACATTAAATTACATGTTCACACAGTCAGCAATAGGAAGGGAAGAGAATGACACTTGACATAACATTATTGAGGGGAAAAATCCATTACTTCATAGTGTGGGGAAATAGTCCTACCACAGACAATTTCACATCTAAACATGCCCCCAGGCGTTGGAAGCTAAGCTTTCAACCCAAAGATTCTAACAATGGACAAATCTTGCTGAAAGATCTTCGGATGATTCCAGTAGATGTCTTGACATCGGCAACTCGGGAGATCCCATCAGTACCCGGATAAACGGCAACGATACGACCCAGTCTCCATTTAAGTGGTGGTAAATTATCTTCTTTTACAACAACTAAGGTATCAATCTTCAAAGAATCATGATTAGATCGCCATTTCACACGTTGTTGCAACTCTCCAATATATTCTTTACTCCATCTCCTCCAGAAATGTTGTCTTAGTTGTTCTATCCTTTGGTAACGGTTCAAATGACTGGTAGAAGAGTTCTGGAGGTTTGGTGATGGTAGAGAGACTAGTGGTCGTCCAATTAAAAAATGTCCGGGTGTAAGGGGCAGGAAGTCGTTAGGGTCCGAAGAAAGTGAAGAGAGTGGGCGCGAATTCAGTATCCCCTCAATCTGAGTCAAAACAGTGTTAAGCTCTTCATAACTTAAATGACAATTAGCCAATACCCTATTTAAATGAAACTTAATTGACTTGACTCCTGCTTCCCAAAGAGATCCAAAATGCGGTGAATGAGGTGGTATAAAATGAAAGTTAATGCCGTCATTGGCCGCACTATCAGAAAGAGAGCTGCAATTGTTCTTTATAAATTTACCAAGTTCGTTGGAAGCACCAACAAAGGCTGTGCCATTATCGGAGTATAAATCGCGAGGTTTACCTCTGCGAGATATAAATCTACGCAACGCTGACATGAAATTGTTACTTGTTAAGTCACCTACAAGTTCCGTGTGAATACACTTAGTACTAAAGCAAATAAAAATAGCAATATACACTTTGGTCATCCTACAGCCACGTCCTTGACGACTGGCACATAAAATAGGACCTGCATAGTCAACACCTACACATTCAAACGGATATCCGCCAGGCATCACGCGTGCCTGAGGTAAATTTCCCATTAGAGGTTGTAGAGTTTTTCCCTTCAAGCGTGTACAACGGACACATTGATGGTAGGTAACCTTTGCCAGGTTACGACCTCCTATTGGCCAATAACTTTCCCTAATGGTGGCCAATAGTAATTGTGGGCCGGCATGCATAAGCCGAATATGCTCATACTTAAACAATAGCTTCGCAAATTTATGAGTGGACTGTATTAGAATGGGAAACTTTTTATCATAATCGAATGATGAATTGCCTAAACGTCCGCCAATACGGATCAATTTATGTTCATCTAAGAAAACGTTCAGTTTAGATAGACAACTTTTTCTTGGAATATGTTTATCATTGAGTAAAATATCATATTCAGGAAATGAACTCTGTTGAGAAAGTCTAATTATTAAAATTAAAGCATTTTGCAATTCATCAGTTGTAATAAAATCTTTGTTAACCTTTTGCCTTTTGCAAAGACTTACAAACTTAAACATGTAAGCTACTGCACGTTGTAGTCTCAAATAATTCGAAAACCGGTCGAAATCAATTAAATTACTAGTAACAATTGTTGAAATGAGTAATGAAACTTCGTTAAGTAATTCAGGTAACGTGTCTACTTCTGGCTTATCTGGATAAGATGGCCATTGTGATTTGTCGAGGCTGAGAAAAGGAGGACCTGACCACCACAAATCAAGAGAATGAATGTCAGTGCTACTAACACCTCGTGATATTAAATCGGCTGGATTGAGATTCGTGGGTACGTGCCTAAATTTGCAGTTGCTTGTCTGTTCCAAAATCTCTCCAACACGGTTTCTCACAAATGGCTGAAGTTTATTTGGTAGCATTTTTAACCATCCAAGAACAATAGTTGAGTCAGTCCAGAAAGTGGTTTCTCTCACCATAGCACGAATAGAGCTTATAACCTTTTGATATAAACGTACGCCTACCAAAGCTCCACATAATTCAAGCCTCGGAATTGTCATGGGTTTTATGGGGGCAACCCTACTTTTGGCCATGAATAAACGCACCGAAATTTCACCACTTGAGTTAGTGCTACGAACGTACAAACACGCTCCATATGCGCTTAAAGAAGAATCCGAAAATATGTGAAAATCCAGAATGTTATATGAATCACAAAGAATGAGCCTAGGAATACGCAAATTATTTAACTTGGGAAGGCATACTAATATTTCACTCCATGTTCTGGCTATGTCTGGTGGTAGCTGATCATCCCAGAACAACTTGAACAGCCACAACTTTTGCATCAGAATTTTGATTAATATAACACACGGAGCCAATAAACCCATTGGGTCAAAAATCCTGCCTATCATGGAAAGTATTCCACGTTTGGTACTTTCTGTGGCAGACGAACAATCGATGGAGAAGTAGAGCTCATCAGAAGATGTTAACCAGCCTAGTCCTAAAGTTTTATTTTGTTCATTACCAATATTCAAGTCAACAGACAAATTCTTAGGATTTTTTAATATATCAGATGAAACTAACTCTGAACAATTTGATTTCCATTTTCGTAATGGCATGCCAGCCGAAGCCAACACGCTTGTAACCTTTTCTTTAATGCTTAAAGCATCCGAGATACGACTATCGCCGGTAAGAAGATCATCTACATACATGTCATGTAGAATAATTTCAGATATCTTTCTGTCATTGCACTCAATGCCTAATTGCTTAACACATCTGGTCGCTAGAAACGGAGCACTGGCCGTGCCATAGGTTACAGTATTCAGTTGGTAGCACTTAATGGGTTGTGAAGGGTGCTCACGCCAAATGATCTGTTGAAGGTGCCTATCTGCGGGGTGTACAATGACTTGTCGATACATTTTTTCCACATCTGCGGCAAGAACATACTTATGTAACCTAAACCTTAGTAGTATCGATAAAAGGTCATCTTGAACTACTGGGCCTACCAATTGTAAATCATTAAACGAAACTCCTGAAGAACTTGGGCTACTAGCGTTAAAGACAGTTCTTAATTTTGTCGTTGTGCTCTGTTCACGAATGACTCCATGATGAGGTATGAAATATGGTGACAGAGTTGACTTTATTGGACACTCAGACATATGACCCAGTGAAATGTATTCTGACATGAAATTAACATACATTTTATGAAATTCAGGTTCTCGATTAAACCTCCGTTCTAAAGAGGTGAAGCAACGCTTTGCTCGAGTTAATGAGTCACCTAACAATTCAGGTGCTTGCTTGAGAGGTATTCTTACACAAAAACGTCCATCTTCTAATCGAGTGGTATTATCAATAAAATGTTGTTCACATAGTTTTTCATCTTTAGAGTAAGATGACTTAGGATTAATTTCCTCAACTTCCCAAAACCGGGCCAACATATTTTGACTGTTGTCAAATTCAAGGTCACTTTGGACTAAGTTACATTGAGTAAAATTGCATATCAGCGGAGACAGTACATTTTCATTGTTAATGGGGCCAGAAACTAACCAACCCAAACGAGTTTCCCATAGTATGGGTTTCCTGTCTCCAAGTGTAACCTTTTGTGATCCTAAAAGATCCCAGAATACATTGCTACCTATCACCAAGTCCACGTCAGATGGCTTATAAAAATAAGGATCTGCTAACTTCAAGTCGGAAGGTATGTCAAGGTTACCTACATTTACTCTCCTGCAAGGAATCTCATCTGTTATTGCAGGTAAAACATAGCATAATAACTCACGCCTATAATTTTCATTCAATGATATCATCTTTATGCGACAGATCTTTGATGTCCTGGTCTTTGTTTTATTAATACCATATATTGGTTTATCAACATCTATAAAAGGTAAATCTAAAATCTGACATAGCTTTTCTGACATTATGCAGGATGTGCTAGCACAATCAAGTAAAGTACGAACAGTGTGCTCATTTCCGTGCCTATCCAGTACCTTAACTAAAGCAGTAGAGAGAAGTACATCCTGTTCTGGTTCCAAAGGGGCATTCATGCATGAAGTCAATGTCACATCTGTGGATTCCTGTACCTCAGAAAGAGCAGCAGGTACATGCTTAGTTTCAGTACATGCTACATTATTTGCAGACTTTTGAAAGTTTGAAGCATGAATTAAAGTGTTGTGCTTACGCTTACAAATTTTACAACCAGACCTTTTGCAACGGTTGGCATAATGACCAGGACAAAGACAATTGAAACATACTTTAAAATGACCAAGCAAGTTATATCTCTCCTTAACACTTAGCCCACGAAATTGTGAACAATTATACAGTGGGTGTGAACCATTACACTTAGGGCATGACCTGACTGATTGCAGATTACCTACTTCTGAATCCGATGAAGTATTAGCTACTGAAACCATTGTTTTTACCTTAAAGTTTGAGGTTACATTCTGGTTGCTCTTACCACACCGAGACATTTCCAAAGTTTCAAGCAAGTCAGCTCTGTTTCTCAAGAATTGAAGAAAATAACTTAATTTTATTTTCTCATTTTTATCTAACTTACCCTTACACTCTGCCCATTCACGAAATGTCTTCTGATCAAGTTTCAGAGTGACAATGTGAATCAAAAGCGTGTCCCAATTAAAAGTGGGTTCACCAAGAGATTCTAAAGCTCGTACATTTTTGTTAAATTGATCTATCAAGCGCTTAATACTAGCTGATGTTTCCATTTTGATTGTATCAATATTGAACAATGAGGTGACATGGTTTTGTATTAACATTCGTTTATTATCAAAACGCTCACATAATAACCGCCATGCGACTAAATAATTCTTCGCAGAAAATTCTATTGATTGGATAACCACCAAAGCTGTGCCTTCAAGAGAGGCCCGCAAGTAATGAAACTTATTAATATCATCAATTTCCTCGTTTGAATGTATAAGGCTGACATAGGTATCATGAAACTCAAGCCACTTTTCATATGACCCATTGTATTTTGGCAGTGAAATTGTAGGTAACTTAACAAATTGATGAGTTCGAGAAGCATTTTCACTACAAACAGTAGCATTCTTTGAGTTGCTGTGTTGTGACAACAACTCTTGACCACTAGCAAATATTTTAAAATATGTTGATTCAAATTCATTGCGTTCAGCGATTTGCAGATCCACATCACTGACAATACACTCCAATTTCAATTGAACTTCATCATATTGTTGATATAAACTTTCAATTTTACCTAACCGCAACTGCAGCTCACTTACCTGAAGTGGGGTCAATGACCCATCTAGTTCATGAAGGTCATTGAGGAAATTTGAAAATGCTGTAAGTCTACCTTTATAACTTGCACGTCGCTTAATTAATTCTTTTTCCTCTTTGGCATCAGACATTTTGAATACTTGGGAAACAAGAAATCACCTGAAATTGATACAATAATTATGTATATATACCTATACTTAGGTCCTGCAGGAAACTACCTACTTAATTACATAACACTCATAAGTGGTACAATTTACATGAGATAAATCAAGAATTTGAAAGTCTCAATAATATAGAGAACAACTGTTAACTCAACAAAACTAGTATGTATAATTCCATAGACATAGGTTAAAATTACCAAACATTTGAATGTCTAAGTCATAAAGAGGACATCTGTTAACTCAACAAAACTAGTATGTATAATTCTATAGACATCGGTTAAAATTACCAAACATTTGAATGTCTAAGTCATAAAGAGGGCATCTGTTAACTCAATACAACTAGTGTGTATATTTCAATAGACATTGGTCGAAATTACCTAACATTTGCATGTCTAGGTCATGGGGAGAACACTGTTAACTCGATACAACTAGTATGTATATTACCTAGTACAAACATAATTCAGCATCTTGATTGCATAATAGAGAATCTACTAATTTATTATAACCAGTATGTATCTTGAAAGTTTCATGCACATTAGATCTAATTCACTGAATTACATGCAAACATATGTCAGATGTACTACTCTAAAACATATTTTGTACTAAAACTGACATGAATTTCAATCTTTGTTACTTAATACATTTAGATACCTACTTGATGATAAGATGCATACTGGCATAATTACATTGACACAATCACTTGAATTCTGTTACTGTTAAATACATGGGTAGGTACTGGCATTATAATATAACATGTTATGTAAGTACTTACATTATAATTAGTAAAAACTTTAACAAAACTTGAAAATTATTGGCATTTTAACATGTCGATTATCTTGATTTAACTTACTTACATGAGTACCTACCTAACCACTGTTTTAACTCACACTAAAAGGATACCGAATTCTGCTTCTTGACCCATTATGTACTCGCTGACATCCGAAGTTAAATGTTGAAGATTTAGTACATTAGTTTACTTGACGCCATTGCATGGCGATGCATTGCATCGATGCACTTGCTGCTAGGCTAATCTTGAAAATCCGTCCCCATCTCGTCATGTATTTGGCTCGAAGACGACCATGTTGGCGCTTTGCATTGCGCTATCGGAGCTGGTAACTTTGAGATGGAGATTTCAGAGATAAATGCAAGTCTTCTTATGAACTTCGGTTTATTAAAATTATAACATTAAATTACATGTTCACACAGTCAGCAATAGGAAGGGAAGAGAATGACACTTGACATAACATTATTGAGGGGAAAAATCCATTACTTCATAGTGTGGGGAAATAGTCCTACCACAGACAATTTCACATCTAAACATAAGGTATGTATTTACCCAGATTTAGAATTTTGAGTGTGAGAACTGAGTGACCACAGTTTAGGAATCATAGTTTCATTATTAATTCTTTACAAATTACAAAACACATTTTACAAATTATATTATAACTTTTACTAACTCTTGAAGTCACTAAATAGACAAAAATAAACTAAAAAAAAATGTGGTCACTCAGTCCACACACACATACCTGGACAGTTACAATTTTTATAATGAAGCCGGGCGGAGCGGCGGTTTACATCCCTCCCACCGCCGCCAGAGGGGGGGTACCGGAGGGCTACCGATCTTATTTGGCTTATTTTGACTCAAGGATCAAATGTGCTAAGTTTCATACTTGTGTCAAAAAATTTAATGTGAATGCACTAACAAGTTGTACTAGACGGCTCACCTGGTTATAAGTGATCACAGTCACAAGAAGTATGCGTTGCTGACCTTTCTGTATAATATGCGCTTTCTTGAAGGCTACAAAACTACACTCCTTTATAGACAAAAAACGGGCACACGATTAAATAGTTTATTTCTTTGCCACGTTCACTTAATTTGATTATTCTAACAATCATGTATATTTACAGCCGTGATATTAATAATTAAGAGTTGGTGGTTATGGTGACGGATATCCGTCGATAAGTCTAAAAAGCCAGTTACGAACCGGGGGCCTTATTGTCTGATAAGAGTGGTACACGAAAATAACTTCATTTTGACATTTGAAATCCTTTATATATGTGCTTCGTATTCAAAGCAGGAAAATACTATAAGATGGTTATAGTTTCAGGCCTATTTTAGCTAAAATGACCTTTCATAGTTATTAATCATGCTTTCCGAGCAATTCCTAATGGTTTCATGAGGTATCAGTTCCTATTTTGCAGCACTAACATTCTTTAGGTCTCGGATTTTGCATCGTTGTTGGGATTTTACAATTGCCCGCCTGGCTAGCTATAGCGCCCATAAATAGAAAAAAAATTATATGTTAAAATTTGACGCCAAGCCCCTTATGGTACTGGGAAAATACGACTAAAAACTCGTATCACAACTAGATTGACAGAGCACGTCAGGTGCATTCACTTCATCAGGAAACTGAAAAATCCGCTATAACCAAGCTCGCTCTTTTCAAGAATATCTTAAATTTTGCAACTTTAAAAACTTTCGATACATCTCAATTTCCTGATTACGGCAATATACTTATAAATAACTCATTTTCGTCGTCGATAAAGCAATTGAGGAGAAAAAGGAAAACCTTAAAAACCAACTATATTACGAAAGTTGACACGGTCAGCAATTTTTTTCAAGATTACCTGAATATGTTAGCCAGTAGCTCAGACCAAATAAAAAGTCAAGACAGAATGTTGTGAACTGATAAGTGAGGCCGGTTTTCCAAAGATGTGTGCGTGTTTCGGTGTTGCCATGATAATCAAATTACCTTATGAAAATAACGTTACCAATTTAATAACGTAATTAGTATTAATACAACAATAGGGTTCCGATGTAACGTGTCGGCAAAAGTAGTGTCGTTAAGTAGGGGAAGGGAATGGAAAAAGTGTTTCAGAAATAACATTACTGGGTATTTAATTTACATGCATTTATTTCTTGTAACTAATTAGTGACGGGTTTTTTATGCAATCGGGGAAAAAAGCACAAAGCCCATCTGGTGTTAAGCTGTAACCTCTGCCGATACAGTTCGTCACAAGTGGCAAACTGCAGTGCGCCCATCACCTTGAGACATAAAGATGTTAAGTCTCATGTGCCTGTAATTTTACCGGAACATAGGAATGTGAACATTACTGCTTGGCGGTAGAAATAGGTATAAATAAATATAAGTCGCCGATTTTAAAATATTCCCATTTTCCGAATGATTTCGATCCAATTTTGTTTAATTTTTGGACTCAATTCGGAAAATGAAAAAATAATTAAACAGTAACACTGGTAAGTGACCAGTAAAGGGTGAACAGTTAAGAGGGAACTTAAATTTGCCTTTGTAATATCAATAATAATATGGTTATAATTCAACTATGTACACAACAACGTTAAAAACAAAAAAAAAACAAGGAAATATGTTTTTTTTATAACGAAAAAAAACATCCTCTACTTCAATATCTTCGTAACTGAAAATCCAATACCAATTAAATGAATATGAGGCATCAGCAATTATAATTAAAGGTATCAAATTTCCAACAAAAAATACAATTGAATTGAAAACCTGGTCCTTTTTGAAGTCGGTTGAAAATGGACTGAATGATCGAAATCCATCTTTTAAATTTGCAATTAAACCACTGAACCGATTTTGATAACGATATTGCGTCGTAGGCATCTACGACGCAATATCTGTATTTAAAAAAATACAGTCCAATTGAGAACCTTCTCATTTTTTTAAGTCGGTTAAAACACATTGATCAACTATTAAAAAACTAATAGCAATACGTTGTGTATTATCACCCAATAATAGGGTAAACCTTATAGGCTTAATAACGGCAACACCAATGCCACCACGCCGCAATAGTTCGACTGACGAGTCAAGGCGTAGTTTCGTTGTACATATGTGTGTGTAATCGTGTTTGTACACGGCGAGGCGTAGTTTTACCGGCCTCACTGCTCTTTACACAACATTCTGTCTTGACTTTTTATTCGGTCTGAGGCCAGTAGAGTAATAGTACATTGTTCACCGAGAGGAGAAAGTGACCGATTACCGTCGAGGGTGTCGTTTGAAGCCCGAGCTGTAGGCGAGGGCTTTAAAACACCCGAGATCGGGAATCGCACTTTCTCTCGAGTGATACATAGTGCTTTATACTACACCTACCTTTTATTTTACTTTTCTACGAAAACTGAATCCTCAAACAACACACAAATTGAAAATGGCCCCAATCGCGTCTGCAATTTTCACATGTTCTTTTTTCAAATTGTTTGACACCTTCCAACACACAGCTAGTGGCCAGTGTCATTTTGCGAACTTGGAGATAAAAACTCACTGTAAAATCTTTTTGGCTTTTGATATTTAGGTTACCAGCGCATAGTCTTACCCAAAATTAAAAAAGAAAAACCACGTAAGAAATGGATTTTCATACACTTTTCTCTCACGCTCAGATGCGTTTTCTCCCCGCATATTTGTTCGATATGCAATGACGTACTTTCTACCGTAAATTTGATAAAGTATCAAGGTACTTTCCGAGCAGGTGTAGTATAAATAACTTTACATAGCGTTTATTTTGTATTGCATAAGTAATTTTTATATTTATGTACATATGTCACGCGATCAAAAACTTACCGGAATTGAAATGGTTATGCTACTTTCTATCAAAAACAACGGTGCATACCTACTATGCAAAGTTAGTAGGTACGATAATGACGTACGAACTTTAATTTACAATTTAAATTAATACTTACTTAATTGGGTAAACTTAATAAACTACGACATCACAGATTAATTAAATATTTACTACAACGGCGCGCGGCGTACGATTTACATATAAATAATAACTAAGATATTTTCGTTACAAGCGTAATTTAGGGTAAACTTTGAAAATTTTAAGCAATCAAGGAAATTTCGAACGAAATGCACTGCGCCCGTCACCATGCGACATATAGTTGTTAAGTCTCATGGGCCCATTATTTTACTGGTTCTCAAAGACTGCTGCCAGAGCACACTGTTAGTAGTTACTGAGAATAAGATTCTTACCGCTTCAAACTAAATATATTTTGCCAAAAACCTTTTAAAGTAAAGCTGGTCACACTAACAGTTATGCGTAACTTAAAAAACCACATGTTATAAACAAAATATTATGATTATTGCTTTTCAAAATACTCTCCAGTACATTTTAAACATTTTTTCATGCGAGCGAACCATTTATAAAACAGGAGGACCACAGACCTGAAGGCATGTTTTCTACGTGCTGATTAGACGCTATCACTGCCTCTTTGGAGGTAGTAAAAGTGAAACCTCTCATCAAATCTTTGATTTTGGGGAAAATACAGAAATCACAGGCAGCTAGGTCGGGGCTATAGGATGGGTGATGAGTTGCACTTTTTCGGAAGCTAAAAATGACTGTTTTGTTGGCCGTTTGTGAAGAAGCGTTGTCATGATGTAGGAGAACGCGACTTTTTGGTCGTCTTTGGCGAACTTTTTCTAACACCCTGGGTAAACAAATGGTAGAATACCATTAACACTCTTTTGATCTTCACTTGGAATTGTGCAGATGGGACCCGTAGCTGAGAAAAAAAAACGCGATTATTTTTTTACAAACGATTCTCGCCTGCCTCACTTTTGTTGGCCAGTTCTTATTTTCAAACATCCATTCATAAGATTTCTGTTTATTTTAGTGTTTAAAACAATAAATCCACATTTCGTCTCCTGTGACAATGTCATAAACAGCATTAGAATGTCCGTGGGCGTACTTCAGTAGCATCTGTGAGCACCATTCCACGCGAGCCCGCTTCTGCTCCGCTATCAGGTCAGTCAGTAGGGATCCAATGACAAAAAAGTTTCCGTACTTTTTATGCTTCATGTAAAATTTTCTGAATTTGGCTCATACCAATCCTGAATAGTCCTCGAATTGTCTTATAGGTAATCCGCGGATTTTCTTCACTTAGCCACTTAACAGTAGCCACATTATTTTTGTTGATGGCAGTTGAAGGCTGCCCTTCTCTTCAATTCGGCATGTAAAGAAACCCGACCTCTCTCAAATTCAGCAAACCACCGCCTCACGGTGCTGAAACAAGGCGCTTCTGTCCCAAAAGCAATTTGAAGACTAGCGGCACAGTCTTGCGAAAAGAGAGAGAACTTTTAAAATCATAAAAAATGATCGCTCTATAATTTTTTCGACTTAATTCCATTTTCGTTGCGTACGTAGAATTTTGATGTGTGAAAAAAACAATTGACTAATGATTTTCCGCCAATTTTTTTTATTACTAAAAAGGTTGCAAGTCGTTTAATAAATTATGACATTCGAAATTCAAATAGTTCCGATTAGCTAGAAGTGCAAAACTTTTAATGTGCCCCATATAATATGTAATACTTGCTACAAGTTACTTTGTCAGAAAACCCAATAACATTGTCCAACTCAGGGGTCGAAACCAGGGTGCCAACTCTAACCTCTTTTAGTAAGTAGTAATAACTTCATCTTACTTATTAAATGTAATACTTTCTTGTCGAGAAAGAAACCTTACAAACTGTAATGGAAACGCTTTGATAAAAACATTTTGATGATGTCACAGCAAATTGTTAACTCTATTCGAGTACTTTGACGTGACATTTAATACGAAGTAATAATAACAAATATTTTTTAAATATTTTAAGAAAACATCAAATTAATATTTTAATAAAACACTTAAAAAATACAAAAATATATCTAGTGACAATTCTGCCTAATTTTCCTGGTAACCCGACGTGACGTCACAAACGCCACGCAGCCAAACCGGAAGAATTTTTTCTTTATTGTGCACGAGCGCACGATCGAGCGCTCGTGCGCTCGAAGAGTCAAGACCTCCTGAGGATGCTTCGTGTAGAAGCGAAACGCGTCGAAAAAATTCTTCCGGTTTGGCTGCGTGGCGTTTGTGACGTCACGTCGGGTTACCAGGAAGAAAAAAATCTTCCGGTTTGGCTGCGTGGCGTTTGTGACGTCACGTCGGGTTACCAGTAAAATTAGGCGGAATTGTCACTAGATATATTTTTGTATTTTTTAAGTATTATTGAATATGGATTTCCGCAAAGTAACGCCTGAATCTATTCATTAACACGAAGTATTCTGAACCAACGTCAAATAAAACCATCTTAAAAAAGTAAGGCAGGGGGTTTAACGAAGTTGAATATTTTACATTAAAAATGGCTTAAAATAATGTGTAAAGTAACATGTTTTATTGTACCTATGATTATTTAAAAAATGCTGCAAAATCATTTCATAAGTTCTAAGAAAGGTAATTCATCAAGTGATGTGATTCTGGATGGAGGACGAATATGAAATTTTAGAGTTTTGAGACTGACAACGCTATTTCGTTGTATTAAACTTATTTATTCACTCACGAATACCTTGCCTTGTGTTAGGAAAGATTCGTTTTGGTGTTCTCACCCAATATTCCTACGAAGCGTTGGTAATTATTGTATCTACCTTCTTACTGAAACACGCCTGCGACAATTTGACGAGACTTCTAGAAGAATCTACTTGAGGATGATTGCTACTCGGACACTGGGCAGCAACAGCGTCATTCTCAGGGTGTATAGCGGCAGAGTACCTAACAGCGGCTGCATCTTCTCGTGATGTCTTTGATACTGGTGTTTACCATTTGCTCTTTCAAACTTCTTAACGATTTTCCACGGGGCACCAACACGTGTTAGCTCAAGCCAGGGGTAAAATAATATCTCAAAAGCCTGTAAATTAAAAAAATGCGTTGACATTCCGGCGTTATAAAAATTTAATTTGATTGGATTTCGTAAAATAAATTTTCAATAACAGACCGGAGTGTGAAAGTATAGCCGGTGGATAGCCATAGGCTTGCCTCATACAACATGGTGAGGAGTACCGGACATATCGACTGTCCCTACGTAGACTATCGAAAATCAAAAAAAGTTTTTTTTTTTAATCGACGCAACTTGTTTCTATCACATTATATTTCAATGTAGATTAAATGTATTTCAAATATTTTTGACATATTCAGTTTTAGCAAGACGTATAGTATGGAATGTGACGTCGCAGGTCCTCGTAAACTCACGAAACTTAAAATTCGTCAGTTTACTCCGGATCGGATTGCGCGCGAAAACAATAGAGCGAGACGCAAATAGGACTTTCGTTTGTTTACGCTGCATTCCTTCCGCTCAAGCGCGCACGTGCCGGTGTTGTTGTTTTGTTCGTCTAGGGAGCCGATAAAAAAACAAATTAAGGTGTAAATTGATAAACTAAGAACAGAGTTAGTGTGTCTAATGTTTAAAGATGCAAAGAAAAAGTTCAACATCATCTTACATACTGGATTTGGCCAGAAATGGAAGTAATTCCAACCAAATACAAGAAAAAGAAAACATTGTTCTAGTTAAGTTTATTAATGAAAATAATAATTGATGTGATATTTTATTGAGCTGAACTATAATTTTAAGGTGGCTTAGTTTTATATAGAGTTAATTCATAAGTTATTAACATACATTTAATGTATTAATTTACTTATTTTTAACTAATAACCTCTTTGAATCCTTTTTCTATGTAAAACCCTAGTAAAGTATCGAAACTAGAAGATTCGATTCTGTACAACGGAGTTTTCAGAGTAAATTAAATTGAAAGTGGCAGTTCCAATACTTTACTATGTAATTGTTTTTAATGATTTAATCGAAACTATGGTTTTCGATTATTTACGTGGTAACTTTTTCATTGTCATCATCGAAAATATATGTTACGATTATTTACGTAGATTGTAGACATATTAAATTTTAAATTATGTCCTAGTTTCAATCAGTACTATATAATATTATAAATGCGAAAGTAACTCTGTCTGTCTGTCTGTTACGCTATCACGCCAAAACTACTGGACCGATTTGAATGAAATTTGGTATGGCAATAGTTTAAGACCCGGGAAAAAACATAAGATAGTTTTTATCCAACTGCGCAAAAAGAGGTTAATGTTTTTACGCGATAACCGACATGCGCGCGGGCGGAGCGGCGCCCGGAAAGCTAGTACTTTATAAAAATCTTGTTGATTTAAACAGTTACGATTATGAGAATAGCATTTTTTTTTAAATCATCTAAAGTACTTTTTATGAACATTAATTATTGATCGATTGCCTTTTACATGATAGATGTTTTTTTGTTTTTAAATTCGTATTATTATTATTATATATCACTATTTTTGGACGCATATACGATTATCTTAATTATCAGAGTCACCAGTACACATGACTGAATCGGATTTTAAGGCGCTCGAGACGATGGTTGATGATGAACTTTCGTCAGATAGAGTCAGACCTTGGTCACCTGACCATGGCGGTATAAGATTTTCACATTTAGAAGCACCTGCAGCCTCAATTGATAGCGATAACAACTCTGTTATTCTGGATAGTAATGAAGGAACTCCCATGCCATCTCCCACACAACCAACTTTTTCACTACCTGGCCAGCCCAGCCCTTGTCTCTAGCTATAGATTCTCCACAAGTCTCAACAAACCAGCATGATGAGATAAATGAGAATTCCATGCCCATATTTTGTTCAGAGAACTCCAATGCATTTCATATAAATTTAGGAGAACCCAGTACTGACAACTTTTCCACAGATAGAAATGTCATTTTGCGAAGTGATCTGATTAATTCCCACATAATTCCAGAAATAGATGGTCCTGCTCCGATTCAAAGTATTACCTCACTTGCAACGATTTCAGATTGTGGTTCATCATTTTCACCACAAACCACCAAAAAACGAAAATCGACATTTAAAACAAATCCTGGTAAAAAACGAGCAAGAAAAGAAATTGATTGGATTGATAAAAAAAGAAAATTATTACTTAATTTGGGACAAAAATATGTAAGCAGAAACGGAAAAGAAAGAAAAGAAAAAGAACTAAGCCCTACTGCACCGATACCTGCAAGAAAAAATGTTACTAAAAATTTAACTTGAGTATACGTGAAAATATAAAAAAGAATTTTTGGGAACTTGGGGATCACATAAAGCAATGGGACTATGTAAACACGTTTACTAAAAAAGTAAACAAAAAATCTAGTACAACAGAAGGGGAATCCCGGCGACAGTTCACAACTCAATACTATCTACCACTTCCTACTGAAGAACATTTTGTTGAAGAAAATGTTTGCTTGAATTTTTTTCTGAGTACTCTTTGTATCAGTGACCAGTTTGTTCGAACAGCCCACAGTAAAATCAATTCTCGTTTTGGTCGGACAATTGCACTGGCCAAAATAGGAACAGGGTAGTATACTCTATGTATATGAATATTTCCAAAGAAGATAATGTAGACATTACTCACAGATTTTTGGAACAAGGACATGCACAAAACGAGGATGACAGTGTTCATGCTCTTATCGAAAAGGAGTCTAAACGCAAAATGATTTATACCACTGAGCAGTGGTATGCTCTAGTTCGGTGGGCTAAGACTACTGGAAAACCTTATAAGGTAATTGAAATAGATCAAAGCCACGTATATGACTACAAACCTCTTTTGCAGAATAGAAATTGGAAGAAGGATTCAACCAATAAGAACGTCAAATGGAATTGTATAAAAGAAATATCAATAAGAAAAGGTGAAGCAGATTGTATATATTTCAAGTACAATTTTGATGAAAAATATCGTTGTTTGAAGAATCTTTCAGGCACTAGACGAAGAGGCCAAAGAGTACCTGCGACTTGTTTTGAAATAAAAGCTGCATACTAAGATAGTCTTCCAGTCACGGAAGCAAAATACAAAGACTTGATATCACTATGCGATACCGGCGTAATACCTCGAGAGTATCATCGAGTTTTCAGACAATTGAAACACATTGTCGATACTACTGATGTTGCAGATGATTTTGATAAGACATAATGTTACATTTGAAAAATTTTGTGGGTTGTGAACCATAGAAAAAAAAGATATTTAATATAATATTCTTATAATATTCTTTTCTTATCAGCTTTTAGTGACAAAACACAGAATTTTTTCAATCAATGCCACAAAAATACCATACTGATAGTCTATGAGTACTTACTACACTTAATATTAGATTTTGAGACTGATAGGTTGTTGAATTATTACTAATATTACATGTGACTGTTTAAATTTTAGATATTAACGATATAATTTTAGTACTTACTTTATAATGTTTTGAGACTGATTAAGTTTTAAATTATAGAAAATGTGCCATAAGTAAATCTCGATTGATAAAGGTTATATACAAAGCATTATATTAAAAATGCAAAAATATTCATTATAAATAATACTAATTCTATGCCATTAAATTACCTACTTATATTCTATGTAATTATTTTTTTTATTAGTTTTATATGAAAAAACATGCTAATTCCCTTTCAACAGATTTTCTTTTTCCTATATTTATAGTGTTCTTAATGGTATTTTAAAATGTTGATACTTATATAAAAATATATTTATTATCATGTCTTTTTTTGCAACATACTATTATACATACCTAACTGATAATAATTATCCACTTGACTAAGTTACAAATGGCTAATACGGGTTTCTATAGGCACATTCAACACGAAACTGTCTTGTATTATTCAGTGTAAAGTATGGAATGTGTGACATACGATATCATTCCTACTTAAAATTCCGATGTATACAATGGAAACTGACAGATTCGATTTAAATAATTGAGTGAAATTCGGCGTATGTAATTGAATCTTTATTTTCTAAATAACTACTAATTTTTGGCACAATTTTACTTGAGCCACCTAAACCTATCTAAAAATTACCACACATCTCAAAAAAATACCGCCTTAGGATCTAAACTAAATGAGATATTGCAGAACATGTGTCGAAAAAATCTTTAAACTGCTCTCCTGTAAAGTAGCGATTTTAAGTTTCGATAGTCTACGTAGGGACAGTCGATATAGAAATTTGCTTAACGACTCGCTCAATACTGCACTTGCCCAATAGGCACCTACTAAAATAAGAGTCATGTATCAGAAGCGCGCTTGAAACCGCACGTACATAATTGCAACTTCACCTACATAAGCTCACAAATAAACTATCAATGGCTATTTGTAGGGAATGGAGCGCTACTGGCCGTCTCAACAGAGAACAACAGTGAAAACTCTTACCATTCTTTAAGGTTGCAGATTACTTACATTAAGGTATATTATCATTTTTATTTTTTCAGTCGAGTGACTGCTTGCGAATAACATGCATATCTACAATACTTAGCAAATTATATTGGTGTACATCTATTTATCACGTTATTGGTACCATCTGCTGTTAACAACTATTGTAAGTGTTATCTTTGGGGGCGGAATCAGGTATCAAATTTCTGGTAAAAACGGAGCTTTTGTTCTGTTGAAACGACTAGTCAATCTCCAGCAATGATACCGCACACATCGATCCTCGCCCTGCTGGTGTTCGGAGTTGTGCGGGTGGCTACTGACTCAGACTGCCCCGCCGACCGAGACGTCGCCCTCCACGATGAAGCAAAGCTCCACAAAGATTTATTCTGCGCCTATAATACCTATTACGATTTCCGGCCGGTCAAGGATCATAGAACCGCAGTCAAAGTAAACGTGCGTTTCGCGATCAAGTATATTAGTTTCGATGCAATGGAAGAAACGTTCACACTTCACAGCTGGGTAGCCTTGTCGTGGAAAGATGAGTTCCTTATATGGAATCCGGCAAACTACGGAGACATCAAGGAGATACAAGTGGAAAGCTACGAGTTCTGGACGCCGCGAATGGCATTGTTTAACGCAGATGCTACTATGACGAATTCAGATAAAATAGAAACGACATGTTTAGTTGCCAGCGACGGCACTGTCTCTTGCGTGCCGCACCTTACTCATTCCGGAATATGTCGTACGTCTCTAAGGCGATGGCCATACGACGAACAAAACTGCACACTGTATTTCGGCTCGTGGATGCATACAGGAGAACAAGTAAACTTTACATTTCACGAAAAGAATCCAGTCAATATAGCAGAATATCAAGATGGACCTGGATGGAAGATGATGGACGTAACGAACGAGCGGTTACCCGGAAAGTACAGCTCGCTGCCGAACAGCACGTATCCCATGCTCAAGTATACATTCGCGATGAAGAGAGTGGCGGCAGGGCCAGCGGCGATAATCGTCGTACCCTCATTTGTCATAGTCACGCTAACTTTGATTTCGTTATTATTGGACGTGAAAGACAATGTGCGATTGCTGATGATATGTTTCAGTCTTTACGGGCATTTTATGTTTTTAACTGAAGTCGGATATAATATTCCGAAACACAGCGCGGAAACTCCGATTGTATTGCTATTTCTTCGAGATTCAATGGTAGTGACGTTGGTCGGTATTTTGGAAACATTGTTGCTTATGGCTTTGAGACGGAAGACGGAGCCAGCACCGACGTGGATCGTGACCGTGAACCGGCTTGTGAGCAGTGGGCCCGGGAAGTACGCAGTGTTTACGGAGTTCGACCCGAGCGACTATACAGAAGCAAAGGTCCTCACGGAAGACAGGGGAAGTTCCAGCGATGATCGTCAGCGAATTGCCGTTGATTGGATCCAATTTGCTAACATACTCAATAGCATGTTGTTCATTGTGGCAGCACTTACTTACTTTGTGCTAGTTTTGACTTACATTCCATATGGTGGATAAACGACTGTATTACAACTAAGTTTGACAATTGAGATAAGCTTATCAAGAATGTAATAATAGTAGAGCAATTTTCTATTCTTTCAAAAATTCAAAAGTTCAAGTTGTCCGGGTTTGGCATGCTTATAATATTGTACTTATCCTTTAGAGATATAAATAAATAGGGAAATATCTAAGTACATTTTTGTTTCTGATTGCACTATAATACATATAAGTAATGAGTGTTTTTTATCCGCAGAGAAACTGAAGAAAGAGTACGGAAGGAAATTTAACTTTTCTAAGCTCACAACCTCGCTTGAAATAATCAATCATAGCTAGGGTTAATTTAAGTGCCTAGATTCCATACAAGAATAGATAAGAGTAGGTATACAGCCTTTTACGAAGGTACGCCCCTCCACATAAAGTATTTGTGAGTGTATTCCTCGTTTGTACACGATGTTTTTTTTAAGCGCTCGTAGCGAAGTTTGCTTAGCCATTCTGAATCGATCAGCAAAGTTAAGCAACGTCCGCCGCGGTCAGGAGTTGGATGGGTGACCGCTGGTGACATTACTACTGAGCGCTTCCGTGCTTCGGAGGGCACGTTAAGCCGTCGGTCCCGGTTGTTGTCTTAGGATGGCAGTCGTTACAGCATGGTGGTAGGGCACTTTGCGAATGCCCGCCTGGCTAGCTACCACCCTCAAGTTGAAAATCTGTCGCCAAGTACCTAACGGTGTGTTCCGGCAGCTGTCCTTGAGAGCCAGTAATTCTAGGTTAGCCTGTACAACATCTTCGACCACATCATCACTTAACATCAGGTGAGATAGTGGTCAAAGGCTAACCTATCATGCATAAAAAAAAAAAAAAATGTCTTAATGGTACATACTGCTGTACTGTACTGTATCAGCCGGATAGTCCACTGCTGCACACAGCCTCCCCTAATATGGGGGGTTTGCCATAATCCCCACGCTTGGCAGGCGGCTTGGAAATCGCAGTGTTAGATATTAGTTCCACAGAAAGTGCTGCTGCCCACCTTCTGGTGTGTTGCCCTTAGTCGCCTCTTACGACACACACGGGTAGAGATGAGGGGGGTGATATTCTAGCCCAGCACCCTACGGGCATGGTACATACATTTAAGCAATAAAATATAGTATTCTATATTATGATCTCTTGGGTAGGAAGTAGTGCATGTAACTACAGTATAAAATATGGAGGGCGTGCCTTAGTGAGTTGAACAGGTCTGTACTACCTTACATAAGGTCTTAGGTGTAGCGTTAACTCACATCTGCATGCTCTCATCAAGCACTCTGCATCTTCACCTCTGATGAAGCGAACAGTTCTAGCTTAGCTGGAGTGCTGTCGTAGTCGTGAATGGGGCGGCTTACTTTGAGCAGTGTGGGGGATGAGCGCCAACGAGCGCGAAAGTACAGAGCCGTGAACAGGATTGCGCTGACGCCCTCCGATAAGTCTCTTCGAATGTAAAAACTTATCACTCCAGAATCTAGTTCCATCTAGGAAGTAATTGTATTTAAAACATAGCTTCCTAATTCTATTTTTAATGCAATCCTATTTTCTTTAACACCTCATTCCCCATTCCACCTAATTTATATTGAACACGAAAACTTATGTGAAATGGCGCAAACTCGAGAGAATTTTTTAAAATAATAAACGCGTTCCAAATTAAAAATAATTAAATAGTTGAAAAAATGAAGTCTATGCAACAATATTTATGGCCAGAATAGTATGTATACATATATTATATATGTATATACTAGCGGCCCGCCCTGCCTTCGCACCGGTAATTAGGTACGACTATAAATTGAGATGTAAGCTATCCTATCTTTCAATTTTGATCAAATTGCTCACGGTGTGCAAATCAAAATTAAAATCGGTTCAGTAGTTTAGGAGTCCATCGCGGACAAACAACATGACACGTCATTTTTATATAATATATATACGGATATATGTACCCGTGGAGTGCCGGGCTAGAGCTCTCAGAAGGCGCATGGAAGAGCCGAGCTTTTCCATGCGCCCTCTGAGAAACTGGCATCTTACACTGCGATCCCCAAGACGTCTGCCAAGTTTGGGGATTATGGCAAACGCCTCCTTAATGGGGAGGCTATGTGCAGCAGTAGACATCTGGCTGATACAGTGTAACGAAGTGATACATAACTAGTAATAATCTTAAAAATATAGTCAATGCAGGTTATGCAGTGGAATTAGAACTGCAGTGTACCTACCTACCGGTGCGCGGTATGCATTTAATGTGAAATTTTCTATGAACAACTCCATACGATCCAACAAATTAATCGGTGCCTTTACATAACAGAACCTCCACCATGTAGGTTGTTTACAAAACACAGTCTGCAAAGCGTTCCTTTCCTTACGTAGTCCTCACCGACGAGACCGAGTTCCGCGCCGTAGAGATATTCTGGCTTAACCCTCCCTCATGAGTCCATGACCCACAATTTCGAGTCAACCTAAGTATGGCAACTCTGTGCTCGCGAATTCGTTTATGGTCTGGGGCCGAGCGGTTATAACGTTTTGGTATTGACATCAAACCTCTTTTTAACCGTCTATAAGCTTATTTGCACATTTTAATATGTTCTTTTGAACTCTCTTGAGATTTGCGACTTCTGAACGCTTTATTCACAAGGAAGCGGTCATCGTGTGGTTTAATGGATGGTTTTCTTCCAGAACAAGTCCATACTGTCAAACAACTCACACAAAGCCTCCGGGACACAAAACATTAGGTACAGTCGCTCAAGCAGCGTTATTATTTTTCTGACTGTTATCGTTGAAGAACGCTGAATAACGGGATCAATAAGTAAGGGAAATGAAAGAACTTTCTAAGAAAATTGGATCCTTGATTAATGGTTATTTTAATGTAAGCTAGAGTTAACAATAATTCGAACCAAGTAACAAAAACAATTAACGCTACGCTATGCCAGGAATATGCTACGATATCCCGTGGGGTGCCGGGTTAGAATTACACCTCCCCATATCATCCCGTGGGTGTCGTAAGAGGCGGCTAAGGGAAAAATCCTGGAAGGTGGGCAGCAGCGCCTTCTAAAGAGCTGTCAACTAACACTGCGATCCCCAGACGCCTGCCAAGCGTGGGGATTATGGCAAATACCCCCTTAATTGGGGAGGCTATGTTCGGCAGTGGACGATCCGGCTGTTACAGTTATGCCAGGAAGGGTAATTTTCTTTTATACTTACTAAATTACGAGTTATAGACAGAAGCTGAACTTACCTAACTTACTAGCTGGAACTACTAGTACGAGTTTACTAGCTGGAACTACTAGTACGAGTTTACTAGCTGGAACTACTAGTACGAGTTTACTAGCTGGAACTACTAGTACGAGTTTACTAGCTGGAACTACTAGTACGAGTTTACTAGCTGGAACTACTAGTACGAGTTTACTAGCTGGAACTACTAGTACGAGTTTACTAGCTGGAACTACTAGTACGAGTTTACTAGCTGGAACTACTAGTACGAGTTTACTAGCTGGAACTACTAGTACGAGTTTACTAGCTGGAACTACTAGTACGAGTTTACTAGCTGGAACTACTAGTACGAGTTTACTAGCTGGAACTAATACTACGAGTTTACTAGCTGGAACTACTAGTACGAGTTTACTAGCTGGAACTACTAGTACGAGTTTACTAGCTGGAACTACTAGTACTTAAACTTGGATTTAAAAGGAACTTTTTTATGCATCATTTCAATAACATGTCAGTAATACTGGTGACACACTACACACACAATAATTTATTATGGTGTATATTTTTCAGAGCTGTAAAATATCAACTGCCGTTTTTTTTACAATTGGTTGTAAAATAATATATATTCCACTTACCTACAGGTTACCGACACTGCTTGCTTAGTTATCTTCGCCCCTATATATCGCCCAAAAATAGGAGATGCGAAATCCGATGACCATCATTAGAAATGAGTGGTCGACGATGAAGAATTCCATTTCTTCTAAATCTTCACATAATCTATCCACTGAACTTTCTGTGAAAATATATGCTTTTACTAGTAGGTAGTACTTACAATAAATTTATAATTCTTTATAATCTCATATAATTCTTTCTCGTGGGGTGGCGGGCTGCCCGTGGGGTGCCAGGCTAGAATGTCACCCCCCCATCTCTACCCGTGGGTGTCGTAAGAGGCGACTAAGGGTAACATTATAAAGGGTGGCCAGCAGCGGCGGCGCTTTCTGAGGAACTAATATCTCACATTGCGATCCCCAAGACGCCTGCCAAGCGTGTGGATTATGGCAAGCCCTCCCATAGCGGTTGCTGTATTCAGCAGTGAAAAATACGGCTGATATAATAATACATCTATTGTGCCTATATGATAAAGTGCGATTGGCAGCTTAAGATTAGCCGCACGTTTAAGGGTATTTGGAACGAAATATATAGGTTGTGATATCTGTAATTTCTGAACTACAAAACCGATGACTTTGAAATATTTGCGGGACAATCGTTAAAGTACCACTATTCTAACAAAAAAGAATGATTGAAATCGGACTACCCGTTAATAAATTACAACTTAGTGTACATTTTGACTTCATCCCCTTTCCCAAGGGGCTGGGGGACCAATGCTGATTTTTTTAGCTTACATACATATTATGCTAACTCGAATAATGAACATTGCATGTAGGTATTACCAACAGTGTAAGTAAACTCTGTATAACGACACTGAAGGGACTGAACATTTTATGGCGTTATAGAGAGTTGCCGTAAAAAGTAGAAAAGAAAAAAGTTTGTGATCAACTAAGAAAGTTTGTAGTCAACAATAGTCTACAAGTGCAAGCAAACAAAAGATCGAAATTCTTAGCAAGTTCGATGTGCACGATGCCGACAGTCAAGTTAATTATGGACTAGGATAATAAAGGGACAAAAGAACGTACACAACTGCGCAGTTTTTACTAATTTTGGCATAAAATGTACTTTTTATTATTCTAAATGTTGTCGTTACTGAGAGTGGGTGTAATGCTATATAAAGTGTATCATTGTATGGAAAACAAGCTAAACCAACCAAACCCAAGTGATTTCGACGCTTTAGGGAGTTTGTCCTTAAAACGTTACATGGAATTAACACTGTATATTATTTACTTTATAATAAAACACTCGTAATATTTCTTTGGACGATTATAATTTCATTATGTTTAAATATGATATGCTAATGATATGACGAGATATGACTTAATTAACAAAAGTCTACATTTCAGCCTAAGACACATCCCTCTGCGCACGTCCGCGTGACAGTATTGCCTATCTATACTTATAATAAAACTGTAACAGGTCCAATTCTGTACATGGCAGATATTTTGAAAAATAAAAATGTACAGTACTCTGTAGCTGATACTGATGCCGAAAATATATTTTTTTTTATTTTTGTCTGTCTGTCTGTCTGTCTGTCTGTCTGTCTGTCTGTCTGTCTGTATCCCGGCCGCGTATCACTCCAAAACTACTGGATGGATTTCAATGAAACTTAGCATGATTGGATTTCATACTACAAGGTAGGATAATTTAGCTTTTTATCCCGAAATTCAGCATGGTTCCCTTGGGAGAGGGGATGAAAGTCAAAATATACACTTAGTTGTAATTTATTAACGCGTAGTCCAATTTCAGACGATCTTTTTAGGGTTCCGTACCCAAAGGGTAAAAACGGTCTGTCCCGCTGTCCGTCCGTCCGTCTGTCCGTCCATCCGTCCGTCCGTCTGTCACCAGGCTGTATCTCAAGAACGGTGATAGCTAGACAGTTGAAATTTTCACAGATGATGTATTTCTGTTGCCGCTATAACAACAAATACAAAAAGTTGGCCAAGTGCGAGTTGGACTCGCTCACGTTAAAACAAAAAAAGGTTAAAATATGAAGTCTAATGTTGTATAGCTAATGGTACGGAACCCTTCGTGCGCGAGTCCGATTCGCACTTGGCCGATTTTTTAATTAGAATAGTGGTACTTTAAAAATTATCACGGAAATATTTCAAAGTCATCGGATTTGCAGTTCAGAAATTACAGACATCACAACCTAAATATTACGTTCCAAATAACTTGACACCCCGAATGTACAGGAACCTTTCAACGTACGACTCATCTTAAGCTCGCGATTGCACTTTATCGTATAGGTATAATAGATAGGTCTGTAGTCGGACCTCTCCAAAAGACTGATTTTTCAAACGATAAAACACAGTTTTTTTATTACGATAAGCACAACTTCCCTACGTATATTTTTCATAACATGCAATGCTCTAATCAGTCTAATCTATACCTATAACAGGTTGCAGAAGGCGAATAGGGAAGCGCGAGGGAAGACGCTTAAATTAATATATATATACTTATAATAAAACTGTAACAGGTCCAATTCTATACATTGCAGATATTTTGAAAATATGTTTTGAGAGCAATCCGTAGCTGATACCGATGCAAAAACTGTTTTTTTTTTTTTTCTGGCTGTCTGTCTGTATCCCGGCCTCGCATCACTCCAAAACTACTGAATGGATTTGAATGAAACTTAGCACGATTCGATTTCATACTACGAAGAAGGACATACGATACTTTTATCCCGAAATTCAGTAAGGTTTTCTTGGGAAAGGGGATGAAAGTCAAAATGTACATTTAGTTGTAATTTATTAACGCGTAGTCCGATTTCAATCATTCTTTTTTTGTTACAATAATGGTTATTTAATTATTTTCCCGTAAATATTTCAAAGTCCTCAGTTTTGCAGTTCAGAAATTACAGATATCACAAACTAAATATTTCGTTTTAAATAACTTGGACCGCGGAATGTTGAGAAACCCTTTAACGTACGGCTCATCTTAAGCCCACAGGCAGCCCGGAACCCCACGGGAAGCCCGACACCCCACGGACAGACCGGCATCCCACGGGCAGCCTGGCGCCCCACGGGCAGCACGGCACCCTTATTTAGTTTTGCAAGCTTGCTACGATAAAACTCTAAAATGTGGTACATTTGAAGCAGTGATAGCTCAGTGGCTTTGGCTATTGACTGCCGCGCAGCAGGTCCATGGTTCGAATCCCGCCGCTGGCTTGAGCTTCACCGCATGGTGGAAGGGCATTTTTGCGAATGCCCGCCTGGCTAGCGACCACCCTCCAGTGGAAAATCTGTCGCCAAGCACCTAACGGTGTGTTCCGGCAGCTGTCCTTGAGAGCCAGTAATTCTAGGTTAAGCCTGTTAACACCTACGACCACATCGTCACTTACCATCAGATGAGATTTTGGTCAAAGGCGTACCTATCAGCAATAAAAAAAAAAGAAACATTCACCACAATCAGTTTTTTAAACTACATAATTATCTTTCTTTTGACGGATACATTTCGGAGACTGCGAAATGAAAGTGCACAATGTGTCTTAGGTTTTCGCGATTGTTACACTTAGTAATTAAACAACTTTAAACGGTTTAAATCGCGTATATTTATCATTATTTTTGTCCCGACGTTTCAAACACTTTGTAGTGATCGTGGTCACGGGGCGACTGTCGGGACAAAAATAATGATAAATATACGTGATTTAATCCGTTTAAAAGTTGGAAGTGCCAAACTTTAGTAGATTGTTATACAAGGGTCGAAAGGAATTGGTAACTTTCACCCGCGTTCAGCTCTCTACTTTTCATATCGAATTTAAAGAAAGTAAAAAAAGTAGCTTTTCTAAAAATTATTCATTGATAAAATAACATACTTACTAAAAATTTATTGAGAGGCTTGAACTATTTGTGAAATTTTACGTAAAATTTTGTTTGGAATATTTACGGGCGGCTATAGCCCGAATAGGAATCTCTCTGCTTTTCACTACTAATATAAGGAATAAAGATATATATATAGTATGTTTTTTTATAATATTTATTTTGATTTTAATAACATGAGCAGTATGTTTTTTAAATTAATGCGGCTATAGTCCAAGTAGGAATCGATGACTTACATCCGTGTTAAACACTCTACTTTTCATTTAAAATATGAGGAGGGTAAAAAAATAGTAGTTTTTCTAAATATTTACTAAAAATAATAAACATGAGTAGAAGGTACAAAGATACACTAGGAGTTAGAACAATGAAATTTAGGGAAAGTTAAAATTTTTTTTTACCCACACTTTCTACCTTATATTTAGTTACTACCCTGCCAAACATAGTTGTTATTAATTGTTTTACACCAACAGAATATTTTACAACGAAAAATCTTAGACATATAACTTTGTTTACACCAATGTTTTTCCCGGCCTTAGGTGGGAAGGAGCGTCTCCCACCCGCTACTCAGATCAAACAAACACTACTTTCCGAGAATGAGAAATAAAAAAAAATACGATCTACCGTCAATTTTAAAATTTTTTTTAGATTTTAAAAACGCGGTTTTAAAATCGAAATTCTAAAGAAACGCACAAGGTACTTTGCTTCAACATTTATTGTGCGAACTGGGAAAGAACTCTCTGAGTTACTTAACTACTGTCTTCTGGAAAATACAACCCGGGAGTTTTGAAATCCAAAGTAGAAAGCTCCATTCTGAGCTATGGTTTACTATAAGAGTGCTTCACCGCAGACCACAGCGTTGCTTAATATGAGATAAACAGTGCACAAATGTGAATAATTAGTGTGCAGGTACGGCAATCGCGAACGAAGTCGCGGGTACAGCTAGTACAACATATTAGTGTATAATTTGTGGGATTGCCGCGGTAGGTGCCGACGAAGGCGGGTATATAGTTGTTGCCCACGAGCAGATAGAAGAACGGCCGGTCAGCGCGGAACGACGACGGGGGAGGCCTCAAAGAAAGAAACTGGGTCCTCATTCCTGCCCAACAGAATTCAGTGATCAATGTAACCATTTAGGTATACTAGTAGATAATTTATATCTATTTTGTCATTTGTGGTTATGGTAATGCGAAGTTCCCTAACTGACTATGTCCAAAATTATATTTCCATGCATCTCGCGCTACACAGATAAACCTGTTGCGCTCCCAATCACATGCTATGACTGACCACATAATGTAGTATTAGAACACACTTGGAATAAGGTGTGTGCCAGCTTTATTACGTTATGTCCTCTAGAATCTTGATGGAAGTAGCGAGCCGCAGCGAAGAAAGTCTTTCTAGTGTGTTTTATAACCAGTTAACTAAGAAGAAATTGTTTTCTTTTCTCATAATCAAGTTACAAACATAGAATTTTCTGTCTGAGGACGGAAGCATCGTCGCGTCACTATTAGCCTGTCGTTCACCAACATGCATGATCACTACTCACTTTGCCATTGGTGGATGGAGGCGCAGATTTTTACTGACCCTTGGTTGTGATGTATACTTTGGTAGACATTATTTGGTGCTATGTACCTATTTTGTTAATGATTTTGCACGAAGAGTAATGTAGCAATTTGTGAGAGCAACAGTGGTGTAAGTTGAATAATATCACTTATGCAATACTAAAATATAAACTTATATAAAATACATTTAATTTTCGTGAGATATATTTTTACACGTTAAAATTACGTATTTGTGGCTTACCAAAAAGCTTACAAACGAATTATAAAATTGTATAAGTCAGAACACAATTGTGAAAAAGTCAGGGCATAGGCATCCGCGATCGTTGTTGATTACACAGGCTCCTGGCTTTCCACAGACCAGGGACTGTACCCGCCATTTTGCTTTCGGTAAATATTAATGCACGATGAACGTTTTTTTGTGATGAATCTTTTAGTCTATTATCCCCCCAGCCCACTCCCCGCCCCGCAGCTACACTCTCGCGCCGCGCAGAACTAGCAGTTGCGCGGAGTCGTCGCCACGATTTAGACGCGTAAACTCACCTGAGGAAGGGCATCGGATATGCCCGAAACCTAGGTCGACAATCTCGACCAATACGCGTGGGTACAGCCGGTTTATATAAAACATTAATAGTCTATTATTGTTCATTTTACCAAACATTGTTTTCTTTGATATAATTGTCCCGATCTGGTGTAACTCAAATTTGTGTCTATCATTTTTATATATTTGATACAAAACTACACGAATACTATAGATTGGAGTATATTTCGATAGTAAATAATAGAGCAATTACATACATCAGTTGTCCAAAAAAATTACGATTTTAATGGTATAATTATTATGATACAAGTGAGCTAAGTTGAAAGCGTATGAAACTCGTGAGCAACTTGCTCATTAGTTTCATACGCACTTTTTCAACACCCTTGCGAGGAAAAAAAAACATTGCACAAATGCGATACAAACAACATACGAAAATTATGGAAAATAGCGCGCAAGTTTTTTTTTACGTGCGCCCAATGTATTGTTGTTCATTACATATACTTAGCCTTACAACCTACTTGAAAATTATAATTTTAGTGATAAAATTATAATTTTGACTATGCAAATATTTTATTATAAATAATTTGATAATAATAAATGTATAATAATAATATTTTCGTCTTCATTAAGGACATATTTATGTATTCTAAAACTATAAGTGGATCTTTAGCCAGAGAGTTGAAATATTAGAGTAGTTATATCCGAACACCACTGCTCTAAAAGCTTACTAGAATTTACCTATCTACATACCTACGCACATATATATGCAGTTTGTAATGATAAGGAAAGAACGTTCAAATATTATGCGTCATATCTGTTGTAAGAAAGAGATAAATAAGCAATTCGTGTAACCACCGAACCGCCACGAGACGTTCCGGTCACCATTACACTGCGATCTCTTTCACTCTCTCACACCAAACGCTACACATATCTCGCTCATCCATTTCATTGAGAACAGTTCCTTAGATAAAACAAAATGTCGATATTTTCTATTTTATCAATAAAAGCAATAATTACGCGTGAAATGAAACAGTTTTCTTATCTCTCACAGTGCTTGTATAATTGGTGCAAAGTTTTAAGACACAAGGAAGGCATATTGTCCACAGATTATTCCTTAAAAAACACGATTAGCGGCGATGTATTCACCGGACTCTCGGAAGTGCAAGACTGATAGTGACTCTGGTAATTACCCAGAATTCGTCTAGTAAATATGGAGCGCATACAACGCATCTACAGGTAAAAAAATCTTAGTCTTTAGCGGTATAAAACCTCTGCAAATTATATGCGAGCAAACAGAGCATTTTCAATATAACCGGGTAATACAGATTTGTAACAACAAAGAGGTTTAAGGCTAAGTATATACGTAATCAACCAATAGACATTAGCCGCGCGCAAAAAAAAAACTTGCGAGCTATTTTTCATTTATTTATTTATTTAAATAATTAGTACGGCCATTGCCAGTTACACTAATTAGATTATTAATTATTACATAATTACCAATGATAAGATTTACAAATTAATAATAAAATGTCAATATTGAAAAAACATCATATAACAATAAAATCAAATAAGCAAATAAGTTACTGAATACAATGTCAAACATAATTAAATATAACTCCAATACAAATAAAAAAATAATTAATAAATAAAATGTCAATTAAAATACACAGAATGTCAGGCATTTTCCTCACAAATTTTCAAACATTCAGATATAATCACCTTCCATTCGTCCGCGAGCACATCGCAATTAGGGTTCCGGTCCAGGAGACAATTAAGCGTCTTGAGAGATCGTGGAATAGGGGATTAACAATGTGCGGCAGTGTAGTGTTTGGGCTCCGCAAAGAGCACATGTCGCCATGCACGCCGATAGTTATCAGGTACATAAAACCGTGACAACTGATTATGCAGGACTGGAGCATCTATTTTACCAAGTAGAATTTTGCACATAGTAACCAGTTGGTCGCTTGCTCTCCTCACAGCCAGAGAATTAAAACCTAAGCAGCCGAGAAGGAACTGTGTTGGGTACATGAATGGGTAGTAGCCATACAAACGCTTGTAAATGTATCGAAGAAAGGCCTTCTGTACCTTCTACAACATCATAATTTTCGTATGTTGTTAGTATCGCAATTTTGTGCAATTTATTTATTTTTTTCTTCGCAAGGGTGTTGAAAAAGTCCGTACGAAACTCGTGAGCAACTTGGCTCACTTGTATCGTAATATACTATTTTCACTAGTCTTTAATTCTTTATATTTACTATATGCCGTGAGATTTACACCGCTTTTGCATTGATAGCTTCACTAAGCGCTAAACTAAACCAACTTCCACACTGAAAAGTACATTGCATGCTCAATTTATATTTTATTTTTCTAAAATATTAAAGTTGGTTATTGTTTAAACTGCAAGAAAATATTACATCACCTTGACTGATGTTACAGAGATTTGATCCTCGTTCCATCTGTTCGCAAGGTCTTTTGAAGCTTAGTCCCGGTTGTTGTCTTAGGATGGCAGTTCTTATAGCATGGTGGTAGGACGTTTTGCGAATACCCATCTGACTTGCTATTATTCTCAAGTAGAAAATCTGTCGCCAAGTATTTAACGGTGAGTTCCGGCAGCTGTTTTTGAGATCCAGTAATTTTAGTAAGCTTGAACAATATGTAGTATTATTATATGATGTTCTATGACAAAACCTTCGACAACGTCATCACTAATTACCATCTGGTGAGATGGTGGTTAAAGGCCAGCCTATCAGCTATTTAAAAAAAGGAAGAGACTGTTAACTTGTACCAATGTGACAATAGTTTAAGAACGACGCAATACTCCAATCTAATGATATATTATGTTGGAGAGCGCAGAACGGAACATCAAGCCAGAATCGACTTGGGTGTGTTCGGAGGCGAAGATAGCCAACACTGGATGAGCAGACAATATAGAAAACGTAAAACTTTTCAGTGTCAATTGGACAAGGCAATAATAAAACGAAACTGTCAAAGGTTACATATACTCGGTCAATATTTAAAGAGATAACGAACTAAACGGACGTTTTGCAACCTCGGCTCGACTTCGCCATGTTCCGAGGAGAATATTATTATTATGTGCATTGGACCTGCGCGTGCTTAACTTGGAGTAATTGTTAGTTAATTTATTTTGATTAAAGCTGTTGAGTGCACAACGAGTCTTATTTTAGAAATCTACGAATGACGAAGATCTGGAAGGTAAAGATTGTCCACACACCCCTTCCTTATAATAATATGAGCTCACTGAAGCTCAACCTAAATAGACATAACACATTTTACAGCAGGACGAACACGCCGTTCACCACCTGCCCGCGATAAACTGAAGACTTACATTACAAATGCTAATTCCGAAAAAGAACATGACATGTAGGTATTATCTATATGTACTTTATAATAAAATATTCGTAATATTTCTTTGGACGATTATAAATTCATTAGGTTTAAATATGATATGCTAATGATATGACGAGATATGACTTAATTAGCAAAAGTTTACATTTCAGCCTAAGACACATCCCTCTGCGCACGTCCGCGTGACAGTATTTCCTATACAACATATTAGTGTATAATTTGTGGTATTGCTGCGGTAGGTGCCGACGAAGGCGGGTATATAGTTGTTGCCCACGAGCAGATAGAAGAACGGCCGGTCAGCGCGGAACGACGACGGGGGAGGCCTCAAACAACGAAACTCGGTCCGCATTCCTGCCCAACAGAATTCAGTCATCAGCGTAACCATTTAGGTAGTAGGATTTCACTGACTAATTATCCATAGAGCACAAAATTATGTTTTCATGCATCTCGCGCCACTAGATATCTAATCCTGTTGCTCTCCCACATGCTATTGACGACATTTGGCAGATAAACCACCACGATCCCAGCCGCATGTTATTGATGACATAATGTAGGTACCTACTGTTAGATTAGAATAAATATTTTGAACAAGGTGTGGCCAGCATATTATTACGTCATATTCTCTAGAATCTAGATGGAAGCGGGGAGCATAGGCAAAGAAAGCCTTTCGGCCAACTTTAAAATGGTTTGTAACCGGTTACCCAAGAAGATTTTTTTTTCTTTTGTCATATCCAGTTATAAATATAGAATTTACTATCTTAGGACGGGAGCATCGTCGCGGCACCAGCCCGTCGGTTACAATCATGCATGATCATCACTACTCACTTTGCCATTGGTGGATGGACGCGCAGACGTTTACGGACCCTTGGTTGTGCTGTATTGGAACAAACCCTAATCTATACCTAGTTTTTTTTATTTGAAGGCTTACTTATGATTGTTAACCCGAGATTATTACCGACCCTACTGCCGAACCTACTGGCTGAAGATTGTCAGAACCTAGATTAATAAATTAACTTATTAGTGAGTGTTGGACTGATGAGTAGATTTGGCAAAGGTGTAATCTAGTCTAGTGGTAGAACCATATCGTTGTAGTAACCAAGTTCAGAACCATGTACACCCACATCCTATAGTACATATGCAAATAAACAGCAAAATAAGAAGTTTCTTAGTAAGATTCTACTTTCCTAACAGCTGAGTCACTAACAATTTTACTCTGCATTTACATGCCATTATTTAGTGATTAGGTATATACTTATACTATGCTAAGTTTGTCAGTAATTATTAATGTCAGCTATCACTAAATTACTTTATTTAACTTATATTTCCAGCTATTCATCATTGCATAAAATAACTATCATTATGAACCATTAGGTACCTGAAGTTATCTAATTTGGGGAAGATGAAGTATCTTTGAACGAGGCTGTTATTCAATTAATTATGAAACCAATTTTCATTCATCGTCAAATGATGATTATAAAGTAAATAGGATATAATTGGAGTATAAATAATGATGAATAGTTGTGAAACATATTATATTGTTAGAACTAAATGTAAATAGATTCCGTTCGTACCTACTACAACTTGCGTGATAGAAGTTTTCTCTGAAGTATACAGGGTTATTGGTAAAATGCTAACAACCTCTTAGGGTTGACTTCTGCTAGTCCTAACAAACATTATGAGATATTTTTTTTGTTTTGAAATTTTTTTTTTTTTTTTTTATATATATATTTTTTGTGTTTTAATACCTTCTCCAAGCCAAGAGCGCCCGCCGCGGCCACACTGGACCGCGCCGTGCTCCCTTTGAATAGAGTTTTGAATATTTACATCGAGCAAAGTAAAAAAAAATAGAAATAATACATTACAGACCCAAGATACTTTTAACACATCAGGTGATCCTTGTACTTATTCCGTAAAATACACAAAAAAAGAAAAAAAATATATTTGAACAATAAACAAATCATCTCAAAATGTTTGTTAGGACTAGCAAAAGTCAACCCGAAGAGGTTGTAAGCACTTTACCAATAACCCTGATAAATGAATATTTCTGCTGTCATAAAGTATATAATATATTTTTAGAACTAAATGTAAATAGTTCCATAAATTATGTATGTACCTAATGCAACTTTTGTAACTGCGTGATAGAAAGTTTCTCAGAAGTATATAAACTTGATATTTAGTATTACCAGGTAGGTATTCTACATATTAATTTTACACTGTAGGGGATGAAGCTAGAATAATAGATATATAGATAATTCTTTATTGTTACACCACTTAGTATACAAAAATAACATCAAAAAGAAAGCTTACAATAAAGTGTCACAATGGGCGGACTTATCACTAATAGTGATCTCTTCCAGGCAACCTTTGGATGGAGAGGAAATACAGGAATAAGAAGACGGGTTTAATAAAAAGATAAAGGTACAATCAAATCAAGACAAAAATAGATGACTACAGAAAATTAGTTATGAATCACAAACAAGAAAAGAAAAATCACTAAGTACTAGTACATAAAATACACTAAGTAATACATATTGAAATATACATAAATATAATTAATACATTGATACACTTACAACAATAATCCCATGGGCTTACGACCATCTGGGCAGCCGGATTGAAAAACATTCTCCGTTTATCATTTTAGCTTTAGCCCCTCCTTGTTTATAGCATCGGTGGAGTTTGGAACACAAAGCTAAGGCTTCGTTTAATTTTAAACTTAGTTTTAAGAAATTGTTTTATAATTTTATTTATGTTCTCTCTTACTTTTATTTTGTGTGATAAATCTTTTTTGTTTGTTTGTTTAATTTAATGTCCCAGTTGCATATATATGGTAATAATTATATTTGGCCTTCTCTGATGTAGTAATCAGACAGATCTATGTCTTCGGAATTTGTAAAGAGTTAATTAACTGTCGCGGTATACAGGTGATAATTTCAACCAGTGACAGTGGATTGCTCTAACCGTAACATTTAGTCTATGAACTATCCAAGGAGCGAATGTCTCCAGCCAAAGACTAATGTTATCAACAAACTTCAATATTGTAGTTTACGAGATGAAGTAGAAATATAATATCTTCAGTCAATATCTCTGAACTGAACAGCACAACCAGATAGATTATTTCTGTATTAAGAGTTATCTATATCCGTAAAAACAAAATAAATGAACGCAGAGTGGTTCTCTCACTGAACGTGCTAAATGTGTTATTATTGATTTCAGAGTGCCCAAGATGTTCTGAGCAGAAGACTAGTCCCTCGACAACAAAACTGTGAGAGTATTTAGCTGTCGAGCTACGATGCATATAATCAAACAGGAGTGATTGTACTGGGATAGTAAAACGTATGCAAAGAGTGAGTGCGAGCCAGATCTAACTTTGGGGATTCCGCATTACAACAGCCCGTAAGAGAAAAACTGTTTGTTGGTTTTGATCACAGGTTTAAAAATCAAGTAGGTACATTAACAACATACTCGACTTACATTATAATGCCAAATTCCAGATTCCTATTATAAGTATTACAATAAATACACTATCTATCCTATTATAGTGCTCATTGGGAATCTATAATGGGAATAGCGCCATCTGAAGGAAAGGAAAGAATGAATTACCTATAGTTGATAGTTTACCAGCATCGAGTATCGAAAAGATGGCAAAATAATGTGGTAGCTATTGCAAGATATATATGGTTTATCTGATGGGTGATGAACCTAGTTGAGCAGCAGATACTCGTGCACAATTATAATATCAAATTTTACTAGCTAATTTTTAAGAACGAACTCATGTACACTTATTTGTGAATAAAGATTATAATTATGATCTCTAAATGGGCCAGGGCTAATAATTCACTATAACATAAAAAAAATACAAAATGTATAAAGTTTCCTTTGCCTAAAGTTAGATAGGTAGAACCAAACATTGAATTTGAGCAAGTTACACTTTCAATAGATAGATTATCAGTCTTCTTGGGAATTAACATTTACAATGCAAATTCACAAGAAATGATTATCTGAGCATTTTTTTAAAAGAATACGTGATATGAAACTTTACCGAGTCTTTATATTCTTAAAAATATAACGAATTATCGAAAAACAACATAAAAGTGTGACAAATTATTATAATAATAAAAATATTGCTATGCTTTATATTAGCAGTGACAAATAAAAATTACATCATAGGTCATTATGAAAGATTTTACAATAAAATTCTTTAATATATTACAATTCTTGCAGAGGGAGAATTTAAACTGCATGTAACCTATTTCCACCGCCAAGCTGTAATGTTGACATTACTATGTTCAGGTTTGAAGAGTATGGGTGCCGGTGATATTACAGGCACAGGCACAGTGCAGTTCGCCACTTGTGACAAACTTCATCTATTAGGCAGAGGTTACTGCTTAACACCAGGTGGGCTAGTCGCGTGTTCCCGATAGCATGAAAAAAAAATTTATTAGAAAAGTAAATTATACAATTGGTGATTATTTAGAGGACTATAATGCTTGGGTCAATGCACCTCTCCCAAGCCACCGCCTTTCACCTATAATAATAATAATAATAATTTATTTCAGTCATTAAACCATAAAATGTACATTAAAAAATATCATTAATAACATATCAAAATACCTTTAAATATATATAAAACCAATGTATTATATATATATATAATAAACATATGTCACAAATTTAAAAGGCATTTAAAATGAACGTTTCCGCTTTTCTTTCTCGTTCTTCTTGCAGCGGCTCTACATATACCGTGTTTGTTGAAAGCGGCAGAAGAATAATAATGATTGTAAAATTTTGTAATTGACCTTTATAAGAGCGTCGTCGTATAGGTACGCCTAAGTTGAGTTAGTAAGTACTTAAGTCATTCTAACTTTATAGCATGGAATGTATAATTACAATTCAAATCTGTTCTCAATTAGATATCTAATACATGATAAGTGCACATGCTAAGATAAGACATAATTCGTACAGTAAATACATTTCCTCATAAGGCGCATGCATATCCGCACGTTAGGCAGTAATGCCGCGGTATATGCCGACGAAGGCGGGCACATTGCTGATGCCCACGAGCAGATAGAAGAACGGTCGGTCAGCGCAGAACGACGGCGGGGGAGGAGTCCAACACATAAACAGGTACTCCATGTCTGCCCAACAGAATTTAGTAATAAGTGTACAGACCTGTTCACTGACGTAGGCACGCCCCTCCACAGTCAATTATTGAATGCGCATTTGTAAGAGTAGGCCTCGTTTGTACCTACCCTACGTCTGAGTGTACTGTGTAGGTGTAAATACTAATGTTGGGTAAATACAGATTGAAAATCATCGCTCGCCTCGCTTTCGTTTACTATATAGTAAACGAATACCAACAGCTCGTGTTTAGAACAGAATCGAGAATTAGGGTTTCTCATACATATTATAATTTATTCTCTAAATATAATATAAGCGAAAGTTCACTTTCTGACTGAGCACGAAATCCCGAAAACTATTTGACTTATGAACTAATAATTATGAAGTTAAATCGTGAGAGATTTTCCTCTCGCAGAGGGAAAAATTAAGCTGCATGTAAGCTATTTCTACCGCCAAGCTGTTCCACCATGTTCAAGATTGAAAGGAATGGGTGCGATGTTCCTGGCCGTTTTACAGGCACACGCACAGTGCAGTTCGCTACTTGTGACAAACTTCATCTGTTATAGGCAGTGGTTACTGCTTAACACCAGGTGGGCTTGGCGCGTGTTCCATCACGATAGCATAAAAAATATAGATTAGAAATATTACAATGTACTATGTACATCGAGGGGAGAAAACGATCTATTTCTGTTCGAGAGTATGTTGAATTTTCAGTATCAGATGACATTTTGGAAAATTATTTCGAATAATTAAATGCAGTACGCATTTAATTATTCGAAATAATTTTCCAAATTTAGTAAAAAACAAATTGCAATTTCATTTTATTACAAAAATCCATCGTGGTTTGACATAGCATCTACATAACAAATGCTCCCAACCATTTGTTGTGTAGACGTTATGTCATGCAAATGCTTACACGTGTTTGCAAATTACATTTGTTCAATCTTTTTTGAGTAAATGTAGGCTACATGCCTATTTTAAAATACAACCATTGTGTCTCCTAGCAAGATGTAAAAAATGCCTTTGATTCCAGAACATATTTGCAAATTGGTTCCCTATAAGAGCCATGGCACATCCTTAATTTTAACACATAATAAATATACCATATGATTTTATTACTGCCTCGAATGAAAAGTTGTAAATCTACTGCTCTTAAAGGTACAATATGTTTTGTCATTGTAAATTCACCTTATCTTTATTATTTAGAGACTGATATTATTACTGATATGTACTCAATAGAAATTCCTATTGCTTGTTTCAGAACTATATCTGTGGGTAGTTTCAAGTTAAACATCAACTTAATTTCAACATTTTTAAATTTATTGTTAAAAATAGTATTTCACACCTAATCTTTATAATTTTTATGTATAATTAAATCTTAATCTACAATACCTGCCGGGTGGTGTTATCCTAACAAACAAACAACATTTCACTGAGAATCACAAATCTTTGTTTTTGGCATCACTAAACACTGCACAAAATGGAGGCCATGAAGGAAACCATTTCAGAATTGACTAAAACTTTCCATTTGAAGCTGGCAGAGTTTGAAGAAAGGCAGCTCAAATTATCTTCTCCTTCATCTTCAGATGCATCAAGCCTTGCTGCAGAGTTTTCAGCGTTCAAAACTTTTGTTATAAGCTCTCTCCGGACATTGCAGACACAAGTTGAGGTAAATGCACAAAATATAGACAGCTTAGAGATGCACAACCGCAAAAATATACTTCTGTTACATGGCATTCCTGAAGATAGTAAGGCAGACATCTCCTCAGCTATTGTGAATATAGTTGTGCAAAGGTTGAAAGTCTCAAGAGTTCAATTTGGATGCTATTACTCGCTGTCAGAGAATGGGCCGCTTATTGGATACAGGCAAACCTAGGCCAATATTATTTCAAGTACGCGATCATTCGATGCGAGGTAAGATTTGGGCCGCAAAGAAGTATCTTAAGAATTCAGGTATCACTTTATCCGAATTTCTTACGAAGCCTCGTCACGATACTTTTATGTTGGCAAGGCAGCGGTTCGGTGTGTCCAAGTGCTGGGCCCCGATTCTCTTAGCTATTGACCAAACGCCACACTACTGCGATGCTTCTGCGATCGAACTGCTGTTAATGTCAAATTCGGTAGTCTGCTAATTCTAGCTCCTTATCGCAGTTGTATAGCAATCGCGTCGTTATCGTATGGCTGTGCTATAGCTTGCAAATGTTGCCACTGAAATAATAATGAAAACTTCTATCCATCAAGCATCAGTCAAAACATCAATACACTGGTTTTATAGCAAACATTACATTAAATAAATATATTTAAATCATTTAGCTATTTTTCTATCTAAAATCCTCCAAAATATCACGGAAATTGAGTTTTTAATACCTGAATAGAAAATAAAGAATATGCAAGAAATAATCTATTGTCTGTGCCAAAAAAATAAACAAACAGTACAAAGTTATAGAGGTGTTATAATAGGATCATATTCCTATTATCGAATATAACGCTTAGCCAATATTATGTTATCTAACCTATTGCTGGGTAATAGTCAAATAATAGTGACAACTTATCATATTATTCGTTCATAAGAGACGCGCAATTTAACCGTTATTGGTCAAAATATTATGTGTAATAGTTGACAAATCGATCACGTTATTGATATAAATATACAGTGATTTACTTGCCTTAATACCTTAACAGACCTAGGACTGTGAACGAAGTCACGAAATTTACAATGATTTATAAGTTGTATTTACATTATAAATATAGATTATTTTTATGTTCCTTTTGTTTTTAATGTTTTTTTATATATTTATAGTATAGTTCAAAAATAGTATGTAATAGGCAGCGTTACAATAATAGGTAAATACTAACACATAACATTGCATAATTAATTATTATCTATCGATATCCATTGCCTGGTTTTATTTTGATTATCCACGAAGCTCCTATACAAGAAGTGACATGTATTACAACACATGCAATAACTTCACCGAAGACCACCGCGCGCAAGGTCTAAGCCCCGAGGATTCATTTCAAATTGGAATGTCGGCGTCGCATTCTCTCGCGATGAGTGAGAATGAGATGGCAAGTCACAGCCAACTGTAAGGAAGAATAGCGTCACTCAGTCGCCGTCACTATTATTTGAATAACCTATTACGACACAATTCATATTACCTACTTAATATTAAACTTCTGTCTTGAACCTATTACATATACCTAATACGAATATATTAGTCACACCTCTACAAAGTGAGTTCATTTCATTTGCCGTGGATAAAAAGTATGAAGCTCAACATTATTTTGTGACCATGGTTGGCATTGACTAATTAGAAGTTTTGGTGGAGTTTGTGGAGGCGCACCCGGAGCTGGCGCTGGGACGGTGCTCACGCTCTGCGGAGGGGCGCAGTTTATCAAAGCGTCTCTGGGCAGAATGCGTAGAGATGCTAATTGCATATCACCCAACTGTACCGTTAAAACGGGTGATGGGTGGCTGCTGGTAAATATAATATTTTGGTCTTATTAATATCACCTAAGTTATTTTATTTATATCCATCTAAAACCCAGTATTTTTTTTTAGTATTTCAATGGCTTTTTTTCTCTGAAGGTAACATTGTAAGGAAATACACAGCATGGTGGTACGGAAATTTCAAGTGCTAGTCTGCCTCGTGCCTCATTAGTGGTCAAGCACTACCCTATCAAGAATAAAAACGTAGTTGCTAAATTATATAATATTGCACACACTTTCAATAAAAAAAACAACATTTTGTTTGTAGATCTATCAATGCGCGAGGCGTCATCCAGTCTCGCTAATATGGAGCGGCTGAGCGCAGAAGCGACGGAAGCGACGATGGATCCCGCGCGGGCAACCGAGAGGCTGCCTGCTGCCTGACATTGATGCTATTAGTGAAAAGTTGACTGTGATCACCAAGTGAAATGCTCGCCACCGACGAGGCTATCTATTAATTATCCGAATACATTGTTTGAAATTATGTGCTCATTCTCTATTATATAAACAAATAAAAAATACAATTAGGTTAATGAGGTTTTATTAAACAAATTCCAGGCCAAACTGCAGTCTAAACATACCTTATAATTAACATATTTACAATTAAACCTTTATACCATACTTAGAGTAAATATGTAGGTACTAAAAACTAGTAAGTAAATAAGTTTGTTGTTGACAGAATATACATATTTACAATTCACAATCTGATTAATATATAAGTTATAAGTATGTATAATGATCATAAATATGTTGATTTTAAATTAACGAATTTTACTGTTCATGACTACCCAACAAAAACACCTGCTCCCCTTTTCTCTTCAGCATCATTAACTGTTGGTTAAGTGGGTGGCTATGCCACACATAGGAGTGTAGCAGCACAGAAGCACACAAGAACTTTAGAGCGATTACCTCCACATACCACAGTACAACCATACCTTACCAATTACCATATTACCAGTACCAGTACATACCAGGGATATTAAATAAAACGCACACACAATATATATTCTGTCATGTTGTCGTGTAACAGAAACAATAGATAAAGCCGCTCTGAAAAGAGCAACGTACTGTCATAGTTTAGAAACAAGGAGGATGTCGTTCTGACAAGAACGGTTTGAGCTGAAGAAACACGAAGCAGCATCACCGTTCTTCACCAGGCAGCACAGCACAAATCTTCACCACTCGTCGTCGTCCATCACGCACACGCACTGTCTCGATGGCAAAGATGCACACGCACGCTCCGTGAGAGCGCCGCGAACGGTATGAGCGGGCCGCCGTCTCAAATCAAACAGATCCCGCGAGCGCCGGAGCGGGACAACGAGACGCGCGGAAAGGAGATAGAGCGACATCACGCGACATCACATCACGCCACTTCTTATTAATAATAATTATCCTAGCTTTTGTATATATATTGGTGCACTTCTAAATAAAATCATCATCGTTCCATATCGATTACCATACACAACACTTACGAGTTTTATTAAGAGCTTCCCACGATCATCAAATATTATTATTAGGGATAAGAGCCCTTATACCCTAAAGTGGTGACCCCGTAAATACCGAATACCGAAAATTATTGTCAGGATGCAAGAAGAAAATTCAGAAAGCCAGTTTTCTCAGCAGCAAGAAGTCGCCTCAATCGCTTTATCTTTGCGAGTTCCACCATTCTGGCGAGACAAACCACGTCTATGGTTTATCAGTTTTGAAGCCGCCACAAGTGATTTGAAGAAGAGCCAAGCCCAGCTAGCGCAGATGGTTATAGCACAACTCGACAAATTGGATATCGAACAAATAAGTGACCTGCTCTACAATCCTCCAGAAACAGACCAGTACAACGCGTTGAAGACACGTCTTATCGCCGTTTACGAGGAATCTGATAACCAGCAGTTCCAGAAATTACTTTCTGATATGGAACTAGGAGATCAGAAACCATCACAGCTGCTTAGAAGAATGCGAAGCCTAGCACGCGATAAGGTACCAGATTCAACACTAAGGCTCATGTGGACAAACCATCTACCAGCTCACGTTCGTTCCGTCCTCGCTGTCAGCGAAACATTCAAGACTCAAACCGCACTCGATGAGCTATCACTTCTTGCAGACAAAATGATCGAAAATTCAAGCTCTAACTCACAAATCGCAGCAATATCTACAGGTACAACTACACTGCGCAATCAACAAGCAGAAACTCAATTACTGATTGAAGAAATCCGAAGACTGTCATTGGAAGTTTCCGCACTCAAGTCAGCACACCAATATAGTCAGTCGCAACACAATCAACAGCAAAATCAACCATATTTCCGTCGAAACCGATCTATGGACCGCAACAACGACGCCTACAGAAATTCACGCAGCAAATCTCCATCGCCATATTGCTATTACCACCGTCGATTCGGCAAAGACGCAAGACGCTGTACGACGCCATGTTCATACAAGATTGAAAATTCGGAAAACTAGAGAATACGTTGGCTGCGGCGGATTCCAGCGTAACAGAAAATTCATACCGCCTATTTGTCACGGACAAAAACACAGGACTAACATTTCTCATCGATACTGGCGCAAACATTTCGTGCATTCCAAACAAGAAAGGCGTTATCACCAAGCCACTAAATTTTCAACTCTACGCTGCAAATAACACCATAATACCAACATATGGCGAGAAAACGTTGGAAATAGATTTCAACCTTCGCCGTCCGTTCAAATGGACTTTCATAGTAGCAGAAGTCAGTAAACCTATAATCGGAGCTGATTTCCTGCAATACCACCAACTAATCGTGGATGTCAAGAACAGAAGACTAATCGACGGGAAAACAAGCTTATCTACAAAATCATTCGTCCGAGCTACAAACATTCCGACAATACGAAGCATCGACGTACATCAAACGTACCACGATATTCTCGCGGAATTCCCTGGCATCACAAGATTGACTTCAACGAAGCTAACTCCACAACATCAAGTTGAGCATTACATAGAAACCACCGGACCGCCGATACACAGTCGTGCCCGACCAATCGCACCTCATCGTTACAAACAAGTCAAAGAAGAACTCGAGAAAATGATAGAACAAGGTATTTGCCGTCCAAGCAAAAGCCCTTGGTCATCACCTCTGCACATAGTACCCAAGAAAAATGGTGATCTACGCATCGTTGGAGACTACAGACGACTCAATGCTGTCACCATACCCGACCGCTACCCGATACCCAGAATAAAAGACTTCACGTTCCAGTTGTCTGGCAAGAAGATATTTAGCGTCATCGACCTCAACCGCGCTTACCATCATCTGAAAATCCGCGAAGAAGACATAGAGAAATCTGCTCTCGTTTCACCGCTGGGATTACATGAGTTTCCAAAAATGATCCCAGGTTTAAGGAATGCTGGTCAGACTTTCCAGCGATTCATACATCAAGTCCTACGTGGCCTAGACTTCGTTCATTCGTTCATAGATGACCTACTTTTAGCGAGTTCTGACGAATCTAGCCACAGGGAGCACATCCGAACTGTACTACGAAGACTAGAAGACAATGGCGTGACAATCAACCCATCTAAATGCATATTTGGCCAAACAGAAGTCAAATTTCTCGGATTCACCGTGAACAAAGATGGAATCAAACCGCCTGCCGAAAAAGTCACAGCAATCTGTGAATACGCAAGACCGAAAACAATTGAAGAACTGAGACGTTTTCTGGGCATGATTAATTTCTACAGAGAACATATTCCGAAAGCCGCGTCTATACAAGAACCACTGCACAGTTACTTACACAATGTGAAGAAAAGAGACAAAACTATAATAGAATGGAACGAAAAATCTTCACAAGCTTTTGAAGATTGCAAAAATGCGCTCAAAAATGCAGCATTACTCGCTCACCCAGTACCTAAAGCTGCATTGGCGATATTTTCGGACGCGTCAGACCAAGCTGCAGGAGCTGTACTGCAACAACACATAAACGGAATATGGCAACCACTAGGCTACTTCTCGAAGAAATTCTCAGACGCACAACGTAACTACAGTACATTCGACCGAGAACTTCTCGCAATCTACATGGCAGTGAAGCACTTTAGAAAAATGTTTGAAGGACGCAGTCTAATTATATTCACTGATCACAAGCCACTGACATATGTCCTACAAAAGCCACCATCGGCAACCGAAACACCGCGCCGTGCAAGACAACTTATGTTCATCAGCGAGTTCACTACCGACATAAGATTCATCTCTGGAGCCGAAAATTTTGTAGCAGACTGTCTGAGCAGAATGCCAGTAGACAGTATACTGTGCCCTACTACAATCGACTACGAGAAGATCGCCGAAGCTCAAGAGCGAGAGAAAGACATAATAAAGCAACTTGAGGGGCAAAGCAACCTATCATTCAAGCAAGTCGCTATGCCAAACTCAACAACTGCAATATATTGTGAAACCTCTACGTCATTCATTCGACCATACCTACCAGAAGAATTTCGAAAAGAAGCATTCAACGCTGTACACAACATCAGTCACCCAGGCGTACGAACTACGCGAAAACTAATGACGCAAAAATACTTCTGGCCATCAATGAACAGCGACGTAGGTAACTGGGCAAAACAATGCACACGTTGTCAACAATGCAAGATACAGCGACACACGACGAGCAGCATTGCAACGTTTCCACCCACTGAAAGGTTCTCACATCTGCACGTCGACATCGTAGGACCACTAAACACCTCACCTCAAGGTCACAGATACCTAGTTACGATGATTGACCGAGTAACCAGATGGCCTGAAGCTATACCTACGGAAGACATCACCGCGGAAACAGTAGCGAAGTTAGTATATGAGCACTGGATCACGCGTTTTGGATGTCCGTCAACTCTAACCAGCGACCAGGGAAGACAATTCGAAAGTCAGCTGTTTACCAAGTTAATGCACATGATGGGAATCAAAAAGACACGAACCACACCATACCATCCCCAATCAAACGGAATGATTGAACGTTTCCACCGTAGTCTCAAAGCATCTCTAAAGACTCGTCTATCAGAACATACAACGTGGATTGACGAGCTGCCTACTGTACTCATGGGATTACGCGCCGCTACACGTACAGACACAGGAATAAGCGCCGCAGAGCTTACCTACGGACACAACCTACGTCTACCTAGCGACTTTTTCACATCCTCATCAAACCAAACCGACATGGATTACGACTACGTAAACCAACTACGTGCTACTATCAACTCAGTCAAGCCTAGCCAACCGACCATACCACATGGAAACAATCGTTCTATCTTCATTCACAAAGATTTACAAACCTGCGAGCATGTTTTTGTTCGCAACGATGCAGTCAAGAAACCGCTACAAACACCCTACGATGGACCCTACAAAGTATTAGAAAGAAACGGCAAGATATTTAAACTACAGTTACCAGAAAGAAGGTCGGCTACCATATCAATCGACAGACTCAAGCCAGCTTTCACACTCAACGAGTCAACAGATTATGCTAATACTAGTCAACCTACACAGCAAATTACGGTTAACTTACCTCAAGATCAAGTACAAGATAAAGTTACCTTACCGAAGCCAATATTAAAAACCACACAAAGTGGACGCACTATCAAACTTCCGGTACGCTTCCGCTAAGGGGTGAGTACTGTAGCAGCACAGAAGCACACAAGAACTTTAGAGCGATTACCTCCACATACCACAGTACAACCATACCTTACCAATTACCATATTACCAGTACCAGTACATACCAGGGATATTAAATAAAACGCACACACAATATATATTCTGTCATGTTGTCGTGTAACAGAAACAATAGATAAAGCCGCTCTGAAAAGAGCAACGTACTGTCATAGTTTAGAAACAAGGAGGATGTCGTTCTGACAAGAACGGTTTGAGCTGAAGAAACACGAAGCAGCATCACCGTTCTTCACCAGGCAGCACAGCACAAATCTTCACCACTCGTCGTCGTCCATCACGCACACGCACTGTCTCGATGGCAAAGATGCACACGCACGCTCCGTGAGAGCGCCGCGAACGGTATGAGCGGGCCGCCGTCTCAAATCAAACAGATCCCGCGAGCGCCGGAGCGGGACAACGAGACGCGCGGAAAGGAGATAGAGCGACATCACGCGACATCACATCACGCCACTTCTTATTAATAATAATTATCCTAGCTTTTGTATATATATTGGTGCACTTCTAAATAAAATCATCATCGTTCCATATCGATTACCATACACAACACTTACGAGTTTTATTAAGAGCTTCCCACGATCATCAAATATTATTATTAGGGATAAGAGCCCTTATACCCTAAAGGAGTAATGAGACGACCCAGGGCTGTACACAGTAGTACTGCCCGACACAGTAGTCTGAGACATTGTAGAATGCGCTTTGGCCTACCAATGATTGATAGGACCCAGAAGCACAAAATGTCATCGCGATGACTACCTAGAAGAGTTGGTTTGAGTCATAATATCGTTACGACGCGGCGAAGATGCGTTATTTGATAGGTAACCATTAAATTCACATCTTTATCACCTTCAATTCAGAGCCATTCCCGTCCCGCCTGTTTCCTTTGGCATGAACGGCAACACCACGTCAATTATTTCCCTCAATGCAGATTTCCCGAGACAAAATGTTTTCAGAAATTCCACCTCGGGTATATCGCTGAAGTGGTCAATATAGAGCCTCAATAGTGCGCGGGCTCGGGGCGGCGGTTTCGGCGCTCCGCAAGTCGTCTCCTGCGATCTTCTTCTTCTGCGAGCACTAAAACTCGTCACCGCAGCGTGGAAAACCTCACAACACTCATTTTTATCTAAATTACTTTGAATAACGACACGAACACTTAGCCTCAAAAGGTGTAGCTGTTCAATAGCACTTCAATTGCATTAAAACAGCATCTGTCAGTTGTAAGAAACATCAAAATATGGAACAGACTACCGAATTTATGCCACTGTAGCAACGCAATCGCAACAAAATAGCTTACAGCATACCAAATATGTCAAAAACTATTGATAGCAAGCCACTGACGTGCGATCGAACCTAAATAGCGTCCAGACTACGGATACTGTCAAAAACTACAATTTTCATGCAATTCAGTTGCGTTAACGCCGTTCAATAGCTAAGAGAATCGGGCCCCAGGACGCATGCGGGCTTTGTATATGTACTGAGTGACGACGGCGTGAGGCACAGAGTCAGCTGTGTGACGGAGCTTGATAAAATAAACGTGCAGGTTAGCGAAACGGGCGTCAACAGAGCAGCCACCATTGCGGCACCTCCGATTGTAAAACGCTCGGCTTCAGTATCAGCCAAGCCAAGACGTGCTGCCGCGAAGAAGTAATGTATTTTCTGTGTTGCTGATTTCACCCCTCTTGCAACTATCTACCGCATCTCATTTCAGACTTCCTGCGTCACTTGATTTAATGTGCATATGGTAATAGACCTACCCTTTTGTTGATTTATAGCTGCTACGTACAAGGGGGTATATAATCAATTATAATCCGATCCGAAACAAGTTGATATTAACGCAATCGTAAGTCGTAACTTTGTATCATGAACATATGTCAGAACAGAAGGTATTACAATCAATCATAATGTCAGATGACGCATGTTTTGTCAAAGTCAAATTACAAATTTCTGTGATGTCAATTTTTAGTTTTAAATTAGTGTCGTATAATTTGTACATTTGCTTATAGTGTATATTGTACTATTCTGGCAGTATGGCAGTATTGTCTGTCCCTTTATGGTAATCCTAACTTGATTTTGATATGTTTAATCGTATTTTATGTCGTATTTTTTATCATTGTAAATACCTAGTTATGCACTCGAGCACCGTCCTTATCAGCGCATAGCGTCTGGCCGCCCACACAGTCTGGCTCCCATGCATAGTAACTATGTTCATGTCTAGATGTCGACTCGACATTAAGGTAGCTCTAAGATGGCACTAAGGTGTTTAGAATTAAGTCAGTCTGTACTGATCACTCTTTGAAGTAATACATTTTTAAACTTAATTAAAATTTGTGTTTTTTAAAAACGTCCTTTGGGTCCGTCGCAATTTAAGTGGCGCAGCCGGTAGGATATCCGTTGTCTTGCTGTCGGGTTGTCGCTATAAGACCTAAAAATCGGTTATTTGCAACAAGTACTGTGCAGTGAAAGTCGGGTATCCTCGAATCAAATAAATTACTCTCCCGCGACGTGAGTGTACTAAAACTAGTTCAATCGGTGAGCGTTTTGGTGCATCGAACCCTGAAACGAGGCGAAGCGATCCAGGACAGACTCGCGCTGGGTGGATATGGGATTGAGCACCTTGTGAGTAAACCTCTTCACACCTGTGTTCATTATACCCTATCACTCCTACATATTTCCGACCCAAAATTGTCGGTCTAAGTAATTACGTTTATCTGATTTTGTTTGATTCAAGTATCGTACATTCGTAGTTGCTTAGTGTATACAAGTAAGTCTTATAGTAAGTTAAGCTGATTATCGCAATCAATTTAATTAGTGTTGTGTAATTGTTTTAAATAAATTTAAAAGTTTAGTTATCACCGAAATCAATTCAAATTAAGTAAAAATGGAGAAAAAAGAAATTAAAGTAATTCCACGAGAACTTTTATGTATCATTCCTATGTACGATGGTGATGAGAAGCTCTTGAATTTATTCATCACCAAATGTGATTACGTAGTAAGAGGCTTTGAAACCGAAGATAATGCAACACAGAATTTATACGTGTTTCATTCTGTGACAAGTAGGCTTACGGGTAGAGCTGCCACCTTACTGAGTGAACATAATAATTTAACAACTTGGAATGAATTAAAAGAAATTTTGACTCAACATTTCGGTGATCCAAGATCAGAAGAGTGCATTGCAATCGAGTTGGAGAGCTTGAAAATTAAACCAAGCGAATCCTACATACAGTTTTGCCATACGATACAAAACGTTAGAAGTTCTTTGTTTGCAAAAGTAAATAGAATCAATGACGAAGGAATTAAAGCAGCAAAAATGATTATTTATAACAACACAGCTTTGAACGTATTCTTGTATAATCTCCCCGAGGACATGATTCGTATTGTGCGATTGAAGGGTTGCGCTAGCCTTGAAAGTGCATTAAGCATAGTCACCGAGGAAGTTAACTTCCTTCAGCAGTACAATGCTAGACATTCGAAATTGAAGCCAACACCAGTACCCCAACAGAACTCACAAAATAGTCTGCGACCTCTAAATGATTTTAAGCCCGTGTTTAGCCAAGCCCCCAATCAAAATAATTTTAAATTTGGCATACCACAAAATCAAAATTCATTCGGGTTCAAGCCAAATTTTGTCCAGCCAAATAGGTTTGCACCTCCTCAAGGTTACCGGTTTGGGATATCACCAAATGTGCAACAACGAAACTTTGGTCAGGGTCCGGTACCGCAGCCACGCCCGCCATTCCAGAACGGTGGTTTTAGGTTCGGCATACCGCAAAATCAGGGTTTCAGATTTGGTGCCCCTCAACAACCACAACCAAATGCCAATCAATTTAAATTCGGTATGCAACATCAACAAGCACCTAAATTTAAATACGAAAACGATGTTTCTATGCGCACAGCGCCTGTGAGGCAAAATATGCTCACTAACGACCTGTTTTATTCCGAGGAGCCGACTCCGTACGAGAATTATCCCAACAACTATGACGAGAATTTTTATGAGCCAGAGCCTTGTGGCTACGCAGAGAACTATTATACTGATTGCAATATGCCAGAAGACCCGGAATATGTTGCAAACGACCAAAACGTTTCCATGGAAAATTTTCAGACACAGGCCTCGGACAGTGTGGGGAAATGATAAGCCTTAATTATTGTGATAGCATTTTAAAACTTCCCCATATAGAAATCCCAGAAATTAATTCGAAATTCCTTATTGACACCGGAAGTAGTAGATCATTTATAAGCCCAACCAAAGTGAATGAATTTTTCAATGACTATAAACAACACGAACCTTTCACGGTTATTAGTACCCACGCACAAAGTATTCATGACGAGGTGATATGTATTCCACTATTGAAGACTTTTAAAAGTACACTTGCTCACAAGTTCTTTGTGTATGACGTCGATAGTAGATACGATGGGCTTATAGGCTCCGATCTGCTTAAGAAACTAGCAGCTAACGTGGATATGGGAAATCAAGTTTTACTTACACCTAATGCTATGATACCCATACTCTACAATCCCCCTTACGAGGTTTCGATAGAACCAAGATCTGAGACAAGGGTAAAGATACCTACCAATTATCAAAACGGGGAGGCCATCGTGGATTATATGGAGTTTAGTGAGGGAGTACGTATGCCAACCGCCCTCGTTAAATGTAATAATTTCTTTGCCACAACAGTCATACAGAACATTTCAGATAACAAGGCGACAATTAATTTTACGAAACCATTTGATGTGACAGTGTTTGATAATGTAAAGTGCGAGGTGAATGCTGTGAATGATAACTGTGAGGTTGATGCTATGTTGAAAGAGAACTTGTCAAAATTGAGGCTGGAACACACGAATAAAGAAGAGTATGAAAGTATTTCCAAATTATGTTATGAGTATCGTGATATATTTTACTGCGACAAAATTCCCCTTTCCTTTACCAATCAAGTGAAGCATAACATTCGTACGGTGAATGAAAACCCTATATACATTCGGCCATATCGACATCCACATTCACAAAACGAGGAGATATTAAACCAAGTGGACAAACTCCTTAAAGACAACGTCATACAGGAGTCACACTCACCATGGAGCGCGCCGGTTCATCTGGTACCCAAAAAGGCTGACGCATCAGGTGAAAGAAAGTTTAGAATGGTCATTGACTACCGGCGTTTAAACGAAATTACCACGGATGATAAATATCCATTGCCAAATATTACAGACCTTTTTGATAAATTAGGTAAGTCCACATATTTTAGCACAATCGATCTCGCTTCTGGCTACCACCAAATAGAAATTAACCCCGCGGACAGGGCTAAATCGGCATTTACCACGCAAACGGGACATTTTGAATTTCTCCGCATGCCCTTTGGATTAAAAACGGCGCCAGCTACGTTCCAAAGGGCCATGGATAACATACTGCGAGGTCTCCAAGGCCTGCACTGCATGGTCTATCTGGATGATATAATTGTTTATTCGGCAAGTCTTCAAGACCATATATCAAAATTGCGCAAAATTTTCGATCGATTAAGAGAAACCAATTTGAAAGTCACATTGGATAAATGTGAATTTTTAAGAAAGGAAGTTTTGTACCTAGGGCACACTATCACGAAAGATGGCCTTATGCCTAACAATGATAAAGTTCAAGCCGTTCTCGATTTCCCGATCCCACGAACATCCACAGAAATAAAAAGCTTCCTCGGACTGGTAGGGTACTATAGGAAGTTCATCAAAGATTTCGCTAAAATCACCCAACCATTAACTTCCTGCCTGAAAAAGCGAAATAAAATTGAAATCACTAAAGAATACATAAACGCGTTTGAAAGGTGTAAGGAATTATTAACCAGTGCCCCACTGTTACAATTCCCAGATTTCGATAAGCCGTTTGTTTTAACCACAGATGCATCGAATTTTGCAATCGGTGCAGTACTTTCACAGGGCCCAATTGGGAGTGATAAACCAGTTGCTTATGCTAGCCGGACTCTAAATGAGGCCGAGACACGTTATAGCACAATAGAGAAGGAAATGTTGGCAATTATTTGGGCTGTAAAGCATTTCCGTCCCTATTTATACGGAAAAAAATTCACCATATACACAGACCACCGACCGTTAGCCTGGTTAAAGACGATGAATGAGCCGAATAGTAAAATAACGAGATGGAAGCTACGTTTGTCAGAATTTGATTATGACGTTGTGTTTAAGAACGGTAAACAAAATAGTAACGCAGACGCGTTATCCCGCATAAAAATAAATGCATTAAGCGGTGATGACGAATCAATGAAAGTGAATGTTGATGAGAAAGAAGAAAGACTACAGCGAGAATTAGAGAAAGTCATCGAAGAAATAGCTGCCATAGGTAGGCACCAACAACCAACCAATGAACCTGAACGGCTACCACCCGCGGAAGCAGAAATTATTGATTCCGAAGAAACTATGAGCATTGAAACTGGAGGTAGACGATCTCCTTATTCCATTCCGTCTGTAGGTAGCACTACAGATTCGGCTCCTGAAAAAGGTAATAGTAGTACTGATACCGTTCATTCAGCCCGTGATTTAGATTCAGAATGTATGCCTATTTTACAAGAAGCTATAGACACTAAGCCGAACCAAATACTCATTTACACATGGAATAAAAATGATCTTACTGTTAAGAACTTATCTAGACCTAAGCAAAACATTTTAGAAGTACACTTACCAGAAAACAATCCGGAACTAATAAAAAAATTTCTTCTGGAATACATAAGACCTAAGATAAAATATTTCTTTTATTTTGAAAGTGAAGTTCATCGAAACCAATTTTCAAAGATCATAGCGTCACTTTTTAGGAAGGATTCCGTTAAATTCTATGAGTGTACTGAACGAATTGTTTACGTGGAGGAAGAAGATGAACAACGTGAGATTGTTGTTAAGTACCATACAGGTAAGAACTCTCATAGGGGAATAAAAGAAACCCTAACACGTCTTAGGCGCACCTTCTTTTGGAACAACATGGATCAGACTGTGGCTAGTATAATAAACGCGTGTGAAATATGTAAGAGGATGAAATATGCTCGTAAACCATTGAAGCCTGAATTACAATTAACGCAGACGCAAACGAAACCTTTTCAGGAAATATTCATCGACACATTTACAATAGAAGGTACAATATTCCTTACCCTTATTGACGCCTTCAGTAAATTAGGCCAGGCAATAGAAATTAACAATAGATCTACCCCAGAAGTTGTTAGAGCATTAATAAAATACTTCTCTTTATACGGTATTCCAGCCAGGATAAGTTCTGATCCTGGGATGGAATTTAATAACATTCTAATGAAGGAAATGCTTTCATTTTATAAGGTCGACCTTCATATTGGTACACCACATAATCCGAATTCAATGGGATTAATCGAAAGGTTTCATTCCACGATCACAGAAATATACAGAATAGCTAAGTACGAACAGAAAATAACTGACGCTGCCTCTGTTATGACATACGCAGTGATGTCTTATAATCACTCGATTCACACTACTACAGATTTGACCCCGTTTGAAGTTGTTTTTGGACACACTGAATCAAATAGTACATTTGCCGTAGATTTTAATAAACAGTTCACCCAGCAGCTTGTTAAAGAACACGTTAGACGGACTAAACACTTATACGACTACTTGACCGATAAAATGATTCAGAAAAAACAATCTTTAGTAGAAAAACGGGGAGGCGAAACCAAATTCGATATTAAAGAAGGGGATACAGTTTTTTATAAAGGCGTAAATATTAGGCGTAGCAAAGACAAACCGCGTTATCAAAAAGCGCGAGTCACTGGAGAGACTCATAGAAATATTGTACCAATAATTTCAGGCGAACGTAATACCAAAGTTCCTATTAAAGACATTAAGCGTCCTCCACAGGTTAACTCTTCTGGTGATCCATGTGATCCGAAGCCAGGGCCTTCAACTGCACCTGATTGACAAGAATCCGGGACTATTACCAGTCCGGGAAGGTCAGGCTTCCGTCAGCTACGATAAATGGACTGTAATCAAGATATTAGATTTAAAACTAGTTTACGAGGAATTAGATTTAAATATAAACAGGTACGTTCATATAAAGAATGACGTTCACAGCTGTTTAAACGATAAAATTTTAGGATCCGATTTCAATGATGCGGAACTTCAAACTGATTATCTAATGAATATAACTTTAGATAAATATAAGCAATTAATTCCTTCTGTAAAAGTTAAACGTGGTTTAATAAACCCTCTGGGCTCATTAGTAAAAATGATTACAGGCAATTTAGATAATAACGACGCCTTAATGTACGAGAGTTTGATTAATAAATTTAAGTCGAAACAAGATGCTATTTCTAAGAAAGTTACAATTATCACCGAAATGGTTGGTTCCTTTGCTAACATCACTGATTCTGCTATGAGCAACTTCATTCAGATCAAAGAAAGTATCCAAGAAATTGATCATTATATAAACGAATCAAGGATACACGAAAACATAAATAAAATCATTCATTTGTACAGTAATTTCCTTCATAACTTTCAAATACTGTACCTTAGATTAGATGAAATTGAAACTGCAGTTGCTTTAAGTAAAATCAAAGTGTTACACCAGTCTATTATTGATACTGACGAATTTCTAGTATTGTTAAGAGAAATTGAGAAAAATGGTAAATTGCTATACCCTGTTAATTTAGAAAATATTGTTAAAATTGAGCAATGTATAGAAATGAAAGCTTATATCAAACAAAATCAGATAAAATTCATAATGCGCATTCCACTTATTACAGACGAAATTTACAATTATTATAAACTGATTCCGTTACCAATCCATGACGATCTTAAACGACAAACATTCCTTATCCTACCCAAATATCCATACATCCTTACGAAGGGGTCGAAAACAATACCGCTCTCTCAGCCATGCCCAGAAGCAGACGAAGACCATTTCCTGTGCTACGAAAACGATATTTCGCCTTTAGCTCGAGATGATTGCGTTGCTGAACTCTTACAATTTACTACCAATATTTCGAGTTGCCATCAAATTCCAGTCACCATCGATGACCTTAAGATATATCCTGTCCAGACAAATCGCTGGATAATTTTTACAACACATGAAATAACGCTAACTGAGTACTGCGACAATGAAATTAATCAGGAAACACTTCGTGGAACGTACTTGATAACTATGGATAATGATTGTACTACCAAAATTAAGGAAATAGCTCTACGAAGACATGAAACTAACGGAAGAGATTTGATTTACGAAAAGTTGCCGTTAGTACAATTACCGAAAATTGCTAATATATCAAGCATATTACATAGAAAATCTATAAACCTTAATTCAGCCAATCTCGCCGATGATGTCAAGTTCCTCAATTACTTATTGAAAGGTGGAAGCGATATTATAAGTGATAATGAATTTAGTGATAGTGAGGGATACGAAAGTGTTTATAAAAGTGTTAGCATAAGTAACATTGTAATCTGGTTAATTTTAGCATTAGTTCTTATAATTTTGGCTTTTAGATATATTATACGGAAAGCATACTGTGTGAGAAAGACTCGAGATCATCCATCAGATAATCTCGAACTTAGGGAGGAAGGAGTTATGCACTCGAGCACCGTCCTTATCAGCGCATAGCGTCTGGCCGCCCACACAGTCTGGCTCCCATGCATAGTAACTATGTTCATGTCTAGATGTCGACTCGACATTAAGGTAGCTCTAAGATGGCACTAAGGTGTTTAGAATTAAGTCAGTCTGTACTGATCACTCTTTGAAGTAATACATTTTTAAACTTAATTAAAATTTGTGTTTTTTAAAAACGTCCTTTGGGTCCGTCGCAATTTAAGTACCTATTACTTAATGTTTTTATTTATCATTTTTTTTTACTTCTAGCGTTCTCTGTTGTTTGTAAATTCGTTACTTTATTATTAGTAAGAAACCGGCAGGTGGGTAGCATCTAGATTTGACTTATAGTTATTTTATTATTATTTATTTATAGTATTTTATAAAATCTTATTTTATATTTATTAATCTATTTATACATATTTTATTAGTATTAGATAGGTCTTTGCTTAATTTTATTATTTATTTGTATTATATATGTTAAAATTGTTATATAATGATAGCGACAATGATTTTATATCTTGTTCTTCGTCACCTGACTCGAATGATAGTGACGATAGCTTTTTAAGTATTCCGTCTCTCTCTGACTCCATATTGTCTTACTTTTCTGATGTTCCGAAAAACCTTAATGTCATCCATATTAATGCCCAGAGTATTCCAGCTCATTTCCCAGCGTTGTTGGCTGCTTTTGAATATCAAAAAAATGTCCACGCTATTTTAATCTCAGAGTCCTGGCTAAAGCCTTCCTTGTCTTCAATTTGTTATCCCTTGCCTGGTTTTCACCTTATCCGTAATGACCGAATTGGTGGGCGTGCTGGTGGTGTAGCTATATATCTCCGTGCTCATATCCCCTTCTCTATAGTACACATGTCTGCTCAACCACCGCCTGACGATGCTGGTGAAAACCTATTCATTGAAGTTCTCCTTTCTCATCAAAAAATTCTTCTTGGTGTCTATTATAGCCATTCATCAGATGTTAACTACTTTACCTCCTTTGAAAAGATTCTTGAAGATCTCCTCCCTTCTTATAAGCATTCCATAATAATGGGTGATTTCAACACTTGTCTCCTCAAAAATGATTACCGTTCTTCTAGATTTAAATCTATTGTTAACTCAAGCAACATGAATATTCTCCCTCTCAATACGACTCATCATTTTCCAAATTGCACTCCTTCACTTCTAGATTTAATCATAGTATCATCAATAATTCATGTTGCTAAACATGGTCAATGCGCAGCTGATTCATTTTCTTATCATGATTTAATTTACATATCATACAAAGTTCGTCCTCCTAAAGCTAAGCCCAAAATTCTCTTGCAACGCAACTTTGGTGGTATAGATCTTGAGAAGCTTCACTATGACGTAGCTCGTGTTGACTGGTCTTCATTGATAGACGCTGAGTCCATAGATGACAAAGTTAATATTTTCAACAGCTTAATAACGCAGATTTACGATGTTCATGCTCCAGTCAAACCAGTAAAGATGAAACATTCTCCTACGCCTTGGTTGACTGATGAGATAAGGCTGCTAATGCACAAAAAAGACGTTGCTAAATTTAAATATAAGCGTTCTCCTCACGATGAGAATAAATCGAAATATCATTCTGCTCGAAATCACTGCAACAGAATGTGTAGGGATGCTCAACGTCGACACATCCATGAATCTGTAAATAACGAAGATCCAGCTAAGGTCTGGAAATTCTTAAGGTCATTGGGAGTTGGTAAATCTCGACTAGGCTCCATCCCTCATGACTTAGACATAAATTCTCTCAATAAAAACTTTTCTACAACACCTAATATGAATACTGCTACTAAAGCAAATACTCTCAATCTTCTTTCTGCCACGTTAACTCCCGCCTATACTCCATTTGATTTTATTCAATTATCGGCTAGTGATGTTAGGAAGAGCGTACTCTCTATTGCGTCTAATGCTGTTGGTATAGATGGCATTAGTCGCAATATGATAGTCCCCATTATTGATTTAATCCTCCCTGTTCTATTACATATCCTTAATTATTCTCTCATGAAAGGAGCTTTTCCGACATTATGGAAGGATGCTGAAATTATTCCATTGCCCAAAACCTTAAACCCTAAATATTTGTCGGAGTATCGGCCGATATCTATTCTGCCTTTCTTATCTAAAGTCTTGGAACGCTTAGTTCAGAACCAGGTCAGTAGTTTTCTCACCAAAAACAACCTTCTAAATCCCTTCCAGTCCGGTTTCCGCCCTTCCCACAGTACGGTTACTGCGTTGCTTAAGATAACTGATGATTTACGTGCTGGTATGGAGAAGGGTGAGTTAACCGTGCTTACCCTACTTGACTTCAGTAACGCGTTTAATACCGTTGATTTCGATATCCTCTTAAGTCTTCTGCGCTCTATTAACATATCTCCTACCGTTATTGACTTTTTCCACAGTTACCTGTTTGGACGCCGACAAAGGGTTTGCCTTGAAGATTCCTGTTCTTCATGGTGTAACACGACTACCGGCGTACCGCAGGGCGCGGTTCTATCTCCTCTTCTTTTTGCTGCTTTTATAAACTCTATATCTAAAAATATCACTTCATCTTACCACCTTTATGCGGATGATTTACAGATTTATTCACAAGCCTCTCTTGACAAAATATCAGATTGTGTAGAAACTACCAATAAAAATTTAAGACATATAGCAGATTGGAGCAATGATTTTGGTTTAGTGATTAATCCAACAAAAACAAAAGTTATTGTCGTAGGCAGCTCCCGTATGTTGACTAAATTGGACTGGGATACATTGCCTCCGATCATTTTTGACAACGTAATAATTCCTTACAGCAAGCAAATAAACAATCTTGGATTAATAATTGACCAGTCCCTGTCATGGGGCCCTCAGTTGGAAGCAGTTAGTCGCAAAATGTTTGCTTCTGCGGGTTCTTTAAAGCGGCTCCGCAATTTTCTTCCGACTGCTACCAAAGTTGCCCTTGCTCAATCTCTTTTACTTCCAATTTTAGACTATGCCGATGTCTGTTATCTAGATCTTAAGGAGGATCAGCTAAACAGACTTGAGCGTCTCCAAAATTTCTCAATCAGGTTCATATTTGGCTTACGCAAATATGACCACGTTTCCAAATTTCGTCATAAGCTCAAGTGGCTTCCCATTCGCCTTCGCCGGAATACTCATATTCTTTCCCTTCTCTTTAATATACTGTTTAATCCATTTTCCCCGCGCTATCTTAAGGAACGCTTTGCGTTTCTTGATTCGGCTCATGCCTTGACATTGAGGTCATCAGAAAATCTTTTGCTTAAAGTGCCGCCACACAGTACATCGCTCTATGGTGCTTCATTCTCAGTTCAGGCTGTTCGACTCTGGAACAGACTGCCAGTCTCCATTCGAAAGTCGCAGTCATTATATATATTCAAAAATAGAGTCAAAGAATTTTATTTGTCCAGTCTTAGCTAATTTTTTCCTTCCATAGTATAAAATTTTATTCTTATATTTATGTAGTATGTCTATATATATTTTATTATCTATGTATTTATATAGTGAAGGTATGTTCGTATATATGTATATGTATGTATTTATTAAGTGTTTGTATGTACGTTTATTTAGATAATATTTAATGTAGGTAAGTATGTATAATGTATTTATTTATATAGGTGTAAAAGTGTAAATACTTAGTTAGGTAACTATTATATAAGTTATGTTTAATTTGTTAATTGCCGACCTGGCTAATTTTTGCGAGTTTTTTACCTCAGATCGGTTGTCTGGAAGAAATTGCTTTAAGCAATAAGACCGCCCTTTGTATACGTTTATTTGTTGTTTCTTTGTAATGCTATTTTTAATGTATGCAAATAAAGAATTTTCTATCTATCTATCTATCTACGAGTATATTATAATACTTATTTTATATCCATAGCTTGGTCTTTTTATCCAGAAAAATAAGAAACTAAAAGTTTAATAAATTTGGTACTTCTAACTGTGGTGCATATGACATTGTTGTGCAAACAAAGCTAACCAGCCACAAAGATCAGCCAACAATAAGCAGAAGTTTAGTGAACAGAAAATGATGTGTTAATTGCTGAAGATTCCATATATTTTTCAATAAATATAACATTTTTGCAATTGCCGCGCTTTTTTATCGTAGTGCAGAGGAAGGTTGCCAACCTCCTATCATTGAAAATCCAATACGAACAAATCACACCTATTTTATCTAATTATTTGATATAAAACCTTTTTTGAAGTAAGTCCTGGAGCTGTATTTTTTAATTCTGGTGGCGTCATCTTTTACAAAATCGTCTTTTCTACTATCAGATTGACATTTTCGAAAATTATCTAATTGGAATAATAAAAAGCATACTTCAACTCGAGTTTCTTTCTGCAGATCAGTCAAATCATGCACCCATTAATCATATATCTTTTAAATTTTTGTTTTTTGTCGCAAATAATTCAATATTGTTGGTAAGGTAACGTTAAATCATGCTGCTAATTCCTGGATAGTTTTGCTCGGATCGGCTTCCACCATCTCTTTCAATTCACCTGTGTGGGCGGTCTTCCACGTGGTTCGTTTTTTAAATCAAAGTTTCCATTACGAAAGCGTTTAAATCAAAATCGCACGGTGCGTTCATTAGCATTCCACTCTCCAAACGCAACATTGATATTGCGAGCTGTTTCTGCCGCGTTAATTCCGCGTCGGAACACGTATTCAAAAATCACTCGAATTTTCGAAGAATCCATCTTTCTTGTCTAAGCTGAATAAAAAAAAAAACTAAAAGTCGATAATCGAATGTTGCACATTTTTTTAAAAAAGAACCTAATAGGTGCTATCTGAAAAAGTTTCACTCAAAAATCTCAAACCGTGAAGGTTCTATGTCAATTCGAAATACCTATTACAATAAAACGGCAATTTAATACTTTATGAATAAATTTTGTAATAATGTCATAATACACATACGTCATAAATTTTAAAATGAGACATTGAAAATGAATGTTTCCGAGTGTTTGCTGAACGCTGCAGTAGAATAATACTTGTAATTTTTTTTAATTGACCTTTATAAGAGCGTTGTTTTTCCCCAAGGTGAATTAGTAAATCATTCTGACTTTATAGCACGGAATGTATGATTCTATATTACAATTCAAATTTGTTCTTAACTAGATATTATGTGCACATGCTAAGATAAGACAAAATTCGTACAGTAAATACATTTCCTCATAAGGCGGATGCGTATCCGCACGTTAGGCAGTATTGCCGCGGTAAATGCCGACGAAGGCGGGCACATTGCTGATGCCCAAGAGCAGATAGACGAACGGTCGGTCAGCGCAGAACGACTTTGGGGGACGTGGCCGACGCTTCAAATGGATCCCCATGCCTGCCCAACAGAATTTAGTAATCAGTGTACAGACCTGTTCACTGACGTAGGCACGCCCCTCTATAGTGAATTATTGATGCGCATTTGTAAGATTAGGCCTCATTTGTACCTACACTACGTCTGAGTGTGAGTGTATAAACAAATGTTAGGTAAAATACAGTAAAACAATACAGATTAAAATATTTTTGCGTTGACAATAGTAGTAGCTACTTCACTGAAAATCATCGCTCGCTTTCGTGAGTGGAAAGGCACATTTGTTATGTGGTTGCGACGGAACAAGCAAGATGCCACCTGATGATAAGCGGACTTACCTCTGACTATTACAGATGAATTTTGTCACAAGACGAATCGCACTTCGTCCGTCACCCTGGTACATACACAGTTGTTAGGTCACATGTGCCTGTAATTTTACAGGCTCTCAAGGACTGCTGCCGGAACACACTGTTAGGTGCTTGGCGATAGATTTTCTACTTGAGGGTGATAGCTAGCCAGGAGAGCATTCACGAAATGCCATTCCATCATGCGGTGAATCTCAAGCCAGCGCGGTGAGGATCGAACTAAGGACCTGCAGCACGGCATGCGGTAGTCCATAGCTATTACCGCTCGGCCATCATTGCTTCAAAAATATAACAGCATTGAGAAAGCCTGGTTAGATTAGATAGCGATAAACAGCGCAAACTTATTGTTTTCGAGCATCTCGCGCTGCACAGTTAAAGCTATTATAGTACAATGCGGCCCAAGCACATGCTATTGACGATACATTATAGTAAACCAACAGCTCGCATTTAGAACAGAATCGAGAATTAGGGTATCTCATACATATTTTAATTTATTTTCTAAATATTATATAAGCGAAAGTTCACTTACTGACTGAGCACGAAATCTAGAAAATTATTTGACTTATGAACTAATAATTATGAAGTTAAATTTGAATTGAAGTTAAATCGTAAGAGATTTTATGGTAAAAAAAATTAAAATATTACAGTTCTCGCAGAGGGAAAATTTAAGCTGCATTGCATGTAACCTATTTCTACCGCCAAGCAGTAATGTTCACATTACTGTGTTCAGGTTTCAAAGGAATGGGAGCACTGTGCCTGTGCCTGTAATTAGTAATATCAACGTATTACAGGCACACGTACAGTGCAGTTCGCTACTTGTGACAAACTTCATCTGTTATAGGCAGAGGTTACCGCTGAACACCATGTGGGCTTGGCGCGTGTTCCATCACGATAGCATAAAAAATATAGATTAGTAATAGTACATCGAGGGGAGAAAACGATCTATTTCTGTTCGAGAGTATGTTTAACTTTCACTATCAGATGACAATTTTATTGAGAATAATTATAAGCGTACTGTTATATTATCAATTTAGTAAAAAACAAATAAACTGCCGCGCTTTTTTATCGTAGTGCAGAGAAAGGTTGACAACCTCCTTTCATTAAAAATCGAGTACGGAAAAAATACCACCTCTTTTTTCTAATTATTTGATATAAAACCTTTTTTGAAGAAAGTTCTGGAGCTGTATTTTTTAATTCTGGTGGCGTCATATTTATGAAATCGTCATTTCTACTATCAGATGACATTTTGGAAAATTATCTATTTGGAATAATTAAAAGCACATTGTTAAAGTATTTAATAAGTAAAAATTTAACAAAACGAATAAATTGCCGCGCTTTTTTTCGTAGTGCAGAGAAAGGTTGCCAACCTCCTTTCATTGACAATTGAGTACGAAAAAATCCCACCTCTTTTTTCTAATTATTTGATATAAAAAGCTTTTTGAAATTTGACGATTTTACTTTTTTTTTGTTAGCAGCTAAAAGGATAAAAGAGCGCTAGCAGGGCAAATATGGACTTTCATACAACATTCCTTCACTGCGACGGAGGAACTACACTATTACGGATATTTTAGAAGCAGTGATGGCTCAGTGGCATTGGCTATGGACTGCCGCGCAGCAGGTCCATGGTTCGAATCCCACCGCGGGCTTGAGCTTCACCGCATGGTGGAAGGGTTTTTTGCGAATACCCACCTGGCTACCGACCACCCTCAGATAGAAAATCTGTCGCCAAGCACCTAACGGTGTGTTCCGGCAGCAGTCCTTGAGAGCCAGTGAAATTACAAGCACATGAGTCTTAATATCTATGTCTCAAGCTGACGGACGCGGTGCAATTCGTAACGTGTGACGAAATGCATCTGTTATAGGCAGAGGTTAGTCCGCTTAACATCAGGTGGGCCTCGAGCTTGATCTGTCACAATAACATAAAAAAAGGGAACGAATGAAATTCCATATAATTTTCTCGCCGCACAAGGGAATAATGACGAACTTTATAACACTTTTTTGAACGAGGAATGAGACACTTTCTGAGTGGGTGTAGTATAAAGCAAATTGTACAATCGGTAATTATTTAGCGGACTACAACGCTTGGAACAATGCACCTCTCACAGAGATCATTTTTCACCTATGTACTTACTTACTTACGTTAGAGTTTAAAATTGCCGATTTGTACTAAAATATTGTTTTTTTTTTATTAATTTAACGTGTTTATTTAATCAAAATAATTACCATTGTTATCTATACATTGTTGCCATCTAAAAGGAAGGACATTTATGCCTTTGCGATAGAACTCTGGTGATCTAATTTCGACAAACTGTGTGAAAGCATTTTGTACTGCCTCCTGGGAAGAAACTTTTTTTCACGTAGAAAGTTGTCCAATTCACGAAAATATTGGTAGTCCGCTGGAGCAGGGTCTGCCAAATACGGAGGGTGACGAATGGTTTCTAATTGCAGTTCCTGTAGAGTTAAAACGATTTCTCATGCTGTATTAAGTCTCGCATTATCATGGAGAAATAATGGTGAAAATCGATTCATGGGTCGGGGCTGTTTCAGTGCTAGTTTTGCTATCATTGTTCGGAGTTCGGCACAGTAGACATCTATTAGCCGTCTACTGTGACGAACTCTATAGCCGTTATTGCTTGACCAGATCGGAGAAAGCTATAGTAAATAACACCATGCTGAGACCACCAATCAGTTACCGTTACCTTTTTATTAGTAAGCTTTGCTTGAGGACACTGTTGCGGCGCCACGGTTATCGTCAAGAATCCAATTTTCATCAGATGTAAAAATCGATCCAATATTTCTTCATTTTTGTATCGATTCACGAGGGAACACAAGTTTCAACACGATTTCTTTTTGCAGATCAGTCAAATCATGAGGCACCCATTTATTCGGGCGGGACACATTGTACCTTAATAATTAAAAAAATGTTTTAAAGCATTGTTTTGTTAGGAGAATAATGCTTTAATTTAATATTTTAATTTTCTCAAAGAAGTATGTAAATAAAATATGCCAATAAAAGTCTGTATTTCATTCATAATTAGAATATTACCGAATGAGATTATATAAAAGCATTTAAAATTAATGTTTTCAAGTTTCTTTTCCGTTCTTCTTGTAGCGGCTCTACTTATACCCTGTTTGCTGAACGCGGCAGTAGAATAATAATTGTAAAATTTTGTAATTGACCTTTATAAGAGAGTCGTTAACCCCCAAGTTGAGTTAGTAAGTAAGTCAGAAATAAAGCTTTAATTTAATATTCTTAAAGAAGTATGTAAATAAAATATGCCAATAAAAGTCTGTATTTAATTTCATAATTAGAATATTACCAAATGAGATTATATAAAAGCATTTAAAATTAATGTTTCCAAGTTTCTTTCCCGTTTTTCTTGTAGCGACTCTACTTATTCCCTGTTTGCTGAACGCGGCAGTAGAATAATAATTGTAAAATTTTATAAGAGCGTCGTTTCCCCCCAAGTTGAGTTAGTAAGTAAGTCATTCCGACTTTGTAGCATGGAATGTATGGTTATAAATTACAATTTAAATTTGTTCTCAACTAGGTATCTTCTCCACGCTAAGTGCTTATGCTAAAATAAGGCGAATGCGTATCCGCACGTTAGGCAGTATTGCCGCGGTAAATTACACACAAAAAGGCACATTGCTGATGCCCACGAGCAGATAGAAGAACGGTCGGTCAGCGCGGAACGACTTTGGGGGACGTGGCCGACGCACCCGGATCCGCATGCCTGTCCAACATAATTTAGTAATCAGTGTACAGACCTGTTCACTGACGAAGGCACGCCCCATAGTGAATAATTGATGCGCATTTGTAAGATTAGGCCTCGTTTGTACATACCCTACGTCTGAGTGTGAGTGTATATACAAATGTTAGGTAAATACATACAGTAAACAATACAAATTAAAATATTTTTGCGTTGACAGTAGTAGTTGCAACTTCACTGAAAATCATCGCTCGCTTTCGTGAGTGGAAAGGCACATTTTTTATGTGGTTGCGACGGAACAAGCAAGATGCCACCTGATGATAAGCGGACTTACCTCTGACTATTACAGATGAATTTTGTCACAAGACGAATCGCACTTCGTCCGTCACCCTGCTACATACGCAGTTGTTAGGTCTCATATGCCTGTAATTTTACAGGCTCTCAAGGACTGCTGCCGGATCACACTGTTAGGTGCTTACCGATTGATTTTCTTATTCCATCATGCGGTGAAGCTCAAGCCAGCGCGGTGGGGATCGAACTAAAGAACTGCGGCACGGCATGCGGTAGTCCATAGCTACTACCGCTCGGCCATCATTGCTTCAATAACATAAGAGCATTTAGAAAGCCTAGTTAGATTAGATATACTGATAAACAGCGCAAACTTATTGTTTTCGAGCATCTCGCGCTGCACAGTTAAAGCTATTATAGTATAATGCGGCCCCAAGCACATGCTATTGACGATACAATATAGTAAACGAATATAAACAGCTCGCATTTGGAACAGTTTTATTTTCTAAATATTATATAAACGAAAGTTCACTTACTGACTGAGCACGAAATCTCGAAAACTATTTGACTAATGAATTTATAATTATGAAGTTAAATTTGAATTGAAGTTAAATCGTGGGACATTCTATAGTAAAATTCTTTAAAGTACTAGTTTCTTGCAGAAGGAAAATTTAAGCTGCATGTACCCTATTTCTACCGCCAAGCCGTAATGTTCACATTACTATGTTCAGGTTTGAAAGGAATGGGAGCACTGTGCCTGTGCCTGTCATATCACAGTATTACAGGCACACGCACAGTGCAGTTCGCTACTTGTGACAAACTTCATCTGTTATAGGCAGAGGTTACCGCTTAACACCATGTTGGCTTGGCGCGTGTTCCATCACGATAGCATAAAAAATATAGATTAGAAATAGTACATTGTACATCGAGAGGAGAAAACGGTCTATTTATGGTGGCGACATCTTTATAAAATCGTTATTTCTACTTTCAGATGACACTTTGGAAAATTATCTATTTGGAATAATTAAAAGCATATTTATTTTGTAATAAACAATAAATTAACAGTACCAATAAATTGCCGCGCTTTTTTTCTTAGTGCAAAGTAAGGTTGCCAACCTCCTTTCATTGAAAATTGGGAACGAAAAAATCCCACCTCTTTTGTCTAATTATTTGATATAAAACCGTTTTGAGTTTTGATGATAGTATTTCTTTTTTATTAGCAGCCAAAAAAAACAAAAGAGCGCTAGCAGGGCAAGTATGGATTTTCATACAATATTCCTGCACTGCTGCGGAGGGAACGAATGAAATTCCATATCACTTTTCCCGCCGAACGTAATAGAGTTTGTAATTTCTGCCTTATATTGATAAGACATAAATGACAAACTATATAACACGTTTTTGAATGAGCAATGAGCCACTTTCTGAGCGGGTGTGGTATATAGTAAATTGTACAAACGGTGATTATTAGAGGACAATAACGCTTGGAACAATGAACCTCTCGAAGAGATCACTTTTCACCTATGTCTTAGGGGTTAAAGTATGAAATTGCCGATTTGTACAAAAATATTGAAATTAGTTTTTTTTTATGTAACATATTTATTATTTATTTAATCAAAATAATAACCATTATTATCTATACTATACACTGCTGCCATCTAAAACTTATATAACTCTCGCTATAGAACTCTGGTGATCTAGATTCGAAAAACTGTGTGAAAGCATTTTGTACTGCCTCCTAGGAAGAAACTTTTTTTCACGTAGAAAATTGTCCAATTCACGAAAAAAATGGTAGTCCGTTGGAGCAAGGTCTAGCGAATACGGAGGGTGACGAATGGTTTCTAATTGCAGTTCCTGTAGAGTTGAAACAGTTTCTCGTACTATATGAGATCACGCATTATCATGGAGCAATAATGGTGAAGATCGATTCATGGGTCGGGGCTGTTTCAAGGCTAGTTTTGCTATCATGGTTCGGAGTTCAGCACAGTAGACATCTGCCGTTATTGCTTGACCAGATGGGAGAAAACTGTAGTGAATAAAACCATGCCGAGACCACCAAACAGTTACCATTACCTTTTTATTGGTAAGCTTTGCTTGAGGACACTGTTGCGGCGCTTACGGTTATCGTCAAGAATCCAATTTTTATCAGATGTCAAAGTTCGATCCAATTTTCCTTCATTTCTGTATCGATTCAACTAGGGAACACAAGTTTCAACTCGATTTTCTTTCTGCAGATCAGTCAAATCATGAGGGACTCATTTATCATATTTTTTTAATTTTGTTGATTTGACGCAAATGAATCAATATTGTTGGTAAGATAACGGTAAACCATGCTGCTAATTCCTGGGTAGTTTGGCTCGGATCGGCTTCCACGATCTCTTTCAATTCACCTGTGTGGGCGGTCTTCCACGTGGTTCGTTCTTCACGTAAGCGTTTAATCCAAAATCGCACGGTGCGTTCATTAGCAGTCCAATCTCCAAACGCAACATTGATATTGCGAGCTGTTTCTGCCGCGTTAATTCCGCGTCGGAACACGAATTCGAAAATCACTCGAATTTTCGAAGAATCCATCTTTCTTGTCTAAGCTGAATAAAAAAAACAACTAAAAGTCGATAATCGAATGTTGAACATTTTTTTAAAATTCTCCTCTTAGTGCCATCTGAAAAAGTATCACTCAAAAATTTCAAACCGTGAGGTTCTATGTCAATTCGAAATACCTTTTACAATAAAACGGCAATTTCATACTTTATGAATAAATTTTGTAATAATGTCATAATACACATACGTCATAAATTTTAAAATGAGAAATTTAAAATGAATGTTTCCGAGTGTTTGCTGAACGCTGCAGTAGAATAATAATTGTAATGATTTTTTAATTGACCTTAATAAGAGCGTCGTTTTCCCCCAAGGTGAGTTAGTAAGTCATTCTGACTTTATAGCATGGAATGTTTGATTTTAAATTACAATTCAAATTTGTTCTTAACTAGATATCTAATACATGATAAGTGTACATGCCAAGATAAAACATAATTCGTACAGTAAATACATTTCCTCATAAGTCGCAAGCATATCCGCACGTTAGGCAGTATTGCCGCGGTAAATGCCGACGAAGGCGGGCACATTGCTGATGCCCACGAGCAGATAGAAGAACGGTCGGTCAGCGCGGAACGACTTTGGGGGACGTGGCCGACGCATCAAATGGATCCGCATGCCTGTCCAACAGAATTTAGTAATCAGTGTACAGACCTGTTCTCTGACGTAGGCACGACCCTCCATAGTGAATTATTGATGCGCATTTGTAAGATTAGGCCTCGTTTGTACCTACACTACGTCTGAGTGTGGGTGTATATACAAATGTTAGGTAAATACAGTAAACAATAAAAATTTAGTTGACAGTAGTAGTTACTACTTCACTGAAAATCATCGCTCGCTTTCGTGAGTGGAAAGGCACATTTTTTATGTGGTTGCAACGGAACAAGCAAGATGCCACCTGATGATAAGCGGACTTACCTCTGACTATTACAGATGAATTTTGTCACAAGACGAATTGCACTTCGTCCGTCACCCTGATACATACGCAGTTGTTAGGTCTCATATGCCTGTAATTTTACAGGCTCTCAAGGACTGCTGCCGGAACACACTGTTAGGTGCTTGCCGATAGATTTTCTTCTTGGGGGTGGTAGCTAGCCAGGAGAGCATTCACGAAATGCCATTCCATCATGCGGTGAAGCCAGCGCGGTGGGGATCAAACTAAATAACTGCGGCACGGCATGCGGTGGTCCATAGCTACTACCGCACGGCCATCATTGCTCCAATAACATAAGAGCATTTAGAAAGCCTAGTTAGATTAGATATACTGATAAACAGCGCAAACTTATGGTTTTCGACCATCTCTCGCAGCCCAGTTAAAGCTATTATAGTATAATGCAGCCCAAAGCAAATGCTATTGACGATACAATATAGTAAACGAATATCAACAGCTCGCATTTGGAATAGAATCGAGAATTAGAGTTTTTCATACATATTTTATTTTCTAAATATTATATAAACGAAAGTTCACTTACTGACTGAGCACGAAATCTCGAAAACTATTTGACTAATGAATGTATAATTATGAAGTTAAATTTGAATTGAAGTTAAATCGTGAGAGATTCTATAGTAAAATTCTTTAAAGTATTACAGTTCTTGCAGAAGGAAAAATTAAGCTGCATGAGAGACGAATTACTTAGCATTCCATGGATTCACCGTGCGGGTGCCGGGTCCATAGCGTTGCAGAGGAAGAGGCTAGAGGGGCCTGGGGCTTGCAACCCAGGTGCAGGGTTAAGAGGCCTCTTTATGATATATCAATGCTCCCCTTCCCGCTCAAGCCTCCTCCTCTACCTAACCAAATTTGGTAAGATCCTACTAATGCCGCCTTAGATGCACGTTCTAGGATGGAAGTAACGGTTGTTCTTGGCAGGCCAAGGTCTTTAGGTAGGTTATATAGGGATTTCGCTGGTACCCCTACTCCTTGCTCCAACTTCTACAGCATATAAATTAACCACATAACCGTTTTTGGTTAATTCATTTGTTAGGTCATAATATTTGTTAGTTTTTATTGTGTGGTCTTTAGGTATGTTCGTTTCCCACGGCACAGTAAGTTCTATAAGTACTATGCGTTTTAGATTTTTTAAGTATAGAAATATGTCTGGTCTGGAAGACGAAACACCAACATCCTCAGGAATTTTGTAGTGTTTTTCATACGTGTCCATCAAAAGAGTCCAATCGGGAGCTGCACCTATGATGGAGTAAGGCTTGGATTTAGATTTTCTAGATGACCCTTCTTTTACAAAATCGACGTGTCGTTTGTTCATGGTCAAACCTTTTTTTGCTCTAGCTACCGAGAGACTCACCGCTTCTCGTATGATTTCGAGGACTCTATCATGGCGACGTGAATAATGACCCCTATCAAGAAGGACCTTGCATCCTAAGTAAGTGCCTTGCTGTACCTATCGCCTCCCGACAAATGACGCAAGAATTTTCGGTGGTTTTCCCCCATCTTACTAAGTTACTTTGGTCTGGGAGGGTCATCTGAAAGGCGTTTAAATAAAATTTTAATATGTCAGGTGACCAATCATATATCAAGGTACGCCACTTTAACGCCAGAGGGATACAAAATTCACCTATGGTTAGCCATTCGCTTTGCATTTCTAAGCTCATTGCATGTACTTTATAGCTATAATTTTCGTCTTGTTGTAGAAAAGATTTTACAATGTCTTTGTCCTCAACTTTCTTTTTCGACCCAAAACCCGCTTTGCTAGACTGAGCACCTATCATAAATTGTTTGTGGAATTGAAGCCTCAAATCAAGGTCGGAGACACTTTTGTCTTTTGGGAGAGATGCGACTATATCGTCCTAAGATTTTGATAAGACGTGCGTTTTGGTAACTCTGAGGTGTTTATAGAGCTCGGATGGTTTTTTAATTTCATCCCAAAATTAGTTTGATCCCTAAATAATGTAGATGGGTCTGCCGAAAGTGCAAGCCCCAACCATGACTTCAATGTCCTTATGACGTTTACATCCAGCTTTGTTAAAAGGGATTTATTAATGTCGTATACTAGAAAAGGCCAAGTCAGACGTGATGTCAAGTAGTTGTCGTATATCCAAGCCTTTTTAATGTTACTTAGTGGTTGTTGGTCTACCATACTAAGGTCTTTTAGAAAGCTATCAACAACTGCGTCTAAAGATGGTGTGCGTCCTTTGTGATCTATCTTTCTACCAAGAAATTTAAATGGCACAGTTTCAGCAATTGTGGAATCCAATTTTCATCAGATGTCAAAGTTCGATCCAATTTTTCTTCATTTCTGTCTCGATTCAACAAGGGAACACAAGTTTCAACTAGATTTTCTTTCTGCAGATCAGTCAAATCATGAGGCACTCATTTATCATATTTTTTAATTTTGTTGATTTGACGCAAATGAGTCAATATAAGTATGAGGTAAGTTAACGGTAAACCATGCTGCTAATTCCTGGGTAGTTTGGCTCGGATCGGCTTCCACCATCTCTTTCAATTCACCTGTGTGGGCGGTCTTCCACGTGGTTCGTTTTTTAAATCAAAATTTCTATCACGAAAGCGTTTAATCCAAAATCGCACGGTGCGTTCATTAGCAGTCCCCTCTCCAAACGCAACATTGATATTGCGAGGTGTTTCTGCCACGATAGTTCCGCGTCGGAACACGTATTCAAAATTCACTCGAATTTTCGAAGTATCCATCTTTCTTGTCTAAGATGAATAAAAACAACAACTGAAAGTCGATAATCGAATGTTGCACATTTTTTAAAAGAAGAACCTCATAGGTGCCATCTGAAAAAGTTTCACTTAAAGATCTCAAACCATGAAGGTTCTATGACAACTCGAACTACCTATTACAATAACTATTTCATTTCATACTTTAACACCTAGTATTATAAATACATTTTGTAATAATGTCACAAATTTAAAAGGCATTTAAAATGAATGTTTCCGAGTTTCTTTTCCGTTCTTCTTGCAGCGGCTCTACTTATACCCTGTTTGCTGAACTTAACCACCTAAGTTGAGTTAGTAAGTAAGTCATTCTGACTTTGTAGCATGGAATGTATGGTTATAAATTACAATATAAATGTGTTCTCAACTATGTATCTTCTACACGATAAGTGCTATGGCTTATATAAGGCTTAATTCGCACAATAAAAACATTTCCTCATAAGGCGCATACGTATCCGCACGTTAGGCAGTATTGCCGCGGTAAATGCCGACGAAGGCGGGCAAATTGGTGATGCCCCCGAGCAGATAGAAGAACGGTCGGTCAGCGCGGAACGACTTCGGGGGAGGTGGCAGACAGCAATACTGGATCCTCAAGCCTGCCCAACAGAATTTAGTAATCAGTGTACAGACCTGTTCTTTGACTACACACATATATACACATATTTTTAATGTAATTGTGATGGAACTAGAACGATGCTCACCCACCTGATGATAAGCGGACTAACCTCTGCCTATGACAGATACATTTCTTCACAAGACGAATTGCACTGCGTCCGTCACCCTGATACATACGCAGTTGTTAGGTCTCATTGTCTGTAATTTTACAGGCTCTCGAGGACTCCTGCCGGAACACACTGTTAGGTGCTTGGCGATAGATTTTCTACTTGAGGGTGATAGCTAGCCAGGCGAGCAACCACAAAATGCCATTCCATCATGCGGTAAATCTGAAGCCAGCGCGGTGGGGATCGAACTAAGGACCTGCGGCACGGCATGCGGTAGTCCATAGCTACTACCGCTCGGCCATCATTGCTTCAATAACATAAGAGCATTTAGAAAGCCTAGTTAGATTAGATATACTGAAACAGCGCAAACTTATGGTTTTCGAGCATCTCGCGCAGCACAGTTAAAGCTATTATAGTATAATGCGGCCCCAAGCACATGCTATTGACGATACAATATAGTAAACGAATACCAACAGCTCGCATTTAGAACAGAATCGAGAATTAGGGTTTCTCATACATATTTTATTTTCCAAATATTATATAAGCGAAAGTTCACTTACTGACTGAGCATGAAACCCCAAAAACTATTTGACATATGAATTTATAATTATGAAGTTAAATTTGAATTGAAATTAAATCGAGAGAGAGATTCTATAGTAAAATTCTTTAAAGTAATATGTACAGTTCTTGCAGAGGGAAAATTTAAGCTGCATGTAACCTATTTCTACCGCCAAGCAGTAATGTTCACATTACTATGATCAGGTTTGAAAGGAATGGGTGCACTGTGCCTGTGCCTGTAATATCAACGTATTACAGGTACACGAAGAGTGCAGTTCACTACTTGTCACAATCTTCGTCTTTTATAGGCAGAGGTTGCCGCTTAACACAAAGTGGGCTTGGCGCGTGATCCATCACGGTAGCATAAAAAATATTATATAGAAAAATAAAAATATAGATTAGAAATAGTACATTGTACATCGAGGGGAGAAAACGATCTATTTCTGTTCGAGAGAATGTTTAACTTTCACTATCAGATGACATTTTGGAAAACTATTTCGAATAATTTAGAGCGTACTGTTATATTATCAATTAAGTAAAAAACAAATAAATTGCCACGCTTTTTTATCCTAGTGCAGAGAAAGGTTGCCAACCTCCTTTCATTGAAAATTGAGTACGATATAATCATCCATCTCTGTTTTCTCATTATTTGTTATAAAACCTTTTTGAGATTTGACGATTGTATTTTTTTTGTTAGCAGCTAAAAAAACAAAAGAGCGCTACCAGGGCAAGTATGGATTTTCATACAACATTCCTTCACTGTTACGGACGGAACGAATGAAATTCCATACAACTTTTCCCGCCGAACATTTATATGGCAGACATGACAAACTTTATAACACGTGTTGAATGAGCAATAAGACACTATCTGAGTGGATGTGGTATAAAGTAAATTGTACAATCGCTGATTATTTATAGGACAATAACGCTTGGAACAATGCACCTCTTACAGAGATCCCCTTTCACCTATGTATTAAGAGTTAAGGTATGAAATTGCCGATTTGTACTAAAATATTGAAATTAGTTTTTTTTATTTAACATATTTATTTGAGCAAAATAATTACTATTATTAACTATATATTGCTGTCATCTAAAAGGAAGGTCATTTATGCCTATGCGATAGAACCCTGGTGATCTAGATACGACAAACTGTGTGAAATCATTTTGTACTGCCTATTGGGAAGAAACTTTTTATCGCGTAGAAAATGGTCCAATTCACGAAGAAATTGGTAGTCCGTTGAAGCAAGGTCTGGCGAATACGGAGGGTGACGAAAGATTTTTAATTTTAGTTCCTGTAGAGTTAAAACGGTTTCTCATGCTGTATGAGGTATCGCATTATCATGGAGCAATAATGGTGAAGATCGATTCATGAGTCGGGGCTCTTTCACTGTTAGTTTTGAAGTCATTGTCCGGAGTTTGGCACAGTAGACATCTGCCGGTTATTGCTTGACCAGATCGGAGATAGCTACAGTGAATAAAACCATGCTGAGATCATAAAACAGTTACTATTCTAGTCTTCTAATTCTAGGTTAGCCTGAACAACATCTTCGACCACATCATCACTTACCATCAGGTGAGATAGTGGTCAAAGGCTAACCTATCAAGCATTAAAAAAAAAACTTTGTTGGTAAGCTCTACTTGAGGACACTGTTACGGCGCTTACGGTTATCGTAAAGAATCTTATTTCATTAGATGTCATAGTTCGATCCAATTTTCCTTCATTTCTGTCTCGATTCAACAAGTGAACACAAGTTTCAACACGGGTTTCTTTCTGCAAATCAGTCAAATCATGAGGCATCTAGTTTTAATTTATTTTTTTTATTTTGTTGATTTGACGCAAATGAGTCAATATTGTTGGTAAGGTAACTAACGTTAATAACATTAATTAGCAGCATGGTTTAACAACCATGCTGCTAATTCCTGGGTAGTTTGGCTCGGATCGGCTTCCACCATCTCTTTCAATTCACCTGTGTGGGCGGTCTTCCACGTAGTTCGTTCTTTAAATCAAAGTTTCCATCACGAAAGCGTTTAATCCAAAATCGCACGATGCCTTGATTAGCAGTCCCCTCTCCAAACGCAAATTGATATTGCGAGCTTTTTCTGCCACGTTAGTTTCGCGTCGGAACACGTATTCAACATTCAAATCGAATGTTGCACATTTTTAAAAGAAGAACTTCATAGGTGTCATCTGAAAAAAGTTTCACTCAAAAATGTGAAACCATGAAGGTTCTATGTCAGTTCGAAGTACCTATTACAATAAAACAGCAATTTCATACTTTAACCCCTACTGCTATAAATTTGTTATAATTTCATAATACACATATACGTCACAAATTTCAAAGACATTTAAAATGAATGTTTCCGAGTTTCTTTCCCGTTCTTCTGGCAGCGGCTCTACTTATACCCTGTTTGCTGAACGCGGCAGTAGAATAATAATTGTAAAATTTTGTAATGGACCTTTATAAGAGCGTTGTTTTTCCCTAGGTGTTTTTCCCAAGGTGAGTTAGTAAGTAAGTCATTCTGACTTAATAGCATGGAATGTATGATTCTAAATTACAATTCAAATTTGTTCTTAACTAGATATGTGCACATGCTAAGATAAAACATAATTCGTACAGTAAATACATTTCCTCATAAGGCGCAAGCATATCCGCACGTTAGGCAGTATTGCCGCGGTAAATGCCGACGAAGGCAGGCACATTGCTGATGCCCACGAGCAGATAGAAGAACGGTCGGTCAGCGCGGAACAACTTTGGGGGACGTGGCCGACAGTGTAACTGGATCCGCATGCCTGCCCAACAGAATTTAGTAATCAGTGTACAGCGCAGTTAAAACTATTATAGTATAATTCGGCCCCAAGCACATGCTATTGACGATACAATTTAGTAAACGAAAACCTACAGCTCGTATTTTGAACAGAATCGAGAAATTAGGGTTTCTCATACATATTTTAATTTATTTCCTAAATCAGTACTCAGTACTAATATTATAAATGCGAAAGTAACTCTGTCTGTCTGTCTGTTACGCTTTCACGCCAAAATTACTGGACCGATTTGAATGAAAATTGGTATGGAAATAGATTGAGACCCGGGAAAAAACATAGGATAGTTTTTATCCAACTGCGCAAAAAGAGGTTAATGTTTTTGCGCGATAACCAACATACGCGCGGGCGGAGCCGCGCCCGGATAGCTAATATTATATAAGCCGAAATCCACTTACTGACTGAACACGAAATCTCGAAAACAATTTGACTTATGAACTAATATATATGAAGTTAAATTTGGCAAGTAGGTAGGTACTTTATAGGTTACAAACATTTTGCGACAGAGCTGAATTTAGGGGGTCAAATTGGGGCTGAAACGTTGTGTTAAGGTTCTATATTTTTTAAGTTAGGATCATAAAATTTACTATTTAGTTTAATGAAATAAATTAAAACCAGTACCTACCTACTGTTCTCTGGTTTTAACAATATGGACGAGTTAAGGCACATAAATAGGGGTTGTAATTTATATGAAAATCTTAATTTAAAGCGAAAATCGAACGTGACCCATATAGCTAAATTTGGCAGTTTATACCTATAGGTATATAGGAGACGTCAGCTAATAACGGATTTCTCGACAGGGCCGAATTATGGAAGTCAAATTGAGGGGCTGACAGTAAGTATGAAAGAAAGTCCTAAGTTTTTTTTTTTTAAGTTTGAAGCGCTCGTAGCGAAGTTTGCTTAGCCATTCTGAATCGATCAGCAAAGTTAAGCAACGTCCGCCGCGGTCAGGAGTTGGATGGGTGACCGCTGGTGATATTACTACTGAGCGCTTCCGTGCTTCGGGGGGCACGTTAAGCCGTCGGTCCCGGTTGTTGTCTTAGGATGGCAGTCGTTACAGCATGGTGGTAGGGCACTTTGCGAATGCCCGCCTGGCTAGCAACCACCCTCAAGTTGAAAATCTGTCGCCAAGCACCTAACGGTGTGTTCCGGCAGCTGTCCTTGAGAGCATCCTCCAGGCGAACATCAACCACTGCAAAGCAGCACAGGACCTGCTGATGCAGTCCTTAGCTGAGTGGTTGGTGGACGTGGCGGTGGTTGCCGAGCCGTACTCGATCCCTAGTCGTTGGCTGGGTGATCGGGACGGCTTGGTGGCAATAGTTTCGCGGTCTTCCACAGACTCCCCTCCCCTCTCGCTCTTAGAGAGGGGACCGGGATACGTGGCCGCCGCGTGGGGGGATATAGCCTCCGTGGGCGTCTATTTCTCCCCAAACCGCCCTCTCTCGGATTTCGAGAATTTCCTTGAGATCCTTGTTGAAAAATAAAAATAACACTTATCTTTGGTTTCATGCTCAACTACTACTCTATGATTATGTCCGTATCTGTGTATATTCTTACGAAATCTGTTCTTGCTGTGTGTGGATTAAAACAACGATACTTAAAGATATCTTCTTTTATTTCTGCAAGCCTACACTAAAATAACAATAGGTTAAGGGCTCAGAAAACGCGGAATAATAAGATTTTGGAATTTGGACGTATTTGCTGCGAAAGAGTTTTCAAGAAATTGTTACGTGCACGTGCTCTAAGTCGCCGGTGCGAAATTTCTCTGAAGTATGGATATGGATGCCTCAACCTCACAAAGGCGGTTCGACGGCACATGTTTTCGCCAGTGGAAGTTTCAAATTATATGCGCATTAAAAGCAAAAGGGCTTGCGAAATATCTCACCGAAGATTACAGAGAAGAGAAGTTTTCAGAGAAAAAAGAAACATGGCTGCAAAATGACGCTAAGGCAATGTTCATTGTCACTGCCTCGATGGACACATCACAAATAAGCTTAATTGAATCTTGTTCAACAACCAAAGAAGTAATTCAAACATTGGAAGCAATCTACGAACAGAAAAGCGAGAATACCAAGCTACTCTTACACGAAAAATTTCATAAGTTGAAAATGGCGGATGGACAGAATATCGCAATATTTATCTCACAAGTACAAAATATAGCACAACAACTAAAAGAAATTGGCGAAATCATGCCAGAAAATAGTGTGATTACCAAAATACTTGGTTCGCTTCCAGAAAATTACAGAAGTCTTCGTCAAGCCTGGTTATCACTAGATAACACGAAACAAACTTTAAACAACCTGACAGCAAGATTGATCGACGAAGAAGCGAGTTTGAAGCGTGAAGACAGCACCATGGCACTAACAGCATCAAAGAAAAGTATAAACACCAAAAATCGATATAAATGTTACAAATGTGGAAAACGTGGACATTTTGCAAGAGACTGCAGAAGTAAAGTTACAACTCAAGCAACAAACACTCAAAAGTCTGCATTTGTGCTCAACAAAAACGATTATCTCGACTTCGAAGCAAATGCCACTTTCAACGATAAGTACACATGGATACTTGACAGTGGTGCGTCAGCGCATATGTGCCATGTGAGAGATGCATTCTCTGAGTTCAAACCGATGGAGTCCACAGTACGTGTTGGCAATGGTAATGAACTGAAAATCAAAGGCCAAGGAGTGGTAAACATAAAGAAGGTTATTGGCGGACAGTGGTTCGAGTCAACAATAAACAATGTATTCTATGTGCCTGATCTGTGCAAGAACTTGTTCTCAGAAGGAGTCATTACCTCAAAAGGCTTTAAAACAGTGAAAGAACACACTAGTGCCAAAATATACAATAGTGAAGGCATTTTAGTAGCAGTAGCAAAGAAAGACAACAACAACTTGTATAAACTACAATTTGAAACTTTGCCAGTAATAGAAGCCAACTTAGTAAATAAAAGTGACCTTGCTATGTGGCACAGTCGCTTAGGACATGCATGTGTGGACACTATAATGAAGATGGTCAAGAGTGGCACTATTCCTAACTTCAAAACTGAAGACATCAATAATTTTGTCTGTGAATCCTGTATCATGGGCAAACAGCATCGCTTACCTTTTAAAACATCAAAAGTTATTGCTAGCCAGGTTGGTGAAAAGATATATAGTGACATCTGTGGCCCTATGCCTGTAAATTCAGCTAGTGGAGCTCGATACTTTGTAACTTACATCGATAAGCTGTCTAAGTACTGTATGGTCTATTTCTTAAAGAACAGAAGTGATTTACCCCAGACTTTCAAAAATTACTGTGCTCTAGTGAAAAACAAGCATAATATAGTTGTGAAAGCTCTACACAGTGACAATGGCAAAGAGTACCTGAGCAAAGAAATGACAGATTTTACAAAGACTGAAGGTATTGAACTATGTCACACAGCACCATATTCTCCACAACAAAATGGATGCAGTGAGAGAATGAATCGTACATTAATGGAATCAGCTCGTACAATGCTGTTTGAGAGCAAGTTGCCAACTTATCTATGGGCAGAAGCTGTGAACACTGCTGCATACCTGTATAACAGAAGAGAAAGAGATGGTATGTCACCATTTGAAAGATGGACTAGTCAGAAACCAAACATTCTCCATCTCAGACCATTTGGTACATGCGCATTTGTTCATATACCCAAAGAAAAACGCAACAAGCTAAGTGCTAAAAGCCAAAACTTAGTACTTGTAGGCTATGAAGGAGAATCAGAAAACTACAGGTTATTAGATCTGAAAACCAGAAAGGTACAAGTATCTCGTGATGTACACTTTGTTGAAGGTGCATCAGTTGAAAGAGAAGTTGATGATATGTATTGCAAGTTACCACAATTTGATGACGTTGATGATGAGAAGTCAACCCCTTCGCAGGCCTCGATGCAAACAGGAGTTAGTTCCCTGTTTGATGCCAAGAAGGTAGTTTCGGAAGTGACAGAAGAGAGCAAGGATGAGCCTCTGTCACTAGCCGATGAAGGAGAGAGAGAATTGGCCAGTTTCTCAACAAATGCAAGAAGATTTGAATTATTTGCGAAGTCAAACATAGAGAGAAAAGACTCTGGAGACTTTTATGAATTTGAAGACAGCTATGCGAACATAGTGGAGGCTTTGTTGGTGGAAATGGATGTACCACTAACATACAAAGAAGCCATGTCAGCCCCGCAGTCCGTTGAATGGAAAGCTGCTATGCAAGAAGAATTACAAGCTCATGAAGTCAACAAAACGTGGGAGTTAGTACAGCTTCCCCCTGGAAAGAAACCTATCGGTTCTAAGTGGGTGTTCAAAGTGAAAGAAAGTGCAGATAGTGATTCAATTTGCTACAAAGCAAGGTTATGTGCTAAAGGTTATGCACAAGTGAAAGGAATTGATTACAGTGAAACATTTTCTCCAACAGTGCGTTATGATACAATTAGAACAATGCTTGCTTTGGCTGCTTACCAAAAATTAAATATTAAACAGTTTGATGTAAAAACTCCTTTTCTATATGGTGTAATTGACAGTGAAATTTATATGGTACCTCCTGAAGGACTGGCTGTTTCTAAAGGACAAGTATGTAAGTTAATTAAGTCTCTATACGGTCTTAAACAATCACCCAGGTGCTGGAATGATAAAATTCTGTCAATTTTGAAAGGTTTTGGTTTTAAAACATATGAAGTAGATAAATGTACTTTTATTTCAAAGAAGTTTGGAGAGGTTATCTATCTTTTATTGTATGTAGATGATGGTCTAATCCTGAGTAGGAACTTAAAACTAATTGATGACTTTTTGTTACAACTCCAAGAAAAACTTCACATTACTATAAACAATAATGTGAAATGTTTCATTGGTATGCAAATTGAATGTGATGACAGTTCAATATTTATTCACCAAACTAAATATGTAGAGTCAATCATCCACAAGTTCAATTTAACTGATTCCCATGAAGTTTGCATTCCATCTGATCCAAATGTAAAACTATGTAAACCAAATTATGAATCTGAGAAAAATGTTCCATATAGACAGGCTGTAGGTGCTTTGACCTATCTTGCAATTGTAAGCAGACCAGACATAATGTATGCTGTAAATGTTTTGAGTAGATACTTAGAATGTCACGATAAATCTCATTGGAATGCTGTGAAGAGAATAATAAAGTATTTGAAACATACTAAGTCACTTGGTATTTTGTATAATCATAGCAAAGGCTTTAAAGTCGAGTGTTACTCAGATTCTGATTTTGGCAGTGATATTGACACATGTAGATCAACCAGTGGTTATCTTGTAATGATAAATGATAGCATAGTAACTTGGTCATCGCAAAGGCAGAGCTTTGTAACCCTATCCACCTGTGAAGCTGAATATGTAGCTGCATGCCAAGCTGTTAAAGAGATCATTTGGATAAAATATCTTTGTAATTTTGATGAATGTGTAACATTATATATAGACAATCAAAGTACTATAAAGTTAGTTAAAAATGAAACTTTACATAAGCGCACAAAGCACCTAGACATAAAATTGCATTATATTCGAGAAAAGTACAATGATGGGTGTATCAAGTTGACTTATATAAATACTCAAGATCAAGCAGCTGATATTCTAACAAAGGCTTTGCCCAAAAATCAGTTCTATAAACTGATACAAAAATTGAGCATGACATATCCAATTAAGAAAGCCTGAAGCATACTGATAAGTGGTAATTATCATAGTAATGTTATATATGTATTTTATTAACTCATGACTGCCAACAATTTGTTTGTTACAAACTATATCTTTTTTGTAAAGAAGTGTTATTTTCGTGGGAGTGTTGAAAAATAAAAATAACACTTATCTTTGGTTTCATGCTCAACTACTACTCTATGATTATGTCCGTATCTGTGTATATTCTTACGAAATCTGTTCTTGCTGTGTGTGGATTAAAACAACGATACTTAAAGATATCTTCTTTTATTTCTGCAAGCCTACACTAAAATAACAATAATCCTCACCGCCGTTGTCGGTAGGGCGGCGCCGCGTCAAGTCGCCGTTTTAGGCGATCTTAACGCCAAGTCGGTGGTCTGGGGTAACCCGGCCGCCACTTGTAACGTCCGGGGTCGTGCAGTGGAATACTGAGCGGCTTCCTCCGGTGTGTCCCTGCTCAACAAAGGGACGGTTCAGACGTGCGTGCGGCAACGGGGAGGGTCAGTGGTCGACGTCTCGTTCGCCACCCCCGTGCTAGCCGCCCGCGTCTCGAACTGGCGGGTGGAGATGGTGGAGACCTTGTCGGACCACCGATATGTGCGGTTCGAAATCTCCACCCAGAGCCCCGGAGGACGGTCCCCTCAGGTCGTTCCCCCTTTCCACGTTGGACTCTCACCCGCCTGGACCGTGAGTCGGCAATGGAGGCGGCGTTCGTGCAGGACTGGCTCGCGCCCCCTTTCGAAGGCCTGGACGTGGACTCCGCAGCGGTCGAGCTCCGGAAGTCCCTGACCGAGGTTTGCAACGCCAGCATGCCTCGGTCCCGCCGCCCGCCTCCCCGTCGCGCCGTTTATTGGTGGACGGAGAATTTAGCGGAGCTCCGGGCCACCTGTGTGGCGGCAAGGAGGGCATACACGCGGAGTCGACGGCGCCGCCAACGTGATGAGGCCAACGAGGACCTTCTGTACGCTTCTTACGTAGAGGCAAAGAGGGTCCTCAAGTCGGCAATGGGCGCTGCCAATGACGCGGCGAGAGCCGAAATGCTGGAGGGCCTCGACAGGGACCCGTATGGGAGACCGTATAAGGCGGCGCGGAACAAACTGCGCCCTTTTGGTCCCCCGCTGACGGAGTCCCTCGAGCCGACATTGCTGGATGGGGTGGTCCGGTCTCTGTTCCTGAACGAGCCCACCTTCACCCCACCAGTGATGGACCCCCCACGAGAGGCGGCCCTAATGGAAGGGGAGGAGGACGAGGCTCCTCCAGTGTCAGTGGCGGAATTTGAAGGAGAGATCCTCCGTCTCCGCGTGAAGAGGACGGCCCCTGGGCCGGACGGCGTTCCAGCGCGGGTGATCGCTATCGCCGCCCTCCAAATGGAGGAGAGGTTTCGGGACCTATTCAGCGCGTTTTTCTCGTCTGGTAGGTTCCCGAAACCTTCGAAGGAGGGGCAGTTGTGCCTCCTCCGAAAGGAGAGACGCCCGGTCGACTCCCCCTCAGCATACCGGCATACCATCGTTCTGCTCGATGAGGTCGGTAAAATGTTCGAGGGGATCATCGCCAAAAGGCTGAAAGGCCACCTGCGGGAGGTCGGGCCGGACCTGTCGGACGCCCAATTTGGATTTAGGAGGGGGCGTTCGACAGTGGACGCGTTGGCCCGACTCAAGGGCCAGGTGCGGGAGGCTACGGAGGCAGGGGACGGAGTTTTGGCTGTGTCATTTGATATAGCCAACGCTTTCAACTCCGTTCCCCACTCGACAATCTTGGAGGCGCTTCGCTACCACGGAGTGCCTCGGTACCTGCAGTGTCTCCTAGCCAACTACCTGGGGGACCGAGCTGTCCTCCTCGTTGATCGCGCAGGCCAGTTCCGCCGGTACAGTGCGGGATCCGGCGTTCCACAGGGGTCTGTCCTAGGACCACTCCTGTGGAACATCGGATTCGACTGGCTTCTGCGGGGACGTCTCCTCTGTGGCACGAGTGTCATCTGCTATGCAGATGACACTCTTCTCACCGCCCGGGGAGGAGACTTCAGAGAGGCGGCGACTCTGGCTTCAGCTGGCGGATCCCTAGTCGCGGGAAGGATCCGCCGACCAGGTCTGAAGGTGGCGCTTCAAAAGACCGAGGCCGTATTCTTCCATGGACCTCGGCAGCGCATTCCGCCTGACGCCCACATTGTCGTGGAGGGCGTCAGGATTGAGGTGAGGGCCCAGATGAAATATCTGGGCCTAGTGCTGGACAGCAGGTGGCGCTTCGGCCCGCATTTCAGTGGGCTGTCGACGCGCCTGCTGAAGGTTGCAGGTGCCCTTTCGTGGCTCCTCCCTAATATAGGGGGACCACGAGGACGATGCCGGCACTTGTATGCCGGCATCCTTAAGAGTATGGCCCTTTATGGGGCGCCTATCTGGGCTGACTCCCTCCGAAGGAGGGAGAACGCCACTGCACTCTGCAGGCCTCAAAGGGCCATTGCACTGCGGGTGGCGAGGGCCTACCGCTCGGTAGGATTTGGGGCAGCGTGCGCTCTGGCTGGCACCCCTCCTTGGGAGCTCGAGGCGGGAGTGCTCGCCAAAGTGTACGAGTGGACGGCGGGGCGAAAGGCGCTCGGGGAGTGCATCGCCCTGGAAGAGCGGGAGGCCGTCCGGCGTGAGGCGAGGGAAGCTGTCGTCCAGCATTGGACGGAGGACCTCGCCGCCGCCGCATTTGGTCGCCGTACGCTGGATGCGCTTGGGCCAGTCCTGCAAGATTGGATAGGGCGACCCCATGGCTTCCTCTCGTTCCGTCTGGTGCAGGTGTTAACCGGGCATGGATGCTTCGGCTCATACCTGCACCGGATCGGAAGGGAGGAAGCAGCAGCGTGCCACCATTGTCCCGCGGCGGAAGACACGGCGCAGCACACCCTAGAGGTGTGCCCATCATGGTCCGACCTGCGCCTCGGCTTGGTCGCAGTAGTCGGGCCGGATCTCTCGCTTCCCAGTGTGGTCAATGCCATGTTGGGGAGCGAGGGGGCCTGGGCAGCGGTCGCCTCCTTTTGCGAAGAGGTTATTTCTCAAGGCGGCAGAGCGCGCAAGGGAGGACGACCCCCTTGCTGCGCCTCTGCGTAGGCGAAGAAGGGGTGGGAGAAGGCGATTAAATAATCGCCTTCCCCATCCCGGTGGTGAGTAGCGAGAGAAAGGCGCGGGGGCGTCTTCTCTCGCATTGCACATACTCACCACCTCCGTCGGGCGGGAATGGCCACGCATTCCTGGTCATTCCCGAGGCGTGTAGGCCCCGCTGTAAAGTGGGCGGTCGTCGGCGGAGGACTGGACGTAAAGGCTATGCCAGTCTCCCAGTCCTCCTCCATATAGAAGATGCTGGAATGCCGCTGGGTCGTTTAGTGGGTATACCGGTTTGCTACCGGGGAGTCCCACATAACCCCCCCATCCCCCAATGGGTGGGGTATGCGTAACGCATTTTTCCCAGCGAGAGAAAAAAAAAAAAAAAAAAAAAAACTGTCCTTGAGAGCCAGTAATTCTAGGTTAGCCTGTACAACATCTTCGACCACATCATCACTTACCATCAGGTGAGATAGTGGTCAAAGGCTAACCTATCAGGCATAAAAAAAAACAAAAAATCTCGGTAAGTATCCGAGATGATGAACGTCTGAACGTTTGATGAACGCCTGAACGTTTACGTTAGAAGTGAGTAAAGAACGGGTTATATGCTTTTGAATATCTGCTTATGAAATTGCAGATTTACCCCATTCCGCTGGGAATTCCATATTCCATATTTTATCTGAGACACAGAATAAAATTTCTAAGATTTAATAATGATGCATATTTTCGCTATATTTACTACCTACATCCTTGATGGGTCACCCTATATGGATTTTGGATAGTATAAAAAATAAATTTATCAAAAATTTACACTTAGAATGAATCACGTGAAATCCATAAACAGCACGGCTTTTAAGCGCATTTTATAGCCTAAAGGTCCCGATCGTAAGTTACCTACTATATTTCTGCGCAAATGAGAAATAAATGCAGGAATCATAGTCGGAAAACACAGTCTATTCTGAAAGACGAAGGCTTCCAGGATATCAGGAGTCACAGTAATGCTCTGCGATCTTGTTGTTAAGGAGCCATTTAACACGACAGCTATGGGAGCTAGGGGTTACTCCCGGTACTAAAAGTCGATAGAAGTTACAAATTCCTAGAAATCGTCGCAGTTCTTTCACCGTTGGGTACTCTTGAGTAGCCTGTACCTTCTCCTGAAGGGGCCGGATGTCATCAGCAGATACTTTGTGACCCTGGAAAGTTATTTTTGACTTACCTATAAGTACACCGTAATAGCGGTATTTAAAAGACTACCGTAATTTGCCAAGCGCTGGAAGAGCTGTGCTGATGTGCTAGGATTTGTTTTTTCATCGGTGGTTCACCACTATGGTTATCACTAAATCCTCGGTTATTTAAAGACCATTAAATTCTCGTGATATTTTTCTCAACTTTATTTCAAATATTTAGTGTACATTTCGTAACAATTAAGGGCTATAAATCAAGCGTGAATTCGCCGTCACAGCGCTCAGCTGATTATTGACGAGTACAATATTCGACTAAGCTTTTGCTGGAGTCATTTCATTAATTATGTTTTCATACAATGCAAACATATTAGTAATATAATAATAATTATAATAATAAAAAATAGTAGTAGACTATAATTAAACTATTTTAGTAGTAAGAAACAACTTTGAAATATTTTTAGTTAGTCTCACTTAAAAAAAGTACACATTCTTTCAGAATTAATTGACGAAATGCGCAAAAATTTTACTAAGTTAAAATTTTCACCTATTTATCAGTAGATACAATTTGTTCATGGAACTTAATAGTCAATGACGTTTTTTTAGTATACCCTATATTATTAAAACAATGACTAAAACATAAATTTAAATAAACAGTCTCTGCATCCGGATCGAAGAATCAAAGTCAAAACATTTTAATTAAATAATTATACTTATTATTATTCTAGTGCGTTATCCTAATCTAATTGTTATTTAATCATAACACCGTAATTCCCAAACCTCGATATCATAGATTGTTAGAGAGAAGTCTGTTCGGCTCCGCTAGGCAGCGATGCCGCAGTAAACACCGACGAAGACAGGTAGGTACATTGTTGGCGCTGATCAGCATGTAGAGGAACGGCCGGTCGGCGCGAAATTCACATGCCGTGCGACGACGGCGCACACATTTCGGTACTTTCACAACGAGTGCTACGGAGTTTTACCAAATAAAGACAAATAGGGATATTTTATAATTTGTAAGCAGTTCGTCCAATACGGCATTCGTCCAAGTTGTAATTCATTCGTATTTCGTCCAACACAAATTCATCAAGTACGCATGTTGTCTTATATGCACTTCGTCTTACACGCATTTCGACCCGCACGAATTTAGTTCATAATATATTTTATCATATGCTTTTCCAGAACCAGGCATAACTTTTTGCTTTTCAAAACGGTGACATTGAATACTCGCAACTGTATATCGACTCCAGGTGCGATCACCCCTTTTGCAATTATTTTTTAATTGATGAACCTTTTGTTGGGGCGCGTTACAATTGGTATTTTTTGATAAAATTTTATTGATTTTGCGAAGAAAACACTGGCAGAAATTTGTGGCAAAAATTTAATTATTGGGAAATAATGAAATGGCAAGCTCACAAGACGTAACGTGTCACCGCCCTGGATATTGTTAAGTAGATATACTTACCTATATCGTGACGTGACTATCGAGCTCGTAAGGCAACAAAGTATAGGCATAGAATCTATACTTATAATAAAACTGTAACAGGTCCAATTCTGTACATGGCAGATATTTTGAAAAAAAAAAATTTACAGTACTCTGTAGCTGATACTGATGCCGAAACTATATTTTTTTTTATTTTTGTCTGTCTGTCTGTCTGTCTGTCTGTCTGTCTGTCTGTATCCCGGCCGCGTATCACTCCAAAACTACTGGATGGATTTCAATGAAACTTAGCATGATTGGAGTTCATACTACAAGGTAGGATAATTTAGCTTTTTATCCCGAAATTCAGCATGGTTCCCTTGGGAGAGGGGATGAAAGTTAAAATATACACTTAGTTGTAATTTATTAACGCGTAGTCCAATTTCAGACGTTCTTTTTAGGGTTCCGTACCCAAAGGGTAAAAACGGTCTGTCCCGCTGTCCGTCCGTCCGTCTGTCCGTCCATCCGTCCGTCCGTCTGTCACCAGGCTGTATCTCAAGAACGGTGATAGCTAGACAGTTGAAATTTTCACAGATGATGTATTTCTGTTGCCGCTATAACAACAAATACAAAAAGTTGGCCAAGTGCGAGTTGGACTCGCTCACGTTAAAACAAAAAAAGGTTAAAATATGAAGTCTAATGTTGTATAGCTAATGGTACGGAACCCTTCGTGCGCGAGTCCGATTCACACTTGGCCGATTTTTTAATTAGAATAGTGGTACTTTAAAAATTATCACGGAAATATTTCAAAGTCATCGGATTTGCAGTTCAGAAATTACAGACATCACAACCCTTAATATTACGTTCCAAATAACTTGACACCCCGAATGTACAGGAACCTTTCAACGTACGGCTCATCTTAAGCTGGCGATTGCACTTTATCGTATAGGTATAATAGATAGGTCTGTAGTCGGACCTCTCCAAAAGACTGATTTTTCAAACGATAAAACACAGTTTTTTTATTACGATAAGCACAACTTCCCTACGTATATTTTTCATAACATGCAATGCTCTAATCAGTCTAATCTATACCTATAACAGGTTGCAGAAGGCGAATAGGGAAGTTAAATTTTATTAAATTAATATATTTATACTTATAATAAAACTGTAACAGGTCCAATACTGTACATTGCAGATATTTTGAAAATATGTTTTGAGAGCAATCCGTAGCTGATACTGATGCAAAAACTGTTTTTTTTTTCTGGCTGTCTGTCTGTATCCCGGCCTCTTATCACTCCAAAACTACTGAATGGATTTGAATGAAACTTAGCACGATTCGAGTTCATACTACGAAGAAGGACATACGATACTTTTATCCCGAAATTCAGTAAGGTTTTCTTGGGAAAGGGGATGAAAGTCAAAATGTACATTTAGTTGTAATTTATTAACGCGTAGTCCGATTTCAATCATTCTTTTTTTGTTACAATAGTGGTTATTTAATTATTTTCCCGTAAATATTTCAAAGTTCTCAGTTTTGCAGTTCAGAAATTACAGATATCACAAACTAAATATTTCGTTTTAAATAACTTGGACCGCGGAATGTTGAAAAACCCTTTAACGTACGGCTCATCTTAAGCCCACAGGCAGCCCGGAACCCCACGGGAAGCCCGACACCCCACGGACAGACCGGCATCCCACGGGCAGCCTGGCGCCCCACGGGCAGCACGGCACCTTTATTTAGTTTTGCAAGCTTGCTACGATAAAACTCTAAAATGTGGTACATTTGAAGCAGTGATAGCTCAGTGGCTTTGGCTATTGACTGACGCGCAGCAGGTCCATGGTTCGAATCCCGCCGCTGGCTTGAGCTTCACCGCATGGTGGAAGGGCATTTTTGCGAATGCCCGCCTGGCTAGCGACCACCCTCCAGTGGAAAATCTGTCGCCATGCACCTAACGGTGTGTTCCGGCAGCTGTCCTTGAGAGCCAGTAATTCTAGGATAAGCCTGTTAACACCTACGCCCACATCGTCACTTACCATCAGGTGAGATTGTGGTCAAAGGCGTACCTATCAGCAATAATAAAAAAAAAACATTCACCACAATCAGTTTTTTAAACTACATAATTATCTTTCTTTTGACGGATACATTTCGGAGACTGCGAAATGAAAGTGCACAATGTGTCTTAGGTTTCCGCGATTGTTACACTTAGTAATTAAACAACTTTAAACGGTTTAAATCGCGTATATTTATCATTATTTTTGTCCCGACGTTTCAAAGACTTTGTAGTGATCGTGGTCACGGGGCGACTGTCGGGACAAAAATAATGATAAATATACGTGATTTAATCCGTTTAAAAGTTGGAAGTGCACAACTTTAGTAGATTGTTATACAAGGGTCGAAAGGAATTGGTAACTTTCACCCGCGTTCAGCTCTCTACTTTTCATATCGAATTTAAAGAAAGTAAATAAAGTAGCTTTTCTAAAAATTATGTTTGATAAAATAACATACTTACTAAAAATTTATTGAGAGGCTTGAACTATTTGTGAAATTTTACGTAAAATTTTGTTTGGAATATTTACGGGCGGCTATAGCCCGAATAGGAATCTCTCTGCTTTTCACTACTAATATAAGGAATAAAGATATAAATATAGTATGTTTTTTTAGATTATTTATTTTGATTTTAATAACATGAGCAGTATGTTTTTTAAATTAATGCGGCTATAGTCCAAGTAGGAATCGATGACTTACATCCGTGTTAAAAACTCTACTTTTCATTTAAAATATGAGGAGGGTAAAAAAATAGTAGTTTTTCTAAATATTTACTAAAAATAATAAACATGAGTAGAAGGTACAAAGATACACTAGGAGTTAGAACAATGAAATTTAGGGAAAGTTAAAATTTTTTTTTACCCACACTTTCTACCTTATATTTAGTTACTACCCTGCCAAACATAGTTGTTATTAATTGTTTTACACCAACAGAATATTTTACAACGAAAAATCTTAGACATATAACTTTGTTTACACCAATGTTTTTCCCGGCCTTAGGTGGGAAGGAGCGTCTCCCACCCGCTACTCAGATCAAACAAACACTACTTTCCGAGAATGAGAAATAAAAAAAAATACGATCTACCGTCAATTTTAAATTTTTTTTTAGATTTTAAAAACGCGGTTTTAAAATCGAAATTCTAAAGAAACGCAGAAGGTACTTTGCTTCAACATTTATTGTGCGAACCGGGAAAGAACTCTCTGAGTTACTTAACTACTGTCTTCTGGAAAATACAACCCGGGAGTTTTGAAATCCAAAGTAGAAAGCTCCATTCTGAGCTATGGTTTACTATAAGAGTGCTTCACCGCAGACCACAGTGTTGCTTAATATGAGATAAACAGTGCACAAATGTGAATAATTAGTGTGCAGGTACGGCAATCGCGAACGAAGTCGCGGGTACAGCTAGTATATAATAAAATAATATATAGGTAAGGAATACAAAAACCAAGGTACTTTGGCTTTTGGACGCGGAGCCACAGAATAAAATGGGCGGAGTACCGTCTTCAATTGCATAGGTAAGTGTTTGATATAGGTATAATCATTATATGTAGGTATACAGAGCAGATGCTCTGTAGGTATATCTGCTGACGACGTAGATATACAAAATTCGACTTACCTACCCTATTATTACCCACAATTATTTTTACTGTTGAACTCGCTTTTAATAGTCACATAATATCATGTTGGATTCTTATATACGATCGAGCACACAGAGCTACTTCTGTTTCCAGGGATGGTACAGATTCAAGAGATATTATCCCAGAAGGGTACCAGCTTCGTGAGCACTGGAGAATCCCTCTTCGGGCCTCCAACCTCAGGACCTGTACCTGATGATGCCCGGACTGCCCATTGTTTTACTATATTACTTTTTGCTTAAAACTTTCTGATCTTAGCCAAAAAACAGTCAGATATAGAAATTTTTCAAGATAAAAAATTCACCAACATAACATTTAGGTGCTGGGGTTAATTTTTGCATCGGTGGTCTACTACTACTGTCGTTAAAACTAGTTGATGCCTCGGTTAATTAAAGACTATAAAATTTCACAACTTTATTGTAAACTTTAGTGAACAAATCGTAACAATTAAGGGCTAAAAATTGAGCATGTATTCGCCATCGGAGCCCTTGGCTGATTATTGCACATAAAACAAAAAACGATGAACGAGTACAATCTTCGACGAAGCTTTTTGCTTGAATAATTTCATTAATTATTTTTCATACAAGGCAAAAACATTAGTTGACTATATTTAGACTATTTCAGTAGTAAATAACAAGTTTGAATTATGATTAGTTAGTCTCACTTACTTTTATAAAATTGAGGTATGGTTCCTACAGAAAATTATTGAGAAAATGCGCAAAAATTTAACTTATATTAGTCCGCCAGCCGAGAGTATGCGTTTAACAGTACGTATTCGATTGCCGCTGTGGCTTATAAGAGGAGTAAAGTATACAATAATAAATATTTTTATACATTTTAATGCCTGACAGATACAATGTTACGTAATTAGACTGTCTATGTTACTTTGAACTTTGAACTGGGAAAATAATACTGATCAAATGAATTGTCAAACGCAATCTCTCGGCGGTCGCACTGTAGTTGCACATTTTAAATATTTATTAGTAGATACAATTTGTAAATTGAACCTAATAATCCAAGACAGTTTAAATAAACTATATTGTTAAGACAATGATTAAAAGGTGAAAATAAAGTCGCTAGATGGAAGTGAGTGAAGAGCATCTGTGCATCCGGATCGAAGAGTCAAAGATCAAAACATTTTAATTGAATAATTACATTAATATATGGCGTTATCCTGGTCTCATTGTTTTTTAAGCATAACACAGTAATTCCCAAACCTCGATGACATAGATTGTTAGAGAGAAGTCTGTTCGGCTCGGCTAAGCGATGCCGCAGTTAATGCCGAAGAAGACAGGCACATTGTTGGCGCTGATCAGCATGTAGAGGAACGGCCGGTCCGCGCGAAACTTGCGACAAGACTCGTGATGACGGCGCTGACATTTCTTTACTTTTCTAGCGACGACTACTGAGTTTCACCAAATAAAGACAAATAGGCATATTAAATTGCTGTATTGGACGAACTGCTTTATTAGTAGTTCGTCCAATACCGCACTTTCCATAGCAGTAATTCATTCGTATTTCGTCCAGTACGTGTCTTACACACTTTATGAACTACGCATTTCTCCTACACGCTTTTCATCCAGTACGCATTTCGTCCCGCACGAATTTAGTTATCATAAATTTAATCTTCTGCTTTTCCAGCAGCAGGCATTACTTTTTGTTAGAAATACCAGCCAATTTATCAAACAAGTTTTTACCTCCTTGGGTATGAATGTGTGTGAAAGCGCACGGCTTTATAATTATGGTTTTAGTTTCTGAAACTGTGCTATATTGCCTATTGCATAATCCCAAAACTTATCTGGCGAAATATGTGTTCTTAGACACTTCTGCCTAGCCTTTCGGGAATGTATTTTCTCTCGCACACATAAATATATACTTATAAAAGTGTTTCGAATCGTTTGCGATAGCACGGTAACATAGATCATATTACCGTGGCGATAGTAATGGCATCCATGTGTCTAATACTTTTTCATTGATATGGCAACACTGACGGCCGTGACACTGAATACTCGCAACTGTCTATAGAATCCAGGCGCGCGATCAATTCCCAATAAAAATCAATTTGCTTTTTGGAATTTATTTTGATAACATTGGAAATAGATTTTTATTGATCTTTTGTTGGAGCGCGTTGTACTATTGGTAATTTCGGATGGATTATTAATGATTAGGAGACGAAAATAATGGCAGAAAATTGCGAAACGAATTTAATTATTCGGAACTATTTAATGAATTCGTAAGCCCACAAGACGCCACGACGTGTCACCGCGCGAAATACTAAAATAGACATTTGATGGTTGAATAAAATATGTCGGTCACTTTCTGTAGGTACTGAGCTCCAGCTCAGTGAGCCTGACATGAAAAATGTTAGTCTTGGCCTCAGACCGAATTTTATTTGGTCTGAGGTCTTGACACTATGATTAAACTTATTGTTGTGTTAAAGTATATAAAAATCCAACCCATATTAATATTGTTGACTAGAATAAAAATAAATAACATAAATCCATTTATTTCAGTCTAAGTCATAGTACACATTATTTAAAATTATTGTTAAGTATACATAAAATTATTATTCAGATACATTCATTTCAATTCCTTTTATGATATTAGAGCCTAAGTGACTATTGAGTGACATTTTTTTTTGTGATTGAAGTTAGAATTTGCATGAATATTTAAATCTCTAACAAGTTAAGTCTTATCAAAGATAAGACTGGAAGAATTGGGAATTGAAAATAGTTATTTGTTATACAAGAGTGCAAAGTTGCTTTTTAACCGCGTGTTCAATTTTGATGACCGAGCAAGCGAAGGATACTAAAATTGAATCACGAGCGCAGCGAGTGATTCAAAAGAGCACGAGGTGAAAAATCTTTGCACTCGAGTGCAACACGTAACTTTTCATTCCACCTCAGCGAGGAAATGAAAAAATGCCGCGTAAAGAACCGCGTACAAAGCAAATTGAAAAAAGAACACCAAGAAGGTTCCGAGTCTGAGTTTTTAACAAATTAAAAAAAAGTTGTATGATATATTCGGCACCATAGAGGTAGCAGTAAATAGGTTTAATGTTTTTTTTAATTCACAAACTTAGTGCACACGATGTTCTAAATTCAATTTACTTTATCCTCTAGAGAATAAAAACGGCTTTTCCACTCAGATATTGAAGATTAAAAATACTCTTTCCGAGATGGTGGGATGAAAAATAAATTAATGCCCTCACTATCATCTTCCTACCCTGGTTCTACTTATTATGGGGTTGCTAGGTATTCATGTTTTCACTAACACTGAGGATGCGACCGTTTTCTTGAAGAGCATCAAAAATTGGAACACTAGAACATTATAAGTAGTTCTTGCTTCAGTTTTATGGCTAGACACCTGGCTGACCTACTAACTACCTTTCAGTGAATAAGGCGTTAATATGGTATAGTGTCCTGTTATTCATCTAACGTGCAGCAACACACTACTCACATCAACGTGAGCATGCTGTTTATTCACTCCGTACATTTTTCCTGTAAGTAGTCGACTCTTAGCACATCCTGACGATACGGAAAATCCTTATATCGTCTATTATACTTTACGGCTATAAAAATGAATACAATAACTATGCTAAATCTGCAATTAAATACATAATTCCAAAAATTTCACTATATCTAATCAAGGCAAAAGCAAGGTTAAATGTTATGATGGCTGGTCGACAGGTACCGACTTAATTATTTTAAAACCTGCCTGACACTCCTGCTCTATGGTATATAGGTACACGAAAAATATTTTTTCATAGGTAGGTATCTCAAAAAATGATGCTGGAATCAAGGTCACAGTTTATGAAATGATAGTCAATCAGCACAACCGAAAAATATCCGCTTCAGGTAGATATGCTATGGTCAAATAAATCAAGAAATCAAAAACAGAATATGGGTCATTGTAGCAAGAGCAAAGATAATCTGTAAAGCACATCACCCGTACGCCGCAGATGACATTGACAAAATCACTTGGACAATAGTTTTTTTTACTTTCCATTCTGTATATAGAAGGCTTTACTGCGAAAACATACTAAGTGACAATTTTACGAAAAATGAGTTACTTAATGACACAGTAATGTTTAATTTTTTGCGCTCTATAGACTGGTACGGTAAACCCACTAAGCGCTACGACAAGTCAAACAGGAGTTATGCAATGGTAAAACCTCCTAAATGAAGCATATGGACCATATATATAAATACTCTACCGCTAAAATTGGTTAAATACCTTTACTACCTATAAAAATGTTCATAAGATTGTTCTTGTCTGATGCATCTCCAGTTTTACATTTAACGATTGGTATGACTATAGTCTTAGTCATCTCCTCAGGCAGATATCCATGAGTTCCATGACACAGACACAAGTTGTAAAACATGGAAAGCACGCGCGGTAAATGAAACCAGACATACTGAATATGCCGGATACAAGTAAAAGGTTTCCGTATTTTCGTGTGGGACCCTAATTAAAAGTTTCTTAATATTGTCCTCGGCCTGCATTATTTATGTGTACTATACCCCCGTCGCGTCGGGTGCCGGGAAAGAATATCCACCCGCCCATCTCTTCCCGTGGGTGTCGTAAGAGGCGACTAAGGGAAAAATACTGGAATTCAGCCGCAGCAGTGCCTTCAGAGGAGCTGTTATCTTATCCTGCGATCCCCAAAACGTCTGCCAAGCTTGGGGATTATGGCAAACCCCCCTTAATGGAGGATCAAAATTGATTGTTATCAAAATCTTTAAAACGTAATGTGAGTGCATACCGACGGACAAAACAGACACTTTTTTTCATTAATGGGTAGATACGTTTTCTTCGGTAGGTTATTTTAAATTATTTTATTTAGGAATATTATTTTAATTTAAATTCCATTTACAATTTTTTGCTTCTACTACATTTTTATTAGTACGAATACCTAGATATAGTTTGCAAAATACTAATTTAACACAGATTTTCGGGCATAAATTGCCGGCCAATTTTACTTGTAATAAAACTGTTATAGATAAAAGGCCTGTTAAAGAGTCTAATCGTACAACACTTGTACTTTTGGTGTGATTGAGCTAAAACATGATATCAGACGAACTGCATGATGAACGAACTTCACAATAGACACTTAACGAGCCACTTAGTGGACGGACTGCGATTTGGACGAAGTGCGATCTGAACGAACAGCGATATGGACGTTTTGCGCTTTTGGCTAACTGCGCTTCGGACAAACTTGAGGAGAACAGGGACGAATTGCGTAAGTTTTTTTTTTTTTTTTTTTATGCCTGCTAGGTTAGCCTTTGACCACTATCTCACCTGATGGTAAGTGATGATGTGGTCGATGATGTTGTTCAGACTAACCTAGAGTAGTATATAAGTATTGGGCAAACTGCTACGAAATAATTTTAATAAGTAGGTACATAAGTTAGGTTATAAGGTCAAGTGTTGTACCTGTGGACGGATGAACCTATGGACACTCGCAGTTCTGAGTGAACGAATCGATGAAAAATATAAATTCGAACGCATCCGTATAGATATTTTTCATGTTGGCAACACTAGCTAGCGGCCATTTTAATTTTATGCTTCGGTAAGGTGATGTTGACATCGAAAGATTTATTGCTCAAAAAGTAAGTTTTTAACAATATTTTGAGCTTATTCTTGGTAAAATTAAAAATACTTAACATCTGTCGATGGTTAAGTCGTAATATTTGTCATTTTTTATTGTTTTTGCGCTAGTTTTTATAAAGTTTGCATTGTGTGTTGCATATCAAACATTATTTGTTTATATTTTGACTCGATTTGTACCTGTGGACAACGTAGTATTTGTACCTATGGACTGTCCATAGGTACAACAGTGAAGTTTTACCTGTGGACATTACATTCACTGGTGGAGCAAACATTAAAATTGCAAGGGTTGTATTTGTTTTTTTTCAGTGCCTCGAAGTAAGACCGGCAAGAAGAGAGAACCACTATGTCCCGAAACCCTCACTGCGGCTGTAAAAGAAGTACTAGACCAGAAAGTTTCAATTAGAAAAATAGCTGTAAAATATAAAATAGCAAAATCAACCATTTTTAAATATTTAAAAATGCATAAAAACACAGATTTTGACAACAAAATAATTGAACTGCTAAAATGCGACTTAAGAAAAGTATTTAATGAGGAAGAAGAGCTACAGTTGACTGAATATTTGAAAAAAGCCGCATACTTGTGCATGGGTTTGCAGACTAAACAAATGCGTCAACTAGCATACCAATACGCTATAGCGAAACAAAAATTAAACATCCCAGAAAGCTGGAAAAAACACGAAATGGCCGGAATTGGTTGGCTTAGGTACTTTCGAGAACGGTTTTCCCAATTATCACTTCGTAAACCTGAAGCGACAAGTCTAGCGAGAGCCACTAGCTTCAACCAAGCAAATGTCACAGCCTTCTTCAACAATCTCGAACAATTTTCAAAAAAATTTAGTTTTCCGCCTGAATCTATTTATAATATGGACGAAACCGGGTTATCTACTGTCCACAAACCCAGGAAAGAATTAGCTCCTAAACAGATACGCCACTTAGGACACTTCTGGTGAAAGAGGAGTAAACACAACTATGATAGCTTGCATAAATGCCGTTGGAAATGCAGTACCCCCGCTTTTCGTGTTTCCAAGGGTATTTTTTAAAGACAATATGTTAAAAGGAGCTCCGCCAGGTTCAGTAGGTGCAGCTAATCAGTCAGGGTGGTCTACAGAACCAATTTTTAGAATGTTTTTGGACCATTTTATAAACATTACCAAGCCCTCCAAAGAAAAGCCCGTTTTGCTGATTATGGATAATCATGAGACCCACATTTCTATTCAGATTATTGAAAAAGCAAGAGAAAACGGTGTTGTCTTACTAACATTGCCTCCTCACACGTCTAACCGCTTACAGCCGTTAGATCTTAGTGTCTTCGGGCCATTCAAAACACATTACAATAGATTTGCTGACATGTGGATGATCAACCATCCAGGTAAACCAATCACAATATATGATGTAGCTGAGATAGCCGGGCAAGCTTATGGTATCTCATTCACGCCGAGAAATATAGTAAAAGGCTTTGAAGCAGCTGGAATATATCCATTTAACAGAGAGATCTTTTCTGAACAGGATTTAATGTGCTCATTTGTTACGGATCGTCCAGCCATAACAGAAATTTCTCAAAGTGATACCTCACTGCCAGAGGCACTTGAAAATGTAGCAATTGAACTAAGTTGTGATAAACCAGCTCATGAAACTCTGCAAAATACACCAAAAAAACAACCGTTTTGGGCAATCTGCCGATGCACCAAGTTTCCAAACCCCAATCAAGACTATTGTCCAAAATATCACACCAGAATCTATTCGCCCATTTGCTAAAGCCGGGATGAGGAAAAACACTAAACGCGGTAAAAAACCTGGGAAAACTCGAATTTTAACAGATACTCCGGAAAAAAACGCGATTTTAGGCGAAGCATTGCTTAAAGCTGATAAAAAGAAGAAGGCAGAAGAAAAAATCATAAAGAAAAGTAACATGAAAACACAAAACAATATTTCCACAATTCAGGATTTCTCGCAACCTGGACCTTCAAAACCTTATCCCTCCGAAACGAAGAAAGTAACAGTAGTTCAAGATCACCGTCTATCTCTTGTTATGTGCAAAAAATGCAAAAAATATTCGAAAAACAAGAAGAAAATGCTCAAATGTTCATTCTGCCATCAAAATTATCACATCTTGTGTGTTCCTGCATCACACAAAGAACTGTTTGACTTCGATTCTGATGATGAAGGTGACCAGTTCGTCTGCGTTAACTGCTACGTTGTTAGCAATAACAGTGACGACAACAGTAATGATGATTTTGATGCTCAAACTTTATTTGAAGAATGTAAACGGTTCTATTAATTACCTACTTGTATGTCATATTTGTAATTTAACATAAAGTATTTCTAATTATCTAATATTTTTATTTTTAAGCTTAATAATTTAAAATTAAAAGCATCTGTCCTCAGGTACAACATAGTACACAGGTACAAACACCTCTGTCCACACGTACAAATGCTTGTTGTACCTATGGACAAAAGGGTATTTTTTTAAAAACCTTTATTATCTCCTTACGTAGAATAGTTATTAAACAATTGTGTTCTATTTAATAAGGCTGATTTATACTTAAAACTAGATACAATTTTCATTATATGAATAAAAAATAAATAAACGAGATAAAAAATACTTTTCTTTCAATTCTGGAAACTGTCCACAGGTACAACACTTGACCCTACACTTTAGGTTTCTAATGATAAGATTTTAGTTATATTTGATTGATAAGACAGTTATAAACCAAGTTATGAGTTATTTTTTTTTTTAATTTTAGACCAAAGCATGTGCACAGCGAAGATGCAATGTAGGTACATTCACATAAAACGCTTACATTAAGATAAACATTTGGTATTTATTGTGATATTCATCTATGTGTAGACTAGTCTCGCTCACTAGAGTACAAATGGACAATTTATCGTTAGGTAAGCATGACAAAAATGGTAGTACCATTATAAGGTAAATAAGAGAATGACGCGGCCACGGTAATATTATCTATTAATATTACCGTGACGCGGCAGAGGCGGCGCGGCGGGTACAAAGGTAGCCGTCAGCTTCACCTGTCTGCTGCAAACTCATCATGTCATCACCGCCGTACCACGGTAATGTTGTAAATAACATTACCGTGGCCGTATGTCGCGCCCGCGTATATTCGTAGCACTTTCCATACAAACCTACTTTGGTCATATTTTAAATACCAAGTGATCTATCTGGATGTAATTTGGCATACATGTCCTTCAGATAAAAATCTATGCTTTTGGTTTGTTAGTTAGCCAATTTATTATTTTGTCTACAAAAGTTAAAATTACGTTTTACATACATAGATATTTTTTCCAAATAACTGAAAATACATAATTTTCAGATAAACTGGACAACCAGGATATAGTAGACCCATACAAAATTTCATCGATATTGCACTACGAAAACGCTAAGTGTTCTATAACCGTTTGGCCAAAAGTAACAAAACGATTACTCTATTTCATAAAACAAAAACTTCTTATTAGCAGTAAGTACGTTATCAGCCGCAATAAAAAAGAAATTAAATACATTGATATCAAAAAGCAATCGTTTGGTATAGAATCTATTCTGAATAGGTATTAGAGATCGCCGTTGAACTGAGAAAGCAATAGATTTGATAATAAGTATACTATGCCACATAAAAAACACACACACAGAAAATACACTCAAACTATACTGTATGCGGCGTAGTTAGTGCAAGATTATTAACATAAAATAGAATATTAATTTCTTGAGAAACCTCGTATTATTCTAAGACAATTATTAAATCACAACGGGCTCTTTTGGTACCACTGTAAAACCATAATATTTAATAATTAAATAAATATTGTCTTTGTTAGTTATTCTTTTAACAAACTGTCTATAATTTAACAATAACATAGGTACTTTTGAGGACTCATGCACGGAGAGTAAGTCTCGAAAAACAAATACGAGTAGCGTGGGTCTGTTTTAAAACTGACCATGTGCGAGTCGGGCCTCTCTTTTAGGGTTCTCTTCAATACCACAAAATACACACATGAATATAGATATGGTTATTTACTCATATATAACCTCGGTTCGCGGTTTCGGCCAGATTTCGATTACCAAGGGAACTCACTACCGAACTTACCGCGTTTGAAGGCGGTTCCATTTTCTGATTAATTTTTTTTTTACTCTTTTTGCTACTTACGGGGTCGATCGTCATTCACTGTCAACGACTATATCATAACGGATATTTTTTTACCATATTATAGGAGTGTCGCTCAATAACGGCCAGGCCGATTTGGATGTAATTTAAATGGGACCAAACGACAAGCATCAGCTTTCAAAGAAAATGATCAAAATCGGTTCACCCAGTCAAAAGTTCTAAGGTAACAAACATGAAAAAAAAGACCAATAGAGAACCTCCTCTCCTAATTTTGCTGAAAGAAGCATTTGTCTAGGTTACAAAGAATGATTGGGGCCAAGTGGTAGAAAATAACAAAGGAAATAATAATGGACGAATTCGGCAGGGTTGTTCATCTCAATAACTTCATGGCTAATCAAATACTGATTAATTGAAATGACGATGATGATAACAACGACGATGTCCCCAGTAGTGGTAGTAAAAAAACAATATGATAGCAAATTATTTTTTTTAATTAGGTTGTCATAAAACCACATGACTTGTATATCTAACAGAGAACTCGATGCAGAATTCAAAGTGAACATCCGCAATATGCCATCTAATTAAACACGCGCAAATCGATAAAAAACTGACATTAATAAAAAAATATCTACAAAGCCATACGCTTGTTTCATTATAATAATTCATGTAACTTAATGATTTAGGTCAAATTAAAATACGTCACCTCTGTTTAAATTCCTTTACGTATACTACTTAAACCCAACCTGCCTTCCAGGGTGTTGTAAGAAACTCCGTAAAACTGAAATCGATTATTAAATACAAAGAAATGATATCGATGGATATTGTACCAATGGTAACCGATTTTTTGACCCCATACCTAATTAGCTATCTGTCAAACGGTACTTCTTAGGTCTACTAAGTCTCATTTGAATTGGTAGGTACTTACCAATATTTTTTTACAATTTGGATGTATCATAACATACTTTTATTTAATTAAGAAAAGGTTCCTACAGAATCAATTTTTAAAATATGTTGTATATGTGTCTTAACAAAGGATCGACGCGTACAGTCTTCGACAAAGCGTTTGGTTATGTAATTTAATTAATTACCCCACCTACTTATATGTTTTATACAATGCATTATTATTATGTAGTAGATTTTAATTAGATTGGTTTAGCAGAAACAGCCTGATGTAAAAATTAAAAAAGTTTTTACTATTTTAACATATTTTAATACACTTTGATAAAATTTAGGTAAGGATATAAACGATCTTGCCAAAACAATGACTAAAACTTTAAGTCGCTATTGTCGTTGGCGTCGAGATTTTGGCTGGTTGGGAGTGAACAAACATCTATGCATCCGGATTGAAGGATCAAAGTTAAAACATTTTGAAATAATTACCCACATTATTTTATGACGTTATTCTGATCCAGTGACATTGATTTTAAAACGGCTAGGCAGCGATGCCGCAGTAAATTCCGACGAAGACAGGTACTGTTTTGGCGCCCATCAGCATGCAGAAGAACGGCCGGTCGGCGCAGAAGTGACGCGGCGGAAGAGGTTTACATTTCAGCACTCTCTTGATGACTGCTACAGTGTTCACAAAAAGTGTTCAAGACAATAAGGGATAATTGAATGATTTATAATGTGTTCACCATTACGGAATTCGTCCAAATTGTAATGTACATTTCGTCCAGTACGCATTTTGTACAACAAATATTTCGTCCATACTTAATGCATTTCATTCATCATGCATTTCTTTAAACATGCTTCTTACCTCAATGGGTGTGTGTATGGTAGGGTGCGTGTTTGTGTGAGTGTGTAAGCGCACAGCTTATTCCCGGTTTGAATATGTAAATTGGTTCTTGTCCGAAAATATGCCCGGTGGATGAATAGTAAGTATTTCTATTGTATTTTCGATGTGATTGTACTAAAACATAATATGACACAAAATTCATAATGAACCAAATCGTGAAAACATTTGACGAGCTACTTAATGGACGGTGCGCGATTTGTACGAAATGCAATTTAAACGTACAGCGATTTGGACCAACTACGTTTTGGGCTACTGCGCATTAGAAGGTGAACTGCGGTTTTGAAATGTACAAATTGCGTATTAGGCAAACTGCTAGTAGAGACCAATGCTAAACTGAGAAAGCAATAAACTTGATAGTAGGTATACTCTAAATATGTTGCCATAAAAAAATCACACATACAAATTTAAAAAGTCAAACTTTACTGTATGGATCGTAGTTGCTTAGTGCAACATTATAAACTTAAAATAATTCTCGTGAAAGGTCCTATTGTTACATCGAAACGAATCATTTTAATACCACTTTAAGTTAGGGTTTATTTCAATATAGGTAGGTACTTATTATTGAAATAAACCATAATTTTGTTTAAAAAAATATGACTATTTATGGCTTATAAATCACAAATCACATACTTTTCATCACTCATGTCCAGAAAGTAGAACATATCGAATTAGCTTAGGCACTACTCAGACAGTCAAGAAGTGATCCCAAGTGCTTGTGCTTGTAAATCGTCTCGCGGCTGTGTGAGTGCGACAGCCAGCGCGGGTCTTGCGCGGGCCGCGTGGTGTGTGGTCGGGCGCCTCTAGTTGCCTGGCGAATTGAGCGAAAACCTTTAATTAGAGGTGATTAAAGGTTTTCGTGTCTTATTAGAGGTGATTAAAGGTTTTGTCCCAATTCAAATGAGACTTACTAAACACAATTACAGTCCTTAATAACTAAGAAGTACCGTTTGAGTATTTGACAGATAGATAATTAGGGATGGGGTCAAAGAAATCGGTTATAACCATATCTATCGATATCATTGACTTTACCACTACCGCTTCCGCGGTAAATTATAAATTTGTTTATTATATAATTGTAGTTAAGACATGGAAGTAAATTTTTACCAATAAAATATTTAATTTGATATATTAATGAACCTATTATTCATATAAATATATGTCACAGCGTGAGCAAAGACTACACCTGTGGCTGAGCTTAAACAACTATTTATTGAGCGAATGGACTCTTATCAAGGTGAGCTCCAAGCCGTTTCTTCCTCACCAACTGTGGCAGTTTTATCAGCGGACTTCACAGCATTTTACGATTTCATTTTGACCGCACTTCGCTGTATATCCAAGAACGTCCAGCAACAGGATGAAACGGAGATGCAATGCCGCCGTACGATCCTACTCTATCATGGTGTCCCTGAAGCTAAGGTGGAAGATGCTGCGTCTGTAGTGGTCAAGACAGTTGGTCAAATGAACGTCTCAAACTTCACAGCTAAAGACGTCAGCTGCTGCCATCGAATGGGTCGTGCGTCGTCCCCTGATAAACCCAGACCTTTTCTGATTAAGATGCATGATCTAGATGTGAAAAACAGGATTCGGCATGCTAAGACCATTGAAGGGATCAAGTATGACTTTGACTGAGTTTCTAACAAAGCCGCGCCGCGAGACTTTTATTACAGCCCGCCAGTGATTTGGCATCCAAAAATACTAAACGAAGGACGACTTTATAATATTCGTGGTTAGAGGACAATGAAAGTTTTTAGAACTGGTCACTTGTAAACAATGTAATAAAAAAATGTATATAAATATTGGAAATGGAACTCTTTGCCAATATTATTGAGTATTATTTGTCTTTGTTTTATGATTTGGCGGCAGATTAAAAATTTACTGTGCACGTCAGCATGAATTTAACGCGAGAAAATGTACGTGCTATGATTTTTTATAACTTTCGATGTCATTTTAGTCAACAAGAATGTAATGATGGACTACGATTGGCCTTTCACGATAAAGTAATCTCGTACTACTGTCAACAACTGGTTTAATGAGTTTAAACGTAGTCACACTAATCTCAGCGATGATCTGCGTGAGGGACGCCCTTCTACGGCAACGACTGAGGAGAACATCAGTGTTGTGCGGCGTATGATTTAAATTTGGCTTGTGAATATTTGAGCGCAAATCTCACTTTCGATCCGAGCACTAGTAGCTCCCTATACGGCTTCGCCGGAATGCTCACATATACGCTCTCTCTCCTGTACAATATTTTGTTCAATCAAGCGCTATCTTTAGGAACGTTTCAATTTCCTTCACACTGCATATGCTCTCAATTTAAGGTCATCACAAAGCCTCTATAGCCATACTGAGGGCAGTTTCAGTATGCCTCAACATGACACAATATTTAACGATCAATTTTTTCAGTCAAAATTCACCTGTGGAATTCACCACCCATTCTATTAGGCAAGCCGAATCTTTATTACGTATTCAAAAGCCTAGTCAAAAGTTTTTCTTGTCTGATTCTTGTCTGACCCATTCTGTTCGAAGCTGCTTATCACTTGAACTTCATCATCACAATAGGATAAGTAGACGAAATGCAAATACTTATATACAAACATTGCATAATTACATATCATAAATATAAATATTAAATACACCCCCGCCTTATTTATATTCCCCTTAATGCAAAGGTTGCCTGGAAGAGATCGCTAATAGTGATAAGGCCTCCCATTATAACAATAATCTTTATAACCAAAATATACAGTTTTACTCTAGAAATACATTTTAGGTGTTGAACAAACAGTATTAAAATTAATGTATTACCAGTGAGACCCAAACTAGGTTCGAGGCCTGTCACTTGAGGCTCTGGCGCGGTAGTGCCGAAAATATAGTTTATTTTTGAAGCAATGATGGCCGAGCGGTAATAGATATGGACTGCCGTGCCGCAGGTCCATGGTTCGATCCCCTCACCGCCGACTTGAGCTTCACCACTTGGTGGGGCATTTTGCGAATGCCCGCCTCGCTATCTACCACCCTCTAGTAGAAAATCTGTCGCCAAACCACTAACAGTGTGTTCCGGCAGCAGTTCTGGAGTCTCAGCAGAATTACAGGCTTATGTGACTTAACAAATGTATGTCTCAGGGTGACGGACGCAGTGCAACTTGCCACTTGTGGAGAATTGCATCTGTTATAGGCAGAGGTAAGTCCGCTTAACATCAGGTGGGCCTCAGGCATGCTCCACTACACTCCCACTAAAAAAAATACTTGGTAGGTAATCTTGACACATTATGACAGAAATGAAAATCTGGTCTTAGAAACTCTAAGTGGTGGAGGAGTGCTTATGAATTGTCTGTAAGAAGATATTTTAATAGTTAAGGCAGGGGTATATAGTGTGTGTGCGTATCCCATACGCACACAGAGAGTGAAATAAAGTATGTTTTGTGAATGAGGGGAGTGTATTTGAGTATTAGTCTATATGAACTTCTCTGTGTCATCACAAGACATATTAAGTAACCTTTTCTTAACCTTTTTTGCAGGAAAAGACGGTACTGTCTTTTACATGCAATACTTCAGTGTTCTCGAACATTATTATATATCAATGAAAACCTGACGAAACGTTTTGCCTAGCATGAAGAAGCTTTAGGAAGCGGAAGTCCAAAAATACATTTGTCATCATTTTATTACATAGATCGATTTGGAAGGCTTTTGTGTAATTTTGTTGTAGCATTAAGGATCAACGATTGACGCTCCCGAAGAACATTGAATTCCGAATCGAGTAGGTCTGTTGAAAAGCGGAAGTGTTTTATTTAGTTTTACTTTTATAAGTACGCGTTCAGCTCTTTCTATTACAATAAGTGTTTCTGTGATATGCAGTACTGCATTATCGGTTGGCACAATGCTAAATACACAAGACGTATCGTCTTTTAGGTGTACAGTTGCGGAGGTTTTTCATTAAAGTAATAGTTTTCTCGTGTGAGCAGAGAGATCAGATATGCGTTTTCTAAATGTTAAGTTCTCGTCTAGATGGACACCTAAATATCTAATCGACTATGTACGGACAATTGCACTACAAGAACAATTTGGTGGAACAACTCTATCACTAGCACCACATAAGTGAATTTTTACATTTGTGTTGGTTATATTTAAGGTCAGAAAGTTCTTGTCTAACAACTCACTAATAGAAGAGCTAAAATTGCTGTATCACTTATTACTTAGTACTTACATATTATACTTAACATATTAATGTAAATCCGTTATTGGCTGTCGGTTCAGTAATTATAATTTATTGTTTATCTCTAAGAGCTGTGGATTTTGTTAATAAATCATCAGCATATGCCATAAAAGTGGTGTGCTGACTGCTAATTATGTAAAGAATAAAAAGCGTCGAGTCAAGAATGCTGCCCTGGGGCACGCCATGCCATAGGTTATTAGCAGTGTGAATCTATTTTTAAAAACTTAGCGCATCTCGATAAATAACTTCTGAACCAGGTAAGTGAATTACCTCTTGTCCCCATGGACTCCATTGTGCGAAGTAACCATTCAAATGAGATGATGTCGAACACTTTAGCTAAATCCAAAAACGCACCGATGCATTTTTCACCTCGGGTGTGGTCCCATATAAATTTCATCAAAATCGGTTGAGTTGTTTATAAGTTGTAATAAATTAACTGAAAAATGTATTCGCTTACCTAGATGGTTTAATGGTATTTGCTGTTGTCGGCGATAATCACTATTTAAGGCGAGTTAGTCTTTATCACTAAAAAGGACCAGAAAAAATATTTTAAAAAAAATAATGACTCCCAACACTGAAAACTATGATATGTTTTTTTTTTATGGGTGACAAACAAGCAGACGGCCCGCCTGGTGGTAAACGTAACTGCCGCCTATGAACATCTGCAACACTAACTGCGCTGCCGATGCGTTGCCTGCCCAGAGAGGAATTTGTAGATGCCCCTTTTAAAATGGTCCATGTCGTAGCCTCGCGGAAAGACCTCCGGAGGAAGGTCGTTTCACATCCCACAAGTACGCGGAAGAAAGGAGAAGTCGGGCCATGCTAATGTGAGGTCGTTGTTTTAAATCAGCATGGTACTGATTTCCACAAGTTCTTTCATACTTTTCAGTGTTTACAAGCCGGTTGAATTTTCTTGAAAAGTATTTTTCTGCCGGTAAGAATTAAAAACAGGAATATCGCGGGTTAAGTATCAATAACATCTATCTCAAAAAAGGTAACTTTACAGGAGAAGATAAAAACATTTTACTGGCAAGGAAAGAGTTATATTGAAAGTGTTTAAATAAAAATGAAACATATAAAAATGCTAAAATGCTATAGTTTTGGAAACATTTTCATAATATTCGCCTAAATAAAGATAGTATGACTTAGGTGGTATTGGTCTGTACTAGTCGAATTAGTTACTGAATACCTGACAGATAGCTGATTGTGAAGTAAAGCTTAAAAATGAAAATTACTTTGTTATTTTAGAAAGTGGAATAACTCAATTGTTGAAAGAACAAAAATAAACAACTGACACTGAAAATTGTTTATTTATTGCTAAGAAAAACTTCACAAATGTGGCAGTGTGTCATAAAAGTTATGACACTCCTTAGGAAGAACCTGTTTCAACTCTTGCAGATGTTGATATTTCGAGACAGATATCGGAATCATAGAGGTACGTAAAGGGAAATAAAAAATAACGTAAAGGGACACGCCAGGGTTAAAAGACTTGTTACAAAATTACAAATTTACAAAAGAAAAAAATATAGTCATGTGCGGAATTCGAACCCGCGTCCATCCACCTCTTTAGCCGGGGTATGCTCTAACCAATTGAGTTAACATGACACAATGACTCATAACTTTAATTCTTGCTCTCGTTCTTAAACCATCGTATCGGGATGTAGCGACACCTATAGTTCAACTTGCGTTGTACTACAAACAAGACCAATTTTGCAATTGGTTTTAAACTTGTAAATTCTTTCGAAGCGCTCGTAGCGAAGTTTGCTTGGCCATTCTGAATCGATCAGCAAAGTTAAGCAACGTCCGCCGCGGTCAGGAGTTGGATGGGTGACCGCTGGTGACACTACTACTGAGCGCTTCCGTGCTTCGGAGGGCACGTTAAGCCGTCAGTCCCGGTTGTTGTCTTAGGATGGCAGTTGTAACAGCATGGTGGTTGGGCACTTTGCGAATGCCCACCTGGCTAGCTACCACCCTCAAGTTTAAAATCTGTCGCCAAGCACCTAACGGTGTGTTCCGGCAGCTGTCCTTGAGAGCCAGTAATTCTAGGTTAGCCTGTACAACATCTTCGACCACATCATCACCTACCATCAGGTGAGATAGTGGTCAAAAGTTAACCTATCAGGCATAAAAAAAAATAATAATGACGCAACCTTATAATTTTAATATTGTTAATTTTGCAATAACGCCTGCTAGGCGAATTACAAATTTAGAGAAAAAATGGTTGAAGAACGAGAGCAAGAATTAAAGTTATGAGTCATTGTGTCATGTTAGCTCAATTGGTTAGAGCATACCCCGGCTAAAGGGGTGAATGGGGGTTTCGAATCCCGCACATGACTATATTTTTTTCTCTCGTAAATTTGTAATTTTGTAATGTAATTCGCCTAGCAGGCGTTATTGCAAGCTTAACAATATTAAAATTAAAAGACTTGTGTTTCTGGGGCCTGCCAAACCAATTTTGGTCTAAATGCAGTTTAACTAGTATCTCGTCTTGGTCTTTGTCGTACAGAATGCCTCGTGTGTCCGTGACAGTCGGATCACCGGCTTTACATCCAGGCCTTGTAGACTTGTAAAGCCTATTAGCTGGATCGGCATAATTTTTAACAAAATTATGGTCAATCTGTACCATCTCTTAAGGACATGACGGTCTAGCTTCCTTAGTTGCGGAAATATAGTCACACGACAAATCTTGTAATAATTTACGTAAAATTTGGCTAAACATGGTAATTAAACACTTCCACTTCTTTGTCATACAAAAAAGAACAACGTTAAACCATAATAATCACTTTTGCTAATATTTTTAAAAAGAAACAAATTCACCAATTTGTTGAAACCAGTAATTGTATCTCAACTGACATTTAGCTGAGCGTCATGCTATTCACACACATAAAAAATCAACTATATCTTTCTAGCTCACGCTGCTATCAGCGACGAGATGAAGATGCTTTTGAGCCGAGATAGACAGTATTGGCAGAAAAGTAATCGCGTAATCATTAGATAGATGGTATTGCCAGAAATATAAAAGCGCGGTCCTTAATTAGGCGGTATTGGCAGAAGAATAAACGCAGTCCTTAGATTGGTGGTATTGCTATAGCTAATAACTTTACCATTTTTGGGAATTTTGAGATAGTTGATAGAGCAGTCTATGCGAAATTGGACTTTAAATCTTTATGCATTAAAATCTAAAATTCGCCAAAAATTTAGATATATGGTATTGATCCTTAACCTGCGATATATTCTATTACAGTGACTTCAGTTAGCCAACATTCTGTCAGAATAATTGCACCGAATTCATTGTCTGTATCTATCTTGTCATTATCTAAGTATTGGATGGTGTAGTACTTTGGGTCGGTCATGTACATAGAATATAAAAAGCATTTAGGATAGATAGATCACCTGTTGGTAGGTCACGCACGCACTAAGGGTCGAAGATGTTGACCAGGGTAATTTCATGGACTCGAGTATGATTCTGACACCATACCACGTGTTCTTATTCATAATAGTGATTACGCTAGATGACAGCAGTTTCTGGAGCAGCAGACTTTGAAGGCGACATCGTGTTACGTTATAGCGGAAGCACCAGTGATGATGAGTTATGACCTGTAGTGAAGAGTGTGAGTTCGGTTCTGTAAGGATTGGTTATTGGGTTAGGACCTAAGATTTTTTACCTGTAGATGAGTTGTGTGCCCTCCATATTTACTAGACGACTTCAGGGTAATTAAAGTAATTAATAAGTAATTAAGAGAGTCACTACCAGTCTTTCACTTCCGAGCGGCCGGTGAATACATCGCCGCTAATCGTGTTTTTAGGAATAATCTGTGGACAATATGCCTTCCTTGTGTTTTTAGACTCTGCACCAATTATACAAGCACTGTGAGAGATAAGAAAACTGTTTCATTTCACGCGTAATTATTGCTTTTATTGATGAAATAGAAAATATCATCATTTTGTTTTATCTTAGGAACCAATCTCAATGAAATGGATGAGCGAGATATGTGTATCGTTTGGTGTGAGAGAGTGAAAGAGATCGCAGTGTAATGGTGATCGGAACGTCTCGTGGCGGTTCGGTATGGTTACACGGATTGCTTATTTATCTATTTCTGACAACATATATGACGCTTAAATATTTGAACGTTCTTATAAACTGCATATACATGTGCGTAGGTACGCAGATGGGTAAATTCCAGTAAACTTTTAGAGCAGTGGTGTTCGGATATAACTACTCTAGTATTTCAACTCTCTGGTTAGGACGGAGTCCATTGAAGGGTAACTCCTGCATATTAAGTATAAACCAAGTGTTGTGATGAATTTTAGTATCTCGTTTGCAGGATACCTATATAGGTACGTGTTCGTACAAATTATAAATGCTTTAGCCTAAACTGATGACGAAATTCAATTCCGACATATTCAAATAAATAACTTATCAAAATATGTTTTCAAAATAATACACAGTAACTTCGTTTATATATTATCTCATTATTTATTATATGTTAATAACAAATACAGAACATACAAGTATACCCCAACAGGGTAGACAGATATATATATATATATATTATTTTTAAAGCTTATAAATAAATTATTTATTTTGTTTAAATGTATCATGAATTACAACGGTACATAATAATGATTTAATAAACAATAAGAAAGAAAACAATAAGCCACTTGAATTGTTACTGCAAAAAGGCTTACCAAAGTTAGTTATCTCACAGTTAACAAAAATGTTGATTTGGTATATAAATAGGTATCAAATTAAATTAAACCTTGCAAACATGGCATATGTAATAGAATACTTATATATGTGCTGCAAGCTAATATAGGTGGGCGCTCTATATTGGGATTTCCAGACATTTTAACACTATAAGCATGCCTACGACATGCGATGAGAACCGCTAAGAACGTTTTATAAGAACTTAAAAAATGCAATAGACATTATTGAGGTGTTACGGCTACTAATAGAAAGTACCATAATATACGGTTATTTACTACATATTTTAATTGTCGCCCCGGTATGTGGCCAAGAAGTGCGGTGTGCGCTCGACGAATATAACAGCGAAGAAGGGCCTATCAGCCTCGAAGAGACGAACGGGCTCTAAGTCCAAAATGGCCGAACAGAACGAGATGCCCATTACTGCAATAAATAAATGGATACAAAATAGAACACTCGCCTTCTAACGGTAGCCATTGCTATATTTATTAACATTTATTATACAAATAAGACTGCCCTTTTGTATTATCTATGTAAGAAACATCGACTCCGACAACACAAAAACATACAAGACGTAAATCACAAGCGAACAGCATTTAATAATCACGTAAACATTTAAAAACTTCTAATAAAAGATACCGAAATAAAAATAAAATAAATAATTCACTATGTTCAAAGTAAATAAGTTATTTTCTACTGTAATGTTCATGGAACCCTAGACTCTGAGAACGCCTAATCGATATAAGCACTCGAAAATAATGAAAAGTTCTAAACTTCTTTATAAAATCTTTCATATATTAATACTACATTAAAAATAGTACTGTGAACAATATTAAAATTACGTTATGATTATTAAGCGCACTTTATCATTATTAAACATATGGTATTAATAATCTAGTCAACAAGTTCAAAAACGTGAAAAATAGAAATAAAGGTCCTAAAAATATGAGCGATAGCTCATTGGATTCGGAATCACCTCTAGAAAAATGTTTTAGAAGGATTTTGGTGCAGGTAAAACATTGCAATTGTTATTAACAAAATGTCATTTTAAAAATTTGAAAAAAATCTAGTATCTTCTTAACACTTGAAAGAATCGAGCCCCGTTGGAAAAAATGTTTTATCACCATTTTTCAAAAAGTTATTCAATTGTTAACTAACACATTTTTTCCTAATCTCCGTTATCATAAATAATGGGATAAAAGTTATAAATAATTGGTCTATAAATTTGAAACTTCGTGGAGCCCTTTCGATATATATACTTTATAAGATCCTGCGATTAATGTTCATAAAAGATTATTTAAATTATGATTTTTTATAACTAACAAATTAATAAACTTTTATGAACATTATTCGCAGGATCTTATATGGTATATATATCAAAAGGGCTCCGCGCGTCTGTTAATGCCGTAACAGCCGAGCGGAGCTCTATTTTCAACGTCAAATTAAAATTGTAAATAATAGAGATAGAGTTACGGGAATACTTTTTTATTGGAAATTTCCTCCTTTTTAAGGAACCTTTTTCCAAATTCCTTAAATATTAATATTTTTTGAGTTATTAACGAAATACTACATATCATTTTTTTTCGTCTTATTTTGTTAATAACAATTTCAATTTTTTACTTGCACCAAAATCCTTCAAAAACATTTTTCTAGAGGTGATTCTGAATCCAATGAGCTATCGCTCATATTTTTAGGACCTTTATTTCTATTTTTCACGTTTTTGAACTTGTTGACTAGACTATAAATAATAACAAATATTTTTAAATATTTTAAGAAAACATCAAATTAATATTTTAATAAAACACTTAAAATATACAAAAATATATCTAGTGACAATTCCGCCTAATTTTCCTGCTAAGCCGACGTGACGTCACAAACGCCACGCAGCCAAACCGGATTTCCGCAAAGTAACGCCTGAATCTATTCATTATCTTATGTTATCAAAACTTAGGTGGGTAACCTGTAAGACAGTTATAGAAGTATTATTGTATTGTAAGGTTATGATTGGTGGCATACGTCACCTTGTGAAGACACAGCAGAAAGTAATAATATAATACTAATATCACCTGCAAGCTTAAAAAGGTGGGACTCTATATATTGTACTTCCCGACAGTTTAATGCCAAGTTTGCCTACTCGTGTGTCATGCAAAGAGAAACGCTACAATCGTTTCGTGAGAACTTTAAGACGAAGTGGACTTTGCTAAATGTTAGACTAAGGGCGTAGGACGAAGAGACCTCGCTTCGCATGCTAGTGAGCGAAACAGAACAACGCGATAGTTAAATATAGTCAGCTAATTCCTTTTGAGACTCACTTCACGCTAAAAATGAAATAGACTATAGTGAGGTGTTACGGCTTTGAACTAAAAGAAAGTATCCTAATATACATTTATGTATATCGTATTTTATTCGTCACCCCTGTATGTAGCCAAGAAGTGCGGTGTGCGCTCGGCGAATATCACAGCAAAGAAGGGCCTATCGGCCTGGAAGCGGAGTACGGGCTTTATGCTCAAAATGGCCGTACAGAACGAGATGCCCATTACTGCAATAAATAAATTTATACGGAATGGAACACTCGCCTTTAACGGTAGTCATTGTTATATAAAATAATATTTAACAATGAAGTATGTACCCGACTATTGTATTATCTATGTAAGAAACATCGACTCCGACAACACAAAAACATAGAATATCTCAATCACAAGCGAACAACATTTAAAAAGGTGGGCGATCTATGTTGGACTTCCCGATATTTTAATACATACCTACGTCATGCAGTGAGAACCGCTACAATTGTTTTATAAGAACTTTAAAAATGTAATAGACTATAGAGAAGTGTTATGCCATTGAACTAATAGAGAGTATACCATAATAAGCGAATATGTATTATCGTAATTTATTCGTCTCCCCGGAATGTGGCCAAAAAGTGCGGTGTGCGCTCGACGAATATAACAGCGAGGAAGGGCCTATCAGCCTCGAAGAGACGTACGGGCTCTAAGTCCAAAATGGCCGACATGACCATGAAGCCCATTGCTGCAAAAAAATAAATTTATACGTAATAGAACACTCGCGTTTAACGGTAGTCAATAATAATATTCATAGAACAACCAAGATTGCACTCGATTTTGTATTATTCATGTGAGTAACACCGACTCCGATTACACAAAACCGCACAAGAGGTAATTCACATGCAGACGACATTAATAATCACGTGAACCTTTAAAAACTGCCAATGCAAGATACAAATTAGAGAAATAACTTTATTCAATGTGTAAAAAGTAAGTAACTCATTTTATAATGCTCACTATAAACAAGTAAGGTTGGTCCGAGACCCTTGACTCTAGGAACGACTAACCGATATAGGCTCTCGAAACTAATTCAATGAAAACCTTCAAAACTTGTTATTAAAATCTTTAATGGTATAAACATTACAATAAATAAAAAAGAGGACTGTTAACAACATTAATATGACGTAATAAATACTAAATGCACTTTATCACTAGCTCTGTACATGTAAAAATATTTGTTTATGTATAAAAAAACTTATTTGGGTAGTTTATGGCTTAGTTGGTAAGGATAGGAGAATATTAAGTTAGGGTTGTCTTGTAAACAACATATCTCAACAGAACAGAATTTCATAGAATACTCATAATAATGCTGAAAGTCTAAAAAGGTCGGCGGGGCGCTCTATATTGCTCTTCCCGAAATTTTAATGCCAAGCATACCTACTACACCAGGCTATCAGTACCGCTACGATCGTTTCATAAGAATTATAAAAATGCTGGAGTCTATTATGAGGTGTTATGGTGTTGTGTGCTTAGAACTAATAGTATAGTAACAAATACAATACGATTATGTATTGTCGTATTTATTCGTCGCCCCGGTATGTGGCCAAGAAGTGCGGTGTGCGCTCGACGAATATAACAGCGAAGAAGGGCCTATCAGCCTCGAAGAGACGTACGGGCTCTAAGTCCAAAATGGCCGACATGACCGCGACACCCATTACTGCAATAAATATATTTATACGGAATAGAACACTCGCCTTTTAACGGTAGTAATTGCTATATACAAAAATATTTATAACGCAAAGAAGATTACACCCAATTATGTATTTTTATGTGAACAACACCGACTCCGACAACACAAAAACATACAAGACTTAAATCACAAACGAGCAGCATTAATAACCACGTGAACCTTTAAAAACTTCCTATAAATAATACCAATACTAGAGAAAAATCTTTTTAATTTTCATTCAGTATGTAACAAGTAGAGAAGGTTGTCTTCTAATGGTGATGATAATTACTAAACTACCCAGTGGGAATGCTTCATAGGTAGGTTGGTCTAGGACCCTTAACTCTTGAAAACACAAATCGGCACTCAAAAATAATACAGTGTAAATGTTATAACTTGTTATTAAATCTTTAATAAAATAAAGTTACATTAAATTAAAAATAGTACTGTGAACAATATTATTACCACATAATGAATATTAAGTGAACTTTATCACTAATGTTGTACATATGAAAATATTTTTTAAATATAAAAAACTTATAGATGTAAGCTGTATTTAGATGGTACCTACACATAAAAAGTTTCAGCTTATACAGTATATACTTATTTAGTTAAGGTATTTGTCACCTTTCAAAGGCTTTGCAACTAGGTTAAAATATACTTATGATTTTAACCGATACACCGATTTATTACGTACAAGAAAATCTCAAAGTTTTTGTGCAGTTAGGCTTTATATTGCATGTTTTATTAGTAATGGCTTGGCTACGTTCTACCGGTATATTTTCTAAATTCTAAACACGATCATATGTGTTTTACATTGTCTTACAAGAAGGCCGTTCATCCACGACACTATTCACAAGATATAGGAGTGCTATGCTTATCCATGACATGACTGGTTTGCTACTTTTTTCCACACACGGCCCTAGGTACCCATAGCGTCGCCTTTATACAATTTAATGCGGTTCAAACCATTGTTTAGACATAGACCATAGACTTGTAAAAAAATTTTCCTCTGTATACTTTCTGTTGAAAACAATAAAACCGATTAATATTTAACGTGAGTTAACATTTAAAAATAAATAAAGAAACCTTGTAAACCTTGCTGCCTTGCATAATGTTCCGATTATTAATAGCGATATTTTTTTTTCTTAATTTCAAGTAAGTGAGTATACTTTTGGGCTAGTTGACCGAGCGAGAACTTAGTTCGAGCGAAGCGTCTCTGCTTTAACTTTAATTTTGTCGATTCAGTTTCTGGGGTTTTTTCAAAATGACGGAGCGCGCTTAATTTAATGCTAATGTTCCTAATACGTACGTCAGTTGCCTGTAAGTGAAATTTCTTTCGTATAATCAATTATTTATTTACATTGTTTCTGTAGCCAGTATATTCATTCGAGATAAATACGTGCAAAAATTAGATCACAAACAACAAAATTATGTAATTATAACATTACAAATTAAGTAAAATTATTGTATATTTACTACTTACCTACCTATTTCTGATACAACTAGCTTTCGTTGAGACCCGCGTGTCATTATTTACATATCTTTTTGGATTTTGTGACCCATTCCCCCAATAGCATGCGCAGTGAACCTTTATTCAAATGTAAGCTATGCAAGGGCAGACTCGCGAGGATTACAGCTCAGAGAGCCACTAGTATATACTTTTTTTACAACGGATAATGCCACCGTAGAGCAAAATAAGTGTCTCACGTAGCCTGCAACAACCGACCAGAACCATAGTCAATATTATACGACTGAGTACTGACAGTCTAACAAAAAATGCGTGCCGTGTGCAGAAACTAGTGAAATGATAACGCATGGCGGCGAGTCTCGAACATAATCAAGTCTTTTATGTATGCTGAGCGTCGTGAAAGAACAGCCTTACTTATCTAAGTCCATTGTCTTGTCAACGAGCAGCCTTATGTATTGTTACAATCGTTTTAATATAAATTTGTTTAAAGTTTAAATGCGCAGAATGTGAACTACCTTACAATTTTCACATATTAATTCTGTAGTACAGACAGTTTAAATAAACGGTAACTTAATTATCTATGGCATTTAGTTTTTGCCTGATTGGGAGTGATCAATATCTTATACATCCGACTCCAAGGACTAAATTCCAAGTGGTTTTGACATTTTTTTAATATTCTAAAACGTTTTAAGCAAGTTAAAAATTTGAAGCTGGACTCCGCCATTCATGAACCTCGACGACATAGTTTGATATGGAGAAGTCACTCCATCCCCGCTAAGCAGCGATGCCGCGGTAAATGCCGACGAAGGTGGGTACATTGTTGGCGCCCATCAGCAGGTAGAAGAATGGCCGGTCAGCGCAGAATTCAGGCGAGGGAGGGCGCGCACATCGCAGCATCATCACCATGCCTGCGCCACAGTATTCACTACTCAGTGTCGCCAAATAAAGACAAAATGGGGACATTTTGATACTTAGATTATTAACTTTCGATTCTCGGTGTGATTTTAGATATATGTAATCTATGGGACATTTATCGACTATGGTAATATAACAAAATATTTAAAATATCAGTCCAAAGCATTTGCAAAGCTAAAATGCATCTACATTCTCATAAAACACTAATAATAACACATGTTGGTATTAAGAACGGTTTGCTATTACAAATATACATTAATATATGTGTAGATTGTATTCTGGTAGAAGTAGTAGACGATTAATTGTTAGACAGACTTGTCGGCAACGGTAGTTCTCCAAGCTAGATCAGAGCTCGTCACGGGCAGAGACGGGGGGCACGAAGCTAGCCATGAGCGCCACCTGGCGGCCAACAAGCAAGCACCAGAGCGCGCGCCTGTCTGCCGTGAACTCGCGCTTTATCTCCACCGATCGCCGCGTACGCACCGCGCCCGCTGCCACCACACGCACACAAATACAACTCACAATCAACAATGATCAGCACGACACTACGCTACAAACCCAGAAATTAGGAGATCCACAGATTGTGCCAAGAGAAAGTGAAAACAACAAACACTACATAATTGCAGATTGAGCTACATCACCATTGATTAATACAGCAGTACTCTCGCTAAATAGAGACGATAATTTTATAAATAATTGTTTCAGCCTCTAGAAAAATCTAATGACATGTATGTGGCAACGGCCACATTTTTTAAAAAATAGTTTTGATTTTGCGGCTATATTTACGTTGCTTTGTTGAAGAACAAGATAGTCGTGAACCAAGATATAATTGAAACTAAAGATCTTTTATCACGCATGGCGATCGCAATGCAGAAATACACCGTGTTCTGTAACGGTATAGCGGGTCAAAAGATTGCTTCCTTTGTTTCATAAAACATACAGCTCCAATTTTATTACAATGCAATAGTTTAAAATCTAATTCGTTTAGAATAGTGATCAGCTTTGAGCGGTGAAAGCAGTAGATTGATTAGATAGTATAATCTAATCATGTTGCCACAAAAAACCATACATAAATCAGAAGAGTGTTGACTAACTATACCTACTGTGTATTTTATCGCCTAGTGCTAAATGATAAAACGTTCTAAATATAAAAATCATATGCTCGTGAGTCTCTCCGTAAATATATCACAATGGACAATTTTACTACCACAATAGGACCATAATAACCAATATTATAATTAATATTGTGTTTATTCGTTATTATTTAGAGAGTATTAGAGTACACCTACGTTTACTAGACTTAACTTAGCAGGCGCATATACTTTTCATCACTCATGCTCGGAAAGTAGATCGTATTAAAAGTTTGATAAGTTTGAAAATTTAAGGAGGCTCCTGACACAATTTGTATAGATATACAAATTATGGCGATAGAACAAAAATGGCGATTATTTATATTTCCTTCAGAGTGAGATTATACCATTATTTACCAAAAGTTGTTTTGATTGAACTTGTAATATTAAACATCCAATCGGGGAACATCGAATAGGTCTTAAATTGTTAAACCGGGACCTGAGCACGCTTGAACGTATGCCCGAGTAAAGGATACAGGGTATCCCACGGATATGACACGTGGAGGTAAATTACCTTGAATATTATAAATGGATCTTTTAATGAAAGAAGACATTATTTATTTAGCAAAAATAATCCTTATGATGAATCCTTTCGTTCGGTATGATAAAGATGCGGATTGATTATTTTTCTCATGTAATGGGTGCGATTCCCGGTTCAACCATTAAATTATTGAAATATCCATTAATGTAGTTAAATTCAAATAATGTCTTCTTTCAGTAAAATGTTCCATCTACAATATTCAAATAACTTTTCCTCCATGTGGCATATCCGTGGGTAAACCTTTATAGTAGTAAGAAATGTTACTTTTCATTTCTCAGACTCGGAAAGTAGTATTCGATTGATCCGAGTAGCGGGTGGAAGTCGCTAATCCTTACCATAGGGCGGGAAAAACTCATATTAATTGTTTTCTTCTCTAGGGCGGAAATGTGTTGGGAGGTTGGTTTGTAATTAACTACACACTGGCAACAAGTACGAGGGTGGATTGAAAAGTTCGCGGCCTAACACATAAATACTTGAACTATTTTAATGTAACTGACCTCATTCGATTTGCTTACTATCTGGTTGTCGCAGTGTAAAATTTTATCGCAATAGCATTATCAGTTTTTAAATTAGACTGAATTTTGTGAGCCTAAGTGCAGCATTTTTAAAGAATGGAGAAAATTGCGCAACGTGCGGTCATCAAATACCTGTTTAAAAAAAAACTAACTCCAAAAGAGATTCACGAAGACATGTCAACAGCATTGGGGGAATCTGTTCCGTCGTATACGACTGTGAAAAAGTGGGTTGCTGAATTTAAACGCGGACGAGAGAGTACTGAAGATGACCCTTGCTCCGGCCGGCCTACGACGTCTACGACTGAAGAAAACATCGGGAAAATCTGTGATCTGATATTGGCAGATCGGAGATTGACCATCAGGGAGATTACAGACACTATTGGCATCTCGTATGAACGAATACAAAACATCATAGTCAATGCACTTGGATTTTCTAAGGTTTCTGCGCGGTGGGTACCCAGATTGCTTTCAGTTGAACAAAAACGAATACGGCTCGCGATTTCTCGCGACTGTTTGGAAATATTTGAGGCTGATCCACAAGATTTTTTGGCCAGAGTCAAAACAGCAATCCAAGCAGTGGAAAAAACCTGATGAACCGACTCCAAAAAAAGCCAAAGCAATTTTGTCAGCTGGCAAGGTGATGGCGTCAGTTTTTTGGGATGCTAAGGGTGTCATCGTGGTGGACTACCTTGCAAAAGGTGAAACTATAAACTCGGCTTATTACTGCATCCTTTTACGTCGTTTGCGTGAAACAATTAAAGCGAAAAGGCCAGGATTACTAAGCAAGAAAGTGTTAATAAGATAATGCATGCGTTCACAAGTTTGTTGAATCTATGGCTCAAATGCGCGATTGTGGCTTTGAATTACTGCCACATCCCGCCTATTCCCCTGATTTGGCACCTTCAGACTTTCATTTATTCCCAAACCTAAAAAAACACCTTGAAGGTCAAAAATTTTCATCAAATGAGGAGGTCGAAGCTGCAGTGGGTGACTTTTTTGAAGGCCTTGAAGAAACTTTTTTTATGACTGGCATACAGGCGTTGGAAACCAGATGGAAGAAGTGCATTGAGTTAAGTGGAGATTACGTGGAAAAATAAAATTACTTTTGTTTATATTACAAATAGTTTTCTTGCTGAGGCCGCGAACTTTTCAATCCACACTCGTATCTATGATACTTGTAACCATGGTAACCATTGTTGTACACAAAATAAGATGTCTAAGTTTTTTCTTTGTAATATACTCTGCTGTAATAAAACAAATAATAACAACTACGTTTGTGTTTATTAGCACCAGCTGAAAGAACTAAGTAGTTATTATAACAGGATGAATGTGATTTTCTCAAGTTAGTGTATGTCATATGAACATTTTAATCAGTAATTCTCAATTTAAAAAAATACCTATTGTGCGGGTTAGCCCGCGGCGCATGACGCAATGTGTTCCATATTTGAAATTTAAAAGACTATATAATTAACTAAATATCAAGTAGATATATAAAAAAAACTAACAAAATATGTACTCAAATATCACAAAACATTCTTACTTTTCAATTAAGTTTAAATAAGTATATTCTTTTATTTTCTAAATATAATTACAAGAACTATCGCGTGCTAAGCGAAAATCATATTTTACTAAATAGGTTAGTGAAATATGTATCTCATGTTATAATTTTCAATAAATATCCTAATATTCGAAATGGAAAGTAGAGTGTTTAACGCGGGTTAAACAACCACCCTCACTGCGCTGGGGCGTTTAAATACCTCGTACGGGAATAGATTCCCTCCATCCTTGTGTAACAATCTACTATTTCGCTCACTTAATCTCTATACAAAATATATTTAGTCGTGTATTACCTGACTTCGACACTCGATACGACCCCTACATGACTCACCGCTAGTTTCTAGAACGTTTATAAAAGTCATAATCAATTAACAGACTGATTACTGTACGTTGATTGGTCGCCTATCGCGTCATCGGCTACTATGACCAATGAGCATTCAGTATTTAATCTGTTAACTAATGACAAAATTCCTGAAACTGAGGGTACGATTTGTATCCGACTACTTTTTAATGGTCACCTGTATAGCATACTTCATGAATGCAATTTGTGCAAACAGTATACGAGCCCAATTACTAAGAAGAAGGTTTTGTTTAGGTATAAATCTATGTTCAAGACAATGTTTGCAATCTTTGGGGTTTTAGTTTTTTCCTGGCATTTGTGATGAAAAATATAGTGTTTAACTCGGGGTTATAAAGTACACTCGGATTTTTTTATGCACAAGCGATCGTGGCGAGATTATAGCTCGAGTTTAGTTTTGGGTTTAAAACAACCTCGTAAAAGAAAATACCTCAATTACTATTATAATTTTAAAGGTGGTGATGTGTTAATAAATTAACAAAGAAGGGACAGTGCGAAGAAATTAATTAAAATGCTGTGTCACGCTATTTTGAATTTAATGCTAAATTGTAGGGTGTAAGTAAGTTTAACAAAAATGTAGTAATATTTGAGTATTGATATTAGATTAGCTTTGTTGCCATACAAAAAGCGAAACGGACCAAAGCAAACAAGCCCAATAAAAACTAGCATACATGCAACAACAACATGCACATGATAGACGTTCAGTTAAAAGTAGGTACATGTAATACGAATCATGAAAAGTTCTCAACCTTGGATAAAAAGTTTCTTCTTCCATTTAAGTTGCTACACTAAAATGGAAGAAGAAACTTTTTGATAAATGAGAATTTATTAAAAATTAATGCAACAACTTAACGTTTTGAAATTTAACATCCCGTTAAGTGATAACCGTATAATGTAAATGAATAAGGTCATCGTACGTTCTTGACCGTATTTATACGGTCAAGAACTTTTCAATCATACCACAAGTTATTTAAAAAGTACTATGTTACTCTTTAGCTATTCGGTTGAGAGAAGAGTACTTATAAACCTACATAGTATTTGCACATGAATAAAGAAAGGCACAGAATGAAAGCTTCACTACTACATGCACAGCTATGTGCGTAACTATAGTGCGCGCGGACATAGTTGGCCGCGCCTTAGGTGGCGACAAGGGCGAGGGGGCGAGTTGCCTACTGCTCGCAACGCAAATGAGAGCAAGCGCCCCCGCCTCTCCGTCCCACCGCTCACATACCTAAGGCGCGGCCAACTAGTTCCGCGCGCACTATAGTCCCTGACAAAGCGCGGGGACTGCAATACCGGTATGAACCAGCTCAGGAAGAGGGCAAAGTTTTCGTAACTTTCTTCCTGTTCCTTACCTTATTCATGTGGTATGTGTGAGTACTCCAGACGACTATAGATTAAAATGTTGATAAAGTGGTATTTAATCTTATCAGCCTTCTGTCTGTGGTACTTACACAAAAATAAATGGACAAATGTTGTCCAATGAGCGATACCATACAAAGATAGGTAAAAAGTAAGTTATTTTGAGTGCAGTGAACCACTAAAGACACATAATTGATAATAGTTTCGTGATAAACAAAAATAAGTCATTTAACACATAGTAATTAAACAACTTTAAACGGTTTAAATCGCGTATATTTTTCATTATTTTATCCCGACGTTTCAAACACTTTGCAGTGATCGTGGTCACGGGGTGACTTGAACGTGACCACGATCACTGCAAAGTGTTTGAAACGTCGGGATAAAATAATGAAAAATATACGCGATTTAAACCGTTTAAAGTTGTTTAATTACTATGTGTAACAATCGCGAAAACCTAAGACAACATTAAGTCATTTAACGTTTAGGAAGCACAGGACTTTGTTAAGTGTATAATTTAGTCTTTCACGCACTGTTACTTTCAAAAGGAAAATAATCGAATAATAGTTAATTTTCTCGGTTATGTACTGAAAAGCAATGATAATATAATATTCGCAAAAACGAATAGTTTTTTCGGAATTGAAAATATATTTTTAGTATACTGTGGGTATTGTGCTATATGTTCTCTCGACCGAGACTTAACAATTTTGTATTAGCACGATTTGAAAGTTTATGGCAGAATACCATACTATGTAGTCTATATGTATCAAACCTTTCATTACATAGCTGAGTGATTAGAATTCGAACTATTTTAAAATGGCCATAAAGATACCAAAATAATTTCATTAGATTTTTAAGATACCAATCAATTATTGATATAACAAGCATGATTACTATTGGCCCGCCAGGCCGCACAGGGCTTGTGTTATACTACAATATAACACAAAGCCAAGTCTTCTCAGATGGAGATTCAGGTATTGATAACCTAGTATTAGTGAGTATCGGCGGCTGATCAGACAATGTTAGGTACTAATCCCGCTGAAGCTAAGGTAACCTCAAATTACACAGCGTGATTGCAAGATAAATTGCAAGAACACTAACTACCACAGTCAAGTAGAAAATCTGTCGCCAAGGACCAACGTATATGATGAACTGGTTTTATGATGTCAGGTATGTACCTTAAAATCTTAAGGCCATTTAAAACTAGTTCTCTTACGCTGGTATGACACTTACCGGTAGCCGCGGCGGCTTCAGCGCCCTCTTCGTTGACTTCGATGAAAGCCTTTTGCACCGCGGTGGACACGTACAATTGCTGCGTGACATTGAGCAAATTGCACAGCCCAGTATTCCTCTGGTCAAAAATCTCTTTGATGCCGAGCTGGAAGTGGGAATAATCAGAGTTTAATGACAGACGCATTTGTGATAGGTACCATATTCCTTTATATGCAAGGTGATCTAATCTGAAGAATTCAATGGGTCCAAAAATATAATCTTCACGTCTATGTCCATAAAGTTCTTGTTTATGCCCGAAGAAAGCGAACTCAACCAGCTTCTATGCTCTAGTACACAAAAGCCAGCTTTTTTAAGCGCAATTGTGTTTTTTTATTGTTTTAAGAGTTTCAGTTTGTAATATCAGTACTTCTGTACTATCAGTACTAATATTATAAATGCGAAAGTAACTGTCTGTCTGTCTGTCTGTTACGCTTTCACGCCAAAACTACTGGACCGATTTGAATGAAATTTGGTATGGAGATAGTTTGAGACCCGGGAAAAAACATAGGATAGTTTTTATCCGACTGCGCAAAAGGAGGTTAATGTTTTCGCGCGATAACCGACATACGCGCGGGCGGAGCCGCGCCCGGAAAGCTAGTAATATTATAAATGCGAAAGTAGCTCTGTCTGTCTGTCTGTTACGCTTTCACGCCAAAACTACTGGACCGATTTGAATGAAATTTGGTATGGAAATAGTTTGAGTCCCGGGAAAAAACATAGGATAGTTTTTATCCAACTGCGCAAAAGAGGTTAATGTTTTTGCGCGATAACCGACATACGCGCGGGCGGAGCCGCGCCCGGAAAGCTAGTATTTCATATAAGAAGTAAGCCTGAGGTCTTTAATAATAAACATAGATGAATGAAATTTGGTATGGAATTAGTTTGAGTCCCGGGAAAAAACATAAGATAGTTTTTATCCAACTGCGCAAAAAGAGGTTAATGTTTTTGCGCGATAACCGACATAGGCGCGGGCGGAGCCGCGCCCGGAAAGGTAATATTTCATATAAGAAGTAAGCCTGAGGTCTTTAATAATATACATAGATCAGAGGTGTTATTAGGGATCCAGATATGATTTTTCTTTCGATACAATGACGATCAAAAAAGAACATTAAAATCTAATAGACTTCATCATAATTAAAAATATATTTACGTTTACTGACGTACTTAAATCCTGAATAATAAGTGCTACATACTATTACGTGGAATGATTATAATTTAACCCTTAGTCTAAACCTAAACTAATTCGCGTGTAATTATTACCTACGAACATTACATTTATAACTAATACAGTATTATCAGTTACAATTGATTTTATCGCGGAATGTCAACCCATCAATCAGTGATATGCACCAACGACGACGTGGCGATATATAAATAAATCAAAACTGATTAGAGTATCACATTTACAGGTTATTTGTGCACATAATTTTTGTCCCAGACTAGATTAGAGTAAATTAAAATGGGTGTGGTTTTATTCGTCTTATATAACCTGACTTTGTTAACAATTACCTAATAAAATATCAGATATTATATCTGCCATAAATAAAACGTTTCTCTAAACAATGGTTTCAAAAATCACTGGGAAGCATAATATTTTTAATGTCTGAACAATAAGATTGATATTTATAATACCATGGTCACACTAAAAGTAATAAGAAAATAAAAAACGAATCAAAGTAGGAGGTTGCGAATATATTTTTGTTTTTTTATAGTAGTCTTAGTTCCTCTGTACACGTCTTCGCATTCGATGGATCAAGTGAGAGAAGCAGTGTACACAATCTTCTTTATAGATCTCTTCCACGTAATTTTCAAAGTTTAAAAAGTCTTCAAGTCCTTAAAAGTTTATCTTTGAATATCGGAAATATATAAAAGATTCAGATGGCCAGGTCGGGACTGTATGTACGGAGTGCGCTGAAATTTAGCACGAAGGAGCATCTTCAATTGCTTCGAGGCTTTTGAAAACTGGCAAATAATTCTGACAGATAGAATACCAGTTTCTACAAGCTGCCCTTTCATATTCCAGCACAAATAGTCGATAAATGACCTTCCCGTCGAAGAAACGAGGCAAAACCTTCAAACATCTTTTTATTTAGACTTCTTCCTCACTTAACAAATCCTTAAAAGGAAACCCCAAATAAACCGCCCAAGAAAATTGTCTTTTGGTTTTGGGTTCGCAATTTATCCAACTTTGATCTACCTGTGATGATGTCAATGTGCTGTACATCATTCGAGTCACCTCGGTTTAAGTTATTTAACAATTCATAGCACCAATCCATGCGACCACGGTTTTGCTCTTTGGTCAAATTGTGGGTAATCCATTCAGTATAAAGCTTCCTGACGCCTAATTGTTTATGAAATACTGACAACTCAAATTGCAATAAATCATGGACCGTAAATGGTCTCGCGTGAAATTCAGGTGCTACAAGGAGTTTTCACATTGCCGCATTCAATTTAAAAAAAACAAATGACAAATGAGTTCAATATAGAACAGACACCCTCATCAGATTACCAACGAGTTCTATTAAAAATTAAAATTACTTCTTCATTGGCAATGTTTCAACTGGCCCGTTCTAAAAACTTTCAGTGCAACCAACATAATACATTCATAACATATTATAAAAACGCGAATACATATGAAACGAAATATCAAAACTGTTTATTTATTAATAATGAGAGAGATTACACCACGCTACAGTTGCGAGGCTGAAAGTACTTTAAACAACTATTATATACGAAAGGCAAACTGAAAGTTTCTGTAAGAGAAAAAAAATATACAATAAAATTAAATAAAAGTGTATTTATTATTACCCAAACGGCGCGCGGCGCCCCCGAAAATTCTCATTACACAACTTATCCTTGGTTAGAGGAATGTGATAAACGCGTTAAAGGCTCAAATCAGGGCTGTATGGTCGATGGTCAAGTGATTAGAAATGTTCACCTTCCAAATACTTTTCTGTGTTATAAGCGGTGTGAGATCTTGTCATGGCAAAAAATGGCAAACAAATGTTATTCTTTCCACTTTTAAAGTCGTAATAAATAATTGATGTTAATTTTTCCCTCGACTACATAAAAAAAAAACAATTTATCCGAATCGTTTTTTCTTTCGATGTATTTATTTGAAGTTAACCTAACAGCTTAATGAGGTATAATAAATGCATATGTATTAGATAAATAAAAAAAAAAACAATTTTGTGCACCCCCTTTAACACGATTTCTATATATTTGTACAAATTCTGAACTGGCAATTTTCGAACAACAAATCGCATCGAGATTATTGGTACAGATTAATCCCCTTATTTATCATCGATGCTTAATGTAATAAACGTATTTAGTACTGCACAAGGCAAAATATCTTATGCGCAGCAATCTCTACTAATACCTAAATGTATTTTTTTAAGTTATGCAACTAATACATTTAGAAGTTTGACTCTTTTACCGAAAATGGAAACAGTTTTTCACGATTTCTGACGTTTCTAGAACCTCAGTCACTTTTGACCTTCCACTTTTGATCCTTATAAGAAACAGGATCGATTAGAATCAAAAAAAGTTTTGTGTAATATAACAATTTTCTTGCTGATTGTACACTTTTTCCAAAATTTGCAGATGCAATTCAGAATATCTTAAAATGTATGGATAGTCTTATAAAAACGTTTTCCTGTAACGATAACGGTTACGGTACCTGCCCTTACTGTCCCGTCTCAAAAATTCACCCTGTGTATGTACAGCAAAATAAGCTGTATTTATATTCAATTTGCTAAAGTTAAATGAAGTAAGACGCTAAAATCCAATGGACTCAGGCTTTTCCTTTTGGTAAGATAAAGAAAGAAGAGACTTAAATAACTAGAATATTACATTAAAATTGATCTTACCTTCGGCAACAACTCGGTCAAATCGATTTCAGTTTCGATCTTGAACTTAGGAATGGTGACTTGCACTTTGGTGCTGAACATATTTTCAATTTCGTTTATTAGGTCGTGGCCATTGGCTAGCTTCTGCAGAACACTATCCAGGCCGTTGATTTCATTGGGGAGGACAATGACCATGCTCGCTTCGTCGCCGACGTAGTTCAGTTGCAACAGCTGTAATTTAATAAAGTTATTCTAATAAATTAAAAACATAAATCCATAATATTCCGCTATTTTTTTGGGATCCGTGCGAGAAAACGGGGCCCTATTACTAAGCCAATATTATGATACGTTCTCTTGAACAGTTTTTTAGCAAAACATTATTCAGTTTTGTCATCTTTGCGCACTTGTGTCAGTTTGACCAAAAATGGAACCGACTTCAACACTCAAAAGTGTGAAATAACTTGTTGAAGTCGGTACCATGATAGTTCAAGAGCACCTATTATCACAATATTGGACGCATGGTATCGACTTTTGAGTGAGGAAGTCGGTTCCATTTTTGGAGAAAAAAAAACACTCTTTTTAGCTACCCATGCTACTTACGGGATCGATAGTCATTCATTGGCAACGACTACATCATCAAGATAGGAAAAAAATGTTTAGTTATTGGAGTGTAACTCAAAAACGGCTTGACAAAATCGGTTCACCCAGGCAAAAGTTCTGAGGTAACAAACATAAAAAAGCAGACGAATTGAGACCCTCAGCCTTTTTTTGAAGTCGGTTAAAAAGTGAAATAAATCACATAACTTTATATTGAGCGCTTGCGGCCCCTTCTCTATGTCTGGCAGTGTCAGATCTAATTCCACTTCTAATCGAACTCATTTTTCAATCACAAATCACGCTTAAATGTTTTGTTATGTGAAAATCAGATTATAAATCTAGGACCTAATGAATCAAAATCCGTTCAACCACTGTCATTAGTGTCCAAGTAGAAAAAGGACAAGAGGTCAATATATACACGAACATTCACATTTTAGTATATTAAAATACTAGTAAGATTCAAATTCAGATTATTTATTTGCCATAATGTTGGATACAGTACCTACAGGTCTAAACTAATAAAATATGTATCTCTACATTTAAACCTTACAGGCGTGCAAATTACTAGGTTCATCTACTAGATGCTACATCTTGTACGAATTTGATTTGCTTCCCAGTTACTTAATCTGAAAGCGAGTGATGCCTATACTGATGTCGGGAGTCTGACTTATGAAAACTATGCGTAAGTCGCGTCAGCACCTATGCAGACGTGTTATCCTACCAACTCGTGAAACAAACCTACATCGTGGTGTCAAAAACATACTTATCTGCATATTAATTTATCCGGGTACTTATGAGACCGCTTAAATATAACAAAAGCTAATCGCCCACATTCGTAAAACTATTTCGTGCTTGATTGTAAGCCAGCGCCTGTTTATCTATGCGTCATCTACTCGGTGAAGGTCAGACATCGGGCCTTCATTGCAAATGCAATTCTATATTAACTGGTTTTAGTATGATTTAACAAATCATGAACAAATCGTAAATTGACAAGTATGACATACGTGACCAGATTAACAATGGAGAATCCTGGTGATGTATGGACGGGTGATTGTTATTACATAATTGCGCAAAAAATAAACAAAAGAGTTTGGTACATTTCGGTTAGTACAGAGATAGCATGTAGGCCGGAGATGGACATAAAGTACTTTTGTATAATTTAACACGAGGTTATACCTACACGGGTATAATCAAATTCCACGTCACGTTGAAAGTAGCGACAGAGTTACATAAAGAGAACGTTTCAGCCAGTCCTATGTTTTTGAAGTTCAAAGCATAGAATTTACAATGAAATAGCGTAAAAAACTGTTACTAAGACTTTATCGATAGGACCAATTACGAGGAAAAATTAATGGTATTTTTTTTATGAAACTCCTCCTATGTTAAACCTGAATTTTGGCATCCATATTTCTTGTAGTCTTCATGTCTTACAGATATTAGCCCAGAAATAATTTTATGAAAGGGCAGAATTTAGGAGCTTAAGTGTATTGAAGGGAATAAGTGTCCCCACCCATAAGGGTTACGGTAAGCAAGGGGCAATGAGGCTTAAAATCAAGGTAGACGTAGAGTTCAAAACTATGGCCAAGGTTGAGGTACCTAATGTAAATTGAAAATAAGTAAGTACCGCCTAAGACCTGCCCCCTGACACGCATATAGCAGTTTGCGTTGTTGGTTAGGCCTGGTTGGGCCGCAGGGAAAGAGGAAAGTAGGTATGGCGTTGGCCGCTCTCACTATCCTCTGCTGTCGAAATAGCTGGTGGCGGGGCTAAAACATCTGATCCGCCGCAGTGGGACCTAAGGCGTCCAAGCACGGGATCGTATGGCGCCGGTGCACATGGTCCTGGCGTATCTTAGGCTGCGTATATACCAGATATGTACGAGAATTATGAGCAGTGTAAAAGGAAAAATGCACCAACAGGATTGCTTCATTTTCCTAGCCTCGCTGAGCGCAGCGATCCTATTGCAGGATTTATTCTTGTTAGTTTGTCTTTCTCGTACATCTCTAGTGGATATGCAGCCAAAGTGTGGGGTCACTCCAAGGTCCGGAAACTAACAGCCACGGCGCGTTCGCGGTCGTATGCGAAAGCGTTCCCGTGTTCCTGCCAAACGCTGACGAGGTGTGATTCCGTCTGGTTTTAGTCGGCAGAGGCACGTCGGCTGCTGTGGAAGTCGTTGATGTCGAGTCCAACACATCCCGTCGAACTCCCCAGTGGGTGGAAGGGAATACACAAATTATTCATTTGTGTTTCCACCATATGAACAAAAAAGACGAAGTAAGCTTTTCTATTGTCACCAAGGGACGGATAGGATGCACCTGCGCACAAAGTCTGTGATTGCGACTCTGACGGCCAGGAAAACGAGGACATTGCCAGTTTAGTAATAACTAATTTTATCAGTAAGCGGCGGTTACGTTTACCATCAGGCGGGCCGTCTGCTTGTTTGTCACACATAATATAAAAAAAAAAAAAAAAACTAGGGATGGAGCTACCAACCTACAAAATATTTTTGATTTTATTTCCACGGATTTTCACAATCTTTTTTTTGTAAAATTTGGAACAGCTCTGAACTTATAGAATATTAGTAAGAATGGGTGTACCGCAAGGACCAATACTGGGACATGACTGTTGCTAATGTATATTAACGAGTTGCCAAACATAGTCCATGGCAACGAATAATGATGTCTCGGATTTTTTGAGTAGATAGAAAATATAGAAAACTAATACAAGTTAATAATACCCTATCTATTATCTTTATATGTTCACGGCTATTAATTTACAAATAAATACAAAAAGTCAACATATCTACGCCAAGCGCGGTGATTTCCAGCAGCTGTCCTTGAAAGCCAGTTTTCATTCTAGACATAACGTGCCGCTATCTTCGGCTGACATATTGGCAGTTATTTACCAGAAATAATAAAATTATCAGTGTTCAAAGGCTAGCCAATCATTAATTTGAAAAAAAAAAAACAACAAATAACATCAAAATACATGTTTTCCTTCTACCAACCTTGAGAGCGTAAAAATAATGCTACAATTCCGAGAGACTAATATAAATTTATCAAACATGTGGGTTTTTTCCTTAGTGTTTACCGAACGATACCGGGAAGTGCATACGTGCGCCATAGGATATATACATTGTTCTAATTTTATACTGCCTGCCGACGCGAGCTGCGAGATGTACTGGCTATTTAAAAAGTAATGTAATGAATATTTGAGTTTTTCAAGGTCTCCTAATAAATTGGTACAAAGTTCTTCTGCTATACTCTAATTACTATAAATCTCAAACAAACAGATATAACAATTATTTATGGGTATCTTAAACATCTATGTATTTTCAATACTAGTATTTTTTTATAGCTGATAGGCTAGCCTTTGACCACTATTTCACCTGATGGTAAGTGATCGAAGATGTTGTTCAGGCTAGCCTAGAATTACTGGCTCTCAAGAACAGCTGCCGGAACACACCGTTAGGTGCTTGGCGACAGATTTTCTACTTGAGGGTGGTAGCTAGCCAGGCGGGCATTCGCAAAATGCCGTACCCCAAGCGTAATGCGTAATTAGTGGTGATCTCAGCACTAACCTGAGCATTGAGCTCCGTGCTCTCTCCGTATCTGTAATTGTCCTCCTTGTACATCATGGGCACGTCGATGGTTTTACTCTCGGTGACGTGGAAAGGACGTGGTGACGTCAAATGCGGCTCAAATTGCTTGCTCCATGTTCCCTACGCAAAATTAAAAAAAAATAACATTATCTCCACCTCCATATCTGTCGTGTCCCGTAGGATGCAGCGTTAGGACCTTAATACAGGAATTAGACCGCAGCGCGTTGTACAAGACGCCTGCCAAACGTGGGTGAGGACTATAGTAAACCCCCTACTTTTTTCAAGGATGGACTGTGGGTTATGGCTGTTGGACAACTACCTCATCTGATGGTAAGTGATGGTGCGGTCGTAGATGATGTTCTGGTTTACCTAGAAGTACGTGATAACACGTGACAACTACAACTCCAGCTTATATTTTCTTTACTTTATGTATAATGAAATTTTATTTAAAAATAAACGTTCTTGATTTTTTTTGTGAAAGTTGGTTATGGTAGAAAAAGCATGAAAGTAGAACAAATGAAGTGGAAATGAGATCATTGAGAAGCATAATTGGAGTCAAACGGAGTGGCAGGATAAGGAATACTGTGATATGGGAACGATGTGGTGTGAATGAGGATGTAGTAACAAAAATACAGAAAGGTATTTTAAGATGGTTTGGACACGAATGAAATGAGAATGACTATACAGGTATACATAAGACAAGTGAAGGGGAGTGTTGAAAGGGGAAGACCTAGGCGAACGTTCCGAAATCAGATGGAAGACATACTGAAAAAAGCTTAGCTTACACCGACGCTTGTATGTATGAAAGGATTGATGAGTGTAGATCACAGATTACCCCCTCTAGATTCCGCAAACAAGACGGAGGTCGCGCGCCACGCATTAGCCTAAATAGTTAGATATAAATGAACGCTTTGAATCATAGTTTCGACCAAGTGTCAGACCCGTAAGCGCCTAAACGCTCCCGTGTTTTAGCGCCAGTGAAAATTTGTTTTGAATTAACAAAATAAGATAAAATTCTACATGTACAGTGAAATGGTATGAATAGTTATCTTGCAGTTCAAATTACCAAAAAGAAGGAATAAGATTTAATTAATAAGTCAGATAATTTTGTTTTACTGGTTATAAGAGGGGTCAGCGTATACTGGTACTAATTGGGTAAAGATCGTTTCTTGTCTCTGTTCCACATGGTAGCTGTTGCAAGCTTTGTCTCGTTTTGGCGAAAGCACGTGCAACGCTAGTGTTGTGAAATTCTCTAAATTAAAGACGGTGTCGACATCGACATCGAAATAATATAAACATTATAACAGCAGTCAGTATATAAGCCTAGCAATTATATTTTTGGACAACTCATTTTTTTAAGGTTTCCTATATAAATACCCACCAGGGAATAACAAGTTTTACATCGTTTTTTAACCTTCCAAAAAAGGAGGAGGTTCTCATTTCGTATGTTTTTTTAGGGTTCCGTACCCAAAGGGTAAAAACGGGACCCTATTACTAAGACTTCGCTGTCCGTCCGTCCGTCCGTCTGTCACCAGGCTGTATCTCAAGAACGTTGATAGCTAGACAGTTGAAACAGATTTTTCATTCACAGATGATGTATTTCTGTTGCCGCTATAACAACAAACAAAAAGTTGGCCAAGTGCGAGACGGACTCGCGCACGTTAAAACAAAAAAGGCTATTAAAGATTATATGAAGTCTAATGTTGTATAGCTAATGGTACGGAACCTTTCGTCTCCGATTCCGACTCGCACTTGGCCGTTTTTTTTTGTTTTTCTTACCTCAGAACTTATGTGTGGGTGACCCAATTTTAAAAATTCTTTTTTTTATTTGAAAGCTGATGCTTGTAATTTCCTACCATTTAAATTTCATAAAAATTGGTCAAGCCGTTATTGAGTTACACTCCGATAACTGAACAATATTTACTTGATGATATAGTCGTTGACAATGAAAGACAATCGATCCCGTAAGTAGCAAGGGTCACTATAGAGAGTGAAAAAATTTTTTTTACCATAAAATGAAACCGACTTCTACACCCAATATTGTATTTTCTGCAAATACCTACTTGTTATAAACTTTATTAAACAAAATACTATGAACTATATACAACACTACAGCTACTACAATAAAAGCATTTAGACACCTATAAGTCATAGCAGACTCATAGGCAGTCCAAATGCTCCAGCCCACTCCCAGTTGGCAGCGTGCCCAGCATGCTGGCAGCATTGAAAATACTATTTATATTTTTACCTAGACTTCTCTGAACAATCAAGGTAGTTTTCTTCTGCATATTTAAAAAATAATATAGTTAATATTGTATTTTCTGCAAATACCTACTTGTTGACTTAGATGCGTATATACCTACGTATATATATATATTTTTTTAAATAAATTAACCAAAAAACGGAACCTACTTCAACACCCAAAAGTGTGAAATAACATGTCGAAGTCGGTACCATGCGCACAATATTGTGATAATAGATACTTTTGAACAATCATGGTACCGACTTCAACAAGTTATTTCACACTTTTGGGTGTTGAAGTAGATTCCGTTTTTTGGTTAATTTATTTAAAAAATATATATATATACGTAGGTATATACGCATCTAAGTCAACAAGTAGGTATTTGCAGAAAATACAATATTAACTATATTATTTTTTAAATATGCAGAAGAAAACTACCTTGATTGTTCAGAGAAGTCTAGGTAAAAATATAAATAGTATTTTTATCGACAAGATTCAAACGTAATTATCGCAAGTGTAATATGTTCCTACGACTAAGCCCATCCCTACGGCGAGTGTCCGCTTGGTATAATAACTAGCGTGACCTTGAAATAGCCAATGAGAGCGCTTTTGTTTTAGTCCCCGCAACCCGCACCTACCTCTAACTTTGGTGAGCTCGGATACGAATAAAAATCTTGTAATGTGGTATCTAGAGGGGGTAATCTGTGGTGTAGATGAAGCGAAAAAAAAAATGTAAGGGTCATAGTAAGTGAAAATCTGTGGTCTCTGCCTACCCCTACGGGAAAGAGGCGTGATTTTACGTATGTATAAACATTATAATATGAAATATAATTTAATTTTTTACCTTGAAATACAGGGCATTCACAAGAACAAGTCTTGTTAAATCACAAAGACTGTCCGGCGACAGAAGATCCTTGATACGGTTGTTAGTTTTGTCTTCAACCTGAAAATTATAATTTTATCATCAAATGGAACATGACATTGAATGTTTATTCCTAGAAATTATTTTGTTTATCAAATGTGATTAATTAATCAGTATTACTGACAACCGGTGCATAGACATTTAAGATAAGCTACGCTGATAAACAATGGAATTAACAAAATATGTGGTACATAACTAACATATTGGAGTATTTAAATATATTGGAGTATTTTATGTAATGTATCAAATTGTGTTTGTCCATTCCAAAAAAAATATGTTTTATTTATTTATTGCTGATAGGCTAGCCTTTGACCACTATCTCACCTGATGGTAAGTGATGATGTTGTCGAAGATGTTTTTCAGGCCCACCTAGAATTATAACTAACTGACCCACCCCGCCTTCGCACGGATATTTAGCAAAAAAAATGTAACATTCTATAGCCTATGTTCACCAGGGAAAATGTAGAATTGTAACGGTGAAAGAATTTTTCAAATAGGTCCAGTAGTTTTTATGTTTATTCGTTACCTACAAAAATACAAATCTTTCCTCTTTACAATATTAAGAACAGATCCGGACATATAAGGACACCTGCCGGAACACACCGTTAGTTGCTTGTTACAGATTTACTACCTGAGCTAGCCAGGCGGGTATTCGCAAAATACCCTAACAATGCTATAACGACTGCCATCCTAAGACAACCGGGACTGACAGCACAACATGCCCTCCGAAGCACGGAAGCGCTCAGAAGTAATGCCAATAGCGGCTCCCATCCAAGTCATGACATATATATTTCAGTAGGATAACTCAGAAAAAAATTTAACTATAATATTTCTCACCCATTTGTTAATAGCACCAGCGGCAGCTACATTGTCAGCAAAGTTCAACTGTTCAAATCCAGCATCAAACACATTCACGGCATCTTCTTTCAGTTGCGGGTTTAGATCATAGTTACCTTCCATTACGTACACCTTATTGGCGACATTTAGAGTAACACCCTTAATAGCTTTTAGCTTCGATGATATATCTGTAAACGATGATCTGATCTGAAAAAAGAATCAAGAGTTAGTTAAGCTGGTTTTCATTGCAGAGGTTCAAAGATCAAACGCCATTTCTTTTTTAAAATCTTTGATTTATTACTCAAAATTGTAAAAGGTTGCTGTAATTCACTACTCGGTAACTATATACTTTGCGGAAATCAAAATTTAATAATGTTAAATATTTTAAAAAATCATTAAATTAATATTATAGAGAAGCACTTAATAAATGTACAAATATATATTTTCCTGTTAAGTCGACGTGACGTCATACCACCATCGTTGTACACCACGTAGCCAAACCGGAAAAGATCTTTCTCTATCTTTTCTCTTTCCTCTCTCGATTATTGTATAATATATATTTTTTTAAGGACCTTTATTCAACAATCAAATTTAAGAAGCTTAGATTAATGAAATAATAACCTTCCTAGGGCAGAAGATAGGATTTTATATTCCAAAATTCGAGTGAAAATTACCATAGATACTTTACGCCAATGAGTGAGGAAAAGCGAAAAAATAAAATCAGAATTACAAATGTAATACATTCAAAAAACTTGCAATCAAGGAATGTATGTAATCATATCTTCTAGGAAAGTACACACTGAGTCATACTAGTATGTAAACATATTTTCTAGGTACTTACTGAGTCATCATCAGGAATACCAAGAGAGGTTAACAGTTCAGTGTGGACACTGTCAGTAGCGCCCAGGGTCAACAGTGCAAGCACATATTTCGCAGAGAGGGGAGATGATATAACGCTTTTGTCTTTCTCCAGCTCCTAAAAATAAAAATCAATTTATTATTTGGTTATGAGTAGCAGACCGGGTACTCATCACAATTTAAAGCAATGTTTAATAGACATTTACTTAATCACTCTCTATCATAAAACCAATACCTGCCTGGCTAGCATGCGCAAATAAGACATATGTCACGCATGACACGAGAAGAGTATTTTTCTCGCGCGTAGAGAGAGTGGTGGTCGATAGCAGTGGTCGCACCACGCTAAGATTCATTAATTGAGATTATCTATGGACGATTCTCTATTGCGCTATTTGTTAGTTGAATTGCGAACAGTTATAGGAAATAAGCAGTGATGGGCTTTGTACTAATAAAATACCATACATTTATAAACGATTAAACATTTTTACCGTTCTGGACATTTCATTACGAATTATGATGGTTTTATGATTAAAAACTGCTCCCGTTGATGTAATTTTCAAACGAATGATAAAAGTGTAAATATAATTGGAGATTTTTCTGCATAATGTAAGTATTTCATATTTATCTCTTTTGACGATGGTTGCTTATCTATTTTTTTTTTGTTGATGAATGCTAAGTAGCGAAAGAAAGTTTTTTTATCACAGCTAGGTACTTAACTAGTTTTCAGTGCCCCATTTATTTTTTTATTTATTAAACAATATAATAATATTTTATAGCAATGTATTGATTACGGAAGCTTAAAAAGTACTTATTCATTTAGATTACTTTAAATATTTACTGTTGCGTTTTATAAAAAATTTAAGTAATATATTTTTAATACCTACACATTTATTTACATATAACTAGTATAGTTTTTTTGAGTTATCAGCTAAGCACCTATAATGTAATTACATTAAAAATAGTTGAAAAAACTACCTAAGCTACCTACAGCAATATTCAAAGATATTGTATTTAAGTTACGCACACAGAGTTAGTGAGTTGTGTTCAAATTACGTTATTGTATAGATTACGCACACATATATCAAGGGTCTGCTAATACTGGACGGAAAGTAAATTTGTACTAAATCGTCGATCGCCCCCATTATACTTAGACGCGCGAGAAACACTCGATTTATCTCGTCCTCAAAACTGAGGTAGAGAAAATACACTCAAATAATCGGAGATAAGTGTCAAAAATCGATTAAACGGAGGGCGCGCATGTTAGTGTTGGTCGATAAGTTGCCACAGGTAGCACAAAATGTACGTAAATACAGACGAGTTCTTTGCTCTGCCATGTTAGCATTCGTAGTCATATGTCAATATGTCTATTTTACACGAGATTAGGGCTTGCATTCGGATATCCAGATATCCGAATTATCCGGATATCCGCCAATTTTGAAATCCGGATAGTGACGACCTAATTATCCGGATAATTCGGATAATACGGATAGTTACATAAGTCAAAAAATACTTGTAAAAATGGAATTTACTCATCAAAAAGACAATTTATATGCACTTCTTAGACGTATTTTTGTAGGGGGACACACTACTTATCCATTGTTTTCAATAATATTCAGAAAGTTGTCGGTATGTGATTTTAGCCACACCTAACCACTCCGAAATTCAAAGAAAAAATAGTTTTGTAATTGTCTTATATGTATAACCTGTCTCTGTCTTATACGTGGCAATAACAAGAAAGAACAACACGTAGCACCGTCTTAGTTGTAAGCCCTTAACAAGTCTTCTAAGAAGTTTGTTATTTTTATTTGTTTTTGTCTATTATTACCATATTATGATTACGTTATTATACAATCATAGTCGTTTAATTTTTAAAAGAATAATTAATCACCTAATGGCCTACATAACTAGTACCTAAATGATTCATATTTTAAGGATACCTAAATTATTTAACTTATGCTTACAACTAAAACGGTGCTACGTGTTGTTCTTTCTTGTTATTGCCACGTATATGACAGAGACAGGTTATACTTATAAGACGTTTACAAAACTATTTTTTCTTTGAATTTGGGAGTGGTTAGGAGTGGCTAAAATCACATACCGACAACTTTCTGAATATTATTGAAAACATTAATAAAGCTAATTTGAATACTACTATTTTAAAGTTGGTTTTTAAAACCGTCTTCAAAGATTTTCTCATCGGTACGCATTTCTTCAAAAATAATGTTCAAATAGAGCTCATTTTTTTACTTCTACTTAAGAAGTTTCATTCAAAATATTTATAAAAACGTGTAAGTGCATAGCGTATTGGCAAAAGCTACTGGTATGGTCTCGAAAGGAAATCCGCTGAAAATCTAGGTCAAATTCTAGTGCTACATGCATATGTAAGAAAACTGAAGTGACTTCTTACATTGACAACGGTAAAATATAAACATCTAGACTATTGAACCAAGGTGGTAAAGACTTCGAGAAGTTATTCCACACTTTTCAGTCATTAAAAGACGGTTCTGTGTACTACCATTTATTCTTAAGAGACCTTTCACATTTTGCAGCCCCCTCACTCGCACTTTTAGACAAAATTTCAAAAAGTTACAATATGTAATGATTTTTTAAAATGTGTTCTGACATTATTTCGCTGCATGCGACTATAGATGTTCTCGACTAATTTTCATGTTGATATCTGTAATAAGGGATCCAAAACGCGTAATTTATTTATAAATTTTGGGCCTCTAATTTTAATTGGAATCAACATGTTACAAAATAAAAATATGTTGAGACCATCTATAGTCGCAAAAAGCAAAATAATGTCAGACCACATTTTAAAAAATCATTACCAGTTTTTTTCAATTTCAAATTATCAATAAAAGTGCGAGTGAGAAGGCTGCAAAATGTATAAGTCCTCTTAATACCATTTACTCGTAATTTTTTCAATAAATATCCGAATTATCTGAAAAATTCGGATATCCGGATAGTAAAGTAAACTACTATCCGTATTATCCGGATACCAAAATATGACGGATAATGCAAGCCCTACACGAGATAAAGGGTAGACAAAATTTACTCGCCGCGTGCATGCTAGCCGGGCTGATCTCGATAAATATCAAGACATTATTCAATATCAAAATATCAATCTTGAGCTCTTAATTTTATTTTTGCCTCAGATCAGCTACAGGAGGATTGAAAATGTTAAAATATTAACTAATTAGGAGCCGGCTAGGACCCGCGATATATTTTACCGGTAAATGTATGAATGCAGATCCTAGTCGGTTCCTAATAAGTCAATAGCACAATAGACATATATACAGTAGTTCGACTCCGCGGTATCCTGGAATTCAATGACAAATGACGATCAGAGCGCTAGGGAACGGCGCACTATCGAAATTTTGAGTGTTGTTGTTTGTTATAAATAAATTTTTTTTTTATAATAATTGTTTTTTTATAAATAAATTTTGTTGTGAAAAGGTAAAAATATAACTACCTATCTAAATCTATTTATTTGAGAGAACACAAGCGCGCGCAGAATTGAATAAAAAAACGCCATTGTCTTTGGTAACATAGTAAGGCCACCAGTAAAGAGGTTATTGTATGATTATTTGCCTTTAAAACTCCTTGGGTTCTTTTTCTATTAAAATGATGAAAAGATACCTATATATATTTATACCTCTATAGTGTCAATCTGCTGACAGCTTATTAAAACTAAACTGTAAGTAAACACCGCAGTAAAGCATGTGAACATCAGTCTAGTTGAATCTTTTTGTACCTCCTCGATGTAGGGAAGGCCGCACGGTTGATCACGTGACTGAATTCGGGTAATTTCTTCGTAGTTAAACTACTGCTTAAGAAGCTCCATGTATCTATTGTGTCAATAGTGTTCACGTAGGCTGGATTACACGATAGTTTGTATGCACATGGGTGAATGAAGTCTACCATGTGGTGAACTACTTAATTCACCTAGGTATCACCTGAGTGATTTAAGGGTCCACTTCAGAATGTCCTAATAAAGTTTCGGGTTGCTAACCAACACATAAAATAACTGAATGATAAAAATTACAGTTAATATGCAGCGCGTTTCAAGCTTTAACCGATGAATAGGCTAAATCGTTGACTGTGAAACGCAAAGATAGTGTTTATTTAATAAATAAGTTCTGGGTATTATAACCGGCACTTACTCGAACATTCTGAAACAGGTCCTTAATCTACTAAATAATGTACTTAATTCACCTAAAAATTACCAGGGTGGATAAAATCTACTAAAAGTGTACTTAGTGCACTTGGGTGAATTACCCCAGGTGAATTAATTATCTTGTAACAGCCACATTGTCCACTGCTGAACACAGCCTCCCCTATTAAGGGGGTATTTGCCATAATCCCCACGCTTGGCAGGCGGCTTGGGGATCGCAGTGCAAGATGCCAGTTCTTTAGAAGGCGCAGCTTCCAGTTATTTTTCCCTTAGTCGCTTCTTACGACACCCACGGGATGATATGGGAAGGTGCAATTCTAACCTGGCACCCCTCGGCGAATTAAGTATACCGTCCCGTTAATATGGATAAAACTCGGGATAGTTTTCAAAGTGATGTTTAAATATGTATAGGTACTAAGAATTTTTATATGCTAGGAACACATTTTCTTTTCAGAGCGCAAACATTTCTTCTGGCACTGGGATTGAACCCGCGTCTTACAGCTAGGCGCGGCAGGAACGCCTCCATTTTCGCTACCTAGACCATCAAGTCCACTACTAAACCGAAAGAGCTGGTTTAGGGTTCCGTACTAGAAAACGAAGCCCTACTAAGCCTGGACTGCCATCCTTCTCTTAAACAGTAATATTATAATCTTCGCAACCGTCATTGGCAGCCGGTTAAAATTTAAACAGAATATATTATGTACAAATATATAATACACTGTAATATTATATTAATATTAATTTTAGACCATTTTTGTTACAGTGTCTATGACAAATACTAACTAAATCATTATGTTATCTACCATACAATATATCCTCTATTTAACCAACAAACAAAAACTGAAATTGCCGGTTTATAATACATATAGTATTCAAGTTTTTGACTAAAGCCAACTTTGTTTTTTTTTCTTTAGACTGGCAGTTGCAGTCCGTAACCCAAAGAGAGCGAGACTTGGCGTCTTTATTTGCGAACACTGTGGTGCCCTGGAATGGTAGCTGGTTCTCAAGAACAGCTTTAGGTAATTGACGACAGGTTCTTTACTTCAGAGTCGTAACTACAACCAAAGCTCCCAGAAAAGGGACGGTGTTTTCAGGCCGCGGTCACCCATCCAAGTACCTAGTAACCGTTGCGAATACTGCTTTAACCCAGTCGGTCATCCATTAACGACTAGACAAACTCCACTATGAGCGCTTCAATATATAATTATTAAATATTACTTACTTAATAATCTACATATATTGAATTTTGTTTTACATTGAAATTAAGAAAAAGTCTCTGTAGGTACCTATCATTTCTTTTATTATATAAATTTGTATGGTGGTCTGTAGGACCACCTGAGCAGATCACGGCGGGAAACTGGGTAATTTTAGCCTCAAATTTTCTTTAGTAATAATATTTACCGAAAAAAGAAAATGTCATGGGCGTATCTATAGCAGGCCTATAAAAAAATACTCCAGAGGCATCAAGGATGAAAATAGGGAAAGACATTTGTATGAAGAAATGCATGCATCCTTCCCTTTTAATACAAAAATATAATGATGTTCTAAATCGATTCCGAGAAAGCCGATTTCTTAATAGCAGTTATATGATCTTGGACACAAAGCATTTAGACATTTTTAAGATAGCGCTTTAGTTTAATCAGTATACCAACGATTGCCAGATATCTACCGACATTTCAACCTAAGCGGCTGAATTTAAAAATACATGGTATTATTCACCATATATGTAGGTAATGTAAGGTATAGTAGGGTAGGTGGTTAGGTAACTTTGACTTAAAGAGCCAATTAACCATAATAATTATTGAAATTCTAGTTTATGCTTATGTTATCACCAACGATCTGGTGAGATTGTTTGAACATATGAAAAATTATAAATAAAATGTGTGACAATGTCTACTGGGTATTATACAGTTGGACGGACAACAGACAGTAAGCGGAGCTAGTAATAGTGTCCCATTTTATGGTAAAAAGTAAAATTATAATTTATATAATAGTAAAATAATACCAGTTATGAAGGACAAAAACCACACTTGTTGAAGAAGTTTTATTTCTTGCATCCATCCAGACAAAAGTACTCCAAGTGGGATAATCACGACCCTCAGTAATGAGGACAACGACGCGAGGAGGAGGATTTCTTGTATACCTACCTACCTTGTATACTAGTTATGAAAAAAGGGAGCAAATTGATTTTTACAACTTGTTTCTAATCGCAGCTGTGGATAAAGTGAACCATTTTTTTTTAAATTATAATACCATTTTCATTGCTCTGCCATCGCAAGCTTGCGTAAATGTCAGTTAGGATTTGACACCAATATGTTTGAAAGCAGACTCATTTCGCACAAAGCAATGATGGTTGTGTGATCGAGTTGTATTAAGATGACGCCTATCACCATACTGTAACATTGTAGCATACAGCACTAAATGGAATTTGTTACAATTTATTTAATGTTTATTTACACAGTTAAAATTGATTCAAACTGAGATTTATTGAGAAATGATTTTGACTTAGATAACAATAGAATTTTCATTGTTTGGACTGATATACAGGGTCCAGGAGAGACTTTTGATCTCTATAAGAGACAGGATTGATTGGCATCAAATAAAGTTTTTATGTAAAATTACTGTTTTCTTGCTGACAGAGTACATTTTTTCCAAAATCTATGAGTACAGTTCAGATTACCTTTAAATTTTATGCATAGCCTCCTAAAAAGATTTTCCTGTAACTATAACAGTTAAGGTAGGGTCAACATACTGGTTTACCAACCACTACCTCAGACAGTTCATAATCCAACGGCATCCTAATAATTGGTGACCTGAGCCCTCAGCCCCATGTCAAGTTTAGCGAAAAAATTAAAGTTGTATTGCTTTTCAAAGGTATTTTTTTATTGTGTTAATGTTGGTTTATTGGTGATTGGTTTGGTTTGTATGTTTTAAGCATGTTTAGTTTTAATATTCAAGTGGTGAAACTCATAAAACTTTTCATAATATGCGATTTTTTAGGTGGTCCGACAATACGTTAAAGATTAATTGAATGAAAAGGTTGAAAATTGGTATATTTGCTCTATTTACGAAAAATATTTTTTCTTTCATTATGTATCATAGATACGTCTATAATCTTTAGATTTTATGAAAATAGAATATTGTAGGAAGAAATGATTTTATTTTTGAAATGACAGACTAGAGCATTATGATGGAAATCAAGTCAGAAATCAACAAGGCACTTAAACGGTGGATAACCGGTATATTTACCCTACCTGCCCTTACTGTCCCGTCTCAAAAATTCAGCCTGTATATTAATTGATTTGAGAGGAAATAAGTTTAATATTTAATAATTTTTATAATTTATCATTATAAAAGTGATTTAAGCTAAGATATATTGTGACAATTTCTATAATCCATGTCCATTTATTTTTATCATCATGAACATAGGAATGTTTAATTAAATTCAATAATTTCATTATTTTTATAAGCTAAATTATTACATTTTGCTCATTTTACTTTATTTTTATCCCAAAGTTTCAAATAATGTTTACCACATACAATAACTGTTGAAGTATTTGAAACATTGGTATAAAAATATAGATAAATAAATGCGATTCAATTCTAAAAACTTGTTAAATTATAAACAATTATTGACTTAAAAATAATATAAGATAAAAGCCACAACAGAAAAAATATTTAGTAAAATGAAATGTTTCCTATGCAGCAGCAAAAACATTTTTTACCTTGATTGATCAACATGATTACTTAAGAATATGAGATGATTAATTACAATAATCAGGAAAACTTTATGCTGGTGTTGACCAGAACACTATTAGTACAATAAATTTGTCTACACATTCAAATAAAATATAAGTACGTTCTAACTCTGCTAAAAACAGTGGGCGTAGGCTTAATTCCATGTTTCAAAATATTTGTAAATAATTATATAGGTACTTACATTACAAAACTTGGCCGAAAATTTAGCAACGGCAGTGGAGAATGCTTTGGAATCCATTTCTGCTGAAGATGTATTCACTACTGATGAAAATAGCAGTGTAACTACAATTATGTAGCTCAAAACAAGCCGGTTGTAGTTGATGTTTTTATAGAAATGCGTCATAAATGTACAAGTACGATATGCAAACTGCTAAGTATGTGGATCGTTGCGGTGGCTGGTAGTGTTTATGAGTCACTACTTGTAGTGTTCTTTATCAATACGAGTACTCCGAATAGGGCGGCATATCGAAACGAAAATAAGCAACTTTTAACATTAAAAATTTCCGAAAAATATGTGTAATAATATTATATTACATCCTCATATCGTGTGTAGTGGAGTAGTATGAGCAATAATGAGCATGTCGATTAAACATCTCAAAAATGGCCCGTAGTTTAGTCAAATCGTTATTTTAGATCGATTGGTCAACGTGTATCGATTCATGAGATCGGTTCTCTAACTCTAAGAATCGAATGGAATCAAATATACGTATATTAAGCGCTACTAGTCCAAATCCACGTGGAAAAGAAGAAAATGAGCTGGATTATGTAAATCGGTCTTATCGCTTTTAAGTCAGCCATGACGTAGGGTCACGGTAAGGACCGGGCGTGGCTATGCTTAGTCTACTCTGGGCCAGGCCTCAGTCACTCGACAATACCTAAAGCGACAAGTACATACATTTTCCGAATTAGGACGATAATAGATATTCTGAATAGATGATATTCCATGAAGTCGTATCGTAATCGTATCTTTGTACGACTTCCACGATAAGATATGGCCTGTGCATTTCTAGCCCAGCACCACAGTGGGTAACTTCATTTGTGTTCATAGTAATTTTATTCCTTAGTATTTTTTGAAATATCTGGTAAAAACAGCTTATCCTAGCTAGCTAAAAATTTTCTATGTGCAAGAATTATATTTTAAAACATGATATGATTGTATCTTTGTACGACTTCCACAATAAGATATGGCCTGTGCATTTCTAGCCCAGCACCACAGTGGGTGACTTCATTTGTGCTCATAGTAATTTTATTCCTTAGTATTTTTTGAAATATCTGTTAAAAACAGCTTATCCTAGCTAGCTAAAAATTTTCTATGTACAAGAATTATAATTTAAAACATGATATGATTGGGTTTTTGCTTTGGCTTCAAAGGTGAAGGAAAGTCCAAAGTCGTTTTAATATCTCTAGCTACCACCCTCAAGTTGAAAATCTGTCGCCAAGCACCTAACGGTGTGTTCCGGCAGCTGTCCTTGAGAGCCAGTAACTCTAGGTTAGTCTGAACAACATCCTCGACCACATCATCACTTACCATCAGGTGAGATAGTGATCAAAAGCTAACCTATCAGGAATAAAAAAAAAAGAGTAAATTGAATCCAAATTCTCACCTACTCATGCAACATTTGGCTCAAAGGCCGTGCTACCACTTACCACCGTTCTCCTCAGTACGAGTGCCGACGCGGCGACGCCTTGTATACGCCACGTGTTTTCCGTTATCATTTTCACTTTGTTTTTGTTACTATTGTTGTTAATTTGTTGTGTTTTGTTATTATTGTTAGTTTTTGTTGGCATAATGCCAAAGAGAACGAAGAAAACTGTTTTGAACAGTCAAAGTCGTGAGTTTGTGATTCGCTTACGTGAATATTTTGAGCGAAAGAACCAAAATGGCGGTTACTATACACGGGGTGGAAAAACTTGCCACGTCTCTCAAAGACGCAGACTTGTTCAAGGGAAGCTTGCCATCTTTATCGAAAGTATTGAAAAATGTTGGTTATTCCTACAAAAAAAGTGACAAAAGAAAAATTGTAATGGAAAGAACAGACATTGCCCGAGTGAATTTTCTTTTATAAGGCAAAAAAATCTGAAATTGGGACAAAGTGGTGTTTCTAGACGAGACTTGGCTAAACGCCAATCATACCGTATCCAAAGCTTGGACCGATGATACTGCACAATCAACCACCAAAAAACCCGAAGGTAAAGGCCAAATATTAATCATCACTCATGCTGGGACGTCATCTGGTTTTGTGCCTAATTGGCTATTGGCATTCAAATCAACTAAAACCACTGAATACCACGAGGAAATGAATTTTGGAAAATTTAAAGAGTGGTTTTTAAAATTATTAGATAATTTGAAGGAGCCACATTGCATCATTATGGATAACGCCCCATATTACTCGGTCCAAAAGCACAAAGCACCAACTTTGGGAAACAGAAAATTAGAAATCATTGCATGGCTTCAAGAAAAAGGAATAGAGGCCAATGAAACTATGCTCAAAAATGAATTATTAAAACTCGTTGGTCTGCACAAACCTAGCACTCCAACATACCTACGTCTTAGATGACATAGCCTACGACAAGGGTCATACGGTCATAAGACTACCCCCGTACCACTGCCAGTATAATCCGATCGAGCTTATCTGGGCCCAAGTCAAAGGTTTGTTTACTTGAATTTCAGTTAGATTTTAAAGTATTAAATACTGCATAATTAATGTTACTAATAATATGTTTTTTTTAGGTTACGCTGCCAGACACGCCTTTCACAGCAAATAAAATGTTGCAGTTATTAAAAAGTGCGGTCGACAATGTATCTGCCGAAGACTGGAAAAAGGTGGTAACCAAATACAGAAAACTAATGGAAGAAGATTGGGAGCGGGATGTCCGATTTGATAATATATGCGAATAAGAGTTCATAATAAATTTACAAGATTGTTCTAGCGATTCAGAAACTGATTCAGATGTGGATCAGGGGTGTACTCTTTTAAGAGAATAAATGATTAGTTTAATTTAGTTACGTATGTAATTTAATTAAACCCAATTGTATATTACATTAGCATCGATAATAGTGAAAAACGTCGATAAATACTATCGTAACATTATTATAATTTATTTAATTTATATTATTTATATGTTTACATACTATATCTTAAATAGTAGTAGTTGTAGGTGAGAAATTTGATTTTATTTACTTACGTAAAATCCAATTTCTCACCTACAACTACTCATTCGATTTCATTACAACATTGTTTGATAATCGTTTTTTTCCACCACTATCCCAACTCTAAAAATGACAATCTTCTATGTAAATGTTACTGTCGCAGAGATCAAGGCCAAGCTATCTTTTATGCAGTATAGGCGTAGAAAGAGTATAGTAATAGAATCGGCGCGGCGTAATGAATTGTACTAATTATTAGAGAAGGATGCACATACCATAACCGCAATAATAATGAGCGAGACAGATATGAATATTTTTTATCCTTTTCGCGTATACCCCTTTATCTGTTGGGAGCCAGTGGTCACTTGCAATGCAACAGATGCAAGATGACTACTTAATCTATGTAAAACTGACTTTGTGACGATTTTTCCATAACCGAGTACATTTGTGAGTGAAAAATATAATACATATAAGATACATTATGGGGCTCTGTTGTATATTAAGTTGTAAAAATCGACCTGAGCGGAAAAATAAAGACATAACCTTTCATCGGTATGTGAGCATAATTTCATAAGTAGGTATATATATATGTATATGTCATCATTAATTTTCACATGATATTAAGGTGGAGGTGACGAGGTGTGGAGGCAAATAAGGTTCTTTTAAAAAATAAGTTGAGCCGTACTATTACGTTTGTGGCAAAACAAAAAATATTATGTAAATTTTGATCATATTTATGAGATTCCTATTGATCCCACAACATGATCACAATCAATTTACGTGAAAAAAAAAATTATGAACATATAGGTCTAAAAAAATCTTCTAGCAGTTGGAACTCTAGTATTTATCAACATGTCTTGATAAGTTTAATACAAGAGGTGTATTACATATAATTACAAATCCCTATTGTTTTTTTTTTACTTTTGTGTAATATTCATTTATATAATTATTTTATCGCGAATTTACTCGAGCACACCAGCGCGGCGGTTCCGAGGTGCTCTGCGCGGACGCGGGCGACAGTGTTGCGCAAGCGTTGGCACGGGGAGGTTGTATCGCTCGTAGCTCCGCTCAAGGTTTCGACTGACAACGATCTTGTCTTTGTATTAGTGCATTGACACGCGAGATTCGCAGCTGTGTGCGTGCAATGATTCGCTCGCTGCAGAGGGCCAACTTGATTGCGACGTGAAGTATGCGCGTTGACGCTTTATTATTGGTACTTTGTAGACAAATTTTATTTGAAATTTATCACATGAAAAGAATCAAAACTTGAAATTGTCAATTTTCTAGGTACTTTACAATGGGCGGCGTTATCAATAAGATCAATAAAAGTTTTTTAATTAGGTGCATAATACATGTACAAAATTAATTAGTAATGTCTATAACGCTCTCATGACATAACTGGTAAACTAAAGATAATATTTTTTTTTATATTATGGTAAATAGTTTCCGGCTTTAGTACTTTGTAGGGTACAAAATGGTTCTCTACTACATTAAGAGTGTGTATGGGACTTCATACATCTTTTGGAGTTCTAAGCTTTTTTGATAAATGTATTAGGTGTTTTGATATAGGTTAATTAATACTGCATAAGGATAACGTCTGCCAAGTGAAGATGCATAACTCGAAAATAGTAAGAGATAGGTAAGGGAGATTTGGCCCTTGGGGAGCCGGGTTAGAATTGCACCTCCCCATATAATCCCGTGGGTGTCGTAAGAGGCGACTAAGGGAAAACTACTGGAAGGTGGGCAGCAGCGCCTTCTTAAGAACTGCCAACTTACACTGCGATCCCCAAGACGCCTGCCAAGCGTGGGGATTATGGCAAATACCCCCTTAATAGGGGAGGCTGTGTTCAGCAATGGACGATCTGGCTGTTACAATTACAGTAAGGGAGATTTGAACAATTATCGCAGGGAATCGGGAGAGCAGTCAAATGACACTTGTCATAAATCCAAACTGGCGGATACAAGATTCTAAAAATCAAAACCAGTCCGATTTGGCTGAAAATCAATATCTAGGTTTTACTGGACGTCCTTATTCCGAATTTGGAATTTATTTTTCGATGACTTCTGCCAAGTGAAAAAAAATTGTCCGATTTGGCTGTAATTCGATATCTAGGTAGTTCTTGACGTCTTTATTCCGAATTTTGAATGTATTTTTCAATGACGGGAGATTTGAACAATTATCGCAGGGAATCGGGAGAGCAGTCAAATGACACTGGTCATAAATCTATATTGGCGGATAGGAGATTCTAAAAATCAAAACCAGTCCAATTTGGCTGAAAATCAATATCTAGGTTTTTCTGGACGTCCTTATTCCAAATTTGGAATTTATTTTTAGATGCATCTACCAAGTGATAAAAGTTACTCCGATTTGGCTGAAATTCAAAATCTAGGTAGTTCTAGACGTCTTTGTTCCGAATTTTGAATGTATTTTTCAATGACGTCGCCCAAGTGTAGAAAGTTACTCCGATTTGGCTGAAATTCAAAATCTAGGTAGTTCTGGACGTCTTTATTCCGAATTTGGAATGTATTTTTCGATGACGTCTGCCAAGTAAAAAAAGTTGCTCCGATTTGGCCAAAAATCAATATCTAGGTTTTACTGGACGTCCTTATTCCGAATTTGGAATTTATTTTTCGATGACTTCTGCCAAGTGAAAAAAGTTCGTCCGATTTGGCTGAAAATCGATAACTAGGTTGTGCTGTGCGTCATTATTCCGAATTTGGAATGTATTCTTCGATGATGTCTGCCAAGTGAAAAAAGTTACTCCGATTTGGCTGAAATTCAAAATCTAGGTAGCTCTAGACGTCTTTGTTCCGAATTTTGAATGTATTTTTCAATGACGTCGCCCAAGTGTAAAAGTTACTCCGATTTGGCATTCATCATTCGACGTACGACCTCACTCAAGGCAACTCCACGTTAGTTTTGCTCTCTAAATAATATCCTGTAAATGCAGTAAAAAGTGACGTTTAAGGCTTTGATTATATTTCACCTTGTAGCTGAATAAACAATCTTGGCAACAGTGCTTTTTGCAAATCAATCCGTTCAGTGGTTCTGATTTTATAAGTGAATATAGTTCAAAATATTTTCGCCAACGGCTGCCAGTGCGAATAGCGCGATCGGTATTTGAATAAGCAGCGGTGAGTCATCGCGCCCGGCCGATACCTGTTGCTGTACTCCCGCGCCGGCCCTCCTTTACCTGCTACGTTTGCGAGTTATGTGTGCCTACATATAGCTACACGCCCCCGTCGCTTCACTGCTGTGCCTGCCACTCGCCGCTGCCGTTTCCGTAAGTTGCTTGCGCATCGCTCTCGCGCCATATTGTTGGCTTTGGTTTCGACTGCTGTTAAGGATGAACTGCTCTGCGTGTTTTGGTGCTATTGAAGAGGCTGACGATTATCTAAAGTGTGCCCTCCACAACTGCGGTAAAATGTACCACGCATTATGCGGTGGCGTTGTTAACCGGAGCCACGATTTATGCGTAAACTGGGTTTGTCCCGAGTGTCATTGTGCCTCGAAAAAAGGAGGCGATAACACCTCAACGCCTGTTGGTGCGAATAAGAAAACCCGGGATCAATTTGTTTCGCAGAGATCGAAATTTAATACAGGTAATCTGAATGAGACTATGGATTGCGACCATAGTACGGAACTCGTTAATAAATTAGAAAAATTATACCTTGAAATGGTAACAATGAGGGAGCGATTTAGCTTGGAGGTAGCGTGCTATGAGGCTAAGCTAAATCAATCTGCTTTCACCGTCGAAAGCTGTGAAACTAAACTTTGTCAAGCTGTTTCAATAATAGCTGCATATGAAGCAAAGCTTGAGAAGTACGCGTCGCAAAATGAGCTGCTTCTAAAAATAATAAGCCAATATGGGGATTTGAAATCCGACCTCAGTACTATTCCTCTATCACAAACTATGCCAACGGAATTGAATTTGGTATCGTTTTCGGGGCCATCTACTGCAGTCCAGCACTCACACCGAGACTCACCAAATCCAGACTCTCAGACTCAAGAGGCCTTCACACAAAGTATTGTACCTCAGGCCGCTGTTCTTACCCCACAAGGAGAAAGTGTTTCACCCTCGCAAATTCATGAACGTAGACAAGTGAGGCATAAAAAGGGCATGCACAGTAAAACTTTGGTACCGCTGGATGTGGATTGTGGCACACGGAAAAGTGAAACCCCTAAACCAAAAGAAAAGCAGCAGGCGTCATTCCAGAGTATTCCAGCTGGCCAGACGCTGGCGAAATCAAATATAGATTGCCTAGACAGTCAGTCGCAACATAAGATGCAAGGCTGGGCTGAAGCGACTAAGACGAGCCGCAGACCAACATCTATTCGTGGAACGGCAGGTCCAGCCGTAACGTCTCTGAAGGCTGTTGAGGAGCGCCAGTACTTTGAACTAAAACCAAGGGGAAGCTATAAATCTTATAAGATTGCTGTGCCAAGAGCCTATTATGACATGTGCTTTTCGGAAGACATCTGGCCCGTCAATGCACGAGTTAAAGTATGGGTTAGTCACAAAAAACCCTATGCCCAGTGAACTTCACCAACATCATCAAATCCGACTAACCAGCCCTTTCGTGGCCTCAGTCCTAGATCGTAACAAGTTAACAAATGTGAGCATCTTTTATCAAAATGTTCGAGGTCTAAAAACGAAACTTCCGATTTGGCGTAATAGTTTGGCATCTCTCGAGCACAATGTTGTAGCTATAACGGAAACCAACCTTGACGAACCAGTCAATGACTCGGAGCTGATGGCGGGTGACTGGAAGATATTGCGCCGTGACAGGCCAACAAGATGTGGTGGTGTTTTGCTGGCTGTACGCCCTCCCATCGTGCTGCGACGAAGACAGGACTTGGAGACGGACAAGGGAGACGACCTTTGGGCAAGTTTTATATTTGCTGGACGATCATTCTATGTATGTGTAGTCTATATAAAACCAAAATCAAAGGAATCGGAATACTTGCGCTGGTTTTGTAAAGTAGAGCAGTTTATTAATATTTTAAAAGGAACTGTACTAATCTTAGGTGATTTGAATATGAATAGTGCATCCACTAGTGTCAACAACTATTATGACTATTTTCGTACCTATTGCAAACTTATTGACAAAAACAGCATTCTGAACCACCGCGGATTTAGATGTGGTTTTGATCCAGGAGCGTGTTGGAATGTGTGATGTTACTGTCTCACAGACTGAGGTTGTGACTCGCCTCGACCGTTATCATCCGGCTTTGAATATTGAAGTGACAGTTAGCACTGCACGCACTGAAGGCTGTGTTCAGCCCCCTAGTAATATTAACCCTGACAAAGATTGGAATTTCCAAAAATGCGATTTCGAGCTCTTGTATTCCATGTTGAGTGTAGCCTCTTGGGATACAATTCTGCAAGCTTGTGACGTAAGGAGCGTGATAGATTATTTGAAAATTAGCTTACTATTTATTGAAATATTTGTTCATTTGATTGGCTTTTTAGAGCATAATTTGTGTTATCTTAGTAATATTTCCTTTTTGTACTTAAATCTGTCTGCATATTTTATCTGTGGTTTGAATTTAATACTCTGGACTGTGACTGCTGACGCTTAGTCACCTTGTTTGTTCCTTCCTATAAAAGGAGTAGCCTAAGGCGATTTAACTGACTTTTCTGCCCGACTGCTGTGCCGAGCAGACCTCCTGAAGTGTTATAATGTATACTCCAAGTGTTGGCCTTAAATTGCCTTAAAAACAACGAAGTGCTGTCCGATCAAGATTTGGTAAAGTTAAGTAATTTATTATTCTCTTTTCTGATATTGCATAACGACAAACCTCGTTTATATGTAAAGAAATGGTTCTTAAAATAGTTTGTTAAAAAGGTTCTTGACAATTATTATATATTGAATAAGAAATTATCTGTTTATGTAAACCATGACGTTATATGTTAATTGATAGTTAATAAACCAGTGAAAGTGTAAATAAAATGTATATAATAAGTATGTAACACTTTGTTAAAAGACGTTTAAAAGAATGGCCCCGAGTTTCTTGCCCGTTCTTCTCGCAGAGGCTCTATACAATTTTGTTTGCTGAACGTGGCAGTACAATGTAGAATATTTCAATATTAAAATTTGTAATTGACCTTCATAAGAGCGTCGCAGACGCTTAAATTGAATAAATGATTTTGACTTTAATTTTATTGTTTTAATTAAACTAACAAGCGCGTGCGAAAATTTTTACTCGATCATTTATAATATTTTTGATCAGTGCGCGCCCAAGAAACGTCGGAGAGCAAGTATATGTAGGCGCTATCCGGTGTGGTTTACACGAGATATCATTCAGGACATGCAAAAAAAGATAATATTGCATGCTGCATGGAAAAAGAATAAAACTGATGAATCTTACAGGCTTTTTTCTGCTTTGAGAGCAGACTTAAACACTCGCGTAGCGTCTGCCTATAATGATCACATGTCATGTATCGAAAATAATATCAAGCTTAACCCGCGACAATTTTGGCAGCACATTTCTAGTCTGCGATCAAAAGGGGGGTTTGAACCAAATGTGACCTATAATGGCGTTGAATTTTCAGGGCCTGAAGCAGCCGAAGCTTTTGCTGCCTTCTTTGGTAGCGTTTTTCAGAACGACTTGCCTAAGCTTGATTCAGACCGAATAAATGTCCAGGGTAGCAGTAAAGACAGTCAAAACATCAATATTATTAACTTTTCCCCGGCCGATGTGGCTTACGGTATAAATAAACTCAAACCGAAGAGTTCCGTAGGACCGGACTGTATCCCATCTTTTATAATAAAAGGTATGAAGAAGCACCTATGCCTTCCTTTATGCCATATTTTTAATTTGGCACTTCATTTAGGAAAATACCCTACTCAGTGGAAGATTTCTAGACTCCTATTCCTAAGAGCAGTAACAAGTCACAGGTTGCAGAATACCGTCCTATCGCTATCCTATCTTCCCCCGCGAAAATATTTGAAAGAATCTTGCACAAGTATATATACGCGCAAGTGGATAGATTCTTTTGCAATGAGCAGCACGGATTCCGGAACAAAAGGTCTGTCGACACAAATTTGTTGTGCCTGGTGGAGTACATATCCAAAAGTATGGACAGTGGCCTCCAAGTGGACGTTTTATACTTTGATTTCCGGAAGGCGTTTGATAGGGTCAATAATGATATTCTGCTGACCAAGCTGGAGTCAATTGGTTTTGCACCAGGTCTCCTCCGACTGCTTGCGGATTATCTTCGAGACCGCCAGCAGTTTATTAGACTTGGAATATATGAATCCCAGCCCTATCACACGCGTTCCGGAGTCAGCCAAGGCTCTATCTTGGGACCTTTACTTTTCTTGCTGATGGTCAATGACTTGCCGGGCGTCGTTGGCCATGGAAAGTGCCTACTTTATGCAGACGATCTAAAATTGTACTCTGAGATTAGGTCTGCGTCAGATTGTCAGCTTGTACAGAGGGATGTGGATGCAATATTTAGGTGGAGCACCACAAACAAGATGGAGTTTAATCTTTCTAAGTGCAATGTGCTAACTCGGTTGAATGTGGCGCCCTCTCATATTCCCATATAAAATTAACGGTGAGGAAATAGTCAGGGTTAACACGATAAAAGACTTGGGGGTCACTTTTGATAGGAAGCTCACATTTCATGATCATGTTCGTTCGCTTGTGAAGGAGTCGTTCAGGAGACTAGGTTTCGTCTTTAGAAATGCACGTGATTTCAAAAACAACAATGTCGTCAAACTGTTGTTCAGCACGCTTGTTAGGTCGAACCTGGAGTCCAGTGCCTGCATCTGGAACCCATATGAACTTACATATCACAAATCTCTTGAGAAGGTCCAGAAAGCATACTTGAGGTTCCTTTACAAGCGCCAGTATGGATACTATCCTTATATGTACCCTACAAATTTTATCATGGGTTGTTTAGGGTATCATTCGTTACAGGTACGCCGCCTTAACGAGCAGATTGTCACTGGCCTTAAGATACTTCGGGGTATTATTGACTGTCCAGAGTTGGTCCAGGAATTGTGCAGGTTTCATGTCCCGGATAAATACATAAGAGGCAGACATCACGTGCTGTTCGCAGAGCCTCGTCACCTGACAATTGCGCGTGCTAATTCTCCACTGCCACGTATCCTAGCCGCGTTCAACGCTATCCTGGATCAAAATCTTAATAGTGACTTGTTTGTAGATGGATGGATGGAACTGTTGCATGTATGCTTACGTTATTGTGAACGTTCTGAGTACGTAGAGTCTACCATTTCAAATTAACCTTGTATAAATTATATATGTAATTAGTATTGAAATGTTGTATTATGTTTATTTAATATTGTAACTTAAATTAATTTGTAATTGTAATTTTATTTGTAATCTATTGACTGAATAACTTAATTTAATTTTGTGACCATATAAGTTTGATTATGATTAATTATTGTAAATGGTATGTCCGTTATAATTAATTATTAATAAATAAATAATAATAATAAATAAATAAATAAATAAATAATTGGCTGAAGTTCAAAATCTAGGTAGTTCTAGACGTCTTTATTCCTAATTTGGAATGTATTTTTCGATGACGTCTGCCAAGTAAAAAAAGTTGCTTCGATTTGGCCAAAAATCGATATCAAGGTTTTTCAGAACGTCTTTGTTCCAAATTTGAAATTAATTTTTCGACGACATCGGCGAAGTGAAGAAAGTCACTTCGATTTGGCTGAAACTCAAAATCTAGGTTGTTCTAGACGTCTTTATTCTGAATTTTGAATTTATTTTTCGATGACGTCTGCCAAGTGAAAAAAGTTACTCCTATTTGGCTAAAAATCGATATCTAGGTTTTTCCGGACGTTTTTGTTCAAAATTTGGCATAAATTTTTTGACATCTGCCAGGTGAGGAAAGTTACTCCTATTTGGCTAACACTCAAAATCTAGGTAGTTCTGGACGTTTTTATTCCGAATTTGAAATTTATTTTTCGATGACGTCTGCCAATGAAAGAAAGTTACTCTGATTTGGCTGAAAATCTATACCTTGGTTGTGCTGTGCGTCATCATTCCGACTTTAGAATATTTTTTTCTATGTCGTCTGCCAAGTGAAGAAATATACTCAGAATTGACTAAAAATGGATATCTAGGTTGTTTTAGACGTTATTATTACAAATTTGGAATTTGATTTACAATGACGTCTGCCCAGTGAAAAGAGTTACTTTGATTTAGCTGAAAATCGATATCTAGGTTGTTCTAGACGTCTTAACTCCAAATTTAGAATTTATTTAACAATGACGTCGGCCAAGTGAAAAAAGTTACTTCGATTTGGCTACAAATCGATACTTTCTTGGTTTTCCTGGACGCCTTTTTTCCAAATTTGGAATTAATTTTTCGATGACGTCTGCCAAGTAAAAGAAATTACTCCAATTTGGCTGAAAATCAATAGGTATCTAGGTTGTTCCAGACGTCCTTATTCCGAATTCAGAATTTATTTTTCGAAGACGTCTGCCAAGTGAAAATGTTACTCCAATTTGGCTAAAAATTGATATCTTGATTGTTCTGGACGTCATTATTCTACAATTTTATATATGGATTTTATTTATTAATGACGTTGCCAAGTGAAGATAGATGACGTATCTCGAAAACGGTAAGATAATATGTAGTGTAACGTTGTGCCTAACGCCGTTACTTAAATAAAAGTATTATTCGTAATATGAAACATTAGATGTTAATCATAAACTAAAAATATACTAATTAAATTCTTTAACTAACTTACATACCACTTAAAATTATAAACTTACGTTAATATTGCTAATTATTAAAAATAATTAGGTGCGGAACCCACAGACATATCTTAGCATTTTAAACACGATATATCTTAGCGTTTTCGTCTATGCAATTGGTAAGGAACACTCGTCTTGCGCTAAATAAAAATACAATACGTAGTATCAATCTTAATTGTTATTTACTAGTTGTGAAGTGCATGAATCCCTCTAGGGTGAGTTCCTTATTTATTATTGTTATTTCATAGTGCTGACTAAACCTATGTAACGTAAACAGCTGTGCTGCCCTACCGCGCTAGACTGAGTTTTAAAATGTTAGTCACTGGTAATAGTACCACGATCGTGTCGGCGCGGCTTGGCAACAGTTGGCTGAGGAACATCAGCCACTAAGCAGGTGTCTTCCTTCCAGGATTCCATTTCACTGATTTAACCGGAAGACGGTTGTTACGAGCACTCGCTACCGAGATCCAGAACCATCAGCCGACGCCAAGACCGCCACATCAGGGACCTGGATCACGAGTACTATCAGGCCAGTGACTCCCTCCGGTCTATGTAACTTCAGTAGAACTGTGCGGCTGTGCAACCTGATAAGGCCCAATAAACTTTTCAAACCTATTCCCTAAGTTTACCTACCTATCTGCTGGCCGTGGGGTGCTTAGGAGCTCCCTAACGCCGCAGTAGGATAAGAGTAGAAAAATTATGATTACTTATCAATCAATTATTTAAATCTCCTAATAAATGAGAAGGTATCTCGGTTACCTTTTCACAATGGAACCAATCTTTACAAAATAGCTTTAGATAAATTGCCCATATTATTATTGCCTAGACCTACAAGAAATTATCATTCTCATATCTCGTACTCGGAAAGTAGTGTTTGTTTGATGCGAGTAGCGGGTGGAAGACTCTGCTTCCCACCTAAGGGCAGGAAAATCTCATAGTAAATGCTTCCTTCTCATGTCTAAATACCTCGTAAGGGGATTGATTCGTTTCAACCCTTGTATAACAATCTACTATTTTTGAGGATAACCTCATTTGAACCTCAAGGAGATTTGCATAAACGATTGATTATCATATTTTTCTTACTCTTGTCCGATATATCTTAGCGTTTTAAAGATACGTCATCTATCTTTACTTGGCAAACATCGTTGAAAAATTAAATCCAAATGTAGAATAATGACCTACAGAAATCAATTTTTCAGCCAAATCAGAGTAACATATTTCACTTGGCAGACATTTTCGAAAAATTAAATCCTTATTCGGAATAAGGACCTCTAAAACAACCTAGATATCGATTTTCAGCCAAATCGAAGTAACGTTTTTCACTTGGCAGACGTCATCGAGAAGTAATTTCCAAATTTGGAATAAGGACGTCCAGAAAAACCTAGATATCGAATTTAGCCAAATCTTAGTAACTTTTTTCACTCGGCAGACGTTATCGAAAAATAAATTCCAAATTTGGAATAAAAACGTCCAGAATAATATTAATAATTTTAACAATAATATAATAATAAAAATCTTTATTTAAGCCAATAACACTTTTTCCAAATCTTGTATTGCTGGTGGTCTTTACACTTGGTGGTGACGTTGAAGTCTGTATCATTTAGACCTTAATTGAAAGCTGTACAGTAATAGGGTTAGTGCACAGTTGACTTCAGTACAATTTTTCACGCAAAATAGTTATTGACATAAATTTAACTTACAAACTATCCATAAAATAACATCAGTTTCATACACTTTTTTTATAAATTATTTACGTGTTGTTTACGTGTTTGTATGTTTGATGCTTTATATATTACTATATCAAAAGCAATTTTTTTTTAATGAAAATATCATATATATGCATATATATATATATATATATATATATATATATATATATATATATATATATATAAACTGAATGTATGTAAAATGTAAGTTAATATGATCATATATAGATATTATAAATAAATACGTATATTATTAATGTATAAAGTATGAATACATAACATTATATTAAAAGGTTACTTCTAAAAATTATCAATAAACTAGCTTTCCGGGCGCGGCTCCGCCCGCGTGTATGTCGGTTATCGCGCAAAAACATTAATCTCTTTTTGCACAGTTGGATAAAAACTATCCTAGTTTTTTCCCGGGTCTCAAACTATTTCCATACCAAATTTCATACAAATCGGTCCAGTAGTTTTGGCGTAAAAGCGTAACAGACAGACAGACAGACAGACAGAGTTACTTTCACATTTATAATATTAGTACTGATTTAAGAAGTAATCGATTAAACTTTTTCAGTCTCATCATAGTTAAACGTGAACAACCAATTAACAATGATGCTTTTGGCTTCAAACACTGAACTATGTTTTATATCGCACTGATTCAGGACTTGATTATATAAATATGTTTCAATAAAAGGGCTAAATCTTCTTGCCAAAGTTGTACGAATAACAGGTAATTTAAATTGGAAAACTCGTTTATGTAGTATATCACTAAAATCAGCAGATTTTTTAAAGAGTCTGTGTGACAACTAAGAACTACCTACAGATATCGATTTTTAGCCAAGTCGGAGTGTTTCTTTACTTTGCAGATGACGTTGAAAAATAAATGCAAATCCGGAATCATGACGCCCAGGACATCCTAGATGTCGTTTTTCAGCCAAATCGGACTAACTTTCTTCACTTGGCAGACGACATCGAAAAATTAATTCCAAATTTGGAATAAGGACCTCCAGAACAACCTAGATTTTGAATTTCAGCCAAATCGGAGTAACTTTCTGCACTTGGCAGACGCCTCGAAAAATAAATTCCAAATTCGGAATAAGGACGTCCACAAGAACCTAAATTTTGATTTACACCCAAATCGGACTAACTTTCTTCACTAGGCAGACGACGTCGAAATATTAATTCCAGGAATAAAGACGTCCAGAAAAACCTAGGTAGGAATGAATTTTATTACTGATCTGTCAGGATAAATTCCAAATTCAAAATAAGGACGTCCAGAAATACCTAGATATTGATATTCAGCCAAATCGAAGTAACTTCTTCCCTTGGCAGATGTTTTCGAAAAATTAATTCCAAATTTGCAATGCAGACGTCCAAAAAACCTAGATATCGATTTTCAGCCAAATCGGAGTAACTTTATTCAGTTGGCAGATGCCATCGAAAAATAATTCCAAATTCTGAATAAAAACTTCCAGAACAACCTAGATTTTGAATTTCAGCCAAATCGGAGTAACTTTATTCACTTGGATGACGTCGTCGAAATATTAATTCCAGGAATAATGACGTCCAGAAAAACCTAGGTAGGTATGAATTTTAGTACTGATCTCAGTCGCAGTTGCAACTGCGGATACTCACTAGAATCGTATGGTAAGCATATAAAGTGCCATGTTACCGGAGCGTATCGCGCATCTGCATATTCTTTGACCGTTATATTTGTGCAGCGAGCGCCGAACGTTTGTTGATTAACTGCGGCGATGCGCTGGTAAAGTAAGCTTGATTAGGCCCAGATGCTCAAGGCCATTGGCGACTGTCTAAGCCTTAAACGAACCATATGCTAAATCTATGTGAATTATGCAATTATTTTCTCGTATAAACCGACCAGAAAAGATAGTCCTAGCTTACACGTGACTGCAATATTTTGATGCGTCTTCACTAATTATTAGGGTTTTCATCGTTTTAGGGATACCATTACGTAGAAAGTAGTTTTCCTTTTAAATATACTATTTTATTTATTTACCTCACGAAAACGACAGCTCATAATTTAAACGACAAGTTTATACTTAGCTTACCCTACGGACAAAAACGGATGTAAATATATTTTTATTTTAAACTCATTTTTATTATTCCAATCCAGTTATGTAAACAATGATTCAAATGTTTTTTTTATATTTGATGATTTGGCTCGATACATTTTGTATTTTGATCAAGTATTAAAAAGTGTTGAAGTGTTTCATTTTATTGTAGTAAATTAAGTCATGACTGTGCTGTAACAGTCAAAATCTGTCACAGTCAAGACCAAATCATGTATTAGAAGAAGCTTCAATGGAGTTTTGGAAGCAATAATTGAAGTAAACATTAACTGCATAGTCTCACTTGCATTTTGTCGAAAAATTTATGGTTATTCGAGAATAAGCAAGTTTTAGTATACAATACAATGGTGTGACATCTACTATCACTGCATATCTGCCAAAATTTTCGTACTTACCTTGATACATAACCTTATGTACAAAAGTATTATGTTATTTGTTTATTGCTAGTTTTCCAAAAAAAAATGAAATACGCGTTATATGGATTTTGCTTACTGGACGCAAAAATTGGCAGCTAGCTTTGAACGCTCGAATATGCTCCAAACATTTTGAATCCCATTGCTTTCGCAAGACATCACATAATATAACTTATTTGAGAACGGATTCAATTCCAACCCTGTTTATTCCCGTAAGTTCTATACTTCCAGTTTACTGAGTGTTTGTTTAGCTGACGACGGAAATATTTGAGAATATTAATGTACTCAAAATTTCAATAGCATTTATAAAAGTAAACTACTTTCATCATCAGCTCAATATTATTAGCATAAAATCTATTACAGGCCGAAGCGCCTAACAAATTAAATAATACCTAATACCATATTATGCAAAGTTATGCTTTAGGGGGATAAGCGTGGAGGCGTGCTCGTCGCATCCCCTGCCGGCCCAGAGGGCTGCAACTCCACTCGAAGAACCACCGTGGTGGTAGGGCCTTAGGGTCCGTCTGGATAACTTCCACCCTCCCGTTAAAGTGTAACGCCAAATGTCCATGCGCCAGCTTGGACGTGTTCCGGTACTATTGCGGGAGTACCAGTCCTGTGTGACCTGTACTTGTCCTAACTTTTAGGGCCGTACTGTGAGTGAAGCAACAGTTAACTGCTGGACAGTCGTGAGGGGTTGGCGCGGGGTCCAGGGAGACCCGGTGAAACGGCTGACCGCTGGCCGCCCGCGGGTCAGTAGAGGACCCGAACCCCGGGATTGCATTTAATCTCCGCCTGGGGAGGCTGTCCCGCCAACCGGCGCATAATCCTGAGAATCAACTGACGTGCCGGAGTAGGAGATGGATCCCATCAGTTGGTTCCTTGGGGGACCGGGGGCCCTTCCGTCCCCCGCGCAAGCCATTAACGCCACTGTTTGTTGTTGCTGTTGCAGCTTCAAGTCTGTTTTTTTGCCCTATCGTTGGGATTGGTACAAGACACACCATCCAACTCTTATTTTTCACCCAATGCCAAATATAAATAAAAAGAGATGTTCTTCAGCTTCTTTCAATTCCACTTTATCTGTGGACTTCTGCAACATTCGAGGCCTCCACACCAACCTAGATGCCGTCCATCACCACCTTGAAACGGTTAAGCCGGCCCTTCTCTTTTTAACGGAGATGCAAATAGTAAACACGGCGGATACTTCGTACCTGTTATATCCGGGTTACACGCTCGAGCACACGTTCACTCGTCGTGCTGGGGTCTGTCTTTTCATCCGGGAAGATGTTTGCTGTCGTTAATGGTTTCGACGACAAAGACCTATCCATATTGAGGGGTTCGCGTGGATTTCTGTGGCAAAACTTTAGTTTATGCTTGCCTCTATAGGTCACATAGCGGTGATATGGAGACCACCTATCTTTTCGAGCACCTTGTTAGAGGAGCTGATAAGGTCGGTGAGCAGTACCCTTCGGCGGAACTAGTGGTACTTGGAGATTTCAACGCTCACAATATCGAGTGGTTGGGTTCCAAAGCTACGGATCACGCCGGCCGTACTGCTCTCGATTTTGCTTTGGCGTATGGTCTCTCGCAGTTGGTTAACACACCAACCAGAATACCAGATGTCGAGAACCATACGCCTTCTTTATTGGATCTGATGCTGACTTCTCACCCAGATCACTACCAGTTATCAGTGAAAGCGCCTCTAGGCTCTTCTGATCACTGCCTGGTACGATCTAAGGTAGCGATCGTACGCAACCACCGTAATGTTCCTCTCGGGAGTCGTACGGTGTGGCACTGCCAGTCAGCGGATTGGGATGAATTGAGAGAATTTTTCTCGTCCTACCCTACCCGTGTGTGCAAGCTCCATCACTGATGTCGTGCTTCAGGGTATGGAATGCTACATTCCTAATTCTGTTGTGCGCGTTGGTGGTCGGAGCCGTCCATGGTTTAAAAAGTCTTGCGCTGACTCATCCGGTCAGAAAAACGCTGCTTATAAAACCTGGACCGAAGCACTTACGCGTAAAGATCTGAATACCGCCGAGTTGAAGAAGAAACTGAATGCTGCCTCCAGATCTAATAAGAGGACAATTGCTAAGGCAAGGTATGAGCACATCAGCAGAATTGGCGACCAGCTAGCAACATTTCCCTCAGGAAGTCGTGCTTTCTGGTCTCTTGCTAAAGCTGCTGAAGGTAATTTCTGCCAGACATCCTTACCAGCGTTACGTAAATCGGATGACTCTCTGGCCCACAGTGCCAAAGAGAAAGCCGACCTTTTGGGTACTCTCTTTGCCTCTAACTCGACTCTCGACGATAGGGACGCGACACCTCCGATAATTCACGGATGTGAGAGTTCCATGCCAAATGTACGTTTCTCGCAGAGAGCGGTACGGAAAGAACTCTCTTCCCGTGATGTGCGAAAGTCGAGTGGGCCAGATTGCATCCCGGCTATTGTCCTCAAGTCATGCCGTCTTCGTGGAAGGTTGCTCTCGTACACCCTATTGCCAAAAAGGGTGACCGTACAGACCCATCCAACTATAGGCCTATAGCAATCACTTCTCTACTCTGCAAGGTTATGGAGCGAATAGTCAACGACCAGCTCCTAGGTTACTTAGAGGATCACCAACTGATCAGTGACCGCCAATACGGTTTCCGTCGTGGCAGATCGGCTGGTGATCTTCTGGTTTACCCCACTCATCGTTGGGCTGACGCAGTCGAGAGTAGAGGGGAAGCATTAGCTGTCAGCTTAGATATTGCTAAGGCTTTCGATCGGGTCTGGCACAGGGCACTTCTTTCGAAGTTACCATCTTACAGTCTTTCCGAGGGGTTCTGCACCTGGGTCGCCAGTTTTTTATCTGGACGGAGCATACGTGTCGTTGTCAATGGAGCTTGCTCCGATTCCATGCCGATTAATGCTGGCGTCCGTCAGGGATCAGTGTTATCGCCTACGCTATTTATTCTGCATATCAATGATATGTTACAAGTTTGTAACATGCATTGCTATGCGGACGATAGCACGGGCGATGCGCAATATTCTGGCCGTGTAAATGCCCCTCGCGACGAAGTAGAAAGAAGCAGAACTGGTCTTGTGTCTGAAGTCGAGGGTTCATTGGAACTTGTCTCACATTGGGGACAGCAGAACCTTGTCCAATTCAACCACAAAAAAACTCAGACATGCGTTTTCACCGCGAAAAAGACCCCCTTCATCATCGCTCCGCAATTTCAGGGTATTACCCTAGAAATCGCAGAGAGTATTGGAGTTCTTGGCGTCGACATTTCCAAAGATGTCCAGTTCCGTTATCACATCGCGAGTAAGGCTGGGTTGGCATCCAGGAAACTTGGTGTGCTTAATAAGGCAAAGCGGTACTTTACGTCGAGCCAGCGACTTGCTTTATAAAGCACAAGTTCGCCCTCACATGGAGTACTGCTCTCAACTCTGGAATGGCGCACCAAAGTACCAACTCCAGTCTCTCGATGCTATTCAGCGTCGAGCGGTCCGAATTGTCGACGACCCCGAGCTCTCTGACCACCTTGAGCCACTGAGCCTCCGTAGACACATCGGTTCGCTCTGTGTATTCTACAGGCTCTATCACGGGGAATGCTCTCAGGAGCTGTTTGCTCTTATACCGGCTTCGCGATTCTATCATCGTACCTCGCGTCACCGTTTGAAAGCTCATACACACATAATTGAGTCCTGGAAGTCTCACACAGCTTCGATTTATGCGTTCCTTCTTACCGCATACTTGCAAAATGTGGAATGATCTTCCAGCTAGCGTTTTCCCGCAGAGCTACAATATGGACTCCTTCAAAAAGGGTGTTAAAAGAGTCTTACAGGGTCGGCAACGCATTGGTAACGCCCCTGGTGTTGCAAATGTCTATAAGCGACGGTAACCGCTTACCATCAGGTGGGCCGTCTGCTTGTTTACCACACCATCACATAAAAAAAATAAAAAAAATTAACAAACGCACTCTTCGTACCTAAAATTTACTTATTTTTTTACTTGGGTTGGAATTAGTAGTGTTCAGCACGATTTTGGGATTTTTAGGGGTTGTGTTTTATAGGGGGTGTCTACTCCTTTCAATTGATACCCCCCTCACCTGCCGGAGACGCGTAGTTTTTTTATATACGCATTTAAAGTTACGTACAAAGTAACGTCTTTTACTGTTATATGTCAGTTTCTGGGTTAATATTATATAATTATATATTGTTGTTTTATATAATTAGCTATTTTTATTTTATTACAATTTACTATTTATCTTTACTTATTTTAGAATAAAACGAACAATTTTTATTTTATTATTTGTATCATCGTGAAACGGAATGTTTTCGGCCATCCGACTTTAGTTGGTTAGGTCGAAATGTGTGACAGAACCGAATCAGAGCACCCCGACTCCACGTAGTCTTTTGGCTGGATGTAGAGTGTTTTCATAAAATGCGGGAGCCAGAAGCTCTAAGGGAGGTCCTGTGTTAGGGAGGTCAAGTGTGGTGCAACCGTAGAGTTTCTGGCGGGAGCACACCCGGAGTTTCTTTAGTAACAGAACCAAATTAGATAACAGTAGGTACCTATGGTTATATTACGACGAACGAAACATACATTACCCTAGGTAGAAATTACTTTTAACATAGACTGTTTTTGTTGATCTGTGGTACTTAACCTCAAAATTTTTATTTTTATTTTTTTTCTAAACCATTGATCTCCGGCGTTAGGGGAAGGAAGGGGGGAGTCTCTCACTTGTTTTAAGATGGCGCTTAAAGCTCCACCTGGCTCTGTCAACATTTTGTTATTTTATGCTCAGTAAGTGACACTAAACCTTATAATTAAAGAAAATTGGATCAAACAAATTGTGCGAGGTTATATTCTATTTTCGACCGACTTCAAAAAACGAAGAGGTTCTCAATTCGACTGTTTTTTTATGTTTGTTACCTCAGAACATTCGACTATGTTAACCGATTTTGATGATTTTATTTTATTTGAAAGCTGGTGCTTCCCTATGTTGTCCCATTTAAAAAACCGGTTGAAAGAAGATGGTTCCATTCTTTTGAAAAATATTCTTGTTACTGGCTTAATAGGTTTTAAAATTATCTGGATGTTTTTTTAAGGACCACCATGAAACAAGCGAAGATCAATTAAACACTAAGGACGCTGAACTTCTGCGCTGAAAATCTTCGGATGTGTTAGAAACGCCTCGAAAACGAAAGCTGAAGCAACAACTTAACCAAAAAACAGTTCTGGCCGAGAAAAGAAAAAAAAAATTGGCCGCATTAAGATCTAAAACCTGGCGGTTGAAAAAGAAAACTGCAGATTTATCTAATATTGTACATGAGTTAAGAGCTCGTTCTATGATAAATGAAGAATCCGCTGCTCTGTTAAACTCCATCGAATCCGCAAACAACGATTTTTTGAAAAAGTTCCTTTGTAAAGATACCACCGAAAGAATATATTCTCCGGCATTAAGGAAATTTGCCTTGACTTTGAATTTTTTAAGTCCCAGGGCATATAATTATGTTAGAAATAATTCAACACAGGTCTTCCTCACTCGCAAACTCTATCGCGGTGGTATCAGTGTATAGAGGGTAACCCTGGATTTAGTAGAGAGTCTGTAGAAGCTGTCAAACTCCTTAATAAAGCACATAGCAAGAAAAAAATGTCACAAAAATTATTTTGTGCTTTAAGTTTTGAAGAAAGGGCTATCAGAAAACATATAGATATTGATGGCAAGGAGTATTTTGGATTTATTGACTATGGCAATAATGTAGACAATGATCAGACGGCCAAAGAAGCCCTAGTATTTATGCTAACTTCTGTGAACGACTCGTGGAAAATACCACTGGGCTATTTTTTGATCGATGGTATCTCCGCTGAACAAAAAGCTACCTAAGTAAAAACGTGCATCGATATGGTAGATCGTGAATGTGGAGTGGAAATAATATCCGTTACGTTCGACGGTTGTCCGGCAAATTTTGCGATGGCTAAATTGCTAGGGTGTAATTTAAATACGCATGAAATTGATCCCTCCTTTAAAGTTCAAGACAAAAAAGTAGTTATATTTCCGGACCCATCGCATATGTTAAAGTTGATCAGAAATGCTTTCGCTCAGAAAGAAAACTTTAATGATGGAGAAGGCCAAACGATTTCTTGGGCATATATAAAGCTTTTATTGGAGTTACAAGAAAATGAAGGGCTTCACTTGGGTAACAAATTAAAAAAAGCTCATGTCAATTTTACTAAACAAATAATGAAAGCAAAATTGGCAGCCCAGGTATTAAGTGAATCTGTAGCCGACGCGATAGAGTTTTGCAATAAAACTCCGAAGCCACTGTAGAGTTCATTCGAAAAATGAATAATTTATTTGATATTATGAACTCGAGAAACTTGAATGCATTTGGGTATAAAAAAACCCTTATGTTAGAGTAATTTTGTAAAACATAAATTATTTTTAGAAAATATGTTACAATATATAACGCAGCTGAAATTAGACGGAAGAAATATACTAGAAACCAACAGGAAAACAGGATTTTTAGGATACATACTACGTATAAAAAGTGTTTTATTGATACATGAGAACTACATTAAGACCAACTCCCTTAAATTTCTCTGCACATATAAATGTAGCCAAGATCATTTGGAATATTTTTTCAGTGCAATAAGGGCTAAAGGTAGCTTTAACAACAACCCTACAGCGAGACAATTTCGTTCTGCTTTCAAAAGAATGCTTGTACATGTCGAGCTTAAGAATATAACTACAGGCAATTGTATTCCTTTACAAGTAATAAATATTTTGACCTACACTAAACCTGAAGTGGCAAACAGTAGAACAGCTGATAGAAATAGATTGATTAATGATTCTGAAGATGCAGCTGGTAATAGCTATAATGGAGACAATGCTTTGATGCAAACCATGGAAGATCATGCATATTTGTCAGATCCAAGTAGACTTACTGAGTTTTTGAAGCAAGTCGTAATTTACATAGCTGGTTTTGGTGTCCACAAACTCACAAAAGAATTAAAATGTCAAGAATGTCTCTTAATGAATGAAATATATTTATGTTTACAACTCAAGAAAGATAAAGGAGGATTACACTATCCTAGTAAAGATGTTGTTGGCGATTTGCCAAATAACTGAAAAAGTATTCCGTCAAAACACAAACCTGGGTAAAAAAAATATTTTGCACGATATTTTGCAACTATGTCTCAGAAAATGCTTGAACGGTAATTTCTTTAGTGAAATTGCGCTACATTTTCAAAATTAATCACTTTTGGACTGTCACTTTCCCCTTTTAATTAAAGCAATATTGCTTTAATTAAAAGCTTAAAGTATACAAAAGTAAGAATTCATTTCACAACAAAAAAAAAATGGTGAAGATGATGACAAGGTCAGAAACTTTTACAACAAATTGGTTTTATTTAAAGGTCAATAAAACCAAAAAAAATGTTTACTGGTAATTGATAATGTTTTGTTTTTCTAAGTAAATTAATTTCATTTATTTATATTCTTTTACTTTTACTTGTTTGCTTGTCTTAACTTGTATTGCATTGTAATAATTTCCCATATAGACGATTAGGAAAGGTACAATGGAAAACCTATCTTCGGTTGTAAAATTATATTTACAACTTTAGCTTAAATTCTATAACAATCATAAAAACCCATAAACAATAAAGAGTAAACATAGGTTTTATAGTGATTGTAGATTGGCAACAACTTGACTATATCGATACCTCTGGGCTCAAAGGTCGTAAAGGACAAAATGCGACTTTTCAGGAGAAGCCAAAAACTAAAAAATTATATAAAAATAAACTCTAGTATCTTTGTTCCTTGAGTTATTTAAATGAAACCTAAGAAGAAAGTGCTTAGAATTTATAGTATTTTCTAAGGAAGTATTGAAAAATTTCCCTAGGGCTGTATTTATGGAGATAGATTTCCTTTACGACCATGAATTAAACATTTTTAGTTCTTTACACCCTTCAAATTTTTATCCTATGTTATCACTTAAGGGCGTAAATCTACTTAACTGTACAAAACTGAACAAAATAAGGAAATAATCGACTGGTGTAATAATTTTTAGGGTCGTAAGGATCACCCGCTAAGGTATTCTTTAAGCATAAATTAATAATTAAACTAAAGTAATCAATGAATTATGTAATAATTTGTATAAATTTTAATAAAATATTATATTTTCTTTTGCCCCGTGGGGTGCCGGGTTAGAATTGCACCTCCCCATATCATCCCGTGGGTGTCGTAAAAGACGCCTGAGGGAAAAATACTGGAAGGTGGGCAGCAGCGCCTTCTATAGAGCTGCTATCTTACACTGCGATCCTCAAGCCGCCTGCCAAGCGTGGGGATTATGGCAAATACTCACCGCTTAATAGGTTCTTGATGTGTTCAGCAGTGGAAAATCCGGCTGATACAGATTACAGTACAGTATATTATATTTTTTTTTACAAAAAATAACAATTAATTATTCAAATAAAACGTACATATAATATATAAAGAAAATGAGATCGCTAATTAAAATCGAACACAAAGCTTTAAATTATTAACTCTTTTCTTAACTTAATTACTTAAACTTTTTCCTTGAATCAACTTAATAAACTGTGCACTTCTTTCTGTAATCAACTTTATAGACATGGTTTCTTTACTCATTTAACTTCTTACTTTCTTCGTCATCCTCTTCGCCTGTTTCGTTTAAAGTCTCGCGTAACTTAGAATTGCATGGCAGTTCCCTATACTCAGTATGAAATCTTTTAGGTATTATTCCACTTTTCACAAGATCTTCATATTTATCAGCTGCTATTGGTAATCTACTGTTGTGTAGCTGCTTCACTGCATCCATACCAATCACTGGTTCATTATTAATCTCGCTTTTTTTCGCTTTTTGACCACCCTTTCTCCTTTCCTTTTCTTTTTCTTTTCCTGGGGTTCTCTCACATAATGTTACACAATGAGTCTCTGCTTCGTCTTCCATGGAATATTTGACAAACATTTTGTCGTTGTGCTTTTATTTCTATTTTTATTTGAATTACCTCCAAATTATTTGCTGATTTTAGGAAATGGTTCACGATAGCTAATACGGTTTGGTTTTTGTTCTGGCTACTACATGCATTGCAGTACATCATATAATAATTAACTCCCATTTTGTCCTTTGAGATATTTCATTTAGTAAGTTGCAATTTCGTTGCTTTCTCTCACACACACACGTATAACAATTCACATCCTGTGTGCGACTTTTATATATGGTTAAATTAAACAACGAATATTTTCTTGAATAGTATTAAATCATACTATTACCATGTGATGTATTCAGGACTTTTTGTTAGTCAAAATTGCACATTACAGTTACATTGTTGGGTGAATTAAGGGTTTTATGTATGAATGAATTGTAGTATGAATCTCTTGAATGAGAGTTCAGTTGCTAACTTCATTTTTCTGTATAAGTAATTAATGAGAAACTGGCTGAGTGATTCAGCGCACATGCCGTACCTACTATACTGGGACTGCAAACATGTATTGTATTTGAATATAGGTGTTTTAATGAGTATTATAAACATTTAATTGGGTAGGGGTTGAAGGTTTCTGTACAGAAATCAAATTCAGCAATATGAAGTGAATACCTAAACTTGGAAATTGAGACAAATCTTGAAATATCGAGCATCGTTACGATAGATTTCACAAAGTTGTTAGTTTATAGTTTTCTGCAATGGGTTTAATTTTTATTAAGTAAGGTAGTAAATCCTAGAATGTTCAAACAACAACGAATTAAATCTATAAATTCGTTGTTAATTCTAGGATTTATGGGACACAATTCCTCACTTACGTTTATTTACGCCCTTAGTGGAAGCACATAATTGCAATGAAACTAGGTAGTAAAAGACACTTGTATTTTTTTTATTTTGAATTGTGAGGGAGTAAAAGACAATTTGTCAAAATTGTGTCCTTTACATCCTTATTTTGAGGTGACTTATAATAACCACCTGAGGTGGTATAAGACAATTAATAATTCTAATGTATTTTATGCCCAATATTTGTTTTATACTTTGCTTTACTACCAAAATAAATATAATCTGGGAACTTAGTGTTACTTACATCCATATTTTCTTGGTAAACTTGGTTTATCGTATCAAATGATGTGGGTCGTAAAGGCAATTTTTTGGGGATTTACGTAAAACGGACTATACAGATCGATAGAGAATTAAAAACTGAGTAAAACCGTGTTAAAAACTCATTTTCGCCCAAATGTCCTTTACGACCTTTGAGCCCAGAGGTATCGATATGATGATCACATAAAACTAAGTCGGGCCGTTCTTCATGTTTATTATATTTAATGTAATTAAATCTTGTGCTGTTTTTTTACCCCGTCAATTTGGTTAAATCTTTTACCTGGCATTTCCATAAACAACGTCATAAACTATTGCTATCCCTTAGATATACGCTCATAGCGTTTCTATTACTATACTCTTTCTATGAGTATAGGTATGTTGATCGAAGACTGGCCTCAAATTTTTTTTTTATGGCAATTGTTTAGAACATTTTTGCCAGCATCATGTCAAAAGAGATTTAATACAAATAAATTTAATCGGAGAAATTTTGAATTTTGCATCTGAAACAAAAGGAAAAATATCTTTATCTACATACTATCTACAGAATTCAAAATATATAATAGGTAATTACATAATGAACACAAGTTGAACAGAATGCATTTGTTCCCGTTGAGTCACACCATTTTGTGTAACACTGTTACCCATTGGTAATAAAATTACCGATTAGTAACACTGTTACTCAATGCCACACTTTTTGTTACATACCTACCGATTTAATTTAATTTATGAACTACTTAAAAGTTTTATATTAGGTATTTATGGTTAAAAAATATGTTAATTATGTTAATATTACTCAAAATGTTATCTATATGAATGGGAAATGGGAATTTATAATGTCCCAAGGACTTGAATAATGGATTATGATCATATAAAGGGCAAGAAAAGAAAATATGGTTTAAATCAGCTTCATCCATACCACTCTCACAGATTGATGAATCTTTAATCCTCAATATCTTAAGGCGAGGCTTTCCACGGACTTTAGGTATTTTATGCGAGCGCGACGTATTCATTTAATGCGCCGCGCGCACGCTTTTAGTTCTCCAGGTAAGGTACAGTACAGTCCTACCTACGTAGCGGAGATCACGTCATTATGACATTTTAGAATGGAATTAATTTTTGTCGTGTATTGGTACATACGCCGGAAAAATAATCGGGTCTTGTAGGGGTTCGGTCAGTACAGTAGTGTTTATTTATATATCTATACAGGATGTTAGGGTCATTGTGTACCTACGGTTATTTTAGATGGGTAAATTATCATTCTTAACAAAAACATTTTTATTTGTGACACATTACACGTGTGTGTACATTAAATTAATTTATTCAGGTTCTATTATATTTTTATTATAGAGAAAGCCGTTTAATGCACCTATTTACAAATGGTAATTTGGTAATATTATTATATTTAAAATATATATATTATTGGAACCTACGAGAATCGAATAATGGCATCCCTACCACAGACTATATAAACCGAAGCACAAGGCGCGCACGTCATGAGGAGCAAGTTTGTGACGTCACGCGACCCATATGCTATGCAACCCCTCATTGTTTTTCAGCACCCTTAGCGCGTTCGGTTCGGTAGTGTTGGTGGTTGAACCTCCGCGAAAGCGTTGAGGCTCCCACCGCACCATCGGCCACCACCCTCAGGTGAGCTGAGAAACACCCTCCGGCAATTATCTTGTGTTGACTTCGGCCCGTGCAATCCGCTTGATAAGAACCGTGCAGCTACTACCTAGGTATTTTGTTACAAAATACCAGAAGTAGTAGCGCTGCAAAACATCGCTACGTTCATCACCTGTTTGCTGCTTGTTGGTCTCTGTGCGCGGTCACCTTGCTGGGCTATCCCGAACGGGGTTCCACCTGGTAGGGGAAGCACCGCCTCTTGGAGATCACAAGTAGTAGCAGGATAGAGATCACGTACATCACCACCACGATATCATCACATCATCATCATCCATCGCACCACCACCATTATTAAGCAATGGCGGATGGTGAACCTCCACCTCGCAAGGATCCAGATCCTAAGAAGAGAACACCGGGTGAAGAAGGCATTGTATGCCGTAACCTGTTTCATCCGGAGAAGTCGGTAATAATGCCGGTGTCTGCACTTGGCCTGCGGAGAGCTCCGCGACCCAGAGCAGCTAAAGCCGCGGCGGGCAGAGTGACAGGCGGACTCACCACAGAGGGGGATGATCTCCCGACGGGTGAACCCGAAAAATTTACCACCCCGCTTCCATCAACATCAAAGGTAACAACAACACTTCCGGCCGAGTTGACCGGAAGCATAAGTCATAGGGGCAACCCCGACCAAGGGCTCGGTGAAACGCGACCTGAGTATCGAGCGATTCCCGAAACCGAACGGGTACGTCCTGACAGGCCGCCCAAGCAACCGAGGCGGTCACCCCTTGAGGGGGTGGAAGGGGGGGATGAAAAACGCCATAAACCCAAGACGTCAATCACCTCACCCAAGAAAACATCTAAGAAGAAGGCCGCAGCGAGCTCACGTCTGAGCCGCAGCTCATCTTCATACTCATCTACCTCTCCAACATCATCACCATCTCCATCATCATCATCAAGCTCTGAGTCGGAGCATGAAGGTAATGAAAACTACGCACAAGGGCATACGGACTCTACGTCATATGCCGCCCTCGAACCGGTGCCCATGGACGCGGCGCCTATGCCTTCACCACCATCACAAGCAGCACGATCCTATGCGGCAACCCTGGATTCACCACCAGCCACCAGACCGCAAAGCCGCATCAAAACAACAGGTAATAGCGTAAACTTGGTACCCGAAAGTAACATACCGCAACTAGCGGCTGGTTGCGCTACATCGAAATTACCAAAGGGCTATCCGGCGATAGTGGTAGATGCCTTACCGGACTGGGTACCAATGTTTGCGCTAATGCGCACTAAACTAGGCCATCCGCCTAATGTTAAGCCCCAAGGCAAGGGGTTTAGGTTCAACAGCGCCACGGCAGACGAATTCCGTCTAGTGCAAAGACTACTGACGGAGGCATCAGAAAGAGATCCGCGGGTGGCATGGCACTGCAACGCTACCAAAGAAGAATTGCCTACCAAAGTGGCGGTCAGAGGGCTGCCCTTTGGTGTCAACCCTACCGACATACTACAAGCATTCGAAGCCAGAGACTTTCAAGCCACATATGCAAAGGAGATCCTGCCTAGAAAAGGGGCAAGGGGGGGACCTATTTACTACGTAGTTATGGCAAGACAAAATGAAGAGAGTCTAAAGCGTCTCTATGCGATTACCGAGATGCTAAACATACCGAAGATCAGCATTGAAGGATGGGCCCCGAGTCGGGGCACAGTACCACAGTGCCACCGTTGCCAGGCGTTTGGGCACGCCTCCGGTGGCTGCCACCGACCTCCACGTTGCGTTAAGTGCGCGAGTGAACATCTCGCGGCAGATTCCGACCTTGTTGGACAGCCGAAGTGCGTCAACTGCAAGGGACCACACGTCGCCTGTAGCAGAAGGTGCCCGCATTACCTTCGTGAAGCACGTAAGAGGGGGGTCACTGTTCCCCCCCGCAACCGAGACAGCAACCGCACCTACAACAACAGCCAACAGAACCACAACGTAAAGAGCATTATGCGGAACCCTATTACCTGCAAATGCCCATCTACCAACCTATTGAAGCCAACGTCCCTACCCCTCGGGGCGCCCCCCTGCCCAGGAGGAGGAAAAACAAAAGAAGGAACAGACGCCGCAGCCAAGCGAAGCCGAAAGGCACAATGCATCCAGCCACCCCCAGCCCAAGGCGAAGGAGGCAACCCAAGCGAGACCGCAAGCACCCGCCTTCATTCCACCGCAAGTGGAGAGAAGAGGGGCCACATCATAGGTACCCGAACCTAGACCGCCAGCAGTGCCGGTCCCTTCAATAAGACAACCCCGCCCCTTATCTATGGGGCCTGGAGGAGCACCCTCAAGACCACAATCGCGGGGGCCATCAATGCATCAAGCACGCCCGCAATCACGCGGCCCACCAACACAGCAAGCACGCCCCCATACACAACCAAGGGGACCACAACCACACCAACCACGCCCCCAATCTATAGGGCCACCCATCAACCAACCACGCCCTACCTCTAGGGGACCGCAGACGGGACCTCATGGTACACAGCACACCCTATTCTATATTGGCCCTAGGGGGGACAACAGCATCAGCAACAGATGCCATTTGAACCCAGATGGAGGGGACCACCACCACCCAATGCGCACCAACAATGGGCATATGGTATGCTGGACCCCAGGGGGTTCAACTACCCTATGCACCAACCAACTAGGAGGCCAGCACCCCAATCAGCACACGACACACCAGCAAGCAGCGCCGGGAACCCCATGGCTATCATCTTGGGGGTCCTGACGGAACTGCTCGCCTCCATTGCCGCCGGGACTGACATCCAAGAGGCGGCGAGGAGAGGCCTCACACTGCTAGCCCGCATCCAGTATGGATAAAGCCCTCAATACTGGAATCCCGGAGGCGTCAGGGAGAAGAGGAAGGAGCTACGCACACTCGCCCAGATAAAGAATGCTCACATAATACTTCTGGGCGAGACAAAACTCAAACCGAAGCTAGACTTCAAACTTCCGAATTATTATACCTATAGAAGTGACTACACATCAGACAGAGGTATAGCTTGCAGAGGAACGGCAGCTCTCGTAAGACGAGACGTCATACACGATGAGCTGCCCCTACCCTAACTCCAAGAGCTCAACGCGAATGGAATAGTCACTAATACAAACCACGGAGAGCTTAGCATATACGCAGCCTACAGACCGCCGAACCAGACCATCAATATCACCGATTTTGAGATGGTGCTAAACGGCGAAACCCCCACGCTGTTAATAGGAGACTTAAATGCCAAACATACAGCGTGGGGATCAAGACTGATTACCCCGGCGGGGAAAAATCTATACGATGCAGCAGAACGCCTCAATTTTGAGGTACTTGGCCCAGACACACCGACACACTACCCTGCAAACCCTGCGCACCAACCCGATGTGCTGGACGTAGTGGCGTATCAAGGAGTTCAGGGAATCATCAACGTGGAGGTGCTGTACGACATGGACGAACAGCACCTCCCAATCTTGGTAACTATAGGGCTAGAAGCCAGCCCTCTAGTACGTAACCCACTGCAGTGAACCAACTGGCAGCGATATGCACAACTGCTAGAGGACATGACCATAGGTCCTGTAACCAACGCACAAGAAATAAACACGGCAGTTGACCTCATAACAAGAAGAATGACTGAAGCTAAAGATCAGTCAACAACTACAAGCCCGCCACCAAGCAAACGAACGGAGCTGCCTATACACCTGCAGAAGGATATTATGAGAAAACGCGAACTCAGGAAGCTGTGGGCCAGCACACGATGTCCTGTACTGAAAAGGGAACTGAACGCACTGTCCAGCAAAATATCAATGGCAGTAGAAGGTTGGCGTGGCGACTCCTGGGACAAGGTCATAGACAGGGCGACGGAGCACACGACCAACCTACACCATTTAAACAGAGCGCTCACCAGAGCTCCTGAACCAATTTATCCACTAATGCTCAATGGAGAGAGGAAGTACGACCCCAGGGTGAGAGCCGAAATACTGGCAGATCACCTTAAGAAGCAGTTTACGCTTCACCCTGTGAGGTCGGAAGCCAGTCGGCACGTAAACACCACAGTGAAGTCCAGAAGGAAGTCCAGAACCTGCTGAGCACACCGGCGATACCATTGAGTGGGGATGAATATATCTCTCCAGCCGAGACGTGGCGAGCAGTGAGACGACTCCCAAGGAAGAAGGCAGCGGGTCATGATGGCCTACCTATTGCAGCAGTACACCAGCTCCCAAAAAGAAGCTTGGTAACCCTAACCAAGCTCTTTAATGGGATGCTGAGGACAGGGTACTTCCCAGAAACTTGGAAAACAGCGAAGGTCATCATGATCCCGAAACCAGGAAAAGACAGGAGGGAGGCCCAGTCTTATAGGCCCATCTCGCTGCTCCCACACCTGGCTAAACTCTTTGAAAGGTTACTACTTAGAAGGTTAAACCCACACATGTCACCAAGACAGGAACAATACGGATTTCGCAGTCGTCACTCTACTACGCTCCAACTCACAAGAGTGATTCACGAGATGACTGCGAACATCAACCAAGAGAAGAGCACAGTAGGAGTGTTCCTGGATGTAGAGAAGGCCTTTGATAGGGTGTGGCACGAAGACCTTCTCTACAAAATGGCGCGAACCACACTGCCAAAGCACTACATTTAGATCATTGCAAGCTTCCTAAGAAACAGGAACTTCTATTTGGTGGTAGAACACAGAACATCTGAGACTCGTTCCATACAAGCTAGTGTACCCCCCAAGGCAGCTGCCTCTCGCCTGGGCTATAGGGGAGAAGGAGGCAGCTTAGGACAGAGGCAGATTAGGACATTGAAGATAACTTCAAAACCAAAGACAGTATTCTGCCACAAAAATCATTTTCCAAAGGGCAATAATATCTCTCAATACTGTCAAATGTCATCTAACGAGTTGTCACCCGTCAACCCGATTTATATCCTGTTGGTCTTAATTTCCGGCTGCTGCAAATTATTTCATGAACAATTGTAAGTACTTTTTAGTTAAAATAGTCCATATATGTTATGCAACTTAATGTTGTTGGTATCTTTAAATATCTTTAGATAAAATCAGCTTATTCTTAAAAGCTTATATCATGTTTATTTTTTTTTATGAGTCAAATATATTTAGAAGTGAGTATGGGGCAGATTAGGACATTCTTACTGGAGTAGTTTTAGACATGTCCAAATGTACCCCTCTATATAGGCTTTCTGTTAATTTGAACACCTTTAATTATTTATTTTAGTTGTATATAGCACCAAAGCACAAATGGTGCATGATTATATAAAAAAAAGGCGAGAAACAGTATGTTAAGAAAGCATTGGATTATCTGCAAAATGAAACGAGTACGTTAAGAGGAAATGTAATAAATGTTAATATTTGTTGTTACTAAAATCACTTTAGGATACAGAATAAAACAATTAAAAAACAATAAGAATTTAAGATTGAATATTTTTCTACTAAATATTTCGCCAAACAAGTATTCATAAAGCTGAACAATCGAAAAACATATCTTATAATCATCAAATATTAATGATGCCCTAACTTACTAGAAAACAAGATTGTTGTCATATGAATATGCTAGGGCAGTAAAAAATTGTCCAGTAGCATAGGAAGATAAGCAAATTGCAGACAACATAATCTCTGACTAAGTGACTAAATAGGCACCCGGCTGGGACTCGCGTTATATTTACCGGATAGATTCCGACCAGTTTCGGGCTATATTGTAGCCCTTCGTCTGGGAGTCACGGTTGCGCGAGGCGGCGAGCGCGGGCCTCAGCACGGGAATCTATCCGGTAAATATAACGCGAGTCCCAGCCGGGTGCCTATTTAGTCATAATGGACAAAACTCGCGATAGTTTTCTAAGTGAACATAATCTCTCATACAGAAGATGTCAGTGTGGAAGATATCAGAGCCGGTGATTTTTGTTCAAATTTAATTTTACTCGGTTTAAGCATGGATAGTTTCGCAACGCTTTCTGATCTTAATATATAGTATGTTATATGTCTATGTTATAGATACTACTTCTGCATTACTACTGATGATATTGTATACTGGTAATAAACAACTACAACTATTTTATTTGGCCTTTAAAATCATCTGTCCTAAACTACCCAAATAGGCCCTAATATAACCCTACCATTTTATGTATTTACATCTTAATTGTGTCAAATATTGAAAAAACTAAAAACATTTTACTAAAAAGTGTCCTAGGGTGCCCCCCTCTCCCCTACAGCTTGTACACTAACGATCTACCGCTACTAGTTACACCAGAACTGCACGAACCCATAATCTTAGCGCTGTTTGCAGACGACAGCGCGTTTTTAACCAAGTCCAAGAATGCAAAACAAGCCACACGGAAAATGCAAAAGCAACTCAATCTATTGCCAGAGTGGCTAGATAAATGGCGCATTTCCGTGAATGTAACGAAGAAGGCAGCAATCTGCATAAATAGGAAGAGGATAGACCTACCTATCAACCTACACTTACAAGGGGAAACCATCGAATCAAGTCGTATCATCGAAAAAAGGCAGCCCACGATCAAGTACCTGGGGGTAACGATCGACAAGAGACTCACAATGGCCAAACAAGCCGACAACATGCGGAAGAACGCGAGGGCGGCTAGAGCCCTGCTGAGGCCAGTGATGAAGTCGAAGCTGCCACTGAGAACCAAGCTGGGGATTTATAAAACTTACATAAGGTCAAGATTAACCTACGCCGCCCCAGCTTGGTACAACCTCTGTTCAAACACCAATAAAAGAAAGCTACAGGCCCAGCAGAACGTCGCCCTCAGAGTGATTATAGGAGCTGGACGTTATGTGTGAAACACAACTATCAGCAGAGACACAAAAATAGAATCAATCTAAGAGTTCGTTGTCCGCCTGGCCAGGAAGATGTTCGATGCGGCGGACAACGGACCCCATCAACATCTACACGGCCTAGCACCGCTTCATGCTAGGCCGCCAGAAACAAGAGCCAAATGGCGCCCCCTACCCAGGGAATTACTTTTACCGGGTGATGAGGGGGCCATATCCACATAAGGAGAAAATCAAACATCAAGGTTCAACATATAGAAAAGCACATCCGAAGTGCATACATACACTGCGCAGAGCGGCCATAGTCATGTGTAGCCTGCGCAGTGACAAAGAGATACCGTGGGGTTGTAGCCCCACGAGGTTCTGTAGAGGTCGTGAGCTGACGCTCGATACCTCATCCAACCCCGATGGGTTGATGACATAATAACGTCGCGCACGTCATTTGCTTTGCGGAGCTCGTAGTGAACGGACGTCTGCTAGAATCTCTGTCGGTCGTAATAGGGCCACGTGAGCTATTTCTATTTCTAGTGAGCTAGGTATTGTTTCTATGGTGAATTGTGTGTTTATTTTACAAGTGTTTTTGTAAAGTGAATTGTGAGGTCTGTGAGTACTGTTTCTTTTGTGTAATATTTGAACGTGACTACTGATGTGTTAAATTAAAACGGATTTCTTGTTCTAAACTTGTGTTATTTTAAACTAACTCCACTTCTGGTTTCTAATATCAGAAGTGGGATAAAGGACTTGTTTGCCCACTTAAAACGTAACGAAAAACATATGGTGTTTTGAAGGAACTAAAGCATGGATACCGGTTTTCGATAATATCGAAAAACCGGAATATCGGAACAAATATCCGTTATTGAAAAACCGATTTTAAAAACAAATAATATCGATTTTTCGATATTTTAGTTTCAAAACTTACGACTTAATAAATTTCCTCAATTTTGAAATTTAATCAACATATTTACATTTAGACAAGACTTAGAAATGTAATGACGATACCACCCACTAGTGTGGAATCCGAAAGACCCTTTTACTCCGCTGCTTACACTTGCAATAACATAAGATCATCATAACAGCTAAGTGCATCCAAGATAATACTTTGGAATTTGGATGCACTTTGCTTTTTGCGGTCGTTATTTCAACAAGCTCTGTCTCACCAATTACAATTGCCGTAATTTAAAATTGTCATTATAAACTCTACTATACCATCACTGTCCCAATCGTATGTGCATTAATGATATAATTGTTTACCAAATCAACTGTATTATTCAATCAAGGTTGTATTGTTTCATAATATAATTTAATATTCGTATATCTATCCTCTAGCTACCCTTATAAAAGAAAGTTATTTTCATTCATGTATTATTTTGTTTGGTAGAAATCTTTATATATGTGATGAATTTTTTTAAAACAGCAATGTTTAGCTGTTAGTAGAAAAATAATAAATAAATAATATTAATATACGTTTTGTGCCCCGTGGGGTGCCGAGCTAGACTGTCATCCCCCGATTACTACCTGTGGGTGTCGTAAGAGGCCACTAAAGTATTTATTTTTTGGTGGATAGTAGGGCAAACTACCAGGTGGCTCACCTGATGGTAAGTTATTACCGTCGCCCACAAACATCCGCAACACCAGAGGTCTCGAAAATGCGTTGCCGGCCTTTAAGGGGGGAATATGCTCTCTTCTTGAAAGCTCCTAAGTCGTATCTGATCGGAAATACTTCACTTCAAGACACTCCATCTTCAAAACGGAGGGATACGACGGAATTTAGCGGTAAACACACGAACTTGTGTCTTCTTAGGATTAAATTGGACTAAGTTCAGTCGGCCCCACTTCGAAACATTTGACAACATGGTCTCGACTGAAGACAAGTTTGTTCCGACTCTCGACAAAGTTTTTCCGAGAAATTTTAGCATGGCTGGTGTATGAGGCATCTCCGGTAATGTCATCCGCATAACAACGAATATCGCTGAGCTGCAGCATGTCATTGATGTGCAAGAGAAATACTGTCGGAGATAGCACATAGCCTCGCCGAACGCCAGCATTAATCGGCTTCAAGTCGGAACATGCACTGTCACTGGAGATGCACTCACACAATGTCTCGGGAAGCCCATAGGAAGGAAGTTTCGAAAGAAGCGCTTTATGCCACACCCGATCAAAGACCTTCGCTATGTCAAAACTAGCCGCCAACGCCTCAACCTTGGTATCCACACCTTTGCCCATCGATGCTTAAGGTATACCAAAAGATCCCAGCTGAGCGACCGTGACAAAGGCCGTACTGGCGATCGCAAATCAGCTGGTGCTCCTCTAGATACTGCAAGAGCTGGTTGTTGATAATGGATTCCATTATCTTGGAGAAAAGAGACGTTATGGCTACAGGACGGAAATTGGACGGATCTGAGCGGTCACCTTTATAGGGATAAGGAAATACAAAATACCGGACGGTGGGCACAAGCGCTTTCTGAGGAACTGATATCTCACACTGTGATCCCCAAGACAACTGCCAAGCGTGGGAATTAATGCAAACCCCCAACAATGCGGAAGGCTGTGTTCAGCAGTGGATAATCCGGCTGATACAGTACAGAAATAAACGTTATATAACGTAACTGTATTATAAGTTACGGTTGTAACAGTTTGATTTTTCATGTTTGTAATTCTTATTTCCTCTTAAGTGTGTTAATTAATAAGTTGATAATATAAATAATTACAAAACGTCACTACGAGTTTTTGATTTATTGAATAAAGGCTGATTTTGTTCCTACGTAACTTTTATTTCAATATACTATTATTTTTTGCTAAATATCGAAAAAATACCGAAATATCGAAATTTCGATATTTTAAAATTCAATATCGAAACAATACCGGTATTAGAAAACTGATCCGAGAGTACATGCTCTAGAAGGAACAAGAAAGCCGTTATTTTGAAATTTGCTTTTCTTTTCAATTGTGTAACGATAACTAAATCGTTTCTTTCTTATTTGCTTTGATTTAGTGAGTTACAATGATGCGTACGTCACGAAACCGTGAAGGGCACACTCGAGGTAAGTCACGTAGCCGAAAGCGGCGTTATTCGAGTAATGAAAAGCTTAATTCACGAAATAGCTCACGTGTCCGAAACCGGCGAGATTCTCGCAGAACTGAAGTGCGACGTTCACGCAGCAGGCGCCGTAGATCACGCCATTTAGCGCGAGGATATACTCCTCCACCCAAATCAAGGTACCGTACCCGTAGTCGTGGTTACGGCCGCTATGATGACGTCACGATCGCAGCAACCACGACCGCAGTCGTAGTCGCAGCCGCTACTACCGTCATCGTGATGATCGAAGTCGAACCCGTAACCACGACGGCGCTTACAGTTTTTGACACACCATTACATCTCACTTGCGTACTTCAGAGTCACTCCACCTTTTGCTGAGCAGCCGACTTCGGTGGTGCTTCCGTTAAGCAGAGATGCCAGTCCGGGTGATATTGCAAAGCGGTTTTTTTTTGCTTGCGCGTTGCAGTAACTGATGCCGAGTCTTTCACTGTTCCGTAGGACGGGTTTGTGTCAGTGTTTGATTGCTGCTGTTTTAAAGATTTTCTCGGCATAGTCAAGGAAGAACGTCCTGCTCTTGTGGTCTGCTAGGATGTACTGCAGAATTTCCTTGGTTATCCTGGTGTTGGTCTGGGTTTCCAAGTCTTGTTTTGCAGCGAGGAAGCGTGGACATTCTAGGACTATATGCCATACCGATTCCGTTACGTTGGGATCGCATTCGCAGCTTGGGCTTTCTATTAATCTGAACGGGTGCAGGTATTCGGCAATGTCACCATGTCCCGTCAAGACTTACACATGTTTTGGTGTCAGCTTTATGGTTCGTACCATTCGGTATGCTTTGTCGACATCCGGTGGGAAGTGCTGTACCTGTCCTGCCATTTGCGTACAGTCTGTTGTTGTCATGTTGGTAGGGCACTTTGCGAATGCCCGCCTGGCTCTCAAATTGAAAATCTGTCGCCAAGCACCTAACGGTGTGTTCCGGCAGCTGTCCTTGAGAGCCAGTAACTCTAGGTTAGCCTGAACAACATCCTCGACCACATCATCACTTTCCATCAGGTGAGATAGTGGTCAAAGGCTAACATATCAAGCATAAAAAAAAATAATGTTGTATTGGATACAATGTGTATAGGTCTCCCATGTCGTATTGGAGATACCCTGTTTATGTATCCATGTTGAATTGGATACCCTGTGTATGTGTCTCCCATGTCTTATTGGAGATACCCTGTTTATGTATCCATGTTGAATTGGATACCCTGTGTATGTGTCTCCCATGTCGTATTGGAGATACCTTGCTTATGTATCCATGTTGTATTGGATACCCTGTGTATGTGTCTCCAATGTCGTATTGGAGATACCCTGTTTATGTATCTATGTTGTATTGGATACCCCGTGTATGTGTCTCCCATGTCGTATTGGAGATACCCTGTTTATGTATCCATGTTGAATTGGATACCCTATGTATGTGTCTTCCATATTGTATTGGAGACACCCTGTTAATGTATCCACGTTGCATTGGATACCTTGTGCAGTATAGCTTCTCAGTATCGGCCGGTACTGGGAAGCCACTGGGTGGTGTATTATAAATTGTTTATGTGTACCTATCTATATGCATGTGTGTACATCTTAAAAGCTAAATGAGCTAACTTTTACTAACAAAAGTAATACGCTTGACTATGCCTGTCCTACAAGATTGGTTTAGGTTTCTAGAGGTTAACCTAGACACTGTGAAGATTTAATTTTAGGTACGACTGATGCCGAGATTCACTTGGGTACAGAACCAGTGCTGTGAATGCAGCTGCTGGGAGTACAGCTCCATTATATCACTCCTGATATCCATCACGAAAATGGACGACGAGTAGAGCACTGTATCCGTACTCTCCGCAACATGCTTCGCATTGCCGTCAATCATCGGAAGAGCGAATGGACAGAATAACTATGGCAATTGCAACTTATTTTGAACCTGACGAATCTGAAGACCACACCAGATTTGCCCAGATTCTCTTGATTGGTCATGAGAGTGCGACGACAGATATTCGAACCTTGGTGCGACATGTCGCATTGAATTCGGAATTGTCTAGTCGGCAACGATAGATGCTTTGACAGAGGACGGCCGAACGGTTGAAGAACAATCAAATCAATCAGGACGCTGTTGGTATCTACCGTTATGTACCTGCTTTTGAAGAAAGAGGTACCCTGTATGTGCCCGCTTTTGAAAAAAGGGGTACCTTGTATGTGCTTGCTTTCGAAGGAAGAGGTACTTTGTGTACCTGCTTCTGGAGATTGAAGTACCTTGTATGTGCTTGCTTTCGAAGGAAGAGGTACTTTGTGTACCTGCTTCTGGAGATTGAAGTACCTTGTATGTGCTTACTTTCGAGGGAAGAGGTAGTCTGTATCTACCTGCTTCCTGAGATTGAAGTACCTTTATGTGCCTGCTCTCGGAGAAAAGGGCATCCTGTGTGTGCTTGCTTTCAAAGAGAGAGGTACCTTGTGAAGTCTTTCCGCTTATCGGCGAGCCGTTGGGGGAGAACACACACTCCTTTTCTTCCCCGACGTGGAATGCTTTTCTTTTTCGAAAAGTCACTGGAGGAGTACATGGCCCTTTGCCTCCGGTGTAGGTGGGAAGCTCATCAGTATGGGGCCCGTACTGAAGAGCCCCACTGAGTGGCTTAGTCGGTTCCTAACTGACGAAGTCGTGTGAGTATACTCAGTGTCTCGGTATTGCTTCTAAGCCTTTATATTATTTTTTTCTTGTTTTAAGTACACACATGTTGGTCTGGAATTTCGACTTGTGAGCAACGCGATGTTCACTAGTTGAATATTTCAGGACTATTTTCTTTGTTTGGTTGGCTTATAAAATGACTAACATGACTCATCTTTGAGATTGGACTCTGTGGTAATTGTGTATTTGTTTCAGAAACCACTGACAGCGATGACAAGTACTTGAATTGCGATTCGGAGATGGAGGGTGCAGGACCCTCTTCAACTCCTCACCCGTCTTCAACTACCGCACCAGCCGAGTCATCGCGCAGACTGGATCTTCAGACAATGACAGGCCTGGTGAGGACACCAGGGTGTCAGGAGAGGCCGTATTGGAACCTACGAGAATTGAATAATGGCATCCCTACCACAGACTATATAAACCGAAGCACAAGGCGCGCACGTCATTTGCTTTGCGGAGCTCGTAGTGAACGGACGTCTGCTAGAATCTCTGTCGGTCGTAATAGGGCCACGTGAGCTATTTCCAATAAGCTATTTCTATTTCTAGTGAGCTAGGTATTGTTTCTATGGTGAATTGTGTGTTTATTTTACAAGTGTTTTTGTAAAGTGAATTGTGAGGTCTGTGAGTACTCTTTCTTTTGTGTAATATTTGAACGTGACAACTGATGTGTTAAATTAAAACGGATTTCTTGTTCTAAACTTGTGTTATTTTAAACTAACTCCACTTCTGGTTTCTAATATATATATATATATATATAAACTTCATTAAAAGAAAACATTAAATGTCACAACCATGTCATGTGAGAATCCCAGAATTCAGTTACAAGTCTGTCTGTCACTGTTGTCCTATAAACTAATGGCGTCGAATGATATAGCTGCGTAAATATAAGTTTTATATTAGTTATTTTGTAAAACGAGTACCCTTATGCTGTCAAGACAGTGGCTCTTAAAATATGTATTTATGAATATGTCTTCGCAGATTTTATTAATATGGTGTGTTTAATAACAATTAATCTAGTGATTGTTTTAAGATGGCTATTTTTGTTTAATCTTTGTGGTTATAGCATAGTGCGAACATTTCAAGTCCATGGACGTCATAACCGTGGTTTTCATAGAACCACGGTTGTGGCGAGTGGCCCATGGTCAAGCCAGAATCGTTTAGTTTTAGTAAAGTTTTTTAAATTATTATTTTCAGACCATGTATTCAACATAATCACAAATCTCAAAGAATTATATCGTGCGTTTAAAATAAAACCAAATTTCACAAGATTATTGATATAATTTAAGCTCATTCCAATGTACTGTTTTGCAAGTTTAATAAAAAAGATATTATCCAAAACGATACTTGTTAAGTTGAGCGTTTATAGAGAGCATTTTTGAAACTAAAAGTATGTATCAATTGTCTTGGTTGTGACAGGAGCCCCATTGTAATAAATTTCATAAAGCTGTCCTTTACAGAGTGCTCAATTCAAAGTCAATGAGTACAAATTCTTACTTCATAATCATCGCTGATCAAGGCAACCATCTTCAGGCAGATATGTGCCTTCTAGCAAAATTGGCCAGAAATAAAAATAAAATTTGCCAGATAGTGTCTATTATTGAAGATACAGTAGAACCATATCCCGTAAAACTAAAAAAAATTAAGTCATAAAACAGGGCAACAGATACATATAATGCGTCTATACGCGCACTTTTATAAATCAAAATGTTATTAGGAATTAAAAATTGATAAATGAATTTTAAGTTACTATATAAAAGTAGTTTATGAAAATTGTAAGGTAAGGTTTTTAACATATTTCTATTAAGTTCAGTTCATAATGGCAAAACTTTTTAATCGACTTCAAAAAGTAGGAGGTTTGCAATTCATCTATATTTTTTATTATGTGTGTTACCTCAGAACTTTTGACTGGGTGAACCGATTTTGATAATTCTTTTTTTATTTTAAAGCTGATACTTGTCGTTTGATTTCTAAAGGAAATCGAACGACAAGTATCAATTTTTTTTAAATCAGTCGTCGTTTTTGAATTACACTCCAGTAACTGAAAAATATTTTCCTATCTTGATGATATTGTCTTTGACAGTGAATGACAATCGATCCAGTAAGTAGCAAGAATCACTAAAAAGAGTTTAAAAAAATTTAAACCAAAAAATGGAACCAATTTCAATACTCAAAAGTGTGTAATAAGTCGGTTCCATGCACAAAATATTGTTATTCTAGGTACTTTTAAACTATTATGGTACCGACTTCAACAAGTTATTTCACACTTTTGAGTGTTGATGTCAGTTTAATTTTTGGAGAACATTTTTTTATATTGAGACATTGCATTAGTATAGATTTGTTAGTAAATTTAAGTAGTATTTTTTTATTATTATAGAAATAATATGTAACCATTAGTGATTTTGAATACTGGATGGATGTAAATTGAATTATAAGTAAAAAACGTAAATCTGGCTGTATGGAAACTCATGTCACGTCACAACTATGGTACTCAATGTCACACCCGAGACTTTGAACTAGTATTTTAATCACATAACTAGATTCCATTCATCAAAATTGGTTTTTCCGGTCCTTCAGGAACCGTTCAGAAAATCGAGATAAAAAGTAGAATACGTTATATCATCTAAATCCATTCAGCGGTGTTGGAGGTAAGAGGTTAAAAATTTTTATTGCCGAAAAATGGGCTTGAATTCAACACTCAATGGTGCGAAATAACTTGTTGAAGTCGATACCATGATAGTTTAAAAGTACCTATTATTACAATATTGTGCGCATGGTCCCGACTTCGACAAGTTATTTCACACCTTTGAGTGTTAAAGTCAGTTAAATTTTTTGGTAAATAAAAAATCCCCCATTTTAGTGTCCCTTGCTACTTGCGGAATTGATTGTCATTGGCAATAACTATATCATCAAGATAGGAAAAAACCTTTCAGTTATTGGAGTGTTACTCAAAAACGGCTTTACCGATTTTGATGAAGTTTAAATGGGACCACGAGACAAACATTCAAATAAAAAAAGAATCATATGAATTGGTTTATCAGTAAAAAGTTCTGAGGTAACAAACATTTTAAAAAAATTGACGAATTGAAAACCTTCTCCTTTTTTGAAGTCAGTTAAGAAGCTAAAACACATACTAACTTTCGAATTTATAATATATATTATTATCATCATATAATAACTAAACAAGGGTGGAGTAAATTTATACTAAAAATAATATAGTACAGATTTAATTATATATGGTAATGAAGTTAATAATCAAATTCCAGTGTATACCCATACACTGGGCTTTGATTATTAACATCATTATCTTAGACCCTGGGTACGAAATACTAGGCATTCGGCTAAAACTAGATATAAAACAATAATTTCATTGCATTTTAGCAAGCTTATTGAACCAAGAAAGTTATCAAATCACGGGTGTGACATCGCGTACCATGGTCGTGACGTGACATGAGTTTTCATACAGCCAGATTTATGTTTTTACTTATAATTTAATTTATATCCATCCAGTTTTAAATATCGCTTAATGTCACTTATTATTTCTATAATCATAAAAAAAAGACTACTCAAATTTACTAACAAATTCAATAATAATGTAATGTCGCATATAATTATTTTTTTTACCGAAAAATGGGCTTGACTTCTACACTCAAAAGTGCGAAATAACTTGTCGAAGTCGGTACCATACGCACAATATTGTGATAATAGGTACTTTGGAACTATCATGGTACCGACTTCAACAAGTTATTTCATACTTTTGGGTGTTGAAGTCGGTTCCAGTTTAAGGTTTTTTTTTAAAATCGGTTAATAACACAGAAACTAACTTTCTAATTTATAATTTATATTATTTTTATCATATAAAAGCTAAACAAGGGTGGAGTGAATCTATACTGAAAATAATATAGCAAAGTTTTGATAATATAATAGTAATAATTAAAGCCCAGTGTGTACTATACACTGGGCTTTGATTATTAACTTCATCGTCTTAGACATTGGGTACGAAATAATAGGCATTCAGCTAGATTAATTAAAAAAAAAATTAAACATTAAAATAATACCAAAAAAATGGAACCGACTTCAACATCCAAAAGTACAAAATAACTTGTTTAAGTCGGTACCATACGCACAATATTGTGATAATAAGGTACTTTGGAACTATCAAGGTGCCGAGTTCGACAAGTTATTTCAAAGTTTTCAATGTTGAACTCGGTTCCATTTATTTGTAAGAAAAACACCCATTTCATAATATTAACACACATACTAACTTTCACCATACTAACTTTCACTACTTACGAAATCTATTGTCATTCGCCGTCAATCAGGAAGTCATCAAGATAAGCGTAACGAGTCGATTTTCTAAAAGTTAGCCCAGAGCATGTTTTATTTTTTTGTGTTTGATATTCATTTTGATCTTGTTCTGTTTGGCGCTGCGTAAATCAAAAAAATTGACACACGTCCTACGTCGACGAGCTCTGCGAGCGCACTGGCGGTCAAGTGAGCGAGCTCTAATACCATGAATTCATGTTAAAAAATCATATAAAATTAACATAATAACTTTTTAACATTTTTATTTATGATTTAATTTCTTTTATTGATTAGTAATGCATTAAAAATAATTTAAAATTAAAGATTGGTAAAAAGGGAGACAAAAATCGTTTTAAAATTCGTAATAGAGGTAACTTTAGGATTTTTTTCTATCGAGTGAAGTTATTTATTATGTGTATCAGATTTATGATTCGCCTCAAAAATATGCTTAAAAATAACATATATTTTTTTCAGTTTAATAAGCGAGTTTTTTCTTTGAGAAAAGTTAATTCTTGTATGGCGTTTTCTGGCCAGGAGCGCCTTAAGATGGACAGCAGAAGAGCAATGGCCTAATCTCAATCTATATATTATAGGGAACCCTAGGATACTTTTTAGTAAAATGTTTTTAGTTTTTTTTCAGTATTTGACATAATTAAGATGTAATAACAAAACATGGTCGAGTAACTATTTTTTTTATGAGATATAAATATAAAACAAAAACATTTGCAAATTGAAATATAATTTTTATTTAATAAAAACAACCTCGCCCTTGTCCTGATCTGCCCCTCTTAGGGGGTAGCTTAGGACCCTACTTGGATAGTTTAGGACAGATTATTTTAAAGGCCAGATAAGTTAGTTATAGTTGTTTATTCTGGTAATAAACAACTTCTGGTTATACAACATCATAAGTAGTAACACAGAAGTAGGACTTATAACATAGACTTATAACATACTTACTGTATTTTTAGATCAGTTAAGCGTTGCGAAATTATCCCAGCTTAAACGGAGTAAAATTAAACTTGAACAAAAATCACCGTATCCATCTGATAGCTTCCACATACAATCTTCTGTATGAGAGATTATGTTGTCTGCAATTTGCTTTTCTTCCCACGCTACTGGACATTATTTTACTGCACTAGCATATTCATAAACCAACTATCTCGTTTTCTAGTAAGTTAGGCCATAATTCATCATTGATTATTAGTATATTTTATTAGTATATTTTATATTTAATATTTTTATATATTTTTATTTAATAGTATATTAGAATATATTTTTCGATTGTTCAGCGTTTGTGAATACCTGTTTGACGATTTATTTAGTAGAAAAATATTCAATCTTACATTTCATATTGTCTTTTAATTGTTTTATTCGGTATCCTTAAGTGCTTTTAGCAAAAACGAACATTTGTACATATCCTCTTAACGTCATCGTTTCATTTTGTAGATGTTCCAATGCTTTCTTAACATATTGTTCGTGGACTATTTTTTCTCACTTTTTTATTTAATCAAAAAATTAAAGGTGTTCAAATTAACAGAAAGCCGCTTCTATATATTGAGGATTACAATTGGACATGTCTAAAACTACCCCAGTAAGAATGTTCTAATCTGCCCCATACTCCCTTTTACTTGACTCATAAAATAAAATTAAAATGATATAAGGTTTTAAAAATAAGCTTATTTTACCTAAAAATATTTAAAGATACCAAAAACATTAAGTTACATAACATATGTGGACTATTTTATCTAAAAAGTACTTACAATTGTTCATGAAATAATATGCAGCAGACGAAAATTATGACCAACAGGATATACATTAGGTTGACGGGTGACAACTCGTTAGATGACATTTGAGAGTAATGAGAGCTCAAATGTAGAAAATGATTTTTGTGGTAGAAAATTGTCTTTGGTTTTGAAGTTATCTTCAATGTCCTAAGTTGTGCTGTACGATCTTGAAAAAGATTAAGTATAAAGTTAGTCATTTTACCTGGAACAGATAGACTTTCCATTTTACTTTTAAGAATAGAAAGGATAACATTGTCATATGCTGAACATATGTCAATGAATGCGGCAACTATATAGACTCGTTTATAGAGAATGAGAGTCTAATCTGTAACAAAAATTGATAAACTATCTAATGTCCCTCTTCCTTTTCTAAAACCATATTGGCATTCAGGCAAAAGATTTCTACTTTCGATTTTTTATAAGATGTTCTGCAATCTATGTCAAAACAGAGGACATTGCTATTGGACGGTAACTATCAGACATTTTAGGATCTTTACCGGGCTTTAGGTAAAATAGGAATGATAATTTGGGTTTTCATCACATCTGGGAGAAACCCTAAATCTATCATCAAATTTATCATTTCCAAATAATAAATTAATTTTTTTTCACCAGCATTAACTAAAAAGAAGATGGGATTCCATCTGGACCGGGTGAAGAATCTTTAAGAGAAGTGAGAACAAGGCGTAATTCTTGCACGGAGAAAGTAATAAAACTTGATTCATTAGCGGCACTTGAAGTGCAGGTATTGAAAATAACTAGGAACAAAGGGTGGAGCCAATCTGTCCATAAATTGTTCAAACCAACTTTCACAGCTAGGGTATGGTGGTGCGGGTTCTCTATATGAACCACTTTCGAAACTTTCAAATCGATATAAATACAAAAGAGGAATGAACACTAGGAGAAATAGTTGAGCAAAAGGTTTTCCATCCCTGTGATTTTATTGCATGAAGAATTTCTTTTGTTTGAGACATGATTGCAGTTAATTTATCATAGTTTTCATTTGTCATGTCTTTGCAATATTCTTCCTCAGCGATCTTTCTCTGTGTCACAGCATCCATACACTCTTGTTCCCTCCACGGAGGATATCCATGTTTAGTATTATGTACTTTTAATGGTAATGAATGTTTAGCAGCAGAATGAATGTAATTTATCAATGAGCTAATACAAATGGGGTGATATGAGAGGAAGATCAAAAGCAATTTGATCTAAGAATGATTTATATTCTGACCATTCATCAGACTGGGTTTTATTGTTAAGTTTGTATAGTAATAATGGCTTAAATGGGGTTCAATTTTGGAAAATGGGAGATCAAATATTATAGGAAAGTGATCACTGCTAAAACAAGATGATCAAGTTTTCCATGATATTGAAGGAGCTAAACTAGCAGATACCAATGTCAAGTCGACAGCAATAACTCGCGCATTTGGCTTTGTACGACGGGTAGGGCTACCAGTATTCAGTAAACACAACCCTACTTTGTCCATTATATTGAAAATATAATTAGCAAGAGTATCTGAGGCCTGGCAACCCCAGACTGGGTGATGGATATTAAAATCCCCCATTATAATAAAAGGACCTTGTTAAGATGTCAAGGAATTTAGTCAATATGTCAAAAGATGGTCTAGGTATATATAGTGATATAAATGTTAAGTTTTTTAACTTAACAGCAACAAAAGTGAAGTTCTCAGTTGCAATATATGATGGTAAATGTACAAGATGAGATTTTACAGAATTTCTGACAAGTATGGCAGAGCCACCATACCCGTCATCTTTATCATCTCTGAATAAAGGTAGTGAGGAACTTTAAAAAAGGAACCAGACTTAAGCCAAGTCTCAGAGAAGGCAATGACAATTGGGTCATATTTATTAATAATATATAATAAATCTGTTTTTTACTACGACTGGCAATTCCATTGCAGCCCTAGAGAGGGAGCCATGATGGAAAGGTTGTGTGATTGGAATGGAAGAATCTTGGGCAGCGTTGGACGGTACAACAGTGGAAGTATTAAGTAGCCTCATGAGAGCCTGTATAAGCTCCATAATGCTACCAGAGGAAGAAAGAGGGTCGGTACTGTGATTATTAAAGGCAACACCATTATTGTTGGGCATAGCCGGATTGGCAATTATGGCCTGATGGGCAGATCTGTCATAGCCATGTCGCTGTGGAGGAGGAGGTCTGGGTTTTATGAAGATTTTTGAAGATGATTTTTTTTATTTGAGACATTTTTAGCTTTTACAGAAGAAGAATGAGGGGCAGGGAAAATATTTGCATATGATGTTTTTGTTATATCACTGTAGGGGGGAATGTAATTTGGAAGCACAGTGATTTTTATTTCTTTTGCCTAGTAAATTCTGGACAGTTCTTATTTGTTGAATAATGTGAACCGGCACAAGATAAACAGGGTGAAGTGCCCTCTTCCATATTTCATGAGTCACCAGTGTGACCTTCTCCACACTTACAACAACGTGGCTACAGCTATTTTTAGTGTGGCCAAATGGACAACATTGGAAACATTGGACCGTAGGATAATAATAGCGTTCAAGTGAATTGAAACACATAAATACTCCTGGAGGCAAAACTTGACCGTCAAAAATAAAACACAAGATTGAGATGGCTTAAATACAGGAGCACCATCAATAACAACTTTGTAATTTAAGCGTCTAATTTTTATTATAGGACAACCATCAAGAGGGACTCGAATATTCTCGAGCACTTCCTCCTCAGACCATTCAACAGGTATACCCTTGACAAGGCCCAAGCGAATTGTGTTAAACGATGAGATGAATGCATTGTAATCATTGTTTTTTAAGAGATCATTTCCAATAAACGTGTTGGCAGAGTTTGCATCAGAGAATGACAATGTTACTCTATTACGCCCTATTCTATTAACACTTCCTTCAACAATGTTTTGGATTTTGTTTTTGCTGAGGAAGCGCCCAAACTCCACAGGGTGCAAGAAAGTTCCTGAGGTGGGAGAAGATTCAACTTTTTGAACATGGACTATTAAAGGCCCCCTATCAGAGGACTTATATACTTGCCTACATACTAAGGGAGTATAATATGATGGAATTGATGGGGTTTGAGATACGGTTGCTGAAGGCACCGCAAGAAAATCAGACATTTGAGATTCAGTCATTTTGTCATCAGTGATCATGTTTGATGATACACATGTCTGACCTAGCTGGAGAACTGAGTCCTGGGATTGTCTCTTTTCCTTACTACTTCTGTGTTTTTTGGAATGTTTTTTTCCTCTTAACAGTGGAAAAAGATCCATTACTCTGCTGGAAGGTTTGTTCCACAATATCTGAAGAATCAGATGCTATGGATACAAATTCGACTGGTGAAGGAATAGAATCACATCTATCCGCGGTGTATGCGGTAGGAATATCCCGGGGGCCTATCTTATATGGTATGTTTCCATAAAATTGGACGGAAAACAATTGAAGGAAACAAAGAAACAAATGAAATCTATTAACAAATTTTTACAGAATTTACAAAACTTACCAACGATGTAAAATACACGTGACTAATGGAATATTCTATCTACATAAATAAAATCTAATATTTTACAAAGGACAACATACTTAAGATTTTTCTAATTTAAAAATTGCCAAAGCGCCCGAACTCTTTGACACAACTTTGACAATCCCCGGCCTCAAAGTTATCTAAATGACACTGGCCTGTTGAAAGTTCTTTATCCATTTCTTAACCTCCACGTCATGTCAATGACATAGCAGATAAAATGATTTACATTCGGACTGGAGACATAATTTTTTGTAAATAAAACACAAAATTCACTAAAAACTCAAACAAAATGATTCTCAAGCCCTATAATCCATTTATTTGTAAGAAAATCGCCAGTATTCAAGTAAAAAGTTATACTCTGTGTTGCCCTCAACGTCCTCCACCCGGTCAATGTGGCTGCCCAAACCCAGTCCCTGGCGGCGCGCGGAAAATTGTGCCCCCATCCACATGTCGCCCAGGGCCCATACCTCCTAATCCCTGCGTGCCCGTATTTCATCATGGAAAAGACACATGGAAGAAGTTCATGTACATCACAATGTTTATCAGCTTTCCCCTAATCGTAATCCAAGCATTTCACTCGCTGGGACACAGGACACCGGAGAAAACTGAATGCCGAGACTATGAGTACATGCGCAGACGCACTAAAAGATTTCCGTGGGGGCGAAGGGGCATAAAGAGTCTTTTCCACAACCCTCGAGTAAACTACCTTCCAGGAGAATGTGAGCCACCACCTCTCGAATGCGATTAGATAGAAGCAAAACAATGCCAACGTTTTTTTTAAAAATCTAACGTGAAAAGGTTTTGTAGAAAAATAAATGACTGATCAGCTTTTTATCTTGCTAATTTCAACCACCAAAATCGGCCACGTGGGAGTTAGCCAAGTACGACCTCACAAGGCAGCAGAGTTGTACTAGAACTTGGATTGAAATCTGAAGAAGCAAAGAATCGTAAGATTGAAAAGTTTAAATATATATAACACTGAGCATAAAGAGGGTTTTATAGGTACAGGCGAAGCTCAAAATAACTTTGCTGTCGAGCGATACACATCATTTTTTACCTCACTACAACGAAGAAAATGTTAGTTTTATTTAGTTTTTCATTTCTAGCCGATAGGCTAGCCTTTCACTACTATCTCACCAGATGGTAAGAGATGATGTGGTCGGAGATGTTGTTCAGGCTAACCGAGAATTGACTCTCAAGGACAGCTGCCGGAGCACACCGTTAGGTGCGTGGCGATAAATTTTCAGGGCAGGCATTCGGAAATTATCCTACCATGCTGTAACGACTGCCATTCTTAGACAAGTGCATGCAAAAAGCAGGTTTTATAATAAGGTAACCTATTTAACAAAAAAATCTAAAATGTTTCCATTAATTTGAAAATAATCTGTCGCCTATTTTTATCAGGGATAATGAAGGATGGTGAAATAATTTTTCAAATCGGTCCAGTAGTTACAGAGACTATTCAATGTAATCAAAAAGCAAATCTTGAGAAATACGGTAGAAACAGAAAAGTCCTAAAATCGATCCTTGTAATAGGAATACCTATTTTTACAAAAGACTGAAGATATATTGCCATTTATTCCAACATTCTGTAGCCTGTTTGACAGACGAGGTAACAAATTTAAAAAATACAGTTGCATTGAGAACTTCCTTCTTTTTTGAAGGCGGTTAAAAGGTCGGACCTATACGAGCAGCTGAGGCTTAGTAATAGGTTTTCTATTACGGAAAAAAACCATACCAATAGTATCAACAATATTCGTAGTTAGAATCGATATCTATTACTTGTGTTAGCCATGTCAAAATAAGTATTGACTAAGTATAATCTAGATAGATAGATAAACTCTTTATTGTAACACAAAGCTTAATTCACATAAAAAAAAAACTTACAACAAAAGATATAACTTAAGTAAGTGATACAATGGGCGGTCTTATCGCTTAAAGCGATCTCTTCCAGACAACCCAACAATATTGGATAGTATGTAAGTATGGACAGAGTTTTTAAGCGAATGTTACTAAATACTAGAAGTATAAAAATAACTATTGAACTTAATTTAACAAAAGCAAAAACGAAATAACATTATAGACATACAGAAAAATATTCGTCACGTATAATAACTACATATACCTACATATATAAATATACATAAACATACATAACATACAATAATTATAATATATACATACATATTTTTAAATATATATAAATAAAGACAAAACATACAAAACAGACATAAAACATGTTAAGCAAATTATAGATTAAGTTAGGACGCTAATGATTGTAAATATTACAGTTAGAGCGAAAGATAATAAGTTTTAACCTGATTTTTAAATGATTCCAATGAACAAGCACGTTTTATTTCAGTCGGTAGCGGATTCCACAATCTAACAGCTTCAGAAGTAAATGAACAGTGATAGAAAGAGGTTCTACTAACTGGAGCCTGTAGCAATAAATTATCTGATGACCGTAAAAATAAAGAATGGGTAGTATGGAGGAATTTGAAACGTTCCTTGAGGTAGCGCGGAGATGAAGGAAGGAACAGAATACTGTAAAGGAGATGTAATATATGAGCATTCCGGCGAAGTCGAATAGGTAGCCACTTGAGCTTGGTACGAAATTCGGAAATATGATCATATTTACGTAAGCCGTATATGAAACTTATACAAAAATTTTGGAGTCGCTCAAGTTTATTCAGCTGATCTTGTGTGAGATCAAGATAGCAGACGTCAGCATAATCAAGAATAGGGAGTAGTAGAGATTGTGCAAGCGCAATTTTAGTGGTGGTAGGTAAAAAGTTGCGGAGTCTCCGTAAGGCTCCAGCTGATGCAAACATTTTACGGCTGGTTTGAGCTATTTGAGCGTCCCATGCTAGACTTCGGTCGATGGTAATACCTAGATTTCTTACATTTTCGCTAAATGGAATGATAACTCCATCGAACACAACACGCGGCAATGAGTCCCAATCAACCCTGGTGATCAAGCGGGAACTTCCGACTACAATAACTTGAGTTTTAAGAGGGTTGACTGTCAACCCTCCATTTCAATATATGAGCAAGATCTCTGTTTGTTGCTTCTACTGCTTCCGGCAAGTTAAGCAGTGATGCTTGTGAATATAATTGAAAATCATCTGCGTAGAGGTGGTAGGATGAAAAATAATCTAAACTGTAAATAAAGGCATACCGAAAGTAATAAGTGGCGCGTTGGCTTTGAGAATATTTTTTTAGTAAAAAGAGTCACAAATTCCATGATGAAAAGATAACAAATACCTATAGTCCTAATATAAAAAGATATTCACGCCACAATCGTGCGTAATGCGTTTAGACATTCCATACCTTAAACATTCCATAATTAATTAAAACAGTATTACTTACCTATACATGTTTTGGAATCGACAGCTAATTGTTCGACCCATGTTTAATGTTTACATACGAAAAACCTTTATGAACTATGATAAGTATAATCTAAACTAAATAGTCGCGCGTTATAAGTACCTAGATATGTTTCCTATATAAATACTCTTGAATTGGTTATTAACTTTCACTAATAGTTTCGCTTTCACTTCCTGCAATAAGTTATTCAAATGCTGGATTTTGACAATATCAACTATGAGAAGAAGGCTTTGTCTTCTCTGCGCATGACATTGTCTGGTTAGGTACTATTCGAGGTAGCTCGAAAATAGGTTATACGTACATACCTATTGTGTAAAGTATCCTTTACTTGAAATTGTTGCCTTTTAAAATATAAATCCTGTATCTATATCATAGTCATCATCCATTTTTAACAGATAGGTCATGTAGACACACAATTGTTCTCTTGCATAATTTCTGAGGTGCAACATTTGGTGATAACTGTTTTCACGTAGGTAAACTACCCAGCGATTATTCTGAATAAGATCGGTTTTTATACCATCAATGATAGAATAGAATATACCATCATTCATAGAACATTTTTGAACAATTTTGAAGCGCTCGTAGCCAAGTTTGCTTAGCCATTCTGAGTCGATCAGCAAAGTTAAGCAACGTCCGCCGCTGTCATGACTTGGATGGGTGACCGCTGGTGACATTACTACTGAGCGCTTCCGTGCTTCGGAGGGCACGTTAAGCCGTCGGTCCCGGTTGTTGTCTTAGGATTGCAGACGTTACAGCATGGTGGTAGGGCACTTTGCAAATGCCCGCCTGGCTAGCTACCACCCTCAAGTTGAAAATCTGTCGTCAAGCACCTAACGGTGTGTTCCGGCAACTGTTATTGAGAGCCAGTAACTCTAGGTTAGTCTGAACAACATCCTCGACCGCATCATCACTCACCATCAGGTGAGATTGTTTATTGACACTGCGGAGGATAGCGGAAGAATATGGCATTCCCACATCTACCCGCAGCAGATACAATAAATTATAAGCAAAAAAACTTTTTAAAAAAGCTTTTATTTAAATGCTCTAAAAAGAAGAAAATTATTTTTCCTTAACAATTTTAAGTATCAACTTAAATGGTAAAAATATCGGAAAGTACGGTTGACCACCAGCACTTTTTTTATGTTATTGTGATGGAACAAGCTCGAGGCCCACCTGATGTAAAGCGGACTAACCTCTGCCTATAACAGATGCATTTCGTCACAAGTCATGAATTGCACTGCGCCCATCACCTTGATCTCATGTGTCTGTAATTTCACTGACTCTTAAGGACTGCTGCCGGAACACAGCCGGAGCATATGCAGTTCGTAAGAGCTAACAGACGTAGCTACTGCTAGGCTCGTTTATTTCGCGTATACTTCCACAGTATTATGTCATATGGTGTATTGCTGTGGGGAGCTGCTGCTGAGATAGAGACAATCTTTATCTTAAAAAGCGTGCAATTCGAGCCATATATGAAATGGATCCTAGGGAATCCCTGAGAGATATTTTTAAAGAAATTGATATTTTAACTTTACCAAGTCTGTATATATTTGAAAATATTATGTATTTTCGTAAAAAATTGAGCAAATTTAAATCAAACAGTGACAATCACGATTATAACACTAGGAATAAAGATAAAATAGCGGTGCCAGGTTTTAGATTAGCAAAGACAAATAAAAGGTCCTTCTGAGGCAATTGTGTGCGGTTTTATAATAAATTGCCCAAACATGTTACAATGCTCACAGAAAGAAAATTCAAGTTACATGTGAAGAATATTTTGATAAAGAAATCTTACTACACAGTTTGTGATTACTTAAACGACAAAAATGCTTGGACTGGTTCGCCTCTGCCAAGTTAGCGCCTGTCACCTACGTAATGTAAATAATTTTACTATATACTTAGTATGTATTTAACACATTGTTAAAAAACGTTTAAAAGAATGGCCCCGAGTTTCTTGCCCGTTCTTCTCGCAGTGGCTCTATAATTTTTGTTTGCTGAACGTGGCAGTACAATGTAGTATATTTCAATATTAGACTTTGTAATTGACCTTCATAAGAGCGTCGTAGACGCCTAAATTGAATAAATGATTTTGGCTTTGACTTTGACACAGATTTTCTACTTGAAGGTAGTCGCTAGTGGTCCAAGTGGAGAAGTTCAAGCCCGCGGAGCGGATTCGATCCAATGGACCTGGCCATGAACTATCAAGTTTCTGTTTTTCTTTACCCGGAATGAGTTAAAAATTTGCTCTCACGTCGAGTGGAACCACGGCGGAAATATCATCATGCCAAACCAAAAAAATTGCACGGATACGTTGCGAAATTGATGAAAAAGATACAGCTGTTGCCCTGAGCGATAGAGATAGGAACAATATCTCAAATACTTATCGCACTGTCGCGACCTGCATGTCACGCTTTAGCAACCCGTCTTGATAATGATAGATAATGCCGAATATTTAATTAGGTACTCATCTTTCAAAAATTCTCGACAATTGACAATCTAACACGCACGTCGCAAGAAAAAGGAAATTTTATAACGGGAATATAATTGTTGGCTCACTTTGGACCCACCATAGCACCGCACACCACCCCGTAGCGACTCAAACTCAACTCAAGCTGTCCAGGATTATTTGCATTGATTTGCACTTCGTTGTATTCGCACTTGGTCGGAGGTTTATTTCGGCAGTTATTGTCTGTAGACAATAACTAAACTAGTTGGCATAGTCAGGAATTTCAAACAGGTACTTAGTCAAAGAATTATAGTATGGTCGGGTCACACTTTTCAAGGTCTCACATCAGTCTCTCATCGAAATGAACCGGAGTCAACAAAAAGTGTTTACTGAAAAATCTGCATTTTTTTATCGATTTTTTAAATAGAGGAAATAAGGCATTATGTACCAAAATTTCAGTTAAGATTAAGATAGACCGCGTTTTAAAAATAGTCTAAGATTCACAGCACCCATTTGGTCAGTTTTTAGATTATAAATATAACAAATTTTATTATGTTCATTAGTTATTGTGTTCTAGATGATCTCACTCGCTGGGGTGCGAAAAAGTTTTTATACCATACCCACTCAGATAGTGTCCCATTATTCGTTCAAAATCGTGTTATAAAATTCGTCATTATTACCTTATAAATTTGCGGCGGGAAAAATTATATGGAATTTCATTAGTTCCCTCCGTAGCAGTGAAGGAATGTTGTAAGAAAATCCATACCTGCCCTGGTAGCGCTCTTTTGTTTTGCTAGCTGCTAACAAACAAAATACTATCGTCAAATCTCAATAAGGTTTTTTCAATAATTATCGAGACTTAATTTATTAGTAAATATTGTACAATAATTAAATATACTAATAGATATAATATTACAACAAATTGATATACATTCGGATATAACACCGTGAGTCAAATTTCTACTTCTATTCTACTTCTAAATAAGTCCCGCACTTGGCACCTGGTCCCAATGTACCCAGCACACTCGCCGCATTACCCCGTTGTATCGCCAAGGAGATCTTATAATAAGGTTTTATATCAAGTAATTGGAAAAAAATAGGTGAGATTTTTTCGTACTCAGTTTTCAATGAAAGGAGGTTGGCAACTTTTCTCTGCACTACGATAAAAAAGCCAATTATTTATTTTATACTAAATTGATAATATAACAGCACATACTCTTTTAATTATTCCAAATAGGTTATTATCCAAAATGTCATCTGATAGTAGAAGTGACGGTTTTATAAAGATAACGCCACTAGAAATAAAAAATACAGCTCCAGAACTTACTTCAATAAGGTTTTATATCAAATAATTAGAAAAAAAGAGTTGCTATTTTTTTCGTAAGTACTGGATTTTCAATGAAAGGAAGTTATAGCAACCTTTATCGGCTCACCGGTAAAAAACTGCGGCAATTTATTTGTGTTTTGCTAAATTGATAATAGTACACTTGTCTTTAAATTATTCTTAATAATTTTCCAAAAATGTCATCTGATAGTGAAAGTGACGATGTTATAGTGACGGCGCCACCAGAAATATAAAATACAGCTCAAGAACTCATAAAGAACTCTTGAGTCTCAGGACAAATACGAGAAAACTTGTAGGTACCTAATGATTTTATTTTCCTAGTATGTGCAGTATAAAGCACTATGCATGATTCGGGAGAAAGTTCTATTACTGTTGTCGAGTTTCCTTTAAGCCCGACGCGCAGCGGAGGGAATAGATTGTTTTCTCCCCTCGATGTACAATAGTTTCAGCTACCTTCTCATGTATTGGAGCCCCCCTGAAAAATAACTCAATTGCTTTTCTAATCCAATATTTTTTGAGTCAGCAATCGTCATTAAATATCAAAAAAACATGGCACTATGCGTATTAAGTACAGTAACGTTCTTACACCACAAGACTCTAACGAACACATTTATTTCTCGATACCTATGTTATGAAATCGTCCAACATCCTCGTCCAACATCCCGCAGAGCCTAAAGACCAGTCTTCAACCAGTGTGTGTTGCCAGTGATGACTTATGGCACTGAGACGTGGTCCTTAACTGTGGCCCTTATGGATAAGCTCAAAGTCGCTCAACGAGCTATGGAGAGAGCTATGCTCGGAGTTTCTTTGCGTGATAAAATCCGGAACAAGGATATTCGCCAAAGAACCAAAGTCACCGACATAGCTCTCAGAATTTGCAAGTTGAAGTGGCAATGGGCAGGCCACATTGCTCGACGAACCGATAACCGATGGGGAAGAAAGGTTCTCGAGTGGTTATCACACTACACCGGGAGACGTAGAGTTGGTAGGCCCCCCACGAGGTGGACTGACGATATTGTGAAAGTCGCAGGTAGCCAATGGCTACAAGTGGCTAATAGCCGTTCTTTGTGGCTAATCTATGGGGGAGGCATTTGTTCAGCAGTGGACGTCTTCCGGCTGATGATGATGATGTTATGAAATCGACTTCGCTACCCCACGTCTGAACAAGAAGTGCCGCTAGCCCGCCATCTCCCCATCACACATTTTCCCCTCTTGGGCAGTTGGCGGGAATACCGTGAGACTACGTGTTTCAGGTGGCCATTTTTATTTAAAAAGAGTAGGGCAAAATAAGGAGGTCAAAATGTCTTCTTTTAAAATCTTGGCGCAGAGTAGAAAATATCGGAAATCATGAGTTTAGGTAGCAAAATAATATATTTACGGCAAGGGCGCTTTTTTGAATCCAGAGCGAATTCTTTGGTAGAATCCTGAACGTAGCAAGGGATTCAAAGTACTTCGCCCGAGCCGTAAATATATTTTGCGCCCGAATTATACACTCTACTTTTCTTCACCCAATATGAGAAAATAAAAGGTGCCTCGTATTTTATTACAATATTATTATTTAAAAAACCTAGAGTAACAACTAAATTGAAATTAAATAGTATCTAATAATAATAAAACAACTAAAAACTTATCGTTACATTTGAGACATTTTCGCAATTATGAAAATTTATTGTTACAGTTTTATTAGGATTAGAGATTGTTGTAGATTTTATTTTAAAATGTGACCGTGAATCTCGTTTGGATGGAGATGGGCGCGGCGGCAGTGGTACTAAAGGTTGCAATTTAATGTTTTCCACGATGCGTTCACATGCGTTCGCCTTGTTCTCAATGGAATCTTCTATATCACTCTGCTACAGCACTCGACTTCCATCCTCCATGTCGCTTGAGAAAAGTTAAGTTCGCTCCTGAATCTGCCCAAAGGGTAGCAGAAGTACGACGAAAACAAATTTCCTGTATACAGCTTGATATCTGGTAACTTCAAATAAGTAGCGATTTCTTGTGGCATGTTAGGAATTTTATTTTTCCCATAACTTGTTTGAAGCACTTCCCATTTTGATAACGGATGAAAAACCGATTGGTCTTCATATGAGCATAGGACGCGGTCGAGGTATTTCTGTATACAATAGTTTTGTATTCTTCTCGGATCACAAAGAAACGGTAATTTTTTGTTTTTGTGTCTGTCAGCTTTACTAACAGACAAGCTCCGCACGTACTCCGAAAATTAAAGTCACCTGTAACAAAACCAAATGTGAATAAGACAAGTATCTATCGAAGTACAGGTTACAAAAAAATGCGCATTTATCTGACTGTTGATTTTAGCAGTGAGTAGGTAGTCCAAAGAGTGAAAGGTTGTTTAGTTTTGGCTAAGTACTGGAAGTAGGTCAATAGCACAGATTCTGAAAAAATATTGGCGCTTCTAGCATTTCTCCATTCAATAAAATTACCATAGGCTTTCATATATTTCTCCCGGGATTTTGCAGATAATAGATTATCCATCATGTGTCAGTTCTAATACTTTCAGGTTATTCTATACTTTCACTGTCACTTGAAGAACTCATTTTTCAAAACAAAACCATGAATTTCTAACAATCCGTGAAAATTTACGAAACGCGGGCTGTAGATATCTATACAATTTGTGGGCTGTAGATCGTGCGTTTTTAATTTGATTCTTTTTTTTTATTCAAGGCGGCGCGACTATGGCACATGAATAAATAATCGTACCGTTTATGTGATTGTGATGGAACAAGCTCGAGGCCTACCTGATTTTAAGCGGACTAACCTTTTTTTGTGTTATTATTTACGTGTGAAATATGCATTTACGTATTCCAGTCCACCTCGGGGAAAGTGGCCGGGATAAGTCGGGCTCGACACCAACTACTCCCACAGCAGTAAGTGCCCCTACCGACTAAATAACACACGGCCGTCTTCACGTCCATAGTCACATGAATAAATAACCGTTATTCATGTGACTATGGGCCGTCGTACCAGCCGCCAGTCTTTATTCAAACAATATTATTTCCGTTCGATTTCTTTGGCGCTGAACACTAACCCTACGGTTCAATTCACGCAAATATGCGCTATTTGCACTATATGCACGCAAACGGTCGGTTCATAACTTGCTAAACAGACACCACGATAGCATAATGACGTCATCTTTGACGTCACCTCCGGCCGCAAACAACGCTCACAGAAAAGTGGTAGTGCAATGTATGCACAAACGTCAAACTCAAATCTTGACAGATAGATGAGGAGATTTTTATTGTTGTGGTTAGAATATTGAACGTACAAACATCTGTTCACAAAATAATGCCTTGAAATGCAATACTTCTATTATCAATTATTGATATGAAGGTTATTTTGGGTCAATTGCGAAAAAGCAAATTGACAGTTAGCAGATGTTATAAGCGCGGCTACATATCGGTTCACATCGTTTGCGCGCAAACAGTGCATATTCTCGTATTTCAGTTGTGAACCAAGCTTTTGCAGTGTATGCAGTGACAGCAGTGTTTGCGTGATTTAAACCGTAGTGTAAGATGTTCCAAATTCAAAAAGTGCGCGGCAAAGATTTTTTTTTTGCTTTCTTGGCCACGACGTGGTTTGCGTAGTGTGCCAGCTTCATGTTTCAACTTTCCGTTGTTTTCTTATGAAAATATCCTTTTTGTTAGGGCTTTTGTTTGCAAGATGTTTTGTATATTTGTTTAGTTTAAACATAAATAAATTCAGATTCAGATTCTTTATTCACCTTATAACAAATGTAAGTTATACTATTTAGGTATGTCATTGGTCATGTAATACATAATTTCTTAATTTATCATTTTACATTAAAACATTCGCAATTATATAAAAATAATAACCAATTAATAAATAGATAAAATAAAATAATATGTCTAGTCATAAATAAATAATACAGATTTCAAATATTTAAAAAGTAAAATAATGATAATGATATCCCATAGTAAAAAAATCTAGTCAGTAGGTATTGATAAACGAAGATTCATTGATTTTCATAGCCATAAATTCATTTAAATTGCAGAACTTTAATTAAAAATATTTGTCCAAAGCCTTTGGAAAAAAATTTTTAGGTTGAAGTCCGGCAATGGCAAATGTGATAGTGAGGTAGGTAGTTTATTATACATTTTTATTTTATTGTAGGGGCCCTGCTTTCGCACTTTAACAAGCTTAACTCTTGGTTCGTGCAGTTTCTACTTATTTCTTAAGTTATAATTATGAGTATCCATTTACTTAAGATATTAATCATTTTCTTGGTGTATCTCTAATAGACATTTAAAAACATATAGTGATATCACTGTCATAATTTTGTTATGTACAAAATATTTCTTAGCTGAAGTTCTCTTTCTCTCGTTCATTTATTATTCTTATTGATCTCTTTTGACATCTCAATATTCTGCCTACATCAGCACCATTACCCCATATAGTTATGTCATAACTAAGAACAGATTGAACATAGGCATAGTAAATGGATATAAGCGTGGTTTTATTCATTGGCTTATGGCTCATGGGCTTAAGTTTCAAAAGAGCGTAGTTCGCACTTGATAATTTTTTGCACAATTTATCAATATGAGATGCATGATTTAAGGTGTAGTCTATGGTGAAGCCAAGAAACACGTTTTCACGTAAATAAAACGGGGAAACTCGGTTTTCTTATTATATCGGGATTCGGTTTAATTACATTAAAAAATATAAATTCCAAGAATCCTGAAGGTAACGCCTGGGTAAATTTGCAAGATCATGAGAATAGTTAATGTAAGAATGCAAGTCACCACACTCCACAGCTTCATTCGCTAGGTGGTCTGCTTTCTCATTTCCCTTTATGCCACTATGACTAGGTACCCAAAGGAACGTAATAGAATAACCTTTTAGATAGCATTTATGTAACTTGTCTCTTATCTCGATGATAATCGGCATATGACTGTTTGATTTAAGTGGAGATCTTTCTAAAGCTTGAAGTGCACTCATTGAATCCGAAATAACTAGCGACTAACTTTTTAAGTTTTACAAATAAAATATAATCTAGTGCTTTTACTATTCCCAAACATTATCCTGTAAATGTAGAAGTTTCTGGAGGCATTTTGATTTTTTGGACAACATTATATTCGCGATGGAATACACCAATCCCAACAATACCTTCGGCACCATGCTTGGATGCATCGCAATAGATGTGATCCCACTCTTCCCAATTATCATCCACTACAGAATTAAAGATTGAATTAGCGTTGTAACCATCCTTATCAATGCCTAAGTTTAGACAGACAACGGGAGAAGTATAAGTGCTTCATAGTTTGTGTTAAAAGGAGCAAATTATTTAGAACGATTTGTCGGCGCTTCTAACGACTTGAATTCAAGGTTTTGATTTATGTTTCCAATATGGACAAGATGAAATGATATCTACTAATGTTAATAATTTAGGAATGAGAGGGTGGTTCTGAAATTGTAGAATACGGAAAAAGAAACGATCAGATAGAAACTGACGCCTAATAAATAACGGGGGTTCAGCACTTTCAATTTGTAATGCATTTAGGGGGCTAGACTTCATTGCACCAGACATTATTCTTAGCGCCTTAGACTGAATGACATCTATTTTTTTAAGTGCAACTACTCTACAGGGCTCTAGCAAGAAGCTCCCATAATAAATGACACTTTTTTTTTTTTATTGGAAGACCACAAAACTGTAAATACATCGTAGCTTACAAAATTTAGACTAATATGAAATAAACATTAGAAAATATACTTCCTTCAAGCTGTGGACCTATCATGTGTATTACATCAAATTCTTCAATCTAATTTACGATTACATAGTAATAAGCAACCAGCAAACAATACCAAGGGTATTGTTGAAACATTCTATTTCAAAATCCGGTACAAAGAGATAATAATTTAGAATAATTAGTGAAACAAATAATTAAAGTGATCTATTTAAAATACATTTCGCTGAGGAAAGCGAACTAGGGTGAAAAATATCGAAGGCATGCTTATCTAAAGCTATCGTAACTTTCACACATACGATAAACCGGTGAGTTCTTTAACATATTAGTTTTACAAATTGGTAGACTAAAAGTTTTTCTATCAGATAGGCGGGCACCAGGACGCGGAACTTTAAGCAAAACTTGGGAGTTAGTTCTGGACAATCAACTAAGTTATTTATAAGCTTGAAAAGCATCAGAATGTCTGTCATTTTACGGCGTTTTTCAAGAGACATGACATTATAGTGGTTAAGCCGGTTCTTATCAGTGCATTGTACACCAGCTTGAGAGAACAGGGGTGCGCACCCCACGAAACACCTGCGAGGCATCTTATCATGTTAAGTCGTCGTTCACATTTAGATTCGATATAATTACAATGAGGAATGCCAGATAGCTTAGAATCAAGTACTAATCTTAGAAATTTCACTTCTTGGGCCTGTGGGATCTGTTCACCATTATAGATGATATCAAGAGGTGCAGGGTCACCTAATCTGGAAAATAGTACTACGACACTTTTGTCTGCAGATATTTCTAAGCCATGTTTGTCAAACCAGGACTTGAGAAGACTTAGGGACACTGTCATTTAATTACATGCATTCATAATTAATCTGTCGATACCTAAATAAATGAGTAAATCATCAGCATACTGTAGCACCTTAACAGGGTGTGTGAGGGATAATTCAAGGTCATGAGTGTATATGTTATAAAGCAGAGGGCTTAAGACGGATCCCTATGGGAGACCTTTCCACAATATTCTAAAATCATCAATTAGTTCAATTTAACAAACCTACCACTAAGCATATCAGTACTAATCAGTACTAATATTATAAATGCGAAAGTAACCCTGTCTGTCTGTCTGTCTGTCTGTTACGCTTTCACGCCAAAACTACTGGACCGATTTGAATGAAATTTGGTATGGAAATAGTTTGAGACCCGGGAAAAAACATAGGATAGTTTATATCCAACTGCGCAAAAAGAGGTTAATGTTTTTGCGCGATAACCGACATACGCGCGGGCAGAGCCGCGCCCGGAAAGCTAGTATTATAAATGCGAAAGTAACTCTGTCTGTCTGTCTGTTACGCTTTCACGCCAAAACTAATGGACCGATTTGAATGAAATTTGGTATGGAAATAGTTTGAGACCCGGGAAAAAACATAGGATAGTTTTTATCCAACTGCGCAACAAGAGGTTAATGTTTTTGCGCGATAACCGATATACGCGGAACGCCCGGAAAGCTAGTTTAGAATAAAGTTGGAAAGCATATTAGGTACATGTAACTGATCTAGCTTTTCTCTTAGAATAGGTAGAATAACACTGTCATAGGCAGATTTTATATATAAAAATGTTGCTATTATTGGTTCATTATGTGACAAAGCTAATCGAATATCTGTGACAAAGATACTTATGCTGTCCACGGTGCTTCTGCCTTTTCTGAAACCGTATTGAGTACTAGCCAAAAGATCGTTAGATTCTAAATACCATTCAAGTCGATTCTTAACCAGTAATTCTGCAATTTTGGATACGGCATTTGATAAAGCAATAGGTCGGTAAGAATGAACATCCTTAGGTGGTTTATTTGGTTTTAAAATAGCAGATAGGTATGATAATTTGGGATTTCCATGATTTAGGAATGTTACCTGACATCATGATGGTATTTATTAGATCTAATTAGTAGCACAAGGTTTTTGTAAAACGAATAAGGAAGGCCGTCTTCACCTGGTGCTGAAATCATTAGTATGTTTTAAAATATGTTTAAGTTTATTATATGAAAAAGGGGAATTAAGGCCAGTTTGATCAGTGCTCGATGGAAGGGAAACAGTTAACTCTTCTTGGGGCACGTATGGAGGAGCTTGAGGGCCAAGAACACGGCACCCGGGCCAGACGGCATACCGGGTCGTGTTTGGGCTCTCTCCTTGGAGCACCTGGCGCCCGCTCTTAAGGCCCTGTTTGACAGGTGCCTTCGGGAGGGGAAGTTCCCCAGGAGATGGAGGAGGGGCAGACTCGTCCTCATCAGGAAGGAGGGACGTCCCGCGGATGAGCCTTCGGGCTATCGCCCGATTGTGCTGCTCGACGAGGCGGGAAAGCTGTTGGAAAGGGTGATCGCTGCCCGCCTTGTCAAGCACCTCGAGACGTTCGGACCGGACTTGGCGCCCACCCAGTTCGGGTTCCGGAGAGGTCGTTCCACGCTGGACGCCATCTCCCGCGTCCGCGATCTCTCCGAGGAGGCGTGTTCCAGTGGTGGCGTGATGTTGGCGGTGTCTTTAGACATTGCCAACGCCTTCAACACGCTGCCCTGGACCACGATACTTGGTGGTCTGGAATACCACCGAGTGCCGCAGTACCTGCGCCGACTCGTCGAGGACTACCTCTCCTATAGAGAGGTGGTCTTCCCCACGATGAATGGGGTGGGTCGGAGCCCCATGGCGCGCGGCGTCCCTCAGGGGTCAGTTTTAGGGCCCCTGCTGTGGAACATCGGGTACGATTGGGCCCTCCGCAGCGGTGGTCTTCATGGCGTTGGCGTGGTTTGTTACGCCGACGACACGCTAGTCACCGCCCGGGGTGGTACCTACAGGGAGGCGGCAATCCTCGCCACGGCCGGAGTCGCGATGGTCGTGGCCAGGATCAGGAGGCTGGGTCTGGAGGTGGCGCTCCACAAGTCGGAGGCCATTTGTTTCCATGGTCCCCGACGGGCACCACCTGCAGACTCATCTATAGTGGTGGGAGGAGCCTCCATCCCCGTCAGGACGACGTTGAAATATCTCGGCGTCGTCCTTGATAGCCGGTGGAAGTTCGAGGCGCACATGCGGCGACTGTCCCCCAAATTGTTGGGGGCAGCCGGCGCTCTAAGTCGCCTCCTCCCCAATATTGGGGGTGGAGAGGGCAGCTGCCGCCGCCTCTATACAGCGGTGGTCAGCTCCATGGCCCTATACGGAGCCCCCATATGGTCCGGGGGGCTCGATCGGCGGGAGACCGCCCTGCTGATTGCAGCCCAACGGATCATGGCGGTGAGAGTGTGCCGGGGGTATCGGACACTCTCACACGAGGTGGCGTGCGCCCTCGCTGGCCTGCTCCCCTGGGACCTTGAGGCCGAAGTTTTGGCCTCGGTCTACCGCCGCAGAGTGCGTGCGCGGGAGCAGGACGAGCGACCGGCGCCGCGAGAGTTAGCGCATTGGCGCAACAACGCCAGGGCGTTGGCTCTTGCGAGGTGGGAGGGACGGCTCCTCGACGGGTCCACTCAGAGGGGGGATAGCAGTCGACGACTCCTTGACGCTATCCAGCCCGTTCTCCGAGAGTGGATCGATCGGAAGCATGGGAGGCTCTCTTTTAGGCTGACGCAGGTGCTCTCGGGACATGGTTGTTTCGGGAGTTACCTGCATCGCATCGCCCGAAGAGAAGCCTCCCCGGCATGCCATCAGTGCGGCTACGCGGTAGACACCGCCCAGCACGCGCTGGAGGCATGCCCAGGAGGAGCTGAACCACGACAGGCTCTGGTCGCGGTCATTGGGACGGACCTCTCATTGCCAACCATCCTCGCCGGGATGGTCGCCAATGAGAGATGTTGGGAGGCAGTAGCCTCCTTCTGCGAAGTTATTGTCTCGCAGAGGGAGGCGGCGGAGCGGGAGAGAGAGAGAGACCCTCTCTCTCTTCCGCTCCGGAGAGCGCGGACACGGAGGCGGGCTAACCGAGCCCGCACTCCATCTCCGCTGAGAGGGCCTGGGCCGTCGGATGCGGGGGCATCCGGCACCCCTCAGAGATAGGTCCTCTCGCGAAGTTGATGCCCCCTCCGTGTTCGGGGGGCATCACACGAGGGGTAGGGGTGTTCCTATTGACACCCCTCACCGAGGAGAGCCCGCCACTTTACAGCGGGCAGCGGCGTCGACGGGGGCTGCGGTAGAATACTAGCGGTCCCGCGCCCCCCGTCATCTGTCGAAGACGCTGGAACACCGTGGGGTTTTAGACGGTATGGGCGCCTTTTGCCGAGTCCGTCATACCCCGTCTGCTCCCCCAGTAGGCGGGAATGCGTAACAGCATTTCCCCACGTACAAAAAAAAAAAAAAAAAAAAAAAAAAACGTATGGAGGAGCTAGGTGGTCTAAAAATTGTTCTGACAATTAGAAAGGAATAAAATGTGTCTGGTCGTAAACTGCTGATTTAAAATTTTCTAATGTTTTGTCTCACTATTGTAGGTAGGGTATATGGAGTTATTGTAGTACAATTATTTCGCCAGCCAGAGAATTTCTTTTGTTTTAATTTTTTTTTGTGTTAGCCATGACATCTTTTAGAGTCTGAAAGTTTTCAGAAGTCATATTAAGGTTGTAATCTCCTTCTGATTGGTTCCTTTTCTGAATAGCAACAGAAAAATCTTTACACCACCAAGGAGGAGATGAAAGTCTATTAATTAATACATTTTGAATAGGGTATGTTTTATTAGCTGCCATTGTTATTATATTAGTCAACTCAACTGCGCAAGAATTTTCGTTGTGCACTGCAGGTTGGGACAGAGATATGACGCTATTTTCTACTATGGCTCTGAAAGTATACCAGTCTGCGTCAGCCAATCGATATATTAAACGTGGTTTACGTGTTGGAGGCTCACTTGAATTAACATTTGAACTGGAGTAAGAAATAATTATTGGGAAATTATCGCTGCCATGGCTGTAGGGAAGTACATTCCAAGAGAGCTTACTCGCGAGACTAGGAGTACAGATAGACAAATCAACAGCACTTAACCCTTCATTACGTTTGGTTCTACGTGTAGGAGCCCCGGTATTTACTATACATAGATTATGATTGTCTATTAGATCAACCAACTGTTTACCGTATGAACTAGAAGTTGTGCTACCCCAAGATTGGTGTTGACAGTTAGTGTCACCAAGTATAATAAAAGGTTGAGGAAGAGTAGAGATAATAATAGAAAGTTCTTGTAAAATTAAATTCGAAGGATGTATATATAAACAAATGTTATTAGCCATGGCACCGACGATGAAAAACCTTTCATCACGGGAAGGAAAATGAAGTGGTGTAAATGAATGAGAGGACTTGATGAGTAGGGCCACGCCATCATACGTCCATCTTTTCTGTCATCTCTGAGACAGAAGTAGTTATTTATTTTAAAAGCAGAACAGGGCATAAGCCATGTTTCTGCTAATGCAATAATAAATGGGTAAATTTTTTTATTTAAGTACATAATTTCGTTCTTTTTATCTATTGCGCTGCGGCAGTTCCACTGGACAATCTTCAGTAGGCTTCGTTGGACGGTAACAATATGTTGTGTTGTGTAAGAGTGTCAATAAGAGAAGTAAAAATATCAGTCAAAGTTTGTTCGGAAAATTGATCATTATATAAATTATTGCGCTTAGCGTAACCACAGCTATTTGGGCCGATGGGCATGTCGTAGTCTTTTACTAATTGTTGATGAGTGACGCGATCATATCCTTTAGGAGCACTGAAAGGGTGGCGAGTCTTAGAAACAAGAACTTTTTTGTACGAAGTACTGGAATGGGATTGAGGATTATATACAATTGGGTTATTTGTTGATATGGTTTTAGTCGATGATAGTATGTCGGCACAAGATTTACCAACGATGGATGTAGTTTAGAAGCTTCTGCATAAGACAGTGCAGTTTTCCACCATCGACAACTTCGTTCTTCCTTCTTCGTCGTTTGTAGCGTAATTACTACCCGAACATAGACAACAAGTAGCGCAATCCTCTTCTCTATTGCATGAATCTGCAGTATGTTCATCACCACATTTATAACAACGGGGCTTTGAACGACATTGTGTTTTGGTTTGACCAAACCTACAAAAAGTAAAACACTGAATAGTCGGGAACGTGTACAGTTCCACAGTAAGTGCGTTATAGCAAACAAAAATACGGTTTGGAAGTATTTTACCGTCAAAGGTAATAACTACAGTTTGCGACGGTTTCCACGTAGGAGAACCAGCGACATTGACTTTGTAGTTAAGTCGACGAATTTTCAATATTTTGCCGCAACCTGGGGGTAAATTAACATTATCAATTATTTCTTCTGGTGTCCATTCAGTAGGCACCCGTCGTACAAGACCCATTCGTGTTATACTAAATGTCGGTATGAATACTTTCAAATTATTATTCTCTAAGCTATTATGATCAATAAGTGAATTTGCTTCTTTGTAATCAAAGAAGGAAAGGGTAGTTAATAGTAAAAGGTAATTGATTTGTTTTACGCTTCCGTTAATTATTCCTTTGATGTTATATTTTTTTAAGAATTTACCAAAAGTAATTGGATGTAGAGTAGAACCATCTTTAGGGGATGACTGTACTCTTTGTACATGGACTATGTATGGAGCACTGTCTGTGACATATTGACTTCATCCTATTGGTGTGAATGTTGGTGATTTTTCGGTCGATGGAATGACGGTTTTCTTGTTATTAGACACTATGTCAGTGTCTGTTGGTGAAATCACAGGGACCGGATCCGAGTTAGCAACAGTTTGAGAATCATAATTGCTCTCATTACGATGATTTTTCCTCCTTCTCCTAACATTAACATAACCATCGGTGTCAATATCAGTAGGAGTAGGTATTATAGAAGTTAAGGACGTGTCACTATCCATAACTGATTCATTACTATCAGTAACCAAGCAACCGGCCAAGGGGACTGTACCCCCCGGGTCACCTCCATAATTAATAACTAAAAAGACTTACCAAGAAAAACTGTACACTAATAAATATTTACAATTAAATAAGTATTATGAAAATATAACTGTACTTTCTTAATCACTATTTACAATAAAAAACGATATTTAAAATTTTCCGTACGAAAATCGCGCCCGCCTACTTAGAAGTTTCCCGCGCTTTTTTTCAACTTAAGAAATTGTCTGCGGCGCACTTATAAAGAGGCTTCAATATTTTTTTTTTTCTCGAAGCACTTTTATCTACTTTCTAATGGTTCTTGTATGACTGTTTAAAAAAAAAGATTGCACTTAGTCTTCAAAATAAAGGTTTACTGCGGCAATAACCTCTTCGGTTGTTGAAAATTTCTGTCCGCCGAGGTGTTATTATCAGTTATGAAACGCGTAATTAGGTAATGCAATATGCAATTAAATATTTATTGTTACAGATTGTAGGATATCATGGTGTTACAAAAGTATACAAACGTGCAAAACCTTCCTTGTGTTGACTGTGTATATACATGGTCGCCGGCGCACAGCGGTGGCACGGCTCCACAGAAACGGCACGTGTACCGACACGGTGTGGTGGAGCGGCGCGGCATACCTATAGACAACCCTTCCAGCATTGCGTTCATAACATAACGCGCAAGGTCAACAACAGCTTTCATAGTAGACGAAGTAATGTATACTCTCGGACATACGCGTAAAGTACGTTTTAGCTCTTATACTAATTTGTAGGTTATTATAGCGCTAGGTCTTTATATTTTTCTATGGAGTGAAGCATCTGTTCCTACTATGTACGTAATCTCGAACTTTTCAATACCTACTCTCGTAGCTGTGGTGTAATGAGACTAGGCGACTACGGCACGGACTACGATGCCGAGACGATACGTCTACGTTGCCATGCACTAAGGTAAATGTACCAAAGTCGGTGGTACACGTTTTTTTGATAAGTGTAGGTACTTATGTAATTTCAATAAAAAAAAGTAGACACTCGTCTACATATATCTCGGAATGGTAAAAAAAAACATCTATTTGGCTAATAGCACGTTACATGAACTAGGTAGGTACCTACTGCAACGCCAGACATCAATTCTACAGACATGGAGACATGGACACGTGATACGTAATATCTCAATGGACACAATCATGTTCCGAGCTAGTATCTCTAGGTGTATGGTATGCGCGCGCATCAGCGTAGGTAAGGCGGCGCGTCTCCTATGATGCGCGCAGGGCGCTTGCGTAGTGCCGAAAGCGTGGTGGGCGCTCGCCCTCGTCAGCGATCAATAAGGGTGCTGACGTCAGTAGACGGGAGCGCGCCATTGGCCCGTCCGGCATTATTAAATAAACCTCCGGACGGAGTGGCGCGCGAAGTATCGGTGTGCGGGCACAGCACCGCAGCACGCGGCGGGCGGGCGCACCGCAAGCGGGTGGCCGCCGCCCGCCATGGCCGACATGCCGGACCTCTCGCACCTCACGGCCGAGGAACGCTCCATCATCGAGGGCGTCATGATGCGCCAGCGGCAGGAGGAGCAGCGCGAGCACGAGATTATGAGGTGCGCCCTACGCCGTGCCTACTGTACCGAACCCTGCGTCCCGCCCACACCTCACCTTCCCTCCCCGCATCGCCATATTATTTTCTACATAATCTAATGTGAAAGTGCATAACTTCTATTGTGGCTTTTTTGTGAATCTTCAATTATATCTAACGTTAGCAAAACGGTTTTGAATACTTATAAAGTATTATTTGGTATAAAAGCTGCTTGTTCATCCTATGAAGCGATTGCGATACCCAGTGCCAACCCACCTACTTGAAATTGAAGTGATGACGTAGATATCTATTATGTAAAAATTATTGAGCCGTAGCTCCAAATTTACTCATTGTGCGTTTGCTGTAACAACGGTTGAAAGTTCTTTGTCTGCGTAGATATTCCATCGTTGATAGCCATAACGGTGTAGGTCAGAGTGCGCGGCCACTATATGCACCGTATCCGCGCAGTGTTTCAGCCATCCTGACGCAGTGCTACTGCATCTATATTAGTAAGGAAGTATAATGCGATTATTTAATTACTGCTCCTTTACGTCTCTAGATATTTTCAGTGGGAATTTTTAAACAAATTGATTGACAACAAGTTTTAAGGTAGTAAATTGTTTCGGAATCTGATTAAAATTAGACGGTTTGTCTGATAATTGATGTCCTCCTTCAAACTTAAATATATTATGTAAATATCTAAGCACCTACGACAAAAAAAAATTTATTTACTGCGAAACCGCAATTAGCCTTCAAATGTGCCGTGGGTCTCATCGACGCGGACGACCAATTGAGTGTCTTATGATATGATGATGGTATCTATTAGGTATTTATTTTTCGGTTCTGCTAAAATCCCTATACGTAAAATCTACTTAGGCACGTTTAATTAAAGATAAGTAGGTAGGCATGAATGACAGTGAAAATAATTATTAACTACAATCTGAAATTTTTAATTAAATATTAACAAAGCATTTATGCCCACCTATGTAAGTACGACGAGAACTGCAAAAAAATATATAACATTTAGGCTGCGCTATCCCAACTTATTATATCAGTGACCTACTTTGTGACCTACATAAGTAGAGGTGCTAAGCAGCCCTCTTGCAAAATTAATCTTCGATCTCTCGCAGTCATGCATCTAAAAGCATGATATTCTGGTTGTTATATTTGATATAGGTACATGTAATAATGACATACATAGGTCACTACTTAGTACCTACGTACGAATTTTCTGTTTCTACAATGCCAGTGTTCATTGTTAACCTTAATTACCTATAAAGGTTGCGTTTTAACTTCCTATGCGTTGCAGAGTAGCTTAATTTTCTTTCTTTCTTAAATAATAATTACCGCTTGTTATTTATTAGGTATGACTTAAGACGATTTATTATATGACCCATTCACTGAACACAGCCTAAAAGTTAATAAGATAGATTGGTACCTTGTTATAGTTGTTTAAAAAAAACAATAGTAGCAACTGTTGCTTTTTGACATACCTAACTAGCAACTTATTAATAAGTGTATCTATCATCGGTGAAGCATAGACAATTCATTATTTCTCAACTCGTGTATCAAAGAAATCTTTTACAGACTATCATCCCGCGTGCATGTCACTGTTCCTTACCATCTATGGCATCCTTTATCATTGGTTATAAAGCAGCGATTATTTCTATAAGGGGTGTTCGGCCAGCCAAAACCAGAAGCTAAAATGTAAGGTCAATTTACACGTAGCCGTTCCCATACAAATGTAGATTCATCATATTTTAATAATCAAGTATTCAAACGCAGTGAAATTTTGCATGCAGTCCGAGATTCTAATATCTAAGTATATGCTTCTGGTTTGCCAGTTTTTCATTATTATATTTATTTAATCTCTTAATGCAAAAATATGAATTCCGATACAAAAGAATTTTCCGAATAATTTTGAAAATACACACTTTTACGGAATACTAGCAAACCAGAAAAAGGCAATTTCACCGCGTTCGAACATATGCCTATATAAAAGATAATGAAACTACAGGTGTATGGAAAGCGGTATGAAGAACGTTGCCATAATAAAATAATTTTCAGATTCCCAACGCTTTCCGTAAATCCTTAAAAACAGATAAACGCGGTTATCCCATAAATTTCACTTAAAACAGCAGTACGTAATATCTACCTATACACTACACCGCATAGGGGTAGTAACGAGCAAATGACCGACATATTGTTTTCTACGAATATTTATTATTATTGTTAAATACAACACGATTTTAGCTACATTTTGAAACTAAGTGTTAAATCAACACTGTCTTATAAAACTACCTTTGTATATTTTTGGAGGGCACCACAGGAGATAATATAAGGAATATATTATACAATTTGATTGCCGTACATTGCAGCCTAGTGTATCGTTATAATTTCTTATGTTTATACCCATCAGTGACGCTTTGTGGTCTAAGGATCATTCTTCTAAAATCGACATAATAGATTGATGGTTTTAAAATATTATGATTTTTTTAATTTTTTCGTCAACTGCAAGACTGCCTGAATATCGCGTTAGTTGTTTTCAAGCATCTGACATTTGCTTTACTTTTTTTTCTGTTACTTTTTCGTTTGTGTTTCAAGTAATTTTTTTTCTTTCACTCTTTCTAGTATATATACTTAATCATATTTAGAAGATTAAATAAAAAAATATATAATTTCACATGCACAAGTTATTGGAGCACATATCTTTTAAATAAAAGTTTTATTCACCCGCTTCCTAGCGCGAAATCTTGACACACGGGTTAGAATCCCGCTCAGGACAAAAAAATTTGAGCTTATATAATTTGTACGTAAAAGAAATTTTATTTTTTTGTTATGAGTATCAATAATGGGATGGCTATCATATCATCATACGCGGATGGGTAGTCTGGAGAAATTATAATAGGTATAATACATATATAAGTATTGTCCGATAGCGTGGAAGTCAACACCGATTCGGTACCTAATGTGTTTTTGCGTCAGCAGATTTAGTTATAATTCTGAAAATATAAGCACTATTTGAATTGTAATTTTAGCGTAACATCTTTAATTTCAGTTTCCGTACTTTATTTGAAATTAACCTTGTAAAGTATTGTCCGATAGCGTGGAAGTCAACACCGATTCGGTACCTAATGTGTTTTTAACCGACTTCCAAAAAAGGAGGAGGTTCTCAATTCGTCTGTATTTTTTTTTTTTTTTATGTTTGTTACCTCAGTTCTCTTGACTGGGTGAACCGATTTTAAAATTCTTTTTTTGTTTGTAAGCTGATGCTTGTCGTTTGGCCCCATTTTAAATTTCATCAAAATCGGCCAAGCCGTTTTTGAGTTACACTAAAAAGATTGAAAAAAAATTTTTAACAAAAAATGGAACCGACTTCAACACCCAAAAGTGTGAAATAACTTGTCGAAGTCGGTACCATGCCCACAATATTGTGATAATAGGTACTTTTGAACCATCATGGTACCGACTTCAACAAGTTATTTCACACACTTGGGTGATGAAGTCGGTTCCATTTTTTGTTAAATTTTTTTTTTGCGTCAGCAGATTTAGTTATAATTCTTAAAAATTCTGAAAATATAAGCACTATTTGAATTGTAATTTTAGCGTTACATCTTTAATTTCAGTTTCCGTACTTTATTTGAAATTAACCTTGTATGCGGACGCTACTTTTTGGAAAATGAAGACTTGTGACGAATTAACAATAAGCCTTACCTACCTGTGACGAATTTACACATATTTTTTTATGTGTGTGGCAAGTTTACTTTCAATGTATGGAGTTTACAAAAGTGTGGCGAATTTACTTTGTGGTAATAACCCTAGTTTTTGCAATTTATATTGCAAATAAGCAGATTTCGCGTTTTTCTTTAACCATTTTGATAAAAATTCTAAATCCATAGCGTTATATACCCCGGGCACATAAATCTATAGCGTTATGCACCCCGGGTACATAAAAAAACTTAGAATAAATTCAACTTTTTTGGAATACATTCTATATGTTCATCAGGGATAATGTAGGATTCTAATGATGAATGAATTTTTCAAATCGGTCCAGTAGTTTTTAAGTTACAAACAAAAATAAAATATTTCCTTCTTATAATATTATTGTAAATAGGTTACCAACTTTTCAAAACCAGCAAATGTACGTGCCTCCATTTGATGGCATAATCAGTACTAATATTATAAATGCGAATGTCTGTCTGTTACGCTTTCACGCCAAAACTACTGGACGACTTGAATGAAATTTAGTATGGAAATAGTTTGAGACCCGGGAAAAAACATAGGATAGATTTTATCCAACTGCGCAAGAAGAGGTTAATGTATTTGCGCGATAACCGAAATACGCGCGTGCCGAGCCGCGCCCGGAAAGCTAGTATATCATAAAGTATATACGAGATATCTAATAGTTATTTGCTATACAAGAGTGCATAGTTGCTTTATAACCGCGTGTTCAATTTTGATGACCGAGCAAGCGAAGGATTAGAATCCTGAGCGTTAGCGAGGGAATCAAAAGAGCACGAGGTGAAAAATCTTTGCACTCGAGTGCAACACGTAACTTTTCATTCCACCTCAGCGAGGAAACCAAGAAGGTTCCGAGTCTGAGTTTTTAACAAATTAAAAAAAAAGTTGTATGATATATTCGGCACCATAGAGGTAGCAGTAAATAGGTTTAATGTTTTTTTTAATTCACAAACTTAGTGCACACGATGTTCTAAATTCAATTTACTTTATCCTCTAGATAATAAAAACGGCTTTTCCACTCAGATATTGAAGATTAAAAATACTCTTTCCGAGATGGTGGGATGAAAAACCCATTTACTTGTAAATTTTTCTCGGAAGAAATACCTACTTATACCTATTTATTTCATTGATATACCTAAGTAGGTACGTATACTTACGTAAGTTTATTAGCCAAATAGTACCTACATACATAAAATAAACAATTCTGCATGCCATCCAATGGAAGATAATTTGTGCCTATAAGAAAGACCCAGTGGATCTAGACTACAGTCTTTACATCAGACATTTGCTGTTATTGATATGAAGAAGTTCAAAAAACGATAGTGAATTTACACAATTCTACCTTTTTTTTTTTATGCCTGATAGGTTAGCCTTTGACCACCATCTCACCTGATGGTAAGTGATGATGTGGTCGAGGATGTTGTTCAGACTAACCTAGAGTTACTGGCCCTCAAGGACAGCTGCCGGAACACACCGTTAGGTGCTTGGCAACAGATTTTCAACTTGAGGGTGGTAGCATTTGCAAAGTGCCCTACCACCATGTAACGGCTGCTGCCCTACCACCATGTAACGGCTGCTATCCTAAGACAACAACTGGGACCGACGGTTTAACGTGCCCTCCGAAGCACGGAAGCGCTCAGTAGAAATGCCCAACCAGCGGTCACCCATCCAAGTCATGACCGCGGCGGACGTTGCTTAACTTTGCTGATCGATTCAGAATGGCTAAGCAAACTTGGCTACGAGCGCTTCGCAACTACCTATCCACTAATTGAACAATAAGGTACATAACCTAAAAAGTAAATATTGAGCTATCGCTCTTCTACCTGATCCCAGTGATTACATTTATGGCTTGTGATTGTCGCAAAGAATCCACTCATCCTCCACGTGACACAATTCTATCCTCTTCAAAGACAGGCAGGCTTCAACGGGTGCTGCGGTGTATGTAGGCACTCATACCAACCATACTTCCAGTTTTTTATTATGACGATATACAAATGAGTCAATATTGTGAGGAACTAAGGACAAACCATAACGCTAATGCCTTGGAAGCTTTGTAAGGCTCGGCTGGCTCCATTATAACTACTTTTCATAGGTACTTATTTATTAGTGTTCAAATGCGACCAAAATCACACAACGTTTGTCGTATTGTAGGTACCTATGCCTCCAATGGAAGAAATATTTATAAGAAAGCTGCATATCTGAAGTATTTCCGAAAATAGCATATTATTATGACCCCTTCAAAGCATCTATGCTTGATACCTCTTGTGTTGCGGATATCCGTAGGCGATGGTGATCACTTACCACTAGGTCAGGTGACCGATCTGCTCGATTATCCCATATCCCAAGAAAAAGAAGCAATGATATTGCGAGCAGTCTCTCCTAAGTTAACTTCTCTATTAGAACCACGTTAGAACTCTTTATGGTCTAAGGACCATTCTTCTTGCATTTCATAAAAAAATATTTCGAATAGTACACGTTAGAACTCGTACTATTCGAAATTATTTTTTATTATATCTAGTAATAAATTAATAATTATATTTACTTGGAACATAAATATTGAATGAAAAAAGAGTTTAAAGTCCACAATGACCAGACCAATGGCACAGATCATGCCGGTTTGATAATAGGTCATATTTCGCTATTGAAATACCCAAAATGAATGTTAAAAATGAAGAATATTAGACATATGTAAAAAGTATGTTATGAATGCAGGTTATGTTAAACAAACTATTATCAGATAGAGACCTTTATACGGCTGCTACATATTGAAGAAGAAAGGGGAACTCCTATCGCTGAAAATATAATTTACATCGGACACTTATGTATAGACAGGAGTTCACTTCTCAAGGGTTCGTAATATTTCTCCGTCCCGCTTAAGTTCACAAATCACGTACCTAAGAATGTGGGGATTCGACAAGACTATATAAAGCTTTTTAATATAGGTAAAGTTACTTACTTCCTTTTTTCTTTTCCATAACAGACGTAAACAAGATGAAGTAGCTGTTCTGGAGCAGACCATTCGTACAAGGAATGAACTGCAGCGAGCAGCTGGAGTTGAATTGGCGGCAACATGCCACATCTGTCTGAAGACCAAGTTTGCGGATGGCGTGGGCCACTCTTGTCACTACTGCAGAGTCCGGTGCTGCGCTAGGTGTGGTGGAAAGGTCACCTTGCGCTCTAATAAGGTAAGCATATCATAGGTATCAAAAATATTAAATATATTTAATATATCATATATAAATACATATACAAGGTAAATATACCTTATTTTTGGAGTCTAAGCGATCGGGTATCATTTATACTTTTATATCAAATTGGCACTTTCAGGTCATATGGGTGTGCATTCTGTGTCGTAAAAAGCAAGAACTCTTATCCAAAACCGGACAATGGATCCACAAAAACTCAGGACAAGATTCCATGTTATGGCGAATGGAAAATGATTTACGAGGCCTCCCCACACCGGTCGAAACCACTTTAGATAAAAGACCAAAGCTAGAAAGAGCCCACAGCGCCGCGGAAAAGGAAAACCTTCCCCTTCAAAGGTCAGGCAGCGCTCTACGTCGCCAATACAGCCAGCAAGAGCCGAGAACGTACGGCGAACTTGAGGGTTTAGCTAGGACGCATCCTCATCTCTTGCACCCGAGACAGAAGGCTGCGTACGGGGTGGTGGACTCGGTCGCCCCGGTGTCACAGCTGACGCCGCACGGTGGCTCATCGCACCCGCCCATGCCACCTCGTTCCTCCTCCTCCGACGACGAGGTACCGGAGTGCATCTCGGACGAAAATGACGAGTACCGCGATCGCGGTGAGTACCCACGCACGCTCGCCACCACCCATCACCTTGTCCCATCACGTGTTTACACAATGAATCCTTTCCATCCGAAATGATTTTGGTTATCACCCTTACCTACATATTACTCCGCTCCGCATACAAGAGTAACTCCCCACACCAATGCAATTACTCATGCGTACCTAACTGACCGAGTTACTGATATAATACCATTTCACCTTTGCATTACGCATTGATAAAGTTAAGGTGTTCCGTGCGAGGTGCAATCGATATAATGCGTTATCATATCAGGTAAACAAACTAATGTAACTAATATTTTAAGCATATATGTCCACAGAAACGGATAGTGTTGAGCACCTAAACTTGTCTGTATCGAACCTACCTACCTGTTCTCATCTACTCTGTTCATGTAGGTAGTGCTCGTATACGTCTCACTACATTTTTAGAATCATCGGATTTGTTGTTGTATTCGCAATACACATTGTCGATTCTTTTTCAGATCAGCGTCAAAGGACTGTGTGCTTCAAATTTCGCACAACTGGTAGTCGGACCTATTTGCGCCAAGTTTGAAGCTCATGTATGATTAGTATATTTAGTGTAAAAGAGTTTATAAAGAGCTAGTCACTGTGTACGGCTGGGCTGCCCGAGACGCGCCCGGCGCCGCGGCGTCTCTACATCTCCAGTGCCTGATGGTCGCGCCCCCTGTTCGCAGGTCCTAGTAGAGATAGGAGCGGTTCCGAGAGCTCCAGGAGCCAGCGACAGGCGATGTTAAACGACAAAATGAATAAATTTCTATCGGTGAGAAGGCGTGATTACTCGGGAATGTTTTTGGCGTTGTAATTATTGCTGAAGTTTAGATGTCTCCGTAAACTGTTATCTTAAACACTTCTTCCTCTGGCCGACCAACTGTGATGGCTGTTTGTTCATTACGTCCTCTTTTTCCAAACAATCAGTATTTTTCATCATTTTTCGTATAAAAGTACATTTACATTGGGGAAAATCAGATTTCGTAAAATTTACTTATTCTACTCAGATATTTCCTACAATTCTTTGCAACCCAGATAACTGCTACGTTTTCTGAATTATCTGCACAAATGTAAAGGTTCCCATAATAATTTATACAACTATTAGGTATGTTACCTACCTACTTTTAACTTTGTTCTGAGTGACTACATCCTAATAGTCAGCAATCTTTTGGGTTTGCACAATTTGAACTTCGTTTACAGAAAAATATCAACAAAATGTTAATTGGCGCAGATTATAGCATGCAGTTATTCTAGTTGTGAGTAGGTGAAACGAAACCTCTGCGATTAGATAATTTATTAGAAAACAATAATTAAATTTAGATAAAACTGAATGTAAATGTACTTCTATTTCCAATTGTGTGAACCAAAATAGTAGTATAAAATAAATTAAACACATTTATTTCGATATCTACTGAATTCGACTTTTGGTTCAAACAAGTTCGCATGCTTGGGCGAAAAGAAGTGTAAACCTACAATATACTTGTCATAAAAATCTTGTGAAAACTGAATTCGTTAGAAAATGTGAACGTGTATATCTATTTTTATTCTACTCATTGTTGTTTCAATGTTAATGGGTAAGTCAACACACATTCTTTCCGCTTTTGCGTGATCACTGCTTTCAATTAATTTATTTTGTATCTAAATGTGGGGCTCAGTTAAGAATTACTTAGATACCTCAAACGGAGAATTATTTGCATAGTCGAAGCTGGAGAAAGTTAAAAGACAATATAGACCGGTGCCGGGTGCGTGCAGGGAAGAAGACCAGCCTCGACTCTCTGATATTGATACCATATCATTCTTAGGACACCTAGAAGCGTGCGCTTCTCTTCGGCATCCCCATCTGCGCAGCTCCACCGTGGCTGCCAACAATTATTACAATTTGACTAATCATTCGCCGGGCGATTACGAAGCAGAATCGCGTGGTGCATTCGAGAGCGTGCGCTCAGCACCGAGTGGCGGGCGCAGTTTCGACTCTGTTACTGACTGCCGGTGGCGCGCGCGTGACGACGGTGAGGGTGCATACTTGCGCCCGTACGCGCTGGACGAGGGCCCGCGCCCCGATCGGACTGTGTATAAGAGTGCCTATCTGTGGGAAGACTCCTCTGACAATAGACGTTTCACGGAGAGGAGAAAAAAAACAGTTCGCTTCGATGGGCACGAGGGCGCTGCGACGTTTCCTCGCGGAGGGCGCGATGCGTCAGCCGCGCCGCACGACTGGGCCTCGCTGCGCTGGGAGTCCGAGCGGCAGACCAGCCAGGACTCGGCCACCAAAGACTCGGGCATTGATACCTCTAGCACCTTCACATCGAGTGAAGATTCGAACAGAGGCGACTGCCCTAAGGTTAGCAGATGTCTCAGCTAGTTTTCTTCTTAAAGAGCTCGTTCACGAGTAGGTTGATCTGCTAAGTGTACGTCTTAACACAGATCTTTAGATGATTGCGTTAGGCTTATTTATATGACCATAGTCATGATACATTTTATAAAATATAAATAAATTAGGTATACCTAATTCCTAAATCGAATTATGACTTACAAGTATTTTTTACCATTATTTTATTTGTATTGTAGAGTAACTCTTGTGTGTTAGTTAAATGTTTTTGTGTTTGGCTGCAGCATGTTGCATTGGCGGGCATGCACCGGTTTCCTACAATTAAATGTGCACTTCCGTGTATAGAATTCACACCCTTAACTATCTTACTTCTCTTGTGGTTACAGTTTTGATATGTTTGCGTGTTCTGCTGGGACTTACGTAGACCGTATTTTATAACTGATGTTTATGTGACAGTTCCCGCTCAGTTGGCAAGTGTCGGCCGACGGCTTGAGAATGATTGGACACATGGTGCTGCGAAAGTCTGTAGTGGAAGGAGGCTCACACTCCTCAATCCTGGGTCTCAAAGTAGTGGGCGGCAAGTTGCTGCCTGATGGCACTAGAGGTGCTATCGTTGAAAAAGTTAAGAAGGGTTCAATCGCCGATTTGGAGGGGCAGCTTCGGATAGGTGAGTATCTTTGATATCAATGCCTGATGCAACTTCCAGAAAATTATATATGAAGATTGTATCATTATATAAATAAATTAATGTTTGTGCAGGCGATGAAGTGTTGCAATGGAACGGGTTGCCCTTGCAGGGGCGAAGTGCGGAGGAAGTGGCGCAAGTGATTGCTGACAGCAAGCACGACTCTCACGTTGAACTGGTAGTGTCACGGCCCCTGGCACCATCGCGCCCGCCAGCTCAGCCGTGGCGGACACACAAAGGTACCTACAATTTTTGTTAGCAGACACCTGTGGTTACTGTATATTGATTGTGCACTTTGCACAAAGTCACAGAATAAAAAGACGAACTAAAAACTTCACGAATTAAAATGTGTTTCTAAACTGAATAGGTATGTTATGGAACAAAAATCACTACTTCTACTAAAAGTTCCAAGACATCGTGTTCTCTTACAATAATAATATATATATATATAGCTAAGTGGGGCCCACATAAAAAAAACTTTAATTTTCACCAATTTGGGACGACGTTCTTACCGTGACCGTCAAGTTGTGGCAGAGCGCTCTTTTATACACCTTATTTAAATTGAAGTTTGTTTGATTTTTGATCAAATGGGCAACAATTAAGGTCTTATATGGTCCTTAAACCAATAAATGCGTTCATCGGAGCATAAAACCAGTCCTTAGTAGGATATTAGCACAGATTATGATGGTTACATGAAAAGTTGCTTGTTTCGTGGTTAACTCTTCAAATACTATATTATTACGTCAATAGTTTTAATAGTTGAAAAATTATTAACATTTGTTTATTAATTTAAATTAAAATTTCAAAATTTTTGGTTATAATCATTTTATTTTAACATTTTCAGTATTATTTATTAGTATTTTTACTATTTCTCAAAATCTACTTTGACTTTGTTATTTTCGTAATGTATGGGGAGTGTTACACCAGGTGATTTTCTGTATGTGAAAAACCAATATTTTGCTCATACATAGGTATGTATTTTTTAAAAACTATGGCTCCGTTCGCGCTCAACAAACAGCAAAAGATCGGGGATCGCGGCCCGCATGTATTGAAGCGAGAAAATACTGAAAAAAAAAACAAAATAAAATTATTATTGTGTACCAAAAATTTTGACGTTACGGGATTTGCTTATTTAACATTATAATATATTTATTGCTAAGAATTTGCACATAAATGGAGTGATCATATCACTACCGCTGTCATAGTTTCCTGTTCAAATAAATTCCTTGAGTTTGTTCTCATAATGAAAGGTAAAATATAAAATTGGCGTTTTGTATAAAACAAGTGTTTTTTTTCATTATATTAATTAAATTTCTCGATTAAAGTATGTACCATTGTACCATGTACTTTTGCCATTTTATTGGTAGTTCATTGATTCCTTTGCTGAAAAACATGTAGGAGCGAGAATCAATAACATCTTTGAACGTGGTTTTAACTACCTCACCGGAATTGATTCTTTTTCCTAGCAAGAAATTGTCAAAATTCCGAGAAAAGTGGTAATTTGTTGGAGCAAGGTCCGGGAGTACGTTGGGTGTCGGAGGCATTCCAATCGCAGCTCCTCTAATTTAGCAACCGTGCAGGGTGTGGTCTAGCGTTGTCCTGAAGCAGCAGTGAGCTGGAGCAATTGACCAGTTTCGGTTGTTTAACGGCTAGCTTTTCCATCATGGTTTGCAATTGTTGATAAGATAATACACATGCCCTCATAATCTGGTAAGATCTTTGGAAGTTTTTTTTTTTACACCTGATTTATTAACCAGGCCTGTTTGACAAAACGCCAATTACATATGTAAGGACATTATATGCAAGTCAATAGTTATCTGTTCTATGAAGTATCGTTGGAAATCTTGTAATCCAACTCCTCACACAAATACGCACATCCCATCAGTATCTTCTGCATCCTTCTTTTGCGCTTAATAGTGTGATGTGGTGTCTGTAGGTTTTAATTATGAAGGCTCATCTACTTTGGGTTCGTTGCATTTTTATCCCAAGAGAAACTTTGGCAATACCAAAATGTTCCAGCGGCGCTTAGCCAACTTATATGGAAATATAATTTTACCAGTTTCTGGTTCATTGCAAAATACCTACATAAGTATCACAATTCCACGCAGTGAAGCCGCCAGGGTTTTTAGGCACGCTGCCAACTGGTAGAGACTTGGAACAACGTTTGTGCCTAATGATATTCGTACTTGGATACATACCTACTCGTGTTTGTTCGTGGGACTCTGAAGAATGATATCCCGTTACTTAGGTAGCTGGCTATGCCACGAGAATTTCAACTTAACACTTATAGCTTGAAAAATAATCCATCTGGCTAATATTATGGAAATTCGTCGTACTGTCCTTTTTATTCTGTGGTACTATCACACCACGTGCCGCACAAAATGCAATGACGAAGTTTAATATAACTTTAACTGCTCTCAGTGTTCCATTATTGATTAATTTGTGGATGTACATTAGACTCACATTTTGCTAAATTTTTCATACAGAAGTGTACACGGAGGTAATAGGCGGATGCGAAAAGCCGAGTGTACTGGTGACATCACCAGGCTCCCCGGATGTCCACTCGCGGCGTCGTCCTCGACACAACCATCACAACGCTAACGTTGCTGGGCGTATTCAGGTAGGAAGGATAATTATTAAATATAGTCGTATATTTATTTTTGTTTCGGTACCGAATATATTTTTACATATCTCTTGCTCTGTAAGTGCACCCTTACACCCCTGAATGCCGGGGTGTATGACTATCATTACAGCATAGGTTTTGGAATTTGAAAAAAGAACTGTCATACTCATACTGCACGAAGAATATTTTTAAAAAGTTAATATTATTTTTCTCGGTATCGATTAATTATTCGAATCGGAATCTAGACAATTTATTTTATAAAGATTTTAATTAAATACACATATTTTTCTTCTTAATAAATGTTCATTGAAACCTGCTGTCTTGTTGTTTACTTACCTCACAATCGATATGTAAAGCAGAGTATTTATCTCGGGCGTAAGCATCAATTGCATACTCGGGTTAATTAGCGCCTTCGCTTCGCTCAGGCGCCAAAAACCTCGTATGCAATTGATGTCATACAGCCCTTGGTTAATAATCTACTATTGTTTCGGTACCGAATGCCGATATGGAAATTTTTATCCCTATATATGTATATATATATCAGAGATACTGCAAAAACGTAAACCTAATATCAATTAAAAGCAACATTATTCATGAATGTTTGAACTTAACTACACAAAAACAAAATCGCAGTAACCGATTTGTCAAAATTCATTATTGTCTTCTTGATGGCTTCTTGCAGCTCTTGCTCGTTTGGTGGAGCGGTATTTCTAATCCCATTTTTTTTAGTTCGTCCCACATATGCTAAGTCGGATTAAGGTCCGAGCTTCGAGCTAGACACATAATAACCGGTATATTCACCTCCAAATATAGGAGTATTATAGCAGCGGTGTGCGATTTGGAGTAATCATGCTTTAAAATGAAGTTTTCCCCGATGAACCCCGATAAGCCATGAAGTGAACTTCGATGACCTCTTCAAGGTAACTTTGAGCAGTCAATAATTCCGGTTATTCCGGTGCAAACATTCGTTGGCGAACATGACTACTGCACATTGCAACATCGTTAATTTAAATGTTACTCAACGGACGGCAGCCTCGTTAATGGGCTGGGGACAATTTTAAGCCATTTGCGGCTCGGTAGGCTCGTAAGTCTCCTTGGACTAGGCGTCTCCTTGTTGTCCGCCGGCTGATGTTAAGTTGTCGAACATATTGTTGTCTATCATCCCTTTAAGTAGTAGCGTATTAATCCTTCTTCCCAACCTGTATCACTGTGTGTAGCGTTCAATACACTCGATACATCTGGTACTCGCGTCTAAAGGAGTAACACCTAAACTTTAGACATTTTATTTACAATACGGATTAGAAACACAAAATATTGAAACAAAGTCACAAAAAGGCAAAGTCAAAGTCAAAATCATTTATTCAATTTAGGCGTCTACGACGTTCTTATGAAGGTCAATTACAAATTTTAATATTGAAATATATTACATTGTACTGCCACGTTCAGCAAACAAAAATTATAGAGCCACTGCGAGAAGAACGGGCAAGAAACTCGGGGCCATTCTTTTAAACGTTTTTTAACAATGTGTTAAGTACATACTATATAGTAAAATTATTACAATACTTAATTTACATTACGTAGGTGACAGGCGCTAGTTTGGCAGAGGCCCAGTCCAAGCATTTTGGTCGTTTAAGTAATCACAAACTGTGTAGTAAGATTTCTTTATCAAAATATTCTTCACATGCAACTTGAATTTTCTTTCTGTGAGCGTTGTAATATGTTTGGGCAATTTATTATAAAACCGCACACAATTGCCTAAGAAGGACCTTATTTGTCTTTGCTAATCTAAAACCTGGCACCGCTATTTTATCTTTATTCCTAGTGTTATAATCGTGATTGTCACTGTTTGATTTAAATTTGCTCAAATTTTTACGAACATACATAATATTTTCAAATATATACAGACTTGGTAAAGTTAAAATATCAATTTCTTTAAAAAGATCTCTCAGGGATTCCCTAGGATCCATTTCATATATGGCTCGAATTGCACGCTTTTGTAAGATAAAGATTGTCTCTATCTCAGCAGCAGCTCCCCACAGCAATATACCATAAGACATAATACTGTGGATGTACGCGAAATAAACGAGCCTAGCAGTAGCTACGTCTGTTAGCTGTCTTATCTTACGAACTGCATATGCAGCAGAACTAAGTCTTCCAGATAGCACTTTTTTGTTCTGTAGTGTAGATACAACAGCCCATATTTTTATGTTTATTCCGAAACTACATTGCATAGAACAATGATACGAGTACAATTATAACTTTCTTTGCAGCTAAAAGTTTACTTCGACATTTCTGCTCTGCAACTATTGGTGACATTGGTATCGGCCACCGGTCTAACTCCTCGCATGGATGGTTCTCCTCGGTGCCCTTACGCAAAAATTTTCTTACTCCCAGATAAAAGTGAAAAGAGTAAAAGAAGAACAAAAACATTGGCTAACACTTTAGAACCACGATGGAACCAAACTTTCGTATACTGTGGTATAAGGATCACAGATATAAAGAAGAGAACTCTAGAGGTAATATCTACACCAAGTTCATCTCTGACCTCATTTTCATTCAAGAATATTCTTCAAGATCCATTCAATTTCCGATTATTTTCAGGTTACAGTTTGGGACTTAAACCGATATGGTCCAAACGACTTTCTGGGAGAAGTTCTACTAGATCTTGACAGCATTTTGATGACACACGAGGCTAATTGGTACACTCTCAAGCCTCACGAAGAATCGGGTAGTTTTAGTGTAAGTTACGATTTCTTGCTGATATAAAATTATACATTATACTTTGAAAATATGTAGAAATATAACGAGAACATTTTCATATGGTTTACATTGAATCAATATAATATAGAGCTTATTTATTATGACGCTGTTCATTTCTTCTCCAGCAGCGTACTTTAGCCCAATCTGTTAAAGTGGTTTGTAGTCTTGATCTTTTAATAGGTCCATGCGAAATTTATACAGAGGTATCGAGAAGAAGAAGCAGATGGGGAGCATTTGTCACCGCCGTCTACTTCGACGTCCCGTTTGTCAGACTCGGACACACCAAGCGAATGTGATCTGCGCAGACATCATTCACTCTCCAGCCTTGCTTCTAGCTCCAGCCCACCACCACCTCACGATGTAAGACATTTATTGACGCTGCTGGTCAAATCACTTTAAATTTTCCTTCGCACTTTCTATTGGAAGTTCAACCTATATCATTTGCAGAATAAGGAATCATACAAAACGACAAAGAATTCAGCTTTTTATTCTTTTAATTTTGAGATGAAGAGATAAAAGCTCAGATACATTATGCTAGGAATGCTTCACCAAGGACTGTTCTGAAAGGCTAGATACTAACATCGACAGCTATTAACGTTTTTTGCGAAGCAGAGAAGCCGTGGTAGGTTCAACCATACCATTATTAATCATACCATTCAGTATTTAGATTGAGGGTCGTGCTTACTTCATGCTTTCTGTGTTATTGAAGTAAATAAGCACAGATTATCTAAGTTACTAGGCACCAAATGAATATTAGATCAACATAATACTAATACTTGTGCCGGAAAGTGGGAAAGCTATAACTGCAGAATGAATTATCGGCCTTCAGATCAACGTGATATAAGCAATGCTTTTGATAGTGGATCATCCGCTCTTAATTCACAAACTATTCACTGGAAGTTTATTATTGTAACGTAGAGTAGTTTTCACCACATCTTAGTCGGATTCACACTTTTTAGATTTGCGGGTACATACAGTATGTATTATGTATAAGACATAATTATATTGCCAGCAGTAGCGTTCCACAAGGATCACATCTGGGCCCCGTTCTTTAATTATGGAAATTTTCACTCGAATTTACATATTTCACTTTTGCTGTCGATCCACTGACGAATGCAAGAGCAACATAAATCCAATACTGATGAATGAGGTTGATTCATTTTAAAGTCGTGGGATCATAGACCAGATGCTGGTGTACAAATTTAAACATTAACTTTGTTTTTCATAGCGTATGGATTTGGACAGCACGCGTTCAAACCGACGTGAGCGAGACCGCGATATGTCGCCAGCAGGCAGAGTACGAGCCGCTGGATTGACCAGAGCAGAGAGAGTAAGTCGACTATTGTTGTATAATTGTTGGGTGCCAAGTTATACTGACGGGGACGTAGAACATTTTTAGTGTGATGCGATGTGTGATTATTTAGTGTGTTGTATGTTATGTTCAGAACGGCGGGTACGTGGTGGCGCGGTCGCAGTCTGCGGCGGGTGTGGCGCGAGCGGGACGGGCGCGCAGCAAGTCGCCGCGCCGCTCGCTCTCGCCGCCTGCGGACCAAGACTGGCGCTACACAGGTGCCGCCCGCGCACACTTCACTCCGACCCGATCCGATTACAACCGAACCGAACCGAATTGAACTGAACCGACACAGGCGATATATAGTATCGTATCGCTGCGCTGCTCCGTCAACTTCGAAACGAGAGCGGGCCTCGACCCCGCACGGAACACTATCCTCGAGACACGCACCTTCTCTCGCGTCCGCTCATTACCACTTTACTGCCACTACTGTTTATCTTCCATGCTCTCGTTCCACTCTTATTTTTTCCTCACGCATCTTCCGCCGACCTGTTCCTTCTCTACCTGTGTGCACGCTTTCCACTCTAGATTTAGCTATCGAATTGAAGTACGCTGTGTCCACAAAGTCAAAGCGATTTTATCCGGTTTCCTGTACGCAGCATGAAACGTATTAGCCGCCACGTATGTGAGCACAGCGCACTCGATGATTCGTCTCTAGCATGTCGTTACAATGAATGTACCTTCTAGGGCTGTGATCGTTCGTTCCATCTGTAACATGTTGTTTGCGTATAGTAGTAGATGAGAAAGCCGGAATGTGGGTAATGCATTGCAGTGAACGAGGAGCGCGGGGCGGACGCGTCACGGCTGCCGACGCATGCGTACGCGCCGCGCTTCCAGTCGCGCTCCGCCACGGCCACGCCCACCACCAGCCCCAAGAAGCGGCAGCTGCCGCAGATACCGCACCACCAGGTCCGTACCGGCACGCACTCTACTCGTGCCCTCCTCACTCAACTTTCCTACTAATACCGCTTACTCTAATAAATCTAACTGTCCATCCGTGACACTCTAAAGACGGGGGGTATTGACCCACATTGAGCTCTTGACGTACCGTCATTTTCGATCCTTGCAACTCAGTAGGGCGGAAAAGCACTTCTGATGCGTGAAATTTAAAAGTTTAATAGTGTTTTGCATTTGTATCCGTTTGGTAATTATTGTACATGATCATGGAATTTGCTAAATTAATAGAATATTGCCCATATTATTCCCAGGTTCTGGGAGGTTTGTCAAAGTCTTGATCTGTTAACTGTTACTCAACGCTCATTGGTGGTTTATCGCGTCATTGGTTCCATTCACCAATGAGTGTTCGGTATTTTGTCTGTCAGCTAATGAAGACTGATTAATGTTCTAGAATCTGGAGTTAAGAAGTATCTTAAAAAGATATAGAACTGTAATGAACATACTAATATAATTCACTAAAATATTGTTAATTAGGTACGTGTCGTAACATATGTAATTAGTAGCGTTCTTTTAAAAAATATTAATTACATAATGTACAAAATATTTTCCGAATCTTGCGTATTATTCGCTTAAGTGCAAAATGTTAACCAAACTAGCTACAAAATTAAAAGAATATTGAATTTCCCGTCAAGAGGCCTGTGTTCACTTTAAGCAGAAGGGAATAACAAATGTGATGTAATTGCTTTTGGCGATGTCATACCGGCAGTTGATACGAGTTGTGTGTTCGCAATAGTCCGTACTAACCGTTGCTTGGTTGCGACAGAGCGGGCCGCGAGCTGCGCGCGCGCAGGTGTCGGCGGACCTGGAGGAACGTAAGTGGATCGCCCCGCACCACATTGGCGCGACACTCACCTACCGCAGCACGCCACAAGGTCAATACACGCAAACCTCGCCTGGGGTTCAGAGCATATTCTGAAAGCTCAAACCAATGAACAATAAGATGCTTTATGTCTACAGTCAACGCGTAATTACCCTTACTCTTGAAGTACAAAGTTCATATGAAACATTAAACGAGGCACTTTACGATAGTAAGCGTTGTATTGGTTCATTATATTGACTGCACACATGAAGTTTCTTTACCACAGAGTTTACAAAGAATGCTCTGATCCCGATACTACCCGCCACTCCTGCGTAGTGGCTTCTCAGCATGAGTTCAAATAGAGCCTTGACCCAAAACTTAGTCAACATTCTCTAGAATTTAGAAGCTTTGAAACAGTCCATTTCATTCATGGAATAGATTTTTAAGAAACATCGTGACATTATCATGGCACATATATACTCTCTCAAAATACACTTTTCGATATATACAGACGTTACTTCTAAACTGGGCTTTTGCCATGATTGTCTAAATCCTTTTACTGAATAGTATATTTAACTTATGTATAATAACAGGCATACTTCCATGTAAATGTCATGTTCAAGGTATGAAATCAAGTGTCAAATGAGATAGAGTTATCAAGAGTTGTGACTACGCATTGAAATTTGTAAGAGCAGTGTGTTGATAATTGATGGGTGTACTGTACAGGATGGGAGCGGCACTACGCCGGTCTGTCGGACTCTGAACTGGCGGCTCGTTCGAACAACAGCGGATGGGCGCCGCCGCGCCGCCGCCTCTCGCCGGACGCCGCTGCCGCAGACTCAGACCTCGAGTCTGTGGCCTCCGTCACTTCCAGTGCCTTCAGCACACAGTCCGAGCGCCCGAGACCCACGCGTATGCTCAGGTATCATAGCATAGGCACTACTAATAGGCATAGGTTACCAAAATCTTTAGGAAAACTTTTTTTTCTTCCTACCAATATCTAGTCTGTTTACTTCGGTGTTACAAGTTTCCCGTGTTTTTTATGTCACACGAATATAGAACTTATGTTTAACGGTCGCATTAGAAAAGAATTTCGGAAGAAACTAGAGGTACCAATTTTAAACATTTGTCGAGAGTATAGGCATCGACAATGTAGATAAATATATACAGGTACCTTCCGTACCATTAATGTCCCTATAGATAACACTCGTTTGCATTCAATTATTGTTACGATAACTTTGCAGCCGAAAGCGGACTCTCCCTCCATATAGCACATCTTCCTCTTGCGATAGCGCTACTCCTGCCGCCCGCCGACCTGATAGACCCCCTTGTCGTGTGTTGCCATACGTATGCGTGCCGGCGAGTGCGGAACGGGCTATTCGAAAGAAATTTCGCTCCCAGATACAATTGCCCGGATATCGGGCACGGCCTACGCGACGGTTGCGCCGAATTCTCAGAAGCCGCTCAGCTGGCTCTTGCACTAGAGAATGCTCCCGCCGACACGCGTACGCCCGAAGCCATAGTTGCCCTGACTATCCTGTTCGCACTAACACGTATAAAATTACAGACAACAACAAAGAATACATTTTCCAAATACCCCTCATGCGACCCTGTAACACTGAAATCGGTAATCCTCTTTCTTTGAGCAAAGAAAACAGTAAGATGCCGAGTAACCTACATTTTGGAACTGCACATATGCCAATGAAAACTCAGTTATATCCATATCGAAAGAAAACATCATATAGGCAAACATTTTTATCCAACAACTTAGATCGAGCTTTGACACTAGACGATGATTTTTATAGTGTGCAAAAGCCTAAAGGAAGCAGGACAAGGAAATTACCACATGTTGAACAATTGTGTCGACATAATTCTCAAGTTAGGTCGCTTCCTAATATACCCGCTGTCAACATGAACAACGAAAGAAACGTTTATTGTTTCGGTTCGTGTTCCAATATGAAAAACGAAAATCAGAATGTTCAGTATCATGGGTATGAAAGCGAGGGAAGTGATGCAGAAACAACAATTCATATTAGCATAGAAAAACAAAATAGCGGAGATCAAGACAGAGATATTGATCCATGTGAAAAAGAATTAATACATCATAAAATTAATGAAAATGTATCTAACACCGCAAACAAAACCAATCGCAAGACTTGTTTATCCCTCGATATAAAAACGAGTAATGAAATAATCAGTCTGAACCAAACGCAATCAATACATTTGTGTAAAGGTAACAATGAAGGAGAAATATGTTCTAACATCCATCTAATCCCAGAGACCCAAAAAATAGTAATGCCAAAAGTGTTATCAAGCATTCGCAGAAGACATTCAGACTCTTTAGTAGTATTGAAGTCCTCTCCGCACACTGTGCTTCCGACACCTGATGAGGTGCAGGATATGTTTAAAATGATGACCTTGACTACGAAGACAAAACTAAGCTCATTATCGCTCACTAATCTCACGGACAATAAAATATTCAACAATCCAGTAAAAAAACACATTAACGTAGTCAGCATCAATGAAGTTCCAACCTTTCAAGAGTATCGATCACCAAATTCACTGTCCCCTCAATCTAGTATAGATTTATCATATAAGAAACCCTTACCATCTATAATTAAAAAAGCTCGTCATCGATCGTATTCTGTAGCAGCAACGTACCATTTAGATAAAGAGTTTAGTAATGTGGCTAATTCTTTGTCTGTTGCTCTTTCTCCCCCGAACCCCGGCTCGGTCCATCGTGCGCTCACTCCCGTCGCCTCACTCCTGCCAATCACCGAACCATATCACAACGCCTGTGATGGGACGCCGGAATCATCACCCGGGGATAATCACCTCGCTCGCTTCGATATATCGCAACGATGCAACTCGCCCGAAAATGATGGACCAACGAAAAATGTGCTGAAAAAACATGGCAAAAATGAAAATACTCATCGTGGGAAATCCAAACGCAGCAATGAGTATGGAGGTCGTGACAATGGACGCAACAACAACCAGCCGCAGCCATTGGAACGGCGCGAGTCACGCCGGGGCCAATTTACTCGAAGTCTCAGCAACGCGGACGTGCCGCCGGATGAAAAAGCAGGTAATATAAATATCGATATATTTTTCAAAAAGTCACTGACCTTAGTCTACCAAACGTACAGTAATACGAGTTTAAAATTCAGAGTTGCATATCACATATCATATTTAGTACAGTCATACTTTGACAAGAATGCATGGGCCAAAAACATTTATAATTGGTTCGCATCCGATGGTGCCCATTTAAACATATTAATGTAAAAAAAAACTACACCTACTACCTTAATTTACTGTAATAATAAACTATAACGATTTACTGGTCCAATAACGTAAATAAATTGTGCCGGTCCTTTAACGGTGTTTTTAAATTTGCTTGTAGTTTTGTTTGTTGTGTCAGATGGCAGTCTCAGCGACACGGCTTTGGGCGGCACGAGCGAGCCGGAGCCGGTGAGCGACGACGCGCTACTGAAGGCCGAGCCTCGGGACTACTTCGGCCCCGGTATGGGAAAAAAGAGCAACTCCACCTCGCAGCTCTCCGCTACAGGTGAATCCAAAAACATTCACCTTCCATCACGTGATCATCTCGGTAGTCGAGTTTTAGTCAACAGCATGACTAATCGTTTAGCCCCTTCAAAATCTTTGAGTGTTACTCCTTACCATGAAAGCTTCACCGTTCAACGAAATAATTTAAGATACCTTCTTAAATGGTCTCACCATAATTCGCCCGTTCACATAGGCATGAAGTAGTATCGAAAATAAATTCGATAAATGTGACGTAGTAGCGACAAACGCAAACTAGCAAAGTTCTCTATGTTCACTGTGTACACTATCGACAGGACGGAAAAGGAGGTTAGGTTTCGGTAAACGCGGCAAAAATTCTTTCACGGTGCAACGCAGCGAGGAGGTAGTGCCGGGCGAGATGCGCGGCGCGAGTGGCGTGTCGCGCGCCTCGTCCGCTTCCAGCGAGAACGACGACGACAGGTTGGCTCCGCGGCCCAGGCCGGCGGCCACACTGACACAATAGTGCGCGGGGCGGTAGGACGCGACTACGTATACTCCCCTCCGACAGTCACCACTCGCTTAAACATCATTAGGAACCGGAACTTCTATAGCAGACCGCCGATACCACAGCATGCTAGGTTATAACTTAGATGATTCAGTGTCGCTTTTGTATAGTAAGCTAAATAAATGTCAAGCTTTTACTAATAAGTCACACGGCAGCTTTCACCGGCTCGCCCTACACGTCGCTCACGCGAGATACGGCAGAAAACCGCAATCGTACAATGTAATCCAAATATCGATTCGAGAAGCATTGCACATGTGAAAAATGGACATCCCGCTTCATCGTGTACTATAAGTTCACTTCCATCGACATTATGCATTAAGAGTAGGTGTGGTAGGTAGATGTGAGAGCATTAAATGTCGCATACGATGTTTCGATGTAGAGCATAAACCATGTTGCGTGTTGTGTATCCATGTTGCGTGTTGGATGCGGTGCGGATACTGTATGTATGTATGTATGCGTGGGCAGCGCGCGTGTCTCGCGCGGAAGGGGGCGGCGCGCGCCGGAAACGTTCCAGTCCCGCGACCACAACGTTCCAACGGTCGCACGAGGTGCGCTCCTCCAGCCTCGTCTCCATTTCTAGCTCGGAGGGATCATCGTAAGTCCCCGCTCGACCGTTCCTTTTATAACTGCAGTCGAATTCTGTACTTGTGCGCATCGATGTTGCTCGCGTCTTCTTTGTTCGCCCTCTGTGTGCCTCGGTCTTGCAAAGCATGTTGCCGGTTTTGTATTGGTGTTTTTCACTCATCCTATTTCTGTTCAGCACGCACGTGTCTTCTTTCGCATAGGTCATGCACCCTCTCGACCTTTCTCTTCGAGACGGCCACATTTATCTCCGGTGATACGAGGCGCTAGGTTCTACTCCTGAGTATGTTTATAATTTTTTCAGCTGTAGTTTTCTACGAGGAGACGTATTGCGTTCGAGTTTATCAATAATAACGATGCACGGTTGTTGGACGATAAATGTTGCCTGTTCCCGTGATGTTTGCACATGTATATGAATTTGGATAATAAATATTCCTAATACCTCTAATTCTATACCTATATAAAACACACCTGCCTCAATATCATGCATGTTTCACCAAAAATGATATTATCACAATCATAAATTCTCAATTAATAATATCTTCCTATTGCAAAATATTATCTATAATGTTGTGTCACTGACTATATTGATACCGTTTACAATTAATGTTTACGTACTATATTAGGCTATATTATTTTGTTTATAGACGATGTTCACTTCGTAACAAATAAATTATATTTTAAATAAATTAATCAGACTACCAACCGGGCTAAATAGACAATGTACATATTAAATCTATATATATATCGAAAAAATTATATATGTACTAGTATAGATAGTTCAATAGATGTATGTAGATACATTTGTATATAGATAGGATCTTCTTTTATGAAAACTACTAATCTTAATTTAGATGCCGACCATTATTTAGTCTCTTTAGCACCTGTATACAGTTTTGGAGTTACTACTAGATAGATATTTTACATTTTCTTGTTCCTAATATCCACGTTTAAACCTAACTTTTACTAACCGATGCATCCGATAAACTACCGCCCTTTCTTCACTATTGTATCAATGTTGTTATAATATTTTATTAATTATATTTTTTATCTGTAGCGAAAATCAAGGTTTGATATATGTTTTATTAATTTACACTTTATCGTCTTTTAAACGTGGGACCCATCCTTTGCTTTTCGCTATTCATGCATGAATACCACAGGTATAATTTAACATCAACATAATCAACTCAACCTTACAATTTTTCACTGTTTTCTGATACTCCTCATATAATATATTGTTCATATAGAAGTCAATCAGTCAATAATAAAAATATGGTACTACATATTTCAACATCAGCTGTAATAGGAGTTCAACTGGCCATAATAGTTAAATATCTCAGGCGTGTTTCATTTTAATTTGAATTGCAGTGTTTTATAATTTAAACAGTGTAAGCAATGAATGAATAGAATATTGCGCCAAGCTTCGCGGTCCAGTTTTGAAAGTTGTCTGCTTGGCTTGCATTTCCGTAGTTTGATGGTTTCTGTTTGTGAGATATTATCGAATGTCCGATGTCGGCAGATGGTCCCCGGGCATGCGAGGGTCGGGCTCTTCGGACGGCGGCGGCATCTCGGACTTCATCGACGGCCTGGGGCCCGGACAGCTGGTGGGGAGGCAAGTGCTCGGAGCGCCCACTCTGGGCGACGTACAACTCTCCATGTGCTATCAGAAAGGATTTCTTGAGGTGCGTCATCATATCAGTCAAACATTTCACACGCATAGGGAAATGGACACAGGATTTCAGTGCGTCTTCTGAATCAGAGCTCTAGAGTCTGAGGGCGCAATACAGAGTAATCTCTTATTCTTGAATATGATATATGTTGTGACTTCAATGAAAGATCAGTGTTAGGCAACAACTGAATATATTCGATAGCACAATATCTACCCTCGAATAGGTACAATAACTTATTACTACCACAACATCTCCTCCTTTAAAAACATTGACCAATTGGTAGTTTCTATATAATAATATCTTAACTAATCTTAACTAATAAATATGTAGGTAAGTATACATAGGACTATTCCTTCCTCTTAAACAGATTAATAAAAATATATAGATAGGTATATAAAAAAAAAAACTAAGAAAAAAAATACTGTTCCAATTATTGAAAAAAATAGTACCACTACAGCTTTTTCGCCATACGTTCTAAAGCAATCTTTTTAGCTTTACGTGTCGCCAACGGTGTAGCTGGGGATGCGGAGTTTACGGAATTAGAGGGTTGGTTTTTATATGATGTTAACAATGAACCAGTTAAAACCCCATCATCCTTAAAGTCCACATCGTCCTCATGCGCATCTGCGAACTCATCTCCATCATATTGCGCACTGTTATTAGGGTCATTCTCAACAGGTTCACATTTAATGAGGTGACGCCGATTGCGTCTGTACCTGGCCCCTGCCTTATTTTGGACAATATATGATCGAGGTGTGTTCGCGTGACCAACTACTGTGGCTCTGCCTCTTGTCTTGCCGTCAATGTATACAACTGTATCACCTTTTCTTAATGTAGGTAAAGTTTTTGTATGCTTATCATAATTTAATTTAGCTGTATTCTGATTATTAATCATAGTTTGATATTCTGATGGGTCGGCAAGTCGAGGCTTCAAAAGGTTTGGATGAACTGGGAGCTGACACCTCAACCTTCGACCCATTAGCAACTGAGCAGGAGAGCTCAAACTATCCCTTGGGGTATTACGAAAATTAAGGAGGGCCAGATTAAAATCCCCACGACATTTTAAAGCTTTAATCATTAGTGATTTTATAGTTTGAACCGCTCGTTCACTTTTGCCGTTCGCCTGGGGATAGTTAGGCGATGACGTCATATGATCAAACCCCCACTCGCGTGCAAACTGCTTAAATTCGCGACTGGTGTATTGTGTTCCATTATCGCTTATTAAAACTTTAGGTATGCCGTGACGTGCAAATATCTCCTTCATATTTTCGATCACGTTACTAGACGATATTGAATTTAACTTACAAACCTCAATATAGTTAGAATAATAGTCAACGATAACCATAAAATATTTCTTTTTATGTTCGAAAATATCTGATCCCACTTTATTCCACGGTAGTTCCGGAATATCCATAGGCAGCATAGGCTCTTTAGATGGGGCGTTTGAATACTCCTGACAAACTTTACACCGTTTTACATAAAGTTCTATATCACGTGCCATGTGCGGCCAATACAACACTTGTCTCGCTCGCCGCTTACACCGATCTATACCTAAGTGTCCTTCGTGAATGATATTCAGCATATTATCGCGAAGATTTTTAGGAACGATAACTATCTCATTTTTAAATATCACATCGTCAACAACAAATAATTCATCTTTTAAGGACCAATACTCTTTAACATTATTAGTTACATCGTGTTTATGGTCAGGCCAACCTGCATTGATGTATTCTTTTAGTGCAATTAGTTCTGGATCATTTCGAGTTTCTTTTTTTATAATAGAAAGCTTATCATTCGAGATGGGTATATTTTTGATAACCATCTGCACTTGGAATAAAATATTTTTACTAACATCGTCACTATATAAATCAGGTAAAGGCGCACGAGACAACATGTCCGGTAAGTATAAATATTTCCCGGGTACATAATTAACTTTTAAATCATAACTTTGGATTCGTAGCATCATACGCTGCAATCGTGCTGGGACGGACATCAACGGTTTCTTAAATATGTGTTCTAAAGGCTTATGGTCAGAATCGACTACTACACCCTGTTGCCCATATATATACTGATGGAATCGCTCACATGCAAATACAATAGCCAAAAGCTCTTTCTCAATCTGAGCGTATCTTTTCTGAGTGTCGGTGAGCGTGCGGGACGCGTACTCTACTGGGCGGCCGTCTTGCAGCAGCACGGCACCGAGCGCCGCGCCCGACGCGTCCACAGCGAGCCGCACCGCCCTCGCCGGGTTATACAGCGCCAGCACGCCAGCGCTACATACGCGTTCTTTCAACTTCTCAAATGATTTTATTTGGCTGTCCCCCCATTGCCATTCGTTTTCTTTTTTCAATATACTTGTTAAAGGCAAGGCTATTTCTGAGTAGTTTGGAATAAATTTAGACAAGTAGTTAACCGCTCCTAGAAATCTCTCTAAATCTTTTCTATCTTTCGGGGTACACATTTCTTTGATAGCTTTTATTTTGTTATAGTCTGGTCTCATACCTTTCTCGTCAAAAACATGTCCCAGGTATGTCACTTCCTGAACGCAAATTTTACATTTATTTTTATTGAATTTTAAATTTATCTCTCTCGCTCTTTCTAATAAACGTTTAAGTCTTTGATCGTGAATTTCTTTGGTTTCCCCCCAGCAAATGATGTCATCTATATAACTATCTATGCCATCCAGGTCTTCCAGCAGTTGACGTACTTTTGCGTGAAAAACCTCGGACCCACAATTTATTCCATATGGAAGACGAAGAAATTGAAATCTTCCAAACGGAGTTGCAAAAGTACATAAATCCGAACTTTCATCATCCAGCTGTACGGCCCAAAATCCAGAATTAGCGTCTAAAACTGAGAAATACTTCGCTCCATGCAAGCGCGCCGCCAACTCTGCCACGGTTGGCAACTGAAAATGAGGGCGCTGCACCGCGCGGTTTAGTTCCCGCGGGTCAAGGCACACACGAATGCCGTCATTCTTTTTTGCCGCCAATACTAATGGGTGAACCCACTGCGTGGGATGACTCACCTTTTTGATAACGCCCTTATGCTCCATTTCTTTTAATTCTTTTTTAAGGCGATCACGCAGCCCGTGAGGTACCTTTCGGGAAGCGCATACCACCGGTGAAATAGATTTGTCGATAACAATGTGATATTTACCGGGTAGACACCCTAAACCCTTGAACACATCTGCATAATTTGAAATTTCTATTGATTTTAGGCGTTTAACCAAACCCAGAGCTTCGCATGATTTCCGTCCCAGCACACTGCTACAATCCATGTCGGCAATTACAAACTTTAAGAAATGTTCTTTATCTTTGTACAACCATGGCAGTACACACGTTCCCTTTGTAGGTATAATATCGTGGGTGTATGATAATAAGGGAACATTTTTTAAAGATATCATGTTATTATTAAAACCTAAATCTAAAAATCTGCGATAAGCTAACACGTTACAGTCTGCACCGGTGTCTAATTTAAATTTTTCTATTCCGTTTTCACATGAAAGTACTTGAAACCAGTCCTCAGAGCATGTTTTCTTTGAATTGATAGTCGAAATGTAGAACGCATTATCATCATCTGACTCACTGCACTGATCGACTTCATATACACGCCGCACTTTATTATAACCTCTGCTTCTCGAATAAGATTGATAAGACTTACACATTCGGGCGAAATGTCCTTTATTACCGCAAACGAAGCAGTTGACGAACCTCGCTGGACACTCGGCGCCGCCATCGACACATCGCGTGTCACCGCAGCCGTCGCACGGCTGGGCCCGGCAGCGGGCCGCCGCCGGCGCCGGCGCAGGCCCGGCCCGGTAGGCACGTCCCCGAGTGGAACCTGCGCCGCCTCCGCGCCCGCTCGGACCACCCATCTTCCTGCTTGAGTCTATTTTTCGGTTTAGCACACCAACACTGTCGACTTGCACTACTTCACTGGTACAGGCGCCGGAATTCGACATTATTAATTGACGCCCACTTTCCTGTGAGACTTCTTCTGCTTGACAAATTTTAATTGCCTTATCAAGGGTGAGCTCCTCGCTTCGTAGTAGGCGGTCCCTGACCGCTGCCTGTCGAATGCCACAAACGATTCTGTCACGGATCAAGTCTTCCTCTAAACTTGCGAATTCACAAGTCTTACTCATCAATCGTAACGCCGTAACGTATTGTTGTATAGATTCCCCGTCGTCTTGGTTACGTGTGAAAAATTTATACCGCTTAAGCGTGATATTTGGCTTTGTTCCGAAATAATCGTCAAATTTTTTTATCAATAAGTTAACGTCATCTCGTTCGTCTTCTTTCTCGAAAGTAAACGTTTGATAAATGTCGAATCCATCTGAACCAATCAAGTTTACCAATAAACTAGCTTGCACACTGGCAGGCTCTTTATGAACTCCTGATGCTTTCATAAACAAAATGAATTGTTGCCTCCATTTTCTCCAAGCGTCAGCCCGGCTGACTGGCCCGCCGCCGCCGTCCATGTTTAATTCTGATGGCGGTCGGGCGTGCTCCATTTTATAATTGGAAGATTCACACTTTGTTCTTTGTAAAACCTTGCTCACTACAACACTCACGATATGTCTCCGAGTTATTAATGAATTTTAGCACTTCTCACGTAATATTTCTCACTAATTATATTAAAAAACCGCTGTCACCATGTTGTGACTTCAATGAAAGATCAGTGTTAGGCAACAACTGAATATATTCGATAGCACAATATCTACCCTCGAATAGGTACAATAACTTATTACTACCACAACAATATATATTTTTAATGTTTTTTATTCTTGCTTCCGGATCAGACATAGTATTATCCACTTGATTATTATTATATATTTTATTCATATCAATTAGCATATCAAAATTTAAGTTTTTGAGATTTACTTCACCTGAAGTAATCGGTCAGTGGAATATATTGTAGAACAATATAATAGAAGTTATATTCTAACCCACAACTAACAAATAAAAAAGTTTTTAAAGAGTTGAGTGTGTCTCAAGGACCCGATGGAAGCATACGTTCATTATGGCATAATAGGGAACTTTCTGTTTTGGTAAAATTTCTTGTCTGATTATGATGGTTGAAGATGCATTATTGTATCTACTAACGTTTAGTTATGCAATCTTCAGGTGGAGGTGATCCGCGCCCGAGGGCTGCAAGCCCGGCAAGGCAGCCGCACCCTCCCCGCGCCCTACGTGAAGGTATACCTGGTCAGCGGCAAGAAGTGCATCGCCAAAGCTAAGACGAGCACAGCGCGTCGCACCCTAGACCCACTCTACCAGCAGACGCTCACTTTCAGAGAGAACTTCAAAGGATGCATCTTGCAGGCAAGTATACTTACGTCCACAATTAATTGTTACTCAATAGTTCGACATTCTTATCACGGCTTCGGGTGTTTCTATGCAAATTCATTGCATTTTTAACTTCAACTTTTCTTATAAATACGAATACAAACTCGATTTGGCTATTATTATTGATTGTAGTTATTTTAAAAGCCTTTTATTACTCTTTGCTGCATCAGAAACTTCCAAGAGTGTTTCATTTGTTTTAGTAATACGACTGAGTCGGTCTCATAATAAAATCAGAAACTTGATTGGACACTACGGCGACCAGTTGTCGAGTTTTGAAGTGAAATTACTCTCTTCTGAAACTAGTAGTAGATCACGCGAACATCTGCTAGGGTTTTTTAAAATGTAATTTATCTACTGGTATCCATGAAATCTGTATTTTTTTCATGCTGTCCACTTTGTGATCTGCAGTGGGCGACTTTGCTTATTCCATCCTTTACTCCGTTACCCTCTATGTCAATTAGAATCGGGAATTGCATTTCAACCAATATTCAATATTTCGTGATGGCAGTAATTTTGATCATCTATTTAATTGTTACTGATGCCATTTCCAGGTGACAGTGTGGGGCGACTACGGCCGTATCGAGGGTAAAAAGGTGTTCATGGGAGTGGCGCAAATCATGTTAGACGATATCAATCTCACGAATATCGTAATTGGATGGTACAAACTCTTCGGAACTACTTCTCTGGTAAGTTCATTCTATATATACATACATGCGTAGTGTAAATGTTGTGAATAGTGTACTTTTTCAATGATCTAATGTGTTTATTTTTTGTTCGCAGTGACCTAGGTTCGGCCTTAAACAGATGGTGTTTGGGGAACCTACATAATCACAATAATATTATAACTTGTCCAAACTATAAAATAGTGATAATGCTTTAATATCATGATAAAACGCGAATATCTTAAGTATAGGAAATTTTCTATAAAACGAAAGATAAAATATAATAATAATGATTTGTAATTTATTTTCATTTTTGAATGCCTACCGGAGTTTTGAATAGATAGCATTTTATAGCAATGAAACAAATGTATAGTGTACTCAATAATATGTAATTAAGTATTAAAAGCCAAATGCGATTTTTGTATATTTACTTCTCCTCATAATCCTGTTTGATCAACTTCGAAGTCCAAAACAAGTTTGTTAAAGTGAGTTAACTGATAAATTACCTAATCATCTGTCAGGATATTAAAAAAATAAACTAAATATATATTTCCACATTTATTATCCTAGATATGTTTTAAACATTTATTTTATTACAATCGACCTAACTCATTTGCTCATTTCATTATCATCATTCAATCCCCACTTTTGTGTTTACTCAAAAATATATTGATCATACAAAATACAGTTTTATACTTAACGTACATTACTTACTAGGATGTCAAAAACATTATGCGCGTAATGACCAATTTACATCTGTGTCTTTCGGAATAATCATTAACTCGATGACCAGTGACAAATGGAGCTCTTAAAAAATAAAACTATTGTAAGTCTATACTAACCATGTAACAATTTCACTGAACAGTCGTCATTTCTGTACACATTAGCGCCACCTATTTGAACTCGACAGAGGCAATGGAATTCAGTGCAGTAATTGTTTAGGTTGCTTTGATGGCGACGCGCCCGGTAATCTGCTGTCTCCCGCCCTCTTGATGCCAGTCGATTTTATATCTGCAAAGAATTGGGAACACAAAATATGTAACACGCTTTAGACGATGGCACGTAAAAAGAGAAGAAAATAGGGGGGCGCCAGGCACTGGCAACTTAAATAATCTTATATGATTATGGAGACAACAATGCATATTAATGCTCCACTTTGCCGAGTTTACGTCCCAGCATGGCCGCATATTACAAATTTCACTTTAATGACTTGTTCTGAGAAGAAAGAAGGTCAATATATCTGTTTTAGTTTAGGAACTAACGCTGCCCGAACGGCCGTCGAGGGTGCAAGCGTCTAGTTTGTTTCTTTTGTAACGAATAGGGAATATGCATGGGATTCAAATCAAATAGTCATGTATTATTTTATATATTACTGGCTGACCCGACAAACGTTGTTATGGCATATAGGCTTATAAAAAGTAATAGTTTACGTCCTATTCTCAAACCTACTGACATATACACACAAAATTACATAGGAATCGGTCAAGCCGTTTTGGAGGAGTTCTGTTACAAACACGGTGATAATTTTATATATTAGAAAAGATTAGGTCACGCAATTTTACCTACAATACATGTCATTTATTATGTAATTTCACCTTCAATTTATCAAATTTGACAATTTATTAAGTGCATGAACTAGAAGGGAAATTTAAACTGGCAAAACAAAATATCACTGGTAGCGGAGTTTAAGAGCCATTTCACAAAATCACGCTACTGAAGTTTAGGTAAATGCGCTGGCATCGCTTGCACAAGCGGAAGAAATGACGACGAAATAGTATGACTGTGAGTAACATATTTTGATACTTGCACTCATAAAGAAATATAAGTTGTGATTTTAAAAATTATGTGATTGGAATTAGTAAATAATCAATTTACTGTCGATTATTTACTAGTTTTATGGGACAGAAGTAGGCATGCACGTTAAAAAGTCTACCTACATTGTGCATCCTATATTTAAATTTTATCCTTGTTGAATGTTGAACAAAAAATATAAATATTTGAATCATAAATTCCAAAAATAAATTTAAATAATTTAAAAATTAAGTGGCGTAAAATTATATAAATATTTGACGTTACGGCATTGATCTTGTTTTTCTAAGGTCTATGATTTCTGGGATTAGGCAATCATTGTAAAATCATACCAATTTCGGAAGCATTTATACTTGCCAAAAACATCATCTTTATATTTTATCCTTACTACTTTAAGAGGAAAATCAGGTCCAGTCCACACAGCAAATAAACATGTATTTTTTTCTAGCAATATGCAACTGGATAGTACTAGTCATGATTTTGGTTCATTTCTACTTGAGATTTATCCAATTTGAAACATTTAAGTTTCTTTTCTCATATGGCAATATCAGGATCTATTCCGAAAATGGAGCTAAGGCATTTTATTTCGACTAAACCTTCATTGCACAATCCGTCAGTGTCGGTCCTAAAAAACAGTATTCCATTTCAATGAAAAGTCCATACTTTTCCATGACCGTGTTTTCTTGTACGCTGAGGTGAAAGCCTTTGGTTCATTGTCTCTGCCGTGTTTTACTGAGGCAATGTTATCCAATTTGTATGTACAGTATAATCTCACTAATCCTGCACTTTTTAAAAACAGAGGGTGCCGGATTATTGGAATGTTCGGATCACTGGATTATAGAGAAAAAAACATAATAAATAAAATAAAACTAAATAGTTTTTACATTTATCCAGCCATCCATCGTTGGCCCAAAAATCTTGTTTGGTAATTTTTTTATAAAATTTGGTTGCTATTGCTTTCAGAATTTCTCCATATAGGGGAGTAGGTTTATATTAATTTAGATAGGAGTGTGTTTATAAAGCTGTTGCATGAACCACATGTAAAGAGCGTTTTCCATCTTTGGACAATCACTAAGTCTTAATGTTTTACGCTTTCCTGGCCCAGATTCTATCGTCTTCCCGTGGTCTACTATGCTTTTTTTCATAAGATCGTGTATAGCAGCACGCCCAATACCACATGTTTTCTCCACTATCTTACTTCTTTAAAATATCCATTTTATCTTTCAAGTCTAGTATCTTGAGTTTTTTGTTTATTTAACATATTTAACTACACACTATTCTTACTTTAAAGAAACAGGTAAACAATATACAACGAAGAGACAAAGACTGTTACTGTTTAAAACAGATAAATGGTCAGCTAAAGAATGCTATAAATAAATAATATTGTTCAATGATAGTTAAAAGATAAGACTAAAAGTTCACAACAAAAATAAACTAGATTTCTCCTTGGAGAGAAAAAATATCTAGTTAATTCAGAGCACTAATAGGCAGTATTTAAAAAAAAAAAAGATAATAAATGACGCACGTGCACGTGATAAGTTCTGAGGTGAGACTGCGCGGCACTGGAGCGCATAGGCGTATAAGGCGAGGGAGGCGCGGGCGGAGGGTGCATCCCGTGGGTGTCGTAAGAAGCGACTAAGGGAAAAATACTGGAAGATGGGCAGCAGCGCTTTCAAAAGAACTGCTAACTTTCACTGCGATCCCCAATACGCCTGCCAAGCTTGGGGATTATGGCAAATACCCCCTTAATAGGGGAGGCTGTGTTCAGCAGTGGACGATCCGACAGTTACAGTACAGTACAGATACTCTCAATTTCATGGCGTCTAGAAGCTTGTTCTTTTAAATTTTCTAAAAATAGCTGTTGTTTCGTTTTTTAACACAATGGTAAAAAGGATCCTTTCGTCCCATTGCTAAAACTAATATAATAATACAAAAGATGTAGTTACTTAAACAACAATACTGATATTATGGACAACAGAAAACTCTAGCTTGTTATTTAAAAAAATACTGATATGATCAAAACTCTGTGGTCGCACTATAAACTTGCATCTAAGCGTCTCGCGTGCGGAACGTCGGAGCTCGGCAAAACGAACACAGGTCCTACCTCGATGGGCGCTCGCGCCGTACTGATCGCCTCGCGCTTGTACATTTCAATTTATGCTAATTTAGAGTTACATTAAATATGTTTTCGTGTCTAACATAACAGAGTTAATATTACAATTATTTGAGATCATATTAATTGAAGAATGTACTTTCTTTTGGTATAATATCTGTATGGAATTACACTTTATTTTACGCAATAAATCGTGTTAAACTGCTGATATAATTCGTAGAAATTGGCGCAAGAACTTTTTTTTTCTATAAGGATGATTAATTATTGATATTCTGGTACATTATGTAGCAACAAGATTATATGCCTGAATTATAGCTTTTTTTTAAGTTAATTTGATGTTTTTTTATACAAGAAATGGAACTCTGAAGTTGGCTATGTGTACCATAATTCGTAAAACAAGGTGTTTTTTTTTTTTTTTTTTTATTGCTGATAGGTAAGCCTTTGACCACAATCTCACGTGATGGTAAGTGACGATGTGGTGTAAGGTGTTAACAGGCTTAACCTAGAATTACTGGCTCTCAAGGACAGCTGCCGGAACACACCGTTAGGTGCTTGGCGACAGATTTTTCAACTTGAGGGTGGTCGCTAGCCAGGCGGGCATTCGCAAAAATGCCCTTCCACCATGCGGTGAAGCTCAAGCCCGCGGCGAGGGATTGAACCATGGACTTGCTGCGCGGCAGTCCATAGCCAAAGCCACTGAGCCATCAGTGCTTCAAAAGGTGCGGGAGATTGGTCACTATAAAATAATTAAAGTTATGTTTGTAAATGTAGTACATTACTCGAAATTAGAACAGATTATTCTATTTTTGTCAATTATTCAATAAATTGTAGATCTCTCCTGTGATAGTAAATTAAGCGCTTAAAATCTTAGATTACGCGCGTTAAACGTGAAATGGCTCTTATCTAAAACTACAAATTCCGTGACACTTTCTTAAAATTATTAAAACAATTCATGCATTTTCCCTAGTTAAAGAATAACGTATAACGTAGTTTAAAAGTCATGCAGCACAAACATGAATATTGTAACATCCAGGGATACTCAGAAGTGCCACCGCTATATGGTGGATATTCCATTTACTCTAACAAAGGGATTAGCTTCTTTCATCATACGAACCGCCAGGGAATGGAACACCCTGCCTGAGTCTTGGGTTTCCGGTTAATTACAATATAGGGGTCTTCAAAACCTGAGTGAGATATATCTACTGGGTAAGCGCGCTGCATCATCGATCGCATCATCACTTAACATCAGGTGATCTAGTAGTCAAGTGCTACACATTTCAGTATATAAAAAATCATTTCAGCAAATGTAGATGCTTAATATAATAAGTCTTTAGCCTGATGATAAGCGTCACATCGGCCAAAGTACACGTTGCAGAGACCCAGAGAATAAAATCTGCGTGACACTACATTACTGTGACCCTTACACATTGGGTTTTATGTTTCTACATAAAGTGCACCGAAAAACCCACAACACACAGTACAATTACTGCTTAGACAAAGAATATCTAACACTGTGGTAGTCCTATATAACGGATCCTGGGTTAAGGAGCCTACAACCTGATTATTTACGAATCAGACAAGCCGAAAACTCAATTTAGAATAGAATACTCTTTATTGTTAGACCACAAAAAAATTAAATACATGTTGACTAAAATAAATAAGTAAAGTGTTACAATGGGCGGCCTTATCACTGAAAGTGATCTGTACCAGGCAACCAAGTGAATAAACAGGGGACAGAACTACTGACTAATGTCATTTTTAATAAACTAATTCACGATCCTATTATAAAAACTTACGCTCATATTTATATCTAATATATGAAAAACACGGGTGTTTGAGCGTGAACTTACTATGAGTCGATATCGCTATCGACAATGTTTCGGCTTCTACCGGAAGCCTTCCTCAGGATTTTGAGTGTGGTACGTCCGCCGCGGTCGCGTCACGCTTCACACTGAAGAGTGTGAAGCGTGACGCGACCGCGGCGGACGTACACCCGTGTTTTTCATATATTAATTCACGATCCCTTGATAGACCCATAGAAATCAAAGTAGGTATTTATTATTATCCTTTTATTACCATGTTCCTATTATTCCTACTATATAATGTTACTATAATATTTAATAATTAAAGTATTTGGGTGTATAAGCATCGCTCAGTCTGTATAGATTTATTTTTTTTATGTTATTGTGGCGGAACAAGCTCGATGCCCACCTGATCTTAAGCGGACTAACCTCTGCCTATAACAGATACATTTCATCACAAGTCAAGAATTGCACTGCGCCCGTCAACTTGAGACATAGTTTTTAAGTCTCATGTGCCTGTAATTTCACTGGCTCTCAAGGACTGCTGTCGGAACACACCGTTAGGTGCTTGGCGACAGATTTTCTACTTGAGGGTGGTCGCTAGCCAGGCGGGCATTCGCAAATTGCCCTTCCACCATGCGATGAAGCTCAAGCCCGCGGCGGGATTCGAACCATGGACCTACTGCGCGGCAGTCCATAGCCAATGCCACTGAGCCATCATACATGAGATGTAGGTATAATGAGTTTTCCCAGACATGGAACCTAGCTTTTTTTTACCGTTCTGGAACTAAAATATTGTTAATGTTATCAAATCGTCACTGACATTATCGAGAATGTGACTATAATATCCTTACGTCCAAACTGGCTTATGCCCTCGGCTTTGTCCATTTGGACTTATGTTGTATCGAGCAGCCTTGGCAACAACTCAGTGAATCAAGGATGTAAGTATCCCTTAAACCAGGACCCGAGACATATGCAGTGTACAATTACAGCTAAAGTTCGTTAGTTAAGATATAGTAAAAGTCTGATCAGCTGTTACGAAGGTGAGCGGCTCTGAAACACTCAGTAATACATTTTTGGCGAAACTTGTTAAAGGCAGCGAGCCTGTTGCCTACTACCGGGCACAGTTTTAGACTCCAATCAGCTACTGTAACTTCCTTGGCCGGAATAACCTTGACTACAAACAGCTACTGAAATTTTCTGAGCCAGAAAGACAATGACTTGTCACACCCGGGGATCGAACTGCGAGATACCAAAGCGGCGCTTTTACACAATAGCCGACGAAGCAGGCGCATTATATTTGTATCTCTCTTTTAGAGTATTTGTGTAAATTGTGCTCGTATACACATATTATTCATATAACAGTATATTAGTTGAAGAGAACTCATTGTGAACGAGTTCGTTCGGGGAAGTACCACCATAGATATTACGACCGCCAAGCAGTAACGTTCACATTACTGTGTACCACTTTGAATCGATCAGCAAAGTTAAGCAACGTCCGCCGCGGTCAAGAGTTGGATGGGTGACCGCTGGTGACATTACTACTGAGCGCTTCCGTGCTTCGGAGGGCACGTTAAGCCGTCGGTCCCGGTTGTCGTCTAAGGATGGCAGTCGTTACAGCATGGTGGTAGGGCACTTTGCGAATGCCCGCCTGGCTAGCTACCACCCTCAAGTTGAAAATCTGTCGCCAAGCACCTAACGGTGTGTTCCGGCACCTGTCCTTGAGAGCCAGTAATTCTAAGTTAGCCTGTACAACATCTTCGACCACATCATCACTTACCATCAGGTGAGATAGTGGTCAAAGGCTAACCTAACAGGCATAAAAAAAAAAAAAAAAACTTTGAAGAGTATAGGATAAATTAATTATTGGCGCATGAGACTTAACAACTATGTCTCAGGGTGAAGAACGCAATTTGCCAATTGTGACGAAATGCATCTGTTATTGGCAGAGGTTACCGTCTAACACCTGGACGGCCTTGTGGATGTTCCATCACCGTCCTATTAAAAATAAACGACCATAGTAGGTAGTGTTGTTGTGACTGACCTTGAAGCCACCTGACTTGGGTGGCGGGCCCGTACCCCTTATCGTTGCGAGCGGCGATCCTGAATATGATGGCTGGCTTGGTGGAGGAGTCGACGTGTGCCGCGCTCAGCGACGCCTGCGGGACCACGCACGTGTTCGCCTTGCCGCAGTACACGCGGACGAACGCCAGCTGGGACTTCGCCGCTTCCTGCAATACCAAATCACATTATTAGTATTTATATGTATTTGTACTCATGGCGGTAATCTAATTTATTTAACACTAGCTTTTCGGGCGCGGCTCCGCCCGCGCGTATGTCGGTTATTGCGCAAAAACATTAACCTCTTTTTGCGCAGTTGGATAAAAACTATCCTGTTTTTTCCCGGGTCTCAAACTATCTCCATACCAAATTTCATTCAAATCGGTTCAGTAGTTTTGGCGTGAAAGCGTAACAGACAGACAGAGTTACTTTCGCATTTATAATATTAGTACTGATTTTAGCCGATATGTTGAACACAAGAAAATTCCAGATTTGTAATTCATTCCGTTAACGTGACCCGTGACATACGGACAGTCAGACAGCGGAGTTTTATTTTATTGGATAGGAGGGCAAACGATCAGGCGACTGATCTTTGCAAGTGATCATGCCTTCGCCCATGGACATCCGCAATATTTACATGAGTTCTCGAGGACGCGTTGTCAATAATAAAAATTTACTTAATTAAAACACATGAAGCTTTGATTAAGACTTCTTCAACCACTGACGAGTCTCAGAGTCCAGTTTCAACAGATGCAATCGTGAGACGATCGACAAAATTAATTTTGTTGCACGGAATTGCGAGCATCCGATTTTGTCATTGAACAACATGGCAATTAGGACGTAACATGAGACGTGATAAAGTTACAAGCCACCTGACACCCGTCTAGTGGAAATAGGGTGTTAGCTGTGACCAAAACAAAAGAATATTTATGCTTTTACACACGGACGATTGCGATGCGGCATCCTAATAGACCGAGGTTCGAGTCGCACTTGATTGATTTGTTTTAATAAATATGACGATTCTGACCTTAGGCTGAGTGTTAGATCGCACGGCGAGGTAGACTGAATACTCAAATATTCCCTCCGCGGCGACTTGCGGAGGCTCCCAAGATAAATGTGCGCCTTCCACTGACTTCGAAATTTTGATGGCTGACGGCGCGCCGGGGAAACCGGGTAAGCAGGTCTTGAACGCAGATTCCTGGTGAAAGCCAATTGCTTTAAAAAATGTTTACGTCTCGTGTGTATATTCCTAAAGGGTCGCCAGAGGTGAGTAAACACATTTGCATGGTGATAGGATATTTATAAAATGCTAGCCTGGCTAGCTACCATTTTCTCGAGATTGTGGACAAAAGATAGCCTATTATTATTTATATTACAAGCTCATTTCGTCCTACTGCTCAACAAATGCCTTCTTACCTTCCTTCCAGACCTTTCGATTTAATGCCATGGAGGTTCAATTTTTCTGATTTCTGATTTCGCTGATAATAATTTGTTTATTGTGGTAAAAAAACGTTCATTACAAAACAATTACAAATTATCACACAATAAAATTTCATTAATCATTATATAATCCAATGTCAAAGTAATCAAATGTCAAAAAAATAATAATATGTCAAAGTATAATTTAATGTCAAATTTAATAAATTTATAAATAAACATCATGTCAATACTAAAGCGCATCCCGTTAGTCTTGGAGACTCTCACAATATTGTAAAAACACAGAAAAAGTAACATTCCATTTGTCACACATTATATCAATTTTGGTGAGTGTCTAATTCGTCACACAACCCTTGTCTAGTCCAACCGCGTTGTCACTTCCATCCATTTGAGATCCAATTTATTGTGATCTTAGCCCAAATGTCATCGGGCATGCGACACACGTTTTCAGCTCCGTCCCATTAAACAGACCGGCTCTATGAGTGACATCTGCCATCTTTGTTATGGAACGCATCATTGTATTCCTTATAAGATCGATGAGGACCCTGAGGACGCTACGCTCTTATCCAGGATACAATATAATTTGTAAAAATAATATAGGCCTTAATGTACACGTTAATAAGTACTTACTTCGCTAAACTCGCCCCTCCCGCATGAGTTGATAGCGGCGATCCTGAACTTGTAAGCAGTACCATGTTCCAAAGCAGTGGTGGCTCGCCCAGACAGGTCCGGCAAGCTGTCCAGAGATAGATTTGACAAGTCCACATTCGGATCAGAAATGTAATTTTGAACCTGGAAAATAATAATAAATGTTACCAGATTAAGTGACGAAACGAAAGACTGTCAGACTGATTTTAAGATGCCCGTGCCCATTATGAGCTAAGAGTACATAAATGGTTTACATGGCGCTGCAAGTATTATAAACTTAGCAAGGCCGCTCTCAGTACCCGCCGCGCCCGAAATGCGCCTTCTAACCGGGCGCGTATGGTGCTCGGGGAAATGCGAAAATGTGGATGTATTTACTGACAGTATATCTAATCAGACATGCATATTGATATAAAAATTATAATAATTTTATTTTGGTGTAATTTCATTTGTATCTATATTATTTGAATTTTATTTGATATCTCTATCTTTATATATAAAAATTACGTGTCACGTTGTTTGTCCGCGATGGACTCCTATACTGAACCGATTTTAAAATCTTCATACTATTAATTTTCAATTACCTACCCAGCATTTTTTCTCTGTATTAATAATTAGCATGATGGTTTTGTCTTTAAGCCACATTGACTGTTTCTAAATAAATTAATTAATTAAAACGAAAGGAATCATTTTAACTATGAGCGAGATTCGAAGCTGCTACCATCGGTCCCTATAGCCGGGACATGCTCTGCCAACTGAGCTGTCGTAGTAAATGAGTTTGGGCTCAAATTTATATTTTTGTTATCGTTTAACCGTCTAAATTAAGGGACGGATGGTTACGGGTTCGAATACCGCTAGTAGTTAAAAAAAATGTTACCCATAATATGATTTTAAATCTTTAATTACACTACCATCTTTTAAAGTACTTACCAATAAATTTGTAAAGAAGTGTAACTCTCAGAGAGTTTTCGCTTTGATTAAGTACTTATCAAGTTCACAACTAACAATACACTCTTCCAAATTCCATTGGTTAATTGTTTTAGCGATTAGAAAAAAATTCATTCGGTTGGTCGCGTCAAGGTAATGTTGTCGCGCCGCACGGTGCACTTTTTAATTCAAGCCCGCCGCGGTAAGGTATGCGTTCTGCTATTTTTGAGTTTAACTTACATTTCTTTATACATGTATATTTATTCGTAGCTGAGAACACTCAAATTAGTTTATGTGATGTGTCGAAACGCAGGAGTCCGTCTGATGGTGAGCGTCACGCCTGTCCATTACAGTTGCAGTGTCACCGTCCTCCTTCTGCATGACACTGCACTGCGCCCGTTATTCCGAAGATATTAGTTCTTATATCTCGTTCGCCCAGTAATTTTACTGTCATGCAGTGCTCTTATGCAAAAATACAGCAGTGTATGCACAATACTGCTTCGAGGCAGAATATCTGACACTGTGGTGGTACCCACCAAGACGGATTCTTGTTAAAGACCTAACCACATGATAAAAAAAACACGCGGTTCCGCCCGCGCTTATATCGGTTATCGCGAAAAACCATTAACCTCTTTTTGCGCAGTTGGATTAAAACCATCCTATGTCCTATCTGGGTCTCAAACTATTTCCATACCAAATTTCATCCAAATCGGTTCAGTGCTTTTTAAGTTTATTTTGTATGCATCTATGCATACAAAAATACTAATCTTTCCTGTATATAATATTAGTATAGATGTGGTTCTTCTAAAAAATGCAATGAAAATGAAAAACAGTATACCCTACTGATTTTTACTGTATAATAATATATTAAATTAATGTATAAGAATAATCGGTATATAAATCTATACGTACCGTAAAAGTAGTTCCTTTGACAATTCCAACGGTGTACCACGCGTCTTCGTCATTTTTCGGTTCGTCCGTTTCGTTCTGAAATCACCATACAGACACAGATTAGATACTGAACAGATAATTAAATAATATCCTTTAATAATCGAAAAATAAACAGCCACTTAAAATACCGGAAGTGAGCAGCAGCGCCGCCTGAGAAACTGCTTTCCTAGATTGCGATTACCAAGCGTGGCAATTATGGCAACTCCCCATTTCATGGGGAGGCTGTGTTCAGCAATTGACAATCCGGCTGATACAGAACAGTACTTGATAATTATTTCTAATTGTAAATTCAAGTACTTTTTGAAATTCTCGGCTTACATATATAACGACTGTTTTATTAAATACCCTCCTTTTGGATGCCTGTATGCGCCTTTTATGTCTGTATTAACTAGATACTTTTATTTATATCGATTCAGTGACGAGTTTCCGAGGGAACACGACCCCACCGATTTTCTGATTAAGCTAAACGTTAACCAAACCCGCAATAATTTACAAATAGAGATCAAAACGTGCTCGAAACAAAGAGAGAAAGAATAAATGTACCGAAAGATAATTATACGTTTACAAAATATTAAACTAGTTTAACTATTTTTAAATATGATTACAAAACCCTTTCGCGTGCTAAGATAAAATCACATAGACAAAATATCCCGGCAGCCATAATCCACTCGGCGGGGCGCAAAATCGGGGACCGTGGATTAAATTACTGTTCGGTGCTCTGATAATTTGTAAATGTTTTTAAATCGTTATTTACGTTGATACTGAACGGGTCTATATAACTGACAATATTTTATTGATGATACAAATTGATTTAAAAAAGAATCTAGCATTATGGTAATAATGATACTCCATTCTTATTTATAGAATGAAGTATCATTGGAGCTGTATGTAGGTAGACTCTGCCTTGTGTCATCAGAAAAGTTGTATTACGTGTACAGATGATGATCCTATATGATTACGGAAACAAAAGGGTAGCATGTCATATTAATATTCTTTACTAAAACGTTGTACTGTATATAATTAAATAAATGTTGTTCACGGACTCACTCTAATGTCCAGTATCAATTTATCTTTGTGAATTACAATATTTCTTAAAAGGTGTATCTATAATATTATTGATATATTAACCCCAACCATGTCAATCTTTTTTTAAATTGAATACAGTAAAAAATGTGAGATTTTTTATTTGTTTTTTTTTCAAAATGTGTGCCTCTTACCATTAACACTCATTAACTAGTGTTAATGAGCATTATTTGTGAATGTTTAATTGCTTAGACTCCGTAAACGTGCATGAGTGAAGGGTAATATTACGACAAAAGTTTTATCCTCGCCTTAACTCACTAAAGGTTTTTCAACGTTGAATAGGTAAATTATTAAAACTTTATATGGAGTTCAGGCGATGCTCACTTAACTAAAACATGGGTCAAAAACGGCTACGACTTATTGACATAACTTTTACTTGACAAGTACTGCAACACTGCACATTGACAAGTACTAGGTACACTTAATGGGGACTGCATTTAGGCACAGAATAAAAAGATCTTAGGCGATTTAACTGGTGTAACATATAACTTAACGTATAGCAAATAAGTACCGCAGGAGTCCAATAGAAAAGTATCAAAAAACAGCAAGAGGAATAAGTTGCATGTACCGTGGTGTCGTGCTGATGGTGGAGTGCTGCGCTGGCGAGCGTGGCGAGCGCGTGCGCAGCGTCAGCGGGCGGCAGCGGCGTCGCGCCATTGGTCCCCGCGGCCGCCTCCCCTCCCCCGACCCCCGCGCCCGCCTGTGAGCTGCTCACGGCGCCCTCGCCCTCGCCCCCCGCGCCGCCCACCACCGCGCCCGCCTCCCCGCTCTCTGCGCCAGACGACGACACGCCACTCGCGCTACCCTCCTCCCCTGACACACAACCTCTGTCATCACTTCCTACGCATAACCCACAAACTCCATCGCACAATTTTAGAATAAAACAATACATGCATCCGTCAGTGAAAAGTGTGAAATTATTTTTCACTCTGTCCTTTAATATCTTGTTTATTGTACGGTGCTCTCCGTACTAAGTAAATGATACTCCAAATTAGGGAATAAATATAATATAATATGACCACGCAATTAAGATAACTAAACGGCACTAACCAAAAGGAAAACTATAACGTTCAACAAACTTTAAACGACAAAAACCTCACCCTATTTGGATGACGGTTATAATTATAAGGCATCGTCTTCCCACAGAGAACGCTAGAAAATATTTTTATTGTGTAAATTGACATTAACAAACCAGGTGAGAGAAAGAAATCGAAACAGAGCGAGTTAAACCATCTTCTAGTAGCTGACTTTGTAATGAAAACTTCGGACAGAGCGAATGCGGGACGCCCACGCTCACGACTTGACTTCTTCGACGCCTTCAGTTCGCTGTATGTTTGACTAGACCACATGATGAACATGAGTCACAATAGTAATATTTTCCATCATAAGATTGTCACTTGTATAGGTACCTTGTAGCAGCGTGGGAGACAGCAGCGCAGAGCCATTGGCACACATGGTGAGCATCGGCAAGGACTCGCTGACGGTGGGCATGGTATCCGCCGCACCCTCGCCTTCCATCTCCGATGTGTCCGCGTCACTGAACCTGTTCGTCAGGAAGTTGAGATAGCTACTGAAATTTAATATCGCACCGCCAAAACGATTTGCTTAGGTTGGATCCAGATTAATATAATAATGTTGATAATAAATTTAATTTATTATAATTTTAGTAACTTGTATAATGATGCAATGTAATAAACTGCGATTTATCTGTAATTTTTATCAGTACTAATATTATAAATGCGAAAGTAACTCTGTCTGTCTGTCTGTTACGCTTTCACGCCAAAACTACTGGACCGATTTGAATGAAATTTGGTATGGAGATAGTTTGAGACCCGGGAAAAAACATAGGATAGTTTTTATCTGACTGCGCAAAAAGTTTATGTTTAATTATTATAAAAACCTATATGTATGCTATTTTTTTATATATTTGTTTAGAAATTACACTAAAATACGTTTTATTTTAAAATGTTTTTATGAAATTTGATTATGTATTTGGACTACACCCGCCTCTATTGTTTTATTCGTTCAACTCCATCCTAAGGTTGCCTGGTAGAGATCACTTTTAGTGATAAGGCCGCCCATTGTAACACTATGTTATTATAATTTAATGTGTAAACTTTTATATTTCTAAAGTGGTGTAACAATAAAGAGTTTTCTATCTATCTATCTATCTATCAAAAAGAGGTTAATGTTTTCGCGCGATAACCGACATACGCGCGGGCGGAGCCGCGCCCAGAAAGCTAGTACATAATAATCCGTCGCCATGAAAGGATCGACGTGTCGAACTCAATAAAAGAGGTGGTAATGAGTTTATAAAGAAATCTAGTATAAAATCTAGTAGAAACACACGAGTGCGTTTTGTAATATCGAACGGTTTCACATGGCGTGGGAGATAGCTTTTCATTATTAATTATCTCACCCATTGGCGACTAGGGTTTTACAATTTTGAAGTTTGCTACTAAATCGTAGAAATTTTACAAAATTAAAAATTTACGAGAGGAAAAATTTAACTCATGTAGAAATATGTTATCAAATACATCTATAGGCTATCTAGTAGACCGCTAGCAATTTTGCCCATTACCATAAGAAAAATATACTTTTATGTAAACTTATAGCGTCCAGGTGACCTCATTATAAGCTGATGACTCTATAAGAAACATACATATCATGTGTGATGTGGTATCTCATTTTTAGCGAATCTGAGTGCGAGTTCGCTTTTATTGTGGACAAGGTTGAATTCATTTGTAACATACAAAGAATAGACTCTAGCAATTGTTATATCAGGATCCAACCTATTTTTGGGCAATTCTGAAACTCCGAAGGTATTTTGAATTATCACTGGCACAAAAAAAAAGTCAACAAGAATAATTTTAAGACCGCTGATATTCGAACATGTGTGAAAACTTGTCAAGTAATATGAAACAATAGACATGACAAATCACTTACACTCACGCCAAGGTACGAAGAAACCGAGAAAACTCAAGAAAATGAGATGTTATTTTTTACATACACTGCTATACGATTCTATAAATTAAAGTAATGAAAATGAGTATCGAAACATTTAGATGTAGCAGTAATTATGAATTGTTTGTAGTTGCATTTGAGTTGTTCAGCTAGAGATATTAATGACGTATTAATCAAGTAAGTATTACAAAATTACAAATTTACGAGATTAAAAATTTTACCATGTACGGGATTCGAAACCGCGTCCATCCACCCCTATACTAGCCTATAGCCGGTGTATGCTCTGACCGACTGAGCTAACATGACATTATGACTCATAACTCTAATTTTTGCTCTCGTTCTTCAACCATCGTGTGGGGATGGAGCGACACCTATAGTTCAACTTGCGAAACTTGTAAATGATGACGCAACCTTAAAATTTTAATATATATTAAGGAGGATGGACGCGGGATCGAATCCCGCACATGACTATAATTTTTTCTTTCGTAAATTTGTAATATAATCCGCAGAACAGGCGTTATTGCAAACATACGAATATTAAAATCAAGTGATTAGTTCAAAATCCTTGAGGTGTTCAGAATTGCAGAAAACAATGCGTGGAACATACTCATTTGCTTGCTGTTGCTGTGGCGTTAGAGAAAAGGAGTGAAGCACGGCCGGTCCGTTCGCTGTCGACGAGATGAGAGCTGCCTCCGTCTGTCCACTGCTGGATATATCTGCACCTCCCTCCGCTGTACTTGAGCTATCAATAAAATTGGTATGCTAACATTTTTATCACATCGTCATTCTAGGCTAGCCTGAACAACATCTTCGACCACATCATCACTTACCACCAGGTTAGATAGTGGTCAAAGGCTAGCCTAGCCTAGCAATAAAGAAATAAATAATTAAAATAAAAAATCGTATACCTATACAGGGTCATTGGTAAAATGCTAACAACCTCCTAGGGTTGACTTCTGCAAGTCCTAACAAATATTTTAAAATGTTTTTTTGGGTGTTTTTATGTGTTTTTGACGGTATAAGCACGAGGACAACCCGATGTGGTAATGTATAATTTCATATTTTTTATTACTTTGCTCCATGTAAATATTCAAAACCCTATTATATGAAATAATACATTACAGGCACAAGAGAATTTAAGATCAGGTGGTCCTCCAAGTTTATTCCGTCAAAAAAAATATCTCAAAATGTTTGTTAGGACTAACAGTAGTCAATCCTAAGAGGTTGTTAGCCTTTTACCAATATATAGTAGTAATCAAATATTGACTTTTAATTCTTGACTCTTCGAGCGCACGATCAAGAAGCGCAAGCAGTGCGCTCGAAAAGTCAAGTCCTCAGACCTCCTGAGGATGCTTCGTGTAGAAGATCGAAATGCGTCGAAAATTCTTCTGGTTTGGCTGCGTGCGTTTGTAACGTCACGACGGCTGAACAGGAAAATTAGGCGGAATTGTTTCTAGATATATTTTTGATTGCCGAACATGGACTATCATGCGTAGGTCCATGATTCGATCCCCAACGCCGCGGCGCTATACAGTATTTCAACTTCATAGAAACGGATGAAACGCGAGTTATACCTACGCGCCTCGATCTCGACCCGCGCTCGGTACGCAGACAGTCGTGTCTGTGCCGCAGTGACGAATGGACGGTGTGTTATTTTTTTAACAATGAACGCACGATATTTTAACAAAAAATAAGTTTATGTACATATTACATATTTAATATGACGATTAGGATATATTGTGCTGTTTTTGGTTGCATGAATTCGTCAAAAACGCATCCAGGGATAACTTTTTTTAGATAACCTGGAAATTGAAAGGTAATACTATAAAATAATTTTACTTACTAATAAGTTAAATTATTTTATAGTCTACATAGTTAACGGTACATAATGTGTGTATTTTTAATGGACAAGTATTTCCTTTAATCCCCCGAAAAAAAAAATATCTCGACATGTTGTGACACGAGTGAAATAGGTAGTTATAAGCTGTATATTAGAATGCGGATTTATTAAACTTTAAATTTTAATAATAAAGAATTTCGTACGTCTCACAAATATTTTTCAGTCGCAAATTTTTAAGACTGAATTTTATTCAAATATTAACATGGTTTTTTAATTAAATCTACCTACTAGTCAAAAAACAACACGCATTTTTAGTGAACACTTCCTGTTCATTTCATAAAGAATGTTTTTTGTTTATATAAAAAAGTGTATTTACAATCACAAAACTAAATGAAAACACAAGGTAGGCAAATGTAATTGAAATACTGGAGGCGGGTAGGCCTATCGCATGTTTACGTACAGCGCGGTTGTAGGTAGTTATTTCAACGACAGAGCCGAGTTAGGATACTGTATAGATAACATTAACGTGCATAAGGTGAGCGAATAACACCACAATCCAGTAAAAAAATAAATGTTGAGATATGTATAAGGTCTTAATATTATAGAGAGTTAATCAAGTGGAATGAAATGGGGAGTGAATTATATCATAATAAATATTAGCAATAACGTAGCAATTGTCAATTGACAGCTGGTGTGGTATTTTTCAATTTCATATTCAGTGCACAAAAATAGATGCAATGTGTAAAAAAATATATAATAATCATTCATGATGTATGTATGAATGTTACATAACATGATGATTGATGTCATTTTAATGTTTTTAAATTTAGTCAATAATTTGACATTTGAGTTTTACGAGCATACAACTACCGACAGGAATTACAAATTTTACTTTAATAGCGTTTATTTTATTAGAAGAAAATATATTCGATTTGCTAATTAAGTTTGACATACAACAAAATTAAAATAGCTTTTAATTTTGTTGTATGTCAAACTTAATTAGCAAATCGAATATATTTTCTTCTATTCTTATTGAAAAGTTAGGGAATAAAAAAAATTACTTAAACTGGCTTACTTATTTTTGCATATAGCCATCCACGCGTCTCTATGGCAACAGCGGGCGATGCCAACATTACCTTGACGCATGGTGGTAGGGCACTTTGCGAATGCCCGCCTGGCTAGCTACCACCCTCAAGTTGAAAATCTGTCGCCAAGCACCTAACGGTGTGTTCCGGCAGCTGTCCTTGAGAGCCAGTAACTCTAGGTTTGCCTGAACAACATCTTCGACCACATCATCACTCACCATCAGGTGAGGTAGTGGTCAAAGGCTAACCTATCAAGCATAAAAAAATGAAAATAAATAAAAGACGACAAAAACCATGTGCGACCATTTTTAAGCGCCTTCATTATTTGCTGTTAGTTTGTGTACTTGATGAGCGTTATTGAGTCCGGAATTAAAGCGGTAACTGTATGAGATTTATATGTCTTTACATATTATTATTCGTAGCTATAAGGCATGCAAATTCACCTAATGCCAGTGCTAAGAACTTCTGCTGCAGCACTGCTGATGTCATTGACGTCATCACTGCTGGCCACACCTTCACCACCACCCATGTCCTCGTCCATTGTACTAGACTCATCTAGAATAATACGAAATTAATATAAGTAAATCAATAATTTAAGAAGTACATATGTATAGACAAAGACTGTCTACAATTTCTTTGCAAACAAAACAGTTGAAAACTATATTCGTTTTCATTTTAACGACTTCCGATCGGACTAAAGTAGATTCGACGCCTACCACTGGCTTGAGCAGTGCACTAGAGCTATCTATATGCATGCTAGGTTAGCTACCACCTTCAAGTACTAAATCTGGCGCAGAATCAAATACACCTGCCTCAAATAATTCGTTATCATCTTTCGTCGCTAAACAAATCCATTTCTTGTAAAATTAATTCGAAACTCAAGAAAACTTTAACGGTATTCGACGAAATCGAGCGATAGGCAAATCTCTAACTACTGGTAATATGAACTATCGACAGATAGCTTCTGAAACGTTATTGAAACGCTCCTCGTTTTTTTTTCTATGGAACAAGTTATCTATGGTAAGCGATAGACCCTCCGAAAGATACATCAATGTTTAAAGAAACATTTTACCGTTTCTATAAAGAATTTTGTTTATAGAAACGGTAAAATGCACTATCCTTAACCAGCAGTAGCTTTTTTAACTGATAGTAATCACCCTCAAGTAAAACCCTGTCGCCAAGCACCTTATGGTATATTCCGTATGTAGCTGTGTTTGAGACCCACTTCTCATTTCTTATTGTATTCTACTACAATCCAGTGTAGTCACGTTAACTCGTATGAAAACGTGTCGATTTCGATAAAAAATCCTTAGAATTATGGGTGCAGCAATTAATCATTATGCAAATGATTTAATTTTTCTTTAGAAATACACACCATCTTGAACTAAAGGTGCACCATCACCTATACCCACACCACTGTCAGTGGGCATAGCTGAACTGATAGACTGGTCCGGGGACTCTTCTGCAGCTGCTTCCAGGCCATCTTCGTCCAATCCTTGCTCCTTTAGAAGATTTGACGGATCATCTATTTGACTCTCTGTATCCTGGGGCGAATTATCTTCCGTGGTAGCCTGTTTTATTGAATGCATTGTGATTAACTATTACTTAAATGAAAATACACAGACTTATTTCATTAAGTGGTATGCAAAACAAAGCATTAAGCAACCATAGAACTTGACCATATTTGGGCGATTGCCAGTTGGGGGGCATGTTTGTCAATTTTTTATGCCTCAAGTAACTGAGAAATTTTGACTAAAATTGGACATAAAATAACCATTAATATAAAACCCAGAACAAGACACTTGATACTTTTTGTTCATTGAAATGGCAAAAGCTATAATTAAATAATTTGGGTATGAATTTGCCTATTGCTATAAGCCTGTCTGTCCATCCGTTCGTCCACTGCTTAGGCTGTATCTTTGAACTGTAGCAAGCAGTTAATATTTTTAATGATAAAATCAAAAGGTCAAAATAAAACCTATACATTAAATGTAGTAAAACTGAGTGTGCCATTAGTGCCATACAACTATCTGAACTTACAGGTGTGGACAGGCAATTGTCACCAATGTAAGCGGATTCATCAGCAGCACCTGCTGTAGTGTCATCTATATCCATCTCCTCGTCACCTTCCACATGTGCTGAAAACAAACATGTTTTTATTTTTAAATTATAGAGCTTTAATAATGCTGCAGTACAAAGTTATTTTCGGAAATTTCGAGAGAAGTCGTTAGAATTATTAGACACTAAGGTGATGAATAACCACTTTTATAAGATGTCAACTAATAATATCTTCATTTCTTAGTATCGAGAAAGTAATAGCGGGAGCAGTATATTAAATGCACTGGAATATGGAAAATTTACAGTTTTTAAAGTGGTGTACATGAGCAGAATATAATCAATTACAACCTAACAAATTAATAAAATAAGATACATTTAATGTTGAATTCAATCCTGTGTTAGGTCTTTACGTATACCTGTCTAGGTTAATAAGACACAGCCATACCTGGTTCGAGTTGAAGCATTGGTGCCTCATCACTTTCAGCTGGTGGCTCTGGAAGCTCAATATTCAAGGCATCGCTGCTGCTTGTAGGATCCCCAATGGTGGCTACATTAACAGTTTCTATTAACATTCTAAAACTCAAAAAAACCACTACAAGTGCAAATAAAAAATAAACTCATGCATTCTAATTTATTTAAATTACCATTATTATCTCTGAAGTTAGTGCAAGCACATGAGGTAACAAATTATATTATCAAAAATGGTGGTGAGACAATTGGTTGGTAAAAGGAATCTATTTTTGAAACTTGTTTTAAAAGATGAAATTCAAGTAGAATAGTAAAATATCAAGTATTTCTAATTCTAATTCAAGTAGAGTAGTAAAATATCAAGTATTTACAAGAGAACTAAAAACAGTATTGAAGAAGTAGTATGAGAGCAATACTAAGACATTTGATGAACTATGTAGTAATAGTTGGATAACATACATGTAAGTATATATTCATATTATAAATTCAATTAACAACATCCATGTCTCAAAAATGATAATATCAGTATCTTAAAAACCATTTACTTGCAATCTAAAACGGATTATTTTAGAGGCTAAAATGAGTGATAACAAAGCGAAAATTTAAAATAGTATATTATATAATTAGTTCGTAAAGGACAGATTTAAAGCAAGGGCCATTGATGAATCACAAGCAAATGAAGGATGCTTACAACTGAATCACGATCACAGGGACGATTGAAACACAAGCGTAGCAAGTAATTCAAGTGTTAGAATTTTTAGCCAAAATGTGTTTTATTCAAGAGTTACATACTATACCTTATACCACAACTAAGAGCAACTGACAAATTTTAGTGAAAATTTACATTTAATGAAGATAAAGTGAATTAAAATACACAATTATAAATAATGGGAACAATTTTTTATATTTAGTAGTAATTTTGATGAATTGTTCAAAAACAATTTGAATAATTTGAAGTCACATAGGTATGTACTAATTAGATTTATTCAATCTAGTTTAAATGAACAATAAACTTTAATTTACTGATATAAAATATTATTCATCATTGAGTTTTTTATTCTCTGATCTGGTTTTTCTACCACAAAAAATCCACAAGCTCTAAAACAACAGCCATATGAAGATCACTTAGTGTTGAAGCTCACAAGTTTAAAAGATCGCAGGGATTGTGGAGATCTAATCGAGACATAAGATCTTACATGGTCATTATGACCTTCAAGATTTTGAAAAAAAAATTTATACACCACTATCCATCTAAGAGGCCACCACCTTATGTGCTTTTCAAATAACAATGCTACCAAAGACTTTTTCAGCAACCAAGTAGTCAACTCATGGAACAAACTTCCAGAAGACATAGTTTCAACCTAAACTGTATACCAGTTCAAGAATCGACTTGACAAATATCTTACATGCAATAAGAAAAACCAGTAGGAAGTAGCAGGATACAGGCAACTATCAGTTGTTACAACTGTGTGCCTGATAATAAACAATAATAATTTATTTTCTATAGGAACTTATACTATATATCACATTGAGATAAAAATTGCATTTGACTGAGTTCAGCAAGGATAGGAAACCGAGGAAACCGAAGTGATCTTATTGGTGGATATTTTCCTCTTACACTGCTCATCTACCTCACACATCTCTGGTAGATATGCAGTCTTACAGTACCAGTCATTTCATCTTACTGAAGAATAGATTTTACTAACTTTATACACTTACTCCACTCTGCTTGTCTGTGCAAGAATGCAGTGTGCAACAAATAATAGGTGTTTTAGAGTCAAAATCAGGGATGGGTTTAGATATGACTACATTATTGATAAAAGCAAAAGCACAACTACTGAAAAAATACTAAATCTAATATTTTGTGCAGTTTATCTTTAAATTGGGTGTATACTTACATGAACCACACACCTTAATTTTTTTACAAATATATATATTATACAGTAGGACCTCTTAAATCTGGAGAGGCAAAAACAACACCCTTTCCGGATTATCAAGGCATCCGGATTATGGAGGTATCCAGATTATGGTATGCCATATTTAATGGTAATAAAAACACATGTTTAACCTTATGTTTCTTTAATCAATTTTTAAATTAAAGCATACCATAATCTGTCCATGTTCAAAATTAACTTTAACTTCCGAGCAATGACAGGGTAGCTGCCTCCTTTATCTAACATTTCTATGATCTGCAATTTGTCTCTGATTGTTAATGTTGAATGTTTATGTGGCGGCACCATGATGTTAACAAGCGTGCTAAATTGTTACTGTATGTACAACACGAAAGGTGATAAACATGACTGACAAGACATTGGCTCATGGCAGCCTGCACCTATACCCGCCCAGCTCCCCCGCGAAGTCCATTACCTGGCCGGATTACAGAGATCTTCGAACTAGCTGAAGGCCAGATTACCGAGGCCCTACTGTATTATCTTAAATAACCACACATAATTTAATCCTGAGCAATTCAATAATCTTAGGAGAAATAAATGTTTAAGGAACAATGATAACCACACATTATTGGGTTTGCATGTTGGACATTTACCTAATTTTGAAATAATGAGGGTGGGGAAATGCAAGCCAGAACACATGTAACTCTGACTATTCATTATACAAGTAATAGAGATCTAAGTAGAGGTAAAATCTAAACTATGAAACTTTATTTCTCAAAAAATATTGGTTTCAGCTCCTGCTGAAACCAATATTGTATGATAATACAACTAAAATATAAATGTACATACATAAATTCTAAAGTCGTTCCATCTGTGTTCTACATTCAAAACTGTTTCTTGTTATTGGTGATGTATCTTAAAGCTTCCAGCAGATACATCAGACAAAGAGTGTTCCTTTGCTTGTATTTATAGTAATATGGAAAAAACCTTTTAGTTACAGACCATTACGCATTCGACAACCAAACATCATCATATCAACAAACCTTTCATTACTACAATGAAGGTGTTTGTAAATGCAAGAACACTGATTTAGCAATATGAAGTACCTGATTCCTCAGCTGCATCACCTTCTTCATGGCTAGTAACGTTGTTTTCAGAGAGTTCTTCATTACCATCTGCAGCTTGGCTTTCGGCAAGCGGTGAAGCTTCCGCCGCTTCCGCGCCATCAGGACTATCATCGTGTAGAGCTACCTCCGGGTCCATATTATATATCTTTTAAAGCCAAATACACTTTATAACTATTGGAAATCGAATGCCTAAGTTATTATTGAAAACTTATAATAGCATTTTCTGAAATAAGCTAGGAATTAGAGAAATTCTCTTCGAAATTTTGAATGTTTATGTAGACAAACCACAGATAGACTACAGCCAAGACTCAAGAGAAGAGTGTAGGCCTAGGCAAAGAGGATGTAATACAGAGAGTGTGTGAGTGTAGCTACGAGGCAGGGCCGCGTTCCGAGTAAAGGTGTTCAAAATGATTATATATTTTCAACAAGTTATATCGATAGGCTATAAAAAAACAACTTATTATTTTTGAGGTTATAATATAACTTTTCATCGACTCTCGTCTAAGCAGTTTTATTCATAAAAGTAATATATTCAGTTGGACGAGAAAAGTTATATTTTTTATAAACTTGATATATGCTGTCCTTCAGAATAAATCCATGTTTTATTTGATAGTTGCCTACTTATTTATGTTACTTATTTACATAAAATAATTATGAAATTAACAGAATTAGAAGTTTTCTTCTGAACAGGAATAAAACCAGGTAGGATAAACTCTGAAGTACAAACATGTACTTAGGCACATAATGGAAATAAAACAGCTCATCAAATCCATAAAAATGTTAAAAACAATATCAGTAGGTATAAATTAATGCATATCTTACGCCATTACAACAGAAAAACAGAAAAAGTTATAAAACCTAACATCCATAGTATCCATCTCGACAGATATAACTTGAATAAAAACCTTTGCGATAGATACTGAAATATAAAACTAACCTACCTGCTAATAAAGACGATTCAGAATTTATATCAAAATAACCTTATCAATATATATACAAAAATAAACTTAGTCTTCCTTGTAATAGAGACTAAAATATAATATAGCACAGGAATAACTTGGACATTCTATTCATGGAAGGTATTAACTATCACAATTAGTGACGTCTGGAGCATCACTAATTATACATCGGTTATTTTTATAGGTTATAAGTTATTAGACACTTCTAGTTGCGAGGGTCAGAGTGTGTTGTTTGATTGCTTTATCTTATGCCAGGTACAGACCAAGCGAACGAGGCCAAGCGAATGCTAAAGAGTGGGATTTGCCGACCAGTACCGCATGCTCTCTCGCTTTCGCTGTTGTGTCCACACTAAATGAACGCATTGAAGTTTATCGAGAATCGGCGAACCGCTACTCACGTAGTATTTTAGTGATCGTGGACGACAACGATCTTCTAGTAGCAAGTGCTGCATTTATTATGATAAACGAAAGTACTCGGACTAGGAGAAAATGGCGGCGCTGGTAGATGCCAGTAGAGAATCAATCTTCTTTTTTCTTTCATTATTTCGCACTCTAGGATATTGGAAATCTCGGTCCAATCGTCGTTATTTTTACTTTTAATCTTGTACTCAGCATGTTTAGGATCGCAAAGCCTCGGTTTCTGCTTAATAATCGTAAATCGATAAAATTTATTAGCTGGATCGAAACATCCGCTGCATGCAATCACCGCAACTGGATGAGCATTTGCTCGTCCGTCCACACCACGGCCATACAGTCGTTCCATTTCTCTTTGATGTACAGACAGCCACCAGAGCACGGCCGAAGGCGAGCGAGGACCCTCGTTTGGCTTCGCTTGCTTACGGCATAGCGTCCTCACTGATTCGTTTGCGCTCGCTCGTAACCCTTCGCTCACTCTCGTTCACTTGGTCTGTACCCGGCATTACTCGAAGGTTGCGAACGAATCAAATGTTTTATAACGTCAAATATCGTTATTGGCGGAGAATTTTGCAAACTTTATAGACTTTTATGATGTTTGAAAAGCAATAACTACCGTTACCTGCAAAATATAATAGAGTGCCTATAATTCTCTCATCAAGAAATGTCAAGGTCATGTCAGTTAGAGATTCAACATTTTAACGGCCTCATATATATACGTTGTGAACGACGTTAGAGTGAAAGTTGCACTCCGAGTGCGCTGTAACCAAGGTTGGGAACGCGCTCCTGTATAGTCTTTAAATCATCTGTGGAAATATTAAAACAGCCCACAGATAAAACACACTTTGCCGATCTAGGAGGAAGTATCTATGGTGGAGTAGCTTTGCGCGTATACCCGAGACAGAGTCCTCTATATACCTTTTTTTTTTTTATTTTAAATGGCTTTGGATACTTGTCCTTATGCCATATCTTGTTTCATATCATGGGTCAGATTCTTGACTTCTCTTCAAGTACTTTCTGTCAATGTTAGTGGTTCCTTAAATTCTATGGTATTCTTCACGTGTGTGTTTTTCATTTTGTTTTGTCATTTTCACAATAAAATTTACATTAAAAAGTTTTATAACTTTTCGATTGTAGAAGATACATAATTATATAATGCGACAAATGTGTTCATATTGTTCAACATTTCTTGAAGGTGGCGAGGTACATCGGGAGTAATATCTAAGAGGTCCGATATCAATAATAATCTTTGTAGTGCAAAATGACGACATTCCAATATAAGATGTTGAAGATCTGCTTCTGGATAACCACAGAAAGTGCACTCCTTAGACTGAACTACTTTTATTTTATACAAGTGTGCTGGTGTTAAGCAGTGACCAAATCTCATTCTATTTATTAAAGTCATAAATCTCAGTAAACAACAGAGATCTGATTTTATGTATGAAATGGTTTTGCTTATATGTAAGATTACACTGTTTTAAAGTTATTAATACAGTAAGGCTGTCTGTTAGAATTATAAAATTATCTATTGTTCTAAAGCTCTGTATGTACAGTAATGCTCTGTATATAACATAACTTTCTGCAGTGAATATACTGCAGTTGTAATCTAATTTATAAGTTCTACTAGTCTTTAATTGAGGATCATAGTATGCACATTTAACACCTATCATAGATTTTGATCCATCTGTATATATTTGATATTTATTAGCTTTATCTGCCATTTGTTCGCTGAAGTGATATTTACTATCTATTTTTCTAAAATCAATATTAACACAGCTATGTACAAGGGCATCTACTGTACTGTACAAGAGTATAGTGGCCATACATTTGACTTATATATATTTATAGTGTCCTGTTTCACTCTATGCATTATTGTACTCATTGCAGGAATCCTGTTAGATTTGATATCTGAAGGTGTTATTGTAAAATTTGGAATTGAGCTACTCAGCACTGAAGGTAAAGTTAAATTCTGAAGCAACATGGATTCATCTTGTGATAAAACCTTTATGCAAAATCTATGAGCTGTACCCAGCCGCCTGATAACAAGAGGATCTACACATGTTTCTGCTTCCAAAACATTAATAGGTGTTGTTTTCATTGCACCACATATAATTCTTAATGCTGAATTTTGTATAACATCTAACTTTTTAAGTAGAGTAGGACTAGAATTGAAATATGTTAAACAACTGTAATCAAAATGACTTCTGACTAGGCTTTTGTAAATCATACTTAAAACATTTGGGTCTGAACCCCGAAAAACACCTGCTAAATATCTCATAATGTTGACACCTTTCATTGCCTTTTGACTAATATAATCTATGTGCTTATCAAATTTTAATTTGTCATCAAGATAAATGCCAAGAAATTTTTGATGGCGATTATGTGGAATATTTACATTATCATAAAATATATTTACAGGATCATCACTGCCAAAAACTAATACTGAACTCTTTTGACAGTCAATATTAAGTTTTAATTTATTTGTGTAATATAAATATAATGGCTGAAGTGCCATATTTACATTATTTTGGGCAGTAACAACTTCCCTATTCATACAGTAAATCAGAATATCATCTGCAAATTGGAGTATTTTTACTTCACTTTTTATATAATTACATATTTGAGAGGTATACAAATTATATAACAATGGGGATAAATTACCCCCTTGCATAAGACCTCTAAAATTTTTATTAGGGCCATGTAAAATATTATTGCATTTAACAAAAAGAGTTCGATCATAACAGAATTCATAAATCCATTTAATTAACTTTCCAGGTATGCTAATATCATGGAGCACATACAACAATTGATGTATATCAACATTGTCATAAGCACCTTGCACATCCAGGAATGCGCAAACTGCTGAAGAATTTGATATAATACATTTTTTCATATCATTGATGAAGTATACAAAACTATCATTTGCACTTTTACCCCTACGGAATCCAAATTGAAATTCAGGTAATAAGCTATGTTTTTCTGCAAAATGATCTAACCTGATTTTTAACATTTGTTCAAACAGTTTACCTATGCAAGAAGCTAATGATATAGGACGGTATGAGTTATAGTCATCTGGAGATTTGTTAGGTTTCAGTATAGGTATAACACATTGAGTTTTCCAAGCAACAAGAATGCACTGTTTAATCCATAAACCATTAAATATATCAAATAATATTTTTTGACTAGATTTATGTAAGTTTTTATCATCGTATATGGAATTTCAATAGCAAAGCATAATTCTTCATATGTATATGCCTTCAGCAAAAATTATGCTTCTGGTGTATTTCCTACAGAATTGAATAAGTTATACAAATTAACATCAGAACTATCAGATGATGGCGATTGACACAACTTTGAAATAAATTGAGGAATCCATTCATCATTTTTGTACTTATTTTTACACATTATACATTCGTTTAAACTTACGAATATTGTTCCAAATTTTAGATATAGGAGTATATCGGTTGAGTGATTCACAGATAGCTTTCCAACTATTTTTCCTAGTTTCTTTTAAAACAAGTTTTTTTAAAGCATTTAATTTTTTGTATTCGATGAATGATTCTATTGTGAACTGTATTCTATATGTTAAAAGAGCTTGTTTTGCATTTTTGACTGCCTCTGCACACTTTTCATTCCACCAGGGAGCAGGTGGCTTTATGAGTTTACTGTTGTTGTTGTTGCCTATGAAACATGGAATACATTCAGTTTTTAATGTATCTAAGATATCAAAAAAAATATTATAGGAGTTTAAGGGATTACTTAAATCTATTTGGAAACTTTCAATAAGTTCTTTTGATCTTAAATTATATTTCGTCCAGTCAGCTTTGTGGAATAAGTATTTTACTATATTATCATTAGATTTATACATTAATGGGGAAACAGTTAAGTCAATGAAGGTAGGGTAGTGATCACTACCTAATAAATCATCACCAACATACCACTCACAAAGGGGAACAATAGCTGGACTGGCAACTGATACATCTATTGCTGATGGTGTTTTATTAGGCCTCTGAATAGTAGTAGGATTTCCGGTATTTAGAATACACAAATTTAATTCATCGAACATTTCATATAACTCCTTTCCTCGTGACTTTGTTGTGGCACAACCAAAAGCTATGTGATGTGCATTAAAATCTCCAGAGATAAGACAAGGTTGAGGCAATTTATTTAAAATGTTTTTTAATTTATTAAGGCGAATTCGTTTCTTTTTTCTAGGAGGACAATATATGCAAGCTAATGCAATGGGGCCCGCCTTCGTCTCAACAGACACCGCTAGCACTTGAATGTCCTCATAGAATGGGCAGTCAATAATCTTGTATTTAATATTATTTTTAATTAGGATACCCACACCACCATGTTCATTTTTAGCGTTTTTATGTATAAAGTTATATCCTGGAAAGTTAATGGGAATGCTTGTAGATTTTAACCAAGTTTCGTTTATTGAGGTACATATCTATATTATATTTGTGCAAGAATGAATGTAATAACTGTTTTTTATTATGTAAGCTTTGCATATTATGTTGTACTATTCTAAATAAATAGTCCTCCATTGAGAGGTTTACAAGTTTTTTAAAAGGATTTCCTTTATTATTGATGCATTTTTAGGAATATCTTCAGACATATTCCCTAACAGAACCAAGGTCTTAACCATTGCATTTAAGATTCTGTCATCAATTACAATGTCATTATTCATTTGTGGCTCTAGAGTTTTCTGAGAGTTCTTGGGTAAAGTGTCAGTGCTTTTTGTTTGTGGAGGCTTAGTAACCATACCAGTAGAGACAAGCATAGATTGTATACGCGGCTGAGATTTTGGCATAGCTGGAAAATTTTGTACATAATTGGAGCTAGGGTTTTTGGCTACATTTGCATACGATTGCTTTTGTTTAGCAATACGCTCCATCTTGATAGGACACGTCTTAGATATAGCTAGGTGAGCACCACCACAATTACTGCATTTAAATTCAGCTTCATTTTTGCAGTCCTTGTAGGAATGCTCACCTGAGCATATAGAACATACCTGTAAATTTTTACATATTTTCGCCGAGTGATTTAATTTCAAGCAGCGATAGCATTGCATGACTGGAGGAACATACATACTCACTGGTATCCTCCAGTGATCCAAATAAATACATTGAGGCAAAACACCTGTGACAAAAGTGACTGTAACTGTCCTTAAGGGTTCTAAGCTGCCTTCATTTTTTTTCATAAATCTTCTCACTGCAACTATTTCGAACTCTCCTGATAATTTTCGATATAGTTCCTCATTGCTCAGCTCTGTGGAGACATGTTGTATAACTCCTACTTTCTCCACAAAGGACGAGGGTATGAAAGCTCTTATATTAACTTTTCCTAGGGACGCTTCATTGCATAAAAAATCATTGGCATCTGTAGATTGTTTAAAAGTGATTTTAAGCTTTTGAGCGCTGGCGCGGCTCATTTCATACTGGCCCTTTACGTATTTTCCTATAATTTTTTGGATGGTAATGGGGTCTTTATTGCCTAATTTTTCTTCATTTGTGCTTTCTAAGAAGACTGCAAATTCTTTGTGGTTACTTTTATCAGGGTATAGCCTCTTGTAATTTGGTTTAAAAAATGGTTTATACTTAGCATCCTCAGTTTCGGAACTGCCGCTGGCCAATTCAAGATCCACGGAGCCGTTCTTCCGTTTGCGCCTTTTCACAGTGGAAAAACCACTATCATCTTCTCCTTCGCTTTCCGCAACCGCCATTGTTAGATATATGAGATATCTAACTATAAGGTATGAATATAAATTTATTTAACAGAAAATTCAAATCGACCGCTCTTTTCGACCTTCCCACCAAAAGTGACTATATACCTAATATTGCAGAATTACCAGTGTCCCATAACATTGCCCAAATTACAATGAAGATTTTAGAAAATATATTGCCGCACTTACTGAAAAAAAAAGAACTTGCATGGTACTTGCTTAAGGTCTGGACCGTCCAATTTGTTATATCGGGGAATTCAAAATTTAATGTATGTTGCTAGATCGGATAACTTTAATACGTGTATTGTTTTTAAATTGCGCAAATCGGAAATTATACCCTAAAGTATTTTGGCAGAATAACTTACAAATTTATAAAACTGTTTTTGCAGATTAGTAGAGAATTATATGAAATCAGATACATATATGTAAGATACAATAACATAATACTCTAAAAAGGATCTCTGATATGAGTAAATTAAAGAATCGTATACCTACAAATGTTATTCGATCTCGCAACAAATAGACAGACTGTTAAATTCTGAATTACCCGCTACAGATTGAACGGTCCGCCTTAATGGCAGAGAAACCAGGTCAGCTAGTTTTAGAAAATTACCATGATTCTAAAACTAACTGAAAATGTACAGAATATTTTTTGGTAGAGTTTAAAACTATGGTATTTTTGTTAGTTAAATACATATAATTTTGCCCACATAGAACTTGGTTGGGCCGCGATCCCTTCGAGAACCTCGGTAATTAAAGCATAGTTCAACGTTAATCTACGTAAAGGTTGTTATACATGTTATACGACTTAAGCTATCTAAATATATGTAGGTATCAAATTTCATCAAGGTCTGTCATTTAAAAATGCAAACTTTTATATTGGTTTAGTGGACAAGAGGGCCAAAAATCTTACTTATTAGATTAAGAGGTCCAAATAACTGTTTACCTACGTAACTTAACCCATATTGGTACAACTGAATAACTAGCTTGCGCCTGTGGACTCAACCGCGTGGAATAGTTATATAGTAGTTCCCCGATAATACTCAATATCTCGGAATAAAGGTAGCCAATGTAATCCAGGTCCTACGTAATCTATATGCGAAATTTCGTTGAAAACTTCGGCGTTGAGTGACTTTCGTACCTATAACATTTCATAGTGTGCACTTAAAATAAAACAAAGTCATAATGTATTTATAGCTTAATGGTATATAAAACGTATGAATAACATCGAGATTCAACATTTTGGCACCACTTACAATTTAATTTATTAATTATATAATTTTTAATTTAATTAATTTTGTCGTCCAGTTGCATGAATCCATACACGATGAAGGACAGCATCCTTATAAAAACTGCAAATCAAAATTTAATTGCGTTAATTCATAATTGGTCAAAAGTAGTACATACAAAATTACCCACTTTTATGGGAAAATCTTCGGTAATGAGCTGGTATTCCGAAAATTGCTATAATTCGAAAAAGTATTTTTTTATCTTTGTTCACACTCTCTTTTCTCCCTAAACAAATTTCAGCATAGTAGAGCGAGACAGATAGACAAAAGAACACTACTTAATTTTTTGGATTATAATCTCAAAATCAAGAAATTATATTGTAGTAAAATGTAAGATTATCAAATAATTTAACACGCAGACATTCATGTTATGATCAGAAATTCATATTTGATTCGCATAGACTGTGTAAGAATGGTGACATATGAAAAATAGTAATTACATGTGATGCGTTATGTGTTCCATATTTCGTTCAGTTCTGTTTTTACAGACAAGAATTCTGCATTTCACCATGTTTGGTGGAAGCAGCAGCGTCGAATTTAACTTACAATTTACAATATACCCATCGAAATCGGTGTTTAACACGAAAAAATAGACACTTTCAAGCACCGAACAAATTTGTCTGCCACAATTGCTAATGTGGCAAACAAAAAAATCGCATTCGCCGAGCAGGATAAAACAAACTGATGCTGTCTCTTTCCAACTAATGCAAGCGTATATATTACCATTCTTGTCTCACAACCAACAGAATATAAACGTCTTCTCCATCATATATACTTCCTCCTAGCTACAGAAGATACGTGGTAGCGCTGCTCTCGCACTACTATTTTAGTAGCGTCAAAAAGTGGCATCACTCGTAATTGCACTTACTCAGTCTCACGTACGTAGTATACATAGAAGTAAAAAATACTACGTACAACAGGAATGAGCTCTATCTGTGCATCATGCAGCTAAAATAAAGTAAATAAAAGCTTATGCTAAGGTCGTAATAGTCTTGTTGCGCGCTAAATAAAATTGAAGCCGAGTGAGAAGGCTACCACTGAACTCTGTGTCCCGTTCTAACAGTGACTTAGAGTTGCAAGAGTTAAGTTGATTTATCCTCTCGTTGTTTGTAGAAAAAATTGCGATTAATGTATTGTAATGAAGTAAAAACATTTACTTCTAAAATGTTTCTAAATATAAATAATGATTTATTACCGACATGTTAAAGCAATATTATTTGTTGCCACGTGTAAAGCCTTACTAACGCAAAATTTTTGCGATTGGCGTATCGGTTTTCTTTTATTTGTGTGAAATACGGACACCTGACCTGACTACCCCACATGAAATCGTCGACTCGACATTAATAGCGGTGTGTTTTTTGGTTACGTGATATATTTGAAGAATTTTAATAAAACTGAGGAGAATTTGTGTCGTGGAGGCTTGCGGAAGCGAGTATTATCCTGATTATGGTTTATCTTTTCACAGGTAATAGTTTGAAACATAATTTGTTAGTGAAGAATTACGGTGACCATGCATGACTATCTAATCCTTTTTTTATTTTATTGTCATGAGGAAAATGCATTTACGCATACACACCCGCACGGGAGCAGGTGGTTATGTCGGACTCAGGATCAATAGGGACCCCACTATCGACTAAAAACCTCATGGTGTTCCGTCGTCATCAACTGGTGACACGGAGTGACTCGCGTTCTCATCCGCAGCCCCCATCGACGGGTATCCTCTCCTCATGAGGACCTAACCCTAAGAGAGAGAGAGGATCTCTCTCCCTTTTCCGCTCCTCCACCTCCCTCTGTGAGACGATTGTCTCAGAAAGCGAGGCCACAGCCTCCCATGACCTCTCGTCACCGATCTTTACGATGATGGCCGTCAAAGAGAAGTCGGGTCAATACCCAATCCTAGTTCAAGAACAAATAAGTTAAGCCTGCACCGAGGCAGCGATACGTAATTGAGGTTTGTTTGATTCCTTGCTGTATCTTTATTTCTTAATTTTGAGTTATGTAATTAATATATAATATAGTTAAGGATTTATTCTATAAATCATACACTTTGGAAACACGATTGCTTAAAGTTGCCTCTATAGAAAAAAAATTCAAAGTTATATCTAAAAAACTAAATAAACCATCAGTATTTGAATAATAAAAAACAACATGTTTTCTACAGCGTATACATATTACATTTTTCAAATAGGTATTTGTTTTAATTATACAAATGAAATACTTAAATTCACCCACGTTCCGCCCATTTTAACCAGAGCCGCGATGCCTTGTGCCTATCCGCTTATTAATTCTTCGGCCGTCGGACGGGGACGGATGCTGTTGGCGTGCCTTACTCACGCATACATACGCGGCGCGCCTAAAAATCTCAGTGCACCCTTAAATACCTATGCATTTTTTATTGGTTGATTGACATCAGAAGCACTCACGTTATCGATGCAGCACAGAAAATAAAAAAATAATTACGATCGTACAGAGAGACTTGTTGGATCATGTGATTATTAGTTATTAAACAACAGGTTGAATTCATCTCCATCCAGACACTATCCAATCTACTACACCCTCACACACGCACACACACATACCGACACACACACACACACACTCTCACACCCACACTCGACATAACATACTCTAACATACAAACATATTATACACCCTCATATGTAATTATCCCTCCTTACAGCAAAAACTAAGTCAGATGCTACACTGTAAGTTCCAGCCTATCAAAATTATGTAAATAAGGTTTTCTTTGGTGTTATAGAAAATAATTCCATAGTATGTTAAACATTATTTTATTATCATATTGTAATAAGTTATTTATCTATAGTCAATGATAATAATAATAGAAACGTTTAAATGTTTAACTTAAAACTTACAATTTTATAAATAGTACTCTAATTCATGGTATATTATTTTATGCAAAACTTTATAGCCTCCCGAGAGAATAAAATGTTGGATTAATCTCCCATCTCCTCAGCTTATATGTATTATTGTCTATATATCATGTTTGTACCGAAGCAAATATGTACAGTTATTCGCAATATAATAAAAATTATTATATTTTATTCATAAATCTATACAACAAGTGACATGTGCGCCCAAGATACAGGCTAAGCCTAGTTTGGGGCACATTGTAAACACTGCTTAGGTTTATATTATAATTTTAGGAATAGAAAATTGTTATTTGTATACTCACATCTACTTCTGAATAAATTATTATTATTATTATTCCTTGCTCTATTAAAATAAATTTGTTTCAATTTCAGATTTCCTAAAGATCCTAATGTCAGTTTAACTCATAATGCAAAATTAGAGTCAATGAAACATATAAGGAATAAGCTGGGTTTGAGGCAGCAACTTCACAAGACTGTTTTATTTAACAATATCTGATTTAGAATTAAACTTAAATGTAAACTTAACTGTTTTTTCTTACCTAATTAATCAAATATACCACAATAGGTAGCTTATCGTAATTTTATCTCAGTCCAGCTACATGTCGTAACTGTCGTATACCACAAGGACAAGTAGGTAAGTACCTACCTAAATGACGCGAGTGTAAAAAGCAAGCAAAAACAGTGAATGTACAGTACTGCAAAGGGCAAGATTAACCATAGCATCTTCGATTTAAATCCATCTGAAGCAATGATCTGCTGACGTCAGATCACAAATATTTTTTTATAATAAAATTATTGTCCTTAAATCATTTCGATATTGTCACCATTGCCAGAAAGGGATAAGAGGTGCAGTTACTGAGCTCTCGTTCGGCTTCAATTTTGCGACAACAGCTAATTCCTGTTGTACGTAGTACTTATTACTTCCATGGTACTACGTACAACAGTACTTATTACTTCCATGGTAGTATATATTCTATTTGATCTATTGTTATGACTATCTGATCTATGCTCCGTCTGATTAGCAATTCAACTATAGATAGTTATAGTCCTCTGCAGTCTAGGAGGAAGAATATATGGAGAAGACATTTATATTCTGTTGGTTGTGAGACAAGAATGGTAATATATACGCTTGCATTAGTTTGAAAGAGACAGCATCAGTTTTTTTTGTCTTGCTCGGCGTATGCGATTTCTTTGTTTGCCACAACGCAGTTTTGTGGCAGACAAATTTATTCGGTGCTTGAAAGTGTCCTTTTTTCGTGTTAAACAATGATTTTGAAGTGTGTATTGTAAATTGTAAGTTAAATTCAACGCTGCTGCTTCCACCAAACTTGTTGAAATGCAGAATTCTTGGCTGTAAAAACAGAACAGAACGAAATATGGAACACCTTACGTATCATGTAAGTGCTATTTTTCATATGTCTTCACCATTCTTACACAGTCTATGCGAATCATATATGAATTTCTGATCATAACATGAATGTCGGCGTGTTAAATTATTTGATAATCTTACATTTTTCTACAAAATAATTTCTTGATTTTGAGATTATAATCCATAAAAATTAAGGAGTGTTCTTTTGTCTATCTGTCTCGCTCTAGTATGATGAAATTTGTTAAAGGAGAAAAGAGAGTGTGAACATAGATCAAAATTATACTTTTTCGAATTATAGCAATTTTCGGAATACCAGCTCATGACCGAAGATTTTTCCCATAAAAGTGGGTAATTTTGTATGAACCACTTTTGACCAATTATGCAGTAAAATTAACGCAATTAAATTTTGATTTGCAGTTTTCATAAGGAATGCTGTCCTTCATCGTGTATGGATTCAAGCAACTGGATGACAAAATTAATTAAATTAAAAATTACACAATTTATTAATTAAATTGTAAGTGGTGCCAAAATGTTGAATCTCGATGTTATTCACACATATGTTTTATATACCATAAATCTATAAATACATTATTACTTTGTTTTATTTAAAGTGCACACTATGAAATATTATAGGTACGAAGGTTTGTATGAGTTTGTTACTCATACAAACCTTCAAGTCACTCAACGCCGAAGTTTTCAACGAAATTTAGCATATAGATTCCGTAGGATCCGGATTAATAAATTGGCTACCTTTATTCCGAGATATTGAGCATTATCGGGGGACTACGATATAACTATTCGACGCGGTTGAGTCCACAAGCGCAAGCTAGTTATCCAATAGTACCATGGGTTAAGTTATATATATATTATGCCATAGTTTTAAACTCTACCAAAAAATATTCTGTACATTTTCAGTTTTAGAACCATGGTAATTTTCTAAAACTAGCTGACCTGGCTTCTTTGCCATTAAGGCGGACCGTTCAATCTGTAGCGAGAAATTCAAAATTTAACAGTCTGTCTACTCATATTTGTTGCGAGATCGAATAACATTTGTAGGTATTTAATATACTCAAATCAGAGATCCTTTTTAGAGTATTTTGTTATTGTATCTTATATATATGTATCTGATTTCATATATTTCTCTAGTAATCTGCAAAAACAGTTAAGAAACAATTATATATATGTAAGTTATGATGCCAAAATACTTTAGGGTATAATTTCCGATTTGCGCAATTTAAAAACAATACAAACACTAAAGTTATCCGATCTAGCAACACACATTAAATTTTGAATACCCCGATATAACAAATTGAACGATTTAGTCCACCTTAAGCAAGTACCATGCAAATGTATTTTTTCAGTAGGCGCGGCAATATTTTTTCTAAAAGCTTCATTGCAATTTGGGTAATGTTATGGGACACTGGCAATTCTGCAATATTAGGTATTTATACTCTGTCTTTATCGGGTATACGCGCATAGGTACTCCATCATAGATATTCTTCCTCATATTCTGCAGTAGTCGGCACTCTGCACTGTCCTCCACAGACCAATAACCAAGACTGTCCTCTGCGATATCTAGGAGGAAGTATCTATGGTTCCTCCTAGTGTTTAAACACTACGGTTTAAATCACGCAAACACTGCTGTCACTGCATACACTGCAAAAGCTTGGTTCACAACTGAAATACGTGAATATGCACTGTTTGCGCGCAAACGATGTGAACCGATATGTAGCCGCGCTATGTTTATTTTGTTTTGTTCAAGCTGCCAACTGGTTGGAGCATTTAGACCGCCCCTATGAGTCTGCTATGACTTATAGGTGTCTAAATGCTTTTATTGTAGTAGCTGTAGTGTTGTATATAGTTCATAGTATTTTGTTTAATAAAGGCATACCGCCGGAAAAAAAAAAGCCGCGCTTATAACATCTGCTAACTGTCAATTTGCTTTTTCCTAATTGACCAAAAATAACCTTCACATCAATAATTGATAATAGAAGTATTGCATTTCAAGGCATTATTTTGTGAATTGATGTTTGTACGTTCAACATTCTAACCACAACAATATAAATCTCCTCATCTATCTGTCAAGATTTGAGTTTGACGTTTGTGCATACATTGCACTACCACTTTTCTGTGAGCGTTGTTTGCGGCCGGAGGTGACGTCAAAGATGACGTCATTATGCTATCGTGGTGTCTGTTTAGCAAGTTATGAACCGACCGTTTGCGTGCATACAGTGCAAATAGCGCATATTTGCGTGAATTGAACCGTAGGGAAAGTATATTACTTTTCTCTATGGTTTAAAGACACTACACTTCACTAAAGTAAAGAGTAAAGATTCAATTGTATTGTACCGTGCTCAGTATAATATTTTAATTTTGATTGATTTGTATTATGTAATAGTATAAATTTCATGTTCCATGCTATCTTCTTCGTAAGAAATAAATTCTAAATGGAAAAGATAATTTCATGAAGGGCTCGTTATCATGACTGATAATAAAGAAAAACCTGGAGATGGTCTGCGATCCATGAGATCTACCACAGCATTCAGAGTGATAAACTTTGAACTGTATGCTAAACCTGTAAGTTGTCCTGATGTTTCGTATCGACAAAAAACCTAAATTGCGAGGGATCACCATTTAGGTCTTTTGTCGAACCTACTAATATACAGATTTCAGAAGGCCACGATAATGTTACCTACATTTAAACATGTGTTTATGATAGTTTACTATCTACATTGAATAACAACACTAAAAATAACCAGTGGAACCCAGCAGTCTTAGAAATAATAAATTGAAGTTATAATTTTACCCATGTGTTGGTCTATATTTCGCATTTCTTTACACAATATATTAAATAGTAAGTATTTTGCATTTCTTTAAACAATATACAAGTAAGTCCCAGTTTTCAGGCAGTTTTCTATTTTGATATATTTGAAGCAGTGCTGGCTCAGCGGCATTGACTATGGACTGCCGCACAGCAGGCAGCTTAAGCTTCACCGCAGGGTGGAAGGCCATTTTGCAAATGATCAATTAGAAAATCAGCCACCAAGTAGGTTAATTGGGGTTAAAATCTGCGCCCCCTTCGCTACACCTGCTACACAAACTAGATTTGGGACTTACAAAAATTTTGACGAAAATTTCATGTCCAATTGACACCTGGTTTTTTTTGTAGTTTTGGGTAGAGTACAGTCATAGCCACTAATTTTGTTAGCGCGACCCCCACCTCAGTCGTATACTTCCCTAGGTAGGCACATAAAGACAAACTTATTTGGTTGTAAGTGGGCTACCGGCGGGGCTAGACGACGTCGTCCCGAACTAAAGATGCTAGCTATTGGTGCCTCTTTCACTTGGCATCAAAAAAAACATAGGTTAACTATACATCGAAAATGTTGAAAAATTTTTTTAAGTGTCGGACCTGTATTAAGGTTACTAAGGTCAATGACCCCAAAGTTAAGGTCATTGACCGAGGACGTTTGTTGACCTCCCAGGAGGTCATTAAAGCGAAAAAAATTTTTTTTTTTGCGCCTTAAGGGTACACTCCAATCAAAATATATATTTCCAATAACACTTTTATTTTTATATGATATATATTTTTTATTGATGTATTCTTTGACATTAGCCAAGTAAAGCTATTTTTCAGACTAACTTTCTGACATTTTCTTAACACACTGTTAGGTGCTTGGCGATTGAATTAATTCTTTTACCTGTTTTCAAAAGTTATAAACTTCAAAAAATATTTCTTTATCACTATTAGGTACTGTTAATATATTAAAAATAACCATAATATAAAGATAGATTCTAATTTATATTCACATTAATTACAACAATATGATTATTTTCATGCTCTGAAACCACTACCCAGTGTACAATACAACTGAGTTACACTAAAAAGATTGAAAAAAATTTTTTTACAAAAAATGGAACCGACTTCAACACCCAAAAGTGTGAAATAACTTGTCGAAGTCGGTACCATGCGCAATATTGTGATATTAGCTACTTTTGAACCATCATGGTACTGACTTCAACAAGTTATTTCACACTTTTGGGTGTTGAAGCCGGTTCCATTTTTTGTAAAAAAATTTTGATACATAATATGCCTACTAAAGTTGCCGCGAATACTCGCTATTATTCGGTACTCGGCATTACTCGACATTTTTTTTTATATTCGTCGAATACCGAATAGTAGCTTTTATTCGGCATTCGGCGAATAGTCGTCTAAAATAAACTTTTATCGAACAAAAAACTAATGAATAAAAAATAATCATTTTTTATTATTTTCCTTAATAAAACAATACACAGTATTCATTATTATCTGTAGTATGTGCCTGTGCCTATCATATTCATGAAATTAAATTAGTTAGTAATAATAACTTAAATGAAAAATTAAATTTCTACGTTACATATATGTAGGTATGTTTAACATGAAATAGATTTCCTTAACCTTCTTGTTTTCTTTTCTCACAACCTTAGAAGAAGTTAGAAATATTTTTAAAGTGCCTTATTTATGTCGAATAGTAATGTCGAGTTATTCGACTATTCGCCAAAGTGAATGGCGATTAATTGGTATTCGACTATTCGCTAAAACCACTATTCGCGGCAACTCTAATGCCTACCCTCCGAGATAGTTATATAGGATTTAATTACCTGTATCCGAGAATTCTCAACAGCTATTTCCCAGGAATTCCGGGATCTTTGAGAAATGACAAAATCAATAAAAATAGACCAAAATTTTAAATAAAATTAAAACACTTAATAACCATTATTATTCATCGTTTTGAATTTCAATATCGCTGGCCCCGGGCAATAAAGCTGTAAACGCCGGTTACGCCCTTTTTAATGTTATTTGATTTTTGGCTTCTCGGAGTATCAGTATACCACTATTATTTTTTTCAGATTTTTAAAATTAATATTTCTTTAGGTTTAATGACAGTAACATCTTTATTGCATGAAAAATTCTCATACGACTAAAATGTATTATTACATTACTCTATGAAACATAACACAAAAAACCGGTGAACATCTTTACCCTACATTTCTCAACAAAAAGTAACAGTAATAAAGTTAACCGCGTTTTTGAAAATAAACTTATTATATCAATGAACTGTTAACATTTAATACGAATTAAATACAAGAGATTTTAATCTGTACAAGCGTATTACGCCTTTCTTCCCGGAACTTTATTGTAGCACCGGCAACATACTGTCCTGTTACGCTGAACGCCATCCCTTTCACTCCTATGGCCAATGTATATTGTATCGTCAAGCTGATGGTGAAAGAAAAGAGCATCTCCAATAAATTTACACAAAGCACATTAGAAACAAGGAATGTGATCGTGAACTCAAACTAAAGATAAAATAGAAGCCGATTCTACAGCTACTGTCGTCGCTATTTATGATCTGGTAAAGGTCCTGACGATTCCTCAATCAGAGGTAGGAATCTTGCATAACAAGCGAAAGTATCCTATATATAACTTTACAATTTACAACTCATTAAAATACTGCTATCAGATTAGATGGTGTATTCCCGATGTCCCCATTGACCATATCCCCATCAATGGGGACAGTGGGAATTGAATAAAAAAAAATGTAAAACGTTCCCGCTGTCCCCATCGCCTGTATCCCCATCAATGGGGACAGTGGGAATAGACCAAAAAGTAAAAAATGTTGCCCACTGTCCCCATCGCCTTTATAGTTATCAATGGGGACATCGGGAATTAAACAAATTGTGAAAATTAATGCCCACTGTCCCCACTACTCGCCTCACTGTCAATCATAAATAATATAAATATCTAAAATGTTGTCATTGTTGCGACTACATAATTATTTAGTTATTTCACATTCATAAAATACTTAGGGCTTTCACTTACAAAGTCTTTTACAATTATTTTTAATTAATGTAATATATATAACTACAGTGTAAACTCGATATAATGACACTGAAGGGGCATTTTATGGCGTTATAGAGAGTTATCGTATAGAGAGAAGAAAAAGATTTGTGAGTAACTAAGCAATTATTATGACGTAGATAATGAATAGAAATGACTCCTACTTAATAGTCTTGTAAGCATTTTGTAAACTAAATCCCAATTTGTAAACAAAAGAACGAATTCCTTAGTAGGTGCGTTAAGCATCATGCTGACAGTCGAGTTAGGATAATAAACCGACAAAAAAATGTACACAGCTGCGCAGTTTTTACTAACTGTGGCAACTTAAAAGGTACTTTTTATTTTGTATTTCTTAATTTTTGTCTTTATTGAGAGTATTATCTACTATCTTAAAATATATGTTTTAAAGTTATAACTTAGTTATTTTTTTTAAAGCTAATATAGAAAATGATCCATATTTAATTGTTAATTTATAGGTTTTAACTCTCCTTACATAGGACGATATTTGATTCTGAGATATGAAAAAATATTGTCATTATATATGATTCTGTGATAAAAAAAATTTTCATATTTTTGATTCCGTTATTTTATAAACAAGTTAGCAGAAATTATTTTTATTTTTTATATATTTCATTTTGCTTTATTTTATATCGTTTTCATACTTTATTAAATCTAAGTCGTAACCGACAACCCCGTTTTTTTTAAAATAGAATATTAAAAAAGTAAATTTAAACAACATTTTACAACAGAAGAATTTATAAGTTTTTAACCTAGAAACTATGTTAATATATTATAAAACATATGTTTTAAAGTTTTAACTTAGTTTATTTTTTGTTTTTGATGAGTTAAATCATGTACAAATTTTTAAAATGGTTATATTTTCTGAATTAATACAAAAATGATTATTAAAGATTGTATAATTTTTTTCATAATTTATGCTTAACCTAAAGTATATATAAAGAAGGTGGGTGTTATAGTTATAACAAGGAGCTGAGATCCTTTCCAAACCGTGGTGTTATACTATTTACTGAATACATATTTAATTATTATAATTATTTTGTATTAAGTGTTTAATGGGGACAGCGGGAATAAAATTACAGACTTCTCGCTGTCCCCATTAATGGGGACAGATAATGGGGACAACGGGAAGAAATATATTGACGTCTCGCTGTCCCCATCAAAGGGCCAGGCCAATGGGGACAACGGGAAGGAAAAAAACTATCGTCTCGGTGTCCCCATCAATGGGGATAAGTCAATGGGGACAGCGGGAACACACCGATTAGATGAACCTGATACAGACTAAAACTTAAGTTTTTTAACCATTTTGTATGTCTTGTGTTTGTGAGTGGAAATAGGTTTTTAAACATATTCTTGTGTTGTCCTTTGTGTTATCAGAGAAGAAATATTGCACCGACAATCTTGTTGGTGATTGATGTGTGTTCGAGTATGGTAATCAGGCTTAACCTAGAATTATTGGCCACTGGCCATTGTAATCTCCACCGTCGACTACCCCTGGGCGAACGGGAATGCGTAAATGCATTTTCAACCCGAAAATAATATGACCTATTCGCTTAATACCCTACCACTATGCCGTAAAGCTCGAGCCCTTGATTCGATTTGTACCATAGGCCCCACGCATAGCAGTTCATACACCTATCCACTACCACTGGGCTTTAAATACAATATAAACTGTATTTAATCCAATTTCTCAAATAACATGTAGGTATGCCTGAAATTCTCAGGTAAAGCGACAACAAAACCACAATTCAAATTATGAGGATGTGTTATGTTTTGTGACATAATAATTATATTAGAACTTATTGTGATTGAACTGATCTTTTGTACTTAGCAGCACTTCTAGTTAGATATTTTATGAGTATGGGATTGCAGGTCTACTGCATACCGGAACAAACTGAAATTCCTGATAATTTTTATGGACTGTTTAGTGTGCCTATTCAGTTGTATTAAGGTTACTGCTATTTTTGGCACTATCAAGTGGCCAAAAGGGGTGCTAATGGAATCGGCAGTTGCTTCCTAAATTTCATTGAAACTGAGAGCCAACATGGTATCAAGAATTTAATATTTTATTCTGATGGTTGTGCTGGGCAGAATATAAATGGGATTATCTTTGCTCTTTATTTATAGTTGTACAAAAAGTATGGAGTTAACATAATACATAGGTACTTTGAAACTGGCCATAGCCAGTCTGAAGGAGATTCGATGCATTCTCTTATCGAACGCGCAAAAAAGAACCACACGATTTGTACTCCTGATCAAATGTATGGCGTAATCATGAATGCCAAGATCTATGGTGAAAAATTTCATCCTAAGGAAATGGAAATACATAATTTATTTTATTTAAGAAGATAATGGACAAAAGACACTGGATGCGGGCAGACCAAACTAATGAAAAAGTTATGTGGACAAAGACTCACGAAATCAAGATTACTCGAGCGCATCCAGATGTTCTTTATTTAAATTATGACTTTGATGATGAATATATTTCTTTAAATACTGCATCAAACCCCAGATCTTCAAGAGGAAGACTCAATAAGACGCCAGTGACTGATGTTTCAGGAGATGAACTGAGAAATCTGTACAGAGAGCCAACCGCTTCCCAAAACCACTTTACGATGATTTGATGAGTCTCTGAAAAATAAACTGAAGCAATCCCGAAACATTAACGTACATTTTATAACAATTTGCATTGTGTTGGGAACTCTGAAGAAGAAATCGACATTGAAAGCGAAAATTAAAATTAAAGTAGCATAATATTTTTTTTCTTTTTAAGGTTTTGACCATTTCATTTTTGTTTCCAAAGTATAACAGCTTATTAAATTAAGTGATTTTATTCAATTAAGTTAGAATAGCTTTTTTTCATTTTTAAGTGATTTCTTCCAAAGTTTAATATGTAGTAAACAATATGTGATATGAAAGGTTTTTTAAATAAAGTCATTATCATTTAAAATGTAATTAACAAAAATTAGGCAGTAGTAACACTAAAAAATAGGTTGATTTCATCACCGCCTTATTACCCGGGGACAGCGATATTAACAGCTCAGTCTCAAAGTCAGTAATAAAATTCTGGAAACTAAATTTAACTTATATATATCTATTATTTAACATGTTTTACTCTGATTAAATAATATGGGACTAGTAATCAGGTTGAAGAAACAATTATATGTAACAAATAATCATTAAAAAAAAATTTCATTTAACTTAACCTTAAATGTAATATACCTTTAAAATAACCAAAGCATTTAGAACCTTATCTGATAGTCGGTTTCTGATTTTTGTAACAAAATTTCCAGACAAGCAGAAAACTCTTTAATTTTCTGTTTAAGCATAGGTTTCACAGTCATAATGTATACAAACTAAACCTACCAGTAGATTCAAACAGCTGAAATTCTATCCCTGGCCGAAACTATAAATATAGGATAATTAAGACTATTTCATAAAAGAACATACGCACTGTAATTACATAGGTATTTATGAAAACATTTCTATATCCGTCAAGCAGTTATACTAAAAAAAGCAATACCTGTTAATTTGCATATCAGCTACAGCTGTGCTAGGTTGCATTAATATATGTAGAATAGTAGAATTTACTTTTTGAATGCGCTGTCGATTAGAAGTATGGTGGGTGTAGTTGACTGCACTTGGATTGGACTTAACGGGGTAGCGGAGCGTGAGCATGAGCGTGTACAAGTGCGGCGTTTTAAATATGTAACAGCCAATGCTTACGTTTATTTCGAATTTTCGAGAAAAAGTAATTCAAGTATATTTTTTTTGGAATTTCCTGATTCCTCAACACATTTTTCTCGTCACCACTACCACCAGTGCCAGGTCTCCCGGGATTTCCCGCTTCGGCAAATCTCACCCAGCAACCCTATTCCCATATGACATAATAATTTCATTTTATTGTATTTCAAATTTTGTTTGTGTTTCCTGTTACAGATATACTTGATTAGTTATCTGCTTCATCTGTATCAGATTCTAAATCTTCATAATCCATGACACAATTTCAAAAGAAAACAAAAATTACAAACACCCTAACCTGACTCAGATCAGACACCTGCAAAAGTTGCATATTATGTCCTATTAAATAAATTTAGGTAAGGTTAGTGGGGTAGGTCTATGAAGTCGTCTTTTCGAAGCTATGATTTGACTGGGATATTCTGGTGTAGTACAAAGGATTTGTAGTGATTTTATACCCGCAATACAAGAGATATTAAATTTTCGTGTTTAATTTGATGTAATTTTGAACTAAAATTCCTACAATTAGGAAATGCAATGCAATACTAGATGTACTTTACTATATAATATATTATGTGAAGCCACACCATAATAAATATTTTACCTACATTTCATATCAAACATACACCTCACACACACCATGCACCACTTATATATACAGGGTGTCCCAAGAAGTAGTGATATGCTGAAGCTGGGAGGTAGAGGACCTAGAGGGCTGTCTGAATCGCCCCATGTATGTTCCGCGGTTTTTCGTATTTTCAGAGTTGTGACTTTTTTTAATTTTTCACCTATCGCCGAGTATGATGAGATTTTTATTTATGGTGACGTGAATTATTGCGGTAGATGCTTCATTCTTTTTTGCTCAGCTGATAGATAGGCCAATTTAGTATGGTAACATTAACTATCGTTAGATCTTTGAATAAAATGAAAAAAAAATTAAATGCCAAGAAAGATAAAATTACCCAGTATGTTCACAACTTCAAGGAATAATGTATTCGGGCGTGTTTCATACCAACTGAACTTATTTGTGAAAAGTGATTCCATTACTTTTATTTGTTTTTCCGACTGGTTTTTGCAGTATCTAAGGATGCAGGATGACAATTTTCGTCGAAAAGCGCATGTGATCTCTATGAGTGCCCAGCTGCGTGTGGGTGAGGATATGCCGGCTGACTTATCTTACCTATATGACTTTGTTCGTTTGAGATGTCGAGTCCGTATATAGAAATCAATTACTCAGACCCATATTTCCCTTTTAATATGAAAAAAGGCTGAGAGCAGAACAAACTGCTGCAGCCACGAAAAGGGGTCGAGTTAGGCGCATAACGGTGCTGAACTTTGGATCAGGCAATGGTCCGACTATTTGAAAGGAGTGTTCATAAACATTGAGTAGATATACGGTTACGAGGTCAGCAGAAGGTCCAACAGGGAAGGTATTTGGTCATCCACATCTGGAATTCGCATAGACGAGGTGACCTCTGATCTCTGATGTGAAGATAACACCTCAGGCAAGGAGAGGGGAGAGGGGGGATTCAGGTGTAACTCATAAGGATACTGTGTGTCACTACCGCTAGCATTTTTCTCAGGTTTAGTGCCACACTGTATCTATTCTTGCACCGATCTGGATCGTTTGCGATAAATGACGTTGACGAGAGCATTATTTGTAGTATTTTGAGTTTATTTACTATTGCTTGCATTATGTGTATTTATATTGAGCGCTAAAGGCGCAAGAAATTGATTCACTAATTAATTCAGGAAGCAGACAATTCATATATAATTTTATTAATGGGCCCACCATTTTGTCCTCCCAGAACTTAGGACAGAAAAATAGATAGGATAGGCTTAAAATAGAAAATTAAAAATTCATTGAGATTTTCATCTGAATGAATTTTTATTTGAAGTCTGAAATAAACTAATCCATTCAGCAGTGCTATCGAGACGTCAACGCGGGCGTCCCGAGCTCTCCTTGAAAAAGACCACCGAATGTGGTTGAAACTATAGTCGGAGCTATCTGACTGATTCACGTGAGTTATCCCGTATTATTTACTAAAAATGAGTGAAAACCACGTTAGTTTTTATAATAAAATAATCTTTTCAATTTCAGCTTCCATCGTAGAAGAGGTAGAAATAATTTTATCTTCTGACAGATTGCTACTAGATATCTGACAGTTGACAAGAACCAACTGCAAAAATATAAAACGTTGTTTTAAAATTGCAAACGTCACTTAAAATATTAAGTTATTATATTACGCTATTCAGCGAAATAAACACGCACATTCAATGTTAAAATTGAACAAGAAAATATTTTTTGTGTATCACTTTCCTATGAATCCTATTTATCTTCACACTGCAACGTTTGACTTAAATTTCTTTTTTCTTGTACACGCATATTTTTGCGTTTACGATCCATATTCTAATCAAATACCTATCTATTTACGAAACAAATATACATAAAATTACAATCCCCCTCAACTTTTTTTTTACTAAAGTAGAGCAACTTTAGATGCGTAACAGTGCACGAACAAGTATACAGTAAGGGCGAGAGGTACGCACAACATTTTTCGTGGACCACACGTCTGAACACTGACCATAAACAACAACATAACCAGCGCATTTTAGAGACCAAGATGAGGTCATAATTTTGTGCCGTGTTTATCGTTTGATTTGTAAACCTCAATCCTTCTTTTGAACCTTAAAAAAAATATGTAGCGATAGCTTGAAGAATATTTATTTGTTACAAGTATTTTAATAAGTTATTTAATTACTTTGCTTTAAGTTGCGCAATTAAAATGCCACGCGTCGACTTTGCAAGACTGCAGTACATAATGCGTATTTAGAAGGTCACATACCGGGTAACAGATAAGCCGACTTTTGTTCTTTTTCTATGGCCAGCGCGTGATTTAGGACGAAATCTATTTAGAAAGGTTTTGCTTTGCCTGCATTAATCATCATGTAAATTAAAATGCTGCACTACCACATTTAGATTTCATTTTTTTTATTGAAGCCTTATGAATAATAAAATGAAATTTTCAGGGTAGCTACCTGATAGATAGAACAAGTTTTTAAAAGCCAAACGGTATTTTTTTTTGTGATTTGTTTTTTTATGGGCCTTTGAAGTTGTGAACAAACTAGGTAATTTTATCTTTCTTCGCATTTTTTTTTTATTCCGTTCAAAGATCAAATGATAGTAAATGTTACCATACTGAATTGGGCTATCTATCAGCTTAGCAAAAAAAAATCAAGCATCCACCGCAATAATTCACGTACCCATCAATAGAAATCTCAACGTACTCGGCGATAGGTGAAAAATAAAAAAAAAAATCATAACTCCAAAAATACGAAAAATCGCGGAACATACATGGTGATTCAGATAGCCTTATAGGTCCTCTACCTCACAGCTTTAGTATATCACAAATTCTTGGGACATCCTGTATATATACATACATGTACATATACAATGCGTCCGGAAACTTGAGGGGGGGTAAAACATGGTTATTTTTATCGACGGATAATAAAATGTTTTTTATTGACATGGAAGGATCAGTGCTTGTACTAATTTAACCATAGGTACTAATCTAGAAATCCTATAATCACAAAAAAAGTCTCGTTTGATAGCCAAACATCTACACAATAACTTGAAAAATGTTGACTATTGATGCCAAGACTTTTTCAAGTTTTATGTCTCAAAAGGTAGAAAAAAATTGCTATTATGAAAATTTTGCAATCTTTTTTCATGAATTTTTCACAAAAAATCTAAGTTGTTAATCTACATTTTTATTGCCTACATATACATCAAAAACAAAAGTCATTGTGGGGACAATGACTTTTGCTTTTGATGTATTTTTTGGTACATTTTATTTATTATAGTGCCTTAAGGAACCCATTTTAATATAATTCACATTAGCAAAACCGTAACAATATAATTTATGTTAAATTAATAATAATATGTACATTGATTCAGTAGCATAAGTACTTTAAACAGACATACAAACATGCCTGTATAGTAGTTGGATGTTTCCATAAAGTGATGTTGGTATGCACTTTTTGTTTCAGAATATTGTTATTATGACCATAGGCCTCACATGTTTTGGAGCTGCTCTTGGATATATTGCATACATGCGACAAAAATATGAATCAATGGGATATTATGCAGCAGTAGACAAAGATGGGAAAGAAATATTTGAAAAGAAAAAATCTAAATGGGATTGAGTGTGGTGTGGCTGTTGAGAGAATGCGTTGGACTGTACGTGTTTGTATTGTCAATGTAGCTTTAAATGGAGCAAAACAAATAATCAAATATATTTAATAGATATGCTCAACTGACACAAATTATATCAGATTGTCTATGTTACTTTGAACTGGGGAAAATTAATATTCATAAAACAAACTGTCAAGCGCATTCTATCAGCAGCCACACTGTAGTACTAATTAATGTTATTCTTTGTTTAGATTGAACCTTGTTGATATGAAGTAAAATGAAAGTTTAAAGTATATTTATTTTATTCATTTCATTCAACTTCCGCTTTTCTTTGCCTTACATAGATTATTATTATATATATATAGGCTGTGGCAATAACATGGCCGCCTATACGCTTGTCAATAATGTATCAACAATCTCTCAAAGTGAATCACAGAGAAGAACGTTGTGTGCATTGTAATATTGTAGGTACCCCGTCTAACACTCTGTCCCCCGTTTCCATACAAACAGAAAGTTCGAAAGATGTCAGAATATACATTAAATAACTTGACCGTAACTGGAAGCTTTTATATTGAGAGAGCATTTCCGTTTCCGTCGTCGTAGTACCAGTTTTCATACTTAAATTCGCCTTGAAACCGGAAAAAGTGGCGCCACCTGGCGGCGGCGCTGCATTTTATGTTTCGTGTAAAATCGAGCGCCATTTGCAATCATTGGCGTTTAAGTTTCCGTCGAAGCAACACGGCTTCAACAGCACTGCCCGAAGTCTGTTGCAAAAATTACTAAGTACATAGTTTATAAATCAGTGTTAAAATTATTTTTATAATAAGTATAGTTGAAGTGTAATTATTTTACTGCATTCAGTAAGTACCCACATTTTATAATGAATGATGTAATCGTACAAAGTTTTTTCTAATAACGGTTTTTGCCGTTCGATTCGATACAAATCTTTTGAATTGATAAATGTTTTTAGGTGGTTTTTTAACCATTCAAATTGTACAAGTTTGTACAAATAAATCTATTGTTTGTTACCTCTATTAACATAGCCTTGATTTCCAGAAATGAATGACGAGCCAATGGCTGTGGCCGGTCCCAGTGGAGAGGCGCGCAAGCGGAAACGAAGTGCCTCTACTAGCAGTTCCAGTAGCAGCGCTTCGAGCTCATCCTCCTCTTCGGACGATAAGCGACGGTCACGTCGGCGCAAACATAAGCGTGCTAAACGCGCCGATCCCAAAATGGATAAGTTATTGAAGGAAATGGGTGAGCTCAGAAAAATTGTTACTTCAAACAATGTGAATGATAATACATGTCATGATAATGTGTCAATTTATCCAGATAGTGATGTGTTATACGAACAACTCGATCTTGAGCATGAACAAGATGATCCTACCCTTTCTTTTGAAATAGAAACAAAGTTAAAAGAACCGACTGTACCTAAGACCTCTAGCAGTTATTTAAAAATGTTGTCTGATGTTCAGAGGTTAGGCAGCACTTCCTGGTCTGACGTAAGATATGCTGACACACAAAAGTTGTATAATCATACCCCAGGTTTCGTAGACCTGGAAACAAACGACGAGGTAAAAATGTATGACACCTTACGTCACCTGGCGTACGCTGATAAAGCATATGCTGCCATAACATATTGTATACTTAAGCAAAAAGTTTCACTACAGGATGGTATCCGAGACCTTCTCTCTTGGGCAAGGAATACTGATGTTAATGCCGATAATCTGAGCGGCAAGGTCGATGAACTATTTTTGAAAGGCGACTTGTTCAAAGTTTCTTCCGATCTCTTACAAATGGTATGTGGTCACAGAGCTGAAAGTATCGAGATGCGTCGAGAAAGCATCGTAAGCCAGGTCCGTGACCCTTTAGTTAAAGCATCTCTAAATCGAATTCCACCATCGACGACTCATATTTTTGATGCCATTGCTTTTACATCGGCAATAGAAAAGTTTGGTGGAGTCCGAAAAGCTTTTTGGCATCCAAAAACTTATGGAGCTCCGCAAGCAAAGACTAACCAAACAAATCACCGCCTCTCGCGGGGGCAAGGTGCAAGAAAGTCTATAGTTCCATCGCGTGGAACTCAATGCCATAATTTTGAAATGGGCAACCAAGGTGCCATGCAGTTGCATGCTTGTAATAATATCCCACCCTCGCGGGGTGAATGTTACTCAACAAACTACCCTCCCCAATGTCAAAATTCTAATTTCAACAATTACAATGGGAGAGGGTCATTTCACAACAGAGGCTCGCGGCCCGATCGCGGAAGTAACAGAGGTCGTGGAAATTTTCGCAGAACTTCCAGAGGGGGCCTTAGTTACAATAAGAAACAATGACTCAAAGCGGTTCCGAGCCGGTCAGTTAGCGCACTACCATCAACAATGGAAGGAAATGGGAGCACCAGAGATAATTTTAAAATTGATCCAAGGTTATCACATACCCTTTTTTCAAAATCCGCCACTTGTTTATCCAGATGTATTGACAAACCCCTTTCAAACTCATGTCTCACAGAAGATGACGGCAATAGTTCAAAAAATGAAATCTCAGGGCATTTTAGAAGCGGCGCCATCCACTCCGAGCTTCATTTCCCCTCTGTTTCTGGTGCCCAAGTCCGACGGGTCAGACCGACCCATATTCAACCTCAAAGCGCTCAACAAATATGTACTGGCCAAACCATTTCATCTGATCAACATGCACAGAATACCAGATTTTCTTCAACCACAGGACTGGATGTGCAAGATAGATCTATCCCAAGCGTACTTTCATCTGAAAATATCAGCGTCTCAAAGACGCTTCCTAAGACTTGTCTACAATCAAGAATTACTAGAGATGACGTGTCTGCCATTTGGCCTCAGTACAGCCCCAAAAACATTTTCGATTCTCACGAATTGGGTAGCTCAAATATTAAGAGATCGGTGGCACGTACGAATATTGGTCTACTTGGACGATTACCTATTGGTACATCAGAATGCACGCACGCTTCTGAATCACGTCAAACTCACGATACAAACAATGCAGAGACTAGGATGGCAAATAAATTTAGAAAAATCCATACTAGTTCCTCAAAAGAGCATAAATTATCTAGGGATAATTTGGAGCCCCTGGATAAATCTAAAAACTCTGCCAAACGAAAAGATAAACGTATAAAAGAAAAAGTAAACAAAGTACTCGAGCAAGGAAACGCGACAGTAAAAGAGTTGCAAAGAATCGTAGGGATCTTAAATTTTGCCAGTTTTGTTGTCCCAAGGGGTCGACTCAATCATCGACAAATGTTAATGTTTCTGAACTCGATACCAAAACAGTCATCCAAAACCTACCCTCTACCACAAGGTGTGTGCAACGAGTTGAGCTGGTGGAATCAGAACTGCCAGTTATCAACGCCTTTACATTATCCTCCGCCAGTCAACTTCCTAGTGACCGACGCATCAGATATAGCGTGGGGAGCTCAATTGAACAATCAAGCTTTTTGGGGCAACTGGTCCCTGGAAGAACAACACCTACATTCCAATCTGAAAGAGATGCTAGCCATACTACACATTTTCCAGAGTCAGGCTTGCTTACTGCGACGCAGCTCAGTACTCATACAATGCGACAACAAGACAACAGTCGCTCAGTTACGGAAAGAAGGAGGTACGAAATCAATATCCCTTATGAACATAACCTATCAAATTATAAAGTTACTAGATCAATACCAAATACACTTCAGCATACACCATATCCCAGGCAAATACAACAATCAAGCCGATCATTTATCGCGTCATCGTCAGCCGCCAGAGTGGCACCTACTGCCGGCCTGTACGGAAATGGTGTTTGCGAAGTGGGGAACTCCAGTAATAGACTTATTCGCTTCGAAGACGGCTCATGTAGTCTACAATTACGTATCTCGGGATTTGAAAGACAGTCAAGCCCTATTTCACGATGCGTTCAGTACTCCATGGAACTACCCTCTGGCGTGGCTGTTTCCCCCGCCATTTCTTATCCCCAAAGTCCTGGCTCATCTGAATCAGTCAACAGGAGTTTTTCTAGTAGTAGTCCCACGTTGGCACAAGGTTTTCTGGCGGGCAGATCTGAAAGCCCGAGCCCTCGAAGCACCGTTTTCTTTGACCAATCTACACAAACATCTTATCGACACATCGACGGGTCATCCACCTCCAAAAGTTCAACACATCCTTCTCGAAGTATGGAAATGTGGGGGTGGACCGAGGCGATAGAGACATGGAATACTGAACAATTATCGTTACTGAAAAATTCTTGGCGTAAGTCTACCTTAAAAACTTACGAGGTGGCTTGGAAACGTTGGGTTTCATGGTCTGAAGAAAACCACATAAATCCTAAAAATCCTTCTGGTTCTCAGTTAGCACAATTTTTATCAGATTTATACTTGGTTCATAAATTATCATACAATACTATACTCCTACACAAGTCTGTGGTTTCTACGTTATGTAATTGTGAAACATCAAGTCATTTAAGTTCAAACGTCCTGGTAAAGCACATTCTGAAATCAATCGCCCTAAAAAATCCAAAAAGTGCTAAAGCACCTATTTGGGATGTTAATAAATTAAGCTCATTTTTAGCTAGCTATACAGTAGACTCAAATAGTTTATTCCAGACATCCCGTCATACAGCGATTTTAATGTTATTATGCTCTGGACGACGCATACATGATTTGACGTTATTAAGAGTTGATCCTGATCATTTCACGAAAACAGACGATAGTGTCGAATTTCTCCCTGAATTCGGATCAAAAACAGATTCTGAAAACTATAGACAGTCCAGATGGGAATTTCTGTCAAATAGAAGTAATCAAAATTTAAACCCTGTTTTTTGGATAGATAAAACTGTGGCACTATTAAATGAATGACGTTACAATGCAAATTCATTTAATCTTTTTATTACAGTCAGAGGAGTTGCGAAGCCCGCCTCGCGCACAGTGATAGCAGGCTGGGTAAAAACTATATTTAAAGAAGCTGGCATTATAGCCTCTCCAGGAAGTGTTCGTTCTGCGGTTGCTTCCAAAAGTTGGCTGGAAAATGATTCAATCGATGACATCTTAGCTAGAGGCAATTGGCGATCGGCTCACACGTTTCATAAATTTTACAGACGTGCAGTATTAAAGAACAATAATTCTCAGAACTTCACACGATTATTTAGGCCAGTTGATTAGTTGGCTTTGTTCCTGATTTCCATCTCACCGAATGAACAATCAAAAGGAATGTAAAGATTTTAATTTGATAAGAACATATTTATTTGTTATTTTGTTGAAAAATAATACAAATTGTAAATTTTTTATAACAGATTAAATTGATTTTAAAATTAGTACTCACATTGGCGTTAATTTAATTTAAAACCCTTCTCTAGTTGGTGGCGTCACCAGGCGAAAACAAACAGGATCTCAATATAAAAGCTTCCAGTTACGGTCAAGTTATTTAATAGCAGCGTTTTACCTGAAATAAAACGCATATTAAAATACTTACCTAACTGGAAGCTTTCACTTTAATTTCTGCCTGGTGTATATTGAGCCAATAATTGCAAATGGCGCTCGATTTTACACGAAACATAAAATGCAGCGCCGCCGCCAGGTGGCGCCACTTTTTCCGGTTTCAAGGCGAATTTAAGTATGAAAACTGGTACTACGACGACGGAAACGGAAATGCTCTCTCAATATAAAAGCTTCCAGTTAGGTAAGTATTTTAATATGCGTTTTATTTCAGGTAAAACGCTGCTAATAACAAAAGGCAAATAACGGTGTGCTGGATAGACCTAGAGAACGCGTTTGATTTTGTGCAGCAAGAAGTGCTAATATAGATTATAAAGAAAAGTTTATTTTGAACATAAGGAACACAATAGCAAAACATCATATATGTACAATAAGAAACAAACATAAAAAAAAAAAAAAAAATAAGAATATTGCCGTCATGTACCCTCAGTCCAAAAAAGGTCCTGGCTCAGCATGATGCTGTGGGCGAACCTACAGCGCTGGTTTTCAGCCAAGGCCTAAGTGACACACGGAGATGCAATAATTAACAATAATTAACTGAATAATTATAAGCAAACAATATTACATGTACGACTAACAATAATATAATCATATATACAATATACTATACAATCATATGTACAATAGATAAATATTAAAATGAATACACACATATAAATTAATATAAATATATTAAACAAATTTCAAATAGAAACACAATAGATATAAAATGTAAATGCAGTGAAAGAATGAGAACCAGACCAACCAAGAAGCAGCCAAAAAAGGTAGTCAATATGGAAAGTTACACGTTCATAACTTGTATCCGTCACTAAAATAAATAAAAACTCTGCCCACCATAAGATACTCTGCTTACAAAGAAATAAATATTAGAAGTATCTGTTTTTCATATTTTTTTGTTTTAATAAAAATTAAATAAAAGTTGACTAAAGACTAAGTTAACATATTGATACATATTGACATTAACAAAGATATATAATATAAATGATCATCAATACAGTAAATTATTAAGTATATTGGAAAAAAGTTAGGTAAGATAAGTAAATTTAATACTTATTTATTTAGATAATTTCTGTAATTCTAGTAAATGATGTTTGTATTTATTTCGAAAATTAGACTTTGACTTAAGTAACCTTAATGGTGGGGGGAGCGAATTCCAGCATTTAGTGGCAGAGAATCGAAAACTTCCACGAAATGCGACAGTTCGAAAACGAGCGGTGATTAATAAGTAAGATGATGCTCGAGTCGCGTATGCATTATGTTCCCTAGACCAAATGAGTTTTTGAAACAGGTAAGGCGGCTGTTGTGATTTGATCACACCGAACATCAAAGTCGCAAGGTGAAGTTCTCTTCTGTGCTTCATGTTGAGTATATTGTGATGGTTTAGAAAAGGAGATACGTGACTTCGAGGAGGTATTCTAAAACAAAAACGAGCACAAGCGTTTTGCACTCTTTAAATTTGACGTGATGTTTTGGCTAAGAGACGAGGACCATAGACAGTATCAAGATAATTAAATTTGGAAAGAATAAGGGAGTGTACAAGTGATATTCGAAGATCTGTTTTTAAATAGTTTCGAATTTTATACAAAATTTTCAAACGGTAGAAGCAGTTACTTACACATGCAGAAACATGACGATCAAACCGTAAGCGTTCATCGATAATAAGACCAAGATTTTTAGTCTCGGCTACCCGCTCTATTTCGTCACCATCAATATATAACAGAGGCTTCATTATGGATATATGTTCTATTTGATGCTTTGTACCTAAAATCATGTATTTTGTCTTTTTTGCATTTAATAATAACGAATTTGATGTAGCCCAGGCATTAATTCTCTCTAGATCTTCATTTAACTTGACCTCTGCTTCTCTTAATTCGTCAGGCTTAAAAGATAAGTATATTTGAATGTCATCAGCATATAAATTATATTTACAGTTTAGAATTCTTGTAGTTACGTCTGCGCTGTATATAATGAATAACAATGGGCCGAGAATTGAACCTTGTGGTACTCCACGAGAAACCTTATGATTATTTGAGCGAAAAACCTGACCATTGTCTTTGGTCAACTCTACTAGTTGGACGCGGTCTATCAAATAACTGTTGAACCATTTAATCACATGCGAGTCAAAGCCATAGTAACTTAGCTTAGCTAGAAGCAATGCTGTATTGATGGAATCAAAAGCCCGCGAAAAATCTAGTAGCACCAATATAGTACCCATGCCTTGATCCTGTGCTGCAATTATATTATCAGTCACATCTAATAACGCTGTATTAGTGCTTCTAGCCCGACGAAATCCTGACTGCATATCCGGTAAAATTTTAAGTCTCTCCAAATAAACCATAATTTGGGAATAAACTACTTTCTCGAGCACTTTGGATAGGCAAGGTAGAATACTTATTGGTCGTAAATCTTTAGGTTCAACCGGATTATTAACATTTGGTATAGGTTTAACTACAGCAGTTTTCCATGCCGTAGGAAATACTGCCGAGGAAATAGATTTATTAATCAGTGCCGTTATTGAATCCAAACTATGAGGCAGGGTTAGATTAATCATATCGAGAGATATTTGATCAATGCCTAAAGCATTCGATTTAATTTCTCGTAAAAATTTCAATGTTGTAATTGAATTAACAGCTTCAAACGAGAATGTGCTATTGCCAAATCGGTGAAACTCAAAAAATGTTAAATAAGATATGTTTATAGTAAATTTTCCGGGAATATTAAGAAAAACTTCATTTAAGACGTTCGGGTCATTAAATTGAGGTGGAAGATTAGCTAACTTAGGCGGCAAAACTTTAGATTTCAGGTTTTTCCATAATGTTTTTGAATCGTTAATGTGTTTGTTTATATTTTGATTGAAAAATGCACGCTTCTCATTATGTAATGCTAAAGTAACTTGATTTTTTAAATCTTTGTAAAAAGTTTTATGAATTTCCAGTTTAGTCATATGGTATCTGGCCAGGGCCGCATCACGAAGTCGCATCATGAGCTTCATATTATAGGTAAGCCATGGACTCGGTAATTCCTTAATAATGATACACTTTAGAGGTGCGTGTAAATCAAAGAGTAGTTGGATGACGTTACTGAAATTATAAACCATATCATCGATATTATTCTCAACGACGATTCGATCCCACCTAATAGCTTCTAGATCATTATTAAATAATTCTGGACAAATATCCTTAATAGGTCTAAACAACATACATCGTGGTAATAGTTTAGGCTTCTTAAATATAAACTCACACGTAATAAAAGCATGGCCTGTCTCCGACCCAATAAGATCAATACAAATATTACGCGAACGTACGTTAGAACATACCAAATCAATTAAGGTTTGACTGTCGGCTGTAAAGTGAGTCGGTTTGTCTATGAGCTGATTTAAACCTGTGTCGTTCAGAAACTCAACAAAACGCTTAGTTTTAGTGTCAGTTGTATCCAACAAATTGATATTAAAATCTCCTAAAAGGATTAAGTTATCACAATATGAAAATGAGTCTACTGATTCCATTACTGCATCCAAGAAAGCATTAACGTTTACCCATTGGGGACGATATGCTGTGCCAATAATAATTTGCGATGATTTTATTTTTAGTTTAATCCACATCTGTTCAACATTGGGGCTAATCGGAAAAACACAAGTTCTGGCATTGATTCCACGCTTAATGTAGAATCCGACTCCTCCACCACGTTTTTTTACACACGTATCAACAGGACGTGGAATGTGACGTAGTCTAAAATTAGGGACGAAAGGGGCTATATCTTCTCTACCGGACTTGAGCCAAGTTTCATTTATTGCAAGAATATCTACACTGTGCTTTTCCATAGCCGCTACAAACTCATCATGACCGGTACCTAGAGAACCAGCATTATGGAGTCCAACTTTAAGCAATTTGTTGTTACCCATTATCAAAAACCTTAAATAAATGGACAAAAAATGGTTCATTGAAAATTAATAAGTCATTGCTGGTTATAGTTGTAAGAAATAGGTGAAAGTAAAATAATATATTCTGTGAATAACGATACATTATAATGAAAATATATAGATTTAAAAATGTTAAGTATAATATAATAATAAATGGGATCCTAAATTTATTTGCATCAAACATTTCTCTTATACAATCACCGGCACAACGACAGCAATATTCTTTTACAAATATAAAATACAAACACGAATAGTATTTAAATAGATTGCCAGTAAATAGGTGCAGTGTGGACGTGAAAACATGCAATAAAACTTTAATATTATGAAAATTACATCGTGATTTTAATTCACAGGTATAATATTATACAATAGTGCATATAAAACAATTAAGTAGAAAATATATACCCCTTATAGACACTGTTTCACTCCACAGATACACATAAATTAAAAAACATGATATTGTGTTTATTATAGTAAACAAATAAATTATAGTGGCAATAAAATATATAATTTGTAGTATTCTTATACCAATATAAAATCTGCAATTATATATTTGTAAAGGTATTATAAAAAAAATGCATAACAGTCTAAACTCAAATAAAGTTGTTTGTTTCAAATTAAAACAAAAGTCTAGCAATTCCATTTCAGTGGTGTTGCTACCATAGCTATAACTTTTTTTCAAATGAAAATTGAGATTTGTCATGATATGTGAGATAAAGAATTGATAGTAATAATGTTCTACATAACATGTAAATAAATTGAGTTTAAACACGTAGTTTTGAGTATTGTTACGAATGGTGCAATTGGTAAGAGTCGTCCATATCAAACATATCAATGAATAAAAATTTTCTCAACGTCCTTTTCCTGACGAATGCGGGAATAAGGGGTACCGTGCTCCTTCCGAACGTATATTCGTCCGTCTCTTGACCAACAATATTTCCATTTATGTTCACGACATTTTTCTCTAGCATTTGCGAAAAGTTGACTGTTTGATCTGGTGAGGCGTTCATTAACGTAAATGCGAGCTGTAGCCCCTTCCACGCCGAGGTCAGTAGTATTCAAACCACGGCGGACGCGCGCCGCTCGGAGATAGTCATCCCGAGTGGAACGCCGCGAGAAGCGTACTGCGATGCGGCGCGAGCGCACCTGCACCTGTGAGTCATTCTGCGTGGGGCGAGGAGCACCCTCTCTCTCGGCAAGAATGACTTCACGCTCGTCCAGCTCCATGCCCATTTTCGAACTCAAGAGCAGAGCAATATGTACCAGATTCTCTCCTTTTTTTTCTGGGATGCCAGTTATCAATACATCATTTAGTAAATATTCTTGTTCCCGGTCATTCATTTGTAATTTCATCTCAACAAGAGCTTGTTCCAAGCAACTAACGTCCTGTGGCTTAGGTGAATTGTCCCGTGCCTGTTCCAAAGCCACAATTCGCGCATCAATCATATCCATTCGTTCATTGAAAGCTGAACGAGTAGCAGTTATTTCTTTTTTAAGGTCCCGAATTTCATCACATACTGTACTCACACTATCTTTTGACGATTGGAATTCAGAGGTCATAAGATTGTGGATTTTTGTAAACTGTGACCGCATTTCATCTCTCAATGCACGAACCGCTTCAGCATTTATTTGGTTTGTTGCATCAGACACAGGGGTTAATGATTCCTCACATCCCGAAAGAAAGGTGTCCTGCATGCCGCGAACCGGTGCACATACAGGTATATGCAGGATCTACGCGGCCAAAAATATTTTTTTGCTTATTTGGTATAAGTACAATGATTATATGAAAAAACACTTATTCATACAAAATAATAATGTATTCATAAAACTTTGGGAATTTATGTAGATTGAAGTAAAAAATGGTTTGAAGTGATACATAGTATGTTTGTTTATGTTTCTTTATAACTTTCTTCATCTTTAAGTTTTGCATCTAAATTAGGCAAATTATGTTCCTTCATGCAGTCAAACAAGTATTGTCGGGTAACAACCCTTAATCTTGAAGTCCCGACGCCTGTGAACCTAAAAAAAACATACACTATGTAAAAAGTTGCAAACGAAAATCGCATTTTATACACTTTTTTGCTATAATCTTCGACCCCTCAAAACTGAACTTATCCGGACGTTTCCGGAGATGTTTTTGATACTAATTACAAGATAAAAGTTCAAATAATAAATTACAATTTAAAACTTAGCCCGATCTAACCCGATACACAATCATATACACTAGGAAAGAAAAAATATTAAAGAAAATCACGGTATGGACATTGTATTTTTTAATCGTTAAAAAAAAATGTTGTTTATTATTTGATCATAACTTGATTAATGTAATTTGTAAGTCTCTTACCTGTTCTGTCAGAATCCATCTTTTTCAATTCGAAAGATGAACTTGAGAACATAAAAAAGGCTTTGGAAGTTTAGGGTTTAGAAAAGCGGCGAAAACAGATACGTACACTAGGTGAAACGGTCTAATTCCTAGTGGCGCTACGGGTGCGGGGTGCTCGGTAGCAGGAAGATTGAGCATGGGTATTATCCTCAGGTTTGTGCTCTGGCCGTAGAACCCGTTTTTATGAATGTTTTTGTAATTTCGATATTTGGATTTATGGCCGCGTAGATCCTGCAAATACCTGTATGTGCGGTGTAGAAGGGTCGCGTCCCTTAGGTATTTTAGATTGGCAGTCACCACATCTCCAAGTGTCATCTACAGTAACGCCGGCAGGGACCCTAACGCACTCGTTGTGACTTTTAGAGCCACATTTCGGACAAGTAACGCCACCTCTCGTGCCAATAAATTTGCCGCAAGCTGCAAACTGCTTCATGATTGAGATAAGCAACCTTGGCGCTCAGAAACGCAGATCAGAATCACTGATTAACAATGGTAGCGGGGACGCAGTGCAGCCGCTCACGTACAGGTGGCAGTGTTGTACAATTTGCGATTTGTATAGATATTTAAAGTTTGCTTTGATTTGTAAGAAATAGTTGTGTTATTGTGAGTAGGTACTTACTTCACTTAGGGGCTTAAGGCTTTACACTCTACACATTACAAAGCAGAAACAAAGTTAGATACACACGACGACAATTAGATTCCAATAGCGGGTAGATAGTACACAATCAATGCATTATTTTAGTAATAATTTCACTTTCACAAAGCCATTAACATAGATAACAGCCTCACTATTAAATCACAAAACTTCCAACTGATTTTATAAACTTTTACTGATAGTAAACAACTAATTATATTTTTATTAATAAGAAACGTAACGTCCTAGTACTATACGACTAGACGTCCGTGATGACACTTTGTCCGTGATGAAACGGTTATCTGATTAGGTAGGTACATTTAATTAACTGACTTTAAAACTAACACTTTCTCAAGTTGATTAACTGAAAATACCTATCAAGACTTATAAGCGCATGTATTATTATTTAACGATTGAGTATCTACATAAACTTCCCACCTACGCGCTACGGTCAGACGACATCGCGTCATATCTTACCCAATTAAAAGAGTTCATTTGCGTGAAACTGTGAAAGTGCTTTGCGTGAACAATATTCTCGGAATTTAACAATCAGATCAATAAATCCACTAATTTATGAAATACATTTTCGTGTATTACTTTTGTATTTATTTTGAATATATCGATTATCTTTGAACTATATTACGTTAATGTTATTATTTTTAATGAAATAAAGGTAACTAAAAAAAATTACGTATTTCTGATATACGTAAATTTTTGTTTAAGTGATGATGTGGTCGAAGATGTTCAGGCTAACCTAGAATTACTGGCTCTCAAGGACAGCTGCTGGAACACACCGTTAGGGGCTTGGTGACAGATTTTCAACTTGAGGGTGGTAGCTAGCCAGGCGGGCATTCGCAAAATACGCTACTACCATGCTGTAACGACTGTCATCCTAAGACAACAACCGGGACCGACACGTGCCCTCCGAAGCACGGAAGCGCTCAGTAGTAATGTCACCAGCGGTCACCCATCCAACTCATGACCGCGGCGGGGCGGCGGACGATGTTTAACTTTGCTGATCGATTGAACCTCGCTACGAACACTTTAAAAAAATTATATTCATCTTTCTACCCTTATCCCATGAATGTGTGGTTGGTATCAGTACTAATATATAAATGCGAAATTAACTCTGTCTGTCTGTCTGTTACGCTTTCACGCCAAAACTACAGGACCGATTTGAATGAAATTTGGTATGGAAATATTTTGAGACCCGGGAAAAAACAGGATAGTTTTTATCCAACTGCGCAAAAAGAGGTTAATGTTTTTTGCGCGATAACCGACATACGCGCGGGCGGAGCCGCGCCCGTATAGCGAGTATACAATGTTGTAATATGTCCTCTTTAGTCTTTAACAACACTTAAGATCGATACAAGAGCATATTTCAGAATGTTTGACTTCCATATCGTATAACAACACATTAGGACATAGGCATTATTAATTGTCTTGACTTCTGTTTTACGGCCGGCCGCCTTCCCGATGCTTGAAGAGAATGCTTGTATTGGTTACTAACAGCGTACTTACTGCTACCACAAGATAGCAGGTAGGTAGGGTTGTTAAGATGGTAATGAGCTCTCTAATGTGCAGCAAATCAATATTAACATCTTATTTACACGAGTAGTGGCATGCTGCCCGTTCAGCATATTTTTTCTCTTAGTCCCATTTTAAAAGATCCAATAAGATGTCAATTATTATTTGTAACTTGAGAGCGGAACAGCTTATAAAATAATTAGTTATACCTACCTATATATTATTTAAACTTTGTAAACTAGGTAGTTACATTTATTGCTATTAATGTATTATATTAATAGCAGGGAAAATAGGCTCTTAATCTTAATCCATTATTCCCAGAAATTAGAGTATGACTTAGTCACGGCACGGCACGGGCATGCCAATACCGCAAACATGGGCGAGCGCGCGACTTTGACCATGAGCCGGTGCGTTTAAGAAGTACGGTCGATACAACGTACGTCAAAGTTCTGATGAAAAATAAGTGTGAAATGTTTTATGACTATTTCCAATGGGTTATTTATTTTATTCACATCACTTGAAGGGTGTGCCTTTAATAAAAAAAATTTTTTGGAATCATATTCTTAAAAAAAATCTCTGATGAATAATTTTCAAATATAAATATTGAGCTATGTTTCAACCTTGCTACATTAGATTATTGATAAAATGATTATCAATAATTTAAGCTTGCGAGGGCAGGGCATACATGACATGACTTTCCAATTGAAACCATCAACCGATTCTCTGTCTCAGTTCGTCCGCGACGTGCCATATCAATCTGTATTTTATATCATTGACGCACTGTTCCAAATGTTCCAAATGATACATATCAGTGTTCCGGATTGACTGATCGAGATGCAAATGTTCCAATCGCGACGATGTGACATTTCTCCCACGCCTAGTTTGTAGTAGTAACGTCCCGACTCGACGTCTTTTTTTTATTCCTCTTCCTTGAGGAATTGGCGTCGCATGTTTTGTCGTCTTTGCGTCAATCAAAGTCGATTGCAGTCCCCAGCTGACAAGTATGTATTCTATCTAGGAATGCAAGGTTATAAAAAATATCGATATGGAGATCGAATTAAACCGATAATGATACATCGGTCTAGTAGCGCGATATTTCGTCTATTTTAAATGCTTATACAAATCCAATTTAGTCTTAGTTATATCAAACGTTTGTCGGTTAAGTATGTATGTAATATTTATACCTTACTTATGTATATAATAACAAAATTCAGATACATATTACAGTAATTTATTAAAATATGTTAAATTTCAGTATTTTGTACCAGCTATCGAAGATAAAAAAGTAACTAGCTTGCTTCCTTATAGTAGGTTTCTACTCTGAGATAGTGGCTCCTGCCTTTGAAAAGAGACGTTCAGATGGGATACTTGTTGCCTCAATAGGTTGATGACTCACTGCCAATTTTAAAAGTTTGGTATATACTTGTAGAGTATTTACAGGAGCAAAAATGTATAACGCAAGCTTGTCGTCACCGTAAGTTTTTTTTCTTTGTATTTGCGTGTGAGTCAAAGATCTATGGTGCTTTCAAAAATCAAATTCAACTTCATCTTCATCCTCGGAAAATGGTGATGAAGCTGATGCGGCTGCGGCTACACATTAAACTTGCACATGCGTCAGATTCCTTGAAATACAAGTTTTTGAAATGAAGGTCTAACAATGTCAAAACTGCTAACAACATATTTTATACCAGCTGGCCGAAACGCTTTTCAGAGTAACATAAACTTCAAATCGCCGGCAGTGCTCGAGGTGACCCTCAATTCGTTGTATTGGTCAATTGCACAACTCACTATGGGCACAAAAATTTGAATTAGTGACATAATGTTCGGCAGATGCCTCTCTAGTCATAGCTTCTAGTGATCGCATTACATGAGACACATATTTAATAATGTTGAGCTCAGCTGCAGTCAGAATGTTTGGTGCATTAATTTTAGGAAAAAAAAAACACTATTGTATGGCGCCAAATCAATAAATCTCATGTAATCCTAAGCATTCCATCGTGTTTTTACATGTATCTATCAGCATTTTACCCGTATGGTTTTTTTAAATCTGGGTGGGATTATCGCTGTTATTTCACCATAAAATTGAGTTTTTAAGCTATTGCATAGCTTCTATCGCGGGCCTTGAGCGTGGAGACCGAATCCAGAAACTCCATAACGAAAATAACCCAACACCCCCCACTCCGACCGACACAGCGGTGATACTATATTTGATCAGCGCCTCTACAGAGCGTAAAAGGAACTAAATTTTGGCAGAAAAAAGGTTTTGACAACTAACGTGTCGAGATTTATAATTGCATAAGTCGATAAAAATGCTATGTAATACCTTTACTGCGGCAGTCTTCAAGTGCCGTCTTTTTTTTTATAAAGATACCTATATGTATAATATATATATATATATATATATCTTATCTACCCACCCCGGCTTTGCACGGGTAATTGCGACTATAAATTGAGATGTATGCTATCCTATCTTTCAATTTGGATCAAATTGCAATAAAAATAAATCGATTCAATAGTTTAAGAGTCCATCGCGGACAAACAGCGTGACTTTTTTTTTAGGTAGGACATAAATGCTGTTTACCGACTGTTCGGTCGTCCAGCTCCACCGGATTTTAACAACGTGACACGTAATATTTTATATATATATATAAATGTATATATAAAACCTTTCGATACTTATCGATATTATTTGCTATATATATATATATAGCAAATAATATCGATAAGTATCGATATTTATCCGTTTTCCGAAATATATTTGCAAGCCTAATTCTATCTGATCTATGCTATGTAATAAATAATACAATTCGTAACGTAGTCACGGGTCCCTATAATGTACGACCAATAATACGCGACCAAATAATGCACAGCCAATAATACACAGCCAATATTACGTGGACTGGCTTCGTATTATCGGGGTGTACAATACGGGTCGTACAATATTTGGCTGTGCATTATCTACACGGGCTGATATTACACGGCCAATAATACGCGACCACAAAATGGAAGCTATTTGATGTACATGAATTATTGGGTGTGCATTATTGGCCGTGAAATACGGGCCGGACACTTTTTGCACAGGGCGATAATGTACAGCCGATAATACGTGTACATCATAGACTATATAGAAATGTCAAAGAAAGAGCCTCGTTTGCACGTTCCAGTACCCTTTGATCGCAGATAATAATGTCAATATTTCCATTCAACGTTCAATCTTTATTTTTTCTCAGTGTTCTGTGCCCATTTTTCGTTACGTTTATGGTTTGGAAAATTCAAAAAATTTAGGTCTGCCTAGTTAAATTTTAGTATAAAATAAATATGTGAACCTTTGATAAACACGAGTATTATGATCTTATACTACTCCACCACACATGTGCAAAACAAAAGATGTGATTCCAGGGTAAAAAACCGCACAAACTGAAATTGTTTTGCTCGTAAGCATTCGTCTGAAGTTTTATAATTTTGCCGATTGCATTCTAGCCACATCGGGGTGTTTCATGTGAAATTTATCTGTTTCAGGTTCCAGTCACATCAGGCTGCTTGTTAATCCCATGATTTCATGTCGGAACGGAACCTGCAACTTACTAGTAACAAGGCTATGATAAGTAGATATAGCTGAGCTTAGTTGCTACTAACTAGGTAAAGGAATGCTGATATATGAATTTAAAACGCTCCTTGAGGTAGCCCGGTATCAAAGGATAGTGGAACAGATTAATGTATAGGACAAAATGTGGTACCACCAGCTTAAAAGGAATTTGGTAGTATAAAAGTATATCATGTTTAAATTAAAAGATATTTTGAACTGTTCTAAATATCTTTTATTAAAAGATATTTAGAACAGTTCAAAATATCTTCACTCACAGCTCACTTCTACAATACTATCAGTGTTGGCACATCCATTGAGACCATAATTTCATCAATAAGTGAATTTACAATAATGAATGTTTGGCAAACTGGGGACTATGAAACACAGGAAAGTTGTGCAAATTTTTACATTATCATCTACTGCATGCTGATCTGTTTGTACCCAGCAATTGGAAATATACATTTCAGTCCACTGAAGTCGCAGGCGTCAAAATGTTACATACTTTTTAATTTAATAACTGGTTTTTCATTATTGCAGTTGTAATATTAAGGAATAAAAGTCAAAGTAGAAATCATTGTACTTTTTATTCAAGCACTCATTTCAGTCAATCACAAAATGACTGCCACATTCAGCAAGCAAGGATTATATAGGTGAGAAAAATAGGCAAAAAAGTCAGGGCCACTGTTTTAATTAAACAATGTGTGAAATAAATATAAGTTTTTATAAAAAATCTTACAGCACAAACATCTTAACCTATACAGATACTCAAAATTTCATATCATCATTTAAATGAATCAATCAGTTTACTGTTACAAAAAATATAAGCTCTATATAAAAATTAAGTTTTTGGGATGTTTATTTTGTTCTAAAGCTTATTTATTTATATTATGACACATTTTCTGTACCTACACAGTATGGGAACTGACAATGCTATATTCATATGGCAATTCAACTACTTAATTGCGGGAAATATATGAATGACAGCTAAAATATTCATGTATGAATAATGTATGGGGTGTGTCAATACTTACAATATTATAGGTTTAAGAACCTCTCTAAAATATTATGGGTTCCCACATTAATGTACTTGAATAAACTAGGTACATATTTAATTTATGGAAGGGGTTGATATGAGAAAATGTTCTGGAAACAAATTACACAGTAATACAGCAATAGAAAGTATTATTTACACTCTTTTGGTAATGAAGCCGCTCTTGTCCTGAAGCAGGGTATTGAACGAGATTAGAAAGTGCTAGGAAGAAACAGACACTGGTACCTAGGTGCTCACTGTAATAAGTCATGTTTAATTTAATTAATGTGTTATATGTGTGTTCAGGTACACTAGTACCTGCTACTTGACATGCTATGCTATATACTTCTCAGAACTGGACATGCTCTCTAAATGTACCTAAGTATCTAAGTCCATCCTTGCTGATGTATGTATACTTCTAAACAGTGGGTACCTAACAAAAGTGTAAGCATTTTGGAGTAGGGTGTAATCTCTACTCCAAGATGCTTACGCTTTTGTTGTCAGAATGAAATTGTAAGAGAATTATCACATGCTTGTGTGCATATAATTCACATAATTGTTCCCTAACTATATTTAGATTCCAAGTTATTCACCATCACCCAATGGAAGGAAATCAGAATTAATGGTTTTGAACATAACATTTACAATTCACCAGTGTTTGGAATGCATTGATTGCACTGGTACATGGTTTTTGTGACTCTATATAATAATAGCTCTTTGTTCCTCCCCACATCTTCTTGGGTGAGTAAGAGGCGGTGAAAGAGGAAAATAGGATAGGGCTTTATTCAATGGTAGACATAATGGCTGTTGATGATGAATGATTTAAATAATCTTGTTTAATTATAATTTACAGTTGTGTGACTACATTCTTGTAGGCACCTGTATGTAAAAGCCTATTTCCCTGTATTCTATAATGACTAACACATCTATATTAAATATGATGATTAACATTAAAATACTACATAATATTTAAAATAAAAACAAATTTTATAATCTTTTATTTTATTTCAAACTGCCTTTTCCTGGTATTTCTGAGATAATGTTACGTTGAGTGGCAGGGTACCGCTGAAGTATCCTGAAAAATTAGAATTGTCATGTGATTTACTACAATATATTATAGTCTTTCTTTTATAGCTGATAGGCTAGCCTTTGACCACTATCTCACCTGATGGTAAGTGATGATGTGGTCGAAGATGTTGTTCAGGCAAGCCTAGAATTACTGCTAGACAGCTGCCGGAACACACCGTTAAGTGCTTGGCGACAGATTTTCTACTTGAGGGTGGTAGCCAGGCGGGCATTCGCAAAATACCCACCCTACCACCATGCTCTAACTACTGCCATTGTAAGAAAACAACCGGGACCAACGGCTTAACGTGCCCTTCAAAGCATAGTTATGTTCAGTATGCAGTCACCCATCCAACTCCTGGCAGTGGCGGATGTTGCTTAACTTAGCTGATTGATTAAGAACGGCTAAGCAAACTGCGCTACGAGCACTTCCCTTTGTTTTAATTTTGTTGATGATTTAGAATGAACATAATTGATCACTATCAACCAAAGGCTGCAGCAGAAAAAAGTTATCTTACTGCAACATTTACAATATGATGGTTCTGATGAAAATGAATAGTACAATAAATAATATTAAATATATGTATACGTAACATATCTTAATACTTTGAAAATAATCTGTATTTTATTTAAAGCTACCTACTAGTTATTAAAACAAGTTTGTTTTTATCTATATTATAAATAACAATTTATTGAACATGCAGCATTCAAATCAGTAATAAAAATATTAAAGTTACTGTAAATGTGAGTAAAAATAATTATTTGATTATAGAATTATTATAATTTTCTTTTACGGTCAACTACTATAAAAGTTTTCACCCATGAGGTGCTAGGTTAGAATTGCACCTCCCCATATCATCCCATGTGTTGTATGAGGCAACTAAGGGAAAAATACTGGAAGGTGCCCACCTTGCTGCAGCAGCGCCTTATAAAGAACTGAAATTGAAAATTGAAAAAATTGAAATTGAAAAATTATTTATTTGACAGACAGAATAATAAAGATACATTACATAAGATATCTACAAATATACATCTATAAGGACAAACTTTTATAAACTATAGATTAAGTGATAAATACTTGTAGTAAAATGTGTCAAATTGGACTCATCTCAGCATGATGCCGAGTGTCATAGACATTCGACGCTGGTTTTCAGATGAACCCATCACGCGGTTGGCACTAACTTAAAACTAGGATATCAATACAATAATAATAGAAAAAAAAAACTGCACTTAATAATTTGTTATATCAATAAAAAGAAGTCTAATAAATACTAGTATAAATAATAATTGATAAGTATATACACATAAATATATTTATACATACATAATAAATAAACAAATACATAAATATAAGTAAAATAATAATATATAGATATATTATTTCGTTTATGAGAGTATGTTAAGGGTTTGCGTTATTAATGTTGATATGAGGTACAAATGTTAAACCAATATGTTAACTGTATGGCAAAATATTTTTATATGTTGATACAAAGATAAATGAAAAATGTTAACTGTATGGTAATTATAAAAAAGACATGTCTATATTTATGTCCCCGTGTTTTATTTGTTCGCACATTAGGTATTTTTTCAGGTTGGATCTAAAAGTGTTTAATTTGTTTAGACTCCTAATGGGCGGGGGCAAATTGTTCCAGCACTTGGTCGCCGCATAAATGAAACCTCCTCTGAAGGCCGTTGTGCGGTGCCGAGGAATGGATAGTTGCTTGGAACAGTGTCTCGTAGAGCATTGCCTGCCATTGGTTACCCAGTTAAGTTTATTGTACAAATACGAAGGTGTTTTGTTGTTAATAATACCAAACAAGAGGCAAGCTAAATGAAGCTTTCGCCTAGATTTCATTCGGAGGGCAAAATGCTTATTCAAAAAAGGTGTAATATGACTCCGGGGAGGTATTGTGAAACAAAATCGGGCACAAGCGTTTTGGACTCGTTGAATTAAGCGCTGTGTGCGTGATAGCAACCTAGGTCCATACACAGTGTCAGCATAATTAAGCTTAGAAAGCACAAGTGATTCCACTAGTTGCATTCGCAGTTTTTCACTAAGATATGGCCTAAGCTTATACAACATTTTGAGCCTATAAAAACAATTTCGTACGGAATCAGCGATGTGCTTTTCAAACCTCAATGCTGTATCAACATTGAGACCCAGATTACGTGCCTCGTATACGCGTTCTATAGTCTGCCCCGCTAATGAAACTACTATAGACCTAGGTAATGAATTTAACTTATGTTTACTACCGTAAATCATATATTTAGTTTTTGTTGGATTAAGTAAAAGACTGTTAGCTTCAGACCACGACGCTATTCTATCAAGGTCTTCGTGAATATTCTTAAGGGCACTATCTATGTCACCAGGGGTGAAATGAATATACAGTTGTAGATCGTCGGCATAAATGTGATATTTACAATGTCTTATACATCTGACAATATCAGCACTGTATAAAATAAAAAGAACAGGTCCTAATATGGAACCTTGTGGAACGCCTCTTTGAACTTCTGTTATGCTTGACAACAGACAAGCACCATCAGTTTTACGCAACTCCACATATTGTTTACGACCACTTAGGTAGCTATGAAACCATTTAATGGCTTTGGAGTCGAAACCATAGAAGCTAAGCTTGGAGAGCAGAAGTGTTACATTGATGGAATCAAAAGCCCGGGAAAAATCTAATAAAACCATTAGGGTGCACATACCCTCATCCTGAGCAAGTAAAATGTTATCCGTTACATCGAGAAGAGCAGTTGCAGTACTTCTAGTTTTCCTGAAACCAGACTGAGATTCTGGAAGAATTTGATTATTTTCTAAATAATCTGTTAGCTGGTTGCAAATAACTTTTTCTAAAATTTTTGAAGTGCAAGGCAGAATACTGATTGGTCTTAAATCTTTGATGTTAGCAGGATTATTGTGTTTTGGCAGTGGACGAACAATTGCTGTTTTCCAGACATCAGGAAAAGTGGAGGAGATAATTGAGGTGTTTACAATTGCTGTGAGAGCATTCAAAGAATGCGGTAATGTCATAAGCAACATTTTTAACGATATCTTATCAGAACCTTCTGCATTTGATTTAAGACTTTTAACGATATTGTAGATAGTGTTAGAGTTTATAGGTTTAATACAGAATGAGTTATTATTGAAACGAGCAAATTCAAAATACGTTAGCTGGGATATGGAAACATCTGACTTACCATGAACATTTAAAAAGTGTTGATTTATTGCATTAGCATTGCTGAAATGACTCGGAAGATCTTTCTCCTTATTTGATTGCAAAAGAGTTGACTTTAAGTTTTTCCATAATGTTTTTGGATCATTTATTTTATTATTGATATTGTGTTCATAGTATGCTACCTTTTCAAAATACATTGACCTATTAACTAACCCTTTAAGGCCTTTATAATACTCCATTTTACTCTCTCGCTGCGTAAGTCTATATGCCCTTAGAGCTTCATTTCGCAAGTCCATCATTAGCTTTATGTTATCAGTAATCCATGGGTAGCTGCGCTCTTTAATGACAATGGTCTTTAAAGGAGCATGTATGTCAAACAAAGATAGTATATACCGGTTAAAAGAATGCACCATTTCATCAACATCTATAATATATATGATATTATCCCAACTCATAGAATTTAAGAGCATTTGGAATGAATCCATACATATATATTTTATTGGTCTGTAAGTAATAGTGTAAGGAATAGGTTTATCTCTTTTGATATTAAATTCGGAGATAACGAACGCATGCCCAAGTAACGAACCCACTGGATCGACAGAAACAGATCTTGGAGTAAGGTCTGTACATACCAAATCGATAAGAGTCTGGCTGTGATTTGTAAAATGAGTCGCTGAGGTGACAATTTGTGTTAAATTTAAACATCGTAAAGCAGTACAGAGATTTTTGGTTTTATTATCATTCAAATCTAGCATATTGATATTAAAATCACCTAAAATAATAACATTATCACAGCTTGAAACTGAATTAACTGAATCCGTAAGAGCGTCTAAAAACAGTTCAACATTTAGCCACTGGGGCCGATAAGCTGTACCAATTGCAATTTTTCTACCGTTGACTATAAGCGTGAGCCACATCTGCTCAATAGATTTATAACGAGGTTCTACGGGGTGTGGGCACATATGTGCATTGATTCCGCGCTTAATGTAGAAAGCCACACCACCACCGTGGCCATCACGGACGTTGATCGGACGCGGAACATAACGTAACCTATATCCAGGGACACATGGCGCACGGCCTCCTTCACCTGCTCGCAGCCAGGTTTCATTTATTGCCATAACATCAACGTCGTGCTTAACCATACCTACTATGAAATCGTCATGATTAGTTCCTAACGAGCCTGCATTAAGCAAACCAGTGCGTAGAAATTTTTTACAAACCATTATATATGTTATAAATATATTTTGTATCAGCTATAATTAAATAAAAATTAATATATATATAGTACCTAGGTATATTTAATAATATAAATATCTACTTATAAATGTAATACTTAAAAATATATACATATACTATATTATATATAAAATATATGTACACTACGATGAATATAAAATAATAAAAACTTATGAAATGTATATCCTACAAAATTGCATCCCCTACCTGCTAAAAAACATACAAAATACTCACAGTATACCTACTGAGTAACACAAGTATACAAGTATTAAATAAATAGTTAATACAACGTGACATACCTACTGAAAATAAGCATGCAATATATATATGCCATCATTGCATCAAGTAAAAATCAGTGGTCGCTGCCCACCCTTCCGAACTACTTAATATGTGACACTTATTATGAGACAATGCATGGCGAATAATACAAAACGAAATAAAATGATCGAGCTAAACATATTATGTTTAAGGTGAACTATTTAGCAGAAGTCAAGATCATGCTTTATAAACGTAAGTAACCTTGTGAAACAATTGCTAAGACGTAAGGTAATCCTTCAGCATAACTAAGCGCAACAAGCACATGTAAAAAAAAAAAAAAAAATAAAAAAAAAAAAAGTCTCATATTGAACATAGGTACATATTGACATTAAACATGAAATGAATTAAATTGAATAAAATATTGTAAATATTGTATAGAAGCTAATGATTTCGAACTATATCTGGACTATGGCATAATGAATTAAAACTATGTTTAACATAATATGCAACATAAGTAGATACCTATAGCATTTAGATGCCTATACAAGTTTTTATCATGAAGACAATACAGATACGTTATACTATATATATATACAATACGATACAGGTTTTTATCACGGAGACGATATCACGCATGACTGGAGATTCAAACAAACAAATGGGTATTGACCACAATAAGTAAAAATTGATTTAAAGTAGCTTATGATGCCACAATACGTAAGTATTTAGTACATTAAAGGAAAGAAAACTATGAGATTACTTTTTCTGTTTGGTTTTAGTCACCGCGTTCCTGCGAGTTAAGATAGGTTCCGCAGGGACTACGGTCTGCAGCAGCGACGCCGGCTGTGGCGAGTGCAGCGATGGTGACCTTGAGGCGTTGGAAGCAGTCTTCGTTGTTGCAGACCCGGTTGTTGACGGGTATTTATTTAGTAACTTTTCAAGCTCTTCCACGGAGACAATACGTTTATGCTCGTTGTTAGGTAGCTTTATTATTACATTTCCATTGCGGGTCCAACATTGGCTGCTTCCAAAGTGTTTGCGGGCCGTGACAAACATTTCCTGCCGAGATTTAGTCAAGAACTCTCGAAGAACGGTCTTTGTCGATTTCAACCGCTTTTTCTCTTCCCATATGCGTTGACGGACATAGGTATCAGTAAATCGGACTAATATTGGTCGATTGTTTATATTATTCTTGGGGCCCAAACGATGGCATAGGTAAAATGAAGATAATTTTATATCAGGAAGCTTCATAGTAGTATTAATTACGCTAAGAATAACCGCAGCACTATCCTCACCGACCTTTTCAGGAATTCCAGTGAAAAGCAAGGCGTTACGCCTGTTGTAACTGTCCAAGTCTTCAACTCGATCACATAGATATTGAACTTGAACACGCAGCAGCTGTATAGTTGATAAAGCAATCTCCTTAAAATCCTTGAAGTCTTGAGCTAGCTTCTCAACACTAGGCTTACTGTCATGCGATGATGTAACTGTAGATAACAGTGATTTTTCGATCTCAGCCATTTTCGAGATCAGAGTTTCCTCAATCCGTTTTTGGTTATTCAAAACTTGTTGTACACTAGCCATCACTAGGTTTTATGCACAGAGTAATTTGAAAAAGTAAAAGCAGGCAGGTTATTGCAAATAATTACTACAACATTTACACCCAAAATACACTTTAAACTATTAAAATTGTAATAAATATGTGGAGCTTAACTTGTTACGTGTTGACAGGCTGGAGCCTACCCGCGCTTTTTAACTGCCATCTAACACTGCAATCCCCAAGCTGCCTGCCAAGCGTGGGGATATGCAAATACCCCTTTACTAGAGGAGGCTGTGTTCAGCAGTGGATGATACAGTTGATACAGTACTATTGAGTTTATTTATTTATTTAAAGATAATTAAATACTTTTCTCTTTGGATCCACTACTAGGTTTTTTATGTATTTACAGATTTTATTTCACACAGCAGCATATTTTAAATGATCTTAACAACACTAAATTTACTATTGCACTCTTCATTATCTGTTTCCCTTTTGGCAAAGCGGCTCCTCCAACCTCTTCCACTATTTTCTCTCTCTAGAGGCCTCTTTGCCAAGAGGCAAACAGGTAGTGATGAAGTATTAAGGTTATCATCTTATAATTGAGGCATGTTTTATTGCTATGGAACATAGGCATGTGAATCTATGTCTCAAAATATACATGTTTACTTACAACATTTTTACTAAGTACATGGTAGATCATTGATAATTTATTTCTATATGTCATAACCTATTTTTATGTAATGGATGGAATATCTGAGGCAGTCAACTAGCTGAATCAGCCATTTAATAAACAGCCTAGTTTTCTTATTAAATGGTGCCATTAACACTAGTTTACCTTATAGATTTAGATTAGGCCATAATGAAATTCATCATTTATGTTGCATAAAGCATTTAGGTGGCTGATGCTTACACCATTCTTAAAATGACTAGTCTCACAGTGCCATTTAGTATTAAATTGAGGCTGCTAATAGAACATCTAATTATGATAGTTCTCTGCGACATTTCCATCACATCATGCACACTGTACTTGGCATTTACAACTAATAAAATATATTATGCTACTAATTGACCATCACACTTATCACAAAATTTCTTATTTGAGAATTACTCACTGCCTAATACTCTATACTCTTTGGCATCTCACAAATGCTGTTGCAGTCATTTGATATGGATATATAGTTTGCTCCTTCTTTAGTCATCAGTCGCAATCCCTGTAAGTTGTTGTGCATTAAAAAAAGAAGCATAGACATTGCCTTCGGCATTAGGGTCCTGCTATGTCTGTAAGAGAAAATTATAATGAATAGTAGGCTCCATCAAGTTATTTGGTAAGTGAAGGTTACAAATTTCTCAGAAACTACGTAATTAAAGTAGAGGATTAGAAAAAGACGAGCATTGGATATAATATTAGGTATTTAGCAGTCTCTATGTCCTCAGCCACACTGGGTGGCCCATCGCACAAATTAGTGCGAACGTGCTGACTCTGAGAGCCAACTGGTTTTTCACGGCACCAGCATATACTTGTACAGCTGGGTGCAGCAGCCAATCAATTAGAGTGCAAGCTTATAATGTTTACATCGCAACTTTGTAGGTTATGTAATTTTACAACACGTCAACAATAATAACATAATAGACTCTCCGACCTTTCTTTATTACAATAGAGAGATAATAAATTAATTATACAAGAGGTTTTAACGCTCTACGGCGGCACTTTTCAAAAAACCTGCATATTTTTTAATGTTGTCTCCATCCATAGAGTGTGTATAACCACCGGCCATGGAATGACCGGCTCGATAACTGGCGACCCAATAATACACGACCAAATACTTCATGCATGTGTACTTCGATTATCGTGCCGGTGTTTCACAGGCTGCGCATTATTGGGCTGAGATTTCCACCCCGATGGGGATATAATACGGCTCATACTGTCCAGCCTAATAATACCCGTCCAATAACTCATGTACACCATGAAGTACTCCATTTATCAGGTCGGTAATTCTTGGGTCGCATGTTTCCCAGGCTGTATTGCGCAGCCAGTGAAATACCAGCCTGATAATCCATGACCACCTCCTATTGGCTGATGGTCATTTTTCCTATTGGTCAGTAATGACGTCAGAATCGATGCTATTGGTGGAATATCTTTGACAGCATGGTAAAAATTGTAAGGCTGTACTCATACTATGGCTTACAAAACAAAACAAAATCGCAATGCTGACAATCTGGCAAACCAAATAAATAATGGCGCCGGCGAATCCGGCGATGAATAATTGTCGTAGTGATTGTTGTGAAAGAAACAAACAATCATAGTGATTTGATTAATACTTAAACTTATTAAATTCAATTGTATGTAGTAAAACTGCGGACATATCTCCTTAAAAACGGATCCATCAGCCAATACTTAGAAACGGTAGGTGTCTCCAAACTATTTATAAGTTAAACTTCGGAATTACCTATTTTTCTTTTGTTTTAAATTCAGTGGTGCTACATATTTCTTTGGTGTATTAATTTAACGTTATATATCAGTTTCAGATAACGCTGTTTAGGTTAGACTTCAGGACCGAATCCAGAATAATAAATCAAAGCAAAATACACAGAAAAAATTTGAACTGGTGGCAGTTTCAACAAACCAATGAAAGATTTGGCAAGCTTGGATTCTGGCAATGCGGATGCAACACAGGGCCGCCGTTATTGCTCCAATTTCATGAAGAACTTTGTGACAAGTAGTTTTTGCCAGACTTGTTTCCACCGATAGTTCCACCCTAGTGTTAGTTACCAACAATTGCTTGAGTTGATATCATTTAAATTATGTACCTACTGATGTTTTCTGTAAGAAGTGTCTAAATTTAAAAGCCTGAATTATATAGCTAATCTTGCCACTATTTTTTAGTGAATCAAATAACTTATACTACTGCGCCATAATCAACAAGAATTGCAACAGAACAGAAGACTACCTAATAATACATTTTGAAATGATTATGTAGGTGTTACTTAAAACTATAAATATCTATGGCAGCAAATAGAGCAAAACAATTATATACATTTCACTTTTGGTAAAACCTGAAATTTTCCAAATTTTGTAATTGGGCATAATTTACATTCTTACTCTTGAATAGATGAACTTTGATCCTTGCTGATTTAACGACAAAATTAAGAGTATACATTGATGGCATAAACTCATGATATTGTCTGGTACTTATCACGGCTAATAAATGTTAAAGATAAAATAATATATTATCATCATTCTACTGGATGAAAATTCATCCAGCTGCTAAAGATTAACAAATACTTCTTTGAATTTCACTCTCAGGTGTTTATCAAAAAACTAAATGTTTTGTTCATTATATGATAGTGTATCATTAATAATTAGTTCTTCATAAATTTCTATAAAAAATGTGACTATTCGAAATATATACATACATTTTTTCTTAGAACCTATTATACTGTGCAATAACATACACATAATGTTTTTATTTGTTAACTATTGTCAACTAGAATAAAGAAATATAAATGACTGTGTAATTTTGAGGCTACAGTAGTAATAATTTGTGATTATATAGTATGATAAAGGGCAACTTTGTAAAATTAAACTTGACAATTTGGCAGGCAAGAGACACCATTGTCTTTTCCATCTGTCCATAAATAAGTCTCTGTTTCAAAGCATACACCTAATAAAGATAGTTTCTGACAGACACAAGACGGTGAAAACTTACCCTCATTCCTAGGAAGTAGGTGAATTAATTAAGTTATTTAATAATTGAAGAATTTAATGTGTTGAGGGTATTGTAATTATCACTATTATTATAATTGATAGTCATAGATTATTATTTTATGATATTAATGTATGGAAAATTAAATAATGCCAGTAATACAGAAAATACAAATTGTTTGGAATACAAATTTACCTTGTTATGTGAGAAAAGAATGACAGACACTGAAACTGATGGTTTTTCATATTATAGTTTCATATTGTACTATAGTAAAAGTTAGTAGATACTTTGGGGGATGCCCCATTGACTAGACATTCCCACTAGTGGGTAGACGCCACTAACTACACCTATCTAAGAGTTGAAACCAATTCAACTGCTTCAACAATACTACTATAAATAATTATAAATATTAATACAAAGAGGAAAGGTTTGTATTTTTTTATGAAAGAATAAACTTAAAAAGTACTGGACTGATTTGGATGAAATTTGGCATGGAAATAGTTTGAGACCCGGGAGGGGACATGAATGATTTTTATTCTACTGTGCAAAAAGAGGTTAATGCTTTTGCACGATAACCTACTACTGGACCGATTTGGATGAAATTTGGCATGGTAATAGTTTGAGACCCGGGAGAAGACATAAAATGGTTTTTATTCAACTGTGCAAAAAGAGGTTAATGTTTTTGCACGATAACCGAAATACGCGCGGGCAGAGCCGCGGTTGGAAAACTAGTATTAGTAATAAGGAATATATGTCACCAAACACATGAATATTACTTTTGCTATTGGATTAACTCTGTAATTATTATGGTTATTTTAGAAACGCTCGAACTCAGAGTAGGCATAAGCATTAATGTCATTTACTACTGTATGATTCTTTTTTTTTATGTTATTGTGACCGAACAAGCTCGAGGCCCACCTGATGTTAAGCGGACTAACCTCTGCTTATAACAGATTATATATAGAGATTAACAGAGATTATATATAGATACATTTCATCACAAGTCACCGAGTGCACTGCGCCTGTCACCTCACCTTCATACATAGTTGTTAAGTCTCATGTTCCTGTAATTTCACTGGCTCTCAAGGACTGCTGCCGGAACACACCGATAGATGCTTGGCGACAGATTTTCTACTTGAGGGTGGTCGCTAGCCAGGCGGTTATTTCCAAAATGTCCTTCCACCATGCGGTGAAGCTCAAGCATACAGCGGGATTCAAACCATGCGACCTGCTGCGCGGCAGTCCATAAGCCAATGCCACTGAGCCATCACTGCTTCACAAGGTACACTGCATGGTAAGATAGTTCTACTCTATTACTAGTCCTTTTTCAAGAACGAGCTATGCCAGACATGCACCAATGCGCACTGGCTCAACTATCACAGATCCAGGATGTGTGATAGTTGAATACCTACCAACTAAACATTTAGGTAGGTACCAAATAAACTTCGATGTTACGTGATTATTAGTGTGTTAGCTGACGTTATGGTCTCCAACTGACACATGTTGTAGGTATACACTAAACGGCTGGAGATGTGATTATATACAAAAGCCAGGGAATTAGAGCACAATTTGTGCCAGTGGCACAAAAAAATTGACACGACCTAATTGAAAGCTGTAGCACTAATGACTCGATTACAACATGTTAGCTGGAGGCCACGTGTCTACCTACAGCTGCTCATCTGTATCTTCTGAACGACTGGACCTACGACTTTGTTTAGAATGTAAAAATTTAGAGCATAATTTGTGCCATAGGCACTACAATTTTCAAGTCTCTAGCTATTAAGGTCTTGGAGCTACAAGCTCAAATCAACGTGTAAGCTAGAGACACATGTCCCCAGCTAGCACATGCTGCACTGCTCAAACGGGAAAGGTTAGACTAGGTACTATTGAATAGCTAAAAATTATGGGTAGAATTCGTGCCATCGGCACCAAAATTTACAAAACAATGGGCCTCATAGTCTTTGCATAATTAGCCAAAACATCTCTTCCCGCCAAAATATTTAAGGCAAAAACATTCCTGAGTGCGGAGTTGCTGCCGTCCCGATGACTGTAGCTATAGTATTCTATCTTGAACCTTATTTCTATAAAGTTGGAACCTATTATCGCTTTCATACAAAATAAACGCCTTTGAGACATAAGCTAGGAGCATAAAGGTTTAGATGTAATCTGACAAATGTATTATAGGGTAAACCATCCTAAAGTCGTCATCGGCCTAAAGTCGTTATTTTTTAGTTTAAACTCCGTTAAAATACTTCGCATTGCTTATGTGAAAAAGATTTTAATGTAAAAATGTTCGTTGTATATTCTTTCCCTTTTTTTTTTATGCCTGATAGGTTAGCCTTTGACCACTATCTCACCTGATGGTAAGTGATGATGTGGTCGAGGATGTTGTTCAGACTAACCTAGAGTTACTGGCTCTCAAGGACAGCTGCCGGAACACACCGTTAGGTGATTGGCGACAGATTTTCAACTTGAGGGTGGTAGCTAGCCAGGCGGGCATTAGCAAAGTGCCCTACCACCATGCTGTAACGACTGCTATCCTAAGACAACAACCGGGACCAACGGCTTAACGTGCCCTCCGAAGCACAGAAGCGCTCAGTAGTAATGTCACCAGCGGTGACCCATCCAAGTCATGACCGCGGCGGACGTTGCTTAACTTTGCTGATCGATTCAGAATGGCTAAGCAAACTTGGCTACGAGCGTTAGTATGTCACATAACTACTAAACTGGAAAGTGAATGCTCCTTGAGCTCAATGGCACCCGGGAAGTCGGAAGCCGAGAAAGATTCAGAAAAACGTCAGATTGTTCCTTAAATTTACTCTACAAGCGCTTATTGCGATATGTGATTTCAATATAATTATGCGCGTTTTTTGTAGTTTTTACATTTCGTAATGAGATCGAGGTGCATTATTCTATAGTTATATTGTGTTTCAAACAATTGTTTTATTTAAATAACGGGGTGTCGGACCTGAGGACTGAGTTTTATTAAATAATCTAAAAGTTGACATAAGTAGTCGACTTTAATAAATAACTCTAGATAGAGAACCGAAGGTGAACATACTTTTTTCAACAGTGATTTATTAGGGCATCGTTAACAACACCTGGTAACTACAGCATGTTACTATTTTCACTGAACTAGCAATGAAAATATACGTTTTAACCCCAGTCGAATTATGAATGGTGGAAACCAGTTTTAGCCTTTGCCCTCAAACAGTCAAGGTGATTGGCCCAAGAGGCAAGACTAGTTTGAAATTCATCAAAACTTGAGATTACCTTTGATATTAACTTTATTTACTATTATTTTCAAATTACTTATCAACCGGTCCATTAATAATATTCAAAACTGTATAAAACTCACGAGAATTTCATTTAAGAAACATTTTGCTTTTTTTTTTTATTAATTGAATAATAGTAGTTAAGTAACAATTTAATTAATATTTGCTAGATAATGCATAGTAACATAAATGTTGAACTTCTCTTTCTCTAGATTAATATAAATGCAAAACTTTACATTGAATTTGGTTATTTAAAAAGAAAAAAAAAATTTTACATACTTACCTAATAAATATGATGTATGTATGTCACTCCCCCGTGGGGTGCCGGGTTTGAATTGCACCTCCCCATTTCATCCCGTGTGGGTGTCGTAAAAGTCGACTAAGGTAAAATACTATTAGAAGGTGGGCAGCAGCGCCTTCTTAAGAACTATGCTATCTGGCACCGCGATCCCCAAGCCGCCTGCCAAGCGTGGGGATTATGGCAAACACCCTGGGGAGGCTGTGTTCAGCAGTGGACGATCCGGCTGGTACAGTACAGTAAATATGTCACTAATTGAACTGTTTGTAAGGTTCAGTAAGATTACCACAAAAATGTGTTCTATACTTCATATAGTTTAATAATTTATGGTAGGTTTAATAAGATAACTATTTCAATATTATAAGATGATAGTAATAGTAAGCTGTTTTAATGTAAAACTAATGAATAAAATAATCACCTTTATACCGACATCCTTCAGAATACATGTATTGTTTGTAGTACTTTAGGGCGAACGCTTATCGGGAATAGGGCAAGACCTGTTGACTTTATATTAAACTTTTTATTGGTGTCTGTCGACACCAATTTGCCCTAATAAATAAAGTATATAATATAATAAAGTCAACAAGTTTTCGTTCTGAAATGAAACTTTTTATATATTCCGAGTTCTGAAAATTCGACGTATCGTTTTCTGCAAAAGTCCAGGTTGCTAGTTAGCGCCTATTTCATTCCGCTGTATAGGTATAATAAGCTACTTACCCTATCGGTTTCGGAACGGAAACATTCGCTACATCCTACTCGGACTCGGTCTCTAGCTACATGCATGCGTACCTTACCTACTCGTATGTGTAGCAGGTAGATATACCTATCTCACTAGCTTGCTGTTGTTTGTATTATTTGATAGAGATTTTTTTACAGTCTGCTTTTAAATGTAGGTAGGTGTATATCGTTAATGTGAACAAATAAAATGTTAAATATTAGTAAATAGGTACCTACTTAGTTAGTGTTTACCTACACATTTTATTGGCTAAATAACAGGTTTTAGGGTTCCGTGCTAGAAAAAGGGAATCTATTACAAAGCTGCATGGATGGCTGACCTTTATAGGTCTGTATCTTTGGAACGGTAATAAGTAGCCGGTTGATTTTTTTACAGAATGTGTTAGTATGGCAGATTGCCATAGTAACACGTTCTGTGAATTTCTGTGACAATTAGCATTACGATGTTTCAACAGGCAACCGTTGCGCGTAGCGTATTAGAAAAAGATAGGTGTACGATCAACTAAATATCCTTGAATTATCTGGGCCAGGGTAGAGCCTCAGAGCACATGAGCTTTGTCCTATTGTAACCAATCACATTATTTTAATGTTTTATTTTTATTTAATATAATTTTTATTTAATGGATTTTTATTTTTATTTAATGGATTTTCATTCTTATTTGATTTTTAATTTTGACGTTGATTTGGATTTAAATTTTAATTGTGATTCCTAACTTCCAATTTTGCTTTTAATTTTGACTGATGAAAATATATGTATTATTATTATTTTTTAAAACATAATGTGATTTGATGTGATATGATAGGATTTTGATGTGTTTATGATATTAGAATATATAACACATTGACATAAGCTTTTACTAACAAAATGGATCATGTTATCTGAACAATAAATATAATTATTAATTATATACATTTTCTTCAACTGGACTGATAATTTGATATATTTGTTATATATATTCATATCTTGGAGGTCCTCGAATATCCCCAAAGGAATGTACTTAGTTAAATTTGGGGAGCACACAATAGGTTTTATTTTTTAAAACAAAAATTAAACATACATGCGTTAGTTAGCGTTAGTTTGTTACATTTGATTAGATTGATTAATTAAAAAACAACATTTCACAAAACGAATTTCCGTGCTTTTTTCCGAAGTGCAGAGATAGGTTGCCAACGTCCTTTCAATGAAAATTGAGTAAGTACCTACCTACGAAAAAATCTCACCTTTTTTTTTTATTATTTGATATACAACCTTTTTGAGGTTTGACGATAGTATTTTTTTGTCAGAAGCTAAATAAAACAAAAGAGCGCTAGAAGGGCAGATATGGATTTTCTTACAACATTTCTTCGCTGCTACGAAGGGAGGGAATGAATTATCATATAACTTTTTCCGCCGCTAATTTAGGTATAAGGGAGAAATTACTTACTTTATCACGCATTTTGAAGCGCTCGTAGCGAAGTTTGCTTAGCCATTCTGAACCGATCAGCAAAATTAAGCAACGTCCGCCTGGGTCATGATTTGGATGGGTGACCACTTTACTACTGAGCGCTTCCGTGCTTCGGAGGGCACGTTAAGTCGTGGGTCCCAGTTGTTGTCGGATGGCAGTCGTTATAGCATGTAGGTAGGGCAATTTGCGAATGGGCATTCGCCCATTCGGCTTGGCTAGCTACCACCCTCAAGTAGAAAATCTGTCGCCAAGCACCTAATAGTGTGTTCCGGCAGCTGTCCTTGAGAGCCAGTAATTCTAGGTTAGCCTGAACAACATCTTGGGCTACATCATCACTTGCCATCAGGTGAGATAGTGGTCAAATGCTAACCTATCAGGCATAAAAAAACGTTTTGAACGAGCTATGATACACTTAATGGGTCTGGAATAAAATTATAGTTATGTGCGGCATATAGTTATAGTCACCAACGATTTTTTTTATAGGTACAACATTATTTACTCCCCGTTCACATTCCGTACCATTATTTATTTACGATAGCAACGCCGTCGTTTGGTAGGTGCCTATCCTGTTACCGGCATATTCGGCATACGACATCTGTGATTGTATATGTATACACCGTGCTTAAGCTTATTTGTTTAGACTCGGTGAGCATAATATTCTGTAAATAAACTCCTGAGGTCTATTGATGGAAAAGAATTAGGTAGATCGTAGGGACGTGCATGCATATAACAAGTACACCTTGTACCTATAAGCTTATTTGATTGGGCTCATTCACTATATTCTGGACATGAATTTCTGAGGTCTGATGAAGGATAAGAAAACATCGACTGGAACAGTAATCTTTAGAATTCCGCGACTTGAACACATAACTATGTGGTAAAATTCCGACATATGTAAAAGATTCTCGCCATATCTATAATCCAAATTATCGAAAAATGTAAGTACTCTTGTTTCAACAATATGTCTTTTTACTAATGTTCCGGTAAAATAGTGTCTTGAGATATAAGAGATATTAAAGAGGTTATAAAGGTAAAGTTGGAAAGTAACCACCTTCCCGAGAACTACATATGATATTATGTAGCATTGGGGGTTCTATATCGGTTGACTATTGGTACACATTTATTCTTTAAACTGTCGAAGTAAGCTGTATAAGAGCTCTTTAGCATGCTATAGGTACATCCCTTATACTACTGGTTATTGGGCACAAATTATTACAAAAGGTACACAGTAGCTGAATAGCAGCACTTTAACGGCAGTTTAATAGAGAACAACTGGTCTTAAAGCTGACCAACGGCACTATATATGATTCCGTGTGGTTCTTCATACAGAAAAGAGAATTATGAGAAGTAAAGAGTGAACAAATATACAGCCTTTATCTCATAAGAAGGTCCTAAAAACTATTAGCAGCTGCTTTTTTGCCTAATTATCTCTTGACTTAGCTTCATTTTTGTAATTAATATTTTACAGTTATTTGCTAGTGATTGTGTAATCAAAACAGCCATGTTTATTGTGATATTAATTATTACTGGTGTGGACTTCTGCGTTTATTATATTCTATTGTGTTAAAGTTACGGCCAATTTAAATTTATTGTTAAGTATATACATATTTATATATTAAATTTTCATGCGCCTCAGAAATAGTGCCGTTTTATTACAAAATACTTTCTAGATAAGCAATAAAAATTAGTTTTATGATTTTTTATTTGAACATTTACGACAAAATCAATCATGTAAACTCCGTAGTATGTGATAAAGTCATTATTCATTTAGTAATATTTTAGTTTCTGTATAAATAAAATGTCTACAGCTACAGTGAACCATTGTAACTCTAAATAAAAGCTGTGACCTCTCTAAAGTCTGACATGTGTACCATTATAATGTCATTCGCTCTAGAAAGGTTCACACTGTGTACCATTAAATAGCTCCTTTATAGAATAGATTTAAGGTTGATTAATATATCACAACTAGACCCATTTACAGCTACAAGCTGAATAACGCCCCACATAAGGTGCTATATAACAGCTTGTAGCTGATTCAATGTTCACACGTGTTGTATTAAAATGCCAGCAATATAACAACACCATACATGTGGACCTTTAAATAGCCCGTGGCCTATTTTACCCTTTCAAAATGCTCTTATTCAGCTTTTAAAATAAAAGCTGACTAAATGATTAATGTTATCGTAATATAAAACCGATAGTCACATAGGCAAATTATGTACTTCTATGCATGCTTTATACGGGTATAGGTAAATTTGTACACTTTTATACAGCCACTGAACCATGTGTGGCCAGTGTTAACACCTAGAGATCACCAGTGTAACTGAATGTGAACCCTTAAAGAGAACAAAATGCTACTTGAGATCGTTCTACTTAGACACTGTTCGGTTGGAAATTATTTCGTCTATCGTAACCAGTAGTACCTCCTGGTGCATGGCGTTGCCATGGTCAGTCCGGTGTAGAGGTCCGCGCCGCGGTCATGAAAGTCGGCAGCGGCGCGCTGGTAAACGTACCCGGCGCGGCGCGGCGTAGCCGGCGTGTAATTGATTTTTTTACCTATATGGTGGAATAGAAAAATTAAATCTGCTGTATATGTACTAAAAGGGTAAATGTTTATTTTCTTGCATACAAGTAAGTTCCTACTCAAATTAATTAGTCAAAATATTGAAGAAACAGGATCTTGCCACCAACCGATACACAAACTTCCACAAAAGCCCAAAATCGACTGGCCTAAGTTTATGAAAACTGCATGAGATACCTCAACTTCAAGGCATGTCGCAACCCCATCAGAAGTGGACAATCTTGCAGAAGAGATCACTCAATGCACGCAGAAGGCACTTCATACCTCCACAATTAAAGAAAACCCCTAAGGAGAATCGAGATTGCCCATCCTCCCCCGCTGTATAAGAGAGCTCATAAAAGAAAAATGCCTGCTCAGAAAAACCTGGCAACATTAATGAGACCCCATCCACAGAACTAGGCCTCACTCCACAAACTCTGCAGGCAACTTAGGAAACACTCAGAACCAATTCGTTGTCTATTCCACGAAAATTGCAACTTGAGATACAGAGCAGAGGACATGGCAGAAATATTTGCCCAATCCCTTGAGAACTTATTCAAGCCCAATCCCACAGTGAACAGAGAACACTCAGACTCTGTGGAACAGTTCCTCGATGAATACTTCAGTGTCCCATAAAACACAGAAGAAGATATTGGACAGTGATCCGTCACCTGTCCTCTAAAACCACGGCAGCTATCACGCGCCTGTTTAACGGGATCCTGCGCATGGAGCACTTACCCTCTCAATGAAAAATGAGCCACGTGGATATGTTCCCGAAACCCGGCAAAGACGTTTGGAGACCCGAGAATTACAGGCCTATCACTCTACTTACATGCATTTCGAAAGTCTTTGAACGCCTCTTCTTAAGTCGGATAGCCCCTCACAGGAAGTCCCGACCGGAGCAGTTCGGATTCCGGTCGGAGCACTCCCCCACACCTCAGCTATCCAGGGTAATGCACCTCACGGCAGAAAACTCTAAATTGATTTTCGACGTCGGCGCGAATTTGTTCATGACCCGGCGGCGGCGGCGGCGCGCCGAGGTAACTCGGCGGCGGCACGCCGGCGTGGCGCGGATCTCTATTCGGTGGTAACACGAATTGCTCATTTATCTCTTTCTAACAAACAGATATGACGCATAATATTTGAACGTTCTTTCCTTGTCATCACAAACTGCATATACATGGGCGTAGGTATGTATATAGGTCAATTCTAGTAAGCTTTTAGAGCAGTGGTGTTCGGATATAACTAATCTATGTAAGTATTTCAAATCTCTGCCTAACTATACTTACCTTTGCTTTGCTAAAACCTTTGCTTCTTAAAGCTTTGTTTTAGGACACTTGTTTGGGAATGGGGCCCCTTATGATCCCCGTAGTCCCAAACTATACCTCGATGTCGTGGCATATTCGACTGGGCTCCTGGAATGTAACAGGAAGACACCAGCCGATATATATGCCCTTAGGCACGTGGGAAAAATGGGCGGGAAGGACCTACTTTCAGAGGACCCGCTCCTCGCTCCGTCACAAGAAGCCTATCACTAAACACACCCTACAAAAGATTAATTGATCAATTAACAAATGCTATGGATTTTTTGTAAGGGATACGCTCCTTTGTCCTCGATGTTGTCCGCCCGTCAACAGCTTGCTCATCCTTCCACCAAAAGGAACGCACGGCGTCCAAAATAACGGTCACTCACACAAATAAACCACATGTTTATATTCACTAATATCTATAGCAATCCTTGCTAGCACATCCGATCGCCGCGACCGGAAACCTGTCTAACTCCGTTTGTTTGGAATAAACGTACGTTCGCGTACGAGAAAACCTTAGAGCGCACTGACTGCCCTTCAAAATCAGAGGTGAACGCAATTATAGACTTTATAAAGTTAAAAAAATCAATTTCTTTATTTTTTTTTTAAATTTTATTTTAAAAAGAAGATCAATTTATTTACTGTCGGCGTCGGTATCAGAAAGGGTGTCGGCGTTGGTGTCAGTAAAAAAATAAGTGTCAGTGTCGGAATAGGCGTCGAACTCGGTGTCAGTGTCGGAAAAGGTGTCGGTATTAAAATTGGTGACAGCATCGGCGTCGGTGTCCGAATAGGTGTCAGTTTCGGCGTCGCGTCGGTGTCCGAATAGGTGTCAGTTTCGGCGTCGCATCGGCGTCGGCGTCGGTGTCAATGTTGGAATAGGTGGCGGCGTCGGCGTCGGTGTCATTTTTGGAATAGGCGTCGGTGTCGGAATAGGTGTCAGTTTCGGCGTCGCATCGGCGTCGGCGTCGGCGTCGGTGTCATTGTTGGAATAGGTGGCGGCGTCTGCGTCGGTGTCATTGTTGGAATAGGCGTTGGTGTCAGTTTCGGCGTCACATCGGCGTCGGCGTCGGTGTCATTGTTGGAATAGGCGTCGGTGTCGGAATTGGTGTCAGTTTCGGCGTCGCATCATCGTCGGCGTCGGCGTCGGTGTCATTGTTGGAATAGGCGTCGGTGTCGGAATAGGTGTCAGTTTCGGCGTCGCATCGGCGTCGGCGTCGGCGTCGGCGTCGGTGTCATTGTTGGAATAGGTGTCTGCGTCGGCGTCGGTGTCATTGTTGGAATAGGCGTCGGTGTCGGAATAGGTGTCAGTTTCGGCGTCGCATCGGCGTCGGCGTCGGTGTCATTGTTGGAATAGGTGTCGGCGTCGGCGTCGGTGTCATTGTTGGAATAGGTGTCGGCGTAGGCGTCGGTGTCATTGTTGGCATATGTGTCGGCGTCGGCGTCGGAGTCATTGTTGGAATAGGTGTCGGCGTCGGCATCGGTGTCATTGTTAGAATAGGCGTCGGTGTCGGAATAGGTGTCAGTTTCGGCGTCGCGACGGCGTCGGCGTCGGCGTCGGTGTCATTGTTGGAATAGGTATCGGCGTCTGCGTCGGTGTCATTGTTGGAATAGGCGTCGGTGTCGGAATAGGTGTCAGTTTCGGCGTCGAATCGGCGTCGGCGTCGGTGTCATTGTTGGAATAGGTGTTGGCGTCGGCGTCGGTGTCATTGTTGGAATAGGCGTCGGTGTCATTGTTGGAATAGGTGACGGTGTCGGCATCGGTGTCATTGTTGGAATAGGCGTCGGTGTCGGAATAGGTGTCAGTTTCGGCGTCGCATCGGCGTCGGCGTCGGCGTCGGTGTCATTGTTGGAATAGGTGTCTGCGTCGGCATCGGTGTCATTGTTGGAATAGGCGTCGGTGTCGGAATAGGTGTCAGTTTCGGCGTCGCATCGGCGTCGGCGTCGGCGTCGGTGTCATTGTTGGAATAGGTGTCTGCGTCGGCGTCGGTGTCGTTGTTGGAATAGGCGTCGGTGTCGGAATAGGTGTCAGTTTCGGCGTCGCATCGGCGTCGGCGCGTTAAGCGGCAGGGGGCGCCCCTTTTTGATACAATTAATATTATTCAAATTATAACTAACGAACAATCGTCGCTCGTGGCGCGTCTCATCGTACTCCCGCTGCGGATTGGGATAAAAACAAAACACACTTTTTGTGTTCTTTTACAATAATGTAAATGTTTTAACTTTTTACTACATGTTAAAGTCAGGTGTTCGTAAGTAGGTAAGTACGTACGTAATGTGTGTAAGTGTATTTTCCAGAGTACCTATCTAGGTACAGTTTTCTCTCGGATTCGGAAGCTTTTCGAATGGTATTGTACCTTGTACTTGTATGAATGTTATTTAGAATACGAATGAAAACGTTTCCTTGCAAATATGAATTAAGTACCTACTAGGTATGCAGATCATCACATTATGTGCACCTTCAAAGGTCGACACCCTTTGTTTACCGACCTCCAAAACGTACCTAACTACCTAAGATTTTTTTACCTGTAGATGATTTGTATGCCTTCCATATTTACTAGACGAATTCAGGGTAATTACCTGAGTACCAGTAGTACTACCAGTCTTGCACTTCCGAGCATCCGGTGAATACCTACATCGCCGCTAATCGTGTTTTTTAGGAATAATCTGTGGAAAATATGCCTTCCTTGTGTCTTAGACTCGGCACCAATTATACAGGCACTGTGAGAGATAAGAAAACTGTTTAATTTCACGCGTAATTATAACTTTTATTGTTAAAACAGAAAATATCGTCATTTTGTTTTATCTTAGAACGAATCTCAATGAAATGGATGAGCGAGATATGTGTATCGTTTGGTGTGAGAGAGTGAAAGAGATCGCAGCATGATCGGAACGTCTCGTGGCGGTTCGGTGGTAGAGGTCCGCGCCGCGGTCATGAAAGTCGGCAGCGGCGCGCTGGTAAACGTACCCGGCGCGGCGCGGCGTAGCCGGCGTGTTATTGATTTTTTTACCTATATGGTGGAATAGAAAAATTAAATCTGCTGTATATGTACTAAAAGGGTAAATGTTTATTTTCTTGCATACAAGTAAGTTCCTACTCAAATTAATTAGTCAAAATATTGAAGAAACAGGATCTTGCCACCAACCGATACACAAACTTCCACAAAAGCCCAAAATCGACTGGCCTAAGTTTATGAAAACCGCATGAGATACCTCAACTTCAAGGCATGTCACAACCCCATCAGAAGTGGACAATCTTGCAGAAGAGATCACTCAATGCACGCAGAAGGCACTTCATACCTCCACAATTAAAGAAAACCCCTAAGGAGAATCGAGATTGCCCATCCTCCCCCGCTGTATAAGAGAGCTCATAAAAGAAAAACGCCTGCTCAGAAAAACCTGGCAACATTAATGAGACCCCATCCACAGAACTGGGCCTCACTCCACGAACTCTGCAGGCAACTTAGGAAACACTCAGAACCAATTCGTTGTCTTTTCCACGAAAATTGCAACTTGAGATACAGAGCAGAGGACATGGCAGAAATATTTGCCCAATCCCTTGAGAACTTATTCAAGCCCAATCCCACAGTGAACAGAGAACACTCAGACTCTGTGGAACAGTTCCTCGATGAATACTTCAGTGTCCCATAAAACACAGAAGAAGATATTGGACAGTGATCCGTCACCTGTCCTCTAAAACCACGGCAGCTATCACGCGCCTGCTTAACGGGATCCTGCGCACGGAGCACTTACCCTCTCAATGAAAAATGAGCCACGTGGATATGTTCCCGAAACCCGGCAAAGACGTTTGGAGACCCGAGAATTACAGGCCTATCACTCTACTTACATGCATTTCGAAAGTCTTTGAACGCCTCTTCTTAAGTCGGATAGCCCCTCACATGAAGTCCCGACCGGAGCAGTTCGGATTCCAGTCGGAGCACTCCCCCACACCTCAGCTATCCAGGGTAATGCACCTCACGGCAGAAAACTCTAAATTGATTTTCGACGTCGGCGCGAATTTGTTCATGACCCGGCGGCGGCGGCGGCGCGCCGAGGTAACTCGGCGGCGGCACGCCGGCGTGGCGCGGATCTCTAGTCCGGTGGCATCAGTTATGGCGAATATCAGGATAGAACCAAAACGTAATGGGTTTCCCTGTTCCTGGAATTTATAAGAAAGCATTAACAAATAAAAAAATTTAAATATACTTAATCCAAAAAGTGTATATTTCGAGACTTTTCTCATCAATTTTGCCATACCCAAGTAAGCGTTGAATAAACGTTGTTTTTGATGGAACCTTAGACCTACCATGCCTACTTAGTACTTACAGTTATTATACTGATATGTACCTACGTCAATGTCGAGGTTTCTTGCTACATACGAAATACGAATATTTTATTAACGTCGAATCAGAGATCATGATCATGTATATTATTTATTTAATAATGTTCATTACATATATATTTACCTAAAAACACTTTAAAGTCGCCAAGCACCTAACGCTGTGTTCCGGCAGCTATCCTTGAGAACCAGAAATTCTGGGTTAGCCTGAACAATCGATCACATCATCACTTACCATAAGATGAGATAGTGGTCAAAGGCTAACCTATCAGGCATAAAAAAAATCATTGGTACCCCAAAATCAAAACATATATTTCACCTACTTTTATGAGAAAGCTTTTACAAACTGGTATCACTAAGCACGTATTTACCATCAGTTATGTACTCCGCTTATAAAAATAATAGAAATTTCGCATACTGTGTGCGTGATCAAGCATTTCAAACATGGCCTGTTATTTTGGTTACGATTGCAGAGCTACGGTCTTTCTTGATCATAATTTGTAAAAGCTCGTGAAACAGACTTCCCACCCACGGAGTTGATGTAGTTCTAGTAACCAAAGCGTGAAATGCTGAATCAAAATAAGAAATCTTTTCACACCCGCTTGTGCTAAATAACTACTTCCTGTTACCTACTTTTAAAAAATCTATCTGCATAGATTCTAGGTTTGAAGCTTTCGAAGTGTAGCTAAGATAATAAGCAACGTTCGCTGCGGTAATAAATGGATGGGTGACCGCTATAGTGGCATTACTACTGAGCGTGCACGTGCTTCGGAGGGTCGTCGTCAGTCCCAGTTGTTGTCTTGGATGGCAGTTGTTACAGTTTGGTGGTAAAGCATCTTGCAAATGCCCGCTTGGGTAGCCTAGCCACCACCCTCAAGAAGTAGAAAATCTGTCGCCAAGAACTTTTTTTTATTTGATTGTGACTGAACATGCAAGAGGTACCTAGTTAAGCAGTAAATTCTGCATATCTCACACACCACACCTCGTAACTTAATTTTTTTACGAAATAAGTTATGCACATGAAAAAATTCAAAATAACACGCCAAATCTAGCGATTGTTAGCTCGTAACCTACACAAAAGGTCACTCTAACATTTCTACCCAAAGTTGACACCTCACAAGTTTCAAGTATCACCTTGTTTACATTTTGCGCGCAGTTACGAGTTGTCAACACATACTTTGTACGAACGTAATGTACGTAAAGAAATTTTAAAATAAATTAGGTAAACAAGTAATTTTTCAGTGAAAAGTGAATTATAGCTGAATACACCAGTTTTAAGGCTGAATTTAATTTTTTAAAGCCTTTATTCACTGTGAAGATGAATTCCGCTCCGGGTCATGATATTATGATAGCGTATTATTATAATTATATAAACATATTATTATTGGTCAACCGTTATGTTATTATGATTTTTGGCTGGATTTTGGTTGTAATTTTGGGGATTGCCACGGGCTTGCGCGCGATCCTCTAATAAACGGAAAACCTAGTTTCTATTTCGTATGTAAAAATTCGCGCACACGTCAGCGAAATATTACGAACATTTTTTATCATCAACAAGCTGAGTCCATAGTTCATGTTACTCCTGTTCAAATCACAGTAACTGTGTTTGGGCTAATTTTTAACAGCTCGTGGTGCTTTTGTAGAAGTTTTTTTTATGCATAGCTGGCCAGCATTCCAATAGCACACAAACCATAAATTGCCTTTTTATATATCATGTTCTAAATTTCATACTGTGTACACATTGTGTTTACTTATTAATTTTCAGAGTTGCTATTATCATTTCTATGCTTTTCAACACCATCATAATGACTATCATCTTTTAGGTACATATATGTTGAAATTGCATCATCTTTTAAAATTAACTACCTTCTATTTTTCAAATAAACATTAGTTTTCTTTTCTATATAAATTTATTATTTTCATCGATCACTCTTTGTTTTTTTTATTTCTATCCGCTAGTAGGCTAGAGGTAGAACGGGGAAGAGGTGACAGGTGTGAAATCGGAAAATGCCCTTCCATTGTTCCATTCATTGGTCCATTGGTGAAGTTCGATCCGGCGCGCGGCGCTGCCGTGGGCAGGGCACAAACCATGGTAGGTAGGTACCTACTGCGTATAGAATAAGTAGTAGATTGTTATAAAGGCATCGAAAGGAATCAATCCCCATAGGTACGAGGTACTTTGACTATACTACTGAGCCCTATAATGGTCCAATGATTTTTAAGGACTTTCAGTCGTGTTAAACACTCCACTTTTCACTTTGAATATAAGGAAAGCAAAGAATAGTTGATTTTCGAAAATATTCATTAATCCTAATAACATGAGTACCTCCTATTTCAAATTAATTGAGAGGTTACAAGTTACAACAATTTGTGAAATTTTAGTTTTTTTTAAAATTCCGGACAGGTTAGTCTTTGACCACTATCTCACCTGATAGTAAGTGATGATATGGTTGGAGATTTTATTCAGGGTAACCTAAAATTACTTGCTCTCAACTCACCGTTAATTGCTTGGCGACAGATTATCTACTCGAGGGTGGTAGCTAGCAATGCGGGCATTTTCTAAATGCCCTACTACCACCTAAGACAAGAACCGTGTGCACGGAAGTGCTCAGTAGTAATTCACCAGCGGTCACCGCACCGATCCAAGTGATGACCGCGGCGAATATAGATAATAGAAATAGTATATTATGTAATGTGCACTAAATTGTATAACTATTTGCCAGATGAGCTGGTAAAATTAACATGAAAGTTTATAACACAGCCACTAACTATAGTCTCTGATTTAAATTTTGGGGATTAAAATTATGTTCGTTCAACTTATTCCGAATACCAAATTATGTATCTGACAGGACTAAGACCAATAATAGTCAAGTTTTAATCAAGTTCGTGGTGTAGAATCGGCCTCATTATTTGTCTCCTTTTTTGACCGAATTAAACCTGTAAACATTTGTAATATTTTAAATTCCAGACATAAAACTAAAATATCAAGGGTCTTTACACAGTGACTTTCATATGGTCGTGAACTGACAAAAAAGACGATCGAAAAGAGGCAGTAGGTGTCCGTAAATGGACGTAAAATCGAATTTTGACCAATTCTTATAGTTTTATAAAAGCATATCCGACAAAAATATGACTGGCTATACCTACTTGATCTTCATTCTTTATGTATCAAGTTTAAAAATACCTAATGCTTTTTACTGATCTAAATTTTTAGTTAAAGCCAAGAATTACAACAGAATAAACATATTGAATTTCCATCACAACCAAAAACTTGACATCCGTGAATAGCAATTAAGGTTTATCTGAAATCAATATTTTAAGATGGACAAACCCGACAAATCAAACGAAACGAAAAAAAAGAAACATGTAAAAGTATACGAACGCAACGCAATCATCACAAAAAAAAGTGTCTATGGCTACTATACTACTATCATGGAAGTAATAAGTACTACGTACAACAGGAATGAGCTCTATCTGTGCGTCATGCAGCTAAATTATAGAAAATAAAACCTTATGCTAAGGTGGTAAAAGTCTTGTTGCGCGCAAAATAAAAATGAAGCCGAGTGAGAAGGCTACCACTAAACCCTGTGTCCTGTTCTAACAGTGACTTAGACTTTCCAGACTAAGTCGATTTCAATCCTGTCGTTGTTTGTCGAAATATATGCGATTGATGTAATGTAATGAATTAAAAACATTTACTTATTAAAATGTTCCTAAACATAAATAATAATTTAGTACCAACATGTTAAAGCAATATTATATGTTGCTACGTGTAAAGCCTTACTAACGCAAAAATTTTGCGATTGGCGTATAGGTTTTTTTTTTATGTGTATGAAATACGGACACCTGACCTGACAACCCCACATGAAATTGCCAACTCGGACGTTAATAGCGGAGTTTTTTTTGATTTCGTGATATTTTTGAAGAAGTTTAGTAAAAATGGGGAGAATTTGTGTCGTGGAAGCTTGCGTTAGCGAGTATTATCCTGATTATGGTTTATCTTTTCACAGGTTCAATAGTTTTAAACATAATTTGATAGTGATTAATTATGGTGACCATGCATGACTATCCAATCCTAGTTCAAGAACAAATTAAATACATTTGTATTTTTATTCCTTTCAATATTAAAATGACTTTATTTCAATTTCAGATTTCCTAAAGATCCTAATGTTAGTTTAACTCATAATGCAAAATTAGAAACAATGAAACGTATAAGGCATAAGCTGGGTTTGCGGCAGAAACTTCACAAGGCTGTTTTATTTAACAATATCTGATTTAGAATTACACTTAAATGTAAACTTAATTGCTTTTCTTACTTAATTAATGAAATATACCACAATAGGTAGTATATCGTAATTTTATCTCAGTCCAACTGCATGCCGTGTACCACAAGGACCAGTAGGTAAATACCTACCTATACGACGCGAGTGTGAAAAGCAAGCAAAAACAGGAAATGTACAGTGCCGCAAAGAGCAAGTTTATCATTAGCATCTTCGATTAAAATCCATCTGAAGCAATGATCTGCTGACATCAGATCTAAAATCATTTTTTATAATAAAATTATTGGCCTTAAATCATATTTCAATTGTGTCACCATTGCCAGAGATGGATAAGAGGTACAGTTACTGAGCTCTCGTTCAGCTTCAATTTTGCGACAACAGCTCATTCCTGTTGTACGTAGTACTTATTACTTCCATGACTACTATGCATTCATTCGTACTTCAGAAGTTTTGAAGAGCGCGGTAAAATATTAATCAATTAAATATCCTTGACTCGATATATTCAAAAGGCCACAGAGAACATGAGTTATGATAATAAGTATGTTAAACGGCTCGACGAAAAGTTGTTTCCCAATTTGCTTGCACGTGCTGTCATTGTTTTGGACTATGCTTCGTACAACACACGAGCAGAAAAAATACCAATCTCGGCATAGGTATAAGAAACAAGTATAAATTACATAAAAAAAGTAAAAAACACGACTGCAATATATTTATTTTCGTTATGCTATTTATTGTTCCATTGAAATTAAAACAGCGAGTTTTATACATTTATGAAATTGTTTTTCATTGCCCTTCTTTTGGATACGCCACTGGACGGGCATAGAAAAATTTTGTATTTTATTTTATTTTTTGGCAACCGTTACATGGTGAATATTGCGCCAGCACGTACAATCGGTACTAAGCAGTTCACTTCCTTAAATATTTGTAACTTCCTTAATTATTTGTATCTGTATTGGCGATTGTAGTCAAGCTCAAATCTATTTAGAACCTAATGGTAGACAAAAATTTAATTTACCTATCTGAACGAAAACTCGCATATCATGTTGACAGTATAATTAAAATAATATAACTTGAACGCATCATTAATTAGTTCCTTAACGTTGGTATACGATTCTGACCACTAAGCATTGTTCGAATTATGGTGGACAAGACCTTATAATTGGCTTTCAATTATCAGGCCGGTAGATCCGTGGATGGTAAATATCGTACCGGCAAAATATCTCTCAGCCCAATAATCCATGTACTATAATGGTCGTCAGTTCATGGGTTGCCAATTATCGGGGCGGTAAATCACGAGTCGGTGACTATTGGCTGGATATTACCGCTCGGTATGATTTAATTCGACCAAGGATTAGCCATCCCAATAGTTACCGGCCTGATAACTCGTGTACATGGACGTGAAATACTTGGTTTCCAATTATTGGGCCGGTAAATTTCAGGTTGGCAGTTATCGTGGTCGGCTAATATCGTCTCCCCATCCATAATATCAATTATCATAGACAATAGACATAATTCTCTCACTAGCCACTTTTTTTTTATTTTAGTCATTAAACTTATACGATTTGTACATTATGAATAAAAAGAAATAAATCTTTTGTATTGCTATTCTATAATCCATCGCATCGCGGCAGCCTGCGCCAAAGCCTCATAAAATAGGAATAAATATGTATAGAAATGTTTTTTAATCTTATTGTAACGGAATAAGCTTCAGGTTCACCTGATGTTAAGCAGATTAACCTCTGCTTATAACATATGCATTTCGTCACAAGTCACGAATTGCACTGCGCCCGTCACCTTGAGACATAGTTGTTAAGTCTCATGTTTCTGCAATTCCACTGGCTCTCAAGGAATGCTGCCGGAACACACTGTTTGGTGCTTGGCGACAGATTTTCTACTTGATTTGGTCATGCATCCATCATTGGTGATGTCCTTTCTTCGTTTAGAGGCAGATAATGATCTTTCTTCTAGAGTAGATTGTTTTTGTTTCAATATAGAAAGGTTTAGGATAAATAGCTGGTGAACTCTTACACTTGACAATTTTGATACAAATCTGCGCTAGGTAACTTTCGTGGCTTTAACATAGCTACCATAAGAGTCTTTACGCTTTGCGAGATCGGTCGAATATAGGCATTTATCGAAGCGCGGCACACACGGGCACACCGTTAGCAAGGATCGAGCTGCCAACGACGATGTCGCATGGAATAAAACATTTTGATCCTTTTTGCAGTGATACTTATTTTTGATAAATAATGTGGGATGTTATGTAACCTTGTAAATTCATATCAAACAAATTATTGGAGTACAAAATTTTATGCCCAAGGCCGGAATCTTTAGAAATATAGAAGGGTAGCGACATCATACCGAGAGTTAAGTGTTTGAAAAAACACTTCTTTCGATCAGATGAAGTCTAGTAATCTGGTTGACGGCCGAACACCGTCCCCTATGACGGTTAAAGTAATACAATTCAATCGCAAAATTTCGGCAGAAATGCCAAGTCCCAGGTGGCCGAGATGGTATTAGGCATTCGGCGCGATATCGGAGGACGCGGGTTCGATTCCCACCTTGAGCATAAAATTTTATACTCAAATAATTTGTTTGATATGATTTATTAATATTATACATAATGAATATTATACTGGCTGTTTTTTTATAATTTGACATAAGAAAAATAACTTATTTTGAGTAGTATGTAATAGTGTTTTATTTTGAGTGATGTTGTAAAAAAAATATTTTTCCGTAAAATAAAATGTATATTGTGCTTTTTCCTTTAGTTATCATTTTATAGATCAGTTTTCCGCAACGGTTTCAATTGTATATAGGCAAATAACTTAGTTTTGTAGTTTGTACATCTGCTTTGTGCATAAAAATCTTGGTTCGTTATATATGTAGACTGCCCCGTTGGCGGAGTGGTTTCAATGGTCGCTTCGCAATCTCAAGATCTTGTTTCGCTTTCTGGGACGGAAAGGTGATTTTGTGACTAAATTAATAAATCTATCTAGTTCAAAAGCAGGCCCTGTGCCCAGTACATGGCAATAGACTCACCCCCTATTAGATGGGATTTAAAAATATCTGGTGATGTGTGGGTGTTTAACACCTCTGCTAACTTTTCGGGGAAAGGCGTGACAATATTTTTGTTATATATGTTGTTAATGTACCTAGGTATAATATACCTTGAAAAGGTATATTCAAGATATATTTGACAGTTTTATAAACCTTCCTTAAATTTCTACGAATGCAAGTACGAGTATGTACAAGATTTGTGGGAATAAAATTTGAAACTAAGAATGAAATTGTTTGGTAAACAACTCAATACAACATGTGTACTACGGAAAGAAAATAAGTTGCGTTTAATATAGACAGTCTTATTGAAGTCTAAATCCTAACTCAGGGTTCGGTACTAACTGTTTAATAAAATACATAACATTTATATTATTATCAAGATCTTTTATGTTTAACCAAATCAGTGCACGGTCCAGACCGTTAGATAGTAGTTAAATATTGGGAATTCTGCTCCACTCCATTCGTGTTCGGTCCATCGCCAGCCCTGCTGGCGATAGTCCTCCACTCACTTCGTAGGCAGAATACCCAATATTTGTATAATATGATAATAGTGTGCGATGTTAAGATCATTTCAATGATTCTATAGTAACCGAATTTCTGTAATAACGAAGTCTGTAGTAAAAATGTCAGTTCTGTTTTAACCATTTTACGGTTTAAACACGTTATTCGTAAAACAATCTGATGATTTACAATTCGATTATAATTTTCGATCATGTACGAGTACCCTGTGAAAAACAAAATAATATACGTGATTATTTTGCTATGGGTTGACATAAAAATATAGATTGTTTTTATTTAAACCAAGCTTACAGCAAGATTACAAAGTAACTGATCAGGGACAATGCAAACCTTTTAGTTTTATTTAAACAATATGATATTAATCTGAGACATGTTTAAGATGAACACATCAAAACTGATATGCCTTGGAATTAGTTTCGTTATTTGTGAGCAAACACTTGGAGTGTTCCATATAATTTCTTAGTTATAAACAAGGATTCTGAAAGAAATAAAGGATACATTAGAAAAAAACTGTGATACGTTCGTTATACTTGAATAAAATTTGCATAAAATGAGAACAAATAAAAATATTTCTTCACTAATGGTTTACTCTTCAAAACGCAAACTACTTTTTTGGTAGCCTATAAAAATGGATGAGATAAGATTATTAAAAAAAACAAATTATAAAACCTATAGATGCTGTTAAGAAGAAAGTGAATATGATTAAAAATTATAAACTTGCTACCAACAACGCACTGGAATCTGTTTTAAATCTACTTAACAAGTTAATAATAATAACGGTAATGATGTTAAACCAATAATTGCACGAGACAAGAAAATAAGTGTAGATAATCATTTTAATGATGACTCTCTGGAATCTTTGCAAAATAAGACTCTTTTCGATACAGCTAAAGAGTTAAGCGACGAGTTAGCTGATAGTGAAAATGACGATAAAAATGCAAGTGCCTCATCATCGAAGTCATTCAGCTCAAACGATTGTTCATGGCGTGAACTTTCTGAAGCCTTTATATAAGTTCATTTTTCCGTTAGATGGGAACGTGGCAAAATGAAGCTATCTCTAGCATGCACCTATGTGCATCTCGGATTAATCTTTTGCCAAAAGAAATCTCAATAGGTGGTAAAGTGTATATTAAGACACCAGGAATTATTGAATTGCTGTTTAAAAAAACGCCTACAAAAACAATGGTGACCGAAGATGATTTAAGTTATTATAAACAAATATTATTAGATACAAGTGCACATAAGAGTAATTTTTATTTCAAAAAACCAATCAAAAGTAACAAAGGTTTTAAATATATGAATGTTATAAAATCACTTTTTAAATTAACAAAACATTGTTCAAGTGCTGAAAGCCTACCACATGGCTCAAGGTTACCACTTATGAAAAAAGTAAAACGAAATATCGATTGTGTATATTGGGATGATCCTAACGAATTAATTGAAAGATTGAAGTTATTACTAGCTTCACGGAATGCTGGCAATACTGGTCTAGATAATGAGATAATATCTATTCTAAAAGAATTACGTGAAAGTGGCATATTATATTGTGTGTTAAATATAAAATAGCTTAAGGGCGCATCGAGCTTTTTAGACGCACCACGTATGTGTGCGTAAGTAAGGCACGCCAACAGTATCCGCCCCCGTCCGACGACCGAAGAATTACTAAAGCGGATAGGGACAAAGCATCGTGGGTCTGACTAAAAGGGGCGAAACATGCGTGAATTTGAGTATTGCCTTCGTATAGTAAAAACAAATACCTATTTGAAAAATGTTTTATGTATACGTTATAGAAAACATGTTGTTATTATTATTTTTCAAATACGGATGACTCTCCGTTAAGGCCCTGTTTTAGTCAATAAGTAGGCAAATTAAGCGTGCGAGAGTTGCGGGCTATTGACACTACGCAGCGCTGCGCTCTAGTCGCACAGCGCGCGTCAGGTCGCTCGCTCGATGTCCCCAGCCGCACGCTATTAGCGTCACAGTGTAACTAAAATAGTTGATCAACTTTAGGTATCTGCTACTAAATCCAGAACTGCGTCTTAATAATTATTTTGTTCATGTGATCATTTTTATTCGCTTATGGAATAAAATTATGCGTTTCACAATAAGTACCTATTTTTATTAGATTTTGTTCGGATACATTGTTTTAGGGTTCTCAACCCAAAACGCAAATCGGAGACGTATTTATGAGTGCCCTATGTCTGTCTGTATGTCCGTCCGTAAGTCATCTCCGGTCTTTAGCACGTAAAAGAAATAAGTAACAAACCTGAAATTTTGATATATTGTGTAGAACGTTTACCGAAACAAAAGACGAATAATGGGCTAGACTTTATTTATTTTATTATTTTTTTACTACCAATACGTAGTAAGGTAGCTGAGAAATTGCATACTGGCATGTGGTCACCTGTAGAGTAAATTAGTATTAGTTAGTATGAAATAACTTGCGGAAGATGAAAATAGAATATTTTAGATGAGCATGGTACCGACTTTAACAAGTTATTGCATACTTTTCAATGATTTGTAACTTTAGTTCGGCATAGATATTCTGAATTACAACAAACTAATCGATGCTAATATTATGAAAAGGAATTATTTTATTTTGTTATTGTATATAATTGATAAATGGGTTTAAAAAAATCAACACTGTGCCCGTAGAAATACGATTCTGAAATGTAGGGTGAGCACATGTAAGCAGCCATGTAGACCTCTCAGCGCTGTCAAAGTCAAAGTTTTATAAAGGACTAGCTTTCCGGGCGCGGCTCCGCCCGCGCGTATGTCGGTTATCGCGCAAAAACATTAACCTCTTTTTGCGCAGTTCGATAAAAACTATCCTATTCTTTTCTCGGGTCTCAAACTATTTCATACCAAATTTCATTCTAATCAGTCCAGTAGTTTTGGCGTGAAAGCGTAACAGACAGACAGACAGAGTTACTTTCGCATTTATAATATTAATTTAGTACTGATTTCGAGTTTTTATCTCGTACTTGCTGTAGCTAATAAATGACTTATGTCAAAGAAAATCAATGACACGTGGGCAATTGTATCAGAAATATGTAGGTAAGTAGTATATATACATTAATTTTACATACTTGCTAATGTATTTATCTCGAATACTGGCTACAAAAACATGGAAGGTAAATAATTGATTATACGAGCGAGAAAGGCTATCACTTTTAGGCTGTCGTGCGTATCAAGACATTGCCATTAAATTAAGGCGTATTGAGTCGCCAATGGCCTTGAGCATCTGGGCGTAATCGAGCTTACTTTACCAGCGCATCGCCGCCGGAAATCAACAAACGTTCTGCGCTCGCTGAACAAATATAACGGTCAAAGAATATGCAGATGCGCGATACGCTCCGGTAAAATGTCACTTTATATGCCTACCGTACGATTCTAGTGAGTATCCGCAGTTGCAACTGCGACTGAGATCAGTACGAAAATTCAAACCTACCTAGGTTTTTTTGCGCTTTTTTTTTCCAAATTTGTAATACAGACGTCCAGAAAAACCTAGCTGTCGATTTTCAGCCAAATCGGAGTAACAAGCCAGACGTCATCGAAAAATAAATTCCAAATTCGAAATAAATAATAATAATAATAATAATAATTATTTATTTCAGTTATTAAACCATAAAATGTACATTCAAACATGTCATTAATAACATAATATCAAAATACCTTAAAATCAAATAATCACATTAGAACGGTCATTTAATATTAGTGAAATCATTATCAAAGGTTAGTATAATCAAATATAATCATAAGTAGTATTTCAATAAGCTAAAAATAAAATAATAATAGTACAATAAGTCAAAGTATTAAAAAATAAAATAATTATAATGTCAAATAGAAGTAGGTACGTGATAATGTCAAATAAAAACTATTATGATTTAAGATAAATTGACTTGCCCAGTGATAATTTTTACCCATCTATATTGGATAGGGCAGTCTGGTCGTGATTCAATCATCTGCAGGATACCGTTACCAGTGCCTCGCGTGCGCCGGTATAAGCTGGCGACTTTTTTGCAAATTATTGCGTGAAAACCATCCGTGCGCGCTTCCACAAACATCCCGGACGCGCTGCAATAACGAGGCAGTGCTAACAGCATCCTGAAGACATCGTTATATTGGACTCGCAGAGAACTGGCGGCGCGACGAGTATGGTTCACCCATAGACTGCTGGAGTAAAAAGACTGGCAGTAAGCCTTAAAAAGGCAGATTTTTACATCTTTAGAGCAGCGAGCAAATCTACGAGCTAGCATATTTCCTCGTACCGCCAGCGCCCTGCGCTCTCTCTCTATGTCCATATCATCTTTGAGCTCTTCAGTGACAATGTGCCCCAGTTATTTAAAACTACTTACCACCCTCAGAGCCGCACCATTGAGCACAATAGGCGGGACATAAGCGGGCTTTATACTACCACTCTTAAAAATGAGAACTTCGCTTTTAGCAGAGTTATACCTTAGCCCGTGTTCCACCGCATACGCTTCACAAATTGTGAGTAGTTTGCGAATCGCACCAACTGACGGACCCAGCAGCACCATATCGTCAGCATAACTTATATTATTGACAGATACTCCGTCTATAAAACAACCAGTATGCGTGCTGCTGAGTTCGCCAATGAGGTCGTTAACATAGAGATTAAACAGCAAAGGAGAGGTAATACCCCCTTGCCGCACACCACACCCCATACCATACGCGTCGGACAAACTACCCGCCCATCTCACCTGATTTTGTTGACTACTGTACCAGTATTTCAACATATTGATGATTTCATCCGGCACACCCGCCACATCCAACTTGCCCCAAAGCTTTTTGTACAGAACTGTATCAAAAGCCCTGGACAGATCCAGGAAGCAAGCGTATACCGGCGTCTTCCTGTCGGTATAGTACCTGACAGCCTGCTTAAGACACAAGATCGCGCTTTCTGTCGAAAGCCCAACCCTGAACCCGAACTGAGCATCGTTAAGTTGAATATGTTTGTGTAATATGTCATTAAGCAGACTGTCAAGCACCTTCGCTACTATTGTTGCCAGTGATATAGGCCTATAGTTAGTTTTGTCCGACGCACTCCCAGTCTTACATTTTATAATCGGTACCACCAACGTTTTAGACGTCAAGAACAACTTTGATTATGAATTTCAGCCAAATCGGAGTAACTTCCTTCACTTGGCAGGCGTCATCGAAAAATTAATTCCAAATTTGGAATAAAGTCGTCCAGAAAAACCTAGACATCGATTACAAGCAATAAAAAAAAACTTTCTCGATGGCATTGTTTTCACGCGCCATAGTAAAAAAGTATAAGTATGGTTTTGGAAACAGATTATAGCTGTCTGAATCGGGAGATCACGAGAGTATTAGAAGGCCGCTTGATAAAGGTTACCGCTTGGTTACCCGTATGATAAAATTAACGGATGCAACTACCGATAAGTTTGAGTATTTTCGTAATTTGAAATATTATTTCAAACAAAATATCCTTTTCTAATATATATTATTATAAAACTTGGCCTGGTTAGATATCACCCTCGAGAAGAAAATCTGTCCCCAAGCACTTATCGGTGTGTACCACTATGTATCCTTGAGAACCATTAATTTTGCATGGTGGCAGGGCATCTGGTGAATGAGCGCCTGGCTATCTACCACGCTCAAGTTGAAAATCTGTCGCCAAGCACTTATCAGTGTGTACCGCTATGTGTCCTTGAGAACCAGAAATTTTGTGAAGAAAGTTACTCTGATTTGATTGAAAATTGATATCAAGGTTGTGCTTGGCGTCATTATTCCCAATATGGACTTATTTTTACACGACTGCCCAAAAAGAAGAGTTCTGTTTTCAGGGTTCATGTATGTATGTTTGTGAGTTTCTTTATTCCACCATAACTTCTAAACGGCTTGACCGATTTTTATGTAAGAGATATCGTTAGATTCCTCTTGATAACCCAAGTGTTACTAGGTACATAAATAAAAATGAAAAACAAACTGGCGGATTTTAGATCCAATATTGTGAGGAAAAAAAAATTTCTTCCAAACCCATCCATAAAACAACTTCATAAATATATATATTGCAGTTTTAATTTCAATGTAACGATAAATCGCTTAACGAAAATAAATAACTTGCAGTCGGGTTTTTTTACTTTTTAAATTAATCAATACTTGTTTCGATATCATCTGCCAACTGAATAAAGTAACTCCGATTTGGCTGAAAAATGATACCTAGGTTTTTCAGGAAGTCCTTATGCCAAATTTTGAATTTATTTCTCGATGACGTCCGCCAAGTGAAGCAAGTTACTTCGTCTGGCTGAAAATCGATGTCTAGGTTTTTCTGGATGACTTTATTCCAAATTTGGAATTAATTTTTCGATGACGCCTGCCAAGTGAAGAAAGTTACTCCGATTTGGCTGAAATTGATAATCAAAGTTGTTCTTGACGTCTTTACTCCGAATTTTGAATTTATTTTTCGATGTCATCTGCCAAGTAAAGAAAGTAACTCTAATTTGGCTGAAAATTGATACTTAGGTTTTTCTGGAAGTCCTTATGCCAAATTTGGAATTCATTTTTCGATGACGTCTACCAAGTGAATAAAGTTACTCCGATTTGGCTGAAAATCGATATCTAAGTTTTTCTGGACGTCTGTATTCCAAATTTGGAATTAATTTTTCGATGACGCCTGCCAAGTGAAGAAAGTTACTCCGATTTGGCTGAAATTGATAATCAAAGTTGTTCTTGACGTCTTTACTCCGAATTTGGAATTTATTTTTCGATGTCATCTGCCAAGTAAAGAAAGTAACTCTAATTTGGCTGAAAATTGATACTTAGGTTTTTCTGGAAGTCCTTATGCCAAATTTGGAATTCATTTTTCGATGACGTCTACCAAGTGAATAAAGTTACTCCGATTTGGCTGGAAATCGATATCTAAGTTTTTCTGGACGTCTGTATTCTAAATTTGGAATTAATATTTCGATGACGCCTGCCAAGTGAAGAAATTTACTCTGATTTGGCTGAAAATTGATAATTAGGTTTTTCTGGTAGTCCTTACGCCAAATTTGGAATTCATTTTTTTATGACGTCTGCCAAGTGAATAAAGTTACTCCTATTAGGCTGAAAATCGATATCTAGGTTTTTCTGGACGTCTGTATTCTAAATTTGGAAGTAATATTTCGATGACGGCTGCCAAGTGAAGAATATTACTCCGATTCGGCTGAAACTTGATATCAAGGTTGTACTGGGCGTCATTATTCCCAAAATGAACTTATATTTCCAATACCATCTGCCAAGTGAACAAAGTTACTCCAATTTGGCTGAAAATCGATATCTTAGTTTTTCTGGACGTCTGTATTCTAAATTTGGAAATAATATTTCGATGACGCCTGCCAAGTGAAGAAAGTTACTCCGATTTGGCTGAAATTCATAATCTAGGTTATTCTTGACGTCTTTATTCCGAATTCGGAATTTATTTATCGATGTCGTCTGCCAAGTGAAGAAAATTACTCTGACTTGGCTGAAATTCATAATACAGTTTCGGCATCAGTTTCAGCTACAGAGTACTGTACATTTTTTACCTACCTACCTATCTTGAAAGTTTTAAATAAGAACTTGTGTTAATTTAATATGGGTCAAGTTTTAGACCTCGTCGACCCCGTAGGGCTGCCATTACCTAAACCACCGATGCTGGACAAAATCTTAAAAAACTCAATTTCTCCCAAATGTCCGGATTTGGGTGAAATTGAGTTTTTTCCTACAGTGCTAACTACAGTGCTACACCCATAATTATTCATTCTTCTCGTTCTGAGGCAATCTACTGATAAAAATAATAGGATCAGTGTTTCTTCACTTTGAAAATTATGGCGAGTTTTATCCATATTAACTGTTTTTTTTTGCCGTTTCCTAATAAGTTAATAAATAGTCAATAAATTAGTACATAGTCAGAAACTACAAACTACATGCTATCAAATTTTTTTAAGCCGTCTTGTTGTGTTACGTAGATTAAGTACCCCAAACAGTATTTTTTTTGTGTATATTAAAAGTAAGTAACAAGTTTAAATTTTGACGAGCTCAAGATCTTTTTGCTTTACAAAATTACAAATGTAAGGGAGGAAACCTTATAATCATGTGCGGTTTAATTACATTTGCCTACTTTGTGTTTTCATTTAGTTTTGTGATTGTAAATATACTTTTTTTTATATAAACAAATAAAATACTTTGTGAATTGAACAGGAAGTATTCACTAAAAATGCGTGTTGTTGTTTTGACTAGTAGGTACATTTAATCAAAAAACCATGTTTGTGTTTGAATAAAAAATCGTTCTTAAAAATTTGCGACCGAAAAATATTTGTGAGACGTACGAAATGCTTTATTATAAAATTTTAAAGTATTAAAAATCCGCATTCTAATAACTAGCTATAATATTAATATAACTTGATTATCTACCTATTTCACGCGTGTCAATCACTTTCCTTTACTCTATTTTTTTTATTAATAATTGAGACCAACAAACACAATTAGGATGGCTACTATGCGGAAACATCAACACGGGTTATCAATGTAACGTAATCATCAACAACATAGAGGAGACACAAAATTTTGGGAAGTGGAGGAGATCCATGACCCTGTAAACTTATCGGTGGTAGATAAAGAATGTGGGGAGTTTTATTTAAAAACAACAAAACGGAAGGAAGATGGTCGTTACGAAGTGAGAATACCTCTGAAAGACGACTTAAAACATAAATTAGGTTCCTCAAAGTCCATGGCCAATGCACAATTTAAAAATTTAGAAAGGAAATCTGAAAAACAGGAAGCGTTTGCGCAGAAATACAAAGTTTTTATGAAAGAGTACATTGAGTTGGAACATATGGAACCTGAAAACAAGGAAAACAACATAACATTAGAATGCTAATTACCTCACCACGGGGTTCATAGGGCGGAATCAACATTTATGTATTTATTAGCTAATATACGACGAAGATGTGCCGACAGTAACTTACAAAGTAAACCAACGGAAAAAAACGGGGTCCATTAATGAGACTTCAATGTCTGTCTGTCCGTCCGTATGTTATGGTAAGAGTATCTAACTCGTAAGCGAAATGAGTTAGAAAACTAAAAATTTCATATTGTATGTCGAACGTTGAGCCAAAAATGATTTTTCAGTGAGCACTTTAGATAATTTCGAAGTTCAGCACTTGTGATGTGTTTCGTTCTCATTGAGTAGCGAACATTATATATATTTTTCTAAAAAACTTAAGAGATGGCTACGTTTGTTTGGTAAATTTAAGACCACTTCTTATTATACACGGTTATTGGTAAAATGCTAACAACCTCTTAGGGTTGACTTTTGCTAGTCCTAATAAACATTTTGAGACAGAATAAGCACGAGGACCACCTGATATTAGAAGTCTCTTGTGCTTGTAATGTATAATTTCATATTTTTTAATAATTTGCTCGATGTTAATATTCAAAGCCAGCGCGGTGCGGTCATTGTCGAGACATTGTCGAGACTCAAAATTAAAAAGTTTCAGACAGTACTAGAAAAACTTGTTGTTTTATAACATAATTCGTCAAAAAATATTTAGAGAAAATAATTATTACTTACTCATACAATAAAATAATCATACTTACTTACATAAAGTTTTTAGGTTTTATTGACGACGGAATAAATGGTCCCTGAAATGAAATGCGTTTCTTTCATCTGTATATTGTTCAAGTTTTAATAGTAATATGATTTATTTGTAGTATCTTTATAATTGCCTACATTGCAGTTTCCATTTTTAGTTATTTAGTTGATTATATATAATATAGGTCATTAATATATACGATAATAAGGTTTGTATAATGTAAGATTTATACTTCTAGTATCGATATATTTTATAAATTTTTAAAAGGATTCCAATTAGTATGTGATGGCCTTTATGTTGCCTAAATGCTTTCGTTGAAGTGGCTGTTGTGTTGTTTGTTAATGTGTAGTACTTTGTTGATAGCGCCATACCTCCGGTAAAAAAGTATGTATAATATGTAGTGTTGTAATTTTGAAAAAAGTATGATTGCCGAATAAAATTAAATAATTATTTCTCAAACATATACATATATTTAACGTAGAACGCATTACCTATAGTCATCAATTAGTTATGTTTGTGGAAACAGAATCAATATATATCGTGGTGGTAAATGTACAAATCATACGAATCCGAACCTAAGAATTTTAATGCGTTCATTCTTTCGCTCGCACTCGCCTACTCTAAACGAGGCATGAAAGAGATTTTATTTGTCTATGGTTGGTCTCGTATTGATTGGCCGTGTAATATTCGGTCGTACATTATTGGCACGGCCTGATAAAGCACACCCGATATTTGGAGCATGTACATGAATTATTGGCTGTACAATATCGGCCGTGCATTATCAGTACGGACCGATTTTGTACGGGCAATAATACGCGACCAATAAAAGTCGACCAAATATTACGAATCCATGTACACGTAATATCAGGCCGTGCATTATCGTCCGTACAATATTGGTCGTACATTATCATGGTCGTGTATTATTGGCTCCCGTAGTCACTAGTCGTACGCGGTACGTAAGTCAGTGTGACCAGATTTAGCAGAATTCTGCGATTTTAGCATAATTTGATCTCCAATTTAGGTCTAGTAGATTGTGTCGCAGATCTCAAAAAATTGCAGATTTTGGCAGAATTTTATATAATATATGCAGAAATTTAGCAAGATGGAGAAGATTTAGCAATATAGGTAGGTAGTGGTGCTGAATATTTAAAAAAATTACAATTCATAAATATAGTACGAAAGATTTCTTCTTACTGTTCTAGCAGTTTTCCTTTAAATACAGTTTAGGAGAATTCTCAGAATTTTTGATCGAACTTTGCATTGAACTAAAATCTTGTCTACCACTTAATGACCTATTTGATCAAGTGCTATTTTTTGATCCACAAAACGTTGTGTACAAAGGTTTTAAAAGTTTGGTCGTAACTGGTTTCACATTTTCCAAATCTGGTATACAAATCTAACATATAAGCAATATACTCCGAAAATAGTGACCTTAAATTCGATAAAGTAGTGGCAAATCTTTTAGAATCGGGAGAAGTTCTGCCGACCGCACACTACTGAACACTAAATTAGAACTTAACTCCGGAACAAATTTAAAAATCAACATGTTGCTGCAATTCTTTATTTAGATGCAATAAAATAACAGGGTGGATGCATTATTAATTAAATTTGTTTTGATTTTTTACGCCGTCAAAAAAAAATTTAAAAGACTCAAAGTTTGATGGTTTTGTATATTAATATCGACACCACAGAAAATTAGAAGTACCATATAGAGTTATAGTTAATTCGTGTTACTCAATCATAAATATATTTTTTTTTGTACATTCATTTAATTGGGTCTTCATTCATCAGCAATGTTTTGGCATCAATCAAAAATAAAGTTACCAGACTTTAGCAAAATTTAGGGGAGCAGCTAGCATAATGTCCAATTTAAATCTGGTCACACTGACGTAAGTCGTAACTTTGAAGTTTGAATACCACAACTAGTGGTGGATAATATAGCATCTAGCGCCATAGCAAAGCGTGTTATTGCCTTGTAGCGCATACAGCGCGCTTTGTATATTATTCTCTTCGCGCTATTAATATAACGTTTAGCATCAAGCGTCCACTAACGTGGCTGGGTAGGCCTATAACGCGGATATGCGCAAAGCGTGTTAACGCGACCGAAACCGCGCGATGACTGAAGCTTGGCGCTATGCCGCTATCCGCTGACAGTATAGCGTTATACTGTTGCGCCTGACGCTATTGTGACGACACCTAGCATATGCATATAGCGCGAGCGCCTTGTTTCGTTATAACGATAGCGTATAATAAAGCGCGCTATTCGAATATAGTTTATAGTCTCTAGCGCGTTGGTGCTGTATAGCGGATTTGAACAATACTAACCACAACACAACACAACACGGCGGCATACTGCATAGCAATCATTCAAGTTTATAAAATATGTTTTCTGCGCTAAAGAAGTTAACAAGAAGCAGCGATGATCGCTGCTCCGCTCCAATGCCGATGTCTTCGTCTTTGCAGAAGAAATTTTCGAAAGGAGTGCATTTTAACAGTAACAAATGTTATATTTTAAATTATTGTTATTGCCTTCGCATTGATGTTCTAAATAGTGTCCGACTGCTAAGCCAGACGTATGAATTTAGAAATATACTAATATTATTCACGAGTACTGAACTCAATATGAACTGAACATGGTTAAAACATTGAATCTATTATTTTTCTGTGCTAATTTATATTTGACGATGATATGCACACAAACATTACAATAACATGAAAAAAAAAATATAGGGTACTTTTTATGTAGATTTACTGATTAGTACCTTAAGGCTGTAGTCATACAAAATTGATATGTGGCAAACTACCGTCGCAACTTAGTTTTGTTTTAATAAATTCAACTAATGTTAATAATTAAACGGTACCCAAAAATATTCTTGATTAAACATGACTATACATTTTCTTTTAAACTTCAAAAATAATAGTTGTAGTTAGTAAATCAAACAATAATTATGGCTCTGTCATGCCCAGGAAGATTTCAGGTTAGATTTGAGTGCTTGCTACATAGCAAAAAAAAACAGCAAACTCTTCAGTACATAAATAAATTGGACCCCATCTTCATTTTTTATAATGGGCTGATAATTTTTTTCTAAATATTTAAAGTTTTCCGCCTTAAGCCAAAAAGATCAAAAAAACTAAAAGGAATGCCCTTGTCAGTGTTATACTTTATGGTATGGTGCAAGAATAGTTATTAGTCTACGAAAGTGAATAATTTCATTATAAAAAGAAACTGAAAGCATCAAAACCTATTTTATTTAAATTTGTATCTAAGAAGTTTGTTAGTTTTTTAATTATTATCTATCCAGTAAAAAAATTACAAAGTTGAGTAATGTTTTATTTGTTTCATCTTTTGTTAGATATACTTCAACAAGTTATTTCACACTTTTGAGTGTTAGTCGGTTCCATTTCTAAGTAAAAAAAAAATTTCACTTTTTAGTGACCATTGCTACTTACGGGATTGATTGTCATTCACTGTCAACGACTATATCATCAAGATAGGAAAATATTTTTTAGTTATTGGAGTGTAACTCAAAAACGGCTTGATAGATTTTACCAATTTTCAAATAAATAAAGAATTATCAAAATCAGGTCACCCAGTCAAAAGTTCTGAGATAACACAAAAAATAATTGAGAACTTCCTTTTTTTTTGAAGTTGGTTGAAAGCTCTGGCCTGCAATATTACCTACGTAATGATAAGAATTCTATGTTTTAATCAAGAGCTAAACTACCTACATTCCAAGTTTCATCCAAATGAGTGTAGCCAATTCAACATGAATGAGTAATAAAGATCACATTCAGAAACCTATTATTTTTTAATGTGATAAGATAATACAATGTAAAATGTATTCTTTTCAGTGAAAATATTGATCAAAGGTGACAGAAATGTTGGTAAATCATGTTTGCTTCAGAGACTACAAGGCGGGCCTTTCATTGAGGATTATGCACCAACAGATCAAATACAAGTGGCCCCAATACACTGGACATACAAGAATACTGATTACATTGTTAAGGTATATGAAGATTGTTACGATACTATTTTTACTACCTTTTCCTGCAGCTTAGCCTGCATTGACTTTGGTCTCCTAACATTTGATTTAAACATTCTCATTCTTTAATAATGAATACTACATTCATATTAACATTTCAATTTAAATTATCTCAACATTAAGTTTAATCAATTACATCTACCTCAACTTCAGCTTTGACTACAATTTACCATTATCATTATCCAAATCCTCACTTTCACCCTAATTACTTATGATATATAGGTACTTAGAATATACAAGTAATTAACCCAATTCTTAGTAAGCTTGAACAACACCTTCGACCACATGATCACTTGCTTAGTGATAGATTTTCTACTTGAGGTACATGAGCATTCGCAAAAAGCTCTTCCACCATGCGGTGAAGTACAAGTTGGTGGTGGAGAACGAACAATAACCTGGAGCAAGGCAGTCCATAGCTGATACTGTGCTGTCACTGCTTCAAAAAAGTATTTATTGGTATATTTACATATACCAATAAATTCTACATATACCAATAATAACCTATACTTACTTGTAAGTATACTTGTAAGTATAAAACTTAAAAGTCTCATGTTTAAGATATGTTTTGTGTTAACAACTAGACCTTTGAAGTGAAATTTGCTAAGTAGGTAGGTACGAGTCGTCAGTTAAGAACGGATTTTGCAATTGGGTTGAATTAAGGGAGTTAAATTGGGGCTCACAATATATATTAAACTCCATGTTTTTGAAGATAGGAGAAAGACATTCAGTATAGAGTGTAATGACATAATTAGAAAAAGTACTATACTTTCTAAGGAAGCAAAAATTTGGCCTGCAGATCAATGCAGCTGAGACGCATTATCTTGTCACTAGCCAACAGCCTACGCAGATAGAGGATGTGACTGTGCGGAGTAGCTCTATCACTGGGGTCAACCGTTTCAGATACATGGGCTCAGAACTCAATGCAAAGAATTCAGTGGAAGAGGAAAAAAAAGCCTGAATTACCGCCGGAAGAAGGTGCTACTATGCGTGCAAGCAAATGTTGACTAGCTACCTTCTCACTGCCAAATAAAAAATCAACATCTACAGAACAATAATATGCCCAGTGGCAACTTACGCTTGTGTAACCTGGAAACTAACCCAAAAGGATGAGCAGCACCTGAGCGTGTTTGAAAGAAAATTTCTACGGATTATCTTTGGACCACTAAGGGTCAAAAACTGGACCTATCGCATGCATGAGAATGAACCACAACCTGAATCAGCGAATCAAGAGCGAAATTATAGTCCAGTGGATTAAAGCGCAAAGATTGAGATGATGAGATATAGAAAGCTGTAAAAATTCTCTCAGGTCTCTTTTTCGGGGTTCTCCACAACTGTCACGACCAAGAAAGAGCTGTATTAATTGTGTGGAGGGGGACAAACTCATAGTCTGGTGGAGGACAGCCAATGACAGAGCCAAGTGCTGGATGTTGGTAGAGGAGGCCAAGACCTACATTGGGTTGTAGCGCCGAAGGAAGAAGACTATACTTTCAAAGAATGTTTGCAAGAGAAATGAATGAACAACACAAATAGAGATAAAAAATTATAAATTCTTTATGAAATTTTCCAGATATATAGTTTATTAAGTAGGACACAAATGCTAAAAATGGGTTTAATGAAAGGGAGGATACTTTAATACAATATAAGTACTTTAAATTGGGGGTGGACGTTTATATACAGTTATTAGTTTATATACATTTTCTTTGGTTTTGAAGTTAGGAACAAGAAATGAAGTAGTGAGTTTCAAGACATGATATAAAAAAGTACTGAACTAATATTTTTATTATAGGGACAAACTGAGAGACACAAATAAGGGTTGAAAATGTATATGAAAGACCTATTTGTGAGCATTAACATTGTATTGTGTGCTTAAAAATAGGACATTTCTGATAGTTCATAGACAACAGCTAAGATATTATTTTATGAAAGGGATGAAGTGTGGCAAGGTATAGAAAGGAATTAAAGTAGGGAAGAAAGCTCGAAAACTACTTGACCTATAAATCTGAAATTTGGCTTATAGGTAATTTACAGGTAGGAGAGATGTCAGCTCTCAGTGGGTTTTATAAAAGGGAAAGATTAAAGGTTACAAATAGGGGCTTATATTTTGTGCGATAACTATAGTTTTGTAACTAGAAGCATGAAATTTAGTAATAAGTTTTGTGTCATATAATAAAATATGTAATGATTGGGACGAATTAAGGGATATAAATAGGGGGTAACAAATTAATATAAATCCCTTATGCTTCAGCTGAAAACTATTTCACCCATGAATTGAAATTTGGCAGATATGCAGTTTAAAGATAGGAGATGTCAGTAACAACTGGTTTAATATAAGGGCAGCATTTTGGGGATTAAATTAAAATTGAAATCTTGTATGAATAACCTATACTTACTTTATTCATACAAGATTACCTTTAATCTTTCCCTTTTATAAAACCCACTGAGAGCTGACATCTCTCCTACCTGTAAATTACCTATAAGCCAAATTTCAGATTTATAGGTCAAGTAGTTTTCGAGCTTTCTTCCCTACTTTAATTCCTTTCTATACCTTGCCACACTTCATCCCTTTCATAAAATAATATCTTAGCTGTTGTCTATGAACTATCAGAAATGTCCTATTTTTAAGCACACAATACAATGTTAATGCTCACAAATAGGTCTTTCATATACATTTTCAACCCTTATTTGTGTCTCTCAGTTTGTCCCTATAATAAAAATATTAGTTCAGTACTTTTTTATATCATGTCTTGAAACTCACTACTTCATTTCATGTTCCTAACTTCAAAACCAAAGAAAATGTATATAAACTTCAGATTCAGGTTGTGGTTCATTCTCATGCATGCGATAGGTCCAGTCTTTGTCCCTTAGTGGTCCAAAGATAATCCGTAGAAATTTTCTTTCAAACACGCTCAGGTGCTGCTCATCCTTTTGGGTTAGTTTCCAGGTTACACAAGCGTAAGTTGCCACTGGGCGTATTATTGTTCTGTAGATGTTGATTTTTTATTTGGCAGTGAGAAGGTAGCTAGTCAACATTTGCTTGCATGCATAGTAGCACCTTCTTCCGGCGGTAATTCAGGCTTTTTTTTCCTCTTCCACTGAATTCTTTGCATTGAGTTGTGAGCCCAAGTATCTGAAACGGTTGACCTCAGTGATAGAGCTACTCCGCACAGTCACATCCTCTATCTACGTAGGCTGTTGGCTAGTGACAAGATAATGCGTCTCAGCTGCATTGATCTGCAGGCCAAATTTTTGCTTCCTTAGAAAGTATAGTACTTTTTCTAATTATGTCATTACACTCTATACTGAATGTCTTTCTCCTATCTTCAAAAACATGGAGTTTAATATATATTGTGAGCCCCAATTTAACTCCCTTAATTCAACCCAATTGCAAAATCCGTTCTTAACTGACGACTCGTACCTAGCTACTTAGCAAATTTCACTTCAAAGGTCTAGTCGTTAACACAAAACATATCTTAAACATGAGACTTTTAATTATTAACCCTTATTTGTGTCCCTTACTTTGGTGCTCTCGTAAAATTCTTAATACTCATTTCCATGTTATAACTTCAAACACTATAACTTGTAGGACTGTCACACAAACTTAGAGCCCCAATTTGATCTCCTTAATTTGGCTGACCTATGAACTACCTACCTACCAAATTTCAGGTTCGAAGTTCATAGGTCAACTAGTTTTCGTGAGTGACCGGAAAGGTAACAAAACCTATACCTAGATTATATTTGGAAGACCTACTCAAATATATCATTATGAAACATTAATCCAATTACTAGTTTTATCGTTTCTTTGACAGGATTTTATCACTAATTCACCGGATGCTTAGATATATTTTTCTGACCAAATAAGCCAAAAGCTTTACAAAGTGTAATTAGAGGTTGTTCAATTGTATCTCATCCTAGAGAAGGCAAAAATGTTTAAATATTAGCTAAAATAACTTAACGTATATGATATTTACTTGTATACTTTTTATTACTATGAAGGTAAATAAAGTATATGGGAAATTCACTGAGTAATTTACTAGAGAGGCAAATTACTTAGTATTCCATAGATTCACCATGCGGGTGCCGGGTCTATATAGCATTGCATTGCAAAAAAAAACTCCTGGATTGAAAGTCCCAAGCATGCTTTGAGCAAGAGGCTGAAGCCATGCTTGGTACTTGCAACCCTGAGATTTTTTAATTCTTTTTGGCCTGTTTAGCCTATGGAATACAACTGTCTAGCAGAAATCTATTCACTCTAGCCTTGAGATTCCTAGATTGTAGTTCTCAGGAAAAACAGAAGGCAGCAGGGAGTTCCACACTTGGGCTGGTACGCATTAGAAACTTGGAACGAAATCGCTCTAGAATATAGCCTAGGTAAGAGAGATAGATATTTTGCGTCAGCGCGGCAGCGGGACTTACGATCTGGGTCTTGACTTCTTATATTTATGGCCTCTGTGTAGTGTCACTATTCTGCCAATGTCCGTACATGCTAGTGTCATAAATCATGTGGACAGTATTTAATGAGAATGGTTGGTGTTTACAAGGGAGATCTGGGTCTGTAACCGTGTATTCTGGCAGCTGCCATAGAGAGCCAGTAATTCTAGGTTAGCCTAAACATCATCTTTGACCACAACATCACTTACCATCAGGTGAGAGTGGTCACAGGCTAGCCTATGAGCAATAAAATAGTGTTAACGCTCATATTGTGACTCATAATTATCTCATATCAAAGAAGAACTTTTAACGTTATTTTCACTTTGTAGGTAGAAGTATGGGAGGTTGTAGATAAAGGAAGGACTAAGAAGAAACCTCCACTTGGACTGAAATTGGAGAACCAAACTGCAGCAGCTGTGGCAGAGGAAGCACTGGAAACGCCCGTTTTAGATGCAACATTCCTTGATGTCTACAAAAATGCTACTGGTGTAATATTGATGCTGGACATTACTAAACCATGGTATGAATAATTTACTGGTATAATAAAATTAGTAGTATATGCAACTGTCATATAATATAGGGTATTAAAACATGAGTGTAGGTTTTTGAAACGAGCCGCAGGCGAGTTTCAAAATAAGATTACACGAGTGTTTTAATACCTAATTAAATGCAGTTGCATACACTACTTTATTTAATCTCATGGCTATATTATTTACCTGTATTTCAACTCTGTGGCTATACGCTTTTCTTGATTGAACTTGAGAAAAGACTATTCGTCAGTTTCGTAGCTGTTTCTACAATGTCAGGTGGAGTTAAATCATCAGTATCGTGGGTGTTGCTTGACATTTTTGCTACTAAAGTTTCATCCAACAAAATATTACTCAAATTCGTATGTACGAAATAGCGCCAAAATGGAAAAAGTCTGTTTTTGGTCTATTGGCTCGGAACCAGCGCAGCGCGTTGCGCTCGCATCTCGCTCACCATAGATAATGTGTACTTAAATTGAATTGAACCTCCTTGGTCGGGACACATTGTACTTTAATAATTAAAAAATTGTTTTAAAGCATTGATTTGTTAGGAGAACAATGCTTTAATTTAACTTTTTAATTTTCTTAAAGAAGTATGTACATAAAATATGCCAATAAAAGTCTGTATTTCATTTCATAATTAGAATATTACCGAATGAGATTATATAAAATATATAAGCTAACTCACCTTAGCACGCAAGCTGCCTATAATATTCATTGCAGACGATGCGCAGTAGCACGCAAGTTGATCACTTGCACCTGCTTTGTGCATAGTAGACATCCATGGAGAAGAGTATATAGTTTTGCGTAAATTATTTAAGTAACTTCAAGAACTAAATAGAGTTCACAGCCAAGCCAGAACCTAGAGAAGGTAATATTAGGTCATATGAAATTGGTGTATTCCCAATCTGGTCCTTTCAAAAAACGTTGTCATAGTGCGCGAGAAAATCGTTTAGTAGCAACGTGAGCGGCGCGAGGCCAGCTGACCTAATTACATTGATGGCGTGCCCGTTTTAATATCGACAATGTAAAGATAAATTACAGAAATTTTGGTGCGAAATTTGTGTCCCTCCGGCCGGCCACGTTGTATTCCCGAATAAATTCCAATCAGCAATGACTTGCAGCGCTTAAATTATTATGGACGGCCGGCGAACCATGTGGCTCTGAGAGTGTTAAATAATAAGTGCACAATATGTAAACGAGTAGGTCCTTTGTGTTGTCAGAGAATATATTGTACCGACTCCGCGTACCCGGCTCAAGGATAGGAATAAGAGGAATTACTAATAGTTAATACCTACTTCGGGAATACTAAGCCCAAAAACCTACAGCGCGACACTACATTACGCCGCTCGTCCGAAATATAGCTCATTGTTACATAATATACATTGAAATATCTAAAACACTATTTGAGCCTACATTGCTGCTTGGCGGTAGTTTTACAAGTTGGCATACATCCAGACATCTTCAATGCGATCTGGTAAGCCTCTCCCCTTTGTTCCTCCCTCTCATGTATTGTATAACTTCTATTAAGTGAACTATTCCAGGACATTTGATTATGTAGTGAAAGAGCTGTCCCAAGTGCCAGCTGACCTGCCTGTTGTGGTGCTTGGGAATCACTGCGATATGCAGCATCATAGGCAGGTGCATCCACATCATATTGACCAGGCGCTTTACAACGCAAGGATCAACAGGTACCTAATATTACATAATATACAATTCGAGTGGGAAATACATTTTGTATATCTCAATGTTGATAAAACATCACACACCTGATATGTATCAAATCATGTCAGGTAGCTATTTCAACGACAGAGCCGAGTTAAGATACTGTATAGATAACATTACCGTGCTATAGAGTGCGCGGAACTAGTTGGCCGCTCCTTAGATGGCGAGGGGGCGGGTTACCTACTGCTCGCAACGCTGAGTACACACACACACACACTGAAGTAATACGTACCCTGAAGTAGGATCTACACAGTTAGAGACCACGGGCTCCGCCCATTGGCCTTGGCCAGAGGCTTGTTGCAAACCACCGTCGGAATTTGCTACTACACAGTTCGGGACCACAGTGTGTTTCGAACTCCCGCGCCGTTAACACGCATCCACCTAAGGCCAAACTACACACGATATCGCTTAATTTATACGTTTTAAAATTACTATCTATATATGAAATTTGGAAGAAAAATATGTCATAAATAATGCATTATATTTGGTCGTGGAATTTATACCTACGTATCTAAAAGAGGGAAACGCGCTACGCGTGCGCTCTCGCCGGCGGCAGCGGCATACTGCCCTCGCGTGGTTTGCGACCGGCGTCTACACAGTGGGAAATAGTGGTCTCGAACCACGGTCGACAACGCATGCTCGCAATCCAAGGGCGTTGGAAAGTCAAACGTAATTTGGTCGCAAACCATCATCTCCACAGTTCGGAACCATGGTTCGGGACCATGGTCGCGAATTGTCTGGCACGCTCTTGAGAAGCGCCACCGCCTCTCCGTCCCACCGCTCACATACCTAAGGCGCGACCAACTGGTTCCGCGCGCACTATCGTCCATAATCGCGAAGACATTATCTATGTAGTGCCACAAGTATCTTATTTTTCGGTTTTTCATTAGTGCTCTTAAGTGCTCTCTCTTCCAACATTTTCCATATTTTTTTAAAGCAACTAGAGCTATTGGGGTTGCTTTTTCAACACTATCGACTTGCAAATAATGTTGGCTCCACCACATAAAATAGCCACTCTTTAGACAACAGTTAGCCCACTCAAGTTACTCAACGTATTCTTGTGGTATATCCATTTCATGGACGAGATCAGTATCTTACAATATCCAAAGTATCAAAGGGACACTGGTAAACAGAGATATTTCATCAAACTAATCACCATCACTTACAGGAAAGAAGGAATGGTCTACTCTACCCTATTTAGGTGTGATTTCAGCCTATGACTGATATGAAACAATGTTTAGGTCGGCCCCAGTGCGGTACGCCGAATCGTCAATGAGGAACGGCTTCGGGCTGCGCTTACTGCACAAGTTCCTCAGCGTCCCGTTCCTGCGACTGCAGAGGACCAGCCTACTGGAACAGCTGCAGAGAAACCAGAAGGATATGGATGAGATTGAGAAAGAACTGGACGAGTTCCAAGTGAGCCTTTGAATATTTTGTTTTTTAAGTATTTCACTGTACTGACCTACAGCGCAGAATAAATAGGACCATAAGGGTCACATTGCAAAACCATTCACCTTCTTTATTATAAGCGACTCTAGCTACGAAGCAATAAAGAGCACTTCAGCTCGGAGTACCTAATATTTATTTTCACCTACAAGGTGTCTCTTTCTATCGTATAGCCACGCATATCTCTTCTGACACGGCACGCACCTTAAAATAATCCCATCCGAACGGATACGCCGCTGTACCTGTAGCCAGGGCCTGATTAACCCTTAGGCCAATTAGGCTGCAGCCTAGGGCGCGAGGATCAGGGGGGCGCGCTGAAATCGTTTCTTCGCATGCACTATTAATCTAGCATCATTGCATCTACCCTACATATTACTTCAACTAGACCGAGACAAAACACTCAAAGTAAATGCGCTGTGAACTGAAAAAGCTTCGGAGTCCCTAATTTAACAATAAATTTTAAAAAGCACTCTTAAAACACTGACATGTCACTTCAATCGGTTGCTGGTCGAGCGAGTTGTGAGTGAGCTGTCAACAGCGCAGCAATTGTTAGTGCACAGCTAAAAGCAAGTTCTGTTCATTTATCCAAAGTTGTTACTCTTTATTGCTACTTACTTTACATGATTATTTTGATGGTTTGAAAATTTTTAATCAGAGGCAAGAAAGAGATGCGAAGTAACCACACAAAAAAGGTGTAAGAAGAAAGAAATCGAAATTTTATTTTGATGAAGTTAATAACTTGCACCAGCAAATTATTTATAATACAAAAAATACAAAGTTTGGTTTCTTATGTAAACTACATGAACTAGGCGATGAATTTATAGAAGCAAAGCAAAATAGGTAAAAAAAACTATATGCCACTGATTTAGAAGAAATCTTAGTAGAAGAATGCGTCCATCCGCTCAGTTTTTAAAATTTGACACCGTGGCCGAGCATTCTATTCCAGCCAGAACCCCGAAGGGTTTCTTGCAGTTAATATTTTTTTTAAATGTGATATTAAGATATTTTTTGACACTAAGCCTTACTGCGGCCAAAGGTAATAAACATAGAAAGTATTTTTTACAAACAAAAAAGTGGAAAGATTTGCAAATGCTAAAGCACGTAAAAGGACTTTTGTTTATGTTAATCGGCTTCAAATCGGAGCATGCACAGTCGACAACTACCTTGATGCTCCGACCTGCCAAAAAACTGAAGATCCACTCGCATAATTTGTCGGGAAGCCCATAGGAAGGAAGCTTCGAAAGAAGCGCTTTATGCCACACCCGATCAAAGGCCTGTATGTCTAAACTACCCGCCAACGCCTCACCCTTGGGATCCACTACCTCCGCCCATCGATGCGTAAGGTATACTAAAAGATCACCGGTTGAGCGACCGCGATGAAAACCGTGCTGGCGATCGCAAATAAGCTGGTGCTCCTCTAGATACTGCAAAAGCTGGTTGTTGATAATAGATTCCATGATCTTGGAGAACAGAGACGTTATGACCGGTAATTGGACGGATCTGAGCGGTCACCTTTTTTAGGGTCGGGTGCACCAAAGCCTTCTTCCATGTTTTTGGGAAACCGCCTGATGTGTTGCAGAGCCGGAAAAGCCGCGTTAGAACCGGTGTCAACTCTGAAGCACAAGTCCGCAGCACTGTCGGAGGGATGCCATCTGGCCCACTCGACTTATGAATGTCCAAGGAGAACAGTGCTTTACGTACTGCACATTGCCGGAAAATTATATCCGGCATCGAGGTATCACACCGTGGTATAGTCGGTGGTGAGTTCCCTTGGTCATCCAAAGTTGAGTTAGACGCAAAGAGAGCCCAGAAGATCGGCCTTCTCCTTTGCTGTGTGGGCCAATGTGTCATTCTCTCTGTGCAGGAATTCCCCTGGACAGCCCTGGCAAGAAACCCGAACGCACGTGTTCCCGAAGGAAGGCGGGCTAATCTCTCGCCAATTCTGCCGATATGTTCCGATTTCGCTCTTGTGATTACTCTTGTGAAGGACCTGGAGGCAGAGTTAGATTGGTTTTTGAGATCGCTAGTATTTAAATCCTTAGATGCCACTGAATCGGCCCAAGCTTGGTAACGGTCTCGTTTTCGGCCAGAGGCCATTGTACAAGAGCGACCAAACCAGGGATGGGACCTGCCACTGATGGGCACTGCAGAATATGGAATAAAGACTTCCGTACCTTGAAGCACTACATCAACAACATAGTCGGCAGTGACATCTGGATCATCCGGCAAGAAACAAACTACATCAACAACATAGTCGGCAGTGACATCTGGATCATCCGGCAAGAAGCAAACTTGCCCCCATGGGTAGGATGCAAAAAAGTACCGCATCCCGTCCCTTCAGTCACTTGTCATGATTTTGGTTGCATGAGGTGCTTTGCCTTTAAGTATGTAAGAACTGTCACGGCCCAGCTAAACAAATTGTTTGACACACTTAGGTCAAATGTCGCACAGATTAAAGTAAAACTTTACTTTCGCTTGCAGATCGATCTGAAAACTTTTATAGGTACGAGTAGTATGAACCAAAAAAAAATTTGAACACTAGTAAACAGAAACTACTTTTTTGGCTGACCGTAACACATCTGGCGGGGGCGCGTCCTCATAATTAGCCTAGAGCGGTCAGAACTCTTGATCAGTCCCTGCCTGTAGCTTTATAGCTAAAGTGCGGAGTGAGCTAGGCCTGCCTAAAGTCCTCCACACACTACCTCGTTTTATGACCGTTCGTTTTCGGTTGAAGCCGTCACACTCTGGAATGCATTGCCACTTGATACCAAACGAGCTCCGTCCTTAAATGTTTTCAAAGACAAAGTTAAAGCTTTTTACCTGTCGTGCTAGCATAAGCTCCATACGTGTAAACATCATATTTATGTACTGTATTTGTATATTTGTATGTATATGTATGTATTTTTGTATGTATATGTATATATTATGTAACAATACATTAATTATCTATATTGTATATTATATTGTAGATATTTATAAATATCAATACTATTAAGGACCGCCATCCCTTGTCAAAACTTGCTCCTCTCCAAAGGTTGTCTGGAAGAGATCGCTTTGAGCGATAAGGCCGCCTATTGTTCACTATTGTAAGCTAAATATTTTTAATTTTGGTATAGTTTAAGGTGTTCAATAAAGAGTTTATCTATCTTTCTATCTAAAGTCATTCCTTAAGGTCAGTGTTAGGTGCAATCATGATTACATGTATTCCAACTGCATATACGGTCTACTGATATTGCAAATGATGTATGAAGTTATTTGATTGATCGAACATCATTAGTAATCTGGCTCCTTTGCTATGGGAAAACTGACCTTTAGCTAGATAGCAGATCTGACTGGACTGGAGACATTAAAACCGGAAAATTACAACTACATTTTTCTTCCGACTAAAGACATTTAGTACGTAGTCTTTAAAATTAACTTTACTGATTAAAATTTTCCAAAGAGAAATGATTACTTCTAGTTAACTTTACTCGTTAAATTTTTCAAACAGAAGTTAGAAAACTTACATAAAAATAACGTAGATGAGTATACATTTACAAATTATTATAGCTCGTACATTTACAAATTAGTATAGTTCCGGACGGGAATCGAATCCGCGTCTTCCGATTTCTCGCCGGATGCCTATTCCTCTCGGCCACCGGAATCTTACTCTTTCGAGTCGAAACTTTGCGTTACAAATGTATTACTTTAAGTGTCAGATGGGAAGGGGCACCTTCCTCCTTCCTTTCCTTTTTGGTCATAAACAGACTATTAGACTTCATCTGATTCATTCCATTTCCCGAGTATGGTTAACATTGCACTCGGATCTGACTTGTCGGTCTATTCACTACGAGAAGTGTATAATTTGCAGAAATCGGAAGAGTCCCAGTACGAGATGTTCGTGGACCGGCTCGTGAACAAGCGGAAGCAGAGCGAGGGACATATACAGGCGGAGCCCCGTGTGAGCAACGAGCGAGCGCCCAGCATCGTGCTCGGCGCGGGGAAGCCGATCGTGCCGCCTAACGTTAACCCACTGGTATGTCACGATTCACCGGCGTAGTACCAGTTTTCCCATGGTTGTGTCTTATTTTTCTTACCTTATCAAATTCAGGTAGAGTAGTGCAGTAGTGTCTCGTCTATAACAACATAAAGGACAGAAATAGAAGATATAATAGTTAATTGTACATCGGGAACATCATCTTCGACCACATCATCACTTACCTTTAGGTGAGACAGTGGCCAAAGGCTAGACTATTGTCTCAAAATAAAAATATATAAAAATCACGCCTCTTTCCCGTTGGGGTAGGCAGAGACCACAGATTTCCACATACTATCAGATATATAATGATCCTTACAAATCTCTTTCGCTACATCTACACTCCTCAATCCTTTCATACATGAGCGTCGGTTTAGGATACTCCTGACCTGGCCTTTTTTTTTTCAGAATGTCGGCAATTTGATTTCGGAACGTTCGCCTCGGTCTTTCGCTTCCAACACTTCCGTTCACTTGTCCCATGTATACCTGTTTAATCATTCTCATTTCATTCATTCTCTCCACGTGTCCAAACCATCTTAACATACCTTCCTCGATTTTTGTCACTGCATCCTCACTCACACTACATCGTTCCCCTATCACACTACTAGCTTTCCGGGCGTGGCTCCGCCCGCGCGTATGTCGGTTATCGCGCAAAAACATTAACCTCTTTTTGCGCAGTTGGATAAAAACTGTCCTATGTTTTTTCCCGGGTCTCAAACTATTTCCATGCCAAATTTCATTCAAATCGGTCCAGTAGTTTTGGCGTGAAAGCGTAACAGACAGACAGAGCTACTTTCGCATTTATAATATTAGTACTGATTACTTATCCTGTCACTCCGTTTGACTCCAATTATGCTTCTCAATGCTCTCATCTCTACTGCATTTATTCTAGTTTCATGCCTTTTCTGCCATACCCAACTTTCACTACCACACATTAGTGTCGGAACCAACACTCCTCCATGAACCGCCAGACGAGCCTTCTTAGACAGACACCTTCTGACTGTTCATAAACGCGTACAATGCACCGTTCACCATGTTTCCAGCATTCACTCTTCTTCCTATATCACTTTCACACTCTCCGTCTTTTGTAAACATAATATTATGATATACATAATAATAATATGTATATTTTGTAGATAATTATTATGATACCTATATATCTTAATATCCTATTACATAAGTGACGAAACACCCCCATTTTAGCTTAACCTTCTCTAAGATCCTATACAACGATTATAAAATGCTCATAACTAAATTGCATTCGCCACCAGAGATGGTCATTAATTTTGGTTCTATTATAATACCCACGTTTTCTGTCACCAGTTGGCGCAGTCACTAAATCCAACACCGAAAGCAGAGAGTGCACAAGTGAAACAACACCAATTTGTTAGTCCTGAATTAACAAATCCCAAGCACACTGTTAGCATGGATATGACGCCTCCTCGATTACCGCATCACGAAAGGTAAGGTTTCACGAATTTCGTTATAAAAATTCGAACTTAACACATAATATGTGTGTAATCAAACATGAGTTGAAGAACAAAAAACCTACCAAGTCAGTTTTGCATAAAATCACGTTGTGTGATCTGTGGACTGACACACATTATTATTTTGTACTAGCTTTCCGGGCGTGGCTCCGCCTGCGCGTATGTCGGTTATCGCGCAAAAACATTAACCTCTTTTTGCGCAGTTGGATAAAAACTATTCTATGTTTTTTTCCGGGTTTCAAACTATTTCCATACCAAATTTCATTCAAATCGGTCCAGTAGTTTTGGCGTGAAAGCGTAACAGACAGACAGAGTTACTTTCGCATTAAAATTTATAATATTAGTACTGATTTACAAAGATGGATTTCTTCTTTCATTCGTCAATTCACATCATAGTGACAGCGGCTGGTAGCGCTGCGGCCAGAATTTTTACTGTCAAACAATTTTCGACTTTGCTTCTATTACTACTATGCATAGTATGGGATGAAAGAATTGACGGTGTTGGGCCGTAGGCATCCTTATTCACTTCAGGTAACTTATTCAAGTCTTTCAAGCTTTATATGACTGCCATCGTAAGACAACAACCGGGACCGACGGCTTAACTCGCCCTACGAAGCACGGAAGCGATCAGTAGTAATGTCACTACCGGTCACCCAACCAAGTCATGACCGCGACGGACGATGCTTAACTTAGCTGATCGGTTAGGGACGGCTAAGCAAACTTTACTACGAGCGCTTCAAAACTGCCTGCCGCTGCCACTTCCGTAGGAATCGAGACTTAGAATCATAAGTGCGAGTCCAACCCGGACTTTTTATTTTGTAGAATCACGAGCGTAGCGTAACGAAGGATTCAAAGAACACTCGCCTTTAATATGGTTGTTTGCTCTATTGGTAAACAATCTACTATTTCATGATCAGTACTATCAGTACTAATATTATAAATGCGAAAGTAACTCTGTCTGTCTGTTACGCTTTCACGCCAAAACTACTGGACCGATTTGAATGAAATTTGGTATGGAAATAGTTTGAGACCCGGGAAAAACATAGGATAGTTTTTATCTAACTGCGCAAAAACAGGATGAGCGACATACGCGCGCCCGGAAAGCTAGTATCTGATAAACTGAGAACATTTCGCAGTGTGCCCAGCACGCCTTCCGGCAACAACGTGTCCGCGTCGACAGGAGCGTTGGATGAGTTCTACGCGGGAACACTCGACAGCAGCTTTCTTGACGATCTCACGCCCTTACCCAACGTGAACCAAGATCACGCCGCCTATGATACGGACAGGTTTGTTGCTTTTAATATAGAAAATAACATTGTAGTTAGTCAAAATTGTACTTTCAACACATAAAAAAACAGACAGTATTTACTTTGTTACAAAATTACAAATTTACTGGAGAAAAAATTATAGTCATGTCCGGGATTCGAACCCGCGTCCATCCACCCCTTTAGCCGGGGTATGCTCTAACCAATTGAGCTAACATGACACAATGACTCATAACTGTAATTCTTGCTCTCGTTCTTCAACCATCGTATCGGGATGGAGCGACACCTATAGTTCAACTTGCGTTGTACTACAAACAAGACCAATTTTGTAATTGGTTTTAAACTTGTAAATGACGACGCAACTTTATAATTTTAATATTGTTAAGTTTGCAATAACGCGTGCTAGGCGAATTACATTACAAAATTACAAATTTACTAGAGAAAAAATTGATTTTGCGAATGCTCGTCTTCACCGGTGAAGGACCTTCCACCTCCTAGAAGACAATCTGTGGAGCACCAATCGGTGTTCTGACAGCCATCCTTCTGTAAGTAAACCACTATCATGACTTACCAACAAGTAGAATCTCTATGAAATAACATATCATCTAGCCCTAGAGAGGTATCCAAATACGTTATATGACGAGCCTATAAAACTATATACTACTAGCATTATTATAAATGCTAGTAGTATATAGTAGGAGTAGGAATCAGTACTAATATTATAAATGCGAAAGTAACTCTGTCTGTCTGTCTGTTACGCTTTCACACCAAAACTACTGGACCGATTTGAATGAAATTTGGTATGGGCATAGTTTGAGACCCGGGAAAGAACATAGGATAGTTTTTATCCAACTGCGCAAAAAGAGGTTAATGTTTTTGCGCGATAACCGACATACGCGCGGGCGGAGCCGCGCCCGGAAAGCTAGTAACTTTATATTTTTATAAAGTTACAATGATCGGAAGTACAATGTCACAGTGGTATTAATATCAAAGTTTTTTTCTTTTAGTGATGACGAAACGACGAATCCCAAAGTGATAGTAGACCAGGATGAATTAGACATAGAAGTGGACACAAGCGCGCCCGCAGCCACGCTAGAAGTGCTCAAACCTACGGAGCACGTGATAAGGCCCATAGACGATATAGAGCGGCTGATGAACAGGACCTCGATAACATCCAATAATAATGTTTCTATCTTTGAGAGGCGCAGCGTCCACTTGTCTATGGACAACGACTTCCCTCTCTGGGCTGGCGATTCGAGCGCCAGAAGATCTCCTGAAGGTAAGTAAAATTCTAGAAAACTGCCTAAATGTGTGTCAGACTCGCATTTCGGTTCCGTACCATCACATAGTTTAAATTATGTGATGGTACGGAACCTCATTTAACGAAAAGATCATTTAACTCCTTAGCTAGGGCCAACTGTGAAATAGACCTATTTAATACAAGCTCAAGTAGGCTTAAACGCTTACTTAACGATATGTACTTTGTTCATAAATAAGGCACACAATTTGCTCCGCGTGTGAATGTGTAATACTTTTCTATATTTATTTTATTATTTTTACTTTAATCGTCGTTAACTGTTACTGTTAATCTACATACTATTCCTAATACTATATGTGAAAACTTTTAATTGGCCTTCCTGTATATGTAACTTTAAGCTGCATGTATATGTCTATAAACCTAAAGTAACATACCTAGCTGTAAGTTTTCCTATGATTTTGTAAATAAATAAATAAATTATTATTTTTAACGCAATTGGCCAAAAAATTGGCCCTGAAAACTCATGTATGTATGTTTATGAGTTTCTTTATTCCAGCATAACTTCTAAATGGCTAAATCGATTTTATTTTGCCGCAATTGACCAAATTGTATTATCTGTTAAAATTACGTGTCACGGTTTGTCCGTGATGGACTCCTAAACTATATTTAACCGATTTTTAATTAATTTTGCACACCGTGTGCAACTTGATCCAAATTTAAAGATAGGATATCTTACATCGCAATTTATAGTCGCAATTACCCGTGCGAAGCCGGGGCGGGCCGCTAGTTTTACTATATAATTGTACTTTTTGAATTTCATTATTACTTGTTAGGCAATCCGTCACGCACCCTAATAAGTATTAACTTATTTACACGTTCTGTAAAAATCTCAACCGGTTACCTATTATGGTTTAAAAAATGCAATCCTTTCGTCGTGCTTCGTTTTCGTCCAATATCTCACCTGTAGTGATGATGAAGTCCAAGATAGGAGCAGGTTAGATCTAATGGAAAATAGCTCTCAAAGATAGGATTGTACAGATAGGTGCTTGGCACATTTTTCTACCTCGATTTCTTTAGGGTCCTAACTGAACAGACAATAATTTGCCCTAACTGAGAAAATGGACTATCCATCGTCGTGTTTTGAAGCTCAAGTTTGCTGTAGGATTAGAATTTAGAACCCGCGACTTTCCGATAGTCAGAATAGCATCACTGCTTAGGGCCATTATCGATTAATTAATTTGCACAACACTCTAGTTAAATTATCTTTGCAGGCGGCGAAGATCCAGACCCGGCTCCAAAAGAACCTGAAAAGGTACGCTGTTTAAATTATCATCTTGTGGATTAATTTTATTAATTCTTCTTTTAAAAAAATATGTTTTGCTCATTTCAGGAAAAGAAAAAATCAAAGAAGAAGTCCAAAGACAAAGACAGAGGCGACTGTAGCGACAAATCGGACCGTAAAGAGAAAAAACATAAACATAAAAAATCAAAAAGCGAGCGGAAGACTTCCAACCCCCAACAAGATCTCTTGGCTCCGTCTTCGGGGGTAGAGTTTGGTGCGACTGACTTTAACTACGAGGAGTACGATAGCATATAGCATTCGATTTTATATCAAACTGTTTACATTCCATAATGATCATGAAATTAAAGAGTATATTGTATTTTGAGATTTGATGTTGCTATTGCGCATAATATTGTAACATTTTGTATGTTGGTGAATGGAGATTACGTTGGTATAAGGCGATGGATGTCCTGAGTAAAGATAAGCGCGCAGTCATAAAATACCTCAATAAGCATTTTCTTGACGAAGGTAAATTACTTTTTGAAAATCGGTTCCCGTAATGTTAGCCATAAAGGAATTAAGAAAGGAATACCCAAGTCAGGTTTTTTATTTTGTTTATTATACGTAATCATAACATTCACGTTTTCTTCCGAGCATTTTTCTTACTTTTCCCTAGCAATGCTCTTCAAAAAGTGGAAGGCGAAAGCATTACGTTCAGTAAAAAATCGTAGGTAACTCATAAAGGCTCTAACTAGGAGTAATGACCATATTTTTTAAACAGAAAAAAACTAATATGTGCGCTTGTTATGAAGGCATACATTATTATGTATAAGACGCCTTGCGAAGAGGAATTTTGACTCCTTCCAGTTGCCAGCAGTAATAAGCTGAGAACACATTTTGCTTAAAGCTCATTGTACCTGCGTCTATTTCATAGTCAAGGCATTTATAAAGCATTTTTTTTTGTTATTGCATGTTATTTCTTTGCCGTATTCGTAATAAGATTGCATAAATTTTAATATACCTGATCTACCGTGACCGGCCAGATTTGTAATATATTAGAAGTACTCAAATCTATGCATAAAATATGATAAATGAAATTATACACATAATCAACTGTGTGATAAAAACTTTTCATAAAAGAGATCCTCAACGAGAAAACGTGGTCTCGGGGGTCAAATATTAATCCTTTATCAAACCCGCGGTCACTTTCTCAGGCGTCGTGCGGTTTTTTTTTTCAGAGATAAATTTCCTCTCAAGTTTTTACTGATAAAATATTTATTTGTTATTGTATTATACGTACGATGTGCTCCTACGTTTATTTTATCTAGGATTTTATATATAAGATTTACCATAAAAGCTGAATTACCGTATTTTTAATGCCTTCGAATCTGTGTTTATCTAATGTTGGCTTAAAAGGCAAAATCTCAGGCTTACGGCTACTCTCTCTTACTCAAAATTTGAAATCAATAAATATGGTGGAAGCAAAACCTCGTTTTTCGACTTAGGTACAGTAGGCTCGCGAGTTGAGTGGAGAGCTGAGAAATGCGCTAATGTTGTGGTCTAATTAATTTTTAACAAGAAGTGTAGTAGTATTCTGTACCCTGAAACATTATGACTTACTCAGACACACTAAATTCGGCCAATTGTCCGAATTGAGACAATTCAATTTTTATATTTTGTTTACTGATTATTCGGACACCAATGAAAAAGCCACATAGTCGGATAAAAATCTTTAGTTGCTATGACTCATTCTACAATTTCATAGTGTGTAAGTATAGCGCGCGTGTATTGCACTGATCGGTAACTAATCGTAATACACTGAAAGTTGAGCTTCCTAACTTGTGTGGGTTTTGTAAAACAACGTATGTCAGACTACTATTATTATATTTTTTAATTAAAAATATATATGTAATAATTTGTGTTGTCAAACATATAATATATATATATAATCATCAATATATATATCCTGTACCTGCGTATAATCTAAAATAGTCATTAAAAATAATAATTTAAAAAAAAATGACGTTTTCTTGCTTGTCTGTTTAATTAAGATTTTTCTTACGTGACGTTAGGTTCCTGTGACTTGTTTTTGTTAACCTAATTAATCCGAAAATACTTAAATTTTGTTTTTACTTAAAAACGTTTTTATCGGATCTTTGCCGGGAGAAGATACTGCCGTCCTCTACCTTACACCCCGCCTGCATTCAACTTGCGTGCCTACTATAGTATTTTTGTTTTGAAAACAACTAAATCATTGAGATTTACCTGTATGTATACATACTTATAGGTATATAAGTAAGCTGATAAACCCTGTAAGTAAATGATCATATCTGGTACCTACTTATATGTTGATTGAATCGAATATCAATTAGTTATATACATATTTATCGAATATTTGTTACTGCATAATATAAATTTTATCGTGACTGTTGTCTTTTATGTGCTTGTTGTACCTATTATTAAAGGATTTTATCATGCATGTTTGGTATTTTAATCATGTTATTTTTCGAAATAACTAACATCCGAAAAATTGGTTTTAGTCACATGTCTATACTCTATACCCGATGTAACTCCGGGGGGAATCATCAGAAATGCACTAGTACTGATGACTCCCCTACTATTAAGACGCTGACAAATGGTGGAATCCTGTTACTGTCGCACTGCATAGGAGTGAAAGAGAGGCAGCGATGGTGTAATCGCGATCAGTTTGGGTGAAAAACTAAAGAAAGCTTAATTAATAACTCAAAACTAGTAATACGATAAACCTTCACAAAATTTATATTTAAAGAAATCGTCGATCTTATGTTTTAGATACCTACATTTCACCACAGGATACTTTTCCAGCCTGATATTACTTAGCGAACGGAAGTTGCTTGTTTCCTGACACCTTTACTGTACTGTATCAGCCGGTTTGTCCATTGCTCACACCGCCTCCCTCATTATGGTGGGATTTGCCATAATCCCCACGCTTGGCAGGCGTCGATCGCAGTATATCAGTTCCTCAAAAAGCGCTGCTGCCCACCTGGTGTGTTAATCCTTATATATAATACAGTCTTATTACTTACTGATTGTAATCTGTAAGAAGTCGGTCTTTTCTAAACAATAAGAATACTTATTTGTACCTATATACATTGTTTATCGCGCTAGCAAATGATAAAATTCATGATTTGATCTGCTGTTTATTCTGTTTATTTTTCGCCTACCTTTTTGTGATAGAGCATTGAAAAAAAATGTTGGGCTTTGGGCATGTTCAATCACAATCACATAAAAAAAAACTGACCAAGTGCGAGTCGGACTCGCGCACCGTACATACCTGTAGGTATTCAAGTAAAAGTTATGACATTTTTATTGCTAAATAAAATCTACAACATTTTAAAATTGTGTGATGTAACTAAAAAGTATGCTTCTCGCAAAATTTTAAAATTCTGAGTTCACGGGAAGTACCCTCTAGTTTTTGATTCCTTGCGAGTGTCGAAAATTTGCGGAATTAACGACTGTATCTTTTGATTCCGTTGGCTTAGAAGTTTGATTTTTTCACAGCTCCAACGGACAGTAGACTTGAGTATTTGATATGAATTTCAGCTTGATACCTCCACGGCGTTCCTGAGAAAAAGGTCTTGACGCATACAAAGTGATCCTATAAGGGTTCCGTTTTATCCTTTTGAGGTACGGAATCCTAAAAACAAGACCCAGTTATATAGATAGGCTCAGTCTCGACTGAGGGTTCCAAAAGTTTCTAATCTAATCGCCATACATATCTGATCTAAATATCTAGTAGACTGAAAAATGTGTCAAAAGCTTTTATCTATTATTACAAATTTGTAAACGATAACACATATATATTCTGATATAATTTACCTCCTGAACGGCCATTGAGCGGAATCTCGATAACGTAGTTCAAGAACCAAACCTTGCATTTCGTTATTTTATACAAAACTGTCTATCTATATTAATTAACATTTTATTAATAAGAGTAGATTAGCTGCCATTTCATAACCTAACAATAAATACAATAATATATAGGTAATTTCGAAATTTATGCCCGCAACTTTGTCCACGGAATTTCTTATCTGCGTCCTATTTATAGAGCAATTTCATCAAGATCAGTTCAGTAGATTAAACTTGATCCGCTTGGATTTTCGGTATATCTTTATGCTTTGAGAGGTAGTGTAGTGTCAAGCAGAACGAGGAGACACTGTGTTGGACAGGGACGTGGAGCTTACCATCAGCCGGGTCAGCCGGGTCACTCTCATCACTTAATAACATGTAAAAAAAACTACGTTTCAAAAGATAGGTCTTATTGAGGTTAGTGTGTGTTCAAATATCATTGAAATCTGCTTAGTAGTTTACACGAAAGTTTTAACATACAGAAAAACCAACTCAATTTCGCATTTGTAATATTACGGAGCTCTTTCCATACAAACGTAGTTTCGCCATATTTTAAATACTAAGTGCTCAAACTCGGTGAAATTTTGTATGCATATTGCTGAGCCTAATATCTATGCGTCTGTTTTGACAGTTTTTTGATTTATTATTTATTTTATCCCTAGATATAAAAATAACAATTCCCATACAAAACAATTGTTCAAATTGTTTTTGAAAAAACTATATTTACGGAAATCTGGCAAACCAGAAGCATAGATATAAGGCTCAAGGACATACATGCATAGTTTCACCGAGTTTGAACACTTAGGGCCTGTTTCAGAATGTTCGAGTAAGTTCCGGTTATACTACCCAGAACTAATTTAATAAATAAAAAACTATCTTTGCGTTTCACAGTCATGGATTTAGCTTATCCATCGGTTAAAGCTTGAAACGCGCTGCATGTTAACTGCCATTTTTATCATTCAGTTATTTTATGTGTTGGTTAGCAACCCGAAACTTTATTAGAACATTCTGAAACGGACCCTTAGTATTCAAAATATTAAAATACATTTGTATGGCAAGCGCCATACACGAGCGCTCTAGCCTTAAGTCAGGGGATTACGCCCGACGCTAGAACAACTGTTGAACCATAATCCCCCTAGCCAGCTGCAGGCAGGTAAAATCGACAAAATAGATGGGATGCTAGCTTTTCAACAAAAGAATTTAATAAATAGAGTACATTCTATTAAAAATGTAAATGTACAACCACATCGATATTTTATTGGTTAGATTATAAAAATTGGACCACCTGTGAGAAGTCCACGCAGTAGGTGTAACAATATTACAAACAAAAATCTCTACATAACAGAACTTACAGATATTAGTCAACTTTACTTTATACATATTATGATACATAATTATTAACATAATATTCGCCTAATACTATTATTTATACATTCTATGTATAGTCGATAATTTTTCTCATTTTGTAATAAGTTAATAAAACTATAAAATATTCTCTTCAGTAAAACATTAGGCAATTTTTTAAGGCTAATTGCAGGTATTGGAAACAATATTTGGTGAATTTCATGGTTTTATTTCTCTATACTACGTAAAGTGTGGGACTTTGCTAAACTTTTATATAAAGTACTTTGTACTTAGCTTTCTTTAAATTGTGATTTTCTGTACAGTGGACTTTTAAAATATAATTTTTGGTCACAGAAACTTTAAGAGATTGAGCACAAATTATTTACTCCAGATTATGAAATCTGATGTAAAATATGTAATTTCCATAACGTGATCTTTAATTTTAAACATATAAAAACTCTAGAGGGCAATGTTAACCCATTGCTTACAGCTCATCATATGTAGCATTGAATGTTGATATTTGCTATATCGGTTTTTCAGACATTAACATTAAGAACTAAATTTATTTATTCAGTGTAATGGTTGTTTGTAATTTACAGCATTTTTTAAGTTAATAAAGGAAGAATAATTTAAACTTATCAGAATGATGTATTTTAAATGTAAAATGTTGAAATTATTTCATTTTAATACTATGTCGGTCATAGCATAATAGTTGGCAGCCTTTTGAAAATGGTGTGCGTGGGTTTTACAACCAATAATTCGCGCTTCGTTTGAAAGCTAAAATTAACTAATGAAGTACCTTAGTGCTTAAAAATAAAAAGTTGAACTGACACAAATCTGAAATATGAACAAATTTTGAAGTTTTCATGGATTCCTCATTCTTTCTTACTTTCAGTTCATATTTAAATCATTATTTGTTCAACAAAAATATATAACGAAGTATTTGATAGGTGTACATTTACATTAGCTCCGCCGAGCAGAATCAAACTTAAGCGAGGTGCGCCACTTTACTTGCTATGAAAACTAAACTTAGAGACTTAGACTTAGGGTGCATATTAGTTTCCCCCCACAAAACATAGTTCTACAAAGATGTCGGCCCCACAGATCAGGGGGCTAACTCCCACCTTTTACAAAACCATCATAAAGAAATAGCGTTTTGTTTCGTGCTTCAAATAATCATTCGCAGACACAAACTCTCACCGACCCACATTCGCGTCAAGCAATATTGGTTTGATCCTACTTAAAGAACGAATGAAATATATATCATGGATGTGCAAACGAGATACAAGATGTTTATAATATAGCGTTTATCCGCTCGCACTGTTCCGAACTACGATGTTATGGAACGGTTTCATCATAATTTTACGACATTTTTCTGTATACTTCACAAAACTGTCTGTAACTTTTTATAGTTTCAGTCATTAAATAATTTTGCTGCATTTATTTTAAAGAATAATATAACTAAATCATTGTACGTAATTTACACTTTAATAAAACCATTTTTATCATAAAATAATCAAAATCAAGTTTAAATCCGCTACAAAAGAGTAACTTTTTTAGTATGGATAAACATGACTGATTGGTCGTTGGAACAGTAATACTTCGTATTAAATGTCACGTCAGGGTTCGCGAAAAGAGTGAACTATTTGTTGTGACGTCATCAGAGCGCCGAGCGATTCCTTTGCCGCTTGTAAGACTGCTTGATTGACATGGAGGTATAAAGTTTAGTAGTAAGATCAAGTTATTATTACTATAAGAGGTGAGAGTTGGCCCCCTGCCGTCATCACAGCCGACGCGTCACAGTATTCAGATAATATACGCCACGTCACTAGTTCACAACCCATATCGTTAACTGACGTGTGGGAATGTAACAAACATATTGGCTTATTACCTTATATATCTTAGCTTTGTTTACATGTTCAGATACCCAGGTAGTGTTACAGATACATGTTCAGTTTTACAAAGCAAATTATGTGTTGGCTTTAGAAAATATCTGCACGATTTTTTTTGAGCCTAGGAAGGATTACAGGTAGGACTCGACATGTTGTTATTTCTTGTGGTAACGAGTAAGGAAATGATAGACTATTTGATTGAAACGAAATCAAAATTTGACAAAGGAAAATTGAATTATATTATAAGTTTTCCTAAATTTTACAATGGACACTTCTGACATTTTGAATTCACTCGTAGATAATCGAGCTCAACTGTGTGACCGAGGTCATTAGGTTTAAACCGTCACAAAATATAAGACTCTACCGACCCCAGGTCTGTCTTAAAAATATTCTAACACTTTCAGTATATAAAAAAGTAAGTCATGGTGGCCATCGGCCATCATGGCTTACACACACACACATGATTTCTTGGTCAAATATAAAAGTTTTGTATTTTCTTTAAAAAGTCCGTTGCAGGCAGGGGTTCGTACAGGAGGTTTTTTCCTCCTCCAAATACGTCCAGTTATTTTCTAAAGCTCATTGTTGACAGTTTGATGTAAGTATACTATATTAACTATGTTGGCTCACGTCTTACGCGACATCACACAACCGATGCAGGCACAACTATCGTAATTCACATGTTTTAATATTTTACGTGCTGCTGCACTTATGAAATCATAATGTGTAAGGCCAGGTCTTATAATATACGGTCGCACAGGCATTTTTCCTGTATCTCTATCCATTCCATCACTCAGAAGCATTGGTCACTAGAGCAAGGAAGATTGTGAGAAACATGTGAAATCGAAGAATAAATATTACCACAGGCATAATCCGTTTTGCGTTTTATAAAGCCTAAGGACGCTGAAAATCTTTCCGAGATGCATTGGCAGTTTCATGCAAAATACATAATACGTCACCCGTGATATCATAAACAGATGCTTCACGAATTCGAGGTAGTGTAGTATGAACACTGCCAAACAGCTGTTATAGCAATCATAATAATTAATAAACAACAAAGTTGGAGGTTTGTATTAAATGTGTATTCTTTCTAATGGATAAAAGCAAAACTTACCCGTGTAATTTTGGTTGAAAAAACTAAAAAAATAATGTAAAAGATACTGAACTGATGTTTCGTTGGCTCGGTACGCTGAGGCCATAATTATTTACATATGAGCGTCAGTGCTACCAGTACATTTTTCATTTGTAACAACTACATTCTCTCTTACGATCATATGCATTGTGAGCAAAAAACGGAATACACCCGAAGTAAACACCAAAGCGATAAGTGTGGGTACTCGCAAGCAAAGTTTCTCGCTTTTAATAATGGTGCATCTAAACAACATATAGGAAGATGTACAGGAAAATGCCGTGGCGTGCTGATTGATACATATGTGGCTCAGCTCTCGATTAAAGTTCGTTAGTAGTATGTGTCAAACTGTACTAGTAGTGTAATCCCTTAACACACATGATAAGTTGCTGTTTAATCCACATAGTTGACGCATGAGATTCTTATGTGAAGTCAAAGTATGCCAATGTCTACATACTAAAAAAATTAATTTACAAATTTAAGGTGAAAAACTGTAAAACGAAAATGTAAAAAAAAAAAAAGAACCACAAAAGAACATATTATCGTACACAAACTGAATGCATCTAACGTCTATTAATAAATATTTTAGTAATACATTACAAAATAGTAGAGAAATACCTATATATATTATTTTTATATTTGAAATTAAGAAATGCAAATAATTATAAAATTGTATAAAATAAATTAAAATATAAAATACCATCTACGTTTTTGTAGCTAGATTTAATGAGATGATTTAATTTTACATTATAGCTGCACCTAATTCTGGATTTCATAAAAAATAAGCATGAATTTGTGTTCTCGACTTAAATTAATGTTAATAAAAGATTGGAAGTTCTTCTAAAGATGATAAAAAAAACTAAAGTTGAGCTACTACTTAAAGCCTTACGCAGAAGACTGGTTTAAAGTGGAGCCCTAACCGTCCTTAGATTGAAATACTCTTTATCTTCAAAATTTCTTCTGGAGGAATCCTTATAGGAAAATCGAAATCCTAATCCCATGTTCCCAATCATAATTCCATTTTCTTAATGATAATCACTGAATGTTGTATTTTAATACATCTCCCAAAGCCAAGTCTTACAAGTGGTTAAGAATGAACCAAACTCTACTGCGGAGATCGCCTTTGGTGATTTTTATCAGGTCTAAGGTCCCGGACTATGAAACAATATTTTTTGGCTCAGAAGACTACGTTTGTTTCGGTCTTTTATTTGCTACTAACAATTCACACCACATGGGATATTTTCCGTTTAATTTACATTTCATAAAAAGTAAACTAGATAAAGATTCATTAAGAGATATACTATAGCACGATAGATGAAGTTATTGTCAGAGTTGCTGGTTAAAAACTTAAATGCTTCAGAATCATTTACAGTCAAAACTTTGTCAATCAGGCACGTAACATTGTAAAGACCGACTATACTCTTATCAGGGATATGCGGTTATGCGGCTCTAAAAATACAAAAGCTAGGAATTAAGAATTCATTCTCCTCGATTTCGATTTACCAATACAATTCTGGTGATGGTTATGCAATACATATAATGCGGTAAATCATGTACCTAATGATGGAATCTTTATGAAGTAAAAATAAGCGATTCGGCGCGGCGAATATACAAATAAAAAAGTTCTGGGACATCTCCATTGATACTTAACTAAATAAATAACAAAGCAGTTTCGCACTGATTCCTTAGTATCGCAACCTATCTTACCTAATGTAATGTCAACAATATATTTTATCAACCACTGTTAACAATATCTAAAGCTTCTAATAATGCAAAGACACAATTCAATATTTAGTTTTTTTCTGAAAACCACGAAAAATTATTACCTGAAATTGAGACTGTGAAGAGGAATGTTCAGTTTATAGCAACTGCAAAATATATCATCTGATATTTTCATATATGCAACATTGCTGCCTCAAAGAACCGTAAGTGATGTTGTACCATAACACCATATACGGTAGATTTGTTTCGGCCGGCATAACAAATATACCACTCTAGTTATGTACTGTAAACAACCAATTCTATTCAACAACGTGACAATATTAAAATGGAAATAAATAATTTTGGCCTAGTTGGAAACACATTTTGGCATTCAAATAAAGACTTAAAACATGAGTATAATCCAACAATATCTAACTCGATGGATGATTTAACTATATTTATAGTTCTCTTTCTTATAATTTATATTTCATAGACTATATCAACTGCAAAATAATATTAATGCATACCTAGCTTTTTAATCTTATATCTAACTAAATATAATCTTATTTACACATATTTAATCTTAATTGTTCAACCTTAAATACACCATCAATGAACCTAAACCTCTCCGTAGAGGAATGCCACAGAGAGATCTCGACAATTGTCCGGAACACGTTTGGGGAGAACACCGAGAGCACACACAAAGGAGGCGACACTGCGAGGACCGCGAGCGTCAGTCGACCCGAGACGTCTCCGTGAACCCGTCCTCCAAGTAACTCGGCAAGTTGTGGATATGGTGCTCTACGTGAGTCCTCAACGATTCGAAACTTATACTTTGCTCCACGAACGTGTCGTGCACTTGGTGCGGCGGTTCCTCGCGGTACTGGCCTATCGTCCACGGGTCACTTATGTCTTCGTTGGCTCTTCGCGTGCTGCTTCCGAACGGTGGCAACGCCGACCATTGCGGCTGCGGCGGCGGCGTGGTTAGCATGCCGGGTAGGCTATCAGCTGGCGGCTCCACACCAAACGAACTCACTCCCCATCCTAGCGACTCCATCCCCGATGTCACACCACCGCCCGAGCCCGTTCGACTGAACCTATCCACACCACCCCCCCACTGATTACTTATCTCCGGTAGCGGCGCAGGGTTCTGCAACATATCGGACGCTTTAGAAACTGCCCTGCCGTAGACGTCTTGAGTCCTTCCGCTCATCGGCTGCCTGGCCCCCGCCCCGGACTCAGGGCTCGGCAGGTGGCAGTCTTGCCGCATCATGGGGCTGAATGGGCCAATCCCAGGGCTTTTCTTATTTGCGTGCGCCACGTTGTCGACGCTCGGTCTCGGCGAATACGGACTCTGGTGTATGCGGTCTTGCCGCGACATAGGACTGTATTGCCCAGGAGTTCTGTTGGGAGTGCTCCGGACGATATCTGGTTTCATGCCGACGCCTGGGTCGGGACTCGTGTGAGTGGAGGGATGCGGCGAGAAGGGCTGATGATGTTTTGGCATCGGGCTGTAGCTCCCGGAATTCCACGCGCCGGACTTTTGTAGCTCCGGCTTGACTATTTGACTGGTGTCGGGGCTCGGTTGCGCTGAGTACGGACTGGGTTGCGAGGAGTAAGGACTGGGTTGCGCGGAATATGGACTAGGTTGCGCGGAGTAGGGACTGGGTTGAGCGGGGCTCGGCTGAGCCGAGTATGGACTCCTCTGAGATGTGAATTGCCCTTCTTGTCGAGTCATCGGACTGTAGTTTCCATAATTCCAATTAGGATTTTTAATGTCTTGTTTTATAGCTTCAGGACTACGTTTGTTTTCGATAGATGTAGTGGGACTGCATTGTTCTATAGTTTTACCGTGTTTTAATTTACCACTATCTAATCTATTTAGAGGACTCGCTTCAGACTTATGAGTGGGAGTAGTTTTATAATGACCTAAATTCCAGGAATTGCTCTTCGTCACTTCCGCCTGAACGTCTGGACTATTTTGTACTTGGCTATCCGGTTTCGCGGCTGGACTAAAGTGAGGGCTGCCGTGATCGCTCTTGGCGGGGTCTGACCGGGGCGTTGAGGAAGAATCTGGGTTAGACTGAGGCAGGGGACTCAATAGTTTCGGAGTCACACCTCTGGTTGATCTTTTCTCTTCCGGTGAAGGGTTAGCTCGTGTTTCTTTAACAGTGGTTACTTCCGTCGATTTACTATCTGGTGAAGCCTTTATTGACGTTTCTGTGCCTGCACTCTTTTCATTTGGTCCCGAGCTAGGAACACTTTTTGGTTCTTGGAAGTGAAAAGTGGTGGATGCATCCTCCGCTTTCGATTCTTCCTTCGAGTCCGCCTCAGGCATACTTGTGCTGGATTCTTTAGCATCGGATTTAGAATCGGGTTCCGTCTTTTTCGCGTCTTTGCCTCTCTTGGCATTTTCCTTCATTTCTTTTTCTTCTTCTTTGGCTTTGATCTTTTCCGGATCTAAACTGTCTTTGAGGTCCTGCAATTCTTTCCCGGTGTAGAGACGCTTCATACCTCGCGGCAGCGCGCGGCACGAACTCAGGTTTATTGATTCTATTTTTTTACATTTCAGTAATAAATTCTTCACTGGTTCTAATGATACGGAGGATCCGCATAGATTGAGCGTTCTGTAACAAACATCATCAGCATTTTTACAGACTTACATTGGCGACAAAAGTAATAATTGAACAAATATCGTGGAGTGAATGGATGTTGGTACATACTTGAGGCGGCTGTTAGGCGAGTCTGCGAGCGCTGCGACGGCGTCATCGAGAGGCCTCGTCGCGGACGCCCACGATAAGTCCAGCTCGATCAGACTGTGCGACCATTTCTCGCAGATCAGCTCTAAGCACGCGCTGCTTTGACGAGTCACGTTGCAACCTGTAAATAATAAGTAGGTTTATAAGTCTCCCATAGTTTACTACTTCTGAAGCTTGGAGAATTGAGTTACATCTCCTTTTTTGGAAGTTGCATCCAGTCTCATTCTGAGATAGAGATACATACGAATCAGCCCCGAGTCCGTGAGTAGTTACACTGTGCCCAAGTTCACATTGTGTACTTACCGTCGCAACACAGATATTGCGGGTCTACATTGAGTACTCACCGCCGAGGAACAGATGTTGCAGGTCCCAGGCCGGCACCCGCACCAGCCCCGAGTCAGTGAGCCGCTGCAGGCCGCGCAGGTCCAGCAGCCTGAGCCTCGTGGCGCCCCGCACAAGCCTCGCCAACGCGTCATCCCCTAGTTTGTACTCCCCCACCAGCTCTGTTGCCGCCTCGCCCGCTATCGATAGCTCCTCCAGCATCGACCATCCTTCCGACTCCATCTGACAAACAGCCGTCAGTATGTTCTGTACTCTCTTGTTGCCGAAGCAATGCAGTATTAAACAATACAAAATATAATATAAAAAGGACAGCTCTGAGTTTCTGGCCTGTTCTTCTGGCAGTGGCTTTCTATATTATTGGAACTGACTTCCATAAGAACGCTGACGGCAAAATTTAATACTTTGGACAATAAGCCGCGGCGTCATTGCTGAAGCAATTTCTTACAGGCAATCTTAGTTATTATGCTTCACACTTTCATATTTCATTTTTTAAGTTTAAAATATTGATACTAACATTCGTACGATGGCCTTCACGAAACAATATTGTTCATATAGCGCTATCTCTATCGCACAAATGACTTTATTCAATACATGCAGCCCGCCCTCACGTTGAAGTTGTAATGTAAGTTTTCTGTAGTGATATGTGGTAGTGCGAATAAAGATTGTAAATTGAAGGTATAAAATAAGACTGAATTAAGAGATGGGAGTTGGCCCCCAGGGTGACGTATAAATAATGACAGTTTTAATTTACTGTTAAGTACTGATTTCTATAAAAGAAATTTGGAATACACAGGTCTGTTAAATTATCTTTCTTAGGGTTTGAATGTAATATCATTCAAATGTTCAAACTTGGGGACCTTTCCCCAGCATCAATGCAAGTTTGAACATTTTTTGAAGTCATTTTCAATAAGATATTCATAATATAACTCAGGAAGTTTTGAAAAGCATGTTGGAATGGTAACAAGGTTTCCAATATGCTTTTCAAAACTTCCTGAGTTATATTATGAATATCTTGTTGTTAGATTTTTAGGGTAGCTTGCTTAAGTTTATAGTTTATTCCTGATGCCCTCTATCGAACAAGTGGTGGACTGGTCAGATCAGGTGATCTTGCTAGCCAACGAAAATTACCAAATCTGTTTATGCTTTACTTTGCTTCTGCTCCAATGCTGTCAGGTTTTGATACATATTTACTTAAACTTCTTATTTAATAAATTATTGAAAATTAATTGTACTGTGCATGATCATTGAGATCCTTAAAAGAGAGAAGAAAAATACCAGATTGGTGTTGATTTACACAAATCTAAAATAACATTTTAAAATTGTCTGTATTATGGTAGTTCTTGTTCTGAATGAAATTATGGTAGTTATTATTATTCTTAATTATTCTCTTCTGTTTATCCTTAAATCCATTCCTTGTAAAGCTTGCGAATGTTATAGTTGACTTTGGGTTCAATTGTGGCTATGTATTTCGAAAATTTCGTCATCATGTAATCGAAGCTTCCTAAGCTGTTGAAAAATTACCTACAATTGAATAGAACAGTCCTATTTTTAGAATTGTCATTTTAAGTTTTTTTTTTTATGCCTGATAGGTTAGCCTTTGACCACTATCTCACCTGATGGTAAGTGATGATGTGGTCGAAGATGTTGTACAGGCTAACCTAGAACTACTGGCTCTCAAAGACAGCTGCCGGAACACACCGTTAGGTGCTTGGCGACAGATTTTCAACTTGAAGGTGGTAGCTAGCCAGGTGGGCATTCGCAAAGTGCCCTACCACCATGCTGTAACGACTGCCATCCTAAGACAACAACCGGGACCGACGGCTTAACGTGCCCTCCGAAGCACGGAAGCGCTCAGTAGTAATGTCGCCAGCGGTCACCCATCCAACTCCTGACCGCGGCGGACATTGCTTAACTTTGCTGATCGATTCAGAATGGCTAAGCAAACTTCGCTACGAGCGCTTCGAAGTAGTACACAAATGCGGATTTAAGTGTAAACAGAATAAGAACTATCATAGTTTAGAGAATTTTATATATTTAGAGATGTATTAATACATTAAATTAAGAGATTTGTTATTATTATATTTATTTTTTTCTCACAGAGGAGAATAAATAGTATTGAGTATCAGCAGCTAAATAATTTTACTTCGCACGACGTATATTAAATCCCTCGCTCATATTATTTGATGTTCTTGCAACACATTATACAATTATTTAGAGAAAACATGAAGGACAATAAACTTTTTCGCCTACTGCGAGTTGGCCGCTTATTAAGGGTATAATTAGTGACAATTATCACGTATTGTTTGGAAAGACTAGTAGAAATTAATCAAAAAGTAAAAAAACCCGACTGAAAATTACTTATTTTAGTCAAACGTTTTATCGTTACATTGAAATTAAAACTGGAAGTCATAAATATTTATGGTATATAAATTCTTCATTTTGATATACCATTCAATGGATTTGAACGAAAAAAAATATTTATCATTTCACCATTTATGGCGTCTGAAATCCGCCAGTTTGTAATTTATTTTATGTACCTAGTGCCACTTGCAATCAGTCAAGACAAATCTAACGATATCTCATACATCAAAATCGGTTAAGCCGTTTAGAAGTTAAGATGGAATACAGAAACTCACAAACATACATACATTAACCCTGGAAATAACACTCCATTTTGTCCGCAGTCGTGTAAGAAGCTAGAGGAATGCGACGTTTCCAGATCGGATAGAGAGCATGGATAACTTTGATACCTGTTGCGAAGTGGTGGCGGAGGCTAGCACCAGTTGCGAGTTGGCCGCTCGAAAGACGCGCATCTTGGGACAGCCTTTTTGTAGCGCCTCCAGTGGAATGGCCGCTGGATGCGACGTCGCCAACGCTCCGGATATATCGAGCACTTCGAGATTCTGACAGTGAACCTATCAAACAAAAATTTTTTTAAGCTATTTTTGTTTCAACAAAAAAACTGCACTGAAACTGCATTGCGCTCCTCACTTGAGTTCTTATGTTTCCTTAGCCCAGTAACTTCACTTGCTGTTGTGCCTTTCACGGACAAACATAGTAGTGTTTGACACCACTGCTTCGAGGCAGAATATGTGACACTGTGGTGGTACCCACCAATACAGACTCATGCTTAAGAGACCTACCAACGACTAAAAAAATATATAAATTAAAAATAAAACATTGTGGGCTATACAGTTAAAGTTCATTTTAGATTGCTATAACTATATTGACGCTGACCCCTACTGTATACTAAATATATCTAAAGTAAGTGAATACATGAGGTTCGAATTATCGAAGGTTTGAATTAACAAGAGTCTACTGTATTAATATTCTAAGCAATCTACCGGTATCGACAGTCACGTCCGTTCCCACCAGGTGACACTGTGTGAATGCCCATCTTCTATAATATAAATGAAGTCGAAATAATTTCGGATGGAAAAAGATAACTTCCAGCGGGACATGAACCCGCAACCCCCAGAATACCGTCCTGGTGCATTACCAATTATGCTATTCTGTTTTCGCTTAGCATGCATCAATGCTGTAAAATAATACTAATTAAAAATAAAAATGGCTTCATCGATTTGGTGTTAACTGTTGATCGTATATCAACCTACCAGCCTATGTAAATAGTCTTCTGCTATTTGGGTAGATGTCGCCAACATCAAAAAGACGTACTTTCAAACGGATGGAGAAATTTGGACTGTCCAGCGCCCCGCTTCCATAGCATAATTGGTAATGCACCAGGACGGTATTCTGGGGGTTGCTTATTCAAGTCCCGCTGGAAGTTATCATTTTCCATCAGAAATAATTTCTGTTTTCGCTTAGCATGCGTCAATGCTGTAAAATAATACTAAATAAATGAAATCTCTTACCGCCACGGAGGATAATATCTGCGGCAACGCCGTAAACTTGTTATTGGCGAGCGTGAGGTGTGTTAACCTCGCGCCGAAGTTCTCCGCGATCCGAGCCATTGAAGCCGCCGAGAGGCACGTGCTTGAGCCACCCGTTTCAGACTGCAAAAGAAACAATACTGTAATATAGTTTTCTGCCTTGTTGGTACGGTGGTAAGTTGGATTGGTTAATTGATTTCGCACATAGAAATCTAGGTAATGTTGTTGCGCCGTACGGTACATAAACCACGCACGCCGCGGTAAAGTTTAAGTTCTGCTGTTTTTGAGCTTGTGAGTCAAGCTCTTTTCAACATTTCTTTACATATTTATACGTAGCATGATCGCCATGCAGGATACGTTATAATTGCGAACAAAGTAGGCACACCAACAAATGCGTAGATATATATATAACCGTCGCCATTACCGTGAGAGAGAGGTCGATCCTCTGCAGATTAGGCAGGCCTTTCATCACTTCGAACAGCTGTTCGGGCGTGATACGGCTCCAGCCGGCGACGCTCAGTTCCTCTAGCGACGGGCAGTAGTCGGCTACGCAAGCAAGCACCCACGACACGTTGCATACTTTCCATTGAGCTAAAAATGCGAAGTAAAACGTTTAGTTGGAATTTCAAAACAAGAAGTTTGATTAAGTAAAGACATCACGCTGCCGTTGGGCAACTTCCACTCATTTACCTTAAATAATAATAATAATAATTAATAATTATTATTATAATAAATAATATTAATAATTATTATAATAATTATATTAATATTTATAATTAATTCGCCTAATAGCGAAGAGCCTCGACCAACACCTCAAGAGACTCTCGCTAGACGGTTGGATCAAGGGTCAGATGCAGAAGGCAGTGATACTCGATACCACACGCATTGTCCGAAGGTTCCTCTCTCTGCATTCCTAACCGCTGGTAGCTTGGGCCCTGCCCCGCTGCTGGCGGCATCCTAGTTTTAAGTTTTTTATAATATTTATTTTTTATGTATGAATGTTGTAAAAAATTTAAAATTATGTAATTAAATAAATGTCGTGATAATAATTAATCAAAAAAGGCACAATTGTACAATCATAAATATAGGAACGCTAGAAAAATTTACATTATACTTCTTGGATATCTGCTGCCGAATAAGGCTCATAACCAGTTTTTCAGCATACAGTACAGCGCCTTCCCCTTAGGTAATCCCGCTGCGGTCATTACTGGGATAAGTGGCATTAACTACTGAGTACTACGGAGGGCAATCTCCGGTAGGTTTCAGTATCTATTAGCATTACAATACTATACATATTTACATCATACAAACTTATACATTTACATTTTTTTTTTTTATGCTTGATAGGTTAGTATATTATTTATTTACATTGTATGTAAGTACATCATACTCTTAACATTATCCGAATCGTGTGGGAGTATATTGTACAATAAGGTATAAAGCAGACTATAATAAAAACTGCTTCTTTATCATCACCCTTACTTAGAATTACTGGCTCTTAAGGTAAGCTGCTGGAACTTGACGACAAATTTTTTTACTCGAACATGGGTGTGTAGACACCTCTAACTAACCTTTCAGGCTATACAGGCGTGACGATTATATTTGTGTGTTAGAAAAATATCTTTATGGTGATAGCTCCTCCAACATTTCACGACAGATGCACTACATAACGCAGTCCGAATCATTCTTGACTTATTTCATTTTCTAGGAAGCAATGTCAATTATTTTTCCGATAGTTTTTTCTGCTTCCATATCGGTGTACAGTGCTTTCTACTCAAAAGGTACGCCCATCCATATATTTTGAGCGTAGTTTTTATATTTTTTCCTCTTTATCTTGAGGAATTGGCGTCGCACGTCGTGCATTTGCCGGAATGAGTACAGTTGCAGCACTACTTAAATACTGCCAGTTATAACTGCCTATCAACGCGATCACATACATTTGATTGTTTAACTGTATGTACCATTATATAGCATTTACACCCACATTTAGACTGTGTAAACGAGGCCTACCGGACAAATGCGATCAATAATACAATGTGAGTGTGAGTGGCGTGCCTTCGTGAGTGCACTGTTCTGTACCTATGCTTGCTATCATATGAAATTATATAAATTTAAACTACTCACCAATATTTAATGTATGACACTGCGATAACCGGTTTTCTAAAAGCCAGACAAGTTTGTAATCAGTTTTGCATTTCTCAGTTGTGTATTGCGCCAAGTCCACGTGCTTCCAAAGTGGTGGGCTACAGCTTACACTGTGCCATTGTTTGCACACCCTTCCCAATCTGAAAAAAATGTTTAAATATGAAAAAAATAAACTTAACTTAAAAGTAATGTTTGTTTGCAGCTGATACGTACTCCTACTTTATTTTAAGCCTTTTGGGTTGCCGGGTAAGAATAGCAGCCCCCATATCAACCGTAAAAGGTAACAAAGGGGAAAAATACTGGAAGGTGGGTAGCAGCATTTTCTAAAGTACTGCCATTTTACATTGCACTCCTCGAGTCAGATGCCAAGCGTGGGGATTATGGCAAATACCACCTTAATAGGGGAGGCTGTGTTCAGCAGTAGACGATCCAGCTGTTACATTACTTTATTTAAAGGCATGAATAAGAGACATGAATAAGAGCTAATGTAGAATCAGACGTGACTTTAAGAGATCTACTTTCACAGAATGTATAAAACAATTTATTGAAATAACATATGTAATCGTCAGATCCTTGATTACATTTCCAGCGTACAAATCAGTAACGCCAAATTTCTCGATTATAAAATTTGTTTGTGAAAATTTCACAAACTAATAATTAATTAAATAATTAAAACAACATTATTTAATAATGTTTCGTTAAGTTACGTAACAAATTCGTATCTGCTCCTAAACGACATTGACGAATTTCTTCAAAACCATTTCAATCGATAGATAAACTTAATATCTTTTTAAAAAGATTTTGAAATCGAACAACGGTTATTTTCTGAAGTTTTCTTGCTTTTCGGACAGAGCAATTGCTGCAACTGTCACGTTGGAGCGCACGCTTATATGAGCCTTATTTAAACGGAGTTTACTTTGATTTTCGTACTAGCCGCATCAAACTGTTAATCTTTTTTAACTCATATTATGAATACTGTCAAAGTCTGTCTTGTATAGTATGTATTGACCAAATCCTTTCTATTCCATGCACATAAAATATAAATGTAAGAAAATAATTATTGATATAAATTTAATAATAGTTAGTTCTAAGGTAAAATCTCACCTGATCAAAGACGGTAAGCTGCCCTGCGAGGCGACGACATAGTCGAATATTTTCAACAGAATCTCGGTGGGCATCGAACCCCACGGACTCTGTGGTCCCACATCTTTACTCTCCGCTGCACTAATTCTATTTCTTTCAGTCTTTTCACATTTATCTGCAAAAATCAACCAGTTACATACAGTTAGTACTTGTAATGAAAAAGTCCCCCTTATCGGCTCACAATTTATGGAGATAATAAAAACATACATATATAATTTGATTCCATTGAAGACAAAGTCCATTTTTGAATGAAAAAAATATAACAATGGCGCCCATGTGACATGTGTTGTTTTCTTTCATTTCGGACGGAGCAGAGATGGAGAGAGACGGAGATTCAGACTGTCGTAACCGCCACGTTGCAGTGAGTGCTGATAAGAACCTTATTTCAAGGGTCGTTTCCTTGATATTTGTACTAGCCAGAAATTAGTTGTTAATTTGGAGATTGCAAAGTTCTTAGGTCACTTGGTGGTGATGAGGGGCATCGGACCGGAACTGTATACACTTTTTTTGAAAAAAAAAATAAAAAAGGAATACAGCTAAATGCACAGTGTAATATATTTTTTCTGTGGAAGGTTACAACGTTTACAAGTTTTATCCAAGTGGGTTAAAAAAACGGTTTATATACCATAATGCATCAGGAAAGATAAATAGATAGTATGGTCACATTCGCTGTCCAAATCATTTGCGCCTATTGCTCTTATATAAGTTAACCCGGATCTCCACCAAACAAAAGATGGCAAATTTGTTGCTAGACGCAAGGTCTATCTAACAAAACTTAGGAACTTTTGTTTCTAATACGTGTTTTTAACCAAAGTTGACAACTTACCTACTACTAGTCATTGGTCATACAATCTGGATATACTCATATGAGCAGTTAATTAAAAGTACAAGCCGAACAACATTCGCGGTAAGTCGAACTTTCCTTTCATTTACTTAGTCACCCATCATCATAATTCACAACAATACCCCACCAACTGCGCGGTGCGTGCTATGTTTCGCTTCAGCGTAGCTATTAATAATATATAAACGCTGGTGAAAGTTGTTATTTTTCATGGGTTAACATTATAGTAAAAATCTAGGAACATCATACTGAAAGATTTTTGAAGAGATTTACCATACCGGAAATAAGGAAATAACCAGCATACAAAATATATAATTCACACGGAACGAGATGTCACTTAGATTCGAAAGCGATTCGTAGGGTCTTTCTTGTATTATGGCGATTCCAAATCAGAGTGGAAACTCGTTTATCTGCCGTAAATCAGAATCGTCGTGCAGTCTGTCGGACTGACCTGACGTCAGCATCAAATTGAGACAAGGGACTTTCTTTTATAACTACATAACCCATCATTTAATTCATCCATAGTTTTAGTTATATCACAATCATTTTTATTTATTCAGACTTTGAAGCAATGATGGCCGAGCGGTAATAACTATGGACTATACTGTGCCGCAAGTCCATGTTTCAATCCCCACCGCGGACATGAGCTTCACTGCATGAAGCTTCAAGCTTCACTGGCATTTTGGGAATGCTCGCCTGACTAGCCACCACCCTCAAGTAGAAAATCTGTCGCCAACCACCTAACATTATGATCCGGCAGCAGTCATGAGAGCCAGTAAAATTACAGGCACATGAGACTTAACAACTATATGTATCAGAGTGTGACTGCACACTCACATTAAAAAAGACAAAAACACAAAAAAAAGTAGATTGTTTTCAGAGATCACACTGAAATGAGTAACCTGTTATTCTGCTGCGTGCAGATTAAGCTTTATTTTATACAACAGTAGAGCCTCGATAATCCGAAAACTCAAATGTATAGCCAGTTCGGATGTAGATATTTTGAATAACATATTTCGAAACAAAACAAAGTTTATGTGATTAATATTAGGTTTTAATGATGCAAATGTCATGAAGAGTCTTTGATGGCTAGTATTTAGCGAAATAGTAATCGCTTTAAGATAACTCTCAAAGAGACGCCACGCAATATTAGGTAGTAAATAAAACAAAATAGCGTAACAGCGCGTGGTGGACAAAAAACCCCCGATACAAATGTCGTGTAGCACCTACATAAAATATATATCAAGGTTCAGCATCCTGATAGTACGAGACTTATAAATGGCGGTTGCGCAGGGGAAGGGATCGTTCGAATTATAGAAGCTTTATGATTAGCTAGGTTTCGGATTATCGAGGCACTACTATTTTGGTTGAGTCGTTTTACCTGTGAACATACAAACGGAGAAAAACTCACTGCGATTTTATTACAAAGCATATTCGAAATTTATATGGTATCCGTGTATATTTTACAAAATCTGAGCTATTAGAGTTTTTTTGTCATATGAGTTCTATTGTTGTATTGATATCGCTCACAAGGTTTAGTTGATCAGTAAATCACAAAAATAAAGTGATAATATATCTAGGACTTACCCTTACTTTTAGAGTTGTTAGATTTATTATTATTAGATTTCTTCGTCTTAGGGCGGGCGTGCCTGGACTTGGGTGCGGCGACGCTCATCACGGCCGCCGTGTCTCCCTTGCTAGGGTCATACTCCTCGCCGGAACTCTCGCTGGCCACCGGGGACGCTGCCCGCTTCTTTTTGGACTTGCGCTGTCCTAGATCTGATATTGACAGCGTCAGCGCTGGCGGCAGCGGCGCTACCTGTAACTTTATTATTTTCAATTAGAAGAGTGTCTAGAAAGTTGCTGATCTGCCAGCGACTACGTCCTCGCGGACTCGGGTCCATGATACATGTTATATCATCAATCGATTCCGTAAGTATAGGTTTGGCATGAAAAGTAATTCACAACATTAATATTAGTAGGGAAGTGTAGGAATGGTCAAGAATGTTTAGCGTCGAAACCTTGGTCGAGAGTCAAGGCCAAAAACAAGCGGCCGGCGCGGCGTATTTTGTAATATACGGCTCTTGACATTAACAGAGCATGCTCTGTTTTTTCTTTTATCCTTAATTCTATAAGATTATTTCTAAAGCGTAAATAGAGTCTTCTAATAAGAGGTATGAATATATTATATATGTATGTATATTGCTTTTAAAGAACATCAAATTGGCTTTTGATGTTTGACTTAAAATCAATCTATTGACACCCCATGACTCACGATATCGTAGTACTAGATTCGGCATACCTACTCTACGTCTCCTAGTGATATGGTAGCCACTTTATCGATCCGTCACTTGAAAATTAATTCTTATTTGACATTTTTACCGAAAAACCACTACACTGATGCAATTATAACTAACTGAGGCAGAGAGCGTTGGTATCGGAGCTTGCCTAGTCGTTCCTAAACATTCACTGCGGTCACTACTTAGATGGATAATCGTATGCGGCATTTCCTACAGAGCTTCTGCGCCACAGAGGGCACGACGAGCCGTCGTCGGTCCCAGTTGTTGTACTAGAATGACAATCGTTAGGCTACGTCGGAGACCTTTGGGCGGCCAGAAAACTTGAACGACACTCTGTATGGTGTCCTACCACCATCGGCGAATGCACGCCTTGGGTAATATACCTAGCTATTACCGTAGAGACGCTGACAAGTGCTGGAATTCCATCAAAACAGACTGAGTAGGAGTGAAAGGGAGGCAACGAAGGTGGAAATCGTGATGAGTTCGTGTAAAAATAAAAGAAAGCTTATTCACATAAAACTAGTAACATGTGATTCAACTTGTCCCTCTTGATAAGGTTTAGCTATTTTATTGTTTTATACAAATACATACGTAAACAATAAATATTGTACTGTTGCGAATCTAATTTTATAGTGCATGCAGTTTTATTGTATCGAGAAAATTTGAAATTAACTTTTTTTAGAAAAAGGATTACCAGGACAATTTATGTAATCAAGATTAACACATTTTGAAGCAGTGATGGCTCAGTGGCATTGGTTATGGACTGCCGCGCAGCAGCTCCATGGTTCGAATCCCGCCGCGGGCTTGAGCTTCACCGCATGGTGGAAGGGCATTTTGCGAATGTCCGCGTGGCTAGCGACCACCCTCAAGTAGAAAATCTGTCGCCAAGCACCTAACGGTGTGTTCCGGCAGCAGTCCTTGAGAGCCAGTGAAATTACAGGCACATGAGACTTTTAAAAACTATGTCTCAAGATGACGGGCGCAGTGCAATTCGTGACTTGTGACGAAATGCATCTGTTATATGCAGAGGTTAGTCTGCTTAACATCAGGTGGGCATCGAGCTTGTTGCGTAACAATGACAGCAATAAAGAATGGCCACATCAAAAGCCTACCGTCGCGCTCGCGTCGGTTCATTTTTGACCCTACAATTAGCGTTTTCCGAAGATTTATGTGGCTTGTAGGGTGAAAATTTAAGACGAAAAGTATTGAACATGTAGTCAGAAATTTATTGATATCAATCGCTGCTATTATTGAGAAACATAGGCGCACCTTGCTCATAATTACGTTACAGTTGCCGAAGTACGAGCACAGAATATATGGTACGAGTTCATTATCGATGAAAATCCGCAAATCGATGTACAGGATTGCTCGTTTTAGCACACGCGAACTTGTGGAAAAAACATTTTAACCTGCAGTTTTAAAAAAATATTTGTACAATTATCATTCTCTATGGCTGAGATTTATGATGTCGTATTTCTTTGTACAATTAAAAAAAACCGTAACAGATCGTGTGGGGTACTAAATAAAAGTTCTAAGTCGATTCAAAATGTACCATTTCATAACAGCTACTTCTCTTAAACAAAAATAAAAAACATTTTCAAAACTTAGTAATGTTGGACTCCTCCAGATAAAATACGGCTGAATTAGTTTTTGTGAAATATCCCTGAAATTATACGTAATATCCTCATATCTAATCTCATGAAAGCAATTTAATTCATTGATCTCATTTTAAAAGTCTGTCCCTAAAAAGATTTCGGTTTTTTAATGGACTTATGGAACAGTACTGTATGCTGTATTTGTAATAACTATCACAAATGATAAGTGACCATGAACACCTCTTCTCTCCGCTCTTTCTACCCTGAAAAGGTAAGCAGTTTCGTGCATACTGACACTTCGGAAAATGTATTGTAAAATGTCACTACAAATCGGGATACCAATTTTAGGTGACTAGTGAGCGACAAGTCACGAATTGCACTGCGCCCATCACATTGAGACATAGTTGTTAAGTCTCTATGTGCCTGTTATTTCATGGCTCTCAAGGACTGCTGCCGGAACACACCGTTAGGTGCTTGGCGACAGATTTTTCTACTTGAGGGTGGTCGCTAGCCAGGCGGGCATTCACAAAATGCCCTTCCACCATGCGGTGAAACTCAAGCCTGCGGCGGGATTCGAACCATGGACCTGCTGCACGGCAGTCCATAGCCAATGCCACTGAGCTATCAGAAAGTATTCGTGCGGAACGTTATATGAAGACCTGACACATAACTTAGGGTGGTGGCCTCTTAGATGGATATAGTCATTGCGTACAAAAAGTTTTTAGAAATCATAAAGAAGATGAATAAATGCAAGCAGTATGTACATGAAGACAATAACAATAATTGAATTTAATAAGTCCAAACAACAATAATAATTATAATAAGCATTTAATCAGGAAAGAGGCACAATTTTACAATATGAAATATTCTTATATTGTAACTAGCGGCCCTCCCCGGCTTCGCACGGGTCATTGCACTATAAATTGAGATGTAAGCTATCCTATCTTTCAATTTGGATCAAATTGCACACGGTGTGCAAATCAAATTTAGGTTTTGGTGCAGTAGATTACGAGTCCATCGCGGACAAACGTGACACGTAATTTTTATATATAAAGATAACGAAAATAAAAAAATATTTCATGAGGTTAACATCAATTTATCATTACAAGTATTTTTTACAAAAAATAATACACCCGTATTTGAACTAGAGGAGCTAAAACTGTTTTGAAAACGTTTTTTTCACATGTGGCTGAAATGTAATAATGAAGAATATTTTTACAATTGGCCCAAAAAGTATTTTCATTTGATAGCCTACGCGAAAGGTCAGAGAAGAAGAAAAAACATACAAAAAAAGATGACTAGTCCTAGAGGAAATATTTTGAGGGTCAAAATGATTGTTTTGAATTCATGTACACGTGGAGCGAAACGGCTAACCAGTACATCGATGTGCGCACACCTATTAAAGACATATCTAGTCAACGTATATATATAATTGTAGATTGTTATACAATGGTCGAAAGGAATTTATTTCCATATTAGGTATTTAGACTATAATCCGAGTAGGAATTGATGACTATCACCTGTGTTAAACACTATACTTTTCATTTCGAATAAAAGGAAAGTAAAAAATAGTGGTGTTGTGAAATATTTACTGATAATAATATGATGACTAGCTTACCTATTTAAAATTAATTATCAATTTGAAATTTGTGTAATGTTATTAGATATTACTTTTTTTATATTTCGTTTTTATCCCGCCATAATACATAGTCGTACAGTCTTTGTGGAATTTTATTTAATACTAGCTTTCCGGGCGCGGCTCCGCCCGCGCGTATGTCGATTATCGCGCAAAAACATTAACCTCTTTTTACGCAGTTAGATAAAAACTATTCTATGTTTTTTCCCGGGTCTCAAACTATTTCCACACTAAATTTCATTCAAATCGGTCCAGTAGTTTTGACGTGAAAGCGTAACAGACAGACAGAGTTACTTTCGCATTTATAATAGTAGTACTGATAGAACACATCGGGTCACCTCCGCATGCCATTTTTAATACACCCTCAAGGCCGCAGTTTTTTTTTTTTATTATTTTAATCGAACTTTTCTTTTTATGTAAAATGGTAGTTTTAGCCGACGAAATTTTATTTATAAATTTCATTCCCGCCCCAGCGTGGGAAGCAATTACTATGAGTTTTCCCGCCCTAAGGTGGAGATTAGCATCTTCCACCCTCAACTCGATCAAATAAACACTACTTTCTGAGTATGCAATATGAAAAAAATATCTGTAGAGCTTTTCTGTTGCAATTAGGAGATACAAATAAAATAAATTTGTATTCCCGATCCCCTCACCAGGTTTCATTTCAAGTCAAAAGTGCCCAAAAATAAAACCATGGTAAAATGACAACAATGCAAAAGAAACTGTATGCTATACATGCGCTTCTAACATGGGGTACGTACGAATAAAGGTACGTATACGAATAAAGTACGTCTATGGCGGGAAATTCAACATTTTATCAGTTTTATCGTGCTTGTCGCTACTTTTGGTAACCATTCTACATGATAATGGTATTCAGGAGTTTCAAATTATGTCTTGAGAAGTTACTGAACACCAATGCACATACATAGTTCCATAAATTACATAGCATTCCATAGATTTACTGTGCAGGCATAGATCATATAATCATACTATGGTGCAGGTGCCGGGTACATCGTGCTGCAGAAGAAAAGCATTGATTGCCGAGCGGAAATAGCTATGGACAGCAGCCCTACAGGCACTGTGATTCAACAACTGTATGACTGTATAGGCAGAGGTTACCTCGTGCTTGTTCCGTCACATCAACAAAAAGAAAAAAAAAGTCAAGTGTCTGGAACATGCAAGAAAATAAGGTTAAGGGCCCCTTTACGATATCAATGCTTCCCCTCCACCGCTCAAGCCTTCTCAATTCTCCCTGCCTAGCCAAATTTAGTAAGATCCTACTAATGCCGCCTTGGATACACGTTCTAGGATGGAAGTTACGGTTGTTCTTGACAGCCAGGTTTTTTAGTAGGTTAAATAGGGATTTCACTGGTATACCCCGTGCTTCGACGTCTCTACAATAAATAAATTAACATAACCAGTTACTTTATTTAAGTCGTAATATTTATTTGTTTTTATTGTGTGATCTTTAGGTATGTTTGTTTTCCACGGTGCAGTACTTAAGTTCTGTAAGTACTATGCAATTTAGTTTTTTGGAGAACAGAAATATATCTGGTCTAGATGACGAAACACCAACATCCTCAGGATTTATATAGTGTTGGTCATACGTGTCCATCAAAAAATTCCAATCGGAAGCTGTGCCTAACATAGAGTAATGTTTGGATTTAGATTTTGTTGATGAATTTCTTTCTTTTACAAAATCATGGTGTATTTTGTTCTTGCTCAAACCTCTTTTTGTTTTAACCTAGCTACCAAAAGACTCGCCGCTTCTCGAATGATTTCGAGGACTCTACCATTGGGACTCTACGATTGGCACTTTGCTGGTATGGAGGGGCACCATGCATTAAGTGGCTTGTTGTAGCTATTGCCTCTTGACAAATATAGCAAGACTTTTCGTTGGATAACTACATTCCCATCTTAGAAAATTACTTTGATTTGAGAGGGACAACTGGAAGGCGTTGATATAGAATTTTAATAAGGCAGGAGACCAATCGTATGTCAAGTTGCGCTATTTTAATCAGGGGGAGGGGGGAGGAGGATACAGAATTCAATAATTATTAGGCATACGCTTTGCTTTTCTAAGCACATTTCATGCATTTTATATATATATAAAATGCATATATGTGGAAGACGGAACTTATTTCCAAGGAAGATGAGTGGGGAAAGAGAAAAAATGCTCCAATGGGATTGCTTCATTTTCCTAGCCTGGCTGAGTGATGAGGTCCTATTGGAAGATTTTTTCCATGCACACCGCCATCTTCTTCGCATATCTCTGGCAACGTATTATCTACTTGATGGTGGTTATAAGCCAGGTAAGCATTCGCAAAATGCCATAACATAATGTAAGGCTTGAACTCCAAAACAGTCATGACCACGGGGCAGACTAAGGAAGATCTGGATTAACTGTGTGGAGGAAGACCTGAGTAGAATGGACAAACTCACAGCCTAGCGGAGGACAGCCAAAAACAGAGCAAAGTAGTGGAAGTTGGTAGAGGAGGTCAAGACCTACATTGGGTTTTAGCACTGAAGCAAGAAGAAGATATTTTAACAGTCTCACTAATCTGGCACTAGAATAGTCTAGCACTCTCCACTTTTAGCCTCCCAAATGCCCTGCTCTTGTGCTCCAGCAACAGTTCAATACTCTCCGCACATTCCAGTAAACCTTCACCTCCTGTTTTAATTTCAAAAAGCTTAGCTTAAATTGTCTAGTAAACAGTTACACACATGACTAGCTCTGTAATTAATATTTTTTTGATGCGATTTGAACAATCCAATTTTGGCACCAATAGCATAAACGGCATAGTCTAAAGACTATGTATATACTTATACTATACCTTCTTCTATATCAGCCGATATCACCCATTTATGAATGAAGTTCAATTGTTAGCATTATCATTATATATGATGTGAATGGATTAATACTGCTGGATTAGTGGTATTGTACTGTATTAACATGTTAGCATCACTTTTTAGCATTAGCATAATTATATATATATATATATATATATACCATAATTAGACACATAATAATATATAGAGTCATATACATACATATATTAATAGGCCCATAATTGTTATTAGTGAATTGTTGCTTATATATGGTAGAGAAAGTTAGGTATCTGAAGAAACTTCAAAAATTATCATTAGCTCAACTGATAAAGCAAAACTCAGCATGAAACCAGTTTAAACTCTCCCAGTTTAAACATTAAGAGCATTCCAAACATATGCTGAACCAATTGAAGGATGAATAGTCTATGAAGAAAGGACAAGAGTGCTGAATGTATGGCATAACATAAGCTAATTAGAAAGTATGAAGAAGTCGATAAAAGTGAATGACGCGAAGAGTAGTATTTGAGAATTGTAGGAAGTGAAAATTCTTTTATACCTACAGGTACATATGGATATTTGGGGAAGATCAAGAAGTACCTCATAGAAACAATTGCAGCCATTTTCATGCATTGTCTGGGTGAGATGTTCTGTGAAATCTACAATTACTAACATAATTGCAGATACCTATTATGTGAAATACAAATAAATTTTAAGAAATTACTAAGTTCTGCTCATACTAAAAATATATAAATATGATACTTGATGAGGAAGGCGATGTATTATCTTTCTCTATAGGTGCAGATATTGTATTATTGATAGAGCTAAGACTCCAGTATAAAACTCAAATCCTAAGGCCTTGGTATGCTTGAACAAATAATCAGAAAAGAAAATTAATACTAAATGATAAGTAGTTAGGTATTTACTACTCATGATAGCAAATTTTTGTGATGAAGAAGATATCTGAATATTATTCAATTACCTAAGTGTTCGGTGGGATGTCTATTCCTACGTAATACTACTTTAGTTTCTTAATTGCACTTCAAAGATATGAAGTTTTATGGGTATAAAAGTTACCTGTATATTTTTAAAATGAAATAAATCATATCACAGCCTGGATCAAACAGGCAGTCAATAATGATAAAGGCTAATGCTGCATCGCTTTTTTTCGTTGTTGTTTTATACTCTTTTATTAATTTCATTATTTATAGTGAGTGTTACCACAATTATACCAAAATTCTCTTACCAATATATTAAAATTACAAATTAGGAACTTACTGTTTCATGGGCACTTGTTCTTTTTATCTTAATCTTCATGGTATGTGTATCTACAATTTGACTTCGGTATGTGGGCACTGGCATGGGCACAGCTACAGGAACAGGCTCAAGTATGGGCACACTCTCAGACTTCTTTGATTTCTTTTTACTACGGGAACAAATGCCCATCATGGAGCGCGGCTTCCCACTACAAGGTATAATTGCATGAGAATGTCTCCGTTTCTCTTTTTTCCTCTTTTTTGTTGATAATTGACTAAGTTCATGACTGTAGGGTTTCCCACTTTGACGTGGTTTGTTTATTAACGGTAACTTTACACTGTACTTTAAAACTTCATCTTCTGAACTACTTTGTGCTACTTCATCTTCTTCTGCCTCTTCTTCATGCTCAGGCTCCGCATCATCTTCCGCATCTTCATTTTCATCTCGACACTCACTACTACTCACTAAATTTAAGTTTTTACCACTAAGCACTTTTGGAACTTCTGTACTATTTTTGTGTGTCCTATGACGTGAACGTTTTTTACGTTTACTGTCCGAAGGCATATATCCATTGACAGTGGAGCGTTCAGAGTCTCGTTTAGACTTGCGCTTCTTGTGGCGCGAGCGGGACGGTGAAGACATCATACCATTGGCTATTAGCTGCTGCTTCTGAATAGTGATTATGTCTATGCTCTGCTCGAAGTCGGTCTCCAGTTTGACGCAGGAAATAGCCTCGTCTTCGAGGCTGGGCGAGGGGGACGCACCAGACGCCAGCTTTAAAAGATCTACGTCAGGGAACAGGTCCTTGCGAACGGTGAGTCTTGCAGACTCGTAACCGCCGTTTACAGGACTTGACCGACCAGACATTCCGCCCGCCACCCGCCGCCCTCGCGTACCACTTCTACAGACCTATGACCACTCACCTGTCCGCGAAGTAAACAATCAGTTTGACACATCACATTTTCACTTTTGCTATCGAGTAATTCACCAATCGTCAGATGATGCTGCGATTAGGTTAATGATTATCGTATAACAACGTAGGCAACATCATAATTTCTTCAATTTGCACTTCTTGTGAGTCCCAAACATCTTTTTTTCTTCACATATTCGCATTTTAGGTCATCCATGTTCATGTAACGTTGTGATTGCGAAAAACAAGACACAGGTCATTTTCGCGGACACTTGTGATAATATGCTTAGCCAAGACGAACAGTGAGCACAATTGCAAGACGTTTGTGCATAATATCACAAATTTTAATTATTTTTGTCTCTACGAGTTGATGAAAACTGTTGACCTTGTTTAGAAGCATAATATGTTTCAAATTTTAATCAACAGATGTCACAAAATGCTCCTAAGAAGAAAGTATCCTTGAAAAGACGTAAACTTATTTAACCTTAAAAATTACATTTACTATTTGAGACCTACAAGGAAATTGAAATTAACGTAGATTGGAATAAATGTTTTGAATTTAATGTATAAAAATAGTAAATTGAAATCCCTTTCTCATTTATTTTTTTAACAATAATTTTATATATTATTATATTGGAACCTCATACCAAGTATAACAAATGTCAAATTAGTAAACCAGCTTCCTACATGTTGCTCAGAAACAGACATAGATGGCGTTAGAGATCACAAATAAAGGAATACAACTTGGTTGGACTGAATAAAGATTTTTGCTTTGTTTCTCTTTCCTTCCCTCAAAACGTTCCGTACAAATATATTATTATATTCTTCTGTTCAAAAGGAAATATTTGTACGTAATCATGACTTACCTAATAATAAAGTACATACAGACTTTCCATTTTATAAATTGAGATACTGAAGTGTGTGTGATTATGGACGACACTGTGTGTGTTTAGTTTGTGACGTTCATCAATAGTGATAATGATAACCTACACGGTCTCTTGCAAAGTACCTACATAACTGGTGAGTCATATTTATATTTATTACATTTGCTGCATAAACTTATCGATGATCTCATGTCTACATAAATTGTATTCTTTCTTGTTTACTCATACCTACTTAGAGGTTGGTAAGGAAATGTCTAAATAGGAACATCTCAGTAGTCGATAACTAAGTGAGATTGGAATCAGGAAACCCAGGAACGAATAAACGAATAAAGTATATATACCTAGGTACAATCTAATATGTAGGTAATATAAAAGAGAGTAAAAAGCAAATGATATGAGTAAACTAGGTACGTATCGCACCTTTGCAACAAGAGTGTCACAACTCAAAACCATATTTTTTGGAATATCGAAAAATTCTTAACAACTTTAAATTGCATATAAAATGTAATGACTACCTCTATAGATCTACAAAAGTCAACAGAAATCAAGTGATCGATTGATATTTTAACATGTTTATTGGAGTCGTTATTGGCTCTATCTAAACAACGATTACGGTGCCGCAGTTCTTAAAAAGGACTCAGATGCTGGTGCTGGAGTGCGTTCAATTATGGCGATATCGACGACGATGCATCGATCGCATTCACCACGTCAGTTTGATCACCCGAGTGATCACACCAAACCGTTCGGATATCGGCGAGCATATGCATCGTTAATCCTGAAAAGTAGTAGGATGAGACTAGCTTTTCTACCGTTTTGCCCGATGTTCACATGGGCGAGAAAAAAAGAGGATTCTGGCGATTATATGTTTTAAATTCAAAGAATCTAATATTTTACACGACTGCCCAAAAAATGAGTGTTAAGTTTTTTCGGGGTTCATGTATTTATGTACATAGTATATGTTTGTGCGTTTCTTTATTCCATCATAACTTCTAAACGGATTAGCCGGTTTTAATGTACGAGATATCGTTAGATTCGTCTTGATAGCGCGAGTGTCACTCGGTAGTCTCGGTACATAAAAAAAACAATAAAAATGTAACTGGCGGATGTTAGTCGCCAAGTCGCCATATATGAAGATAAAAAAAAATTTTTCAACCTCCCCAAGTAGGGTATCAAAATGAAGGGCTTTACACTTTACATACAAGGACATGCCGTTTTAATTTCTACGGAACGAAAAAATCTTACTACGAAAATGAATAATATATAGATCTTAATATGAAAATAAGAATAAGCAGTCCCGTTTTTATTTTTTAAATTAATTTCTACTTGTTAGTTGTACATGTTTGTTAGGGTTGATATTCTCACTTCCAAAGTGTATGTAATCTTTTCATCTTAGTCAATTGTCAAAAGCTTTTCATTGCGGATGTCCGTTCTCTAAGTTCATTGAGAAGGTAGTGCGTGGAAGTGATATTCGCCCGGACCACTATACACCGAGTGCAAAGTAATTAAACGTACCCCGGGTGACTCTAATCAGTGGTCACGCGATATTGCGTAATTGAAACTCTTAGAAAATTAATAACTACTCTTTTAACAGTGAAATTGTTCTCAATGTTACGCTAGAGCTTTTCGCTGCTTTTACGTTAAAGCAGCATAAAATTTTATAGTGTATTTTCTCATTAGTAAGCCACAAATTTACTAGCTTAAATCGTCTGATAGAATAACAAGCATTGTAGTTCAAGCTAACAGTTGATCGATTTGAGTGAAATTTCCTCATTTCGCTGAGGTCCCTTTGTAATGGAGTATATGATTATGACATATTACCAGTGATAATAAAACGATTGGTGTATGTATAATAGTTTATCTAGTATAATTAATAATACGATAAAATGGTGCTATAGGGGTGAGTTATTGTGGCGGTAACGGAGGCAGTTATGGTGGGGGTTAAGGGCTCGAGACAATTAGTATAAAACTAAGGACAGGTTTAAAGGTAGGGGTTAGGGTAAGTATTGTGGTACCAGAAAACCTATACTATAAACCCCTTTGTCACAACTTTACCCCACTCTAAAAAGCACAGTTACTCTGCCCTCTCCACCCTCATCCTTACCCTTATACTAACTGTCGAGGCTGAGGTTGAATTATTAATACTCACATAATAATCTCAATGAGATAAAATTAATCTAAAAGTAAAAGTCCTTGCGAGTACCGCGGAGAAAGGCCGTTTTGTATTTATATATGTATTTTAATTTCTGGGTTTGGTGACAATGGTGAATTTTTTACTTTTAGTAAGGAGCCTGATGCCATTTCTTCTTAAAAATCATCGTTGGTAGTATTGCAGGCATACCTTTTGCGTATGACATGTAAAATAATGTGTAAGGGATAGATACTAATTTAATAATAAACGTTCGGAACTCGTTAAACTCTCAAGCTATATGAACTGCACAAAATTATCCTTTCATGTAGATAAATAGCTATTAGAATACGTACATACGAAGTAACTAGTTTTCGATTAAAAAATACGCATCGGGAAAAACATTCAGAAGCTGCAATGGAAATAATTAGAACATTTACCAATCCACCAAAAATCCAGGTTTTAACTAAAAATATATAGAACGGCAACATTTGCATCTCCGCGCAAAACGAAGTGTTTACACACGCATTGTGAATTTTCGGCCTACGTTTTGACAACGCGTCGTGCGTCTTTAGTAACATACCTTCTCTAGGTTATACTATGTGGTTTGAGATAGGTAATATATAGCTGACGAGGTATTAAAGTACTTAGACTGTTATCGCCACCTTCTTTTTTTACACTTACGAAAATGTAAAGCTTTTATTTCTTTACTTGGCATGTTTTGAAAAAGTATTTCTTTGGACAATACGGAAATTTAAGATATTATTTAAATCTTTTTTTATTAAAAAAAATTTAAGATTTATACAACACTACAGCTACTTCAAAGAAAGCATTTAGACAACCCATTATAAGCCATTACAGACTCACAGATAATCCTAATGATCCGGCACTCGGCAAACCGGTAAGTCGGTGCACCGTTGGATGGCAATGCTTATTGGTTGAGCAAAATAGATGCCAGCATTTTGATCACGCGTCGCATTAGTAAATGCAAACTGTCAAAGAAACATCAAAACGTTTTATTAAGAACGATTTGTACCCAGTTTACGTTAAACTAACTGGTTAATAACGGTTTTTGTCAGATAAATGTGAGCTGGCCAGATTTTTACTAAGAAGCAGGCCATCTGTAGATCTTTAATAATCAATGGCACATTGAAAAATGTTATTAATAATTAATGACATATGCCACATAACCAGGCAGCGATTCAAGACGAGTGAGCGTTCAATGACTTCATCAGTCGTCATTGAAACCATTGGTTCTAAGATTATTTATTATTCGATTTTTTATGGGATTGTGACAGATCATGCGCGAGGCCCACCTGATGTAAAGCGGTAATGTTTGCCTTTAACAGATGCATTCCGTTACAAGTGACAAACTACAGTCTCATGTGGCTGTAGTTTTATAATTACTTATTACTGGCACCCAAGACCTAATACATGTGTTCGACAGCAGCTGGAACACATTTGTTAGGTACTTGGCGACAGATTTTTCTCTAGGGATGGCAACTAGCCAGGCCAACATTCGCAAAATGCTCTACCACCATGCGGTGAAGCTCAAGCCACCGCTGGTGGGATTGTACTTTGGACCTGCGGCACGGCAGTTCATAGCCAGGACCGCGTCGCTACAAATTACTTAAAAATCGTACGATGTTGAATAAAACATTATCTTATTGAATTGTCAATAAGATTTCAGTGCAGTAGTTTTGCTATAAATATATTTAAAAAATCTCATTGTACTTTATGTCGATACTTCGGGGTACAAACTGCGTAAAATGCAAATACGCAAATTTGATGGATAAGCAACGAACTCAAAGTAAAAATGATTTTGGATCATAGCTTTACATGTATGTTACACATCTATAGGGATCTATAGGGGTTAAAACTGTAATTGTAGTATAGTAACGTGTAATTACCTACCTACGAGAGATTTGTTGATCTAGAGTCATAAACTTATTTAGTCATTACGCATCGATATATCGGGAATGAAAACCGAGCAGACATTGTACCTATTCAGTTTCCAAAGCTTTTACTGGCAAAATATATTCAGTAGCAGATGGTAGTATGGAAATGTATCTTTATGTTTTTACTGATTATCTAAATTTACCTAATTATTAATTCAGGCGCTACTTCATTCTTGATCATGCGCATTAGAGTCAAGACGTCCTGTCTTGATTCTGAAGCGCATGCTTGATGCTTCGTGTCGTATATTGAAGCATCGTAAATTGTTGAAATTGGGTTTTTTTACCGGGCAGCCATGAAAACAGCTCATTTTTGTCATTTACACAGCGAAAAACAACAGTGTTCAAACAAAATTATTGACTCTTCTCTTTCTGAGGTAATCTGGTTATACAAATAACGAGGAACAGGCATCAAATTAAAAATAAATTATAATTTTTGGTTTTATAAATAATCGAATAACTAGTAATTAGAAACTACAACATAATGTAGCTTACATTGCATCAAAAAACTAAGTCATCTTGTTTGGTTACGTAGACATCCGCGTGGATAATATCATCCATTTATGAATGAAATTCTATTGTTCTCGTTATCTCTGACGTGACGGCAAAGTATTAAGAAGCCAAAACCGTGAAACTATTTTTTTAATGTAAATTAAAAATAAGTAACTAACAAATTTAACATTTGACTATCTCAAGATCTTTTTACTTTCGGTATTTTTCAGATGTTCCAATTTTTGCCAAAGTGATCGTTATTCTCCAACAGGAATTTATAAAAGTCAAAGCAACTCAGGTCCTTAAAATTATAGGTACTTGACTTTGATGAAACCATGTGTATGTTTAGTGTTTATCTCCTTCGTACATTGACGCGAGACTAGCGAAAGAAGTCACAATATAACCTGTGTTGCCAACTAATATCAAGCAAGATTTTTCGCCTATATTTTTTTTTCCGCCAGATTTCACTAGATCTTTTTAGCGTATGGTAAGGAGAAAAATGCGCTAAAGACCCTAGAAATGTTCTAGATTTATCGCGGAATGCGTCAAAACGTAAACACTGTGAGTGAATGATCGGGATTGGCGGCAGTTCTATATGGTGAGGGCAGGCGCGCGCGGGGGACGTTCTGTTGATACATACAAGTAACTCCAGCGCTGCAAAATCCTACAGGATTTTGCAGCGCTGGAGTTACTTGTATGCAACATTGTCCGGATTTTACCCGGACACTATATGAAAGCCCCGGATTTATACATGTATATTAATCAGTGTCTTACGTCACAGGCGGTATATTGAACCCTGAGCGTAACGAGGTACAGTTACCTAGAGTCTTGAGTGAAGCGAGGGGTCCGAACTGCCCAAGACAAAGACAGGCTATATCTGGAATATAGCCTGTCTTTGTGGAGCACACTCTACTTTTCACACCTTCTGCGAGACAATAAAAAACCAGAACAATAAATTATTCATTTTGTAATCAATATAAATCAAAAGTTAATATATTTTTTAACACATTAGTCTAGTTATGGATAGAGTAGAATTTTTGATGGATATATTTATGGAAGATGTGGTAACAGTTTTCAGTAGGTACTCAAAGGTGTAGAAAAATTGTTTCTGGTTGTCATTTAGTATCGTGAACGTTGGTGACAAGTTTCCTGACCCAACGTTTTTTACGTCGATGGGCAAGAATCCACAATATTCGACGATGTTTTTTCAAGAATGTTCTCGTTCGTATGGGAACTTATTTTATTCTTATTCTGCTCACAATTTTCATTCGGCGCAGAATTCGGATGTATTCTGCTGGTCCTTCACGCACCAATTGGTTAAAAATTAGAATAGCACAACCTGCGATGAAATATAGTACCTACGAGTATATTTGATTGAAGAGCACAACGGCTAAAGTATATAGGTACTTAAAGATATTGTGAAATCTATGCAGACGAAGTCACGGGTAAAAACTAGAGAAAAGTATAATCATTGGTAGTTAATTACATAATATGTTGTAAAACTTTCATAATATACCTACCTTCCTAATATTTCGCGGCAAGGAAGCTGGTGTTACATTTAGAAAAGTTACCACATGTTGTGTTGTGAATGCTTTCGATTTTTAGCCTGATAACCTTTATATTTCCTCTTTAAAAATACAATTATATGAAGAGGTAATGCCTTACTTTACCTTGATAATGTCCAATTGCATCTGCTCGTGTCATCATGCAACTGGACATTGTCGAACAGTGGTGTGAATTGACCTATCTTGCCGTTCCCGCACCCCCGGTAATAATTTCGTGCAACGCGTAATAATTAATAGCGTATATGATAGTACCTTTTTAGTTAATAAGATAGTGGGTATATACCTACATATTGGAATTACGAAAACCAACATTAGATGATAGAAGAAATATTAAAATCTATTTATTTTGTTACAGATATATGCATACTGGGATAATCGTCAAAAAAACGAACTACACAGTTCTACACGTTGATTGAAATATCATACGTTGATATTGGTATTGAATTGCTTGTAACGCAACCTTTGGGTATCAGGTGACGGTCGTTGATAGTGAGGGTGGTTCATGTATGTGACGTGTCTGTGGTAGTGTAGTGTGGTGGGTGGTGGTGTGGGGCGAGGTGGCGCGACTGGCGAGTGATGCCCAGCGCGGTGATGCAGAGGCATGGTAGACGCGGCTGCGGAGCGCCAGGCCGCCGCCGCCGCGGTCTGCGATGCAGCCACCAGTCTCACCAAGTGAGTGCCGATTCTCTTATTTGCTTAGTCGTTAATCTCTTTCTGATCATCTGCCTGACCAAGCAGCGTGAAGTGTCCATCAAGCAACCATTGTTAATTTTCCATATCTACGACTGAAGAAATTAAATTAAGAGAACAAAGTCCGTGTAAAGTTTGGAAGATCGACCCGAGAACATTAAATCATTCGTTTTCTTACCTATCTTGTATTGCCAGAATCCGTCTTGGTGAGTATTAACGCAGTGTCATATATTCTGCCTTGAAGAAATAGTGTGAAAGCTACTATGTTTAGGCTTAGAATAATCTCATTTCGATTTAGGCTTTAAGCACACTGTAACAATAGAAGTAGAATGTGGGCCACAGCGCCTTCTGAAGAATTGCCATCTTACTCTAGGATCCCCAAGGTAGGCGTGAAAATTTCGCATGCATAGGGAGGCATTAATTCAGTGGTGACTTTATGACGATTGTTGATGTGGCACTATTGTGGACCATGTTGCAGTGGCTCGATCATCTGAAGAGAATGTTATAAGATTGATTTGTATGGGTTATGTTCATATGGATTATATTCATATGGATGGGTGTAATACATCGTCATCTGCCTCAGGTCGTCATTAATTGATATATTAAGCTTGCAGCAGTTGCAGCGGTCTTATAGAAGTTCTTACAAAATAGACCCGCGTCTAGTGAAATTCCTGACATCGGAAGCCCACAATAATTTTATTTATTTATTTTATAATTACTTAATAGCTTATACTTTGACCATTATCTCATCTTAAGTAAGGTAGTGCATGATGAGTTGGTAATAAGCTAAACTAAGAATTTCTGGATTAGAATTATTGCTATATGTAAGCGCAATAATGTATAAGTTCGAACCTATATTTTGATATCACAGTTTAAATAATATGGGACCAAAAATTCCAGCCAGTCTATCAAAACGGTTTAGAAATTACCTGAACAGAAATCCCTTTAGTTAATTCTTAGATAATGTGTATTCTAAATCAAAGTTTGTGTCTATTAGTTTCATTAATACCTATATGTATCTTCATTTTAAAACTGTCGACGTGTATTATCGACTACAAAGCCACACACGTATCGTAGATACCATCTACTTGGCATCCAAATTGGACTTCAATTGATTCATGGCTGGTCAGATCACAAGTCGGGACATTATTGGCCGTTTATTATTGACCGTTGGCATTTCGTTGTTGACCCTGATACTCTGTTATACTTATTATTCTATTGAGATCAGTCGGTTCCAGTTCATTCATCGGTAGTTCATTTCATAATCAAACTACATAAATCACACCCATAGATATTGAGATATAGGAATAAACAGTTATTTGTGTTACAAGGGGATAATTGACCGAACTAGCGCGAGGCGTCTCCGTTTTTGCTTGGATAAAAATGCTTTCGTATTTCTATCCGGATTTCCGTTTTTTATTCTCCACTCTCTACACGTCCCAATTCTCCTAAATTTTGTGATCAGGTTCAATACCTATATGGTTTTTGCCCAATCACTTTTTAGAAACTTTTCAAGTCGACTGTGATGTGTGGGTTAGAAAGGTAAAATAGTTATTTGTTATACAAGAGTGCAAAGTTGCTTTTTAACCGCGTGTTCAATTTTGATGACCGAGCAAGCGAAAGATTCTAAAATTGAATCACAAGCGCAGCGAGTGATTCAAAATTAGAATCCTGAGCGTTAGCGAGGGAATCAAAAAGCACGAGGTGAAGAATTGCACTCGAGTGCAACACGTAACTTTTCATTCCACCTCAGCGAGGAAATGCACCATAGAGGTAACAGTAAATAGGTTTAATGTTTTTTTTTAATTCACAAACTTAGTGCACACGATGTTCTAAATTCAATTTACTTTATCCTCTAGAGAATAAAAACGGCTTTTCCACTCAGATATTGAAGATTAAAAATACTCTTTCGAGATGGTGAGATGAAAAGAGCATTTTTAGCAGTCAGTTCTTGAGCTCATAGAGCCAGAGTTATTTGTGTAGCAAGAGAGGAAAGTTAATTTTTGTCGTAAGTGCTGAATTTGAGTCTTGAGTAAGCGACGGACACTATAATTTAACCACGAGCATAGCGAGTGATTTTAAGTAAGAATCCTGATTGTATCCAGGGATTTAGAAACTAACTACTTTTTAGAGGCTTTAAGATTCCTACGTGAGATTTGTGTGTAAATTTTGTCCAGCATCCTCAACTCACTGGATTCTCTCATATTTGTCATTATTTCGTATAGGTATATATACGTTTACACTGTAACACTGATTTTACTTTTTAAAGGTTCAAAGTTTCGTATTTAAAAACCTTTTCCACGCAGATATAAAGCACTTTTCCACGTTGATTTCACAGGTGTTCGAGCTTGGGATGTGAAAAATATTTTCCCCTAGTGATACAAACTATATTTCATCATTACCTACGAGTAAAAGAAATAACTAAACATACTCGAAACTTGTATCTATAGACATTAATTTCTTATCAATCAATAATAATAGTTTTGTATCATAATATCCATTTTAATATTTTACCTAACGTTTTTACGTTATTTTAGGTTTTTTTACTTGTTTTCAAGTTTCTTGTTTTTAACCATTGTGTAAAGAAAATGGCGAAGCAAATTAAAATAAAAGTACACCAAGAAGTTTCCAAGTTTGAGTTTTTAACAAATTAGAAAAGGTTGTATGATAAATTCGGCACCATGGAGGTAGAAGTAAATGTTTTAAATTCACAAACTTAGTGCACACGATGTTCTAAATTTAATTTATTTTCCTCTAGTGGATATAAACGGCTTTTGCACTCAGATATCGAGGAGCAAAATTACTTTTCCCGGGATGGGGGGATGAAAATGTGCATTATTCAAATATCAAAACTTAAAAAACATCATTTGGCATTAGTATGGAGGAATTGTATAGCAATTTGTATGGATCAGCTAGTATAGCTATTGAGGAAAGTGTCTGAGAAGATAACCACTTCAGACAATTTATAACAAAATCTGAAAACTTGTTAACAGCAAGAGGACATTAGAGTCCCACTCCATACGGCCGTAACTGAAGGTTATTTGAGCCGAGCGTTTGGCGTCGCGTCGGTAGCGCAACTCTGGAGCTGCAAATTGTTTGATTATGTGTAAGGAGAGCCGGGGACGCATCGCAATACGAGTTGTATGTTTAATGAGAGTACTGATACGTCTCGTTAGAGTCGTCACGGCTCGTGTTATCAGGGCCGTGGGCGGCTGTGTGCGCTACACTGATCGTGAGCGTGTTTATGTAACTATGTATGTGTGCGCTCATAGTAGCGCTTCCAGGAAACACGAGTACATTTCTCGGAACCGATTGACAGTTGCGCGTGTTTTCGCCAATGAATGGAACACCTTCGCGAATGTTTTTAACACAATTTTACGAAACCTACTGAGCTAACGCGTTGGTTATCTTATCTGTGTCGGTATCTGACCTCGTTACCCGCTCGTGTGGAGTGGAAATCGCTTTGGCACGTAATTTAAATAGTAATGCACCGATATTTAATTATTACATTAAGGTAATTTAAGGATCAGTAGGCACTAGGCACTGTTTCATGTAGGTACTTCTACCCACCCAGTTCTTTCACTACCTGCTTAATATGTAGTTACATCGATGACGTACTCCTTTTTAGTAGAGATATGCTTCACATTTGGCATTTGGCACGCGGCAACGGATTTTGTACTAACCAGTTAAAATAATAACTGGTAAGGGGTATACTACTCGTACCAATGAGAATTATGTAAAAAAAGTATGCCATCAGACAAGCCATCGGTCATAAAAATCCGAAGCTAAAACTTGCTAGGCTGTGTAAATAATACACATGGATACATATCTATCTGTTAGTTCTCTATATATTATTGATTTAGCGAAGCGTAAAAATAATTAAGTGAAGAGCAGGTCATCTCGGTGTTTTCGTTTCATTCTCCGACGAGACATATTCTAAAGCGTGGTCCAATCTTCATGTAATTTAGCAGAAAAATAGTTGGTATATTATATGAGCTAAAAAATAAAAGACATACGTAATACGAAGTCTACAAGTCAACAGTATTAAGACTCCCATAGGAAGAAGGGAGGGGGGGGGGGGGTTATCCCCAATTTGCAATGGTATATGGTATTATTTTCTAGCTGTTGGTAGACACCAGGACCCTTCTAATACTCCAGCACAGGTCTGAGTATGCGTACTCTTGTCTTATTCTAAAGAATCATTATTGTCGTTGGCACTGCAAGATATCCTTCCAAGGATTTGTCTTCCAAGAGTATTGTAGTACACTATCTCTGTAATGCCTTCTCAATTATGTTGGTTGTTCGATGAATATGGTCTATAGTGGAATATTTATCTCTGAAACCAGACTGATAATCGATCAGGTCAAGTTTAGTAGTCTGATTGATGACCGCGAAACGACCACTATGATGGTTAAAATAAAACAATGAGATCAAAAAACTTCGCCTCAGTCGAACTATCATCGATAGTCCAGCAGTTATGGCATTCGGTGCGTAATCAGAGGAAGTGTAAAAGTATGAAAGGAGTGGGGGAATTTACGGCAGAGGTCAAGTAAGCTTCCTTTCTGAATTTCGGTAGCAATTAGATTTAGTTCCGCTGCCTTGACAGTCTTTAGCGAGTGAAGCTATTTCTTTAGTCAATTTTTGGTTGGAGGATCTTTGCTAATATCTTGCTCTACTCGACTAACAGTACTAATACGTACTCGGGTTCTTTCAGGGATGGTTAGATTTTGGTGAAAGAGAACTCCAAAGTGCACATCCCAGCAACTTGGGTCTAGGTAGACTCTTCTGAAGTTGCGTTCCCACTACTTATTTGCCGCAATTTGTGCATGTTCCGCTATACAGTCCCTTCGAGTGCTACGATAGTATATTTTGTTGCGATTAGCTGATATTCTTTAAGACTAGAGTGTACGGTGCGCTTTCAATACAATTTTCAATACAATCGTAGTTTCGTTATATTTTAAATAGCAAGTGTTCAAAATCGGCGAAATTTTGTATGCATATTACTGAGCTTAATATCTATGCTATTGGTTTGCCAGTTTTTCAATATAATGTTTATTTTGTACATAAATGTCAAAATAACAACTCCTATACAAAACGGTTTATCGTTTTTTTTTTATTCTTATTTTAACGGAAATCCGGCAAACTAGAAGCATAGCTATTAGGTTCAAGGATATACATGTAAAGTTTCAACGAGTTTGAACTCTTAGGCCCCGTTTCAGAATGTCCTACTAAAGTTTCGGGTTGCTAACCAACACATAAAATAACCGAATGATAAAAATGAAATCATGCAGCGCGTTTCAAGCTCTAACCGATGGATAGGCTAAATCGATGACTGTGAAACGCAAAGATAGTGTTTTATTTAATTAATATGTTCTGGGTAGTATAACCGGAACTTACTCGAACATTCTGAAACAGGCCCTTAGTATTTAAAATATGACGAAACACGCTTGTATCGAAAGGCTTCCTTTAGGCGCACTGTTTATTTTTTTTCCTTTCCAAGTTGTTTCTGATATCCAGTTTTTGCGCTTGCTTACTCGATGGCCCAATATGGAAAAGTTGGTGTCTGTGTAGACTATTTTTATGGGTTTCCACTCTGCATCTATTTCTGTCTGGCCTAGAGCCGTATTTATATAGAGCCGTAGGTATCTAAAAATAAAAGTACTATATCGAAGTTGATCAAATTTAAATGGGGCCAACTTGGAATTATACCGTATATTCTACCCAGCGTAAAAGAACCATCAATATTAAATGATCCAGTTAAAAGTATTTTTGGAATTCGGTCAAAAAGTTTCCAGGAATCTCAATGAATATCCTATGTACTTAACAATTTTATGCATGATTCTGCATAAAATTGCAAACATTGCGTAATATGAATTTCCGTTTACGAAGTAACTATGCCTCTCCTGTCTGTAATTTTTCATAGTACCTGACTTTTGTGGTCTGGCAAGTAGGTACACTGAAAATATGTGAACATATTGTTTAGTTTGATCATTTTATTCAACTTACTTTTCGACTTTATTCTATTCTTTTTATGTACTACTAAGGCTACGTATAATGATGTTATTGTTAATTGAAGGGTATGCAGAACCTACGACACAAGATTATTCTTAGTGTAGGTTCTGTACGTCAATACAGCAACAAAAAAATAAAATATTAACCCACTTTATGATATGCTTAGTTATAATATAATAATTATTATGAATATCCTTTGTAAGTTGCATTTTTACTAGCTTTGGGAAATAAATATTATAAATTATATTATTATTACTAGCTTTCCGGGCGCGGCTCCGCCCGCGCGTATGTCGGTTATCGCGCGAAAACATTAACCTCTTTTTGCGCAGTCAGATAAAAACTATCCTATGTTTTTTCCCGGGTCTCAAACTATCTCCATACCAAATTTCATTCTAATCGGTCCAGTAGTTTTGGCGTGAAAGCGTAACAGACAGACAGACAGACAGAGTTACTTTCGCATTTATAATATTAGTACTGATGATGATGAAAGAAATATATCGATAGTAAAACTTAAACGATTATAGTAAAAGGAACTTTATGAATCAATATTAGACAGTACAAGAGTAATATTTTTTTATTAATTGATCTATTAACATAAATATTGTGCATATTGTTATACTGATAAAACCGTGTGATTATTATCAAATATCGGGTATTAAGTTTACTACAATGTTTTTACACTAGGTACACCACTGTACGGATTTTTTTTAATGTTATTACTACGTAAATACCTCCCTATTACAGATGCGTTTCCTCACAAATGACGAATTGCTCTGAGCTTATAAGTCTTAGATACATACTTATATATTCTTAGATATATTAAGTCTCATGTGCCTATAATATCATGAATTACTGGCTGTCAAGGACTGCTGCCGGAACACACTGTTAGGCGCTTGGCGATAGATTAGTTTTATCCGGAAAAATTTACCACTAAGTCATTGTACTCCGCTCCGTATGTTATTTGTTAATAATTTTATTTTAAATTTATAGGTTATAGCATAGCTGAGTAATAGCATTGTTATTTTACATACAATTCCAATGGCCAAAGTTCATAAATGATTTTCCGTTTTCCGTCCCACAAAAATAGTTAGTTGTTTCATCTAGAACTTGTAGTTTATTTTGATAAATAATATTTCTTAGGTTCTAGATAGGATTGAGTAACTTTATACTGATTTACTTAGTAGTACCAGAGTGGACGACTGGTGGAACACACTAAACTAAGGGGGCGCGATATAGATAGATAGATAGATGACATTTTATTGAGACACCTTTGAAAAGCTTATAAAGATAACAATACGAAATATGTAACAATAGGCGGTCTTATCGCTTAGAGCTATCTCTTCCAGACGACCTATAACTGGAGGACAAAAATACACAGACGGTGGTCTTCATGATACAAACAAAATAATTATATAATCAAATTGAACGCGGAAGAAGTTATTGATAAACGATTGAAAATATCCACTACGGAAGACTAAAAAAAAATATCACGATTAATTATATTTGAAGCGCTCGTAGCATAACTTGCCTAGTCATGCTTAGCAGATCAGCTGGGTTAAGTAACGTCCGTTGCAGACATGACTTCGATGGGTTACCACTAGTGGAATTAACAACTGACGGTTCCATGCTTCGGTCGGACACGGTTGTTGTCTATAAGGATGGTAGTGATTACAGCGGCAGCGTGGGTACTAGTGTATTTCGCGGATGCTTGCCTGGCTAGCTACCACACCCACAAGTTGAAAATCAGTCGCCAAACTCCTAACGGTGTGTTTCGGCAGCTCTATTGGCAGGATTAGTAATTTTACTATTAATTATTGCCTGAACATCTTCTTAGTTAAGGTCAAAAACTACACCAACAGCATTAAAAAAATCATTTTTTTGAACCATGGATTGAAATAATGAATTGTACTAGTTATAAAAACATTACTAAGTACATAAATTTACAATTTATTGGAGTACAAAATGTTTTGCCCCGGGCGGGAATTGAACCCGCGACCTTCCGATTTCGCGCCGGATGCTTTATCTACTAAGAACACTTTCTATATTTTATTAAGTACAATTTATGGATATATTACTAAGAACACTTTCTAACTCTTCTCGAATAAATTCAGTTTGCGAAACTGCAGTTTCTTGCCAAACTTGCCATGAGAACCTTACAATATCATAACGATAGGAAACATTTCGAGACATGAGCGAAGAACCTTATGTAAATCACTAATCTATGTACACTTGTTATCTGGATTTATTTGTGTCTGTTTATAGCTGAGAGTCTGTTTATTGTTCATAGCCTTTGACCATTATCTCACCTAATGATGATGGTGATTGATGGATGTGGTCAAAGATGTTGTTCGGGCTATCCTAGAATTACTGGCTCTCATGGGGAGCTGTTGGAACACACCGTTAGGTGCTTGGCGACAGATTTAATAATCATCTAAAATTTAATAATCAAGCTGAGCTGATCACGATTCACGAAGGAAAGATTTTCCTTCTTGAGCGTGATGCATTTGTGAAGTCAATTGCATAATTCAATGATATATAATCATCTTCCATTTATATTGATAAAGTTTGCAAGGTTTTGTTACCTGTCCCATGTTTTAGTTAAGGTAATGATTAATATCAATTAGGTGTTTGTAACGGTAGATAATAATACTAAACATAAATTAAATAAAGATTCAATGCGCACTGCACGTGGCGACTACGAACTTTTGCTTGTCTGAAATTCGCGAAAATTAGATAAAATTACACTTTTCACATGGATGCATTGTCCGATTTTAAAATTTCAACTCGGATTTGTTAATGCTATAATTGATAATTGTAACGAAAGCTAGATGAAAGCTAGATGTATAATATTCGTTATTGTTGAGGAATTGCACTTCAGGTATTTTTAATATAATTAAAGAAGTAGGAGGTTCTCAATTTGATTGGCTTTTTTTGTCTGTGTTACATCATAACTCTTTACAGGGTGTAGCGATTTAGATGTTTTTTTATATTCGAAAGCTGGTGCTTGTCAAGTGGTCCCATTTAAATTCGAGTGAGATCTGACGAGTATTAACTAATTAAGTTATCCCTAATAATGCGTCTTTTATGTTTGAAAACGGTACAATTTTTGTTTAGTATTTTATTTATTCATCAAGCAGTTATAAAAATACTTTCAGGACGGATTGTTACTAAAACGTCGGTACATAATGTATATTTTATTTATGGTTCTGTGAAGAGAAGTTTACCTACAAAGTAATCTAATATAAGATCAGGGAATCGCCCCCCGAAGGAAAGTGTAGTGTTCGTCCATCCATAGAAAGTTGTTATGTTTTTCTGGCGGTACTTTCGAGCTTTCATGTGGACGACGGGCGGCGGTGGTGATGGCCGCGCCGCCGCGCCGGTCCTCGCTCGCTAATTCCGTCGGTGAGTGAGAGAGGCCGCGGTGCGGTGCGGTGCACGCTGGTGGGATGGCCACTATTTTCGTCTGGCCGGCATGGCACGTTTGGAAAAGGTGCGGTGACGTCACGCTCCTCCGCAGCGATGATGCCATCGGGCGCCGCGACACGCACTGCTCGTTGCCAAAATATACCAGTGCGCTCCCCGCGATGATGTGCTGCGAATGATCAACTTTATTTTGGTCATTGTTCCATGACGGATGCTGTCTTTGTGCCTCGTGTAATGCACTATATTCAATCTCGGAACTATTATGAGTTATAAACAAATTGTTAATCGATAAAATGTTTCCGTAGCTTGAGTAACTATACAAGTAAAAAAACATCCATTCAAAATAAAAATTTGAAGAAATGCCAATTTTACAACAAACGCTACGCTTAGCTGTCTATTACGAATAAATTACGATTCATTTGAGATGATATTATTTTTAATATTAACTTAGCCTTGATGGGTAAGGAAATGAACACGCGAGTATTCATTTAAATAAAAACCGGTCAAGGGACTCGTGCACGAAGGGTTCCGTACCATTATCTCTAACCTGATCTTGCAAGTTTTATTATATGGGAACCCCCTTAATTATTTATTTTAATTTAATTGATTATATTAAAGAGAACATAAAACTAAATATTCGGTGAATTGTTAAAGCGTCTATACTTGTCAGCGTTATTAGTATCGAGAACGAAACGGAAATAAAATCAAATTTGTTGTATGGGAGTCCCCTTAAATATTTATTTTATTTTTAGTTGTTATAGCGGCAAAAGAAATACATCATCTGTGAAAATGTCATCTGTCTAGCTATCACCGTCCTTGAGATACAGCATGGTGACAGACGGACGGACAGCGAAGTCTTAGTAATAGGGTACCGTTTTTCTCTCTAGGTACGGAACCCTAAAAAACGGATGCGAGGACTGCAGGGCATATGCGTTTACTTCAGACATCGTGGTCTATGGTTTCAGAAGAGATGAACGTTGTCTAAATCCTCTCTGATAACAAATAGTAGGAATTAAAATAAACCATAGACCGTGTAGGTCTCTATAAAAGCCAAGACAGGCATTCACTTTGGATCGTCTCTGGGTATATTATTCCTCGTCTTTAGAGTACCTACCAAAAAACAACTTTTGAACCTATTAACATTTTCATAGAATAGGGATGTGTTGTTATAGCGGTTTGGTTTACTTAAAAAATAAATAAAAAAACACCAACGTTCAAGTTAGGCCATGCAACTGTAACTCTGTATTAGGGTACCGCATCACAGCAAGCCGTGAAAGTAAAATTGTTTGATTGATTTTTTCGCAGCTGAAAAAGTATTTTTTCATCTCAGAAATTCTGAAAGATTTTGTTTATCATTCGAATGTATGCAAAAGTGCTTTTTATTCGATAGCTTGAAAGGGGTTTTAAATATCAGTAATTTTATAGTACGAGCTAGTAATTTAAAAAGTACTTAATCGATGTTGATGATGATTTAAACGGCCACATCTGATGTATCTACCAAACAATAAAAGAATTATTAATATCAGTTCATATTTGGCGGATTAATCACGTAAAAAACCTCTAAAAAACAAAAACATGCCTAGAGTAGTAATTAGAACCTCCTTCTTTATGAAGTCGGTTAAAAAGGAATACTATCTCTAGCAAAGTTCAAAGACCCCGTACGTATTTTATTATAATCCACTTATCGCTATTATATTAAACAGTCATTATTTCTGAAGTAATCAAGTCATGTTATTGCTTAAGAAATTGATTTCCAGCAAAACAAACAGTAATGAAATAGTATGTTACGTTCTTATATCTTCGTATATAAAGAGTACATAGGTACGAGAGATCGAGGGCAATAAGGGTAGGTAGGACCACGTACAACGTTACAACTTACGCCCTTTGAGCATAGTAGAAAGAGTAGGTCTTTCGTCTTTCTAGAGAGTGACCTCTTTCTACTTTGTTTCGAGCAAGTAAGCTCAATGCCACTGTAATAGGTTACGCCTTTAGTACCCTCACTATCTATTTTAAACTGACTTCCAAAAGGAGGAAGGTATCAAGTCTATTTATTTTATGAACGAGTAGATATACTTAGGTGCACATAAATTTTAAGTGGTTCATCCCATCATAATTATTGTTTTTATGGTATCGTAACCGTAACCGAAGGCAAATGGAGTCCATATAATGAAACTGTCTGTCACTTCGTATTTCGTACGTCTCTAGCACAAATAACCTTATTGTTACAAGTCAGGTGTTAAACGTTGACCCAACCAATGGGATAGAAATTCAATTCAATTATTTCTTAGGGGATATATATTATAATATACGAGAAGGTAGCTAAAAAATTAAATGTACCATCATGAGTGGCATCGTCTAGAGCACATTGAGGTAAGTACCTGCTAGTATTTTTTTTTATTATTTAACTAAAAAATAGAATTAGAAGCCGTTACAGTTGTACATTTTAGACCAATTTTGTTACACGGTCTAATTCAAATCACAAAAACCTGTATTTTATGCATAGTTATCATCTATTTAACTTTTTTTTTAATATTATTGTGACGGAACAAGCTCGAGGCCCACCTGATGTTAAGCGGACTAACCTCTGCCTATAACAGATGCAGTTCGTCACAAGTCACGAATTGCACTGCGCCCGTCACATTGAGACAGTTGTAAGTCTCATGTGCCTGTAATTTCACTGGCTCTCAAGGACTGCTGCCGGAACACACCGTTAGGTGCTTGGCGACAGATTTTCTACTTGAGGGTGGTCGCTAGCCAGGCGGGCATTCGCAAAAAGCCCTTCCACCATGCGGTGAAGCTCAAGCCCGCGGCAGGATTCGAACCATGGACCTGCTGCGCGGTAGTCCATAGTCAATGCCACTGAGCCATCACTGCTTCAAAACTAACAAATGACTACTGAAAAATGCTATTTTCTTAATTATGTTTTAATAATAATTATATACATATTATGAACACCTTTAAAAATAATTATTATAATTTAATTCAATTAGTTTTGTTTTTATCATGACGCAGGAACACGGAAATTATTCAGTGAATTATTGGTGATGGCATACTTATCTCTCGGATATCTATATGGTTTTGGTAGAACAGACAATGATACATACACGCATAAATATTTAATACTGTACACATTTACTATTGATATACTATTAAAGCGATTTATAAATTATTATAAACTATGTCAACGTTTCACCATGTGCCCTTAACACCCTGTATAATATTATTAAACATTATATTCTATTCTACACGTCACATGAAACTTATTTTATACTGCAACGTTTAATCATACGTTTTCTAGAAATAATATTACGTTTACACTTTATACGTAACGTCTTCAAAGTAAAATAGTTAAGTGTATGATTAGATTAGCTAATTGTATTTGTTTATGGCGCCTCATGTTATGAGTCAATCGTTTGATTTTCGTATGTTCACTCAAAAGTACCTATCGCCAATAACTAATTGAAAGTGCTAGATTTGAGTTTGGCCTCATCATGATTGTATGTGTACTCCATAGTCGATAATGGCATACGCTCACCTAAAAGTAACCTATTCATTGCCTTAAAGACAGGAATGAATGAAATTCTAGGTTAGCCTAAACAACATCTTCGACCACATCATCACTTACCATCAGGTGAGATAGGGGTCCAAGGCTAACCTATCAAGCATAAAAAAAAAGAGGATATTTTTTTGCATAGGATGAATATGAGAAACCATGTATGTACTATTATGATTAATGGTGTAGTCGAGTGAAAGAGTTTTAATATCTTGGAAATATATTTACGAGCAATAAAAACCATGACAGATGTTGCAAGAGGAGAGTGTATGATGGAAATCAAGTAAATGGCTTACGACTTAGAAACAGAATGAGGAACAGAAAATAAAATGGCAATGTGGTGTGAATGAGCTTTTCAAGAAAAGTGTGCTGAGAGAATTTAAATATGAAGAAAGGATGGGCGAAAGGAGATTGACAAGGCAAATATACAAAGCGAGTAGGAATGGAACAGTTGGAAGACAGAGATATTGGCGAACGTAGAACTCTGCCAGATTAGAGGCTTACCGGAAAAAAAGTTCGGTCATGAGCACCCTGAATAGAGTGCATGAAGAATGTGATGAGAGTGAATGAAGCATTATAGCAAATAGAAATCCGTGGTGTCTGCCTAAGTTTTAAGTCCCATCGTTTCTACAGGCGTGACTTTTTTTAGATTCCTTAGGTCCTGGATATATATGGTACATAGCATACTTTTTATCTCGATTTAATGAGAACTTCCTGAGGGAGAGCGATAAAAATTGCCGCAGTGAACTTGCCGGTAGCGCATGCAGAGGACACCACTGTTTTTGGAACGGATGAGCTAGAGGTACTTCGCAAACACTCATTGTTCTTCCAAACCTATCTCAATAAAATAAGAGTTGTTCGTTCTTAAGAAGGCGCTGCTTCTCACCTTATAATATTTTTCTCTTAGTCGCCTCTTACGACAGACAAGACTTACACAAGAAGAAATGGGGGCCTTACATTCTTACCCAGCACCCCACGGGGTATGTGCCACGGGGTATAATTAGAGCATAGCTGTATATTTTTATCTTTTGCATTTGTTATTACATGTCCTTGATAACAGGCACAGTTTTTTTTTGTTTTTAGGACCGACTCAATTTTCAATGATCCGTAAAACAAATTGTTATATTATCTTTGCCCTTGATTTTGACATTTCTTATAGCAAATAATTACGTAATTTATTTTCGTAATTTTATTTTATGCTTCATTATTTCCTTACATATAAAAATAAATTCGGGGGTCTAGATTATTAATAGCTTGTCTAAGTTGGTACACCTCAACTGTATATATTGCCAAAAAGTGATATCATGCTTTTTTGTAACAACTGATGAGCTCACCTGACGAGCAGCATTGAGACTTTCACAAATAAAAAATATTGTCTCTTAATGCATAATAGAATCATTTTTATTATATATAAATGAAAAATGTTCTTTTTATGATATGAAAGCCATTGGATACATTATACATAGTAGTTTTTTTTGACCCGTTGATTGAGCGTTGTACTTATTTACTTAATTACTTTGGAGTAGTCAGGACACTTAGGACCTTAATTAATTGTTTGGGTTTACTACAAACTATGGTTTGTTTACTGCGCATGATTGTGTGTGTAGCGTAGTTGTTATCAGTACGCGAGGCAACAATTCCTTATCGATAGAAACCTTACCACGTTCACTCAACGTTATTGGTTTTTTCAGCAGGCAGCAATGTTCTCGTTCAGTCGTACGTGTATTTTGCGATAGTGTAGGTATCGTTTCGGTTGACACATGTGTCGTGGTACCGGCCATAGGGAGTCGGTTGGTCGGTGGCTTGGCTGCTATCGTTCGCCGGTCATCAGTTCCGCGCGATCGGTTCTCGCGCGTGCTGTATACGCGGTCGTACCACGAATACAATTTTAGTTTCGCTAATTATACTAACATGCGAGCCTGTTTACAGTGACGTTGTGTTAAAGGACATAAAATTGGTGGAAAACTGCTATCGATAAGGTTACACTGGTGAATAATACAGCAAATTACTTAGTGTATTGTTGGTTGAATAATGTCGGATCGTGGATTACATATATGCCGATCCTTGTATCCTGTCACAGCGTTATCAATCGGTTATGTATGTCAGCTTGTCAAATTAGGTTGTGATAGTCTTCAAAGCTGGGAACCAAGTGTTCGTCAGCAGCTCTTGGATATTGGTATACCTAAGAATCATATCATAACGACTTTTGTTCACATCGAATCCCACTTAATGAGTGCGATTGGTTTAACCATTTATAAAATCTTTCATGTATTGACTGGGTTACACACTACAAACCAACTTATACTACAATTCTTACACAGTCGTATCAGCAAAAGTCTGACGTATGTTAACAGAAGACTGTAGGTCTGTAAGCTTAGCTGTCTTCAGCACCAGTCTGTTACTATATTATCTGAGTAAACAATAGTCACATATATGATATGACACATCGAATTAGCAAACCATGTGTAGCTTTGTGAATGGAATTGTCCAACGAAGAATTAATTATCAGTGATCAGATCACAAATATATAAATGATATGTAAATGAATAATGTAATGTATACTAATGGCATCTCTAGCTCTTTATTGCCCTTCGTTATTGAGATAGAATTAGCACGAATTAGTCCTCCCTTCGCTTCTGCCATTATTATTAGATCCCCTACATTCGTATCACAGCATTTGCCACATCTATACCTTCACCTCTTCGGCATAACACAAACAGCATTTCTCCGACCCACTCAAGCTAGGTCACCTTTCATTCATTGCCTTGCCGTGCACCATTTGCAATCGATCATTGGACTCGCGTTAGTATGGGTTCGACAGCTAGTTCCATGAACCTATTGCATACTGACTATTTACTGTATTTGTATTCACACTTCTTTCTAATAAACTTGTCGTATTCGTGTCTATTGGGGTGTTTCAAGTGTACGAAATATATATCGTGCAGCTTAAAGTGGTAACATTGTAATTTGCGCCCTAGTAGTAACTCGCGTACAATATTTTTCTCTTTTTGTAATTTTGTTTGTGTAACGATATACATATATAACGTCACGTCCGTTTCTTGATAGGTATAGCTATATATATATATATATATATACACAATTTCCTCTTCCTTACCTTAATCATCAATTTACATGGTTATTATCATCAGTACTATAATATTATAAAAGCGAAAGTAACTCTGTCTGTCTGTCTGTTACGCTTTCACGCCAAAACTACTGGACCGATTTGAATGAAATTTGGTACGGAAATAGTTTAAGACCCGGGAAAAACATAGGATAGTTTTTATCCAACTGCGCAAAAAGAGTTTAATGTTTTTGCGCGATAACCGACATACGCGCGGGCGGAGCCGCGCCCGGAAAGCTAGTATATCATAAAAATCAATGCAAGCCCTTTCAAGCACAAAGCATAGCTACACTATAATAAAGCTTGTAAACTTGTAGATAAATATCAGTGTGCATAAGATTCTAGTCTTTGTACGATTAGTACATGAATAATTTAACAAAGTATAATAGCACTAAGTGGATTATTTTCTTAGTTTCTATGCCATAAACAATTTTTCTAAAACAAGAAAGACACAGTAAACATTAGTTATAGCGTGTCTTCTGTATTAGTAGAGTTCAATATTTATCTTGAACATATAATTAATATCTATGCCTTCACAAAAACAAGCTATAATTCCATACAATCTAATTCTTACGAAGATTGTATTTTTTTTCAAAAGAGATTGATTAGGGCAGTGACGGAGGCGAGGATGACTTCACTGCTCATCTTGTTAACTTTTTGCTGTCGTGATTTGCGTTTGGTTGGCATTCGTTAGTTAGTTATAACATAATGTCTAATAATAATGTAAAGGTACAGCTATATTTGATTAAAAAAAAATACCTAAAAATGAATTCAATACTCAAAAGTGTGAAATAACTTGTTGAAGTCGGTACCATGATAGTTCAAAAGTATCTATTATCACAATATTTAGTAGCGCATGGTACCGACTTCGACAAGTTATTTCACACTTTTGAGTGTCGAAATCGGTTCCATTTATAGGAAAAAAAAAATTCACTCTTTTTAATGACCCTTGCTTCTTACGGGATCGATTGTCATTCACTGCCAGTACTGAGGTAACAAACATAAAAAATCAGAATTGAGAATCTCCACCTTTTTTGTAGTGGGTAAAAAAAAATCAGATTTCTAACATTACAAACCCATATTAATGGTGCTGCAATATGAATGTAGGTCCGGAAGTTGAATTCAACAGAGCAACATCTGTATTATTGTTATTTATCTAGAAAATAGATGCGACGCGTGATCAAAATGCTGGCACATATTTGGCTCAACGAATAAGCATTGCAATTCAACGGGGCAATGCTGCCAGCATGCTGGGCACGCTGCCAACTGGGAGTGGGCTGTAGCATTTAGACTACCTATGAGTCTGCTATGACTTATAGGTTGTCTAAATGCTTTTATTGTAGTAGCTGTAGTGTTCTATATAGTTCATAGTATTTTGTTTAATAAAGGCATACCGCCGGTAAAAAAAAAAACTGTTATAATTAGATGGCATTTCCTTCATGCTCGTCAAAGTACTAAGTACGTGCACAATCGATATTAGGTAAATTATGACGTTTTTAGATAAGATATATAAATTGATACTTACGCTACGTTACATTATCATTTAGCTGAAAAATGTACAGAACTGATAAGAAATGTTTTATTCGAGCGATCTTATTCACGAGCGGACAGTATACAATCAATTTTATTATGCCGAATTTCCTGTTTAAATCACATAAAATACCTCGAATCATAAGTATCATAACATATTATTAGTTGTTACCTGCTGTGACTAATACAAATAATTTAATATGTATAGCAGATTTGTATCCGGTATGTTTTTCATTCTATTTTGAGAGTATTGGATATTTGTAATTTGTTAGTTGATCGATACTGAATACAATGCGCATGATGGTAGGGCATTTTGCGATTGCCCGCCTGGCGAGCTACCACCCTCAAGAGAGCCAGTAATTCTAGGTTAGCCTGAACAACATCTTCGACCACATCATCACTTACCATCAAGTGAGATAGTGGTCAAAGGCTAACCTATCAGGCATAAAAAAAACCTGTTAGCTAGTATATCTAATCTACCTATAAGGTATATATGGTATGTGTCGCTGAAGAATGATGATGATAAAATGACTCTTGGATCCATTCCTTTGATGAGTACACAATCCGTCGAGCCCTCACAAAGCACATCGCCTGACCTCGGATCCCATTGTTAGCAATCAATGGACAATACAGTCTCTCAATTCCTTACATTGATGTGACTACAATCGCTCCTAAAATACGAGCCATATCCGCGTCCACATCACGAGATGCCGTTAAACCTGTTCTAGCTATTATTAAGATGCGATGTTAACGGTGTGTTAAAAAAAAAACGTATTTTTTACGTTAGCAGTGAGTCCAGTGCAATTTGCATGGTATGGAGTGATCGTATGAAATTTTTCTTGCTCGAATGTTTATAGTTTGCTAAATTGTTCGGCGCATCTCGCCGGTCGATTAACACCGACTGAACCCGACAATAATGGTTTAAAACACGACGCCCACGATGCGTCCGTGTCGTCAGCTGGCGACACCGCCACATCCGTCCCCGCGCCGTGATTGATAAACCAATTTGACATCATTGCCGTGGGAAATGTACCGACCGACGTACTCCCTAATACCAGACTGGTACGTTTCACTGTTTTATGCTACTGCAACAATGCTTTGGTAAAAGCTCAATGAGGGGTACCTATTGAACGAAATCAAGCGTGGTACGCAAGGGATGGCTTTTACAACACAACTTAGAAAAAATTAACATTGATGTAGGTCTAGCTAGCGATAAACGTAGACAAATAGATTCGGTAGAGCAGTTTTTGAACTAAGTACATTACTGTATTAATATTGGTGTTTATTATTAAAGTAAATTAGATTAAATTAATTAAGTATTAATAATTACAAAAAAAACTAATTAATAATCTTTGGCAATCTATTCGTTTAGTACCAATTGCCAATTGGGACTTAATTTCTATTACGAACTGATACATGTTTACACGCAGGTTATTCAAACAATTTTGAATCTATCTAAGATAACAATAATAGAGAAAACGTAAAGTAACTTCCAACTAATGATAAATAATTTCTGGAGGCCTTTAAATAATTTATTTTCAAAGGAATAAAGGAATAAGACCATTATAAGACCTGTCGTAACGTATGGATCTGAATGTTGGTCAATTCTGAAGAGCTCGTAGCATTTTGGGGGCTTGAGTAGGTTCGAGTCCCACAAATCCCCCGTGGTGGAGGTGCAGAGCAAAGGCATTTCATGCCCCCCAAAAAAAAGTGTAGGACGACATTTTACGAATGCCCGCCTGCCTGGCTAGCTAGCACTCTCAAATAGAAAATCTATTCCGACAGCTAACCTCCAGAGCCCTTAATTCTAGGTTAGCTTAAACAACATCTTCAACCACATCATCACTTACTATCAGGTGGGATAGTGGACAAAGTCTGGCCTACATGCTATATAAAAAAGGTCAGACAAAAAGAGAGATGTGGACACGGAGTTATAGATATTATATCATGAGCAATAAGATGAATATAACTTAAATGTACATAGCACCAGAGACAGAAAAGGTGATGAGCAATTGCTAGAGTGGTGTATGTCATAAGGAGGGGCGATAATTATATAAGGAGAAAACGTAACGCTATTAATTAAGGAGAAAAGGTTGTAAGTATGAATGTGGATGGATATAATAGCGTAGGAACTATGGATGAACTGCGTGAATAACGATATGTGTGGGAAAAGGGAAGAGCAGGATGACAACTAACAGAACAAATTGGACGAAAAATTATGATTGTGCCGACCTCACTTAGCGTGGGATATAATTTATAACAGAACGGAGAATAAGAAAGTCAAAAATAGCATCGTGTCTATAAGAAATGAAAAAAATATGAATAAAACTATGGCGAAGTCGGTTTCGTTTTCTTAAAATACCACGTGACGTGAGGTTAGATTTTAGATTTCATTTTCTTAAGATACGACGAGAGGAAGACTTAATTAAATTACACTTATTTACTAAACACAAACACGCGTATGATAAAATACTATATGTTCTAAACTTGAATTAGTTTATCCGTTTTGATCTGATACTTGCCATGTAAAACGACGCAAAAAGCACTGTTTTTCATTGTTGTCTTTATTCCAGTCACTGCCATTTTAATGATTATTAACATCTTAATGAAGGCCACAACCAATTAATGTTAATTGTCATGAAATTAGTTAATAAGTAGATAGGTACCGTGGGCGACACTTAGCCTTGATCTCCTCTTGCCGCAAATAAGGTTTAGTCGATTTTATACGGATGTCATTCTTGTTTTAAATTCAACCTACACAACACTAATATCTATTGTGTACTTTGCTTTGGCTGGTTTTATTGTCAAATCTCGTTTTATTACACCTGCCGTGATATGTAGCCTTTTTGCCGTGTTTGTTTGATTAAAACTTTTACACGTGGTTGGTTACTTTCCGAAACCAAACAGTTATATTGTTTGAAAACAACGCTGAACCGACAAAAAGCGTTCAATTTGCCAATAGTGCTGAAACAAAACGCAAAAATAAAGCGATTGAAGGTTTTCTAGGAGGAGTACAAATACCTTATACCTATCAAACCTGGCTCTAAAGTTATGAAGGTACCTGTAGCACAGATTGCATAATCTGTAGACTGTAGGTAGTTCCTATTTAGTATTAGTACTTAATGGGCGTTTCATAACTTGTTTAACTTTGAGCCACATAATAAGTGATTTGTAATCCTAACCAAGTGCAAGCATCTGCCTGCATACCGCGTACCGGTGGTAAAGTAGATAGAGAGTTATGCATATCTCTTGGCACTTAATAGAAACTAGAAATGATATGCTTACATACTGACACGCAACTGTAGGTCGTTGATGAGGGTACAATTACATAGTCAGAACAAAACACAATGGTACATGGGGAGAGGTAGAGCAAAGGTGCGGGCGCGCAGGCTAGCTGTACTAAGTCGGTGGGAGGCAGTCGGCAGTCGGTGACGTAAGAACGGTTGGCTACTACGGCGGCGGTGATGTCACCGCGCCCACGCCGCGCCGCACCCCACCCCACCTTCCCTCCTCAGGCCTGCACGCGCCGTCGAAGCCTTCCGCGGCATTGCATTCGGCACACCGAAAAAGCGGAATTTCATTACAATTTATGTGCATCCTGTGCACATTAGATTTTGATTTAATCGTTATAAGAAATTGGTGGCATCCGCCAACCGCATTGCAGTAGAGCAAACACGATTATATGTAGCCCAAGGTGGGAGAAAAATCGATCGGATCGTATCGTAACCTGCCATATAGGCACAATAGCAATGAATAAGTCCTCAAAGTAGAACGTTTATTGCCTTTTAGCTACACAGTAAGGTCAAGTTACACAAGGTACCTAATGAATAAACTGAGGTGACGCGTTTCACAGATGACTTGCAAATTCGGGTGCCTACCTCATACTATTTTAAATTCAAATTACAGCTGGTATCGGATCGTTCGTGTTAGAAATGTTAACTTATCGAATCATATTAAAATGTAGTCATCTGGTTGGTATTTGTGCTTTATATGCGTCGTGTTTGGACAAATGCTTGGTTGTTCTGGACAGACTTCATTCATTGCTTCATGCTTATATATGGCGGTCATAAAACTGGCGAGTTTAGGCAAATATCTTATTGATAATTCAGTTTTAAAACTATCAACATCAATCCATACAATACGATCCTATACGTCGTAAGCATTTTTATTTTTTTCTTATTAGGTGTATCAAATGAGATGTCATGTCGTAACATGTGATGTGACCTGTATTATTCGCTTGTGTATCGAATTAAAAGATAACGCTCAATAAGTTTTCTATCTAGTTCAGAAATGAACATTGTCATCGTCAAATCAAACGAAGAGATAAAGTGGAGTGGCAATATTAATAGCAGTGAAGAATCCGACGATCATTATTTGAAATATACAGACTTAAAACAAAAGACGTGAAAAATGGAGATTACGCCAGTCTGCTTAAAAGTGTTATGAGATTTCCATACACCAGACCAAAGGTTCATTATTCTGATCAGAAGACCTCGTAAGCCAAAATGGGTTTGAACATCTTTTAAGCTTTATGAATTATAAGGTTAAGATGGAGGGAGCTGTGCTTAGTGTTTCGAACAATAACAACAGATTTCGGACGCATTTGAAGAATGCAGCAAGTGCAATCTGTGCTAGAACTCTGCCAAAGCAGAGGCGCGGGGAGTCCGCCGCGACCAGCAGCGCCAAGCACCACACGTATCCGCGGGCGACGCCTCCAAAGCGAGCTTCGATACCTTGCCGCATGGAGCCCCTTGTGTGCATTCCGCTTCCGCATGCAGCCGTCGTAGAGCCTCCTCCTGAAACGTTACATTACGAACAGATGGAGGTTCAAATCCCGAACGCGCCGAATGGAAGTGTTACGCTTAGAGGCACACTTGCCAGGTAAGAGCTTTTATATGTAAATTGGTTAGAAAATAAGTTGTGTATGTTTGAACAATAAACAAGATTAATGAGGGATCAGAGGTTTTCCAAAATTAAACTACTATCCAAAGCATGCGCCCGTTGTTGCTCCGAGTGCACAAGTATGACGATAAGTTTATTGTAGGCAACTATATTTTTCCAGATACCCTTTCATGAAATATGTAATTCATGTATCGACCGTCACAGTTAATCCAAACAACCTAAATCTACTAGTGACTAACAATGAAGAGTTCTGTTGTCTACCTTTCGTCTCCATCATGAGATCATCTCGCTATCACCTAATATTGTATTGTCGGTAAATTGACAAGCATTTAAGAACTTTAATATAGTTCTTAACTTTTAAGCCTACGCGTCGATTTCGCATTTATAAAGTTACCAGAGCCGCAGCGGTCTGCCTCAGATTCGCACGGGTACTTAATAAAAAATTTAAAAAATATATTCAATTTTTTAGCCTATGTTCATCAGGGATAACGAAGGATTCTTATGGTGTAAGAATTTTTCAAATCGTTCTAGTAGTTTTTAGGTTTATTCCTTACATGTAAACAGAAAATCTTTCCTCTTTATAATATTAGTGTCGATAAGAAATTGTAGGTTTCCAGGCGAAATTTCAATATACACGAATACTAATTACTTGTATAGTAAGTAGTGACGGTGGATATTTTATTTTTAGCTAAAGATTCTCTGTATGTGTTCCAGATATATTTGATTCATTCGGATAGGAATACGTCAAGCCTTGTCACAAGGTGACATGAGTTCAACCACCGGTAGTTGCTACCAACGGTAGACTTCCTCCACTTGAAGTAAAAATAATACATGGGAATGCTTTCTGCTGAAAATTATTACAGCAACTTGTATTTTATTTCAGCAATCTATATATAGGTACAAATACTAATAGAGAGTAAGTTTCTCAGTCTGTAGGTACGTTGTAGTTCCTCAAGAGTAAAATACTGAACACTTTTCTATGATACACATACCTACACTACTGTTGATCTCTCATCTAGAGGTGTGGTGTCATATTATGTACTAATATGACACCATAAATTACCTGCGTCTTTATATCCCCGAAGGGCTAATCGCACAGTCTAAACACGTGAGTGTATCGTTAGATTGTGTTGGTCGCATGTAAAGGAGAGCCTATTGTCATCTACTGGGCACAGTTCTGTACTACTGCCATTTAAAACATGATTCCCCAGGGAAAACGATAAACTTGCTTGACCGAATCTCAGTAGAATTCAGTCGCGGGCAGCAACTAAACGGTTCCTGTGAAATTAACTTTCTAAACCTGAAACGATTTCGTCGCATGCGTTCGAAATGAATCCAAGATCGGGACGGGCGCGGTGAAGGCCTATTGTTGGGTCAACAGCATCGGCATGACATCATGGTGGCTTGTTTACCCAGCTCGAGACGCAGAATAACTAATAGTTCCCACTACCCAGCCATGACGTAGTCTAGGTAATAGTAACACAGGTCGCGGGGTTGAGGTGAACTCATTGATTGCGAAGCGATACACTGATTTATTAATATTATACCTACTTACTTAAGCGAATTAAATTCGTATGCATGTCAGGTATGTACATAATCTGTTTTATTTTTTATTGATTTAAATGAGCATACCCATGGCGTCTATTATTGCAATGTGTCCATTAAAAATGTTTTGAATTTTATTTTAATTTTAATCTATTAAGTGGTTTTAGATTGTTTGATTTATTATGTTTTAAGTTTTTTTTACGGTTTTGGCCAGATTTGGTTTTTGCTATTATTTTGAATAAATAAATTTGCAATATATTTCACATCTAACTACATTTATTTCATACCTATGGTATACTTAAAATCTTTAGTATAATTATAATACGAGTATGTTGGAAATTATAATGATCATTAATTCCTTTTATCTATTACATTATGTACATTCCTATATACTTTCTTTGTATATAGTAAACTAGCTTTCCGGGCGCGGCTCCGCCCGCGCGTATGTCGGTTGTCGCGCAAAAACATTAACCTCTTTTTGCGCAGTCGGATAAAAACTATCCTATGTTTTTTCCCGGGTCTCAAACTATCTCCATACCAAATTTCATTCAAATCGGTCCAGTAGTTTTGGCGTGAAAGCGTAACAGTCAGACAGACAGACAGAGTTACTTTCGCATTTATAATATTAGTAATGATAATAGACTCGACATTATCAATCTTTAATGGGTGATTCACAGGCGAGTAAGACCGCGGTTGTATGACTTGTCGGTAAAGCTTGCTGGTATAGCATTGAAAACAGTGGTTTAAATACCTATGAGCTTAGTTCCTAGCTCGTTAATGCCCAGAAACACACCTTGTGAAATCTAACACGATCGACAATTCCGTCCAGAACTGTACAGTTTTTCTTCTACCACACACACTACGACTGATCAAGAACGAACTTCATTTCTTTACACAATAGCTTAGTTAGATGGACGCACTAGCTGTTATCAGCTTAGTGCTCGCCCGAAGGAAAATTATGTGAATACGACGACGACGAACACGCAAATGTAAAAAAAAATATGTTATTTAACTCTTATGAAGTAAAACTTTATTATAGTATGACTTATTAATAATATTTATAATGTAGTAGCTAAACTGGTTGTAGGACACAACTAAGCAGTGCGCAATCGAGATCAAAATTGACGGCGTGCTGAAACACACGCTTCAATTGAGCGGTACAGTACCTGAGATTCGGTTTTATCTACCTGTCCGATTCTACTCCGTTTGACTGTAGAGTTTTGAAAAATCACGGTACGATTAATAGAGACCATTCGATTGTACCGTTCAATCGGATTCGATTTCGTAAGGTGTATGGCTTAATTCCTGTATATGACTATTTTGCTCGCTAGTCGATCAGCACTAACGAGTCGCGAGCTATACCGTCGTCGTTCTAAAACCGCGGTATACAGGCTCGTGAGGCGATAACCCACTTTAGATCTAGATATGGTGGCTTTTTGTCAGTGTACTATATATATATATATATATTTCCGGTAATATCTTGTAATGCCATCCCATGCATCTACTTATACTTAAAAGCAAAGTTTACTATCTTGTGTAAGTATCATACAATATTACAGACGAATCATTATTTCTTTTTACTAGGTAGTTTCATATTTTTTTATAATAAAAACAGTAATTTATATTCATACTACCTACTACAAATTATATGCTATGCTCATTTATTTTGATTCAAATGGTTACGTTGTGACTTCCTAATGTTATTCGTAAAACTTAGAAATTAGATATGACCTCATGCCGGCTTTGTCATATACGTATTCCATATACCTAATGTTATGACGAGTCTCTATATATGGTGCTGAAGAACTTACCGACCGACCGCCGTTCAATACATATTTAAAGACTTTATCCCAACATATGTTGATAAATCTAGTATGCGTGGTTACTTTTGAACTGGAAGTCGCGTAATGCAATAGCTGTAATTATATTGACAATCCAATAAAACTGAAAAGGCTACACGATACACGAATGCACAGATACGTGTGGGTTATAAAATCTTAACCGTTTATGTATTCTGTTAATTGTGCCATTAGAGAAATCCTAAAGATTTTGAGCAAAAGATCCGAATTCCTATTCGGTATGGGATAAGTTTTTGGGGAAATATGCTGATGCAGTAATAGTATTTGGAAGTAAAATTGCATCATAACAACATGAAAATGAATAAGCGAAACAAAGAATCATTATTTTAAATAAGGCGTTCATTATAATAAGATCTAATTTGGCAAACATGACCTCACACATCGCAGATTAAAATAACAGAGTCGCAACACCGTTATTTAAGCCACCAGGAAATGGAGCGTGAACATTTTGATCGTGCACATATTGTTTTATGTTGATAGAAGTTAATATCGCCGTTAATCATCGCCTTTGTTTTGTATAATCATTGAAAATCGATGGTGAATGTAAAATCTGCGTTCGTGCTACGTACACGTCAAATTGCGAATGGAGTTAATGCACTCGTGTATTTATAAGTGCGTGTAGGTTCACCATCCATCATGACCTTCTCGGACATATAAGAAAAAGAAAATTAGGAAAATCGAAAAAAAAATTATATGTATTTTATACTACTTTATGCCTGATATAATAGAGATATAATATTTTTACGGTTATAGCTCAGGTTAAAGTGAACTTTCTACTTCATCAGAATATAATAGTCTACGCTCAATGCTTTCCATACAAGCGTTTTTTCGTCGTATTTTTAATATCAAGTATAAAATATGTGATATTGTGCATATTTTACATTGAGAATAATAATAAACTCTTGGTTTGCGAAATTCTAATAAAATGATGTATTTAAAAATATTAGGAAAGAAATTGTCTTGCATGGCAATATTGGTACTTAAATTATATTTAGAGTAGGTAGGTAGGTCTATTTTGCAAAAGTCGGTTCTGGTGGGTGTGATACCACCACAGTGTCAGATATTCTGCCTCGAAACGAATAGAAATTGAGGTGTAAGAAATTTTACAGAGTTTGAACATTTTGTATATTGTAGCAGCTTGGCTATGGACTGCCGCGCAGCAGGTCCATGGTTCGAAATCCGCCGCGGGCTTGAGCTTCACCGCATGGTGGAAGGTCATTTTGTGAATGCCCACATGGCTAGCGACCACCCTCAAGTAGAAAACCTGTCGCCAAGCACCAAACGGTGTGTTCCGGCAGCAGTCCTTGAGAGCCAGTGAAATTACACGCACATGAGACTTAACAACTATGCCTCAAAGGTGACGGGCGCAGCGCAATTCGTGACTTGTAACGAAATGCATCTGTTATAGGTAGATGTTCCGCTTAACATCAGGATGGCTTCAAGCTTGTTCCGTCACAACACCATAATAATATATTTATATAAAATATGCCGAAGCTACGTTAGTATAAATATGAAAAGTGCTGCATTTACACTATCCATAATCCTAAGTAAACATAAGAGATGGTGAACCTAATTGTGTAGCGTGCGAGTGGAAACACAAAAGTGAGTCTCATTCGCACACCATGACATCATGGTGTATTTTTGTAGCCTCTCCACCGACCGGGTCGCACGCGCTTTTCGTTTGTAGTATCGGCATCGTTATCGATACAAAGATATCATGCGCTGTTATTGTCTGCCTTACAAGGAAGTGAGATCCATCTCTCATTATTCCTATATATAAACAATGATATATAATGTTAATAGGTCATCTATCTTAGAAGATATATATTAATGATTCTCACATTCTCTCGAGTCTTAGAAGGGTTGTAGTCCCTTGTATGTATTGCCTCATCTCCTTGTATTTTTTTTTGTATTTATAGTAAAATATTTAGTACTAGGGGCCCGCCCCGGCTTCGCACTGGTATTTAATAAATAAAAAAAAATTGAAAATATTGTAATGTATGTTCATCAGGGATAGTGTAGGATTCTAATGGTGAAGATTAACCATATTTCTATAGTATTTAGGGTTCCGTACCAAAAGAGTAAAACGGAGCCCTATTAGTAATACTCCGCGTCTGTATGTAAGTCTAACTGTCCGTCCATCCGTCCGTAACAGATCTCTCCAGTTCGTGAGGAATGAGTTACAAATAATAACAAATATTATAAAATATTTTTATAAATAATAAATAAATAAATAGTTTTAGTGCAACACTTGTCTTTGTCAAATATCTATTGACAATTCCGTCTAATTTTCCTGCCAAGTGACGTCACAAACGCCGCGTAGCCAATCCGGAAGAATTTTCGAAACGTATTGTTTCTACACGAAGCATCGTCAGGACTGAGGTTTGATTGACGATCGAGAATCGTTTCTTGATCGTGCGCTAAAATATTAATATAATGTACTCTTAAAATATTTATTATTATTAAATATGGATTTCCGCAAAGTAGTATCGAACGCCTGAGTCTATTCATTATGAGTTACAAACCTAAACTTTTGATATTTGATGTAAAACGTTGACCCAAAGACGACTAGAAATTCAAATGATATATTTTTAATAGAGTTTCAATATATGAGAAGATATACCTAGTCGAAAAAATAAAACTTCCGTGCACACTAAGAGTGCCATCGTCTAGAACTCGCTTAGAAGACTTAGGGCCCGTTTTAGAATGTCATGATAAAGTTTCGGGTTGCTATGAAACACATAAAATAACTGAATGATAAAAATGACATTTAATATGCAGCGCGTTTTAAGCTTTAACCGATGGATAGGCTAAATCGATGACTGTGAAACGAAAATATAGTGTTTTATTTATTAATTATATACTGGGTAGTAACACCGGAACTTACTCGAATATTCTGAAACAGGCCCTTACACTTACAAATTAATTTCTTATTCTTTTATCTACAGATAACGGCAGGCCGTTAAAGTTGTCAATTTTAGACCATTTTTGGTACGGGGTCTATCTCAAAAGCCAAACGAGGTATAGGAATTATATGTACCACATATCTTATATGTGGATACATACTGAAAAGGCAGATTTATAATGTAGTTTTAAAGCTGTGATTTGAAATTTTTTTTCACGAGCTGTTGTTGTATGGAAACCTTGAGGGGCGATTAGCTGATTTTTGGTCACTTTGCAAGTGAACACCTCGGCAGAGAATTATTATTTGGATTCAGAAAAAAATACAGATAAATATTATGTACGGAAGTTTTGGTGACAAATCTTTTTGAAGGTACTGCTTGCATAATTGCTTGTTTAATAGGTAAAAAAAAATCTGAAGTGCAACTGCTTAAAATATTATTTGGAACTCCTTAGCGATTATGATTTTTCACATCTAACTTTCGCTAAAATGTGACCAATCTTTAACAAATCCGCGTTGAAAATCTTCAAATCAGTTTTCCGTAAAATTACGTTTAATCGAAATTATTTGTAAAAAAAGACCTATTTCTAAATTATTTATAAATATTAAAAGATAAAATAAGCAATAAAAAGAAAAACTGGCTAACCAGATGATATTAGGTTCAAGAACATGCAAAATTTCACAAGGTTTGAACATAATATGGTATTTAAAATATAACGAAATTATGTATGATAAGCTCTACGTAGAGACTAACCTTACATAGGAAGGCCCCATTCGCACTTGGCTAGTTTTTATATTTGCCTTGTCACGAAGAAAATATATAAAACGTGTCTTGCCATTATATGGAATTCCTAGAAATATTGCAACAAGATTTAAATTAATAAAACAACCCATACCTGTTGTACAAGTTTCATTGTTAAGTACGTTTTGTGTAATAAAATGTAAATACCTACCGAGTCTGGATATTTCTAAAATGCAGAACAACAAAGGATAAATTAAATACCTAGTGTAAAGTACCTAGTGTGAGTAAAAGGGTTTGACGCACTTTTCTGAGAAGCCTCAGTGGTCCAGGAAGGAAGTTCTGATCATCGGCATTCGAACCAGACGAGATGCGTAGACGATCACTGCCTAATGCCTTCCGGCTGTCGCTGAGATGATTTAGCTTTAGAACGTCAGTAATATTACTGACATTTGAAATACTGCCAGAGCTGATCTCATCACTCATTTGAGAACAATGAACGTTTATTTTTTGCGAGCTAATTATGTGAAATGCCTGCAGTTCTTGCTTTCAAACTTTTGAAATATTTCTTTGTTGTGAAGCCAGAACGGGCAAAAACGCATTTGATGATTTTATACGTTCGAAGCGATAATTTTAACATTTTATGCATGTATTGTCATAAAAACTGACGTAATCATAATTAGACTAAGTATTTTAGCTAACACTTACGTTTTGTTCAGTCGTAATGCGCATACCCCGAAGGTGGACCACGCAATCCTGACAGATCGGCATCTTTACTGACTTGCTCCCATCCGCCCCGTTGTCTTTGTCCCGTTGAAGGGGCAGATGGGAAAAACAGTTTCATCGACCCCTTTAGTCGCGGTTTTGGAGTTTAACGGGAGGATACTGTCCCGATTCGGATTTTACGGTTGAACAAAACCATGCTAGCCGGAATATGCCTATACCTAAATAATAACTGAACTCCCCGGTACTATATACCTAGGCCAAAATATTTAGTCTATCTAGATATTTAATCGAACGAATCGCTATTTGTTGAAATTGTTAAAGCTGTACTGTTTGAATTTGGACTGCTAGTATGTCCGACATGACAACACAAGGAAACGCGACAATTAGTCAAGGTGAACTAGATTCACGTTTAATTTTCCAGCCTGCTGCTTTTAATGACTTTGTAGGTACGCTAAAGAAAAATAAGCTTAGCAAACAAACGCATCGGATTTTATCGATAAAATGATTGATTTCTCAATAAATGATGGCATTATGTATAGATGGACATAGATTACAGGTATGGATTTCATATTTATGTGTTAAGTAGTTGATTATCCGTACATGTGTGGTGACCAATCTTTATCTTCTTGGAATGTGACATTAGGAAATGATGGTGTTAGTCATGTACTTTATCGCTGTTTCGAGGGTTATGACTAAAGTAGTATATCAATTGTCAATGGGCAAGTGTGATGAGTTATCTGTGCTATGTGTGATTTGTTTGAAATCTTGGGCATTAGGCATTTTAAAAGTAGATACGTTACCATCTATTTATACTTCCAATTATAGATACACCTACAGCTGTTTTTTTTATGAGCATAAAAACAATAGGCATCACAATGTTCTCAAAGATTACAGCATTAAACCTCTTCCTTGTAATGTCCAGATGACAAAACAATCGATTTGTAATCAGTAACATACGTTTCTAATGCATAGAAGGTCTCTACGATTATATCATCATTTTTAATTAAAAACGCCATGTAATTACTGATTATTTCATAAAAAATCGTATAAAAAATAAATCCTAGTTAAGACATATTGTTTAAAGTTACCAGTTACAAGAGGCTATCTTACAAGGGTCAAGAACGAGGATTAACTTGTCTCACTTTAGTAGCGGTCATGCATACTCGTGCCTCATCCAATTAAAGTAAACCAACAACTAAACATATAAGTGGTAATGCTGTACTTATTCAATTAGTTTCATCGTATTTTAACACTACGTATATTGTCCTCTTGATGAGTGCATCTCTCAACCTGTGTCCATAGCGCGAATCAGGAGTGATGAGTTTATTACTACAAATCGTGTTTTGCACTATGTGCTGTCTCTCCTGTAATACTCACACAATTAGCGAATGTAACTGTGATATTGGTAAGGTGTTATTGAATAAGCTGTCCAAGTAAGTGATATTTTTATAGCTTGTTACGAGTACTTATCTAATGTTCACAAGTCACTTATTTCACGTGGGAAATTGCCACGTCGGCGAATCAAAACGTTCTCGCATGTAACCTGAGGCTTTGTTTATCTAACCCGCTTGTTAATTAATGTTATTTAGTCTAGCACCGCTCCGGTATGTATTAGTCTGCAATTTTCGCTCACATTACAAAATGCGGTAGTCAAATTCCTCTTTAGTTTGACTCAGCGCTTAAGGAAGTCTACTCATTTTGTTCCCATAATGAATGAAAGTTCTTTTAATGAATCGATGTAATATGAAGTAGTATTTTATACTGAATTTAATCAAGAATCAATCTGGTATTAGTATACCTCAAAGCCGATTATGTATAATTGGCGTTGGAGGATTGTAATCATGAGCTATAGTTTTGCTTCACTGACCTCTATTAGCTTTAGCACTCGACGCTGGACTTGTGGTTAGCACTGGGCGGATTATCTAGATGGCTGAAGGCTGAGTAGTCTAGAGCCTAGGGCGGTAAATTTTAGGAGCGGCAAATTTAGGGCAAAAATACTTTTGTCTTACTGTAATCTACTCTTATATTATAAAGAGGAAAGATTTATATTTTTGTATATAACGAATAAACTTAAAAATTACTGGACCGATGTGAAAAATTATTTCACCGTTAAAATGCTACTGAACGTTAACCCTGATAAACATGGCTATAGAATATTTAAAAGTCGTGTTTTTAATTTTTTTATTAAATACTCGTGCGAGGCGTAGTTTACAGTACACCAGCGAAAATTTGTTCGGGTATGACAGAAGCTTTTTATTTAAACGGGTGATTTTTTTCAACCGATAATAGCCCAAAAATGTATTGCTAAAATTTTCTGATTAAAATAAGTTCATCAGAAATTGTTACTAATAAAGTTATATGATCGCCAAATATGATTTTAAGTTTTCATTTTTTTCAAAAATGGAATTTAAAATTGTTTACAATTTTATCGAGTGAATTACCTACATAAGTTATTATGTATTAGTAAGAGAGTTCTATTAGTCGAGACTATGGTGTTACCAGGATGCCATTACAATATCACATATGATGATTGTTAATATGATGACTGTTAATATTTTTATGGTGATGATTAATATCAACAACACGTTACTAACATTATAATAACTGCGTATTTATCAATTCAGTTAAGACGAAAACGGTTACGAGAAATAACAGTGGTAAAAACAAGGATGACTGTACTGGGCGAGTACCGACTGCCGACGACACGATGCCGACGACGACGGTCCCATCCGATTAGACGATACGTGTACCTCTAACGATATAAAGGGGTGCTTTATCTACGTTTTTCAGTTAATAACAATATTTGAAATGTGTAACAGAGTTCGTGTTAGTGCTATCTTTTGTTTGATTGTCGTGATTTTCATTTGTTCTATATTTGACTATGTAAGTTTGTTTAGTTTATGATGCAACTGTAATTTATATTAATATTTTATTTATGTAAGTAGGTTCTTACATATTATAATTTTTTCTATAAGTATATACAGGGGTATTGGTAAAATGCTAACAACCGCTTAGTGTTGACTTCTGCTAGTCCTAACAAATTTTTTGAGAAGAATTTTGTTTTTTTTTGTTTGTTTATGTGTATTTGACGAAATAAGCACGAGGACCACCTGATCTTTAAAGTCTCTTGTGCCTGTAATTTATTATTTACATTTTTTTATTACTAATTTTATTACTGAACAAAGTGCGCCCGCCGCGGCTACGCTGGACAGCGCCGCGCTCCCTTTGAATAGAGTTTTGAATATTTACATCGAGCAAAGTAATAAACAATATGAAATAATAAATTACAGGCTCAGTATGTTTTTAACATCAGGTGGTCCTCGTGCTTATTACGTCAAATACACATAAAAACACAATAAAAAATCATCTCAAAATTTTAGTTAGGACTAGCAGAAGTCAACCCTAAGAGGTTGTTAGCATTTTACCAAAAACTATATAAACTTTTATAATAAAGGATTTGGTTTTACTTTTTTCTTGTGTGTTAACATAAACTTTAATATTAAATTTGAACAAACAGCCCTGACCATTGGTTCTGAAAATGTTTTTTTGAAAATTACTCAAACCCGTATATTTAAAAACGCATATTGATTATATCAACGCACTTCAAACCGCTGGTTTTAATCGTAGGATATGCGGTTCATAATATACCGAAACTTCATATTTCCAATTAATTTAGTTTTTGATACCCCATAACAAAAATATTAAATTGATATTTTTGAGGGGCTAACCATATATTTATATAAATTAGATTTATAAAAATATTTATATTACTCTACTCAATGCGGTCTAGATGATGGCACTCTGCATGCAAGGACGCAAAAAAATTTAGTAAAAAAAGCGTTCTGAAAAATAGTTTAATTTCTAGTCCAATATCTATGTTAATGTTCTGCAAAAAATACTAAATACCTAAAATTCACAACTTTTATGGTCTTTAATTTTTTTATCAGAAAAATAAATGGATCCTCTGCTCAATGAGCTCTATACGATGACACCCGCATAGAGTAGATAGAGCGCAAAAAAGATTAATATAAATTTTAGTGACAAGCCACCTGAAAAATAATTTAAATTTCTAGTCCCAGTTCATCATTGGGTCAACGTTCAACACAAAATAATATCTGTTGTTCGGTAGCCCCAACTCCTAGTTTGAGAGTTAAAATTGCGAGACACAGTGTCGCCACCGAGGCCGTCCCGAATTCTCTTTGAAAATACTTTCTGTACTTTCTGATGGGTTTAATCGGTGCTGACACTGCTGACTTATTTAATATGGTGTTTTATCATTGTTCCAGGGAGGTGGCAAACGCTTGGGAGTGCCGTGTCGGCCCGCCCGACCAGGCGGCCTCCGCCGACCGAGTCCAGAGTCTATTCAACGACATAGAGCTCTATCCTACTAAAACCCAGGGTAAGACTTTTGTCAAATTCATAATAGATTGTTAAGTAATTTTTGGCAGAGTTTTGTTTTTGCTGCTAGAACTCCTTTCCCTCTTGGTGCTTGTATTTCATGTACCGAACTAAATGTCTAGGTATCAATCTTATCTGTTATTATTAAAAACTAAATGGTAGGTAGGTAAGACTTTTATCTATTCTTTATAGATTTGGACTCAATTATTGTTTTGTTTTTTTAGTTACTGGGATTTCTTTACCTTCTGGTCTTTGTATTTCATGCAGCGAACTATATCTCTAAACTAAATAGTAGGTAGGGTATCGATTATATTTAGAGGACGCCGAAAATGACTAACGAAGGCAATAAATCCGTGATTCTTTTTCTGCTTCTCGAACTTTTCAGTGTACTTAACTTAAAGTTTCATAACGCTCTCTATCGTTGTCAAATAGGAGGGGAGGCTTTTTTGTTTTACTGCCTTTGTGTTGCACTTTATAAGTAGGTACTTTTGTTAGGTAGAAGGAAAAGAAGGTAGATTCATAAAAATAAAGTTAATTTAAGCACATATATACTTACCTTCCTCATAGTATAATTTTATCGAAACATGATGTAAGCTAGCGATAGCGAATTGTTGTTGTTAAAGTGGCTGGGTAGGTATTGTTGTCATTGACTGAAATAGTTTACATACCTACTTATTTCATAATTGACGACCTTGTAAATGATACCACTACTAGAATACAAGCGTGTTTAACAATTTCGAACATACTTATTTTCAACGTGTAATAATACGCTTATTACACAATACACGAGACGAGACGATAATTTTGCGAACAGAAGTGACCAGCTAGTTTAACCTTAAAAATATAAGTGCCTACTTATAATTTTGTGTCTAATTACGCGGGGAACAGCTGTTGATAGTTTTTGATGTGGGAATGACGGAGTCATTGACGGGTCACTGATTGAATGAGCGATAACACCGATGATGTCATCGTCGTCATACACTGAATCAACCATTGAAATGTCAATACTGCTGCGGCCGCCCAGTTAAAGTTTCGCCATGGCGAGGCAGTTCCGCATTGAGCAAACATGCTTCTAACTCTACAACCGTTGCATCTCTAGATTATATATCTCAATTTATTGCGCACATTGTTGTTTATCTGAGATCGGCGATTCAACCGTGGAATCCGCGTTAATAAAATAGTCTTTATCCCGATGCAAGTACATTTCGCTTCAGTATATACATATTGAACATACTGAGTATGTACATACTGAAGCAAAATGTACATGCATCGGGAAATATACAGGCGGTGCCGCGGCGATGGCTCTAGGCTTGTGGGAGGCATTATTGCTGTTTTGGTTTACTACGCGACACAGAACTTAAAAGAGTCCGAAAGTATTCGAAAAAAAATAACAGGTTATTTTTTTAATGTTTTATGTTTTGACTAAAATCTTCGAACTAAAGTTATTTGTTGTGTCGCAAGCAGTCTACGAGATGTTAGCATTTTTCTAATAACCCTGTACTTATATGAGGTCACTCGCTAAACAAAGATTTGGGTTGGATAGAGAAAATGGAAAAAAAGTCATGTTTTGCCGACCCCCTTAGCGCGAGAGAAGGGAAAGAAGAAGACTCGCTAAAAAAGGGGAATTCTGTACCTTATCTATCAGTACATAATCGATCGCGTTTATCTCTACTTATCTCTATTATTTGGACCTATTTGATGACTAATATCAACAACAGTTTTTACGCAATATTTTCAGAAAAAATCTTTATTCTTATCTTAGATACCTAGTTATCTTTTTTGTACGTTTCGTCATAGCGTTGGATTCTGTATTTATTTTTGAGCTCAGTGTATTGCCGTCATTCATTCATAAGTTTGAGAAAAGTAATGAGTTGACGGTGAGATAGGTAGCTGGAAGTTGAATAAAAATGGATACAACAGCAACAGCTGCTTTTAATTGTTCAATGGCAAATAGTTCATGAAGTGTTTGATACGTCTACGAGTGCCTAGATAAATTTTAATCATGTCTTCATTTAATTTTGTAACGGGCACGTGCATTAATCTGCGGGCGGCATCGTTTTGTCTCAAAGGTATAAATATGGGACTGTTAATAACTGTCTGTCATATAAAACAATTTACGGGCATGCCATATTACCATCGCCCCTTTGTGTATTTATTTACAGTCTATAAATATTGGCTTACCAATCAACAGTATGTAAGTACTTAGTTAATAAAAATTTACGTCTATTAATTTTCTACCCACAATGAACAACGAAAGAGAAGCATCGTATTTTTTTTAAATACGGCGATTATATTGGCGCTGAGGAACATAAATAAAAAAAAAACAATAGAAAATCTCGACACCCTATTTTCATAAATGTTCCTGTAAATAAAATTTCGAGTTTTCGGTGACTAAATCGGATATATGACGATTTTGATGTTGTGTTATCACTTATCAGTATTATATTTAACAGTATTATAATTATTGTAGTAGTGTTTCTATGTTTTGTCGAGTGGTAAAGTGTTATTATGGTGGATTATGTTTTTTTTTATTAGGTTTTGTTATTTTCCACAGACTCCGGGGTCCGTGCCATTTTTGAAGTTAACCGAAAAATTTATTAAGCAATTACATTGTTATGGGAGCATTCTTACATACTTAGAGACGACGTCGGTGGATTATGTTTGAGAACGTACAAATAATTAATTATGTATAAGTAGTACAAGCCAATAGCATAATAGCGTAGTATTATTATATGTTCTATGACAATAGTAAGAAATATTATTTTTCTTGTTCTTTCCAAATCTCCTACTAAGTTATAAGAGGTGATGTATCCAATACTTTACCGAAACATTTGGACTAGACTGTGACTTACTGACTAGACTTTTACATAGCAGATACTACAGTAGGTACATATATTGGGCTAACTATACATCCACTATGTGACTATAATTTTATCTAAAAAAGATTGTTTCCCCATATACCATGACGTTATGGCAAATTTATAAACAGAACGAAAACAAATCATGAAAAAATAATACGAATACAAATTAAGAATATATATAAAGCTACTTGGAATGCAATTCCAACTACTGATGATTTATACTATAATTACTTCGGAACAATTTAAATCACACGACATATAATAATCATGCTGACATATTTGTAAGTAATATCTCTAACATTATTGCTTTATGGTATTGACATCAAATAGGTTGTAAAGCAGAACAACCAGCAATTTCAAAATTACTCAAAACTAGACTTTTTTTAGGGTTCCATACCCAAAGGGTAAAAACGGGACCCTATTGCTGAGACTTCGCTGTGCGTCCGTCTCACCAGGCTGTATCTCAAGAACAGTGATAGCTAGACACTTGAAATTTTCACAGATGATGTATTTTGCTGCTATAACAACAAAAACTAAAAGTAAAATAAAATAAATATTTAAGGGGGACTCCTATATAACAAACTTGATTTTTATACCGTTTCTTGCTTGATACTAATAACGGTGACAGGTAGACGCTTTAACTATTCACAGAATATTTAGTTTTATGTTCTATTTAAATTTAATACATTTAAATAAAATAAATAATTAAAGGGGCTGACATACAATAAAAGAGGTGTTCGCCGTTCATTTGCTAAATATAATAATAATGAAAACAGGAAGTAACGTGAAATATTCACCGAATATTAGTTGTATATTTTCTTAAAATAAAATCGGCCGAGTGCGAGTTGGACTCACGCACGAAGGGTTCCGTATCATTATTTATACAACATTAGACACTATATTATAAACTTTTTTAGTTTCTACGTAGGGTACGGAACACTTCGTGCGCGAGACTTGAATACAATTAAACAAAGATATTGAATTAAACAACTTTAAACGGTTTAAATCGCGTATATTTTTCATTATTTTATCCCGACGTTTCAAACACTTTGCAGTGATCGTGGTCACGGGGTGACTAAACCGTTTAAAGTTGTTTAATTACTATGTGTAACAATCGCGAAAACCTAAGACAACATTAAAGATATTGAAGTTCTAACTCTTTATTCAGAGTACGTGTATAACCTAATTCTTCTACCTTATACCGATATTTTAGCAACAAAGAAGGTGCCTTCCGTAAACGAAGCTCACAGATCACAGATGTATTAATTTTATAACCTGAAACGGAGACTTTATAAAAAGGGGTATCAGTGGTATCATTTTTTGACTTAAAAAGCATTTTATTTTGAAAATTATGTGAAACTTATAAATAAGCTTGATATTATCACTGTATCAGAGGTAAAACTATGAATGTAAGTTTAGCCATATTAATGTAAAGTTAGCTATATATTTACAAAATAGAAAACAGTACAACAAAAGCAAAATCTCTAACAAACATTTGTACTCTTCTGAACCAGCTGTCTCAGGAGTGCCTCAGCACAGTTTGAGGTATACTTTAGGGCGAACTATTAACTAATTATGAAACTTTGGATCAACAAGAAAAAGCTCTGTAACCTTATATACTTATGCCTTTTATCTAAAGTTTGAAGGCACACTCACGGCCGGTAGCTCTATTGGATGTTTGTGAAAAAACCTATAACTTGAGAATTCCGGCACAGTAGACCGAAGTTACTGGACACGGGACAAGACACCCCATTCCGGGACTATCCCGGATTTCCCGGACTTCTGGCAACACTGTACGGATAGTATTTACTGAGCACATTTATTAAAAGTTGCAACACTGTGCCTAATGAATTGAAGAAACTATAACTGCTTATCACGGATATATATCTATACTACTTCGATGTTCAACTATGATAGTATAAGTTGCAATAAACTCAGTAGACTCGGAGAAAGTATTAAAAGTGCATAAAAGATGTGTCCAAGTTATAAATAAGGTTTGGATGCACACAGATGATTTTAAACGGAATTAAATATAATGACCACCGTAAAATGCTTTGATATCCTTAGTTCTTTTACCGAAAAATGTAATCGAACACCAAATATAGTAAATGATCACGAAATGTTTAAACTTTGGTTATAAGTAAGTTTACATTAAAATGCGGGTTTAATTTTGGTGATCATTTACTATTTTTGTCTGTTATATGTTGCTATATCTGATCTTAAGTTAAACATAACCCATTTTAAACCATTTTCTAGTTACCAACAGTTTAATGTAATATCTTACCACTAACTTACACATGTATTCGTACGTTATATATTTATTTATGCATTTTTGTTAAGAGTTATTTATTTTCATTTTAGCCTTTTTCACTCGTAGCGAAATCCATCCAAGCAATATATGATACATTAATAGTTCTACATTATAATAAATTATGTAGGAACTTGACGAAATAAAACTATTAAAAGGACATGTCTATAGGAAAAGGCTCAATATGTGACTATTAGAGTTCTTTAGTTTAAAAATTATTAATTTTAAGGTAAAGTGAACTGTGGTAATATAATATTTTTCTCACATTGTTTGGGAATTTGAGCGAGAGCCCAAATTGTTCTTAATTTAAGTTTGATATTTTAAGTTCTTTATTCATATTGTATTACAAAAAAAATTTCGTAGTACGGTACGTAAGGCATCGAAAACATTGAATTTTACGCATATGAAACATTATATTATTAAAAGCAGTAAACAGAAGGGAACTTCATTTACTTATATAAAATGTATGAAAAACAGTTTTTACTTTGAAAACTATACTGTAAAGTAGTATTTGTAACATGATGTCCTCAACGCTTTGTTCGTTATTAGTAAAAGCTAAAAACAATACAGTAACTCCGAATACATTGGTTTGTTTCCTTTTTGCGTTATATTATATTCTGCGCCACAGCACAGATGCGCACATCAAATAGATCTATTCGAGCTAGACAATATGACGCCCGTGCCGTGCCTGAGTCTAGTTATTTTCCATTGTTTGGTTTTCCGCACCGTTTTTTGCGGTCATCAACTTTATTTAAAATCTTTGACTGATGTATTGATTAAGACTGAACATTCATTCATACTTAAATTATATTTTTTTACAATCATACACAAAATTAGGTACATATATTATATAAATCTCAGACGGCTAAATTAGTTGAGTTAATCGCTGTAAGATCGGTCTATCCTAGGTTAATTTAAACTAAACGTCACAGTTTAGATAAAAAATTACACCATTAATTTATTTGACACCCATGACGTCATAAACATGACATCAAAAGAGGGTGTCAGTGTCATTCCCATCTTTAATATAATAAAATACAATACATTTACTATTTTAAAGAAGATAGATATCGCTGTTAATTTTCTTTATTACCTACTTCGTTTTGAGATTGATGATGTTCGCCGTTCAAAATATTATATCTCACCATTTCGCATTTTCCCAGTTTATTTTAAAGGTACAGTCGATTTCGAAAACCTTGTTTACATATACACCGATGTTAATATTTAGACAAAATTAAAGTTATTAATTACGTTTGTCTTTTTCAATTATGTTATGTGTAGTATTGGTGACTAATAGATTTAAATGTACATTTTTATCACATGTATTTGAAAAGAGCTAGTTTATTCTTCGTAAACAGGGACTAAAATAGCTTTTTAATTCCTGAGGGACTAAAAGCGATTTGAATTTAGGATAGATATATAGAATATGAGGTAAAGGTTTGCAATAATTAACCATTTTAATTACGTTTTGTGCTCTAAGCTATGATTTTATCATGCTAACGCTATTTATGATGCCTAATGAACCTAAATGAACTATGAATTTTAATTATATATATATGTATCGTAATACACATGGTTAAATTATCAGCTCAATATAAAAAAGACAATGACGTGCCGCGAGTTTGGATTTTGGAACGGAACCTACTATAATTTTACTATGGATGATTTTGTATTACCAGAATTTTTCATTTTAATTTACGAAATATATATATGAAGTTCAGATTTGTTTGCTTTACAAATGAAACTAATCAGAATCACAAGAAAACGATTCAATTTTATTATTCAATGTTTACCTACTCGTAAATCTGTTTCCATTAATTTTGATGTCATCTCTATTGAAGATCAAAAAGGATTAGTAATACGTAATTAAAAATGATGCCATTATGTTTATCGGAAATCATCATCGGGGACATCCTTCTGCAATTGCTTGTCTTCATTATTCAATATAATTCCTTTTTTTATTGTGATGATGACAATAAAACAGCGTAAGCGCTATTTTTGACGTGTACGTGTTTAATTAAGTACCGCTAGATATCCGCGATCTATTGTTGGTTGCAGTGCGCCAGGTGTTCGTTGTAGGGTTACCACCTTTATAGAAAAGCTTCACGTGAACCATCCGTTCTTCAGCCATATCATTTCAGCTTTCAGTGCTCGCACATCATCTAACAAATAAGTTCTGTGTAGAGTACGCAATTTTTTCCTATATTATGGCAGATACATTCACAATCCGCTATTTTCTTACACATAAAACTTTCAAACACTGGTTTGGATGTTCTGGTTTTTAAAAATCCATCTATCATTAATAGATGAATAGAAGAAGATTAAAATAAAGTATTGCTTTATATTGCCATGGATCCAACAAATAAAAAAACCGTTGGTCTACCACTACGTTGAACCACTAGGGGTAATGGTACTACAGAAAATAAAATTGCCGTTGTACCATCAAATTAAGTTTCTTATGGTACCACGGGCAAATAAACGAGAGTATTTAAGGGTCCATACATGAAACGTTTAATATTTCTACGTTATTTGTATTCGCGATAGGGATCCCGAATTACGGGTAAGTATATGTAAAAATATCGTAGATATCTACAAGTCATATATTGTGCGATGGTGGTTGGGTCGGTCTGTGAGTTCGGCTCGCACTTGGCTGGTTTTATTATTAGACTTTAAACAGTCACAACATTGTTATACCTTGTATGAAGTAAGGAGAGGACTGACAGCCCGCCGGCCGCCGATGATACAATTCGGTTGAGTGACAGTGCACGTACGTTTTCTTCCAAAGAAAATTCGTATTCAGCTCTCTGGGGACGCACAATCATTTACGCCGGAAATAAGAGCATTGTTCCGAGGAACGTAAGAACTTGGCTACCCTAGGCAGGTGGTGCGCGTGCGCAATGATCTCACCGTTATTGCTCACTGATGACCAATTACCACCGAATGAGTTCACGACTCACATTTTATTGACCGTGCGTGCTTAATGCTTTAGGCCGTACACGTAGAATTTGACAATTTCGTATCGTTGCGGATATTATTTTGAGTTTGAAATACTATGCAAATATCAGTGACGAAATGTTGTGCCCGAAATTAACATGCAGGTCGAATGAGTCTGAGGTGCGATTGACCCCGGACTCGAAAGAGGTAACGCTCGACACAGCCTGAGTCCAAATTAAAAGACGTGTAGTTATGCGATGGAATAGGAGTTAAGAAATTAGATGCGCTTTCAGGAAACTGTTAAGACGATAGTTGAGCTATGATGGCACGTTTTTAATTGCTGAGTTGATTTCTGCCTGTTTTTCTGTACATGTTTTGTGTCACTATTTTCAGACTTCCTCCGATATAGCCATTCCTAAATTTGTCCCTTCTATATAGTTTCACTCACATTTCCACATACCTATCCATCTTAACATTCTGAGCTCAGACTTCTTCACAATCTTCTCTCATCCGCCTCTTTAGTTGCTCAACATTCGGTTCCATCATGACAGGTAAAAACAACTTTAATACTGACAAAAAATAAGCAACAGCTTAATTTTTAACAACTGTTAGGTTACCCTTTAGCAGCTATTTCACTGTTGATTAATACTGTAATAGCCGGATAGTCCATTGCTGAACACTGCCTCCCATCTTTAAGGTGTGTGGGTTCCATAATCCCCTAGCTTGGCAGTCTTGGGAATCGCTATGTAAAATAGCAGTTTCTCAGAGGGCGCTGCTACCTTCCGGTATTATGCCCGTAGTTGTATTCCGGAGGCTTCAGCGACTTCACTGTGAAGCTCAAACCCGTAACAAGATTTCATGTACACACTGTCCATAGTCATCACCAATGGGCCGTTATTGCTTCAAAATAATATTAATATGTAGTTCGCTACAAGTAAATTTTCGAGTGAAAGTTCCGTGTTTATATTGAAAACTTGTAGGTAATATTAGGTTATACAGTGAAACCTGGTTAATTGGGATCTCAAGGGACCAAGACATGTACCAATTATTGAGGGTTTCCAATAATCCAGTTTTCCAACTAAGCAGGTTCAAAATTATAGTTGTTCCCGAGGCCCCGCTTACTGAGCTCGAAATGTGCCGTAATTTCATTTTTAGAGGTGCAAATGTTTATAAAAAAATGCTTATTTTTGGTGTTATGAATTTAATGTAGGTATGAACGTACATACATAATATTTTTGAAGCGCTCGTAGCGAAGTTTGCTTAACCATTCTGAATCGATCAGCAAAGTTAAGCAACGTCCGCCGCGGTCATGAGTTGGATGGGTGACCGCTGGTGACATTACTACTGAGCGCTTCCGTGCTTTGAGGGCACGTTAAGCCGTCGGTCCCGGTTGTTGTCTTAGGATGGCAGTCGTTACAGCATGGTGGTAGGGCACTTTGCGAATGCCCGCCTGGCTAGCTACCACCCTCAAGTTGAAAATCTGTCGCCAAGCACCTAACGGTGTGTTCCGGCAGCTGTCTTTGAGAGCCATTAATTCTAGGTTAGCCTGAACAACATCTTCGACCACATCATCACATACCATCAGTGGTCAAAGGCTAAACTAACAAGCATAAAAAAAAAATGTTGCGTAGAAAAAAAACAATACGGTTAAGTTTATGATTTGATTAATTTGTCTCACTTATACAGGTAATGGAACTACTGAGAGGTAAACATCGAAAAAGTCTTAGAATTCAAATCTCATTGAACCAGGTTCAAATAGTCCCATTAACAGAGGTAATTTGATGAAGAAGAACCGGGACCTCATTGACAAGTGAGAAATCTCAATAATAGAGGTTTCTCACTTATCCAGGTCCCACTTAACCAGGTTTCACTGTATTACGTTACTTGTACTTGTTGTTTACTTGTATTAACTATATTTATTTACTATAAAATTATTACATCATTGAGTTCATGATGTAATTGTACAATAATATAAATAATTTTACACACATCATTAAATCATTTCCGCATTCATTGTTATTTTGTTCTCAATTATTACATAAATGTTACTCGCATATTCTGTTCTCATTTACACATAGTAATGAAATAATATATTGATACCTCATTCTTACGTAGATTCACATACGGTCTTACATAGGAAAAACTTATAAAGACATATGAAAATGAATATTATAATATATATATATGAAAATATTTTTTTTTTTTTTACCTGCGGTATGCCTTTATTAAACAAAATACTATGAACTATATACAACATACAGCTACTACAATAAAAGCATTTAGACACCTACAAGTCATAGCAGACTCATAGGCAGTCCAAATGCTCCAGCCCACTCCCAGTTGGCAGCGTGCCCAGCATGCTGGCAGCATTGCCCCGTTGAATTGCAATGCTTATTCGTTGAGCCAAATATGTGCCAGCATTTTGATCACGCGTCGCATCGACCAAGCGCTCAGATAGGTTTTGGAAAATACGATGAGCTCCCGGTCCCCACGGACCCAACGCCTCTACACCAAACGGCTCAAATATGTAACCCATACCGAGGTTAGCATATTTGCGCCGCTTGAGTTGCTCCGCCGAAGTAGCCGCAGCGCCAGCCCTCACGTTGGTTTCAGAAAGATGTGACGGCGCTAAAGTGTCCACGCACGTAGCGTCCCACACTAAGGGCCGTCCTAACTTCCACGGAACCAGAGTCATGCCGTCAGGTCTTTTACCATCGTCACGCATCAGACCATTCGGTTCGAGAATAGCTGGAACATTGGCGCTGGTAAAAGCCCGGCGAATGATATCGTTAAGGCTGGCGTGGCGGGAAATTCGACCAGCACTTCGAGAGCAGGAGAGGCCATGGTGACCGAGTTGATCAACTGTAGTACCACACTGGCAGTGATGTGCAACACAACACCTTGCACCCAAGCGTAAGCTAATAGCTAGACGAAAAGCGGATGGATCTATAAGGCTACCAGTTTTGTAAGAAGGAATGGCCTGTAACCAAAGACCGGATTCCCACACAGAAACAGCGAGAATACGAGCACGATCTGCGATGCTAGAACACGTATTTAAAAGATCTTTCCGTGTTAGCTCGCATAGGGGCCGATCCCACTGTTTCTGAGATGACAACATTTTTGGGAATTCAGTATTTGGACAAGCCAGTCTCCATGTGTTTTTGGCCTCAGCCAGATATGCTACATCGAAAGAGCCTAAAGATCGTGCAAGAATTTTTTCTACTAATTTGTGTGTACTGTATACAGAAGACAAAAAAGCTGGTAATGCCACACTAGAAATTTTGCGTATCCCTATGCCCCCCAACCTCACAGGGAGGGAAGCTTGCACCCAAGCCCTATCATCCATCTCAACATTCAAAACCGACACTAACGTATCTTTTACTAAGTTGTCTAAGCTTAACAAAAGCTCACTGTGTTGCGACAGCTGACAACATCTTAAATAGTATGTAAATTTAGGAACGAAAAGGCAAAATCTTATAATTGTAAAAGCCATATGGGCGTTAATTTTGGATAATCTGCTAGAAGCATTTCTAAACTTTTGAATTTGTTCTTCGACAAATGGTGATAAAGATTCGTTAAGAATCGGTGAACCCAAAAGACGAAGCGAACTTTTTTCTACTAATTTTATATTAGGCGCAAGTAAGTTGAATTTTTCAATAATCGAAACTTTATCCGGACAAGTATCACAAACAAAAAGTTCACATTTAGAAAAATTTAGTTCAAGGCCAATAACACGAAAATCGTCTATAAGTACTCGCAAATCATCCAAAACCGTGTTCGCATCGCCTCCTAAGGTTCCGTCATCCAAATACCAAACGTTAAGTTTTGATTGGAGACGTTGAATTATTGAGTGGATCGCAAGGCTAAAAATGGCTGGTCCCAGAGGATCACCCTGTTGACATCCTACGGAAGATAAAATAACGTTATTTTGGTATGTTAATTTTGACGGTTTGCCGTAGCATTGCCAAAGAAAAGGGTATAATTCCGGAATTTTATCTTTCACTTCAGTCAAAAGAGTGCCTCTATCTAAAGAGTTGAATGCATTTTTAACATCCACCTTCAAAAGCACATCTCCACAATTTTGATCAAGAAATGTGCGAAGTGAATGTACAGCAGCCTCACAGCCACCCTGTGAACCAAAACCGAGTTGCAGTGGTTGAAAAAGATTACTTAAAAAAGCAACCTTTTTCCTACAACCGCATTTGGCTGTGAGGCGACGATAAGTGGTGCCTACTGCTATAGGCCTAATACCACCATCTTTTTTATTTAGGGCACATAAATTCGCACCGTACAGAATTTCGGTAATTTCATTGTTGACCTGACCCGACAACATCAAATTAACCAAAGCCGTCACATCCCTTAAAAGTGTCTCGCCTACCTCACCAGAACTAAAAGATAAAATATCTTTTAAGTGCTGAGGCGTGAGGCCATCAAGGCCACCGGCTGAACCACTTAAAAAAGATGCCACGGCTGCAGAAACATCCTGTGGGGTCACCTCAACAATGTCTTGTATAGGAGATTCGGGAAGGTGGAGACCTGCAGTTGCAGGCGGATGCTTTTCAATTAGGGAATTCAACGTATCAGATGTAAAAGGAGCGATTGTATCACTCGAAAACAAGATGCGTGCCGCGTTTTTAATATCACCATCAGTAATTTTGTTTTCTACTATTTTAATAGTAGCTGAATCGAAATTATTTGTTTTTGTATTCCGCCGCAGAGGCGGAATGATTATAGTTGTGCCAAAAGATTGCTCTTCCCGTGCCCTGTATTTCACGCAGTTTTCCTTTACTCTAGTAGTAAGTGATTTTTTGTTAGACGGATCAAAATTCACGTGAAATACGTGGTACGGGAATGCTAGAAGATGCTCCCAGGCTTGCGTAGTATTAGTAGCCAAGACGTTTTTAATGGAACAAGATAAAGATTGGGCAACAGAAATTCTTGCACCCCGAGGTATGCGTTTTAATAAAGGAATGTTATTTTTGTACGAGCTTAAAACCTCCCAAAACGGTTTCGAAGGCGTAGCAGGGCTCGCAACACTGCTACTACTTACGTTTTGATTATTAATTGGTGCCGAAAGGGGAATTTCTATTTGTTTATGACACCTTGTTTGGTGAATTTTGAGGCCTTTATGACCTTTGAAATAACGAGCCTGGGGGCACTGCGGACACAACATCTGGCTATCTTGCGATACAAAGATCCCCGTTACAGCATTCATAGTTGGGGCACAAAGCATTGTTTACAAAAATATTAATATAAATATTATATTATAATATAATATTAATATAAATATTAATATGAAAATAAATATTATTTAAGTAAATAAGCTTCCGGTACTTCTTATCCGTTTCAAACCTACCGCATACCATGTATTTCCTTTACTGCTCAAAGAAGCACTAACTTTGTTACAATGACAAGATTCTAAGTCGGGTTATATATTTTTGTTGATGATTTTAATCGCGTCAACAAGTGGATAATTGTCTTTGTTATCCTCGTAGGTCGACTCGTAAACGCGTAGTTCTCTCGTAATTGTTTAGCGGAATAAATCATTCGCAGTATGACTTATGTTCAGCATAAACATGACTCGATCTGACTTGTCTTTTTTAATCTATTCAATATGTTATGCAACGTCTAATGTGTAAAATAAATTGCACCCTTCTACTTCTTTAAGTGCCTCTCCATTAATGAAGGTTGGCAGTCAGCTTCTTAAATTGTTCCTTATCAAGCGCCAATCTGAACAGTTGCTCTCCCTGTCCACCCCCTGATATTACGGAGCCAAGACATTTTGCGTCTACCCGATTTACGCTTCCCGGGTACATTTCCCATCATGATGGTTTGTAGGAGGGAGTAACGATCATGCCGGAGTACATGTCCGAGGTAGGCGCACTATTTGCACCCTATATTAAGGCTATCGTACACTTATGGAGAACTTACTCCCCATACTTATCTTACAAATTATTGGAGTACAAAATTGTATGCCCAAGGCGGGAATCAAACCCGCGTCCTCCGATATCGCGTCGGATGACTCGGCCACCTGGACTCGGCATTTCTAGCCGAAATTTCGTGCCAACTGTATTACTTTAACTGTCATAGAGGACGGTGCGCGGCCGTCAACCAGACTACTAGACTTCATCTGTACAATTGGAGCACGAAATTTCGGCTAGAAATGCCGAGTCCAGGTGTAGAAGATCTCCATATCTGTGCGATATCGTTGTTCCAGGGCTGCAATTCGTGATTCTTGGGATTATGTACAATCCAAAAGCAAACTACGAGTATGTAGAGTACTCAAGCATTCAAACATTATTGACGTCGATCATTACTAAGGAAATAGTCGTCGCTCATGTTTGCCGTCCTTCTGAAAGTATTGATTATGTCTCCAAAGTTTCTAGCAGTGAAGCAAATTACATTGCGTGCTTTGAGTGGCATGTGTTCTTGACTACAATATAATATATATTTGCAATATATATTTGCAAGTTAGTCGTGCCTATATTTTCGTGTCGCAATGTTGCGACTACTTTTGCAATTGTCGCGTTTGTTAGAAATAAAAAAGCTTGAAGTGAATATCCTCTATGATTATAGGAATCTTTTTGCCACTGAGCCATCAATGCTTCAGATACCACCAATACTATTATATTATATAGATTTGTTTATTCCAACTGTGGCTGCTTGTTCCAGTGTTCGAGATGCTGGTATGCGCAAGGCAATGTGCGCGTCGGAAGTCGCTCACACTTACCTTCGGAGAGTTCTGTGTGTTTGCCGCCGAGCTGCGAAGATGCTCCAGGCAGGCCAGACAGTAAGTACTCTTTCCCATTTATACTCACAAGCCACAACTGAGTCTACCTACGTGTATGTACATCTTGAACTGTATGAACAAGAATAAATCTTATTTAGATTGTCCATTGAATCTAATTTTACTGTCTAATTCGAATGCAACTGAATTTCAGGCAGCTTACTGACCCACATTTGAAAATACAAATTCAGATTTGCATTTCTAAGTGCCTGTTTCAAAAGGTCCTAATAAAGTTTCGGGTTGCTGACCAACATATAAAATAACTGAATGACAAAAATCACAGCTAACATGCAGCGCGTTTCAAGCTTTAACCGATGGATAGACTAAAGCGATGACTGTGAAACGCAAAGATAGTGTTTTGTTTAATAAATATGTTCTGGGTAGTATAACCGGAACTTACTCGAACATTCTGAAACAGGCCCTAAATCTGAAAGATTTCTAATGTATGTTAAGGGGATAACATACTCGTAGGATTAATTATGAGCTCGCTGTCAGTATGTCCAAATATTGCACTAAGTTAACAATTCAAAGAATTTAATTAGAGAGGTGCATAATTAGTTTTCTATTGTCAATTTATATAAAGACTAGCGGTTCGCTCCGGTTTCGCACGGGTTTTAAACAAAAATAAATAAATATATAAATTTAAACAACTTAAAAAGTAGTTATTGTGACATATAACTGTAATAATAAGACTTATAGTATCGCGGACTTTTTATAGATCTTGATGTCTTCTATAAAGTTGTAGTATATTACTTTGTTCTATTTTCAATAATTTCTGTAGCGGACGCGAAATAACATTTTTTTTTGTATTCTTTTCGCACTTTGTTTTACTTTATCGAAGTTCTCATACGCATCCCTATTTTTTGTGAATATTCTATAGCCTATGTTCATCAGGGATAATCTAGGTTAATTCAAATTTTTCAAATCGGTCTATAGTTTCAGAGCCTATTCAATGCAAACAAACAATCAAATCTTCCCTCTTTATTATATTAGTTTAGATTTTACGTGCTATAATTGGAAATATACAAAATACAATTAGCGACAACTATTTAATTCGGTAACAACATCAGCAAAACACTATTGTATTCCCTTATAATTTTGCTCCTCAAATTATATTATTATCGTTATGCATGACTCTACACGACACCCAGGACCTACACAATACCCCGCCACATTAGGTGTTTACTCCGTTTGCCATGTTATAAGTACGTAAGGTATTTTTGCGGTCCCAAATAAGGCAACGGTTCGTCAACAAAGTTACCGAAATAAACATCGGTTGTTTTTCCCATATTTATTCCTACTAAGTATTGTAACATGCAGTCATAATTAAATCCATCTCTATGTATTTTTTCTTTTTTTATTTCAAATTAGACCGGCATTTACACACGAGTTGCACTAATGATAGATATATATAATACAACAGTAAAAAGTAAAAATATGTTTTTTTTTTATCTGCGGTATGCCTTTATTTAACAAAATACTACAAACTATATATGACACAACAGCTACTACAATAAAAGCATTTAGACAACCTAGAATTCATTGCAGACTCCCATACAGTCTGCATGCCCCAGTCCACTACCAGTTGGGAGCGTGCGCAGCATTAAAAATAATTATAAACAGATGTCAAAAATATTAAAATGAAAATTATAAAAAATAAATAGTCAACTGAGAATACGCATTCGAAATAAATATTCACGTCGTATTGCACTGATTATAGACGAAATTGTCTTTTCTATTTCGTAGTAGTCTCACGGTAACTCAAACTCGCCATCAATTTATTGCCACTTGCCGTTCATAGAAAGATCAAAGAGATCAAACTCAGGTTTTGCTTCGACAAGAGCATTGAGCGAAGCGAGGGATCGCGGTATCGGGGAAACTGCGTGTGCTATAGTTCAGATATGAATCCCCCTTTAGATTTTTTAATACAAAACTGCTTAACTTCACACGGTGGTAGGGCGTTTTGTGAATGCTCGCCTGGCTATAGCTACTAATCTCGAGTATAATCTGCTATCGAGTACCTAACCTTGTGTTCTGGCAGCAATTCTTGAGAGCTAGTTTTCTGTCTATTTATTTTTATCTATTTCTACCTGCTGATCAACCTCAACCATATCATTATTTACCACTAGGTAAAATTGTGGTCAAAAGCTATCAAAAATAATAATGAGCGGGTATACAACGGTCTAGCTAGAGCATTCCCAAAGAGGATTGGCGACAGGAAGGCGGCTGGCCATAATACAGAAGCCAAAACTTTTGCAATTCGTTTATTGTGTTATGGGAGAACAGCGTTATTATTTGAAGGAGAAAAGCTATACAACCGGTTACCAAATGTGAAAGAATGTGATAGTATTATCACATATCGGAGTAAAATTTAGTACTATGTAAATAGCTCGTTTAATAAGTACCAAGCCAGAGGACTCATTTATAAATTATATTTAATTGAATATCCTTTTAAGTGAACAATAGTTCTTATGAGAAATAAGGTTATTTAAACATATATCTGTGTGCTAACAAAAACATAATAATGTTTACTTCTCGTGCTGTCCTTTGTGCTCTTAGAGCATACGTCATATTGTACCGACCCCACATGAGTGGGATGATGATAAGATGACGATGACTAAGTTTTACAGTACCTTGAAAAAAAGTCAAGCTTCTATGTCACCAAAGTAAAAGAAATCATTACGTCACATATTTTTATTCTTGCCAGTTATCAAAGGCTATGTAATGTATACAAGGAAGAGGAGTCCTCTTCCTTGTAATTTGCTTTAGGGTACTTCCCGTAAACTCATGAAATCGTGAACATTGCCGAGAAGCAAGACGAATATATAAAAATCACATAATTTGTAGTTCATAAAATCATTACTCGTAGATAGATACATAATATCGATATCAAATATATATTTTTTTGCGATTACACACATACGTATACAGTTGGCTAATTGTTTTGAGGAAAGTAGGTATTATTAAATATAAATCTGAAAATTAATGATTGATTGATTGGCTGATAAATGTATTATCACGTAAGAGTCCTACTCGCAATTTTATTATGGGCTGTCTAGGTCTTAGCCACTATCTCACCTGTACAGTCGCCTGCAGAAGCCAAAAACTTCTGTTTCTCTTTATGTACGAGTACACAGAAGTATATTAAAATCAAAGAATAATTTGTGTATTTTTACTCATGTTTATATTAACTTCAATAATTCATAAACTTAGCGACATTAAATTTTTTTGAAAATTACGAAGTACTTCTTATTGCAGGCGACTGTACATAAGTGATGATGCAGTCGGAGATTTTGATACTTTATTGACGATAGTTTACTCTCAAGAACGGCTGCTAGAATACACCAGTAGATAGGTGCTTTGCGATAAATGATCTACTTCCTTACCATTGGATGCCATAAAAGCTTATAATTGGATGTCGTAAAAGGCAACTACCAAGTTCTATATATTCCGCCAAATGAGTAGCTATCACTAATGCCTTGCTGCGGATAAATCACTCGAAAAAATTCATCATTGCATGTCTATAGTCGATTAGCGAGTATAGGGAGCTAGTACTACTAACATCTATGCTATTGCTAATACAAAATAATATTTGAAGCGCTCGTAGCAAATTTTGCTTCGCCATTCCGATTTGATTTTGATTTTAATTCTGAACCGATCAGCAAAGCTAAGCAACGCCGCGGTCATGAGTTGGATGGGAGACCGCTGGTGACATTACTACTGAGCGCTTCCGTGCTTCGGAGGGCGCGTTAATCCGTCGGTCCCGGTTGTTGTCTTAGGATGGCAGTCGTTATAGCATGGTGGTAGGGCGTTTTGCGAATGCCCGCCGGGCAAGCTACCACCCTCAAGTAGAAAATCTGTCGCTAAGCACCTAGCGGTGTGTTCTGACAGCTGTCCTTGAGAGCCAGTAATTCTAGGTTAGCCTGAACAACGTCTTCGACCACATCATCACTTACCATCAGGTGAGATAGTGGTCAAAGGCTAACCTATCAGGAATTTAAAAAAATGCTCACATGAATTACGAAGAAACGATTCGGGCAGTCCAGTAGTATCGATACCATAACTTACCTGTACATTATTATGTACTTATTTTGTTGAAGATAACGGCATATTGACCCCACATAAACAAGAAAAGAGTTTGTATGTAATGTTTGTAAAGTAATTTTGATGAATTAATAATAAATATTTCATTTGTAAATATATTTCACCGAATTAAAAATATTGTACACCTAATGCATGAGTTTGTTTTCTGACGATATGCAAGATAAGTCTGTTTATATGCCTTACATTTGAAATTAGTCACTGTTTAGTCAGAGTTGTACTGTACTGAACAATGTAATTATCCCCTGACCTCAATATTCTTCTTCGGAACCGAGTTTCGAATTCTTCTCGCATTTTTTTTTCTAAGTTACTCATAAAGTAACGTCACGCCAGTTTTCCGTATGGCATAATGACTCATTTCCCTTGCATAAAAGAACCTTCAGTTAATCTACAAACATGACCCTTATTCAAGTACTTACCTACCATGCTAATTATCTTGTCCCTTTCTGTTTACGCACTATATTTTGAGCACAGTTTTACTGCGAGCAAATTATTGAGATCATTACAAACGTGATTTCTAACCAGAAGTCTCTGCGGTTTCTCTAGAGACTTAAGCTAACAATCGGAGAATTCGACCTAGTGTAGTTATGTAAATATTGTGCAAAATGACAGTTCAAATAACCGTGCCTCTAAATGTCATGGATTCGTTTGTAGAATTACGTCAACCTTTACATTGGCAGTCAAGTTTAATTGCCAACAAAGTTATGATTAGATTAAAATCAAATGAAAAACTTTTTATATCACGTAGGACGTAGGTAGTCAGATGTTAGTAAAATATAACATATCAGTAGATACATAATGACATTATATATCTACTGATCTCCTTAATACATATCTGGTAGTATATAGCGACATAAGCTCAGCTACTGGTTTGAGAAATGTGATCCAATACCTCAAAATTCCCTCACTATAGTACCTTGAACGACATACAACATGCTGTTGGTTGTATCACTAGTTTGGCGTACCATTGTTCTGACTAAAATAAGGAAAGATATGTGAAATCGGAAAATCATGTCAGTTATCTACTTGGAAGTTTTAGCACCTAGCTTTTCTTTATATGTTCTTATTACATGTACTTACGTAGTTTTATTATCACGCTCTGCTGTAGATATAGATATTAGCGATTCTGGAACATTTCATGCTAGTATTGAAAACGACAATTCATTCTTCGTGCATGATGATTGTGCAACATCCGGCCTTCATTTACAATTTACAATGCAGTTTAATATTTATTCCTTCGATATTTTAGTAGTATGATTTCATTAACGTTGTTTCCCTTATAACACAATTAATTGCCGCCTAACGAGTACTAATAAAAGCGGCAGTGCCTTTTTCCTTTCCCGGTGCATTATGAATCAGTTTAATTTTAACGATGACGTTAAAATGATCATTTGCCGTTTACCCGGTCTTGAACCGAGGACTGTTGGTTGTAGCTGACGCGTGCGTTGACCCTTGAATGCCAAACAATAAGATATTTGTCATGCACTGAATCACTACACACGACACGAACTTGGTTGTCTGCATTCTGTATGAACTTGCCACCATAGGTTGATTAGTAGGTCAAACAATCCTCTATGCAACTGACTCCCTCATCGTAGTAGTCAAGACTTTGTTTCTAATATCAAATCTAATTTTATTTTGTGATTACAGGACTTCGAATAAGCCAGAGTCGCCGGTGTGGAACATCGAGAAGGAACTGCGGGATAAAGAAACCATCAGCAAGCATGTCAACGGTAAGATTAGTTCTTGCTACAGTGTTTATATTTACCAATTGCCAATTGACCTCCGCGGTGCGAATCGGCACGGCTTTGTTGAATCGCCTATAAACGTTTTTATTGCCGCTCAATGCGATGTCTGCTACGGAACATAAAGTAATAAATTGGCAAAGTTTGTGTGTGCTTTAGTCGTTTGAGGACATGAAATTTCGTATTGCGGAAGGTCAACCGAAGACAGCGTGCCGCGATCAAACAAATCGTGACTAAACTTTCCGCACGGTACCAATCCAGAAATACACATCGGTCGGTAGTCCCTCCATGTGCCACTTTGATATTTTCTATAGGTATTAGTAGTAAAAGTTCAGTGTCGTTGGCTTCCCACGCCGTGTCTGTCTCTTATCTATAGCGTGGTCATGGATTCCTTTGTACTTATGACTTCTGATTAAAAAGATATTCAACATCCTTTCATTTGTATTTAGATAACACTAAAAAATCTATGGGAGAATTTGTCACTTACGGGTGCGTTCAGTTACAACTGCAAAATTTAACATTCGGCAAAATCCTAATTTTGCCTAATGTTGATAATTAAATTAATGTATTTTAAAATACATGGGAGAGGACAACGTGTGCAAAAAAAGTGAACGTTAGATGAATTCGCAGTGTTATAATAAGGGCTTTTGATTCCTTAAATAAATGACTATTTCGGATGATTAAATAAAACTATATTTCTTTCCATCTCTTTTGTGTTACTTTGCTTCGTTTTTCGCCCTTGTATGCTGACGTCATTTCAATAGTATATCTATCGATCGTGCGTGTGCTTATCATTTCGGAGCTAATCAGATCGTATTGTCAAGTTCTGTACTCGATTATATGAGTAGATATCTAAATGGATCAGTGAAAGACTGCAAGCTCCTCGCTGATGAGGAAACCAATTCGCTACACAGCTATACAGCATTAAAAGAAATATTCAGTCAGCACAACATTATAAGACCAATACAGGACCTGTCAGATATGCCAATATATGTATATGAGGTGTCCGTGGGTAGCCGAATGTCACCCCCCATCATTTCCCTTGGCGTAATGTGGGACTAAGGGTAAAAATACCGGAAGGTGGGCAGCAGCCGCCTTCTGAAGAACCGCCATCTTCCAATGCGATTCACAAGACGCTTGCTAAGAATGAGAATCCTCATTCTTATATATAGCAAGCCCCCGCCAACCCTTAATGTGGGAAACTATGTAGAACATGGACAATCCGTATCTGATCCAGTATGTGTAAATTGAAAGAATAAGATATAGAATGAGTAAAATAAAGATTGGAAGTAGCACCCGTGGCGTGATTTATATGGAGGAATGAAATAAATAAAATAGTGTAGGTATTATGTATGAGTAATATATGGACGGACATAGTGGCAGAGGCAGGCGGTCAAAAGTTGTGGATAGACAATGTAAATAATGATATACTCGTTTATGTCTGAAAGGTGTAATAAAGAGATGCCATCTAGTAAATAAACTTAACAAGAGAGCACGTGTTGTGCTAAGCCGAGAACCCGGGCGTATGATAAAGACATGTGAGGAAGATAAGAAGGATATAAGAACATAAAGTTTATTAAACTTTCGCGAAAGAAATTCAAGTTCTACCTAAAGACGGATCAATTCGCAAACTGTTTATAATCAAAATATAACTTTGACTAACCTGAACGTTTCGATCGAGTTGCATCGACCGTGGTCACAAGGCTGTTTAGCGAATGGACCCGTTGTTTAGATAAAAATGAATATTCCCTACATGGGCATAAGAAGACATCTATGTTAGTACATTCTTTACTACACGAGCTCTACCCATATGATATTGTGAAGTATGAAATGACGTCCGTTGTATACTTACTGCATGTAGATATGTGTTTTATTTCATAGGTCGAATGTACGTCAATCTGCCGGCGCATCTGAGTAACGATTAATATTAGACTTCTATCTCGGACATCGTTCTGTAATATTACTTTTTTATAAAAGTCATATCGTCTCAGCGACTAATGTTTACGTCGTTACATCAACATGAAACTTTTCATATATCGCTTACTTCTTTCTACATAAATCTCCGTGCTCGTCTTCAAATACTGCTTAATAAATATCTAACAAGTTGTGGGTCACCTTCACAGTTCACACCTTTAAATTATCCTTGTAGATACGGCACAAATTAGGTGTTTGCTCGTATCTTAAACAAAGAATCGAAAACAGTCTACAGAAAGCAGTTCCGTTTTCGCAATTATCAAGACACAGTAGGTTTTATTTGTGTGGCCTTCCAGGTTCTTCCGTACAAACTATAAACGGAGTACGGAAATAACGTGGATCTTCTCTGAGGCGAATGCATGTACTCGTATATACATTCGCAACGACTATAGTCCGAACTTCGCGAAAACAAGATGACAAACCGTTGATCGTTGTAGTCGACACTACTAGACTACACATTATTGTAACGTAAACAAAACCACGCAAATACGTCGACTTCCTTATCTGCGCGGAAGATTCATTTTTGCATGACAACAATTACAGAACGAAAACAAAACAAATGCTTGTTTGCATGCCTTTTATCATGACATCCACTACTTCTGTTACAAACGCGCAAACACGATATTATATCTTGTCGGGTGGAAACATTGCAATTAATGTGAACTTTATCTGAAGTGGTAGCAAAATAGTGCTTTGTGCAATCTAGTTAAGGTAAACAATAATCAGCATCAGCAATGCTATGGTCAATTCACTGTGGTGATGCTGAGCAGTATCAATCCTCAAGTTAAGGTATTTTATATCTAATTATTTCATCTAGCATTAGTGAGTGGTGAAGTTTTCGATGTTTTTTATGCTATCGTGAATTCGTGATGGAACAAGCACAAGGTCCACCAGGTGTTAAGTGGTAACCTCAGCCTATAACATATGCATTTCGTTACAAGTTACGAACTGCACTGCGCCCGTCTCTCTGAGGCATAAGGTGTTAATTGTCATGTGCCTGTAATTTCACCTGCACTAATCAGAACAAAGTATTGCGAGCATTAGGTACTGCTGGGCGGTAGAAATGGCGGTAGGTATGGTAGCAGTACTTCCTCGGGCGAACTCACACAAAAAGTACTACTGCTACTTGCAGCTATAGTCCCTGAATGGGAACTAGATCTCTGACTGGCTGTGGGAAAGCACCAAGTGCTTGGCGACATACCTATTGAGGACTGAGATAATGAAATACATTTTGATATATGATGATCTCAGTAAGTCTATCTGAACGGTCGTAAATACGATATGTACCAGATTGAGTGAGACTGACCAGATAACTTGAGTGAGACGTCTGGATGAATACTAACAGTATCAATAAAGGTACATTGATTCAGTCGCTTGAAATTCTTTCATCAATAAGTTGTTCCGTTCAAAGAACATGCACGGGAACATGTTTAGTAAAAAATATGCATAGTCGATACTTCCTAGGATACAGGTCGCTACTTGGAAAAGGTAGCAAGAAGATTTTATAACCCTATAAAAGTTATAGGTGTCATGACATGACTCGGTCTGGTGACTCGCGTGATTCTGTCATTTATGGATCAAATCTAAATCTACTTATCTAATAAACTGGTTTGAAGATGAAGCATCAAATACTTCCACAACTCCTTGAGTGATGTCTTTGTATAACGGCATATTTTAAAATGCGGAATTGGCTAGTGGTTGAGCGTAGTAGTGGCGCACACGCCAGTTGGCCGCCGACGTTCGCGGGTGGACAGCGTGCGCAGCCCTGCACGATACCTCCGCAGCCATGCCGCCGACCACCATGATAGTACCTTGTGCGTTCACAAACTTAACACTTTTCTTCATACGAAACCGTAAATTATCATTTATCACTCTCATCGCGAATCTTGCGGTCATCTTCGCCGTCGTCGTCGCGATCACTGAAATAAAAACTCTGCGCGAAAATATAACAGAAACAACGTTTTTATCACGCCCACAATGTTTTGGATCCATAACTTTTATTGAGTGACGTAAATGTGTGAAGATGTACAATCGGGATTTGGCTAATACTGTGTGTGAAAAATTCACGTGGATGTTGTGACAAATTCAGGGACATTCTATTAGGATCTGTGACTGTGGTGCGTATGTGATCGTACGATTGAAGGCGATGTTCAGTGTGTTTGTTGACTACCAACTAGTGTGTATGTTTACGTTTTAGTTTTGGCATTGGACAAAGATCCAGAATTGGATTGATGGGATGCTAGTTGGCTTTGTTTTGTACACTCATTGTAAACATGAATGAATTCTCCCAGTCATTGCTTTTAAATGTTTTCACAAAATGTCTTAAATGATTTAGTATATTGTACTTGGTTACTTCTTTGTTTACAAATGATTAGTAAAATAAACTTGATATTTGTTAATTCTGTCAGACAATCTTCCCATTCACTTCAATACTGTGCCACAAACAGATTATCATTAGTTGATATTGGCACGGTCGGTTGGTATATGACTGTAACATCATCAAATTTTATTGTATGATTAACTTATTACCTTGTCGTGATTTCTCATCAAGTGACGAAGTGATTATACTTACGAGTATTTTAACGCTTCACCGAACAGCCTTAATCCATAGCCATTTATGGGGATCATTAATCTACAAGTGGGTGTCTTAAGTAGTACGGTGGTCGGCCTACATGTTGCAACCTACGCCGATATACTCATCAATCATTCGATGAATACCGCTCCTTGAACCCAGTATTGCCATCTACGGATACGTCACACTTTCATTTCATTCAAAGGTGCTTAGTATTTCTTTTCAACGGTTTCAATCACTGTTTTTATTCCCAAGGCGTAGGTAGTGTCTAGCATGACGGATAATATCTTTATATTTGCATATAAATCGGTTATCTCCGTTTTAGGGAATGTTCATTTGTAAACGAACACTTTATATAGCTTCAAGGTTTGCGTATCGATATCTAGATAAAAATATAATATATGCATCGATCGATAATAGAAGTCATTATAATATTATCTGATATTGGCTGACGTATTTCGAGTATGCCTCTACAAGAAGCATGGTTTAATTAAGCGCAAGTTCTCAATTGTCAAACTCTGGTTTGTGATCATTGGTTGCGTGTCTAACTGCAGTACAATTGTTCACAATTAACAGTACTTCTTTTGCGTGCTACGACTTCATCTTAGGAATAGGGTCAACACATTCATTATGTAGCTAGCTAGGATGCTCATATAGTTCAAAATGGCTAAACTCGCTTATCGATATATTTGTTATTCTTATCGATCGAACATAAACGCAGATTATTTCTTATTGCATTTACACCTCAAATATCTTCAGCGTTATTCACGGTGTGTATTGACGTAGACTCTATACGTTAGACGCGGTGTTTGTGTTATGAAAAGCGTGGGCTTATTTCCCTTACACGTGATGCGCCAGTAGATATAAGTAGGTAGAAGTACGTAATATGTATAGATTAGACACTTAACTATTTCTTCACTATATCTAATACATTATAAACATATCGAATAGCGCTCTTCGATAGGTAGTTTTAGTGATGATCACACGAAAACCATTAAACTGATAAACATACATCAAAATTACCATAATACCGCTATTAAGCCGGATTATTATGTAGAGAAAGCCTTGAATGTCCATATTGGTCATTTATTTTATCGATACTGATTAAGGCAATGTCAGAAAGCCTTGTACCTACTAATAAGTTATTGTCAAAGGCCACTGTGACATCGGATCGAACCGAAATTGGTTATAGAATTACATACGATGATATTTTGCGCCTGATAGTCTCCTTACCTTACTTGGTGAGCGCGCTGTGCAATAAAAGTTTGGAATCATTTTGACCTTTGAAGGAAAACAAGTCGTAAATCGCAAGATACCAACGTGTGCTTCTTGTTTACAGTAATATTTCCATCTTTGCGTTTACGTTTACATTCTATAGAATAGAATTATTCGGTTGATCTCTACTGTAAATTACCTACTAACTGGTTACAAGTGTAATCATTGCAGTAGTTCCCTACGTGTCTAATACTCAGTCAGATCATCTACCATCCATCACTTAATGACGTGAAGATGTTGAGATGCGAGAGCATTTGCGAGTGTTGTGATATGACGTCAATTGAACTTTGCTTGAGTAACTGATCTTACTCATAAATTGTATGTGTGTAATATAATAGCAGGTACTTATATAAGTATAATATATACCTATTGTTACTCTTGTAATACCTACTTATTGGATATGTATGAGAGATAATTGAATCTTCAGTTCCGTCGTAGTCACTACCGGCTCTTTGGTATACAAATCCTACTGCGGCGTCGACTTGAGCTAGGCAGCGTCGTGGAAGGGCATGTTTTTTATACGCACTTGACTTACCAACCACCTTCAAGTTGACTCTTTTCTCCTATACATTTGCCCATGTCAGGTAGCATCTACTGGGAGTCAGTCCCTATTTTAAGCCTAGTCTGTTTACGTCTTGAGACAAATCAAACTTACAAACAGTAGATATAGTTGTCATAGGTTAGCTTTTAGCCATAAATATATATGTTGCATAAGTATTCCACGGTCTGTGGCGTTATTTAACGTGTGATGTTGCACAGGTAGCGAGGCGTCACCGCCGCCCGAGGTATTTTTGGGTGGTTCTTGCAACCCTACAACTTGGAGATCGGACATAGCCATTCCGATGCTGAAGAAAATGGGCATTACATATTTCAATCCGGTGAGTTACCCTTCTTTTATACTAATAATCATAAATAGTTATTATTCTATACTATATATTATAATACACCTTCTAACACAACCTCACATCCGTATATTCCCAAACGTTAGCCTGAAGTGTATAAGCACCAAAATTTCGTAAATTATGTTGTAAGTCGTAATACGGGGCGAACTTACTGTCACCTACCAGGTACAGTCTCATTCTCCGAACTGCTAATAAAATATTTCCTCAGAAAATCCCAGTGACAATTATCAAAGTTCTTTATCTTTATTTGTTTTAATAAGGGGCTTCTAGAAAGTTGCTTATAAAGAGGCCGCAGATAAGAAAATCGAAATTGAAACGTATAGTTAAATATTAATCAGCGAAATCTATTTATGGCAAATGAATATACAACAAATTAATAAACCAATTGACAAACAATTACCAATGATTATACTTCGTGGTCTTCAATAGTCATACCGTCTGGTGAACACGTACATTCTAATTGAGAATTAATTGTATAGCTCATAACTAAACCGACTAGTCAATTGATAACCTGCGCTGCGCTGTAGATGACCCTCTGACCACATCAATTAATTTTTTTGGAGAAACTTTATATCCATACATATATTATAACCGTTCCTAATCGGAAACAATCCAAGTCTTAGTCATACCATTGCCTGGATAGATGCAAACGGTCAACAACCGACCGTTTTGCGAGATTACCATCAAACGTTCAGCAGAATACTTCATACTCGACTGATGATGAAATATTTCATATATTTTAGCTTCTTAAGTTTTATGTGATACGGAATAGATGAGCCTGATAATATATTACCGTGCGTGTACCATAGCGGCTGTGGTCTCTTTGCCCATGAGTGAAACAAAATATTACTTAGATTTTTGTTTCACATTGTCTGGTGTTTTTCTGATGTAGATGAGTTAGGTCAAAGAATTGATTTTTTCTATATTGTTTTTATTTATAGCTGAGCTAACTTTTGATCTTTTGATCTCACCTGACAGTAGATTGATACTGTCTATATATGTGTATCTTCGATCACATCATCATTATCAGAGTGATGATGGTCGAAGATGTTATTCAGGCTAGCCTAGAATTACTAGCTCTCAAGGACCGCTGCCGGAACGCACTGTTAGGTGTTTGGCGTGAATTTTCTACTTGATGGTGGTAACTGTAGCCAGACAGGCAGTAGCAAAATGCCCTATCACCATGCATATATCTCATTTCCTCTTCTCTAGTTTGGTTTAAAACTCCATTGATTCGAAATATCAGTGTATATTATTTATAAATAATTAAAAGAGTAAGATAGATTTTTACGTTTGATAGCAAAAGCTTACCTCATTATTCTATATGCAAATCAGCACATTGATTAATTACTGTGTATAAATATACATAGGACATGTATATATGGCATGGACGTGAACATAGACAATCAATTTATATTCATAAAAAAGATTATGAATATAACATTCCATTGGTACGATATGATAAGCAAGATAGCCAAAAAAAAGGTCGTAATGGCTTACATAATTATTACAATGTTTATTTCGTCATTTATCGTCGATTCTTGATAACCGAGAATTTAGTGCGGAAGACGATAATGCATGTCCGTTAGAGGTTTTCTTTGAAAAGGACGTGATAGTGAAAACCTTCCTCCAAATAATAAAAAAATCATGTGGTAGGTGTCCGATCAGACAGTGGCGCTCAATCTGATACGACACGTTATATTCTAAACTACTCGTATCAATGGTTTCAAAAAGATAGCAACACGATCACAGACTCTGATACAACATTGATAAACTTGATTAAAACTATTTTCTTGTTTAATCGGTGCCTATGTTACCTATACTATTAAACGAGTAAAGTGCAATAAATACAAGATACATACTTACATCAACAGCCGTTCAACAAAAGCCTCATGCTTGAACAGGCGCAGTGCAAGGTCTTCTTCAGAAGGCGCTTCTGCTCACCTTCAAATATTTTGCCTCTAAGGACTCCCACAGGAAGATATGAGGTGCAATCCTAGCCCGGCACCCCATAGGGCAACAATTATTAGTACCTAATTGTAATGCCATTTCTCGGTTTATTTTCCAGTTGTGTACCTTAACCGCAGATTATGTTATGAGTACTTATAGTTTTTTTTTTCAAAGATAAAATTTTCATTTCGTTCTTTAATCGATTTTTTATTGTTTTAAAGATTTGAAATAATTGCTCACCCAAGCATCTAAATCAACATAAAAAGTAGGAAGATGTTTTTCGTTAATCTGTATTATTGAAATGTCTACATATTTCATTGTTTCTATTACCCCATGAGCATGAGCGGCAAATGACAAGTTTCTAGTGATTGCTTAATCTTGAAACAGTTTCAATGTTGTCTTTTGTTTGTGCAGCTCGAAAGTTTCTCGCACTGAATACGCTTTACAAATGCGCTTTGAAATTGTTTACAGCGATATAGGTGGGTACTTAGAAACATTCCCTCCCAACCTAAACAACTTTCAATCATCTCATAACATTATGATTAGCGCACACTGATCCACGCGGTATATCGCCTCAATTCAGTCCGCTCAGTAGTCGTCGTATTCGAACTGCATGCTAAAACGAACACGAAGCAATGCCGTAATGGCATCGGCTCGTTTCTAAACAAGCTCACCAGTAGTCGAGAAAATAAGGCGAGATGACGTTCGTGCGGTGTCGGGGCGGAACGTCTGCCTTGCCCACTTATATGTTATAATACTCGTATAATAATGATATTGTCGCACTTATCATCACCTATTATACTAAGGTTCAAAGTTTTTTTGGAATTCTAAATATTCTTGCGTTTGACCTGCAATCTGATGAAATGGCAATGCAGTCGACGATGGTAAACGCTCGACATATTAGTTTAAGGAATTAAGATTAAAGTATTCAATGAAATAAATTGAATCTCGAAGTTCTTTTTGTCTAAAAGTCATATCATAATTATATACCCATATTTAATTTAGGCATCTATGCCTTATGAAAGTAAAAGACTACCGGTACCACCGCCGCGTTCAAAAGAAACATATACGCCCGAAGATTTTACTGAAGAGCCAACCTGTTTAACTAAATTGGGGATTGTTATATTTTTATATTGCCGGTAGCAAGTAGAAGACTGGTCCATGGAGCTGGTGGAAGTGGAGCACCGCGCGAAGGCAGCTGCGCGGGCGCTACTCTTCGTGTTGGATAGCGAGACGCGCGCAGTCGCCGCCTGCGTGGAGGCTGCGAATCTAGCCGCTGCGCCTAAAGACCTGTTGCTGGTGCTCCGCCCTTACACGAGGCACCAGACCATTGGAAACGAAACCATCTCGGACCAGTAAGTGTATTTAAATCTTCTTTGTACCCTTATCCCACTAATGCGGGGTCGGAACAATATATCTTCTCACGGTCGCCAATGGGTTATTCTTCTTTGACACTGTTCTGATACTGGTCATCTTAGTACTCACATTTTATACTAATAATCATTACTCATACTGTCCATCAGTCCATACCTACTTCTAGTTTAGCTTCAATCCTTAGGATCATACTAGAAAACACCCTTCAGTCTTCTTCTGTACCTATGTCCGCCCACATTTATACTCAAGTCTTTCTTGTCATGATACGCCTATTCTAAGACATTGTTCTGGTTATGGCAAAGCTCTTCATTTCTTTTGTTTCTGGTGGTACTGAGAAGTTTTCTCTGAAGTACCTACCTACTTATCCATAATCTTTTCCATTCTAATCGAAAAAGAGATACAGTTTCATCTCAACATTCGCATGTGTACAGATATACAAGAACCGTCTCTCATTCGCTTCTGTCGGGGCTTCATATTCAGATTCAACAGGTCTTAAACTTACAGCAATACGGGCCTCCGTCAAGTCTTAAATGTTTTCTCAGCTTGTTGGAGGTATTACTCTTGACATTAATTTTATTTTTTAAGCCTACATTTCTCACACGATTATAATCGATGTACACTGTACTGGTAATTCATTTCATCCATGCTATATTCAGGCAAATATAAAATCATAAAACTGTTTTATGAGTAACCTACGTGATTTGCAAGATTCAATGATTTGTATAATTTTCGCGGAATAGAGACGATATGAGATTTAAATTACGTATTAGCATCACATTATATGTAATTGAGAGTATTCTCTACGGTGGTGATGCCACGAAGTTACCATCGGCTTGAGTATATGTTCTGTGCCATCGGTGCCGGTTCCTCAGTTTATTTATGGGAACGTGCAGTCATAAAAGGCGATGAAAATGGAAGACACGATATTTTACGTCATCCCTAACACGCACAATCTTATTGAGTCACGATTCACAATCATATCATAATTCATGACATAGGTACAGCGTTTCTATTATAGATTAAGAAAATCAATCGCACAGGTAAGTAGGTATTTAGTAGGTAAAGTATGTGTCAGCTTTCTGGGGCGGGATCCGATATATAATAAGAAACAAACCGCGGCTTTCATACGATTATATCGTGGCATCTGTGTCATGTCGTGGCGTTGATGTGGTACTAGAAATCGTACCGTATCAATGCCACGGCGACTAGAGCGTTATATTATGACTTTCTCTCGATGGTTGTAATAGAAATGAGGTGATAAGATAACTGATAACTCAGAGTACGAAAGTTGTATCAAAATAACAGCTTCATACAGGAGAGGTCAGATTCGAATCCTGCCTCTGATTTGAGCTTTATCGCATTGTAAATTGTAATAGAGCATTTTGCGAAGAGTCGTTTGGCTCACCGTCCTTTAGTAGAATGTGCCAAGCACGCATGCATAATATAGGTATGCCAGGATGCGAAATATAAAATACCTCTAAAAGGCTGCGTCGCAAATCGCAATTGTGATTGGTTATAGAAGAGTTTTGTCATTTTGCACTAGCTCGTCTTGTCTGCTACCTACCTCGAACCGAAAATATGCCGCCAGGAGTCGCTGTACTAGAGTTAATTTTCCTTCGAATTCAATTTCCATTCTATGTAGCTACTAGTAGTACTATAAGTACAGCCTTACAATGTATTTATTCCACTATCACACAATATATCGGCCGGGCTATAGCTTTCTGGTCTGGAACTATGAATAGTAGATTGCATTATGCTCGTCCTCTATACCACGTGCTAAAAACAAGTATGGCGAAACGTGGGTGTTTTAACACCTTTCCTACCTCTTTGTGGAATACAGGCGTTACGATGTTAACCAACATGTGTTTTGTTACAGCGAATACGTGGAGTTATCCCGCGCGCGCGCTACTTTACAAGAAGCAGTGGAGAGGCGTGGACTACCCGCGTTCACGGACATTCCCGCGGCGCTGCGGTGCGCCCGCGCAGTGCTGCGTGGCGCGCGCACACATCCGCGCCACTCGCTCGGCCACACCATCCTGCGGCTAAAGCGAGCGTACGACGCCGCGGGCGGACGCAACGCGCGCTTGTCCCGCTCTCGCGCTATAGACACTCTGCGGGACGTGACGCGCGTGCCCCGGGATCGCGCCGAACGCTGTCTTCCTAACGGAGCTGAAGTCGATTTCGAGACCTTCTGCGCAGCGGTCGCTGAGCTCGCTGCCGATGCAGGTGTGTCCGCTATGTTAATAAATTAACGGCCCATCTACTAACGCTGCGTTATTTTCATATGATTTGTCCTGTTTTACACGTAAATGCGACGCAAAACAGAATCGGTAAAGAAAGCTATATATACATTATGTTCCGTGGAATGATGTGTCAGTAAGACAGTAAAATCAATACATTTATTACCATCCTCACGTGCAGGAACGTGGACTATTTCTGTACTGTCATAATTTCTAGCAAAGCCACCGACGTTTAATGGTCGTTAGTGGATGGGCTACACTATTGTTGTCTCACCTCGTGAGAACACTGAAACCTGTCGCTTGTTACTGTTTCCCGTTAGTGCTTGTGTGTCGGTATTCTCACGAGCTTGCGTCTTGGTTGTGGTTAACACGGTGCCGGTGCTAAGGGCGGGTATTTGTTTGAAGGCCTGGCGGTGACGATGGGAAGCGGCGCTGCAACGGCAGATGTCGAAGGCGCGAGCGTGGCGGCGCGCGTTCGCCGCGCGTTTCGCTCGCTTCTTCTCTTGTTCGCCCCGCCCTCTCCCGGTGCGTTACCGCACTGCTCATTATCTTTTTCGAATCAACGCCTATTTGCTGCACATTTTTGTTTCGCTAATCTTTATTTCATTGATGGCTTCCTTGCTCGACATAGTCGGAATCGACGTAAACATTGCTGAAAACATAGCTTATCTTATCTACCATCTCATTATTTCCATGAAAGTGTACAGTCACAATTCGTTCTGTGAACGGTGTGCGTTTCAGTGTGCGGCGTCGTTTGTTTCATTTATTACCCATTCATATAGTAAATGTTGACTGATAGTATTAACTTTGTCGAGATTCTGTAGAATTTATACTGTGGCAGCTTAATTAATCAACAGGTTGCTTGTTTTGCGTTCATTTGCATACGTTTTAAATTAAAGTATATGTTTCCATGAGTTGTTTCTGTGTGTTTATAGTAATGTCAAAGAATAATAGATATTACTACATTAAGAAGCGACACTCACATCCCCTTGCTATAATTAGACGCCAGTGAATTAGGGGCACATTCGGGGCATGTTCTGTTTCATTGTGTGTGTGAGTGTTAGACTTCGAAGTAAATAGAAGCTCGAAGGTGTTACGTATATACGAAGTATAAGTGTGTGAAGTATGGTCGCGCAATCGCCGCTTTCATTACGATAATTATGAACACGCACACCAGTGCACAGGGTACAGGTCTGTTATTAAAAGCTATACTAAAGCACACAACTTTTCTGAAGCACTTGGGGAAGGGGTGGCAGATAGCTACTTCATGAACAGACACTCAATGTTTTAAGTCAGATTACTTGTGTCCAACAAAATCTTACACTATAAGAATCTTTGAACCTGTATATGAAATGCATATTTATATGCATAGACGGGTGCCAGCTTTTAATATTCGACATGTAGCAGTAAAATCAGTTAGGTATCAAGGAGTGTGGCGAGCGCTGTACATCACTAGACGTTGACATCTTGCATTGCACCTATAATTACAAAGGAGCATGCCATATTCCGCTCTGCTCACACATTTTAAGTTCCTCACAAACTAACGCTTTCAGCTGCGTCCACGGCGACATTCAAGTTGGCAATCATTTCTTTTTATTGTTTTAGTTCAGATTTTTGTGTGCGTTTCATGAAAGGGTGTATACAAAGCGTATAATAAAATATACGCTCAAAATTTATTTCTTCACCACTTTGTTGAACGCCACCGCGGATGCAGTTGAACGAGTTTGTTTGGGTGTAGCTTTACTATCGCGCCTGCATTGAGATACTGACTCTGTAGTAATGTGTTTTTGTTAAATTGCAGAGAGCCAGGGTCGGAATGGGCAAGATATGGGTGTAGGTGGAGTAGAAGACGGAGGAGTTTGTCGGGAAGGCAGTGAGAGAGGGGCGGAGTGTGCGCCGCGGGAACACGCCGCGATGCGATACAACGCGAGGCTAAGGGCCTACGGAAGGAAGCTCGGCTTATTTATACCCAAGGTACTTACTTGTTAACTATCACTACTGTTCTAGCAACGCCTATCAATATGAAAAGCAGTACAAAAAAAAACATTTTCACGTGTTTTCGTTTGTTCCTCGTGGTGGTACCAGTATTGCTAAGTATTAGTTCCAATAGTAGCAAGTGCCATGGTTAAAAAACCCATAGTACTACCAAGTCATGTTTTTTACCCTTGTTATGCGACATTTCATAGTTTGACACCTGTCACTTTGACACTTGTTACTTTGACTTTTGCTATTTAGAAACTTTCCTATCTTTACGTTGTCCTACCTCAATACTGGTGTGAAGGTTTAGTATACAGGTAGTTCAACCGCCAACATTTTTAATAATAAATAATATATGTTTTATTGATAGGTACTATTATGTAACATCGAATTAAAATAATTCAAGTACATAGTCGAATAGAACTTCAAATATTTCCAACTTAGCAGAAGACTTCAAGAAATTCCTGGCCTTTTTTGACCATCGATAAACATGAATGCCGATAATACAAATATTGTTTCTTTCCATGCTTCGACTGGCTGTATATTACAGTTCAAAAGATACTGACCAAGTCCTTTAATATGTGTTAGGCAATTCGCCATAATACATGTTCTGTGAAAATTTCATCAAGCTGCATATATTTATTTTTTTATTTATTTATTATATCTTAGGAAGACTATCAACTACATAGCTTAAATAAGGTAAAGAAATATATACAACGAAAAAGTCATTTACAAGTCTCCACATTTGGAGGTAAAATGGTTAAATATAACAGTCCTAATTATATGATGTTATGACAGATACGGAATATAAGCTCAACACGTAGACAGTAATATTGCACTCACAATATAACTTCAGAGTAGAAAATCTTAATTCTAAGGATGTAACTAAATAATTCAATCACTTGTGTGAATGAAAGAAAGCCTTGCTCCATATAACAGTTCAAAAGATACAGACAGAGCAGGATTGACGAGTGGACAGCGTAGGCTTCGTATAGGGTCTCGATTCCTCGTATGGAAATCCTAAAAAAAACTCTTCGTCCTTTACATAATCAATGTAACCTATTTTTCAATCTTTTGAGAATGATACTACCATATAATGTTCTTGTCATTATTTACAATACTTGATTTATCACCAGAAGTTATGGGTTTACATTGTTCCATGACGTTACAGAATGGTGGTAACAGAATGCCGGATAGCTGCGTGACGACGGGGTCTGGTGATTCTGAGTCGAACGTATTCACTCCGGGGACGGAGCGAGTCTTCACTCCGGGGACTGAGCGAGTCTTCACTCCGGGTACTGAGCGAGTCTTCACTCCGGGGACGGAGCGGCGGCTGGAGCGGCTGCCGGCCATGCTCGGGGCTCCCACGCACGATGTTTACCTCGCCGGCTCCTTTCCGGTGAGAACTACATACATCTGTACCGCTTCAGACACTGATATGAGCTGGAACTCCATCGCGATCGGATTGCGTGGGAATGAAAGCCGCAGTGATGGTGAAATGGCGATGCGTTTGGGTGAATGATTATTGAAAGCTTACTGTGGCAGCCGGATTGTCCACTACTGAACACAGCCTGCCTATTAAGGTTAGGCTTTGTCATAATCCTCAAGCTTGGATGATGTATTGGAGATCGCAAGTGCAATAGCAATTCCTCAGAAGGCGCTGCCCAACTTTCATCCGGTATTTTACCCGTAGTTGAGTAGTAAAAAACTGTTAAAGGGAAGTTATTTATGACTCTAGTGCCAGTTTTCATAGTTAAACCTAACCTAACCTAACCATAAACCTTGGGTCTTTTCTGCCATTTGTATTTGTAGTTTCCTCACGTTTCCACTATAGGCGCTGTTAAAAATGTATTGGGAAAAACGCGTAACTATGAAAACTCGTCTAAAAGGTACTGAAGCGCTAAGCGATAGTGAGCCACGGTCATAATGAACACTGTTAGCGCTAGGGTAAAAATAATCGACTTGTTAGCTGCTTAGTTAGTAACCCCTACAGCATGAGTCTTAAGTATATCTAGCTAGTGTAACTCCACTGCTATATGAGCGAACCTTCACTCACTGTATTGTATATATCATTATAATAATACTACGGTCTGCACGTCACGTCGTTTATTTGTAGTGCGAACTTGCTCCTCTCTTCAGAAACTTGTTTACAAGCAACCAGTGGAAATTAATCCCTTGGTGCATTTGCTCATCTAATCGGAATGAATTAGACCGCAATTTTTTACTGTCGGACCATACCCGTCAGCATGGATTAATTCAAAACTAAACTACGACAAGATCAATTACCGCACTTTGGCTAAGTGAAAACTAATACAATTTATATCTTTTCAGAGTAATGGTACACGACCAGAGGAGATCCTAAAACGGGAAGGCATTACCTACGTGATACCTCGCGCGAATGACTACACGCGTATGTTTTCTACCCCCGCGCGGCGTTCAGCCCCTGCCCATCCTGAGTCCCCGCGAAGAGACAAGAAGCCTAGACCAGAGCCGTTAGCGGTCACAGACCTTCCTGATGATGTCCAGTTAAGGGAAAGGACGCCGAATGCGGAGCGAGGCGACCGCCTGAGTGCGTCCGACTTCTACACTGTCACGGAGGACGTCACGCCTCAACCTTTCAAAGGTAAACGTCTCTGCGCACTGATTCATTATTTATAATAGTGACGCTCAAGGTCAATGACCTGCCTCGGTAGGTCACTGACCTTCTTGAATACGTGCATGTCGGTGATTTGCCCGAAATTTAACGATAACGGGGAATTGCGATTTCAATGGCGCATATCGTCACGTTATTTCTTACAGAGGACTACCAGGTGGTTACAATAACCATTTAATCCTGAAACCAGTGCGAGTACAAAATCAATGATTTTCTTCAAGGCCATGACGAGTTTGGGATTGATTGTACTGTGCCATCGCGGTGTGTCAAACAGAGATGGTTCATATGATAGATTATGAGAGCATGAAACCGTTCTTTATCAGTAATCCGCCTTATCCCGTATATCAGATTCCTATAATGAAAATAATTAATAAGCAGAAGCAATAGGCATTGTGGTCGAACGGCTAAACCTCTCAAGGTTAGCTACTGAAACACACCGTAACGTGCTGTGCGACATTTTTTCTATTTGCCGGCGGTAGATAGCCAGACCATGAACAACATGTCCTACCACAATTAAAAATTCATCTACAACCATTATAACAAAACACAAGCACGAGGCAGACTTTTAACGGTCATCATTTGTATTCCGCTTCCTGCCGATAAGGGGTCATGACCTATCTGATAAGATAGATAATATGCAAACTCAAGGGAACATTAAAATTGACTTCGTTGGACATAATTCTGTCATTCAAAAGTATAATTAATAAAAATAAATAAGTTCTTATTTTATTTGGACTAAATTCCAAATTACAATAAACTTAAAAATTATAAAAATCCTAAAATGAAATTTATTCTGTGGGTAGTTTAAAGCTGATTTAGTCATCATCAGAATGGGTGTTTATCATGACTGAAAATTAAAATATAAACGTTTAAATTTTATAGTTGTTATATGTATTACGATGTATGTATACCAATTTAGATTTAAGCGTAAACAGAATAACTGTAGTAGGTACTTAATGAATTTTAGTTAGTTGGTTGTGGATAGCAGAATAAGCCCATTGTACCCTATTTGGTAATGACCCTGTGAAGCTCTCGTCTCAGACTCGAACTCAGACGTCTGCCCAGCTAGTTGGACAGTTCTAAGGGTCGAATTGTTGGGACAAATACTGAGTTATTGTTTTATGATGATGAGTCTAAATTTATCTCTTCAGAGGTCTTATGATAATAATGCCCATCGCATGTCTGGGAATCATCGTGCGGTGTCAATGTCTAGTTTCTTAAACACTATAGTGGAGCTTTTTACAACGAAAGCAAAAATTTTAACAACAGTCGGGATTCCAACCCGCTACCTTCGGCCTCTGGGGCGGGGACATGCTCTGCCCATTGGAGATACCGTGGTGAAGGTGACCGTCTGAGAGATGGAGGAATGCGTTGTTAAAATGTTTTCTTTCGTAAGCTTATTCACTTATCACTTATCAGGCGTTAATGCACGGAATCTATATTAGTAATTATAAAGAATCTTCAAGCAGTAATTTGGTTCTGAATCTACTAATTTCTTATATTATATACATTTTGTTTGTAATGAATAAACTTAAAAACTACTGGACTGATTTGGATGAAATAGGTAAGGAAATAGTTTGAGACACGGGGAAGGAAATATGATAGTTTTTATCCAACTGCAGTAAAAGACGTTGTTTTGCGCGATTACCTACACACGCGCGGGCGGATCGCCGACCGGAAAGCTAGTAGAACATAATATTAAAAGGTGCAATAAAAATAACATTACCCTCCCCAATTTTTTAGTCGTATTTAATGGAAGATCAATATGTGTGGACGCGTGATTGAGGTGCCAAAACATGATAAGTCACGGAGAAACTGACCTCTCGTCACGACGTAACCTTTAAAAGATACAAATACGTTCACATTACGTAGCGAGCGATGTAGCGCGGGCGTAGCGTGGGACGCTTTCTTCCGACGCGAGATGTTCGATCGCTCACTTTCTCTTTATAAACAAATCGATTTATGGCTACAAACTCGTATGAAGTTCAATATAATATATGTAGCTATGTTCTGTTACATTCGTTTTTGGGTGCGCTACGAGAAAACTGGACCATGGTACTATACGCTTGCTCCGTCCGTCTGTCTTACCTATAAAGGGCTGTACATTACTAACCGTATTAGGTAGCCGTTTGAAATCTTTCCCGAATATGCGTTAAAATGACACACACACAATTATGGCGTATATCCTAACAAATAAAAAAAGGAAAATCTAAAGTAGGGTTCCCATATCAAAAACATATTTAATTAATCTTTTTTTCTCTTGTATGTGTTCTTTATAGTAAATCGTACAAACTTTTTACAATGTGAACCAATTTTGATGTTTTTTTTTACATTCGAAAGGTGGTGCTTGCCATGTGGACCACTTTAAATTTCAGTACGTTTTGACGAGTAGTATTCCAGTCATCCCTAATAATGCGTATCTTAATGGCTTCGACTACATTGATGATGTTCTCTCTCATTTTCACTTGTCGATTTAATATTAAGAAAAAAATACTTTATACGATGGTTTGGTTTATTTACTTTTTAGTGCCTTTTTAGTTGTAGAATATTTTCTGTTAGAATATATATTTTTTTTAATATTATAGTTTTTGTTTTATTAGATTATACTATAACATGACTTATGAATGTTATCTAGAAACAACGTCCGTGGGCGTTGTTCCAAACCGAATCAATTATTCCGATGCTATCGTCTGATCACACCATCACTTAATTAAAACACAACTGCCAAAGTGATGTTTTTACGAGGCTTTTATGTAGGTGGTAGCTACAAGAAGTTAATTAATAGTCATTGGGTGAACGTCGCAAAAACAGGTCAAATTACGCTGACCATAATCAGAATGAGTTCTGAATTAGAACTGACCACAAAGTGTTTTTTACCTCTAAAACACCTACATACGATTTTTGAGTCATTTAGGTATATTACTAATGAATCCCATGAACTGTATAACGGTACATTGTAAGGTTGGAGCGTATTATATACCCTTTTCATTCTGTGCTAAACCTACCTACTTTATTGTTTACAATATATACTACGAATTAGTATGTGAAGAAGTGTAACTCTCATACAGTTACTGCTTTGATCTCGGACTCATCAAGTTCACTATTATCAAAAATAACGCACAATTTTTAGAATTCGATTGGATAGATTAATTGATTTGGCGATTAGAAATATTCGTATTCAATAGGGCGCGCCAAGGTAATGTTGTTGCGCCATTGCGCGATGTTGGTACACCTTTTAAACCAAGCCGCCGCGGTAAAGTTTGCGTTCTGCAGGTTTTGAGCATGACTTACATTTCTTTACATATTTATTCGTAGTATTTGTAAAAAAATAATTCCTCCTGTAGATAGTACATTCACAGCTGCCATGATTTGTTTATTTACTTGGTATTAAACACCTAGTCAACATAAGGTAGGTCAAAATTAAAGGTCGGAATTAAATATTACTTAAATGAAAACTAGAAAAGTAATAAAAATAAGTCTAATACTGACAACTTTGGCCGCATTCCATTTTACTGTTAAGTTCGTTCTGCCTAGATGGTGCTAAATGTATGTTACATAGAAAGTTAGTATAGATATATTTCTTATTTTAACGACTTATTCAATTGAAAACGGTTTTAGGGGCATAAATTAAGTGTTTGACTCAATCATGACATTACAGTATATCGAATTCTATGACTTTACTCTTAAGTACTCAGGCCGACGAAACTAATTAATTTAATCTATATAAATATCTACCAGTAATAATCGTAAAATAAACCAATTTGACACGAAAATGGCTAAATACTTTCATGCAGAAACGATAACTCCTCGTTTAGTCGGGCGATATGCCAGAACACTGCAATCGGTTAAGGACAATAGGTAAACACCGAGCGTTTCAGGGTTAAACATCATAAACATATCGTTTTATAAATAAAACATTATTAGCTCTCAAATTTACTCGTTTTACTTTAATTCCTCCTAACTTAACTTACTATACCTATGTGAAATCTGCTACGCCATTACATATTACGTATGACTATTTCTTATAAATGTATGGACAAAATATTGTACTGAAAAAAATAATTGTAGCAATAAAACATACCATCGTTTTGCGACTAATAGTATATTCGCCACTTGGCGAAAAAATGTTCGGCCTGATGAACCATGCATATAGTCATCGCGGTGTGTCCGGGGTGTAAGTGCGCGGACGAGTCTGACCCTATGGTTCAAATCAAGCAAATATGCGCTATTTGCACTGTATTCACGCAAACGGTCGGTTCATAATAAGCTAAACAGACACCACGATAGCAATATGATGTCATCTATACGGCGCTTCCGGCTGCATATAACACTCACAGAAAACAGGTGTCGCAACGTGTGCACCAACGTCAATCTTAAATTTTGACAGATGGATGAGGAGATTTTAGTTGTTGTACCTAGTTAGAATTTTATATGTATGCAATCTTGTTCACTAAAGAATGACTTGAAATATAATACCACTAATGTCGATAACTGAAGTGAAGGTTATATTGGGTTAATTGTGAAGAAGCAAATTGACAGTTGACAGATGTTATAAGCGCTGCTAACCGGTTCAAATTGTTTGCGTGCAATTATCGAATACTTCTCTGATCTATGGTGCATATTCCCGTATTCAAACTATTAGTGTTGTAGTAGTAATGTTTGTTATTGCAGGGACATACGACGAGGACTTGTTGCTGGGATCCCGGGTGCTTGTGTTCTCGCTAAGCAGCGAGGCGCCGAGCTTCGCGGCGATGGTCCTGGCGGCGCACTACATGGGACTGCGCCCCAACGCCACTGTACTGCTCGTGCAGCTCATGGACCCCGAGAAGGCCCCCAATGTGAGCATCACTCTAATTATACTTGGGGTGCGTTCCTGCAAGCTTTCGGCCAAGACAAAATTTGTTTTAAACGCGGATACACGCCATTCCAGCACTCCAATCGAGCTTGATTTGATCTAGACAAGATTTGATCATACACGTTCTGGGGGACCTGTCAGAGCTAATTATGCTATGTCTAGCTAAAAGTTTACAACCTTTTGAATCGTCCAAATCTTGGCTAGCTGTCATATGTGACAGATTCTACAATAAATTATAAATTGTGTACAAGCAAAGCCAAGGATTAGTGATTACTATGCTACTATTGCTTACGTAATTAGCCCAATTTCCAAAAGATGCAGAAAATATTTTTTCACCTTAACATCGCCGTCAATTTCATATTTTGACAGTAGCTCTTAAAGTCGTTCCAGGAACCTTGAAGCAAATCTAGCTCGACCAATATTTGGCCCGGCCTTGCAGGAACGTGCCCCACACAATATCCAAGTAGATGACACAAGTACTTTAAACTGTATGAAAGCCAAGCGTGACTTATTTTCCATACCCACTGTGTCGTCACAAGAGCAATTATTTTAGTGATGATAAATACATGCTGCGTCATTTGAAAGGCACGCCACCAAACTGATTCAAAGGCACTACCAGTCATAGACCTTTGTGCTACCACCGTCAATGGATTAGAATGGAACAAGGCCCGCTGACGTCGCGTATCCAACTATAACAATTTATCGAAGTTAGGGTAGGACACACTAGGTAGAACTGGTCAACTTCTGAAATCTACTAAGTTATTAGGTCTATACATATACTATACAAATAAATTACGAAACTCTGCCTGAAGCGGTCAAATTAATAATAGCCAATTTTCTCTCAACCTTTTATGGGTATTGTCAAGCAGGGATTACATAAATAATACGCATGTAATTCATTACGTAGCCGTAGGAAAACAGATTTATGGACTTTTAAAAACCTACTATAATATAGTAGGTTTTTTTAACATAATAATATTATGTGGTATAACTACATACAGCTGTTTTACTCTGCAACTGAACTAGGATATTTTGATATAGTCTATTTTTTTAACAAACGAGTACTGAGTATGTCTCTCGCACATTTCCGATATTGACAGAGTGAGATGGGTCATTGCCGTCATTGGTCAATGCCTTTGTTCTTGTTTTGAAATTGTTAAGGTCCGTTCATATTGAATAGTACTTCTAAAATTTACTGTAGAAAAAATTACGTTATTATTTTATGATTTAAATTTGTATACTTAGTATATTCGTTAAAAAAAAATCTGTTCGCGTTTGTAATATAAAACTATATTGTAATAGTATATATATTATGCACTAGAATATATAAATCAAATAATTCTTCTATAATTCTTGTAATCTTAAAAATTATCGTCATCCTTCTGATGAACTTTCTGCAGATACGTCAATAATAAATTGCTCTAACATATTTTGTACATGATTGTCGACTCCGTACGTTTCTAACTTGGTTGTCACATGATTGAGACATGATCAGAATTTTTATCTATCCACTTAACCTAAGTAAAGTAACAAAAGAGTAAGTCCTTGTAACAAAAGAGTCCAGACTTCGTAAATTTGACATGATACCAAATGAGTTCAATTGGGTTGAGCTCACTGTGAAACGTCGGCAAACGTATGACGAGATGATTTGCTGACTAAGCAACAACTTTTTTTTCAAAACAATCTTTGTCTTGCGTACCCTAATTCAAAAGTTGCAACTTTAGTATTGATTCGTTACAAGCACCTACATGTAAATACAGAGTTCCTGTGGAATGAACTTTATGTTGATTACGTGGGCCAATAGCAACGCAGAAGTTTTTCGGTACTCGTCTGTTAAAAAAAATAGACTATAGTCACATTTTGTGGTTTGCTTCTTGCTAGCTATACTTCAAGTAGAAAATATGTCGCTAAGCACCTAAAGGTGTGTTCTGGCCGTACATGAGTATCAGTACCACATCATAACTAACAAAAGGTGGCATAGTGGTTAAATGATAACTTTAGTACAAGTTATTAACATGAAAGTAAGGTATCCTAGCTGTCCTACAGAGTCGATTTATAGATGTACAGAAACTATAGAATTATCACCGACATAATTATCACCGGTATATGCACCGTCGGTCGTTGTTACTAACGATGTTGCATATAAAAATGCGATAATTATATCTAAATAAACATAAATAAGTATTAGGTTCCTTGCAAATTTGCAATACTTGAAATGCTTACCTACATTACCCGTTTTGTTTTTATGTTACAGTACAGTGAAGCGGCAGTGAAGGATTACAACCGAGGTCGTCATTACCTATCGGATCTGGCGCGACGATCCGGCGTGCCAGTGTTCGATAATGTCAACTCTACCATGGACTATGTAGTGAACAGACTAAGGACAACCCTATAGCCAGTGCACAGAACACTAATGGTTCAAACTAGCAAAGAATTTATAGGAACGACTCGGTGTCGAATACACAATGCAATGGAGTTTTGCCCAAAATGCCTTGATATGGCGTTCTGAAGAATCACACCGGCCACCTCAAGCTATAGCAGCCGTAGTAAATGAAACTTAGCGAATCTCATTTGTTTTAGTGTCACACAAATGTCGATCGCAAATCTATACGTAATACACAGAGCCGGGGAGCGGCCTCGATCACAAACTACGTAATAAAGACATCACCGACGCTATCCATCATAAAACAATATTGTTATATTATATTCGCGAGGCAGAGTCTCATATTATGCGTGTACTTATTATATCTAACAAGGCGTTTAGTTTAGTACAAACAATGTCTCTCTTTTGTTTCACCACTCTCTAATGTATTATATCTTATAATGATAGACATTAATTAAAATATTGTTCTGGTAGGTGTGTGTGAGCGAGAATGGATGGTGACGGTTCAAAGGTTATCTCGATGAGTATACAAACAGCCTCTGTGATGAAAAAGTCAAGAAAATTGTGAATTTCAATGCATAAGCGTAGTGAATAGTGTATGTAGATACATATAAGTGTTTTCGCGCAGGCTGGCCTGGGTGCTTATCTGCACCGCGTTGCAGGACTAATACATGACAAAGCAGTGTCGGTACATATTTAACATTTTATATTATACTGGTCATTTTTGATTGATGATTCACTGACGAACATCGGTACATTATTCTTGAATGTACTCACAGTGGGTCTTCTTTTAGACAATTCTCTCAAACTAGATCTTAATATTGGCATAGTGCTTTTATGAATAAAATAATTATACTTTATCATCACTATTGCGAATCAGCTTTTTAAAGTACAAATATCTTGCTCATGTAGCAATTTTAAGAAAATTTTTTATGTCAACGTATATTTTATAATGCAACGTTTAAAAATATAATTAACATCTTATACTCATTTTTATAGTTTTAGTGGAATTATTTGTTTAGAAGAAGTCTAATATACAAGGTAAAGCTTACAAACTGATATGTTACTATGAAATTAGGTGTAAGAGCCTTAATTCCATACCTATACTAGGTATATAATTATTTTAATAATATTGGGTGTATAATTTAGTTAGTAAAACTGACCCACTGTCACTAAAACTATCAAAATTCATTTTTAATTCAATTTCAGCAAATATTATTTTGCTAGTCACACCCCCATTAACTTTGATTAAGTACTTTGTAATTGAGTGATAGTACAAATATCTAATTTATAGAAAAATATATAACATATTAATTGTAATTTTATGTCATGTACGCTTATTTTAAACTAAAACATCACACATTCATGTAAATAAAGAAATTTGTAATTATTCATATGTTTTATTCTAAATTTACGTAACAAATTAAATCCACCGATGATTTAAACCACGTTAAATATGTAAGTAATAGACATCTTTTTTGTACTTACCAACATCATAACGATTAAAAATTGATTTATGAATAAAAATTACATTCTTAATTCATTGACCTATTGTATATAAAATTTCACTATATTGCAAAATTATCTTTAAAATACTGTCTTCTTCTTTGCCTTTCTCTGTTTTTGTTCTTTAGTTATTTGTTGGTCTATGCTTCTCAAAATGTAAATTTCATTACTTATCTCTGGAACTATTGTACATAAAATTTCACTATATCGCAAAATGATCTTCAAAATACTGTCATCTTTTCTTTATCTTTCCTCTGTTTTTGTTCTTTGCTTATTTGTTGGTCTCGTCTTCTCAAATTATCAAGTTCTTTATTTTTCTCTGCTACTTGTGCACTAATACTTCTATGGCCACTTGTACCCGAAGAATACTTAACCAGTGAACTATTTAGTTTTATTATTTCTCGCTCAAGTTTCCGGACATCTTCAGTTATTTTAAATTGTTCTATATTCAAATCTTTACTTGTAGACTGTTTGACGTTTAAGGAAGTATTGGCTGTTGCTATTGGGGTTTCTTGCTCAGTGTCTCCTATAGTTCTATTCAAGAAGTTGAAGACGTTTCGTCTTTCTCTCTCTTTTTCTCGTTCATAGGCTCTTTTGTTTCTTTCTTCTTCCTTCTTCTGCAATCTCTTAAGTCGCTGTTCCACCTGGCGACAAGGTTAATAGTTAGAATTTGAACAAATGCCAGTGGAAATGTAAGTACACAATTGTCATAATTGCGATAACACAAACATTGGACAGGAGGTCACTATGATATCTGCCATAATTAGGCTTTGCAAAAATTAAATCATTTTAACTATGCTCTTATTAGGAGGTCAAGAAACAGACTTGACACAGCCAATGGATCAACTAGGTTAAGCAACATCTGCTGAGGTCATCACTTAATGAGTGACCGCTGCGCTGGTGGCATTACTACTGAGCGTTTCCGCGCTTGCTTCTGACGGCATGTTAGGCCATAGGTCTCTGTTTTGTCATAGCATGGCAGTCGTTAAAACATGGTAGTAGGGTTTTTTGCAAATTTTTGCCTGGCTAGCTACCACCCCTAAGTACAAAATCTATCGACAAACATTGAACGTTGTGTTCCGCCAGTTGTCCTTGAAAACCATTACTTCTAGGGTAGCCTGAACAACATGTTCGACCGCACTATCAGTTGATATAGTGGTAGCCTAGCAAAGGCTAGCCTATCGGCCAAATAAAAATCGGCCAATTGCGAGTCGGACTCGCGCACGAAGGGTTTCGTACCATTAGCTATACAACATAGACTTCATATTTTAACCTTTTTTTGTTTTAACGTGCGTGAGTCCGCACTTGGCCAACTTTTTGTATTGGTTGTTATAGCGGCAACAGAAATACATCATCTGTGAAAATTTCAACTGTCTAGCTATCACCGTTCTTGAGATACAGCCTGGTGACACGGACGGACAGCGAAGTCTCAGTAATAGGATCCCGTTTTTACCCTTTGGGTACGGAACCATAAAATGATTAAAGTAGAAGTAAAACGCTCAGCTGCTGTTAGAAAAAAGCGTGCGCGATGTTATTTCGATACATATAACAAATTCAAATATTATTTTCTTCTTGTCCGTACATAAAATGACGAAATGTATGGAACTAATTACGAATATAATATTAAATTGTAATACATGTATAGGTATTATAGAAACAAAGCTTAAAATCTATAGATATGTAAAAACCGGGCACTACAAGGTGACTATTCACTCGTACACTGACAATGGTTGATTGTAACCAACTAAATGTCAAAAATGATTTCAGTTCACTGACTCTAGCAACACAGAAAAATGTTGATTTGATGAAAATGTTGACGTACATGAAGAATATAGAGTACCGACCCTACATTATGGAGATATGGGTGGTGGTGACATGGTCAAAAGCATGTGAATTTTATAACTAAGTTAACAGAAATTCATATTAAAAAGTCTGGATATTACTTTAAATAGGTTTAAAACTGAAACCTGGGCCTCAATTCTCTTAGCTATTGACGAAACGGGACACTACTGTGTCTACTTCTAATTAATGTCAAAGTCTAAGTTAAGGACATATACCAGCCAGCCAAAGCGTGAACTTTTATATAAACTCAACTTGTTATTAAAAAAAACTCGCATGTAAATATAGTGTATTATTAGACCTATCGTTTCCGGCTTAAATCCTTTTTCTTTTGGACAATTTTTTTTTTTTATTAGATAGCGTTTAGTATATAGCACTCGTTTTCAGGAGTTTGAGCCAGTTATTCGTAGCTCCAGATTTATTTAAAAAGTATAGTACACATGTATAAATAACTTCCCATTATAGAAAGTTCATTATATTCCCCATGTTTGTGGTGCAATAGAAATATCAAAAACATGCTTATTTTTCTTGAAAAAGATGCTTAAAGTTCGGTCTTCCTTTTATCTAAAATTACGAGATTTTGAGCTAGTGTAATTTCAAAACTGTATAATTTAATGTAAATCTGATGCACCACAAACCTAGATATTAGGGTAGTGATTACGTATATAGGTAAAAAATCATTGAGTTTTATTCGCTATTATTAAAATGAGATTGGAGCTGCGTTTTGTATGGGGGCGTTCGTCTAAAATATACCCTTAATGTCCAACTCGGTAGTCTGCTAATTCTAGCTCCTAATCGCAGTTGTATAGCAATCGCGTCGCTATCGTATGGCTGTGCCGCTAGCAAATGTTACCACTGAAATAATAATGAAACTTCTATCAATCAAGCATCAGTCTAAAAATCAATACAGTGGTTTTCTAGCAAACAATACGTTAAATAAATATATTCAAATCATCCAACTATTTTTCTATCTCAAATCCTCCAAAATATCCGATACCGATTTTATGCCACTGTAGGAACGCAACCGCAACAAATAGCATAAAGCATACCAAATAATATGTCAAAACTATTGATAGCAAGCGACTGACTTGCGATCGAACCTAAATAGCGGGCAGACTACGGATACTGTCAAAACCTGCAATTTTCATGCAATGAAGTTGCGTTAACGCCGCTCAATAGGTAAGAGAATCGGATTCTACCGGACGGCGCCGGATTCTAATCCTGATGTATTAGTTACCTTGAGTGGGTCCTGAGCGTTGTTCCTCTCAGATATAGCCATGCAGTGGTCGAGACTCTTCCCCGAGGGCAGGAGGCGCGCCTCGACGGGCTGCACGCGGCCCTCGCCCGCCGCGCCCAGCCCCGAGCCCGGCACGTACCCCATCGCCAGCATCAGCTTCGATCCGATACCCTGCACAAAACCAACCATACTGTAGTAGGTACATTATAATACGAACGCAGCGTAGATTGTACAACCAGTGCATAAAACAAGCCATTAGCATTTTAGCCGAGAGATTTAATAGGGTAACCACCAGAATTATGTAACATATGTAAAACTAGCTTTTCGGCCGCGGCTCCACCCGCGCGTATGTCGGTTATCACGCAAAACCATTAACCTCTTTTTGCGCAGTTGGATAAAAGTATTCTATGTCCTTCGCCGGGTCTCAGACTATTTCCATACCAAATTTCATCCGAAACGGTATAGTATAGTTTTTAAGTTAATTCGTTGCATACAAAAATACGATCTTTCCCCTTCATAATATTAGTATAGACAAAAAATGGATGACATCCTTCCATACTTCTAATGAGCAGTTTTTTTGTCTATATTTACCAATGATTGAGTTAACTAATTAGAACATTTTTCAAAAAATACACTTTTAGGATCAACTGAAACGAAATGAAACTAATAACTGAAATTGTATTATTAATTTATTCATTCAGGACATACTACGGCTTGTTGATCAGGACTAATCCACTTGTGCAAGTATACAAAAAATATTTTTTTACAGCACATGTTAGGTAAGGTTTCGTTTGTCATTCTGCGTGCATTTTATCCGCTAGTTTTTTTTTTAATTTAAACCTTTATACATAACTGTTCTATATTGTATGTTTCGCTCGGAAAATAAAATAGTTTGCGCCCGTAACTTTGAAAACCTCGTTACGCTCAAAATTCTCAGGGTTCAATACAAGAACTCGAGCCGAATATCAACTTTACAGTATTGCATTACTAATAACTATTAATACCCGATTTTAGTTCCTAATTAAGTCATCACTCAACAAGCGTGCACATCAAGACAACGCGCCATACTAGCCTGTTTATACATTTGTTGAAGGAAGAACTTTCCTATGATATCACCTCTCTAACGCACCATATTAAAAAGTATCAAATGGTTTAGAGATAGCTGATAAGATCTGTGATATAATGGTTTATAGAAAACACAGCTTATTCACAGCACCTTCTTATTTTCTAAGCTTCACATAACAGCATCTATAAATTTTAAACTAAGAGTAAATGTAATGTGAAATACAAGTTTCAGGAATATAGAATACATACTCACTCTTGTATGGCGTTCCCACTCGCCCATTGCAGGGCCGTTGTTCTGCAAACTCTTCTCAACGAGCAACGCATTGGCATCTGTCTCTGTTCTCACTGACTTGCTGTCTGGGTACTCTGTGTCGCTCAGGCTATCGTCTGATGAGGAGCCTTCATCGTTTTCATCTAAAATTTTGGAAAATATGGCTAACGAGCTGGTGTGTATCCTGGTGTTATGATTGTAACAGTGCTCTAGACGATTCAGAACACATGCGTAGTCAGTGTTACGTATTCAATAAAGTATCCATCTATCATTGGTACAACACTACGTGGCCAGATCACAGATGTAATCGAGACCGTGCACATCCCTAGTTCCTTCCGCAACCTATTGTGGTTGTGGGGGGACAACCGCGCGCCTGAACACATTCAATCACCGACGTCGCGCGCGCAACCAAAAGGAGCTACAAATATCATTTAATTCGTTGATAATACCTGTGAAGTTTTTTTTAATGCCTGATAGATTAGCCTTTGACCACTATCTCACCTGATGGTAAGTGATGATGTGGTCGAAGATGTTGTTCAGGCTAACCTAGAATTACTGGCTATGAATATATAAGTTATAAATATGTGCGTTCCTTGGTGCCCAGTCTCCTCAATCCTGGTAAGTGCATTCCTCGAACAAACAGTCAGTATACATATTTGAAAATAGAAATAACTGAACTTAGTTTTAGCACTTAAAATATTAAATCATGCTTAACTTGCAGGTATATATTACTATGCTGATACACTCTGAGCTCAAATTTTGATGGTCCTACTTCCACAAGATATCTCATATAATTATATGACTCATGTGTGTGAAGTCCGTTGAAAATTGAAAAATACACTTGTTACTCTTTTCAGTGATGTACTTTACAGTTTCAATTGTGTTGGGTCCTAGTTGGTAATCCTATCAACTCTACGTGTTCCGTTTTAATGTGGCAACTCCTCGAGAACCATTCTTCCCCATCGGTTATCAGTTCGTCGAGCAATGTGGACCGTGAAATTGCCACGTCAACTTGAAAATTCTGAAAGCTATGTCGGTGATTTTGGTTCTTTGGCGAATATCCTCGTTCCGGATTTTATCACGCAAAGAAACAACGAGCATAGCTCTCTGCATAGCTCATTGAGCGACTCTGAGCTTCTCCATAAGGGCCACAGTTAAGGACCGCGTCTCAGTGTCATAAGTCACTACACACACACATTATTTGAAGACTTTGATCTTCAGGCTCTGCGGGATCTTCGAAAAGAGTTATGGGCAATATGAGCAATTATTAAGCCATCTAGGTATAGGCATATTGGCAAATACTTTTTTCATTTAATTGAATATAACCAAAAAACGACTTGTGCCAAGTTGATGAAATTTAAACAGGACCAACCAACAAGTATACTCGATGATCCAGTAAAAAAAATTGCGTGGTCTTAAATAAAAATAAATAAAGTTATATGTGTCAACTTGACAAATTCAATCTTTTTTTGGAAGGCGATTATAAAATCAGTTAATACAAAACCAGTTGACTTGTAGAACTGGCAGTCTTTTCTGCAAAGCTATAAACACCTATTTCGAGCGCTCCCATTACGTCAACTTACTCATTACATTCCACTTCTAGAAGGCCGCAGTGTAAGGTAGCGGTTCCTCAAAAGTCATCTGCTGCCCACCTTTCGCTATTAATTTACCCTTAATCGCTTCTCACAATACCCACGGGAAGAGATGGACGGTGGCCTTCTAGCCCGGCACCGCACGGCTAAAACACCTACTACGCTGTTATTATGATAAGCCATCTTCCCCCAACTCAGAGGGAGGTAGATGGAATGGCTGTTTCCTTTCGCCTATTTAAAAAATCTCCAGTTGGAATTTTTTCAGGACGGTGTTAAAATTTCGACCATTTTCTTTTGAGTCATGTTACCACCTGCATTGATTGGATTAAGTCACATTTAAAGCCTGCAATTGTAGATAAAATAAATGGATGTTATCAATATATTGGTATTTAACTTATATCCTTCGAGTATCTGTGTCTATGTATAAATTGCATAGATAAATAAGGCGAATCATTGGTGATCCGACTAATTTGCACGGTGATGCGTGTTTTGAACGGCGCACTAACTATATCATCCAATCATATACGTTTTTTTATTCAGATACATACCGATTATGTCTATCTGTTAAAGGACACTTCAGTAGCTATCAAGGTTTTCTGCTATAAAAGGTGTCAGAGCGTAAACAAATATATGATTTTGGACGGTATCCATCAAAAATTGATAGCTACAAAGTTTCATAATCGAATTGATGAAAAGTAAAAGCTGTTAGTACAAACGGAATATACAAATGAAAAAAAACCTACTGATTTAAAAGGCAGTGGTTAATATCTAGACGTGTTTCTATCAAGAGATTCTTCCTATCTTTTGCTCTTGGTGCGAAAAACATACAGCCGTAAGCGACTTGTACGATGTTACGTGTATCATTCAGCAAAAAAAAAACAGCTATAGAAACTCACTGTTTAAAGGAAATATGTCTTCAATACGAACATTGTATTCATCTTGTGTTGATTTTCTTTTCGCTCCTGTATTTACTCCATGCTCTATTCTCACAGAGCACACTTTCTTCTCCAAATCGATGCTTTTCACAATAGCTCTATGCCATAAGTGATATTTTTCTGAACTCTTTTTCTTCAGGCTTGTGTCCTACGATAAAAAAATTAGTTGTTTATATAACTGGAGGCGCAAATTACAAATTCTATAACGTTTTTAACTTGGCCCTACATACATCGTATTATAAGTTAGGCCTGCGCTTATAACTATTTAATTTTAATTTAGCCGTTTGGCGTGGAGACTTTTATCTAAGTCGATGCGACGCGTGATATAATACTGGCACCTATTTGGCTCAATGAATAAGCATTGCAATTCAACGGGCAATGCTGCCAGCATGCTCGGCACACTGTCAACTGGTAGTGGGCTGCAATATTTGGACTGCCTGTAAGCCTGCAATGACTTGTACCTGATCTAAATGCTTTCATTGTACATAGTTCCTAGTATGTTGTTAATAAAAGCATACTGCCCGTTTAAAAAAAATACTACTTAATTAATAATCAGCTCGTCCTAGAATGGGATCTGGCTCTCAAAGCCAAAACATACAATCAGGTACTGGGAGATATGTTTCTGACTTGCTAGCTAGTATTTTACTGAGGTATCAAGCAAAATGCGTTACCATGATGCATTGAAGTTCCTGACTGCAGTAGGATTAGAAATTTTTACCGCCTGTTCTACACCTGGCTGACACCGGCTACCGAGGAGCTATCACCACCTCAATGTATTCCTATAATTTCTGACGGCTGTTTTATTAGATAAGTCAACAACACCCATTCCGAAGGTCCTTCTTATAAAGAATCGTAATATCTCATGCGACAGTTAGGCATCACATAGACTTCGTTGCTTAGAGCAGTGTACTACATATACTTACTTCATCATCTGGTGGTTTCAACTTCATCAATATTCTACTTCCTATTTTCAGCAAATCGAAATTAGGTTCTATAGCTTCTTTTAAATTGGATAATGGCGTCACAGCACCATGAGAATATCTGTAAAAAAACTAAAGTATATGATTACACAGATATTGACGCAATAATATGAGACTGTGATGACATATTTTGTATAGACATGCAAAGAAATGTAAGTCAAACTCCAAAACAGTAGAACGCACGAGTTGTACCGGCGTAACAACTGACGCGATCAACCGGATGCGACCATTTCTAAGCGTCAAATTAATCAACAAGTCCAATTGAATTTGGAAGATTGTGCGTGTTTTGTTAATTGTGCACTTGATCAGTCCGAAGTTAAAGCGGTAACTATATCAAAGTTATGCTTCTTTACATATTTATTCGTATGATCGTGGTATAATACCTGTGACCACGAAATTTAACAATTTTTATAGGCTAAAGGAAGCTTGAACTGCGAAGGGGAGCGTTCACAAGATTTTTTACAATTATGAACAATATTTTTTTCTTTCAGATGTTAGGACGCGGCACCATTTTAATTCGAGGCACGTCTCGAACTTGCACGGTGTTTTAACGGCGAAAGCCTCTAGTGCTTCTAGAAGACATTCATTACAATCAAAGTTCAATTAACAGGAATAGTTACATACTTAAAATAATTGTTATCAAGAATAAAATTTGTTTCGAGTCTGTATGTTACTGGATCATATGAAAAATAGACACGGCAGTGTACATATCCAGACTCCAGCCAACCAGACAGGAATCCTACCTCCAAGTGTGATAGTAAAGTCTGAGTGTTCCGGCCGTTGTCCTTAAGAACCACTTCTCTTTGAGTCATAAGTTCAGCCAATTTACCATCTTCATCTACACCATCACTTACCATCCGGTGAGATGGGGTAAAACCCAATCCTATTGGCAATAAAAAAAATGAAACCACAAGACGCACGACACTTTGCCGACGCCATGTATCTAGCTCGTCCTCAGATATTAATCAACAAGGGAGAGAATTATCAAACTCACCTACATTGTTCATCATTAAATCTGCATTCACCATCCAAGAAGAAAGGGCATGGCAACATCTCTGTATGCGTTGGATGTGTAAATAAAACACGCACCTAAAAATGAAATAAACTAGTTAATAAGTAATAAGAATAGATTTTTTTACAGCTTTGACAGTTTTAGGTACCCTTACGTATCACGCGAAACCGATATCGTCCATTTATGATTGAAATTCAATTGCTACCATTATCTATGATGCGCATGGATTACTCTTTGACTATTATCTAACCTGTCAGTAAGTGATGATGCAATCGGGGATGGTTTACAGACTAACCTATTACTGGCACTCAAGGACAGCCACCGAATCATACTGTTAGACCTTGGCGTAAGATTTTCTACTTAAAGGGTTGTAGCTATCCAGGTGAGCTTTTATAAAATGGCTATCTTGCCACCATAAAATGAAGCTGTTCAAGGCTGGATTCGAACCAAGGGCCTCCGGCATGACCGTCTATAGCGGTTGCCATTTGGCCATCACAGCTTCAAGAACCAATTATCAGTACTAATATTATAAATGCGAAAGTAACTCTGTCTGTCTGTCTGTCTGTTACGCTTTCACGCCAACACTACTGGATCGATTTGAATGAAATTTGGTATGGAGATAGTTTGAGACCCGGGTAAAAACATAGGATAGTTTTTATCCGATTGCGCAAAAAGAGGTTAATGTTTTTGCGAGATAACCGACATACGCGCGGGCGGAGCCGCGCCCTGAAAGCTAGTACAACCATAAAACAATGGATCATAAAAACTTAATAATTTTGCAGAGCAGACTAAAACCGAAAGTTTAACGGCTTTTACAGCAAATGAAGTAATTTAGATTGGGTGTAGGTTTTTTATTATATTGATAGTTTATATTTTTTTCTAAAGTGGGAAGCATCTGTTCCTGGTATGTAATCTGTACCCAGATATTGTGATACTGAACTTATGCTAAAACAATTCAAAGGCTTTGTCACATACCTGAAGATCATTGAACTGATCATCTTCTTGTCTGGGCACTACAGCACAGACCATGGCGTTGTGAAGGGTTGGCTGTCCGCCCCACTTGTGTGTGTGGTATACAGCACATTTCATGCCTAACATACTTGCAAGTTCATCCTGAAACACAGAGACACATTTAATGGACGAATAATCTCTTTTGACCAAGTGCCAGTTTAGGACTAAACAGGCCCATGTATCTTATTGTTTATTTTTAATGAGACAGTAATAAATTCTTAACAAAACTATTTTAAAGAAAATTACTTGAACAACTCCATACTCGTAACTGAGAATTTCCTGTATTTAAAATTAATAACCATTAATACATGACTGATGGTTGAACCCAACTACTCAAGGTATGGGTTGTCAAGCTACTGTAAAGGGGCAATCAATGATATTAACTACTTTTTTTAATTAACAAACTTTCAGGGTAAGAACCCTGAAAGTAGTTAATATCATTGATCGCCCCCTGAATCGATTTTTTTGCATTAATGGTTGCGAATTTGAAATGAAATGATCTATATAAATATACATAGCAGATTGACATGTTGAGACTACTTTTTAAAGTTCCATTATCTATCAAAGTGACGTGTCCAGACAACTTTGAAAAAACAGTGTTAATAGATAAGAAGAAAAATCCCAATGAGTCTCAGTGTAACTAGTTTTGTGTTAGTAGTTGGAAACCTACCCTGCTAATTAAATAAATTTACAAAATCACAATGAAAGGAATTGCTCGCAAAATGAGGCGCTCGTAGCGAAGTTTGCTTAGCCGTTCTGAACCGATCAGCAAAGTTAAGCAACGTCAGCCGCGGTCATGATTTGGCCTTGTGAGCACTGGTGACAATACTACTGAGCGCTTCCGTGCTTCGGAGGGCACGTTAAGCCGTCGGTCCCGGTTGTTGTCTTAGGATGGCAGTCGATATAGCATGGTGGTAGGGCATTTTGCGAATGCCCACCCTCAAGTAGAAAATCTGTCGCCACGCACCTTACGGTGTGTTCCGGCAGCTGTCCTTGAGAGCCTGTAATTATAGGTTAGCCTGAACAAAATCTTCGACCACATCATCACTTACCATCAGGTGAGATAGAGGTCAAAGGCTAACCTATCAAGCATAACAAAAATAAAAAAAATTAAACCACTGGCATGATTTCAACCCAAAACCGTTTGTCCCTAGGGCAGGGATATGCTCTTCCATAGATAAATGAATTAATTTAAATCTCAATAGTTGGCGGTCCCCTCTTGGTTCAAAATATTTTTTTAAATTTTGACAGTAAAAATATTTTTTACTTTCATTGTGATTTTGTTTGTTTAGTTCAATTCCCGAATGAGGCTAACACTATTTTAGGTGTTTTAATGTAGTGTGTTTTAGTGTAGTATGTTACGTACTTCTATATTGCTGTCATCACTATTTTCATCTTCTTTTTCATTTGATGACTCTGTTTTCTTTTCTTTATCATCATTTTTATATGCACCACTACTGGCCATTTCTTGCTGCAAATTCGTAAACAAAAATTTAACAAATGTAATCAATTCGTATTAACAACATAAGGATAAGTACTGGATCTGGTTTGGATGACAAAACCTTTACATCCTCAGAAATAAGATAGTGTATTCCATACACACATATAAAAAGGGATCCATCAAGAGTCGATTTGAAGGTATACCTATGATGGAGTAAGGTTTGTTTATAGATTTAATAGTCCTTCTTGTACAAAATCAACATGTTTTTGTTTGTGGGCAATCCTTTTTTTTTGCTATGGCTACAAAGACTACGAGAAGAGACTCATTGCTCCTTATATGATTTCTAAGCACCTTTATCAACATAGATGGTGAATAAAAAAAAAAACTAATTTAACCAATTTCCTCTCATAAATTTGTAATTTTATGATATAATCTGCATAGCATGCATTACAACAAATTTCACCAGCATTACAGCTACAATGACATAGTCGTAATGGCAGAGTCGCTTGAAGAACTCAGTACAATGCTCAGCAACCTCAGTAGTTTTCTAGCAGGTGGGTCTTAAAATGAACATGGACAAGACGAAAATCATGTCTAATGTCCTTGTTGCACCCGTACCAGCAGTTGTTGGGAACAATACGCTCTAAGTTGTTGACCACTACATTTACCTGGGACAGACTGTCCAGTTAGGTAGGTCCAACTTCGACAAAGAGGTCGCCCGAAGAATCCAACTCGCATGGGCAGCGTTCGGGAAGTTACGCGACATCTTCTCGTCCAAGATCCCGCATAGCCTGAAGACCAAAGTCTTCAACCAGTGAGTGTTGCCAGTGATGACTTACGGCACTGAGACGTGGTCCTTAACTGTGGCCCTCATGGACAAGCTCAAAGTCGCTCAACGAGCCATGGAGAGAGCTATGCTCAGAGTTTCGTGGCGCAATAAAATCCGGAACGTGGATATTCGCTAAAGAACCAAAGTCACCGACATACCTCTCAGAATTTGCAAGTTGAAGTGGCAATGGGCGGGCCACATTGCTCGACGAACCGATAACCGTTGGGGAAGAAAGGTTCTAAAGTGGTTACCACACTACACCCGACATAGAGTTGGCAGGCACGCCACTAGGTGGACTGACGACATCGTGAAAGTCGCTGGTAGCCAATGGTTACAAGCGGCTAATAGCTGTTCTTTGTGGTGCTCTATGGGGGAGGCATTTGTTCAACAGTGGACGTCTTCCGGCTGATGATGGTGATGATGATGACAACTACAATGCAGTGACACAGAGTTGACCCCACACTACATTTTTAAACCTGTTTTGTAATGATAGCTGTAAGCCCCCCAAATAAAAATAAAATAAAAAAACTTAGTCATGTGCAATCATATTATAGTACTCAATCGGTGCATATAGTACTAAAGTGCGAAGCCAGGGGGGTGTTGTCTCAGGGCTGCCCACAAGGGGGAGTCCAGTCACCACTCCTATTTAATATGACCTGATTACCAGGCTTAATTTTAGTTTATTTTTCATGGTGGGCTACACCAACAACCTGGCTATTTTGATATCAGAACTATTTGCCAGTGCTGCATGGGACCTAATGAAGAAAGCCCTGAGGATGGTTGAAACATGGTGTACAGAATATGAGCTCACTGTGAATCCTGACAAAACAGAACTGGTGTTATTCACAAACAAAAAATATTTTGGCAGGTTCTTTGCCTCGTCTTTTCCATATGCAAATAAAGCTCTCAAAAGAAGTTAAATATTTGAGCATCTGACTAGACAGCAAACTGAATTGGACAAGTTATCTAGACAAAATATTATACAAGGACTGACCCTGTTACAGCTCTAGACAGCAGGAAGCAGCAGATCCACATATCGCCTTATAGCACTAAATCTTTGGAATCTTTGTTAACAAGCAGCACACACCAACATCAAAGAACACTACAAACAACAATGGTTTGATCTTATCTTTCAACAACAAAGTTAACAAGCAGTATCACTTCTCTAACAGGTACAGCACAGAGCTAATACACCTTAAAAGAGACAAATCAGGGTAGTCAGAATTGTCGCTGCACACTTATCTACACAAACACCTAGTGAACATCACTATAGGTGTCACAGACAGCCCCTTGTCCAGATGCTCATGCAAATTGTATGGAAGCAAAGGAGACGGCCGCATGTCATTGAGTGCAGCAGTATGGTGTCCCAAAGCACATCTTGGTACACGAATATGTGGGAGGCCAGCATCAGCAAGGCGATTGGGTTTCCTGGCGCATATTGGATGGTTGGAGTAATGCCAGCCACCAAACAAAATACCAAGTAGTTCTCAGTTTTCCTTGACCCCAACCCCTCTCACTCATTATTCAGTTTTGTGAAATAAGTCTTTTTCAAGTTCACAGGCACTTTTGCCTTTTGGGAGAAGTGCAGTGATATTTTATTATGATGTGTATTTTGTTCACTGATATTATAGACTATGCGTGTAAGTGATAATCACAGTAAATTTAGAATTACAACCTTTCAAAGTTCTAAATTGATCATGTTATGTTAAAGTTTCAGTGACCATAAGAGGATGTTGATGTTATGATAGTGCAACAATACCAAAACGGTCCAGCAGTTGCAGACAACTATAGGTACATAGCAAAATAATGGAATGAGTGGGGTGAAATACTACTCCCTATCAAATTACAGTTATATGAAAATAATTAGACTCCACCTCACCATGAACAAGGCATATTCGTCATCCAGCTGTGATTTTTGAGGCTCCTGCAAAGTTTCACCAGAGCTGTTTTCATGGCTTTTACTAGTCAAAGCATCGAGACTTTCCTGAGTAAGCTGTATAAGTTGCGTTAGATCGTTTTGCAAGGCAAGCAACGGTGCCCGTTCTGAAGTTTCACTGGCATTTTCCAGAGCTTGTTTAACCATCGAGATCTGTAATCATCAAGCCGTAACCAAATGATACTTGAATTTCCATTACCTAGTCAGAAACATATTATAACAAATTTTGTGAATGTCTACTTGTTCTTTGTATTGATTTAATGATATATTTAGGTCCTCCATTATTTTTCAATCCTGTTTGTTTGGTGAATTATCTGAATTATGATCTCAAATAATATTATTATTAATTTATTCTACGTTCGAAAACGAGTTAAACGAGTGATTTTATTTCACAGTCACAGCAGGGCCGCGTTCCGAGGGTCAGAGTGCGTTGTTTGGTTGCTTTAACTTACTCGAAGGTTCCGAACGACCGGTTCTTTTATAACCTCAAATATCGTTTTTGGCGAGGAATTTTGCAAAATTTATAGACTTTTTATGATGTTTGAAAAGTAATAACTACCGTTACCTGCAAAATATAAAAGAGTGTCTATAATTCTCTCATCAAGAAATGTCAAGGTCATGTCAGTTAGAGATTCAACATTTTAATGACCACTTTTGAATACTTTTGATAGTTAAAAAGTTGCGTAAAGTTGTGTAGGGGTGCGTTCTTATTTGTCGTCCGACGACGTCCGACGACGCCCCGAGCGTTTTTATATGCCCGGGGCGATCGTCCGATGATCATCCGGAGCGTTCTTATATATCGCTCGACGACGCACCGGTCGCCCCACGAAATCGGTGGATAAATATCGCCCTGACGTTTCATTTGACAGTTGGGACTTGATTTTTCTTTGTTTTAAGTTACTTTTTGTTTACGTAGACTTCTGTTTACAAAATTTTATTATTATTATTGTTATATTATGTATGTTTGTTTTAGTTATGTATTCTGGAAAAGTACATAATTGTAAATACATTTCTTCTGAGTCAGTGAAACATTTTAAGTAGTGTTCTTGATACAGATATGATACAGAGCCGTTCTTAAAAGGCGGACGAAGAGCGTCGCTCTGCTTGGAGCGATCATCCGTCGTCGGACGACATATAAGAACGCACCCTAGATAGAGGAAATTTCCCCGACTTAATGAAACAAAGTAAAATCACTCTAATTTTGAAGTCGGGAGCTGCATCTGACCCTTGCAACTACAGACCTAATTCCATCTTACCTGTTCTGAGTAAAGTATTCGAAAAAATTATGCTCAAACAACTTTTATCCCATTTTAATGAGCATAATCAGTACTAATATTATAAATGCGAAAGTAACTCTGTCTGTCTGTCTGTCTGTTACGCTTTCACGCCAAAACTACTGGACCGATTTGAATGAAATTTGGTATGGAGATAGTTTGAGACCCGGGAAAAAACATAGGATAGTTTTTATCCGACTGCGCAAAAAGAGGTTAATGTTTTCGCGCGATAACTGACACACGCGCGGGCGGAGCCGCGCCCGGAAAGCTAGTATATTGAATAAGAATCAGTTTGGTTTCACAAAGAGCAGATCCACAACAGATGCAGGTGTTCAATTGATGTCACATATACTCGAAGCCTGGGAGAGTTCACATGGTGCTATTGGCGTATTTTGTGATCTTTCCAAGGCATTCGACTGTGTAGAGCACCGCACTCTGATTCGTAAGCTTTCACACTACGGTATTCGTGGCAAAGCTTTGAATCTTATAGAGTCATATCTGTCAGACAGGTTACAGAAGGTTGGAATAAATGGCAATACTTCTTCCGGGTCTTTGGTGAAAATAGGTGTACCGCAGGGATCAATTTTGGGACCTTTTCTGTTCCTAGCGTATATTAATGATCTGCCTTGCATGGTCAAAGATTTCTGCGATATTGTTTTATTCGCAGATGATACCTCTCTGATTTTTAAAGTAGATAGGAAAGATAGTGAACTCATTCATGTAAATAATGTGTCAACTATGATCTCTGAATGGTTCGCAGCTAATAATCTTCTCTTAAATTCAAAAAAGACAAAATGTTGAAAGTTTTCGTTACCAAATGTTCCTTATGTTGTACCAAACATTAAGCTTGGCCCAGATAAACTCTCTATTGACAATGTGACAGTCTTTCTGGGAATCAAAATGGATTCAACTTTACAGTGGGATCCACATATACATGATCTAGCCGGAAGACTTAGTTCTGCTGCATATGCAGTTTGTAAGATAAGACAGTTAACAGATGTAGCTACTGCACGGCTAGTTTATTTCGCATACTTCCACAGTATTATGTCGTATGGTGTATTGCTGTGGGGAGCTGCTGTTGAGATAGAGACAATCTTTATCTTACAAAATCGTGCAATTCGAGCCATATATGAAATGGATCCTAGGGAATCTCTAAGGGATCTTTTTAAAGAAATTGATATATTAACTTTACCGAGTCTGTATATATTTGAAAATATTATGTATGTTCGGAAAAATTTGAGTAAATTTAAATTAAACACTGACAACCACGATTACAACACTAGGAACAAATATAAAATAACGGTACCTTGTTTTAGATTAGCAAAGACAAATAAAAGGTCCTTTTTAGGTAATTGTGTGCGGTTTTATAATAAAATTCCCGAACATATTACAATGCTCACAAAAGGAAAATTCAAATTGCACGTGAAAAACATTTTGATTAAGAAATCCTACTACACAGTTTGTGATTACTTAAACGACAAAAATGCTTGGAAAATTCCAGCTCTGCCAAGCCATCACCTGTCTCCTACGTAATTTAAACAAATATTGTAATAATTGTATTATATTGTTTATAACACATTGTAAAAAGACGTTTAAAAGAATGGCCCCGAGTTTCTTGCCCGTTCTTCTCGCAGTGGAATATAATTTTTTTTTGCTGAACGTGGCAGTACTATGTAGAATATTTCAATATTTAAATTTGACCTTCATAAGAGCGTCGTAGACGCCTAAATTGAATAAATGATTTTGAATTTGATTTTGCGCTCTACCCGAAGGTTGTGAACGAGAGAAAAGTTGAACTCCGAGTGCGCTCTAACTGGGGTTCGGAACGCGCTCCTGCACTTGTCAGTTATATTATGGCTGCCTTCCGATACACGCGAAAACGGATTTGACGATTAAATGCGGCTATCATCGTTCCGGTTCAAAAATCACGCTTTTGTAAGTAAAATAAGAATTTATTATTATAAACACTGCGTTCGACTGCTACCAACAATTCTGAACGGTAATTGCGCTTGTTAGTTTAATAAATAAAAGGTCAAAGACAAAACCATTTATTCAATTTAGGCGTCTGCGACGCTCTTAATTAAATCTTAATATTGAAATATTTTAACTGTACTGCCACGTTCAGCAAATAAAGTTGTATAGAGCCACTGCGAGAAGAACGGGCAAGAAACTCGGGGCCATTCTTTTAAACGTCTTTTAACAATGTGTTACTTACTTTCTAAATACATTTTATTTACCGCCGGTTTCCGGTACGCGTGTCAAAACTCAATTCATCTAACAAGCCGTCACAATTAACAATCTGCTAACTTTCAACGGGTTTCTGGAACGAATATTAACGAAAAATTACAGAACTCATTAACATGTTTCTTTATATATGATAACATGAAATTTGAAAATGTCGTTCAAATTCATTCATTATCTAGTGTTCTGTCTCGTTTTAACGGATAGCGTTGTCTCTTCTGTTTTGACATGAAATCAATCCCAAATAATGTTTGGCACCGCCACCGTTACTATGGTTACCAATTAAATATGACGGATGATCGTAAACGTAAAGCAACAAGAGAGAGGAGTTCGAAGCGTTCCTCTTTGTCAAAATACAAGCCCATTTGGGCATTCCCATCCAACAATTGCGCTCGGATTTCTAACTGACAGAGTCCGGCCATGCGAGTGTACAGTCCAATACCTAAAATATCAACTTTGATGGGTGATCGCTAGTGGCATTATCTAATTTCATTAATTTATATGAATCCCTTTATCCTCAATACCATCATGATGATTATAAATAATACTCTTTAGTTTTATAGTTATTATTTCAGTAATAGTTTATTGATAGTGAAAGTCACTAGCGTACGTGAAAATGTGCGTGTTTGTTGTGTAAGTTCATTGATTGTGCTGTCCAAGCGTGCCGCTTTGATTGATCGATTTATAAGTGTAAATTAATGCAAGCTAGTATACAGCGCTGCGTTCAATGTGTGTTTTTTGGTTTTGCTAGACGGTGAAAAGGAACTGCATTTTCTTGCATATTTCTTTCGCAAAATAGCGGTCTCCCCTCACTTGTTGCTTTTTATCGTAAAAACCGATTAAAAAAACAATGAGCAGCATTTTTTAATGCTGATAGGCTACGCTTTGACTATCTCGTCTGATGGTAAGTGATTGACGTCTGATGATGATGAAGTCAGTAGAGAAGAATAGGCAAGAACAGCCGTCGTAACAAATCATTAGATGGTTGGTGATACATTTTCTACTTGAGGGCCAACAACTATCAAGCCTATCAATAGATAGGCATTTTCTGCCCATCACCCGCATTCTTCCTAGTGGAATTTTGCGAGGTATTGTTTGTGGGGCTCGTTTGGGCCTCTATAGTTAGTTTCATTAGCTTATTTATTCAATAGCTTTTTGACATTTCTTGTCGAGCTAATTTCTAATCAGTTATTTTTGTTTCCATGGCAACGCTGCCTGCGACACCGGCGCGCGCACTACGACGACGTTGTTGACGCGAGCCTTCATCCGGGTTGAGACGTCACACTAGAGATTCTAAGATAAGCTTTGCTTTATTTTGTAAACAATGCTTTGTGCCCCAACTATGAATGCTGTAACGGGGATCTTTGTATCGCAAGATAGCCAGATGTTGTGTCCGCAGTGCCCCCAGGCTCGTTATTTCAAAGGTCATAAAGGCCTCAAAATTCACCAAACAAGGTGTCATAAACAAATAGAAATTCCCCTTTCGGCACCAATTAATAATCAAAACGTAAGTAGTAGCAGTGTTGCGAGCCCTGCTACGCCTTCCAAACCGTTTTGGGAGGTTTTAAGCTCGTACAAAAATAACATTCCTTTATTAAAACGCATACCTCGGGGTGCAAGAATTTCTGTTGCCCAATCTTTATCTTGTTCCATTAAAAACGTCTTGGCTACTAATACTACGCAAGCCTGGGAGCATCTTCTAGCATTCCCGTACCACGTATTTCACGTGAATTTTGATCCGTCTAACAAAAAATCACTTACTACTAGAGTAAAGGAAAACTGCGTGAAATACAGGGCACGGGAAGAGCAATCTTTTGGCACAACTATAATCATTCCGCCTCTGCGGCGGAATACAAAAACAAATAATTTCGATTCAGCTACTATTAAAATAGTAGAAAACAAAATTACTGATGGTGATATTAAAAATGCGGCACGCATCTTGTTTTCGAGTGATACAATCGCTCTTTTTACATCTGATACGTTGAATTCCCTAATTGAAAAGCATCCGCCTGCCACTGCAGGTCTCCACCTTCCCGAATCTCCTATACAAGACATTGTTGAGGTGACCCCACAGGATGTTTCTGCAGCCGTGGCATCTTTTTTAAGTGGCTCAGCCGGTGGCCTTGATGGCCTCACGCCTCAGCACTTAAAGGATATTTTATCTTTTAGTTCTGGTGAGGTAGGCGAGACACTTTTAAGGTATGTGACGGCTTTGGTTAATTTGATGTTGTCGGGTCAGGTCAACAATGAAATTACCGAAATTCTGTACGGTGCGAATTTATGTGCCCTAAATAAAAAAGATGGTGGTATTAGGCCTATAGCAGTAGGCACCACTTATCGTCGCCTCACAGCCAAATGCGGTTGTAGGAAAAAGGTTGCTTTTTTAAGTAATCTTTTTCAACCACTTCAACTCGGTTTTGGTTCACAGGGTGGCTGTGAGGCTGCTGTACATTCACTTCGCACATTTCTTGATCAAAATTGTGGAGATGTGCTTTTGAAGGTGGATGTTAAAAATGCATTCAACTCTTTAGATAGAGGCACTCTTTTGACTGAAGTGAAAGATAAAATTCCGGAATTATACCCTTTTCTTTGGCAATGCTACGGCAAACCGTCAAAATTAACATACCAAAATAACGTTATTTTATCTTCCGTAGGATGTAAACAGGGTGATCCTCTGGGACCAGCCATTTTTAGCCTTGCGATCCACTCAATAATTCAATGTCTCCAATCAAAACTTAACGTTTGGTATTTGGATGACGGAACCTTAGGAGGCGATGCGAAGACGGTTTTGGATGACTTGCGAGTACTTATAGACGATTTTCGTGTTATTGGCCTTGAACTAAATTTTTCTAAATGTGAACTTTTTGTTTGTGATACTTGTCCGGATAAAGTTTCGATTATTGAAAAATTCAACTTACTTGCGCCTAATATAAAATTAGTAGAAAAAAGTTCGCTTCGTCTTTTGGGTTCACCGATTCTTAACGAATCTTTATCACCATTTGTCGAAGAACAAATTCAAAAGTTTAGAAATGCTTCTAGCAGATTATCCAAAATTAACGCCCATATGGCTTTTACAATTATAAGATTTTGCCTTTTCGTTCCTAAATTTACATCCTATTTAAGATGTTGTCAGCTGTGGCAACACAGTGAGCTTTTGTTAAGCTTAGACAACTTAGTAAAAGATACGTTAGTGTCGGTTTTGAATGTTGAGATGGATGATAGGGCTTGGGTGCAAGCTTCCCTCCCTGTGAGGTTGGGGGGCATAGGGATACGCAAAATTTCTAGTGTGGCATTACCAGCTTTTTTGTCTTCTGTACACAGTACACACAAATTAGTAGAAAAAATTCTTGCACGATCTTTAGGCTCTTTCGATGTAGCATATCTGGCTGAGGCCAAAAACACATGGAGACTGGCTTGTCCAAATACTGAATTCCCAAAAATGTTGTCATCTCAGAAACAGTGGGATCGGCCCCTATGCGAGCTAACACGGAAAGATCTTTTAAATACGTGTTCTAGCATCGCAGGTCGTGCTCGTATTCTCGCTGTTTCTGTGTGGGAATCCGGTCTTTGGTTACAGGCCATTCCTTCTTACAAAACTGGTAGCCTTATGGATCCATCCGCTTTTCGTCTAGCTATTAGCTTACGCTTGGGTGCAAGGTGTTGTTGTTGCACATCACTGCCAGTGTGGTACTGCAGTTGATCAACTCGGTCACTATGGCCTCTCCTGCTCTCGAAGTGATGGTCGAATTTCCCGCCACGCCAGCCTTAACGATATCATTCGCCGGGCTTTTACCAGCGCCAATGTTCCAGCTATTCTCGAACCGAATGGTCTGATGCGTGACGATGGTAAAAGACCTGACGGCATGACTCTGGTTCCGTGGAAGTTAGGACGGCCCTTAGTGTGGGACGCTACGTGCGTGGACACTTTAGCGCCGTCACATCTTTCTGAAACCAACGTGAGGGCTGGCGCTGCGGCTACTTCGGCGGAGCAACTCAAGCGGCGCAAATATGCTAACCTCGGTATGGGTTACATATTTGAGCCGTTTGGTGTGGAGACGTTGGGTCCGTGGGGACCGGGAGCTCATCGTATTTTCCAAAACCTATCTGAGCGCTTGGTCGATGCGACGCGTGATCAAAATGCTGGCACATATTTGGCTCAACGAATAAGCATTGCAATTCAACGGGGCAATGCTGCCAGCATGCTGGGCACGCTGCCAACTGGGAGTGGGCTGGAGCATTTGGACTGCCTATGAGTCTGCTATGACTTATAGGTGTCTAAATGCTTTTATTGTAGTAGCTGTAGTGTTGTATATAGTTCATAGTATTTTGTTTAATAAAGGCATACCGCCGGTAAAAAAAAAAAGCCTATCAATGCTTCTAAAAACTCACACCCTCGCATCATGCGGTGAAGTGTAAGACCGCGGTGAGATTCTAACTATGGACCTCCTGCGCATCAATATAAAATAATACCACTTCTCACATCAACGTGAATATGTTGTAGCCGCACAACAGAGCTTTAAACCATATCTTAACGCCCTTAGCCGAAAGGTGTTTTCTCAAAGAGGGTTGGAGTCTGGAAGGTATATAACCTATCTTGGAAATGCTTTTTTTGGTACTACTATCTACCGGGCTGCTAAGGTTATGTTATAGCACCCTATTGAGTAACTGAGTTATTATATATAACCCTATTGACTAACTCGAGTAATGAGCATTGAAATATTTTAACTGTACTGCCACGTTCAGCAAATAAAGTTGTATAGAGCCACTGCGAGAAGAAGGGGCAAGAAACTCGGGGCCATTCTTTTAAACGTCTTTTAACAATGTGTTACTTACTTTCTAAATACATTTTATTTACCGCCGGTTTCCGGTACGCGTGTCAAAACTCAATTCATCTAACAAGCCGTCACAATTAACAATCTGCTAACTTTCAACGGGTTTCTGGAACGAATATTAACGAAAAATTACAGAACTCATTAACATGTTTCTTTATATATGATAACATGAAATTTGAAAATGTCGTTCAAATTCATTCATTATCTAGTGTTCTGTCTCGTTTTAACGGATAGCGTTGTCTCTTCTGTTTTGACATGAAATCAATCCCAAATAATGTTTGGCACCGCCACCGTTACTATGGTTACCAATTAAATATGACGGATGATCGTAAACGTAAAGCAACAAGAGAGAGGAGTTCGAAGCGTTCCTCTTTGTCAAAATACAAGCCCATTTGGGCATTCCCATCCAACAATTGCGCTCGGATTTCTAACTGACAGAGTCCGGCCATGCGAGTGTACAGTCCAATACCTAAAATATCAACTTTGATGGGTGATCGCTAGTGGCATTATCTAATTTCATTAATTTATATGAATCCCTTTATCCTCAATACCATCATGATGATTATAAATAATACTCTTTAGTTTTATAGTTATTATTTCAGTAATAGTTTATTGATAGTGAAAGTCACTAGCGTACGTGAAAATGTGCGTGTTTGTTGTGTAAGTTCATTGATTGTGCTGTCCAAGCGTGCCGCTTTGATTGATCGATTTATAAGTGTAAATTAATGCAAGCTAGTATACAGCGCTGCGTTCAATGTGTGTTTTTTGGTTTTGCTAGACGGTGAAAAGGAACTGCATTTTCTTGCATATTTCTTTCGCAAAATAGCGGTCTCCCCTCACTTGTTGCTTTTTATCGTAAAAACCGATTAAAAAAACAATGAGCAGCATTTTTTAATGCTGATAGGCTACGCTTTGACTATCTCGTCTGATGGTAAGTGATTGACGTCTGATGATGATGAAGTCAGTAGAGAAGAATAGGCAAGAACAGCCGTCGTAACAAATCATTAGATGGTTGGTGATACATTTTCTACTTGAGGGCCAACAACTATCAAGCCTATCAATAGATAGGCATTTTCTGCCCATCACCCGCATTCTTCCTAGTGGAATTTTGCGAGGTATTGTTTGTGGGGCTCGTTTGGGCCTCTATAGTTAGTTTCATTAGCTTATTTATTCAATAGCTTTTTGACATTTCTTGTCGAGCTAATTTCTAATCAGTTATTTTTGTTTCCATGGCAACGCTGCCTGCGACACCGGCGCGCGCACTACGACGACGTTGTTGACGCGAGCCTTCATCCGGGTTGAGACGTCACACTAGAGATTCTAAGATAAGCTTTGCTTTATTTTGTAAACAATGCTTTGTGCCCCAACTATGAATGCTGTAACGGGGATCTTTGTATCGCAAGATAGCCAGATGTTGTGTCCGCAGTGCCCCCAGGCTCGTTATTTCAAAGGTCATAAAGGCCTCAAAATTCACCAAACAAGGTGTCATAAACAAATAGAAATTCCCCTTTCGGCACCAATTAATAATCAAAACGTAAGTAGTAGCAGTGTTGCGAGCCCTGCTACGCCTTCCAAACCGTTTTGGGAGGTTTTAAGCTCGTACAAAAATAACATTCCTTTATTAAAACGCATACCTCGGGGTGCAAGAATTTCTGTTGCCCAATCTTTATCTTGTTCCATTAAAAACGTCTTGGCTACTAATACTACGCAAGCCTGGGAGCATCTTCTAGCATTCCCGTACCACGTATTTCACGTGAATTTTGATCCGTCTAACAAAAAATCACTTACTACTAGAGTAAAGGAAAACTGCGTGAAATACAGGGCACGGGAAGAGCAATCTTTTGGCACAACTATAATCATTCCGCCTCTGCGGCGGAATACAAAAACAAATAATTTCGATTCAGCTACTATTAAAATAGTAGAAAACAAAATTACTGATGGTGATATTAAAAATGCGGCACGCATCTTGTTTTCGAGTGATACAATCGCTCTTTTTACATCTGATACGTTGAATTCCCTAATTGAAAAGCATCCGCCTGCCACTGCAGGTCTCCACCTTCCCGAATCTCCTATACAAGACATTGTTGAGGTGACCCCACAGGATGTTTCTGCAGCCGTGGCATCTTTTTTAAGTGGCTCAGCCGGTGGCCTTGATGGCCTCACGCCTCAGCACTTAAAGGATATTTTATCTTTTAGTTCTGGTGAGGTAGGCGAGACACTTTTAAGGTATGTGACGGCTTTGGTTAATTTGATGTTGTCGGGTCAGGTCAACAATGAAATTACCGAAATTCTGTACGGTGCGAATTTATGTGCCCTAAATAAAAAAGATGGTGGTATTAGGCCTATAGCAGTAGGCACCACTTATCGTCGCCTCACAGCCAAATGCGGTTGTAGGAAAAAGGTTGCTTTTTTAAGTAATCTTTTTCAACCACTTCAACTCGGTTTTGGTTCACAGGGTGGCTGTGAGGCTGCTGTACATTCACTTCGCACATTTCTTGATCAAAATTGTGGAGATGTGCTTTTGAAGGTGGATGTTAAAAATGCATTCAACTCTTTAGATAGAGGCACTCTTTTGACTGAAGTGAAAGATAAAATTCCGGAATTATACCCTTTTCTTTGGCAATGCTACGGCAAACCGTCAAAATTAACATACCAAAATAACGTTATTTTATCTTCCGTAGGATGTAAACAGGGTGATCCTCTGGGACCAGCCATTTTTAGCCTTGCGATCCACTCAATAATTCAATGTCTCCAATCAAAACTTAACGTTTGGTATTTGGATGACGGAACCTTAGGAGGCGATGCGAAGACGGTTTTGGATGACTTGCGAGTACTTATAGACGATTTTCGTGTTATTGGCCTTGAACTAAATTTTTCTAAATGTGAACTTTTTGTTTGTGATACTTGTCCGGATAAAGTTTCGATTATTGAAAAATTCAACTTACTTGCGCCTAATATAAAATTAGTAGAAAAAAGTTCGCTTCGTCTTTTGGGTTCACCGATTCTTAACGAATCTTTATCACCATTTGTCGAAGAACAAATTCAAAAGTTTAGAAATGCTTCTAGCAGATTATCCAAAATTAACGCCCATATGGCTTTTACAATTATAAGATTTTGCCTTTTCGTTCCTAAATTTACATCCTATTTAAGATGTTGTCAGCTGTGGCAACACAGTGAGCTTTTGTTAAGCTTAGACAACTTAGTAAAAGATACGTTAGTGTCGGTTTTGAATGTTGAGATGGATGATAGGGCTTGGGTGCAAGCTTCCCTCCCTGTGAGGTTGGGGGGCATAGGGATACGCAAAATTTCTAGTGTGGCATTACCAGCTTTTTTGTCTTCTGTACACAGTACACACAAATTAGTAGAAAAAATTCTTGCACGATCTTTAGGCTCTTTCGATGTAGCATATCTGGCTGAGGCCAAAAACACATGGAGACTGGCTTGTCCAAATACTGAATTCCCAAAAATGTTGTCATCTCAGAAACAGTGGGATCGGCCCCTATGCGAGCTAACACGGAAAGATCTTTTAAATACGTGTTCTAGCATCGCAGGTCGTGCTCGTATTCTCGCTGTTTCTGTGTGGGAATCCGGTCTTTGGTTACAGGCCATTCCTTCTTACAAAACTGGTAGCCTTATGGATCCATCCGCTTTTCGTCTAGCTATTAGCTTACGCTTGGGTGCAAGGTGTTGTTGTTGCACATCACTGCCAGTGTGGTACTGCAGTTGATCAACTCGGTCACTATGGCCTCTCCTGCTCTCGAAGTGATGGTCGAATTTCCCGCCACGCCAGCCTTAACGATATCATTCGCCGGGCTTTTACCAGCGCCAATGTTCCAGCTATTCTCGAACCGAATGGTCTGATGCGTGACGATGGTAAAAGACCTGACGGCATGACTCTGGTTCCGTGGAAGTTAGGACGGCCCTTAGTGTGGGACGCTACGTGCGTGGACACTTTAGCGCCGTCACATCTTTCTGAAACCAACGTGAGGGCTGGCGCTGCGGCTACTTCGGCGGAGCAACTCAAGCGGCGCAAATATGCTAACCTCGGTATGGGTTACATATTTGAGCCGTTTGGTGTGGAGACGTTGGGTCCGTGGGGACCGGGAGCTCATCGTATTTTCCAAAACCTATCTGAGCGCTTGGTCGATGCGACGCGTGATCAAAATGCTGGCACATATTTGGCTCAACGAATAAGCATTGCAATTCAACGGGGCAATGCTGCCAGCATGCTGGGCACGCTGCCAACTGGGAGTGGGCTGGAGCATTTGGACTGCCTATGAGTCTGCTATGACTTATAGGTGTCTAAATGCTTTTATTGTAGTAGCTGTAGTGTTGTATATAGTTCATAGTATTTTGTTTAATAAAGGCATACCGCCGGTAAAAAAAAAAAGCCTATCAATGCTTCTAAAAACTCACACCCTCGCATCATGCGGTGAAGTGTAAGACCGCGGTGAGATTCTAACTATGGACCTCCTGCGCATCAATATAAAATAATACCACTTCTCACATCAACGTGAATATGTTGTAGCCGCACAACAGAGCTTTAAACCATATCTTAACGCCCTTAGCCGAAAGGTGTTTTCTCAAAGAGGGTTGGAGTCTGGAAGGTATATAACCTATCTTGGAAATGCTTTTTTTGGTACTACTATCTACCGGGCTGCTAAGGTTATGTTATAGCACCCTATTGAGTAACTGAGTTATTATATATAACCCTATTGACTAACTCGAGTAATGAGCATTGAAATATTTTAACTGTACTGCCACGTTCAGCAAATAAAGTTGTATAGAGCCACTGCGAGAAGAAGGGGCAAGAAACTCGGGGCCATTCTTTTAAACGTCTTTTAACAATGTGTTACTTACTTTCTAAATACATTTTATTTACCGCCGGTTTCCGGTACGCGTGTCAAAACTCAATTCATCTAACAAGCCGTCACAATTAACAATCTGCTAACTTTCAACGGGTTTCTGGAACGAATATTAACGAAAAATTACAGAACACCCGAATAACATATTTCTTTATACAGGGTTACTGATAACTTACGCAAAACCTCTTAAGAGCAATATCAGTACATCACAAGGAACAAGTTCTGATATTTTTTTTTTCTGAAAACTCAATTTAAAAAATCATGAAGATTTTCTTGCACTCTCTAATAAATTTTAAATCTATTTCGTCGCAAATGTTGAAGCAACAACGGAGCACGTGTGGCTCTGGCTACGTTACTCAGAGAGCTACGAATGTAGCTACACCCACACACGTAAGCGTAGTCAACCAAGACGCACCGTAGATACTATTAGTTATTCTGTAACACAGCGCGATCTACGCGGTATCTCCATATGCGGTATGGATATCTTTCTGCCTGCCTACCTACCTACACCATACTTACATTTACCGTCCACCGGATGTTTCTTATTACATGTACACTGAGTCCACAATCCCTTCATACTTGACTGGCTTGATTAAAAAATAAAAGTTGATAAAAATACAAACAATCTATTAGGTACAAGTAATTCAGCAACAAATAGCATCAAAGGAGGCGCGCGGTCGCACATGTGATGTATAATTGTCTACCTGTCGCGTAAGTAGCATTCAGGCACGATTGCATACTTTTAGGGTACACAAAAACTTCCCACGTTTTTTTTAATCTATAAAAATACCACTAGGGGTCACCCATCCAACTCATGACCGCAGCGGACGTTGCTTAACATAGTTGATCGGTTAAGAACGGCTAAGTTAGTACCTACGCTACGAACGCTTCAAACTTAAACCTAAGTTCGAAGAAATTAATTGTAGATTATTTAAATATTATAAATAAAACCGGCAAAAAATAAAAAGTAGATTATTTTTTTATGTAGGCGTATTTAAAGAGTGGAATCATTCTTATTTACAATCATTGAACTATTTACAAAATATTTACATACCATTTTACAAATTATCACCCCTCAAACTCAAGTCCCGGGGGTGACGAAGTCTATCACGTGCAAATTGTTCAAAATAATCACCGGTACAACCCACACACAGTCCACATCTGAAATACAATTGTTCTTGAACCCAGGAGAGTACGGGTTCATGGGGTTTTTCGTGATACCACAAATGTTCGTTTCTAGTATTAAACAGTCCCACTCTCCCAAAGTAGCCTCATCGGTCCACAACACAGTCGGCCTCTCGGCAAGCAGCATGTTGCAGAATGTGACGCGATGAAGGTGGAACGGATATTTTCCTTCACTGTCCATGCGAAGCATTGAGACACATCGAAGCGTTGAGCTGCATCATTTGTGTTCGCTGCGGGGTAAGCCTCGAAGAAATGTAGGATTGCGTCGTGAGTAGCGTAACACTAACACAAACACACACACAAACACAAACTCACGGCAAGCTTCAGACACGTTGTCTCTACACCTAGCATAAACACGCACCGTTTCGTTGCATTCAATATTGGTAGGTAGGTATATCGATATGCCATGTGCATCGATCGCGATACGTCACAACCGGCGCGCGCGCGGTGAAATTCGCGACTGTTGAGTGTCGGCTCGGCTTGCCTAACTAGCTCAAAGAAAAAAGGACAAGTGACCGCCCCCTTTCGCCTAGCCGCCACCCCTTTCTCTGCTAATTCTTCTAAATAGCGACACCGACACATCAAACACGTGCCGCGTGCCGAACTCTGTCTTAAACTGTGACTGCCTCGTATTCTCGTACCTCGTAGGTACTATGAGGTAGTCACAGATTATGCCAGTGTTACGTGTCTGTAACTGACAAAGAGATTTTAATGGTAACTGATACAGAAAGCTTGTGAACCTAATACCTATAAGAACTTCATACTAAACCAGGCTTAGGAATGTCTACATTAAAAAAGTAATTATTACTCCTCGCTTATGCTAGAACATATGATATGAACAACATAGGTAGTTATCCATCGTAATATTATGTTTGACTTTTATGTTTTTACAAAACTATACGTAGGTAGGTAGGTATCACAGATTATGCCAGTGTTACGTGTCTGTAACTGACAAAGAGATTTTAATGGTAACTGATACAGAAAGCTTGTGAACCTAATACCTATAAGAACTTCATACTAAACCAGGCTTAGGAATGTCTACATTAAAAAGTAATTATTACTTCTTTGCTTATGCTAGAACATATGATATGAACATCATAGGTAGGTATCCATCGTAATATTATGTTTGACTTTTATGTTTTTACAAAACTATACGAAGGTTGGTAGGTACCTACCTACCTATTATTGGTTTAAATCTTACAGCCTATTGTTCACGCTGTTTATCTCTAATCTAAAAATCAGTACCTACCTAAGTCCTAAGTAGGTAAGTAACTAGCTAACTATCATTTCACATACCTACATAAATCGAAGGGTGTTATTTCAATAAAGGCCTAGGTAAATTAAGTGCCTACCTGACGATAAAGACGTCTGCCTGATAAGAATCCTAACGCCTAGTGATCGGGTTGTTGAACCTCAAACGGGTCCAAAAACAGACTAAATATCAGTATTTTCACTAAAGATGGTGTAGTAGGTACCTACCTAGCAAGACATCTATCGATGACAGATGTATACCTGATAAGAATCCATTCCAGTGAGTAAAGGTCAGTAAAGGCGGTGGTACTACAATTAAATGATTATTTTGCCCACCTAGACGTCTGCCTGATAAGGATCCTACCAAGCAGGGAACGCGAAATGACTTTACCAATTAAGCCCTAAACGAGTTCAAAATCATGCAACTAATTTCACCAAAAGAAAGGCCAGACGCGGCGGCGCCGGCGTCAAGAGTCGGGCAGCGCGTGGCGGCTGCCACCTAAACTTTTGACTTTGATCTGCGTGCCGCATGCCGCGCCGTGGTATCACTAAGTTAGTATTATAATTAATTCTACGGTACCTATTGCTACTATTTACTGTATTTTAAAGAAAAACTCCAAAAAACAATGTTGTAAGGTCTTATCAGTCTACTCTGCTGGTAAAGTCGAATTTTACAGATATTTATTGAATAAAATCCGCCGGTCAAGTGGTAAAAGACGTCGCTCGTGCCGCCACCCGCGTGCTGGTGGCGCGGCGGCGGCGCCATGCGAAAGGAAGATCAAAGTCAAAACAATAGCGGCGCGCGGCTGTTGTTCCGGGAAATCCCACCCGTTTTTTATCTTAGCCGCGCGCCTGGCGCGACAGCGGCAATCGATCAGTCAGTCGCGCTCGCGAGTTAGGTACGAATTGAGATGCGTCGGGGCATAGTTATTCACAACTTTGATGGGTGATCGCTAGTGGCATTATCTAATTTCATTAATTTATATGAATCCTTTTATCCTCAATACCATCATGATGATTATAAATAATACTCTTTAGTTTTATAGTTATTATTTCAGTAATAGTTTATTGATAGTGAAAGTCACTAGCGTACGTGAAAATGTGCGTGTTTGTTGTGTAAGTTCATTGATTGTGCTGTCCAAGCGTGCCGCTTTCATTGATCGATTTATAAGTGTAAATTAATGCAAGCTAGTATACAGCGCTGTGTTCAATGTGTGTTTTTTGGTTTTGCTAGACGGTGAAAAGGAACTGCATTTTCTTGCATATTTCTTTTCGCAAAATAGCGGTCTCCCCTCACTTGTTGCTTTTTATCGTAAAAACCGATTAAAAAAACAATGAGCAGAATTTTTTAATGCTGATAGGCTACGCTTTGACTATCTCGTCTGATGGTAAGTGATTGACGTCTGATGATGATGAAGTCAGTAGAGAAGAATAGGCAAGAACAGCCGTCGTAACAAATCATTAGATGGTTGGTGATACATTTTCTACTTGAGGGCCAACAACTATCAAGCCTATCAATGCTTCTAAAAACTCACGCCCTCGCATCATGCGGTGAAGTGTAAGACCGCGGTGAGATTCTAACTATGGATCTCCTGCGCATCAATATAAAATAATACCACTTTTCACATCAACGTGAATATGTTGTAGCCGCACAACAGAGCTTTAAACCATATCTTAACGCCCTTAGCTGAAAGGTGTTTTCTCAAAGAGGGTTGGAGTCTGGAAGGTATATAACCTATCTTGGAAATGCTTTTTTTGGTACTACTATCTACCGGGCTGCTAAGGTTATGTTATAGCACCCTATTGAGTAACTGAGTTATTATATATAACCCTATTGACTAACTCGAGTAATGAGCAGCAACACTATAATTACGTAGTCTTTAGTAATATATTTACGTAGTTCTATAATCGGACTCTTGTTCTATACTCGTTCATCATACACCCCGCTAGGGAATGGAACACTCTGCCTGAGTCTGTGTTTCTGTAATTACGGGAGTCTTCAAAACAGGAGTGAATAGGTATCTTCTGGGTAAGCGCGCCATCATGATCGCATCGTCACATAACATCAGGTGAGATAGTGGTGAAGTACTACCCAGTACTTACGGTATAAAAAATAGCAATATGAGTTTTTAGAGTTTTCATACTTGATATAATTCTGTTCTTGTTCTATCTTATCAGTTATTAGAGAAAACGTTGTAGGTAGGAATGCTTAAAACTATTTTTATATATCAAGGCGTTAATCTTAGAATAATTGGTCGATTTTGGACAGTTAGGATTAGCCAGTTTGACAAACCGTTAACATACCGAAAAGCTTTTCAGAGACCCAAAATTGCAATAATTGGCGATTAATTGGAGATTTGACATTAGTGTTGACAAACAGTCACATGAAGTTTTCAGCAACCCAATCTGCGTTTGACAATGGATTAACAAGCATTTAACATAATTTGTCGCTGATTTGCGTTTCAGAAACCGGGGGTTAGTCTTTTACTGGTTCATCAACTATTAATTAACATTATTATAATTATACTTGAATACAATTTATAATAATTGTCAAAACCTTTTCAAACCATTTTAAGAACCATTACATATAAACAAGGTTTGTCCTTCTGTAATATCATAAAAGAGAATAATAAATTACTTAACTTCACACAATCTTGTTCGGGCAGTACTTCGTCGATAAAGACTACTTTGAAAATATATTTTGACACCACTGTGAGATCTGATTTGTTGCTTAAAGACGACTGACTTGCTGGGCAGAGCCCCTTTCAAATAACAACTTCGGCTGTCAATATCAATACTTTTAGATAATTACAATTTTGGTTTACTATTAAATTATTTGATTAGAATGTACTTATAAATAAATATTTTAATTTTAGGTATTATTACATTACTATTTATTTATTATTACATTATTATTATTATTGGTTTTTTACACTTAAATGTATTGAACAAATATTATATATTTAATAAGACTAACGTCAAATCAAGTACTCTTATTTTAAACCTTAAATATATGTACAATGGTTCAACATGATACAAATACTTATTAATAGTTCCTTGCAAATCCTATTTTATTCAACATCTTAAAATTAAAACAAAGGACATTACCTAAAACGTATATCTAACGACACAATATTTACCTATGCTATCACGCTCATACATAGAAGTAATAATTTATATACAGCTTCATCAAATGTTATATTTTTTTATTTTATGACATTATGTAATTTGTGAGAATTTAAGTGTGTGTGGACAGTACCGAATGTATATGGTACATGTTGTACTGGTACGAAAGTTTACGTCAGTCTGACCGTATGGAACCCAGTAATATGATGCATGAAAATGTGATTTTCATAATATGCTGTTCGGATGGTTGTCAGATATTTCGCGGCATTAGTTTTATTATGTCAATGATGCAGTTTCGTTGGACCTGATTCATGCCTCCATGTGTCCTTCAAGAAGGAAATACATTTCTTTTTTATAGGTAATACCTTCGCACTGCCCTTCTATCACGATAATAATTTTAATAGTAACCTTACCCCCGGTTTCTGAAACGCAAATCAGCGATAAATCATGTTTAATTATTGTTAATCCATTGTCAAACGCAAATTGAGTTTCTGAAAACTTCATGTGACTGTTTGTCAACACTAATGTCAAATCTCCAATTAAACGCCAATTAATTAAATTTTGGGTTTCTGAAAAGCATTTTTTGTATGTTAACGGTTTGTCAAAGTGGATTGTACTAATTGCCCAAAATCGACCAATTATTCTAAGATTAACGTATTGAAATCGTAAATATATATAAGATATGGTTTTTAAGATGGTTTTAGGAGTACCTACTCAAATGTTTAACTGATATAGTAACCTCCGGTTTCTGAAACGCAAATCAGCGACAAATTATGTTAAATGCTTGATAATCCCTTGTCAAACGCAAATTCGGTTGCTGAAAACTTCATGTGACAGTTTGTCAACACTAATGTCAAATCTCCAATTAAACGCCAATTAATTCAATTTTGGGTTTCTGAAAGCATTTTTCTTATGTTAACGGTTTGTCAAAATGGATTGTGCTAGTTGCCCAAAATCGACCAATTATTCTAAGATTAACGTCTTGAAATCGTAAAGATATATAAAATATGGCTTTTAAAATGGTTTTGAGTACCTACCAAAATGTTTCCTCTAATAACTCTCGTAGCCAAGTTTGCTTAGCCATTCTGAATCGATCAGCAAAGTTAAGCAACGTCCGCCGCGGTCATGACTTGGATGGGTGACCGCTGGTTGGGCATTACTACTGAGCGCTTCCGTGCTTCGGAGGGCACGTTAAGCCGTCGGTCCCAGTTGTTGTCTTAGGATAGCAGTCGTTACAGCATGGTGGTAGGGCACTTTGCAAATGCCCGCCTGGCTAGCTACCACCCTCAAGTTGAAAATCTGTCGCCAAGCACCTTACGGTGTGTTCCGGCAGCTGTCCTTGAGAGCCAGTAACTCAAGGTTAGTCTGAACAACATCCTCGACCACATCATCACTTACCATCAGGTGAGATAGTGGTCAAAGGCTAACCTATAAGACATTAAAAAAAAAAAAAAAAAAACTGATATAGTAGGTATACAAGTACAGAATTACATCAAGTACGATTACCCCAAAACACATATTACTACTACTTAAATATGGTACTAAAGTCGACGTGATTTTAGTGTTGCTGCTCATTAGGAGCTCAATCTTCATATCGACTGGAAAGTCCAGCGTTAAACAAGGTTTTCCACATTGGCGGATTGGCAATAATACCCACGCTTGGCAGGCGTCTCCTGGGGATCTCAGTAGCAGTTGCCAGTTGTTCAGAAGTCGCTGCTTCTCACCTTCTGTTATTTTTCCCTTAGGAGCCTCTTACGACACTCAAGGGAAAACTTGGGGGTTACATTCCAACCCAGCACCCCATAAAGGTGCTCAATATATGATGCTATAATATCCTGACAGCCTCATGAAAACAACCGCAGCTGGGTATATGCTACCAACGAAAGGATTCCCAAGAAAGGTTACGGATGACCGCCTTCCAGACCTCCACCCTCTTTGTGGAAACACCTTTGGGTTTAGGAGGGCGTTAAGATATGGTTTAAAGTTTTGTTGTGCGTCTGATGTGCAGCAACAACCTGATGTGAACAGTATATTCTTTTGGATTGCTGATCAGGGAGTCCATGGTTAGAATCTCATCTTGGACTTACATTTTGCCGCTTGGTGCAGGTGCAGGGCGGAATTTTTTGAATGCCTAGCTCATTTTTTGTTGGCCCTTATATAGAAAATCTGTCACCAAGCTGCTATTGCATTTTTGGTTACTATCTACCTAAATTGACTTTTATGATCATCTGGCCAAAAACTAAAACGTAGTGATTACATACTACTTGCATTCAACGGTGGAACATTCTCTAAAATCTGATCTACACAGTTGGCAAAGATGGGCTCCGCCCATTGGCCTTGGCGGGCGGTTTGTTGCTCACCACAGTCTGAATTTGCTACTACGCAGTTGCTCACCCCAGTGTGTTTCGAACTCCCACGCCGACATCACGCATCGTCGAAAGCCAAACAACATACGATATCGCACCTTACGTTTTAAAATTACCAACTATCTGCATATGAAATTTCGAAGAAAAATATGTCATAAATAATGCATTTTATTTGGTCCTGGTTTTATACCTACATATCTCAAAAAGAGAAACGCGTTATACGTGCGCTCTCGGCGCCTGCAGCGACATACTGCCCTCGCGTGGTGTGCAATGCAACCATGGTGGGAGGCTGGTTTCCGACTGTGTAGTAACGGCGGCGATGCACAGAAATGATTTGGAAAGTGTATGTCTCCAGCTTACTCAATTGAAATTTCTTAATTCTGAATATGCCAATATTTAGCGCAGATTTAGTGCAATTATGAATACTAACTCAAAATTTAGGTGCCAAATAAACTTCGATGCTACATGTGATTATTAGTGTGTTAGCTGGCGTTATGGTCTCCAGCTGACACATGCTGTATATACGAAACGGCTGAAGATGTGATTATATACTATAGCCAGGGATTTAGCGCATAATTTGTGCCAGTGGCACAAAAAAATTGAAACGCCCTACTTGAAAACTGTAGTAGTAATGACCCGATTACAACGTGTAAGCTGGAGACCACGTGTCTACAGCTGCTCATCTGTATCTTCTGAACGAATGGGCCTACGACTTTGTTTAATATGTCAAAATTTAGCGCCAAATTTGTGCCATCGGCACTAAAATTTTCAAGTCTGTAGCTATTAAGGTTTTGGAGCTACAAGCTCAAATAAACGTGTAAGCTGGAGACACATGTCCCCAGCTAGCACATGCTGTACAGCTCAAACGGGAAAGGCTAGACTACTGTTTAATAGCTTAAAATGTTGGGTAGAATTTGTGCCATCGGCACCAAAATTTTCAAAACAATGGGCCTCATAGTTTTTGCGTAATAAGCAAAAACATTTCTTCCCGCCTAAATATTTAAATATTTCGTTGAAAACGTTACTGAACGCGGCGTTGCCGTCCGTTCGCTGTAACTGCAATCTGTTTTGAACCTTATTTCTATAGTGTTTGAACTTACTTTTTGCTTTCACGTTAAGGATATGTAGAAGAAGTTACAAAGAAACAGTAAATGTATAGACCAGGAGAAGGTGTTGTGTTGTTTGACAACCATAACATGTGCCAATATTTACAAAATATGTTGGTAGGTATGTTTTCTCTCAGAATGTTGACCTATTTACTAGATCTTTATTACATCCTCTTTGTTTGACCAAGATATTGCATTCTAATCTAATCCTTCACTCTATATCTATAAGTGATAACTGGTTGGTTATGAATATACTGTTATGTTGTCTTAGGTTTTCGCGATTGTTACACATAGTAATTAAACAACTTTAAACGGTTTAAATCGCGTATATTTGTCATTATTTTTGTCCCGACGTTTCAAACACTTTGCAGTGATCGTGGTCACGGGGTGACTGTCGACGATCGTGTCACCCCGTGACCACGATCACTGCAAAGTGTTTGAAACGTCGGGACAAAAATAATGACAAATATACGCGATTTAAACCGTTTAAAGTTGTTTAATTACTAAATATACTGTTATTTTATACGTAAAAGGAAAAAAGATAATTGTTCGTAATTCTGTTATGCAAAACCAACTAAGGGAATAATAACATTATTAGTTTCAAATAGGATTTTCAGTGTAGGTATATTCAAAAACTGCTTCCGTACCCGTAACACACTGCTAGGTGCTTGGCTACAGATTTTTTCTTTGAGAGTGGTAGCTTGATGGCGGATAGCATGGTGGTAGGGCATAATGCCCGCCTAGCTAGCTACCACGCCCAAGTAGAAAATCTGTCGCCAAGCACTTATCGATGTGTTCAGCTATATGTGTCCTTGAGAACCAGTAATTTTGCGTGGTGGTAGAGGATTTTGCGAATGTGCGCCTGGCTAGCTACCACCCTTAAATAAAAAATCTGTAGCCAAGCACTTATCGGTGTATTCTGCTATGTGTCCTTGAGGACCAGTAATTGTTCGTGGTGGTAGAGAATTTTGCGAATGCGTGCCATAATATGCATTATTGCACCATATTTAAAAACAATATTCAATCTTTGTATTGATAAAGGAAACTTCCCCGACTTAATGAAACAAAGTAAAATTAACTCCAATTTTGAAGTCGGGGGCTACATCTGACCCTTGCAATTACAGACCTATTTCTATCTTACCTGTTCTGAGTAAAGTATTCGAAAAAATTATGCTCAAACAACTTCTGTCCCATTTTAATGAGCATAATATATTGAATGAGAATCAGTTTGGTTTCACAAAGAGCAGATCCACAACAGATGCAGGTGCTCAATTGATGTCACATATACTTGATGCCTGGGAGAGTTCACAGGATGCTATTGCCGTATTCTGTGACCTTTCTAAGGCATTTGACTGTGTAGAGCACCGCACTCTGATTCGAAAACTTTCACATTATGGTATTCGTGGAAAAGCTCTGGATCTTATAAAGTCATATCTGTCAGACAGGCTACAGAAGGTTAGAATAAATGGCAATAGTTCTTCCGGGTCTTTGGTAAGAATAGGCGTACCGCAAGGATCAATTTTAGGACCTTTTCTGTTTCTAGCATATATAAATGATCTGCCTTGCATGGTTAAAAATTTCTGCGATATAGTTTTATTCGCAGATGATACCTCCCTAATTTTTAAAGTAGATAGGAGGGATAGTGAACTTATTCATGTAAATAATGTGTTATCTATGATCTCTAAGTGGTTCGCGGCTAATAATCTTCTCTTAAATTCAAAAAAGACCAAATGTTTAAAGTTTTCTTTACCAAATGTTACTTATGTTGAACCAAACATTAAGCTTGGCCTAGAAAAACTCTCTTTTGACAATGCGACAGTCTTCCTGGGAATTAAAATGGATTCAACTTTACAGTGGAATCCACATATACATGATCTATCTGGAAGACTTAGTTCTGCTGCATATGCAGTTCGTAAGATAAGACAGCTAACAGATGTAGCTACTGCTAGGCTCGTTTATTTCGCGTACTTCCACAGTATTATGTCTTATGGTATATTGCTGTGGGGAGCTGCTGCTGAGATAGAGACAATCTTTATCTTACAAAAGCGTGCAATTCGAGCCATATATGAAATGGATCCTAGGGAATCCCTGAGAGATATTTTTAAAGAAATTGATATTTTAACTTTACCAAGTCTGTATATATTTGAAAATATTATGTATGTTCGTAAAAATTTGAGCAAATTTAAATCAAACAGTGACACTCACGATTATAACACTAGGAATAAAGATAAAATAGCGGTGCCAGGTTTTAGATTAGCAAAGACAAATAAAAGGTCCTTCTTAGGAAATTGTGTGCGGTTTTATAATAAATTGCCCAAACATATTACAACGCTCACAGAAAGAAAATTCAAGTTGCATGTGAAGAATATTTTGATAAAGAAATCTTACTACACAGTTTGTGATTACTTAAACGACAAAAATGCTTGGACTGGTTCGCCTCTGCCAAGCTAGCGCCTAACACCTACGTAATGTAAATTAAGTATTGTAATAATTTTACTATATAGTATGTACTTAACACATTTTTAAAAAACGTTTAAAAGAATGGCCCCGAGTTTCTTGCCCGTTCTTCTCGCAGTGGCTCTATAATTTTTGTTTGCTGAACGTGGCAGTACAATGTAGTATATTTCAATATTAAAATTTGTAATTGACCTTCATAAGAGCGTCGTAGACGCCTAAATTGAATAAATGATTTTGACTTTGCCTGGCTAGCTACCACCCTCAAGTAGAAAATCTGTCGCCAAGCACTTACCGGTCTATTCCGCTATGTGTCCTTGAGAACCAGTTATTTTGCATGGTGGTACAGGAATTTGCGAATGCGCGCCTGGCTAGCACCACCTTCAAGTAGAAAATCTGTCGCCAAGCACTTTCTGGTCTGTTCAGCTTTGTCCTTGAGAACCTGCTGGTGGTAGAGGATTTTGCGAATGCGTGCCTGACTTTGACTTTTTGTAGTAGCTAGCCAGGCGTGCATTCGCAAAATCCTCTACCACCACGCAAAATTACTGGTTCTCAAGGACACAGCGGAACACACCGGTAAATGTTTGGCGACAGATTTTCTACTTGAGGGTGGCAGCTAGCCAGGCGCGCGTGAAATACTTAGTGGATGTATGATTATTTGATAAATCCTAAAACTGTAACTCATTATTATAACCGTGTCAGTTGCAAGAGTAGGTATGCCTACCTATTTAATAATAATGTCGGCTGATGTGGAGAGGCGGCACTAGTACAATTGTACTATATAGTGCCGCCTCTTTGAATTCAAATATCGAAATAATATTCTGCTGAATAGGTACGTAACATTGTCAGCGTCATGCATTGGCACGTAGGGCCAACGCGGGCGGCGGCTGAGGCGAGGGGGCGCGGCGCGGCGTGCGCCTGCACTCGCACAGTTTTATATTTCAATTTACAAAAATACCGAAACGTATACCGGTATTTATATCGGTTACCGTAATCATACGGGTAATCGTAAAGGAAACGGTACAACCGTTTCATTGCGGTGACCGTTTATATCTGTAACCCATACATACGGTTATCGTTTCAATCGGTAACCTTTATGAAGCGGTATTTAAATCCCTGCTAGAAACATAGTAGTTCTGCAATCGCAACCAAAATAACAGGCCACGTTTGAAATGATCGTATGTGTATCACGCACACGGTATGCGAAGCTACTATTGTTATTATAAACGGAGTGCATCACTGATGGTAAAGACATGCTTAGTGATACCAGGTTTTAAAAGCTTTTTCATAAAAGTAGGTGAAATATAGGTATGTTTTGATTTTGGGGTACCAATGAATTACCTTAAATTGATTTAAACATCTTGTCATCATGTTCGCCTTAACTGATGCCACCGGACTGACCATGGCAACGCCATGCACTTGGAAGTAGTGTTTGTTACGATAGACGAAATAATATAAAATTTCAGCCAAACAGTGTCTTAGTAGAGCGTTGGAGTTCTCTAGAAGGTGGTTACTTGCCAACTTTACGTTTATAACCTCAAGACACTATTTTACCGGAACATTAGTAAAAATAAACTCACTATAATCTCGTCTGGTTCAAGAGTAAGTTTTTCTATAATTAAGATAATATGGCGAGAATCTTTTACATAAGACGGAGTTTTACGTACGAGCGTTAAGTCCTGTGTAATACTTATAACTATGTGTTCAAGTCGCGAAATTCCAAAGGTTCCATTCGATTTTTTCTTATCCTTCATCAGATCTCAGAATTTTATGTCCAGAATAAAGTGAATGAGCTCAATCAAATAAATCTAAACACGGTGCACTCGCTATATGCATGCACAGGTCCCTACGATCTAGTTCTTTTCCATCATTAGACCGCAGGAGTTTATGTACAGAATATGCTCACCGAGTCTAATTAAGTAAGCTTAAACACGGTGTAAACATATTCAATAGCGTATGCCGGATGCCGTCACAGAATAGGTACTTACCAAACGACGGCGTTGCTATGGTAAATAAATGATGATACGGAATGTGAAAGGGAAGTAATTGTAAATTTGTTATAAAAAACTTCGTGGGTACTAATCCCGCACAAGACTATATTTCTCTCTCTCGTATTTTTTTTTATTTATGAGTAGTAACTCTGCCGAGCTAACTATAAACAACGCATGTGACAATTTTTGTGAAATTGAGTTGTATATATATTCGGAATCTACGAAACGAGATCTATTTGAATCTTTTACCCAATTTTTTTTTTATCTAAAGTGCAATATTTTCATTTTCTAAGGAGAAACAACGTTTTGTTCTATGCGTTAAACATTTTTAACATAGATCCTAAACATAAGCAGCTTAAGAGCAGATGTGATTTTAATCTTTGGGATAATTCGATTAGTTTTCAAAGGCTTAATAAGCATAGGAAGTTTATATCCACCTAAAATGTTTATGACTAGTATTCAATAGAATTATTGTTTTCGAATACTACAAATAAAAACGCAATGTTACATAGGTACTGTTTTAGTATTAGTAATGAAAACTTAAAATCAATATCTAGTAGGATACCGATTGCGGCATGAAGAGTGCTGCCGGGCTAAGAATTCAGTCAGTCATTGAATCATATTTTGAGTTCCAAGATGGATCCACGGTCGTCACGTCATCGTTGATCGAAATAAAAATGGTAAGTTCAGTTCTCTTATATTAATTACTAATCAAGGGCCTAAGGCCTGGACACAGATTACCTACTAATAGATATAACACTGTCCTTTCAAAGAGAAAAAACATCTACAAATTTAATCGCTACCACTCTCAGATCAGTAAACGCAAAAACGTGTCTAATGCGCTAGACTTAGCGTTACTTTCACTATGTACAGCCCGCGATATGATAGCAGCATTCACCATGGAATGTGTGGTTCCTAATGTGTGTGTGGAAGACACGTTTTTAGTTTGGTAGAAAGACACAAAAACGGGTAAACAGGACAACCGAAAATTCTTATTTCCTTTAAAAATACTGAATTTGCAAAGGAAATAAGAATCGAAATAACAGAAGAAGAGAATTAAGATTTATCCAGTAAAACAGGAAACGAGTTAACAGAAGGACATAATATTGATTATAAACATACCTAATACTGACCAAAATCCTAGCACTAGTAAAGGCTGCAACATATATGGAAATCATAGAAAGAGCAGACAGTTTGAAGAAACGTTTCAAAATAAGCAATTTAAAAAAGAAAAACATGACGAAAAGCTTTTATTAAAAGATACATACAATATCATGACATGCAAACACAAATGCACCATTATAATACCTAATTGATGACATTTAATACGTTCCTTTGGGAATATTCGACGACCTTCAGGATATAATTATATAAAATTATCAGTCCAGTCGAAGAAAATGTATACAGCTTTTTTTTTTTATTGCTTACAGGTACGCCTTTGACCACAATCTCACCTGATGGTAAGATACGATCTGGTCGACGGTGATAACATGCATAACCTAGAATTACTGGCTCTCAAGGATAGCTGCCGGAACACACCGTTAGGTGCTTGGCGACAGATTTTATACTTGAGGGTGGTCGCTAGCCGGGCGGGCATGTGGTGATGCTCAAGCCCGCGGCGGGATTCGAATCATGGACCTGCTGCGCGGCAGTCCATAGCCAATGCTACTAAGCCATCACTGCATCAAAACCTTTTTCTAATCTAATTTCCTGGTGAAACACCGTAATGCTTATTTTCACAGAATATGTATGGCAGATTGCCATACTAACACATTCACACACATTCTGTTAAAATTTCAATCGGCTACCTATTACCGTTCCAAAGATACAGACCTATAAAGGTTCCTGTTTTCTAGTACGGAACCCTAACATCTGTTATTTAGCTACTAAAGTGTGTAGGTATTTACACTTACTAAGTAGGTATCTATAAACAAATATTTAACATTTTATTTGTTCACATTAACGAAATACACTACGACCTTCCCTACCTAAATTTAAAAACAGACTGCAAAAACATCGCGCTCTATCAAATAATACAAACAACAGCAAGCTAGTGAGATAGGTATATACCTGCTATACATACGAGTAGGTACTACATGCAATGTAGCGACTAGCGAGTTAGCGACCCGACGAAACTCGAGTGTGTCCAAGTACTATGTACCGAATGTTTCCGAAACCGATGGGAGCTTATTATACCTATACAGCCGAATGAAATATGCGCTAGCTAGCTACAAACGTGGACTTCCGCGTAATATATCCTTATTCAATACATCGTCAATCGTATCCATTTTCAAAACTCAGAATATCTAAATAGTTTCATTTCAGAACGAAAACTGAAAAACCGCTATTGCAACGATAGGAAGATTGTTTTCGAAACCAGTAACGTTTTAAAACGACCACTCGTAAGTAGTGACGGCTTCAATACTTTTGAAATCCGGAAAGCATGAATAGTATAAAATATATGTCAGATTATATTGACACCTTCATGCTCCTAGCCTATATATCAACGGCGTTTATTATGTATGAAAGCGATAATAGGTTCCAAGTCTATAGAAATAAGGTTCAAGACAGATTGTAGCTACAGTCATCAGAACGGCAACGCCGCGTTCAGTAACGTTTTCAACGAAATATTTAAATATTTAGGCGGGAAGAAATGTTTTTGCTTATTACGCAAAAACTATGAGGCCCATTGTTTTGAAAATTTTGGTGCCGATGGCACAAATTCTACCCAACATTTTAAGCTATTAAACAGTAGTCTAGCCTTTCCCGTTTGAGCTGTACAGCATGTGCTAGCTGGGGACATGTGTCTCCAGCTTACACGTTTATTTGAGCTTGTATCTCCAAAACCTTAATAGCTACAGACTTGAAAATTTTAGTGCCGATGGCACAAATTTGGCGCTAAATTTTGACATATTAAACAAAGTCGTAGGCCCATTCGTTCAGAAGATACAGATGAGCAGCTGTAGACACGTGGTCTCCAGCTTACACGTTGTAATCGGGTCATTACTACTACAGTTTTCAAGCAGGGCGTTTCAATTTTTTTGTGCCACTGGCACAAATTATGCGCTAAATCCCTGGCTATAGTATATAATCACATCTTCAGCCGTTTCGTATATACAGCATGTGTCAGCTGGAGACCATAACGCCAGCTAACACACTAATAATCACGTGTAGCATCGAAGTTTATTTGGCACCTAAATTTTGAGTTGGTATTCATAATTGCACTAAATCGGCTCTAAATATTGGCATATTCAGAATTAAGAAATTTCAATTGAGTAAGCTGGAGACATACACATGATTTGGAATTGATTTCATGTCAAAACAAAAGAGAGAACGCTATGCGTTAAAAAAAGACAACATACTAGGGAATGAATGAATATGAACGGTATTTTCAAACTTCATGATATCATTGATAAACAAGCATGTTAATCATATGTTCTGTAATTTTTCGTTAATATGCGTTCCAGAAACCCGTTGAAAGTTAGCAGATTGTTGATTGTGACGGCTCGATATATGAATTGAGTTTTGACACGCGTACCGGAAACCGGCGGTCTGTGTAACAAATATGTCAAAATATTCAAGGGTTATAGCAATTTTTCTACCATAAGATATTTGTACGATAGCACCCCACGTGTGGTGTACTTTCGTACAGTAGGTGGGATACTTTCGTACACCATTCATACAGGGTAATTAAAAAGAATAATCATACTTATTTACCTTTATTAAATCACAAAAATATATATTTATCATTAAACTAAATACTTAAATAATATATAACTTGATTCACACTGAATATAGGTACTTATTATTTTGGAGGAAAATAGCAAAAGAAAAATTGAAACCTTTTTTTTCAATTAATGAGATCTTTACAATCATCTGTATGAGTCTGTATCTTTGTAAACTCTTTGACAATTTAAACTTAATGTAGGTATGTAATTATACACTTTTTACTGTGGAACTTATTGCACATTAAAATTATTAATCATTAAATATTTATTTCAATAGCTAAACTTTTTTATCTTTTCTAGCTTTACAATGCGGTCGTGGTAGAGGATTAAGGAGGATCATGGCGTTATGACTGATATAAAATGAATTCTTTATATCAGTGCATATAAAATGTAGTACGTATTCTATATCAGGGAAAAAGAAGGAAGATGACGATCCTGGTTTATCATCGATAACGCTATCTTTAAATTTCTTGACTGCACTTTCCAACATTGATGTTATATTTCAACACCGATTTTCTATAGGGCAACCGTCCTTATATGTCCCGTGTAGGAAGATCCGAATATGCCCCAGAACTTTCCCAAATTATATTACAACTTTATATAAATGATAAATAAAAACAATTAAAGCTCAATATAATCAATTTAAGTTTTAATTCGCCATCACTATTTAGTCAAAAACCACAAATATTCTGCTTACAATTACGAACTAAATTTCAAAAAATATTTACTCGCCGTGCGCCGAAATACGTTACTACGTACACTCTTCAAGTGTAATATCTCACGCGCTTCTGCCTATTGGTCAATTGTCAGAAGAAGCTGCGGAGGCCCGCAACAAGCATTTTCGACAATATAGGGAAAGCTTCTCTAGGAAGTTTTCTAGAAAAGCCTGCAATGAAGATGTGCTGAACCGGCTTCTTCTGACATCAGACCCTTTCATAAGTAGCCGACTAAGTGAGAAAAAGAGGGCTAAAAATAAACAGGCTTTCTCTAAAGATGCAGCAGCTTTCTTTATACCTGAAGATGAGACAATAGATGATGATACTAATTTCTGTTAGTGCGCGAGTCCAACTCGCTCTTGCCTGGTTTTTTATTAATATCATGTAAAAGCTTTTAATTTACCGTATTTCAACGTGTATTTGAATCTTTGTTAACACAATACATTTTTTTCTCATATATTTTTATTTTCTATTTTTTTTCTTCACCAAAAACATCTTAAAAGTATTTTTTATTATAAAAAATATTATTTCTCGTCGTGGGCCACCTATCCGATAAAGAAAAAACAACAAAATATTTTTGGCCAGGTTTTTGGTCGTTTTACCAGTCTGTGCGTCGTAAGGTTTTCGAGATATTTCATTTCCTGCTGGAGTAACCGTCGCTTTTTTGATATCTTTCGAATTTGATCGGATAACCAGTAATCTCGCTTCGTTTTAGTTTTTTGTTCAAATCTTCTTTAATACTTTACATAGGAAGCTGAAATTTTCAGTATATATTTTTCAATAAACGCACTAATTCTTGGTTAACACTGAAACATGTTGAGTTAATTCTATTTCTTACATTTTGATGTCTAACTATGACACTGTGGATTGCGACATATATTGATATTATTGATAAATGCGTGTATATTTTGTCTAATAAGTTTACTTTTTATGAATGGAATAACAAGAAGAACCAAATACCGTTTTTAGTGAGTACAACCGTTTGTTTGTTTTAGCGCTAGACATATTTTTTTATTTTCGTAATTGCATAATTACATAAAAATGGCACAGAATTTTGAAAACCTAATGGTGTCACAAATAAGCACAAATTAAGAGCTACTAATATACATTGATTGTAAAGTCGCACAATTATTGGTTTTCGAGAAATAAGATTTTGCTAAACGTTACTCCAGCAGGAAATGAAATATCTCGAAAACCTTACGACGCACAAATTTAATTTTTGGCGCACATTTACGCACAAATATAAGCTATCTGTCCATATACTCAATTTTTCTTTCCGATCATTCGATTAAAATTTTCCTGCTGGAATAACGTTACTCCAGCAGAATTGGTTTTTCCTTTTTTTTAACAAAACGGCAAAGTGCACAAATTTTTTATTTGGTGCACATTTACAGCGTATAACGCACTAATTATTTGTAGCACTCAATTTATTCCAGAAGTGATTTTCCTGCTGGGGTAATGCATACGTTTGTGTGTCGTTTAGTTTTGTTATACTTACCGTATGAATGTGCCCGACGTACGAAGGATAACCACTTTCCAGAAATGTTTTGAACAAATATGTAAATAATGCTAGCCCATATTATGAGAGCTTAAATCTTTTCTTCATTAGTTTAAGGCTAGCTTAAACTGATGAAGAAATGATTTTTATCCTGACGAGTATATAATCAAAATAGATATAGGCATACCCCGGCTAAAGGGGTGGATGACGCGTGTTCGAATCCCGCACATGAATATAATTTTTCCTCTCGTAAATTTGTAATTTTGTGATGTATAATCTGCAAAGATGCGTTATTGCAAAAATTAAAATTATAGGGTTGCGCCATCAATGTCTTCAATTACAAGTTTAAAGCTTAATAATTGCATAATTTGTCTTGTTCATAGTACAACTTAAGTTGAACTATAGGTGTCGCTCCATCCCCATACGACATTTGTATTGTGAACAAGAGGAAAAAATTGAAAAATTAGTCACCCCGTGACCACGATCACTGCAAAGTGTTTGAAACGTCGGGATAAAATAATGAAAAATACACGCGATTTAAACCGTTTAAAGTTGTTTAATAACTAGGAAAAAATTGAGTTATGAACATTGTCATGTTATGTGGATGACGCGGGTTCGAATCCCGAAATTCCCGAAGATGGCTATAATTTTACCTCTAGTAAATTTGTAATTTTGTAATGTAACTTATGTAACCCGCAAAGCATGCATTATTGCAAAAATAAAAATATTAAAATAGATATCATAAAATATATTCTCCGAATCTCGCGTTTATCGTTATACTATATTTAAACGAGCAACATAACTAAATGTTTGAATTTTAAGCAATACACGTCAGCATTCACCTTAACAAGATCTCATAATTCCATATCAGTCTCTAGGAGGTTCCTTAATTAAGTATTGTATTTTGCACGGTGGTAGGTCATTTCGCGAATGCCAGCCTGGCTAGCCTACCATCCTCAAGTAAAAAAAAATGTCGCCAAGCACCTAATGGTGTGTTCCAGCAGCTGTCCTTGAAAGCTAGTAATTCAAGGTTAGCTTTAACAACATCTTCGACCACATCATAACTAATCAGGTGAGATAGTGGTCTAGGGCTAGTCTATCAGTTATAAGAAAATAATGAAATAAAGCGTTAGTCTTATTTACATTTATTAAATGATTCTATGGTAACTTTTTTTATCACCGCTGCTAATATGTTATGTATTTCTTCACCGGTATAAGACTCAGCAGTTTCGAAATTGGCAGCTGCTGCTCGAAATGTGTCATTCATTATTATTTTCAATTTACGTTCTAATTGGTCATCAAGAGATTTCTGAATCAGTTCATCATTTTGAGCTGTTGATTTCATCAACAATTCATTTTGAGCGGTTGACTTCGTCAACAATTTATCTTTTACGGAGATTTCTTCTTTCAATTCAGTAATTTTTGTAAGAAAGTCATCTTTACTTCGAGAATTGTTGCTAGCTCTTAAACCTTTTATTTCGTTATTCAATAAATATATGTCATCATCTTTTTGTTTGAGACATTTATCAAGTTCTGAAATTTGATTTCGGAGGTCTATCAATTCTTTATTTTGGATTGAAGAACTTTTAACTTCTTGATTTGGATTTCTTTGCAACAGCTCTTCATATGTTTTGATTTTACCTTCATATTCTGTAAGTAGTTTATGTAGAATTTCAGTATTGATATTAGCAGACCCTTCTTTTTTGTCTCTCATATCTAAATTGTCTAATTTATTTAAAATGTGATCTACTTTATCTGTCATCCTAGTCATGTTTATTCTTATTTCACTATTCGCTATTCTTTGCTCTGTTATAAAAAAACTTAGGTCAGATCCAGATGAACTTGTAATTATGGTTGAACTTTGAAGTGGAATCAATTTATCTTCAACAACAGGTGCTGTTATGGAATGTTGTACTCTTGAACCTACAACTTTTTTATGTATAATATTTTTTTGTTCTTGAAACATAATTTTCTCAGTTATGTTTTTTTTCGCTATTGTTGGCTTATGTCTTAATGCTGTGTGGTTGTCTGACTCATTTGAATCTGATGAGTAACTTGACACTTCGTGGGAGACAGTATGCGGTGGAAGGACAGAGTGGCCCATGTTGGCCATTCTGTTTAAGATTGAAGCTTTTGTTTTCCTATTAATTGAGGAGTCAGTATCACTTTCAACAGTTTTTTTAAATGTATTTCTCACTTTATCATCTGCAGTTTCAATTTTACCCTGTCCTGATTCAAATTGTGTCATGTTTGGATTTACTATTTCTGATAATTGATTTGTTTTTTCCAGCGGTAAATTATCTGAGTCTTCTAATATTTTAATAACAGCATTGCAAGTTTTTAAAATATCTACAACTTCTCTGATATCTTTTTCAGAACCATACAAACACCAATATTTTTGGTAACTATCATAGTACGAAATAAAACCTTTTCCTTTAACTGTGACTTCTAATTCTTTTGATGCTACCGTAGTTGAAACAGTAGTTTTTTTAGAATCATAAAGCAGGATGCTATTAAAACTCAAGGGACCATCTGTAGTAAGTTTTACCACTGCACAGCCTAGTTTTCCTTTATGCGTGTACACGTTATCAAGCCTGGAAAAAAAAATTTCTGTCAAGGAGTGTTTCTGTAATTTATCTTACTTTGACTAATAAAAGCAAACATCAATCTTGATAGTTTGATTATGAGAATAACAAATAACTAATCATATACCTACTTAATGACTTTACAAAATAAATTTGTGAAACACTATTGTTGGAAATTCATTTTGTTTTTAAATTCAGTATTTAAGAACATAGCAGCTCCGAGTAATCAACAAATACCTCAAAGAGGTGCTACGGCAGAGAAAAACGCAATAACTGAACTCAGGCCAAATACCGGAACAGCCATAAAGCGAAGCTGACCAGTAAAAATGTAATGATAACTTTTTAACGTTCACTTTATGGTGTAATTTACTAAACCTTTTAAAATATTCTGTGTATCAACTAAATCAATAAATATGTCGTTTATGATGAGCTTCGAACAGTGATATCGCAACTCAGTTTGACAACACCAACTTGTCAATAGATCTTCCCCATTATTACTCTATAAAATAAAATGTTAACCTCACATTTCTCGAAAAGCAAGATGTAACATTACAACAACACCTGTAGTTAAAAACCATACACCATCTTTTGAATTCCACAAGCACAGTCCCAAGGAAAACATTTGTTCTCGGGAGTCGGGCCCAAACTTGCCTTCATAGGCTCTATAGAGTCTCATGTCCCAGAGTTCTATTGCAAAGGCATAAATAATATTCGCAAAAGATGTTTATATATTTACTTACCAAAGATATGCATCAAATACACATGAAAATATGCTCTCATATGCCTTTTTAGACTTGGGCTCATCCTGATTTTGTGTTGATTTTGGAGAGAGCGGAGTATACTTCAAACTTTCATTTTCTGTTTGTTCCTCAGTAATGGGTTTCTTAAATATATTTGCCAATGATGTCCTAGAAAGTACAAAAAATATCAAACACAGATCAAACCAATGAGTTCAAGCTGAACAGTATTTTTAATTTTTTCTCGATTTTGCAGACACTATTTGCACACCCAGTGGGTGAACGGTTGTTGCACACACGCAATACGGACGCAGGTGGAACGCGTTGGTTTGAGCGTACTTTTACATGCTGGGTAGTTATATTTATACGAGTACACCTACTTTTTAACCCGCGACAGTAAGTGAAGGATGTTATGAGTTTTAAACCTTTATGTTTCTGTGTGTCATTCGGTCTCGTAGCATCTTACATTCCAAAGGGCAAACCGATTTCGATTCCGATCTTTTTTTTTATAAGAAGTTAGCAATAATTATATTAATCTTAGCTATGTTTTATCGTAAACTATGATCATCACTTTCAACATATTCAGGTTCAGCATAGCTGGCGCACCACTGGACCTTGGTGAATACAGAGACTTGAAATATAAGGTAAAAAAATCTTAGGGTGAATATCATTATTTTGTTTTTACTCTGGCGATTTATTTTATTTTACGAAAATGAAAATATAGTGACATAAGTTGATAGTTTCTGCGATGATATAAATATGTAAAGAAAGTAGACTAACTGCGCAAAAGCGACTGACAATGCAAGTATATCTAGCGAATGAATGGAAAAGTTGAAAGGATGAATACTTTGGACAACGAACCTATTCTTAACAGGTTGGGGACGTTCTTAAAAAAGGCCAGGTCATGGGCATGTATAAAGATTGTAAATAAGTATAATCTTTATACATGCCCATGCTATGCCCTTTTCTGCTAGGCTAGACTACTATTTAATAGCTTAAAATCTCGGGTAATATTTGTGCCATCGGCACCAACATTTTCAAAACAATGGGCCTCATAGTTTTTTCGTAATAAGCAAAAAAACATTTCTTCCCGCCTAAATATATAAATACACTCGAGAGCAATGAATCCGGGTCACTTAAAGAATGTTAAAAATCTCGGAAACTAAAAATGATGCTTGTGCATGCATGCTTGCTTGAATCTTTCCCCTGGTCTTCGATACACTCTGTGTCTTCCATCGTGCTTGTAGAGCATAAATTTTGATTCGTCGGAGAACATAACTTTTGACCAATCTTCAATACTCCAATTTACGTGGCTCTGGGCATATCTTAGTCTCGAAATACGATGCCCACGCTCCAGTTTAGGGCCGTTTGCAGGTCTAAGGGGTTTTAAGTTAGATTCAGCAAGCCGACGTCTTACTGTCCATGCACTTGGGTTACTTCCTCCGAGGCGTCGAAACTGATTGGTGAGTTCAGTTCCTGTGAGAAAGCGATTTCGAAGCATGGTGTTCACCAAGTATCGGTCTTCTCGTGCTGTGGTACACCTGGTTCTGCCCGTTCCTGGTCTGCGTAGGTTAGAACCAGTTTCTTCGTAACGTCTGAGAACTCTTTGTACTGTTGACAGCGACACACCGACAGTCCTGGCTGTATCGCGCTGACTCCGGCCGGTTTCCAGCATTGTAAGTATTCTGGTGCATTCTTCAGGCGTAAGCGACATAATTTCAGCTTGAATAATGAATATAGAGCACTATCAACATGGTTTATGTACCCACATAAATGACAGATTACAAACAAAAGCAAAACCAAATGCTGTAATTTCGTAGTTCCATCTTCGAAAGTGGCCCTTTTTCAAATTTGATTTTTTTATGATATAACTTTACAATAACTAAGTTTTAATACCTTCATTTAAGGAGTATTACATTGTCTATTAAATACAATTTATTGCATTAACCTAGCATTTTTAGTTTCCGAGATTTTTAGGATTCTTTAAGTGACCCGGATTCATTGCTCTCGAGTGTATTTCGTTAAATACAGAACGTAGCTCCAAAACCTTAACAGCCACAGACTTGAAAATTTGAGTGCCTATGGCACAAATAAGGCTCTAAATTTTGACATATTAAACAAAGTCATAGGTCCATTCGTTCAGAAGATACAGATGAGCAGCTGTAGACACGTGGTCTCCAGCTTACACGTTGTAATCGGGTCATTTCTACTACAGTTTTCAAGTAGGGTGTTTCAATGATTTTGTGCCACTGGCACAAATTATGCTCTAAATCCAAGGGTATATATACTATATAATCACATCTTCATAATGAATATTAGCATCAAGCTTACAAAGTAGTCAAAGTGGTACGAATTGACCACTGTTAATCACAGCCTCACCCAATGGGGGCATTTGCCATAACCCCCACGCTTGGCTGGCGTCTAAGGGATTAGTAAATTGATACTTACTTACATAACTTAGGTACTATCAGGTGAGATTGATTTTAAAGGATAGCATAGAAACTGTACCAATTTTTTTCAGTATGTACTTCGAAAGCATTTACATGTCTACAAACTCATGACAGCTTTATTTTTTTATAGTTATTACATATATGTTCACTTTAATATTATGGGTATATTGTAGATGCTATAATTTTTTTTATTTGTTCTGCTAAACGAATAAACTTACAGAATTTATATATATTTATTATACTGAAAGAATTTATTTTAATCACAAGTGGAATTCGAGCTCTTGACCATCCAAAGCCAGGACTGTTCTAGCATTTGATCTATAGTGGTGGGCGAGTCATAGCTCAAATTTATCATTTTGATCCTATCGTTTATTATAAGGGGACGGAGCGACATCTGCAGCCAAACTGAATTGAGCTACAAATAAGACTAACCTAAACCTTTTTCTTTTTTTTTTTTGTGCCTGATAGGTTAGCCTTTGACCACTATCTCACCTGATGGTAAGTGATGATGTGGTCGAGGATGTTAAACAAGTTTAAAGCTAATGGTTTTCCATTAGCTTATTTAGCATATTAGCCATTAGCTTATCAAGTGACGCAACCTGATAGTTATTTTGTTGCATTAACGCTTGCTTAGCGTGCTTCGTCGCGTCGTAGCTTACCTGTTGAAGTTAGACGTGCACCAACTCTAGAAACTTTCAAGCAAGTAGCAATGTGTCAAAGCTATTTATCTCCTTAAATAGCTGCTATAAGTTATGATGGCATAGGCTGTGTCGTAGTTGACAATATGTATGTATTGATTATGTAGTGGATATATGTAAGTATATGATAGTATTATAGTATATGTAAGTGTATGTGTGTATTTATAATAGATATAACCAAAAATGGTGTAGTGAATTAAATAGGACTAATAATTTAGTTAAGCATAATTTTATACATTACTCTTAAGTTCACAATCCTACCGTCATAATAATTTATTTACTGCTCCTTTCCAGACATGGTTGCCGGGAAGAGATCGCTATAAGCGATAAGGTCGCAAATTGTAACATGAATGTAATCATATTTTTGTAAATTCATCATATATCTGTACTGGTGTTTCAATTAAGAGTTCTATCTATCTATCTAAGCTTTCAATAAATTGTATATGATAACTTCTAGTTATTACACAGTAATATTTCTCTCCTTAGATAAAATTAATTGATGCCTTAGAACATTCACAAAGGTTAAAATTGGAAGTGGGCAGGAAACGTAGCGCGCATTGATGTTAAAAAATGGACCAAGCGAATAGCAATTTGGCCCGGACCCAAAGGCGGCCGAAGACCCGGGAGGCCACAAGAACGATGGGCAGACGAAATCATAAAATCGGCAGGAGAACAATGGATGACATTAGCTAAAGACAGAATGGAATGGGCTAAAAAGGAGGAGGTATTTATCCTAAGAAAGGTCCTCAGCTAAATATATATATATATATATAGTAAATTAAGTACTTAGTTTTAAATATTCAGACATAAATTCAGTTTTTATTTTATTTATTTTAAATGTGCTCTATTTTAAAAAAAGTTGTAAATGAGGAGTAAAGAGGCTTTATTATTATTATTAATAATATTTCTCCTTCGGGAAGTGACCAAACCTGTGATTTCCAGCTCAACAAGCAAAATGCTTTTCTATTTGGGCCACTGAGACTGGTGGTAGTAACACCAACATCTTTATATTTTCTACATTTATAAAAAGATCCCCATGAAGACTGGCTGACTTACATGTAAAATATTTAGTTTTTATTTACTAATTTGATTTTCACCAACACTTTACAAATACATATTTTTGCTTTGTTTGCTTGTTGTTAAAGTAACACAAAGACGACTTCAAACTTAATTAAATAATAATAATAACATGCCCGTACATGGCCATTAATTATGAAATAGTTGAAGAATGTTATTACAATACTTAGTATATACTTACTTGACGAAAATTTAATAGTTTCAAAAGTGGGTTTATTATTATAAGCAGTGTAAGTGAATAAAAATTGTAATTACAATCCATACCAATATTATAAATGCGAAAGCAACTCTGTGTGTCCCTCTGTTTCGCTTTCACGCCAAAACTACTGGACCATTGTACCATTGTATGAAATTTGGTATGGAAATATGTAGTTAGAGACCCAGAGAAGGACATGGGATAGTTTTTATCCAAATGCGCAAAAAGAGGTTTTTTGTGCCATAACCGACATACGCGCGGGCGGAGCCGCGGCCGGGAAGCTAGTTATTTATAAGGTATTTTATGAAACCTTTAAGTCAGACAAATTATTTAGTATTTCATGGAGTCACTGCGCGGTTTTCGGGTCCATAGCGTTGCAGAGGAAGAGGCCCAAGTCGCAGGCGCCTGGCCTGGGTCTTGCAACTTAAGGGCAGAGTTAAGGGGCACCTTTACGATGTCACCAACGCTTACCTTCACGGCTCGAGCCTCCTCCCCTGTTTAACCGAATTTGGTAAGATCCTTCTAATGCCTCCTTGGATACACGTTTAAGGATGGACGGATTACGGTTGTTTTTGATAAGACGTCAACGTCTTTAAGTAGTTTAGTCTTTTAGTGTAGGGATTTTCGCTGGTTATATGATTCCCTTTGCTCCGACTTCTACATCATATATATTAACTACATAACCGTTTTTGATTAATTCAATTGTAAATGATATACATGAAAAATATTTTTTCGGAAAAAAATATATTTAGAGATTCCGCCTAGCTTTCTTGCTAAGCTGATGTAACATATACAAATAGAAAATTCTTCAGGTTGTGCTATGTGGCGTTTATGACGTCATGATGGCAGGAAAATTAGGCGGCATTGTCACTAGATATATTTTCAAATTATTAAATTTAAGTATGGATTCTACTTTCCGCACTAGAGCGGGCGATAGAAGAAGCAGGGGTGAAAACTGTTTTTTCCTGGTATTGGGCGCACTCTTAAAAGTAGAGTCATGGAGCACTTTCCACACAAACGTAGTTTCGTCATATTTTAAATACTAAGTTCAAAGTCGGTAAAACTTTGTATGTATATCTTTGACCCTATAATATCTATGCTTCTGGTTTGCCAGATTTCCGTAAAACTAAGTATTTTCAAAAATAATTCGATAAATTGTTTTGTGTGGGAATTATTATTTTGACATTTAGGGATATAATAAATAATAAAACGAAAAACTGGCAAACCAGAAGCATATATTATTAGGCTCAGCAATATGTGTACAAAATTTCACCGAGTATGAACACTTGGTATTTATACTACGTTTGTATGGAAAGTACTGCGTGAACTCTAATCTTAAGTATATGTTATTATGTCCTGTTTCAGAATGTTCGAGTAAGTTCCGGTTATACTACACAAAACATATTTATTAAACAAAACACTATCTTTGCGTTTCATAGTCATCGATTTAGCCAATCCATTGGTTAAAGATTGAAACGCGCTGCATGTCAACTGTCATTTTTATAGTTCAGTTATTTTATGTGTTGTTTAGCAACCCGAACTTTTACACTTATATTATTTAAAAGTGAAAAGTTTTGAATTTTTGTATGTAATGAATAAACTTAAAAACCACTGGACCAATTTGAAAAAATCTTACACCATTAGAATCCTACATTATCCTTGATGAACATGGGCTATAGAACATTTCCAAAAAAGATGCTTTTTTTTTAAATATTATTTTAAATACCCATGCAAAGTGCCGGGCAAACCGCTACTTATTTTAACATGTAGAGTTTCGAAAATAATACCTAAATCTAATAATTTTAGTTTTTACTTTCATAACATATAAGATATTAGTAGGAAAAATAGGATGTTCCAGTGATCAGTATATTAGTATATTTCATAGATGTTAGTATATTTCACAATTTTCTATGCTTATTTCTTACAATGTATTGATTTCTACAGCTGACTTTGTAAAGTGTTTGTAGGAGTTTGTACAATATTAATGCAATCCAATAATCAGAACTGGCCCTAGACCATGATCAGGGTATAGCAAGTTTATCTTTCAGTGCCCTTTGGTTGATACTTTCAAATAAATAATAATTATCCAACTATTTGAGCAATTGACTTATTTGAATAATTCAACAGTACAAATATATGGACATACGGCATAATAAAGTCACACCTGTTTCCTTGAGGGTTCTTGCTACCTACACTCTCATTACAATCATTATACATGCCCATGATCTGGCATTTTTTTAGAATGTTGGTAGTCAGTACGAAATATGTTATTCAAAGACAAAGTTTTCATTAATTCCACATTACTTTCTTACCATGATGTTCATCATGCTTGTCCATCAGTCACAAAATTTACATCTCGATTAAGCTCCTATTTCAAATGCATTAATGACTTTGATCATTCTTCTGCCATACCCAACATTCAATGCTATACATTAATGTAAAACTCCATAACACTACTCCCTTAGCACTCCTATATGCAAATGCATTTGGCCATTAGCCTTTTCCAAGTCCATTAAAATAAAATAGACCCTTGAAACTTTTGCAAAACAGTTCTGTCTATGCAAGGAAAATACTAAATCTATACATTCCATACTCGTTCAAAATTACTCAATCAAGCTCTTCCTTTAAATGTTTTTTTACAATGACTCACTATGTTATTTTCTTTTTTAGCTGCCTCTACATTTAACTTTTGTATATTTAGATGCTCAAGCAGTTATAACTAATAAATAAAATGAGCAATGCTTTTTACCTATACTCCTATAGATTTTTTACACTAATTGAATTGAATGTGAATAATACCCAATAGCTAATTTTACCTAAAGACTGAATATATCTTGGTGCATTTGAAATAGTATACCATGACAAGTACAAATAAACCGTGCGAAGCCAGGCGGTGTTTTTTATGTGAATGATGAAAGCTATATTAATAAATAAAGATACTTTATATTTATATACCCACTTTTAATAACTTCTTTTTGTTATTGCATTTATTACAAGTTTAAAAAAAATACTTATAAACGAAAACAAAATATGCATATGGTAAACGCTTGTTGTATTCCCTAGATTTATTTCTAATAAACTGCCTTGCTTTTCTGGCTACATACCGGCACTATCATAAAATAATAAATTGTTGAATTTTCTTATATTAAGAGTAAGTACCTTAAATGAATATACAATACACCAATAGAAAAATCCAAATAACTAGAAAAACTTAAAACTAAAGTACAAAAGGCGGACTTATCCCTTAAAAGGATCTCTTCCAGTCAACTTTTGGATGGAGATTGTTTAATGAATCAGAGAGGTTGGCAAACAAAATAAATTAATTAGATATATCTACTTAAATAAATCAAATGCTTAATCTCAGTACAAATAAACTAACCAAGAATATCTAAATGACAAAATTGAAAACTGTAACTGATGCTTTGTTTTATGTAAATTTGCATTATCTAAGTTCATAATATTGTCTTTGTAAACTTGACATCATAATCATAGCATTTTTTATTCTATTCTGATAGAACCTGTTGCTAAGCAGTAACTTCTGCTTATAACAGATGCACAAGTGTTCATCACAAGTGGCAAGCTGCACTGTGCTCATCATTCTACATACAGTTGTTAAGTCTTAAGTGCCTGTAATTTTAACAGCACCCATAGTCTTCAAACTGGGACACACTAAAGTTAACATAGCTGCTGGGCGGTAGAAATAGGTCTGGTGGCAGCATTTCCATGGAGGAACTTCCACAAAAAGTTCTACTGCTTTGGAAATTATTGCTATTATTTAACTGACATTAACTTTATATTGTATATAATATAAATTACCTGGTTGATAATACATTGTAGGTTCGCTATGGACGAAGTTGTTGATAATATTTATTATAATTTAAGTATCTGATGTAACCTGTTTAAGTTTCAATAAATGAATCTGAATCTGAAGTAAGCCCCGCAGAGACTGCCACGCCTCCCGCGCCTTACTAATGGCACTTTAAAAATTATGTTTTTCACTTTACATTTGGTATTTTAGCGCCCGTAACTGCCTGGCGTCTTAAGCGACCACTTCTCTCACTCTACCCTGGGGTAGGCCCTAACAATAATTCTGGCAATACAATTTTATCCAAAGGCTTCCCCCTGGGTTTAATACCTGAGGTTTCGAAGTTTAGTTGATACTATTAATATTTTTCCAATGAATGTAACAACATAACACATGTTAATTCAATAGTTTTAGTTAGTTCTTTCAACTTACTAATTTAGGTACTTTCTTAAAAACAGCACAAATACAAAAAATATGTTTATTACATAGCCGGGATCATCCCGTATAACAAGTAATGATTGTCAAATTCACAATTGATTAACAAATAGATCTATCATATTTCCAGGCATTTAACTCACCCAGTAAACAAAGTTATTTTATGAATTGGCCCACCGACCGCCACCACATCCTTTGATATGAAAAGCAAGTACATAGGTAAGGTACGTATTTAATATATGGGTAAATACTCACTTGGCGATTGGTGTGAAGTAGTCATCGTCAACATCTTCGTTTTCTATCATAATTGGATAATTAGTACAGAACTGTAACTATATCCTCAGCAAGTTGAAATAGCTCTACTCTACTAGATTATATTTTTATTTTGTGATTAAAACCACCAAAACTGGGTCTGTATCTGTAATCTGTGATTAAAACGGAGTGATTACTTGCTCAGTGTTTGTGATGTTGATTTTTTTTTTTTTTTTTTTTTTTAATGTGGCAATTGTCAAATTGACATTTGTGCTAGTTTCAGGTCAAGAATTAAATCAATAAAAGACAAAATTTTGCTATTAAAAAGTGATGACCAGAATAACTAACGTGGTTATATAATATCATATAGGATAGAAAATAACTAACATATACATATTTTTATATAAGGAGAAGTACAAAGTATTACATATTGAATAAGGAATGATTAAAATTAACATGATATAAATATAACTTATTATAAGTGAATATTATTGAGAGAGAGGAAGTCAGATAAAATTTTATATATATCAGAATTATTAGACGATAAAAGTTCAGGCATGTAAGTTGGAAAGGAAACTTTTAAAGATTCAAGGCATAAATAAAACGCTACATGGTTATAAAGGGGACATAAAAAGAATATATGATTGAGATCCCCCTCATCCAAACCACATTCACATATAGAAGAATCTTTAACATGAATCTTTTTTAAATGAGTAGGAGTACAACAATGACCCAACCTCATACGGATTAATGATGATGTAAAACGTTTGCTTAACTTTATCCGGGCAAACCACGGTTTGTTCGGAATCAAAGGTTGCATTTTAGCAAAACCAGATCCAGTTGACCGACTACTGGTTCTCCAATGTAATGACCAAGATTTTGATAAATAAGATTTTGGAAGACATAATAAGTCATGGCAGTAATTAATAAAAAGAACCTTATCTCCACAAACAACTGCATCTTTAGCAACTTTATCAACTCGTTCATTGCCAGAAATCCCAACATGACTGGGTATCCAAGCAAGAATAACGTCAAAACCCTTAGTATAACATTCAGCAATAGAACTTTTAATTTGAAATAAAATTGGGTTGTGAGCATTAGAAGAAAAAGGGTTCGAAAGTAATGATTGGAGAGAACTCCGAGAATCAGAAAATATAATAGACCGATGCAGCTTGAAGAGAAGGATATATTTAATAGCCTCAAGGATAGCCAAACATTCCCCAGTAAAAACAGATGATTCAGGTGGACATTTGACTTTTTGAACGATATCGTATTGAGCATGAAAAATGCCATAACCAACACAGCCAACTGGTGAAAGTTTTGAAGCGTCTGTGAATATTGTATGCCAATCACGCCAATCTCTTTTAAGTAGCTCGCGGAAGTATTCATCTGCATAAAGGTCACCTTTACAAATATCAAATTCTAAAATTATATGAGGTTGAGATATAATTACATTAAATTCATAATTGAATATTGGAAGCTTTTGAGAACGATAAACAGGGTCTTTTAAGGAATTAAAAATAACGTAACTCTTAACAAGCAAAGGAAAATGTTTACATCTCCAAAAACGAGTAGAGTTGACATATTGATGAAGCAGTTGTAATTTTGGAATCAAAGGATGATTAGAGAATTGGATAAATCGGAAAAAGAATCTGTTAGCAAGGAATTGACGACGAAGGTGAAGGGGAGGGTCAACACACTCAACTTGGAGAGCATTGACTGGAGAAGACTTCATAGCTCCTGTGATAATACGAAGAGCTTTCGATTGAATCAAATCAAGTTTACTAAGGCTTAGTTTGTTAGCAGGATCCAAAAGAAAGCATCCATAGTCTAAGACGCTTCGAATAATTGCATTGTATAAAAGTTTTAAGTTAAAAGGATGGGCTCCCCACCAAACACCGGATAAGCATCTTAGAACGTTGATGTTTTTTTCACATTTTTGGATAATGTATTCACAATGCTGACGAAAATTTAACTTGTTATCTAAAACAAGACCTAGAAATTTTATTGATTCTCTAACTGAGATTTGACAATTATTAATGAAAATATTGATAGGAGGGGGGTTTCTTTTACGGGTAAAGAGTACAATATTACTTTTAGAAGGAGAGAGTTCCAAACCATTTTCGCTAAGCCAAACATTCAATTGCTTTAGCGAGTCAGAGAGACAGTCACTTGCCAAATCGATTTTGTTATTGGAATTATAAATGAGAATATCATCAGCATATTGTAAAATACGACAAAGACCAACAGATGACTCTAAATCATACGTATAAATATTGTATAAGAGAGGGCTAAGCACCGATCCTTGGGGTAAACCACGCCAGATAACTCTACTCGGTGAAATAGAAGGATTGTCACAGCGGAAAAATATAAATCTCTCCGTCAAAAGGTTCATAATAAAATTTCTTAATTTAACAGGAATTTTTAATTTAATTAATTTACTTTTTAGTATTGAAAGTTGGACATTATGGTAAGCAGCAGATACATCAAGGAAAGCTCCGACAATTGATTCACCACGAGAGAAACCAAGTCTTATATCTGTAGTGAATATACTCAGACTATCCATGGTACTTTTTCCTTTCCTAAAACCATACTGAGATTTAGCAAGTAATTCATAATATTCAACATACCACTCGAGTCGATTTTTAATAAGGTGTTCAGCTATTTTAGCTAAAACAGATGAAAGAGCAATAGGACGGTAAGAATATGGATCATCTGGATCTTTGTTAGGTTTGAGAATAGGAATAATAAATTGCGATTTCCAGCTATCAGGGACATAGCCAGAATCAAAGATAGAATTAACAAGGCATAAATAATAATTCAGGACACAGTCATAAGCCTTAGAAAAAAAGGAATAAGGAATGCCATCCATACCTGGAGCAGAATCTTTGACCGATTTCAATACGTTTTTCAGTTCTACGATAGAAAAAGGCTGATCTAAAACGTCGTTAGAACTATAGGTAAAATGAGAAGGAAGTTCATCAGGTAGAGGACAATATTGAGGCGCTAATTTGTCCATAAACGAGTCAGCCCAAGACTGACTCGGGCAACAACGACGATGAGGAGGGCACCAAGCTCTTCTATATCTGTGAATTTTATTCCAAATAATTGATAATGGAGTATGCGGGCCTATAGAGCAACAAAAAGATTTCCAACCATGGAATTTTTTGGTGTGAAAGAGACGTTTTGATTGAGCAATCACTTTGTTCAATAGCATGAAGTTCTCTTTTGTCATGGAGAGGCAAAAGGTAGTTTCAGTTTCATTACGAAATTTAATTGCCTCCGAGCATTCCTTATCCCACCATGGAGGAGAAGGTATTTTACTCGAACTACTTTTTTTAATATAGAAAGACATATCAGCACAATCTAAAAGAGCTTTAGTAAGGCCCTCCGAACAAATTTTAATGTTATTGATTTTAATCACGGGTAGTTTAGAAATATTGATCTCTGCAATTTCATTAAATTTATCCCAGTTAGCATTGTCATTTAAAATATATTTAAGAAGAGGTGAATTTCGATAGACTGTTGGAGCCAATTTTTGTGAAATATTTAGAATAATAGGACAATGATCACTGCCATAAGTTGAAAGCAGAACGTGCCATGACAAAAGAGATGCAAGATCTGGAGAGCAGAGAGATAGATCAACTGCACTAGGAAATTCGTTTGGGCGGGTTCTTCTTGTAGGAGAACCATCATTAAGAATACACAGATTGAGAGTATCAAGGGAATCTAATAGAAAAACTCCAGAAGAATCTGAAATACCACAGCCCCAAACAGTATGGTGGCAATTAAGATCGCCAAGGACTAGGAGAGGTCTAGGAAGGGAGTTAAGAATAGGGATAAGCTTACGGATAATAGATATGGAAGGAGAGCAGATATATAAGGAAATTATTACAAAAGATTTTGTACGGACAGCCACAGCTTCAAAGCCAATCTGAGAAGGAATTGAAATAGGGGAAAATGACATATTATCTTTTAAAAATAGAGCAACACCACCACAACCATCCTGTCGATCTCTTCGTACATCAACATAGCCAGATAACCTAAAAAGGGAATCAGGTCTAAGCCATGTCTTAGAGAAAGACAGGATGCATGGTTTGTATTTATTAATTAAAAATATTAAATCAGTTTTTTTATTGTTTAAACTACGACAGTTCCACTGGAGGATCCTGTCGGAGGGATCCATTTTGGAAAAGAGAGAAAAGAGTATTCAAGTTGAAGGCATCGTTGGACGGTAAAGCGTTTGGGGAAGAGGAAGAAGAATTAAACATAACAGTTGATAACAAATTTAAAAGCTTTATGAGCTCTGCTATAATATCAGGAACAGTAGGCATTTCAGAATTTTTACCTATAGGATTAGGGAGGGCACAGCCATTTTGGGAGGGAGCATCATAATCATTCCTTATTATGTTTAAGTGGGCAGCCCGATCATACCCAACACGGGAAGTAGGAGAGACATGTACAGTTTTGGAAACTTTTTTCTTATAATGAACTTTAGATGGTTCAATTGTCAAATTTTTAATAGAGCGATTTTGCGGAGGAAAAGATGTTACAGAGGGTGCGGCAATTTCAGCATACGATGATTTAGACACAGGAACCATTTTTGAAGCTTCAGCATACGATATAGCTTTTTCAGACATGACAAGTTTAATATTTTTTTGTCTTTGATATTCCGGACAACATTTATTGGTAGCGAAATGATTACCATCGCACCATATGCATTTTGCACTATCAACATCTTTTTCACAGGAATCTGCTAAATGGTTTAGACCACATTTAAAACAGGTGGGTTTTGAGCGGCATTGAGTCTTGGTGTGGCCATATCGGCAGCATTGATAACATTGTATGGTAGGTAAAGAGTATAACTCAACAGGAATTGAGTTATAACCCAAAAAAACTCGTCAGGGAAAGACTTGGCCATCAAAAGTCAATACGACCGTTTGAGAAGGTTTCCAATGTGTAGATCCTTCTATGATAACTTTAAAATAAAGACGACGAGCTTTAATTATGGGACCACAATCATTGGGAACCTTCATTTCTGTCATAATTTCTTCGGGAGACATATCGATTGGGATGCCACGGACAATGCCTAACCTCGTTATAATAAAGGATGGAATGAATAAAGCTTTAAATTTATTATGAGATAGAGACGGAGAATCCATAAATTAATTGGCACAGGCAGCCGAGTGAAAATCTAAAGAAATTCTATTTCGACCGACGCTTTTGATGGAACCATCTATAACTCCTTCAAACTCTCTGGAACGACTAAATAAAAATCTGCCAAACGTTACCGGATGTAACGAGGTGCCAGCAGTTGGAGACGATTCATTTCTCTGTACATGTACCGTAAATGGACCACGATCATTTGGGCCATATGACTGGCGACCAGTTGGGACATAGGAATTTTGTGATAGGAGTGGAGAAACTCGAGGGGAATCAGGCAGAGGGACAGAAGGGGCTATTTGTTGGTCAATATGGGTGTTTGGATCTCTGACAGAGGAAACTGAATCAGGGAGAGAGTGTTGACCAGGTTGGAGAACTACATCTGATTTTAATATGAGTGTGTCATTGGACGACTCTGACTCGGAACGAGAATGATCTGTATTAATCTTTCGTGCTTTTTTCGCTTTCGAACGCTTACGAATTACTGTTTCATATGGTAGATCATCAACAGACATTGTTATTGATTCAAACGCGGCTGGAGAAGGAGGTTTTACAATAGCTAATGTTCCACCAGGATCAGGGGGTTCATTCATCTTGATGAGTATGAAGCTAAGATACCAATCTACAAATAATATTTATACTAATATACTATAATGCAGCTACTCTGGTCTAAAAATAAGAATAATTTATCAAGAAAATTAAATTTGAAAAATTTAACCAAAAATCCACGACTTGACGCTACACCATAGAGCACAGATCTTTGTGATGTTGATGAATGTTCATGTGATTCATTCCCATTTTTTCCTCCTCTTCTTCTTCTATTCTATCAATCGCATTCTGCCAATGTCAATTTTTAATGTCCTTTGTATCTCTGGGCCACGTTTCGAGCCTCAGAATGTAGTTGTTTGGCATTGACATATATATATACATAGGTCAATGTTGTTTGGTTGTTTTTTTTTTTAAGGTGGTTAGGTTCTGTTTTGGTTCATTTGACCATATAATAATTCATTTGACCATATAATACAGATTTCATGATAAAAGGCTTACAGATAGCGAATAGATTTTTGGAGTTTCCGATACAGATAAAAGGTTCACGTAATATTGGACGTGAATATTGGCTGTTCATTATTCGTACCCGAATTATTGGCCATACATTATACTTTAACCATGGAAGTAATAAATTGTACGTAGTACTTACTACTTCCATGACTTTTACACATACTTATAGTGTAGTATTAAATTCTCTTTACTTATGGTTATTGTTCCATGCAGGGCCGCGTTCCGAGGGTCAGAGTGCGTTGTTTGGTTGCTTTAACTTACTCGAAGGTTCCGAACGGCCGGTTGTTTTATAACCTCAAATATCGTTTTTGGCGGGGAATCGTGCAAAATTTATAGACTTTTTATGATGTTTGAAAAGCAATAACTACCGTTACCTGCAAAATATAAAAGATTGCCTATAATTTACTCATCAAGAAATGTCAAGGTCATGTCAGTTAAATATTCAACATTTTAACGACCTCTTTTGATAGTTAAAAAGTTGCGCTCTACCCGAAGGTCGTGAACGACGTTAGAGTGAAAAGTTGCACTCCGAGTGCACTCCGAGTGCGCTCTAACCAAGGTTCGGAACGCGCTCCTGCGCCGCGAAAAGTTGCACTCCGAGTGCGCTCTATCCGAGGTTCGAAACGCGCTCCTGATAGTAACTGACTCTCTGACCTCTGTACTGTAACCTGTGGACAGACTGAGCTTAGATGATTCTTACATTAGCGATGGGCGATTGTTGCAAAAAATACAATCGACTGAATCGAAACTTGGGCTATAGCGCATTCGATTGTCGATTTAGTAGTTCCTCACTATGATTATTCGAATAACAATCGACGAACTACTAATAATTGTACACACACCGCAATCCGCTATGCAATGCGCTATACTGATTCGCAGCGCAGCGCACGTAAACCGCACCATCTTTTTTATTACTAATTTAGTAGTACGTTCGAGCATAGTAATTTATGGTAGGTGGGCTGCGCTACAAACGAATTAGTAGTAATAAAATTATACGAACACCGTGTCCGTCATTGTCACTCGCCGCACAACGCTAGTAGATAGTAATGACTAACATCGATTGTTATCGACTTTTATCGACTGAACAGAACAATCGACTAAGTCGATTAGATTTAGTAATAATCGCGCATCGCTATCTTACATCCACATTCACAAGCACAATCCACAACACAATCACAGAATACCTAGTCCTCTATTCTACCACTTTTTTCAATCCTCATATTCCATCACTTTGCTTGCAATAAAATTGTTTGTTTTAGCAGTCTACATTAACTTTAAATTATATCCACAATGCCTGATTCTTATACATGTATTACCTGCCAAGTAATGTTTAAAACAGCTGAGTTGCAGCGAGAACATTATAAACTCGATTGGCACAGGTACAACTTGAAGAGGAAAGTGGCTGGAATTCCACCCGTGACCCTTGAGGAATTCGAGCTTAGAGCTAAAGAGCACAGGGAACAGAGCCAGAACGCGGCCCGAGATGAATCGCAATACTGCAAATATTGCTCAAAGTTGTTCAACACAAAGAATGCTTTTAATAACCATCTCAATAGCAAGAGGCACAAGGTGGCTGAAGAGAATTATATAGATGAAGAACACAGTGGTAACTCTGATAATGACAGTTTTGTGAGAGTTGAAGCTGGTGGCACAGAACCAAAAAAGTTTGTTGTTCTTAATCCTGAAAATAATTCAGATGATGAAGATATTGAGACAGATTCTGAAATCGAGGAGGTAAGCTCTAATATACTTAGTTTTTCGCTCAAAATGTCTGCATTTGCCTTGGAAGTGCTTGACATATTTGTTCCCTGATAATTTTATTTAATCACATGTTGTATTTATAACCTTAATATAACTCGTAACACATATTGCTATAATTATTTTGATAACATAAGTAAACTCCTTTTTACTGAGTAATTGTTTCAGGCAATAATGTAAACTTTATGTGAGGTATGAGCACAATGTGTATAATAAATATATGACAATATAGAATAACTACACTACGGTTTAAATCACGCAAACGCTGCTGTCACTGCATACATTACAAAAGCTTGGTTCATAACTGAAATACGAGAATATGCACTGTTTGCGCGCAAACGATGTGAACCGATGAGTAGCCGCGCTTATAACATCTGCTAACTGTCAATTAGCTTTTTCGCAATTGACCCGAAATAACCTTCACGTCAATTATTTAAAACAGAAGCATTTCAAGGCATTCTTTTGTGAACAGATGTTGTCAACATTCTAACCACAACAATAAAAACTTCCTCATCTATCTGTCAAGATTTGAGTTTGACGTTTGTACACACATTGCACTACCACTTTTCTGTGAGCGTTGTTTGCGGCCGGAAGTGACGTCAAAGATGACGTCATAGTGCTATCGTGGTGTCAGTTTAGCAAGTTATGAACCGACAGTTTGCGTGCATACAGTGCAAATAGCGCATATTTGCGTGAATTGGACCGTAGGGCTAATCAGGGAACCTGGCTCACAAGGCAATATAAATAATAATTAATTTATAAGAAATGCATGGTAACAACAATAAATTATAATCTTTAAGGGACAAAATTACTGGGAAGACATAGTAACAATATAACAACATCTTCTGTAATAATTGTGATACATTTATCTGCGAAATTAGTTCTGTTGAGCCTCTTGTAATGCCTTATCTTCAAACAGAATTGTTTTAGATAGTCTAATGTGGTTAGAATGACTCAATATTTAGCATTCCATGGATTCACGGTGGCAGTGGTGGCCATAGCAATGCCTGAAATTTATAAAACTAAGTGTAGGTTTTAATGGGCCTTTTCCCCTGCTTAAGCCGAATTTGATAAGGCTTCTAATGCCGCTCTGGGGACATGCCCTTGATGGAACTTACAGTTTCCCTTGGCAAGATAAAGTTTTTTAGTATTTATAAATCACTTTTGCTGATATGCCCTCTCTTTTTCAACCTCAACAGCTCAATAACATAAAAGTAAATGGAGCAATAAAAATATTAACTAAGAATCTAATCTGCCCATACTAATATATTAAAATTAGTTATCCTAAGGCCTCTTGCGTGTAAAGAAAGATAAATAGTCATTTATCATACAGTACAGGGAGTAATATTATTTTTTGAAGATTATCTGATGCAAAGTTTACCACCATACTTTTTTCATAGGACTAATTAAATCATGCTAACTATGAATAGACTGAATATACCTAAGGTACAGAGCATGACAGGACTATCTTGCAAGTACTAGGCATTGGCAAGCATTTTCCTTCCTCTGTAACATGAAATACTCCCATATGGAGAGTCTTTAGAGTCTTAAGTAATTTGTTTGATCTAGAAATAACTTGTTCTTCTTTTCTACACAGCTGGACTCGGATGAGTGGGAGGAGTGTCGTATCAAAGGTAGTGATTCCCTCATCAAGCCCAAAGATTGCCTTTTTTGCAGTCACCACAGCAAGAACATGGTCAAGAACCTCAAACACATGTCTGAGGCACATTCATTCTTTATTCCCGATGTTGAATATTGCATTGACATGAAAGGATTGCTTTTGTACTTGGGAGAGAAGGTGAGTGAGATGCTAGCAATTTTCAGGCTGTAAAGTATGTGTAAAATATTTAGAAATTTGAATTGCTTGGAATAAAAATAGGGCAGAAAGAAAGGGAAGGGGGCGGCTGCTACTCTCCTGCCCTGGTTCTTAAATAATGAAACTTAAGTTAAGTAGAACTTTAGAATATATCTTATATCAAACTCATACTAAATCCAATCACATCACCCAGCAAGATACACTATCTTCTTTATAAATTAACTAGATGACCCTCGTATCACTAATCCTAACAGACAAATGTTAAATGTTTTACAGAAAAGTTTAGGTAGAACAGTTTATATGGGGAAATGAAATTGTTGTTTTTACTATCTTAATCACTATTTTCATCATTTAAACTTTCCCTGGACTACGACAAACATTTCAAAACCAAAATCAGCTTAATCAGCCCTGCCACTCTCGAGTTTTAGCAGGACAAACTAACTACAATTGATTTTGGTATATATAGAGATTAACCAAAACCTGACATGTATTAGTTAATTTATATGCTGTAAAAGTCAGAGCACATGATACATGAAACGATTTTGATAAAGCTCGCTTATCCGGACAGGCAAAAAATAAGCCATTGGCGGTTTACCAAGGTTTTACGATTGTTGTCTTTATTATATATATTTAGTTTGCATAGATTTAATTTGCTGTAATAGAGCCGTGACTGTCATGACCAACATGCTCATAAGTATTGTATGATGATTTGCAACATAGACATGCGAGGAACCATGCGGAAATTTGCGGAAATTTCTTTAAATATTTATTCAATAAACTACATGGCACTGACAAAAACACTGAACTGCCTTAATTTTAATTAAAATGAGTAATTTATCCATAATCAATCTGATGTTAAATAGTTTTAAGCATGAATTGCAATATATTTTTCATCCCACCATCTCGGAAAGAGTATTTTTAATCTTCAATAAGAGTGGAAAAGCCGTTTTTATTCTCTAGAGGATAAAGTAAATTGAATTTAGAACACCGTGTGCACTAAGTTTGTGAATTGAAAAAAACATTAAACCTATTTACTGCTACCTCTATGGTGCCGAATATATCATACAACTTTTTTTTAATTTGTTAAAAACTCAGACTCGGAACCTTCTTGGTGTTCTTTTTTCAATTTGCTTTGTACGCGGTTCTTTACGCGGCATTTTTTCACGTCATTGTTAAACCTTATATTAAAAACAAGAAACTTGAAAACAAGTGAAAAAACTAAAATGAGTGATTCTAGCGATGAGGAAGTTTGTTTGACGCCAACAGAATTGACTGAAACTGTTAATAATGCGCAAATGAGCTTTCTCCCTCAACAATCACGCGAGAAGGCATTTAGTCATTTCCTCGCTGAGGTGGAATGAAAAGTTACGTGTTGCACTCGAGTGCAAAGATTTTTCACCTCATGCTCTTTTGATTCCCTCGCTAACGCTCAGGATTCTAATTTTGAATCACTCGCTGCCCTCGTGATTCAATTTTAGAATCCTTCGCTTGCTCGGTCATCAAAATTTAACATGCGGTTAAAAAGCAACTTTGCACTCTTGTATAACAAATAACTATTATTAGTTTATAGCAAAAATAATCGCTGAAAAAGGAAGGAGGTTTATATTTAATTTGTCTAAAGTTTTAACTCAGAAGGTCTTTGGTTTTAGGAAAACGATTGAAACAAACAACAATCTCCTTGGGGACTAGTGCAGTAAAAGTGTTTTTTTTCTTTAAAAAACACGGGTAAAGTAGAAAAATATATTCGTGCATAATAGAATATATTATGACACTTAAATCAGTGTAATATAAGGCCCGTTATGAGCAAGTGTGTTGAAAAATAATTTAGGCACATAAATAATAAATGTAAGATTACTTAATTGTCTACTTAGTGACTTTAATGTGCTGGCAGGTGCTATATAATCAGTTTGTAGCAGTAGGAATATTATATGTTAATCGTGATCATATTCTCTAAGGCCAAGTTTATTTCAAAACACTTTTCGCTAACATATTCTCAATATAATAAATTGCAAAGTTTACTCTAAATTACGCTTGTACCGTAAATATCTTAATTATTCATTTATTTAGAGCCATCACTGCTTCATAATATCACAATAGTATCTGCGGGGTTTGTTCAAGCATGCATGTGCAATGTAAAATGCCTCGAACCCTTCCCTTCCTGGCTTTTCCCGCGTACACCCCTTCCGCCCGCATCGATTATCGCGATCACCGAAAGAGTGGGAGTCCGGGCGAAGCTATACTGTATAAACAAATTTTATTGTTCAGATATCACAAGGATATATGTGCCTGTGGTGCAATGAGGCCGGGCGCACATTCTATTCCATGGAAGCAGCGAGAGGCCACATGGTTGACAAGGGGCACTGCAAAATTCTCCATGAAGGGCTAGCATTAGCTGAATATGCCGATTTTTATGACTACAGGTAAATATGCCAACTTACTTATGTTATGATCTGTTAGCAAATTGCTCGTAGGAAATTTTGACAGGGCTTCAGGGCAGGATGTTCTTCGGAGCCCCAATATACAGGCCTAGCCTAGTTTGGACCCACTAATAACATGCTACATAACAATCATTAGATATACATACATCGTCTGAATTACTCTTAGTAATTTAGACTCATAGGCAGTAATGTACTCTGTTTAGGCGTGATGGACATTCTACACGTTGCAAGTGAAATTACTGGGGCAGGAGTTATAACAGCTATTATACCGCGGTGACGAGAGCAGTGTAGTGTCATGTAGAATAGTGACACTGCAATTGTAATGGATTGGCGTAACGCTTACTATCAAGTGGTGGTGGGTGGGTGACTTGTCCTCCTGGACAAGCCGCCTATTATAACAGTACCTTTAAAATGTCACAAACTAATAAGATGTGACGTTATAGGGTGAAAACAGAACAACCTAGACTGGGTTGTTCTGTTTTCCACACACACTTCACATATGATACGAGTACCTCTAATATGTAAAAACTCCTCAGATAGAGTTTCAATGGTGCCACTATTGCACAGTGAGAAGAAGTATTAGGACGATGAGCCCTACACCAGTTATTTTACTTTAAAAACACCCTTTGTTTGCAATCTAAGGTCAATGGAGTAGAAAACTTAGTTAACTACTGTAATTTTATTGAATTATTATAAACGATTTCTTTTTATTGATAATCTCAAAGCAATTAGGTTTCTTTTAGCAGATCCGCGGAGCTAATTTCAGACATGCAACACCCTTAATTACATTGCTGTCGGTAAAATATTAATTAATGATATGTAGATTTTCATGATTTAAGAAATAAATAGTGGTACCCATCGTTTCATATCCAGCAATAGATCAAGTACAAATGTTTATTGAATTTGAGATATAAAATAGAAAAAAAGAGATGAGATACCAGAGTAAAGAAATACATACTAATATGGTAATTTATTCAATTTAGCCAAGCCAAGCTTCAGTAGGGCTGAAGGATTCCTTATGGTGGCCATAGTAATGTAAATTTATTTCAGGTCATTATAATCTTATAGTCACAATATGATTCAATATCTAATAAAATTTAACTCTGTTATATATTCTTTCTTAAATATAAGTAGATATGATTTAAAAAGTTATGTGAAGTAAAAAATACCTATTTAGTGTGAGAATTTTGCCATGTTGGTAACAACTGCAGAGGCTTAAATAAAGCCCTCGACAAATACGGCATAAAAAAATAGATTATGCATTTGGTTATGATTAAGGTGACGCTAGTTAAATTGGGTAATTTACGTTTAGGGCGAAGCACTAAATTCCGATGTGATTGACCGATCGCAACCGCCCTAAACTAGGTACAACGTTGTGTTCAAAACTGCATCCACCGGATTTCAGTAATTATAAAAGCCAGCACTCGACGCAGTGCGGGAGCTATGCTTAGTCCTGAATATCTCGGAAACGAATGATCAGATGTTCGTCAAATATGGCTGAACCATCGAATTTAAGCCAAAAATCAGTACTAATATTATAAATGCGAAAGTAACTCTGTCTGTCTGTTACGCTTTCACGCCAAAACTACTGGACCAATTTGAATGAAATTGGTATGGAAATAGTTTGAGACCCGGGAAAAAACATAGGATAGTTTTTATCCAACTGCGCAAAAAGAGGTTAATGGTACACACGAACACACACTCACACTATCAGAGAGACAAAGGTTATTTTGACATGGGGGCTAATCATTTGGATGACTTGACGAAACACATTATTTTTTTAATTTATCGCGAGTTTGAATTTAGGGACCATAAAATTATGCATACTTTCAAAAGCAATACTTAATAATACATTGGTGCTTAGTACTTCATTAAATTATTTTATTTAACACATTCTAGTTCCTCATATCCAGAAGCGAAAGAAGACGGTGAAAACATGGACGTCGATGAAGAGGTTGAAGGCCCCGCGGCGTTGGATGGCGATGACTTTCAGTTGGTGCTTCCTTCAGGGATAACTGTTGGACATCGGTCTCTTATGAAGTGAGTTTGGAATTAGTGATAACGAGTTTCGGTTGAAAAATCGATTATTATAATGTCTTTGTTAATGTGTACCCAAATTGTATGTTTATTCAAGTGTTAACTTGTGATAGCGGTGGATTATAAACAGTTAGGGTGCCTCGCCAGAGAAAGACAAACGGTCAGTGAGAAATCCTGCAATTGGATAGTTTTTTTCAACCAATTTAGGATTCCGTTCCCATAGGGTAAAACCGAACCATTTTGCAGATTTTTCAGGAGGGCTTCAAAACACGAGAACACTCTAGCATGCGGGGTTGAGCATCCGCACTCTATCATCTACAGCTCCTTAAGTGGAGTATATATATAATGTAAATAAACGTATATATATTATAATATTTGTGAGGCTGTCAAAGATATTTTTTTATATCGGGGTCGACTCGCCCCGTCGAAGTAAACTCGCTGAACCTGGAGTTCAAACTCTGGGGTGACAGATCTGAGTAAACTCGACCAATTATCTCTGAATATCAGCCTTATAGAGCGAGGCCTGACTTACACTTGGCTAGGTTTGAGATTTGCTCTATCGCTTAAATAGTAATACGAGTACATACAAGCGTCCAACTTGGTGTGATTATGGTACAACTGCTAAAGTAAAACAACTAGTAATAAAAACTGGTCAAGTGCGGACTACCGCTAAGAATTTAGAACTGTATGAAAAAATTACGACTTTTATGTAAATTATGTGTTGGTACGGAAGGAAACCTTGGTTTGCCATTGCCACTCGGAATTCGCCGCTTTTATTTTTCTCGCTCGACAAGTTCTTAAATAGCTTTTACTTGATCAGATTTTTAGCAAAATGTATTTAGTTTGTAGCAGTAAGAAAATTTTCTGTTAAGTCTGATCACTTTATCTAAGGCCAAGAAATTTCCGAAACACGTTTCCTTAAAAAAAATCTATTGAATAAAATTGCAAAGTTGACTCTAAATTACGCTTGCAACGTAAATATCTTAATTATTTACGTATGAATGTGTTTGAAAATATTTTAATAACCTTATTAATAGGGACAAGAAAAGTTACATTTTCGATTAACGTTATTAGTTTAGTGTTATTAAGCTTTCTTTAGGATTTTACCTAAACTGATCGCAATTTCACCATCGCTGCCTCTCTTTCACTCCTACGCAGTCCGATAGTGTGACAAAATTTCAGCACTTGACAGCATCTTAAGTGTTTGTCACTGTACATTAGTGAAGAATTAAAGTACAATAGCGAGAAATGCTTTTCGTGTTCAAGCACAAGTTTCATGTATTTTTTTATTTAATGTGTGGTTTAAAAATGATATATTTCTATCTGTAAATAAAATATTTCCAGATACTACAGGCAGAATGTAACGCACAGTAGTCAAGCGCTCGTGAAGAAGTCGGATCGCAAACTGCACAGGCTTCTCGGCGTGTACAAGGCCCTTGGCTGGGCGCCTAAGGAGCAGGCTGTGGCGGCTAAGTACGTATCTACTACCACTGCATTATATTTATAGATTATAAAGAATTGTCAAGTGTAGATATAATAAAAAAAGGCCAGGGGGCCGACTCCCATGTCTTAATTCAGTCTTATTTTAACCTTATATTTACAATTTTGATTCGTACTACCACATATCACTATAGTAAACTTACATTAGAACTTCAACGTGAGAGCGAGCTGCATGCATTGAATCAAGTCATCTGTGCGATAGAGATAGCGCTATATGAACATTATTGTTTCGTGATGGCCACGGTACGAATGTCAATATCAATATTTTAAGCTTAAAATAATGACGATGGTTTTCTATAATAGTTTTTAAAAGGTGGGAGTTGGGCCCCAGGTAGATCTTGGGGATCGGGGTTCGTCGATCGACGAATATTGAGTTTTTATGAGACTAATGAATATGTAAAGACATGTAAGTCAAGTTCAAAAACAGAACAATGCAAACCTTCCCGGTGTGGGGGGAGTTGGTTATAAAGTGTACCGTGCAATAACATTACTTTGACGCCACCAATTAGATGCGATCATTTCTAAGCGCCAAATCAATTTAGAGGATTGTGCGTGTTTTGTTAATTGTGAAAATGATAAGTCCGGAATCAAAGCGGTTACACTTCTTTACTTATTTATTCATAGGCGTAAAGGCGCTTTTCCGCAATTTTGCCGCTACCGTGTGGCCTTGTAAGCGTTGAAAATGCTAGTTGCAATTAAACAGCTTAAATCATATTATAAATAATAAGTGTTAATTAATATGAACCTTTAACCTGACGCTACATTTCTGACAGCAGCAGTCGCGCATAACCTAAAATATACCACAAGTTTTTTAAGTTTTTTTTTTTATGCCTGATGTGTTAGTCTTTGACCACTATCTCACCTGATGGTAAGTGATGATGTGGTCAAGGATGTTGTTCAGACTAAGGTAGAATTACTGGCTCTCAAGGACAGCTGCCGTAACACACCGTTAGGTGCTTGGCGACAGATTTTCAACTTGAGGGTGGTCGCTAGCCAGGCGGGCATTTGCAAAGTGCCCTACCACCATGCTGTAACGACTGCTATCCTAAGACAACAACAAGTTTAAAAGACTTAGGGAGGACTTAAGGGTTTTCAAACACTAATTAATACTGTGAGCCCTGATTTAATTATCTTTATCTTTTCGTTTTATTTGCTCAAGTATTGCACTGTTATCACTTTTCTAAAAAACACTATATTACAAGCTTAATATTTGATAAATCATGCCGTGTTTTTGATGCCGGTGCCGCCGTTACTAAATAAATACAGTCTGTTCGCTTTTGGGGGCCCACCGAGATAATGCAGACTAATTATCTCGTGCAATGTGAAACAAGGCCAGGCTACTATGGTTGTGAAATGCATGTGAGAAGAACGATATTATGAAGAAAAATGTATCGAGTGCGGTCGAATAGACGCCACGCGATCTCTTTTTGGTTAAAAATTAAAAGTAAAACTTACCGTAATTGTTATTAAAGTTTAATAATTTTTTTAAACTGTTAAAAAGTTCCAATTGAAATTAAAAACCTTGTCCACTTAAGCTCATAAAAATCAAGTTTCCACACAGTTTTCTATTGATAAACAAGACCTTTCCGAGCTCGTAAGGTGAAATAATTGTTTGTGTTACTAGTGGTCAAAGTAATATTTTGTTCACGAGGTTGTTATTTTGAGTTCAGAGCGAAGCGAGGGATTGTAAAGTAGAATATAGAGCAAAGCGAGGAATTCATTGAACGCCTTATAATATTTTGGCCCCGATACACATTATTTTTTATTACTAAATAACTGTGTATTTACATTTAATATAGTACTTTCAAGAGTAATATTTTGATAGAAATATCCTAAATTTGCCAAGTTGTCAGAAAGTGATGACACATATTATGCAATGGGAAAATACACAAGTGGGACAAGGGTGACAGGATGAACTTTTCAAATGAAATGTCTAAATTTGTAAGGAGCAATATGTATCTCTTTGAAAGTAACGACAATGAGAATAAAAGAACCACTACTCATGTGCGTCTTAAGATACCTATTCCTTCCCTACAAGTATTTAGGAACAACTGCTCCTGCATGGCCCCATTAATATACAATTTACTGCCCCATCACATAGTAAACCTCCCTTATAATAAGTTTTATTCTAATTTAAATCACTGGCTGGTTGAGGAAAGTTTTTACACAATAGAAGATTTTCTAAATAAAATGTCATGTCGTTTTTACGTCTACGGAAGTGCATTGTAGTATTCGTAATACCTATTCAAATTTTATGGGACATAGATATTATTATGATTATGTATTGCATGTTGTAGTAAATAATATGAAATATTGAACCAAGATTTGCATATCAGGATTCTGAGTGAATATAGAGGGACTTGTTTTATAATATAAGACCATAATTGTACCTATTTCAGCAAATAAATAAATATTCTGAGCACACCAAAATTAACATTCGTGTAACAGCTAAAATGGCCGTTCTAAGAATAGGATTATTCTATTCCATTGTAGGTAATTTAGCACCAGTTTTAAGAATACAAAAGTCAACTTTAAGGACTGTCATTCGAAAGCGTTATATTAATTTAATTTTTAACTTGAACAGAATAAGTATTTTTTGAAGCGCTCGTAGCGAAGTTTGCTGGGCCGTTCTAAACCGATTAGCTAAGTTAAGCAACGTCCTCCGCGGTCATGACTTGAATGGGTGACCTCTAATGGCATTGCTATATACCGCTTCCGTGCTTCGAAGGGCACGTTAAGCCGTTGGTCCCGGTTGTTGCCTTACGGTGGCAGTCAATATAGCATGGTGGTTGGTCATTTTGCGAATGCTCGCCTGGCTCTAGTAGAAAATCTGTCGCCCTCTAGTAGAAAATCTGTAGCCAGGCACCTAACGGTGTGTTCCGGCGAACTGTCATTGAGCCAGTAATTTTAAGATAGATAGCCTAAACAACATCTTATACCACATCATCACTTACTATCACGTGAGATAGTGGTGAAAGGCTAGCTATAAAAATAACTAATTTTGAGAAATTTAAAGAATTTCCAGTTTAGAGAATTTATGTAAATATACTAGCGGCCCCCCCGGCTTCGCACGGGTAATTGCGACTGTAAATTGATCCTATCTTTCAATTTGGATCAAAATGCATACGGTGTGAAAATCAAATTTAAAATCGGTTCAGTAGTTTAGGAGTCCATCGCGGACAAACAACGTGACACGTAATTTTTATATATAAAGAAGATAGATTCATCACTAATATGTTTATAACTTATGTTTTTTTTTACAGAAATGCACGTGACATCCACTTCATGAAGCGCGTCCAAGCAAAATGGCAGATGAAGCTCTCCCTCAAAGCGAACAAGTTCCAAAAGCATTATCGACCACAAGTGAACTTCTAAGGTGCTCACCATTATGTCTTATGTAATAAAGATTATATTGTTATATATTGGTTTGTATATTGTATTTATAGTATGTAGATTATTTAGTCAGTAGTTTAGGTAGTCATATTTACACTTGGTAGTAAAATGGCACGCCAAAACCTTTCATTGTACGTCGCCTTATCAAAGATATGGTGACGGACCAACCATCCTGACAGCGAATCCAGTGATTTTTCACGTCGGTTTCTATATCATGAATGTTCATACCATACAATTATTAGTATACACATTATAATAAACAGCGTGCTTTATTGAATGCCATTTTATTTAGTTAGTGTAATTTAATTAATCTTAGTGATTTACTTGTACGGTTTTCCATTTTAATATCCCCGTAATTGAATGGCGTAAAAGTTGATGCAAGGAACAATGCGCCTAATGAGCAGCATACCAATAACATAGACACAGAACAGGGCTCGTTACACTTTTCGCTTCTTCTGCCAACTGGAAGCGGGTAAATCTAAATCAAACTTTTTATGTACCTACAATAGAAGTTGTTTTATTTTGTGTGAGGAAAAAATATTTGACTGACCTTTTATATAAATTGGATAAGTACAGGAAGCGCGATGATTAATTCCGATATAAATAATTCTTAAGACTTAGGTGGAAACTCACGCACATAAATAAACGCGGGCATAGCGGAGTCGTCACTGACGATAATTTTCCCGCCCCATGCATCCCTTAAGAATAATATTAATCACCTTTATAATGTAAATTTGGCAAAGTCTATGTACAGTCCCCATATCTTTTTGTTCTTCATAGGCAGGTACAGTCGACTGTAAAGATGCATTCATTCCATTTATTTCGAGTCCATGTATGAAATTTCATAAAAATGTCTTACACCAAAATATCAAATGTTACATAAATTATTTTATTTTATGCATTCATTTTAGATAAATTATTACTAAATTCAATACTGTGGCAGTTTTAAAAATCATGATATGTAAAGGTATATTTTAGGCCGGTATTACACTATCATAAATTTATGATCATAGTTGAAACTGTGTCGTACTACGTAAATATATACGCAGTATACGTGGTATATATATAGTACGTATTTTGTTATTATTTCTTTGTAATGTCCTGTTTTTGGTGTCAATAAAGAGTTATCGTATCGTATCGTATCGTACGTATGTACATTTGGTAGAGTATCATTAATGTAGTATGTATGAACTGTGTTACCTAAATGTTTCATTTAATGGAGTTTGTTGCCTTTTATATAATCTTTTTAAAATAATTTTAGATGATTTCTATGTAATTATTTTGTTCGCATTATGAAGACCACCGTCTGAGTATTTTTAATAAAAATACTGCCCTCCAGTCGTCGTCTGATTTAAAATTCTCCACTACGCACAATGTGGTATTATTTCAACAAATACGTGTTGAAAACGCCAAAATTGGTAGTTTTGTATCCCCAACACATCTTTACAGTTTCCTTTAAAAAACTTTGTTGTAACTTTTGCTGATGGAGACACAGCTTTAACTATGTTATGTTGGTCCTTTATAATAGTGTAATAGGGGCCTTAAAGCAGGCGTCTGTAAAATGCTTCTATAAAGTATTCCTGATCGAAGGTAAAATGATAAAACTTATTTGAATGAATTTTCAATGATGTGTATGAATTTTATTTAAAAGACAATAAAAATACAAAGAATTTATGACGTTGTATTTATTGAAGAAGCTGTTGTTGTGGTGACGGGTGGAAAGGTTGTATCCGAGTCTTTACTTTCATCTACTTTCTCAGTCAGCTTCGTATCATCATTATCTAACTTTGTAGTCGAATTTTGGGTATTATTTTCGCTTGGTCTTTCATACTTATAACTCTTTTGAATTGTTTCATTTTGCGATCGTAAGTTCAGCTTGCTTTTCCTCTCTTTGTAGGGCTCTCCTAAAGTCCAGGGTATCTTCACAGGGTTCCGATCGATTTTCAAGCTGATTTTATACAAAGGGAAAGAACTTATTTTCCCTTTGAAGTAATGAGATATTGCTTTCGATAGTCTCTCGTCAACGACATATTTTTCTCCTATGTCGGGAATGTTCGAGATGTAATTACTTATGATTTCCCTTATTTTGTCGCTGGCTAGTTCGACGTTGTCGGTCGGTTGTAGCGCGTTTGTTATAGCTAGAGTGGAAAGGACCTGTGAATCGAACGGGGTTTATTTAATTTCGACAATATTCTGATTATCGTATATGGCGTACCGTGTGGAAGTTGGATACAGTGTAGCTGTTTAGTAAATTGGGATAAAAAGTATATACATATATATTGTGTACTAGCTGTACCCGCGACTTCGTTCGCGATTGCCGTACCTGCACACTAATTATTCACATTTGTGCACTGTTTATCTCATATTAAGCAACACTGTGGTCTGCGGTGAAGCACTCTTATAGTAAACCATAGCTCAGAATGGAGCTTTCTACTTTGGATTTCAAAACTCCCGGGTTGTATTTTCCAGAAGACAGTAGTTAAGTAACTCAGAGAGTTCTTTCCCGGTTCGCACAATAAATGTTGAAGCAAAGTACCTTCTGCGTTTCTTTAGAATTTCGATTTTAAAACCGCGTTTTAAAAATCTAAAAAAAAATTTAAAATTGACGGTAGATCGTATTTTTTTTTATTTCTCATTCTCGGAAAGTAGTGTTTGTTTGATCTGAGTAGCGGGTGGGAGACGCTCCTTCCCACCTAAGGCCGGGAAAAACATTGGTGTAAACAAAGTTATATGTCTAAGATTTTTCGTTGTAAAATATTCTGTTGGTGTAAAACAATTAATAACAACTATGTTTGGCAGGGTAGTAACTAAATATAAGGTAGAAAGTGTGGGTAAAAAAAATATTTAACTTTCCCTAAATTTCATTGTTCTAACTCCTAGTGTATCTTTGTATCTTCTACTCGTGTTTATTATTTTTAGTAAATATTTAGAAAAACTACTATTTTTTTACCCTCTTTAAATGAAAAGTAGAGTTTTTAACACGGATGTAAGTCATCGATTCCTACTTGGACTATAGCCGCATTAATTTAAAAAACATACTGCTCATGTACAAAAATAATGATAAATATACGCGATTTAAACCGTTTAAAGTTGTTTAATTACTAAGTGTAACAATCGCGGAAACCTAAGACACATTGTGCACTTTCATTTCGCAGTCTCCGAAATGTATCCGTCAAAAGAAAGATAATTATGTAGTTTAAAAAACTGATTGTGGTGAATGTTTTTTTTTTATTATTGCTGATAGGTACGCCTTTGACCACAATCTCACCTGATGGTAAGTGACGATGTGGGCGTAGGTGTTAACAGGCTTATCCTAGAATTACTGGCTCTCAAGGACAGCTGCCGGAACACACCGTTAGGTGCATGGCGACAGATTTTCCACTGGAGGGTGGTCGCTAGCCAGGCGGGCATTCGCAAAAATGCCCTTCCACCATGCGGTGAAGCTCAAGCCAGCGGCGGGATTCGAACCATGGACCTGCTGCGCGTCAGTCAATAGCCAAAGCCACTGAGCTATCACTGCTTCAAATGTACCACATTTTAGAGTTTTATCGTAGCAAGCTTGCAAAACTAAATAAAGGTGCCGTGCTGCCCGTGGGGCGCCAGGCTGCCCGTGGGATGCCGGTCTGTCCGTGGGGTGTCGGGCTTCCCGTGGGGTTCCGGGCTGCCTGTGGGCTTAAGATGAGCCGTACGTTAAAGGGTTTCTCAACATTCCGCGGTCCAAGTTATTTAAAACGAAATATTTAGTTTGTGATATCTGTAATTTCTGAACTGCAAAACTGAGAACTTTGAAATATTTACGGGAAAATAATTAAATAACCACTATTGTAACAAAAAAAGAATGATTGAAATCGGACTACGCGTTAATAAATTACAACTAAATGTACATTTTGACTTTCATCCCCTTTCCCAAGAAAACCTTACTGAATTTCGGGATAAAAGTATCGTATGTCCTTCTTCGTAGTATGAACTCGAATCGTGCTAAGTTTCATTCAAATCCATTCAGTAGTTTTGGAGTGATAAGAGGCCGGGATACAGACAGACAGCCAGAAAAAAAAAAAACAGTTTTTGCATCAGTATCAGCTACGGATTGCTCTCAAAACATATTTTCAAAATATCTGCAATGTACAGAATTGGACCTGTTACAGTTTTATTATAAGTATAAATATATTAATTTAAGCGTCTTCCCTCGCGCTTCCCTATTCGCCTTCTGCAACCTGTTATAGGTATAGATTAGACTGATTAGAGCATTGCATGTTATGAAAAATATACGTAGGGAAGTTGTGCTTATCGTAATAAAAAAACTGTGTTTTATCGTTTGAAAAATCAGTCTTTTGGAGAGGCCCGACTACAGACCTATCTATTATACCTATACGATAAAGTGCAATCGCCAGCTTAAGATGAGCCGTACGTTGAAAGGTTCCTGTACATTCGGGGTGTCAAGTTATTTGGAACGTAATATTTAGGTTGTGATGTCTGTAATTTCTGAACTGCAAATCCGATGACTTTGAAATATTTCCGTGATAATTTTTAAAGTACCACTATTCTAATTAAAAAATCGGCCATGTGTGAATCGGACTCGCGCACGAAGGGTTCCGTACCATTAGCTATACAACATTAGACTTCATATTTTAACCTTTTTTTGTTTTAACGTGAGCGAGTCCAACTCGCACTTGGCCAACTTTTTGTATTTGTTGTTATAGCGGCAACAGAAATACATCATCTGTGAAAATTTCAACTGTCTAGCTATCACCGTTCTTGAGATACAGCCTGGTGACAGACGGACGGACGTATGGACGGACAGACGGACGGACGGACAGCGGGACAGACCGTTTTTACCCTTTGGGTACGGAACCCTAAAAAGAACGTCTGAAATTGGACTACGCGTTAATAAATTACAACTAAGTGTATATTTTGACTTTCATCCCCTCTCCCAAGGGAACCATGCTGAATTTCGGGATAAAAAGCTAAATTATCCTACCTTGTAGTATGAACTCCAATCATGCTAAGTTTCATTGAAATCCATCCAGTAGTTTTGGAGTGATACGCGGCCGGGATACAGACAGACAGACAGACAGACAGACAGACAGACAAAAATAAAAAAAAATGTAGTTTCGGCATCAGTATCAGCTACAGAGTACTGTAAATTTTTTTTTTTCAAAATATCTGCCATGTACAGAATTGGACCTGTTACAGTTTTATTATAAGTATAGATAGATAGGACAACGTACGTTGAACTATATAGGTGTGGCTCCATCCCCATACGATGGTTAAAGAACGAGAGGAAAAAATAGAGTGATGAGTCATTGTCATGTTAGATCTCAGTCGGTCAGAGCATACCTTGCCTATAGGGGTGGATGACTCGGGTTCGAATCCCGCACATGACTATAATTTTTCCTCTCATACATTTTTAATTTTTTAATGAGAAGTGTACTCATTTGGCATGTACGGAGGCTGTCTCTCATTCCATGGTGTATGATTTCGTGGACTAATGACACAGATTGCTTTAATAGTTTCTGTGGAGATATAAGTTACTTACTTCAGTGTTAGGAACTCGGGATATCTCGGAACTGATGTTCTATATGATATTCTATTAGTATGAGTATTTGTTATGCAAATGTGTAAATTGTAAAAGTGTGGGTATGTGCCTACCTAAATATAATATTTAGGTCCTGGAACAACAGTATATAGGATTTTACATCGTGATTTATTCAGTAGTTTCTGAAGAGAGCAAGCACAGATAAGACAAGTCAGTATTCCAGAAAATTTGACAGTGAAGATTTGGTCGCATTCCATACGGAGTCAAGATAAACTTACGTGAAGTGGAATACAGCCCTTGACCCGTAACACGGCTTTTGTTCCGGACGTGAAACCGCTTCCCTATTCCCCGGAATAGCCATTCGGTGCGAAATCGGAGAGAGCGGGTTCGATTCCTGTCCGGAACAAAATATTTGTGCTCCAATAATTTTTAATGTTTTTAAAAGTATGCGACAGTGCTTGTAATCACATTTAGATGTTATGGTTAAAGCTACTTTTAGTCTGCATCAAGAATTGATCACGTGATGTAGATGCCAATTCATCGCGATTTCTAGGTTAAGCCTGTTAACACCTTCGACCACATCATCACTTACCATCAGGTGAGATTGTGGTCAAAGGCTTACCTATCAGCAATAAAAAAAAAGGCAAATGGATACCTAAGTCGAGTTTGAATAAACCATGACTACATTATATTTCTAGATATGATTACAAACACTATCGCGTGCTCAGCGAAAATCCCGCTTGAGACAAGTTTTGTGGTTTAATAATTTGTAAGTATGACTTGATTATGTATATTCACAAATATTTAGAGCGCAATATTTTTGCTTCATGCACATTGAACTTATAAAAAACGGGAGAAACGGCACACGTACCTCGAACTTGGCAATGTCAAATCAGGCGACGTCTCTTTATTGAGTCTCAGTAGTGTGTGTGTGTGTGAGAGTCTACTATACATCCTTGTTTTCCTGCCTTTCTTATTAATTAAAACTTATCATACACATACAATGAAAGTGTAGCTGTGTGCATTATTTGCTTGGGTTATATTTTCTCCACGTTATATTGTCGCGATATAAGAGCGTACCGTATCTTTATTTTATATAAATCGATGCTTAGGTTATTAGAAGCGTATTTTAGACACGTGCTAGAAGTGTTTCCATGTACGCTACGCCGTACCTTAATATAGGAAGAGTGATGGATGATGATCGATCCCCGTAAGAGACGAACATGTTGAGGTCTTAAAGGTATTTGTGGACGCGGTGTTCGAGAAACGTGATATATTGCTTGTAAATCATAGCAACTAAATATTATCATCAACAGTCAGTAACGTCTGCCATTGAACCATGACTTCTCCCATTAGAGAGGAGAGGGGGAGGGGTTTTCCCATATTCCCCACGTTTGGTAGGCGTCTTTTGGATCACAGTGTATAAGATGGCAGGTCTTCAAAAGGCGCTGCTGCCCCCCTTCGGGTATTTTACATTCTCCGCCTCATTAGGATTCCAGAGGAAGGTATACAGGCGGGTGCAATTCTAACCCGGCACCCCACGGGGGACTAAATATAATACAAAAATAAACTCACCAAAACTACAAACATGGTAAAAAAGAAAGTTACTATTTTGCCATATAAAAGTAGTTCGAAAAACGTATCAAAAATTCCATAGTAACAATGGTGTAGGTAACTGCTATACCTACCTAGTATTTCTGGAAGTCCAACATATCCGCTACGGTTATTAACACAGGTGAAACAACCAATCAATCTCATTTCAAATTAATTTCGTTGTAAGTAATCGAAAAATTAAAACCTTGATATTAAAACAATCTATCCGAGTATACCTATTGTGCTCAAATGAACATATGTAAAAAAATCTCACGCTTGTACTTCCCGAAGGGGTAGGCAGAGTTGTTAGGTTCGCCACACGTTTCGCCACACCCATATGGAGGCGAATGAATCACCATCTAACTGACACAGTTTCAGAAACTATTCGATATCCGAAATAAATATCCGTAACCGAACCTGGTAAGTACAAAAGTTTCGAATAATTTCGTATACGGGCAGAGTCTAAATGAGATGCATTTTTTTCACTCCTTTTAATTATGCATATGTACAGTCGCCTGCAATAAGAAGTATACACATTGTAATTTTCAATATTGTGGCAAAAAATTCTGTTTGTCTCTATGTTCACAGAAGTATCATAAAATCAAAGAATAATTTGGCGTTTTTTAATAATGTTAATTTAAGCTACGATTATCAAGAATATAGTAACATTGCATTATTTTGAAACTGACGAAGTGAATATCTTATTGCAGGCGACTGTACCTACGTATTAGATGGTTGTCACTCGCCTTAGATACCTACTCTTCAGCATCTACAAGAATTGCCATAGTGATTGCTATGGAAATATATGTAATTCCTCACTACCTCGAGACACTGTACTCTACTACGCAACGGTTCGGTAGAACTTTCATACCGCGTACTTTAAGAATTTGGAGGGAGTTTCCCGCCGAGGTTTTCCCACTGCGCTACGATATGGGGTTGTTTAAAAAGAGGGTCATTAAATTTCTCAAAGGTCGGCAGCGCGTTGCAAACGTCCATAGGCGACGGTAACCACTTCCCATCAGGTGGGCCGCCTGCCTGTCTGCCTACTTAAAGGCAATAAAAAAAATAAAAAAAAAGGTTACCATGACATCGTCCAGGTATGTAAAAATATTTTTCAAGTACCTATTTGACTGTAACTTAAAATGTGGTGAACCGATGTTGATCAAATTTAAATGGAACTTAAAGATATACTCTATCCTACATAAAAATAAGTATTAGAAATAATTTATAATTAGCGGATTAATTCGAGTGGGACTCACGCACGAAGGGTTCCGTACCATTATCTGTAACCTAATCTAGCAAATTACAGATACTTTTCGCAGTGTCCGATTGAGCTGGGTGGTACGTTCCTATCCTAGATAGGTACGAACCCTAAATAGTGATCTCTGAATTGTTTATTTTTAAAGTATGTATACAACTTAATATTCGGTGAATATTTCAAGTTTTAACCTGTTTTCATTATTATTATTTTTAGCAAATAAACGGCGAAAACCTATTTATTGTATGGGAGCCTCCTTAATTATTTATTTTAACTAATTATATTTAAAGAGAACATATAACTAAATATTCTGTGAATATTTAAAGCTTATCTACCTGTCACCGTTATTAGTATCGAGCAAGAAACGATAAAAAAATCAAGTTTGTTGTATGGGAGCCCCCCTTAAATATATATTTTATTTTATTTTTAGTATTTGTTGTTATAGCGGCAATATAAATACATCATCTGTGAAAATTTCAACTGCCTAGCTATCACCGTTCTTGAGGTACAGCCTGGTGACAGACGGACGGACGGACGGACAGTGAAGTCTCAGTAATAGAGTCCCGTTTTTACTCTTTGGGTACGCTAAAAACATTCCGGCGATTTGTGTATTTGTCCTTTTTTGGAAATCATTTAAAAAAGATATAATGGCATCAAGCAAATTCGTAGCATACATGTGTGTACATATATGCCTGAGTATCCCCCTTTCGATGAATGTAGGTTCAAAGCCTGCCATGCTCTATAGACGCTTTTTGCACGTGTGATTTCTTTGTCGTGACAAGCATTAAAAAGGTTGATAGCATGTTAATTACTTAGATTGATTCAAACTTGCAGAAAATGTGAAACTTCGTATGTACCTGCCTTGTGTATCTTTTGACGTTTGATACGAGACTTCAAAGTTGTTATAAATATTAAAGAACTTAATATTGCTATCTTATTTTTACACGACTGCCTGTGATTTCATATATTTATAGCTGATAGGCGTGCCTTTGACCACTATCTCAACTGATGGTAAGTGACGATTTGGTCAAGATGTTGGTCAGGCTATCCTAGAATAACTAGCTCTCAACGACAGCTGCCGGACACACCGTTAGGTGCTTGGCGACAGATTTTCGACGAGAATTCACAAGGAGCGATGCGGCTGGCCGTTAAATGGAGCCCAAAACTAATTACCAGCAATAGGTGTTGTCCTTATTGATAAAAATACGTATCGATTGAAGAAAAATATCTGTATCACACGATAAACATATGAATGATTAGGGTGTAAAAATGAAGCTGTAGTACGTACCTACTCATAATTAAATGGGTTACCAACCCACAAGTTGATAGGATTGTCAAAACATCAAAGAAATAAATAAAACTAACACAGTGTTTAATGTAAATTTTATATTTAAGTAGTCGTACCACATAATTTACCTAATACTTCTAATATTTTTCTTATCTTAATGAGTACACATACAATGTTATCTTAACAACGCGTAGATCTAGTGATATGATAGTTCATCCTTGAGTCATTAAAACTTCCAAGTCCCGTACACACATAAACTGAATAACTACATTTAAGTTCGTTTTAGTGCCATCTTAAGTTTTACTTAGGTGCTTTAGTTTCGTAATCTGCTGTGAGAATAACGTTACGAGTATCATAAACCGTGCATATATCAGATGCATTAATACTATGCTAAAATCTGAAAATGGCTCGCTGCTGTAATGATAAATTATAATCGAAATCGCCCTTGCTTCTACAAATTTATTGGCAGTGTTTTGATATGTCTTAACCAAGTATGTCTTCTTAGCTAAAGCCTTAAACTAGGACTGCGTTCGGAAACGAGTGATTTCATACCAGTGTAACATCATCAGTGAGCATCAAGTAACTCACGAAAAGTAGTAATAATTATTTCCCGACCCGTTGCTTATTTTTCACTGTACAAAAATGTATCACTAAAAACTTGGGTAATCAGTACTACTATTATAAATGTGAAAGTAACTCTGTCTGTCTGTCTGTCTATCTGTTACCCTTTCACGCCAAAACTGCTGGACCGATTTGAATGAAATTTGGTATGGAAATAGTTTGAGACCCGGGAAAAAACATAGGATAGTTTTCATCCAACTGCGCAAAAAGAGGTTAATGTTTTTGCGCGATAACCGACATACGCGCGGGCGGAGCCGCGCCCGGAAAGCTAGTATTATATACATTAAGCAAAAAGGTTCACATTCTTAATTCAAACAAATATTAATAATAAATGTTTCTTTTTTCTAGGAGTAAAATAATAAGCAATACATGGACTCTCTAATGATAACTGACTATCATTCACATGACAGGTGAAAATCCTCACCTTGTTTTGCATCGGGTAACATATTCAACTGTCGTGTAAACTTACTTGTTTTTCGAACAGCCTCGAGTAAATATAAAATTACCAGCAGCACACAAGCAGTTACTTTTACATTCAGCCAGTGATTTCCGTACGCACCTTAGAAAGGTAATGAATATAAACTTCATTTTGACATAGAACTCCATAATGGGCATCATATTGAGTGTAAAAGTGTGTGAAGCAGTGCTGGCTCATTGGCATTGGCTATGGACTGCCGCGCAGCAGGACCATGGTTCGAATCCCGCGGCGGGCTTGAGCTTCACTGCATGGTGGAAGGTCATTTTGCGAATGCCCGACTGGCTAGCGAAAGTAGAAAATCTGTCGCCAAGCACCTAACAGTGTGTTCCGGCAACAGTCCTTGAGAGCCAGAGAAATTACAGGCACATGAGACTTAACAACTATGTCTCAAGGTGACGGGCGCAGTGCAATTCGTGACTTGTGACAAAATGCATTCTTAATATCAGGTGAGCCTCGAGCTTGTTCCGTCACAATAACATAAAAAAAAATGAAAAATTACATTCATCTCCATTATAGTTACACAATAAGCCATCTGATCATTGTCACTAGGATTAATGGTCATGATGAGTTTGCACGGGAAGGTCCAGCACTCCTCTTGGCGCCATACCTCTTCTGGAAAATCCTAGCGCTGCCTTCAACACCGCCAGTCCAGCCTCTATAGTCCTCTTCCTATCAGACTCGTTCCCCAAAGCCGGATTGATTTCCACGAGGTCCATAGCCCGCAGTCTTCCGGTCGAATGGATTATCTCCATTAGACTAATCGCTTCCCGTAGAGTGAGTCCGCCCCGCACTGGTAAACAAAATTGCCGTTTTCAGTAAAGCAGAGGTCGTAAAAAGTTAGTTGTCATTGATGAAACCATTTCGATGCAAATCCGACCCGGCTCCGCGGGTTTTGAGTGAACAATATCTGAGTAGGTGGGTGAAGTTCGTACTTTACGAGTCTTTATTAAGAACTCGACGGTCTGTGTTTTCCAATCATGGAAATTTTATTACAGCTGTGGGAAGGGCGACATTGTTTTTTAAATGTTGATTGCCAGCAGTGCAATGTAAAGCCATTCAGTTGCCTATATGTACTTATTTACTTATTGTACAATACGAATACGAGACAAACATCATACTGTGTTGCACTATGAATAAGCAACATGGAGATAAATAATAATAATAGGGCAGTTTGAATGATACTATCAAAAATAAATTGCAAGATGGTCTGAAATTTTAGTTAGCATAGTAAAGTAACATAATATTTTTTTTAATTGGATTTATTTATTATTTTATAAAAAACTTGTAAGTACAGAAAATGACATCATCTGGCAAAAATGGCGTAAACTAGGTAATAGAACTCAATTGACTTTGGTCACAGTAATATTATATATATGGATAATATTACCGTGCTTTGGTGGTAAGAGGGGTTTTATAAGCAAATCTTTCTGAATATTTTAAAGTATGTTTAACTTTTCGAGTGATTTTCTGTCACAGTGACGTCATAAAATTACTATTATTACTGTTTTATCGGCAAATAAAAAAGTTCAAATAATACAAGTGATTTTTCTGTTTGTGGCATTTGAAAAAATACACCCGGTTGTTCTTGTATTTTTACAGATACATTTTAATAATCATTAAGATACTCTATTACTGTATCAGCCGGATTGTACAACACAGCCTCCCCATTATGGGGGGTTTGCCATAATCCCCGCGCTTGGCATGCGGCTTGGCGGTTGCAGCGTGAGATATCAATCAGAAAGCGCTGCTGCCCACCTTCTGGTGTGTTACCTTTAGTCGGCTCTTACGACACCCACGGTTAGAGATGGGGAGGTACCATTCTAGCACAGCACCCCACGGGCTACCGTATTATGTCTCTTTAATTAAAGCGGTACCTTACAAATTAACGCATCAGACGATGTTTTATTCTTACCTGGAGTGCCAGTGCTGGGCGCTTCAAGTGCGTCTAAGGAATCGATGTCAAAGCTAACGTGAATGGGTTTCTTCATTTCAGGATCAAGCTTTTTCAGAATGTGCTGGATAGAATTCTTGATACCGTGTCTGTAAACCAACATAATAGCAATATTAAACAGTAGGTATCGGAAATGTGTTGTCAGTGGCGAGTAATAACCCTATATACCGAATAATGGGCCGTTTAAGGTCGTTTGTCGTAAATCCCTACTCATATAATAAATTCGACAATATCGTTGTCTGCAGTGTTACGTCACAGATAGCGTGTTTCACAAAAACGGATAGAAGACTGACTAAAAATATATTCATTTTTGATTGGTTATTATTTCACTATTTCCTGTTGATGTGGTGGACGATGGTAAACAGTCTTCACCTAACAAATGATCGAACAAATACCCGATAGAAGCGTATTTTTCGGATTCAGCAAAATTAGTCCAATGTATGCCTCATAGATGCTAGGCCATTGAGGATTACGAAAGATACAACTCAAAAATTAAGCTCCAAGTTTTCTAGCCTCTCTTCTATTGTTTTTGTTCTATCGTAAAAGCCAGTTCCATTGATGAGATATAAAGGCAGATTTTTTGCTTCTGTACCTACCATTACGAAACATATTTTTAACACTATTTGGTAAACTTACTTATAGGTATAATACCTTATTATTTAAGTGTATATGTAAGGTCACACAATTCTAATCGTAATGAGCAATAGTAAGAGTTTTGATGACTATAATAAGAAGGTGAGTGGGTAACGGAATCTTGAAAAGATATTCACTTCTCCACTTTGGGTTCATTATATTGATGTTGACGAGTCCGCGGCCATTACATATGATGCCGAGAACCTGAGCGTGATTTCAATTTCTATAATGATATTATTTTTTTAATTTTTTTTTATTAATTTGTCGTCATTCCATTTAAAGATATGTGATATTTTAAGTCCACTTACGAATACGTATTTGGTTTCACACGAATTAGAAGTAAACATGTAAGATTTTCAGTTTTCTTTTCATGTTATCGTGACGGAACAAGGTCTGGGCCACCTGATGTTAAGTGGACTAACCTCTGCCTATATCAGTTGCATTTCGTCACAAGTGACGAATTGCACTGCGCCCGTCACACTGAGACATACTATTGTTAAGTCTTATGTACTCGTAATTTTACTGGCTCTCAAGGACTGCTGCCGGAACACACTTTTAGGTGCTTGGCGACTGATTTTCTATTTGAGGGTGGTAGCTAGTCAGGCGAGCAATCGCAAAATGCCCTTCCACCATGCGGTGAAGCTTCAGCAGGCGGTGGGTATCGAAACAGACCTGCGGCATGGCATGCAGTCCATAGCTATTACTGCTCGGCCATCATTGCTTCAAGTATTAGTACATTACTTCAGCGGCCAGCAAAGGAGGCATTGATGGACGAACGTGTAAATGTGGGCCGAGGCGAAGCCGAGCCACACATACGTAAGTCCATCAATGCCTAGTTGTGGCCAAGGCTTGCACTTATAGCGTTTTTCTCAAATAATGCGCGGAAATTAAAACAAAGTAGTATGTATCTAGGCAGATTTTTTTGTTTGAAGATACAGTTGTTAAATGTAAACGTTTTCGGATAAGGATTTCAATTTTCTTTCATTCTTCCACTGAACAAAATTTTCATAGGTTTTCAAATATTTTTCTTTCGATTTTGGCGGTAACAAGTTTTCTATTATGGCTCTTGCCGCCTTTTGAATTTCAGGTGGCGTTGAATTAAGTTCATCACACTCATTGTCTTCACTTGCACTCATTTTGTCGAAACAATTACTTTTCAAAATCAATGACTATCAACAAACAACAATAAAATTAACCGCGTTAAAGTGTTCATTTGTTTTTTTTAATAAACAGCGTTCTATTTGCAAGCCAGATCGAAATTTAAATAAAACCTTTGATAAGTTACCTCCTTGGTTGCCATGCTTCGAAGTAAAAGATAGTTCCATTTTTAAATTACACGATAGATATGAGTTTACTATGCAATTTATTTGGCCGCTAGACACGACAGATATAGATTTTCATACATTTTTTCCGGCCGCTGCGCGTATGTATTTGGCCAGTACAGCAATTTCGATTTATCTCGAAGGTTGTCAAAATAATGTTCACATTTCCAAGCATGTTTAAGAAATTAAGTATTGTTAGACATTGTAATTTATAACAGCTTTATGGCTTCCACAGTCATTGAGTGTATATTTTCTTCAGGATTACTAATGACACAAATTACACGTAAAACATAACTATGATATACGTACGTATACTTATGAACAGCTGTTTTATTAGAGAATACAATGTTTGGTAGGTACTTACTCTTCTACATCTTCCATAGCGAATGCGGGTATTTCATATTTTTGGATAACCAATCTTTCATACTCATCCACTGAGCGAAGGCCTATATATCCCAGATTTTTTATGGAAAATCTGAAAATAATTAGAAATGTAGGTACTTGTGTAAGGTTATTCGATGGTTAATAGACTAAAACTCGATAACTTCTTGAACATTGGCAATACAGACTGAGCATAGAGCGAGGAAAAACGAAAAACAATACAGTGACTTGACTTTGGGGAGAGAGACGGTTTGGGATGCAGAGGTTGAGAGAAAACATGTAATTGACTGTTAACCAGGATCTAGGCGTAGTATATTATTGTATCAAGCTGTTTACATTAATATAGTAGGTATAACGAGTCTACAGAATAATAAAGGAAGTTTATAAGTATCGAGTTATATAAGGTGTTTTACTCATTGGCCTATATATACCAGACGCGACATCTCAAACGAAAATAGTCGACCGGTGCAAGTATGCTGGCCGGCATACTCTCCCCCACACGTAGCTGGGCACTCGTAATAATTACACGTACTTTACATTCGAATATTGTGTATTATCAATTGTGTATTTTGAATAGACAATTTTCTAATATAAAGCGCGTGTAATCTCTACGAGTGCCCAACTGCGTGTGGGGGAGAGTATGCCGGCCAGCATACTTGCACCGGTCGACTATTTTCGTTTGAGATGTCGCGTCTAGTATATATAGGTCAATGGTTTTACTTCACTTGTGTGAACTACAAAATCAAGACATACTTAGGTACAGTCGCCTGCAATAATAGGCATACAATTTGTTATTTTCAAAATTGTGGCAGTGACTTCTGTTTCTGTCTAGGTATGTACACAGAAGTATCTTAAAATCAAAGAATAATTAGTATTGTTTCACTCATGTACGAATTTTGTACACGTACCTATAAACTTTATTAAAATTTTCACCGACTTCAAAAAAAAAGGAGGAGGTTCTCAATTCGTCGGTATTTTTTTTAATAATTGTTACCTCAAAACTTTTGACTGGGTGAACCGATTTTAATAATTCTTTTTTTATTTGAAAGCTTGTCGTTTGGTCCCATTTAAATTTTATCAAAATTGGTCAAGCCGTTTTTGAGTTACACTCCAATAACTGAAAAATATTTTCCTTTCTTGATAATATAGTCGTTGACAGTGAATGACAATCGATCCCGTAAGTTACTACTTACCGATTGGATTGGATCGATTGTCATTCACTCACTAAAAAGAGTGAAAAAATGTTTTAACCAAAAAATGGAACCGACTTCAACACTCAAAAGAATGAAATAACTTGTCGAAGTCGGTACCATGCGCACAATACTGTGATACTAGGTACTTTTGAACTATCATGGTACTGAATTCAACAAGTTATTTTACATTTTTGAGTGTTAAAGTAGATTCCATTTTTGGGTTATTATTATTTATTTTGTTAAGATTTTGAAGCGCTCGTAGCGAAGTTTGCTTAATCGATCAGCTAAGTTAAGTACGGCGCACGCGTGGTCATGAGTTGGATGGATCGACGGCACTATAGCTTAGCGCTTCCGTGCTTAGGAGTCGGTCCCGGTTGTTGTCTTAGGATGGCAGTCGTTATAGCATAGTTGTAGGGCATTTAACGAATGCCCGAATGACTAGCTACTACCCTCAAGTAGAAAATCTGTCGCCAAGCACCTAACGATGTGTTGTGGCAGCTGTCCTTGAGAGCCCGTAATTCTAGATTAGCCTGAACAACATGTTCTATCAAATCATCACTTATGTTGAGATAGTAGTCAAAGACTAGCCTATTAGGTATAAAAAAGGTCAGATTCTTGACCTGAAGGTAACGCTTGAAATAGTATACTTATGGCAAAAAATATAAAAGGACCTTGGTCAGGAAAGTTTGCTAGAGATCCTTAATTTGGGTGGTAATTAGGTACCGAAGTACCTACACTAACTTGCTCTAGAAGTCAATAGAGTTTCGCTTCATCAGGTGATTGATATAACTTACTTGGGAACCTGCCAGTCCATGGTCGGCAAGTAGGGCCAATAGTCTGACAGTTCCTTGACGAGCAATGCCACCGGCATGCCGTGAACAGACCCTGAACCCGAAGTCTTGTTGGTGTTGATATCAGCGTGCGCATCAACCCAGATGAGGATCATGTCTTCGTTCACGTTGTAGTGACCGTCCACTGTGCCTGAGTGCAAAAGGGACAGTAAAATGGAAGCATATACTACAAAATTACAAATTTACGAGAGAAAAAATTATAGTCATGTGCGGGATTCGAACCCGCGTCCATCCACCCCTTTAGCCGGGGTATGCTCTAAGCAATTGAGGTAACATGACACAATGACTCATAACTGTAATTCTTGCTCTCGTTCTTCAACCATCGTATCGGGATGGAGCGACACCTATAGTTCAACTTGCGTTGTACTACAAACAAGACCAATTTTGCAATTGGTTTTTAACTTGTAAATGATGACGCAACCTTATAATTTTAATATTGTTAAGTCTAAATCCCGCACATGACTATAATTTTTTCTCTCGTAAATTTGTAATTTTGTAATGTAATTCGCTTAGCAGGCGTTATTGCAAACTTAACAATATGGAAGCATATATGTTATTATCACACTTATAATATAAGTTATTATGCTCGCCGTAATTAATGCATCTCATAGTTAAGATCGGTTTTATGATGCAGTTTTTGACACATGTTCCATAAATTAAAATAAAAGACGTATCTTAAGATTACCACATTAAATCAATTCATTGTAATTTCATGTATCTCTGGTAATATAATTACAATAATGGATCATAGCATACTCATATATTATGTTCAGTGTTTATTTATCACGTTATAAATAGAACTAAATATTTTACAAGTATTTTATTATTTCAGAGACACAAGTTGTGAAAATATTTACAACAATGCTTGAGCAATGAACAAAACCTCCTGTTTCATTACATATATGATATAGGAATTGGCTCTCAATTTTAGCCCGAACAATATTTTCGACCACATCATCACTTACCATCAGGTGAGATTGTGGTCAAAGGTTACCGAACAAGCTATAAAAAATGTTATTATCGCATGTACATGAGCAGAGTCAAACACACCGTTAGGTGCTTGGCGACATATTTTCTACTTGAGGGTGTAGCTAGGCAAGACTTTGACCACTATCTCACCTTATGATAAGTGATGATAAGGTCGAAGATGTTGTACAGGCTAACCAAGAATTACTGGTTTTCAAGACCAGCTGCCGGAACACACTATTAGGTGCTTGCTGACGGATTTTCTAGCTAGTCAGGTGGGCAATCGCAAAATGCCATGCCAACACGCTATTACGACTGCCATCTAAAGATAGTAACCGGGACCGACGGGTTAACGTGTGCCCTGAAGCACGGAAGAGCTCATTAGGCAGTAATGCCACTAGCAGTCACCCATCCAAGACATGACCGCGGTGGACGTTCCTTAACGGTGAAGAAAGACTAAGCAAGATACGCTACAAGCGCTTCCATTACTGTTATGATGTAAAATATCGTAAAATATCTTGTCCGAATACAATAGTGAGCCAAATTGATGCTCAAAGTCAAAAAATATGCTTAGAATTTCTCACCCTAATACCTTAAGGACATTTATATTTATTTGAGCTAATTTTTGAATTTTACGAATGCCCGCCTGGTTAGCTAAGCTACCCAAGCCACCCAATTAAGGAGAAAATCTGTTGTCAAGCACCTAACGATGTGTTACGACTGCTGTCCTTGAGAGCGAGTAATTCTCGGTTAGCCTGAACAACATCTTTCATCATCACTTACCAACAGGTGATGTAGTGGTCAAGGACTAGCCTATTAACTTTAAATAATAATAAATCTAGACTGACTCGTTGGTGGAGTGGTGAAAGCGAACTACTATAGTTCGCTTTCAGTAGTGCCACCACCATGCCACCGGTTCTCAACCGTGATCGTGCATTTGAAATACTTACTTCGATGACTTCTGTATTAGTTTCTGAAATATCTATAAATGTTTTGCTTGATATTAATCTCTTGGTAGTCGATAACCACACAACACTAGGTGCCTGTCCACCTAGTATATAATCAGTAGTTGTTCTTAACTGACCAACTGTGTTAAGTATAGTTTTTTGCGGCCACTACTTCGGTGGGTGAGCGCTAGTAGCAGTAACAACGCAGCACTTCCGTGGTTCAGAGGCACAGATTAGGGGGTAATCTGTGTTCAGAGGGCACGACTAACTTTCTGTCTCGGTTGACAGCCTATGTCGTTAGTCTATGTCGAAAAACTTAGGGTGGGCTGATAACTACGGCACTGCATGGTGTTAAAACATTTTGAAAATGATAGCCTGAATGACTAAAATCATTCATAAAATCTGTCAAATCTGAATAAAATCTTTCAGAAAATCTATCGCCAAACAACTAACGGTTAAGTGTTGCGATCTGTCCTTGAGAGCCATTTCCTATTCCAGGCTAAGTCTGTTTACCATATTCGACCACATCATCAATTCATCACACACCAATAAAAAAACTCGTCACGAACGTTTCATTTTACCGAGTATTATGTAGTCAAATGTGGTTTGGCATAACATGCTCCTGCATTAAATAAGTATAATATTGTCATTAAACAAATCAATTCCGGCGCTTCGCCGGCTGCTGCCTCGGTACGCTCGCTTCGCTCGCTCGGCTCGCGCTCTGTTGTGGTCACAGTTCTAACCTAAACCACTTTTCTTGCAGTTCTATATATTTTTTTTATTATAATTAATTGTTAATGAGACATCCTTTTTGTTTTACGCAAGTTCAAGCCCAGCGTAGTATTATTATATGTTCTATGGCCCAGGGTTGTTAAAAAAGTCATTTCATATTTTTACTATTTATCAGCCACTACTTATTTTAGGAATATATTTTTTTTACAAAATAAAACGGAATAATTAATTATAATATTTTTAAGCGTAGGTAAGGAAATCTATTATCTATTCGAAAAGAGCTAGTTTATTTTCGTAGTTTTAACGTTTTTTGCGTTAACAACTTTTTAATCCCTGAGGGACTTAAAGTGATTTTAGAATGTGGATATTTTTTAGTAACAGCTCCAATCACCAAAAAGATCAATAACAAACATTTTATAAACAAGGCTGTATTTTTTGTTTTTAGGTACTCTTATTTAAATTAAATATTTTCAGTATTTTTACAACATAAAAAATAAAATAGTTTCTCAAAAACTACATCCTGAGACGACGATTTCTGAGACTATTTCTAATTCTCAAGCTCTAATAAATCGACAAATGTAACGGTAAAACTGTTACGATGCACTTTCGTACACCGTAATTGTTCAAATATAATAATTAGCGTCTATTTCTATGCTATGTCTTATTTTTCCCACTTATATTATCTAAATAAATAAACGTTACCTACTATTCATTAGTTGCACTTGCTTATTTTCTTATAGGGGGTGATAAAAATTAGAATGTCCACCTCAGGGGCCAACAACTATTTTAGGCTGGAGTGACTTTGAATTCCCCTCTGCACTCAGGATTCTACTTTAGAATCCTTCGTTCTGCTCTGGATTCAAAGAAACACTCTCGCCTTTAAAATGGTTGTTTGCTCCCTTGGTAAACAATCTACTATTTTCATAGATTTTAAGCTTGCCATCTTTAAGCCACATAAACTCTGACACATTCACCAATACATTCGACTAACAGGTACATTTGAGTCCTCCGAGGTTTTGTTATAAAGACGTGAAACATTAACTTTAAATTACATACCAACTCCTATAGAATGGTCTCCGCCTATTGTGACAGCAACTCTTCCGTCCTTCAAGACTTGGGACACGCGTTGCGACAGTCTCTTGTTACAAGCAGACACCAGTGGAAGATGTGCCATGTTATCCACATTTACAGCCTCATCGTTTCCGGATGTCTCGATATCCCCATAGTCTTTGATGTCCAAACTACCTGAATTATAATTACTTACGTATTAATAAAGGCTTATGATTTACGTATTAATTAAGAATTCTCGGAATCTCGATATATTTATCGAAGGCTTTTCTGACAAATGAATTCCCAGTAAACACACAAAAATTGTGCTCGGTAGATGACAACAGGCTGGCACCATACTATATTACATATAAAAATGGAATCCAAAATGAAGGTGCTCAGACATATCTTCCCGCATTTCTTTATTAAATTATAATAATGTATATAGGTTCCAAAATGTATGTATTCATTCATTCAGTATTAAATCAATTATCAACAGCTGGAAGACGCACACCGTTGACCAAGTCCTCCCCATCAAAAGGAAGAGTGGGGCGGGTGGAGGTTGCTATAGTCGCCACGCTTGGCAGGCGTCTTGGGAATTGCATTGTATGAAAGAAGTTCTTCCGAAGGCGCTGTTGCATGTCTTCGGGTATTTGCCCTTCTTTGCCTCTTAAGACTTCCACAGTAAGATACGGTTAGTGCAATTCTAGCCGGCTACTCCACGAGGAGCTAATTATGCATATTTATTTTCATTGTAATGATATATATCTTAAAAAGTTCAATTTAGCAGTATGCTTTGTATGGTGCATACTTATATTTTATGTTGGTATAGGTATGTGGTAATGAAACTATTGATCGCAAACAGATGCTACTTAAGTATAATTTAAAGGCATTTTGAGACTTCACAGTTATTCACGGAGTAGGCTTAGATCAGGCTCATTTAATCTGAAGCCCTCAGAAAGCTATAAAACGTTTGAATAAATGGTTTTGGGACCTAATTTATTAGGTATTGGGTCGCCTAGTCAAATTGAGAATATGTGAAATCGTTGAAGATATATGAAAATATCTCGCTTGACTTTCATAAAAAGAAAAAAATATGTAGATTAGCAATGTGCTACTACTGAACTAGTTATTGTTGTTGGTATGGGTAGGTGTGCCACGAAAATAACACGGAAAAATTGCCATCGTGTAGCGTCATTACTAGCCAACTAGTACCTAGTGCATATATAAATAGGTACTAAACATCGTGAATTTCCGAAAAAGGTTAGGTAAACATTAGGTGCGGCTGGCGACCATTACATTAACAAGAGATGAGTTTTTAGCAAAATAAATACTGCACCGAGACCACTTAATAAGTAAAAGTACTTAACTAAATTAATAAGGGTACGAAATTTATAATTTAAAAATAATTTAACAAACCGATTTCTCGTAGATGTTCTATGAGTCCAGCAGATCTCAACGCAGCGGGCGCAACGCTGACTCCATACTTTTTCTGTCCTTTCTCGAAGGGCACGCCAATGATGCCCACTTTATTCAAGGGTTCCCATTTCTTCCCTTGACTCATATTCCGCACAAAGATTCTGACAAAATTCATTTTTATTATTATACTCGTAAGGAACCGACACCGCACTTAGATCCAAACGAGCGACCCCAGTGAACGTTATGAGATAACTTATTCGGGCTAAATTACTATTATGTTATCTCTCTCGCTTGAGGTCAGAGTTTACGATATGTTTGTTCAAATCTAATTTTCAAATTACATCATAAGCTTTATCGGTTCTGTCGAGAGACAAAGATAAGCATTAATGATCTTTTATCTTTTAATAGACCTCTTGCGGATCATTGCAGCGTCATCAATGTGAAGTCATGTTTATGCCACATAAAAAGACACATTGAATTAGGTAAAGGATAAAATAAGAATTAGCGACAGTATCTGGGACAACATATAAGTCGCGTAAGCATACGCGCCTTATATGTAATCCGAGAGGTGGAGAAACTTAAGGTAAAGCATACGTATAATTATGGTCCACCTAAATCCAACTTATGATAAAAATATATCTGTCAAACAGTTATGACAATTTTGGATATGTGTTCTAACGAAAATAGCCAAGATAAGATCTGAGGAAGCTTAAAGGAGAAGGTAAGAGTATGAATGTAAGCGGATTTAAGGAGGAAAAAGGCCAAGACTGCGTGAACGCATATTCTTCGATATCATTAAGTATGTGTGCGAAAGTTGTGAGTGATGCGATGATCGACGAGCTACATAACAGTAGAGTAAAAATGTATGTTTTGCTGTCTCTTACATATAAAATGATATGTTAATAGAGACTATGTGTGATAAATAAGGGAAATAGAAGATAAGAGGAAAGAAAATCAAGCGAATATAAAACATCTTTCATGTAAATTTTGAAAGTATTTGTATGTAATCTAACTATAAAATTACCTTCCCGAGTCTTCAAAGCACGAACGGAAAACTTCAACTCTCGTCGACGATTAAAACGGCACAAAATATACAACCGTAATGAGTGAGCTTTTTAGTGCAATGCTCTTGTACATGCATGTACGAACGCTTGAATGTATGAAGTGGCTGGATAGTGCTTTAACCCACTTGTGAATACTCCCTCTTTTCACTCCTTTTCAAACACATTTACACATTCACTGTTTGCAAAAGTTCGTAGCTTCATGTATCTTTGATAGCAACGTGGACCTATTTATAGACAACCATACCGACATGAATTATCAGTAATTGTGTGATCATGACTGATATGCCTATTTCCTATAGCATATTGGCGAATCTATCTCCGGAAATTGGTGCAAATTGAATTCGTGTACATACGTGTTTACTGCATGTTAATTATATTTACCTCGATCACAATGAAATACAAATGTGGGACATATTTATTTTAATTTTCCAGTTTATCGAATAAGCAACAAAATATATACAAAGTTTACTAGTGTATTATAGTTTGTAATATGTCCAGCTTCATTGCTAGAACGTCTTGATACAAAGCGAGTTTCACTTTTCTCAATCCATGGAATGTACGGTCCGATTACAGTAAATATATTATATTTGACATGAGGTTTAAGGAATAAGGTTCCAGTAATAGCGGCTGTTATGCCTATTACATCGTTCCCATATAATGCTGGTGCCCCATCACCGAAATCTCTATCATACGTAGGTATTGTAGAGGGAACTTCAGTTCCGCAAATACAGTAATACCACCTGGGATTCACGCAGGGAGACTGGTCGTACTTCTGGTACTGCAGAGTGATCAGATCCCCACGATGATATCTTCTTCCATATCCGATACTAGTCAGTTCTACGCTCCTTAACTCTGAAGCGTAGTAACTACCGATTGGAGCTGGCATTATAAATACGGTTAGCATGGCACGTACTACAAATACCAGACCGATGTTGCTATGCATCCGTGTAATGTTTGGCTCCGAATCCTTCATTGTAAAGGTGTAGTCACTGTGCAGTTTAGTGTAAGCAACTTTTATTATATTGGAACAATTTTTATTACTGACAACTGCGAGTCCAACTGCCACATACATCGGTTCGGGATCTGTGCAATATCCTGAAGTTAGAACACTTCGTTTACTGATGATAGTGCCCGAACAGGTGTACCTTTTAGAAATATTTAATAACGCAACTATGTATGGGTGCTCTTCTGCGAGTGCTTCGACTACTCTCCATTCATTCGAGTTTCTTGCTATCGCGTTAAATGTTCCACTTATAATAGTAATAAATATAATTGTGTATATAGTTCTATAAAACATAGCCAGTTACATAAATTCATAAGTTTTGTTTTAAACTGAGCCGCATATTTAACTCAAAAGCGAATAAATTTATTACAAGTTTTTCTTGTTTTGACATATCTGGCTTTTCAATTATTTTGACAATAACCTGTCAATGCTAAAGTGTAGCCAACAAATAAATTTATATTCGTATGAACTCTACAAAAAAAAAGTTCTAAAAACCTGTGAATTTTAAAATTACTCGAGAACGGTTCAAACTTTGGGTTGAACGATAGCTTAAGGTAGATAGGAAGCTGGAAACACATCTGTGGGTAAATTTAAACAGTTTTTTTTAAGCTTGTAGGTTCGCGTATAACATATTATTGCTGATTCCTCATGTTTCAGCAGCAGGAACAGTCAAAAATATTTAGAATAATTTAATCGTAACAATTGTTATAAATAAAAATGTGTTCAAAATACATATTTTATATATCCTGAAATAATATTTAATTTCTGCAATAGACTAACATACTGCGTCTACCATAACATCGAACCAATACGAGCAAAAATGTTATTGTTTCAATAAGAACATTCCTTGACGAGCGAAAATGTGACCTTGAATAACGTAATTTTTTTATTGCCATCTCTTTCTTTAGAGAGACATTGATTTTCACTTCAAAGAGATATACTCGTATATATAAAGTAATTTTTAATTTATACAAATCAGTGCTCTATAGAACATGAATAATTTCGAGAATTATATATTTTATTTTATTTTATTTATTGAGGGATAACTAACAGCTACACATTAAGCATAAGTACAAAGTGTAATAATATTCTTTTATCATTTAAATAAAAGAATATAACATGTATTAATGAATGTGCAGCCAACCACATTATCCACAGATTACTTTAAAATTAAAAAAATAAGTTTTGCTACAAGTAAGACCATTGAGGTATATAAAATAAATTTAGCTACACAAATGTGGGTAGATGCATCAAACAAACAATAACTTAGACGACAAGCTTACAAAAGAACGGTCAGATTTAGATAACAAATACAAAATAACAAGAATAAACACATGTTTGTGCTTAATTTAAGAAGATTCCTAACATTCACTTTATAGGTAGATTCGGGCAAGGAAAATACATCGAGTTCAGTAAATCGCTCGTTGTATGTGCGAGTCATACGGTGCATCGGCGACCGCTTACCGGCGTTGTTATTGCATACGGAGGATGCAAATAAATGGCGCGCACACACTGCGCGCCGATGCACTGTCCTTGGTACCGTGTAACATAATTTATTGATTAGCTCGATACAATCAAATTTGTTATTACAAAGTCCATGTAATATCATTGCTTCTAGATAAATACGTCTAAATTTTAATGTGGGAATATTATATTTCTCCAAGAGTTTGCTATAGGAAAGAAATGTGTGGCAGCATCTATAATTCATTGTTCGCAAGTATTTCATCTGTACTTTCTCAATAACATCTATGTATTTGTTGTAAAAGGGGTTCCATATGCAGGTAGCATATTCCAATTGAGGCCGGACTAGGGACGTATACAAATGCAGATATGTGGAAGGAAGATTAAATTCTGTGGAAGCTTTCATTACAAAACCATACATTTGAAACGCTTTGCTCACTATTTTATCGATATGAATATCAAGTAGAAGTTTACTGTCAAGAGTAATTCCTAGATCTTTAATGTGGTCAACTTTAGCTAAGGCGTTATTAGCTAATGAGTATGAGTAGTTTATGATATTGATTTTTTTAGTGAATGTGATTTGATTACATTTGGGGATGCTTAGGAGTAGCTTATTACTGACACAGTATGAAGATAGACGATCTAAATCACGTTGAAAGTTTACACAGTCGGAAAAGTTTCTGATGTTACTATATATTTTAAGATCGTCAGCGTACAAAAGAAATTTAGAGTGATGAAAACAATTATTAATATCATTGATATATAAAACAAACAGCAAGGGTCCTAAAATCGAGCCTTGGGGCACGCCTGATGTGACGGATATGATCTTGGAGCAATAACCATTTATAACAACTTTTTGAGTGCGATTAGTTATATACGACGTAAACCAGCGGAGCAAGTTACCTCTGATACCATTGAACGCAATCTTGCGTAGTAATATCTCATGGTCCACCTTGTCAAATGCCTTCTGGAAGTCTGTGTAAACTGCATCTACTTGTTCCCCAGCATCAATGTTTTCAAAGAGATGACTCCCGAATAGTAAAAGGTTAGTGGTCGTTGAACGGCGTTTGACAAAACCGTGTTGTTCTTTTAAAATAGTGTTATGAAGCATCGGGTATATTGCATTATGGACCAGCTTTTCAAAGACCTTTGACAAAGTAGACAAGAGGGAGATTGGACGGTAGTTCATGACATCATTTTTTGAACCTCCTTTGTAAACTGGTGTAACGTTAGCGTGTTTCCATACATCAGGGAAAATACCTTCTGAAAGGAAGTTATTGAATAAAATATAAAGTGGTTTGCTAATAGTCTCGCACGTACGTATAAAAAATAAAGGGGGTATGCCGTCAGGACCAGGACTCTTCGTAGAATCTAGGGATTTCAGTGCAAGCTTAACTGTAGCCTCCTGAATTTTAATGTCACTAAGAAAGACATTGTTATCGATAAAATTTTCAGGAGGGGTCCAAGTCAATGAGCTAAACGTAGACGGTTCATATACTGAATAAAAAAAGTCAGAAAACATATCACATATGGATTCAGGATCATTAGAAAACTGATCATTAAATTGTAGGCTGGGTGGGATACTCGATCTACTTCTTCGGTTTGATACATAAGTCCAGAAATATTTAATTTTATTGTTATTGATGCTCTGTTCAACTGATTGAAGGTACTTGGCATAGCATCAATCACATTCATCTTTAAAACGTGTTCTGTATAAAGCGAAAATTTCATAATCTGAATCATTATTGTATTTTTTCCATTTAATCCAAAACTTTGTTTTAGTTTTAAATAAGTGAATCAGTGCTGGAGAAAACCAAATAGGAAACTTCCGGCTTTTAGGTCGGGAATGTGGAGAGTGATTTATTACAATAGTGTTGATTAAGTTATAGAAAATAGTAAGAGCTTCAGAAGCCGGTATGTTGTTTAGTGTCTGAGTCCAGTCTATTTTGTGAATTTCAAAATTAATAAGCTCATAATGAGCTTTATAGTAATTAGGTTTCGATATTTGTTTGCGAATTAAGGGTGGAGCGTCAATATTAATAGAAATTGATGCGACAAAAGGAGGATGGTGTTTATCAACGCGCAAAAGCACGTTCGTAGATTGTAAAACAGAAACCTCATCATTAGTAAAGAACAGATCGAGTAACCTTCCGTTCTTATTTAGAACTGCGTTATATTGAACAGCATTGTGAAGAGACATAAAATTACGCACTATCTTCGAGGAAGCGGAAGTACCACTGCAAACAAGACCAGAGGAAGTATTGAGTAGAGGTGTCCATTCAAGATCGGGTAGATTATAATCACCTATAATATAAAAATTATCAATAGACTGATCTGACAGTAGAGCTTCTAAATAGTTAAAATGTTCTTCGTAAACCTCTTTTTTGGTCTTTGGTGGTATATAAACTGCGCAAATTACATGTACTTTGCTTTTGTTATTACTAGGTAAATTTATAACTAGTAAATCTATGGAGGTTGGATGTGATAACGTTTGTGGTTTAATTATATTCACTACTGGACATAAATGTTTTAAGATCGCAATTAATACGCCACCGCCGTCTTTTTTAGCCGTCGTATCACGATCTCTGTCAAACCTAAATATGGCGTAACGATTGTCAATAATTTCGCCATCGTCAATATTAGAGGTAAGCCAGGTTTCGGTTAATATTATAATTTCGTAACAATTGGCAAGTATGGATTGGTATAATTTATTTAATTTAGTGCGAGTTCCTCTGCAATTTTGGTAATATAGGGATATGCTGTTAACCATAACAAAAATATATATTATATAGATATGAATAGATATAAGTAATTTTAAGGTTAGAAATGATGTAAGTGGATGACAAACAAAATTGCATTAAGGTTATGTAAAGTGTCATATGCAAATCACTTAAAATAAAAGATTTTGCTAACAACATTGCAACATGTAAATGGTATTTGAGGGACGACGATACGAAGGACATAATAAGCAACGTTAAGTATTGTACCTTGTAAACATCATTTAGACAGAGAGGATAAGCAGACTTTCTTGAACCGCACAAGTAAGTATGGTATTTGTATGTTATTGTGTATGTGTTCCTGTTACAAAATATTAAACAAAAAGTAGCGGATGAAATTATATGAAAGGAATTAATAAGATAACTGATTACTTTAAACAAATGGAGAAATATTAAAAAGTTGACGTGAATGAAGTAGAACAAAGATGGGAAAAGAATAAGAATTGATAAAAACCAGATAAATATAAAATATTTGAAGCATGACTTTGTTTCTTTATGTACTCTGCGACTTGATTTTAGCGATGTCTTTACTAGAGCGCACAGAAAAGGCTGGAGCTGTGTCCTTTTCACGAACAAGTATGGCTCCATGCTTAACCCAGACATACTTATAGTTACGTTCACGTGCTGCGGCTCGAACTTCACGAAATAATTGTTTATTTTTTAATGTTAAGTGTTCATTTAAGTATATATTTCTTGGTACAGATCCCATGAGGCCCAGATGATCAGAATTCATGCCCTTAGAGCGGCGATAAGCACTTAAAATACTATCACGCAGAATGCGGGACGTTACTTTTAAGATAATATTTTTAGGGCGATCGCTTCGCGCTTGTGCATGAGGCACGCGATGTACCGCAACAATATTCTCGTTGCAAATTTTGCAGTTGATGAAATTTCCAATAGACTCAATAATACTCAGTAGGTTTTCACCTCTCTTTTCAGGTAAGTTACTGATCTCTATATTGCATTGTCTAGCTTGTTGCTCTAAAGAGTCTATTTTAGCTTCCAATGAAGAGACTATATCCATGGCCTGCGAATCATTCCGACCGATGGCCTCCAGGTCACTCATTCTTTTGTCCAATGCCTCGTGTTGGATGGTATTGAAATCTACACAGGTTTTTAGATTCTGCATGTCCAGAGATATTTTGGCCTGTTTATTCGTAATTTCATTTAAATTATCTCTCATATTTTTTTGCTCCACGCGGACAACAGATATTTCTTTCCTAATGTCTAATATTGAGGTGTTTACTTTATTTATTTCCCCTTTGAGGCTTGAGACATTGTCATTAATATCCTTGAGAGTTTGACGCATTTCCGTCGAAAAAGACTGAAGCGTCTGAGTTAACTCGCAGTCCGGCTTTTTACGCTTCTGTTGTTGCCTTTGGGAATCCTTTCCACCTTCAGATAAATCAGACGCAGAACTATGTAGTGATGCTGGTGGTGATTGACGCAGACGAGACATCTTGGTTACCAAAAAATAAGTGTAATATTTAACGTCAGTACTTGGTACGGGTTAAGTATCGTTAAGTGCCAAGTCTCGTGGTACGGGGTCGTTATCGCTTGTTGTTATGCACTTTGGTGTGCGGGTGAAATGACAGCGCGCTCGACGGAGAATACGTTTCGCGCCTAGACAAACCTTCGTGATAATTGTAATTGTTACCTCGATTTTGGCGAGTCCGTGTTTGTTTACATCCAGTGTAGTAGTAGGTACGTGTGTGCACACACTTTTGCAATATACACAAGTCGTTCGAAACTGGTAACTATTTTATGTTGGTAACTGGTATTTGTTTGAGTAAATACACCGCACACGTCCACTTGCAGCAAAGCGCACAGTGCAATGATATTGTTGTGACCATATTTGCTTTATTTATATTTAGCTTATAATATGTACTCTGTTTTATTTCTGCATTACCAACCAAAGTTACGCTTTCACACAAAGAATAATAAAGAACAGGTCATGCAACTGTTAATAAATTTGCAAGTCTCAGAAATTAACTACATTTATTGTGGGGAATACAGGTACGATATGTCTTATGTGTTGCGTTTTAATATATTTAATTTAATTTTTAAATTATTAAAGGTTACTTGAAACTCACAAAACATAATTTAAAATATATTTAGTATTTTTTTCTAAAATTGGGTGGAGTTTTTGCTATCTAAAATAAATAACCGCCCGGGGCATAAAAAAAAAATGTGCTCCAATAATTCGTAAAATATGATTTTCGCTTAGTATGCGATAGTTGTAATCAAATTTTGAAATCTAGAAGGGTAGCGACATCATACCGAGAGTAAAGTATTTGAAAATATACTTGCTTCGATCAGATGAAGTCTAGTAGTCTGGTTTATGACCGCGCACCGGCCTCTATGACGGGTAAAGTAATGCAATTGGAGCCTAAGATTTTTTTACCTGTGGATCAGTTGTTTGCCCTCCATATTTACTAGACGAATTCAGGGTAATCGCCTGATTCACTACCAGTCTAGCACTTCCGAGCGTCCGGTGAATACATCGCCGCTAATCGTGTTTTTTCGGAATAATCTGTGGACAATACACCTTCCTTGTGTCTTTAGACTCTGCACCAATTATACAGGCACTGTGAGAGATAAGAAAACTGTTTCATTTCACGCGTAATTATTGCTTTTATTGTTGAAATAGAAAATATCGTTATTTTGTTTTATCTTTGGAACGAATCTCAATGAAATGGATGAGCGAGATATGTGTATCGTTTGGTGTGAGAGAGTGAAAGAGATGCAGCATAATGGTGATCGGAACGTCTCGTGGCGGTTCGGTGGTAACACGAATTGCTTATTTATCTCTTTCTAATAACAGATATGACGCATAATATTTGAACGTTCTTTCCTTGTCATTACAAACTGCTTATAGATGTGCGTAGGTATGTACATAGGTAAATTCTAGTAAGCTTTTAGAGCAGTGGTGTTCGGATATAACAACTCTAAGTATTTCAACTCCCTGATTGGAGCACGAAATTTCGGCTATAAATGGCATCCTAGTAATAAATACAACTGGTATCTCCTTAGTAATAAGTAGAACTTGTTGTCGGTAAAGTGTGCCGGGCGAGAGGCTCGGATTGTATTGTCTGTGTTCTGACAAGGGTGACAATAAAATGCTTTTTCAAGGTATACATTCTTGTTGAGAACCTATAACTGAAAACATTGAATTTGTAATGATCTTTTTGTTGTTTTGTTTTGTTCTTCCCGAAGCTTGTCGTCATCTACTTTATTTTTCAATGAAACCATCAGTGTCAATGTACAATATTGCATCCTTTATAATTCTTACGATTCGATGGTGATTTGAAGAGCACCTCTCTTGCGGTTGGCTTTTTTCTGATTCCCAAACGATGGTAATGGTAATTCAGAAAGAATCATAATTTGTTAGCTCGACGGTATACTTATCTACTTCCGAGGTCAGTACGGAAGAGCGGCCAATGATCCGCTATTAATGGATAATATTTAATACTTCTGCTGAACTGCAGAATCGTGGATCGGTCAGTTCGTCGCATTGTCACGTTTGTATCAATATCAGTGACGGCAGCTTTTCATGAGCAGCATTATTATGCAAATCTAAAATCTTTATTTTCGAACATATTCCAAATATTCCTTAATTATTATAATGTGAAATGCCTAGTATCTATACAGACTACAATAAGTAACACATAGCATTTAGAAATTTAGTGTAGCCAGTAACTAATTATGGAATTAACGGTGCTAAAAATACACTCACACAAACTTTCTACCATACACCATCACATCCTCACACCCTGACTGACACAGTAACTCACAAACCCATACAATAATTTCACATCGCCAATATCATTTAGAAAGTTGAAAATGTAATGCTCTTAAGGTCACTTTACACCCTTACACACTTTATTTTCACTCCATATCCTAGTTAGGTACATATTTTATTGTCACTTAGTATTATTATATGTTCTATGACTTTACTCCGCATTTTAAATGGCGTTTTGAGTTGCAATCCTTGCGCTATGTTTCAAAAAAAATACACAGAGGTTTAACCATAGTTATTTTTATCACATGGAAGTAATAAGTAGTTGTACGTAGTACTTATTACTTTCATGTTTTTTGCATAGGTGCATAGGACCTATAGGTGGACTGACGATATCGCGAAAGGCGCGGTTAGCCAATGGCTTCAAGTGGCTAATAGCCGTTCTTTGTGGCGATCTATGGGGGAGGCTTTGTTCAGCAGTGGGCGTTTTCCGGTTGATGATGATAATCTAGGACCAAGTATCAAACAGGTTCACTCTATGATCACTGTACATTTTTGAACATTGTCTATTTCACGAGAAGGTATTTCTTCGGTATTTGCTATTTTTAATAGACTTTATTTAAAGGCTCTTAGGTTGGAAAGCCTAGTTTTAAAAGCTTTGTCTATAATCTGTAAAAAAAAACCGCACATGCAACTTTGTTGAGGTCGAATAACGGTTATCACAGGGTATCTATGGGTAAGTATACATAGGGAGATAGAGAGATAGAAGGACGGATTGATTGAATGTGAATACTTATATCACATCACTTTATGTTTAATGAAGTAGTGATGGCCCAGTGGTCATGAATGTGTATACTGCTAATCGGAAGATCCATGGTTCGAAATTAGAATCCCGCCGACCTTAGATGCTGCTTATTTAGTGCATTTTTTCTCACACTCATAAAACTTGATCTACATTGTTTTTGTTTTAAAAATAGTTGCAATACTTAACAACTAAATAACAATACTTAACAATAAAAACAGCCCATGTTCGCGAGTACAACTTTGAACTGAGCGAGTCGGTACACAAGGTATGTTGTTCTCGTTGAAAAAGACCGAAATTACGACATCATATTATTATGTCCCTTTAATATACAGCTGTAATATAAGACTAGAAATTACTGTTATTTACATTCGAATGAAGATGTATGATGCCTTTTATGTGTATGTCCATTTCAGTAATCTACATCTACTCGTACACTAATATTATATAGAGGAAAGATTTGTATTCTTGCATGTAAATTGAAGGTACTTGGCATAGCATCTATCACATTCATCTTTAAAACGTGTTCTGTATAAAGCGAAAATTTCATAATCTGAATCATTATTGTATTTTTTCCATTTAATCCAAAACTTTGTTTTAGTTTTAAATAAGTGAATCAGTGCTGGAGAAAACCAAATAGGAAACTTCCGGCTTTTAGGTCGGGAATGTGGAGAGTGATTTATTACAATAGTGTTGATTAAGTTATAGAAAATAGTAAGAGCTTCAGAAGCCGGTATGTTGTTTAGTGTCTGAGTCCAGTCTATTTTGTGAATTTCAAAATTAATAAGCTCATAATGAGCTTTATAGTAATTAGGTTTCGATATTTGTTTGCGAATTAAGGGTGGAGCGTCAATATTAATAGAAATTGATGCGACAAAAGGAGGATGGTGTTTATCAACGCGCAAAAGCACGTTCGTAGATTGTAAAACAGAAACCTCATCATTAGTAAAGAACAGATCGAGTAACCTTCCGTTCTTATTTAGAACTGCGTTATATTGAACAGCGTTGTGAAGAGACATAAAATTACGCACTATCTTCGAGGAAGCGGAAGTACCACTGCAAACAAGACCAGAGGAAGTATTGAGTAGAGGTGTCCATTCAAGATCGGGTAGATTATAATCACCTATAATATAAAAATTATCAATAGACTGATCTGACAGTAGAGCTTCTAAATAGTTAAAATGTTCTTCGTAAACCTCTTTTTTGGTCTTTGGTGGTATATAAACTGCGCAAATTACATGTACTTTGCTTTTGTTATTACTAGGTAAATTTATAACTAGTAAATCTATGGAGGTTGGATGTGATAACGTTTGTGGTTTAATTATATTCACTACTGGACATAAATGTTTTAAGATCGCAATTAATACGCCACCGCCGTCTTTTTTAGCCGTCGTATCACGATCTCTGTCAAACCTAAATATGGCGTAACGATTGTCAATAATTTCGCCATCGTCAATATTAGAGGTAAGCCAGGTTTCGGTTAATATTATAATTTCGTAACAATTGGCAAGTATGGATTGGTATAATTTATTTAATTTAGTGCGAGTTCCTCTGCAATTTTGGTAATATAGGGATATGCTGTTAACCATAACAAAAGTATATATTATATAGATATGAATAGATATAAGTAATTTTAAGGTTAGAAATGATGTAAGTGGATGACAAACAAAATTGCATTAAGGTTATGTAAAGTGTCATATGCAAATCACTTAAAATAAAAGATTTTGCTAACAACATTGCAACATGTAAATGGTATTTGAGGGACGACGATACGAAGGACATAATAAGCAACGTTAAGTATTGTACCTTGTAAACATCATTTAGACAGAGAGGATAAGCAGACTTTCTTGAACCGCACAAGTAAGTATGGTATTTGTATGTTATTGTGTATGTGTTCCTGTTACAAAATATTAAACAAAAAGTAGCGGATGAAATTATATGAAAGGAATTAATAAGATAACTGATTACTTTAAACAAATGGAGAAATATTAAAAAGTTGACGTGAATGAAGTAGAACAAAGATGGGAAAAGAATAAGAATTGATAAAAACCAGATAAATATAAAATATTTGAAGCATGACTTTGTTTCTTTATGTACTCTGCGACTTGATTTTAGCGATGTCTTTACTAGAGCGCACAGAAAAGGCTGGAGCTGTGTCCTTTTCACGAACAAGTATGGCTCCATGCTTAACCCAGACATACTTATAGTTACGTTCACGTGCTGCGGCTCGAACTTCACGAAATAATTGTTTATTTTTTAATGTTAAGTGTTCATTTAAGTATATATTTCTTGGTACAGATCCCATGAGGCCCAGATGATCAGAATTCATGCCCTTAGAGCGGCGATAAGCACTTAAAATACTATCACGCAGAATGCGGGACGTTACTTTTAAGATAATATTTTTAGGGCGATCGCTTCGCGCTTGTGCATGAGGCACGCGATGTACCGCAACAATATTCTCGTTGCAAATTTTGCAGTTGATGAAATTTCCAATAGACTCAATAATACTCAGTAGGTTTTCACCTCTCTTTTCAGGTAAGTTACTGATCTCTATATTGCATTGTCTAGCTTGTTGCACTAAAGAGTCTATTTTAGCTTCCAATGAAGAGACTATATCCATGGCCTGCGAATCATTCCGACCGATGGCCTCCAGGTCACTCATTCTTTTGTCCAATGCCTCGTGTTGGATGGTATTGAAATCTACACAGGTTTTTAGATTCTGCATGTCCAGAGATATTTTGGCCTGTTTATTCGTAATTTCATTTAAATTATCTCTCATATTTTTTTGCTCCACGCGGACAACAGATATTTCTTTCCTAATGTCTAATATTGAGGTGTTTACTTTATTTATTTCCCCTTTGAGGCTTGAGACATTGTCATTAATATCCTTGAGAGTTTGACGCATTTCCGTCGAAAAAGACTGAAGCGTCTGAGTTAACTCGCAGTCCGGCTTTTTACGCTTCTGTTGTTGCCTTTGGGAATCCTTTCCACCTTCAGATAAATCAGACGCAGAACTATGTAGTGATGCTGGTGGTGATTGACGCAGACGAGACATCTTGGTTACCAAAAAATAAGTGTAATATTTAACGTCAGTACTTGGTACGGGTTAAGTATCGTTAAGTGCCAAGTCTCGTGGTACGGGGTCGTTATCGCTTGTTGTTATGCACTTTGGTGTGCGGGTGAAATGACAGCGCGCTCGACGGAGAATACGTTTCGCGCCTAGACAAACCTTCGTGATAATTGTAATTGTTACCTCGATTTTGGCGAGTCCGTGTTTGTTTACATCCAGTGTAGTAGTAGGTACGTGTGTGCACACACTTTTGCAATATACACAAGTCGTTCGAAACTGGTAACTATTTTATGTTGGTAACTGGTATTTGTTTGAGTAAATACACCGCACACGTCCACTTGCAGCAAAGCGCACAGTGCAATGATATTGTTGTGACCATATTTGCTTTATTTATATTTAGCTTATAATATGTACTCTGTTTTATTTCTGCATTACCAACCAAAGTTACGCTTTCACACAAAGAATAATAAAGAACAGGTCATGCAACTGTTAATAAATTTGCAAGTCTCAGAAATTAACTACATTTATTTTGGGGAATACAGGTACGATATGTCTTATGTGTTGCGTTTTAATATATTTAATTTAATTTTTAAATTATTAAAGGTTACTTGAAACTCACAAAACATAATTTAAAATATATTTAGTATTTTTTTCTAAAATTGGGTGGAGTTTTTGCTATCTAAAATAAATAACCGCCCGGGGCATAAAAAAAAAAATGTGCTCCAATAATTCGTAAAATATGATTTTCGCTTAGCATGCGATAGTTGTAATCAAATTTAGAAATCTAGAAGGGTAGCGACATCATACCGAGAGTAAAGTATTTGAAAATATACTTGTTTCGATCAGATGAAGTCTAGTAGTCTGGTTTATAACCGCGCACCGGCCTCTATGACGGGTAAAGTAATGCAATTGGAGCCTAAGATTTTTTTACCTGTGGATCAGTTGTTTGCCCTCCATATTTACTAGACGAATTCAGGGTAATCGCCTGATTCACTACCAGTCTAGCACTTCCGAGCGTCCGGTGAATACATCGCCGCTAATCGTGTTTTTTCGGAATAATCTGTGGACAATACACCTTCCTTGTGTCTTTAGACTCTGCACCAATTATACAGGCACTGTGAGAGATAAGAAAACTGTTTCATTTCACGCGTAATTATTGCTTTTATTGTTGAAATAGAAAATATCGTTATTTTGTTTTATCTTTGGAACGAATCTCAATGAAATGGATGAGCGAGATATGTGTATCGTTTGGTGTGAGAGAGTGAAAGAGATGCAGCATAATGGTGATCGGAACGTCTCGTGGCGGTTCGGTGGTAACACGAATTGCTTATTTATCTCTTTCTAATAACAGATATGACGCATAATATTTGAACGTTCTTTCCTTGTCATTACAAACTGCTTATAGATGTGCGTAGGTATGTACATAGGTAAATTCTAGTAAGCTTTTAGAGCAGTGGTGTTCGGATATAACAACTCTAAGTATTTCAACTCCCTGATTGGAGCACGAAATTTCGGCTATAAATGGCATCCTAGTAATAAATACAACTGGTATCTCCTTAGTAATAAGTAGAACTTGTTGTCGGTAAAGTGTGCCGGGCGAGAGGCTCGGATTGTATTGTCTGTGTTCTGACAAGGGTGACAATAAAATGCTTTTTCAAGGTATACATTCTTGTTGAGAACCTATAACTGAAAACATTGAATTTGTAATGATCTTTTTGTTGTTTTGTTTTGTTCTTCCCGAAGCTTGTCGTCATCTACTTTATTTTTCAATGAAACCATCAGTGTCAATGTACAATATTGCATCCTTTATAATTCTTACGATTCGATGGTGATTTGAAGAGCACCTCTCTTGCGGTTGGCTTTTTTCTGATTCCCAAACGATGGTAATGGTAATTCAGAAAGAATCATAATTTGTTAGCTCGACGGTATACTTATCTACTTCCGAGGTCAGTACGGAAGAGCGGCCAATGATCCGCTATTAATGGATAATATTTAATACTTCTGCTGAACTGCAGAATCGTGGATCGGTCAGTTCGTCGCATTGTCACGTTTGTATCAATATCAGTGACGGCAGCTTTTCATGAGCAGCATTATTATGCAAATCTAAAATCTTTATTTTCGAACATATTCCAAATATTCCTTAATTATTATAATGTGAAATGCCTAGTATCTATACAGACTACAATAAGTAACTACCCATAGCATTTAGAAATTTAGTGTAGCCAGTAACTAATTATGGAATTAACGGTGCTAAAAATACACTCACACAAACTTTCTACCATACACCATCACATCCTCACACCCTGACTGACACAGTAACTCACAAACCCATACAATAATTTCACATCGCCAATATCATTTAGAAAGTTGAAAATGTAATGCTCTTAAGGTCACTTTACACCCTTACACACTTTATTTTCACTCCATATCCTAGTTAGGTACATATTTTATTGTCACTTAGTATTATTATATGTTCTATGACTTTACTCCGCATTTTAAATGGCGTTTTGAGTTGCAATCCTTGCGCTATGTTTCAAAAAAAATACACAGAGGTTTAACCATAGTTATTTTTATCACATGGAAGTAATAAGTAGTTGTACGTAGTACTTATTACTTTCATGTTTTTTGCATAGGTGCATAGGACCTATAGGTGGACTGACGATATCGCGAAAGGCGCGGTTAGCCAATGGCTTCAAGTGGCTAATAGCCGTTCTTTGTGGCGATCTATGGGGGAGGCTTTGTTCAGCAGTGGGCGTTTTCCGGTTGATGATGATAATCTAGGACCAAGTATCAAACAGGTTCACTCTATGATCACTGTACATTTTTGAACATTGTCTATTTCACAAGAAGGTATTTCTTCGGTATTTGCTATTTTTAATAGACTTTATTTAAAGGCTCTTAGGTTGGAAAGCCTAGTTTTAAAAGCTTTGTCTATAATCTGTAAAAAAAAACCGCACATGCAACTTTGTTGAGGTCGAATAACGGTTATCACAGGGTATCTATGGGTAAGTATACATAGGGAGATAGAGAGATAGAAGGACGGATTGATTGAATGTGAATACTTATATCACATCACTTTATGTTTAATGAAGTAGTGATGGCCCAGTGGTCATGAATGTGTATACTGCTAATCGGAAGATCCATGGTTCGAAATTAGAATCCCGCCGACCTTAGATGCTGCTTATTTAGTGCATTTTTTCTCACACTCATAAAACTTGATCTACATTGTTTTTGTTTTAAAAATAGTTGCAATACTTAACAACTAAATAACAATACTTAACAATAAAAACAGCCCATGTTCGCGAGTACAACTTTGAACTGAGCGAGTCGGTACACAAGGTATGTTGTTCTCGTTGAAAAAGACCGAAATTACGACATCATATTATTATGTCCCTTTAATATACAGCTGTAATATAAGACTAGAAATTACTGTTATTTACATTCGAATGAAGATGTATGATGCCTTTTATGTGTATGTCCATTTCAGTAATCTACATCTACTCGTACACTAATATTATATAGAGGAAAGATTTGTATTCTTGCATGTAAATTGAAGGTACTTGGCATAGCATCTATCACATTCATCTTTAAAACGTGTTCTGTATAAAGCGAAAATTTCATAATCTGAATCATTATTGTATTTTTTCCATTTAATCCAAAACTTTGTTTTAGTTTTAAATAAGTGAATCAGTGCTGGAGAAAACCAAATAGGAAACTTCCGGCTTTTAGGTCGGGAATGTGGAGAGTGATTTATTACAATAGTGTTGATTAAGTTATAGAAAATAGTAAGAGCTTCAGAAGCCGGTATGTTGTTTAGTGTCTGAGTCCAGTCTATTTTGTGAATTTCAAAATTAATAAGCTCATAATGAGCTTTATAGTAATTAGGTTTCGATATTTGTTTGCGAATTAAGGGTGGAGCGTCAATATTAATAGAAATTGATGCGACAAAAGGAGGATGGTGTTTATCAACGCGCAAAAGCACGTTCGTAGATTGTAAAACAGAAACCTCATCATTAGTAAAGAACAGATCGAGTAACCTTCCGTTCTTATTTAGAACTGCGTTATATTGAACAGCATTGTGAAGAGACATAAAATTACGCACTATCTTCGAGGAAGCGGAAGTACCACTGCAAACAAGACCAGAGGAAGTATTGAGTAGAGGTGTCCATTCAAGATCGGGTAGATTATAATCACCTATAATATAAAAATTATCAATAGACTGATCTGACAGTAGAGCTTCTAAATAGTTAAAATGTTCTTCGTAAACCTCTTTTTTGGTCTTTGGTGGTATATAAACTGCGCAAATTACATGTACTTTGCTTTTGTTATTACTAGGTAAATTTATAACTAGTAAATCTATGGAGGTTGGATGTGATAACGTTTGTGGTTTAATTATATTCACTACTGGACATAAATGTTTTAAGATCGCAATTAATACGCCACCGCCGTCTTTTTTAGCCGTCGTATCACGATCTCTGTCAAACCTAAATATGGCGTAACGATTGTCAATAATTTCGCCATCGTCAATATTAGAGGTAAGCCAGGTTTCGGTTAATATTATAATTTCGTAACAATTGGCAAGTATGGATTGGTATAATTTATTTAATTTAGTGCGAGTTCCTCTGCAATTTTGGTAATATAGGGATATGCTGTTAACCATAACAAAAATATATATTATATAGATATGAATAGATATAAGTAATTTTAAGGTTAGAAATGATGTAAGTGGATGACAAACAAAATTGCATTAAGGTTATGTAAAGTGTCATATGCAAATCACTTAAAATAAAAGATTTTGCTAACAACATTGCAACATGTAAATGGTATTTGAGGGACGACGATACGAAGGACATAATAAGCAACGTTAAGTATTGTACCTTGTAAACATCATTTAGACAGAGAGGATAAGCAGACTTTCTTGAACCGCACAAGTAAGTATGGTATTTGTATGTTATTGTGTATGTGTTCCTGTTACAAAATATTAAACAAAAAGTAGCGGATGAAATTATATGAAAGGAATTAATAAGATAACTGATTACTTTAAACAAATGGAGAAATATTAAAAAGTTGACGTGAATGAAGTAGAACAAAGATGGGAAAAGAATAAGAATTGATAAAAACCAGATAAATATAAAATATTTGAAGCATGACTTTGTTTCTTTATGTACTCTGCGACTTGATTTTAGCGATGTCTTTACTAGAGCGCACAGAAAAGGCTGGAGCTGTGTCCTTTTCACGAACAAGTATGGCTCCATGCTTAACCCAGACATACTTATAGTTACGTTCACGTGCTGCGGCTCGAACTTCACTAAATAATTGTTTATTTTTTAATGTTAAGTGTTCATTTAAGTATATATTTCTTGGTACAGATCCCATGAGGCCCAGATGATCAGAATTCATGCCCTTAGAGCGGCGATAAGCACTTAAAATACTATCACGCAGAATGCGGGACGTTACTTTTAAGATAATATTTTTAGGGCGATCGCTTCGCGCTTGTGCATGAGGCACGCGATGTACCGCAACAATATTCTCGTTGCAAATTTTGCAGTTGATGAAATTTCCAATAGACTCAATAATACTCAGTAGGTTTTCACCTCTCTTTTCAGGTAAGTTACTGATCTCTATATTGCATTGTCTAGCTTGTTGCTCTAAAGAGTCTATTTTAGCTTCCAATGAAGAGACTATATCCATGGCCTGCGAATCATTCCGACCGATGGCCTCCAGGTCACTCATTCTTTTGTCCAATGCCTCGTGTTGGATGGTATTGAAATCTACACAGGTTTTTAGATTCTGCATGTCCAGAGATATTTTGGCCTGTTTATTCGTAATTTCATTTAAATTATCTCTCATATTTTTTTGCTCCACGCGGACAACAGATATTTCTTTCCTAATGTCTAATATTGAGGTGTTTACTTTATTTATTTCCCCTTTGAGGCTTGAGACATTGTCATTAATATCCTTGAGAGTTTGACGCATTTCCGTCGAAAAAGACTGAAGCGTCTGAGTTAACTCGCAGTCCGGCTTTTTACGCTTCTGTTGTTGCCTTTGGGAATCCTTTCCACCTTCAGATAAATCAGACGCAGAACTATGTAGTGATGCTGGTGGTGATTGACGCAGACGAGACATCTTGGTTACCAAAAAATAAGTGTAATATTTAACGTCAGTACTTGGTACGGGTTAAGTATCGTTAAGTGCCAAGTCTCGTGGTACGGGGTCGTTATCGCTTGTTGTTATGCACTTTGGTGTGCGGGTGAAATGACAGCGCGCTCGACGGAGAATACGTTTCGCGCCTAGACAAACCTTCGTGATAATTGTAATTGTTACCTCGATTTTGGCGAGTCCGTGTTTGTTTACATCCAGTGTAGTAGTAGGTACGTGTGTGCACACACTTTTGCAATATACACAAGTCGTTCGAAACTGGTAACTATTTTATGTTGGTAACTGGTATTTGTTTGAGTAAATACACCGCACACGTCCACTTGCAGCAAAGCGCACAGTGCAATGATATTGTTGTGACCATATTTGCTTTATTTATATTTAGCTTATAATATGTACTCTGTTTTATTTCTGCATTACCAACCAAAGTTACGCTTTCACACAAAGAATAATAAAGAACAGGTCATGCAACTGTTAATAAATTTGCAAGTCTCAGAAATTAACTACATTTATTGTGGGGAATACAGGTACGATATGTCTTATGTGTTGCGTTTTAATATATTTAATTTAATTTTTAAATTATTAAAGGTTACTTGAAACTCACAAAACATAATTTAAAATATATTTAGTATTTTTTTCTAAAATTGGGTGGAGTTTTTGCTATCTAAAATAAATAACCGCCCGGGGCATAAAAAAAAAATGTGCTCCAATAATTCGTAAAATATGATTTTCGCTTAGTATGCGATAGTTGTAATCAAATTTAGAAATCTAGAAGGGTAGCGACATCATACCGAGAGTAAAGTATTTGAAAATATACTTGCTTCGATCAGATGAAGTCTAGTAGTCTGGTTTATGACCGCGCACCGGCCTCTATGACGGGTAAAGTAATGCAATTGGAGCCTAAGATTTTTTTACCTGTGGATCAGTTGTTTGCCCTCCATATTTACTAGACGAATTCAGGGTAATCGCCTGATTCACTACCAGTCTAGCACTTCCGAGCGTCCGGTGAATACATCGCCGCTAATCGTGTTTTTTCGGAATAATCTGTGGACAATACACCTTCCTTGTGTCTTTAGACTCTGCACCAATTATACAGGCACTGTGAGAGATAAGAAAACTGTTTCATTTCACGCGTAATTATTGCTTTTATTGTTGAAATAGAAAATATCGTTATTTTGTTTTATCTTTGGAACGAATCTCAATGAAATGGATGAGCGAGATATGTGTATCGTTTGGTGTGAGAGAGTGAAAGAGATGCAGCATAATGGTGATCGGAACGTCTCGTGGCGGTTCGGTGGTAACACGAATTGCTTATTTATCTCTTTCTAATAACAGATATGACGCATAATATTTGAACGTTCTTTCCTTGTCATTACAAACTGCTTATAGATGTGCGTAGGTATGTACATAGGTAAATTCTAGTAAGCTTTTAGAGCAGTGGTGTTCGGATATAACAACTCTAAGTATTTCAACTCCCTGATTGGAGCACGAAATTTCGGCTATAAATGGCATCCTAGTAATAAATACAACTGGTATCTCCTTAGTAATAAGTAGAACTTGTTGTCGGTAAAGTGTGCCGGGCGAGAGGCTCGGATTGTATTGTCTGTGTTCTGACAAGGGTGACAATAAAATGCTTTTTCAAGGTATACATTCTTGTTGAGAACCTATAACTGAAAACATTGAATTTGTAATGATCTTTTTGTTGTTTTGTTTTGTTCTTCCCGAAGCTTGTCGTCATCTACTTTATTTTTCAATGAAACCATCAGTGTCAATGTACAATATTGCATCCTTTATAATTCTTACGATTCGATGGTGATTTGAAGAGCACCTCTCTTGCGGTTGGCTTTTTTCTGATTCCCAAACGATGGTAATGGTAATTCAGAAAGAATCATAATTTGTTAGCTCGACGGTATACTTATCTACTTCCGAGGTCAGTACGGAAGAGCGGCCAATGATCCGCTATTAATGGATAATATTTAATACTTCTGCTGAACTGCAGAATCGTGGATCGGTCAGTTCGTCGCATTGTCACGTTTGTATCAATATCAGTGACGGCAGCTTTTCATGAGCAGCATTATTATGCAAATCTAAAATCTTTATTTTCGAACATATTCCAAATATTCCTTAATTATTATAATGTGAAATGCCTAGTATCTATACAGACTACAATAAGTAACACATAGCATTTAGAAATTTAGTGTAGCCAGTAACTAATTATGGAATTAACGGTGCTAAAAATACACTCACACAAACTTTCTACCATACACCATCACATCCTCACACCCTGACTGACACAGTAACTCACAAACCCATACAATAATTTCACATCGCCAATATCATTTAGAAAGTTGAAAATGTAATGCTCTTAAGGTCACTTTACACCCTTACACACTTTATTTTCACTCCATATCCTAGTTAGGTACATATTTTATTGTCACTTAGTATTATTATATGTTCTATGACTTTACTCCGCATTTTAAATGGCGTTTTGAGTTGCAATCCTTGCGCTATGTTTCAAAAAAAATACACAGAGGTTTAACCATAGTTACTTTTATCACATGGAAGTAATAAGTAGTTGTACGTAGTACTTATTACTTTCATGTTTTTTGCATAGGTGCATAGGACCTATAGGTGGACTGACGATATCGCGAAAGGCGCGGTTAGCCAATGGCTTCAAGTGGCTAATAGCCGTTCTTTGTGGCGATCTATGGGGGAGGCTTTGTTCAGCAGTGGGCGTTTTCCGGTTGATGATGATAATCTAGGACCAAGTATCAAACAGGTTCACTCTATGATCACTGTACATTTTTGAACATTGTCTATTTCACGAGAAGGTATTTCTTCGGTATTTGCTATTTTTAATAGACTTTATTTAAAGGCTCTTAGGTTGGAAAGCCTAGTTTTAAAAGCTTTGTCTATAATCTGTAAAAAAAAACCGCACATGCAACTTTGTTGAGGTCGAATAACGGTTATCACAGGGTATCTATGGGTAAGTATACATAGGGAGATAGAGAGATAGAAGGACGGATTGATTGAATGTGAATACTTATATCACATCACTTTATGTTTAATGAAGTAGTGATGGCCCAGTGGTCATGAATGTGTATACTGCTAATCGGAAGATCCATGGTTCGAAATTAGAATCCCGCCGACCTTAGATGCTGCTTATTTAGTGCATTTTTTCTCACACTCATAAAACTTGATCTACATTGTTTTTGTTTTAAAAATAGTTGCAATACTTAACAACTAAATAACAATACTTAACAATAAAAACAGCCCATGTTCGCGAGTACAACTTTGAACTGAGCGAGTCGGTACACAAGGTATGTTGTTCTCGTTGAAAAAGACCGAAATTACGACATCATATTATTATGTCCCTTTAATATACAGCTGTAATATAAGACTAGAAATTACTGTTATTTACATTCGAATGAAGATGTATGATGCCTTTTATGTGTATGTCCATTTCAGTAATCTACATCTACTCGTACACTAATATTATATAGAGGAAAGATTTGTATTCTTGCATGTAAATTGAAGGTACTTGGCATAGCATCTATCACATTCATCTTTAAAACGTGTTCTGTATAAAGCGAAAATTTCATAATCTGAATCATTATTGTATTTTTTCCATTTAATCCAAAACTTTGTTTTAGTTTTAAATAAGTGAATCAGTGCTGGAGAAAACCAAATAGGAAACTTCCGGCTTTTAGGTCGGGAATGTGGAGAGTGATTTATTACAATAGTGTTGATTAAGTTATAGAAAATAGTAAGAGCTTCAGAAGCCGGTATGTTGTTTAGTGTCTGAGTCCAGTCTATTTTGTGAATTTCAAAATTAATAAGCTCATAATGAGCTTTATAGTAATTAGGTTTCGATATTTGTTTGCGAATTAAGGGTGGAGCGTCAATATTAATAGAAATTGATGCGACAAAAGGAGGATGGTGTTTATCAACGCGCAAAAGCACGTTCGTAGATTGTAAAACAGAAACCTCATCATTAGTAAAGAACAGATCGAGTAACCTTCCGTTCTTATTTAGAACTGCGTTATATTGAACAGCGTTGTGAAGAGACATAAAATTACGCACTATCTTCGAGGAAGCGGAAGTACCACTGCAAACAAGACCAGAGGAAGTATTGAGTAGAGGTGTCCATTCAAGATCGGGTAGATTATAATCACCTATAATATAAAAATTATCAATAGACTGATCTGACAGTAGAGCTTCTAAATAGTTAAAATGTTCTTCGTAAACCTCTTTTTTGGTCTTTGGTGGTATATAAACTGCGCAAATTACATGTACTTTGCTTTTGTTATTACTAGGTAAATTTATAACTAGTAAATCTATGGAGGTTGGATGTGATAACGTTTGTGGTTTAATTATATTCACTACTGGACATAAATGTTTTAAGATCGCAATTAATACGCCACCGCCGTCTTTTTTAGCCGTCGTATCACGATCTCTGTCAAACCTAAATATGGCGTAACGATTGTCAATAATTTCGCCATCGTCAATATTAGAGGTAAGCCAGGTTTCGGTTAATATTATAATTTCGTAACAATTGGCAAGTATGGATTGGTATAATTTATTTAATTTAGTGCGAGTTCCTCTGCAATTTTGGTAATATAGGGATATGCTGTTAACCATAACAAAAGTATATATTATATAGATATGAATAGATATAAGTAATTTTAAGGTTAGAAATGATGTAAGTGGATGACAAACAAAATTGCATTAAGGTTATGTAAAGTGTCATATGCAAATCACTTAAAATAAAAGATTTTGCTAACAACATTGCAACATGTAAATGGTATTTGAGGGACGACGATACGAAGGACATAATAAGCAACGTTAAGTATTGTACCTTGTAAACATCATTTAGACAGAGAGGATAAGCAGACTTTCTTGAACCGCACAAGTAAGTATGGTATTTGTATGTTATTGTGTATGTGTTCCTGTTACAAAATATTAAACAAAAAGTAGCGGATGAAATTATATGAAAGGAATTAATAAGATAACTGATTACTTTAAACAAATGGAGAAATATTAAAAAGTTGACGTGAATGAAGTAGAACAAAGATGGGAAAAGAATAAGAATTGATAAAAACCAGATAAATATAAAATATTTGAAGCATGACTTTGTTTCTTTATGTACTCTGCGACTTGATTTTAGCGATGTCTTTACTAGAGCGCACAGAAAAGGCTGGAGCTGTGTCCTTTTCACGAACAAGTATGGCTCCATGCTTAACCCAGACATACTTATAGTTACGTTCACGTGCTGCGGCTCGAACTTCACGAAATAATTGTTTATTTTTTAATGTTAAGTGTTCATTTAAGTATATATTTCTTGGTACAGATCCCATGAGGCCCAGATGATCAGAATTCATGCCCTTAGAGCGGCGATAAGCACTTAAAATACTATCACGCAGAATGCGGGACGTTACTTTTAAGATAATATTTTTAGGGCGATCGCTTCGCGCTTGTGCATGAGGCACGCGATGTACCGCAACAATATTCTCGTTGCAAATTTTGCAGTTGATGAAATTTCCAATAGACTCAATAATACTCAGTAGGTTTTCACCTCTCTTTTCAGGTAAGTTACTGATCTCTATATTGCATTGTCTAGCTTGTTGCTCTAAAGAGTCTATTTTAGCTTCCAATGAAGAGACTATATCCATGGCCTGCGAATCATTCCGACCGATGGCCTCCAGGTCACTCATTCTTTTGTCCAATGCCTCGTGTTGGATGGTATTGAAATCTACACAGGTTTTTAGATTCTGCATGTCCAGAGATATTTTGGCCTGTTTATTCGTAATTTCATTTAAATTATCTCTCATATTTTTTTGCTCCACGCGGACAACAGATATTTCTTTCCTAATGTCTAATATTGAGGTGTTTACTTTATTTATTTCCCCTTTGAGGCTTGAGACATTGTCATTAATATCCTTGAGAGTTTGACGCATTTCCGTCGAAAAAGACTGAAGCGTCTGAGTTAACTCGCAGTCCGGCTTTTTACGCTTCTGTTGTTGCCTTTGGGAATCCTTTCCACCTTCAGATAAATCAGACGCAGAACTATGTAGTGATGCTGGTGGTGATTGACGCAGACGAGACATCTTGGTTACCAAAAAATAAGTGTAATATTTAACGTCAGTACTTGGTACGGGTTAAGTATCGTTAAGTGCCAAGTCTCGTGGTACGGGGTCGTTATCGCTTGTTGTTATGCACTTTGGTGTGCGGGTGAAATGACAGCGCGCTCGACGGAGAATACGTTTCGCGCCTAGACAAACCTTCGTGATAATTGTAATTGTTACCTCGATTTTGGCGAGTCCGTGTTTGTTTACATCCAGTGTAGTAGTAGGTACGTGTGTGCACACACTTTTGCAATATACACAAGTCGTTCGAAACTGGTAACTATTTTATGTTGGTAACTGGTATTTGTTTGAGTAAATACACCGCACACGTCCACTTGCAGCAAAGCGCACAGTGCAATGATATTGTTGTGACCATATTTGCTTTATTTATATTTAGCTTATAATATGTACTCTGTTTTATTTCTGCATTACCAACCAAAGTTACGCTTTCACACAAAGAATAATAAAGAACAGGTCATGCAACTGTTAATAAATTTGCAAGTCTCAGAAATTAACTACATTTATTTTGGGGAATACAGGTACGATATGTCTTATGTGTTGCGTTTTAATATATTTAATTTAATTTTTAAATTATTAAAGGTTACTTGAAACTCACAAAACATAATTTAAAATATATTTAGTATTTTTTTCTAAAATTGGGTGGAGTTTTTGCTATCTAAAATAAATAACCGCCCGGGGCATAAAAAAAAAAATGTGCTCCAATAATTCGTAAAATATGATTTTCGCTTAGCATGCGATAGTTGTAATCAAATTTAGAAATCTAGAAGGGTAGCGACATCATACCGAGAGTAAAGTATTTGAAAATATACTTGTTTCGATCAGATGAAGTCTAGTAGTCTGGTTTATGACCGCGCACCGGCCTCTATGACGGGTAAAGTAATGCAATTGGAGCCTAAGATTTTTTTACCTGTGGATCAGTTGTTTGCCCTCCATATTTACTAGACGAATTCAGGGTAATCGCCTGATTCACTACCAGTCTAGCACTTCCGAGCGTCCGGTGAATACATCGCCGCTAATCGTGTTTTTTCGGAATAATCTGTGGACAATACACCTTCCTTGTGTCTTTAGACTCTGCACCAATTATACAGGCACTGTGAGAGATAAGAAAACTGTTTCATTTCACGCGTAATTATTGCTTTTATTGTTGAAATAGAAAATATCGTTATTTTGTTTTATCTTTGGAACGAATCTCAATGAAATGGATGAGCGAGATATGTGTATCGTTTGGTGTGAGAGAGTGAAAGAGATGCAGCATAATGGTGATCGGAACGTCTCGTGGCGGTTCGGTGGTAACACGAATTGCTTATTTATCTCTTTCTAATAACAGATATGACGCATAATATTTGAACGTTCTTTCCTTGTCATTACAAACTGCTTATAGATGTGCGTAGGTATGTACATAGGTAAATTCTAGTAAGCTTTTAGAGCAGTGGTGTTCGGATATAACAACTCTAAGTATTTCAACTCCCTGATTGGAGCACGAAATTTCGGCTATAAATGGCATCCTAGTAATAAATACAACTGGTATCTCCTTAGTAATAAGTAGAACTTGTTGTCGGTAAAGTGTGCCGGGCGAGAGGCTCGGATTGTATTGTCTGTGTTCTGACAAGGGTGACAATAAAATGCTTTTTCAAGGTATACATTCTTGTTGAGAACCTATAACTGAAAACATTGAATTTGTAATGATCTTTTTGTTGTTTTGTTTTGTTCTTCCCGAAGCTTGTCGTCATCTACTTTATTTTTCAATGAAACCATCAGTGTCAATGTACAATATTGCATCCTTTATAATTCTTACGATTCGATGGTGATTTGAAGAGCACCTCTCTTGCGGTTGGCTTTTTTCTGATTCCCAAACGATGGTAATGGTAATTCAGAAAGAATCATAATTTGTTAGCTCGACGGTATACTTATCTACTTCCGAGGTCAGTACGGAAGAGCGGCCAATGATCCGCTATTAATGGATAATATTTAATACTTCTGCTGAACTGCAGAATCGTGGATCGGTCAGTTCGTCGCATTGTCACGTTTGTATCAATATCAGTGACGGCAGCTTTTCATGAGCAGCATTATTATGCAAATCTAAAATCTTTATTTTCGAACATATTCCAAATATTCCTTAATTATTATAATGTGAAATGCCTAGTATCTATACAGACTACAATAAGTAACTACCCATAGCATTTAGAAATTTAGTGTAGCCAGTAACTAATTATGGAATTAACGGTGCTAAAAATACACTCACACAAACTTTCTACCATACACCATCACATCCTCACACCCTGACTGACACAGTAACTCACAAACCCATACAATAATTTCACATCGCCAATATCATTTAGAAAGTTGAAAATGTAATGCTCTTAAGGTCACTTTACACCCTTACACACTTTATTTTCACTCCATATCCTAGTTAGGTACATATTTTATTGTCACTTAGTATTATTATATGTTCTATGACTTTACTCCGCATTTTAAATGGCGTTTTGAGTTGCAATCCTTGCGCTATGTTTCAAAAAAAATACACAGAGGTTTAACCATAGTTATTTTTATCACATGGAAGTAATAAGTAGTTGTACGTAGTACTTATTACTTTCATGTTTTTTGCATAGGTGCATAGGACCTATAGGTGGACTGACGATATCGCGAAAGGCGCGGTTAGCCAATGGCTTCAAGTGGCTAATAGCCGTTCTTTGTGGCGATCTATGGGGGAGGCTTTGTTCAGCAGTGGGCGTTTTCCGGTTGATGATGATAATCTAGGACCAAGTATCAAACAGGTTCACTCTATGATCACTGTACATTTTTGAACATTGTCTATTTCACAAGAAGGTATTTCTTCGGTATTTGCTATTTTTAATAGACTTTATTTAAAGGCTCTTAGGTTGGAAAGCCTAGTTTTAAAAGCTTTGTCTATAATCTGTAAAAAAAAACCGCACATGCAACTTTGTTGAGGTCGAATAACGGTTATCACAGGGTATCTATGGGTAAGTATACATAGGGAGATAGAGAGATAGAAGGACGGATTGATTGAATGTGAATACTTATATCACATCACTTTATGTTTAATGAAGTAGTGATGGCCCAGTGGTCATGAATGTGTATACTGCTAATCGGAAGATCCATGGTTCGAAATTAGAATCCCGCCGACCTTAGATGCTGCTTATTTAGTGCATTTTTTCTCACACTCATAAAACTTGATCTACATTGTTTTTGTTTTAAAAATAGTTGCAATACTTAACAACTAAATAACAATACTTAACAATAAAAACAGCCCATGTTCGCGAGTACAACTTTGAACTGAGCGAGTCGGTACACAAGGTATGTTGTTCTCGTTGAAAAAGACCGAAATTACGACATCATATTATTATGTCCCTTTAATATACAGCTGTAATATAAGACTAGAAATTACTGTTATTTACATTCGAATGAAGATGTATGATGCCTTTTATGTGTATGTCCATTTCAGTAATCTACATCTACTCGTACACTAATATTATATAGAGGAAAGATTTGTATTCTTGCATGTAAATTGAAGGTACTTGGCATAGCATCTATCACATTCATCTTTAAAACGTGTTCTGTATAAAGCGAAAATTTCATAATCTGAATCATTATTGTATTTTTTCCATTTAATCCAAAACTTTGTTTTAGTTTTAAATAAGTGAATCAGTGCTGGAGAAAACCAAATAGGAAACTTCCGGCTTTTAGGTCGGGAATGTGGAGAGTGATTTATTACAATAGTGTTGATTAAGTTATAGAAAATAGTAAGAGCTTCAGAAGCCGGTATGTTGTTTAGTGTCTGAGTCCAGTCTATTTTGTGAATTTCAAAATTAATAAGCTCATAATGAGCTTTATAGTAATTAGGTTTCGATATTTGTTTGCGAATTAAGGGTGGAGCGTCAATATTAATAGAAATTGATGCGACAAAAGGAGGATGGTGTTTATCAACGCGCAAAAGCACGTTCGTAGATTGTAAAACAGAAACCTCATCATTAGTAAAGAACAGATCGAGTAACCTTCCGTTCTTATTTAGAACTGCGTTATATTGAACAGCATTGTGAAGAGACATAAAATTACGCACTATCTTCGAGGAAGCGGAAGTACCACTGCAAACAAGACCAGAGGAAGTATTGAGTAGAGGTGTCCATTCAAGATCGGGTAGATTATAATCACCTATAATATAAAAATTATCAATAGACTGATCTGACAGTAGAGCTTCTAAATAGTTAAAATGTTCTTCGTAAACCTCTTTTTTGGTCTTTGGTGGTATATAAACTGCGCAAATTACATGTACTTTGCTTTTGTTATTACTAGGTAAATTTATAACTAGTAAATCTATGGAGGTTGGATGTGATAACGTTTGTGGTTTAATTATATTCACTACTGGACATAAATGTTTTAAGATCGCAATTAATACGCCACCGCCGTCTTTTTTAGCCGTCGTATCACGATCTCTGTCAAACCTAAATATGGCGTAACGATTGTCAATAATTTCGCCATCGTCAATATTAGAGGTAAGCCAGGTTTCGGTTAATATTATAATTTCGTAACAATTGGCAAGTATGGATTGGTATAATTTATTTAATTTAGTGCGAGTTCCTCTGCAATTTTGGTAATATAGGGATATGCTGTTAACCATAACAAAAATATATATTATATAGATATGAATAGATATAAGTAATTTTAAGGTTAGAAATGATGTAAGTGGATGACAAACAAAATTGCATTAAGGTTATGTAAAGTGTCATATGCAAATCACTTAAAATAAAAGATTTTGCTAACAACATTGCAACATGTAAATGGTATTTGAGGGACGACGATACGAAGGACATAATAAGCAACGTTAAGTATTGTACCTTGTAAACATCATTTAGACAGAGAGGATAAGCAGACTTTCTTGAACCGCACAAGTAAGTATGGTATTTGTATGTTATTGTGTATGTGTTCCTGTTACAAAATATTAAACAAAAAGTAGCGGATGAAATTATATGAAAGGAATTAATAAGATAACTGATTACTTTAAACAAATGGAGAAATATTAAAAAGTTGACGTGAATGAAGTAGAACAAAGATGGGAAAAGAATAAGAATTGATAAAAACCAGATAAATATAAAATATTTGAAGCATGACTTTGTTTCTTTATGTACTCTGCGACTTGATTTTAGCGATGTCTTTACTAGAGCGCACAGAAAAGGCTGGAGCTGTGTCCTTTTCACGAACAAGTATGGCTCCATGCTTAACCCAGACATACTTATAGTTACGTTCACGTGCTGCGGCTCGAACTTCACGAAATAATTGTTTATTTTTTAATGTTAAGTGTTCATTTAAGTATATATTTCTTGGTACAGATCCCATGAGGCCCAGATGATCAGAATTCATGCCCTTAGAGCGGCGATAAGCACTTAAAATACTATCACGCAGAATGCGGGACGTTACTTTTAAGATAATATTTTTAGGGCGATCGCTTCGCGCTTGTGCATGAGGCACGCGATGTACCGCAACAATATTCTCGTTGCAAATTTTGCAGTTGATGAAATTTCCAATAGACTCAATAATACTCAGTAGGTTTTCACCTCTCTTTTCAGGTAAGTTACTGATCTCTATATTGCATTGTCTAGCTTGTTGCTCTAAAGAGTCTATTTTAGCTTCCAATGAAGAGACTATATCCATGGCCTGCGAATCATTCCGACCGATGGCCTCCAGGTCACTCATTCTTTTGTCCAATGCCTCGTGTTGGATGGTATTGAAATCTACACAGGTTTTTAGATTCTGCATGTCCAGAGATATTTTGGCCTGTTTATTCGTAATTTCATTTAAATTATCTCTCATATTTTTTTGCTCCACGCGGACAACAGATATTTCTTTCCTAATGTCTAATATTGAGGTGTTTACTTTATTTATTTCCCCTTTGAGGCTTGAGACATTGTCATTAATATCCTTGAGAGTTTGACGCATTTCCGTCGAAAAAGACTGAAGCGTCTGAGTTAACTCGCAGTCCGGCTTTTTACGCTTCTGTTGTTGCCTTTGGGAATCCTTTCCACCTTCAGATAAATCAGACGCAGAACTATGTAGTGATGCTGGTGGTGATTGACGCAGACGAGACATCTTGGTTACCAAAAAATAAGTGTAATATTTAACGTCAGTACTTGGTACGGGTTAAGTATCGTTAAGTGCCAAGTCTCGTGGTACGGGGTCGTTATCGCTTGTTGTTATGCACTTTGGTGTGCGGGTGAAATGACAGCGCGCTCGACGGAGAATACGTTTCGCGCCTAGACAAACCTTCGTGATAATTGTAATTGTTACCTCGATTTTGGCGAGTCCGTGTTTGTTTACATCCAGTGTAGTAGTAGGTACGTGTGTGCACACACTTTTGCAATATACACAAGTCGTTCGAAACTGGTAACTATTTTATGTTGGTAACTGGTATTTGTTTGAGTAAATACACCGCACACGTCCACTTGCAGCAAAGCGCACAGTGCAATGATATTGTTGTGACCATATTTGCTTTATTTATATTTAGCTTATAATATGTACTCTGTTTTATTTCTGCATTACCAACCAAAGTTACGCTTTCACACAAAGAATAATAAAGAACAGGTCATGCAACTGTTAATAAATTTGCAAGTCTCAGAAATTAACTACATTTATTTTGGGGAATACAGGTACGATATGTCTTATGTGTTGCGTTTTAATATATTTAATTTAATTTTTAAATTATTAAAGGTTACTTGAAACTCACAAAACATAATTTAAAATATATTTAGTATTTTTTTCTAAAATTGGGTGGAGTTTTTGCTATCTAAAATAAATAACCGCCCGGGGCATAAAAAAAAAATGTGCTCCAATAATTCGTAAAATATGATTTTCGCTTAGCATGCGATAGTTGTAATCAAATTTAGAAATCTAGAAGGGTAGCGACATCATACCGAGAGTAAAGTATTTGAAAATATACTTGTTTCGATCAGATGAAGTCTAGTAGTCTGGTTTATGACCGCGCACCGGCCTCTATGACGGGTAAAGTAATGCAATTGGAGCCTAAGATTTTTTTACCTGTGGATCAGTTGTTTGCCCTCCATATTTACTAGACGAATTCAGGGTAATCGCCTGATTCACTACCAGTCTAGCACTTCCGAGCGTCCGGTGAATACATCGCCGCTAATCGTGTTTTTTCGGAATAATCTGTGGACAATACACCTTCCTTGTGTCTTTAGACTCTGCACCAATTATACAGGCACTGTGAGAGATAAGAAAACTGTTTCATTTCACGCGTAATTATTGCTTTTATTGTTGAAATAGAAAATATCGTTATTTTGTTTTATCTTTGGAACGAATCTCAATGAAATGGATGAGCGAGATATGTGTATCGTTTGGTGTGAGAGAGTGAAAGAGATGCAGCATAATGGTGATCGGAACGTCTCGTGGCGGTTCGGTGGTAACACGAATTGCTTATTTATCTCTTTCTAATAACAGATATGACGCATAATATTTGAACGTTCTTTCCTTGTCATTACAAACTGCTTATAGATGTGCGTAGGTATGTACATAGGTAAATTCTAGTAAGCTTTTAGAGCAGTGGTGTTCGGATATAACAACTCTAAGTATTTCAACTCCCTGATTGGAGCACGAAATTTCGGCTATAAATGGCATCCTAGTAATAAATACAACTGGTATCTCCTTAGTAATAAGTAGAACTTGTTGTCGGTAAAGTGTGCCGGGCGAGAGGCTCGGATTGTATTGTCTGTGTTCTGACAAGGGTGACAATAAAATGCTTTTTCAAGGTATACATTCTTGTTGAGAACCTATAACTGAAAACATTGAATTTGTAATGATCTTTTTGTTGTTTTGTTTTGTTCTTCCCGAAGCTTGTCGTCATCTACTTTATTTTTCAATGAAACCATCAGTGTCAATGTACAATATTGCATCCTTTATAATTCTTACGATTCGATGGTGATTTGAAGAGCACCTCTCTTGCGGTTGGCTTTTTTCTGATTCCCAAACGATGGTAATGGTAATTCAGAAAGAATCATAATTTGTTAGCTCGACGGTATACTTATCTACTTCCGAGGTCAGTACGGAAGAGCGGCCAATGATCCGCTATTAATGGATAATATTTAATACTTCTGCTGAACTGCAGAATCGTGGATCGGTCAGTTCGTCGCATTGTCACGTTTGTATCAATATCAGTGACGGCAGCTTTTCATGAGCAGCATTATTATGCAAATCTAAAATCTTTATTTTCGAACATATTCCAAATATTCCTTAATTATTATAATGTGAAATGCCTAGTATCTATACAGGCTACAATAAGTAACACATAGCATTTAGAAATTTAGTGTAGCCAGTAACTAATTATGGAATTAACGGTGCTAAAAATACACTCACACAAACTTTCTACCATACACCATCACATCCTCACACCCTGACTGACACAGTAACTCACAAACCCATACAATAATTTCACATCGCCAATATCATTTAGAAAGTTGAAAATGTAATGCTCTTAAGGTCACTTTACACCCTTACACACTTTATTTTCACTCCATATCCCAGTTAGGTACATATTTTATTGTCACTTAGTATTATTATATGTTCTATGACTTTACTCCGCATTTTAAATGGCGTTTTGAGTTGCAATCCTTGCGCTATGTTTAAAAAAAAATACACAGAGGTTTAACCATAGTTATTTTTATCACATGGAAGTAATAAGTAGTTGTACGTAGTACTTATTACTTTCATGTTTTTTGCATAGGTGCATAGGACCTATAGGTGGACTGACGATATCGCGAAAGGCGCGGTTAGCCAATGGCTTCAAGTGGCTAATAGCCGTTCTTTGTGGCGATCTATGGGGGAGGCTTTGTTCAGCAGTGGGCGTTTTCCGGTTGATGATGATAATCTAGGACCAAGTATCAAACAGGTTCACTCTATGATCACTGTACATTTTTGAACATTGTCTATTTCACGAGAAGGTATTTCTTCGGTATTTGCTATTTTTAATAGACTTTATTTAAAGGCTCTTAGGTTGGAAAGCCTAGTTTTAAAAGCTTTGTCTATAATCTGTAAAAAAAAACCGCACATGCAACTTTGTTGAGGTCGAATAACGGTTATCACAGGGTATCTATGGGTAAGTATACATAGGGAGATAGAGAGATAGAAGGACGGATTGATTGAATGTGAATACTTATATCACATCACTTTATGTTTAATGAAGTAGTAATGGCCCAGTGGTCATGAATGTGTATACTGCTAATCGGAAGATCCATGGTCCGAAATTAGAATCCCGCTGACCTTAGATGCTGCTTATTTAGTGCATTTTTTCTCACACTCATAAAACTTGATCTACATTGTTTTTGTTTTAAAAATAGTTGCAATACTTAACAACTAAATAACAATACTTAACAATAAAAACAGCCCATGTTCGCGAGTACAACTTTGAACTGAGCGAGTCGGTACACAAGGTATGTTGTTCTCGTTGAAAAAGACCGAAATTACGACATCATATTATTATGTCCCTTTAATATACAGCTGTAATATAAGACTAGAAATTACTGTTATTTACATTCGAATGAAGATGTATGATGCCTTTTATGTGTATGTCCATTTCAGTAATCTACATCTACTCGTACACTAATATTATATAGAGGAAAGATTTGTATTCTTGCATGTAACGAATACACTTTAAAACTACTGGACCGATTTGAAAAATTATTTCACCATTAGAATTCTATACCCTATCCCTTATACCCGATAAACATAGGCTATACTTTTTTTAATATAAATTTTAATAGGATTTGTGAATTGAGCGAAAAAGGTTTGATCCCCATTGGTCACAATACTTATTTGACCAGTGCAATGGGGGAAAGGCCAAAACACAAGAACACAAATTTCTTGATATGATTTTGTCTTGCGGCCTTCCTAACGTCAGCCAATGTTGTCGTTAGTGGCTTTCAATAGTAAAATCTATAAAATAGTACAATACCTTAACTTATTAAGCACCTAATTGCGCAGCAACACCATAGTCACGGCTACGTGAGCCAGGGCATGCTCTGAATATGCTTATTCAGTGTATTTCTTGTCACAAGCGTCAAATTTGGTAAACTATATTGTTTTTGGAATGTTTAATTACAACCACAGATCACCGAAACTAAATACAACAAATATTAAAACAGGCCAGGTTCAAATCAGGCTCGCGCTGATAACTTCGGACTGTTTTAATTAATAATCATGTTTTTTGTAGTACGGAACCTCAGGCCAGTTACATTAGTATAGTTTGGACTGGATTTTGAAGTTTTGTTTTAGGGAAGGCAGTCTGGAGTCTAATATTTGGCGGCAGTGGTGATAACGAAACACAATTTTCTAAAGGACGGCACAATGAGAAAACAAATGACAATCTCCTAATTTAAAAAGTAACCTGTTTCCAGAGAGTTCCATTTTCGAATTCCGTAACTGGTTTTATTTTTCTTTTAATAATGGCCAGTTCCAGAAACATCCAGTACGCCTCACGTATTGATCTATTGTTAGCTCCTAAATTTATTTACTGAAAAAACATGTTCAAACATACAAACGTTTTTTTTTCGGTTTATTCTACAAAAAGTGACATTATTGGATCGGAGCTGAGTAATACAGTAAATTGCTTTACTCGTACCTTGTGAATTGTGATAAATTTGTATCTACATTGAGATGTCTCAGGAGGGTATATGTTTGCTTAGTTACCTACTTCCTACTTCTCACCAACCCGCGTGATTTAGAGAGGTTTCAGAAATCGTGACATACCTGGCTTGTAGAATACAATACAGGAGTGTATGTAAATGGTTCACAATTTTTTTATTATTAAAGTACAATGTGTCCCGACCAAGGAGGTTCCAATTCAATTAAAGTACACATTATCTGTGGTGAACGCGCTGCGCGCGCAACGCGCTGGTTTTTATACTGCATTTTATTTAATGTAGCTACCTATAGCCATGAGATTAAATAAAGTAGTGTATGCAACTGCATATAATTAGGTATTAAAACACTCGTATAATATTATTTAAAAAAAACTAAACACATGTTTAACCCTCTGTTATATGACAGTTGCATAAACTATTATTTTTAATTTTCTTAAAGAAGTATGTAAATAAAATATACTAATAAAAGTCTGTATTTCATTTCATAATTAGAATATTACCTAATGAGATTATATAAATGTATAAAAAAAATACTGAAGTTCAGAAAGTTTTAAATACTTGCTAAGTTCGCCGAATCTTACTGACATGGCGATAATCGTTTTATACCCCCGATTTCCTTATTTGTAATTTTGTAGTATTTTCCCGTAATAACTCCTGTTGACTGTCGGAAAATTAAACGATTGTCATTCAAATTTTAATACTTTACGTATTATTATATGTTCTATGACTGTACTATGCTCGTAGATGGAAGCCTTTGTCTCTGCGTGTGTCTGTCGCGTGCCATCGTAGCGACAAAATGTATTTTTTTTATTGAGGGTAGACAAAACATCAATAAAAAAAGTTTTGATCTATGAAAAATTTGATTAGCTTATATATTTTTCAGATTTAATACGACTATGGCTCGTGTACAAATCGCGGCAGCTATAGCAGGGGCATTAAAGGTTTTAGTAGTAGGTAAGTTGTTTTTGTGTCGTTTTCGTTACCATAAAAGCATCCCTCAAAATAAGTTAAATATGGAAAAAATAAAAACATGTATTTTAGTGTTTCTAAAAATTACACAAGCAGGCGTATGTAAAGTACAGAACAGCCCTTCGACTCACATGTTTCCAGCCTGGTGGTCGTCTCAAGAATGCCCCGCCCTTCACATCGTGTGAACAGTCAACACTAGTTTAAGCGGGAAATCACTCAGCCAATCACAGAGTGTGTCGTATGTTTAATTCCGTCAAAATGGTGGCGCCACTATCGGATCGGTGTGGCCATTACCACATCCACTAACTGACTAGTATTACATATTTATTGCTGTCCAATAATACCATAATATCGAATGAAAACATAACACGGATACTTTATGGACTATCTCATAATTGAACGCTACTGGAATTTACATTTCCAGACATTTTATCACTCAAATTCTTATTCCCTACTACTAGCCAGTTTCTGGACCTTTGGTCTTAGCCAATCGGAAGATTGTTGGATATTATTATGAGTAAATACTAATTTAATTCATGAATTCCATAAAATAACTTATCATATAACATAAGTACTTAGTAGTCATATTGTGTAGTAGAGTTCTCATAATGTTTTGATCTACTTATGTCTTATGGCATGTAAAATGTGTAATGTTGTGAAATGTAGTCTACATTCAAAATGATACCAAACATATTAATGATATTAATGATGTTGTATGCAGTTTTAATGCTTGGTGTACTTATTGTATACTATTTTTATATCATTCACTTGTATCTATATACATTTCCCGAGATGTACAGTGTCTGATGAAAGATTACGCTCAATTATTTGTCTTAATTATAGTTGTGTTTGCGGTTAGTCAAATTGTCTCTTTAACTACCATCCATGGCAACTAAGGTTTGATGAGGTCCTACAGTACCGTGACTGACTTATTGACTGACCACACTGCTTAAACCTTTGTGGTCTTAAGATATGTTCCTCGAATAGGATATATTCGTTGTGAAACGGATCGACACTTTATAATATATTAAATGATCATACAAATGCGATGATGCGACGTTGTTAATATAGTAAAAAAATATGAGAAACTGTTTTTATAGCTTGAAGTTGGTTGTAGAGATAAAACGATTCGATGAATTGACATAAGTACTAAAAGCAAAACAATTTTTATAGTCAGTTTGACGGAATAGTTACCTAACAAATACATTTACAGCAATATGGACCCAAAGGATTTACCTATAAAGATATCTACATTAAATGTAGCACAAGAACGCAAAGTAGGCGACACTTCGCTGTAACCAGACGCTAATGGTGTGCGAGTTCCAAGTACTGCTTTAAATATATAGATATAAGGTTTAATTTACTTCATGTTTTAAAGCGTACATCGTAATGTACTTAATTAAGACCAGAGTAAGAACGACTGTTCCAAGTAGTCGGCACTTAAACCACAGCGTAACACAGACCGTATGAGTACTTCGTTAATTTCAATAAAATGAAATTAAATTTTATAAAAGTAAGCGGAATTAAGACAGTCCATTAAATTAATTTTATGTATATTAGAAGACCCTTATTTAAATCTCAAATTCCCGACTATCAAATCTCAGTGCTAATAGTGCCAATTCTTTCATTACACGATGTAGCCATGTTTATTCAGTTGTCAAAGTGAAGTAAGACTTCAATAGTTCCAAAATATTTCACATATGATTGAGTTCAATATCTTGGAAAATAAGCTTTTCAGGGGTAATTTGTTCTAAATTCGCGTGTAGCGTTATGTTTAGTGTTACGTGTTGAGTTTAGTAAAAATAAACACAATTTTAACTGTATATTAAAAACTTAATTGGTGATATACGAGGAATTTAAAAACACAAGCAGAAACCGTATAAAGATAACAAAATTACAAATCTACGAAAAAAAATATAGTCATGTACGGAATTCGAACCGGCGTCCATCCTTAGATACGAATTAGGAAGGTACATTGAAGAAAATCCTATTTGTGCCTTATTAATATGATATAATTAAAATTTTATATAAAAACTGACTTCAAACATAATATACTATTAGGGATAACTCAAGTAGTATTTGTTAAATCTCACTCAAATTTAAATGGGAACTCATGACAAGCTTTCGAATGTAAAAAAATCTTTCAAATCAGTACTCCCTGTAATGAGTAAAGAGATAACACACACAAAAAAAAAACAGTCGAATAAGGACCTCCCCTTTTTTTGAATTTTGTTAAAAATGTATAGATATTGAATTGTTATTTTATAACATATCAATTATAAACAAATATTTACCTACTGTATCTTGTTTCGCTGCAACCGAGTCAAGGGTACTAATAAAGCAAGCATATACATGCTTCAAGTGTTGATTTAATTTACTTCGGCGTCTTTCACGTGCGGTTGGCTTTTTCATTTTTTTAAGAGGGATTTTTAGCAAATATGCAGGATGGTACTCAGACATTAGGCGCATACATTACTGTAAATTTGCAATTTATTTATCTCTTAAGCATATTTTTAAGGCATAATCGTACGTAATTAATAAAATATAAATGAACTATATAACTACGAATAGCACAAAATTGTTAAGATCAAAAAGAGGATGTTCCAAACTCAGTTATAAACAAAAAAACAAACTTGATTTGCCTTACAAAAACGTCCACATGATTGGCCCTACAATATTTTGTTACAAGCTCACTGAATGAGTGAAAAAAACATTATTTTTCATCTATGACACCTTAAATTTCGTAGCACGTAGCCTACGGCGTAGCTCGTTCACGAGCTTCCTAATTAAGCCTTTGTGTAGCCCTTAAGTGGGGAAGTTCATTAACCGAGTGGTAATATTGCCCTCTTTATGTTAAGCTGCGTTTTTCAAGTCTCGTTAGCTGCCCGAGTTTGTTTGCTACGAGGCAATAAGTGTATAAGAGGCGTAGCCGCTTTATGTTTAACTACTATAGTATGTTTGGTAAAGGGACTAGTGAAGTTGTGATTTTGATATCTAGCTATTGTATTGTTAGTTTCAGAACTATAACAATATTGTTCTGAGGTTCAAGGTACAAAATAGGTATACTTTATACACTCGAGAGCAATGAATCCGGGTCACTTAAAGAATCTTAAAAATCTCGGAAACTAAAAATGCTAGGTTAATGCAATAAATTGTATTTAATAGACAATGTAATACTCCTTAAATGAAGGTATTAAAACTTCTTAGTTATTGTAAAGTTATATCATAAAAAAATCATATTTGAAAAAGGGCCACTTTCGAAGATGGAACTACGAAATTACAGCATTTGGTTTTGCTTTTGTTTGTAATCTGTCATTTATGTGGGTACATAAACCATGTTGATAGTGCTCTATATTCATTATTCAAGCTGAAAGTATGTCGCTTACGCCTGAAGAATGCACCAGAATACTTACAATGCTGGAAACCGGCCGGAGTCAGCGCGATACAGCCAGGACTGTCGGTGTGTCGCTGTCAACAGTACAAAGAGTTCTCCGACGTTACGAAGAAACTGGTTCTAACCTACGCAGACCAGGAACGGGCAGAACCAGGTGTACCACAGCACGAGAAGACCGATACTTGGTGAACACCATGCTTCGAAATCGCTTTCTCACAGGAACTGAACTCACCAATCAGTTTCGACGCCTCGGAGGAAGTAACCCAAGTGCATGGACAGTAAGACGTCGGCTTGCTGAATCTAACTTAAAACCCCTTAGACCTGCAAACGGCCCTAAACTGGAGCGTGGGCATCGTATTTCGAGACTAAGATATGCCCAGAGCCACGTAAATTGGAGTATTGAAGATTGGTCAAAAGTTATGTTCTCCGACGAATCAAAATTTATGCTCTACAAGCACGATGGAAGACACAGAGTGTATCGAAGACCAGGGGAAAGATTCAAGCAAGCATGCATCGAAGAAAAAGTAGCCTACGGTGGTAGGTCTGTACTTGTGTGGGCCGGAATTTCTTCTGAAAGTCGCACAGAGCTGGTGATCATAGAAAACGGCTCTTTAACTAGCGTAAGATATGTGGAAGAAATCCTCAATGATCACGTTGGTCCATTTATGGTCAATTTAGGTGAGGATGCTATATTTATGCATGACAATTTTCGACCTCATACAGGTAGGATTGTGAATGACTACCTTCAAGAGATGAACATTACTCGTATGGAGTGGCCAGCGCGCAGCCCGGATATCAACCCGATCGAGCATGCTTGGGACGAGCTAGGCAGATGCGTAAAACAACGAAACCCTCCCCCAATCACGCTTCGTGAGCTCAAAATTGCTCTCACAGAGGAATGGGAGAATATTCCCCAAAATCGTATAAGGAACTTAGTGTACAGCATGCCAAACCGCGTAAACGCAGTAATGGAAGCACGAGGAGGCAATACGAAGTATTAAAATTCAAGAAAATCTTAATAAAGTTCAAAAATTTCATGTTTCCTATTTTTGTTTTAAGGAGAGATCAGCAGTTTTTTTCTTTATGTAATTTTGTGTTAATAAAATGTATGGTGACTCATATTTTTTTTACTTTCATTTAAGGAGTATTACATTGTCTATTAAATACAATTTATTGCATTAATCTATCATTTTTAGTTTCCGAGATTTTTAACATTCTTTAAGTGACCCGGATTCATTGCTCTCGAGTGTATTAATGATTTACCAAACGCTATAGATGCAAAAAAAACTGCTGAATACAATGTGGCCGTTGTACAAGGCAAAAATATATCGGACTATGACAATAATGTAAATAAAACTACTTGGAAAATGGATGCAACAGAATAAAGGTTATTATGACCATTATTATACCCAGACATGTCAAAAAAGCTTCCCATAGCCATGTTGCTTAATAGTCTAAACAGCCGCGTTGACACGATCTTTATGAAGCAGAAGAAGTTCTCTGGAACGTTAAATAAAAGCTTGTCATAATTTAACATTTCTTCGATTAATATGTCTGCAAAAGCTTCGACACCCTGTAGTAACAAATCCGTCTATGCTATATGAAATTGTGATCTTGAATATTATTGATAACGATTAAACTTTGATGTGTGTAAACCGCTATCCCTGTACACTCGTATGAAGCTGACTTGTACGAGGGCACTCGGTCCGAGAGTACTCTGATCGTGTCAACGCGGCTTTACAAGCTCCTTACTTTATTTCTTTACTATAAAACATTAAAACTTATAAAACGATATTTGTTAAGCACTCATTCTACATATAATATTTTACGCTGTTTTAATCTTCTGTATTTCTTTCTTGCATCTTTGTAAAAACAGACTAAAAAGCGGTGAATGGCTCATGTGTATTTAATAAAGTATATAGAATTACTAAAAATAAGTCTCAAAAAAAAAACAAATCATAAAATTCTGAAAGAACTCGAGAATTAATCAATAGTATTATATTGAATTTACAAATCATTCCTATCCTTGCTTGTGATAAGAAACTAATTTTGGTGTTGTTATAAACTAGCAATAGGTAACGCTATGTACATTTGGGTAAATTCTTACAATGGTGAACACATAATGTTATACACTTACCCTACGGTTCAATTCACGCAAATATGCGCTATTTGCACTATATGCACGCAAACGGTCGGTTCATAACTTGCTAAACAGACACCACGATAACATAATGACGTCATCTTTGACGTCACCTCCGGCCGCAAACAACGCTCACAGAAAAGTGGTAGTGCAATGTATGCACAAACGTCAAACTCAAATCTTGACAGATAGATGAGGAGATTTTTATTGTTGTGGTTAGAATGTTGAACATACAAACATCTGTTCACAAAAGAATGCCTTGAAATGCAATACTTCTATTATCAATTATTGATGTGAAGGTTATTTTGGGTCAATTGCGAAAAAGCAAATTGACAGTTAGCAGATTTCACATTGTTTGCGCGCAAACAGTGCATATTCTCGTATTTCAGTTGTGAACAAAGCTTTTGCAGTGTATGCAGTGACAGCAGTGTTTGCGTGATTTAAACCGTAGTGATAGAAAGTAGTTTCTACTGTCTACCTACTTCCTATAGCCAAGCACGTAATAACATAGATCCACACTCAACATTCAAGATAGACTAGAGACGCTTATGTTAACATATTTCGTCAAAATATAGATTTTATCGATATCGATTCAATTAGCGCATAAATTACGTCCCATCACTACAAACCACGTGGTGTTGACTTAGCCAGTTAGAACGCGTTTTGATGAGAGAAAAATTGTCTGAATTTATTTCGTACTATGCAACTAGAATGGCTTCTCTTTGGATTACTTTCTCGAAGTTAAAACACAATACCTATGAAAAAAATAGTAACACGTACCGTCGCATATAGCCAATGAAGTAAGCAAAGTATGAAAACTCATTTCACCAGTAATGTTGTACTTAGCTATTACTCTCTCCCTATAGTAGGTGGCAGCTGCTAAATGAAAATGTAGGCTGTTAGCAATTAGAATAACTAATTATGAAGTGTTTATTCAGGTCTCCGGTGACTTGAACGAGATATATCTAAGTATAATACGAAATCCAATTTCGGAGCTAACCTTTTCACGTCCAAAACGTGAACCTATTTCTTTTAATTTTTTTTCCTTCTACTTGTGTTTGATGTATTGGGAATGGCCAGTGGTAATGTGTGTTGGGAATATTCCTTTGATGTCACGCTTCAAATCAAAGAGCGGGTAGAAAAAAAACTATTTATCCGTCGATATACGGATCCATCATTTATAGGCTTTGAAATACCTTTAGCTGCGGTTCACCGCTTTTCTGGAACTGCAAAACTGAACTTACGCTATTTTACTGAGGATATTATTTCGTTGTTGTAATGAACATGTGTGGCGCACTAACATTTTCCGGAATGTTTAAGAAAAATACACTAATATGTACCTATGGTCAAATAGTACAATAAAAAACGAGTTAATAAAACAGATCAGGCACGTTAAACAAGCCGAAAGTGAGGGCTGATATTTAAGTCGAGGGTATTTTAGATCATATCCGGTGCTCTTCTTCAGGTGAGTTATCCCCGAAGCCTAGGTCGTCAATCACGACCAATACACGTGAGTACAGTTTTTTTCTTAGTTTTCTGTGTTTTTCAACATTTTTCAACTAGACATCTAGTTGAAAATGTTGAAAAAAGAGAATTTCAGAATGATGTGGCAAAACAAAACTCAAAAGATGAATTTTTCAGTTTTGTTTTGCCACATCACCTATATATTATCTAATTGGTCAGCCGTAGCCGAATTAATCCAGTTAAGGAATATTAACTGATTCGTAAATCTAAATCTCAGATAACCTTTTCAGTACATCCCTAATAAATAAGAATCTCAGCAGTACATTTTATGAAGAGCTTTCTAAATAAACATTGTTGTAAAAATAGAGATTGCTTCGATAATAGCGAAATTTGTAAACAGTTACTTGCTTTATGTTCATCCCCGATGCAAGCAGAGGTGTGGCAAACTGTTTGCTACATCCTTTTTATGTTTTTATATCAGTGTATTTTTACTTTTTAAATAATTTGTTTTTGAAGTTTTTTTGAATTTGTCAATATGTTATTATATATTATTGCACGACGATGGAAGACTGCTTTTAATTTTAGCTCCTAGTGTCCTAAAATCTGAAGGTTAGCTAGGATAGGCCTCCAGTCGGCAAAAAGAGGAGTGTTTTAATTTTAATCTGTGCTTCAATCTTTTGTTTTGAATCGCAGCTCTCAAACTCGAATCGATTATATAACTCGATTATCGAAATGATTAAATATTTAGAAATAACCAAGAACTTAAGTTAGCGTCAATTTAAGTTAATTGGGTACATCTACCCAATGAAAAGGGATAATAAAAGCAAATCCTACCTTCCGTCATTTAAGCATCAAACTTCATCAATTTCTATTTAAATAAAAGAGAAATTTCTCCATGAATATACGAGTTTACAAGTAAAGGTTACCGGTTAGTTAATGCATATTTACGCCTATCCACATCTGTAGAAGTTATTATAATCTGGTGACCCATTCTAACGAAAGCTACGCCTGAGGGAGGACGCTTCACAAAGCTGTGAAAATCTTGCGAACGGCCCGCGGGAGAACAATCGTGTTAGCCCTTCCGAGATAGGCGCATATGTGTGATTTGGGCTTCATTGTATTCTATATAAAAAGGTCCCTTTTGTGCACCTTGACCCAAAACTTGAAAGCTTTAACCAAAATATGAATTCTATTGACGCGCACTGTTAACCGTATTTTGGCTGACGAATATTTTATTCCAACATGTAAAGAAGTCCAACGCGGTTCCGGCCAAAATATACAATTTTTTTTAAATGTTAGAAAAAAGCATAAAAGCTTTCTTCACGTTAAAATCAAAAACCTTGGTGTTTTAAAAATGTTTACATTCGTTAGCGCTATGGAAAGGCTCAAGGGGCTAAATGTAAAACCGTTTATATTTCTACATTGGCATTTCAATGGCTCGTCATTATTATCGGCTGCATACCTTATTCCACTAACATAAATATATGGCAACTTGCTCCTTATTATATTTTCAACAAATGAGCAAAGTTGCTTTTTGATGAAAGTGCCAACTTTAAATATCGAGATAACCAAGTAACAAAATAAATCACGAATCATATGGTGTAGACTGCTAACTATAGTGAGGGAATTACAAAAATTGTCTTCGTTTTCCAATGAGGAAATTAGTCTCTTGCCATTTCGCTTTTTATTTATAGAGAAGTTGCGTTCTGTTAACCCTATTTTATTGCTGACCTAAGCCCGAATCTCTCACAAACCTATTTACGCGTTGTCAGTAGTTTTCTCTATATAAACGGTGGTTTCCAAAATTAAGTGCTCAGATTTATTGTGATAACTCCAGGAGTCACCAGACTCAGTACCAGTATACCCTTCAGGTAATAAGTACCTCTGCCCAAATTAGTAGCAAAAGTGAGTTGGGGGAACTTATGTGTCCATAAGTTGTTTTATTTTAAGACAACTGAATAGGTCCACTCTACAGTTCGTATATTGTTTGGCAAATTATTAAGTAAGTGATACAAATGCTTATTATTATTCAATATGAAAGATCTAAATACATTACAAACTAAAAAAATACGATATATGATTCCAATACATATATAGAAATTAAATGTAATAATTGTGCTAATAGCTCTAAATTAGTATCAGGGCTAGTAGCAGTCCACGCGTGGATTTTTCAACGTCGATTAGTTCAAAATGTTATTGTTTAAAGTTTAAACTTCCACTAGCTCGCAACCCAATCCCGATTTTGCTGTGAGTTTTTGAACACTGGAACGTACGATGAATTGTACCTCAAATATGATTAGTACACGACCATTTATTCACCGGAAGTTACCGACAAACTCCTAAAAATAACCTTAAAGGCCTTATCAACTTGGCAATACCAGCGCATACAAACAGGCAGTCTCAACCTGGCACCTTGTTGAATTCTGTCTGTTCCCAAGAGCAAATTAAGCGATCAAAGATTTTCATTGCCAGAAAAACCAGTCCAAAATTATGAAGAACGCGTTTCCGAGGTCAACAAGGAGTGGCATAAATGGTTTAAAAAGGTTTTTTTAAAACAATTTATTCTTTATATTATTTTAAATCCTAGTGTATGAAAGTCTGTTTTTAAGCAAGCTCGTGCTTGTGCATAAAAATAATCTTTATTTTTTGAATTGTTTAAATATGTATAGTTAGTTATAGTTATTTCAGGAAGGAATTTGAAGATTGACTGGGTCTTACATAATACATTATATTAGGGGTATTATTAAAGACCCAGACATAATAAGACACATATTTATCATAACAACGAAATAAAATCGAAAAAAAGTCAGTGAAATAGCGTAACTTCAGTTTTACAGTTCCAGAAAAGTGGTCCTGTGGACCGCAGCTAAAGGTATTTCAAAGCCTATAAACGATGGATCCGTATATTGACGGATAAATAGTTTTTTTCAACCCACTCTTTGACTTGAAGCGTGACATCAAAGGAATATTTCCGACCCACATTACCACTGGCCATTCCCAATAGATCAAACACAAGTATAAGGAAAAAATACAATTTAAATGAAATAGGTTCACGTTTCGGACGTGAAAAGGTTGGCTCTGAAATTGGATTTCGTATTATAGATATATCTCGTTCAAGTCACCGGAGACCTGAATAAACACTTCATAATTAGTTATTCTAATTGCTAACAGCCTACATTTTCATTTAGCAGCTGCCGCCTACTATAGGGAGCGAGTTCATGTAATAGCTAAGTACAACATTACTGGTGAAATGAGTTTTTATACTTTGCCTACCTCATTGGCGATATCCGATGATAAGTATTAATCTTTTTTTCATAGGTATTGTATTTTAACTGGCTACAATACCATAGCTAGTGTAATGGATGGGCGAGTGAGACATAAAAGCTAAAGCTTACGTATATCCGTCTGACGAAGTGATGTGCGCAGTACAGTGTCATGCAGAACTATGACAGTGACACTACAAATGTAATGGACAGGCGAGACGCTTACCATAAGGCGGGGGACTTGTTCGGCTCGTCACTTCGACACATATTGGTAGATTATCATCGTCACTGATAATAATTACCTAATTGATATTTGTTTTTACCATTGAGTTGAAAAATACGATGTACCTACCTAATGGTTTATATGGTTTTTACTCACTTTGACGTGAGGGCATGACATTTTAAATGATTCCTTAGGCGTAAGCCAAAAAGAACGGGTGCGGCACACACGTGGTGTGCTTATGTTATGGGTCTGGCGCGCTAAAAGCGTGCTTCGGGTATTCCAGTGGCGGCTTTCGAGCCCACCAACGTGACTATGCATTGATAGACCAACACAAACTTCAACGAATAGAATCATTGGAAAGTTATTATCTCATAATTGATACCTATAACTTCCCACTGAATTCTAAAGAGAAAAGCATTTTTATAAGTACCAAACACAACTCTCACACTACGAACTCTCTTTGCATTTCGTTAAATTTCTGTTTGATTTCGGGGTTTTTGACGTCCTTTTACATCTGACGTATTTGTTCCGATCCGTAGCATAATAGTAGGGTACTTTGTGATTATTACCCTCGAGTAGTAAATCTGTCTTAATCTTTTAAATAATTAAACATTTAACTAACGGTATAATTAGGTGAGATTGTGGTACAAGGTTATCCCTTCAATAAGTATAAATAAAAACAGTTGCGACGACAACAACAAAAAAAAAAAAAAGGATTCTGAGGATGTAAAGTAATAGAAAACAGTGAAAGAATGCGTGCTGCACAAACATGTGCGTGCGTGGTGTAAGGACAGGCAGAAGATCAGTTTTGGTATTGAAAACATTTACATTTCACCGCACATAAATATTTTTTTTTCTTCCAAACCAGCATCTAGTAGCTTATCAAAATGAAGGGCTGTAAGAAACGATATTATATATATTTATACATAATTTACAGTTTTAATTTAAACGTTATGATAAAACGTTTAACGAAAACAAATAATTTTAAACAAATACAATAAAAAACAACACTAAAATTAAAATGTCATCTTATTAAAATAGACAGTGAAATAGCTTTACCAAGTTTATGAACGAATAGGCAAGCTTCACTACTAGCGTTCCAAAATTCACAAATTCCATGCGTAAGAAATCGCTGGTACTATCTTATCATTCATATAGGATGAATGATGATCATCTTCCTAATAACGTTGATTGGATTAAATGCTTTCGATGGTAGTATACTCGCTACATTTGGATAATAAGGTCCCTGATAAGAAGAAACTCTGGATGATATCTGTTATCGGTGCATGAAATTATCGAATATTGGGTACAATTGACACTGGGGCAGATTCGAGTCTAGCGATGCTGCAATATATTTTTTCCAAAGCAGAAATGGAATATCCCCACAAATATTCAATGATTCAAGGAATCAAATTTGTAAAAAAAATAAAACGGGAAAACAGGTGCTTGAACACACCATTAGGCATATTGTTACTGTTTAATACCTATGATAATTTAGTGTGTCCATGCTTGCGTTTACTAGTCTTTTTAATATATTTGGTAAATAAAACTCAGCCCCTAACTCAAGACAGTAATATATGAAATCAGAAACAGAAAATACGTCATCATCTGATACTTTAATTACTGTCACATCACATCCATAACCAAACATTTTTGTATGTCATAATATAAAACAAAATGTTATATATACATAATATAGATGTTTTTATATATTTACTAGTTATGAAAACACAAACACAAAAATCATGGTTTTATGTAGTGTCCACATATTTGTTTTGTTTATTTTATTATTGGTTATGCAATCTATCATATAAAGATATAAGTATAGCCCTAGACGAAAATAAATACTAGGCAGTAGCCGGGCTAAAATTGGTTGGCCGAATCTATCATGCTGTCAGCTCCTAACTTCAAAACCTATAAAATTAAAAAAAGAAAAAGTTAATTGTGAATAGAAACGACTTTAAAATCAATTACATTTACCACACAGATTAGAATTAACATACAAATAAATCAAATCAAAATCAATACAATTCATTTAGCAAACAAATTATTAGATACAATAATAGGATACATAAGAAGATCATCTGATTAAATTAAAATAAATGTCAAATTATAATAAAATTAGATAAACATGATATTTTTGTCAATTGGATAAGGTCAAATTACATGTAGGTAAAATAATCATTCACAGTCGCTAATTTCACGATTACCTGTATTGTCTCATTGGGCTCTCATGCATTCACAATACGTTAGTACTGCAGAAACGATGGTAGGCCATTTGTCAAAATCAGTGTTGGCGTCATGGAGTGCGTTGAGATGGAGTAGTTCCTCTTTCTGCGAGATTATTGTCTCGCAGAGGGAGGCGGCGGAGCGGGAGAGGGAGAGAAACCCTCTCTCTCTTCCGCTCCGGAGAGCGCGGACACGGAGGCGAGCTAACTGAGCCCACACTCCGTCTCCGCTGAGAGGGCCTGGGCCGTCGGATGCGGGGGCATCCGGCACCCCTCAGAGATAGGTCCTCTCGCGATGTTGATGCCCCTTTCGTGTTCGGGGGGCATAACACGAGGTGGAGGGGTGTTCCTATTGACACCCCTCACCGAGAAGGGCCCGCCACTTTACAGCGGGCTGCGGCGTCGACGGGGGCTGCGGTAGAATAGTAGCGGTCCCGCGCCCCCCGTCATCAGTCGAAGACGTCGGAACACCGTGGGGTTTTAGACGGTATGGGCGCCTTTAGCCGAGCCCGTCATATCCCGCCAGCTCCCCCAGGCGGGAATGCGTAACAGCATTTCCCCACGTACAAAAAAAAAAGGATCGAACTAGAGGGGAAATCGCTCGCGCCGCGCCGTCATGCAACCTGTGGCAGGATGGAAAAGGTTGTGTTGCCTACAGTGACCGCGCCTTTTTACCGGGGTCTCGCATTCTTGTGGGATGAATACACACAGTAGATTGTGTAAATGTATGCAGTCAACTGAGCCTGTATAAACATTATAAACTGTATAAACATTGAGCTCGCGAGTTGGATGCGGTATTAGATGCACGCTCGATCTTAAGCGGTTAACCAGTCACGCTAAGGTCAGCAATGGATTAAAAACCACTTTCGGTAAATAAATAGGTACATAACAACAAGAAATATATTGGGTCTATGTAGAGAACGGACGATGTGCAGGTTTTACTCGCATTCAATCGATTTTATTTACCCGAAAGATAAAATATGAAATCCAGCCTAAGCATTATAAAGTACTTTTGATCGCCAAGTCCACCGAGGCGCACCGTAATACGTTTTGAATTGTAGATCACCTAGATAAAGCGCACCGCACGCTCCTCGGTCTGCTGAATTGGAAACTCAGGCAGACTTCACTTATCTGACTTTAAATTCTGCAAAAATAGTAGGTAAATATTTTACGCATTTTGTATTTGACTTGGGATGCAAATACTAAATTGAATTTATCGCTCCTGCTAGATTCTAATGCGTTCTAAGAAAGTAAACTACGAATGATGATGTGTTAATAGTAGGAATCGTATTTAACATATTTACGAGGTTCCTTGACATACAATTCATAGTTATACAGTGTGAGTCTGTATAATTACTACAAGATAAAATAGGGAAAATGATGTAAAAAAAACTTCAGTTATTATGTACATATAAAAAAAGGCTTATGTTTAACTTACCACCAGACATGGTAACATATTACAGATAAAAATAGTAAATGATCAAAATTAAACCAGCATTTTAATGTAAATTTATTACCAAAGTTTTATATATCGCTATCCTATTTAAGCAAAACAACTCCAAATAAATCATTGTTAGCCCAAAAATTTATAATGATCACCAAAATTAAAGTTTTTACATCTTGCTATAATTCTTCTGGCGTATCGCCGGCCGATGCCGCCGCACGCTCGCTCTGCTCGCTCGACTCGCTCGTTGTTGTGGTCACAACTAACCTAAAGCTCCTCCTCGCTTCGCTCGTCTTCACACCTAAATATGACTTGTGTGATAATTTACTACATTTGGTGTTCGATTACACATTTTGAAAGAACTAATTCTTTCAAAATTTCACGGGTATCAAAATATTTTATGGTGGTCATTATATTTAGGGCCCGTTTCAGAATGTCCTAATAAAGTTTCGGGTTGCTATGCAACACATGAAATAACTGAGTGATAAAAATGACAGTTAACATGCAGCGCGTTTCAAGCTTTAACCGATGGATAGCCTAAATCGATGATTGTGAAACGCAAAGACAGTGTTTTGTTTATTAAATATATTCCGGGTAGTAAAACCGGAACTTATTCGAACATTCTGAAAAAGACCCTTAATCTCACAAAAAAATACACATCGACTTGAGAACATTTATCCTATTTTTTAAGTCTGGTAATAACTACAGAGATTGATGTTGAGCGGGGCAATTAAAAATGTGACGAACGTATTTTTTATAAATTCGCGTTTCTTTGAATTTCAACAATGAAGAAATAATACTGACATCTATAAATTTTGAGGTGTTTAAATAAAATCTCACAACTTTAGCAACTCTTAGCAGTTTGAGTTAAAAATCTACCATGAGTTTTGTTTTAATTATTAATATGCAATCAGCTAAGACTCGCGTAGGTATATTTTCTGGAAAAAACTGCACCAGTTTTGTACTCATTTTAATTTCTTCTTTCTACTGAGGCCTGCGCTCGCCGTGTACAACTTCCAATAATATAATACCAAGAAAATTCTAACCATCGTTTTCTAGCCCTACGATTTAATTGTGATAAAGTAGGCTCTAATACACCCCATCTCTGTCCGTGGGTGTAGTAAGAGGCGAATAAGTGTTAAAATATTACTTGAAGGTGGTTAGCTGCGCCTTCTGAGGAACTGCCATGTGAAATCTCCAAGACGTCTGCCAAGGGGAGGCTGTGATCAGCAGTGAACAACCATAGTATTATAGGGAGATTTTCAGCAGCGGTTTTTCAATTATAGATTATATTTGTTATTATTATTATGTAATATACATTTACTATTCAAAATAATATATTAAGAAGTGTACGCTTCCAATCTAAAAATTGCCTATACTGGTTGTTAAAAAAGAAAAGTTCATTTGCTTTTAATATGGTTACTTGATATTTTTATCTGATGATTGTAAAACTTTTTACCTCAGTATAAAGTACTTGACGAATGGCAAATGAATAAACCAAACATGATCAATTTTAAACAAAAAGCTGAGGATTTGTAAATGACATTTTGAATAATGACTGGGTTGTTGACATGTTCAACGGTGGTCGATGAATTATAGTTTAAATGACGGATCGACTTCAAAATGTGATCAATCTTCGATTGAAGTCAACCGTGCTTGGATGACATTAAATGATTCTGTGTCTATAGAAGTTGCACAACTAATATTAAAATTATTTGATATAAAATTATTCAAGAGGTGCCTTGGCTTGCCATTACACTTGTAAGAAAATTTTCTATTTATTAAAATCAATACTAATAATTATTTAATTGTAAAAACATACCAGCTAGTACCTACTAATATACACCTATCCAACTAACAATTTGCTAAATCGGCTTCTATAGGTACATTGGAATAATGTAATTAGTCAAAAGTTGAAGAAAATAGTAATACTGTTTGTTTCTTTTTTTATTAAGATAAGATAAGATATTTTTTTATTGCTAAAAAGATTTATAAGTAAATACAATGGTTAACTTAGATTCTACAATAACTAAAATTCTTATTGCCTAATAGATTGACAGCGAGCCCCAAACTAAGCACTAAGCCTGTATCTTGGGGATCTATTACTGGTAACTTAGCATTTTACCTGTAAGTAATGATGTAGGCACTCAAAAATGGTAACGGGGACTGGTCCTCAAGTGATGCAATACAGAGTTATTTGATTGGAGACTCAGATTTTATGATGAATGTTTGCATTGCAGGAAGTTTCGGGTGGAATGAAACATCTGTAAAATGTCTTTAGATAACTGGAAGCAATAATGAAATAAACGGTAGAGTAGTATAAAATTTGTTTCGGAGCCGCGTAGTGAACCTGTATAAACAACTCACTCAGTGTTATTAGTAGTAATCACACTGAGTGTGTTGTTTTCTCTCTCGAAGAATCTCGCCTACGGCTTTTGAATTTTATTTAATACTCCTCATTATGCAACAGTGCCATATATATAAATCTATAAATATGTATATATATTTCATAATACAGCGGCAACACTTCTACAATGTCAGATAAAAAAATGTAAGTAGATGGGTAGGTACCCCACATTGAATTGATAATTATGAGCTGACAGATTATAATTTACTGCCTTTTTCACTATCATGCACTATAATGCAAGGAACATAAATTTAAACATATTTTAGATATCAAAAATGTATAGCGTGTGAGATTTAAAACATTTTTTTATATATACAAAACTATTTCTTTACCTACTGCAAATTAAATTTTCACGTAACCCCGTAAAAGATCACATAACTGCAACATTTTACCATGCATTGTAAAAACCACCAAACAAATTAGAAAAATTTAAAACGTATAATATGAACCTACATCATTGACTTTTATAAAATCCAAAACAAACAAAATAACTACATCAAAATACAATAAAAATAAATTTACGAATTTCTACAGCCTCCCGAATTATAGCGGGTAATAAAATAGAACGTTATTTATCATCATTTGGGAAATTTGAAACAGGGCGCGTTCCGTCGAAGCGAATTCACCAATTTATACCACCCCTGGGATAACTCTGTCTTCATGTATCACTGAACAGATAATTGCACTGATCTGTAGGGACTTGACGGCACTGATAGGTAGGTTGGTAACTAGCTGGTAATGTTTTGCTAAATAATTTGTGAGACAATGCTTCGGCTAATTAGACCAGTCAAAATAGATATGGTGGATTTCTTAAATAAAAATGTAATCGAAATCAAACTAAAGTCACAGATTATATAATAGGTAAAGTGTTCCAAAAATCTCAATGCTGCTGTTACGAAACGTGGTTGTTTAATATTCCCTGCCTACTTTGGGAATACAGGTCTTGTGTAATTTCTAATCTGCCCGTAATTAACTCGTGTGGAAATTGGCATTTTACTTGTACTTTAAAATATGTTCGTGTATCTTCGGAACCAAGAGTATTACCATAGATTAATGAGAAGTACATAATCTTTGGAATTACAGGGTGTTACAAAATTGGATTGTAAAACTGTAGTATTACTAAACATACCTACGCGGTCCGTCTTACTAGTGTGTTTTAATGGTTTAGTGTTCGTGAACATGCACTAGTGTAGGCAAGTAGAACAATAACCAGTAACAAATATAGTACATTTTCGTGTTCTCGCCTCAGCATCGAACTAAAAATTTAGTTCTGTATCCACAATTTTTCTTAAATCTGAGTCGTATCTCTAATTCAAAGTAGTGTACAACTTTGAATTAGAGATACGACTTGGGCATAAAATTTTGTACTCCAATAATTAGTAAAATATGATTTTAGCTTAGCACGCGATAGTCCTTCTAATTATATTAGAAACATACGACTTCTACATGACTGGGACTTAATTTTGACTACTTCATTACTTATCTATTGACATGTACAAAATATGGATTTTTCTGAAATAAACGAATGATTTCTTGATTCTTTGATTACAATTGAGCTCAAAGGAGGATGCGATAGAATGTTTCCTACGACTAACAATAACTGGAATTACGTAATTTTAGCGAAACTAAAATAAAATGTCCTACAGAGCTTTTTTAAAAAATATTTTCAAAGGTAATCAACTACTTTTCCAATTTCTGCAAAGTTTCATGCGTCTGAATCTATTTTCTAAACACCTATTCCAATCCGCCTCAGACGCGTTCTCAATAGTTAGAAAGCAGTTAGCGTACATTCCGGCGATGGAAGCTTATGTAATTGAGTTTTTGCTTTAGGGATAAAATGATTTCACACGATGTCAAACCAGGGTTGTAAGAAAGGTGACTCAGAAGTTTGGTGAGCTGCACCACTAGCCCGCAGAGCCCCGTGTTCGGGCCAAGCATTAGGTGCTGTTGTATTAAACGGCATCAATGCTATTTTGGTGGACGCGTCATATATAAATAAATAGCGACTAAAATCTTCCCTTATATCTATCCTTTCCCTAGCCTCTCGGTAGCATCACTTTGATAGGCGTTGGTTAATTTTGAAACTACTTAACTGTACTAAAGCTTCGTCTTTCAAACGTATTTATCAGTCGGGAGTCATGGGACAGCCTGCATATTCAGCGTGCGTGCTGTTAAATATTCTCAATATTTATTTTCTCTATATAATCTTACGCAAAAAACTGATTCCAATGAATGATATGAATATTTGTTAGGTTTACACACACTATTTCTTGGTAAATATATGTACGATAGAAACTGAATGATGTGTTGATTCATTCCATAACCGGGAACGTCAAAATGGGTGTTTTTAGGAAAGTTTACAATTTTTTTCTATCGCGCCTAATTTGTTTAATCGTGTTTCGGGGCCCAAAGTCGGATAAAGTACTTTATAAACTGTTATTATACCGAAAAACAAATCATTAATTAACTTGACGTAGAAGGGCCATCGTCAACAAATGTAATTTGAAATCTACTAAGCCTAAAAGTAAAATACCGTCCCACGAATATATTATGGAGACAGTTCTATTTTTCAGCGAGACACGACGATTACATGACATTACCTACATTAAAATGTTTACTAAATAAAATTAACAAAATGTGTAAAAGCTCAATCTGATTATTTTATTAGTGTTGTCATTCACACCAATCCATGAAGGATTAAATGATAAGAACGTCATTCCTAATCCACGATGTTTGAGCCTAAGGAATATAAATTGGCTATCAGCCGAAAATATAAATAATATTTTTTGATCATTGTATTTCCTTTGATATGTCCGCTGTAATAACATGGCCTGAGGGGTGATGGATTTCTTTTTCCTATTCACTATGTTTCTTTCGATATACGACTGACAACCTGTCTGACTCTACCTTATCCAAGTAATAATGGACGATACCAAACATTTCCGGTTCCCCTATCAACTTTGTCACAGTGCATCTATGACAGATAACAGACTACATACCTTATGTACTTAATTACTAATACTTTGTGTGGAAATTGGAACCGATCGAAAACGTCTCTACTCAAAGATTGCCTGGAAGAAATCACTTTAATGACTGTAACTTATAATGATAGAATATATTATTTAGACGCAATAAAGATGCGACCAGCATTGAGCAAGAGTTAGTGTTAGTAGCAAGTAATAAATTGAATAGGATGAACGTATGTACCTTAAGCATAACTAAATGAGAAATCCTTGTATATTATACTAAATATATTTCGCGTATCTAGGAAACGACTCGAATGATTTGGATATTTATTATAAATATTTAAGCTACATTATTTTTGCTCCTGAATTTTATCTATGACGTTTTCTTTCCTACATAAATATTTTTTTATTAATTGCGGAACGTTAATTCACAATCAGAAATGTTTAAGGTTCCGTATTAGAAAACATGACCCTATAACTAAGCCTCTGCTGTCCGTCCGTCCATCCGTTCTACCGACCTTTGAATAGTGGTAGGGTATTTTGCGAATGCCCGCCTGACTAGCTACCACCTCAAGTAGAAAATCTGACGCCAAGCATCTAACGGTTTGTTCCGGCCACTGTCCTTGAAACCCAGTAATTGTAGGTTAGCCTGAACAACATCTTCGACCACATCATCACTTAATATCAGGTGAGATATTGGTCAAAGGCTAACCTATAAGGCATAAAAAACCATAAAGGCGTTGTTTGTATCATTTTAGCCGTAATAAGTAGTCAATTGAAATGTTCACAGAATATGTGTTGGTATTTCGGATGGCCTAAAAATAATAAAAATAGCATAAACTTACAAAGGAAAGGGGGTCCTCATACAAGAAACCTGTATTTTATAACGTTTGTTGTTTTTGTTCTACCGTTACGACGCTTTTATGTTTTTCCCTTTATTAAACGTATAGTAACAAATCATAGAGACTGGTCAAGTACATGTCGAGCACCCAGTAAGGATCTCGAACTGTAGGAAAAAAATAACGACAATTTGGTGCATGCTGTGATTGAACACTGTCGCCGCAATATTATATTTATTTGCTTAGTAAAAACCAAATTTGAGTTACAGTGGTGCAGATACCAAACATACGATCCTTGCGTGCCAAATTATGCTAGTGTACAAATTAAGCGTAAAGTAATAGTAGTTTATGACACTTACATAATGAGAGGTATTAAATAAAACACGAGTGTTTGTATAAAAAACAAGCCAGAGGCATCGAGATATACGTTACACTAGAGAAGACATTTGAGACAAAAGTCGCTGCCATTTTTGCTTATTTTAAACTCAAGTGCGCTTCTGCGCTTTACGAGATCGGACTGCAGTCTAGAACTAATTATATCGTCTAACCAAATATCCAAACACGCAGCGCCACAACGCTGAGGTATGGTTTCTCAATATCAAAGACTATAAGCACACAGAACGGACATGGCTTTTGTACCTACGAAACATTGTGAAGAGTATATTAGTTAAAAAATAGTAAAATAAAGTTAAAAAATAAGTATTACTGAGGGTCACTAACTACGCTATTCAGTTTTTGAAAGTAAAGGTACAATTGGCTTTTTACTAGAAACAAAGTGTTACTAAGTTTTTTAAATCTAGATTTTATATTATGATAATATAAAATCTAGATTAAAAAAAGTTAATAATCGTATTTTGCATACATACATTTAAGTAAATAATATTAAAATAAAATACACATTAGATTTTTTAATTAAAGTTTTTTAATATTTTTGAATTAAAAATATAAATCCGAATATGTTGTATTTATTTAGTAACTTATTTTAAGAGAATACGTACGAGTAATTGACATTATATAGTTATGAAGGGAATAATAAATATGCTCCTTGGAGTGTTTCAACCATTTGGGAGTTATGTTGATAAATAGACACGTCAAACTTTTCTCATCGTGAGTAAAAAATAGGTAATTTACTCAATGTTGCTAGTTGTCATATCTGTCCACTTAATCTATGAATTTCACTACGTCAACATGGCTGCCTATGCTGTGTCGTGAAGCATTGTCTTTCGCGATTACAAATCGACAAAATAATAATGTATTCGGGCGTGTTCAATTCCAAAATCTGAACTAACATGTGAAAAGTGATTCCATCGCTTTTATTTTCACGTGTGATTTCTATGAGTGGCCAGCTGCGTGTGGGTGAGTACATGCCGGCTAGCTGGTCCTACCTATTCGACTTTGCTCGTTTGAGATGTCGAGTCCAGTATATAGAGGTCAATGGCCAGAGGCGATATTCTTGGTAGTAATCACATTGAGTGAGTTATTTAATCGGATTCACTACGCCTTCTTATGGTTTGCTAGTCCAATTCGGACATGACCGGTTTGTTATGAAGCGATGAGTCAGGCAAGTCGCATGCCTGATGGAATGGATCACACGCCTTTCATCCTGACAGACACCCAACAACAGATGTTTATAAAAAAGCTAATGTCTTAAGCGTCAGGAAACTATTCATTTGGGAAGGCATAAAGCGCTATCATAAAAAGGTTATACCCACGTTGCCAGAATTAAAAAGCGAATTAATAGATGTCCTGTACCACGTGCAAAGAGTACGTTTGCAAAAAAGCAATACAAAGTTGTTGTCCCTCACTTATATAATAAATTTAATAAAACATATAAAGTTAAAAAGTTAAGTAACAATGATATCAAGAAGTCACTACTTACCTGGATCTACCAATTTGATTATGAAGGCATAGAAGATATGCTTGATATTTTTCACGTATGATATGAGTTACTGCAAATTATCACATTATTAAACACACACACACACACACACCCTCTCACCCTCACACGCACACACACATACACTCACAGACATACAAACACGCGCGCGCTCGCGCTTTACTGATGTATTTTTTTCTTGTTTTGTAAACTTACCTTAATTTTTATTCATGTAAAATATGCATAGTAATTAAACAAATGAATCTAGATGGGAGAAGCCATTGGCACTCGAAACACAGTTTTTATTAACTATTCCGTTAGTCAATGGATTCATTACTGACAAACTCTGTATCATTTTTATGCCAAATAAATAAATTATTATTGTTATTACTAGATACTGCACTGCGCTGGTTTGAGACGTTAGTTCTATTTCACTTGGAACAGTACCTAATAACCACCCCTAAGCACAGTAGTGTTTGTAGACGATTGCGTTAAGGCAGAATCAACAACTAATTAAACAAAAAAAATTGACAACACAGTGTGTTGCCAGTGTTGCCAATATAAGTACTTAGATAAAACATAGTATACTTACATAACTTTATTGAACTGTGCCACTAGGCTACCTCTACAAAAATACAGTTCCAATTTATTGAGCGGAAATCGTTTTGTGTCATGTGTCATCCTGCTGTCACTTCTACAAAACCTTATATCCGATTCCGAAATTATTGTGACTGCGCCTTATTTTTCAAATAGGTACGTATTTAACTTTCGCTTTATGCTTCTTCAATCGATTGGAATTATACCAACACTTTCTTCGGTCATAATAACTTAGTATTTGTAAATCGGGATGAAAAGTGCCTGTGATGTGTTTTAAGAAGGTGCCTAACAAAAAACAATGTGTTCGTAAAATCCGTTAAACTATTACTTCAGTAACAAATATATACATAATACAGACAGTCGCAAATATAATTCTAGGCTAGCCTGAACAACATCTTCGACCACATCATCGCTTACTATCAGGTGAGATAGTGGTCAAAGGTTTACCTATCAGCAATAAATAAATAAATAAAAATATACTCGAAAATAAATTAAAATACATAATTTATTTTCTCCTTTTTGCCCTACGGGGTTCCGTAACCAAAAGGCAAAAGGAGCCCTATTAAAAATCATTCACTGTCTGTCTGTCTCTGCTCGTAAACGCAATTATATAGTTACAAACCTGGAATTTTGATATTTTGAGTCAGGAGGTGACCCAAAGATAAACATTGGATTAAAATAGTTATTTGTGCAACAAGAGAGCAAATTCGTCTTTTTGCTGTGAGTGCTGATTTTGAATCCTGAGTGTGGCGAGGGATGCAAAGGCATGAGATGCAAGGTGCTTTTAGAGTTTTTACATTAAAAACTTGTTTGCACCCTAGATTGTTGGATGTAATTGTCTAGGCTTATGAAGTAAAGAAAAATTTAGTTTTAATCGACTATAAAAAGAAGGAGTTTGTCAACCAACTGGTATTTTGTGCGTGTTGCCTCAAAACTTTTTATTTAATGTATCAGCTGCATAGTCCACTGCTGAAAACAGCCTTCACTAATATCAAAAATACTGTATACGATAGTTTGAAAGAGCATCTAAGTATTTAGAGGTGGTCCCTTTCTAGTTTGATGTCCTGACATAGAACATATAATAATTCTACCCTGACAAAGTTTTTTGGAGACAAACAAGCTCCCTTGTTTGCATGATTTTTCATTTTATTTACATTTAGAATATTTTCTCTTTGAAGTCTAATTTTGTTTTGTTTTTTAATTCTGAAGAAATAAATAATTTGCATCAAAGAAGTAAATTTTAGACTGTTTTATTACGGGACTATCACAAACACGAAACCAGTGAGGAGTATTATCTACAATATCTTCTATACAAAATGTCTGATATCAAATACGCATAATCAAAACTTACACGCAATTATGAATTTTAAATGCATTTTTGAAGCAATAATCAAAACTAACGTTTTTTTTTACTTCTACTGGCTGTGGCACAATGGGAAACCCTTAAAGAGCGATACACGACTCTCAATTGGCCAGTTTTTTTAAAGATCAAATATAATTTCAATGTAATCAAATTGGACAGTGAAACAAATCGTCGATATAGAAAAACACCAATAAGCCTTTTCCCATATGCGTACCGTATTGCATTAGATACATACTACGAAATCACTACGAAATAGGTAGGTCTCGTGACTATGATTATAGATAGATCTTAACACTCTGAATACGACTGGACTCAATTATTGTGTTGCTGACCTAGATCCATACCTTGATACGTCAAGGAATTGGAATGGCTAGGGTAATTGGCGGGGGAAATGCACTAGGTATAAATAATCCTCAAGCCGGATGTCCGAGTAGCATGTATCGTACTCAGAGAATAAAAATAATTCTGTTTCTCTTATTTCGATGGTATTACTTATGAAGGCTAAGTAATTTGACCCTACAAAAACTTAAAAAAGTTATAGGTACCAAAGTACGAACTTAATCTGATATTGTACCTGGTCCAGATATGGATATTCCCCTTTTTGCAATTTCCTACGTAAATTGAATGCCAAACAAAGATTAATGATAAAAGAGAAAAGGAATGATAAAGTTGAGTTAGGGTTCCTTTGTGTTTGATTTGTGGCTGTCTTGGCCCAAACCGGCCAGTTTTCGGAATTTTACGGTGATTTTATCTTTCAAGCCTCCAAGATCAACCTAACTTTGCCTTTTGCATGTTACTTGAGAAATTAATTGAATAATTCAACTAATTAAAGTCAAATATTTTCATAAGTATCTATTCCTCGGTACACTTGTTTTCATAAAAGATTGAATCTATTATTTCTACAAACTTAAATCGAAGTCAAATACCATATCTTATAAAAAAAATGCAGTAACCTGTAAGTGTTAGCGTACGTTTAATTCGCGAAGTTGAGAACCTCAGGGCGCCATGATTTTTTTCAGGTATTTTTTAGAAATAAACCGGAGTATGTTGTGTGTTAACTATAAACATAGAATAAGTGTTAAAAGTGATATATAGTTGACGCGTTTATGAAAAGTTCCGAGACCAAAGATAAGTAATGTGTAGGATATGGTGGCTGGCAAAGTAAAAACGTCATATATCTACATTGCATTTATTACTCTGTGACCTAAAAAGTAATGATGTAAGTGGAACCCATACATAACATGAGTACAAGGTATCTTTCCTATAAATTATAAGTATATAATTAGATATACTCCATTTTAGGTAGTCTTTATGACATGATTGTAATGAAATGAGGTAAGTTAGTTATTGTGATGGAACCATTGACCTATAGATACCTGTATATATAGGTCAATGGTTGGAACATGCACAAGGCTCTCTGCTTATATGATGATGGATGTGGACTGCAGTTTTATGGAGCATTGGACAAAAATGCATGTCGTGCATTCAACTAATGCTTAAATAATATCATTTATATGTAAGACTTTAAAAAATGTGTTGTGTATGGACTGTAATATTTCATAATGTATTGTAGTCTAAAATAAATAAATTTTGATTTCATTACAGTTGCGTTTCGCCACTAGTGACGCCAGTGCTCATAAACCTAAGACGTTAAGTTGTAGTCTCATGTGCCTACAATCTCACCGGCATCAATACCATTTAAACCGGGACACAGTAATTCGAAAGTTACGGTAGAAATAAATATGGTGGCAGTACTTCCCCAGACGAACACGTTCACAAAGTGTTTTACTGCTAATAAAATACATAAAAAACATAAGCATGACAAAAAAACTTCAAGTTTAAGAGAGTCCTCTTTTACGATATGGAAAAAGAACCCAAATTATTCATGGAAAATGATACCTTGTTACAATACCCCGATTCATCGAAGCAGTAGTATTGTTCATTGATTACATCACTTGATAAAATAAAAGGATCTTGTTTGATATGATTCTCAAATATTGACTGAAAAAATAGCTCGGAGACGTCTGACAAAAACAGCTTCAGTTTACCTTGATCGAGATTTATAACATGGAACTGTTATGATTTTTCACATGAATGATTTTCATGGAATTCATAGGTAAAAAATACTGCTGTACTTCTTTTACCGGCAATCTTTTTGTCTCTAGCTCGATAAAGTTCCTTTACATGCAGTACTTGAACTATATTACCAAGATATTTTTTGGTGTAGGTACCCTAATATTTTATGGGTACATGTAGGTAATAGTCAATGTTATGAAACCAAAAAACCTATTTATTTCAAGTACTCATAAGTATCATAAGTAATTTTAACAGTAATTTAAAATTGTATTTTAGACCATACATTTTTGGGGAAAAAGTCCTATTCTGAGTTTTAAACTGTTAAGCTCAGCTGAAAGGTAATATACCTAATTAAGTTACACGCAAACAAGACCCATTTTTATTACGTTCACAACTCAATCTAAATTAGTTGTGTAATGCTTATTCGTATAATTTACTTTTAACGCGTCCATCCTTATCACAACAAAGTGTAGGTCTGGACTGGAATTTCAGCGTGGAAATCGGAAATGTGTCATTATTAATAATAAATTTCAATTTAAAATTAGCACTTCCTCCGAGTTTAAATATACAAAAATTGTGGATTATTAACTGTCAAACGTTAGTGAACGTTTCGTTTTGACACCCAATCTCATTGTAAAGTTTTAGTAATGTGTCCATTATTTATTAAAACATGACTAGACGACTGTGACTTACTGACACATTCTCTATTCTACTTGACTTAAGAAAAAGGACGAACTCCTCAAATTTAGTATTGTTTTTCACTAGTCAACAGTTTTTTATCTCCATAATTCATATCTCATTACTAACCAACATGTTAAAAATTGCAATATCATAAAACCTTTATATCTCCGAAGGGTCAGGCAGTGAGAATGTCATCCCTTTATCACATCTACACCTTATATCATCATATCTACCCACATTTTTCATACTTTAATAGGTACGTAATAAGATTGTAACTCAAGTCTGTGGCGGGAAAATGAAAAAAAAATACAGTATTTTTTCGCTTCTAACTAGGTTTCGTAGAGTCCGTTTAAATAAACTCAATAAGTTATAAAAAAATGATGTCGAGACTGGATCAACGAAATACATATAGTAATGCACTATTGTCTGGAAGTAACGAATTACTTCAGCATGAGTTTGCATGATACCAGCAAAATCCAATTGATTTGTTAAGCTGGTGCGTGGAGTAAAAAATAACTTTCTCTGAAGTATTTTTTATTTACACATATTAAATATTTGCTAGCCTGTATCACGCTGAATTCTCTAAATAACAATTGAATTTTAGCTTTGTAAAGCTTGTGATTATCCAACCGTGTAGGCAGCGGCGCGCCCTCGTGCGTCGGAACTACGCTGGCATACGAAAGCACACGTTGTGTATCGTACACGTATGTTTCGCTTTCATATCGTTTTCGCGGTCCGCTGGTCACTGTGAAAAGCGTGCATTGCAATCTGGAGCCACGGTCGAACACTTCTTTCTGCCACCCTCCACTATAACCATTCACTATAGGTACGTACAGAATATTATGCTATGCAGTGGGTGTAAGTCACTGATACATGTTCTGTTGTACCTATAGGTAATAACTGTCTGTGCTGTAACCAAAAATTGGTAGTTATATATATCTGTGGTAACATGGTACATATAAGTACAAACGGACCGTCATATACATGGAGTACTTCACTTTTGTTTTGAGTGGTAGGAGGGGGAGTAGGGTTGCAATTGTAAACCCCATGGTAACCAGTACAGTCTAGGAAAATACTATGTTTATAAGAAAATACCTTTAATAGGTCTGTTTCCAGACGAAGGTTACACTCCTATTTGTGTTATTAAATGTCTGCCTTGGCCGGTCCGGTCTAGATCGCACACCTGCTGGGAGTGTAGTAAATCGATCAAATATCTGTATGTATCTACGACGAATGATAACTTACCACCAAACTCAGTAAGAATAGACGCAACAATAATGTATATATAAAAAGTATAATAAATACTACAATTAGTCAAAGCCAACCGCTTACTTTGTTTATTGGTTGTTACCGAAGAAATATTACTCTAATTGCGGGGCCCAACCATTTTCCCCTCACATCAATCCTCCGAAATTAGTTTCGGCACCGCACACACCAGACTTACGGTTCCAAATTTACTTCGATAGGAAATCAGATATTTCAAATATATACAACGGGCCTTCCCGTAGGGGAGATAGAACGCGGAAAAAATATGATGTATGGCAGTTACTGAATACACATACGGAAGCTAGCGTGGAATACAATGTTGCGGCGTAGGAGACTCGATAAGAAAAAATAATTCTGAGGCTTTATAAATATTCATTCTTAATGGAGTTTGTGTTTGTTAAGTACCAAAAATTGGCTTTGTTTCACAATCTTCTTTTACTACCTCTTATGCTGATAATAAATTGGCCTTGTACAGGGTGGCCAATTGAGATATTATGTAAAACTTGATATACAGAATATTTTTATTTCGGAATTTCAAATGCGGCTGCTTGTTGGTTTGTCCTGTTCTATATTTGTTTTGGTTTCTGAAACTTATCTGTTATTTTTAGTTAGCAATTTGTCTGGTATTTAATTTATATTACCTCTAATTAAAAACTATTTGAGAATAAGACCAACTACCTACGAATATTTTATTATTTTATTCTTGTCACTTGTCAGAATAACTGCAATTTTTTGTAAGCCATTTTGTCTGTCACACATAAAATAAAAACCAATACCAGAAAATGGGCAGCAGCGTCTTCTGAAGATCAGCCATCTTAGGGTCGGCGGCGCTGAATGACGGCACGCCGCGGCATGGCCTGTCAGACAAACTGATAATGCGCCAAACGAGTTAGGAAAAATAATTATGTCTCAGTTCGCATGCCAGTCGATTTGAGAACCGGACATAAGCAGAAAAGTCTAGCCTGCGGAACGTAAATTCGATTTTGAACCGAAATAAAATTAATAGATATTTAGGTACCTAGATAGGTATATAATTAAGGGCTGGATCATCGAATGGAGTTGTTGAGGACCTACCCATTTATTCAGGAAATCACTATTCGCTTCGATGTTACTTAAAAATATATAGTCCATACGTGACAATACTTAAGCACGAGGCATTGCTTGAAAATTATATTGAAAACAAAGTAATATCCTACTTATATATAATCAGTCTACTCCTGACCACGGTCAATGCAATTTGATCAAAACGTCGAGGCTAGTCAAAATATTTTTATTTTGATATTAATTCGTGCGCGAGTAGACCCGGTAGACAACAATAAGAAAGCCATGAATAACACATACGAATACAACTATAGTATACTTACATTTATATTTTATGTTACACATGACGTATCTAAAAAATCTCGTTTTTACTTGAAAACCAAATAAAAAGTTGTATTTAATTTTGATTGTTTGCTCGCTTGGTAAACAATCTACTATTTACAGTCGTTAGTTTTTGGACAATTTTCTCACCTACTGACGTTGATCAGGGTAATATTGTTAGCTACGCCAAAAATGGAGAATGGCACTTAAAGCTAAATGCCGGAACACACCTTTAGATGGTTGATGATATATTAATTTCTTTAGTAGGTACGTAAGTACATATGTAGTAGGTGTTTAAGTACTGAAACTGCTTGAAACCTCCACATTATAGCGAATCAAAATCTATCAGACATCTTTTACCTACAGTGTAATTAGTATATAAAAGAAACACCTCTCGCCATTTAATTAACATTTTAATGCATATTCAGTATTCAAATTGTGTAAAAAATCTCGTCTAAATCCTTCACACAAGGCTTTTCAAAAAAAGTAATTCCACCTGGATATGTATTAAGGTGACATCAGCGTCACACCACTACTGGCATACTGAATGTCTTGTTTATCCATCATGAGTGACGACACGACGGTGTCGAGTAAAAACCAGAGGGCTTCACCTTCTGGACTCATGGTGATAGGTGAAACAGAAGGCGCCCCAACGCTTAATCCTTCAGTAGTCTTCGAAAGAGGAGTTGAAGAGTTTTCTGCTGCAGTTGCAAACGCAGCGAAGCAAAAGACGAGTGCTATGAAGATGCTCCACATTTTCATCTGGAAAATATCATATAACAATAATTAGCTTTCTTTTTTAGCCAGTTTTAGTTACGTACGTATGCTTTAATTGACAAATCAATTGGAACTACTAATACAATACTGCAGCTACTACAACGAAAGTATAATAAACAACCCACAAGCTATTGCACGCTCACAGGAGTTTGAAATACCCCAGCCCACTATCAGTTGGCAGCGTGTCTGGTGGCAGCATTGCCGTGTTGGATTGCAATGATTATTCTGTGAGGCACATTTGTGACATTTTGATCATTAGCGTAAGGAACCTATTGAAGGTTCCCTATGAAGAAATGGGACACTTTTATTAAACCTACGCTGTACGTTCATCCGAATAATCGAAAGCCGAGATCGAGAGCCGCCTACCTTAAACTATTCTAGTAAGCCAAATGATTTTTTCAAGAAATGTGTGTCATTAACAAAAAAATATGGAAGCAAAAAGTAAAAAAAATACTACATAATGCCTACTTGTATTTTTATACGTAATACGTACATATTTTTTATATAATACGGATCTGAATCGCTGCTGAGAATCCCAAACAGAATGATTTTGTTTTTGTTAGTTAATACATATTTGTTAAACAAATACATGTGATGTGTATTGGTATGGAACCCTTAGTTCAAATTGCACTTGTACCCTCTTTCATTTTAATAATCTTACTATAGATAGGTACATTTAATGATACCCTTTTTTTTATTAACATGAGGAAAATGCATTTACGCATACAAGTAACAAAGGAATGTAACTGCATCATTACTAGGTACGTAGGTAGTTATTAAGTTCTAAAGTTTTTTAAAGTTTAAAACCTTGAATTAAATAATTGATGTTACACATCGAAGCTAGCACCCGCGCGACATTGCGAATCTTTACCGGAGAAACAGGTAAGTTTACGAGTTACTCGTACCGTACGTAGTGTAGGTATTTTTTTGCTAGCAGTTGTCCTCTCGATTCATTTTAATACGTATGGGTATACTATATAACTCACAAATATTCTTGCTATTAGTTAATAGATTTTCATTTAGAGTTAACAATATAAAACTAACATCATTTTAAAGCTTAACATGTCTATAAATAACCGCTAACAATAATAATGAGTTTATGCGCCCTTAAGATAATAAACTAATCGAGATGCTCGAAATTTGAGTTTCAAAATTCCACTCGGCACGACAGACAGACAGACTAACAGGAGGTATAATACTTGAATGAATTATAATACTTAAAACATGTGGTAAAATTAAGAATGCAATACCTATCTTTCAACCAAAGAGTGTGAACATGTTTCAATGTTTATAATAATACGAAAACAGAAAACTTAGGCGGTCTGTCTATAGAATTCTCATAATAATCATAACTCACCTTTGTTTGAGTTTAGCTACACTTGTTTTGTTTATCAAAATAATTGACAGAGACACGTCAAGCTTCACAATTCACAACACAATGGCCTTCAAATGACGTGAAGTGCGTAGGTAGTGGTAGGCAGACCTGTTTACAACAGGAAAAAGGATAAAGAATTATCAAACCAACTTTAGATGCTTTCGATATGAGACAATATAGTTTTTAGTTGTTTTAAAACCGACATTCGAAATGGAAAAAAATAATTTGGTCATACTTTAGGTATATGGTAAGTGGTGCATTAAAATAGAATAAAGCCACAATTTCTGCAGTCACATTGCATCCCTATAAAAAACTAAGCGAAGACGAACATTAGACATGATAAACATCACGCATATGTTGGATTTCAAGAAAATACAGAAGAAAAAAACTACAACACTTCGAGGTTAGAATATATAACAAAACAAACTAAACCAATATCAATAATACCAACATATAAAAATGTAGGGTTGAAAGTCACATATCTGTCAGTATCACCTAGTGCTAAGAGCAATCAAAACTATCGGAACTAATTGTCAAACAACTGTCAGTTGTCATTTCCACTTCAGTGCTGCCAGGAAATAAATTCAATATTCACTAATTACGTTCCTTGCACATAAGGAGGAAAGATTTCATTTATTATCAAAATGATAATATAAATATAAAAGCAAACAGTGGAATTCAGCAATATTATAATGATATAAACGGTCAAATGCGTGCGAGCCACGCACAATGTAGGGTTTCGTAGAAGCATGTGCATTACCCGAGCAAGAAAATCACTTCTGGAATAAATTGAGTTCTACAAATAATTAGAGCGTTATACTCTGTAAATGTGCACAAAATAAAAAAATTGGGCACTTTGCCGTTTTTATAAAAAAAAGGAAAACCAATTCTGCTGGAGTAACGTTGTACCAGCAAGAAAATTTTAAACGAATGATCGGAAAGAAAAATTAAGGGCTATATGGACAGATAGCTTATATTTGTGCGTAAATGTGCGCTAAAAATTAAATTTGTGAGTCGTAAGGTTTTCGAGATATTTCATTTCCTGCTGGAGTAACGTTTAGCAAAATCTTATTTCTCGAAAACCAATAATTGTGCGATCTTACAATCGCGCAAACACAAATTAAGAGTTACTAATATACTTTATTAGTAACTCTTAATTTGTGCTTATTTGTGACACCATTAGGTTTTCAAAAATCTGTTAAATTTTTATGTAATTATGCAATTACGAAAATAAAAAAAATATGTCTACCACTAAAATGAACAAATGGTTGTACTCACTAAAAATGGTATTTGGTTCTTCTTGTTATTCCATTCATAAAAAGTAAACTTATTAGACAAAATATACACGCATTTATCAATAATATTAATATATGTCGCAACCGAAAGTGTCATAGTTAGACATCAAAATGCAAGAAATAAACATAACTCAACATGTTTCGGTGTTAACCAAAAATTAGTGCGTTTAATGAAATATATATACTGAAAATTGCAGCTTCATATATAAAGTATTAAAGAAGATATGAACAAAAAACTAAAGCTACAGCGAGATTGCTGGTTATCCGCCAAATTAGAAAGATAGCAAAAAAACCGGCGGTTTTATACATATTGATGGTCTTCTTTAATAAGTAGTATTAATGGAAGCTCTTGTCCATACAGTCACATAAAAATACTTAAAGAGGAATTTGTGTACATTTTTATAATAGGTATTATTTAGATTTTTATTTTGTCGAAATATTTTTTTATTGTATATTCCTACGCTCAGGCAACTTATAAGATATTAAATGAAAATGCAGGTTTCTGCTTACATTTTTTCCATTTTTTTATGTTTATATTCTTCACAAGTTTTATACAAATGTATGTATATAATACTAAAGAAATTATGTGTACTACTTACGAAAGTTTTTATCTAATAAATAAGAGTTTAAATCGAACAGTAACACTAATTCTTCACAAGTTTTATACAAATTTATATATATAATACTAAAAAAATTATGTGTACTACTTACGAAAGTTTTTATCTAATAAATAAGAGTTTAAATCGAACAGTAACACTAATTCTTCACAAGTTTTATACAAATTTATATATATAATACTAAAAAAATTATGTGTACTACTTACGAAAGTTTTTATCTAATAAATAAGAGTTTATTCTAATATTTTTCAACTGCTTTATCGTATTAACATCGACCGAATCGATCGAGTGGTTACATCACTACATCTAGCCATCAGAATTGCAAGTGCGACAAAGCAGACACTATATCAGTCAGTTTCCCATGATTTTATAGCTTTGCGAACTTCAGTCGACTTCTTCGTTGCAATCGTAGGTATAGGTAAGTTGAACAGATGGTTGCAATTGTGAATGAACTAATTGCATCATCTAACAATCGTAAAGCTAATAATAATTTGTCTTTGGACTAGCAATTAATGAAAAACATCTCAATTAATATACCAAAAATACATACATTTATTTCATTAATGTATAACCCGAATAAATTTGTACTCCTCTTTTATTGTTGTGTAAACTTCAAATAACTAGATACACACCGGTACTTACGTATAAAAAAAAACCTTTTATATAAACTCAATATAAAAAGCAGTTAAATAATTTCCCTTAAGAGTTTTATGCCACAATGTACCCAGGCACAATGTTAGTTGAGCAAAATTAAGAAGATCATCAATATGTATGAAACCGTCGCTTTTTTGCTATCTTTCGAATTTGATCGGATAACCAGTAATCTCGCTGTTGTTGTAGTATTTTGTTCAAATCTTCTTTGATACTTTACATATGAAGCTGAAATTTTCAGTATATATTTTTCATTAAACGCACAAATTTTGGTGAACACCGAAACATGTTGAGTTATTTCTATTTCTTGCATTTTGATGTCTAACTATGACACTGTCGGTTGCGACATATATTGATATTATTGATAAATGCATGTATATTTAGTCTACTAAGTTTACTTTTTATGAATGGAATAACAAGAAGAACCAAATACCGTTTTTAGTGAGTACAACCGTTTGTTCGTTTTAGTGCTAGACATATTTTTTTTATTTTCGTAATTGCATAGTTACATAAAAATGGTACAGATTTTTGACAACCTAACGGTGTCACAAATAAGCACAAATTAAGAGCTACTAATATACTTTGGTTGTAAGGTCACACAATTATTGGTTTTCGAGAAATAAGATTTTGCTAAACGTTACTCCAGCAGGCGACGCACACATTTAATGTTTGGTGCACATTTACGCACAAATATAGGTAAGCTATCTGTCCATATACCTAATTTTCCTTTCCAATCATTCGATTAAAATTTTCTTGCTGGAACAACGTTACTTCAGCAGAATTGGTTTTTCCTTGTTTGCAACAAAACGGCAATGTGCACAATTTTTTATTTGGTGCACATTTACAGTGTATAACGCTCTAATTATTTGTAGAACTCAATTTATTCCAGAAGTGATTTTCTTGCTCGGGTAATGCACACCGTAGAAGCCCGTTCTCATAATATGTAACGATTCTGTAGTTCTTTATTCTCCTCCACTTTCTTCCTGCTAAATCTAAGAAATAAGAGTACGATTGCCGCCAAGTTATTATTTCAATTGTAATTCGAAAATTAAACTAAATTCGTTTGTGAATTCTTTACGTAACGATAGCGCGATTCAGAATCAGTTGGTACATTATGAGAATTTGAATGTCATTTAATTTATTTTCTGTTGCATGAATAATTATTCTATTATAAAATAGTTGATATTATATATGAAAGAAAATATAAAAAGTATACACCGATATATGCAAGTAAGCTTATAAATGGGCTATATAACTAGTCTGGCCATAAATACTGTAAAATAAAACCTTTTCAGCTTTAGAATTAAATAATAAAAATATCAATATGAAATGAGGTGTTAAAGAAAATAGGATAGCAGTATTCGCCTTGTGCAAAGTAGGTATTATTTTTTATTTTTTTTAAAATAAATAATTCGTTTATTTCGTCTTAACATTTTTACAATTTTGAGGTAGGGACTACCTTTTAAGTATAGTAATACCTGTGCCAGGTAGACCCGCTCTTCCTTATCTTAACATTAAGATTTATACATAATTAACGATTTATATATAATAGTCTATTAGATAGTAACTTAAAGAATATTAAATAAACAGAAGATATAACATCTAACTCAATTTTAATAGGTACATGTAATTATAACTTACTTGGTTTCTAACAAATTTAACTGATAGTAAAAGAAGGTAGTTATTTGTTTATTGGTATTGAGCCGTCGCGTCGGTCATATTCCAGAAACTTCAAAAGCTTGGTATCAGCCGTAGGTATGTTCGTATATCGTAATATCAACAGATACACTTCCTCTTTCGAAGACCATAAAAGATCAGGGCAGCCGCGTGTCTTAGAACTACAAATTAATTCTGTTATAGCCAGAATTGGTCGAAATCCCATTAGGAAGTAAAAATATTATGATAACTCAACAATACTCTTATTGCGAGAAATGAAGATTCCCGCTAGGAAATGTCACGTATTATAAAACAATATCTGAAGCTCGGTGCTGATCGTCGATATCCAGTACATGCCCTAAATCAATCTTTAAAATTAAATAGAGTGCCTTCCGTTGCAATAAGCAATTGAAGGGCACAGAAACGAGAAGGTAAAGAGAATTTACCGATGAAAAAAATTACACTATTGAAAAGCACTACAATCAGCAAATTGATGATGTGTGAAATTAAGTGATCGATGACCTTGGTACGACAGGTACAGACAGCAAACACTACTAGTGAACGGCGAAGATGAGGTCCAAAAAGTACTTTATACCTATATAAGTCGAATCCTTGTACTGTCATACTATATCTATACTAATGGAAATAGTTTGAGACCCGGGAAAGGACAAAGGATAGTTTTTATCCAACTGCGCAATAAGAGGTTAATGGTTTTGCGCGATAACCGCAATACGCGCGGGTGGAGCCGCGGCTGGAAAGCTATTCTATTATGTATGACATAGGGCATAGTTATAGTGTTAAGATTTATTATTTTAGATTAAGTTTTCAATGCCAGTCTTTACCCATTATATACAACCAACTACTTCATATTAGTCACTTTAAAGGATTTATTCCATAGATTTTATATTTGGTACAAAATTATCCAACACCCAAGTTCAACGACTATTACTGCTAAACTAATAAAGTTATCTCAACCGCTATAATTTTCCTTTAAAGTTCATAAAACGCACTATCAGCAAGAATTTTTTCAGAATTTTCAAGCCAGCAGTTTAGCTTTTAGAGGGGGGGGGGGGGGCGTCCTGCTAGAACAAAAATTAGCACTTTAAAGTTTAATATTTCGTAAATGGAGCATTAAATCGAAATATTGTATACGTATATTGTACTACGGAACCCTAAAAAATGGAAGAGAAATTAAAGCCTATCATAGTGATTCCGTCCTAAAGTCCCTCCAATGTACGATATGTAGCAACACTTGTTTACTTAGTGAAATATTAGTACAACTTGTTAGTACAATCACCTTACATTTTTTGACACAAGTATGAAACTTGGCACATTCGATCCTTGAGTCCAAATAAGCCAATTAAGATCGGTAGCCCTCCGGTACCCTCCCTCTGGAGGCGGAAGGGGGGATGTAAAGCGCTGCTCCGCCCGGCTTCATTCTAAAAATTATAACTGTCCAGGTTTAGCCAATATGTCAAGTTTGGTATCGTTTGAGTTATATAGACTATGTCTTTCGACTTATATGTATATAATTATATATGTGTATACATATATATTTGCTAATTTTATTTTGTAAGCATAAAATATTAAAATAATCTAGATGGGAGAAGCCACTGGCACCCGAAACACAGTTTTTAACTAGTTCGGGAGCCTATGGATTCATTAACTAAAATGTAACAAGTTTATGCAAAAATAAATTATTAATATTATTATTATTATAATACAATGTCCTTGTTGGATAATAAACTAATGTAACTAATGTTTTCGTATAAATCGATAACGTAGAATTCATTTCTAGTATTATAAAAAGCCATTCAGCCTCTCAAGGATCGAATGTGCCAAGTTTCATACTTGTGTCAAATAATGTACGGTTGAGGTATTTTATGCGGCTAACAGACTGTACTATATTTACAGAAACACATCAAGCGTCACAACACTAGCTCCTCCGAATGCCGAGACGTGCGAAGGTAGACCTGTTCTACAACAGGAAAATAGTTCAAGAATTACATATCAAACACAGCTTCATTGAGGAATACTCAAATGGTTTTTATAGGTACTAATAACTTAGTTTACTACCTTACATTTATGATTTATCTTAATTTTTCTTTTCATTTCTTATACTCGGAAAGTAGTGATCCTAGTAGCGGATGGAAGACGCTGGTAGTAAGAAACTCATGGTAAATGGTTTCTTCTCAAAGGTCGGAATGTATTGTAACCATAGTAATTATTGCTGTAAACAAAATTAGATGTCTAAATTATTTCGTTGTAGAATTCTCTGCTGTAATAAAACAAACAATAACAACTAAGTTTTGATTATAAAGGGTTTCACATTAAGAGCGCTCGAACTTAAAAATAAAATAAAAAACCTGTTAAAGTGATATTGCCACAACTTTTATTTTATTTTGAAGGATATTTGCTAACAGTATGTATGGAATATAACTTCAACCAAATGGCCGCCGCGACTCCGCTGTAGGTGGCGTATCCTGGTGGACCAATTTTAGATGACATTAATGGGGCTCAATTTCACGAAGAACGCGAGTTATGTTGGCCTTCAGGGCGGCAGTTGACTGTGGTTTGTCTGCATACACTAGCGACTTAACGTTACCCCACAGAAAGTAGTCAAGTGGTGGTGTTAAGTCACACGATCTTGGTGGCCAGTTGATGTGGTGGAGGACTAAGCCTTTGAATTTCTCATCCAATAAATTTAATATTTCCCGTGCTGTATGACAAGTGGCGCCGTCCTGGAACTACATGTTTGTGAGATCCAAACCTTCTATCCTATATAAATAAAACTAGAGTGCTTAACACGGATGTAATTGGTTCCTACTCGCCCGTAAATATTCCAAACCAAAGATTAACTTTCATTTCAACAAATTGTTTTAACCTCTCAATTAATTTTAAAAGGTTGTTATTTTGTATTGTTGCCCCGTGGGGTTCCGACTTCCGAGTTAGAATTGTACCTCCCCATATCATCCCGTGGGTGTCGTAAGAGCCGACTAAGGGAAAAATACAGGAAGGTGGGCAGCAGCGCCTTCTAAAGAACTGCCAACTTACACTGCCATCCCCAAGACGCCTGCCAAGCGTGGGGATTATGGCAAATACCCCCTCAATAGGGGAGGCTGTGTTCAGCAATGGACGATCTGGCTGTACAGTTATTTTGTATTATTAATATTTAAAAAAATTACAGTATTTGACTTTTATTATATTCGAAATTAAAAGTGAAGTGTGTAACGCGGGTGAAAGTCATCAATTCCTACTCGGGCTATAGTCGTCTAAATACAACACTTTCGACCCATGTATAACAATCTACTATTTTAATTTGTAATAATATATTTATGGGAATATAATGTTTACTAAGTGAAGGTTCAGTATAGGGTATGGACCTCCATAGTACATAAGAATGAGTAGGTATGTTGCCGGTAACGTATATCAAATGTTATTTTATTTTTAAATTTACCAAAACACTTGGTATTTTTTATAACCTTAGTATAAACATGTACTGTAGCTGTAGGTACTGCAGTGATTACTGCATCATCATTTTCGAATCTCTGTCCATTAAGAGATTCCTTTAACTTTGGGAATAGACCGTTAAAAATCACTGGGGGCAAGATCAGATAATTATGGGGAATGCATAGTATTGCGAAGCCAGGATTTCGAATTGCAGCCATAGTAACAGCGGACTTTTATCTTGATGGAAGAAAACATTTTATGCCAGTTTGCCACACGCCTCATGTGGATGTTGTTACACAATTTTGTTACTTTTAGCATTTTTCAGCATACAAACAACCATCTCCTGCTTTCTAGATCTATCGATCGAACCCAGGACCTCAAGCTTCCAACGCTACAAGCTATTATGAAAAGCAATTATTAAACAATGAAAACGGCAGAATCAGTACTTCAGTACTATAATATTATAAATGCGAAAGTAACTCTGTCTGTCTGTCTGTCTGTCTGTCTGTCTGTCTGTTACGCTTTCACACCAAAACTACTGGACCGATTTGAATGAAATTTGGTATGGAGATAGTTTGAGACCCGGGAAAAAACATAGGATAGTTTTTATCCGACTGCGCAAAAAGAGGTTAAAGTTTTCGCGCGTATGTCGATAACCGACATACGCGCGGGCGGAGCCGCGCCCGGAAAGCTAGTTATTTATAAAAGGAGCAAAAAACAAAACAATAAATTGAAACAAACTATGTCAGCAAACTACCAGGCTCGATCATATAAAGCTTTTTCCATTTCCGCTGCACAGCCAGTATCCAGAAAAGGTACATACCGATAGCATATCCGATTAGATTGATATGAACGATTAATAATGTTGGTATGTTTGTAAGTATATATATAAATATTTGGTTGAGAGCTGTTGCTCTATTTATTTACGACTAAGTAGAAGTATATGTACTTGAAGATAAATAAAGTCCTTCGGTTGTAAGCCGTTTGATATTGTCTTGTACCTACTTACAAAAAAGTGTTTATTTTCAATGTTTTTGTGCGTGTATATTGCGTTGCAAATTTTCAAAGTATGAACAACCAGCCTAGTTGGATTTAGACAAAATATTCCGGATTGATTACAAAAAAGCGGTTTTCTTTTGTTGGTAAATTACCGATGGGTTGGTACTTAGTATTCGATGAGTGAGTCTGTCTTGCCCTTAACTAGTTTTTTTTTAAATATACATAAGATAAATAATAATATACAATTGTATATATATATATATTCTAGTGGCTCGCCCCAGCTTTGCGCGGGTATTTAACAAAAAAATATTAAAAAACATACATTTTGATAATATTCTATAGCCTGTGTTCATCGGGGATGATGTGACATTGTTGTGGTGGTGGTGGTGACAGAATTTTTCAAATCAGTGCAGTAGTTTTTATGTCTATTCTAACATACAAAAATTGCATGGTGGTAGGGCACTTTGCGAATGCCGGCCTGGCTAGCTATCACCCTCAAGTTGAAAATCTGTCGCCAAGCAACTAACGGTGTGTTTCGGTAGCTGTCCTTGAGAGCCAGTAACTCTAAGTTAGCCTGAACAACATCCTCGACCACATCATCACTTACCACCAGGTGAGATAGTGGTCAAAGGCTAACCTATCAGGCATAAAAAAAAAATACAAATCTTTCCTCTGTATAATATTAGTTTAGAAAGTATACGAAATACATAATTTATCACATGATGTATAAAAAAATATGCAAAAAATTATATTTATGGCTTTAAAAATATGAACAATTATTAATTGTCCCACACCATTTATTAATAATTCTAATGTATAAAATTAATATATTCAAACATTAAACTGTGTGTGTGTGTGCGTCACTTATTAAACTTAAGCCGAATAAAATATACTCAACAAAATTACGAAAATCGAAGTAGTCTCAAGAAATGCTCACAAAAATAATGTGTCGAGATCTCCCCACTTCTGCTCGTGGGCGCTCGCACATCAGTCATCTGGTTTACGCTTGTACGTGCGAAAGTTACTCTTATTGTCACAGTTATTTATCCAGGTTCTAAGTACGTTAAGCCTTTTTAAGAGCATAGGCCTTGTTTGTACCAAGTACCTACGTAAATTCATGTAGGTAATTGAAATTGCCTGTGGCTATGTTACTATAAATATTGGGGCACTACAGCTGATTATATCGAGCGCGTGTCAATTCACTTGCGATTTGATGATGAGGATTTATGGGCCGGTGTCAGGAGTAAATTATTAGCCATCCGAAGGTTACGGCAGGCTGGCCCCGTGATTAATGCCTTGTCGATAATGTTACCTTGCCTATGTTTGCGCAGTTTGGGGAAATGACTGACAATAACAATTCTTTATCAGCCATTGTCCACTGCTGAACACAGTCTTGCTTATAATGGGGGCATTATGGTGGGTTTGCCATAATCCCCACGCTTGGCAGGCGGCTTGGGCGCATTGCAGTACGAAGGCGCTGCTGCCCACCATCTGGTGTGTTACCCTTAGTCGCCTTTTACGACACCCACGGGTAGAGATGGGGGTTGACATTCTAGCCTGGCACCCAACGGGCGTACTCCATATATAATCAGGAATTAAACCAAACTTTTTTTTCCATTCAGTTTAGTTCATGTAGTTACATTTATTTTATTTTTATCTAAAACATCTATAGGTACTAGTAGGGTAAAATTGGGGCGTTTGGATCAGAGGAGATCCAAACGCCACCAATCTTACCATTTTTTCTTCTATTCATCTATTAAATTTTCTAGGTAAGGTTTAAATCTTATAAAATTATCAATTCGTATTGATCTTGAAAGATGTAATAATTAATTTTTACCTAATGATATGTCCGCTCATTTGAAAACTAAAAGAATATTTCGGTCTATTTGAAAAACTTTGATTTATTATAGTTTTTAACTTTGATTGTAACTTTTGAAACAATCGTTTGAGTCTGAAAGATCGTTTATTTTATTTTACTCAGGGTTATAATCTAAAAATAAAAACAAGGAGTTTAGCGTATTCAATTAACTTTATTATTTAAACACCACTTTCTAAGACAAAGAACATTTCTAAGTGCACACACCTTATTATGAAATACACAACTATATACATCGTTTGATAATTCATATTCCTTATACAAATTTAAAATACTGGGGCAACTCTTATCTTCTAAGTCATAAACACATATGTTTTTAATTTTATATTCACATAAAATTTCTTTAATCCACAATATTTTTTCTTTTCCTTTAGTGAATATACATTCTTTGTCTTGTAATAAACTTGCTATAATATTTTTAGACTCACTATAAGGCAAATAACCATCACTCCAATATATACCTCTATTTCTTTCAATCCAACATACTTGTCTTCTCTCAGTTTTGCTCAGTTTGTAAAATGGGAATGGTGGTTTAAATAGAAAAACTTGTATATGGTACTCATACTGAATGGCTATTTCCTTCAAAATAAATTGATTTTCATCAGTTTTAAAACCTTGGACATCTACAATTACACTCATGATATTTTACGTACAATGTGACTCAAAGGCTTATATTCTATCAAACGCTCGTTAATGATAAGACAATATGCAGTTGTATTATCAGGGATGTCTTGCGAGGCTTCAATTTCTAGTCGTACATCAACGGGTCCGGTCTTAAGACAATCGTTTTGACGTGAACAATCAATTACAAATAGTGGAGCCTTTTCTTTAAATCTCAACAAGTCGAGCAACGGATCAGTTGGAAGGTTATAATAAGACTGACGAAATTTCACATACATTTCGTATAATATATTGTATTTATTTCTTTCAAATTCCAAATTTAATGCCTCGTATGGATAATATTGTGAATTTAGAAACAGTGTTACATTATTTATCTTACAATGATCAAATTCTGAACTATTATTCGTTTTTGAATTTTTTCGTTTAGTTTGAAGACATAAAATAACATACCGAGGTTTTTCTAGTTGTGATGCTGTCTTAACTGACCAGGAATGTTTCATAGTTCTAGGTAATAAAGGATATTCATATAAATCCCAATTTCTAAATGCTATTTGAATAGGTTTGTCTTTCTCTAAATACTTGAGAAAAGAAAGCCTTTCCCGATCAGATACTTTGACATGCGGCACACGCCACTGTATTCTTTTTTTTTTTTTTTTTTTTTTTTTTTTCTGTATTCTTTGTATGTCTATTTTGATATCCTCTTCTTCTAGTATTCTAACACTATTTAAGTTTGAGTTTTTTCGGGTTAGTATAAGTTCATGTTTGCAATTCATTATTATTTTATCATAATCCTCAGCAAAACCTATAACTTTATTCAATGGAATAATTGCATTAAAATATCCATTACTTTTTACACCATGTATATTCCAGCCCCACATTGCAGCCACTTTATTTTCACCTTCATTCATAGAAATATAGGATTTTATTGTAGATGTAATACCAACATTTTTTGATCGATCTATTTCAACACCATTCAGCTCATATCTAATATCTTGAAATAAAAACATTACGGAATTGTTAGTAAATTCCACGGGTTTTTGAACAGGATTCTTATCTTTCCCGATGATGGTTGCATGACCTTCAACGTAAATAAAACTGGCTGACGGTAATATGTATATATCTTGCTGGTGTATAGGGATTCTGATTTCATCATTTTCTCTAAAAGCGTTATTGTAAGGGTTGTAAGAATGAATTTCATAGCCTTCAATTGAATTATCGAAGTTCGGTGAGTCAGTAATCTGAAGTATACTCATACTTTAAAACCAAGGGTTTTAAGAAAGTCTTTATTAGATTTTGAAATTTTCTTAATGGATTTCACACGTCTCTCTACTTTAGCACTATTCTTCGTTATGTTGTTACTTTTTGTAATGCAACTGATTTTATAAAACACCATCATCTTACTCTTCTTCTCAAATGAAGACGTAGTTGTAAATGTTCTTTTTTAAAGTCAATAAGATTATTGTTTGCATCCACAACCTTTATATTTACAGATGATATATTGCTTTTATTGACAGGGAAATATATAATGTTATTCGGTACTTCAATATATTGATGACCTGGTGGCACGTTTGGTACGAACTCATGAATTATGTGTGTTGGATAACCGTTAATATACGATCCTTTTATGAGATCACATTCGATGCGTATCACGGACAAAGGAAGAATGTTAACCAATGTGTCAGACTCATGCCATTTATTTGCTACTAGCGTCGTTTTGCCAAAGCCTAAAAGTTGGCCTATGCTATTTTCTCGCCCAAAATGAACAGGTTTTGAACATTATAAAAATGACTTCAGTGTATTATAATTAGGTTTAAGTTCAATTTCACAGTCATGTAAATTTCTATTTATATAGTCTTCTATATCATACAAATCGTATACACCGTCCGGTATTCGCAATTTTTTATCATCATCGTCGTAGCAAAATATATTGTTTGATGAGTTTATGTTTGATATAGAATTGGTAGCTGAGAAGTAAAGTAAACCGCATTCATACTGCTCACCCAAGTTTAACTCAGGATGAAAATGTGACTCTAGCAATGATTCGCACCCTGTGATGGTTATCGTAGCAGACATGATTATATACTAAATCTTCTTGCTGTTTCCCAGACCATTTATTCATGCACTAGTCGATCCTTCCAAAATATTTTTAGAAAATTCAAACACAGATGCCCACAATTGTAAGGATGGTCTTGTTGAATGTTGTCATAGTTATAATTTATATTTGTACCGACATATTTGAGTAATTCTGTCGGTGGTTTTAAATTACCGTAACTATCAAAATATTCTATATAGTCACCGTATTTTGCATAGGCTACCCAGTGAGAGCCAGGATTATTAGAGCTATCTAAATTTATGATACCACTTTCTTTCTTGTACGGACGTTTAGGCAATTGGTCTCTCATAAACACTCCTCGAAAAAATGGGATATCATATGAATATTTAGTAATATCAATATTGGTTAAAGCTCGATCGGGTAGCCGCCTTCTCAGTTTTTTTTATGGGATAAAAATAATTTTAGACCATCTTTATGAGGTTTGATATGTAAACCTCTCCCGATACATTGAGATTCAATTTTTTCGTTATGTCTTTTTAATTCTTCTAGACGTTTTTTAGCTTCTTTATATTCGTTAATAGTTTTAATGATTCCAGCAACACCACCAGTTATACTACCTGCTGCAGACAGCCCTGCAAATATTGGTATCAATGGTAATACACCCCCACTTTTAGGAACGGGTATGATTCGTGGGAGTTTAATATTTGAAGCAGCGGTTATTTCTTTTGCAGCTGCAATAGCTAAATCTATAGCCTTTCTTTTACACTTAGGTTTTAGTTTTCGTAATAGTTTTTTGGTATGCGTAACCACATGTGTGAATGTTTTCTTCAATCCTGCCCCTTTTCGTTTACTTTTAGAATTACATATCTTATTTCCCGAACGCGAACTTATTTTAGCCAACATAGCCTTATTAACTATTTGAGCTGCAACTTTTTCCCCGACATTTGCATCTGAGGCAGATATACGACTCCTCGCCATTTTCATTAGCTTTATATCTGCTAAGTGACGATCTTTTAAAGATGGTGATTTAGCGTAAGCAATATCGTGGTGCTTACAATATTCGTCTAATTTATTAATACCTTTATCTCCACGAGCAAGTCTCTGTGTTAACTTAGTTCCTGGGCCATAGTAATTATAACCAGGTAGATGTATTTCACACGGTATATGATTAATTAGACAATTAAGAAGACTGTTTGCTTTCATATCTTTTATTATACTGAATTAAAAACATGCAGAGTGTTACTTAAATATATCAAGACTCTTAATTACTAGATATTACTTATTATAGCACATTCGTTCTATTTATCCAACTGTTTTCTGTTGTTGGTAATCCCAGCCACTTTACATACACTTTATCACCTTTTCTCTGGAGCACTTTTTCCACTAGATAAATATCAGAGTACTTAGTTTTCTGCAGCTCGTATCCATAAAAAGCACCTAAAATTGGTCGGCCTTTCAAATCCTTTAGTAAATATGTGACTGGATTTGTCCTCAAAACCTCTTTGATTACAAATATCTCTGTAGACCAGTTCGGTGTATATCCTTTTTCAAAAATGCTTTTATATTTGCTAACTCGTACGAAATCATCCATTTTCAATGTATAATGTTTTTTAATACATTTAATGGTTTTTCCAATTTTGCATATCTCTCCATAATAACTCTTTTATTACATTTGGTGACTTCTATAGGCTTACATCCAATCGTTCTATGAAAACTATGATTATAAAGTTTCACGATTTTATCTAAAGTACCATTTATCCATTTGTAGTTTCCATTCAAACCAAACTGTTTGTACAGCTTAGATTTTAATGTTCTTATAAACCTTTCCGCAATCGAAGCTTTTTTAACGGAATACGTTGAATAATGATTTATATTATTTACTTGCATGAGATTTTTCATTTCGTTGTTGTAAAATTCTGTGCCTAAATCAGTCTGTAAATTTGTGGGGGGCTCTTCTTGTTTAAATAAATTGTTGAAGGCATTAAATACTTCGGTTTTAGTTTTACGTTTTAATGGAAATGCCCAAGCTAATTTTGAAAAAGCGTCGATTACCACTAATATATATCTGAATCCATTATTAAATTTGGCAATAGATTGCAAATCTATTAAATCAGCTTGCCATAAATCATTTATATCTCTCTTTATTACATGCCTTCTAGGGAAATTAACCCTTGCGTTTCTATAAATTTCATTTACGACGTCGGCTTTGCTCATTTTTTAATTGAGTTTCTACATTAATTAGTTTGGCACTTATTTCATTTAGAAACTGCTCTAAGTTTTTCAGTTTTACAAAGCAATTTTCTAAAGACTTATCCACATAGTCTTTTGTAGCGCAATCTTTAGCTTCAACAGGGTCTAGCAAGTGTTTTATGATTTTTCCTTGCGCACTTATGTTACCATCACTTGTAAACACCGGTACTTGTTTATTATGGTTATTGTATTTTCTTTTACATAAGGGAAGACCAAACTTGTCAACATTCATGTTGAAATGATGACTTAATACTGAATAAAATAATAATAAAAAAACACTTTTATGATTTGATAATATCGGCTTCTTTCAATTCTTCGATAATTGATATGATTTCATTATCATGGTTGCTGTTACCAGCATCTCTGGATGCAAGTAAAATTTTTAACCGATCTATTAATTCGTTCGGATCATCCCAGTAAACTAAATCGGTATTGGGTTTATACTTTTTCAGTGTTGGTAATCCGCTCCCAAATTTCATTTCTTCAGATATTAACTCGGTTATATCATTAGCACTACTTTGTGCGTCTAAAAATAAGGGTCTTATAATTTCACGATATTTTGCACTCTTGTCCCCTTTGATTTGTCCATTTGGATTGTAATATCTTTTATGAGCATTAGTAATACATAGAATATCTTTGTACACTAGTTGATCTTTCGCTGTAACTAATGCTAAGTCCGGAGTTTTCCGCAGCAATAGTTCTCTAAGACCAGGTGTTAGTTCATAGTGACTGTTGTTAAATGAAATCGCATGTGTTTTTTTATTATTGGTCGGATCGTCTATCACTGATATTTTTACTTTTGCGTTGCCCATCAAAAAGTTTCTGTTTTCCTTTCTTACACCGAAAGGGATGTTCATATTATTATCATACATATCTTCAATGTCATCTTTATTTAAAGATCTTTCCAAAGGCTTTTTGACAGTTTGGTAATATGTTTCTTCAAGAAATTGGCTATTATCGGGAACGGTAGAATACTCATGTTTATTTTTGTTTAATAAACTGGAGTCACTTTCTACAAAATCCTCGCACCTTGAACTAGAACTGGAGTTATTCGAAGTTAAGTCAATATTGCTTGAGTGTTCTGAAATATGAGTATTTTTACTGTCGTATGCATCATTTTTATAACCGCTATAACCGATATCTACCAATGCTTTTAAAGGCTCTGCTACAGGCTTTAAAACTTTATTCATCGTTAAATCAGTTCTATCATCACTGTCTTGCATTTGTTTTAATTTGTTTTTAATTGTACTTACTGATTTTATAAGCTGTTTTTTAATATTTTGCTCCATGTTTGAAGTAACTCCAAAAAACAACTATTAATCGATTGGCAGTACTTCAGACTGAGAATAATATCAATAACACATATATTTTATACATCTACTCTATTACAATTTCCCGAAACTTGTTCATTAAGTTCAATGAAAACGTCAAAGCCTTTCCTATATCTACCTTGATTAATTGAACAATCTTTATTAATTAACAAAAAATTAAATCTATTTTCCCAAACAAGTGCAAATAGTTCTTTAAATTGCAGCCATTCTATATCTGAATTTATATGTTCCTCGTACAAATGCTTTAAATTTACATCATCTTGCCTGAAAATTATCAAAAGGTTTGCGTTATCACGAATCAGCTGCTTAGGTATCTTTGAATATGTTTGAGACAGATAAAAACAATCTATAATGCGATGTCTTCCCATTGCAAAATAATTTCGAATATTTGTTTGATTCTCGCATGTAACATCATCAAATATCATAACAGAGTTTTGTAATGCGTCATTGGGGTGGATGACTTCCTCATTTTGACTACATACGAAAAAATTTATTTCTGGAATTCTTCTCAACACTTCTTTTAAAAACAAATACTTCGATTGGAAAGCTGTCTTAGAATAAAGATATAAGTTCTTGAACTTAAGCCCATTAGGATCCAATAATAAGCTAAGCATGACGTTTGTTTTGCCACAATTGGATGGCCCACATACAATGCAGCGAATAGAATTCGGTAAAAGAGCACTATGTTTAATACTCCTCTCCGATGTTTCCAATTCAAGATTCTTTACTTCTAAAGAAAGAGGCTGTTTTATCAACTTCATTTTATGATTAGGCTAAGCAGTTTAATCTTATGCTTTAACTGTTACTTGAGCTGTTTTATGCAGTTCTGTTTGTGATATGACATGTTTGTGTAAGTGACATTATTTTATATAAGAAAATTTATTTGCAGTGAGGTGGAAATAATTATAAATTTCAAATGGATACTTTGCTAGGAGTCATAATCGAATATATGAAATAAAAGTTTCGAATAACAAGGGCAATGTAATGAAAAAAAAACATATTGTGTTTTAAAATAATATATTTATCAACTATACTTATTTACATTCTATGAATCATGCCACATTATATTTTAAAGGTTTAACAGTGTGCCATAAACTAATGTAAACTATGAGTATATTACTTAAGTTTAAAAACATTACATCTAACAACAATGTATTTTAAATCATACTTATTTAACATCATCAGAATATAGTGTCACAGTGACCCCATGGAAGAGTATGTATACGATCTTTTTGAATTTGCCTTTTGTCATCATCCCCATTAAGTAATTGCTTGTTCACTTCTTGAGTATATAATACATGCTTTATCGATCTAATCAATTTCATTTTACATTTAGTATTGATATCGTTATAGAGGGTGTTACTGTAATCACTCATTTGTAGATGTTTAGTTACAGCTTTAGTTATACCTTTAGCTTTTTTAATATCAGATTCCACACTACTCGTATTTATGCAATAAAGTTTAGCTCTTAATCCGACAAATTCGGTAATAATATTACCACCCATTTCATCTTTAAATAGACCTGGTATTTTTTCGTTTCTGTTTGGAATATTATAAATATTATTAATAGCATAGTTACTTGTATCAAATTTAGAAATGTTATCTTTCATATCTTGGTAAAAATCCTTAGTATAAATTAAATAAAGTAAGCTATCAGTATCTGTGTAACACAACAATGCTTGATTCTGGTATCTTTTTTTTATAAAATCATAATGAAATTTGTACATATGTTCTTTAGCATACTCTAAAACTGAAAACCCAATGTAAATAGGTTTGTCTAAAATATTTTTTTCATGATTCAATTGAATAGCCACACAATTTTCTGAAAAAATGTCAACACTCTTTAAATTAGGTTTCGTTATCAGTTTTTCAGCAGTTATATGCTTATTTGTGCTGTTTTGGCAATCATTCCATCTTGAAACCAATTTTACATCCACATGTTTTCTTTTATTTTCTATAGTCTTGCCGAAAATTGAATTATTTAGTAATTTAAAGAAATCTTTTTCAAAAGTGGTTTTTGATACTTGTCTTAAACTAGTATTAAGATCAATGTATGGTTTTAAAAAATCATCTTGTCTAAAACAAATGACGCGATGTATCTTTAGTAATATTAGACCATGTTTTAAACATTCTTTTAAATATACATAGTGAATGACGTAATTGATTTTATCATAAAGGTTTGCTATTAGTTTTTCAGTTTTACTCCCATAGGGTGCAAATTTCTCGACAGCAAAAGGCAAGTCTTGATGTAATTTATGTATGTGATGTGGATACGAAAGATCGACTTCTAAAATATAACCATAATCACTGTCATTAGAAATACTCATTACATCAAAAAGTTGTATTTCATCGACAGTTAAAAATCTGAATTCAGAAATTGGATATTTCTTTGTCATAGCAAAGCCGTACAAATTATTGCAATCTAAATATATTAAATACGAAGGTTGTTTAGATTCATCATAATTTGGAATATATTTGTTGGAGGCTACGGCATGACGTAGAGAACACTGTGCTAGACCACCACGTATGCCTTTTTCCAACATTTCATACATTTCAATGTCATTGATGAGTTCTAATCTAACCTTAGTATGAAAAAGCATAGCGTCCCAACTTAGGCTAGGTGCTGTCAAGTAATAGGCCGGGTCTAATTTATAGTGTAATAGACTTGTTGTTCTAAATTTCTCAAATATATCACATAAAAGTAAAATGTCTGTCTTTAAGTATAAATCAGTATATTCTCCAAGTGTTTTTAAGTTAAAAACATTCCACACTGTTTGTGCATGTATATAATCATTATCAGAAATATCTTCGTTGTATAAAGAATTATAAAAGTTAGACTTTGATGGGAGTTTATCTTCATCAAATTTTGACCAGCTGTCCATATAATCATATGGATAATGTCCTTTTCGTCGTAATAGACTAATTTGTTTCTCATTACCATCAATTTCGTTTGTTAAATGATTAAAATCACTTTTAGATAAACTTTTACATAACATATCAAGGCTTGAGCTTAAAAATTGAAATGAATCGATAAATTTTATTTCAAAAAGTCTATGTCCTGTTTTTGACTTGAGATATTTTGAAATGGATAGATACTTTTCTTTTGTTTTAGGTATTATTTTCACATCACCATCATATTTCATTAATTCTTTGATGAATAAATGTGAATCATAGCCTGATAGGTTATGAAATATTACTGGTATAAATGGACATACTTTATGCATTAAATTGCATAATGAATGTGAAATTCCGCGCACTTTTGATGTCACATGATCGTGATCTAACACTTTATCATCGAATAATACTTCATTACATATATGACAAACAGTAGCTTTACGATATTCCATTTCTTGTTCATGTGTTAGAGTTTCCATTGGTTTTTTATCTCGTAATATTTTATTAATACGTTTGGCATCTTTAATCAAACATTCAATAAACACTTTAACACAATCAGGGCCTCTATAAGTTACATATTTGTTCAAGCTCTGATCATGCGAACAACAAATATAATAACCAAAGCAACAAGGTTGATGTAACTGTAACGTTTCAGTATTTTCAGAGCAATTTTCTCTAGATTTTAACAATAAACATTCAAAATCCGCATATATAACGAAATTTACTTTTTGTTGTCTCTCATAATTTTTAAATTGTAATATTGTATTTTTTTCAGGTAAGACACTTGTAACTCCTGTACAACTGTGTAATTTGAACTTATTCTCATTGCAATAAAATTGTAGACAGGTTTCGCACATGATTATTTTGCCTTTATGATGAGTTATTTGACGTCGAACTAATCGAACAAGATCTTTGATTAAGCAATAATGACCTTTGTTGCCATGTTCAACGTACAATAGATTAATATGTTCAATTTTTTGATGTTTGGTTGAATACAGAGGGCCAGTCACATTACATTTGTTATCTAGACCATATATGTTGATACTTATATCACGATTATTTATTTCAAACAGTCTTATATCTGAGTATGTTGGTGGAAATGACATTCCTTTTACATTTAAAACCGAAGAATAGTGCGGATATGATTGAACTCTGCATACATTGATCTTAGACGGAAACAATCCAGCAACTATAGACCAAGCAAAACAATGATTATCATTAGTATTTTTAATGTTTATAACACATTTCAACTTTTTAATTGATTTTGGTAGATCTATGTATGTTCCACCTCTCATAGGACAGTATTTATTAATATTTATTTCTAAATGACTTACAGATGATAAAGTCCAACCAGATTCACAATGCTCAAATTCGGATAGTTTTGTCTTAAATATGTCTATTAATTTAGAAAATATTTCATGTAAATCTGTGCTTTGGTATATAATTTCATACTTAGTATTAAACGACTTTAATTGCTGAGAATTCGATTTTGGTAAATCAAAGTAAGCAAATAATTCGAAATTCAATTTAATGCATTTGTGTTTCTTTAAAGATAAATCTATTAAATGTATTAGATCTTTCTGATTCCCACTCAGGAATGACTCTGGTGTGAGTTTTTCAACTTCCTGAGTGGTACTTAAGCGGTAAGTAGCAATTCGATTTCTAAATGCAGTTGCAATTATATCGATATTTTCAAAATCAGTCTTTATCAAACAATTCAATTTATGTAAATTCGTTCTCAAATGATATCTGTATTTATTTCGAGACATTTCAATTCGACATGCGTCACATTGTATTAATTCATTAACTTCATTGACAGGTATCGGCCCAGGATGTGACAAAACTGTGAAAAGAAAAAATAAGTAATGCAGTTATACAAATAAAGTATTTATTAATAAATGGCTACAATGGCAAGTATTTAATTGAAATTATATTGATATATCTATTTTGAAAAGTAAATAGGACTTATAATTAATTAAGTACTAGAATTACATTGATTATGTATATATATATATATTAGTACAATTATATTGATATGTATTATTACACCCGATTCAATTATTTGAAAATCCGTTAATTATTTCTGGCCGACAATCCCGAAACTCCTGCCTCGTTGCTTTTATAAATTGTGTTAAGTATGACCACGCCTCTGTATCGTCGTTGGTTTTATTTTTAATGGTTATAATGGCATGACGCCATCTATTCATAGGCTGAACGTTTTTTATATCGTTACAATTATACACCTTTAACTCTACATAGTGCGACCCTTTTTTCTCTGTGTCTGATTGCCGGGATACACCACCGCGAGGAAGCCGTTTTGTGTATTGAGATATAATGGCTGGTGTTTTTTTACCGTGGCTTGGTAATTCTTCGTCGTCGCTATCGCTCCCAAACAAATCTCGTGCCGAGCTCTTTGCTGGAATGCCGAAACTTGTTTTAATTTTCTTTACTTTCGGCTCGATGGCAGCAGTGGAGACATGGTGAGAAGGCTGTGAAATTTTCTCTGCAGACTATTGTGCCCCACCTTTGAAATAAGAGTTGTCCATGAGATATGTTTCTCGAAACAAGTTTAAAATTGAACAATTTTTTATCTGCCTTCTAATAGCATCTATAAATTTTATTAAATAGTACCACGCTTCTGTGTCCGAATCTGTTCTATTTTTTATCATAATATGTATTTTAGGTCGTCTATTCATCAGTTCTATTTCTTCAGCGTGGTACGTTTTCAGAACAATAAAGTATTGGCCATGTTTTGTTTCATTGATTTGCCGGCTATAAGCTTTAGGATGTTTCATTATGAAGTAAGAATACATATGACAGGTGTGTTCTGAGCTCTTACCGTGATTGTCAATTCCATCTTCACTGTCCGTGCCGAACAGTTCGTAGTTAGAGTACTTCGTCGGTAGTGTAGCGGGAACGACGCGGGTGTGAGAGCGTTTTCTAGAGGTGGAAGCAACTGCAGTAGCGGTGGTGGAAGCGACGGGTCGGCTGGAGGCAGGTGGTGACCGAGTCTTCCTTGATGCTGATGGTGTGTGTGCGACACGGTGTCGATGTACGCTCTGTGGTGGGTCTACCGCCAGCTCTTCCTCACCAGAGTCCTGGGCGGTAGCGGGCAGCTCATTCATTGCCTTGGACCTGTAAATAAAACACGGATTTATTGATTTCATCAAACACACTAGAGTTTAACCAACAAAAGATAAATGTAACATTTTAATAAATGAAATAGTGAATTAATAATACTTACATATTTACTCGAAATTTCTTCAATAGTTTGCAAACCGGGGAAGAGGCGATGGATTATGCAGTTTGAAGACTGTGACTTGTAAGGCCCGCTTCCCGGCTTAAATACACCCTTTTCACGTGGTCATTTTCCTTATTTAGGAAAGCACAATGTGATCGATATTGCATTGTAAGCATTTGAGAGTGAACAAAGTTCGGTAGACCAAATTTGGTTTAACATACATAGAAAACTATGCTAATCATTTAGGTTTGCTCGCATCATATCACATAGATTGAATATTACCTAATAGTTGTTTATTAATAAACAAACACATATACAAACAGCCTGGTAAATTAAAATCAATACCATAGATATATTCTAGCCTGTGTTATAATGTGTTATAGGTAGTCAACATAATACTTAGATTTCAGCAATTACGTATTTAATTTAGGAGACAGACACAAACAACGACTGATCATTTTCTATAGTTAAGTTGTCATTGCAACTAAACTGTTTTATGCCGCGGGTCGCATTATTTTTTCAATATCATACATGATTAGAACTAAGCGTATAAGTTTTTTTTGATTTCACGATTGCTGTATGAAAAGGAAATGTAATATTTTCAAGTACGTATGTGAGTTTCAATATTCTATCATATATCTAAACAGATTCATTGATTTAAGGAAATAACGTTAGAATCCTTACATCATCCTTAGCATAAGGCTATAATTTTCAGGAAAATATCGAATAAATAAAAAAGTATAAGTAATCAGTAATCACCAATATTATAGATGCTTTAAGTATGCAGGTAAAATAACCATAATATTAAAACCCCGTTGCTAATAAATTATTAAAGAAAACACAAAAAACAAGAAGTGTATATATTAATAAGTTAATGTTAGGTAAAACCTGAGAATGCGGGCCGCTATCGATACGCAATGTACCAGTCCTGAATGTTATTGTAAGTGTTGCTACTATGAACCTATTCTACAACAGGCACGGTGTCTAATGCCATCAGTCAGGAGTTCTGGCTTTACATGTATGGGATGTACCTACCGCATATTAGATAATAGTTTGTATTATACCTACCTCGTATACGGAAGAGCTGCAATGTTGAACTCTAATAACGTGAAGAAACTTTTGTTATAAATAGGCGAAATTTATGGCTTAATTCATCAGTACATTTTTGAGAGGTTTGCTTTGCAGTCCAAAATATGTCTGTAAGTATTTACAATCTTTTAATTTCTATAATAAATTAAGGCTCGCGAAACGTTATTAATTATTAATTATTATTGTTTTCAGTCTTCAAGCTGGATTCTATCTCCACCAGCCCTGACTGTGGATGAATGTGGAAGATTATCAGAAAATAAAGAGCAGAAAAATCTTTTGATCAATCAGAGTCCTCAAATTGAAGAAAAGAAGAAGCTTTCATCATGTATGAAGACAACAGCACTGGGAGTTAAAATAATTCGTATTGAAATATACGACAGCAGTCAATTCGAAAACACTGAACAGTCGACATGTAGGTGTAATGCTGAACTCTGCGCTCAACACGTCGTTGGGAATGTATACTCTGATGTGATATATGCTAAAATTAGAGATATTATAAAATCAATGGATAATTCATTGTACGTAGTTTTATAATTATAATATTACTTGTGAATATATTGCATATTACCTACTTGTGATTTAATTAATGTATTGTTCACATTCTTTGAAAATATATCGTAATTTATAATTATAATTGTTTTTCTTTAATAAAGACATTACCTGAATAGATGAAATGGTGAAATTGGTGGCGTTTGGATCTCCTCTGATCCAAACGCCCCAATTTTACCCTACTGGTACTAACAATGTTTACAAATGAATATTCCGTGCAACTTATATAATTTCTTACTGAGCGCATTAATGTGCATCAGTTCCAAATACCCTGAGGGAATAGACTACAAATTAGGGCCATATAAATAATGCCCTGGTGGCAGGCCAGGCCTCTGCGCCACTCTGTACCTGCTCATCAATACCTCCGCTTAGATGTGTGGGGCCGTATAAGCCGATGGAGAATCTCCCTTAAACCACAGTGACCCCACTACGGAGAAGAAAAATGGCGGGCGAACCGTCTCCACCTCGCCCCCGTTCGTCTGCACCCCGCCTATTATGGCACTTACCTCGCTCGGCAGAGAAACATTCTCTAATGAAGACTGAAAGCATGTAGCATATACCTATAATGAAGGCAGTTGTCAACTCAAATCTCGCGATCTGGTGTGGGTACTTACCAAACCGCACGCGTCCGGAAAGCACCTGCACCAATTGAAAGGTTAGTGACCCGCCTCACCCAAATCCAAAGGATCGGGTGGACAGTATCTCCACCGTCCAATGGCCAGGGACCCGTGTAGTCAGGTTCTCCGTTCACTGCAATGTGGTATTTAATAATAAGATCTGAATCCGCTGATTTCGCCAACAACAATAGCTTGAAGCCATGACGCATATAAAAGAAACTGGTTTTTATAAGGTGTAATTATATATCTTTAATCAGACACAGAATTGTATATTTTTCTCCGGCGACATGCTAAATAGTTTGGATTAAAAAAAAAAAACACTTGGATTGCTGAAATGTCACTAAAAGTAACTTTAAACCAATAATTAGTCACTCCTTACGTGACTTTAGCGAGCTTATCAGCAATAATACATAATTTATAAATTACAGGCTGTTTAAATGCATGTCAGTAGGCGTAGTAATATCTCACGCTTGGGCCTCCATCGCCTCCACTGCACAGTTATTGGCCGTTAAAATGAAAATTTATCTTTAAGGAGTGGAGAGATCCTATCTCTAGTTGCCCTCGATACTTCACTTGATGGCTTGTAATAAGATGTATATCCAATACATTGTGTAAAATATCGAATAGTTCTCAAACGTTGAAAACTAGGCACTTTTCCAATGGACTTCCAAACAAGAAAGAAGGTTCTTATGTGAGCTTTTAGCCCACCGGCCCACCGGATGTTAAGAGGTAATCTCTGCCTATAACAGATGCATTTCGTCACAATTGACAAACTGCACTGCATCCATTGCCTAATCATATCACTGAAACATACAGTTGTGAAGTCTTTGCTAGGTGCTTGGCAGCGGATTTTATACTTGTGGGTGGTAGCTAGCAAGGCGAGCATTCGCAAAATGCAATTCCACCATGTGGCTCACGCCGGCGGTGGGGATTGGTCCATGGACCTGCGGCGTGGCGCTCCATAGCTATTACCGCTCGGCCATCATTGCTTCATAATTCAGTCAAGCAATTATTCAATCTACTTCAAAATTACTGAATCTTCTCAATAATCTGCAAAATGCTGATATTATGCCTTACCTTACCTTGATGACCTACTGAGGAATGTAACTACTTAGCTAACTACTCGCTGTACTTAGATATCAAACATTATTGTTTGCATATATGTAACATTCCTGTACTGAGATATTTAAAAGAGAAACATCCTAACAACCCTTAACTATTTTTTGATTAGCACGGTACGAGGTAATGTTGATAAAAAAACTGTGATCCCAATATCGTTGTCGTAGCCCCGACTTTCACAAGTTATTTCACACATTTTTTTAATGGATGCCGGTTCAGTTGGACAAAAATTGTTTGCAGGTCGATTACCACAATTAAAGCATAAACATGTTCTTTCTGATGGAGGTTCTTAATTCTTATATAATAATATGTAGGTAATAGTTTACTGTGAATTTAGTCAAATGCACTCATTAAAATCACCCGAACACTTGGATTGGAAGGAAATAATAATATATACGACGAAAGAAATCAACGTGCTAACATCAAGGCGGTAGACTGACAGAGTAACCAAACAACTCAGCTTAACAAGTTTTACAATAATCTCACCTGATGGTAAGTGGCTCTCAAGGACAACTGCCGAAACACACGGTTAGATACTTGGCCGATTTTCTACTTAAGCATGGTAGCTAGTCAGGTAGGCATTCACGAAATGCCCTACCACCATGCTATAACGACTGCCATTCTAAGATAACAACCAGGACCATGCCCTCCGAAGCACGGAAGCGCTCCATAGTACCCAATGTCACTATAGCGGTCACCCATGCAAGTCATGCGCGGCGGAAGTTGCTGATCGGTTAAAACGGCTAAGTAAACTTCGCTAGGAGCGCTTCGAATTTCATTTACATATATTCTTACATATTTTTTTTAAGTTATGGTTCCTACAATAACTTAAAAGATATGTTTGTGTGTGTATTAATATCACATATTTATATTTTGATTGTGGGTGCTCACGTTCTATGCACTTGCACAGGTGTTAAGTATACCCTATGCACATTCTGGTAATCCTACTTTCTAATCTGAACCAATGATATTTCAGCTGTCTGAAGCTAACCTTACATTAGCGAAATACGTTACTGGAATGCTAACAGAGTAAGCACACAGTGACAAACACAAACCTAAATCGGCGAGTCAGCCCGTTACTACGAATTAGTTTATTAGTTACACAAACTGTGTCGGTCGGGAAGTTAACTCATTTCATTACCATATAACACCGAGTAACAGAGTTTTTAATACTTTAATTTTTGCAATGACTCATGCTCTGCTTATTAATTCCCTAATATTAACTTCCCAATATTAGTTCAAACTAGGTACTAAATAAATAACTAATACTGACACTGTACATCGAGAACGAGCCAGCACTTTTACTTACTACAAAATTACAACGCGTGAAAAAAATATAGTCCTGTGCGGTTGTTGGATTAGCGGTTAGAGCATACCCTGGCTATAAGGGTGGAGGGTGCGGGTTCGAATCCCGCACGTGACTAAATTTTTTTCTCGTTGTAAATTTGTAGAGTACCAGAGTGCTGGGTCGTTCTCGATGTACAGTGTCAGTATTTCAGTATTCGTTATTTATTTAGTAGTTTGAACTAATTTAGGGTAGTTAATGTTAGGGAATTGTAGTGATTTTCTTCATTGTTAAAAGTTTGTATCGGTGACCCACATACATCAATTCTAACGTACCAATATAGTTCTGAATGAAATTTAAGTGCAGGACCAGTATCTATTTTATATGTGGTTTGTTTAATTTTTTTTAACCCACGTAAATTAGGACATGAATAGTGGTAGGCTGGAATGGTTAGAAGAAAATCAAATTAAGAAAATCGTTTGAGTTGCATTTCATATTGTGATTTCATAATTCGAACAATTCTCAGAGCTTTGTAATATCAAGTCGAGGAAGTGTTATGAATTGTTATTAACGGAATACAAAAGAATTTATTTCGTTCTTTAGTCTAGCAGTCCTACCTCATAAGCGACATTATTTCACTCTCATCTTGTCTTTGTTATCAAAAATGTCAGGGTCTCAAATGATGTCGTTTCAGACGTTGGTGTCAAGACCAGCGTGTCTGTGCCGCTCTCAAGATATAAAAAAATTTGAAAGCAGCTTCACCTGAGATGCAGATGATATATGTTTGTTAATAACTGACGATATTAAGACGCTAGTCTTGAGTGCTCACCAGCTAAGATTGGGCTTGAGACCGCGACAAAGTTTGGTTTATTAATACGGACTTTGGTTGTATTAGTACTAGTTATTTTTTGTTTGTATTGAAATCACTTCAATTGCTTAATTTTTGATTATTGGCTGCGATATTTCAATTATCGAATGTGAAGAAGCTCAAACGTTACATGTTGACGTCCATTGTCAAATCAAAATCCATTGTCCTTTCGGCATTATATCACTCTTTTCGGCAGTGTATTGTAACAACACACACGCACTTTCGCACTGGCACATTTATTATATTTGTAGGTTTTTTTAACCTGCGGTATGCCTTTATTAACCAAATACTACGAACTATGTATACATAGCATATTGCAACAACAACAGCTAACTTAGACAACCTGCACTATGTATTATACGTAGATTAGTAATATAGAAATAGCTTGTTTGTATTGTAATAAATACATTATACTGAATATTACAATATGAAATACTGGAATAAATGTCCAAAATATCTCGTTTCATTCGCCAGCACTTGCGACGATTAAATCCATCGGAGTCTACGGTATGGCGGCTATCTGGCAGGGTGATATATCGAATTCTTGCCCATAAAATCACCTCTTTGCTCTCAATTTCAGAAATTCCTACTTCACCCCAAGCTCCCCGATAAATATCTATTGCCTTTCATACTAAGACAAAGAACCTTTGGTATTTTATCGTGCGAAGAACTTCTATGATATATGCTAAGCCTATTACAATCCTGTGACCTTTCAACCGAAGCTATCATACCCTACACCTAACGATAATACACAGCACAGGTATAAATAGGTAATAAGGTATCTAGTAATTTTTTGTGATAGTTTCCGAAAAGACCGCTCCGTTAAAACATGTTAAAGCCACTCAAGAAATAATATTTTTTAAACACTATTTACTAATTTTGGTCTTTGACAAAAGGACATACGTAGGCTATTTTAGACACCAAAGTATACGATATTACTATCCAGTTAATTATATTATAAAACATAAGGTAAGTTTTTCCTTCAGTCAAGTCGTTGTTTTAAATAACGTCGTGTAACTTTCGGGTCCTAAAAGCTAAAGCGCGCACTTTTTTTCAAATGTAATTATTGAACGCAGAAAATTTAATTAAACCCCTGAATTGGCTGGCTGATTCAACTGGAGCCAACTCAATTATGATATTACCAATGAGCTTTTCTGTTTAAAATATATTTTCAGTAAAACGGTTTCGCAAGTAAAGCAAAAGTGAAAAATACTGATGTTTGTTTGGGTTCCTTAACCAACGGCAAGACGGGGCCCTATACTTGGCTGTCTGTCTATCTCTCCGTCCGTATGTCACGGGTATTTAGACTATTTAGTGCGTATACGTAATGATGACTTACAAACCTGAAATATTGATATTTTGTGTAAAACGTTCACCCAAAGATTAGATTAGAGTGAAAATCCAATTCAATTATTTCGCATGGGTATTTAACAAAAAGTTCAAAATAATGTTCGACTCTTTTGATAATATTCTACGTTCATCAGGAATAATGTAGAATTCTAATGGTGAAAGAATTTTTCAAATCGGTCTAGTAGTTTCAGATCCTGTTCAATGCAAACAAACAATCAAATCTTTCCTCTTTATAATATTAGTTAAGATGACGGATCAGAAGGTAGCCGAAACAAATCTTTATTGGATGTCAACGCCTCGAACTCACATACTTGAGTAGATACATATTATACTAGTGCCTCTCCGAACTGTAGACCTCGCGAGTCTGCCCTTGCATAACTCACTATTGAATACAGTTCACTGTCAAAGTAAAGTAAATAATAAATAATTTTCTTGGACTTATGTCTAAGAAAATTAATAACACGCGCTAGTTGTATCATAAATAGGTAGGTAAGTAGCAATTATACAATAATTTTACATACCTACTTGGTAATGTATTTATCTAGAATTAATATACTGGTTATTTAATATACTAGGTACATCGAAAATAAAAAAATATTATACGAGAGAGATACTATCACTTATAAGCAGTGATAGGAATAGGTAGTGCTTATTTGCCTAAACTTCGAAGAACAGAGACAAGAAACGGAGACTTCCTTAGCACAAAATTTTTTTACGGGACATCTGTCCCGAATTTCGGGACAGATGTCCCGAAATTCGGTAGAAAAAATTTTGTTTATAATTTATAATTCCTTAAAAAAAACAAACAAAAATGGTCATAAATCGCCGGTCGATATCGCTTTATGTTAATGGGCTCTAAAGGAAAAATAAAACACAGAATTTTATTGTAACAAATATATGTATATTTATATTATTTTTGAAATATGACGTAATTGGAAAGCATGAAACAAAATGTACAGTCGGTTACAATTTTATGTTTACCTATCTTTGTCATATTTATTTCACTGACGTTGAGGGATGCAATTTTAACTCAAATCAAAGTACAAATTAACCTTTGAGGCATTTAGGACGTATGAAGTATAACATTTAGGAAGTGTAACATTGAGGGCAATCAGTTTTAATAGTGAACTTACTAACTGTTCGGTTTTGATACAGATCTTGACGCATTAAAAATTGCTAAGAATTTGAAAATCTTTATGTGTGTTTACCTACCATAAAAAATAAAGAACCATTTTAATTTAATGATCTTGATTCGATTCGTCAAGTTCAGTATCAGAACCGAAATTTTCTTTGTCAGATTCAGATGAGTCATGCAAGTTAAAATACACAATCAAATTTTTTTCTATATTTTCAACTGTCAGGCGATTTCGTTTTATGTTTAGAATCCATTTATAAGTTGAAAACGACCTTTCAACATCGACTGAGGTTAAAGGCGCGTACATATAGTATGATCGCTCAACCCCTTCTGCTTTTATCGCGTCACATATGTCTCTAATTTTATCTAGATCGGGATTTCTGTCCATGACATGATCTAGTTTATTTTTTATAGGCTCAGACGAACACCAGCTAAGCACAGTTCTCACGTGATCAAATATTTCAAATGATTCCGTTAGAGTTAAATTCGATTTTTGTAGTTTCTTTAACCCAATTTGTATAACTTTAAAATATTCCTCAATGTAGTCCAAATCCGATTTCAAGTTTTCCTTAAGATATTTACTTCGAAACGTGTACGGCTCCTTATACAAACATTGTGATTCATAGTATTAAGATCAGACAAGGCATTTACAAAATGTTATCCAAAAATTTTTTTTAGAAAATTATGTTATATCTAGTCGCTAACTTTAGGTGAATAAAGACGAATTACTTATTCCAAATAACATATTTTTTAATGTTTTGAAATGTTGTCCCGAATTTCGGGACAGATGTCCCGTAAAAAAATGTAGCGCTAAGGAAGTCTCCGTTTCTTGTCTCTGTTCTTCGAAGTTTAGGCAAATAAGCACTACCTATTCCTATCACTGCTTATAAGCATCTGACGTGCGTATGGGGACATTGCCCTTAAATAGAGCGCAGGCGTCCATACTTTTAACACCTTATAATATTTCATTCCTCTAATCGTTATATTTAGTAAAATTCCAAAGTTTGAATCGACAAAAAAATTATGGACTTATCAAACCTGCTCACAAAATGTCATGAGAATCGGTTGAGAAATGCGACCTATAGAGAACAACCGGACATTTTTGTGTAAGTTAAAGCAGAAAAGTTTCGCTCGATCTAAGTTCTCGCTCGGTCAATAAATTGTAAATTTTAGACCGATTCTGTTACGGGGACTATGTTGACATAGACATAAAACGAGTGCGGAATATGAAATTTTGGTATGTTATTTACCAAATCATCTACGCAACCAAAATAATACTGAAAATGTCGATTTATAATGTAGTTTGTGATTGATTGTGGTAGTTAATATCTCCCATTAGCTATTTCTCATATGTGTACTCTCTTTGCCGATGATACCACAATAGTTGTAAAATGTGACCAAAAAGAGCAAACACAAGAAATAGTCAAAAAAACACTGGAAGATGTGATCTGCTGGATGAACAATAACAACTTAAGCATAAATATTAGCAAAACAAAAATAATTCAATTTAATTCGTACAACACTAATCCAATTGACATTAAAATCATCTATAATAATGAGCAAATTGATGAAGTTGACAATATTAAATACTTAGGAGTAAAGGAGAATGTTCAAAGGCAGGTCCCCTATATGGCGGAGTGTCCTATTAAAATATTATGCTAAAATCGTTACATGTTTATTTGCTCTTCTCTCATTAACAGCGTATTTCTTTTCACCCTAGCATTAAAAGTTTTCTTAAAGAGTACATTTTTATAAATTATTTATTTCCTGTTATTTCAAAACTAGCAACCAAAGATAATATGCACTACATTTTTTTTATTTATTGGCAACTGGATACATAGTCCTTATGCCTCACTAAAAAATTGCCAACTTAGAATTGCCAGTTATTTATAGTTCCCATTTTTCCAGAATCTTAGATCGATTAAAACACATAGCTATGATTTAATTCATTGCTATTAATATAGTTTTTTTACACGTTGTTAGTTGAATATCTATCGACAGCGCAGAAACGATCCATACCGTAGGTATACTTATTGAATATACTATAGGTACTATTGATAGTTTATGTATGTTTTTTATTTAATTTTTATAGCCTTTGACCACTATCTCACCTGATGATAATTCATGATTTGGTCGAAGATGTTGTTCAGGCTAACCTAGTTTGGTAGCTAGCCAGTCGGGCATTCGCAAAATGCCCTACCACCATGCTGTAACGACGCTACAAGTCCTTTAAGATGTATATTTATAGATGCCTCGTATTCAATACAATATGGCTTTCTGTTAGGTGTGCCACCGGGCTAGTAGCAAGGTGAACGTTAGAATTCAGCGAGTATAAAATATAATAAAATAACGATTTATAGCAGCCATATATAAAAGCATCAGTGATGGTATAGCGTGGAAGCACGGCTGTCTTAACACACTCTTAAGTCAGGGAAAATCGATATGGTGTGTCTCGATTTAAAAAATGTTAACTGGCAACACTACTAATGTTTACGTGCTACTGTCAAGAGTGTCAAGTCAATAACGAGCTGATAGCGTGAAAGAAAATAATCGTTTCTTTTGAAATGTCTTTTCTATTCCTAAATAGCATCAAGTTATACACTAACCGGCAAACAACTCACGTGTTTTGCCGGTTACTATACTGTACTTACTGTATTGTGCTGATTAGTTTCCTGGATTAAATGTAAATGATTTAAGCAGATTCGCATTAGGATCCTATCAATACAAACAGGCTTACAACTTGGAGCAAGTGCGAAAAAATAGTACCTAGTATATAACAATACATATTGTTATATTGTCTAGAAAAAAGCAATGAATTAGAAGAGGATTGGGCATTAATATTAAATCAGAATAATTATTAAGGACCAGAATAAAGTTGTTGATACTACCTCCTAAACTATCAGGTTGCGGATTTTGATACTTATGGTATCATTCGATTTGTCTAAAAAGTATTATAGTCTTAATATCTAGATGCTTGATAATTTTTGTAACTTAAAAATTAAATTACTCTTAAACCAGGGTAAAAATATGAAAAATGGCTACTAATCCTAAAATTAGACGTTTTTACTAACAAATTAAAAAATAAATAATCAAGACACTAAACTTTTTCAGGGGACCTAAGTCTCCTAGTGAAATGGGCATTCTCCTTTGGACAGACATCTTAATTGGAAAATGCATGTCGATCAAGTGTGTCAGAGAATGAATCGATATGTTTATGCTTTAAAAAAACTTAGGCATACAGTTTCGATGGAAGCTGCACTAACAGCTTACCATGGCTATGTGGCATCGATCCTTAAGGGGATCACCGTAGTGAAACGCGCACTTTTGGAATCTTCTTGTACTGAAAGTATGAGTTCAAAATGTGCGAAAAAAATATATCATATTCTTTAATTCTTTATTGAGTGAATTAGTTGATTAGTTTTTATTAAAACTTATTAGTTCTTCTGTAATAAATTGTAATCGGCGACCCTTTTTAGATTGTTTTTTATTAATTTAAGAGGCATAGTTGAATTAAATGCAATGATTCTTTTTTTTAAAAATAGCTAATACTATACTCTAATGAACTACTTACTAACTTGTGTTGAAAACATTTTTATGAATTTTTGCCACAAAATTCTCTGATCGCGAGAAGAAATCGCAACGAAAATCAGTCTGCCCGCAGCGCTCGGGCCGTTTGGACGTGGGATCTGTGCCGTTCGTTACATCATCATTTTTGTGCATTTATTTTACGAAATATTACAATATTTTTTTACCATACGTTAATTTGGAAGTCATAAATTATTGAAACTCAAGTAAAACATTTATTGGGGAAGTACTTTTGTTTATATTGATTTATAAAATCTTTATAACAACTTTTTTGAGCGAGTTGATTAAAGTTCAGACACGGCATTGTTAATTCCTATTTTAGTAGGTATCTAGACTTTTAACCCTTGGTAAAATATTTCATTTTGTTATTATTAGGTTACTGTACAATTAAATGAGAACCTATTCCCAATACCCTTAACACACTTTCCGAGACGATTAACTACTTTCTAGATATTTATATATCCAATCATTCAAATAAAGAGAACTTACCTATATCTCTTTTATCTCTTTGACTTTAAAAGTTAAATACTTAGTATGTAGTTAGTCGGATTGAAATGTGTGTTACATCTGTATGACTCCGCTGTTCTTTCGTACTACCTCTAAAAGCATGTACCAATGTATGTGTGGCAATGAACTCGGTAGCAATGCTGCCAACTCTATTTGGCAAAAACGCGCTTTCAGCACGTCGAAAACGCGCTAGATCGCGCTAAATGGCACCTACAGAATACAAACGCCCTAAGTGACGCCAATCAGTAACGAAGGGATTTATCAATTTTAGCGTATTTTAGTCATTTGATGAGGTAATTATGACAAACGAGGTAATTTAATTAAAATGTTACAAAATAACCACAAATAAGAATATTAGGTACTTTTATTCATGAAAGAACAATTTAATGTCAATCGAAGAGCAAAATAAAAGTAAGTAAGTGCCTAGTCTAATTATATTTCGTAAGTAAGTACTTAATTGCTCAGGTTTAAATTAAATTGATAATTTAAAATTAATAAAATAAGTAGGAATTAAATTAAAATATAATATATAAATATATATATATATATGTATATATATCTCACCATGTTATCCTCTTCAAGACATCGCTCGGAAGATTATAAATTGAAGAGTTATTTTTTTATTTATACAAGTCAGTATCGATCATGCAACATGACGTTTATTGTGTCCAAACCTAATCCATACCAGGCGTGGTACTGAACATTTAACGATGTCAGTAACATAGGCATTGTGTTAATGCTAGTCATAAAAACACTTTTGTAGGCATGCTATATGATTTCAAAAAAGCGCTAGATTTAGCGCTAGGCGCCAAAACGCGCTTTTGGCCAAAAAAAGCGCTAGATCTGGCACTGAACGCGCTAAGTTGGCACCACTGCTCGGTAGGTATACCTACCGAGTTCATTGCCCTCGCAATGCGTTAGAATACCTAGAACGCGTGAGTATGTGTGAGTCTTGTCCACGGCGGCCGCGAGTGTTGTCGTCGCTATCATTCTCAAAGTCAACGCGCCACAGCTTAGGCAATAGTTAGAATTAATTTGGTTTATGTAAAAATTAATTATGGGTGGATCACATTCAGTTATCGATTCTACACCATCCCCCGCAGTATTGTTAATGAATTAATAGTCACCTTATATATGTCGTATCTGGTAAACGGTTACAGATAAGTAAAGGAGTTTGAACAAAAGACATAGGGAATCGAGAGAGCAGTCAAATGACATGCAAAAAAATCCAAAATAGCAGAATTCAAGATGGCTGCCATAAAAAATGCTGAAGTGCGATCCTCCTGAAGTAAAGCTGAGCTTCAGTGTGATCGGAGCACTTTGTATGGTGGCTATCTTGAATTCCATCATTCTGGATTTGCCCTACGAGCTCTTCTTCTTCATTATACTACATTTAGAGCACGGATAGTGCGTGAGTTCAAAGGGCGAGTGCAAGGCGAGGCTGCAGTCCGATTCGTGTGAGTGACTTGCGAGGCCGAAGGCTGAGGTCTGACTTGGGAGTATTTTCCATATCTTCAACTGGTCTCCATGATGAATGGCCGCGATAACTGAAGCACCTACGAGTGGGGTTCTTTAACCAATGTGACTCAGAAACTTGGTACGATTCTGCCTGTACCACTTTTAGTAGCGGTAGGGTGAATCTTATATGGCGGTTTCATTACAGTTATCTTTTATTATTATTATTATCTTTTATTTTATTATTGAGCATTGCATTGGGATTATACTTCTATTAAAATTTTGAACTTTTATTTTATTATTATTTGTATTTATTATGTTACCTCATAAATAAACTCTAAAATTGCAAAATGACTTTCTATAACTGAAATTATACCTATGCATAATATTTATTTATCTATAGATATATAGAAATATGATCAAGAGTAAAATTGCAAGTTTCTGTTTTAGAGTTGGTAAGTATATGACAGTAACCCAGTGGTTGGTGCGGATAACGTCCTATAAGTTCAAGTACATATTTAATATGACGAGTAGGATATGTTGTGCTGTTTTTGGTTGCATGAATTCGTCCAAACTAAACATATTAATTGTAAAATAGGTAGGCAGCATAGGTGCAGTAGCATAGGTGCAGGTATCTATAACCAAGTAAAAGATATTCCCTGTTCTCCACCTTGTCAATGTTTGCCAAAACAATTTTTGATGAAGCTTTATACTTTATTATTCAATAATAAAGCATTTCATACGTTTCAGTCGAGGTGCAAATATTTTTTACTACCAATGAAAAACAACACGCATTTTTACACACTTCCTATTCAATTTACAAAGTATTTTATCTAAACTAATAGAGGAAAAATTTGATTGTGCATTTGTTTGTTTGCATTGAATAGGCTCTGAAACTAATAGACCGATTTGAAAAATTCTTTCACCATGAGAATCCAACATTATCCCTGATGAACATAGGCTATAGAAGATTTTCAAAAAGTTAGGTCGAATATAAACTTCGATAACGTAACATAAAGTGCGAAAAAAATACCAAAAAAAATCGTTAGGTATATCGCATACGCTACGGAAATCATTTAAAATAGAGCCAAGTGATATACTACAATTTTATAGAAGACATCTATAAAAAAGTCCGCAGTACTATAAGTCTAACTATTACAGTTATGTCACAATAACTGGTTTTTTATATGTTGAATTTATAAGTTTTGTTTTTTTTGTTAAATACTCGTGTGAAGCCGGGGCGAATCACTAGTTTTGCGTTCTAAAAAAAGTATATTTACAATCACAAAACAAAATGGAAACTCAAAATAGGCAAATGTAATTAAAATGCTGGAGGCGAGCAGCCCTATCGCATGTTTACGTACCGCGCGGCTGTAGGTAGTTATTTCGAGGACAGGGCCGAGTTAAAATACTGTATAGATAATATTACCGTGTTTCGTACCGCTTCATGAAGTCAAAGTACTTTTTTGAGCACAATATTGAGATAATACTTTTGAATTTTAAATTATAACCTCGTTTTATGGACCCTATAATCTCAGCAAACCACAAACCAATTAAGCTCCTACCGGTTCTTACTTGCAAATTCTGTTGATATGCATAATAAGCACCTTTCTACCAAATTTCAAGAAGATCGACTAAGGCAATCGAGATTCATTGATGGGGAAATATACACTGCTCAGACCTCCACCGAGACCTCGCTTCGCTTAGTCTATTAAAAAAATATCATTACCTACAACTTTTTTACCTTAGAGGTTTGCAGTAACTGCAGATAAAAATGTTGTTATCTACACTTCTGTTCTGCCGCTTCTAATAGCGCACGAAACTCTACAATTTTAGCGACGCTATGCGTGGTACGGTGACTAGTGCCGCCGTGCGACTGAATATTTTTATGAGTTAAAAGTTAACGCCTATTTCTATTAGCTCCGCCCGAATTAGAAATTATTTTGACTACGGTCTTGCCCTTAACTATGGATTAATAATGTGGGGAAACTCTGTTGACATTATTAGAGTCTTCAAAATCCAGAAACGTTGCATCCGCGCAATAAATAAAGCATGGTTTCTGGACAGCTGCCGACCTTTATTCAAAGCATGTAATATTCTCCCGCTACCATGTATGTACATAAGAGACGTTTGTTTATTCGTAAAAGACCATCCCGAACACTTCAAAATGCGAAGCGAAGTATATTCACGGCAAAAAAGAGCCAAGTTCGCAAACTTATTATACCAACCTCCATGTCGTAAAGATATCTACAAAAAAATGTATATAATAATTGTATTAATATTTATAATAGGATTCCTGAAGAAATTAAAGTAATGAAAGGTAATTTATTTAAAAATCGATTATGTGACTGGCTTTTGTATAAATGTTTTTATAGTTTTAAGGAAGTTTTAGATCAAAGTGACAAAAATAATTTTTACAAGATCAAATCGCCATAATGTTTAAGACCTTTTTACAACTTGGTATTCTTGTAAATAAATGATTGATTGATTTCTTTTATGGAATGTTTGTAGCGCTGCCCGGCTGTCTCTTGGCCAGTTTTCATTATTTGTTAAAAAATATCAGCTTGACAAAAATGGAAATTCACTAAAGATTTGCGAGTTGTTGAAGTTTTTGTAAATATGACAGGTGGTAGACCACTTTCGTATAAAGTCCGACAAAAAAGAGGCTGCTTTATTGACTACTGTATTTAGGTAGGTAATGGTGACTAAAGAGAACCATAAAGAACAGAACAGCAGCTACTTATCGACATTACCCACAAAAGTAACTAGGTAGAAAAATAATAAAATACAGTTGAACTAACATGCCACGAAAATTGAATACAGACTGACTGAATATTAAAACAAAATGACATTTAAACAAATTATGTTTAAAAATTTGAATTAAGATACTTGTAAAACGGCCAGTTGGCAAACGATAACTAAGTTTCTACTAACTTACAAAGATTTCCTTCAAAAGTACTGCAAATAATAAAAGTAAATTGCGATGCAAGCTATTACATTTAGCTTTTAAACGTCACAAATTAAGGAGGCAATGTTGGCAAATTTACGAGGCTGATGGCTAATTTTGGCCATGAAAACCGCGCGCTGTAAATCGAAACGGACTCGAGCATTAATCACGTGAGGCCGAATTTAGGCCTGCGTTGGTATTGGGGTCACAAGGCGACCTGGTTTCCCGTATTTTTTGCAATGCTTTAGATATCTCATTGGTTACTAAATAACGGTTAACTTTCGTACCTATTTACACTTAGAAGAAAGATGGGGATACGTAGAAGTACGTACGTATTTGAAGTTATGATGGCCGAACAGTGATAGCTACAGATTGCTGTACCCCAGGTCCATTTTCTACCATTTCAGGTTCGATCCCGCCGGCTTGAGTTTCACAGAATGATGTATGGGCATTTTGCGAATGCTACACCCTCAAATAGAAAATCTGTCGCCAAGAACCTAACAGTTTATTTAGCAGTCCTTGAGAGCCAGTAAAGTTATAGGCACATGAGATTTATCGACTGCATGTATTAGGATGACGAGCGCAGTGCAAATCGTCATTAAACGAAATGCATCTGTCATAGGCTCTGTCATAACAACTTAACACACAGGTGGGCGTAGTACTTGTCCTGTCACATCACATAAAAAAAAGAAAAAGATGTACTCGCATCGGAAAATGAACATTGAATAAGCACCGTGATTTGGTTATACAAGAAATTGCTAAGTGTCTATATTTTTACTGTATTTTATATATAGCGTTCTCACTATAAGACTAATTGATTTAGACTGTACCGAGAAAATGTGACAAATAATGATACTAAGAAGAAAAACAGTGGTACAATGTGTATAATTATGTTAACAGAAAAGTGTGTAATCCGTCATTGTATACATTTTCTAGGAAATGTGTATTATTAAAATAGATAGGAAATGTATGATATATTTTGTAATAAAATTATATTATTAACTATAATTATTCTGTCACAAGTAACCTAACGCTCCTCCTCGCTTCGCTCGTCGTCGCACCTAAATATGACTTTGAGATTTAGTGATAATTTACTTCATTTGGTGATAATTTACTACATTTGGTGTTTTATAATTTTTTTGTATTTCGTGGTAATCATCTCGGAATTGCATAGAATTCCTAGGAAATACATACATTTCACAGGAAATATGTGTATTATGGAATCTTTGAAACATTATTTTACACATTTCCTAAGTAGGGTCGGAAGGTTATATAATTATTTCGTAGGAATTGAGTAGAATTCCTATGATTCATACATTTCCAGTAACATATACACCAATTACAGCTCTAGTTCAGTGAGTACTGAGTTGGCTAATATCACCCTGGCGTACTTAGCTGTCGTATGCACAAGCATTAAAAGCTACAAAATCTACTACTCATTCGGTCTGTGAGTCTTCTATAACTTATAGGTTGTTTCAATGCTTTGATTATAGTAGCTGTAGTGTTAACAAAAACATATTGATACTACAAACAAGTGGTTAATTTATTTTATATAATCTCATTCGGTAATATTCTAATTATGAAATGAAATACAGACCTTTATTGGCACACTTTATATACATACTTCTTTAAGAAAATTAAAAAAATTAATTAAAGCATTATTCTCCTAAAAAAACAATGCTTTAAAACATTTTTTTTATTATTAAAGTACAGTGTGTCCCTACCAAGGAGGTTTCAATTCAATTTAAGTACACATTATCTGTGGTGAGCGCGCTGTGCGCGCTTAGCTACCTATAGCCATGAGATTGAATAAAGTAGTGTATGCAACTGCTTATAATTAGGTATTAAAACACTCGTGTAGTCTTATTTTGTTTCATCAAAACTACACTCATGTTTTAATACCCACTATTATATGACAGTTGCATAAACTGCTAAATCTACATCAGCGCAGTTCACAAGATTTAATATTTGTTAATAAAAGTTACAAATGAGTTTATAATAATATAGGGAAGTGTCAACGATATACCGAATTTTAATGATATTGTCTTAATTGACGATGGATGATGAGTATCTCCCGACAATTGTATAAAACGTCAACATTCGCAATGCACATTAAACACAAACGGTACTAAGTATTTTCTTTTGTCGAGATTTAATTATTGGCCCCCACATACCGGAAGTTGAAACGTGGGTGTTCATTGAAATATTTCTGTCTGGGGAAATACAGGCGAGAAAAAAATGTTTTCAAATTGGAAAGTGTAGCGCAGTTTGACCTGTCCTAAGCGGACCGATGAGGTTTTGTTGAAGGGAGAGGCTAATGTTCAGAAGTAGACGTCTTCTGTCCGAGCCTGATGATGTAGTTAAATTGAATACACAAAATAGCGTTATATCATTATATTTTTATCAATTAAGAGATAATAGTATGCAAATAATTGCCTGGCTAGTTACCATCTCGTACCGATAAATTGTCGCGAAGCATATATAACATAGTATTCTGGTAGCTATTCTTGAAGGACAGATATCATTCTACGTATGAAGCCTGTATAGCATCACTGATCACTTCATTACATACTGACAGCCAACATACCTAGTAGACAGGTCTAATATAGATATTTTTCTGAAAAAAACATTTTTTTGATGAATATGGACACGTTGGTGATTAATTGTATATTCACGTAGGTCTAACATCAGAACAGTTCCTTTGTCGAATAATAATTGCGCTTGTTCAGATAATCGATGGCATAAAATAACACCTATGGTTCTCTCAACCATCACGCAGATTAAATAATTGTAGTAATAACGGAACCCAAAGATGACCCAACAGAAAGTACCTACCCTACACTCGGCATGTATCAGTTGCTTGTAAACGTTGGGATTGCCCCGAGCGAGTCTCTGTTTTGTTCGCGTGGGTACACACAAAACTTCGTCGCACGGAGTTGTTCAGTGCAAATTAATTTATCAGTGTGTTACATGGGATACTTTGCAACTTTACAAACGATGTATGTGTCCATTTGAGGCAAGTTAGGATTGCAAGTTTGAAACAACTGGGACATTTTACAACAACGCATAGTTTTGCAAAACATTTACTGACCACATTGGAACAGCTTTCTGGGTGTTTACTCGTTGCTATAGATGCTTTGTAGGTCAATGATAGATTTATTAGAAAGAAATTGAAGCGCATATATTTTGATAGTTCATTAACTTGGTTTACTATAGTTCGTCAAGGTATCTAGTATGATAAGTGACTATGATCAACACAGTAATTATTTGTAAAAGCAATGACAAAATAAAGTGGAACACCTTACCCTCCTCTTATTACCTGCCCTTCTAGTTACATCAACAGACAGACTTTTGTGCAAGTCTACCTACTGTTGAACAAAGGTCTCCTGTTGAACAGTCTATTTACTGTTGAAAAATGGTTCTCCCCAATAGAGGGGGAGGAGGGGTGGAGGTTGCCTTAATCCCCAACGTGAGGAAGTCATCCTTATTCAATACAATATCATCTCATTTCATAATTTGCGACTATACACATTTATTTTACATACTCCCATTCTTCATTGATAATTTATTCAGAAAACATTCTTGCTTGATAAGACGCAATCGTAATTTTGTACCTGAGCTCTCATTGTGACCTGAACTAATTAACGTTAGTTAATTATCTGTGATATTATATCCCACGACGTTGCACCACGTTTGGCAGGCGTCTTTGTCACCGTGGTAATGTGGATGGCAGTTCTTCAGAAGGCGCTGCAGGTTACGAAGACCTGGAGAACGCCGAAGTGAGTTTTGAAGAAATCACCCCTTATGGTGGAGGGCTGGTTCTGTTTTGGGTTTGCGTAACTTCCAGCTATCGTACCAAGATAGTATTAATTGAAAATGGTTCACTGAATCCGCAAAGGAACATAACAGAAATCCTTTGTCAACATGCGCAACCCGCACTGACTGTAATTGGTGATGATAATGCTCGGGCCCACCGTTCTGGCGACATAGATGCAAAAGAGGTTGGTATTTTTCGTTTGGATTGGCCACGACGGAGTTCCCGACCTTAACCCCATTCAGTACATCCCGGACCTCCTTTAAGGCGAGTACGATCTGTCTAACCACCTCCACAAAACATCAAGGAGCTTAAACGTGTGATATCGCCTGAATGGGGCATAATTCCACAGGACACCATCAAAAGCCTGATGGAAAGCATGCTAAAGACATGTACGCACCATAGTTAATTTTCATTTTCAATGGCTTTTTTTATTAAAATACTATAGATATACTCTAGATTTGTTGTAATTCAACGTAGCAATTCTGCCAGCATGCTGGGCACGCTGCCAACTGGAAGTGGGCTGCGCCATATATATATATATAACATACTGAAAGTATTAATATTATTCATAGAAAAGCCAATTAATGTAAGGTTCCCAAAGGGGTGCTCGTGTGTACCTTAAAGAGAGCGAAAGTGTTAATAAGAATTTATGATTTTGAAAATGGACTTGACTAATTGTTATTTAAATACTTGAACAGTAGAAAAAAATATTGTTAGTCAACTTTCATAAGGACCGTTATTAATTATTGATGTATTTATTTTTATTCTAATAGCGTTGTAATCTCAGGATATTTGATCTAAACTGTCAGCAGGACAACGGCTCATGCGTTTTAAACACCAATAGGGGTTATAAAATACTTTTTCATTGATAAGTTTTTTATCTAACCTGTCAACTTTCAAAATGAAGAAACAAAGTATTTAGACGGTTAAGAAATATAATTACAATCATTTCAGTTAATACGTTAAGTTAGTCCATAATTTTGGATATAAAATTCACATTTTCGATTTTTGGGCTATCGACCTTGTAAACGTTCTTTGTATTTTCTTCGACATATCAGGGCCCTCGCTTATTACCCAGAAAATAATAGCCTATTAGGGACAAGAAAATATTGTTTCACCGTATGAAGAAAAATATTTGAGATGACGACGCAGGCATTTCCTGATTTATTAGGTATTGGATTTATTGTTGTATACCCTCCCGTAGGATAAACGGGATGTGATATTGTTATAATCTAAAGATTGTTTCTTTTTTTCACTGTTTTATTTGCTTCCTCTGTTTGTCATTTAAAAAGAAATATCACAAGATAATTGTTGAGTTGTGTATTAACACAACTTAACAATCATCTTGTTTTCTCTTTAAATTATGCATCGAGCTACTATTGAGTATTTATAAATAAATATAAGTACCTCAATTGAAAGTTTGCTATGCAAAATGTTAGTATATTTTCATAAACCTTGGGTGGAGACAAATATGTTCCAATTATTAAAATAAAGTTTTGAGCATTAGAAAAAAACCAATTTAAACGACGACGGTTCCTAATCGAATGAACATTCACAATCAGGCACTACAAAGTCATCGCATTAAATGATCTCTTCAGCCAAGCGTGTTGGCGAAATTACATTTTGATGTTTTCTGCTCGAGATTTACGGTTAAAAATTTAATTAAATCAGTGATTGTGAAATCCAATTTTTATCGGACTTTTGGAGTGGGATTGCGGGTCGTTAGTGCGATGGTATTTTTGTCCTGTAAGGAATAATTCGGCTATTCAGGTCGCCATGCCACCTTAACGTATTTTCAAGATAATTACGTTTACGATTGGATTTCGACATTGCTTAAAGATTGTCTGACGAGATAGGATTTATCTGCAACATATAGATTATTAAGACATGAACTTTGAGTAACTTTTGAGATAACTATATGTAGCAGAATTTAAGACTATCGAAGCCAATGTTCACATTTAAAAAACGAGTATACCATAGCAGTAATATTGTGAGAGTGGAAATTTGTTCAAGTTCTGTATACGATTTTGTAATAATAAGTCACATAACGGCTTTACATTACTGAAGGGGCCGGCAAAGGTGCCCGTACCCACGTTTTGCTAGATATGTTAAGATCAAATTTTATTAAAGGGCCATCTACCAGCGCAATCCCAGACTCCGGATTGATAGTGAACTTTAATTTGTCTGAAGAAATGAATAACTGTGGCCTCGATATTCTAAAGCAAAGCATACTCAACCAACCAGGCGTTCTATGAGAATTGTATATTACCCTATTTATTTTACTTACGTTAAAATTTTTGGATATTACTTATAATACAACTGTTACAAGCATACTAGCAATCGTAAGCCGTTCCAAGATAAAAGTGTCTCATTTACCCGCGGTTTTCCCGCGTCAAACACTTGCCAGTTATTGCTACAAGGGGCGCAGAAGGCGTGTCAAAGACAATATAAGAATAATTTCTCTCGATCGCATTATTAACATTAATTGCTTATATTTAAAAGTTTCTGATGTTTTGAAACTATCAGAACACTATTTGTGCTCATAGTATTTATTTATTCATACAAATTACATCTTGCTTAATTTTTTAAGGTAAGTCGAAAAAGTTGTAACATTTTCACGTGTCCATATGAGTATATGTGTAAAACATATTTGTAAAAAGTAATATGCAGCAAATATGGAGTACAACTCAACACTTAAGTACTCAGCAGTCTAAAATTGAATTCAAATGGCAAATTTCAGTAATTTTCTCAAACGTTCACAAAATATAAATGCTTCTTCCTAATTGCCAGGCACTTATGGTAGCCACAGAGTGTACGCAATGGGCAAGGACGCGTTGATTTATAACAGGACGTTAGCTGGAGGCCGGACATTAGCTACGAGTGATTGCTGCGCTGTGGCCAGTCTCGTGAACGTAGCCAGAATGAGCATGGGTTACCGTAAAAAATAAAGAATCTAAATAAATAATTATTAGCCGACAATCATTACATCAACACCAGAAATATTATATGAATTAAAAGTGATTAAGATCAGCAAATACAAATAAAAGGTGGTTTTACAAGGATGTCTCCATCACGGAATTGGGGCAAGTCAAGTAGAAAATTTGTCGCTGAGCACCTAACAGTGTGTTTCGGCAGCAGTTCTTGAGATGAAGTAGATTAATAAGTAGATTCTTGAGATTAAGTTACATAGGCATATGTGATAACAACTGTATGTCTCAGGCTGACGGCGCAGTGTAGTTCGTCTCTTGTGACGAAATGCATCTGTTATAGGCAGACGTTATCGCTTATCATCAGATGGACCTCGTGCTTGTTCCGTCACAATCCATAAAAAACAGGTCATTAGTACCCACCCTTCATTAACAGGCGTGTTAATGAAGGGTGGGTACTAAAACTATTAAAGAGCGTGAAGGAAGCATATGCCAAAATTGTTGTGTATAATGAGCAACTTAGATCACTGGTATCATAATATACTATTTTTAACCTAAAGCTTGAAAGTGAAGATCTTAAAATTGGTTTAAATCTTCAACCAAATTAATTTAACTTTTCCACTTGTTAACTTATTTGATGCTGACTGTACCTTCTAGTTTTTCTGACATGTTATAAAATCTGGGACTCTCCTCTCGTCATAGAACATATAATAATACTCTCGTTTTGTCGTTGAACAAACATTCGTAAATCACTATGAAATCTGAGGATACGCAGTGAAGTGCTCCAGTCAGATGCTTATATTACTTGGTACTTTTTTTTTCTTTATTTTATGCTTGATAGGTTAGCCTTTGACCACTATCTCACCTGATGGTAAGTGATGATGTGGTCGAAGATGTTGTTCAGGCTAACCTAGAATTACTGGCTCTCAAGGACAGCTACCGGAACACACCGTTAGGTGCTTTGCAACAGATTTTCAACTTGAGGGTGGTAGCTAGCCATGCGGGCATTCGCAAAGTGCCCTTCCACCATGCTGTAACGACTGCCGTCCTAAGACAACAACCGGGACCGACGGCTTAACGTGCCCTCCGAAGCACGGAAGCGCTCAGTAGTAATGTCACCAGCGGTCACCCATCCAACTCATGACCGCGGCGGACGTTGCTTAACTTTGTGATCGATTCAGAATGGTTAAGCAAACTTCGCTACGAGCGCTTCAAACTAAAACTATATAACATAATATTTTATTCGATATCTTGTAAACACATACCATACTCATCATAGAATTCATTAGTAGAGTAGGTACCTTATTCGCTGTCAGACTGTGCCTACGTCAACTGTGTTCTATGTTAGGGCGCATGTTAGTCATCTGTGTGACGGACGGCTAACCTGATATATTGCAGGCACTACGACAAAGCTATATATGAGTGCCCATGTCCGATGCAGTAGAACCTGCTTCATTCTCGCTGTAGGCGTTTGTTTCACTTGAAATGAACTAGCATTTGGTTAAATATGAAACTTATGTAATAAGACTAGAAACAGTGCATATATTATCTTACCGCAATTCAACTGGTTTAGAAGTTACAGTGTAACTTTTTATAAGATAAACCTATCACACTTTACTGGTATTTAACCTTTGATTCATCTAATATGTGAGCCGTTGTTATGTGATGATACAGCCAAAAGGCTATAATAGAGCCAAAAGCCATAGCGACTTTCTGTCACTATTTCTTGAAATTTTAGTAAAAATATCCTTCAAAGCGTGTACCAAAATAGCTGGAATTGTTTTCTGTTTGTAAAGTGTAAAGTCGAATAAGTGACAAGTAAAGTGTGTTTGAGTTTTCAATGTAGACCGAGGAGCGAGCGGTGTGCTTTATCTAGGTGATCTACAATATCGAAAATATCTTATGGCGCGCCTCGGTGGACTTGCCGATGAGGATTACGATAGGAACAATAATGCTTAGTCAGCTATACGACTTAGCTTTTCATTTCGTTTCTATCGTATAAAATTGAATATTGTTTTTCGATATTATTTGTTTGATCTGAAGAATGAGTGGGTAACTTTTGTAAAATTGCTTATCATTGTTTGGGGCTGGTAAAAATATTCAAGTCAGAATTGGAATACAAAAGACAAAAAAATTACAATGTTTCAACAACAATATTTTGCATACATGCGTACTTTTATCCCCACCAAATTACTCTGTTTAATTATCCTTCCTTACGTTACTTAAGTGGGGTATGTACGAAATGTTTTAAAATTATATGTATTCGCCAACAGCCTACATAGGACAATACAAGGACGAGCTTATTTGAAGCGCTTGTAGAGAAGTATGCCTAGCCGTTCTTAAGCGGTCATGACTTGGATGTGTGAACGCTAGTGTCATTACTACTGATCGCTTCCGTCGTAGGGCACGTTGAGACAATGGTCCCGGTTGTTATCTAAGGAAGGCAGTTGTTACAGCATGGTGGAAAAGCATATGCCCGCCTGGCTAGCTACCACCCTCAAGTAGAAAATCTGTCGCCAAACATCTAAGGGTGTGTTCCGGCAGCTATTGTTGAGCGCCAGTAATTCTAGGTTAGCCTGAACAACATCTTCGACCACATCTTCACTCACATCAGGTGAGATAGTAGTCAAAGGCTAGCCTATCAGTAATACATAACTAGGTTAAGAGGTCAATTATGTTTTAAGCTTATGTTTTATGACCAGCCTGCCTATAGCAAACAATTGGAAGCATTTATTCGTACTACTGCTGCCATTTAAGTAATAAGGTTAGTAAGAATTACGATACTAGGACGCCCGGATGTGCGCTCAATGTGCTCTGCAACACCTACTTACATCGTCATATGTAGTGGTACTAGTAACATGGTGCTTATAGCTTACCCTTACTATTCCTCTATGATTACGTAAAAAAAATTTGGTCCCATAGGTATTTGACTCTTCAGTTGAAAAATCTAATATACATTATGTTAAGTGGTTGCAATAGCGGGGAGTTGGGATGTCAATTGTCGGTTAGGTGTTAGAGAGCTTACGTAAGTGGCGGAGTGTTCTCGATGGTTCTTCACATAAAAACGCTAACGTACAAGTTGAGAGCTTTTTGCGGAGACGGCTGAAGCGATAGATTCATATTGCTCTCAACAACACTACGTTCCGCGCAAGCCATACATTGGTTGTAAAAATATAAATTGTGTGTAATATTAGTTAAAGTTTTTCATAAGTACCTACATGTTATTGAGGTACGATGGCCATAATAATGTCTGCTCTCCAAAATGCAGGTTTTTATACAGCCCCAGTATATAGTCCCTAGCTTGAGGTTGAGACTGATACACACGTTTAATTACACGTTGTCCTTGGATATTGTTCGTGACCACTAAGTTCAAAATGCGCTGAATAGGCCGCTCACGTCGATTAGTGTTTTGCTGCACATTGCGTATAACAGGCTACCTTGCTATCCTCACAACGTTTATAATCCTTTTGCTTAAAATTCCGCGTCCTGGTAGCCACCTATCGGATAGAAAAATGTTTAGTCTACAAATTTGTAAAACTAATATATTAAGGCACTCGCTGGTGTATCGTATGTGTGAAAGTTACGATACCGTTAAGCAAGACTTCGATATTTTTCACCGTAATTCGCTTTCCTCGGTGATTATTTATTTCACTAATTACTCCAAATCATTATCTCTTTGCACCGGATTTCAAACAGAAAGTTTCAACAATATATCGTTGTTTATTACTATGTAATTAGTTTGAAGACTTCGATGTAATACACATGCTAGGTCCACATCAAGAAGAAGTTTATATTCCAATGTTTATTTTATATTAGTTTATATTATGTAAGCTACGATGTATTTTCAGTTTTGTGGCCTTTCCAATAAAAAAAAGAAATCCTAAAGCCGTTATAAACGATTATAAGTTATTGTTACAGAAAAATCAACGAGGTGTGAAGCAGTAACGTCTGCCCATAACTAATGCATTTCGTCACAAGTGACAACTTATGCTGCATTATAACATTTATAACCCTGATGTTAAGTCTCATGTGCCTGTAATTTCATGAATCACTCACTGGCTTCAAGGACTACTGCTGTAATAGTTCAGGGTGGTAACTAGCTTGGCAAACATTTTCAAAATGCCCTGTATATCCAGATGAATATCTATTGAGCCTCAAAATACTTCGAATAAAATATTGCGTGGTTTATATTTTGTTACATTGCATGACAGTGCGAGCTGTTGCTGAGTGCCAATCTGACGACGCATCGTCTACACAATCGTAGAAGTTGTTTTTTAAAATTTTTGTTTATAATGGTGATTGTGACGGAGCAAGCACGAGGTCCACCTGATGTTAACTAAGCCTAATTAGCCTCTGCCTATAACAAATGCATTTCGTCATGTGACTAATTGCACAGTGCCCGTCACACTAAGACATACAGTTGTTAACTCTCATTGTGCCTGTAATTTTTTTGGCTTTAAAGAACTGCTGCCGGAACACACTGTTAGGTGCTTGGCAACAGATTTTCTACTTGACCTTCCACCATGCGGTGAACCTCAAGCCGGCGGGCGGTGCGGTTCGAACCAGGGACCTGCGGCACGGCAGTCCGTAGCTATAACCGCTCGGCTATCATTGCTTCAAAATGGCCACTCACCTCTCCTCTCTCCGTGAAACCTTTCTATTAAGCCTACAATGTCAACCTCGTGATCAAAACTCTTCACAAAACCCTTCATTTTTCTTTATGTCATCCTTAAACATTTTTCTCTTTATGCACTTTAAATAACAGATCACATCTAATCTAAGGGACATTCAAACGAACAGACATAAACATAGTATATATGTAATCTACAAAGAGCACCCATTTACATCTGAGGTATTAAGTACCCATTTTTGTACAGTAATAAAGTCTGGTAATAGTTAAATAAATATAACCTCCAAATTTTATTTAAATACTGAAGGGAAAAATAAAGTACTTCAAGTTTAATAAAAGTATCAAGGAGATCTTCAAAGTAAAGCAAACACTTAATAGAGGGTCGGAGGCGGAAGTACTTTACAAAGTTTTGTTAATTTCATTTGGCAGCTTCCATTCTTCAATTAATTGTATTATTTTAAGCAATAAATTGTAAATTACATTACTTACACTGATACTTCATCTGTTAATTGATCGAGTTTTATTGTTAGATGCTTTCATAGATATTTAAAATGTAATTGCTGCTCTCTAATTAGGTAAGTTATTTATAATTAGTAAGTATTTTTATTACACAACTTTAATTTACGTTTACAAACATATACAAGGCCTATATCTTTGGAACCATAAAAGGTAAGTACTTAGTTGAAATTGCCACAAAACATGCTTTAGTATAGCAGATTGCCTAACCAATAATCATAAAGACAATAAGTTAAAATTAAGGAGATTCTCAAACAACGTGATTTTTTTAACGTTATTGTTTTTGCTCAATCGATACAACGATAAAACTAGCACTCCTGAAGGATCGTAAAAAATGCTGTTGTTGTCGTGATTCACAATTTAAGCCTGATTTACTGCGAAAACCTCTATATTATTGGGCGATAGCTACCGAAACAAAAATGATAATTCAATTATTTGGAAACAGCACAAGTTTATTCTTCAGTATTTTGGTGTATACTTAGTAGACTATATTAAATCTTCATAATATTCAGAGTTACAAAGCAATTTTACATCCAGTGAAATACAAACAGACGTTTCATTTAATTTAGAGATTGTCCATAAATTGTGCGACTGTTTGTCCGATATTTACAGTCGCTAAAGAATTGCTTGTAGCTTTTGTTTCCTCTTGTTCAGTATTTTCCTGTTTTTTATACGTTTGTGCAATTTATTTTATGGAAGGAAATTGCATTAACTAAATTGTATATCGATTTATTTAAACAGTTCGCAATTCCAGAGACTACAATTTTAAGCATGTTTTTCTTTTCCACACAATTTTAATAAAAAAAATATAACACTACTGTGCAATGCAGTAAAAAATCTGCATTACACAGAAACGTGAAAAGATGTGTAATTAAATATAGAAAGCCGAAATCGGCAAGCATTAAAAAACTTTGTTTAGACTATCTAGTGAAATTGTTATTATTATTTCTGTGCCGGCCGAAACGTCTACTGCTGAACACCTAGAGCCTACCCTATAAAGGGGGTATTTGCCATAATTCCCACGCTTGGCTTGGGGATCATAGACATGAAAATTAGAACTTGGTTGGGTTAGGCTAAAAATAATGTGCTCTTTTGTTGCTTCAGTTTCTTTATGTACAGTATTTTTTTATCATTACAGATCACATCACATTAAAAGCCAGGAGACATCCACCGTTGATCAGGCGCCTCCTCTATTAGTTCCCATTAATCTCTACGTTTGGCAGGGCATCTTGCGGGGATCGTAGTAAATACATCATAAAAATATTGTATTACAGTTGACAGGTTCAAAAAAACTCTTTCTTTCTTTCAGGTTCTACACCTTGATCACTATCTGACCTCTTGGTAAATGATGATGTGGCCTGTAGTTGGAAAGTGGGAAACCTATAAATACTGTTTTTTATTCTTGAGGGCAGTAGCTAGCCAGGCGATTAATCACGAAATGCCTCACCACTATGCGGTGAAGCTGAAGCCGATTGCGTAATTTGAACAATGGACTCTCTCTGTGCCTCTCTATTGCTAGTACTTCAAAACACATTGAGTCTAAAAACGAAAATATACAAATCATGAATATTTTGCATTTCCATATAAAGAGTTAAAATGCAGAGCGTTGGTGTATGCGTGCGCGATCTGTCATCCACGTGAATTTATTGCGCATTGTTTGCAAGGATTTGTGTGTTTCTAGTGTAGTGTTACCAGGAAAGAACAAGTAAATGACCAGATCGGATTTTACAATGATCCACACAATGAAATATGTCATTTTCATTTATAGCTGATAGGCCAGCCTTTGACCACTATCTTACCTAATAGTAGGTGACGATGTGGTCGAAGCTGTTGTTCAGGCTAACCTAGAAATACTGGCTCTCAAGGACAGCTCCCGGAACACATCGTTAGGTGCCCTCCAAAGCACGGAAACGCTCAGTAGTAATGTCACTAGCGATTACCCACCCAAGTCATGACCGAGGTGGACGGAAGTTTTTTATTTGGCACAGATGACAGAATGCTATAGTCTGCTTTTTAACAAACGAGTACTGGAAACTTTACTGCGTTGCTATTGGCCCACGTAATCAATATAAAGTCCGTTCTACACGAACTCTGTAATTACATGTAGATTGTAGGTACATTCAGTTGTCTTCGACTAACTGCACGTCGAAAAATATTACGTGTAACGAATCAATACTAAAGTTGCAACTTTTGAATTATAGTAAGCAAAAAACAAATTTTTGCTTACATACTCTAATTCAATTTTGAAAAAAATGTTGTAGCTAAGTCAACAAATTGTCTCGTTATACGTATGCCGACGCGTCGTATCACTGTGAGCTCAACCCAATTGAACTCGTTAGGCCTCAAGTGAAGGGCTATGGCAGAAAATAACAAAAGTTACAAAATTTATGAAGTCTGAACTCTTGTTCCAAGGAGTAGCTACAGTGGATAGATAAAAATGGTGGTCATGTCTCAATCATGTGATAACTAAGATAGAAACAAAAATGTACGGAGTCGACAATCATGTACAAAATATGTTAGATCATTAAGATAAAATTTTGTGACGAATATACTAAGTATGCAAATTTTAATCATAAAATAATAACTTAATTTTTTCTACATTAAATTTGAGAAGTATTCAATATGAACGGGCTTTAACAATTTCAAAACAATAAACAAAAACCTTGACGAATCACGGCAATGACCTATCTCACGCTGTCAATATCGAAAATTTGCGAGAGACATAATCAGTATACTCCTTTGTTTAAAAAAAATACTCTAGTTACACGTTTAAAATAGGTAGTAAAACAGACAAAAGTTATTGGTGATTTACAGATCTCAATTTAAAAAAAACAAAAGAACAGAGGAAAAAGTTATAACAAAAAAAACACTCATCTAAATGGTTTTATATATAATTAAAATTCTAGAAAAAAAAACAAGTTAGGCCTACATTATATTAATAAAAATATTTATATAAGGGTGAATGTAGAATACGTGAATAACTTTTTTAAACCTATATTTTGAAGCAGTGATAGATCAGTGGCTTTGACTATGGACTGTCGCGCAGCAGTTTCATGGTACGCCGCGTGCTTGAGCTTCACCGCATGGTGGAAGGACATTTTGTTAATACCCGCCTGGCTAGCGACTTACAAAATCTGTTGCCATGTACCTAACGGCGTGTTCCGTCAGCTGTCCATGAGAACCAGTAATTGTAGGTCAAGCCTGTTTAACACCTTCGACCACATCATCGCTTACCATCAGGTGAGATTGTGGTCAAAGTCTTACCTATAACCAATAAAAAATCACGAGGCAATCACGAGGGGGCTTCTGCTGGATGTCAAAGAAGCATTCCGGTTGACGCGAACTATGAAATTGTCACCTCTTCATGTGCAAATGATGACGGGACATGGTGGTATATACCTCTACACAGTACCTCCACAGGTTCAAGCTGAAAGATAGCCCAGAGTGCGAGTGCGACCCTGACATCCCTGAAATTGTCTGGCACATTATTTTAGAATGTCCCCGTTTCTTGGCCGCCAGGCAGGACCTCGAAACTGCGATGAACGGAAAGCTGCTGGAAGTGGATCTGCCCAACATTTTAGAAATCCAAATACCAGAGAACACTTCCTGCCCTTCGTAGAGAGGTCTTTCCGAATAGCGGTCAAACAAAACGGCAACCTCCCGCTCCCCACTCGCAATACACCACCATCTATCACTATCCCCCCCTCCCCCCAACCAAACGCTAGCTCCTAATCTCCTACCCTCCATTAGAAATATAGAAATACTATGACTTCTTAAACTATGTATGGGTTGAGGAGGGTAGTGCCCTCCCCAACCCATACATAGTTTCACAAATCCCACCAAGTCATCTCAAAAAGCCAAAAATCGGATACACTTGTCACCTGGTCTATCATGTTTGGTAAATGGGAGCAGCTTCAAAACCACAATGAAGCGCAAAACTTTTAATGCGATGCCAGCGATGGTGGTTGGGGGTCACACATGCCGGTTAGTTCGACTGAAAAACAAGACAGTCATTCTAATCGAATGGAATAGAATTCTAATAGAATACACACCGTTTGCGCAAGCATGCTTGCTGCTCTCTAATATTGCCGAAAACACCGAAAGCCCACGAGTGATAAGCGTAGACGCCATGGTAATAGAGTACTGCAAGGGAGAAGTCGAAGACCAACTAGGTTGCATCAAAGCCTCAGAACAATATGAGGTAGTTGTGTACGAGGACAGAGGGGAAAACATGAGGTTCCTTAAAAACCCAGAACATAACCGTGCAACAGATAGTTGGGGACATCCGACCTCGAGCTCAAAACTTGGCTCAGAAAGACTACAGGAAAAAGCAAGGGCCAAAAGGAATCAGCAACGCAGCCCAACCACGAGCAACGGCGTTCCGCGTTTCGGCGTTTCTGACAGCTTTCAGTGCTGCTACACGAAGCTTATTCCGACTACCATCCTCCATATCCCCTACCTAAACAAAAACAAAAAAACCAACAGAACTACCAGACCTACCAAAGAAAACAAGAACAAGAGCTGACAAAGGACAAGTCTGTCCGCCCAAATACATCCCAGCACAGGAACCATCGAGCATCGCAGCAAACACCTTCCTAGAGTTCTTAGCCATAACGAAAGCCACAATGGTAGTCAACGCTAAAACCTACGAAAACATCTTGCAGTCGTTTAGGTTAGGAAACGAAAACCTATTAAAGGTGCGACTTGAGGAAGACAATAACACAAACCAGGTTATCAAGGGAATGATGTCTGGTCAGTATATGGTGGCTTATAATGCGACATGTAGTTTTGTGGTCCTGGATGAGGGAGAAACGTAACAAATAGGCAAACCAAAGTACGTGACACCCCAAAATGACCCCATTGTAGTCACTGCCCGGTGTACTATGATAATTCTTGACAACCGGATCCTTGAAATGGCTAAATCCATTTCGGAGGATGCAGAGGTCGAGGCATGTTGGAAACGCTGGGAAGTACCTAAAATACAGTGAGTCAATGGATTGCCGGGATGCGGCAAGACAACTTGGGTGATACGCAAATTCGATGTGGACAGAAATGCCATCATCACAACATCAAAAGAGGAAGCCAAAGACCTGAGGAAGAAGCTTGCGCACCGAATCCGTGACTTGGCAAAGACGCAAGGTGAGCACCATGGCTTCGGTCCTCGTAAATGGTTTAAGAAGGATAGCTACAGCCGCCTTTTGGTGGATGAAGCTCTCATAAGCCATTTAGGGGCCATAGTGATGGCTTCAAGGTTGTCTGGAGTAGGCGAACTTGTCCTCATCGGAGATGTAAATCAGTTACCTTATATCGACAGAGAAGATCTCTTCGAGATAAGGTACAATCGGCCAAACTTGGTTACAATCAGCCAAAAGTTGCTGTGCACGCACCGTAACCAAATGGATGTCGCGTACGCACTGAGGGAAATATTCTCAGGTATATATATTCCTCGGCTCCCCTTATCCGTATCCAGTCCTAGAGCAGAAAGGATATACGGGTGCGAAAATCCCCAAAACCCCCCCAAGCACCCTGTTCCTGGTTCACACCCAGAAAGAAAGAGACCCTGAATAACGAGGGCTACGGAGCGGGCACGGGATATCCTCACAATCCACGAAGCACAGGGACTGACATACGAGTCAGTAATCGCAATAAAAACCAAAGGTAGAATGAAACTGCACAGTCGTCGCAGTCTCACGGCACACCGACTCCACTGTACTACACTGACGACGCAAATGATGCTATTGGACGGTTCGTTTGGAGAGCGGTGGATGCAAGACCCAAAGATATCCGCGACTATAACCTAAAGATGGCAATCAGAGATCGCAACAGTGTGGTGATAGAGGCCCTGGTGAGAATGGACGTCGGAGAGGCAGACTAAAAACATTTCAAAGTTCACTTTTTATTGTAATGTGTATAAATTTAGTGTGTAATTATAGTTTTCTCCCCATTAACAAGCGGATTCGTACAGGCATTCGGAACAGTCATGCCCACGAAAATATGTTGGCAAGCAGCGGCAACGTGTGTCGGGGCCCTCTTCCCTCAAAAATGGTTGAGTAGGACGATGGCTGGCACGCGAGTCAACTCGTGAATGAGTGCTGCTTGAGGACACTGGTCCGTTCGGAATGCCTGTACAAATCTGTTTGCAACTGTTTAGTAATAGTACATTCCTAAAAACTGTATTACCCCTAAGTACGTAGGAATGCTTCCCATAGTACTGTGTTATTTCTTAATAACGGTTAACTTAAAAAATGGCACGGACCCCGGAGTCTGTGGAAAATGAACAAAACCAAATTTTAAAAAACCTATAAAAAAAACACTTGATGAAACGGGCCAGTCAAACCTTGAAACGGTTTTTAAATTTTCCAGATTTCTGTCGTTAAAACAGGATAGCTCATTGGTAACAGTGGGTTCCCTATTTGACAGCCAAAGCCGTTCGATCAAAAGTAGCCATATTGATGATTTGTCACAGCAACTATAGACACAGAAAAACTATGTATTATTAGCTTTAGCAAAGTAGCCATATTTGTTTTTTGATTATGTAGGTACCTATACCATCTAATCCAACGATATATTTTTTTATTCAGATTTTTTCCTTTTACTGTAGCCGTAATCTCAAATTTTATTTAAAAATAACATAATAACAAATACTTTTAAAAGTATCCTAAAAAACATTTAATAATATTTAAATAAAACACTTACGCAGCCTAACCGGATGAATACCCGACTAGTTTCACTTCTAAACGAAGCATCTTCAGGAGGTCTTGACTTACCGAGCGTACGATCGAGACTCGCTCGGTAAGTCAAGACCTCCTGAAGATGCTTCGTTTAAGAAATATTCTCAGGTATATATATTCCTCGGCTCCCCTTATCCGTATCCAGTCCTAGAGCAGAAAGGATATACGGGTGCGAAAATCCCCAAAACCCCCCCAAGCACCCTGTTCCTGGTTCACACCCAGAAAGAAAGAGACCCTGAATAACGAGGGCTACGGAGCGGGCACGGGATATCCTCACAATCCACGAAGCACAGGGACTGACATACGAGTCAGTAATCGCAATAAAAACCAAAGGTAGAATGAAACTGCACAGTCGTCGCAGTCTCACGGCACACCGACTCCACTGTACTACACTGACGACGCAAATGATGCTATTGGACGGTTCGTTTGGAGAGCGGTGGATGCAAGACCCAAAGATATCCGCGACTATAACCTAAAGATGGCAATCAGAGATCGCAACAGTGTGGTGATAGAGGCCCTGGTGAGAATGGACGTCGGAGAGGCAGACTAAAAACATTTCAAAGTTCACTTTTTATTGTAATGTGTATAAATTTAGTGTGTAATTATAGTTTTCTCCCCATTAACAAGCGGATTCGTACAGGCATTCGGAACAGTCATGCCCACGAAAATATGTTGGCAAGCAGCGGCAACGTGTGTCGGGGCCCTCTTCCCTCAAAAATGGTTGAGTAGGACGATGGCTGGCACGCGAGTCAACTCGTGAATGAGTGCTGCTTGAGGACACTGGTCCGTTCGGAATGCCTGTACAAATCTGTTTGCAACTGTTTAGTAATAGTACATTCCTAAAAACTGTATTACCCCTAAGTACGTAGGAATGCTTCCCATAGTACTGTTATTTCTTTATAACGGTTAACTTAAAAAATGGCACGGACCCCGGAGTCTGTGGAAAATGAACAAAACCAAATTTTAAAAAACCTATAAAAAAAACACTTGATGAAACGGGCCAGTCAAACCTTGAAACGGTTTTTAAATTTTCCAGATTTCTGTCGTTAAAACAGGATAGCTCATTGGTAACAGTGGGTTCCCTATTTGACAGCCAAAGCCGTTCGATCAAAAGTAGCCATATTGATGATTTGTCACAGCAACTATAGACACAGAAAAACTATGTATTATTAGCTTTAGCAAAGTAGCCATATTTGTTTTTTGATTATGTAGGTACCTATACCATCTAATCCAACGATATATTTTTTTATTCAGATTTTTTCCTTTTACTGTAGCCGTAATCTCAAATTTTATTTAAAAATAACATAATAACAAATACTTTTAAAAGTATCCTAAAAAACATTTAATAATATTTAAATAAAACACTTACGCAGCCTAACCGGATGAATACCCGACTAGTTTCGCTTCTAAACGAAGCATCTTCAGGAGGTCTTGACTTACCGAGCGTACGATCGAGACTCGCTCGGTAAGTCAAGACCTCCTGAAGATGCTTCGTTTAGAAGCGAAACAAGTCGGGTATTCATCCGGTGGGGCTGCGTGATGTTTATGACGTCACGTAGATAACAGGAAAATTAGGCGGAATTGTCACTAGATATATAATTTTATGCTTTTTTAAGTGTTTTATTTAAATATTATTAAATGTTTTTTAGGATACTTTTAAAAGTATTTGTTATTATTAAATATGGATTTCCGCAAAGTAACGCCTGAATCTATTCATTAAAAAATAACATATTATATAAAAAAGGAACATATTTTCCTTTGCTACAGAATTATGTCGATTGAGGTATTGTTTGAATAGATATTTACGTTGTAGATCAAATTATGTCAGAAAAATGAGTCTTAATCTGAAATAGTATTTCACGCACTTAAAAAAATAAGATGTCCTGAATATTTCAGGACGCTTGGTGGCTGTAACATTACGCATTGTATTGCTATGTATTGCTTTAGAATTTCGAAGCTTCCGCTGCCACGTATGTTTACGTAATTTATGTTCACATCCATATTTCTACTTCAATGTGAAATGCCGAACAATTGTTTTTTCCGAGAGTAGGGATCGTTTTCACGTACTATGTAATATTCATACCTCTTTGGATTGGGTTGTGCGGTGGTTTTGTTATTGTTATTTGTACAAATACGTATATATATAGTAGTTCAACAAAGTTATGACTATATGTTCCTAAAAACAAATAAAGTAGTCGCTATGTTTGGTTTAATTTTAAATTGAGTGTCATACTTGTGTTTTTTTCTGGATTACCGAGAATTTTTTGTCCTATCTTTGGCTTAAATTGCAGTTTTGTTTCATTGGTGTTTTCGTACCAGAGGATAGATCTGGTACGGAAGATTACAGTTAATTACTATATTATAACATCAAACAAAAGAACGCCTGGTCAAGTTAAGGCCTAATCCCAGAATTATTTTGTTTGACATAAGTGTTATACTGTATACTGTATTCGCCGGATCGTCCACTGCTGAACACAGCCTCCCCTATTAAGGGGGTATTTGCCATAGTCCCCACGCTTGGCAGGCGGCTTGGGGATCGCAGTATAAGTTGGCATTTCTTTAGAAGGCGCTGCTGCCCACCTTCCAGTTTGTCCCTTAGTCGCCTCCTACGACACCTACGGGATGATATGGGGAGGTGCAATTCTAACCCGGCACCCCAAGGAGGATAACCCTACCCCTACTTCGCAGGGGACCCATAAGTACTAACAACTAAACAATAGAAAACAAAATAAAGAGTTATTATACTTGTACTATGTAATACTACATTAACTGGTTTTGTGCGACCGCTAACACTTTGGGTACGTACATTTTATACTCGTAATAACGGTTTAAAAATAATTAAGCAAGTATATATTACTAGCTTTCCGGGCGCGGCTCCGCCCGCGCGTATATCGGTTATCGCATAAAAACATTAACCTCTTTTTGCGCAGTTGGATAAAAAACTATCCTATGTTTTTTCCCGGGTCTCAAACTATTTCCATACCAAATTTCATTCAAATCGGTCCAGTAGTTTTGGCGTGAAAGCGTAACAGACAGACAGACAAATTTACTTTCGCATTTATAATATTAGTACTGATAACAAATAAATTTGTTGGCTTTGTGCATTATTAATTACTTCAAATGGGCTCAGAGTGCTCTTGTTACGTTATATTGAAACAAAATACATAATATTATTATATATTCGTATGTCGTCATATGTGTTGTTAAAGAAAACATTGACATACCGTATTCGGCATAAGGCTAGCAATATTATAATATGTTTGGAGTAAATATTTCTATAATATGGAGAGCTGTGAAATATCTCTATAACAAACATGCTGCTTCCTTAGACAATTCAATGCTTATTCTAAATTATCACAAGGTAAGGCACGATTCTACCGTATCATTGTGAGGCCCAGATCCAATAAAGTCGCGGACTGTAGAAATGAGAAAAAAATCGTATGTTTATTCATGTATCAGTAATTGAATTCGGGATAGCGTACATTGAAGGAGTCTTCCGAGCTCACTGGGGTGACTATTGTTACCACAGCGCTTCAGTTTACATTTATAGTCTCTGTATAACAATTGACGACACCGATGGTCTTCGAATAAAAATTATAGTATCGTGCTACCTTTCAATGTTGTATGCTCTTTTTTTACTCATTTGAGCTATTGTCACAATTAAAGAATCTAAGTGGTGTAAGAATTTAGCAATAGCAAGCTGTTTTGCCTACAATATTTTGAACTAATTTGCCTATAATTCTAAGGGTGCATACTTATACGAGTATGTTGCATAGTTATCCGGTTAGTACAATATCATGTCGTTATTCAGTACATACGAGTAACAAATTATCTCAATTTTACGGACTGCAACTTATCTGACGCAGATCACATTTGTTAATGTGTATGATTACTAAGATTGCATTGTATTTTAAAATGTTGATATGGCATTATGCAAAACCGATTTTAAATTTCAAAAACATAAATATATTATAATATAATATTGTATCACCGGATTGACTACTACTGAACACAGCCTCCCCCATTAAGAAGGGCTTTGTCATGATCCCCATGTTTATAATATCAGTTCCTCAGAAGGCTCTGATGCCCACCTTTCGTATTTTAGCTTCAGTGTCTTCTTGCTACACCCATCTATAGGTTTTGAAGCGGTCGTAGCGAAGTTTGCTTAGCCATTCTAAAACGATCAGCAAAGTTAAGCAACGTCCGCCCCGGTCAGGAGTTGGATGGGTGACCGCTGGTGACATTACTACTGAGCGATTCCGTGCTTCGGAGGGCACGTTGAGCCGTCGGTCCCGGTTGTTGTCTTAGGATGGCAGTTGTTATAGCATGGTGGTAGGGCATTTTGCGAATGCCCGCCTGGCTAGCTACCAAGTAGAAAATCTGTCGCCAAGCACCTAACAGTGTGTTCCGACAGCTATCCTTGAGAGTCAGTAATTCTAGGTTAGCCTGAACAACACCTTCGACCGCATCATCACTTACCATCAGGTGATATAGTGGTCAAAGACTAACCTATAAGGCATAAAAACAAAAGAAAAAAAAAGGTAGTAATGGGGAAATGGACCTTTTGATATTCTAGCCCGGCTCCAATCTTTATATATAAAAATTACGTGTCACGTTGTTTATCCGCGATGGACTCCTAAACTATAGAACCAATTTTAAATTTTATTTGCACACCGTGTGCAATTTGATCCAAATTGAAAGACAGGATAGCTTAATCTCAATTTATAGTCTTAACGTAATTACCAGTGCGAAGCCGGGGCGGGCCCCTAGCATAATATAAAATGCAAATAAACTAAACTGCCCTCATTTTTTAATAGACGTTTATTTCACCTGGCACATTCTAGGCAAATTCTATACAAAAACCTTCTTGGGCTTATACTTTTTTTACCTCGAAAATAATTATTATCACTTGACTATAAGTCAGAAAAATTAATACGAAAGGGTAATGGGAACCTTAAGAAGCTCATTGTGTTTGGGAAAACGCTCACGAAGTCGATACCCAACCAGATGGACGGATCAGATTAAGGACTCATAAACCAACAAGTTCCACAACATCGTGCAAGATGTGATGAACAGAAGCCGATTGAGACAGATCATCCGATCTAAGTGCAGACCATCTAACGATGACCACGATCCTCAGTCATGAGGGAACGACTTCAGAGAGAATACAGATAATTTGTACGTTGTAAGAAGTGCTATTTGTATGGATTACAATTGACATAAATCTTTGTCAATTATGATCTGTCAATTGTAAACTGTGGCCTTACTTTATATATAAACAAAGTAAGACACAATTTAAGTAGAAAAAAGCATGTTCTCTCATATAGCCATAATTGAATTCAGCTGGGAGAGGTCTAGATTCAAATTGAAGTGGACGTAGCCAGCGTTCCAGTCTAACAAAGTCAGGTTAAGATTTTATAAAATTTACATTACTTACTCGTCAATTTGGCTTTCTGAACGTGAGCGTTCGGGAAGCCAACCACTCAGAAATTCTTGGAGTTTTGGCTTGATAAGTTATAATTATCATTTATTAAAATGTTTTGCTTATCGAAATGTCATTGAAATTGAAAGATCATTGATGCTAGCATTGAGGCGCTGCCTACTAGTAATACCTTTCCCCTGAAACATTTGGTCTACACAGATCCGTGGGTTTTCAACCGTTTTTATTGTAGTGGCTAAGTTATTATTGACTTAGATTTTAATCAACAATCTTGGTATCCAATTTCAGTAGCTCTAGATTCAGCCTGAAAATATACTCAATGCATACTATTAGGTAAGATGTTGGTAGCTAGCCTATCAGAAATAATACAATGAAAAACGATCGAATTCAGGCATTGAAGCTTGTCATAAGATAAGATAATCGTTTATTTGCATTAAACATGAGTATTATACACACACAAGGTAGGTATGCACATAGATGGATATTTAACAATTAAGTTCATCATGTTTTGCCTATTTAGGCGTACAAATTTTAGAGAGAAAGCCATTTGTAATATTATAAAAAAGAAAAACAACTCTCAACATTTCTAGGTTAAGCCTGTTAACACCATCGACCATCACTTACCATCAGGTGAGATTGTGGTCAAAGGTTTACCTATCTGCAATAAAAAAAAAAAAAAAAAAATATAAAAAAACATATATACAATCCAGTAGTGAAACACCCGTACATTATTTTACATGTCAATCTGTTTTGTGCATAAATGTCAAAGAATATTTTAATTTTAATTTTTATGTCAAGCCAGTAGGGATTAGAAAGATTAGGTTATGTCAGATTATTATCAGTCAAAAATTCGTTTACACTGTAATAGCACTTGTTCATTAAAATGTTATAGGAACGTATTATGTGCTCAAATACTAAGTTATTAATTTATAGTTTATCTCATAGCAGTAGCCAATACAATTATAACTATGTAGAATAGTCCCACAAAATCTTAATACCAATACTTGCAAGTTATTTGCAAACTTCAAATATTGTAAGGCTTATTCCACAATGGAGCCACGTAACAGAAACTTTCCGAATATTAATGTGCCCTTGATCTGGCGCCTTGAATCATGGCGCCAGGCGCCCTTTTGGCCTTGATACGTCTGCAACAGTCGCTTCATCATTTCAACAGTGTACTTCATCACAACAAAATAGGCCGGAATGCCTTTGTATGTCAGACAAATATTTTTGACAAAGTATAACATTGAGGTCAGACAACGTAACAATGCCTTTTTATAAAAATATCAAGCTACTATTGTAAATAAAAAATTGCAATGAAGAAGATGAGAAAATGAAGCGAAGAACATGATTGAACCATTTAAGATATTCTAAAAGCGAATGTGTCTTCTTATTCGTATAACTAAAAAAAACTTTACCAAAAAATAAAACCGCCTGAAGTCGGTACCATGATAGTTTTAATGTACCAATTATCACTATATTGTACGCATGGTACCGACTTCGGCAAGTTATTTCACACTTTTGGGTGTTGAAGTCGGTACCATTTTTTGGTAAAAAAATTTTTTCGCTCTTTTTAGTGACCCTTGCTACTTACGTGAACGATAGTCATTCATTGACAACGACTATATCATCAAGATAGGTGAATATTTTTCAGTTATTGGAGTGTAACTCAAAAACGGCTGGACCGAATTTGATGAAATTTAAAATGGGACCAATCGACAAGCATCAGCTTTAATAAGAAAATATTTTCAAAATCGGTTCACCCAGTCAAAAGCTCTGAGGTAACAAACATAAAAAAAAAATCAGATGAATTGGGAACCTCCTCCTTTTTTGGAAGTCGGTTAATAAACGTGATTCATTTTGTTATAAATAAATCAGATCTGACAGCAGTTCAAAGTACACTCGAAGCAAGAAAATTCACAATCCACTACTTACAGTTAAAACCCTATTCTACTAGCATAGGCACGCTCTTTCAGAATTAATACATTGTAGCATGATGCTACAGTCTGGAAGGGCTACGTAACGAGATTTCAAATACATTTTATATGCAATTAGATTCTGAAGCAATATTTTTCCAGTCAACCCTTTGTTTGTGAACGTTGATTACTGTTTGTCTCGACTTTTTGATGAACTCTGCTGGCGTCTTGTTCCTAGTATTGATTTTGTATTGGTACCCCCTGAATTTTACATATATGGGACAAAACAAGTGTTAATAATCTAGTTTATGCAAGTAAATGCCGCTTTCAAAGCCTATAGAACTAGCGTATGGACTCCCATTACGCTATAGCTAATATGAGTATATTAATTAATAACCCCATTTTCAGAAAAAAACTGGCGAAGTGCGAGTTTGACTGATGTTTAAATTTTCCTGTCACAAATTTGTCATTTTGTAAAATTTAAGCAAAATTTCTGTTGTCTATGAATAAAGTTTGTTTTAAAATAAAACATTAAGTTGCCAAGATGCGTTCAACGATATCGTAGTGAGAGTGTACATTACGTAGGCATAAAGCGCGTGTATTGCACTGAAAGCTGGTATAAGGCCACACGGCCCCTAAGGTTGTATGGTACAAGCCCACACGACCTGTGCCCCGTAGTTGACTGACATCAAACCCAGTATGACAGCGTAGCCCTATTGTTGCCTTTTTGCTCTTAAATAGTTTTGCAAAGCGGGTGAAAGATGCGGTGATGTAATCTAAGCTTGTAATCAGGTAGTGGATTCAGGCCAATGACAAGAACAGCGTGTCTTAGTTTGATTTGTTTTGTCAGTTGCATGTTACGCCCATGTTGAAGTGGTAACTTTCATTTTGCCAATAATTTGCTTAATGGCATCACTGTCGGTTAATTCCATAGATAATAATGGAACTGACGCTATGTAACCAAAACATATAGGAGACCTGGTACTATTAGTTATTCTGTGACGCAATTATATTCTGTTGTAATTATTATATTACACATATCCTTATAGGTACACATATCCTTATCTTTAAGGTGGCCCAAAAGAAATCACTCTATTGGAAGATGCTCTCATTTTTGCATATGGCCGCCAATGTCAAATCTGTTTTGACATTTGTGGACTAGACAGATGCAGAATACAAGTGAACAAGCCATGGAGCGAGATAATCCCCAAGAACGCGGAATAATCATGTTTATTGTTTGCGTAACAATTCGTCTGTGGTGTTGGCGCAGCGCGAATTCCGTCGCCGATTCCCCGGCCGTCCGACACCAACTGCGCAAACACTGCGCAGTTTGGCCACCAACCTTGAAGAGTATGGGACTACACTTTGCCAAGAGTGGCCGGCCCCGGAGCGCCCGTACTGCCCAGAAAATCGCCGCTTTTGACGAGGATGTCGAGCTGTCGCTGGAAACATCGACCAAACACCGTGCCACGCTATTAGCCATCAGCCGGACATCCCTAAGGCAAATTTTGGTCAAAAATCTACGCTTGTTCCCGTAGAAAGTCCAGTCCGTGCATCAGCTGCTGCTTGCTGACCGCCAAACGTGCGTAACCTACGCCCTCCACAATCTCAAGGAAGAAGTGGACGATTTTTCGACCAAAATCATAATGAGCGATGAGGCTCATTTCCATTTTTTTTGTGGGGTTTCTTGAAGTCCCGTGTTTACGTGAACAAACCCGAGACTCTGGAAGCCCTCAAGGACAACATTTGACACGAGTGCGAGAATCTGTCGCCGAAGTGTTGAAAAATGGCATAAAACGAGCCCGTATGGCGATCAATTGTGACGGCGCCCATTTGGCCGACATAATCTTCTCAACTTGACCATTAAGTTCTAAAGGTTCAAATAAACATGATAAAAAAAAAATTCAAAGTTCTCCATTTAGAAAAAAAAGAGAGCCAAAAAACATCGGATGACTTCTTTTGGCCCACCTAATATAAAAATTACGTGTCACGTTGTTTGTCCGCGATGAACTCCTAAACTACTGAACCAATTTTAAATTTGTTTTGCACACCGTGTGCAATTTGAAAGATAGTATAGCTAACATCTCAATTTATAGTCGAAATTACCCACGCGAAGCCGGGGAGGGCCGCTACTTGTGTTATAAAGATACAGTTTACACAGAAAGAAGATATGTTAACCATAACATATTATAATACAGTATAATTGAGATTTCTAACTAGTTTAGTTTTATAGAACACCATAGGTGAAAACGGGTCTGTGCCTTATGCCTCCGGTTTTATTTGCTCAAGGGCTTATTGTTCCCGTCTCAGATTTTTATTTCATTGGAATTTGTGACTGTTAGACGCAAATATGCTTTTAATAACATAATAAATATTTTATCTTAGATTTGTTGAATTAAGTAAAAGTTTATTGTTGTCTTATTCTTCGTCGTAGACGCCTAAATTGAATAAATATTCGAGTCGTAGATGCCAAAAATGAATAAATGATTTTGAATTACAATTAGAATTTGAATCTCAACAAACCATTCATTTGGACCACTATTGCCATAAAATAAACTTGCAATTTCGCTTACGCTCCGTATTTAATATTTTTACACTATACATTCGAATAAAAAAGCTGTGTGTTATAAAATTGCAATACTATCACTAAACTTTTTAACTATAATAAATATTGATTGGAATCAATTGCGTAACATAAGTATCGCAAAAAATCGCCAAAAATTCCGGTTTTATATTTACAAAGTATCTCCAAGTCTCTCGTGAAAGAAGATAAGCCGCAGTAAACCCCACATTTATTGTCCCTGGTCACGGAAAAACTGTCCAAAGAAGCGTTCATGTGATACTAGTTTTGTCTGACACTAAGATCTGTAAATTTTATTTCTTAACGCATTTGTTTCTAAATAAACTGATAAGTTGACGGTGATTGTTGTGATGATAGAAATAGATCAATAAATTTTGTGTAAGTTTGATTTACAGTGACAGCTAACCTTTTCCGGACGTGGACGTGTCAGTTTTTAGTTAACATCACCGTCTTCCTACCCTTATTCCAAGGTGAGGGTTCAATGCAACGCTACTGCGTCAAGAACATGTTTATGGCTATAACTTCTTGTAGTTTCTTATTAAGATCTCAGAATAAGTCAGTACTTCCTGATAACCAATAAAACTAATCATCACATAAATTTGAATTCCTGCGCAGGAGATATAATACTTTGGCGTCTGAGAAAAGATATGTGCCAATTTGTTACCTGTATTTTACTGTAAGAAAGTTAATTTTGTATTTGTTTAAGTCACTAAACAACTACCAGTTATCTCCTTAGTGCGCGAGAGCCTGAGACACCTATAATCCTGTAAAGCTGGCTAAATGCGGGAACAATAATCCCGGGATCAGCAGGTTCTCGGGACAGGTGAGCTCGCGACTGCAAACTTGAAGGATTTAAAGATAGTTAGTATATTAAGTATCTGAACTTTTGGTGCCATAATATACGAGTTTAATACTTTGTCATATTTTATGAGAATCTTTACCTATATATATAAGGTTTTTGTGAAGATTTGTTGATCTGCTTTCTTCATGTTTTAGAAGTTCTTATTTTACATATATTTTTATGGATTTCTTATTTTACATTCCTGTTTATAAAACTGGGATTTATACCTCCGCAGGGCAGAAAATCGGAAACGCTTTTTATCCCAATCACGTTTGATGTAAAAGTTAATTTTATTTCAGGTTTCAAGTTTCATGATACAAAGCAACATATTCTGTAGTAAATAAACTTACTTTTGATGAAAATACATAAATTCGGTATCATTAATTAATTCCAATGCAACTTTCTGCATTTTATTCACGTAACGGTTTCGAAGTTATGGACTATGAATTGAAATCCAATGTCTACAGAATATTACAGACTTGTAGGTGTTGCAAGCTGTAACCAAAAATTTCCATAATTAAGACTTACCAGTTCGAGAATTCAACTGCTTGTCTGCAGTCTATGGCAATCTGATGTAGCAGCAAAACTTCTGATTGAAATCACTAGGCTGCTTTAGTATTCTGTTAAATTACTTATAGTTAAATTGGATAGTGTCATAAAACCAGCAACGAAAGAGCTCTGGTTGCATTGAAGTTACTAAGCCCTATACTCGTACATCGTAGGTCGAGGCAAGCCGAACGCTTTACCTCACAATATGATGGATTCAATGATTGCAGTTGACATGGTTTGTGGCAAAATAGGAATAATTAAGTCTAGAATCAAACATAGTGTAGCACTGGAACGGTAAATTGGTATTAATTAATGGCTGTCAGCGACAAGATGTAGGAAATCATTTGCAACTCAGCGAAATTGTCAAACACGTCTATTAATAACCCCTGTTTGATATAAAATAAGGGCAGGAAATTATGTTAGCTCTGAACCCGGTTTGAATCCGACCGAGTAATTCCAGTTTTTCACGATTTCGAGGGGTAGAAGACGCCGGATGGGAAGCGAAATTATTCAAATTAGGTAATTTGGACGTGATGTGCGGTTATTCATTTTTTGGATTGATTTACTTGGCGAATGATATTGGTAGCCAGTTGAGGCTTAATTTACGTTAGATACTTGTTGATGTTTATGAAAATATTTTTTCATACTTATGCAAACTAAATTCCTGTTTTTTCAACAATAATTATACCATAATCATTCGTTAATGTCTACGCATTAAGTATTTAGAATCAATATTTAATTTCGGTAAATAACCTTGCGCTTAGCCGTAACAAATTAAACAATCAATTTATAGAAGAATAATAAATACTGGCAATGAATTCATAAACGCAGTAAGTAACCATTTCGTCCCCTCGTGCGTCCTCGCATCAGGAGGTATACTCCCAAAAACGAAGTTCGAAGTTTCGTTTGACGGATCGCACCTTTTCTTACCACGAAACACTTTCGGATCCGAACTTCGATCCGTACTTCGTGAATTGACATATTGCCCGTATTGTCAAATGTTATTTGGCATTTATTACTTCATATTTAGACAGTAAGTTGATTACGTATGAATGATATTCTCATGAGAGATACGCCCAACTGTTACGTCTGTCGAAGAGTTATCGTTTGCTGAGAAGTTACTACTTTTCCTGAACAAAACTTGCGTGATTCCGATTTTACACATTTTAGTTTTTAAGAACCTATGTACCACGTACACCGAGTAATAATCTTGTGTTTTCAAGAATATGTTTACTTAATTTAGGTACGCGTTACATAGTTGTTCATAGAATTAGCGCGAGAAATAGGTATGTCAAAAAGAAGAAGCCCCAATTATAGGTCTGCCACTTCAGAAAATAAAAACATTCTGACGAACGGTGAATTGAACATATGGGCTTATCTACTAATGTAAGTCCATGGTTGCATTCTCGTTGTCATATTCGAAGTAGAACTTACGAAAGAGTTTAAAGTGTTAGGAATAATAGATTCTTTGTTTGTCAACGACACAACCATCACTCTGAAAAATATTTGTTTACTAAGAAAACAAATTGTAGAATACATTAAATTCTACATACACATACACATACATGAATAAATAGTTTATTAACTATCGAAACATTCTTCTTCACAAATTCATGTTGTTTTTGATTTATTTACCGGTTTTTACATGTCTATCATAAAGAACCGACACAAAGATTTCAATATCACTCCACTATAATATTTGTCTATGAATCCGAAACGGAGACCGTCCGTACAAGTCGCATCAGAAGTTATTTGGTAGTAGGGTACAAGTTCGATGTTCGTCGTTACTTCGATCCGAAACGAAACTTCGAACTTCGTTTTTGGGAGTAGACCTCCAGTACAGGGTACGCAGTAGCAGTCCACGCATCTGCTCAAGCTTTTCATCCCTCGTCTCCCCGTGACATTTTTCTTAAGTACTAAGACGTTTTCTAATACCTTAACTTAAAACCCTTATATCCCCGCACCCCAATATACCACTTGCACCATACAAAAATAACATTTTCATCCATTTAGTTTGAGTAGACCAAATAGCGAAATATTTTTTTTTACAGATTTTGAGGTTTTATGATTTTAAATCGGGTTTATTTGATGCAATTTATAACATATGTAATAACTTCTTAGTACCAATGCAATCCTCATCATATAGGCTTTACGGGAAAAGAAATGAAAAAAGACCTTTTCATGAAAAATTTCACAGAAAAAGAGCTATGAAAACACGACGAAAATGGCGCGAAAGAGCAATTTTTTTATTTTTTTTCCGAAACTATTCTACCTATAACTTTGTTTTTCTTTTAATATGAGTATTTACTATGGTTCTTTACCCATGAATTATTACAGATTGTTAGGACAAATATTTTAAAAGAAGTAACGAGATTAAAACAACGAGATTAAATTTAAAGAATATCGGCGGGAAAACTCTATGGAAGCGTAATTTTTTTTTTTTCAAAAACTATACCACCTACGACTTTGGTTCTTCTTTTGATATGATTATTTACATGTAATTTATATACCTGAATTATTTCAGATGTTTAGGTTTAGTAGTTTAAAAGTACTTACGAGATTATTTATTACGTAAGTTTCCATCGGTGAGTGTTTGCGCGGCAAAATGTATAGAGTGAAAGTTTTTTATTTTAATTTCACGATTTGAATAACTTCCCGTTACTGTAGAGTGATGCGGTTTTTTGTTTTGTATAGCCAAGGATACTAGCTTACTAACAACGATTGAATAATAACGATTGGATATATACAAGCTTCACACTAAACCTTTATTCAGACTACCGAAATCTCGGACAGGACACACAGGGGGGTAAAACAAAAAAATAGAAAAATAAAACTTTTCAATCCTTATCCTTTTTATATATTTTAACATCGTTATTGGCTTGTTCCATATGAAAAATTACAGCTTTCTAGGTTCATAACTGTAAAAGTTGTTACGAGATTATTATTAAATGACGAAATATTTTGGCGCCAAAATGTAATTTGAGCTGGTTTCAAATTTCATAAAAATATTAAACATACTTTTCGTTAACTCAGAAAAATATGTATTTTTTGTCGTATAGTCATGGATGAATCCTTTCGAAAACCGTTTGGATTACGAAAATCGGACTTACGCAGATTTTAGGACGATTTTGTAAAAGTAGTAGCTACTCGCCAACCGGGTACCCGGTTGGGACAGATAATGAGAAAGCCGGGCTCGCGGCTTGGACGCACGAGGGCTAAATTTAATAAAAATTGAACAAAAACGCAGTACGGACACTTAGCGGCTATTTTCATTAGTAACATTGAGAATTCATTAACATAAATAAAGATTATTAAAACATTCATTAACATAAGCCTTATATAATTTGCAGCATGATACTGTACTTTATTTCTATAATGAATCACATATTGAATCCAGATGAGAAATGTATAATTTTACTGCAGTGTGAAACCATACTCCTAATCTTTTGTGTTCGGGCGGATGGATATCAAGGCATTACATAATATAAACGCAGTATCAGCGTATATTATTAACCAAATAACGGGCATAAACCTCGAATATGATTTTTTTATGTTAGCCTTTGGAGTATCCTTATTTATTATTGTGACATGCAATACATATGTCATGATTTCAGTATTATAACGATACTATTTATTAAATGTTCAATTGATGAAACTGTTTGGACTCGCGCTTTGAATATATCATTTAAAAGTAGTTCATTAGATTTCCTGTGTTGAAACGAATTACTTTTGAAAGATGACTTTCGAGAGTGGAGGCAGTTTTGGAGGCTCATTCCGTGCAGATCTCTGGTTCAGTCAAGACGTAGTAAAGACTATAATATTGTCGTGGTCTAGTCTCGTGGTGTAAGGACGTTACTGTACCTAATATACAAATTGCCATGTATGATATACGACAGTACTACAGCTATACATTGTTTGACAGTAAGCCTACCCAAATTGGGGAATATAAGATAAGTAAATATAGCAATTGTAACATGGTAAGTCAGGGTTTTTATTACACATAGGACTGTTAATAAATAATTGTGCAGCTAGAAACAAAACATCTACTACCCCGTGAGGTGTTGCGTTAGAAGGTCATCCCCCATTTCTTTCCGTGGGTGTCGTAAGACCAGGGTAAAAAACCAGAAGGTGGGAAGCAGCGGCTTCTGAATAACTGACAACTTATAGTGCGATCCCCAAGATGCATGCCGGTTAAATGTTTATGGAAATTGTGAAGCAAATGATAGCCGATCGGTAATAGAAATCACGAAATTAGGGGACGTGAGTACGATTCCCATCCGGAACCAAAAATTTGAATTGTGATTTTCATTTAGCACGCGGTAGTACTTATAATCATATTAACGAAAGTAATTTTTTTTTTTTTTTTTAATTTTCAAATTAATTTTAAACACAAGAAACATATTCCTATCGCGATGATACAATTTATTGTAAGAGGATTCACTACCTAAGAAGAACTCTATAGTTGATTGGGAAACTACCCCTGATGCCAGTGTATCGTAGAATTTTTATATGACTGATTACATTTTTTTTAAATTGTATTCTGAACAAAAAGACTATAATTTAACATTTTATTGAACTATGAAATAATGTATTAAATTATTAGCGATCTTTGAGTCAGTTTTGAATTTTAATGAGGAATTTTATGAATTCTATTTACATTCCAATGCAAAGCCTAATCCACTCGTAGTATATTCCTTTGATCCTAGATTTTTATAATGAATATCACAATTTACAGTTAGATATATCTAACTGTAAATTGTGATGGATTCTGAGAAAAAAAATGTATAAATGTATAGTATTAAGAAGGTCATAAAATAGTTTTGAATAATGTGGAACTTTAATCTTCAGTTAAATTTTTACATAAAAATTAAATATATCTTAGACATGGAGGTCAATAATAAAATTATCTTAAATACAATATAGTACATAAATTAAAAAAAAAACGTATTTATTGATTAATCGTGTTTACTCTAGATTATTTTAAATCCAAAGTATCAAGTACTTTGAACACTTGCTTGGGTATAGTAAGCCTACAATAATGCTACGCTAAGGTGACAACAGTCTTAGGAGTTATTGTCAACGGGGCAATGCTGCCAGCATGCTGGGCACGCTGCCAACTGTTAGTGGGCTGGAACATTTAGACTGCTTGTGAGTCTGCTATTACAATTGGAGCGTATCAATTTATTATTATTTAGTAACCGGCTGGGACTCGCGTAATATTTACCGGATATTGCTCCGACCAGTTTCGAACTTATTTGAAGTTCTTCATCTGGGAGACACGATTGTGCACAGCGTCGTGAGCGGGCTGCACGTAACTGGCGTTGAGACGGTTGCGCCGCAGCTGTCAAAGTCGGAATTTCTCCGTCTGAACTGTCACTTCTGTCACTATCACTGTGATTGTCACTGTCGTTTTGGTAGGTAAGGGAATGTTGACCCACTACACTTGTACTATCCTCTTCGCGGTTCCACCCCGATGCCGTATCACAAATGTTAAGGACTGGTATGGCGGAATGTTCCACCCACGATCCCGATTAAAATTAGGGTGGCGTTTAATTTAGATGTATCAATTTAGCTACAAAAGAGCTCCGGTTTTATTGAAATTATAAAGCATCGCCCTATACATCGTAGGTCGAGGCAAGTTGGTCGCTTTGCCACACAATACGATGGATTCAATAATTGCAGTTGACATGGTTTGTGACAAAATGAGAATAATTAAGTCTAGAGTCAACCAGAATGTGACAATGGGACAGTGTTAACCATTCCAGTGTTAATTAGCAATTATGGTATTTATAGCTGTCAGAGGCACGAGCCGCATGCTGCACTGCTCAATGTAGGGAATTTTGTGATTGACAATTTCATCGAGTTGAAAACACGTCAAAAGTAATTAATCCTCATTTGATATATAATACGGCAAGTTTTTTTATAGCTGATATTAGCTTTATTTAATCTGATGGTATAAGTGATGATGTACCTAATCGAAGATGATCTTTAGGCAAACCAAAATTGCTAGGTCTCAAGGACAACTGTTGGGAATACACCGTTAGGTTCTTGGCGATAAATTTTCTACTTGAGGGTGATAGTTAGCCAGGTGGGCATTCGAAAAATGCCTTAATACCATGGTATAGCGACTGCCGTCCTAAGGCAACAACCAGGACCGACGACATAACGTACGGTCTGAACTGCTCAGTAGTAATGGCACTAGCGGTCACCCACGCGCCACGAGCACTTCATTATTATTATGTTGACTCTGAGCCCTAATTGAATCCAACCGAATAATTCCAGTAATTTATGATTTACGGGTAAAAGATGACAGATGTAAAGCAAAATTAATAAAATGAGCTAATTTGGACGAGAAGTACTTTTATTTATTTTTCCGGTTGATTTACTTGGCACATTAAATTGGAAGCCTATTTGGTTGTTTGTTTATGTACATGTGGAGATAAAGATTCTGTGAACTATTCATGTACGACATTAACAATTCTAAAAATGATTCATAAATAAATACAAAAATATCATTGAATGCCTTATATAGCTGCCATAAGAACAAATACGAGTATATTCTATAAGAATATATTCTGCACCCACAATATTTTATGTGTTATTTTAAATTAATCTATAAAATTATTCCTAAGTGATGGTGCGAGGAAATAAAATAGGTCTTATGAGATATCTATTTGATTAGGTAATTAAAATAAATATTAAAGAAAAAATATTTGGAATCCATATAACAAGTTTTTTTGTTAGGTAAATATTTTGTTGCATTTTTGTGACTGCTTTTGTTTGCCACACACTCAGATTTCGAATAGTTACTTATGTTATTTATGTGTCAATAGTCATAGACTGCCATGAAGGCCATATAAGATATCCGTTTGTTTGAGCTCCTCCGCTTGGTAGTAGTACACTACATTCCTCAAGAAGAACGTGTGTCAACAAGCACCTAAGAAGTGTTTCAGCGTCTACCTTTGAGATTTATTATGGTTCCCATACGTCCTTTCTTACCATTTCAGACCACATCATAACGTCTACTTTCTTATTGAATACACATGTTTTGTGGTATAATATTTTTAATTTATTTTACGGTTTAGACACTTTAGACTTTAGTATCATATATAGAGTATCATATATATATATATATATATATATTATATGTATATCATATCAACACTTTACAAAACCAGTGTTGTCCTTAGGAGGTGAATGGTATCATCCCCTTTCACAACATGTACACAACCACAAACTTACATTAAAAAAAAAACGAGTGTATCATATAATAATAGGCTGTTCCTTATTATCCAACTAATTGGGAACTTCGTATTATTACGAGTTTATAGTGGGCGGCAAAACTTGAAATGGGAAAGTTTTTCCCTACAGGTTTTCCAACTTGATTTACATAATTTAGTCAGAAAGATATGAGAAAAGTTTACGCTCTGTCATTACATAGACTTGGAGCTGGCAATATGGTAATAAAGAATAAGGCATAGGGTAATAAAGAACCACTAAATTATCAATATCAGCGGAAAACCACATCAATTCAATACATTTTCTATTAAGTAACTTTCACTGTTAACCTTTTATTTTTCACCTGTTTGGAAGGAGTTCCTTCCATCCATGGGCTTCTTATCGATATAAAATTGAAATATAAGGTTTTATAATAAATGCATAATACACTTTAATAAGTATGATAGTAGGCATTTTGTATCATAATATTATATTCAATGCAAGACTTCTTTAAAATGATGTTGCAATATTATAGTTGGCTCCTACACTATTAGGCATTTATACTGATTTGTGTGGTACCACCGTATTATTAGAGTAACGAAAATCCTGTTACATACTATTCTCAACAATGAAATGAAATCTTACATAATAGAATAACTGACAAATACTGAAAACACTTCATCTAACCTCAAGTATCAGAAAAGTATTCAATTAAAATCGGAATTATATTTCATAATGGTGATCAAAGACGAACAGCAGATAGCGCGTAAAGAAATTAATGAAACTTTGCGCTTAGTTAACTTTTGCATTCGTAGAACTGGACTTTCTTTTATAGATGGAATTCCAAAAACTTTCTGCGATAAATTTAGAACGCACTTATCGTTAATAGTATCGAGTGCTCTTTTGTTCTCTATGTTGCTCGGAGAATATGCATACATCGTTGTTCTTATGCTAAACTCTCCTTCCATAGAAGATTTACTTGGAAGCTATCTGCATATTGCTGGATACGATACAATGAGTAAGTTGTTCAATTATTGAGTTTATTTTTACTGCTTTGCTCTGCTTTTTTAACCGACTTCCAAAAAAGGAGGAGGTTCTCAGTTCGTCTGTTTTTTTTTATTTTGTTTCCTCAGAACTCTTGACTGAGTGAACCGATTTTGAAAATTCCTTTTTTTGTTTGAAAGCTGATCCTTGTCATTTGGTCCCATTTTGAATTTCATCAAAATCGGTCAAGCCGTTTTTGAGTTACGCTCCAATCACTGAAAAATATTCACCTATCTTGATGATATAGTCGTTGACAATGAAAGAGATTCGATCTCGTAAGTAGCAAGGGTCACTAAAAATGGTGAAAAAAAATGTATACCAAAAAATGGAACCGACTTCAACACCCAAAAGTGTGAAATAACTTGTCGAAGTCGGTACCCAATTTTGTGATAATAGGTACTTTTGAACTATCATGGTCCAGACTTCAATAAGTAGTTTCACACTTTTGGGTGTTGAAGTCGGTTCCATTTTTTGGTAAAAAAAAATTTGTTGCAAAAATACTACAAAAGAGTTAAAGGATTTTTGTTTGAATTAGCTCGATCTCCGACTTGTCGTTGAGAAATCTGTTAACGGTATAATAAAGCTTTCCTGTTGTCTTATCAATGTCGCATTCTTATACTTTTGGTTTTGGATATACTTTTGCTATCATGAGCTTCTTGTATTTAGCACTTAAGACCTGCTTTCCAGGATGTGTACGTTCCAGGCGCTTTACCAATGACATATTATTTGGGAACTTCATAAGAAATATGGAACAAAGCACATGTTTGCACGTGCCGTTTAGTTATCACTTCATGGGCTTCGGCCTTTGTATAAGCTTAAACCCATACAAATACATGACCACAGAACTTTAAACATTAACATGTTTGTTATTTTAGGTTTTGGCAAATTGATTACGATATGGTACAAGCGGCATATCTTCAGGCAACTTGTGAGCGAACTGGCTGATATCTGGCCAGTCTCACTTCCGGATAAGGAAGCAGCTGCTATTAAAAGGAACAGCTTATCTGCACTCAAGCAAAGGCAGATCTGTGAGTACCTTACTCAGGATTTCCAGAGATGATTCATCCATATTTGTTATATTATACCCCTATTAATTAATTTTGCAGAAACATCGTTCCTTAGGTGCTAGACTTCCCCTCAGTTTGTACAAAATATAAGTCGAAGGATTATTAAGTAATTATATTAAATAAGAAGCATAAATATATTAATGTTAAATATACCGTATACCGTACAGTGGCGCGCTCTGTCTCTCCCATTCCGCGCACACTCGCCGCGCTCAACGCTCTCTTGGATACTAATTCTGAATGTGATTTGTTTAGAGATGGATGGACAGATTTAATGTCAACTAGCCTGAGATATTGCGAAAGAGACTGATTTTAGTACCTACTTTTCAATGATTATTATTTTAATTTTATATATAATTTTAAACTTATTTGTATTGTACTATTGACAAATCACAATTATGATGTATAGTTTTTCTTGTAATTTTTTATTATGTGTAAGTGACATTTTAATGATCATTTCAATTTAATGTTAATTTTAATGTGTAATTAATTAATGTAATTGGTCCTAGTACCGTTTTAATTAATAATAAATAAATAAATACCAACATAACTTTCAAAAACATTTTTGTATTCAGATATAGTAACAGATTTTGTAGTCGGAGTATGCAAATGTTCCGATTTTGCAGTAGGATTTTGAAAATATACAGACTACAAAACTAACGGTATATCCAATTGCTTTGTTGTCAGTCTTAATAAATCAGTGCAAATACGATAAGTATATAACTGCAGGTGGTTCTAAACTAAAATTAGACTATGTGGTCAAGGATTAGTGAACAAAATTTATTTACACAAAAACTATGAAACTCTAGATAAAGAAATTTAGAACATTCGATTTATTGATTTTAAACAGATTTCAATAGTATAGAGTAATTTTCTTAAATGACTTTAAGGGGTAGTTCTTTAGCAGCTGACAAAAAATTCTATATTATTCTCATGTAAGTGAAATATTATATCTCATGAAGAATAAAAATATACCAAACTTCACACCTCATTACTCATTAATTCATAAATTTGTCACTTCATAGGCGGCGATGCGGGCATCAATCAGACTTTTGATAATATTTAGAGCCCTAAGGTTTATTAATTACCTTCTTCCAGTATACGCATTTTGGAACGTCCTCGGCGTTTGGCTTTACAACCTGACTCCGATAGCCATACTTGTGTACTACAAGATCATCGGGGTATCCTCACAGCTTGGCTACGTTTGGCAGATGGCTTACCCCTTTGATAAGACTGCGCCAGTTTATCACGAACTTGTTTATATTTTGGAAACATGCTCAGGTAGGAACTCAGTATATTCATACCTTTGCCGACTAAACTACACATATCTTCTAATAGATAACTAATGCTGTGAATAGATTGATATAGCTTTAGCTAAAAGTTTATGTAAAAGTGTCATGGAGTATTACTGTATACACAGTAACACTCCATGACAAGCTCACAAGCACTAAAACAAAGGTCTTGATTCTATTGTTTTATCCCAAAGAGAGTTAGCCTCAGGAAGGTGGCCACAATAACCATGTATCACTGTGTTTCAAATTAAATGACAGAGTAACCTGAACAATAAAAGAGTACCATCACACAAATAGACCCATAATATTCTCGAACGATGATGATGCAATTCTACACAGACCAAGTAAATGTTCTCGAATGTTTTTACTTAGTATAATAAGCTATATAGATATACATAAAAAATGGTTTATATCTGACGGTACATGTATTCAATTGGCTAAATCTAAACGATTTACAGTTGACTATTTTATCTAAATAATATTGAAGTCCAATAATAAAAAAAATTTACTCCAATAATTTGTATAAATATTGTTAATAATTTATTTATATATATATATATATATATATATATATATATATATTTATCACCATACACAATAGCTGTACGTAGCTATAATAGGGCATAGCACTTTAATGTTGTCTAGTTTAACAAACTTAGCCTTAATTTCAGGCATCATATCTGTGTGCTGTATGCTGGGTTCCGATCTCTTTTTTATGACGATGGCCAGTCACATAAGCATGTTATTGCGTCTATTACAAGTGAGGATACGTAATCTGATAGTTCTAGATGATGAAGAAAATACTCATGTATCGGTTAAATCATATGATTGCTACCAGGAGATCATATCCGTCGTTAAAGTTCATCAAAGACTAATCAAGTAAGTTTGTGATATCTCTTATGCGTTATGACTTCTTATTTAGCAGGCATTCTACCGTACAATAAGTAAAATTGATACAATAATTTTGTATCTAAGCTCATTAAACGTATGTATTAAACTTTAAGAACCACTTTTAATAACTTACATCTTTGAAGCGCTCGTATAGCTTAGCTTCCTTACTCATTACCGATCAACTAAGGTAAGCAACGTCATGCAGTCATGACTGGGATGGATGGCGGCTAGTGGCATTACTAAGCGTTCACGTTAAGCCGTCATTCCCGGTTGTTGTCTTGGAATGGCAGTCGGTATAGCGTAGTAGAGGGGCATTTTGCGAATGCCCACTTGACGAAAAGTTTTCAAGTAGAAAATCTGTCTCAGAGCACCAAACGATGTGTTTATGTTGTGGCAGCTGTACTTGAGAGCCAGTAATTCTAGGTTAGCCTGAACAACGTCATGGACCACATTATCACTTACCATCATTTGAGGTAGCGGTCAACAGCTAGACTCTTAGCTATAAATAAGAGAATACGTAATTATGATAATAAACCAACGTAATTTTACTATAAATAATATCGGTTTTAGCCATTGGCTAGCTTTCACCCACAGCGTTTTAATTTGGTGGTACTGTGCTCCCTTGGCTTTATAAAATTTTTGTACCTATTTAGTTTTAAGACTACTATACTATATATAAAATATTCTTAAAATACAACCATTTTCGATGCAGTAGTAAAAGAATCCCAAACTTTAGCATTTAGAAAATTAGACGTAAGATAAACAAATCCCTCTATTTTTTTAAAACTTCGTCATGATGGCATTATTTCAATTTTGGGTATAATTACGTGTCTCACGGGCACTAGTAGCTAACCTCTAAGATTACTAATGATTTTAATTCTAGATAGGAAATTCAGGGGCCAGAGAGGAAAAATTCACCGTTTTTGTAGTTTCTTAAATCTGAAGATTTTCAATTTCTTTTGTAGTTCTGGCTATTGGTGAGTTAGGTTTCAGTTTATCGTAGTTCTTTTGTCATTCAGAAAAATTGCCGCTTATTATTTTAAAATTACAATGATATAAGTTATTGCTAGTTATGGTTTGATAAATGTATGATACCAATTTAACCTCCTCAATTTAGACGGATAATTAATTCGAAATTAACTGCCAATTTCGGCTGTCAACTTTACACTGGTGCTAGTTGAATATATTAACGGATGCGTTACCTAGCGTTGAATATTTTTATAAAATACGTGTTATAAATATTCATATTTATTCGTACAAGTATATTATACATGTATAATATATACATAGCATAGCTACAACAGCAAAAAAAAAACAGCAACTACAGTTCGAGCGCTTAATAGCGTCAATATAAGATTATATTGTGGTCATTGTATTAACGTATTCGCTTTTATTAATACAAAGACATTTTCAGGTACATAAATGATTTGGAAGATGCGTTCTGTATCGTCAACCTCATCAATGTTCTACTGAGCTCAGTAAATATTTGCTGCGTTGTATTTGCCATCGTTGTAAGTATTTAACATTGAATAATAACAAAGTTAACATAATATTAAATTAAAATGTTATTTCAATTACCACGGTACCATATTTTGTATTAGGCAATCAAAATCATAACGTTTCGGCATATATTAAAAATATAACAAAATTGAAGGATAATTTCTTAATACAAAACGGGTAACTCAAATCGTAACTACTATTATGTTGTTGCGTTTTTATAAACATACATATTGATTTCGATTATTATGTTATATTCTTTACAAGCCTAACTTAGAGGCAACTTTGCAATTTTATTCTATAGAGAATTTTTCATATAATTTTTTATAGTAACGCGTTTTGGAATTAACTTAGCCTTACAGCATATGATCAATATGAATATATATATATATATATTTTAACAAACGAAATATATTATATTGAGAACCTGTTTAAGTAAAGCTATTTAGCACTTCTCATCGCCTTAACACAATAGTTTGCAGTTTGCTCGCTAAGTACCCATAGCCTCACTCTCTCATTTTCTACATATTATGAAAGACCCCATCTCACACATCTATCGTTTCTGTTCACACCAACAGGAACGTGAAACTAAATATTGACGATACGGGACAATAGATTTTTTAAATTTGTTTGCAAATAAATAATGTAAATTATATGAAAAGAAATTTAGAATAATTTACACGTACATAGTTAACACGATGCAAAAATGTTGTGAAGCTGAAAACATCGCAACGTTTGCCAAATTATCCCATTGCCTGCAAACAGTCAGCATTAGTGTCGAAATGTTTTGCTAAAGTCCGAAAATGACCACGCCGCGCTCATTCGACTGAAGTAACTCTTGCCGAGTGGAGCGTAGAAAATAACAAAAGAGAATGTGTACAAGAGAGAAAATAACAAAAGACAACCGGTGCTTTAGAGTAATGGGCACATAGTACAAATATAACACAAAGTAAAGATGCTTTAGAATGATGGGCGCATAGTCAAAATATATCAGAACGAAATATATATACCAGGACCACGAATCCACAATATTGAATCGGTCCAGAAGAGGTGCTTATTTTAACATTTTTTGATTTTGAACAGTTTCAGGTAAAGGAATATTTTTTGATAGTTTAAGATTTAAAGTAAGTAATGGATAGGAATAAAAATATTCTTTGGTATTTTCAGGACATGCTATAGCTGTTATATAAGATAAAGTATGCCTTTAAACTCAATTCTCTAGTGTACCATTTTATAATATAATTATGTTAAAAAAAAGAAGAACTCCATAACCTTGGGCAATTCTAATTCAATACTAAAAATGTACCACATTTACATTCTGTTCACAAAATATACGTGCTTAATTAATTACTCATGCACATAATTTAAGTATGGTTTCCGTATTAACTAGATCATCCACAACCTATTCAAACGGGTGGGTTTGCCATAATCCCCACGCTTGGAAGGCGGCTTGTGGCTTCATATTGATCATAAATAAAAAAAATCACAGTGTAAGATGTCAGTACTTCACAAGTTACTGGTGCCCACCTTCTGGTGTTTTACCTTTAGCTACTTACTTAAGTAACCTTTACGACTCGTAAGGAGATATGGGGGAGTATTATTTAAAAAGACATATTTATTGATAAAATAATTTAGTATGTTTTAGTTTCTAGAATCGTGGATGGAAATGAGCAATAAATTCTTCCTCGGCGCGGCGTTGACGCAAATGGGAATAGTTTGTTGGTACGCAGACGACATCTACCGAGCAGTAAGTTTTAATTTTTCAATATCTCATGAAACAGGGGATAGACGAGGGTCTGGGGTTTTCCGAAGTGATGACATGAGATAACTAATGATATGATTTTAAACGCTATATTTAGCTGGTCGTATTAAGTTTCTGTGGAAAGCTTTACTTACTGTACATAAACGTATTAGACAGAATAGAGTATGACAATATATAAAACTGGAAACTACTTAGCCAATCCGGTTCGTGCTTTTAAGAAAGTTGAAATATTTCACTATTTGTAATAGTGAATGATGGAAAGTTGTAAAAAAACATTTGTGCTTAAAACCTATAGTTATATTGACACAAAACAATTATTGTTATGAAGGTGGTAGGACGCCATTTCACTGCGTAGGTAAAGGCTACGCTTTCACAGTAGCCTGTACGCACCTGTATAACGTTTGGTTGGGCGCCACTGATATCATATAATTAATGCCTTAGCTTACCCTTATGCTTCTATAAAACTCATAAGGAGCACTAGTAAGTAACCATTATTTCCCTGTCTACGTCCACCGAAATAAGTACAACATTAACACATTAATACATAATTTTACGCCTTCAGTATGTAGAAGCAGGACTCTAGTAGCTAAACTGCTTTTGACCTAGTTACAATAACGGCTTAAGAATATAAGGACACATAAAGGATTACAGAACACTTTCCATATCCTTTCTGTTGGATGCTGTAAAAGTTGAGTATCAGGAAAAGAAAGTAGCGAAAACCAATATTAACTACTAATAATAAAATCACTAGGGTTTTTTCAACAACAGACATTCCCAACAAGAAGGTCTATTCTTCATGGTGTTGGAGAAAACAAATTTTTATTATATATTCTCGTTCTAAGAGATTGTTTATGTTGTAAGAGAAAACTTCATGTTTTGCTGACTTTACATACACGGGTGGGATAAGGGTAGACAAAATAAAGGTGATTACAATAAAGCTACAGGATTTCACTTGTTTTTAGAGCATTGGCGTAGCTGACGCGGTATATGAGAGTGGTTGGTACAGGTGTAACGTGCGCTGTCGACGGGCTCTATTTGTAGTGCTGCAAAGGTATTAGTGTTTAATTGAACACTTTTAATTATATCTGTTCAGATCTACTCATACTTTAATATTTTTTACATACTTGCTTGTAAAAGCTCTGTATATAGGTAATTCTCACCTATGTAGGGTAAGCGTTACCTGTATTGAAATGAGGTTGGTTTCGCACACATGCTGTACAGTTCAATTTTAATAAGTTTTGACGATGAATAATTAAATTTATTTGCAGATTTTTAAGACACTTGACGCCAAAGAGATAGTTGTTTCTTTTATTATCTTACTCATGAAAATAATATAAAACATATAATAATACCAATCAGATAATACTATTTTATTATTCTGATTGTATGGTGCGAAGTTACCATTTTTTTTATGATACCCACGCCTGGTTCTAAACTTTACACAGGTAGTGCACATTTGCTTGGTAGTAGAGCATTTTATGATTGCCAGCATTGCTACCAAACAGGAAACCTGTCGCCAACTTCGCCAAGCCCCTTTCAGTTTGTTCCAAGCAGCTATCTATGAAAGCCAGTTCCTTGTCTAGGTTATGCCCAATTATCATCTTCGACCACATCTTACCATACCTTCTCTTATCATCTGGTGAGATTGTGGTCAAAGGTTTGACTACCGGTATAAAAACGCTGCAAGATAGGTTAGTACTTTTACCTCATGACCGCCAGTATAACAAAGTATTATAGCGCTAATGGAATATATAAATCTATTAGCATATAACGAGTTGGTGATAATTTGAAAAAGAAGGTTGTTAGTATTTTTCCAAAAACCCTGTATATATGGAATTTAATATAATATCCCTTAGAATAATTCGTTTTTTCCATAGGCTTAAAAAGCGAAAAAATCCTAAGTGTATGGTTTGCTCAAAATTTAAAATATGTATATATTTTTTATTTTCAGGTCACAAAAGCCTCTATATTTTACTGCGTTGAAATTTCGAGCGATTACGATGACTACGTACAGTTCGGTAAGCATACTTATTAAACCCTAATAATTTCTTCATTTTGAATTTTTTAAACAATGAGCCAATATTGATGTAATTGGACACAGATAGGTGATTTAGCCCTAACAGGGAGTGCGACGCACAAAAAGCTTTCATAGTATATTGTACATCGAGCGGGGGGCTTAAGGGTATATTTTAGACGAACGCCCCCATACAAAACGCAGCTCCAATATAATTTTAATAATAGCGAATAAAACTCAATGATTATTTACCTACGTAATCACTACCCTAATATCTAGGTTTGTGGTGCATCAGATTTTCGTTAAATTATACAGTTTTGAAATTACACTAGCTCAAAAACTCGTAATTTTAGATAAAAGAAAGACCCAACTTTAAGCATCTCTTTCAAGAAAAATAAGCATGTTTTAAATATTTCTATTGCACTACAAACATGGGGAATATAATGAACTTTCTATAATGGGAAGTTATTTATACATGTATACTATACTTTTTAAATAAATCTGGAGCTACGAATAACTGGCTCAAACTCCTTAAGGCGAGGCTTTCCACGGACTTTAGGTATTTTATTCGAGCGCGACGTATTCATTTACGCGACACAAAGTTGTGTGCGATGCGCCGCGCGCACGCTTTTAGCTTTCCAGGTAAGGTACAGTACAGTCCTACCTACGTACGGAGATCACGTATCGATCACGATCAGTACCTATGTTTTGGGTGTTGAAGTCGGTTCCATTTTTTGGTATTATTTTGATGTTTAAATTTTTTTTAAATTAATCTAGCTGAATGCCTATTATTGCGTACCCAGTGTCAAAGACAATGAAGTTAATAATCAAAGCCCAGTGTATAGGTACACACTGGGTTTTAAATATTAACTTCATTACTATTATATAATCAAAACTATGCTAGGTATATTATTTTCATTATAGATTTACTCCACCCTTGTTTAGCTTTTATATGATAAAAATAATATAAATTATAAATTAGAAGGTTAGTATGTGTGTTATTAACCGATTAAAAAAAAAATACCTAAAAATGGAACCGACTTCAACACCCAAAAGTATAAAATAACTTGTTGAAGTCGGTACCATGATAGTTCCAAAGTACCTATTATCACAATATTGTGCGTATGGTACCGAGTTCGACGAGTTATTTCGTACTTTTGGGTGTTGAAGTTGGTTCCATTTTTGGTAAAACAAAAATTGAATCTTTTTAGTGACCCTTGCTACTCACGGGATCGATTGTGATTCATTGTCAACGACTATATTATCAAGATAGGTCAATATGTTTCAGTTATTGAAGTGTAACTCAAAAACGACTTGACCGATTTTGATAAAATTTAAATGAGACTAGACGACAAGCATCAGCTTTCAAATAAAAATATTTTTTGAAATCGGTTCACCCAGTCAAGAGTTACGGAGGTAACAGACGAATCGAGAACCTCCTCCTTTCTTGGAAGTTGGTTAAAAAAGGGGGAGGTTCTCAATTTGTCCGTTTTTTATGTTTGTTACCTCAAAACTTTTTACTGGTGAACTGATTTTGACGATTTATTTTATTTGAATGTTGATGCTTGTCGTGTGATCCAAATCCAGTACGAAAAAAATCTCACCTCTTTCTTCTAATTATTTGATATAAAACCTTTTTTGAAGTAAGTTCTGAAACTGCATTTTATATTCCTGGTGGCGTCGTCATCTCTATAAAATGTACACTTCTACTATCACATGATATTTTGGAAAATTATTTGGAATAATAAAAAGCGTACCTATTGTTAAATTATTTATGTAGTAATAAACAAAATTTAACAAAACATATACATTGCCGCACTTTTTTCGAAGTGCAGAGAAAGGTTGGCATAATTAGAAAAAAAAGGTAAAATCCCACCATTTTTTTCTAATTATCTGATATAAAACCTTCTTGAGATTTGGCGATTGTATTTTTTTTCGTTAGCAGCTAAAAAAACAAAAGAGCGCTAGCAGGGCAAGTATGGATTTTCATACAACATACCTTCACTGATACGGAGGGAAGGTATGAAATTCCATGTAACTTTTCACGCCGAACATTTATAATGACGAACTATATAACACGTATTTGAACGAGGAATGAGACACTTTCTGAGTGGGTGTGGTATAAACACATTTTGCATCAGCAAAGGAAGTCTATGGTTAATAATTAACATGGAAATCTATTATATTAACATTTTATTACAAATTATATTAACTACTATATTTTACGTTCCCTAAACTAACAAGACCTAAGTATCTGACAAATTTGTAGGTGGGCCGTGTAACTAAAGTTCTAGAAACCTAACCTTAATGGTTTTTTTTTACAGATTTTAACGACGGCCTACTCCTATTTCACACTGTTGTATACGTCGTATCGAAGAAATTAATTATTTCAAGTTGTTGTGGAATTCCAAGCACTTAGCTGTAGATACAGAATGTAGTTAAAGTTGAATAAAGGACAAAGATAATCAACAATAGTCGTTTTGATTGTTACCTGCCAAAAGTGTGTTTACGGACGATACTTGTGTTTACGATTTAAACGCTATGGTCTGTCCGATTTTTAAGGCTGGAAACAAGGAACACCCATCAAACTACAGACCTATTTCCCTCCTGCTAACTCTCTCCAAAGTCATAGAAAAAAAAGTGAACAAGTGACTGATGTCATACTTAGAAAAACATGGTCTTATGGTAAGTTATCAATATGGTTTTCGAGTTAAGAAGTCTATTGATGATGCTGAGCTTCAGTTGACTTCTTTGATTACTAAATATGTGGACGAGGGAGAGAAGTGTGTCAGTGTATTTCGGGATCTTAAAAAAGCCTTCGACACGGTCTCTATCCTAATCCTTTTGGCACGTCTGGAGAATGTAGGTGTGCGAGGAAACGTCCTTAATTGGTTTACAGATTACCTCACCAATCGGTGGCAGCAAATTGTAGTTAATGAACACAAAAGCAAGGGTGCCATCTGCAACTATGGGGTTCCCCAAGGCAGTACACTTGGACCGATATTGTTTTTATTGTACATTAATATGCAAAATTAAATTAAACAATGGGGATATTCTGATGTTTGCTGATGGCAAAATCTTAGTGTTTCATGGCACTACTTGGTCTCAAGTGCGACAGTTGGCAGAGGAGGGGTTATCTAAAGTGATTCGTGGTTAGACCTACTTTCGCTAAATATATCGAAAACTGAGTATATCTGATTCAAAAAAAACGAACGCAAATAGACCACCAGCGGACTTCAAAATACTAGCACACACCTTCCCATGCAACCGTAGTTTATTCGAACAAAAATTGTACATGTAATGCACTGGACAATGTGGAAACTATTAGATATCTTGGTGTCCAAATAGATGATAAACTATCATGGCTTCCACATATCCAAATAGTGTCAAACCGGGTCAGGAGACACATCCATGTTTTTAAACTACTTCGCCCAGTAGCAGATCAAAGTCCCATGCTGCAAACTTACAAAGCTCTAGGCGAGTGTATAATTAGTTACTGCATTTGTTCATGGGGGGTGCTGCAAAGACACATATGATTAAAGTAGAGAGAGCTCAACGTGCCCTTCTTAAAGTTATAATGTCTTTACTATTCACGCACCCTACTACAGAGCTGTATGAGAAGTGCAAACCAGTATCTGTCAGAAAAAATATATATAATACAACAGTATTAAAAGGTATCATATAAAAACTGTTCCATTCTCACCGGCAACTAAAAAAAGGTTAGATAAGTGCCCTGTCCCTAGGTGCAAGTGTATTTTTGCCTGGAGAAAATATAACCACTTATCTCCAAAGCTATATAATGCAGTGAATAGGAAGGAAAAAAATAAACCACTCAGTTTCTACAGAATGAAATCAATTAGAATGGAATGGCTTAGAGAATATGATTATGACAGGACTGAAAAATTACTAGAAAGAGTGGGATAAACATTCATTGAAACTCTAATCTACATTACTTACACAACAACTTATACCAAACACCTTCATACACACACACAAACACACACACACACACACACACACACACACACACACACCTTTAAATTGTACCGTATTTTCATTCAATAAAGTTATTTGTATTATTTGATAGGTCCACAAAAACATTTACACATTCCCTTATCCACTCATGTAGAGTTGACACTGATATGAATTGCTCACAAATTATATCTTATAATAAAAAGGATATAATTGCAAAGTTTTGGCTTTAATATTGCTGGCTGCTTGCTTGACATCAATCTTCACCGAGAATGCTCTCTGTGTATCCCGGTCGAGATAAAAAAAAATATTTCATGTCTTTAAATCCGACGATTATACAGTAATGCTTATACTATAGTCTATTTTTTTAACAAACGAGTGCTGAGTATATCTCTCGCACATTTTCGATATTCACAGAGTGAGATGGGTCATTGCCGTCATTGGTCAATGCCTTTGTTCTTGTTTTGAAATTGTTAAGGCCCGTTCATATTGCATACTTCTGAATCTGAATTACTTTATGACTTCAATTTAATATGTGAACAATTGTAAGCCATGGGAATGTTGGATGTGATAGTTGCTATTTTTCTAGTATCAAATACATTTTCAGAACAGAGGTTATTTTTGTAAGTTCAGGTTTATTCCACTGGGACCTTTGAAGATATCGTGATGTGTCGTTGAAGAGGGTCAACAATGAATTTCCTCGTGTCCACCTGACCTTTTTACCTCGAACCCTACAAAAGCTAGTTATTGACCTGTAAAATGTAAATTACAAGCTTTTTTTATATTGTGCACATAAGTGGTTCTTCTGAAAGTTCTTCTTAATTGAAGAAATGATTTTGACTTTGAAAACTTTCATCAAGATGTTGCACCGTTCAGAATGTTCCACAAATTTCGCGCATATAAAAAATACAGTCACTGCGTTTGCTAGTATTACTTTTTGGGGAATTCCCCTTTACTACACAAACAGTACAAAGCCCGTGACTGATTTTTTTATATGCGCGAAATTTGTGGAACATTCTAAACGGTGCAACATCATGATGAAAGTTCTCAAAGTCAGAGTCAAAATGATTTCTTCAATTTAGGCGCCTACGATCCTCTTATAAATATTGAAATTTTCTACATTCTAATGCCACGTTAAGCTAAAAAGTGTTATAGTCTATTAACAAACATGCTCGTTACTTTAAATTTTTTACAAACTTGGGTATAGTTTGTCTTTTATAAATACTACAAAGAAAGTCAAGATACCTAGGCATGTACTTTAAATTAGTCTGCTTTGCGATTACTAAACGTTAAGGGTATTCCATCCTGGTTTTTAGCGTGTTTTAAAAATAGTTTATAACATTTTAGCAGAAATTAGCCGAGTATCTAACAGAATTGTCAATTTATATCTAGTCATACAGTTCCCTTTGGAAAAAATCAAACCGTGAAAGGCAAATATAGTAAAATTGATAAATTCGTATCATATCATATCCTGTCTTCCCTGTGGGAGGGGGGTAGATAACAATAAAGCCAATAATAAATCAGAGCTGCGGTCGTCGTCACAAATATTTGTCTTGTTACGGTAAATTGATATTGGTTCCCCATAATAGGCTAATATTGTTCGGCTAATAAGCGACCGCCCTAATATGTCGTAGAAGAGATTAATAGAAGAGAAACAATAAACGATTCACCTTTATCTGTAGTCGGGTTTTGTATAAACAGATATATATTAATATATATTATCGAACCTCTACCATTCCATACAGGGGAACTTTAAAATTTTATTTTTAATCATATTTAAAACAATCTTACTAATTTTCAGCTTGTTGAGAATTTATGTAGCTTTACCCTTATTTTTTGGTCTAATTTGACCGGACTATATTGTGTAGTATATAAATTTATATTATAAATAGTAAAAAAGTACTCGCGGCTGTAACAAAAACATGAAATAATGATAATTTATGAAGGTTTATTCTTAAGATATAAGGACAGTTTGAGTCCTTATTGTCTGGTAAATAGGGTCGTGACGAAGTGGTTGTGGTACTTCACACTCTTACTTTACAAAACTTTAAAGCGTCTCAAGTGTCATTTACGCCTAGCTCCATTAGGATTTCGCATCGCACCACGGCCTGCCAGGAGTGTGAGATACGACGCTCAATACGCTGGACATATGTGTTGCAGTGGCACTTACATTGCAGGGGATCTCTCTCTGCCGACCGTGCTCAATGCCATGCTTGGCGGGGAGAGATTGTGGCAGGCGATGGTCATCGTCTGCGAAGCGGAGATGGCTCAGAGAGGACGATGGCTAGCTGATCAGCTCCGGCATACATGAACCGCATTTTTCTTCGAAGAATCCTGCAGACATTTTATATATTATTCAAATGAATGCCATCTTGAACCTTCATAAATTATAGACAAGGAAATTAATTCTTATTCTATAATTTATGAATATTTTCATAAATTATAGAATAAGAATTAATTTCTGAATATTTTCATAAATTATAGAATAAGAATTAATTTCTGAATATTTTCATAAATTATAGAATAAGAATTAATTTCTGAATATTTTCATAAATTATAGAATAAGAATTAATTTCGCTCCATGAAAAGGGAAAATAATGGCGAAGCTCATCTCCACTAAAGCATCAAACATCATCAATTTGCATTTCAATAAAGGAGCAAAGATTCTCCATGAATAAACAAGGAAAGGTTACCGGTTAGTTATTTTCCTCGTTCCTCGAGTTCAATCACGTCGCGCTTATTCGCGTCCAGAAAGTTATTATAATCTGGCGACCCATTCAAATGAAAGCTACGCCCGAAGGAGGACGCCTATATTCATACAAAGCTGTGAAAATCTTGCGAACGGCCCGCGGCAGAACAATCGGGTTAGCCCTTCCGAGATAGGCGTATGTGTGATTTGGGCTTCATTGTATTCTATATAAAAAGGTCCTCTTTGTGCAGCGCGACCCAAAACTTGAAAGCTTTTACCCGAAAAAATGAATCATATTGACGCTAACCATATTTTAGCTGGCGAGTACTTTATTCGAAAAGTTACAGAGTTCATTGTTGTTCCGTTGAAAACGTGTCATTGTTGTTTCCGATCGCTAGAATAGCATGAAAGTGCTCTCAACGTTTGAATAAAATAAAATCATTTCGAACTTTTCAACCCTTCAACAGTCGTGTATGCTACGGAAACGCTCTGGCCGCTAAATAATATTCAACCGTTTATTTTTCTACCTCGGGATTTCCATGGTTCGTTATTATAATTATCTTCATACCCTCACGCTTATATTGTGGGGGTCAGTTTAATGTTTTCTCATATATTTCTAACATAACTTTATTACGACCATAATTGATAGTGAAGAAGAACAATATAGAACGTATATGCGTGAACATAATTAGTAGTAAATCACACGTAGGTAGTTATATCTTACTTCTTCCTAATTTAATCAATGATGAGAAACTTTGTTTATGATTGTTAACACTAACTTCTTTGACTAAACTAGATTGTATTTCCAATGTAAAATGTGATATCGTTACGTACGTAATATCTTGCTCGATCTTGATTTAAAAAAAAAACATTTATTTATGAACCCAAGCCTTGTTTATTATTGAACAAAAAGGAATTCTCTATAGACTCCAGAACTGTTCGAGCAATATGAGTAAATTCAATCTTAAAGTTTTGGAAAGTTAGTTGAAAATTCAAAATTACTGAAAAATAAATACATAGACGCTAAAACACAGATGAAAAATAAACAGCAATGAATTAAAAAACAACGCCTTTAGAAATGGCATGTGTCAGTGTATTTTAGCAGATCTAAAAAAGCGGCCTTTAAACTTCGAAGCCTTATAAAACTCATTATTTTTTAATTATAATTCTTTTATTAACCATTCTTTGATCTAAAGCGTGACTATAAAAGAACATTACCACTCGCAATTCCCAATAGATAAAACATAAGTGAAAGAGAAAAATGCAATCAAACTTGAACTCACAACACTATATCAATAGTTGTCGGAAAAACAAAAGTTCAAAAGTTATTAATATTTTGCTTATCTGTTGATCCAACAGATAAGCAAAATATTAATATTAATGATGATCGCGAGTTTCGTAGACTAATTTTAATTAACTGATGATTATTTGTACGTAATTTCCACGACTTTGACGATTTCAGGGGTAGCAAATAATAATCGTGTTCATTCTATAAGTGCGCAATAACTTAAATTTACAAATTATTGGAGTACAAAATGTTTTGCCCCGGGCGAGAAAAAAAAAAACTAATTTTTGCAAACAATAAACTAATACATTTGCAATACTTATATCGAACAAATTGTCGGAATACGACGTGAATTCGAATAACCGTTATTTTTTAAACACGACGCTGTGATAGTGAAATGCTCATGCCTGACAATGTTCTTTTTTTGAAAAAGGATTTGGAATATTTAGTACTACATTATAACACGCGTTGGGATGATGTTATGGGTACTAAACCCGAGTTTTTTTTTATGCCTGATAGGTTAGCCTTTGACCATCATCTCAGCTGATGGTACGTGATGATGTTGTCTTAGATGTTGTTTAGGCTAACCTAGAATTACTGGCTCTCAAGGGTAGCTGCCGGAACACACTGTTAGGTGCTTGGTGACAGATTTGCTACTTGAGGGTGGTAGCTAGCCAGGCGGGCATTCGAAAAATGCCCTACTTAACGACTGCCATCCTAAGACAACTACTGGGACCGACGGCTTAACGTGCCCTCCGAAGCACGGAAGCGCTCAGTAGTAATGTCATTAACGGTCACTCATCCAACTCATGACCGCGGCGGACGTTGCTTAACTTTACTGATCGGTTAAGAACAGCTAAGCAAACTTCGCAACGAGCTCTTCAAAAATTGTGTGAGTGATTACTTGCTCAATGATGGGTTCTATGACAAAGGATGTTTTAATGTTGGCAATATGCTAGCTGTTTCGGAAATTTATATAGAGGATGTATAGCATGGGTGTGGATAATAGTACATTATGGTACAAGTGTGTACTGTGTAATGTTGGTGATTACCACTGAGACGCCAATTTTATATAAGTAGTTGATAAAATTATTTTTTCTGACCTTAGTGGCCAGATGTTGCTTATTTGGATCATAATTTATAATTTTTTCAACATTTAATTTTTTGCTTCTAAATCCATCGGACAGTCTCTTTATTAGAATATCTTATAACTCCACTCTATACTTTGTTCGGACTGTAGTTTTAAACATTGAGTATAAACACCACAAAGAGTATAATACTTACAAGATAATTCTTTAAAGTATACCATGAACACATTTCCTGAAATAGACTGCGTATTCGTGTTGTTATGCCATTGTATGAAATGTTGGGACGCTAATACATAGTTTTCCTTGGAGTTTTCAGGTAGTACACTTTCCATAACATTAAGAGCTTCCCATCTTATATCGGGCGGTATATAACATCAATAATTTTCTTCATAAATGGTACGTGTAGATATAATTAATAAATAACTATAATTTCAACAGTGAAAAAGAGTAGTGAACAAAATTCGCAATGGCGGGTAAAATAAATCGTATGCGCGCGCATGGCAATCGGCCATAGACTAATAAATTAGGTTTCTTTTCTTTTGACTTTTCGCGTTTTAGCCACGTACAAAATGGGAAATTACAGTTTTCTGTATTACAGAGAAAAGAAAAGTTGTATTTGAGTAAAAGTTTTATTTATTTAACACGTACATGTAGAAATTATCTATTTAAATACGAAGTTGTACGTAATGAGCAAATAATATGTACATTAATTTATTTGTACTATTGAACTCGATCTATTTGGTGTCGAAACTTTTTTAAGAACAAAAAAATTCAACCAATTATACAGGGTTATTAGTGAAATGCTAACAAGCTCATTAGGGTAAAATTCTGCTAGTCGTAACAAACATTTGAAGATATTTCTTTTTTGGTTGAATTTATTTTTAAATTTTATTTATATATTTTTTTGTGTTTTAATGCTTTCTCTGAGCCAAGACCGCTGGCCGCGGCAATACTGGACCGCGCCGTGCTCCCTTTGAATAGAGTTTTGAATATTTTACATCGAGCAAAATAATAAAATATGTGATATAATGCGTTACAGGCACAAGAGCCTTTTAACATCAGGTGGTCCACGTACGTACTTATTCAGTCAAATAATCATAAAAAGACACAACAAAATATTATAAAAAAGGTATTTATTCTAAACAAAAAAACATCTCAAAATGTTAATTACTAGCAGAAGTCAACCCTAAGAGATTATTAGCATTTTTCCAATAACCCTGTATAAATTAAGAACATTCTTTAACTCGCTTTTGAATAATTGCAATGAAAAAGTTACAGTTCGATTACATGTGTCACTTTGTGCCTAATTGCGGTGAAATTATGAGCAAATGTGTTGAAATGTAATATATTTAATTCATTACTATGTTACAATACCAAGTAATAGAGCAGAGTGGAATAATGATTGCTGCAGAAACATTATGTATGGACCAAACCTAGGGACAACTAGGATAAGCAGAAATAGAAATAAGGAGATTACATGCACATTTTAAAACTTGGGTACATTTGACATACACACATCATAAACGATACATAATAAAAATTTAAAACTATATTTTATTATTTATATGTATCTTAAAAATTAATCAATTATGAAAGGTATACCTAGAAGTAAATAGCACAGGTATATGTCTAAGTTGTATGACACATTTTTTTTTCGAAAGTATTTAGGATGTATGGTGATAAGGTCAATCATAAACACATAGGAAATATGGTATAAAAGATTAATGAAAGAAGATAGGTAAAGCAAGTACTTATACAAGGTAAGTGTCGTTGAAACAGCGTGTAGGAGATCTTGGTGGACTTATTCTGGTGACTTTTGGAAAACGGCCACGTAATGAGTATCCTCAACAACAGGCGCCTATGAAAAACGTAGGTAATGAAAGTCAAGGCAACCATATAAGTCCCCAAGTAGAAATCCGTTACCTTATTTATGTGCCAACTCATTCTTCGAATCACATAAGTAATATTGAAACGTAAGACCCTTCTCACGATTATAAAGCTCACTGTAAGAGGTAAATGAGGTTAGACTCAACAAACAAATAAGGTGTGATAAAACTCGTAATCTCAAACTTATTTTGCTCTGACTCTGTCGTTAAAACAGTAACACTATTTATTGTGTGGTAGCAAATGTTTCAATTACTTGCAGGAATTCTCGCGGCATCTGAACAAAATTAAATAACACGCTATTTGCCCAGACACAGATAGCTCACACTAAGACATCCTAGCCTTATTAATAGATTACAAGCGATTATTTGGTTGGTATTATTATTGAACTGTATTCTAAAGGTAAAATCGGTTGGTTAAAGCCAGCCTGAGCATTATATGGCACTTCTCACGGGTAAGTCCATCGAGATGCGCCGTAAGACATTTTGAATTGTAGATCACCCAGATAAGGCATACCGTTCCCTCCTCAGTCTGCTGAATTGGAAACTCAGGAAGACTTCACTTATCTTACTTTGCATTTAGATAAAACAGTAGATTGTTTTACTATGTAGCGATGTGATAAAATACAGTCGAACATAAAAATTAAATAGATAATCTCATTCAATTTTACTAATTGTTCTACATAGCATAGCTATGTAAATGTGCTACATAGCACATTTAGAAAATTGAAGTAGGATCTTTTACAATTTTTACCCTTTCCTATTTTGCTTCAAAGATTCAATATTTATGCATTTATATTATTTTTTTGAAGAGATATCAGAGACAGATATTAAAAATCTATGACAATATCTAATGCTACTTATTGTATTCTCACTGAATCTCCTTACACAGTTATATAAACACATCCATTGCCTTACTTAAACATGACTTAGACACGACTGAAACTTATGGATTGCATATGGACACGAGTTTGACATGACTAGGAATTGAATGTCACGCTTATCATGCAAAATATGTAACTTGTGTAACATAGTAAGTACTTACTTATCGAAAAGAGAATGTACAAACCGTACGAGTCAAATCAAAACCTAAAAAAATATTTTCTGATGAAAAAAAAATCATGGAAGTAATAAGAACTACGTACAAACGTAGTACTTATTACTTCCATGAAAAAAATAGACTGGCCAACTACAGCACAAAAGAGGTTAAAGTCGAGAAATTTAAAAAACGCACAAAAAAATCTTACTGACAACCAAGAAGGTTGATATATGGCGGGAAAATTAAAAATATGACTTACTTGACATGGGTTACTTTCCTAAATGTCTGGCTCTTTAAGTTTCAATTAGTTTAATTTTACTAACGGTAGATTACTTCATGCCCCGTGGGGGTGCCCAGAGGGGTGCCGGGTTAAAATGTCACCCACACAGGTAGCAGTGCTCCCACTGCTACCTGTGGGTGCCGTAAGAAGCGGCTAAAGGTAAAATACTTATATGCCCGGGCTACACGAGGCTAGTTTTTCAAGCTAGGATAGCAAGCTAGTTTTTTACCAAACTGTCCTGGCTTGCTGACTTAGCTTGGAGCATGCTAGTTCTGTTTACATGAAGCTAGATTTTTTTAAGCTAGTACTTACTGGAATGCTGAGGTGATCACGCGTCCAAAATGAACTGCATACGAAAAAAAAACACTATTCGAATAAAACAGTTGCTTAAAAAACTGTGCTATTTCGCACTAGACGAACTAGAAGATGAACTACAAAAACGGGTGTGTACAAGACCGTGGATTTGGCAGGTTGGCATTCCAGAGGCATTCATGGTCACGGTACAGCTGTACAAACCTTAAATTAATCTGCGTTAGTTTGGGCATTTTAAAATCTTAAAAAACTCGTCACAGTAGAAAAACAAACCAAACGCGTGGTTCCTGTTTACTAGCTAACTGCAAACTAGCTTCGCCGGTCACATGAAGCTAGTAAACAAGCCAGGATAGTAAAATCAGTGGTGGGGGGACGCTACTAGCCTGAAAATAGAACTCCATCCTATTAAAAACTGTCCTGGCTTGTAAACTAGCTTACTAGCTTACAAATGAAGATAGTTTTGTCTACACGAAGCCAGAAGTACTAGCTTGCTAGCTTACTGACACTAGCTTGCTGTCCTAGCTTGAAAAACTAGCCTCGTGTAGCCCGGGCAATAAGGTGGGCAGCACCCATCGAGATATACGTTACACTAGAGAAGACATTTGAGACAAAAGTCCCGGCCATTTTTGCTAATTTAAAACTTAAATGCGCTTCAGCGCTTTACGAGATCGGACTGCAGTCCGGAACGAATTATATCGTCTAACCAAAGATCCAAACACGCAGTGCCACAACGCTTGTAGGTTAATGTTTCCTACAAAAGTTCGCTTACAGCGCTTAAGCTAATTGCATCATCTAACCAAACTATTCAAACATGCAGCGCTAGACTACTTTTGAGGTATGGTTTCTCAATATCAAAGATTAACAGCACACAGAACGGACATGGCTTTTGTACCTACGAAACATTGTGAAGAGTATATTAGTTAAAAAATAGTAAAATAAAGTTAACTAGAAATAAATTGTAACTAACTTTTTTAAATCCAGATTTATATTATGATAATATAAATTCTAGATTAAAAAAGTTAATCATATTTTGTATACATACGTTTAAGTAAATAATATTAAAATATAATACGTATTATAGTTTTTAATTAAGGTTTTTTAATATTTCTGAATTAAAAATATAAATCCACATTGTTGTTACAATGTTCCAATCTTATATAAAGTTCTTTTTCTACTTGCTAAGGTTCGCTTTGGTCGCTGTGCACAATCGTGAAGCTCACACAAAGAACATAGGTAAGTACAACTATAACCACAGATCAGAGATATTCCCGTTCCTTATTACGTCCTAGACGGTAGCTAAATTATAACTATTACCAGTGCTTGTTAACATGCTCGAGTTTAAATGTTTAGTTAAATACCCAGTCTCATTGTACTATTTAGTACAATAGCAAGAAAATGTTATATACCCACCATATATATCGTATTCTCACCCAATTTGACTAAGTTTTAGTACTGACCACCAACTTATTTTACTCGTAACAACTAGGAGCGATTGTCTCGTCTTACATGTACATAAGAAAACACTAAAAACACCGTTTTTTAGTGTTTTCTAAAACATTAATTCAATAATTTCTTAAATTAGTTTACAAATATTTGTTATTACTAGTAAAAGACCTTGACCTACCAAATAATACTGTAACTTCATCCTAAAATTTGTATCCAAGGTGGCATTAGTAAGTAAGACCTTACTAAATTTAGTAAGGCAGGGAAGGAGGCTCAAGTGGTAGTGGGCAGCATAAACCTACCCTCTGGGTTGCAAGTTCCAGGCACCTGAGATTTGGGCGTCTTCCTTTGCAACGCGATGGACCCGGCACCCGCACGATGAATCCAAGAAATGATAATTAATTACTTTCCTAATTTTTTAGACAGACAACGTAACACAAATGTTCTAAGATTGAGTACTGACGGAGCTCATTTATAACATTTTTGGGTAAGGAAATGGATATAATAATTTTGAATATTAGTCGCATGTTATTATTGCACACACACACACACACACACACACACACACACACACACACACACACACACACACACACACACACACACAGACACCCTCACACCCTCACACACACACCACACACACACCACGCACACTCACACACACACACACACACACACACGCAAACACACACACATCCTCATATAAACCTACACACCCATAAATATTTATCTACATAATTTATAAATATATTGTATGTCTATATGCATATATCATATTTATATATAAAGAATTGTAAGGTCATATATATAAAATTTTGAAGAACATCTTTCTGACAGCTATCTTTCCTACCTACATAGAAAAAAATATTATTACGAGTATTATTCCTTCTTGACTTCACAACTACACTTTAATATGGCTCAGTTTCTAAAGCTCATAAAAGTTTTCTATCTGATTTGGTGTATCCAGCAATGTTATTGATTGGATTCTCTAAACTCTATCTACACTACAACACTGTATTCAGCGTTTCCGATGCTGCTATGCTTGGCTAACTGCCAGAATCCATTCCTACAGCCTCCCTAATAGTTTGAAGAGATTTATGTTTGTTTATAAACTAATGGATTTTGCCATTGCATGGATACGTATATAGCAGAGTCATGTCAAGTGAAATAGGGTTTATACATTCAAAATAGTTAATAACCTTTTGAGTATTTTGACAGGACTCAGTGGATTTTTTTAATAACACTTACCTGTACTCTAGAATCTATAACTAGTAAAAGTTTTAAGCCGACAAAAACATCTTGAGAGGCCTCAGACTTTCGTTGCTATAGTAGCTTCTATTGTGTGAGACACAAATCTAAAATGTTAATTTAAAGATATTTATGCTAGGAATGCTATCTTACAACCCAGCGATATGAGAATATTGTGTTAGAGAACTATAAATGTAAGACCTATTTTACTACGTTTATGCCAGTTTATAAAATATAAATCCCACGACAAGAAAATATTGTTTAAAACACAAGTATATGACCTTTATTCTTACGTTTTATGTCAGCTCAATACGGCGCAATTCCCTCCCTATGTCAGTTTGAATATGTAAATATAAAGTTGACGCTGTGTTATTGTTCGTAAATGTATGAACATCACATATATGAGACAATATATCTTCAGTTGCTGCATATAACTTTAATGTAATGATCTGAAAATATCTAAAAGTCAAGTCTGCAATAAAAGTCAATAAGGTTAGATTTATTGTCCCTTATGCAGGTCCCTTTTTTGAGTTTTCATAATATTTCCATTTGGCCATAGATAAAAAAGGCATCCTCATTATCTGTGGTCAAAAGCTGAAAACCAAACGTTGAAGCCAAGGGGTTGTGAATTCAAATTGGGTTCAGGTTGACCTTTGATTGAAGTGCTCGCCTTTGGTTTCAATCGTGAAATTGGCCCTTAGACACTTTGCTAGTGTTTTTCATCATCATTACATCAGTTGGAACGTCTATCATTGAAAAAGGTCGCGTTTACACTAGGCAAGCTTCTTGGGGATCAAAGTACAAGTGGTCAGTTGTTCAGAAGATGCTGCTTCCTACCTGCTGATAGTATTCCCTATGCTACCTCTTAGGACAACCACCACCACCCATTAAAAGGAATCATACCATTGAATTTTGCGTAAAAACGTACCTATTTAATGTGTGCAGTTTTATGGATCAAAATGAACTGCTAAAATAATTATCAAGAAATGATTAAATCAATAATTTCTTGTAAAAATTTAGATCATGGGTAAAGCTCCAAAATGTACTACAGGTTCATCACATCAACAATTGGAAGACATCTATTTTTAAAATAAAGCCTCTAAAATAAAGAACAGAAATTAAGCATTCAAAAATTTCACATAAAATCAAGAAACATATAGGCGGTTTTGAGTTCTTATTTTACAATTATTGGAAAAAGTGTAAATTATTAAACGAGCAAAAATAAATTTAAGATTATTCATAAGTTAAAAGCCTTTACACATAATTTTAGAGAGCGAAGCACAATTTCAGATAAAATTTGCATTAGCATTTAGATTACGAATATTCTTGAGAAATATAATGTTCTATAGAGAAAGCCATTCAATTATCAAAATCTCATTTTCTCGAGATTTACTTACATTTTAACGCGAATTTTATCTTCAAGATACCTAAGTGCCTTCATAAAGAACATATACATACTTACTTCCAATCTTAGTTAAGTGTATTTAGAAATAACGTCGCTGATATTTTATCAAAATTTTAGTAAATCGTCCTATGATTTTCACGGTTGAATTTATGTTTTTATAGAAGGATGCAAAATATACTAGTTTTGAAACAACACTACAAACAACAACAATGATAGCAGAGCGGTAATAGCTATAGACTAGACTGCCGTGCCTCAGCTCCATGGTTCGATCGACAGTCGATTTTGCTTCACCCCATGGTGTAAGGGTATTTTAAAGAAAAAAAAAGTCTGGGTTTGTATCGCCACAAATTTGTAAAATTATTGTTATGAATAAGCAAAATCTAGTTTTCGCATGTTTTATCGTATCAAATTTAATTTGTGGCGAATTAACAAAAACCCCTTACTACCGATGATTAAAGCTGAAACTTGTATCGTTTTTCATCCTCTAATCTGTTCTATGACATAGCATCACAGATTTCCTGCTAATAGATTAGCGCAGAATACTTCACTAACCACTGACCTTTAAAGAGAAATACTGCCTTGGCTAGCTACCACCCTTAAGTAGAAGATCTGTCGCCAAGCACCTAACAATGTGTTCCAGCAGCAGCCCTTGAGAGCCAGTAAAATTACAGGTACATGAGTCTTGCAACAACTGTATGTTTCAGGGTGACGGGACGTACTGTTTGTTATTTGTGACAAAATGCATCTGTTATTAACAGAGGCTATATTGTTCAACAATGCTTCACAATCTAACGACAATGCGATACAATCTAATTTCATACAATATACATAAATTGGACTTCATTGATTACGAATAAAAATTAATATAATTTACATAGTATTCTTCTTCCACACGTTATTATCTGATATTAAACATTGTACTTCGAACAGGAATCACGCCTGCGTCCCCTGTATTAGGCATCAAGTAAAGAACTAAACATGCTATCGATTTATCTCTTCATTATCTGGGCTTGTATCGCTACAAATTTGTAAAATTATTGTTATGAATAAGCAAAATCTACGAGTTTTCGCATGTTTTATCGTATCAAATTTAATTTGTGGCGAATTAACAAAAACCCCTTACTACCGATGATTAAAGCTGAAACTTGTATCGTTTTTCATCCTCTAATCTGTTTTATGACATAGCATCACAGATTTCCTGCTAATACTCGTATATTAGCGCAGAATACTTTTACTAACCACTGGGGGCCAACTCCCATCTCTTAATTCAGTCTTATTTTAACATTACATCTACAATTTTAATTCGCACCACCACATATCACTATAGTATACTTACATTAGAACTTCAATGTGAGAGCGGGATGCATGCATTGAATCAAGTCATTTGTGCGACAGAGGTAGCACTATATGAACATTATTGTTTCGTGACGGCCACGGTACCAACCTTAGTATCAATAATTTAAACTTGAAACAATGACGTTTGCTTTCCATAATAGTTTATAAAAGGTGGGAGTTGGGCCCCTGACCTTTAAAGAGAAATACCTACGCATTTAATCACCTACTTCTACCCATACTGTCAGACGTACACGTAAAAACGTGACTAAAGCGCTTGACTTAGCGCTACTTTTACTTCGTACACAGACCGCGATATGCTAGCGGCCCACCATCATAGGACTGATGCGTTATGTTAGGGCGGACAGAACTGAAAATAAAAGATTCACTAAATTTATGTTGTCTACTAAATGTTGTAAAATATGATATTTTTTATGTTAGCCGCAAGCAGAAAATGCACGTGCATGCAGCGTGTTCGCGCCACTTACGTTGGCACATTTATTTATTTCTACCCTCTATTCCTATTTTATATTTCGACGACTATCTGTCACCCCACCGCGCGTGCAACCAATCCGCTTGCCACCGCCGCCGCAAGTAGACGCTGCGAACGGCCCTTGCCCAACGTAGCTACCGCACCGCGCTCGAATCGAATGTTCTCGATTGCCGTCCTTTGGAATTATCCGAAATACCGAGGACACTGGGAGCTACCTTCGTACAGGTAGCCTCCAACCGCCCGCGAATAGAACTTACAGTCCACAACCGCGGTGGTGAAACTACCTGAAGAAGCCGTGAAAAAGCGCTGCAAGGCTGGACCTCCTCTCTGGACAAGACAACACGACGAATTAACGGATAAACAGGACCGAGGTTCGTTGCGCTAAGTGCAGTGCCAGTTGGGAGACCAGGTTAGTCGTCACCATCTTACCAGCTATCCTTCCCCCCGCGATTTTTGGAGACGTGCTCAGCTGTATGTTATATACTTAGCTGCCGCGTTAACATTTTCTGGTTCTTCGACCACGGATATTTTATATTCCTGCTTTCTTTGCGAAAGAATTCCTTATTGCAACCAAATCGCACCACATTTTATCTACGATATTTTGCTACAAATATCGTGTTCCCGCATAATTACACTGCTCATTGAGTATCTCTGTATTTCCTACCACGCTATTAGCGATATATTTTCTGTATTCTGTATCTAATTAGCTACAAGATCAAATTTTCTTCAATTAGTTACTTTATTCGCAAGTGAAGGTAATCTCGCGCTTCTTATCTACGTCCTCGTAACCGCCCAGTTATTGTTAACTATACTTATACTTAACTTTATCTACCGCGTGCCAGTGCATGTCGCAGGCACTACGTAAATTTCTTTAGTTAAAACTATACTTTTATAGATTTATATTTTACATCAAAAATGACTTCTCGTACTAAAGAACGGGAAGTATCGGAGAATCCAAAACCTCTGGATGCTTTTCAAATAGAAAGAATAACCTTAATTGGTAAGCGTGAAGCCATTTTTGCCCGATTACAAGATATTTATAACCGCTCCTTAAATGCTTTCACAAATGAGACTGATAAGGATTTATTTTTATGTGGAATGATCTCACTAGATCGCTTACGTTCCGAATTTAAGGAAATTGTAAACTGCTTAAATGTCACCGAGTTGTCTATTAATCCCACGTATACGGTAAATTATCAATGTATAAATACGTTCGAGGATATGTATTGCCGCTGTCAATTTGTTTATAATAAACTTAATCCACCATTGACACATGCAGAAAGTACTAATTCTCATGTTGCACCACAACGTAAATCTATCCGAATTCCGGAGCTCGAGTTGATGGTCTTCAATGGCGATCCAATGACCTGGAGAATATTTTACGAATCATTTAAACGGACGATTCATGAAAACCCTGATTTCACTGACCACGACCGCGTTCAATACTTGATAAACAAGTTGACGGGCCGAGCGCTTTCGGTTTGTTCCGGCATTGTACCTAACGCAGACAATTATTCACTTATTTGGCAGACCCTCATCGACAAATATGACGATAAGCGTAGTTTAGCCTCCGCGTATTTGGATCATATGCTTGATTTTAAATCTTTAAATACCGCAACTACTAAGAATTTAGAGTTATTTTTAGATAAATTCTGTACGGCAGTGTCCAGTTTGCATTCACTCAAACTCGATAACTTGTCTGATTTCATCTTATTACAACTTGCTTTAAAGAAGATTGATCCAGGTACCGCACGCTCTTTTGAAATGCACATACGTGGTAAATCTATGCCTACTTATGATGAACTAATAAGATTCATCCGCGAGCAAAGTAAAATATTAGAAAGAACCACGCAGTCTTTGCACATACGTGGTTTTGATAACAAACAGGTTCCTACAAAGTCTACGCATTCATTAGCCGCGTCATGCGCTACTCAGTGCCCGCTATGTAAACAAACTGAACATTACAATTTGTATAGATGCCCTGCATTTAATAAACTTTCAATTGATGATAGGTTTACTTTTATAAAACAAAACAAAGGTTGCACTAACTGTTTGAGTGTAACACATATAAATGCCGCATGTAACTCTAAATATAACTGTCGTCATTGTGGATGTAAACATCACTCCATGCTATGCCGCAAAGAGTCTTCCCCTCGCGAAGATGCTCGCACCTACCGTGCTACATATAGTGCTGCGTCACGCGCTCCGGCGCAGCCTTCCCGCGCCCTAGTCGGCAACGTCACCGCCCGTGCTACGGCGCCTTCGCAACCTGTTTCGCGCTCAGCTGCTGCCGTCGGTCAGACGCCTGATATTCCTACCGCTTATCAGTCACCACAGCAAAACGTTTCGCTCTGTAACATACGCCCTTTTTCACAATCTACAGATAAAACTGCTGATACCACATGTTTATTGGGAACAGTGCTGGTTTATGCTACAGATTTACATGGTCGTAGACACGTTATTAAAGGGCTGATTGATTCTGCTAGTCAAAGTAATTTTCTAACGTCAAAATGTTGTCAAAAATTAAATTTAAAATGCAACAAAGTACTGAACACCGTGGTGAAGGGCATAGGTTCTGCATCCAACCCGATTAAGGGGGCTGCAACTATTACTTTATCTTCGCGAATTAATGATAATTTTATTTCGATTGACGCCTACGTTATCGACCGCATCACGGACAACTTACCATCGGTTAAAGTCGATGTATCTTGTCTGTCATACCTAAATTGCCTACCACTGGCAGATGATAATTTTTACGAGCCTTCTGAGATAGATATTCTCATTGGGGCACCGCTCTTTGCAGAAGTACTGCTATCAGGCCGCGTCGCTGGGTCACCTGGCACACCTACCGCTTTCGAAACTATTTTCGGTTATATTATAATCGGAACCGCTCCCATTACACCCGCGACTATTTCCACCAGCGCTTCCGATAATTCTGTAATTATTGACGATTACTCCTGCTCTCAAATTTCCCTTTGTAGTTTCACAGAAGGGCCGCGTTTAGAAAATCTTGTTCAAAAATTCTGGCAGCTAGAAGAGGTGCAATGCACACCAACTTCGAGTCCAGCCGCTATTGAAAATGAAAATATTTTCATAAATAATTTCTCCCGCGATTCTACCGGACGCTATTCTGTAGCATTACCATTTTCACGCGATCCCGCAACCGCCTTAGGTAATTCTTTTAACACCGCTAAAAAACGCTTCATGTACCTAGAGCGCAAACTCGTAGCTTCACATTCTCTGCGATTGGAGTACGATGCTATTATAAGGGAATATATAGAAAAGGGATATATTTCGCTTTTAGATAACGTTGATCATTTATCAGGCTATTACATTCCACACCACGCAATTGCCAGGTTGGATAAAACGACCAGCAGATGGCGCATGGTTATGGATGCAAGTGCTGCCACCGATAACAAAGTATCACTTAATGAAATTTTATACGCCGGTGATAATTTGCAAAATGACCTCTTTACTATCCTCTTGGATTTCCGCTTATACCCAATCGCGTTTACATCTGATATCAAACAAATGTACTTACAAATTTTTGTCAATGAAGACGACCGCAAATACCAAAAATTTATGTATCGTTTCGATCCTGCTTTACCGCTCGACACTTACCATATAAATCGCGTGTGTTTTGGTTTACGAAGTAGTCCGTACCTTGCAATGAGAGTACTACGTCAGCTATGCGCTGACGAACGCACCCGCTTCCCACTCGCTGCAGCCGTTATTGAGAACAACACATATATGGACGACGTCTGCTATTCCATATCATCGTTGTCTCAATGTCTACAGCTTAGAGATGATCTCCGCGACTTGCTCAAGGCCGGGGGCTTTGAACTTGTCAAATGGGCCAGTAGCACACCAGAGCTCATTGAGTCTCTTCCGATCACTGATCGCCATATTAGTAAAATAAATTTCGAAGAGCCTGATACTAATCTAAAGGTTTTAGGTCTCCAATGGTCGCCTGCCTGCGATGCATTCATGTTCACCGTGAATATGGAGAACCGCCCAGTTACTAAATGCAACATATTATCTTTAATTGCAAGACAGTATGATGTTCTGGGGCTCATAGCACCAGTCATCATGTACGCAAAATTAATTCTACAAAAACTTCACAGCCTTAAGCTTGATTGGGACGAACAACCGCCGTCAGACATCATTAGTATTTGGCAAAAATATACCCACGAACTTCCATGTATCGAACAAATACGTTTCCAACGTCATTTAGGCGTTGAGGAAAATTCAAAAATTTCCATCGTATCCTTTGCAGATGCAAGTGAAAGTGGGTTTGGTTCTGTGATATACATTCGAAGCCAATCAAATCCAGATACAGCTCCAGTGACACGTTTAATTTGTGCAAAATCCAAAGTAGCTCCGCTGAAAACTATTTCAATTGCCAGATTGGAACTGTGTGCATGTATGCTTATGGCAAAATTAGTCCGCCGCGTAATCGATACTTACGGGAAAAGACATCCTATCGATAAAATTTACTGTTTCACCGACTCCATGGTTGCTTTACAGTGGATTATCGGTTCACCGCATAGATTTAAAACTTTTGTAGCTACCCGCATAACCAAAATTATTTCCACGGTACCCGCTGACAGTTTTCGTCATGTGATTAGTTCACAAAACCCCAGCGACTGCTTATCCCGCGGACTGTCACCCTCTCAACTATTGAACCACCCGCTGTGGTTCACTGGTCCCGCTTGGCTACATCAAGACCCTACTGAATGGCCAGTTACTACTATAGTTCCCGCTAAAGATAATTCGGAATTACCCGAATCAAAAAAAATTGTCTCGTTGCCCGCGATTCAGACAAACGAAGATATTTCTAACCCTTTGTTAGACTTATCAACCCGCGTATCTTCCTGGCTACTGCTCTTACGCATAGTCGTGTTAATTTATCGTTTCATCAAGAAACTACCGCGTTCGAATTGTTTTACCGCTGACGATCTTAATTTTGCTGAACTACAACTTCTAAAAGCTTTGCAAAAATTGCATTTCCCTGACATCCTCAAAAGCCTACATTCTAATGCTCGCTGTTCATGTGCGATACAACGACTCGTGCCGTTTCTAGATTCCGACGGTCTTATTAAAGTTGGTGGGAGACTCAGAAATTCTGATCTGTCCTATGAACAGCAGCATCCTATTTTATTACCGCGCAAAGACCGCATCGTAGAGTTGATCATATCTTATTATCACCATCAAAATTGTCACACAGGGCCGCACGCTTTAATGTGTATTTTAAGACAAAGATACTGGATCCTTTCCTGTCGAAACATTGTCCGTTCCGTAATACACAAATGTAACTTTTGTTTTAAAGCAAAACCGAAACCAACGTTCCCACTGATGGGAGATTTACCTGCATGTCGCGTAAACGAAGCCGCTGCGTTTAAATTTAGGGCTACGGACTACGCTGGGCCAATACCTATAATTCCTTTTAGAAAACGTGGCGTACGCTCGATCAAAGCTTATCTATGCATATTTGTTTGCATGGTAGTACGCGCAGTGCACGTTGAACTTACTACTGATCTCAGTACAAGCTCATTTCTATCAGCTTTCAAAAGATTTCTAGCTCGCCGTGGTTCAGTTTCAGTTATGTACTCTGACAACGGACGGAACTTTGTAGGCGCGAAAAATGCATTGTCCGAAATATACTCGCTAATTCATTCTGATGAATTCAATACATCTCTATCAGATGAATTGTCAGCGCGACGCATACACTGGAATTTGAATCCGCCACGAAGTTCTCATTTTGGTGGCAACTTTGAAATTTTTGTGAAAGCATTTAAGGGACATCTTTATAAGACAATCGGTTCACAATTGCTCACATATGAGGAAATGTTAACCGTACTTACGCAGATCGAGTGTGTTATAAACTCACGCCCGCTTACGTTATTGAGTGAGGATCCTTCTGAGCCCACTGCATTAACTCCCGCGCACTTTTTAATGTCTACACCGCTTAAACATTTACCCGCGAGTGCGGTTCCCGATGAACCTGCTCATTTAGTTAAACGTTACGCTTTATTGGATCAAATGATTCAGTCATTTTCGAAACGATGGAAGTTGGAGTATCTTCACTTGCTTCAGTCTAGAGGAAAATGGAATACACCTTCAAATCCCATAACGATAGGTTGCATTGTTCTTATCGTTACTGATAATATTCCACCGCTATCTTGGCCTCTCGGTATCGTTGTAGCCACTCATGTGGGCACCGATTCAATATGTAGAGTGGCCTCAGTTAAAACCGCGACTGGTGTCTATAAAAGACCCGTCGTCCGGTTATGTGTTCTTCCTACCCAATAATTTACTCCTTTGCCACCCGGTCACTCCGCTACCTTCTAACAATATTATCTTTTGTAAAAACCAATGGTTTTTAGGCCGGGGGCAATGTTCGCGCCACTTACGTTGGCACATTTATTTATTTCTACCCTCTATTCCTATTTTATATTTCGACGACTATCTGTCACCCCACCGCGCGTGCAACCAATCCGCTTGCCACCGCCGCCGCAAGTAGACGCTGCGAACGGCCCTTGCCCAACGTAGCTACCGCACCGCGCTCGAATCGAATGTTCTCGATTGCCGTCCTTTGGAATTATCCGAAATACCGAGGACACTGGGAGCTACCTTCGTACAGGTAGCCTCCAACCGCCCGCGAATAGAACTTACAGTCCACAACCGCGGTGGTGAAACTACCTGAAGAAGCCGTGAAAAAGCGCTGCAAGGCTGGACCTCCTCTCTGGACAAGACAACACGACGAATTAACGGATAAACAGGACCGAGGTTCGTTGCGCTAAGTGCAGTGCCAGTTGGGAGACCAGGTTAGTCGTCACCATCTTACCAGCTATCCTTCCCCCCGCGATTTTTGGAGACGTGCTCAGCTGTATGTTATATACTTAGCTGCCGCGTTAACACAGCGAATGAATATAATTCACCATATAATGTTTGTGGGTAAGAATTTTAGTCAGGTAAGCCGCCTACTCATTTGCCTTCTTATCCCATAAAAGAAAACGGGATATTGACTCGTCACCACACCTTATTGGCCGTGATAGTGTAGATGTGTTGAGTTTTTCTAGGTCCGTACTTGTTTGTTAGTAATGTGGTCGGTGTTCTTCTATTTTTATGGGCGTCTTCTATTTTCTATTTTCATATTGTTATTATTAGTTATACCTAAGTTTTCACGGCAACCTTGTTACTCACAAGATTGCGGTACTAACAAACCTAAAAATATTACAGAACAAAAGCTTTACTCAGTATGGCGTAAAAAGCTCTAAGGGTCACGCTGAAAATTTCTTTAGAAGAAGTACCTACCTACCTAAATAATTTCTCGGAAATTAAAACCGTGGTTATCTGTAGATAATCTTTATTATTACACTTGTAATTTTTGGCGGGTTTTTATGGAATCCCATTAGTGTGAAATGAAGGTCTCCATAATTTATGACCTTTGAAATGAAAATGTTCTCAAGCCAAAGGAAAACTTTGCTCAGTACTTAATGACACTTTATAATGAGTGCTGACCCCTGATTTTCAAAGGGCAAACCAAATGTTCCAAAGTGTCGTTTTCTTCCTGTACAATATTTTATGATGTGCGAATTAAGGAATCACAAAATGAAGTTTGCGTCATGAAATGATATAATTCAATGGCCCCCAGTCAAGATTTCTGGATAAATATTTATGCTTTGGCTCATTTTGCACACAATTGTCAACGAGTTTACACCTAATGCTTCACACACGTCGTCGTTATTTTTATCCATGTGTTATTATGATTCATGCATTTTTTTTGATACCACTAAGGTGACAAGCAAGCTTACGGCCCGCCTGATGGTAAGCAGTTACCGTAGCCTATGGACGCTTGCAACACCAGTGACACAAGTGATACCCCTGAGGGGTATCACTTGTGTATGTACCCCTGAGGGGTAACACTTGTGTACCTGCACACAAGTTATCAAAAATACTATATAGTTCTTAAACCCTGTTAGCCATATCATCAGCTTCAGCTGTACATGTTGTTCTTCCTCCACGAGGTTAGATGTTCAACTTGGGCGTAGGGTAGGAATTTGGGAGATTTATTAATTAATATTATGACATAAATATTAATCACTTTTGATGTGCCGATTGTGACTCTTTTAAAGCTATTCTTTCCATTTCTTCAATTGCAGTTGGCAATGATAGTATCAATCCTATAAGATTACTTAACCTACCTTTAATGATAAATGTCAAAATTAATTTATGTAATCTACAACTCTAACAGAAAAACAAGAACGTAGTATTATTATATGATCTACGAAATAAGTTACCTGGGTTTTCAATAATGGAATAAAATAGGTCAGAATGATAAAATGTTCATTGAGCAAATGTTAAACAATAAGTATTAGGTTGTCAAAAAGAGTCAACTCGCATACGAGGTATTTAGACCGAATTCCTACCAGCCATAACCGGATAAGAATAAATGACTTCACCCGTGCTAAACACTTTACATATCAAATATAAGAAAAAAAATTTAACAAAAAATGGAACCGACTTCAACACCCAAAAGTGTGAAATAACTTGTTGAAGTCGGTACCATGATGGTTCAAAGTACCTATTATCACAATACAGTGGGCATGGTACCGACTTCGACAAGTTATTTCACACTTTTGGGTGTTGAAGTCGGTTCCATTTTTTGTTAAAAAAATTTTTTCAATCTTTTTAGTGTAACTCAAAAACGGCTTGACCGATTTTGATGAAATGTAAAATGGGACCAAACGACAAGCATCAGCTTTCAAACAAAAAAAAAATTTTCAAAATCGGTTCATCCAGTCAAGAGATCTGAGGTAACAAACATAAAAAAAAAAAAAAAAATACAGACGAACTGAGAACCTCCTCCTTTTTTGTAAGTCGGTTAAAAAGTAAAAAGTTGTAGCTTTATTATAACAAAGTTTGTAGTAATTGGACGAAGAATACCTATTTAAAATCAACTGAGAAAGTAGAACTATTTGTGAAATATAAAGTAAATGTTTTGTTTGGAATATTTATACTTTTTTTAAATAACCTGTTATTTTAAACAAATATTTAGATAGTTTTATTGGCTCTTTTAAAATTTTAATTATATTCGCAGAAATTTTATCCACATATATAAATTGTAACGTCATATAGTTACCAACTGGCTTCTTATTTCATTCGCAAAATCAACTCAAAAAGAAATAATTGCACATCTCGTCCAAATAACCTTATTTAAATAATTTCGCTTCACATCGGTTTCTCATGATTTCGAGGGGTGAAACGTCCGCATATTTCACCCCTCGATATCATAAAAAAACTGCAATTACTCGGTTCGATTCAAACCGTGTTCAGAGCTAACACAATTTCCTGCCCTTATTTTAGATCGAAAGGGGCTTTATATTAGGCGGGACTGACAATTTCGCCGACTTGCAAGTCAATTTCTTAATTGTGCCGCTGACAGTAATTAATTAATACCAATTTACCGTTCCAGTTACACTCTGTTTGATTCTCGAATTAAATCTCTTTTGCCATAGACCACGTCAACTGCAATAATTGAATCCATCATTATTGTGAGGTAACGGGATCGACTTTCTTCGACCAACAACGATTGTTTGCTTTATACTGCAAATGGAATCAGAGCTCTTCCAGAGCTAGTTTAATGATACCATCTGATTTAACTATACAATATAGCAATTCAATAGAATATGAAAATAGCCTAGTAACTTCAGTTGGAAGTAGTGTTGGAACCCCAGGTTGCTAGACTGCTGATGAGCGCTTGAATTCCCAAACTAACTTGCAAGTCTGAAATATGCAGATTATTGGTTACAACTTGCAACACCTACGAGAAGGTGTCTGTAATATCCAGCGGAAATTGAATTTTACTTCATGCTCAGTAATATTGAAACCACTAGGTACTTGAATATAATGCATACATTAGCATTATAATAAATCAATGATACTGCATAAAGGTAGTTCCATAAAGTTGTTGTGCTTTAAATGATATTGCTCTGTGTTATGAAACATTTAAGTAATGAAATAAAGTAAAATCGTTAATATGATATTAATAGGAATATTTTTGCAAACGGTGTGTGTGTAATGTTCTACATCGGCGAATCAGACGGGATTATTCTACAGTGCTTACCACGTCAGACAAGATCAGAGCTATGCGTGGCTATGCGATAGAATGAAAGACGCCTTGGAGAATATAAATATTAGGTATGTAGATACGGACTTTGCGAGCTCAAGTGCACTTTATTGCTTCGTTGCGAATGCTCGCCTGGCGAGTTATGACCCTTAAGGCCCTTGGGTACGTCAAATTCGTACTTTCTAAAGTGAACTCCTCCGTAACCGCTGAAGTTGAAGACTTGAAAAAAATATATTTTATAGATGAATTCAAGTATTACATTTGCAACATATGATTTTACGGTATTACTATTACTTTTGCCTTAAAAAAAATTCAAACTACATACTATTTCTTGACTTATATGGCGAACTCCTTCTAAACGGCTACGATTTTTGAAAAATAAATTGTACCATTAAATTTCTAGATTGTTATACTACAATTATAACATAGCTTTTGTAAATCCATTGATATTTTCCTAAGAAAATGTCGAATTATTCAGATTCAGAACGCTTGCGGTTCCGAGGTGCTCTGCGCGGACGCGGGCGGCAGTGTTGCGCAAGCGTTGGCACGGGGAGGCTGTGTCGCTCGTAGCTCCGCTCGCGCTTTCGACTGATAACGATCTTGTCTTTGTATTAGTGTATTGACACGCGAGATTCGTAGCTGTGTGCGTGCAATGATTCGCTCGCTGCAGAGGGCCAACTTGATTGCGACGTGAAGTATGCGCGGTGACGCTTTATTATTGGTATTTTGTAGACAAATTTTATTCGAATTGTCTCACATATGAAAAGAATCAAAACTTGAAATTGACAATGTTGTGGGTAAATTACAATGGGCGGCCTTATCAATAAGATCAATGAAAAGTTTTATAATATATGTACAAAATTAATTAGTAATGTCTATAACGCTCTCATGTTATAACTGGTTAACTAAAGATAATATATTTTTTTATATTATGGTAAATAGTTTCCGGCTTTAGTAGTTTGTAGGGTACAAAATGGTTCTCTACTACATTTAGAGTTTGTATGGGGCTACATACATCTTTTGGAGTTCTAAGCTTTTCTTGATAATTGTATTAGGTGTTTTGATATAGGTTAATTAATACTACATAAAGATAACGTCTGCCAAGTGAAGATGGATAACGTATCTCGAAAATAGTGAGAGATAGGTAAGGGAGATTAGCACCGTGGGGTGCCGGGTTAGAATTGCACCTCCCCATATAATCCCGTGGGTGTCGTAAGAGGCGATTAAGGGAAAACTACTGGAAGGTGGGCAGCCACGTGGGGTGCCGGGTTAGAATTGCACCTCCCCATATCATCCCGTGGGTGTCGTCAGAAGCGTCTAAGGGAAAACTACTTAAAGGGGGGCAGCAGCGCCTTCTAAAGAACTGCCAACTTACATTGCGATCCCCAAGACGCCTGCCAAGTGTGGGGATTATGGCAAATACCCCCTTAAAAAGTGAGGCTGTGTTCAGCAGTGGACGAACTGACTGTTACAGTTACAGTACTGAAAATCGATATATAGGTTTTTCTGGACGTCCTTATTCCAAATTTGGAATTTATTTTTCGATGACGTCTGCCAAGCGAAAAAAGTTAGTCCGATATGGCTGAAAATCGATATCTAGGTTGTGCTATGCGTCATTATTCCGAATTTGGAATGTATATTCCGATGACGTCTGCCAAGTGAAAAAAGTTACCTAGATTTGGCTGAAATTCAAAATCTAGGTAGTTCTAGACGTCTTTATTCCGAATTTGGAATTTATTTTTCTATGACGTCTGCCAAGTGAAAAAAGTTACTCCGATTTGGCTGAAATTCAAAATCTAGGTAGTTCTAGACGTCTTTATTCCGAATTTGGTATTTATTTTTCGATGACGTCTGCCAATTGAAGAAAGTTACTCCGATTTGGCTAAAATTCAAAATCTAGGTAGTTCTAGACGTCTTTATTCCGAATTTGGTATTTATTTTTCAATGACGTCTGCGAAGTGAAGAAAGTTACTCCGATTTGGCTGAAATTCAAACTCTAAGTAGTTCTGGACGTCTTTATTCCGAATTTTGAACGTGTTTTTCTATGACGTCTGCCAAGTGTGGAAAGTTACTCCAATTTGGATGAAATTCAAAATCTAGGTAGTTCTGGACGTCTTTATTCCGAATTTGGAATGTATTTTACGATGACGTCTGCCAAGTAAAAAAAGTTGCTCCGATTTGGCTAATAATCGAAATCAAGGTTTTTCTGGACGACTTTTTTCCAAATTTGAAATTATTTTTTCGACGACATCTGCCAAGTGAAGAAAGTAACTCTGATTTAGCTGAAATTGAAAATCTAGGTTGTTCTGGACATCGTCATTCTGAATTAAGAATTAATTTTTTGAAGACGTCTGCCAGGTGAAAAAAGTTACTCCTACTTGGCTGAAAATCGATATCTAGGTTTTTCTGGACGTTTTTGTTCAATATTTGGCATACATTTTTCGACATCTGCTAGGTGAGGAAAGTCACTCCAATTTGGCTAACATTCAAAATCTAGGTAGTTCTGGACGTTTTTATTCCGAATTCGGAATTTATTTTTCGATGACGTCTGCCATGGGAAGTAAGTTACTCTGAATTGGCTGAAAATCAATATCTAAGTTTTTCTGGACGTCCTTATTCCAAATTAGGAATTTATATTCCGATGACGTCTGCCAAGTGAAAAAGTTCCTCCGATTTTGCTGAAAATCGATATCTAGGTTGTGCTGTGCGTCATTATTCCGAATTTGGAATAATTTTATCTATGTCGTCTGCCAAGTGAAGAAAAATACTCAAAATTGACTAAAAATGGATATCTAGCTTGTTTTAGACGTTATTATTCCAAATTTAGAATTTGTTTACGATGACGTATTCCCAGTAGATAAAGTAACTTCGATTTAGCTGAAAAGATCGATCGTCTAGAACAACCTAGATATCGATCTAGGTTGTTCTAGACGTCTTAATTCCAAATCTAGAATTTATTTAACAATGACGTCGGCCAAGTGGAAAAAGTTACTTTGATTTGGCTACAAATCGATACTTATCTTGGTTTTCCTGGACGCTTTTCTATTCGTACTATCGATCTTAATTGTTATTAACTTGTTGTGAAGTGCGTGAATCCCTCTAGGGTGAGTTCCTTATTTATTATTGTTATTTCATAGTGCTGACTAAAACCTATGTAACGTAAACAGGTGTGCTGCTCTACCGCGCTAGACTGTGAGTTTTAAAATGTGAGTCGCTGGTAACAGTACCACGATCGTGTCGGCGCGGCTTGGCAACAGTTGGCTGAGGAATATCAGCTACTAAGCCGGTGTCTTCCTTCCAGGATTCCACTTCACTGATTTAATCCGAGGACGGGTGTTTCGAGCACTCACTACCGAGATCCAGAACTATCAGCTGACGCCAAGACCGCCACATCTGGGACCTGGATCACGTGTACTATCAGGCCAGTGTCTCCCTCCGGTCTATGTAACTTCAGTAGAACTGTGCGGCTGTGCAACCTGATAAGGCTTGGCCTAATAAACTTTTCAAACCTACTCCCTGAGTTTACCTACCTACCTGCTGGCCGTGGGATGATTAGCAGTTCCCTATCGCCGCAGTACGATAAGAGTAGGAAAATTATGATTACTTATCAAAGACGCACGAATTAACATCAAAATAATATTTTGACTAACCTCGACGTTTCGATCAAGTTGCATTGACCGTGGTCACGAGTAGACTGAAGAAGCGGGTGTCATCGTCTTGAGGAGCGGCGGGAGCGATTTAAATCTACCCCGCTTGGTTTTCGTTAATGTAATTTAGAAACATGAGTTTAGTTCACGAAAGTTTAAAGAAAAGTACTTATAAATCAATTATTCAAATCTCCTAATAAATGAGAAAGTATATCGGTTACCTTTTCACGATGGAACCAATCTTTACAATATAGCTGTAGATAAATTGCCCATATTATTATTTCCTAGACAAGAAATTATTCATCTCATATCTCGTACCCGGAAAGTAGTGTTTGTTTGATGCGAGTAGCGGGTGGAAGACTGCTTCCCACCTATGGGCGGGAAAATCTAAAGGTAAATACTTCCTTCTCAAGGGCCGACATGTCCAATAGCACAAACGTTGGCCATTTTGTATTTTTGCGTACGACACAGTCGTCCCTATTCTTATTTTTCAATGTATTTTCGCCATTTTTTTTTTTTTTTTTTTTTTTATGCCTGATAGGTTAGCCTTTGACCACTATCTCACCTGATGGTAAGTGATGATGTGGTCGAGGATGTTGTTCAGACTAACCTAGAGTTACTGGCTCTCAAGGACAGCTGCCGGAACACACCGTTAGGTGCTTGGCGACAGATTTTCAACTTGAGGGTGGTAGCTAGCCAGGCGGGCAAATTATACAAATTATACAAATCTTCCTTTTATATCGTCGTTTTTAAACGAGTAAACCCGCGTCGGCTATAATCTCATTTATAAGGAGATTTGAATAAACGATTGATTATTGTAATTTTCTTACTCTTATCCGATATATCTTAGCGTTTTAAAGATACGTCATCTATCTTTACTTAGCAAACGTCATTGAAAAATGAAATCCAAATGTAGAATAATGACGCCCAGCACAACCTAGATATCGGAGTAACTTTCTTCCCTTGACAGACGCCATTAAAAAAATAAATCTTAATTCGGAATAATGACGCCCATCACAACCTAGATATCAATTTTCAGCCAAATTGAAGTAGTTTTTCACTTGGCAGACGTCATCGGAAAGTAAATTCCAAATTTGGAATAAGGACGCCGCGAAAAACCTAGATATCGATTTTTAGCCAAATCTTAGTAACTTTTCTCACTAGGCAGACGTCATCGAAAAATAAATTCCAAATTTGGAATAATAACTTCCAGAATAATAATAATAATATAAACAATAATATAAATCTTTATTTAAGCCAATAACACTTTTTCCAAATCTTGTATTGCTGGTGGTCTTCACACTTCGACGTTGAAGTTTGTATCGTTAAGACCTTAATTGATAGCTGTACAGTGCACAGTTGACTTCAGTACATTTTTTCACGCAAAATAGTTATAAACATAAATTTAACTTACAAATTATCCATAAAATAACATCTTGTTCAGTTTCATACATTTTTTTTTATAAATTATCCACACAGGTGGTATTTATATTTTAACTAAATTTGTGTTATTTACGTGTTTGTATGTATGATGCTATATGGTGATATATAAACTGAAAAATTCAGGACTTGATTATATAAATATGTTTTAATAAAAGGGCTAAATCTTCTTGCAAAAGTTGTACGAATGACAGGTTATTTTAATTGGAAAACCTAGGTAGGTACACTATACATTTTCATTTGACGACTGATCTCAGTCGCAGTTGCAATTGCGGATACTCACTAGAATCGTACGGTAGGAATATAAAGTGCCATGTTACCGGAGCGCATCGCGCATCTGCATATTCTTTGACCGTTATATTTGTGCAGAGAGCGCGGAACGTATGCGGCGATGCGCGAGTAAAGTAAGCTCGATTAGGTCCAGATGCTCAAGGCCATTGGCGACTCTAATCGCCTTAAGTAGAAAATCTGTTCCAAGCATCTAACACTGTCCTTAAGAGCCAGTTAAATTAAAGGCACATGAGACTTAACAACTTTATGTATCAGGGTGACGAGCGCAGTGCAATTCATAATTTGTGACTAAATGCATCTGTGATAGGCAGAGAGTAGTCCGCTTAACATCAAGTGGGCCTCGTGCTTGTCCCATCAGAACCATATTAAAAAAGAATAAACCTAAAAAATAACATACCTAAAAAAATAAGGTAAGATGATAAAATATTCACTCGTGTAGTTTGGTTAATTAAGTGTAGTTTAGCGATTTGAACCGTTTAAAGTTGTTTAATTACTAAATTCATCAACTTTAAACGGTTTAAATCGTGTATATTTATAATTATTTATGTCCTGACGTTTCAAACACTTTACAGTGATCGTGGTCACGGGGAGACCACGTAAGCCATTTAAAGTTGTTTAATTACTATGTGGTAAAATTCCGGGATTTATTATGGTAGAAATCCGTAACAGCACTGAACTGAAAGGTCGATTTCTACTAATCCATACGTAATACTTATCAAGCTGTCAGTCTATGAATAGAGATCACTATTAAATATACGACGATACATAAAATACAAAAAAGGTTATACTATATCCATAGCAGTACTACAGATAATCATTAGGTAAAGGTGAGTGGAGAAGGAGCTACAATTACTTTAGCAAAGGAGTCTTCATAGCAGGGATCATACGATTTGTAGGAGATATATTTTATTTAGTAAAATAGGTCACCTAGCACACGGACCCATTACTCGGTGTGATCAAAGATATGTTTAGGCCAAACTTAGAGTTCCTGGGACTGGAAAACTAGATTGAAAATTGAAAAACTAAGTCGATAAAACGCGTATAGCCACTGCAATCAAAAAACTAGTTCAACTCAAAGTAAAGCATTTTACGAATGATCTCTTAGCTAAATATCACCCATAAGTAGAATATTTATAACCAATATGTTGTGTTTCAGCAGTAAACTTTGAACGTCGTATTTCATTCTTAGGAGTCTTAGTTAAGATATTTAAGAGACCATACCATAATCATGCCTTTATATACGTAATGTTTAACATCTTTGACCACATTGGTAAAAAAAACAGCTTATTTGTAATGAAAAAATAACTGTTGTCGCTCAACTAAGACCCGAAGTAACAGTATACTGGGACAAAATAGTGGGTACCAGATGAATAAGTACTTATATATATTACTGATTCTAAAGTAACTCATTATTTTAAGCAACGACGTATTTTACTAAAGCAAAGTAAATTTCATAAAAGCGATAAGTGTTACATCTGACTCTGACAGACAATGAGACCATCACATTTGTGACCAGAGTTCCATTTCAATTTAAATCTAGCCTCTCCCAGCTGAATCCAATTACAGCCATAAGAATGAGCCTTTAAGAACTTTGTTTCTAGATAAGTTTATATATTAGTGATTTATTTGTGAATAGAAGCATACCTACCGTTGGAGGAGGCCTTCACCCAATCTTCCCCGAATTGGGTGAAGGCTTGGGGGAAGGCTGCAGACCACCTTTCTGGGGGCAAGGCTTGTGCCAAGCCCCCGGCTAAACAAAGGCCAAAGCGGAAGGCCGCTGCGTCTGAGGCCAAGGCCCAGTCGCAGCCGCTCGGTCCTGATACAGGGCAGGCGGAGCGCATGGAGGAAAGTTAGTTATGGCCTTAACTTTCCTCCAGGCGAACCTCAACCATTGCGCTGATGCTCAGGCTCTCCTTCTGCAGAGCCTGGCAGAGCGGTTGATTAAGGTGGCGGTAATTGCCGAGCCGTACGTGGTTCCACCCAGGTCTGACTGGGTGGGGGACCTCGACGGCTTGGTGGCAATCACTACCCAATCGCCTGCCCGTGCCCCATCTCTCGAAGGAGTGACGAGGGGAAGGGGCTACGTGGCAGCTTCTGTGGGTGAGACTATCGTCGTTGGGGTCTATCACTCCCCCAACAAGCCCCTCCACGATCTTGAGGTTCTCCTTGGCGAGGTGGGTTCTTTAATTGGACAGACCCGCCCACGCCCCCTGATCGTCCTCGGGGATCTCAACGCCAAATCTTCGGCGTGGGGGTGCCCGAGGACGAACCCGCGGGGTGACACCGTGATGGAGTGGTTAACTGAGGTTGGCCTGTGTATAATAAATCGCGGGACGGAAAACACTTGTGTCCGGCAATGGGGTGGCTCAATTGTTGATGTGACATTCGCCACTCCGGACCTGGCCTGCCGTATACGCGACTGGCAGGTGTTGGTGGACGAGGAGACAATCTCTGACCATCGGTATATCCGGTTCAGCGTCTCCTCGTCCCTGGCGGACACAGTAAGAGAAGGATCACGCGAGATCGGTCCACGATGGGCCCTGAAGCGCCTCAATGCTGAAGTATTGCAGGAGGCGGCCCTCGTCCAGGCGTGGAGTAGATCTTCTCCAGACCCGGTCGTAGTGGACATTGACGTGGAGGCGGATGGGTTGTGTGAGGCAATGTCGTGCGTATGTGACGCAGCGATGCCGCGCGCACGGGCCCCACAGCTCAGACGCCAAGTCTACTGGTGGTCGGAGGAGATCGCCGATCTTCGGCGAGCCTGTGTGACGAGGCGCCGCCGATACCAGCGGTATCGGAGGCGGCGGCGGCGGGAGACGGAGGTGTCGGATTCCCTGTACGCCGCATACAGAGAGGCTTCCAGGGCTTTACGTGTAGCCATTAAAGAGGCCAAAATGCGAGCCTGGGAACAGCTGCTGGAGGGGCTTGAGCGCGATCCGTGGGGCCGCCCGTATATGTGGGCGAGGCAAAAGCTTCGCCCCTGGGCCTGCCCCACCACTGCCTCGCTCCTCCCGGCGTTGCTCCAGAGAGTGGTTGATGGCTTGTTCCCCGGTGCCCCGGGGACAGATTTTACGCCTCCCACTGCGCAGTTGGCCTCAATGGTCGATCTCGACGCGATCGAAGACGAGCCTGCCCCTATCTCCGATGGAGAGATAGGCGCCGCATTGCTCAGGATGAAGGCCAAGAACACGGCGCCCGGACCTGATGGCATACCGGGTCGCGCGTGGGCACTTTCCTTTGAGCATCTGGGACCCTCCCTGAAAGCTCTGTTTGACAGATGCCTCAGGGAGGGAAAATTCCCCAAGCGGTGGAAGAGGGGCAAGCTCGTCCTTCTGAGGAAGGAGGGCCGTCCCGCGGACGAGCCATCTGGCTATCGTCCCATCGTACTGCTTGATGAGGCGGGCAAATTGTTGGAGCGTGTCGTCGCTGCCCGCCTTGTCAAGCACCTGGAGACGACAGGACCCAACCTCGCACCCACCCAGTTCGGGTTCCGGAGAGGTCGCTCGACGCTAGATGCCATCTCCTGCGTCCGCAGCCTCTCCGAGGAGGCGTGCTCCAGTGGTGGCGTGTTGCTTGCCGTGTCGTTGGACATAGCCAACGCTTTCAACACGTTGCCCTGGGCCACGATACTCGGAGGACTGGAGCACCATAGAGTGCCCCAGTACCTTCAAAGACTCGTTGGGGACTATCTTTCCGATAGAGAGGTAGTCTTCCCGACGACGAACGGGAAGGGGCGATGTCCAATGACGCGCGGCGTTCCGCAGGGGTCGGTTCTAGGCCCCCTCCTGTGGAACGTTGGGTATGATTGGGTCCTTCGTGGTGCTAACCTCCGTGGCGTCAGCGTCGTTTGCTACGCTGACGACTCATTGGTTACCGCTCGGGGAGGGGACTACAGGGAGGCGGCGATTCTGGCCACGGCCAGTGTCGCGACGATCGTGGGCAGAATACGGATGCTGGGCCTGGAGGTGGCGCTCCACAAGTCAGAGGCCATTTATTTTTATGGCCGAAGACGGGCGCCACCTGCAGGCTCCACCATTGTGGTGGGCGGAACCTCCATTCCTGTGGGGTCGTCGCTGAAATATCTCGGCGTCGTCCTCGACAGTAAATGGAGGTTCGATGCGCATATGCGGCAGCTGTCCCCCAAACTCCTGGGGACAGCTGGCGCATTGAGTCGCCTCCTCCCAAACACCGGTGGAGGAGGAGGGAGCTGCCGCCGCCTCTATACAGCGGTGGTCAGCTCCATGGCCCTGTACGGCGCCCCGATATGGGCAGGCTCTCTCCGCCGAGAGGGCACCTCTGCCCTGCTTGCGGCACAAAGGGTGATGGCAGTGAGAGTGTGTCGAGGGTACCGCACACTCTCCTGCGAAGTTGCGTGCGTCCTCGCCGGACTGCTCCCGTGGGACCTTGAGGCTGAAGTCCTAGCCTCGGTCTACCAACGCAGAGCGCAGGCTCGGGAGCGGGACGAGCGACCGGCGCCGCGGGAGGTGGCACATTGGCGCGATGACGCCAAGGCGTCAGCTATCGCCACGTGGGGCGAGAGGCTCCTCGCAGGACCCACACAGAGGGGGGCCGGCGCTCGACGACTTCTCGAAGCGATCCGGCCCGTACTCGGAGAGTGGGTCCGAAGAAGACACGGGAGGCTCACCTTCAGACTTACGCAGGTTCTCACGGGACATGGCTGTTTCGGGAGATACCTGTGTAATGTCGCACGAAGGGAGCCATCCCCGGCCTGCCACCAGTGCGGCTGCGTGGAAGACACCGCCCAGCATGCACTGGAGGCATGCCCAGGAGGAGCGGGACCGCGGCGATCCCTGATCGCGGTTGTGGGGTCCGACCTCTCCTTGCCGGCCATTATCTTAAAGATGGTCGGTGACGAGAGGTCGTGGGAGGCGGTGGCCTCGTTTTGCGGGACAATTGTCTCACAAAGGGAGGCGGAGGAGCGGGAAAGGGAGAGGGATCCTCTCTCTGTTCCGCTCCGCAGAGCGCGTACACGGAGGCGAGCCAATCGTGCTCGTACTCCGTCTCCGCTTGGAGGACCTGGGGTGCTGGCCGTGGGGGCAGCCGGCACCCCCATCAGGGCTAGGTCCTCATGAGGTGTAGATGCCCTTGTGTTCCAGGGCATCCCACGAAGTGGCGATGGGGAGGGAGAAAATCCTAGAGGCTGGGCCCGTTTGGGCGGGCGGCGATGTTGATGGGGGCTGCGGATGAGAGCGCGAGTGACCCCGCGACCCCTGTCAATAGTCGATGACGGCGGAACACCATGAGGTTTTTAGTCGGTAGTGGGGTCCCTATTGACCCTGAGTCCGACATAACCACCTGCTCCCCGGCGGGTGTGTATGCGTAAAGGCATTTTCCTCATGACAATAAAAAAAAAAAAAAATTTGCCTTCACCCAATCTGAGCTTCTTACATAAAAAGCATTTAATATAAAAAAAAAAAACATTTGAATAACATACATTTCATTGATTTATATAAAATAACACATCTATTAAAATTTAGTAAAAGTATGCAAAATGTATGAAATAAAAGCCTTTTTTATTTTTAACCGACTTCCAAATAAAGAGGAGGTTCTCCATTCGTCTGTTTTTTTTTTGATGTTTATTACCTCAGAACTCTTGACTGGGTGAACCGATTTTGAAAATTCTTTTTTTGTTTGAAAGCTGATGCTTTTCGTTTGGTGCCATTTTAAATTTCATCAAAATTAGTCAAGCCATTTTTGAGTTACGCTCCAATAACTGAAAAATATTCAACTATCTCGATGATATACTTAGTCGTTGAAAATGAATGAGAATCGATCCCGTAAGTAGCAAGGGTCACTATAGTTCAAAAGTACCTATTTTCACAATACCCTGCGCATGGTACCGACTTCAACACGTTATTTCACACTTTTGGGTGTTCAAGTCGGTTTCATTTTTTGGTAATAAATTTTTTTAACATCACACATCACATCACATTAACAGCTGGAAGAACATCCTCCGTTGATCAAAGGCCTTCCTCATAGTTCCCAACAAATTTTCATGCCTGGCAGGCGTCATGGGGATTATAGTGTAAGATGGCAGTCCTTCAGATGGCGTTGCTGCCCACTTTCCGGTATTTTTCCTTTGCTGATGATTAGAAGGGCACAATAATTATAGGTTAACTCAATAGTTATTGTGTCCTTGGTTCTTGGTGGCAGCTTTACTTGTGGCCAGTAGCTAGCCAGGTGGGCATTTCCGAAACGCCCTTCCACTATACCGTGAAGCTCATGCCTGCTACGGAATTTGAATCATGAACTATTTCCTAATTCAAATAGACACCACTTTTTAACTACTTTAATATTAAAATTATAGTTAATTATAGTTATAGTCTACAAGTTTGAAGCTAATTGCATAAACTAGTCTTGTTTGTAAAACAACGTAAGTTGAACTAAAGGTGTCAGTCACTCCATCTCCGTACGATGGTTATGAACGAGAGGACAAATGATAGTTATGAGTCGTATGTCTTGTTAGCTTAGCGGTCAGAGCATACCCCAGCTATAGGGGTGGATGGCGTGGGTTGGTATCCCGCACATGTCTATAATTTTTCCTTTCGTTGCAATTTTGTGCAGCTATAACCATAACTTCAAAATTCGTTGGGACTAGAGGCTCATGGATTATCCAAGCTTCAGTTCAGATATAAAAAAATGTGTTTTAACGGAATAAATAACGAAGTATTTTGCAATTCCATATAAAGTGTTAAAAGGCAGAGAGTTGATGTATGCGTGCGCGATCTGTCATCCACGTGAATTTATTGCGCAGCGCTCCCACGGATTTGCTTTTTTGTAGGTGTAATGTTACCGAACAGTTGAAAGCTCGGATCAGATTTTCAATAATCGAAACTTTGAAATACGCATGGATTAGTTTGTACATGTTAATGCATTTAAACATTTTTTTTAAGATTTAATTTAGCTATTGCTGTTATTTATTTTTACGTTTATTGCCTTCAATAAGCTATACTTAGCTGAACTTCTTATACATATCTTTTTAGTCCAGGGCTGGCCGATTACACATAATAGCGCAGATTACTTACTAGTTAATATATATATGATGTATCAGTGTTTTACCTGAAAATAAAATGAATGTAATATATATATATATATATATACAAAAAAATATTTTAAAATAAATCACACGGCTCACTCTGTATACAAATGACGAAATACTTGGAAAATCATATATTTTTCCAAACGTTTGAACCCATTTTTACCATTCCAATGATTGAATTCGCGTTTTTATAAATGTTTAATTTAATTGATGTGATAAAACAACATACACCAAAGAAAGTTAAACTTAACGTTAAATATTTTAATCAGCTGATGAAGTATTTCGTCTAAATTAACACTAACTATAAAAACTTTTTAGCAAAAGATGGAACCAACTTCAACACCCAAAAGTGTGAAATAACTTGTTGAAGTCGGTACCATGATAGTTCAAAAGTACCTATTTTCACAACACCCTGCGCATGGTACCGACTTCGATAAGTTATTTCACACTTTTGGGTGTTGAAGTCGGTTCCATTTTTTGCAAATTTTTTTTTAAATCTATTTAAAGCATACTGACAGCACTTTGTACTTTCAAAATGAGCAAATAATCAAAATGTCTTGTATTTTACAAAAAATAATAGAAACCTATATGACACAGAATTTATCGACTCATTAGGCAAGTGTCAATAAGTATTTCCTAAATTGAAATTATTCAAAGCCCCTCTTTTGAGACCTCATCACATAAAAAGGTTCTGTTCTATACTTTGCCTTATACCAACAGGTGAAATTAAAAACAAAGGCTGGCCTATTAGCAATAAAAAATAGTTGGCAGCATAACAGTTTGCAATTGTTAAACTATTGACCTCAGTATTAAATTGAAACGGTTCAAAATGGTTAAAAAGAGCTTTACTGTAACAGCCATGTTGCCCACAGTTGTACAGTCTTCCTTATTAAGGGACGTCATAATTTCCACGCTTGCCAGGCGTTTTAGGGATCGCATTGTAGGTACAATAGCAGTTCCTGAAAAGGTGATGCTACCTACCTACCGATATTTTAACTCTAGTCGCCTCTTACGACAGGATAGGCAATAGATAGGAAACTGGAAGAGATAGGGATTCTAGATTCTAGGTCAGTACCTACTCTTATTTTATTTGAAGTCAATCGGTCTTGTAAATTGTAATGCAGAGACTATAAAATCTAAACTGCGGCGCTCTGGTGACACTGGTAACCCCAGCAAGCTCGGCCGTCTCACTTCAATTTGTGCTCTCCAGAATTCAGTTACAGATAAATGAATAAACACGCGATTTTATTAGTTTTTTCTACAGCCAGTGACTTTATTGGATCCGAGCCTCACAGTTTTACGGTAAACACTTGTTTGACCTTGGCATACATTTCTAGTATTCATTGAGTTGTTTCAGGACGCTGTATGTGTGACTTTTGCTTTATACAGCTCAAGTTTGCCGTCACATTCAGTACTTACTGCTCTCACCTCTGGAATGGCGCACCAAAGTACCAACTCCATCGTCTCTCGATGCTATTCAGCGTCGAGCGTTCCGAATTGTCAACGACCCGAGCTGTCTGTCCACCTTGAGCCACTGAGCCTCCGTAGAGACATCGGTTCGCTCTGTGTATCTACAGGCTCTCAGGAGCTGTTTGATCTCATACCGGTTTCGCGATTCTATCATCGTACCTCGCGTCACCGGTTGAAGGCTCATCCACACATAATCGAGTCCTGGAAGTCTCGCACAGCTCGATTTATGCGTTCCTTCTTACCACATACTTGCAAAATGTGGAATGATCTTCCAGCTATAGCGTTTTCCCGTAGAGCTACGATATGGATTCCTTCAAAAAGGGTGTTAAAATAGTCTTACAGGGTCGGCAACGCATCGGTTACGCCCCTGGTGTTACAAATGTCCTTAGGTGAAGGTGTAACCGCTTTCCATCATGTTAAGGTATATTGGGTATCACAATAAAACAGTTGAATTAACAGACAGAGTTGTTTTATTTAGCAGTGAAGGAAAAGTTACAAAGCAGCAAGGGAGCGAACAGAATGAACAACGACATAGATCGAAGCACTCTATTGGTACATAAAACAAAATGCTACAAAATTACAAATTTACGAGTGAAAAAATTATAGTCATGTGCGGGATTCGAACCCGCGTCCATCCACCCCTTTAGCCGCGGTATGCTCTAACCAATTGAGCTAACATGACACAATGACTTAAAACTTTAATTCTTGCTCTCGTTCTTCAACCATCGTATCGGGAAAGAGCGACACCTATAGTTCAACTTGCGTTGTACTACAAACAAGACCAATTTTGCAATTGGTTTTAAACTTGTAAATGATGACGCAACCTTATAATTTTAATATTGTTAAGTTTGCAATGAACTATAAGTGTCGCTCCATCCCAATACGATGGTTGCATGAAGAACGAGAGCAAGAATTTCAGTTATGAGTCATTGTGTCATGTTAGCTCAATTGGTTAGAGCATACCCCAGCTAAAGGGGTGGATGGACGCGGGTTCGAATCCCGCACATGACTATAATTTTTCCTCTCGTAAATTTGTAATTTTGTAGTGTAATTCACCTAGCAGGCGTCATTGCAAACTTAACGATATTAAAAATAAAACAAAATGGTTGGCTTCCGTTTCCTAGGCAATGTTGCCATTAGGAAAGTGTGCATTTACTGCCTTATTTAAATGTTAATACATATATCTCAACACTCCCACGAAATGCTCACTTGCCTAATCTACAAGTTTTACAATAACTAAACTCGAGAGCAATGAATCCGGGTCACTTAAAGAATCCTAAAAATCTCGGAAACTAAAAATGCTAGGTTAATGCAATAAATTGTATTTAATAGACAATGTAATACTCCTTAAATGAAGGTATTAAAACTTCTTAGTTATTGTAAAGTTATATCATAAAAAAATCAAATTTGAAAAAGGGCCACTTTCGAAGATGGAACTACGAAATTACAGCATTTGGTTTTGCTTTTGTTTGTAATCTGTCATTTATGTGGGTACATAAACCATGTTGATAGTGCTCTATATTCATTATTCAAGCTGAAATTATGTCGCTTACGCCTGAAGAATGCACCAGAATACTTACAATGCTGGAAACCGGCCGGAGTCAGCGCGATACAGCCAGGACTGTCGGTGTGTCGCTGTCAACAGTACAAAGAGTTCTCCGACGTTACGAAGAAACTGGTTCTAACCTACGCAGACCAGGAACAGGCAGAACCAGGTGTACCACAGCACGAGAAGACCGATACTTGGTGAACACCATGCTTCGAAATCGCTTTCTCACAGGAACTGAACTCACCAATCAGTTTCGACGCCTCGGAGGAAGTAACCCAAGTGCATGGACAGTAAGACGTCGGCTTGCTGAATCTAACTTAAAACCCCTTAGACCTGCAAACGGCCCTAAACTGGAGCGTGGGCATCGTATTTCGAGACTAAGATATGCCCAGAGCCACGTAAATTGGAGTATTGAAGATTGGTCAAAAGTTATGTTCTCCGACGAATCAAAATTTATGCTCTACAAGCACGATGGAAGACACAGAGTGTATCGAAGACCAGGGGAAAGATTCAAGCAAGCATGCATCGAAGAAAAATTAGCCTACGGTGGTGGGTCTGTACTTGTGTGGGCCGGAATTTCTTCTGAAAGTCGCACAGAGCTGGTGATCATAGAAAACGGCTCTTTAACTAGCGTAAGATATGTGGAAGAAATCCTCAATGATCACGTTGGTCCATTTATGGTCAATTTAGGTGAGGATGCTATATTTATGCATGACAATGCCCGACCTCATACAGGTAGGATTGTGAATGACTACCTTCAAGAGATGAACATTACTCGTATGGAGTGGCCAGCGCGCAGCCCGGATATCAACCCGATCGAGCATGCTTGGGACGAGCTAGGCAGATGCGTAAAACAACGAAACCCTCCCCCAATCACGCTTCGTGAGCTCAAAATTGCTCTCACAGAGGAATGGGAGAATATTCCCCAAAATCGTATAAGGAACTTGGTGTACAGCATGCCAAACCGCGTAAAAGCAGTAATGGAAGCACGAGGAGGCAATACGAAGTATTAAAATTCAAGAAAATCGTAATAAAGTTCAAAAATTTCATGTTTCCTATTTTTGTTTTAAGGACAGATCAGCAGTTTTTTTCTTTATGTAATTTTGTGTTAATAAATGTATGGTGACTCATATTTTTTTTACTTTCATTTAAGGAGTATTACATTGTCTATTAAATACAATTTATTGCATTAACCTATCATTTTTAGTTTCCGAGATTTTTAACATTCTTTAAGTGACCCGGATTCATTGCTCTCGAGTGTATATTATGCCTAATAATATGATATTACATTATCATGCCTAACTTACTACGCAAGTATTGAAACTGTGATTTAGGTAAAGCCTTAGTGAACATGTCTGCTACTTGCTCTGTAGTTTCACAATGTTTAATGACAAACATTCCATTCATGAACTTTTCTCTTACAAAATGATATTGAACATCTACATGTTTAGTTCTTCTATGAATAGTGTTTTGACAACGAATGAGCTCAATAGCATTTCTATTGTCAATTAGCAATTTTAAATCAAGTTCTTTATGACCAGTTGTCATAAGAATTTGTTTAATCCAACAGAGCTCCTTCGTTGCCGCATATGCTGCCAGATATTCGGCTTCAGTTGTGGACAAAGCCACACATTTTTGAACTTTACAATTCCAAGTGACAGCACCTCCATTCATTAAAAAAACATATCCAGTTACAGATTTTCTAGTTGAACTACAATTTGCAAAATCTGAGTCACAGTACATTATGTAGTTGCTATCACTAGGTTTATACAATATACCTAAATCTTTAGTAGCATTTAAGTATTTAAATAACTTCCTTACTGCACCCCAATGAACATTATTATAATTATTGAGATATCTACTCAAGGTACAGACGGCATAGTATATATCAGGTCTACTACCAATGGCTGCAAACATAAGTGAACCTATAGCTTCTCTATAGGTAATGTCTCCCATTTTACTAGAACCAACACAATTATCTATCTTTACATTTGGATCACATGGAATAGAACTGGGGTTTGATTTAGCCATATTAAATTTATTTAATATCTTATCTATATACTTACTTTGATGTACGGACTCATAAGAGTGGGAACTCAGATTCTGAGTTTACAAAACCATATTTATTTAGAAAGAGATCAAACTTACTGTTCCAACATCTTGGAGACTGCTTAAGGCCATATATTGATTTATTTAACTAACATATCAGTCCATTTGTGTCTAAACCTGGTGGTGGATCCATGTACACCTCCTCATCTAATGTACCATACAAGAATGCACACTTCACATCAAACTGAGTCATTTTTAGTTACTCTTTAGCTGCTAAAGAGAGCATTATTCTCACTGTATCAAACCTAACTGTAGGAGAGAATGTCTCACGATAGTCAATATCTTTCACTTGGGTGAATCCTTTAGCACACAGTCTCGCTTTGTATCTTATTGTATTATTAGCATTCTGTTTTAGTCGAAAAACCCATTTACTTCCCACACATCTCTTATCAGCTGGCTTTTGTACAAGCTCCCACGTATTGCTGACTCTATGGGATTCCGATTCTTCATTAATTGCTTTCAACCAGTTGTTTTTTTCAGTACAGCTCATAGCTTCTTCATATGTATCAGGTTCAAAGAATGTAAGGTTTGATTCCTCTGGTATCTTTCTTTTCCTGAAGTGGTATCTCTGTTCACATTCTGTCTTTCCTTTTAATGGGGTACTTGCTCTCTGGGGTAACTCCTCAAGTTCTTGTACAGCTGACTTTTGTACATCTGAGCTGACCTGACCAATAATATGTTGATAATAATCCTCAATAGCATTATAGTCATAATCTGAACTTTCAGACTTCTCATCATTATCAAAAGGTAATTGGTACTCTAGAATTTCTTTTGTTGAATGATTACTTTCTGAATCGTGTACTGTACTGTCTTCATTGAAAGTTACACTTCGTGATACAGTCACTTTTCTTGTTTTAGAATCACACAATCTGTAGTTATCTGAATATCCTTCATATACGACCATTAGTAGCTTTTTGCTTTTAGAGTCCAATTTGTTACGCTTTTCTTTTGGAACATGCACATAAGCCATGCAACCAAAAGTCCTTGCATGTGTCAGGGTAGGTTTCTTATTAGTCCATAGCTCATAAGGCGTCTTCTCATTATTGGATCTTCTGTTCATGTAATACACTGCAGTTTGAACTGCCTCAGCCCATAAATTCAGTGGCAGATGTTTTTCATATAACATAGAGCGAGCACTCTCTAAGATGCTTCTATTTGCCCTTTCACTCCTACCATTTTGTTGTGGTGTATATGGTGCTGTGTATTCCAACTCAATTCCATTATCAATTGCAAATTTTCTAAATTCTTCATTACAGTACTCCTTGCCATTATCACTGTGTAACATTCTAACTTTCTTGTTAAACTTGTTATTTAGAAGTATCACATATCTTTTGAAACAATCAAGTGCTTCACTCTTTTGCTTCAAAAAGTGGACAGTAATAAAACCAGTAACGGCATCGATAAAGGTCATAAAATATATCTTGCACCTCCAACTGACATAGTAGGCATTGGACCACACAAGTCACTATATACCTTGTCCTTTACTGAATCTGCACTTTTCTTAAAAGGCTTTCTATGCTGCTTCCCAAGCATACATGCTTCACAGAAGAAGTCACTGAGGTCATTGACTGGGGGTAAGTGACCATTTGACACCATTTCACGCAATGTTTTGATGTTCACATGACCAAGTCTCTCATGCCATTGTTGCAGACTAGTAACATTTGCTATGTTTGCATACTGATTTTCAGATCATGACATACACACGGTTTTGAATTGAAGGTTATACAGGTTCTTAGACTGCTTTGTAGCTCTAGCCATTACATTTCCTTGGCTGTCCATAATAACTGCTGAGTTATTAGTCTTAGTGACACTCATGCCTTTAGAAGTAATAACACCTTCTGAGAATAGATTTCTCTTCAGTTCAGGTACATTGGGGTGATCACTCGAATACTGACAAATTGTTTGTCTTTCGAATTGTGAACTATTTAAATATCGATATATAATTTAGTAAACGCAATGTCTTTTTATAAAATAAATATGAATAAACAGCATACACAACAGGAAACCAATGAATAAGAGGGAAGAAATCCTACAAGCAATTCTTTAGCAACTGTACATAAAAATCGAACATATAGTCGCGAGACTAAGGGCCAGTTCCAGAATGTTTGAGTAAGTTCCGGTTATACTACCCAGAGCATATTTTCACAGTCGTTTCACAGTCATCGATTTAGCCTATCCATCGGTTAAAGCTTGAAACGCGCTGCATGTCACCTGTCATTTTTGTCTTTCGGTCATTTTATGTGTTGGTTTGCAACCCGAAACTTTATTAAGACATTCTGAAACGGACCCTAACACTACTGTACCAACAAAAAAATAATTATCATACTTAGATATTCGTGTTATTAAGTAACTTGTGGTCAATACACAAAAAAATATTATAGGTGTCTAATAATGCTTAGTTGGAGACCAATTTATGATGTAAAGCAATATCTATTTCCTACTATGTCATATATTATATCTATGTATGTAAATTATATATATAAAATGAATTTTCATTTAATTTAATTATAAAATGTACCTGTAATTGGAAGCAAATGAATAGTTAAAAAAAAATTGGCACTGTAAACCTACTACGCTACAATTTACTTAGCCTAAAGCCTACGGCGCGGCGTAGCGGTATCTCGAATCTTGTAACAAAACCCCAACCCAATTATTATTATTAATTATTTAATTTAATTTAGTGGAATAGTTCATTTACACAGTGATAATAATAAGGCGCTTTTTATGTTTAGCTGCGGTTTTCAAGTTTAATTACCTGCCTAAGTTTCATTGCTGCGATATAATAAGTTTATTAGAAGCAAAGCAGGTTTATATTTTTGGAGATCCTTCAAATCTTACGGCACTGCATTGCGTTCATGAAATGAATCCGTTAGCTGTAATATATCTCATGACCGAGTAATTTCACTGGGTCTTAAATCTTCACATCAAAATATTGTAATGTAAATACTGTTGTTTAGCGGCTCAATTCATGGCTAAGACGGTGGAAACCTCCCAGAAGTCTTCCTTACTAAGAATTCAATCACCTCATATACTCTTCTTGCATGTAATTGCAAATCTTTTATAAAATTCAAACAATAAACCAATTTTACCAACAACATTATAATAGGACAGCTCTATGTGAGAGTCAGTAGTAATAAGTAGGTCTAAACAATATCTTCGATATCATCACTTATCATCTGATGAGATAGTAGTCAAGATTAACCATTCTGCAATAAATAATTAATACTATATATCTAATAATTAAAACCGTAATTGTTAAATTTTATTTGTAAACGAAACTATTCCATTTTTAATGTTTAATTTACATGCGAGTCCGAGGACCCCATACAATCCTATAAAGAAGACTTAAATATGTGACTGTCACTTGATCCGGGTTTACTACGGCTATCGACCTATCTATTCAAATACATATTAACTATAAGTAGTCTGGATCCTCTCGTGCTCACGCACAATGTTGCTTTAGTTGAACAGGTAACAAGCGTTTTCATGGAAATTTATTCCAATGAACAATGATTTAAACAATTAATGATTAAAATGATTATAACTTCTTTCAAAGTTCGTCAAAAATATTAATTATTATATAAGTATTTTTTGTATAAATACTTTCTGAGCATAAAAGACTCAAGCGCATTTCCAATACAAGTTTTACCTTGAAGTCTGGTCTACATATTATCCCTGGCTATTCCCAGTAGAATATCTTCTCGGAAAAACGTCTGAATATTCGCTTCAAAATAGAATTAACGCTTGTCAAAACTACATGGGGTCACTGAAGACCTCAATAAATACTACATAATGTGGCGTGATTCCAAGATTTTTTGCCGAAGAGACGAAACATAGGTCTAGGTTTAAAGAACTTTAGATAGATAGAAAACACTTGATTTGCACAAGAACTTAAAAACAACGTTACAATAAAAACTTAAATAGAAATACTCTAGTGCAAAGTGGCGATCTTAATGCTTATAGCGTTATTTTTCCAAGAAACCAAGAATAAAGGATTTACAATTAGTTGATATGGGTGGCAGTTTACCGCAATACATCTTACTGACTTTCAGAAATAGATACAATGAAATTAACCTACATTAAATATATAATATAGAAACTTGATACTACGTATAACCTATATACATACATACTACATAATAAATAAACATACACTTACCTAAGAACTATAAATACTAACCGACTTACAAATTGATACTGGCAGACTATTACAGAGTTATGCAGCCACGTTCTGTACGTGGACAAATTAAGCTGTAAAGTTTCTGATGACCTTATTGACAAGGAATGTGTAGATTCAATAAACTCAAAGCATTCCTTGAGATAGCGCGCTATCTCTTAACGCTTTGGGTTTCGTCATCACGCTTGACTGCAGAGGATCATCCAACGTGATGACTGCGTAGCGTCTGATGGCGAACGTACATTCGATTAGGTGCCGTCATCGTGTAGATATAAATAATGCTCAAAAGTTAGTATTTATTTCTATAATCATAAGTATTTTAACCCCACACCACATGACGTGATTAATAATTACATATACATATACTAACGTTTTGCAGAAGGAACTTTCAATATAGGTAAATTTATTTGAAAATAACACAATAAATATGTAGCTCGATGCATAAATTAGTAAAATAAACAATAAATTCATTCTATGATTTTGCTTTTTAAATCGCATACTGAGAAAGCAAACATACAGTGGAAATAAAAACTAACCTTTATAAGTACATACACGATCACAACTCATTATCCTGTGGGAGGTTAGATAACAATAAAGTGGATAAATACCTAATAAATCGAGAGCTACTGGCGTCGTCGTCACAAATATTTGTCTACATACGGTGAAACAATATTTACTTTCCCTTAATAGGCTATTATTGTTTGGGTAATAAGCGAGGTCCCTAATATGACGAAAAAAAGAAGAAAAATAAGGACTTACAGACGAAGAAACAACAAACTATTCACCTTATTCAATACCAGATTTTGCCCGCGGCACTCCTTTTTCATTCCATGATTTACTCATAATATTTGTACTTCATTACACTTATATTGTATACAACACAGGTTGACAAATGTCTGGTTGATAAATGAAAAACTAAATAATCTACAGCTAACATTGTTCCCATGATAATGTACGGATTTAATTAATGTACCAACAATTGATATGCATGGCACGATATTACAGAATCAGAAATCTAAACTTTGTCAAAACGTAAATGTATCATAGACATAAAAAAAATTACTAATACCTTAATAAGTTTGTATCAAAACCCACATTGAAACTAATAGGGTTAAACTAATCGGCGAGATAAAAACGTTGTACTTGGCTTTGAAGATCGACAAGGATTTCACAGTCCTGGAACGCCTGATAGAACCTGGTAATTAGTTCCATAAGCGAACAGCTTTCACTGAAAATGAGAGTGATCATAAAATACTGTGCCATGTTGAGACATACTGAGGGCAACATTTTCAGATTACCTAAGATTAATAACATTGGCATTGTCAAGGAAATTGAAACGTTGCTTCAGATAACGCGGGGTCAAAGGAGTTTATTTTTGATGTGGGCAATTCATAGCATACAAGTAGGACACTTTAGGGATAAAATATCCAGTTAAGCTATTTCAATGTGGTTGCAACAAGGTTTCACAGTCCCCTTGTTGCAAATTTGCAATCCTAACTTGCCTCAAATGGACACATACATCGTTTGTAAATTTTGAAAATAAGTATCCTATGTTGCACAATGATAAATAATTTGCACTAACTTGAACAAAACAAAGGTACACTCCGGGTAATACCAGCGTTAACAAGCAACAAATGCGGACTAGGGTTACTTTTTGTTGAGTCAGCGTAGGGCTCCGTTAGAACAATTATTTTATCTGCATCATGGCTGAGAGAACTATTAGTATTATTACTATGGTTATATTAATCAACTATCTGAAAAGGTGCAAGTTGCTTAAGGATATATTCTGGTGGTAGACCTACGTGAATATGTTATCACTAAAATACATGTATTTATTCTAAAATGTATTTGATTCTCCCAGGATAATCATACTACATTAGATCTATCTTTGAACACTATTTTGCCTGTTGGTATGTACTGAAGTAGTCAGTGAAGCTATACAGGCGGCTTAGCTAGTAAATTTTGCAGGCGGTATAGCATGTAAGTGCTCATGGTGAAGATATTGTAGAATTCTCTTTTTTCGGGAGATACTCATTAAAACAAAATAATCAATAAGAATATTAAAAAATTAGGTAAATCGTTCTGAGCGTAAGAACTCATCTTAAAAAAAACATATCAATATAATTTTTATCACTTGTGCGGATGAGTGCTGAGGACGCCAGAATAATATTATTATAGTGAGCTCACCGTATTTAAACGATTATTTGTATAGTGTGGACGCAAAAAATATGAGCACTAGAAAATTTCTCATAGCCAAATCAACAACCCCGTTAAAAATCTTGAAACTTATGATGCAGCTACTAAACCAAATCTTCTTCTATATAAGTGTAAATGGCTAAGAATATTAACTGTTACTTAATATACGATGACATATTTTATAATATATGGAAAATCAGATTGGATTGTGACCCCAATGCCAGAGCAGGACTAAATGCGGCCTCACGTGATTAATGCTCCAGTCCGTTTCGATTTACAGCGCGCGGTTTTCATGGCCAAAATTAGCCATCAGCCTCGTAAATTGGCCAACGTTGCCTCCTAAATTTGTTAAGTTTAAAAGCTGAATGTAATAGATTGCATTGCAGTTGACTCATGGTTTGAAATGCTTTAATTTGAAGGTAATGTTGATGAACAAACTTACAGTTATCGATGTCTATATTTACCAATGGAATACAATCTGTAAAAAAGTATTATTATACCCTAATGTATACAGTTTTGAATTTAGGTCCTTTATAACACTTACACACTTTTTTTATATGTTCCTATGTTGTTATTTATGTTTTTGAAAAAAACCTTTTCGGATTCAATTTAGAAAGTGGTAACAGCGAAAAACACAGATTTTTCCCAAATAAAGTTCTTAGTAACATTTTTAATGCTTCAGAGGGACGTGAAGCCGTCGCTCCCGGTTGTCGTCTTAAGATATCTGTCACTAGAGCACGGTGATAGGGCATTTTCCTTAAGGGCAAATTTTAAGGGTTAGCATGAACAACATCTTCGACCACATCATCATTTACCATCAAGCGAGATAGTATTTTAGGGCTAGACTATCCGCTGTAATTAAAAACCAAATTATAATCATAAATTGTTGCCAAACACTTAAACGTGTGTACCGGTATGCTGTAATCCTGAGGCGGTTCTGAGACATTTTGACCATTATCCCTTAACAACAGGAGCAATGATAGTCAGTCCATCAATTACCCGTAGTATATCCAGATAAACTGGCCAGGTGTACCACAAGTAATGAGCCCATTAAAAGGCAAAGCCAAATCAATAATAAAACAAGCTAAATTGTGGGTTGGCCCTCGCTCTATGACGGTTACGGTAACATATTGTAAAAGAAACAAGTATTTGTTGGTTACAGCGAAGTCTCATTAATAGGACTCCGTTTTGCCCTTTGGGTACGGAATTCTAAAAAGCTTCAGCAGGTTCTCTTTTGCTATACCTACTTTCGACACCATTTTACAGAAAATATACCTTAAGGGTGAACTGGCCGGTCTGTTCTACACAAAAACGCTGTAAGGTGATCACTCCCCTATTTGAGGATTTAGGTCCAAAACAAAGCATAATACCGATTGACCTCGTCATTATCTAGGCTTGTATGATGCCGAAATTTTAATAAGATAATTAACTTGTTAGGTATGAGCCTTGAAACATTGTCATATAAAGTTGTCGAGGATAATAACTTTCAAGTCAATTATCTTTTTAAAATTTCGTCATCATACAAGACTAGATAATGACGAGATCAATCGGTATTATTCTTAATTCTGGACCTAAAATCTCAAATAAAGGAGTGATCACCCTATGACGTTTGTATGGAGAAGTGACCGGCCAGTTCAAACTAACTGAAAAGCTCAATGATAATTTTCTAATTGAGTTGGCTCTGGTCGGTAATGGCGATAAATCAAAGGGAGGATAATGTCCATGTTGCCCCTATTCGGCGCACACGAACGGGAGCGAGGAGACGGCAGCTCGCTCGCCTCCTCCCTCCTCCGTAGTGGGGTCACTGGTGGAGAGTTGGGGGATCCTCCACCAACTTGCACAGCCCCACACGTTTTGGGGGTGGCCTTGGTGAGCTGGGTCGCCACTCCACAGGTGCAGAGGCCCGATTGAGTTCGGGCCTACCGCTGGGGCAAGATAGTGACTGCTAACGCGATCCTATCTTGCCCCACCTCGGCGGAGGACTGCTCACGGGGGGGTTTTTGTGTGTTCAAGTCCCACACATCCACGTCCACCGCCCCCATGGTGGAGGGGTAGTGCGAAGGCATTTCCCCACCTCAATAAAAAATAAAAAATAGCCAGCCAATTCAGTAGCTTAATTAAACTTTCTGTGTTCTTAAATTATATTCGAAAAAATGTAGGTGCTTTAGTTATTAGGATCCCAAAGTCATACTGACGTAGTTTTAAAATAAAAACTTACTTTTGTTTCATTGAAAACTTTTAATCATCAAAATCTTTATTCAAAGACCTCAATTTCTAAAAATTGTTTATAAATATATTATTTGAAGGGAGTGTCTTTTAAATTTTTGGGAACTATCACTGAAAATCAGTAGGTATCCTGATACCTATTTATACCTACGCCTATTTTTAGGGCTAGTTCCGCTATGGTATAGTCCCGGTAATGCACCCTCGCAAAATACCCATCAAAAAGTCCCGCTAATAGTACCCATCTTTTAGTTCTACACCAAACAATAGAAGGTACAATTGAGAAAAAAAGTGCACCGATCACTTTTTAGTCTCTATTGGACTTTAAGGAGTACTTTTTTATTTATATTGCGATGGTACCATAGCTTGACCATACCATAGCGGAACTAACCCTATTTTTATGGGTTTAGGATATAATATAGCTCCGGTTGAAAGGTCACAGGACATGATCATAGGATTAGAATATTAGGAATTCTTTTCATTAGAGACTGCCAAAAATTCTTTGTGCTCGTATGAAACTTACTACATGAATATACTTTCCGGGGAGCTTGGGGTGAAAGTAAGAATTTCTGACATTGAAAGCATAAAGGTGATTTTAAGGGTAAGAATTTGATATATCACCCCGCCAAATAGACGACATACCATACACACCGATGAATTTAATACTCTCAAGGGTTAGTAAAGAAACGGAGATATTTTGGACATTTATTCCAGTAATTCATTTTTAAGTATAAGGTATTCAGTACCTATAACTCTACAAATGAGCAATATCTATCTTACTATTGTTTAACGGCTTGGTGAGCCTGATGTATTTTATCTAAATTGCCTTGCCGTACTTGGCCCGAATACCACACGTGACGAGTGTTTTTATGAACAGTTTTTACCGCTTCGAACACTGGAGTGTTTTGTTGTTATTGTACTTAAAATGTTGCAATCTGATGATATGACATTTTAAAATATCGGCAGGAACATAGATCTAGAGCGTTATCTCGCCCTTTTAAGTTATAAAGATGTAAAGCGATGACCTATTATACTATTCATTAACAATAAAAGAAAAAAATTAACTTTCTTCTCTGTTAAAATTTCTGATTAAAATGTTGAAAATATGCAAAAATGGTAGATTTCTTTAAAAAATACTACGATGTTGTTACGTTTACAAGCAATTACAGTTAAAATATTAATGTCGTTTGATAGTCTGTATATAATTGAAATTCTTATATATATTTGTGTACATTATAGTAATAGACTATATTTCAAAATATAAGAAAGATGATTCATAGACTGACTGGCTCATATCTCTAACATTTCGTGATTTATTCAACAAACTTTGTTGAGTGAAAATAAATATAAATACATTCTGAAATGTCGTTATTTACTTTTTTAGGATGAAATTGAAAATAGTTATTAAAATTACAAAATGGAATCATACAAACTTATTTTACAAAATGTAACAAAATGCAGAGTACCTAACACGCTCTGTGTACAAAATGTTGGAACGCGCGCGGCAGCTTACGTAAAGTTGGTTTATCCTAGTCGTATATTGATATATTTTGAATATAAAACTGTTAGTTTATTATAATTTATCAATATATAGATTTGATCTAAGCTACTAACACTATTGTTAACATAAAATTCGATCAAAATTTTTCGACTTTTACTTAAGTACAAATATACCTACATTAGAAATTTTTATGCTAGAATATCAGTGTTCTATATCACTTACAAAATTATTAAATAAAAACTTAAATATATAATACATACATCTCATAATACTAGTAATTTCATTATATGAATATTTTAATAGCCTTTAGTGGGGCTGGGGAATCGATTGCAAATTGAATAATATATATACTCTCAACTAATATATGAGCATTTACAGAATTCTAAAATTTAATGAAAACAAATTGAAGCAAAAAACATAGCAATTCAAATAACTGATCTCCATCTAAAACACCACCTCGGATGCAGCTGAAGGTAGTTGTAGGTTAGGCTGCTTGGTTTATGTAGCAGATTTATGATGGTTGAAAAACTCCAAGATCTCTAACAACTGTAAGACAGCAGGTGCTAGGAAGGCGCTGCTACCCAGCTTCCGTTATGTTACTCATAGTCGCGTCTTCTGACACCCGCGGGATGAGAGACTGAGGATGAGATTTTAGGCGGCACCCCACAAGGCAACTTGATACCACCCTTAGATAAGCCTTAGCTATCATAAAACTTCAAATCTAGTAGAGGATATTATATTTTATGGATTCCTATCCTGGAAATAGTAACAAGTTTATTAAAATATGAATTATTAAGACTGTATAATTCTTAGATAATTCATATTTTTAACCGACTTCCAAAAAAGGAGGAGGTTCTCAATTCGACTGTATTTTTTTTTTTTTTTTTTTATGTTTGTTACCTCAGATCTCTTGACTGGGCGACCGATTTTGAAAATTCTTTTTTTGTTTGAAAGCTGATACTTGTCGTTTGGTCCCATTTTAAATTTCATAAAAATCGGTCAAGCCGTTTTTGAGTTACACTAAAAAGATTGAAAAAATTTTTTTTGACAAAAAATGGAACCGACTTCAACACCCAAAAGTGTGAAATAACTTGTCAAAGTCGGTACCATGCGCACAATATTGCGATAATAGGTACTTTTGTACCCTCATGGTTCCGACTTCAACAAGTTATTTCACACTTTTGGGTGTTGAAGTCGGTTCCATTTTTTGTTAAAATTTTTAATAAAAATGTTTGAATTTATGTGCTAATAACGCTCTTATGAAGCTAAAAAAATAAAAAAAATACCAGACCGCAAACTATCAGACGCTTGAGATATGTGTCCAATGTGACTGTTTCGAAGCAGGTTTCCGAAAGATAGTGTCCATTCCCACTTCACCAATTCAGTTATTTGCTACAATTTACGCTCCAATTTTCAGTTCCATTAATTCTGTGTGGTTGCCGTGGTACAGCCCAACATTTGAACGTGTTACACGTAAAGCCTAGTGATTACCATGTCGCACTCAGTTGACGGCCGGACCCGACAGCCACAGCAGCGTTTGAGGTTTGGAGCATCTGTGTGCGACAAGGGATTCAACTAACTATCAAAGTTCAAATTAAATTATAGGGTTCTGTTGGTCTGCGTTTTATTTGTTTGAAATCCATTTTGCTGATTTCCCTTCCAATATCGTTGAATATTTTTAACGGCACGGTATGCCTTCCTTGCATTCCTTTCCTTCTGCTATTCGTCAGTATGGTGATCCAGTAACTCAAACACCCATTGAACTCCTGAAAGATAATCTATACTTATAATAAAACTGTAACAGGACCAATTCTGTACATGGCAGATATTTTGAAAAAAAAAAAATGTACAGTACTCTTTAGCTGATACTGATGGCGAAACTGTATTTTTTTTTATTTTTGTCTGTCTGTCTGTCTGTCTGTATCCCGGCCGCGCATCACTCCAAAACTACTGGATGGATTTCAATGAAACTTAGCATAGTTTGAGTTCATACTACAAGGTAGGATAATTTAGCTTTTTATCCCGAAATTCAACATGGTTCCCTTGGGAGAGGGGATGAAAGTCAAAATATACACTTAGTTGTAATTTATTAACGCGTAGTCCGATTTCTTACGTTCTTTTTAGGGTTCCGTACCCAAAGGGTAAAAACGGTCTGTCCGGCTGTCCGTCCGTCTGTCCGTCCATCCGTCCGTCCGTCCGTCTGTCACCAGGCTGTATCTCAAGAACGGTGATAGCTAGACAGTTGAAATTTTCACAGATGATGTATTTCTGTTGCCGCCATAACAACAAATACAAAAAATTTACCAAGTGCGAGTTGGACTCGCGCACGTTAAAACAAAAAAAGGTTAAAATACGAAGTCTAATGTTGTATAGCTAATGGTACGGAACCCTTCGTGCACGAGTCCGACTCGCACTTGGCCGATTTTTTTGTTAGAATAGTGGTACTTTAAAATTTATCCCGTAAATATTTCAAAGTCATCGGGTTTGAAGTTCAGAAATAACAAACATCAAAACCTAAATATTACGTTCCAAATAACTTGACATCCAGAATGTACAGGAACCTTTGAACGTACGGCTCATCTTAAGCTGGCGTTTGCACTTTATCGTATAGGTATAATAGATAGGTCTGTAGTCGGACCACTCCAAAAGATTCTGATATTTCAAACAATAAAACACAGTTTTTTTATTACGATAAGCACAATTTCCCTATGTATATTTTTCATAACATGCAATGCTCTAATCAGTCTAATCTATATCTATAACAAGTTGGAGAAGGCAGGTAGGGAAGCGCGAGGGGTAAAACGCTTACATTTATCTATTTATACTCATAATAAAACTGTAACAGGTTCAATTCTGTACATTTCAGATATTTTGAAAATATTTTTTCAGAGCAATCTGTAGCTGATACTGATGCAAAAACTGTTTTTTTTTCTGTCTGTCCGTCTGTATCCCGGCCGCGCATCACTCCAAAACTACCGAATGGATTTAAATGAAACTTAGCACGATTGGAGTTCATACTACGAAGAAGGATATAGAATACTTTCTATCCCGAAATTCAGTACGGTTCCCTTAAGAAAGGGAATGAAAGTCAAAATGTAAAGTGAGTCGTGATTTATTAACACGTACTCCGATTTCAATCATTATTTTTTTGTTACAATAGTGGTAATTTAATTATTTTCCCGTAAATATTTCAAAGTCTTCAGTTCTGTAGTTCAGAAATTACAGATATCACAAACTAAATATTTCGTCCTAAATAACTTGAACCGCGGAATGTTGAGAAACGTACGGCTCATCTTAAGCTAGCATTCGCACTTTATCATAAAGGCTTAATAAATATATTATATCAGCCGCATTGTCTACTGCTGAACACAGCCTCCACCACTATGGGAGGGTTTGCCATAATCCCCACGCTTGGCAGGCATCTTGGGGATCGCGGTGTGAGATATCAGTTCCTCAGAAAGCGCTGCTGCCCACCCTCTGTAGTGTTACTCTTTATCGCCTCTTACGACACCTACTACGGGTAAAGATGGGGGAGTGACATTATAGCCCGGCACTACAAGGACAGCCTGACAACCCACAGGCAGCCCAGAACCCCACGGGCAGCGTGGCACCCTTATTTAGTTTTGCAAGCTTGCTACGATAAAACTCCAAAATGTGGTACATTCACCACAATCAGTTTTTATAACTACATATGTTTCTTTTGCCGGATACATTTCGGAGACTGCGCAATGGAAGTGCACAATGTTGTCTTAGGTTTTCGCGATTGTTACACTTTGTAATTGAACAACTTTAAACGGTTTAAATCGCGTATATTTATCATTATTTTTGTCCCGACGTTTCAAACACTTTGTAGTGATCTTGGTCACGGGGTGACTGTCGGGACAAAAATAACGATATATATCCGTGATTTAATCCTTTTAAAGTTGGAAGTGAACAAGTTTAGTAGATTGTAATACAATGGTGGAAAGGAATTGATAACTTTCACCCGCGTTCAGCTCTCTACTTTTCAATTCGAATTTTAAAAAATTAAACAAAGTAGCTTTTCTAAAAATTATTCATTGAATAAATAACTTACTTACTAAAAATTATTGAGAGGATAGAACTATTTGTGAAATTTTACGTAAAATTTTGTTTGGAATATTTACGGGCGGCTATTGCCCGAGGAGGAATCTCTCTGCTTTTCACTACTAATATAAGGAATAACGATATAAAAATAGTATATTTTTTATATTATTTATTTTGATTTTAATAACATGAGCAGAACCTATTTAAAATTAATGCGGCTATAGTCCAAGTAGGAATCGATGACTTACATACGTGTTAAGCACTCTACTTTTCATTTAAAATATGAGGACGGTAAAAAAAAATAGTTTTTCTAAATATTTACTAAAAATAATAAACATGAATAGAAGATACAAAGATAGACTAGGAGTTAGAACAATGAAATTTAGGGAAATTTTTAGTTAGTTTTTTTTAACCTACACTTTTTACCTTATATTTAGTTACTACCCTGCCAAACATAGTTGTTATTAATTTTTTTATAACAACAGAGTATTTTACAACGAAAAATCTTAGACATATAACTTTGTTTACACCAATGGTTACAATTGTTACAAGTCATTCCGGCCCAAGAGAAGGAAGCATTTACTATGAGTTTTTCCCGGCCTTAGGAGGGAAGGAGCCTCTCCTACCCGCTACTCAGATCAAACAAACACTACTTTCCGAGAATGAGAAATAAAAAAAATATGTTTGATCTACCGTCAAACAAACCGCCGCTTTAAAATCGAAATTCTAAAGAAACGCACAATGTACTTTGCTTCAACATTTATTGTGCGAACCGGGAAAGAACTCTCTGAGTTACTTAACTACTGTCTTCTGGAAAATACAACCCGGGAGTTTTGAAATTCAAAGTAAAAAGCTCCATTCTGAGCTATGGTTTACTATAAGAGTACTTCACCGCAGACCACAGTGTTGCTTAATATGGGATAAACAGTGCACAGAAGTTGCGGGTACAGCTAGTTTATAATATTTCTGTGTGGCGTTGTACTGTGAGGCGTGTGTGCTAACTCTAAATGACGCAATAATTTGGTATTTATATGGGTTACACGCGAACCCTAGATCTAGTATAAGTCACTTGTGGTAAAATTTAGCATTAGAAATTAATCAATAAACAATACATTATTCTTTGATTTTTTTATATTTTCTATACCCTTTTACATTCTCTCAGCAATGGTGCGAGAGTGACGTCAATAAGGCAAAACAATATAGCATATATATATTTTACATATACTAATCTCTGCGTATAAACTGATAAGTATAATTATGATAGATTTTTATTAACGTTCGTTTTATCACTAATTGTACAATACTTATTTCATTTTGGAGATCAGTATATGTCAAATATATAGATGCATGTATTATTGAGAGTAATATGCGGAAGTGTTGACAATGACAACCTGCACGCCGAGTTCAGATTCTTTGGATTGAAAGGTTTCAAAATATATCAAACGTATTTGTTTTAATTCTTTTAGCACCAAAATCAGCTTTGAGTTCAACTCCAGATTTTTACTTCTTTTTGGCGGACTTCTCACCGAATAGGAAAGTATCAATATGGCACGAGTACGAAATTCCTTCTAGTAGCAGAGTCAGCGTGTTGAATATCGCGAAGCAAATTACTTAGATCCATAAGTTATTGAGGTAAATCGATGCTATTTTTGTATTAAGTTGAGTAGTGAAAACCTCAGCGAGACAAGATATAGCACTTGTCATATGATGTTGTGTAGCTTCGATACCTCTGTCGTGTTTATATGCAAGCTAAATACACACGCGCATAATACGCGCATAATACTTACGCGGGTTTATAAACGTGACGTTAAAGAATTACTACTACATGTTAAGTTTCCAATGAAATCAATATGAATAAAATCTGAGACTGAAACGGGTAGGAGGATTTTAATACAACTAAGTTAATATAATAAAACTTTATTTTGGCCATAAATATATGCCCAAATTATAATTTATATCTGCTTACTTCTTATCTTTCATCGCTTTTGCTTGTTATTTTTAATATACTTATATAAATAAAATAGCTGATTTATAGATTGTGTGTAGATTAGTGTGAGCTAATTAAGTAATTGATTAAAACTCACGTAAGTTGACACATATTTAATGATTATTTTGAGCCGATTTCAGTTACGGTTGTATTACGTCGAGAATGCGTCTCGATCGGTTTCGCGACCTTCAGAGTCGCTTCATCACGGAGTGCGTGCGCTCACGACCGCGCCCGCGCATGCACTGAGTAAGAGCGACTTATAAATTATTAGGTAGGAGTGGAGAGGAGGATTTGTTGGTAGAGTAGGTATAATATATATAGGTTAGTTATATTATGTAGGTATTTGTTTTTCTTTTTAATAATTAACCCGCTTACTTTAAAAAAAACGCTAAGAAGTTGCTAAGTAATGGATAACTAAACAGTGCTTAAACACTATTTAAATATTTCTTACATATAAACGTTAAGTACTTAGCACCTGTTTAGCTAAGCAATAAATGATGAGGTCGTATACGTATTTTAATTTGTCAATTTTGAACTTAAAGGTATTATGAAAAACCCAAATTGCCAAAAAGCATGTATCTTGTGCTAAATATCTGTAAATTAAAAAGTAAAAATATACTATTCTTTGTAGGAACTGTTTTCGTTCATATTGTTATTAGATGTAACTACTGCAGACTTCTGTAGCGGGTTTTTTTTGCAATATGGTTAATTCAAAGTGTCTTTATGTTCTATGAATTCGATTGGCCAGCAACCGATTCCAACGCATAATTGGAAATGCACAAGGACTGTATTCTGGGGTTGCGGATTCAAGTCCCACTGGAAGTTAGAATTACTGGCTCTCAAGGAAAGGACAGCTAAACACCGTTAGTTGCTTGGCAACAGATTTTTAATTGAGGGTGGTAGCTAGCCAAGCGGGCATTCGAAAAATACTCTACCACCATGCTATAACGTCTGCCATCCTAAGACAACAATCGGGACCGGCGGCTTAACGTGTTCTCCGAAGCACGGAAGCGCTCAGTAGTAATGTCACTTGCGGTCACCCATCCAACTCATGACTGCGGCGGGCGTTGCTTAAGTTTGCTGATAGGGTCAGAACGGCTCTACGAGCGCTTCAAAATCAGAATCAAAGTCAGATTAAGCAGCAATAATAGGGGATTTTATTAACACAAGTAGTAATAGGATTGAATCTTTACAAACACACAGAGTTAATTTATCTCCTCGTGTCTCCAACGCCACAACACTACTTTGTATTCCACCGCGAGCTTCCGTATGTGTATTCGGTAACTTCGATTCATCATATTTTTTCTGCGTTCTACCTCGCCTACCCTTCCCGTTGTATAAACTTGAAATATATTAAAGTAGTATTCCGAAGTAAATTCGGAATCGTAAGTCTGGTACGTGCGGTGCCGAAACTAATTTCGGAGGATTGATGTGATGGGAACATGGCTAGGTCTCGCAATTAGAGTAATATTTCTTCAGTAACAACCAATAAACAAAGTAAGTGGTTAGCTTTGATAATTGCAGTTTTTTTTGCTACTATTATATAGATTATTATTGCTTCTATTTTTAGGTACTGTATTTTCGTAATAAATTTTTATTCGTCGTCGGTATATATACCAAGGCATATTTATCGCTTAGCCTGAAAGTTAAATATGTTACGTTAACTCCAACTCAGCTCAATAAGTGGTGCCAATCAAGTGGCAAACCAAGTGGTACGCCTTTTCAACAATATGTCGTCTTGGTGGGTACCACGCAGTGTCAGATATTCTACCTCCAAGCAGCAGTAGGTATGAAAACTCTCTTCGCACTTGTTAACTTAAAAAAAACTTAAGCAAGTATTTTAACCTACTTCAAAAACAAGGAGAAAGATTCTGAAGTCCACGTGTTTAATTTTTTTTTTCATTTTTCAAACATTTAAATGGATCTTGACGGTATTTCTTTTTTTGGGTAGAACACACGTTTAAATTGCTCCCATTTAGTATGGTATAAGTTAGCCGAGTGATGATCGATCTTGTAAGAAATAATACTTACAAGATCTATAGCTAAAAAGGGTGTAATAATAACCATCAAAATATGGACCATGAAAATAAAAATGAAGTAAATTCGAAACGGTTTTGAATCAGCATGATATCCGACTTCAAAAATTTGTTTTATACTTGCTAGTATTGTACAAAAAAATGCACCTATTGCATAAGGAACCTAACAAGTTACTCAAAAAAAAGTCAAAATCATTTATTAAATTTAGGTACCTACGACACTCTTATGAAGGTCAATAACAAGTTTTATTATTGAAACATATTTTTTTTTTCGAAAACAAATAAAAAGATCATCCCAAAATAGTTTTTAGAACTAGGAAAAGTCAACCCTAAGACGGTTTTAGCATTTTTCCAATAACCCTGTATGATGTTGCTAAAATAAAATAAAAGGTGACATTTTATCATCTTCAAATGCGTTGTAATTTCTGGTAAACATAAATACCTTAGGAACAAAATAATTATAAATTTAAAAATATATTTAAGAAGCATAATATGTGATATGTATCTGGCAGTAACTAATTTTCGATGAGTTTACGTCATCGTCTGCACAAATGCGCAAAGTTTTGATACTAATATGGGATTCGTCTCCGTTGATTGCATGGCCAGATACCCAGCCTTCGAGAGAAATAATCAAACTTACAGATTTCTATGACTTATTTTAAAATTTCGTTTGGTACAGGTACTTATAATGATTCCTTCTCTTGTATATTAGAAGTAATTGGCCTATTGATCGTGTAGCCCATTTATGAGCACCCAATCGAAACATGGTATGTCGTGGGTATTTAGGCTGTGGTGCCTCCACTTTTGGGGACATTAAAGAGTTTAAAAATGGATGTTTATCTAATGTAAGATACCTTTTTCCACAAAAACTATTATCACAAATATTTTCAAGCCACATTCACTATTAGACATTTAAGAAAATTATTTAAGTATATAATTAAGTATATATAATACAAATTTTATAAAAGATAACAAATCGCAGAGCTTATTTTTTTGTAGAACAGCAAAAGTTTGAAAAACTCCTTTCAGTGAAAACAAAGAAGGTGCTTAAAGAAATCCCACCTCATTTTGCTAATTATTTTGTAAAAAACCTTTTTGAGATTTGACGTTTATTTTTTTTTTCAAGTTTGCAGCCAAAACATACTAAGAAGGGAAGGGCTAGGGAGGGCAAAAATGAAATTCCATATAAATCTGCATTTTGCATGGTGGTAGGGCATTTTGCGAATGCCCGCCTGGCTAGCTACCACCCTCAAGTTGAAAATCTGTCGCCAAGCACCTAACGGTGTGTTCCGGCAGCTATCCTTGAGAGCCAGTCATTCTAGGCTAGCCTGAACAACATCTTCGACCACATCATCACTTACCATCAGGTGAGATAGTGGTCAAAGGCTAGCCTATCGGCAATAAAAAAAAAAAATCTGTAGTATACATTTATAATGGAGAAATGACGAACTTTATAACCTATTTTTGAACGAGCAATGAGACGCTTTCTGAGTGAGTGTTGTATAATATACATTGCTTCCAAACTTCAAAGCTCTTTTACACCATGAAAAGGCAACTAGCAAAAAATAATCAAACCGTCGAAGACAAATATAGTAAAATTGATGACTTTGTCCCATATTTACGCTGTGAGAGGGGGTAGATAACAATAAAGCCAATAATAAATCAGAGCTGCGGGTGTCCTCCTCACAAATATTTGTTTTTGTACGGTGCATTGATATTGGTTCTCCATAATAGGATAATATTGTTCGGCTAATAAGCGACGGCCCCAATATGTTATAGAAGAGATTAATGGAACGAAAACAAACGATTCACTTGTATCTAGTAGGTTAGTATAGTGTATATAGTAGGTTTTAAATCGTAAAAATTGTTGATAATGTTTATTTATTATTTAAGAGGTCAATCTGTACCATAAAAAATGTGCGATTACTTCTCTAATTAAAAATTCACTACGCCCCGAGACGTAAAGTTGTTAAGTCTCATAGGCCTGTAATTTTTGTGACTCTTAAGGGCGCACCGAGCTTTTTAGGCGCGCCGCGTATGTGTGCGTAAGTAAGGCACGCCAACAGAATCCGTCCCCGTCCGACGGCCGAAGAATTACTAAAGCGGATAGGGACAAAGCATCGTGGCTCTAACTAAAATGGGCGGAACATGCGTAAATTTGAGTATTTCCATTGTATAGTAAAAACAAATACCTATTTGAATAATGTAATGTGTATACGTTATAGAAAAAAAAATGTTTTCTTTATTATTCAAATACGAATGACTCTTCGTTAAGTATTTACGCCGTACTAAGGGTTTATTTCGTTTTTTAGATGTAACTTTGGATTTTTTTTCTATACAGATTATTTTAAGTATCGTGTTTCCAAAGAGTATGATTTATAGAATAAATACTTAAATATAATATATATTAATTACATTACACAACAACTAAAAATTAAGAAATAAAGATACAGCAAGGGATCAAACGAACCACAATGACGTATCGCTGCCTGTAGGTGCAGGCTTAACTTCTGCTTACTGCTGCTAGAACACACTGTTAGGTACTTGACGACTAATTTTCTAGTTGAAGGTGGTAGCTAGCCATGCGAGCATTCGCAGGAGCTCTTCTACCATGCGGCGAAGTTCAAGCCGGCGGTAGTCAGGATCAAATCATGGACCTGCGGCACGGGAGTCCAAAGTTATTACCGCTCGGCCATCATTGCTTCAAATTTATATACATATAAGAGGTGAGTGCTTTTATAGGGTTCGTATGGTACTCTTCAAAGATACATCGTGATAGCTTAAAAGTTCCCAGTCGAATGAGATTGAGGTCATAGAAATAACATCTATTTAAAATAAATATTGGATCCCGGAATAGTACATTGTACATCGATTTCAACTCTCTGAAATCGAAGGGAGAAAACGATCTATTTCTGTTTGAAAGGATGTTTATGCCCGACGCGCAGCGGAGGCCTTAAAGGGAACTCTAGAACTGAAATAGAACTTTCTCCCGAGTGATACATAGTGCTTTACACTACACCCACGAGGAAAATAGAATCATAAGGTACCTATATATATTTTCTCGTATTTGTCCCGAGACTTCTCAGAAAGTAAGTTCCATATGATTTCTTAAGCTGTATTTTATATTTCTGGTGGCGCCGTCACTATAAAATTAATTTCACAATCAGATGATATTTTGGAAAATTATTTCGAATATTTAAAAGCATGCTGTTCTATTATCAATTTATTAAAAAACAAATAAATTGTCGGGTATTTTATCGAAAAAGGTTGTCTACCGCCTTTCATTGAAAATCCAGTACGGAAACTTCACCTCTTTCATCTAATTATTTGATATAAACTTTTTAGAAGTAAGTTCTGGAGCTGTATTTTTTATTTCTGGTGGTATTATCTCCATAAAATCGTTGCTTCTAATAACAGATGCTATTTTGGAAAATTATTCGGAATAATAAAAAGCGTACCTATTGTTAAATTATTTATTCAGTAAAAAACAAAATTTAACAAAACCAATAAATTACCGCACTTTTTTCGTAGTGCAGAGAAAGATTGCCATCAAGTATTCTTTCATTGAAAATTGAGTACGATAAAAATCCCACCTCATTTTTTTTATTATTTGATATAAAACCTTCTTGAGAAACTAAAATTCCATATAACTTTTCCCGCCGCACATTTTTAAGGGAATAATAACGAACTTTATAACACGTTTTTAAACGAGAAATGAGACACTTTCTGAGAGGGTGTGGTATTAAAATACCTTAACTATCACGTATACAGAATTTCTATGGCTTATATACCTACGGTATTTCCATAGCTTAAATACAGTATTTCCATGGCTTAAATATAGTGGATTCTAGGTTATCCTAAACAACATCTTGGATCTTCCTTAAAAATATTAATGCCAACAAATAATAAACCTGCTTGGTATCTAGCCTCCTATTATTTTCTTTAATGATAATAATTTTTATTTGTCTAATGAATAAATTCAGGCGTCACTTTGCGAAAATCCATATTTAATATTAACGAATATTTGTAAAATATTTTAAGGAAACGTAAAATAAATATTTAGGAAAACACTTAAAAATATAAAAAATATATCTCGTGACAATTCTATCTAATTTTCCTGCTAAGCCGACGTGACGTCATAAACGCGACGTAGCCAAACCGGGAGAATTTTTGACGTGTTTTGCTTTCACACAAAGTTTCGTCACGAAGTCTTTATCGCAGACCTCCTGAGGATGCTTTGTGTGGAAGCAGAACGATACACGATTGAGAAATTTCTCAAATTGTAAAGTAAACGGAAGTATAGAATTTTAACAGGAAATTTTGGCGGAATTGTCACTAGATATATGTTTAATATATTTCAAGTGGATTTCTAAATATTTATGTAATGCTTTCTTAAAATATTTGTTATTATTTTATTTGTCTGGTGATGATCATGGTGGTAAAACGGGTTATTTATAGTAATTTTCAGGTTCATATTTTATTTAGTGATAATTAGTGGTTAAAAAAAGAAATGCCTGGGCTTATAGCAGGCTCAGATTTGACACAAAAAACATAGCTCTAGAGGTATTACATATCTGTGAAAAAATAGGGGAATAAATTTCTATGGACTGTACGCCTTCTTAACCCGCATTTTGACAAAATTTTCGCTAAGCAGTTGATGAAGTCAAAGAGTCAAAGGTACGACTAGATGGTCTACGAATGTAAAATTTAAAAAACAACGAAGGTAACGGCAAATTTACGAATTGTTTTGTTACGCATTTTATTTTCAACAGTTCTTTACAATATAATTTGCAAAAGGATCAAAAAGTTTCATTTCAGTGACTGTACGCATCTTAATCTTACTAATAATAATAGACAACAATTGCATTTTGAATTCTTCAGTCTCGCCTGTAAGATGTGTAGAGCAATGTGAAATAGGAATACGCCGTCGTCAATATCTGAAAGAAATAAAGTAAAATATTACGTATAGAAGTTTATATGTATCTATGAATAATAAATGAACATTCTCAACAATTAATACGATTTAAAAACCTGCAACAGATACTGCTACACTTACGTATAAAAGTTTAATATATAGATTTACCCACCTTATGTAAATCACTTATATGCCTCTTTTCATAAATTAATTTTGGTCACTCTCATACCTACTCATCGCGTATCCGATCATTTCCTTTAGTTTTTATTTATAACTATATCAACCATGTATGGATGGATGTCTGTCTGGACGTCCGATGGAAAAATGGGGAGGACGGAACTAGGTCGTGTAGTTCTTGTGCACATTCACCGAAATGTATCCGGTAAAATACCAAGGCGGTCTAGGTGGTCTTTGACCGGCACGGATACATCTCGGAATGTAAGAGACAGTTGGAATGGTCTTCTTTTAGCGGAAAACAGACACGCCTGGGTCTAGTTGGCATTGAACTTGACCAGGTTGATATCGCCCCACTCAGAGACTGCCTTAAGGGACAAGTTCAAGCGTTCGACCATAACTTCTCTGAGTTTCTGGATTTCCGGCTCACTGGCTCGTGCGGTAGATGTGTAGCTCTCTACAACCATGCTGTCGTCTGCATACCCAAAGGTTCCGGGCTTCAGTAGATCGTTGATATGCAGGAAGAGCGTTGCAGAGAGCACTGACCCCTGGGGAACGCCGGCATTGATACCTATTTGATCAGACTAGCAGCTCGTAATGAACGATCCCTCAGGAAATCAGATATCCACGCACAAAAACCTGTAGGGAGGCCGTATGTGGGAAGCTTGCTGATAAGGCAGTCATGCCAGACCCTGTCAAAGACCTTAGAGATGTCCAGGGAGACGGCAAGCGCTTCCCCTTGTTTCTCAATGGCCTTACTCCAGATATAAGTAATTAAAAAATTATATACTTACTGAACTATATGTCATCATTGTTATATTATTGAATTTCAGCGCAGTGAAATATAAAGGTTTTTGTGACCTGTAAACAATACAATAATTAAATGTTGTGTTCATATTAAACAGAAAAAAATAATCCTAATAACTCCAGGAGTCCTAACCTTTATTTTCATTTCAGTAACAGTTTTGTACGCAATAAATTTATTAAGATCAGTAGATTTATGTGTAGTTGATAGGCTGGCCTTTCACCACTATTTCACCTGATGGTAAGTGATAATGTGTTTGAAAATGTTGCTCAGGTTAACCTAGAATTACTGGCTTTCAAAGGCAGTTGCCTGGACACACTGTTGGGTGCTGAATTCGTAAATAACCCGATATTTTATGTTTTCCATATTGTGAACAGAACGATGTGAAAGAAAGATAAAATGGTACGAAAACAAAGTAATTGCTAAATAAGATACCGGGGTACACCAACCTAAATTTGAAATAAATTTTAATTTGGAAATCCTTACAAAACTCTACATATATGAGATCAAAGTAGCCAGTTTGCAAAAACTCTAATTTCGAATGAAAGGACCTAATACTCGTTTAATAATAAATAAAATATATATCTTATATTTTAATAATACTCGTACACGTTCGTGAACAAAATTGAAAATGGGCACGTTTTTAGTTTAAAATAAAAGTAAAACAGCATTTATTCGAGATCATTTATTTATCAAAACAGTGGCCGTTATTTTCACTATAGCCTTTTGAAATACAACAAACTCTATTGTTTTAGCGCAGTCCATTACAATATTGCTTCAGGCGTTTTAAAATAATATAATATTAGGCATCTACAGCAGTATTTGAAAACATTCTGAATATTCACAACGAGGTATAGCTACGTATAATTATTTTGTAACAGATTCCTCCCGTATTATGGTGTATTTATAAATTATTTATTTATAACCTATGAGAGTGCAGTTTGCGTTATAGACTTTAGAAATACGCTAACTTTATAAATCCACCTAGGTGGAAAATAATAGTCAAACACTTTAAACCAGCTTCGGTGGGGTTGACGTGCTTTGTGTGGGTAACCTCTTGGATCTGCGACTTTGGATTTCTGACAGGTGTGATAGGAATGCTCTTAACATTTCCTATGCCACTTTTTCAAGCACAAGCACTTCCTATCGCTCTTATCTTTATCAAGATTCTGCTATAGTAGTTGCACTTGGCAGACCTAATTATTCTTTTAACTTTTGACTGATTTCTATAGAAATTCTGCTCTTAGTCTTCCCATGCCCTATAAAAAATGTTCTAGCACTAATACCGTTTCCAAGATTTTCCATATTCACTAAAACACACATACAACTGTCCCATATATCACTTTTACCCCCTTAAATTCTGTCTGGTAGAACATTTATGTCAGTCAGTCAGTGAGTGAGTCAACAAACCATTAAGAATATTTTTTCCCGCTCAGAACGTTACAATTAAGCTTCAAACACATTTCACATTTTGTACCTCTCACTTATTTGTGCAACAGTTAAGACGTACAGGTAGGTAAAGCATAAAAATAATTGCTATGGCACCGAAGGTTTTTTGGCTATTGTTGATAATTACCTGAACTTAAACATTTTGTTGCCCTCAAGGTATAATATAAATCTCAATAATATTTATAGCAACTTTTCACCGACTAGACGTGCGAATATTAAAATTACGCGTCTAAAATTCTCTATCTTGTCGCAGAATAGAAGACAGATAAAATACAAGTAGTTTGCAGCATATAACCTTCGAAATTTTCACACCATTATACAGTAGTCGTTGATTAACCTAATCTAATATTAATGTATTATCCTCTAGGCTCAAAAATATAAAAGAGAAGCGAAATTGTATCTACAAGCGATCTAAAAAATCACTGGCTAGCTACCACCGTCAAACATAAAATCTGTTACCAAGCTCCTAACATAGGTACTGTTCCGGATGCATTTCTTGAGAGCTAGTAATTTTAAGCCTCGTCCTTTTACCATCCTCAATCACATCATCACTTACCAACACGTGAGATAGTGATCAAGCGCTAGCCTACAAAGAACTTTTTGTGTTTGGTCTTTGAGATCAAGACATTTCTTGAATTGAATACCTTCGTAAAACCAGGAGCAGAGCCCGGCGACAGTGTGGATTGCTTCTGTACCAGCCACTCTCGTACACTGCATCTGCTACGCCAATACTCTGTAAGTAAAGGAGGGATTCACATACATATCCGTTTATAGTATAGGTTCTAGAAATTTTGTTAGTTTGCTGTTGTGCCTTTCAAACATCTTTATAGATGATATATCTCAAGCATGTAACAATTTATCCTTATTTCCAGTTTGAGGTATCCAGTGGCATAAAAGTTTTAAATGTTGATGTAAGATTTGCTGAATTTGGATCATACCAATCCACAAATGTCCTTAATATATATAAAAAAAAATATCCTCATAGGTGAGAGGCCAGTTTCCTACAATAAGTTGCCTGACAGTAGCTACATTTCCTCAGTGATCGAAGTTGAGAGTAAACTTTCACGAGAGACACGGCTACGATCAAAATCTGCCTTATAGTGCTCAGAAGAAGTACTTCCCTTCCAAAATGTTCTGAAGACAACTAGTTGCAATATTGCGGAAACAGTGAACTTTCAGTCATTAAAAATATATCACTCTAAAATCTTTTGCAATTATTTTTATTTGCTACGAACGAAAATCTTCAATTTCTCAGAAGTATAAATCAAAAAATGTTTCATAAAAAATGAGTTTCATAAGCAAAACAAGTACCTAAGTATAAAATCGAAACTCAATAATTACTGCGCGGTCAGAATAGCAGAATATATTTTCACAACGTGAATAATATCGTGTAACGATGCAGGTTTGTAGGTTGTGTTGTTTATACATATAAACAAAACAGTTAACAAGTTTCTTTAAAATACATAGACAAATAAATTGTATCCAACATGGATGATCACGATTTTTGTTGTATTTTGTAAGAATGTAGAAAATGGTATGTATGTAGGTGGCAAACACACTAATTGTATGTATTGACTAATGTCATCAAGATCCGCTACCAATTTAGTTGATAAGGTAGATATATACATTAGAAAGCGCGGATTGATTGTATATAGGCTACGTACGGAAGTTGTGCCTTTATTCATGGGGCTGTACTAGTACGTGGACATAATATACATTTATAAGTAATATACGTATATTTGCGCGGGAGCTTAGATGACTACCAACTTAGTTACACAATTGAGGTTAATGTAAATTAATCTGTGGTGGATAAAAACGAACCGCTCTGTATATGTCGTCTGCGTACCAACATACTATTCCCATTTGTGTCAATGCTGCCCCGAGGAAGAATTTATTGCTCATGTCCATCCACGGCTCCAGGAACTGGAAATGCAACAATAAATTAATACTAATATTTTGTCACTTCTTCAACTTTTATACACAGTACTGTAACCAGTCTATCACTAATTTACAGGATACATTTTCTTCTATATCCTTGCTATTATCAAGCAACAACCCATACTGAAACTTAAAATAAGTATATGTTTTAGAAACCAGTTAATCGAAAACTATTTTTTATTCCAGAATAGGGACACTGTATAAAAATCTGGTAGAGCATTATGAACGTTATGTTGTGGCCATCCTAAACTCCTGTACTATGCCTATCTTAAATAAACCTTATTATATATGATATAGTTATGTGCAGTTTTAAAATGACGTATGTTAAAGTTAGGCAACGATTTGAAATAAGGCCGCTTCCTGGCTGGTTAGGGTGACGTAAATAATGCTAGCTCAGAGGCTGGTAGAGAACGACATATGTTTTGGAAGTAGATGGATATAAACATGTCCGAGGGTCAGAATAGACTTCACCACGGATACTTCTCAACGTTCATCCACCAAGGCCTTAAGCAATTTACCTTCAGGAACGTCAATCGGATAGCTGGAGGGAGTTTGCTACGGGACTGGTAACACTTTGATTTATCGACGTACTTTCTACTATGTGATCGCTGTTAGTCTATTGTCATTTGGGATCTGAGGTGAAACACTAGCGTCACCTGACAGTTCGAAGCTTACATCTCACTTATCAACTATTTATGAGTCTGTTACCAACTTCCGTGCTAGCAACATCTAGCTATATAGTGAAACTTGTGACAGTGAATATTGAAAAGTAAGTGCCCAGACTACTCAGTGTACATCAGTGCTATCCTTTAACCATATTATGGTAATATTTTGATTAGAAGATATTGGCACAGGCCTATACATATGGTCCTATTTCGTGGAATCCATCATGATCGTGGCACTACGTCACGTGTTTTCAACCATGATCGTAGTCGCCAGATGAGAGCAGTATCTGAAGTAGTATATAGGTAATTTGAAGATAACATCCTGATACGTTATGGCGTACATCCCACAATAATGACAAGTTAACCTGACGAGCAATATCTGGAATTAACAGTGAATAGATAGATCTGCAACAGAGTATTCTGCAAGGAGGCCATTTTGTGGGTAACACACCGTAACCTGTGGATTAAGGATAAGAATAAACCTGGTGCATTGGTAAGGTTTTTCGTCTTCTCATTTGAGTTATAAATACAAGTAAGCCCGCAAAATAAAAGGTCTGATCATTGACCTGATGTTGAAATGATGTTTTTATTTTAATACAACCATAGAACATATTTATAATAATACTACGTAATATAACAAAAAATATTTACATTAAAAACCACCTATCATAATATTCTAATAAGGACTGCACTTCAATTATAGAAATATTAATTTCGCACGGTAATGATATGTGGTTGAATAAAGTAATAAGCAGGCACACTGCTTCTAAATATGCTGTTGAAAAAACAATACACCTAATGGGTGGTGCAGAAATAATTTTAAAATCGGCATGATCGAATCTTTACCACAACCGCGCTGATCAGTCAGGAAGCGGCCTAAGGGATATAAGGTAGTTGTAGTACTTGTCTACGTAATCTTAGAAATTCTATGTTAAATGCCTTAACTTTAAGTAGAATATGTAATAAAAGAGTGTCACTATACATACATACCACAATAGTGAACACCACGCAGCATATATTGACCGAACTCAGCAATACGTTTATAAGGTTCACAATGGAGAAAGCATCTTCTAGATCATTGATGTAACTGAAACAATGCAAAAAAATAACTAGTCAAGTGTGAATTTGAATAACACATGGTCCATGTCAACACATAATTATTTTGGCCACTACGTAAAAATTTAGGAATGTAACAAAAAAATAATCATATTTGTCATTCAATACGAGATCCTTAGTGCAAGCCTGACACGCTTTTGACCAGGTTTTACTATTTATTACTTGTATTGTATTGGGGCTAATTGTTATTAATTGTATAGGGGCTAAACCTCGATATCAATCAATTTCTTAAGTATAGTAAAGTATACATTTACATAAAAAAAAACGTGGTAACATCTGTATGTTAGCACAATTTTTCTCATGGTTTTACCTCCATAGATCGGATATTTATTATTATCCTGTGATGGCAGCCGATCCTTAAGAATAAGGACTATTTCTTTAATTCTTGTTGCACGTCGTAAAAGATGACTTAATGAAAAAATGTGCCGAATGAGCAGCATGCCACTGCCTAAGATTTTTTTACCTGTAGATGAGTTGTATGCCCTCCATATTTACTAGACGAATTCAGGGTAATTACCAGAGTCACTACCAGTCTTGCACTTCCGAAAGTCCGGTGAATACATCGCCGCTAATCGTGTTTTTTAGGAATAATCTGTGGACAATACGCCTTCCTTGTGTCTTTAGACTCTGCACCAATTATACAAGCACTGTGAGAGATAAGAAAACTGTTTAATTTCACGCGTTATTATTGCTTTTATTGATGAAATAGAAAATATTGTCATTTTGTTTTATCTTAGGAACTAATCTCACTAAAATGGATGAGCGAGATATGTGTATCGTTTGGTGTGAGAGAGTGAAAGAGATCGCAGTGTAATGGTGATCGGAACGTCTCGTGACGGTTCGGTGGTTACACGAATTGCCTATTTATCTCTTTCTTACAACAGATATGACGCTTAATATTTGAACATTATTTCCTTGTAACAACTGACTTGTAACAAACTGCATATACATGTGCGTAGATATGTAGATAGGTAAATTCTAGTAATCTTTTAGAGCAGTGATGTTCGGATATAACTCTAGTATTTCAACTCTCTGGCCACTACACACAACTTTTATTTTGTTTAAAATAATATATATTCAGCAGGAATGGCCAATGACTATGCATTGCTCTCAGAGAAGTCAGAGGCACTGCCGCGCAGAATGTTAAGATTTGGAGGCCTGCCACGGGCTTGAGCTTCACTGCATTGTCGTAGGGAATTTTGCAAATACTCTCCGGGCTAGTTACCACCCTCAAGAAGAACATATTTTACCAAGCATCACAACCAATGAAAAGTTTTTTGTAACGTAAAATGATAAATATACTCGATTTAAGCAGTGTTTAGTTACATGTGTACAGTTGTTTAATTAATATGTGTAATAAATGCGAGAATCTAAGATAAGAACATCTAATGTTTTTTTAATGAGTTCGTAACGGAATGAGCACGAGGCCCACCTCATATTACGCGATAACCTCCAATGTCACTATTATGCCTACAACAAATACATTTCGTCCCAAGTGACTAACTGCACTGCATCCGTCATCCTAAAACACACAGTTGCTAAGTATCATGTGCCTGTAATTTTACTGGCTCTTAAGGACTGCTGCCAGAAAACTCTGTTCGGTGCTTGGTGACAGATTTTCTACTTGAGGGTGCTAGCCAGGTGAAAATTGCTCAGCTCAAGCCGGCGGTGGGGATCGAACCATGTACCTGCGGCACGGCAGTCCATAGCTATTACCGCTCGGCTATCATTGCTTCAAAATATTCGTTTTCCAGGCGAAACACATGGAATAAGAGTGGAAAGATGTTGTTGACTTCGATAAGTGCAAGCTAAGAAATAAGTTTCAAAAATTGCTACTTGATAAGTCTTTGATGTATCTTCACAACAGACACAATTTCTTCATAACAATCGGCAGTCTCTATCCCTTCAGTACTACACCGTTCTTCTACATAATCATTTGTGTTCAAAATGTTCCGAATGTTGACTTGCAAGAGACGTAACAGCATGCTTATGTGGCTCGCCATCGTCATAAATAAAAGATCAGAGCCCAACATGTTGCACGCCGAAAGCGCACCTGAAATGTTTTCATTCTGTCAATGAAACGAACATAAAAAATTACACTTTGTCAAAAAAATATACTGTAAAATATGTAGTGAACATTCCGTATGAGACTTTCTACTTTATTGACGTTTAATCAATTATAAACATATTTAAAACTGTTACGGGGGATTAACGTTTAGCCATTACAATAAAACTTACATAATATTCTGTTAGTCTCTATAACTAGGTATATTCTTTTGGAGCTAATAGCTGTGTTAATAGCTTCACAATTCTTTAATATTATGTTCATTAGTTAATTTAAAGTTCTGTATATTGAAAATAGTTCTTCACATTTGGCTCAGCTTTTTCACTTTGACAATAATTTCTTGAAATAGTGTTATGGTATAAGTTCCTGGCAAACACTAATTACAGATTGTATCATGCATATAGTACTTATTATATTTAGGCTTCTACGCTAGTTAAAGTTACATATCATTTTCTATTAAACTAATAGTTATTTCCTTTCACGTTACCTGCACAAGTTTCAAAGACATACACCAGTTCGTGATAAATTGGCTTAGTTTTGTCAAATGGGTAAGCCAGCTGCCACACGTAGCCCAATTGTGAAGGCACACCCCGTAACTTGTGGTAGATAAGTAAAGCAATCGGTGTTAAATTGTACCATAATACGCCCATCACGTTCCAGAAAGTGTACACTATAACAATAAGCATATTAGGTACAATCCGTTGCGTTTTTGATGTAATTAACTTTTCTTTATAATCACCCTTTTCTTTTTATGATGCTGCTTACACAATTTATTTCACTCACCCACAAATCTTATAATATATAATACTGGTCACCAGTGACCAAACTTGAAATTTGTCTTGTCATCGAGGCATGTCTGTAAATTTCAGTATTGGCAAATAATTGTTTCAGTCTGATTGGTAAATATTTTTTTCAGTAATATAAAATAAAACTTAATAACTACTTAACCGACATTGATGAAATTTAAATGAGACCACATTTCTGAAGACCAAAATTGCAAGCCAAAAATGGCTTGCAATAAGATTGAGAACAAGCATAATTGATTTTTCTAAAAACTACTGTAGAGATAAAGTTTTGGTAAATATCGAAGATTTTGTAATAAAAAAGCTATTTAAAAAGGTTGAACATAAATTTATAATTACAAAAATAGACGAAATTTTGAAAATTAACGACTATAAAATGTTAATAGCTTTGCGACTATTGACTCTAATGACCTAAAACCAAAGCAGGATGGTCCGCTACCAGCGGGCGAAATTTAATAAACGCAAAACCAACATACAATTAGGAAACAAAGACAACACGAAAAAGCGACTAAACTTGCAATTTACTATCCCATAGAGGTATAGGCATATTTTTTCAGTCATATATAATAAAACTTAATACTATTATATCGACGTTGATGAAATTAAAATATGACCACCTCTGAATTGCTATACCTCTCTGGCTTGCTATAGGATTGACAACAAGCACACAACAGTCAGTTGGACCAAACATTGCACAGTATAACAATCTTACTGATTTGTGCAATACAATTAAATTGCGTAATGACAATTATTATGCGCTATAAGAAAAAAATGTAGTCTTGAGATTTATTTGATAGTTTTACTAGCGGTTGTACAGTGCTCTTAATCTTAGCTCATCGCAGCAGCTTAGATCGCAAATAGAAAAATAAAATACTTATAACTTCTTAAAATGGCAAAATATTATAGTCGTAAAACAATAGACAACTTTTAATTTCTGACCCTTAATAGTATTATTGTTTTTATTTCTGATCTGCCTTTGACCACTATCTTACCTGATGGCAAGCGATGAAGTGAATATAGATAGATATTTATAATTAACATGTGTTATATTTTATTAGTGTAAATAAAGTTATTATATCATTATAAAGTTATTGAAATTATTAACATTCTATACTTAACCTAGAATTACTGTTTCTCAATGACAACTTACTACAACTCATGGACCTGCTGCACGGCAGTCCATTGCTGCTTCGAAAACGACCACTTATATTTTAACTATGCTATGTAAAGAAGGGTGAGTAAAACAGTTCAAGTAAAATAAACTTATTACTTGTCTAAAACCTACCACCGACGACAGGTTGCCCAAATGTTTCGTTGCATCAAGTAGCATCCGATATAATGTCATAAATAACCAACTGTGGATTACTTACTAATTTGTCTTTGTTTAAGCGCAGAGAGACTATTTCTTTTAATAGATATTGCTTGTTGATCTCTAAGAGACACTGGCCAGATGTCCGCTAGGTCCCGAACCAGTTGCCTGAACGTATTGCGTTTGTACCAAATTGATATCAATTTGACAAAGCCTGGAACAAGATAGTTTACACGGTAAAGCCTATAAAATACGAGGCGTTACGTCGATTTGAAGTAGGTACCTAGTGTTTAAAGGTAAATAATGAAGTATGATTGAATACTGAATATTACTGAACTGAAGCACGGAAGCGCTCAGTAGTAATGCCACTAGCAGTCACCCATCCAAGACATGACCGCGGCGGACGTTACTTAACTTATAATAATAGTATTAATCCGTATGCTTTGCAGGAACTAAAACATATCTGTTGAATCATGGGTAGTTATGTCACCTCCAGCGACCTTTTAAGGTTTATAGAACTGATCATGATGATAATTGGACAACTTAGTAGACGAGTAGTTTGGAGTGTTGACATATTAAATGATTATTTCTTTATTGCCTATGGGTTTCTTACGTACATTTTTGTATAAGCTATTGCAAACAGTTAATAACGTTAATAATAAAGGTAAACCACTGACAGTACTAAATATTTAGGTTCCGTTTTTATTATGATAAATTAAATTAAATCTAATCGTATTAGGTATAATATCTATTTATATAGCACGTCATGGATTTGAGTAACAAACAAAAAAATGGCTAAGAAAGCTAGTCTTTTAATTGTGAGGTAGATATGCTTACTCATCGTTCCAAATCCAGCAATATGTAGGTTGCTACCAATCAAGTCTTCAATCAAATCTGAGTGCACCATCTGACTCACAATGAATGCATATTCACCCATTATGATCAGCACCAAAAACGTCGAGGTCACGAATAAGGACAAGTACATCTTTAGCTTCATTTTCAAACTATTTGGGATATCATCTATTAGAGATATACCAATACTTCCAATGCAGAAGTTACATATTCCCAAAGTTTCATGGATCTCCTTCCTAGCTTTATGTGTTTCCTCCTCAAACATTTTGACGAAACTGATCAGAATGCTGAGTTGGTTTATTAAGTTATCAACGACAGAAAAACATTCAAATTAGTAATGTTATTAATATACATTCAGAAATAGAAAATACTATTTCCTTCATCAAATTATCGTTTATGAATTTTTTAGCTACCAACGAGGAGGAGTTTCTTAACTACTGCGCGCTGTGATTACTGTAATAGTTACGTTCTATACAATAAAGATACTTATCAAATAGTAGATTAAATTAGATTCTTAGATAATCTCCACTATGATCAGTTAAGATTAGGGTTAGGAACTATTCTTGAAGATTGACTTCTTTCCGTTTACAATGGAATATTGAAAAATACCGTAATGTACGCTACTAAATCAGTTAGCAGTCTCATATAGAATTCGAAGCAGTGAGAAAGTACGCACTATGGTTTTACATATATCGTGAATGGTTTTTAATAGCGTTCTTCAATTTGATATTCTCCATAGAGAACAAGTGTGCACTCGACACTATTGATGATAAGTGCGTTCGCAGTTTATCGCAAAAAGTTTTTGGAAATTCAAAAAGGAAGTCCAGTTCTACGAATACAAAAGTTAACTAAGCACGACTTTTCTTCAACTTCTTTGCGCGCTTCCTGCTATTCGTATTTGGTCATCATTATGAAGTTATTCTGGTTTTAACCTGATAGCAAACCATGAAGATTAGATGAAGTATTCTCAGTATTTGCTAGTTATTCGATTGTGAAAATTTCAAACTATTGCTAAGAACGGTATATGAAAGGAGTTTTGTTATTAAAATGAGTAGTATCATACAAGTAAATATGATAACAAAAAAAAGAGTTACAGAAATTTTGAATTGAATAAAAATGATACAATATGCCTGCATTCATACGTATTACCGTAGTTATTGTATTGTATTTATGCAGGAATCATGCCGCAAGTTTGGTTTAGTGATTAGTGTATCCAAAACTCAGCTTGTCAAGCAACCACCAAGAGGCAGTGGTTCTGACACGAAGACGCTGTCCATTGATGGGACAATCTTGGAGGAGGTCACTAACTTCCGTTACCTGGGATGCCAAATTAGGAATGACAATCGACTTTCGTCCGAGATTCTTGCGCGTATAGCAATAGCTGCGTCCACCTTCGGAAAACTGAACCAGCGTGTGTGGAAGTCTCATGATATCACGCTACAGACGAAACTTGCAGTATATACTAACGATAAAGATTCATCCAAACAGATATAAAATAAAACGTCAACAGTGAAAAGCTACTTACTAGAATATTTTATTTAATTGCCGTGTTTTACTGCGTATATCTATAATTCAGTGATCCTTTTTTACATTATATCCCCATATTGCCAGCTCCCATTCCATGTAATGACATCATAAACTTTCTCATATCTATCAGAATATATTATGTTAATTAAGTAGGAAAACTTGTATGAAAAAACTTCCCATGTCAAGTTTGGCCGCCCACTAAATACTGGTAATAATATGGAGTTCCCAAATAGCTATATAATTAAGAACTACCTATTTTTATATAGTAAGCTAGTTAATTTGTGAATGTAACTTTGTGTATGCATGGTTGGTAGAACGGGTATGATTACCACCCACTTCTTAAGGGATGGTGATAATGTAGTCAAACATGGTAACCAAGGATAATCTAAAATGAAAACTATCTCTCTATTACAGCAGCCAAAACACTTCTTTAGGCGTTTGGTGACACATGTCCTACTTTAGAGCAGTAGCTAGCCAGGCTGGCATTTGCAAAATGCACTACCATGAAGAAAGCTCAAGTCGAAGCAGTCCATAGCTCATATTGGAACATAATTAACTGCTTCAAAAACTGAGTTGGCAAAGCTACCGACAAAAGTATTTATAAAAATACAACAAATATTTTTCTAGCAAAAAACATGTAATGTAGTCGATTTGAAATAGATTTTATTATAACATTTCTTTTATTTCCTCGCATTAGTTCCTGTCTTGTTTAACAATTAACTATTACTTTGGAACAATAAAAATATTAAATTTTTACATATATTATAGTTAGGTGCAGAATATACGCAGATAATAATCATATCCACGAACATAATACCAAGAACACAATTCACTTCCTACATTATTCATCAAAATTTCAATCTCCCATCAATCTGAAAAATTAATAAGGGTACTTTTTGTCAGAATTGCCTCATATCAATAATTTTGCTTGACATTTGGTGTCTTTGATCTCTCAAAATCATGAAAAACTGGAAATATTTGGTTGAATCAAAATGGGGACAGATTAAACATAATTTCTTTTGTTTTTATATCAAATGCTACATCCTGTTTGACTCTAGACTTAATTATTCCTATTTAACCACAAACCATGCCAAATGCAATCGTTGAATCCATCATATTGTGAGGTGAAACGCGACCAACATGCCTCGACCTACGACGCAGAGGGCGTTGCTTTGTATTATCAATACGACCGGGGCTTTTCTGTAGCTGGATTTATGAAACTACCAATTTAAATTTGCAACGTAACAATTCTGTAGGATATGTAAATTGCCTAGTAATTTCAGGTGCAAATTTTGCTGCAACCCCAGGTTGCCAGTACTCCTGACGATCGGTTGAACTCCTAAACTAACTATGTTTACAGATTATTTGTTACAATTTGCAACACCTACTAGTAGACGTCTGTAATATTCTGCTGAAATTGCAATTCATATCATGTTCAGTAACTTTGAAATCGTTACGTGTATATATATTTAGATATAGATCATACAGGAGTCCCAAGAAGAAGTGATATACTGAGGCTGGGAGTAGAGGACCTAGAGGGCGATTTTTCGTATTTTCGGAGTTTTGACTATTTTTTATTCATTTTTCACCTATCGCCGAGTACGATTAGATTTTGATTTATGGTGACGTGAATTATTGCGGTAGATTTTTTTTTCTTTTTATTTATTTATCAACATTATGTATTACAATAGTGATACGATAAGTAGTGTCTAAAAACCTAAGTAAGGTTTATCCAGCCACTTACGTTCTCGAAAGTAAACAAAAGTTAAAATATTTTAATACTATAAACAAGTGGGTACATTATAAATTATATCAGCGCAGTCCATAAGCTTTATCAATGTGTGTGTTATCTGAGAGATGCGCTTTGTTACAAATTGTATCAATACAGTTGTTGCGAACGCACACACAACGAAGATCATTGTCTGTGCGTACGCGTTACATAGGATGATCCAATTTATTTTACCGAATAATATTGTTTCAATACAGTTTTGATATTGGTAGGGGTTATTTTTTCTTTGATTTCTACAGGTAACTGGTTAATTAGTTGAGGTATGAGTGTCACGTTTTTCCCGCCGTGGCTGCGGTTTTTCTAGAGGGTTCCAGGTACCTTGAACTCTTATTAAGTAATAAAACAACTCGATCCGGTTCAACAACATATGCTTTTTTATTACAAGTTCACATATAATGGTTCAACAACATAAGCTTTTTATTACCAAGTTTTATTTTAAATTTTAAATGTATAAGTTGGATATCAAACGGTTAGAAAAATTAGAAAGGGAATTAAAAAAAAGAGTTATGGGACGGTAATTGTAGGTGACGTCTGGTCGAATTAAACGCTTGCTTTTTGAGGAAGTTACTTACAAATTAAACTTAATTACAATAAGTGAGACGACAGCTCAAAGCCCCCATGAAATGAATTAAATAGTACCTGGTTCAGCCTGGGCCTACCAGTTAGTTAATTAAACTTAAACGCGACGCTCCAGTCACGCCGCCATCCGGAATGGTAACTTCTAGGCCATCATCCGAGGGTTGTCCAGAGGGAAGCCGGGGCCTTTCATATGTTGAACCGGAAGTTTAAATGTATTCAGCGATACATTCTAATTTTTAAATTATATATTTAAAGAGGAAAGATAAAAAAAAACCCCCTCGGGTTTATAAAACTTCAAAAATTAATAGTGGCGCTACATCCAGCGCCACCGCCATCGGTGCGGCCTTATTCCGCTCATCTTTCCACGCCTTCCTTGGGCTTTTTCTTCAAAAATGTAAAATCTAGAACTCTAACGTTCCAAAAAAATATCGTCCGACAAAAAAGAACAAATTCCTCCAGTCTAAAAGTGATGTGGTATCGAATTGCACCAAGCAAACGAGGATCGATAATCAATACGAGTATCGATTATTTTACAAAAGTACAGCATATCAAGGGATTTTGCTATAGACATTTATACATTCAAAAGCAAGTATATTAAATTGTGAACTATGGATTGTTTGGTTAAACAACTTCTATAAAAGTATTCAAAAGTTAAATTATCAAATTATTAAAGTTAACGGAATGAGACATCGATAACAACTATCGGATGACCAAATGTTTTAAACAAAATTCTTATTTAGGGAATTAGTATAACTGCAAGTTAATAATTATTGTATTAAATTGGTATGAATCACCATGAGAACAATAAAAGTTAAGAGGGAAGTTACTATATTTAGTTACAGTAACGATTTAAAAAAAAAAGGTTATTTTTATGGAATCGATTCAAATACTATTGTTGAGTAGAATATTGGTCCAAACAACAATTATCTTTAAAATTATGTAACACAACTACGGATTCAGTGGGATTCTAACCACTTAAACAAAAATATAAGTCGAATATTCAAAATCGATTAAAGGTATGATTCAAACAAACATGGATCCTAATTAAGCAATCAATAGATTTTGCAACCACTAATTTACCATAAACAAATACAGAGTACGTAAACTACGTTTCATTCCACGAATGAGGAGAAAATGTCAATTAGCGGTAAATTTAAATTGAAATATTTAAAAATGAAATAAATTGAAAATAAGGCGTTACATGAGGTATTGAGATGTTCTTTTACCGTATGAATTATTATATTTGGGTAGGATTAATTTTCTACTAGTAATACTTCTCGTGTGGTAAGTATGACTCATTGGGATTAGGATGTCAGTCTTGAAGTAGTGTTCAAGAAGCAAGTTAAGCTCGACCTTGTGATAAATCGGTATGATTCTGCAGTGTTTAAAGAGGCCTTCAGGATCTGCCGCGTACTTGTTTTTAATTTTTAATGGGACAATTAATTTTAGTAGTCGATGTTGTATGTTGTAAATTTGTTTAAGATAAGTTTTGAAAGTACGCCCATAACTGGTGAGCCCATATGATACAATGCTTTCGACAAGGGCTTTAAACATTGTAAGCAATACGTTGTAAGGGACTTTAAATTTAATTATATAAAATTTTGCCATTATCGCTCTCAGTCGGGAGCATGTATTATCAATATGTTTTCCCCAGTTTGACCTTTCATCTATGGTGAGACCAAGGTAGGTATGCTTATCCACCTGGTCAATTTTTCGGCACTTACTCGTACAGTTACCGTTAGAAGTATGAAGGCAATCGTGACAGTGGGCTATAACTTCAACACTTTTGCAAGGATTCGGGAGGCGACTGGAGTGAACGTGATCTTGTGACTTTGTCTTATCAGGGTTCAGTACCAGACCTGAGTCATGTGACCACTTACATATTGCAGTGAAGTCAAGCCTGTAAGTTACTTATAGCAAGACTAATATCTCTACTTGAAGCCACCAAACATGTGTCATCAGCAAATTGATACACTGTGCAATGTTTGATTACATTATTAAGATCATTAACGTAAGTAAGGTAGTGCAAGGGCCCAATCACTGATTCTTGCGCTGTTCCTTCGGTAATGTTAACGCTATCACTGTACGCATCAGCTATTTTGACCTTATAGTTACGTTGTGCCAGATAATCTTTACACCATTCTAACAAACTGCCTCTGATACCACAGTCATTCAGCCTTGTAGGTTGTGCCGTAGTGTATCAAACGCCTTGCCCTTATAGTTTATAAAATCTAGTAGTACGTTCTGTTTTGCATTAAGGTAATAGTTAACATCGTCTGTAAAGCGAGACAAAAATAAAGTAGTGCTTTTCTTTGGTTGGAAACCGTATTGCTGAGGTGATAAAACGCTATGTGCGTGGTAGAATTTCTGAATTATATTACAAACAAAAATTTTAACAATTTTATCAATAACTGGTAGGATTATTATAGGCCGGCATTTACCATAATCACTGGTACTTCCAGATTTATGTATAGGTCGTACAATACCTGTTTTCAGTTCTTTTGGGTAAGTTCCCGTAGCTAAACTGGTATTTATTAGGCGAGTAATTGCACTAACAAGTTTATTAGACAGTCGCACGATATCAATTGCTCGGATACCATCCGCGCCTGGTGCTTTAAATGGATTAATATTTTTTACTATTTTTATGAACTCAGAGTTAGTTGCTTTTTTGAAATAAATAGATCTATCTAATGGTTTTACATAATCAGATTCATTCAACAAGGTGCGTGTGCAGGTGGGTATGATTGATTTAACATTGCTTTGGAATTGGTAGGCAAAATTATTAGCTATATTCATATTACTTCCAGCAAGCTGATTGCTTTGAATTGAATGCTTGATTTTTTTTGTGTGATAAGCTGATAGATAGGCCAATTCATTATGGTAACATTTACTATCGTTAGATCTTTGAATGGAATAAAAAAAAATGACAAGAAAGATAAAATTACCCAGTACGTTCATATTTTAACGGCTCTTGAAGTTATGAACATACTGGTACATCCTGTATATGTATGGATTCATGATATTGCATAAAATATGAAATAAGTTAAGTAAGTTGAAGAGTAAGTTATTGCACTTCAGATATAAGCAGACCTTTTTGCTCTGTATTATGTAGTACAAAACTTAAGATAAGGATAATACCTATTCTATCCCGCGTGCTAATGTAGATACCTATGGCGTTCAGTCTATATGGGTAAATCCGAAATCCCACCCCAGGCGGATTTGAAATCACAGTTTTAATTATTAGAAGAGACCTTGATATCATTAAAAAAGGAATTCAATTCATCATGCAAAGTCAGAATCAAAATCAATTACTATTACATGATCACATGTATACATTGATTTCTATAGCTTAACATAAATTGTGCTCTGTATATTTAGGTGTGCAAATATCAATTGTGTTTTTATTGAAGTAAATTGTATTTCTATTAATATGAATTGATATCACATTATTTAATTTAAAAAAAAATATAATATTGCATCGTCTGCAAATAAAATGATTTTATGGTCGACACAAGAGGGCATATCATTTATGTGTTAAAGAAATAAACAGTAAAGGCCCTAATATACCTATGCAAAGATACAATATTTAACTTCAACAAAGGAGAATAAAATATCCCCACAAAAACACGAGGATATCATAAAATGTACAAGAGCATGAAGCTCATGTGTATATATTTAGAAAAAAAAGCACCTGAGGTTTATATCGCTGAGGTTTATACCCACAAACTATCTACAAATCCTTCAACCTCGCGAGCTCACCTGTCCCAAGATCCCGGGATCCCGAGATTATTGTGCCCGCGTTTAGCCAGCTTTACAGGATTATAGGTACTACAGGCTCTCGGGCACTAAGGACCCCTCTTGTAGCTGTTTATTTACTGATTTAACTGTACAATACCGGTAGAAATTGGCACGGCTCTGATGACGAATTAAATCATTTAATTTATAGCATGCTGCCCATGCATGCATTATACAACAACAACTACATTTAATATTGAATGTTTATGTTTTGAAGCGCTTGTTAGAATTATATACAGTAGAGATGTTTATACTTTTCTATAATGTTTGTTAAACTTGGAATAGATTATTTTATTATGGAATATCCTAAAACTTATTGATATACATTTTTAATAACTGCCACACTGAAATCCTGTTTTATCTGTAGTCATTCCGAACTAGCCAATGACGAACCATCCTGTCTAATTTCGGATTGGCTGATACGTTCTGGTGGGAACTATGAGGTCTCTGATTGGCCGGGGTGAATATGGCGCGAAGTCTCATGAAGAGGCGACAGACACTTGGCGCCAGTCATTGCTATAAAACCAATTTCTCACCTTACTGAGCTCTCTTTATTCTTCACAAGTGACTGCCGCATCTTGACCTATCGCTGAATAAGTTAAGTGTTCTATTATTGATATATTTATAGTGTAACATAACTGCTGTTCACGTGTTGTGTATGGGTCTAGGTTTGTTGGCTTTGTTCTTCATAAATAGTTCGCCCATTTGATTATATCGTTGTGAATGGTAATTATAAACTTATACAGAATTATTTAATGTGAACCTAATGTAGACTTGGTGTTTGCGAGAGATCTGTCATCCACGTGAATTTATTGCGCATCGTTCGCACGGCCTAGTGTGGTGTTACCATAAGAGATTAAAAACCCGGACTAGATTTGTGAATACTCGAGGCTATAAACAAAATATTATATGTTTATTGACAGTTGGTACCTAGTTAAGAGGGTAGACTAACGTATCACATATGTCAGCGTTCTATTTTCTAACAACTGATAAACTGACTCAGCACACTTGGCCGATAAGCTCATCCGCTCCCACGGTAGTCTGATGTCCAGACACTAGATTTAATTTAAAATTAAGGCAGTCTTGGCTTTTGAAGATAACAAACGTCTTAAATAAAATAATTGGGTTTTTAAAAGCTCCTCCCGCTCGCCCCCGACCTACATGGTGTTTCGAACTCATTGCTTTGCCACATATATATTGTTAAATTTAAAATCAGCAGCTTTTGTGCAAGTTTGTGAGGTTAATTGCTATCAATCTAGATACTCCATGCTAACTTTCTAGTATGAAGTCGGTTAACAGAACATAATAGCAAGAAAACAATATGTAGTTTGAAAATATTAATAAAAATATAAATACAATCAGTTTTTATTTCTCAATAGCATTATGGAGTACATTATTTATTAAGGGGTATGTTAATATGTTGATGTGCTAGGAAGACGTATGGGCCTTCATACCCTTAGAGTTTGTTTATTAAGGTAATGAACAGACTTCATTAAATAATTATTGAATTATGCTTTATGTAGGAAGTAATTTTATTTATTACACTTTTACGTTTGTTCAATTTGTCACTATGTTTTGGCATCATTTCGTCAGTATAAATGTGTATATATTAGATATAGATAATAAATCGGACAATTGGGATCTTAAAACGTCTAAACAATGGGGATCCATTTATCCACATGCATCTTTTATAATATTTGAATGCCCTATTAACCTCATAAAAATGGAACTTGCTAACAGTAATAATATGATTATTGTAAGAAAGTTAAAAATGTAGCTAATATTGGTAGACACTGATTTATGTTGTCCTATCATTATGTATTCTACACTTTAGAAGCGCAAATAAAAAAATACATCACGAAATTCAAATTCTACTTTTAAGTCAAATAATTTACAGATAGAATAACTTAGAGATAACTTATAAAAATATTTTATACTAGCTGTACCCGCGACTTCGTTCGCGATTGCCGTACCTGCAGACTAATTATTCACATTTGTGTACTGTTTATCCTATATTAAGCAACACTGTGGTCTGCGGTGAAGCACTCTTATAGTAAACCATAGCTCAGAATGGAGTTTTTTACTTTGGATTTCAAAACTCCCGGGTTGTAACCATTGGTGTAAACAAAGTTATTTGTCTAAGATTTTTAGTTGTAAAATACTCTGTTGTTATAAAAAAATTAATAACAACTATGTTTGGCAGGGTAGTAACTAAATGTAAGGAAAAAGTGTAGGTTGAAAAAAAATAACTAAAAATTTCCCTAAATTTCATTGTTCTAACTCCTAGTGTATCTTTGTATCTTCTACTCATGTTTATTATTTTTAGTAAATATTTAGAAAAACTACAATTTTTTTACCGTCCTCATATTTTAAATGAACAGTAGAGTGCTTAACACGTATGTAAGTCATCGATTCCTACTTGGACTATAGCCGCATTAATTTTAAATAGGTTCTGCTCGTGTTATTAAAATCAAAATAAATAATATAACAAAACATACTATTTTTATATCGTTATTCCTTATATTAGTAGTGAAAAGCAGAGAGATTCCTCTTTGGGCAATAGCCGCCCGTAAATATTCCAAACAAAAGTTTACGTAAAATTTCAAAAATAGTTCTATCCTCTCAATAATTTTTAGTAAGTAAGTTATTTTTTCAATGAATAATTTTTAGAAAAGCTACTTTTTTACTTTTTTTTAATTCGAAATGAAAAGTAGAGAGCTGAACGCGAGTGAAAGTTATCAATTCCTTTCGACACTTGTATAACAATCTACTAAATTTGTTCACTTCCAACTTTAAACGGATTAAATCACGTACATTTATCGTTATTTTTGTCCCGACACTCACCCCGTGACCAAGATCACTACAAAGTGTTTGAAACGTCACGTCGGGACAAAAATAATGATAAATATACGTGATTTAAACCGTTTAAAATTGTTTAATTACTAAGTGTAACAATCGCGAAAACCTAAGACAACATTGTGCACTTCCATTGCGCAGTCTCCGAAATGTATCCGGCAAAAGAAAGATATGTAGTTAAAAAAACTGATTGTGGTGAATGTACCACATTTTAGAGTTTTATCGTAGCAAGCTTGTAAAACTAAATAATTGTGTGTGATGCCGGTCTGTCCGTAAAGTGTCGGGCTTCCCTCGGGGTTCCGGGCTTCCTATGGGCTTAAGATGAGCCGTACGTTCAAGGGTTTCTCAACATTCCGCGGTTCAAGTTATTTAGTTTGTGATATCTGTAATTTCTTAACTGCAAAACTGAGGACTTTGAAATATTTACGGGAAAATAATTAAATTACCACTATTGTAACAAAAAAGAATGATTGAAATCGGACTACGCGTTAATAAATTACAACTAAGTGTACATTTTAACTTTCATCCCCTTTCCTAAGAGAACCGTACTGAATTTCGGGATAAAAGTATCCTATGTCCTTTGTCGTAGTATGAACTCGAATCGTGCTAAGTTTCATTCAAATCCATTCAGTAGTTTTGGAGTGATGCGCAGCCGGGATACAGACAGACAGCCAGAAAAAGAAACAGTTTTTGCATCAGTATCAGCAAAGTCAAAGTCATACCTATACGATAAAGTGCGATATTAAGTGCGCCAGCTTAAGATGAGCCGTACGTTCAAGATTTCTGTACATTTTGGGTGTCAAGTTATTTGGAACGTAATATTTAGGTTGTGATGTCTGTAATTTCTGAACTGCAAACCCGATGACTTTGAAATATTTACGTGATAATTTTTGAAGCACCACTATTCTAAAAAAAAATCGGCCAAATGCGAATGGGACTCGCGCACGAAGGGTTCCGTACCATTATCTGAAATTTTATTGTATGGGTGCCCCCTTAATTATTTATTCTAATTTAATTAATTATTTTAAAGAAAACATAAAACTAAATATTCTGTAAATAGTTAAAGCGTCTTCCAGTTTACAAAGAAAACGCGCACGTTGCGGGACTCTGACTCTTACTTGGTAAAATTTTTGTATTTGTTGTTATAGCGGCAACAGAAATACATCATCTGTGAAAATTTCAACTGTCTAGCTATCACCGTTCTTGAGATACAGCCTGGTGACAAACGGACGGACGGACGGACAGACGGACGGACAGCCGGACAGACCGTTTTAACCCTTTGGGTACGGAACCCTAAAAAGAACGTATGAAATCGGACTACGCGTTAATAAATTACAACTAAGTGTATATTTTGACTTTCATCCCCTCTCCCAAGGGAACCATACTGAATTTCGGGATAAAAAGCTAAATTATCCTACCTTGTAGTATGAACTCAAACCATGCTAAGTTTCATTGAAATCCATCCAGTAGTTTTGGAGTGATGCGCGGCCGGGATACAGACAGACAGACAGACAGACAGACAGACAGACAGACAGACAAAAATAAAAAAAAATACAGTTTCGGCACCAGTATCAGCTACAGATATTTTGAAAAAAATAAATGTACAGTACACATTTATTTTTTTCAAAATATCTGCCATGTACAGAATTGGTCCTGTTACAGTTTTATTATAAGTATAGATTTATAAAATACCTACTAGCGGATCGCCCTAGATTCGCACGGGTATCTAACAAAATAATTCAACATTTTTGAAAAAAATCTATAGCCTATGTTTATCTAGGATAATGTAGGATTCTAATGGTGAAAGAATTTTTCAAATCGGTTCAGTAGTTTTTAAGTTTTTTCGTTACGTACAAAAATAATAATCTTTCCTCTTGATAATAATAACTGTAGATGTATATATAGGTCTTCACTGGGCTTTATCAATCAAACAGCTTACGGATACGTCATAAACCGCTTCCGTTTTTTAAAGCCATAAATTAACGGTAATTATAAACACGGTTAAACTCACACATGTAAAATATTAGCCAACAAGTATCACCGGTTGTTTTCATTAATTCCTAGTAAATATTTCAAGTTTTAATAGTAGTCCGGATTTTTATTGTAAGATATCCGGTATAAGTCACGACTCTTGGTTACTATAACATTTCGCATTGTATTGCTATGTATGTATTGCTTTAGAATTTCGACGCTTCCGTTGCCACGTATGTTTACGTATTTTTGTCCACATCCATATGTCTACTTCAATGTGAAATACCAAACAATTGTTTTTTCCGTGAGTAGGGATCGTTTTTGCGTGCTATGTAATATTCATACCTCTTTCCATTGGTTTGTTTGGTGGCCATGTTTTTGTTATTCGTACAAGTACTCAACGAATTTATTCGTATACATAATAATAAATTTTATAATTCTAACTATTTTGTAAGTTTTGTATTATAATTAATAATACACATTTGTTTGGTTTTTTCAGGAGTAAAGAAAATGTTTACTTGGTTTTGTTGATGTTTTCATACAATAATGCATCTAGTAAGTTGATTTCAATTATTAGAAAGTAAATGTTGGTATAATTAACCAAAATAAAGGGTATCCTGGCGTAATGTAAGCACTTGATCAATATCTAGTGATAAATAATATACCCAAGTATATGTTTATTTTATTGTACCTAGAAATGAATTAGTATATTGATATCCTAGAATTATTTTGTTTCACAATGGTCGCAATTATGCTTTCTAACACGGGCTGATTGAAATGAAATTAAGAAGAAACGTTTTTATTCAGTATACGCTAAAATCTAAATATGTACCTATAACATTTCATTTCAAGTGTTTAGTTTCAGTCATCATAATTGGCACCAATTCAGATGACTACTAAACTCATTGAACTAACGATAATTGGAGAAAATCGTTTTATTTTACGGATAAATTATATTTTATATATTATTCCAATTAGGACTTAAGGTAAAACAAAATCAGGACACATATATTTTTATTTCGTAAGAATGTAAGATATATAATACAACAACAATAATTAATATTGAATCATGACTATGCAACGTTTGCATCCATGTTGCATTGCCTGATTTCAGTTTTTATATATATTTAGATACCGCTGGCTTTGTTAACGTTCGTTTAAGAACAATTGCGCCATAAGTATTTAAATAAAAAAAAGTTGTTGCTGTATAAACATTGCTACTTTCTGTAGTTAATTCTGTAGCATAACATTTTTACCGTTTATCATCAACTTTTTATTTGATTTGGTAGTGACGGATCGAAAATCACAACTTACTAATCTGTGCCCCAGGGATCAAGTACTCTTTGGAGCATGTTTAGTTGGCACACTGAGAATGAGAAATAGTATCGTACACCTACTACTATAATTTTTATTTGGAATCTATTTGTGTAGATAACACAAGCACATAAAATACAAATAATTTATTTCAAATTTCTTAGCCTATAACCTACTATGAAACCTAAACTACAGCACTGTCGTGACAGCCCACCCTGGCGAGCTAGGACGTCTCACTTCAATTTGTGCCCTCCCGAATTCAATTACTGATACATGAATAAACATACAATTTCATTTGGTTTTTCCACAACCATTGACTATCGGGTCTGAGCCGAGTAATACGATATGTACTTAATTTGCCATTTTTTTATACTGAACTGGGTAGCACTTGACCACTATATCACCCGATGTTGAGTGATGATGCGGTAGTTGTTGGAGCGCGCTTACCTAGAAGGTATCTATATTCACTCGCGTTTCGAAGACCCCCATCAAAGACTCAGGCAGGGTGTTTCATTCCCTGGCGGTTCGTATGATGAACGAAGACGCAAATCGCTCGCTTTATCTTGTGATAATGTCGAATATTCACTTGAATTGTCTCAAAAGGTTGTATCTACTACAAATTGTTAACAATGCCGCATTTTATTGATATTTAAGTCCAAATGAATTGATAACTTCCTACCTTTATCGAGTACGTGGGGTCACTCCGCATTACTATGTTTAATATTTTTATTCTTGGTTTTTTGTTTCCATCTACTACTATGTTCTGGTTGTGATGACAGTTGGCATGTTATGTTGGATCCATTAAGGCGGCTAGAATATTCTAACACTACATGGCATTTAGTGAATACCCGCCTGGATAGCAACTACACTCAACTTTTTAAATAAATTTAATATATATTAGAAGGATAAAAATGTTTTTACTTTTCATAGTATTTTATTTTTGAGGGGGGAAATGTCTCCGTACTGCCCTTCCATCATGGGGTGTACGGAGTCCAGTTATGCCCTGTTCATCTGTGGTAGAGTGGGGTAGCATGGACATGGCCCTCCCTTACCCACTCCACGGCCTCTTTCTTCCTGCTCCACTGCTTGCCACGATTTCTCTCCACCGAGCATAATAATGACTAAATTGGAAAAGTAATAAGCTCGAAAAATAGGTACCGCATGAATTGAGTGAAGCAAACTATAAAACACGAGTCGAGAGTTGCGTTACATTACTCAATCATCACAATACCCAGGGAATAGTTATATAGTTCAACCTTTTTTTATTACAAGTAACGGTAATAAAAAAGGTTGAACTCAGGAGAATCTCCCAAATGCTATCTCAAGCGAAAGTTGACTCAGAAAAAAGTATTGGTAAGTGTCTGGTGGACCAGAGCTAGTGTCATCCAACTACAGCTCCCTAGTCTAGGCAGACGATTACGGCAGATCTGGTTGATGCCTAATAAAATAAATAAATTTTGGCTCGAACCTGATTTATGGCTTATAAAACTACGCTGTTGCTAATACCCATGATGAATTGCAGATGTTTCAAATTCCAGGTTCGTTTATGCATGCTAATACAAGTCTGAATGAGGTCCGTAATGAGATTTCGAATACGTTAAGTAATATATGCAATCAGATTCCAGAGCAATATTTTTCCAGATCCACCCTTTGTTTGTGAACGTTGATTACTGTTTGTCTCGAATTTTTGATCAAATATTCTGGCGTCTGGTTGGTATTATTGATTTTGTATATTGACTGAATTTTAATGAAAACGAGAAATGTAGGTTTATTGTAATAGTTAAGCTCAGTAAAGATAGTTTTTACACAAAACTCGAAATGACTGCCTCTTTGATGTGTCGCATCTCCGGGTTAGACAAATAATTGGGTTATTCTAACAATTTGAAGCGCTCGTAGCGAAGTTTGCTTAGCCATTCTGAATCGATCAGCAAAGTTAAGCAACGTCCGCAGCGGTCAGGAGTTGGATGGGTGACCGCTGGTGACATTACTACTGAGCGTTTCCGTGCTTCGGAGGGCACGTTAAGCCGTCGGTCCCGGTTGTTGTCTTAGGATGGCAGTCGTCACAGCATGGTGGTAGGGCATTTTGCGAATGCCCGCCTGGCTAGCTACCACCCTCAAGTTGAAAAATCTGTCGCCAAGCACCTAACGGTGTGTTCCGGCAGCTGTCCTTGAGAGCCAGTAATTCTAGGTTAGCCTGTACAACATCTTCGACCACATCATCACTTACCATCAGGTGAGATAGTGGTCAAAGGCTAACCTATCAGGAATAAAAAAAAAAATTAGTTGCTGTTAAGAGTGGTGTGTGTGTGGATGTGAGTGAATTATAAATTATGTGGAAAATTTTAAAGACTTTATGAAAAAGTTTAATCGTTACAGGATAAAATTTTAATAATAATAAAAATAACTTTACCAGAAATTGTTTTAAATATTACAAGAACAAATTGTAATCATCACAATAACATATACTTACTATTGTAATACACAGTCGTACACTCAACAAATCTTTATATTGTAATCGTTACTAAATTATTTTTGGTGTCAGAATTTGTGACGAGAATTAGTTTAGGTTTAAACAGAATTTTAGTAATAGTAACAAGATTTTTTATCTTAGTTTACAAAGAGACTGAAGACAAAAGAATGCAGGATTATATCCGCAAAACTCGACAGCGGTATGGATGGTCTATTTATTTTGTATAACTGGAGACAAACATTGTTATATTACACTTTTATATATGTGGTAGTTCTAGATTGTATTAGCTGGCGGCGACTGCTCGCAATAAAAACGCAGACAAAGTGATTGTCGATTGTTTGGAATTGTTTGACAAAATAAATAGAAAATATTGTGAAACCATAGAGACATAAATACTATTCTCTTTTCTGTGGTGAAAACAATACTCTTTATTGAAATTTATTGATAAAATGGGATAAAAACACAGAGAGGAAACAACCGCAATATTTTTTTTAGCGAAGTATATATCATATTAACAGATGGAAAATTAATGGACAGTCTCTTTATTAAATGTTAGTTCTGTTTGTATTTCACTTGATTTGTGTAAGTGCCTGAAGATTCTGATATTTTCTTCTATTAAACATAAGCTTAGTCATGTGTTTGTATTACTTTAATTATTTTAAAAATTTAGTTCTACAGACTATGCAAGTTTACTTATTAAACTAGACCAAAATTCACTAATACCATAGAACATATAATAATACTTAATACTGCAAACCGAAAGTCCATTTTTAAGAAGATATAATGTTCAGCAAAAAATATAACTACTTTATACGGTTTCCAACAGTTGAGAAATAAACAGCAGTAAATGATTCAGTCACGGTAATGTTATCTATACAGTATCTTAACTCGGCTCTGTATTCGAAATAACTACCTACCACCGCGCGGTACGTAAACATGCGATAGGGTTGCCCGCCTCCAGCATTTTAATGACATTTGCCTGCTGTGTGTTTCCATTTAGTTTTGTGATTGTAAATATACTTTTTGTATAAACAAATAAAAGACTGTGAATTAAATAGGTAGTGTTCAATAAAAAATGCGTGTTGTTTTTTGATTGGTAGATTTAAATTAAAAACCATGTTTATTTTTGAATAACAAATCAGTCTTATAAATTCAGTCCAGTCCAGTAGTTTGGGCGTGAAAGCGTAACAGACAGACAGAGTTACTTTCGCATTTATAATATAAGTACTGATTATATATATCATATATTAGTACTGTTGAAATACCACGTCTTTATTTTGAATTATACAAAGCAACAAAACAAAACACATATGTCCCGAGGTTTTAACACAAGCGTACCTACCGTATCGTGATTCATGAACCGCCTATAACTACCTATTTCACTCGTGTCATTCCTTCACTCTATTCACTTATTTTATTATTAATACATTAAAAAGATACGCATTATGTAAGTAACCTACCTACTAGTAAGTAATTTTATTTTATAGTTTTACCTTTCAGAGTTTCCGGTTAATCTAAAAAAAGTTATCTCTGGATGCATTATTGACGAATTCATGCAACCAAAAACAGCAGAATATATCCTATTCGTCATATTAAATATGTACATGAACTTATTTTTTGTTAAAGAATATTACACACCGTCCATTCGTCACTGCGACTCAGTCGCGACCATAGATCAAATAGAATATATACGTCGCGACTGTCTGCGGGCTGAGATCGCGGCGCGTAGGTATAACTCGCGTTTCGTCCGTTTCTATGAAGTTGAAATATTGTATAGATAACATTACCGTGATTCAGTTCTTAAAAATAACTAAGCAGTTGTGACGTGTAACTTGACAATATCTAAACAAAGGAATAAAAATAATAATATATTAGCATTTGATATTTTCACATTTGTAGGTATGGAATAAATAGGTACCAATTTAAAATGAAGTAACAAAATCGCTAAGAAACGCATATAATTTAGTTTAAAGAAATTATTTTTACATTTGATCGCGATAAAATTAAAACACACACAGCTTTTACTAAATGTCTATAAGTGCGAACTGGCATTTGGTGCATCTTTTGGGGCGTACATAGTCCTCAATTAAGTCAAAAGTGAATACGCGACAAGAGCTCTCGGTAGTTGACACTTAACACACATAATAGTTACAGAGGCAGTAAGGGAACTTGACTAAAATTCGTGGTTTTCTCTGTGTGTACATAGTCAATTTTTTTAATGATACGTTTGGGAATATAAATGTAAAAAGAAGAAATATATAGATTAAACTCTATGTAGGTTTAATAAACCAGAAACTGAAAAAGATTAAAATATATTGATCAGTTTAAACTTTAATTTATGATATATGTATAATTAAACCTATCATTGCTTAAGTTCCTCGCAATTGAAGTGAAAATTTGAGTGTATAACTCGTGCGTAAAACTCATTTTAGCTTTGAATGAGCTATTTTATGCCCCCTTTGTACAAAACTATTTTTTTTAATCAGTACTAATATTATAAATGCGAAAGTAACTCTGTCTGTCTCTCTGTTACGCTTTCACGCCAAAACTACTGGATCGATTTGAATGAAATTTGGTATGGAAATAGTTTGAGACCCGGGAAAAAAGATAGGATAGTTTTTATCCAACTGCGTAAAAAGAGGTTAATGTTTTTGCGCGATAACCGACATACGCGCGGGCGGAGCCGCGCCCGGAAAGCTAGTAGATTTATAATTGGTAATGCGACAGAACTGTTCCCTGGGGTTGCGGGTTTAAGTCCCGCTAAAGGATAACTTATACAATAAAGAAAAAGTCTTCTAGCAATGTTCAATGCTATTTTAAAGAATGATTCCGTATTCTTACACTAAATACCAAAATAAGTTGGTATTGACCAACGATTTAAATACATGAAATACATTCAATAAACTCGACGAGCATTGAAAAGCTAACAATTATTGTGTATTGTGCGTTGATAAATTATGACAAACTTAAGACTGGATTTTTTTGGCAATATTACAAATATGGCCACGCTTAACGAATAAATCATCTTTATAGTGAAAGTATCCAAACTACGGCTTTTTATATAGCTGCAGTCGAGGCCAGAGTACTAATAAAGCAGCCCGACTTTAAGTGTAGTGAAGAGTTGATTTAATTTACTCCGACGGCTTTCGCGTGCTGTTGTTTTTCCAGAATCAAGAGGACTTAATAAGTTCTAAGTATTTTTAAATATGCTAACCAATTATTACTAAATCTGAAGCACTAGCGGCGAAGTGTGCTTAGCTGTTCTTAACCGATCAGCAATGTTAAGCAACGTCCGCCGCGGTCATGACATGGATGGGTGACCGCTAGTGACATTATTACTGATCGCTTCCGTGCTTCGTAGGGCACGTAAAGCTGTCGCATCGGTCCCGGTAGTTGTATAAGGATAGCAGTAGTTACGGAATAGTGGTAGGGCAATTTGCGAATGCCTGCCTGGCTAGCTACCACCCTCAAGTAGAAAATCTGTCGCCAAATACCTAACGGTGTGTTCCGGTTGCTGTCCTTGAGAGCCAGTAATTCTAGGTTAGCCTGAACAACATCTTCGACCACGTCATCACTTACCATCAGGTGAGATATTGGTAGAGAAGGCTAACCTATCGGGCATAAAAAACTGTTCATAACGAGAATATTGTTACAACGTATTTATAGTGTGTATATACACATTAAAACATTTTATATAAACATAAATATAGTTGATGAATCGGCAATCAGATTGTATTATAAAAATATTTTAGGTATCGCAAATCATTAATTAATAAATATCTGTTTACTGTTTGTAAGCTTTCTTGAAAATGTACACAAGTCAACTTGAACCCTTTTGCATCTTTTTTGCAAGTGGATAAACAAAAGCAATATCAGAATTACAGACCTACTACTCCTTAGCTAAAAGCTTGCGGCACCGCGGAGTAGCGCGTAATGAGCCTTCTAATAAAGCCCTTGCGTAGCCCTTGAGTGGTGGAGTTCATTTACCCAGTGATAATATTGCCCTCTTTATGTATAGCTGCATTTTTCAAGTCTCATTACCTGCCTAAGTTTGTTTGCTACGAGGTAATATGTGTGTAAGGAGCATAGCGCCTTATGTTTAAGTACTTTAAGGTTTTTCTTTTCTCAAATTTTATTTGTTGAAATGATTTAGCCTAATGATACGAATCTTTTTTAACACATTATAAGAAGTTTTATAACATTACTTGGCTGAGTTTAGTTAGCTTCTGATAAAAATCGAGTAGACACGTTGCTTTGTAATTCAGTTTTTAATATTATGTAATTATAGGTTACAGAATTTTTGCAAATTGATCTAGTAGTTTTTAAGTTTATGCGGTGTATACAAATCTTTCCTCTTTATAGTAGTGTAGATAGGCTTGACCACTATCATACCTATCATAAAACGATAGTATTATCTTTGATGCTGTAAAAACTAAACTTAAAATAGGGAAATACTATCTTATATGCTTGGTGACAGATTTTCTAATTAATAGCAATGTATGTCAAATATGTCAAATTTCTGTCATTATAACACCTACAGACTGACTAACATAAGTAGGTAAATGTTCCGCAAGGCACTAACTATTATTTCGATTGCTACAAGAGCAAAATAGGTTCAAAATAAAAATGTGTATTTAAAGTACTTCACAAGGGCAGCTGCTGGAACACACAGTTGGGAACTACGCGATAGATTTTTTACTTGTGGTTATAGCTAGCCAGGTGAATATTCTCCTTATGTCCTACCACCACGCTATATTGACTGTAATCCCAAGAAAACAGCCAGAATCATCTAGTCAACCAAAACACGGTCACCCACCCAAATAATTACTTGAATTAATAATATACAAACAGTAGTGACATTTAAAATTTGCAAGGATTTTTTATTTTTGCATAAATGCTTGCTAAGTTGCCTTCAGTGTATTAACCTAAACGACAGGAAAAAAGTAAACCACGACTGGGCTTCCAGCTTACGATATTTTTTCCTTAAGGTGGGGATATTATACTAATAATTTAGAGATCTCCCTTCAAAATTCCCTTTTTCCCAAATTCGAATAATGACTTATTCAACTCACCGCCTTAGTTTAGATAAGCTAATGTTATGTATAAGCTAAGGTTATATATGGTAAAAGGGTTTATAACCAAAAACTGAAAACAAAAAAGGTGTGGCTGTTATCTGTCAAATGTTCGTTACCAGTCAAAATTTTATAGATTATGAGTGATTACAAATTTTTATAGATCTTTTGCTGCCAATATTCTAACAAAACAGCTAACATTTTCTTGTTAACATAAACAATTTCCTCAATAAACACCTCTTCATTTTCCGTATTGATTTTGTTAGATTGTCAATTTTCAGGATGTTTGATCTGATGAGGAAAACTAGCTGTTGTAGCTCTCTTGCATTTAAAACAAAGGAAACATAGATTTTGTGTGGGACCACAGAAAAGAGAAAGCAATTTATATCTCTATGTGTGGGACCGTACCTACAAACACGTAATTTCAACCTAAACAAGCCCTGAAAGGAGAAAGATTCGGATTAAAAAACTCTATTCTACGAGTATGTAACATATATACAGGGTTATTGGTAATATGCTAACAACCTCTTAGGGTTGACATCTGCTAGTCCTAACAAACATATTGGGATTTTTTTTTGTTTAAAAAAAAAAAACTATATAATATGAGGATAGGTCAACATAAATATGAATGGATATACAGAAATTACTTTATTATGGAGTGACGTAATTCACTAAGATTTGTCAGAAAAACCCAATACCCTTTTTGGCCCGAGGACCAAATCCAGGTCCTTGAAATTCTCAAGAGGCAGTAGAAAATAAAATTATTATTTTATCCATTATTGCGAAAAAAAATACAATTTATTGAAGCTGGAGGGCAGTTGCCAAATCAAATTAACAAAACTTTGGAAGATACTTCCTCCTCCGACCCGCTATTAAGTGTTAGTATTAATTTAAGGATGATACTTAAAAAAACTTGAAATAGGTGCTTTCTTCCTTCAGAGTGTTTAATAAACTTTGGATTTAATATCTCACCATTAACAGACTCCATTACCGTATACAACAATATAGGATAGGTATCTCTTAATATTTCAGACGTAAAAGGGTTTGTTGAATAAATATTATGTATTATGTCTGTATATTTGCAGAGTACGTAAAGTGAAACAAAATATGAGGTAGATATGAAAAGCTTCGACTAAGGGCCTATTTCAGAATGTTCGAGTAAGTTCCGGTTATACTACCCAAAACATATTTATTAAACAAAACACTATCTTTGCGTTTCACAGTCATCGATTTACCCTATCCATCGATTAAAGCTTGAAACGTGCTGCATATTAACTATAATTTTTATCATTCAGTTATTTTATGTGTTGCATAGCAACCTGAAACTTTATTAGGACATTCTGAAAGGGGGCCCTAAGTGTAGTAATATTATATGTTATATGACTATGGGATGGGTAGAGGTAAGACATATGCTAAAAGAGGTCTGGGGGAGAATAGGACTATTAAATGCAAGAGTTGGTTTCAGTATCGAATTTATACCGAGTACTTATCCGAAATTCGTTGGAAAGTTTAGTTTTTTATTGCTTCTGTAACAATAGTTGACGTGAAGCGTGACATCAAAGGAATCAGAAAGTAATTCCCAGCCCACATTACTACTGGCCAGTCACAATAGATCAAACAAAAGTGAAAGGGAACAATACGATTTCTACGAAATACGTCTGCTTCTAAATTATGTTTCGTATACTTATCCTATCTAGACGAAGTCAGCCGAGACCTAAATAAACACTTGATTCGTGTTTAAATCAGTGATTGAATTAAAGCTATCTTTGAATCATAGATTAGAAAGATCCATCTTAGCGACGCGTGAATTTTCTAAATTTTTGCCGCATACCAAAAATAAATGCCATTGTAACTTAGAAAACATGGTCTTAAGGCGAAATGGTACGAGTAGAACTTGACACAGTAGAGATCTCAATGTTAATTTTTAGTAAATTTTACATATGAAATTTAGTCTGCGAAGTTAGTATTACCCAATATCTATTCATAGAAAACATATTAAAATAAATAGTTTTCTGATAATGTTCGCAAATACAGCATTTTGAAAAACCTCGCTATTAAGGGACCCCTTATCAGAGACAGAAAAAAAAAATACAGGAACTAGTAAGCCATACGTCCGTCCGTATTACGTTTTTTATGTTATTATGGCGGAACAAGCGCGAGTCCCACTTGTTGTAAAGTGGACTACCATCTGTTATAGCTAGCTATAACAAATAGGAAGATAAACCACTTATGATAACACAAGTTTATATGAACTGAGGACATAATTTCTTTATGTTTGCATAATGAAATTGAAAAACTTTATTACTGGCTCTTAAGGACAGCTGCCGGTACACACCGTTAGGTGCTAGGCGATAGATTTTCTACTTAAGGGTGGTAGCTAGCCAGGCGGAGATTCGCATAATGCCCTATAACCATGCTATATCGATTGCCACCCTATCCACCAATAAAGAAGGGTTATGGAAACTTCGCTACGAGCGCTTCAAATATTTTACAGTCGTGAACTTTTCAACGCAAGTTATGACAAATACTACCTTATATAATCATCTTCTTCCCACCCAAAATGTGGTCAACTAAAACTGTATTCATCGTCCATTCCGTACTGATACTGGTCATCTCGTCAATATTCACACCTTTCGAACGCATATCCTTGCATAACCTTTTCCACGCAGTCCATCCGGCCTTTTCCGGTACCAAAGGTTTACATCTCCTATCGCGGTACCGATACCAAACGTAGTACCGTTGGCACCGGTACATTCTGAATACTTGTGAAAGTTTATTATTATTCGATTCTATTTTTATTAGTTTAAAAGTATTTGTAAGTATATTTAACTTACACGAAGAAGCATATCAATATAATGTATACACTCTGTTGGTGGTAAAACAGCAAAGTTGACCAGAGATCAACAAATACTAGTTGTTCATGAATAAATATTCGAACTTTGCGATTGCTCATTTTCTAGACTTCACTACTAATTATAAAGTAATATTGAAGCTAAAAAGCTCAAAAGCTTATTCGCAGCTTATTTTTTTTTAAAGGCGGTTTTTATGTATAGAAACGATTAAATTGCTATTGTTTCAAGAGTAACAAAATATGTCGCACTATCTGTTTGAAAACTTACTTGAAATTACTTGAAAACCTTTTTAAAGTATGTACTTTGATAAAATTTAAATATGATTCACATACCATCATTCAATATTTTAAATAAAAAAAAATACTACGAGCAAAAATTGAACCCTGAACCAATCGTACACAAAATATTCGACAGAATTCTGGGGCCGATACTATCTGCTTCGAATGGTGCATTTTTACGAACAAAGAATGATTTGTGCAGGAAGCATTCAATGATTTGCAACAAAAACGTCATCCGTAAACGCCCCTATAACGGCCAACATGGAGTATTATAGAAAGCAAAAGGGATCGATCGCTTCAGCCTTTTCAGCAATGAGCTCTCATCTTGTATGTTGGCATTTTTGTGTGAAGAGGCATCGAGGACACACCTACACACACTCACATTCTAACCGGCAATTGACATTTCCGCTCCCAGAAACGCAACCTAATGTGGTTGCTTAAGATGTTACCTATAGAATGATCCCACAAATGCCTGCAAACATCGAAGGTGGTGAAGGAAAAAATAAACACCCTATAAGAAACACGCCACTAGTGTCACTGCAAATGACGATGTCAGGGTCTTGCTGCACATTGGGCGTATAACAGTACTTAGTTCCATCTCAACGCCTTAATAAACTGACATGTTATAGATAATTAAATACTAGCAACACAAGCAAACTTGGCGTAAGTAAGACAAACAACAATATTAATAGATGTAAATCATGATATCGAAAGCTAAGTCATAAGGTTGGGCGCTATCGTAAGTCTCATCAGCAATGCCTCTGAAGCGCGTCATAAAACCTTTTCAATTTTATACATAGCCTAGATAAAGCACACCTCTTGTTCCCTGATTGGCTATGCTGAATCGGAAACTCAGGAACACGTCTCTTTACTGTTATATTACTGATGGTCCAAACTGGCTTACAAGATCATTCACACGCCTAAAATACTGTTTACCATAATCATTAACAAGATCAAATACCTTAAAATCATCCAGTAAACTGTACAACTAAATTTGATGAATTACAAAATTACAAATTTACGAGAGAAAAAAATTACAGTCATGTGCGGGATTCGAACTTGCGTCCATCCACCCCTTTAGCCGGGGTATGCTCTAACCAATTGAGCTAACATGACACAATGACTCATAACTTTAATTCTTGCTCTCGTTCTTCAACCATAGTATCGGGATGGAGCGGCTAAAGGGATGGATGGACGCGGGTTCGAACCCCGCACATGACTATATTTTTTTCGCTCGTAAATTTTTAAGTTATTCGCCTAGCAGGCGTTATTGCAAACTTAAAAATATAAAAAAAAAAGATTTTGATGAAATTTAAATGAGAACTACTTGGATGTATATATTATGTAAAACAAAGTGAAAAATCCCCAAATTCAGTTCATGATTGGCGGAGTATCGCGTTAACAAACAAACAGCCGAAAAAAACAGTTTTCTATCCCTATTGTACCTAGTTTAAACAATAATGAGCTCAAATTTTGAATAACTATTCATTCATTGATGATTGATTTTTTTAATGTGCGTCCAGAAAACATAACCGCGCACCTAGGTAACATTATGAAACAAATAAAATGTTTTTAATAAGCGAGATATTTTTTTTTTGTGTAAATACAGTGGTGGAAAGTGGCGGCCTTATTCACTCATAGCGACTTGTTCCAGACAACCTGATCTACCTCCACAAAGGTATTATGTGTATATCTCAAAAATTTCAAACACTTGAGGACTTTCGCGCGGTCTGGATAAAAACATGTAAATACCTACCGAGGTTTCGACCAAGAATCACGTCGAGGTAAATAATTTACATGTTTTTATTGCACTTAAGTCTCGTTAAGTCATTTTATGTAATTGGGTCTAGTCAGGCAATCCTTAGGCCTTATCGAAATTCGTTACCTCCTGAAAATACTTTATTTCAATACTTTTATGGCGAAAAAATTACCATATTTTAGATGAATTATTCTTTACTATGACATAAATGCCATCACACTAACGACCCGCAATCGGACTGAAAAACCGATATAAACGCGGCTTTCACAATCACTGATTTAATTAAATTTTTAACCATAAATCTGCAGCTGAAAACATCAAAATGTAATTTCGCTATCACGCTTGGCTGAAAGATCATTTAACGTGATGACTGTGTAGTGCCTGATTGTGAACGTTTATTCAGTTTTTTGCCGTCGTCCTTAAGGATGAATGTTATTCTAATGCTCGAAAGTTAGTACGTATTTATATAACTATAATTTATAATTAAACTAAAAGGAATAATTGCAGGCTTTATCCCAAAATCACCATTAATTTTTCCCTTTATAAAAATAATTCATTACTGTTAATTTATTTTGGGGCTTTTAGCAGCAAATCCCTATATCGTCAATTGCCGTAAAGAGGATTTCGGCACAAACATACAAATTGTTTATATATTATTATCATTAATGATAATGAACAATGCTAGGTAATATTTTCCGTAACAATCTTTCATTCTACGTTATTCTTTTTCTTTATTCAACGCACAAATACGAGAGATTCAACAAACATTATGTTATCAATCATCTTAAAACTATTTACTTTGTAAATGCAACCATAATAAACATTGGAAAGAAAAACAAAATAATATAAAGAGATTTATGAGAACCTATTACACTCAATATCATTCCCCATTTATTCTGTTGAAGGGTGAATAACAACGACCTAAGTCAATACCTAAAAAATCAGAGTGGCGAGCGACACGCCGTATACACTCCTTTGCAAAAAAAAATCAGGCACCTTACAATCATTGGCTTTTCTATGGATTACATTAATATTTTTAGTTTATTATTAGCATACACGTCTAGAAATGTCTTATTATCAATGTGATTTTTTCCAGGACTTAAGTGTTTATCGTTTTTAACACTTAAATCCTGGAATCTTTGTTTTAGTCGATGGCGACTTAAAATGTACTTTTATGGTATTTTATTAAAAAAGACAATAACAATAAAAAATAATAACGAGTATGACCTACTCTGACAACAATTACGGCATGTAATTGTCTTGGCATGCTTATCTCTAGGTTTTTTTTAATGGTGTCCTGTGGAATAATTTCCCATTTAGCCGTGATCACACGTTTTAGCTCTGATGTTTTGTGGAGGTGGTCGGACAGATATTACTCCCTTTTTAGGAGGTCTCAGCGAGCTTCATGGGGTTAAGGTTGAAGCTCCGCGCTAACCAATACAAACGACAAATAACGACCTCTTCCATATAAGCATATTTGTCGCCAAAACGGCGAGCCCGAGTATTATCGTCCATGTAAATAGAATCTTCATAACCTTTTTTTTCTAATAATGTAAAAAAATACAAACTGCACTTTATTTGCAAAGAAGTCTATTATTTGTATTCATTCAGTGAAACAAAATGTTTTTTTCGTAATGATAGCCTACTATGAATACTTGCTTACTATCCAAGCATCAATTGCAACGGCCCTGTTATTTCAAAGAAAAGATTGTGGGAAAAGAAAAACGAACTGGTCGCCGCCTTTTTATTATAGACTTTCTATAAGACATATATCTACTTCATAATACATATATATTCATGTTATGGTAGAGGAAAATGTATCTATCCATAACTATCAAAAACTCTTAAATGTGCGTTTTTTAAACTTGATTTTGACAGAACATGCGCGAATTTATCTCATGTTAAGCGTCAACGTCTCCCCATAACAGATGCATTTCGTCACAAGTGATGAACTGCACTGCGTCCTTCACCCTAAGACATACAGTTGTTGAGTGTCATTTACCTGTAATTTTACTGGTGCTGCTGCCGGAACTCACTGTTAGGTGCTCCGCGGCAGATTCTCTACTTGAGGGTGATAGCTAGCTAGTCGAAAATTCGCTAAATGCCCTTCCACCATGCAAAATATGTTTATTGGTTACATAACATTTCATTGTAAAATGTTTAAAAATAAATTAACATAACGTAATTGAACGTATCTAAACATATTGCAAATACGATAAATTTAATATCAATATAATATATATGTAAGAACCAGGAATTCTTACATTTCAGTTAGATATTTTATTGATGATATAAATGATGACAGAATAATATATTAATGTTACTTGACAGTATTTTCAGTATCAATGGTATTAGGAAAACGAAATTGCAATTGGGAATGTTCAAACATCGTCCAACAAGTCTGCGCAAAGGTAACAGCATGGGACGGGACTGCTATCATCTCCAGACACCATAACATCTGTCATATGAATAAAATTAAGTGTCGACTAAAAGGGATCGCAAGTAAGACACAAAACAGTAATATTTACCTCTAATATCAGCGAAATACTACTGTAGTTAGTAATCTGGTTGATGGCCGCATCGTCCCTTATAATAGTAGGTACAGTAACACAATAAGAGTACAAAATTTGGCCCAATGGAGCCAACTAGTTTTTGGAATTCTTTGCATTCGATCGTGGTATTAAAATCATATATTTATTTACACTTTCATCAAAGTCATACAAACAATAAAACTCTGCTAGAATCATTAATATCCTTAATTTTGGATTGAAGAAGATATTGGGGATCCAAGAAATATTTTTAGTAGTAAGCTGTACACATATCGCGTTGACCTTTTCGTTGCATATTTTTAATCACGAATTGAAGCAATGTTGATACGGTTCCAACTGCTTCAGTGTGATTTAGGCATAATTGTAATACATATCAAAAACAGACTGGATAAATTTGGTTATTGACTAATGATCTATTGATGACTGAAGACCAGCATACATGATATGAGGATGTGTGGTGTAACAAGAATGAATAACTAAGCTTCGAATTTTATATTATTTTTGTACTCTCATTACCTGCACCAAGTTATTCCTACATTATTTTGTGAGAACCTTTTGACCACGGCTATGGCGTTTGTTCAAATATTGAGAAAGTAGTAAACGAAAAACTGTACTTATTCTATAACTACTTTTCCGTTCTCCATTAATGGAAAAAACCTATAAGCAACCAAATAATACGACAAACTTCGTAATATTATAGAAATTACTCAGATACCTAACGAGAAATGCAGCGATATTTTACTCGAGGACACCCGACGGTTGCTGGATTTTGGGATCGTGGGAGCCCACCAGGCTTGCAACCATTCCTGTCCTACTTACTGCGTCGACACCTACGAACCAGTGTGTGCAAAGGTGTGGTACCCAGATATGCAGAGGTCCAAGTATAGGACCATGGTCAACCATTGCCACGTTGATTTGTTCTCCTGCTCAGTCGGAGTCAGTAAGTACTTTTATTTATATTTTTAAGTAAAATGGTAGTTTTTGTCTTGGAGGAAATGGATACTGGCTACCACTATCGGCTGTCCAGCTCCAATCGAGGGAAGGCCCTCTTATAGCCCGGCTGGTAAAACAGAGTGCAACCAGGTGATACTTACATATATAGTTCTTAGATACGAAGCACTTTTAATCCAATTGTGCGGTGTTGCGTTGAGCCATGAAGAAGTTCTACTACAAGATTGTCACTACCATGCAGACTTCTGCTTTGGATATATAGATATATAGACTATATAAGTTTTGAAGTAAATGTGACACAAAATACAGTGCAGCCAGGCTACCTACTATCAACTCGCATAATTCATTACACGCTAGATGTGGCATATACACTCAGACATACTGAGTGTCTGAGGACTATAACCAACTATTAATATTGACCTGTTTTTTTTTTTAAATTTGACCGGTTTCTGTAAACTTTTTTAAATTTTACAGAATGCCACAACTTGAGACCCCTTCGTGTCAGTGGTACCATTGACTGACACATTTTTACGTGACTAATATCAATAATGGCACTGCGTCACTAGTACCATTGATATTACTAACACATATTTACGTGACTAGTGCGGTTAATGGCACTAGTGTTGAATAATTGTATCCTTTATGTCAGAAGTACCATTTGTTCTATCAGTAGTACCATTATTTGTACATTTACGTAGTACTTTACGTCACCCAGTTTTACCTGCGGCAGCGCGACCTTCCACTGGTGCATGAGGGAGTATTATCCTGATTATTTATTCAGACCTATGGCAAAACAATAAAAACAATTTTAAGGTCGAATATCCAATTAGCCTTAAGTAAGTATTATTTACCAGTTGATTTCAACAATGTATTAAATTGCGATACAAAAAAGACAATTGTTCTGCGTGTCTTCACCACACCACCACGCACATTCATTAATGTGGTGGTGCGGTGATGCCGAATCAAGGCATGAAAAAGAACAATACAAATATGCAATGAGACAAATGCCATAATCTCCTCAAATTGCAGCGAGATCTTTACTTAACTTAAAATTATCAAAATATTTTTCAATAATGCATTAATACAATATTTTATTTAAATACGTTACTTTCCAGACGTGACAATCATACCTATTTCCTCTTGCTTTCAAAATGCGGCAGGTTTGCTCTTCATGAGTCAAATGGCTGCAATGAAATCTTTGGGGTTCCTCGAAGAGAACCATAATCGACGTAGTTTAGACAGCGGGAACACATTTCAGATGTCTAAAGACGTTAAATCGGATATAACAGAATCAGAAATCCAAACACTTTTAAAACGCCTGTACCAAAGTATAATTTTCAAGCGACTGAAAAAACCTTTTTTTTAATGCAATTAATGTCATCGACAATAATAATATATTGCTGAGAATCGCAAAATTGTGTTTGTACACATCTTCTAACCCTTTCAGTGTCATATTCTTCCAAGTGTTAGGAATGAAGAGGATTTTTTTTTATGCCTGATAGGTTAGCATTTGACCACTATCTCACCTGATGGTAAGCGAGGATGTGGTCGAAGATGTTGTTCAGACTAACCTAGAATTACTGGCTCTCAAGGACAGCTGCCGGAACACACCGTTAGGTGCTTAGCGACTGATTTTCTACTTGAGGGTGGTAGCTAGCCAGGCGGGCATTCACAAAATGCCTTACCACCATGCTATAACGACCGCCATCCTAAGACAACAGCCAGGCCCGACGGCTTAAAGCCTCCGAAGCATGGAAGCGCTCAGTAGTAATGTCACCAGCTGTCACCCATCCAAGTCATGACCGAGGCGGACGTTGCTTTACTTTGCTGGCTACGCAAACTTCGCTGCGAGCGCTTCAAACATATTGAGAGCATTGTTTCATTTAAGCTGAATACACATAAGAAAATGAAAATTTTCACTACATATAGTTTAAAACTTATTAAAGTATTTTGAAGGCACCATTTTATAAACAATTAAGATAAGCTTCAGAGTAACAACGAGATTATTTAATTTGACAGGTCTATAAGACTCAAATTTTGTGTTTTGATAATTTAGAACGACGTGAATTAACAGAAACCCACTGATTATCAAAATTAAACTATTTTAGATGAATTTGAAGTAGTAAATAGGGCCTAAGTATCCTTTTTTACCAATACTTGAGTGCTTATATACAAAATAATGTCAAAAATTTAAAGAAAGGCATCTTTATCTATCTCATACATAAACAATTCAATTTCTCAGGATTACTTTCAGATTTATTGATTATCTTCACCATAATATACCAGAAAAGGAAGAACGTTTTCAAGGGTCATGGATGATCACCCAGTGATCATGGTGATGCTGAAAATCATTTGCCATCGTATGAAATTTCTAATGATTAGGTATCAACATCATAGATTTTAAATACTACTTACCTTCATTTGGAAACGTTTATGTAGAAAGATATAGATAACAGAATGAGGTTCATCGTATAATTTATCTATTTTCTGGATATTGTTAACGCAGCGTGGGGTTGGTTTTGATCCAAAAAACTAGCTTACCTTCTTGATGCTTTTTTCATCTGAAATTAATTATCCAGCCGCCCACAGCACAGTGTCACAAACATAAAGCTTTCTACCTGATGTCTTATTCAGAGGATAATCTGTGTGTACAGCTATTTCATTAAGGTTTTAATGTGTTGAAGAAAAGTTACGATACCTACTCTGGAATTTATACTGAAAATCCTATAAAGACTCATAAAAAGCACTTAACTTTTCATGAATTCAGTCTTTATGTTGACCTTATTGTCAAACATAATATCTGCAATAATACAATAATATATTATTATACCTACCTACCCAATAGTCAATTAAGACGAGCTAATTCCCAACATTGAAGTATCTATCATCCACTACCACTTCTAGGGATGAAACTGTGCCAATAACACCGTCCACAGTAACTGTAGTTGTCACTTACCATGAGTAAGGTCAATATCGTTGCCAAAACCTTATAATCTTGATGGGACATTGTCGAAGACAAGGCCTAAATATTGATTTGAATTTAAGAATTACCATAACCAGGTTTTTTTTTTTTATTGCTGATAGGTAAGCCTTTGACCACAATCTCACCTGATGGTAAGTGACGATGTGGTCGAAGGTGTTAGCAGGCTTAACCTAGAATTACTGGCTCTTAAGGACAGCTGCCGGAACACGCCGTTAGGTGCTTGGCGACAGATTTTTCACTTGAGGGTGGTCGCTAGCCAGGCGGGCATCCGCAAAACTGCCCTTCCACCATGCGGTGAAGCTCAAGCCAGCTGCGGGATTCGAACCATGGACCTGCTGCGCGGCAGTCCATAGCCAAAGCCACTGAGCTATCACTGCTTCTATATATATATATTTTTCGGTTATGGTCAGTGTTAAAGTACGACGACGTTGAACTAAAACGTTTCTCATATGATATATTCGTTACTTATCGTCCGGTTGTAATGAGCATGACTAAAAGTTGATTTGAAGTTAACATTATTGTTAACCAGTGGTTTTGAAGCGGTTATGATCATCATAAAAGTAAGACAATATTTTATCTAAAATCGTTGATTTGACGTTTTAATAACACATATTTAACATTAACGATACTCGTAGATGGTGCAATTTAACCTTATTTATTTTAAATTGCTGAAAATAGCTAGGTAATACTCGTAGATGATGCAACTCAACCTTATTTATTTTAAATTGCTGAAAATAGCTAGGTATCCTTGTACTTATTTTAACCTGTACCAATTCTTTGTTTATAAACACTTCAGTTGAAAGTTAGCAGGATATGGTCGTTTGCTTAGAATATTTTATACGAATTCTTCTCACGATAGAATACCAAAGGTTATTCTTTGTGCACGAATGAAAGCAAATAGCCATTTATTGGAAAGCTTGGGGTGAAAGAAGGAATTTCTGATATTTAGAGCAAAGAGGTGATTTTATGGGTAAGAATTCGATATATCACCCTGCCAGATAGCCGCCATACCGTTGACACCGATAAATTTAATGCTCCCAAGGGCTCGTGAAAAAAGCGAAATCTTGGACCGTTTTTCAGTATTTTTAAACGCAAAAGGTTTATTAAATTGAAAACCATTTTGGGAGCTATTTGTGAGTCTTATTTTTTACGCCTGTATGCCTGTAGTGGTTAGCCTTTAACCACTATCTCACCTGATGGTAAGTGATGATGTGGTCGAAGATGATGTTCAGGCTAACATAGAATTTCTGGCTGGGCATCTTTCTTCGAAATTAAATGAAATTTTATGTCAAATTAAGTTCACAACCATTTTTTCAATATTATTTTATGCTCTATGTACTATAAAATAAAGCCCAGTTACCTGTAAGATTCAGTTAAACATAAATATCACGTTTTTTTATGCCTGATAGGTTAGCGTTTGACTACTATCTTAATAATATATTCTAATTATTATATTTTATCTTATCGTACCTTTGACGCCCCTGGTGTTGCAAATGTCCATAGGCGACGGTAACCGCTCACCATCAGGTGGGCCGTCTGATTGTTTGCCACTCCATTAATAAAAAAACTATCTCACCTGATGTTAAGTGATGATGTGATCAATGATGGTGTTCAGGCTAACCTAGAATTACTAACTCTAAAAATACAGCTGTCGGAACACAGCGTCAGGTGCTTGGCGACAGATTTTCTGCTGGAGGTGGTAGCCAGCCAAGTGGGCATTCGCAAAATGCTCTACCACCATGCTATAATGACTACCATCCTAAAACAACAACCGTTACCGACGACTTAACGTGCCCTCCGAAGCACGGAAGCGCTCAGTAGTAAGGTCACTAGCGGTCACCCATCCAACTCATGACCGGCGGACGTTGCTTAACTTTGCTGATCAGTTAAAAACAGCTAAGCAAACTTTAGTTGAGTCCGAGGTCGTTTCCTATGTCCTTACTAGTAATAAACATATAAGGCTGTGTAAGCGAGTGTTGTTACCAATCGCCTCGAAAGGAGAACAGACTTTGATAAAGTGTTCTACATTTTGTACTGGAGTATCATACCTTGAACTCCGATAATCACTACATCGTAGCCGTATATCATATCTCAATAGATAAGTGCAATACAAGAAGAAAATATCACTAGGTACTAGTATCCCAAAGCGTCGGGTTACTTAGATATAGGAGCTCAAAGATAGCTTTCAATATAACATTAATCACCTCATATACTACCAATCATCTAATTGTACACATATTATTACGAGTATAATTAGCTAGATGACCCGGCTGGTGTACTTTGTGTCAGCTATCCTAACGACGTCAAATGTTTGTCAGGAAAGTGTGGGTAGAACAGTTTATATGGAAAATTACATTGTTGTTTTTACTATCTTCCGCGCCATTTTTCCATATATTCTTATCGTTTAAACTCCAAAATTAGCTCCAAGGCTCAGCTGTTCTCAATTTTTAGAGATACAAACAACCACAATTGATTTTTATATATATAGAGATAGAGAATATATATATAGATATATAGAGATAGAGATTACGCGACGGCCACCGACTCTCATTTGCTATGATGTTAGTTAATCTATGCCTAGATTTATTATTTACTGTACCTAAAACGCGTCCGTCTGGTATGGGATATAACATTTATTCATAACATTTCTAATATTTCAACGTGTTTGTTCGAGATAATGCTTTATAAAGATAGGTCAAAAAATCATTGCTATAAGTTCAAATATTTTTTTTGGTCTACAGACTTCCTGGTATAGTCTTCTGTGTATCCCTTATTTGGTTCAAAATGTTGGCTTTTTGGCAAACATTATTATGTCAATATAGGTTTTTACTAGACTGTGAAATACTGCGATAAACACCTAGTCTCTATTGGCTCATAAACTAAGAACAAACTTACTCGTATGTAGTCAGAAACTTTCTTATCATTCTGCTTTCTGCGTTTTCTCCCATATATCTTTGTAACGAGTAAAACTTTTTCCAAACTGCTGGCTGAATGAATGGGAGCAAGAATGCGGGTAGGTAAGAGAAATCGAGAGGCAGGTCCGTGATCAGGACGTTTAGTCAATCTCACTGCAAGGCAAAGAAAATAAATTAAGTCAAAAGTACTAATATTTTAATACTTTTCCTATGGAATGGTACCTTTCCATGAAAGTGTTTAAAACGTATAACACCGTCCTTCAAGAAAAAATTTAAATCTATTGTGGAATTTCTAAATTTACAACATTTGATTAAATAAACAGCTAATGAACGATAGTGTAAAAAAAGGAATCCCGACATTTTTCTCACCCGCATTATTTTAAATTATTTGCACGTGAAAAGGATACAATTACAGTATAAAGTTGGTATTCACTTTACAGATTTTCAGTTACATATATCCAAATTTCACTATATAGCGTACAAAGTTTTAAATTACGATTTACAAATAATTAAACGCACTTATCGCAACCAAGGTACATACATAGTTGCAATATTTATCATATGATTTTATTAATGTCATTGTTTACAATGACTTTTTAAACATTATTTAATTTTTTAACAAGCTATGTTCATATCGACACCAAGCTACAAACTACTTTTTCCCGAACCAACAGGTTCGGTTCACATATTTTTTTGACACATATCGCATACTAAATTTCCGTCAGTGACATATTAACAAAATAACCATTTTTATTATCAAATATATAAATAATCTTGCCGGAGACCTAGTTCTGCTGCACATGCCGTTCAAAAGGTAAGGCAGTTGATGGATGCAGCTACACCTCAACAGGTTTATTTCGAACTAGCGGTCCACCCCGGCTTCGCACGGGTATTTATCAAAAAATACGAGTATAAATTTAAACACATAAAAAGTAGTTTTATTATAAAAACTAACGTGGTTTTCACTCATTTTTAGTAAATAATACAGGATAACTCACGTGAATCAGATAGCTCCGACTATAGTTTCAACCACATTCGGTGGTCTTTTTCAAGTAGAGCTCGGGACGCCCGCGTTGACGTCCATGAAGTTTTGCTATGAAGTTTGTTCCCCATTATAATATATCTAGCTACATCCCTGACTGAATGGCCCTGACTGAATTTGTTCACTGGTAGGGTGGCAGAGCGTAAAGACAACTACGACCCAAACTATTTAGAAGTCATCTAACACATACGAAACTGTGTTTTCGACTTGTTCACCGCCTCAAAGGTAACTCAGACATGTGTGTTGCTTTATATATCAGTTGTTGTTCCAAGGGAAAAGTATGATATACTGATTTTCATGAGCAACAAATTTTACCTTGTAAATAACCATATTTTTCTATCACTTGTTACTTTACATATTGACCCCACGGTACATATTGACATAATTATGAAACACAAATATAAAAAATATTATACAAAAATATGAAAAATATGTAATAGGTTCAGGCGTTACTTTGCGTTAATCTATGATAAAACACATAAGAGTGCCGAATACTTATGGGGTATGTCAGCTAAGGTCTATTATTTGCATTATTGCACCATATTTCTTAATAATATTCAATCTTTATGTCGTTAGAGCAAAATGCCCCGATTCAATAAAACAAAGTACAATCACTTTAATTTATAAGTTGGGTGCTAAATCTAACCCTTCCAATCCATTCATAAAATCCAATAATAGACCGATTTCTGTCCTAAGTTCAGAGTAAAGTATTCGAAAAAGTAATGCTTAAATAATTTATCCTATATTAACGAGCATAGTATATTGCATAAAACAGCTGTTCAATTGATATCTCATATACCTGAAGTTTGGAACAGTTAACATAATGTTATTGGCATATTTTGTGATCTTTCCAAGGCATTCGACTGTGTTGAGTGCCGCACTCTGATTCGTAAACTTTTAGACTATGGTATTAGTAGCAAAGTTCTTAATCTCATAGAGTCATATCTGTCAGACAGGCTACAGAAAGTTGGAGTTATTTATGATAATGGTTCTCCGCTAATAATCTTCTCTTATATGGAAAAAGACTAAATGTTTAATGTTTTCTTTACCAAATGTTACTTATATTTAACCAAACATTAAGTTGTGCTTAGATGAACACTTTATTGACAATTCTACAGGCTTCCTGAGAAGCAAAATGGATGCATCTTAACAGTGGGATCCACATATTATATATGATCTATTTGGAAGAATTAGTTTTGTAGCATATCATGCAGTTCATAAGATAAAACAGACGTAGCTACTCCTAGCTCCTAGACTAGTTTATTTGGCGTTTTTACACAACATTTATATGGTATGGTGTATTGCTGTGGGGAGTTGCTGCTGAGATAGAGAAAATATTTATTTTAGAAATGTGTGCAATTTGAGTCATATACGAGATGGATCCTAGGAATTATCTGAGAGATCTTTTTAAAGAAATTGATATTTTTACTCTAGCGAGTCTGTACATATTTCAAAATATTATAAGTATATTCATAAAAAAAATTGTGACAATCACAATTACATCACTAGTAATAAAGATAAAATATCGGGGTTAGAAATAAGATTAGCGATGACAAATAAAAGGTCCTTCTTAGGTAATTGTGCACGGTTATATAATAAATTTCCCAAAGAAATTGTAAGCATTTTAATAAAAATGCTCACAGAAGAAAAATTCAAGCAGCACATGAAAAACATTTTTTAAAGAAATTCTACTATATAAGTCACTGTCAAATTTTGCGCAGGTAATTGTGACAAAAAATAAAAAATTAAAATAAAAATTTCTCAGACATGACTTTTAGTTACATCGATGCCCGTGAAAACAATTGCTCTCTATGCTGTTACAGTTGGACGCGATCTATAAGTAATGATTAGTGATTTACTTCAGATTTTGTGAGTTAGGGTGTAAAAAAATACAACTCTGTTATCATAACGTTTTAGTATTTATTGTGAAATTAAACAAATCAGTCCAAAATATTTTGGCATTAATGATTATTACAATCTTTTATCCTATAATCACAATTACAATCACAAGTTTTTTTTTAAGTTTAACGATTTATTGAATTCCAAATAACTCTGTTACTTTTTGAATTTTTATAATATTTAATTCTATGTAATCACTCGAAATATTAACTGTTAACAATAATATATGACTGTATAAATAGGTAACAAACTAATATTTTGTTAAATTATCATATTATATTATTAGCTTTTCATAAAAATCTGAAGAATACCCTTTATCCTTGGGACAGAAAAGTAACAGAGTTATAATACAGTAACGTAGTTGTTCTTTTTTTGTATTTTACTTGACTAAATTGCTCTCAGTTACGCTTGTGATCTTAATAACGTAAATGTAAGCTTCAATATTAATAACAATAAACTTTGTGACTATTATTTACCAATCTATAATTTAACTTTATAAAAAAATATCAAATATTCTGGAAAGGTTAACTGGAAAATGCAAATTACTCATTTTTAAAATATGTCTAAAGCCTTACTAAAAATGGTAGTATTTCTTTTACATGTAAAGACTTTTTTAGATTCTGTAACAATAGCAAGTAAATTACTATAAGATAAATCAGGCTCAAGACCATCTTCTTCTACTTCCGATAAGGCTTTACCCAGATATACATAATCCTGTTTGAAGGTGGAAATTTTAACCAACCTAGTTTTATTTTATTGATATTTATATTCTTCCTTCTCGATAAAAGCATTTTAATTTTGTTCTGACAAATAAGTGCTAGTAAGTTCCTTCAACGATATTAGAGTAGCATCATCATCGGAATCTGAGTTGTAGACAATGTTGTAAAATCCTTTTGGTCTTTTTTGACAAAGATTGCTAATATCAGACAAATAATATCTGTCGCAAGTGGACGGAGTTGATTGTTCCACTGCAGTTTTTAAATTTTTTAATGGAATTAAGTGCTTAGGTTTCATGCACGAGCAAAATCCGCGCTCACAAAAACAACTTAAATTTCTATATTCTTTGCATGAAATCTCTCCCGATCTTTTCGTTTAGATTCCGCGTCCTTCACGGGATTATTCTTACGCCGTTCTCAGTATCGTCGCTGCTTCTCAGCAGGCGTGAGAGGCATCTCAAAATCGCAGAGTTTCTTACAGTAAACATATATAACAATTTATAAAAATATATCTACAGAGTTTATTTATACTAACTATGCTTTTAGAGCACTTAAGAAAAACAGATTATTAAAAAAAAATACAAAATTCAAAGTTAAAAAATATAGGCATACACAACTCTGTTACTACGCTGGTAACCGAGTTGCACAGTAACAGAGTAGTAAATTTAACATGCCATAACCTATAAATACTAAAGTAAAGCTTAAATTACACTTCTATTATATTTAGATTATTAACCTCTTTGATAACATAATGACTCTAAAATAATGAAAAATGCTTTAATTTACGTAATAGGTTGGTAACAAAGTAGACGCACAGTAAAAATACGCAGCAGGTTGAACGCCTCGCGGCCTTCTGACGCGACGGCTGCTATACCCCTCTCCCCGCTCTACCGGTCAACATGTAAATAATACAGACATCCTACCCAATCTAGTACAAAGTCTAAACAACGCCATACCTATTAGAAGTTGTGATTTACTCAGTAACAGAGTATTCCTGACAGATTCACACAGTACGTGGGACAAAGTTTAAAAAATAGTTATAAAATTATATTTGACACCTACCGCTTTTACGGCATATTTTATGAATATTACCAAAACTCGTTTAATGGTAATAATTTATTTAAGGTAGGTTGATATAGTAGAAAATTAAATTATTTGATGTTTATTATAAAGGAGTGGTACCAGGGACATATAGTGTTTGTAAGGAAACCTTTCTGTTACCAAAAATGACCACAATGTTACTATTAAAAAAAAACTAAAACATTCAAAACTGTCTCTTTATTTTTGTTTTGAATGTTTATTAATGCGGTGTATATTGTATTAAATATAAATGAAATTTGGAAGAGGTTATATAATTACTACTGTTAAAAAAATAATCACAGTTGAGTTCCCTCAACTTATTAATTAATTATTTTACCTGCGCGAAATTTGACAATGACCCATATAGCGGCAAAAATGCTTGGACAATTCCGTGTCTACCAAGCGATCACCTGTCACCTACGTAATTTAAACAAATATTGTAATAATTTTATAATACAGTTCGAAACACAATGTTGAAAGATGTTTAAAAAGAAAAACCCTGAGTTTCTTGCCCATTTTTCTTAGAGTGACTCGATATATTTTTTTGCTTAACGTGGTGGTACAATGAAAATATTTCAATATTAAAATGCGTAATTGATAAGCGTCGTAGACATCTATATTGAATACATAATTTGTATTTATAAAATATTAATGCAAAAATAATTTACGTAAACATTAATGTATTTTTATGACTTTTTTAACACAAAACTTATATAAGTAAGTGAAATTCCGCCTAAATTTTTAACTTGACCGATGTAATGGTGAAATTGCCACAAAGCCTAGCCGTAAGAGGGAAGCAGTTCCGTAAAAAACTCTTTTTTTGAAGCGCTAGTGGCGAAGTTTGCTTAGCCGTTCTGAACCGATCATCAAAGTTAAGCAACGTCCGTCTCGGTCATGATTTGGTGGGCGCTGGTGATATTCTACTGAGCGCTTCCGTGCTTCGGAGGGTACGTTAAGCCTACGGTCCCGATTATTGTCTTAGGATGGCAGTCGTTATATCATGGTGGTGAGGCATTTTGCGAATGCTCGCCTGGCTAACTACCACCCTCAACTAGAAAACGTGTCACCAAACGCCTAACGGTGTGTTCCTATAATGATAACTTATAAGATATAAAAAAAAATAATTATATTGTTAAGCCGGGAATGATACGTCTATTTGAAAAACATTAGCCATGTGCCTCATACTCTGGGTTTATGTTTATATATATATATAAGTTTAGAAATATCATAAAAAAATATTTTATAAATTTAAATATCAGTTGAAAAGTAATTTCTATAGCTTCAGTTACAGTTTCAAAACAAGCCTAATTAATAATTCTCTATTGAACAATGTACGGCCTTTTAAGCAGTGACCTTGACAGCATTTCTTTCTGGATGTTCATGGTTAGAATTTATATATAAGTAGCGGCCCGCCCCGGCTTCGCACGGGTAATTGCAACTATAAATTGACCTATCTTTCAATTTGAATCAAATTGTACAAGGTGTACATTTTAAATTTAAAATTGGTTCTGTAGTTTAGGAGTCCATCGCGGACAAACAATTTTTATAACAACAACACGTAATTTTTATATATAAAGATTAATATAAATGTTCGTAATAGGCAGAGGTTTAAAATTAATGTATGAAATCTTTATGTTAAATGTTTGTTTTATTGCTGACTAGCTTTCCGGCCGCGGCTCCACCTGCGCGTTTATCGGTTATCGTGCTAAACCTTTTTATGCGCTATTGGGTAAAAACTATCCTTGTCCTGTACCGGGTCTCAAACTATTTCCATACCAACTTTCAATACTCAATTATTTATTGCAACATTATGTAGTTACATGCAGGTCTTATATAAAATGTATGTGTGTACATTTATTTTAAATGTTTGATTACATATGACCCTATAAGGCTATGGCAATTGTAGGAACTGAACGAGCTATTTCTAAGTCATTAAATTTATCGTTGAAAAATTCGTCTTAGATATAATAGCATTTAAATTCAAGTAGGGATTTAAGGTTTTTAATAAACATTCTACCTTTTCTATGTCTTTTAGCATATAAGGCAGTTTATTATATATATATATATATATATATATATATATATATATATATATATATATATATCTATAGCCATTTAGCCGGCCGGATCTGTGTATCTCTAAATTGGATTTTGGTTTTATAAGTTATGTCTATATTGTGATCTAATATCACGTGATTGATCGGCATAGTTTTGGAATAAAGATGGGTATTTTTTTACAAATTTGCAACTTTCTAGTATATAAATAGATACTAAGAATAGAATTTAATATTTTATGATATAGGTATAGTTTATGAAAATTTGGCATATATATGTTAGGTTAGGATTTTATATTGGCAAGTATCAGAATGCATTTTTTTTCAGTGACAAAGTGGTCACTGGCATCTACACTGTTGCCCCACATTATGAAGCCATAACTAAGCCACGAAAACGTGAATCCGTAATAAGCAGATAAAACTGTATTTAGGTCAGTGGCTCGCCTTAGTTCCCTCAAAGAATATGAGAAACTAGACATTTTGTTTTTTATTTTATTTATATGTTTTTTTCAGTTAAAGTTCGTATTAGGCCTAGAAGCGTGGCTGCATCAACACAAGCCAATTTATTATTGTTGTATATAAAATTAATATCAAGGGGGTTTTTGATATGGTCTAAATTGTATTATTTTTGTTTTTGCTAAATTTATGTGATCATAATATAAGTTCATCCAAATCGGTCCAGTAGTTTTAAGTTTATTCGTTGCATACAAAAATACAAATCTTTCCTAAGATAATGGATAGATTCAGGCGTTAATTTGCGGAAATCCATATTTAATAATAACAAATATTTTAAAAATATTTTACAAAAACATTAAAATAATATTTTAATAAAACACTTAAAACATATAAAAATATATCTAGTGACCATTCCGCCTAATTTTCGTATTAAGTCGACGGTATGACATAAACACTACGCAGCCAAACCGGAAGAATTTAATTTCTTACATTCACACTTCATTCTCGATCGTGCGCTCGTAGAGTCAAGATCTCCTGAGGATGTGATAATATTTGTATAGATTGTATTTTAATGGCCATAAATATTATTCTTATCTAATTTATATGTGATAATGTGGTGGATAGTGTTAAAAGGCTAAAATTAAAATTACTGACTCTCTAGGACAGCTGCCGGAATATATGATTGGTGACAGATATTCTTATTGATGGTGGTAGCTAGCTACCACGGCTGCTCTGCTATTATGCTACAATAGCTTACTGGCATCCTACGACTACAAGCGTGACCGATGGATTAACATGCCCTCCGAAACTCAGTAGTAAATGCCACTACCGGTAACCCATCCAAGTTATATCACAACAGACATTGTTTGTCCAAGTTCATTGGTTAAAAACGACGAGGTAAGCTGCGTTATAAACACCTGCTGCTAGCTTAGCTCTATTTGATTGAAATGTTTATTCGTTGAATCAAATATGTACCTGACCAGCACATGGGCTACGAGTCACATAAACTATATGCCTAGTTAATAAGGTTTGGAAAATTCGATGAGCCACCGATCCTTATGGAACCAATGAGCCAAGTTGCCCAACATAAATTTTAACTGAATGAATGTGGGCCTTGGGACCAGTTACGAACTTGGACAGCCTGCCGTGTAATCCTTGTCTCTAGACAGATAAAGTAACTAAATACTGTCGAGATTAGCATACCTACTTGCGCTTGTTGAGTTCCTCTGCCAAAGTATCCACAGCGCCAACTCTCATGCTTGCATCAAAAACATGTGCTAGCGCTAAAATTTTAACTCGTCCGTGAGGTGAATTTATTTAATGTTTAGTTGTAAGTGATAACTATTTAGTTGAATGTAAGGATTGCATGTTGAATATGAAGAAAGATAAAATCTCCACCAAAAGGCAGTTTTTCCTCCCCATTTTAAGGTATTAGAATATTTATGTTATATCTTTATTATTAATTCTCAAGATTATTTATTATTTATCACTACAATAAATCTAATAGTTTTCAATCTATTTATGGAGGGAACTTATATCACTTCTGTAGAATCAATTCTATTACATTCATCTTAAGGCTATATGCTTACTATTCCGTCGAAGACTGAGGGTTTTCTGAGTCGAGGTTCGTAATTCCCGTACCGCCACTGAAACATACAATGTTTTTCATCAGGTTTGCGAGTAAATAATTATGAAATAAAAGCTTTAATACAAAAGTCAGAACAACTAATATTAAGAAATACGTAAACCCTTTTTTTTTAATCTGACGAGAGGCACCGTCACCAAAAAATCATTACGTTCACTATAAAAATATTTTGGAAAATTATTTGGGATAGTTAAAAACGTACTGTAATACTATCAATTTGGTAAAAAATAAATAAATTGTCGCGCTTTTTTTATCGTAGTGCAGAGAAAGATTGTCGACCTCCTTTCATTGAAAATTGAGTACGGAAAAATCCCACCTCTTTTTTCTAATTATTAAATATTTTTTTTGTTAGCAGTTAAAAAAAACAAAAGAGCTCTAGCAGGGCAGGTATGGATTTCTATACAACATTCCGTCACTGCTACGGAGGGAAGGAATGGAATTCCATATAACTTTTCCCGCCGAACATTTATAAGGGAGAAATGACAAACTCTATAACATGTTTTTGAATGAGCAATGAGACACTTTCTGAGTGGTATGAAACTTATTACATAATACCCAAACGTAGGTAATTATCTTGAAAAGAGCTTAAAACCAAAAAGCTACAAGTAAAACATTGACAGCCAGTCGTATTTTTGTGGTAAAAATCAAAACTAAATCGCAAATTTTCGTAGTAGCCTGAATTTAGTACAAACTACCGCATAAAGTCTGAACACTGACACGTTGTTACATTTTAGGAACTAGTTTTGAAGTACAACGATAACGAACTAGCACTCTGTTACTCGCTGTTCTACGGTTATGAAACGAGTTAACTTCTCCGACCGACGCAGTTTGTTTAACTAATAAACTAATTCGTAGTTACGGGCTACCTCGCCGATTTAGGTTTGTGTTTTCACCGTGTGCTTACTCTGTTTGCATACCGAGTAACGTATTCCGCTATTGTAAGTTGGTCCGAGACCATAATATCCATAGTTTAGATTATAAGGTAAACTTTAGAAAGTGCATATACTTGATACGTTTACATATAGGACGCGTGTATAATAAATTAAGAATTAAATCCACATATTTTTTATTCCCATAACATTTGCCAGTTTTTTTTCTTTTATTCCTGAAAGGTTAGCCTTTGACCACTATCTCACCTGACGGTAAGTGATGATGTGGTCTAAGATGTTGTTCAGGCTAACCTAGAATTACTGGCTTTCAAGGACAGCTACTGGAACACACCGTTAGGTGCTTGGTGACAGATTATCTACTTGAGGGTGGTAGCTAGCCAGGCGGGCATTCGCAAAATGCCCTACCACCATGCTATAACGACTGCTATCCTAAGACAACAACCGGGACCAATGGCTTATCGTGCCCTCTGAAGCACGAAAGCGCTCAGTAGTAATGTCACCAGCGGTCATCCATCCAACCCATGATCGAGGCGGACGTTGCGTAACTTTGCTGATCGTATCAGAACGGCTAAGCAGACTTCGCTACGAGCGCTTCAGATATTTTTAAACAGATTCATATACTTGTAAGTCTTCAGTAATTTATACTTTTAAATATGCACGGGCACCTTCTAAATTGGTCTAAGTCATTAAATAAAGTCATTGGTTTGATTGTAATATTATTTTAATTTTATTATAAAACGAAACTATATGCGTTCGTGAAATAAATTTATTTTGAATTAAATAAAGTTAAAGAACGTAATATAAATTAAAAATTCTGGCTTACAACCTAGGTTGAGAGTCGACAAAGTTACTCTATCCAATAATACGAACTTGACGGTGTTAATAACTTGTCATTTTTTTGACACAGACACAAATTAGTCATACATTAATGTAACAATCAGAATGTATATATTTTGATAAAGTTCATGTCATGCCAAACATAAGATAAAGTCCAGCACTTAATGTTTTTTTACATTTACGCTAAAATCCATAAAATATGTTTTCTAAAAACACACAAAAGACGACATAAGAACATGTTGTAGATAGTTTTGATTTCGTTTGTATGAACACAATATAACTCGCATATATTATGCTTTATTAGACACAATTTTGACATGATATTCTTATTTCAAAAATCTCTTACAGACATGCTTGTGTATATTATCAAAAGAAATAGTTTCCTTATAGTTATGTTTTAAGGTCCTCACTTGGCCGAGCATTTTGTCATCTACCACCTATAGTTCTAGATTTAATGTGGCTTGCATCTGAGAATTTTATTGTCTGAAAATATGATAAACCTATCTGACCCAGAGAAGAATTTGAGATCTCCAACCACCAACTCAAACCAGTCTATGTTAGTGTTTACACTAATTATAGGTTATGCAGGTTACATAACCTAGCATTAGTGTGTAAAACACTAACATAGACTGGTTTGAGTGGGTAAAAGCGTCGCCTTGGTGTCTCGTATATAAAATCTTCTACCACATCATCACTAACCGTGGTAGATACGTAAGGTGAGATAGCGGCCCAAGACTAACTAATCAGGTACAGTCGACTCTCGTTAATTCGAAACTGCGATAATTTGAACCACTCTATTATTCGAAGTTATCACCAGTTACCTAGAAAATCTCTTTATACTCCGAACTAAAGCAATACATTCTTATGCACTTGGTAATTCGAACGAAAAAATCAATGCTACGCAACTAAATGACGCGTTAATTCATATTTATCGTCCTCAAACACTCGACAATTCGTAAGGAATCACTTGATCCTCTTATAAGCAAGTCGGAGTTATCCATCCCGCCGCGGAGACATCTAAGTACATTACAGAAAAAGTTCAAGCTTGTATCATCGTACACGAGCCTTTGTTTTGGTAATGATTAGTTTGAAATGCACTTCCGTATGAATTGGTTTCTTTTCTCTCAAAAATGTCGAACCACTTGATATTTCAAACACTAGATAATTCGTAACATTTTAAGAGTCCCCCGAGTTTCGAATCAACGAGAGTCGACTGTATATGAAAAAATGTGTAGTAATTTTTTTTTAATTATTAAGTTTTTTTATGCTTTCGTGGTGGAACAAGCATGAGGGCCACCTGATGTTAACCGGTAATCTCTGACTATTACAGATGCAGTTCAACACAAATGGCTAACATTACGGCACCCATCACAACTGAGATATAAAGTAGTTAAAAGTCTCATGTGCCAGTAATTACGTCAGTAGCAAAATCCTTCAAATCAAAACATAGTAATGTGAATATTACTGCTTAGCGGTAGAAATAGGGTGGCGACAATACTTCCCCAGACAAACTCCCATAAACATTTCTACTGCTACTAATATCCACCCCAAGTAAGTGGGTATTTATTAATTAAAAAGACAGCTGAACACCTACGTGTCTTAAATATAAATTACGTTTAACGCTGCCGTTATTTGAAATAGCTATTTTACAGCGCAAGTAATAAAATCCTGATGTTGTCGTGATGTCTGCACTTCGCTTCAGGACATTATGAGCTTAAATTAAAATTTTAATATCCTCAACGTTAGGTAAGTACCGCTTTGCTCATTTCAATGTATTAGCAACTGTGGTACAAGGTAGATTGTTGAGATGAAAAGTTCTAACTGGAAGGAACTAATGAGTGACTTATTGCTGTATTATATACTTAATTCTAAAAATATTTGGTTTAAATAAAATACTGTTCAATAGAGTGTTTCACTGAGTTGAAATGTACCAATCGGCAGACGTTAACGCCTTGAGGCTGGTCTGCGTAGCTCATTCCATACAAACGTAGTTTCGTCGTACTTTAAATTGTTTAAACTTCATTCAAACTCTTTAAATTTTTCTTGCATGTCCTTGAGCCTGACATCTATCCTTCTGGTTGGCTAGTTTTTCATTTTACTCATGAATCAATGTCCTGACTCACTGAATGACAGACAACGCACAGCTTAAACCGCTAGTCGCAGAGACTTGACATTTGAAGGGTGTATTTGTCTTGATGTGTATTAAGAAAGAATTTATTGAAATTCACTCAAAAGTTAATTCAAATTTTACTTACAGTTCTAAAAATTAGTATTCGGAATGATAATTCAAAATAAAAAAATGACGTTTACAAAATTTTTTAAGGATTTTTTACCACTTAAGGAGGTGAAATTGGCGATGAAAGTCTGTACGGAAAGGTCAGGTTTTCGAAGTGATAGTGATGAAAATTCTTGTAGAGTTGGTTTCTGCATAGACTTTATAAAACAAAATCATGCCATAATTTTTTAGGGTTGGTTAGAAGGAATGAAAATGGGGAGGAAAGTTTGTCACCTCAACCTAAACCGCTGGCGCTCGGCCAGTTTGTCCATCGGTCCGTGATCCTGTCCTATTTATTCTATGGGACTCAGGAAAGGGCAATGGATGCACGTAAAGAGATTGTCAGCTATCTAACGGCTAATTGGCAATAATTTGCGATATTGTCTTATAATGCTAAGTGTAACGCAGACAATTTCACCACTGCGGCTGCGTACTCTTTCGATATGTTACAACACTCGGCATAGGGCACTCCGCTTGAACTGGTAGCCGCGGAGCAAGCATACGATACGATACGATACGATAACTCTTTATTGACACCAAAAACAGGACATTACAAAGAAACAATAACAATATATAGGCACAAAGGGCGGTCTTATCGCTAAAAGCGATCTCGTCCAGACAACCTTTGGATGGATAGAGAATTTTTTTTTTTTGAACAGGTAGGTTGGTGCAAATCTGTAATAATATGAACAAGTACGTAATATAAATTGCTGTATTACGAATTACGATATAAATAAACTACGTATATTACTTACATAAATATCAAATTAATATATGATAATATATATATATATATTATAATAATATACTCACATACACAATAAACATATACACATTTAAATAAATAAAAATAAAAATTATATATATATAAAGTGAGAAAATACATATGTCAGAGAGAATTTTAACGGTAGAGAGGTAGTAATTATTGACCTGCGTTCTAAAAACATTGAGTGATTGAGCACTTCTGATTGTAACAGGGAGTGCGTTCCATAGGCGCACAGCTTGTGCAGCAAAGGACGATTTATAAAATACTGTATTATGCGCCGGTGAGTGAAGAAGTAGGTTATGTGATGACCTAAGGGAAAGGGAATGGGTAGAGTGTAGAAACTTAAAACATGCCTTTAAATAAAGAGGGGTAGAAGGATTAAGCAATATGTTATACAGAAGAGTAAGTATACGAGTATTCCGACGAAGACGTATGGGGAGCCACTTGAGCTTAGATCGAAATTGGGAAACATGGTCATATTTTCGTAGGCCGAAAATAAAACGAATACAATAGTTTTGAAGTCGCTCAAGTCTATTAAGCTGGTCCTCGGAGAGATCAGGATAGCTGGCGTCAGCATAGTCAAGTATTGGAAGAAGGAGAGATTGTGCAAAAGTAGTTTTGGTAGCAGTGGGCAGGAAGTTACGTATTCGGTGAAGCATACTATGTTTGTGAAGTTGACTTGTTTACGAAGTGAAGGTTGACCTATAAAACGATTACCTACGATTTACGGGGATAATTTAAACCTATTTATATATATATGACACGTTTTACACAGCTCCCCAAAACCGAGTACGGTCCCTGAGGGACAGTCCACGTGGACGAAACCGCGGGTAAAAGCTAGTTACTTATATGTTTTATTGAATATTATTCATTCAGTGAATAGCCCTGTCATTCGCGTCTAAAGCGAGAAAATAATGTGAAAAATGCTAAGACTTAAATAATGAATAAAGTACACATGTGTAGAACCAGTTGAAAAATAAACTAACACCAATATCTGACTTTGAACTAGATATATAGTATACTATGTCAAGCCAAGCTCCTTAGAGCACGAAGAAGACACAATTTGCTGATATTACATGTACAAAATAAACATGTAGATAGATAAGTATTGTAGCGATTGTGATGCATCCGTACGGGAAGGTGGACACCGGATATTTAAGATAAATTCACTCAATTCATAAATCACTTTGTGATTTATTGAGTCAATCAGTATCCTTAATGTTTGTATATACCTTAGACATTACTTTGGAATGAAAATGTTTGAGGTCAGTACAAATTAGGACAATTTTAAACAAAAATTGTATATCCTTAATCACCTGTACCTACGGGTCAAACCGGATAAGCATTTTTGTTATGAGTAAAACTTTCGAGAATGGGCAGACCACTAGACTTCGAAAATCTTGCAGCTTATGCTTGTATATTTGTAAAATAATAAAGACATACGAAAGCAACAGCTATGTACATATGTAAATGATTTTATGAAAGACGATTTGCATAATAATAGGTGGGGGTGGTGAAATCTCACCATATCTCCAAATTTTCAAACTTGGACTCGAGGAGATGTAACATAAATTGCGTCGGAAAACGCACGAGACCCAACTGATGTTAAGCGGATTATCCTCTGCCAATGAAAGATGCATTTTATCAGGTGACGAATTGCACTGCGCCCGTCACACTGAGACATACAGTTGTCTCATGTGTCAGTAATTTATCTGACTCTCAACGACTGCTGCTGAAACACACTGTCAGTTGCTTGGCGACAAATTTTCTACTTGAGGGTGGTAGCTAGCCAGGCGAGTATTCGCAAAATGCCCTTCAATCATGCGCTGAAGCTCAAGCCGTCGGTGGGGTTCGAACCAGGGACCTGCGGCACGGCAGTCTACAGCTATAACCGCTCAGCCATTATTACTTCAAATACTGAATACTATATATATATATATAATATTATGAATGCGAAAGTAACTCTGTCTGTCTGTCTGTTACGCTTTCACGCCAAAACTACTGGACCGATTTGAATGAAATTTGGTATGGAGATAGTTTGAGACCCGGGAAAAAACATAGAAAAGTTTTTATCCGACTGTGCAAAATGAGGTTAATGTTTTCGCGCGATAACCGACATACGCGCGGGCGGAGCCGCGCCCGGAAAGCTAGTATTAAATAAACGTCATTAGACTCCGTAATCAGACTTTTAAATTACAAATAAGTATTATTATGTTGTTACTCATAACTAATGACATGACTCGTTTACAGCGCTAGTCGGAGTTGTACATTAGGCGTTATTAATGTGTCGTTAAACCACGTTTATTAAACAGTGATTTAGAAATACGGTATTACAAATTTTATCAGTTCGGAGTAGTTTGTAATTATGTATTACAAACTACTCCGAACATAAGAAAGGATTAATAATGAAGTAGAGCTTTTTTATCATTAAAACTGATATTGTATACTGCAATGGTGTTAGTTGTGAATTATATTATTTTAAATTCCCTATGTCCCATGGTATGCCGGGAGAATAGGGCAACCCTCGCCCCTTAATGGGGGAGGTTTTCTTCAATACTATGACTGCAAATTGACATTTACATTTGTATACACAATTATAAAGCCCATTTATTCTTCGGGTCTCAATCAAAGATGATTATATTATTTACTTGCAGCAGTACATGAATTGTGCTGTCCTCGTCGCACATTTAGATGTCGCACTTAGATATTAAACTACTTAAAAGAAATCTTGTTTCCTGTCTCACTTTATGTATGGAGGAGGGCGACTGCAACGTGACCATAGTTTTGGAGATATTGTGAATGTTAATTCTGCTTTTTGGAGGGTTAATAATTTTGAGTGGGAGTGCTAATCGTTTTCGGTTGAACCCTCGCATAAATCTCTAAGTATTACAATCATGTAACATTTATAACTTGCAGTATGCCTTTATTAACAAAATAGTACTACAGCTACAACAATAAAAAATAATAAATAAATTTTGACAACCTGCAAGTCTTTGCAGACTCACAGGCAGTCCAAATGACTAACTACCAGTTGCATGCAGCATGCTGAGAGCATTAATGCCTCGTTGAATTGCAATGCTCATTCGTTGAGCCAAATAGGTGCCAGCATTTTGATCATGTGTCATTACTGGTCATAACTTCACATCCCTGTGGCTTGTCAACCATAACGTATCACGTATATCGTCTTCAAAGTCTCCTGATATAGAAACTGCTGTTATCTTCCATCACTGATGTCCACTGATCACAAGTCTTTATTGCAAATGCTTTCACAAGTTTCACTTCCTACTTAAGAGGTGTTGCAAGACTGAAGAGTCAACTGCAGTGTCTTGGAACTTAAGCTTCAAAGTCAGTCTTTTAAAAAAATAACTACAGACTAGCAGCGGTCACAGACTAGAAATAACGGCGATAAGTCAGTGTTACTTGTCCTGTGGCAAACTCACTCCAGCTAACCACTCGACGCGCCTTCCGCTTCAATTTCAAATAGCCGAATGCTCGATGCCTTATTACTTTCGGTTACCTCACTAAGCGGGAACCTCTGCGTAGTACAGCAATGAGATTGATCTTATGAGTTTATTTCCAAATCAGTACTAATATCATAAATGCGAAAGTAACTCTGTCTGTCTGTCTGTTATGCTTTCACGCCAAAACTAATGGACCGATTTGAATGAAATTTGGTATGGAAATAGTTTGAGACCCGGGAAAAAACAGAGAATAGTTTTTATCTAACTGCGCAAAAAGAGGTTAATGTTTTTAATGTTTTTGCATGATAACCGACATACGCGCGGGCGGAGCCGCGCCCGAAAAGCTAGTACGCTATAAGTTACAGAAATTTACGCAATGATGTCGATGGCGACTTGCAAATACAACACAACTAAAGCATGGTAAATGTATACCAAAAAGAATAAATATTTCAGGCTGAGAACACAGTTAACTACTCATACATGAAGTTCCTGAACTAAAAAGAATCTATCATGTTATTCCGTTCTGAATTTTGTTACTGTGGCAAACTGCGTAAACATAGTCAAGGCAACATCATCGACATGGCATTAATCACGAGGCCAGCGCGCCGTAACCTTCGGACAGCTAATAATTTACTCCCGACACCGGCCCATAAATCCTCATCATCGAATCGCAACTGAATTGACACTCGCTCGGTTATAATCAGCGGTAGTGGCCCGAAATTCACAGCTACGGGTACTTCCAATTACATTGTATGTATAAGTAATATTTATTGACAACACGTAGCTTAACTATATGTGTAATCAGTAGAGACGAACTCAAGCACTGAGAATAGTACTGTATTGTATCAGCCGAAATTCCAGGGGAAGATTGGGGGGGGGATCGTGAAATTGTAGCCCGGCAACTCACAGAATACGGCTGGGATTACAGTACCAACAAACACCACCAACTTGCGGAAATCGAAATTTAATAATAAAAAATTATATATTTAAATATTTTAAGAAAGCATTAATTTAATATTTATATATATCGAGTGACCATCCCGCCTAATTTTCCTGTTCAGCCCACGTGACGTCACAACGAAAATTCTTCCGGTTTGGCTGCGTGGCGTTTCTGACGTCACATCAGCTTAACAGGAAATAAGGCGGAATTGTCACTCGTTTTTTTATGCTTGATAGGTTAGCGTTTGACCACTATCTCACCTGATGGTAGGTGATGATGTGGTCGAAGAGTTTGTTCAGGCTAACCTAGAATTACTGACTCTCAAGGACAGCTGCCGGAACATACCCTTAGGTGCTTGGGCTCGATATATATTTTTTAAGTGTTTATTAAAATTTTAATTTAATGCTTTCTTTAAACATCTTTAAAATAATAGTTATTTTTCAAATATATAAATAATACTATAAGGAGTATGTGTGCTACTAACTCCTAACCTGTTAAAAACACATGCGTCCACATTTGGACCTTGAAAATGGAATTATATTGAGTATATTTAATATTTATCATGATCCGAGTATCACATTATGGTATTATATGTGTCCGGACATAATGTCCGTAGGTTCCCCTCTCTGCAACCATAACCACCGGTATCTTGGGCCTTGCCCCGCTGCCGGCGGCATCCTAGTTTTAAGTTTTTTATAATATTTTTTTTTATTCATGAATGCTGTAAAAAAATAAAATTATGTTATAAACTAAATGACGTAAATAATAATAAAGTACATATTATAACTTTCTCGAAAAATAATAAATGTACCAGGATGAGTTATGTTACTTGTTACTAACCTTAGTTAGTTTGCCATATATTTCGAAACACCATTAACTAATATTCCGACATTTTGATTATTTTTTTAAAATGTTTACCAATTTACCAACATTTGATATCATTCTTGCCTGTGATACAAATATGCCGACTTTGGTTCACTAGCGTAAGAAGGTGTTTAAGTACGTTATGTTTCTCTCGAAAAATCTTCTAATCGGATGAGGAACTGTAGGGATTGGTTATACCAACAAAAGTATCTCTGTGATTGAGAGGTTAATAATAATATAGTATAGAATCTGATACTGGAATATAATAAAATGCAATCTTCTAGGGAGTACAATGCACCGTTAATCTTTGTTACGAAAATTTATATATTTTTTTAATTCGTTAATACAGGCAGGCCACTGAAATGTAGATTTATATTTTTCAGTGCTAAAACAATAACGTAACACTGACGCGGGCCCAGTGTGCGACGCAAGTTCGATGTGATGGGTCATGCCTATTCCACCCACGACTTACACACTGGTGGGTGGATTCACGTTTACATCCCATCCACTGCTATAGAGTGAAAACCAAATCAACTACTTCATCAAAACAAAATGATAGTAAAATTAATACAAATCAATAATTGCCAAAAATCCATACTTTTGCTACTTGAGATAAGCCTTAGATGTTACTGCTAAATTGTCAGTTTTTTTTGTTTTCAGTTTCATATCTAGTTTCGCGTATATTCAAATTAATAAAAAAAATATCAAGACAGTCGTAAGGTGTGACAACTGTAAAAATGACACCTGTCAAATTGACAATTTGTTATCGCTTTAAATTATTTTTATTTCTCGTAAACTTCCGATCTTTGACCATCAGAAATTTCACAAAGGTGATAGATCTCGTCGATAACTTCACTTCCGATGACAGTTATAAGGATTAAAACTTCAGGCCCGGAATGTTGAATTTGCCAAATTGTTGTATTCTAATAATGTTGAATACATCAAACGTCAAATCTTAAAATATTAAACTGCCATATTGTTGAATTTTCATTATGTTGTATGTTTTTATAACGTTTAATATCATGTTGTAAAAATTTTTCAAAACAATATAGCATGACTGTGTGTAACTAAAAATACTCACAAACCCCTAACGGGTCAAAAATGACCGCCAGCCAAGCCACAAACAGGGCTACAAATTATCTAATTGTCCTATGAGTACTTCCACGTACCTAACCTATTTTCTTAAGGAAATAATACTTAACAAGGATCCTGTTCCCTGGGAAAATCTTTAAGTACCTACTAATTGAATAATATAATGTCGAGTGCATATTGTAAAATGCACTATAAGTAAATCTTGTGTAACACCTTCATGCCTTACTAATAAGTTATAGATCAGACAAGGACTAGTTCAATGAGCCAATAAAATGGGACAATATTGATAATTTTAGGAAGTTTTATATTATATTGTAAAGTATGACAAAACTAAGAGAGAACAAGGATTTATCCACCGTTTATACGCATAGGTACGTTTTTTTTTTTTTTTTTTTTTTTTTTTATAATAGATAAGCAAGCATTTGACCGCTGCCTCACCTGATGGAAAGTGACGACGCAGTCGAAGGTGGAACATGCTTGCCCAGCAGATACCTATTTACTCTGTTCTTGAAGACTTCCAGATTATATCTATCGGGAAATAGAGACGCTGGTAGGGTGTTCCATATTTATACGTGCGCGCACACACTCGGAGCCTAGTCAAAAATTCATAGCTGAGAAGATTTTTACCCTTCCTCCGAAATTATATGTATCCGGTTCGTGCTAAGCCCACAGGACCATGAACTATATGAATGTAACTCAAGTCCATAAATAATCTAAATAATAATGTTTTATTCCAATAAAACACTTGAAAATCTACGTTTGCTAGGCTTCGCTTTATTCATTACTAGCTTTCCGGGCGCGGCTCCGCCCGCGCGTATGTCGGTTATCGCGCGAAAACATTAACCTCTTTTTGCGCAGTCGGATAAAAACTATCCTATGTTTTTTCCCGGGTCTCAAACTATCTCCATACCAAATTTCATTCAAATCGGTCCAGTAGTTTTGGCGTGAAAGCGTAACAGACAGACAGACAGACAGACAGACAGACAGACAGACAGACAGAGTTACTTTCGCATTTATAATATTATAGTACTGAAGTACTGATTATTAAATTACAAAGTAGAACGATTCACAATAATATAAATATACAGATAGTACTTGCCTACGTAAGTAAGTACTTAACACCATACAAGGTAAGGAACGTTTATCCTCACTGAAGCTCTATTTTACATCTTTAATATTTTTCCTGTTGCAAATAGTGTTGCACATCTCGTCAGTCGAAGGCCATCGTGTTGTGAAGCTCCATGTGTTGCTGTTAAATATTAATAAAGAAAAAAGGTGTTGCTAAACGGCTTCAAAGGTAATTTTGACTAAGAAGTTCTTTATAAATATGGCTTCATATACTGGTTAACTTTGTCGTTTATTCATTATTTAAATATGTTTATTTTAGGTATATGTTGTATGTATGTATGCATATATATGTGTATTATTTGCTGATTTATATTATTATTCTTATTTTCTTTTTATTTCTTTATAATGAAGTAATATAACAACCAACTGTTACATTATTTAGAATTGTGTATTTGCTAAAACTATTTTATTTAAGGTGTTTCTATAAAGTGTATAACTATTACCTTTATAATATTTATTAATATCGAGCAATAACAATATAACATAGACCACACGTTTCTGGTATGATGCAATAATTTTAGTTTACCTTTTGCTTTTTATATTTTTCTGTCAGGCAGTCTGCCATAGCAACCCTATTCTGTGAAAAATTTAGATCCCTATGACTCTTTTATTATATAAAGGTGACGAGGACGGATCTAAACATATGTATTTTTATGATATATTCCAGATGAAAATGTGGAGCATCCTCACACCAATCATCTTTTGCTTCGTGGTGTTTGCAAGTGCAGCAGAAAACTCGTCAACTCTCCCGTCGAAGACTTATGACGGCTTAACCATCGGGCCGCCTTCTGCTTCTCCTATCACCCTCGGTCCAGAAAGTGAAGCCCTCTGGTTTCTACTCGACACTGTCCTGTCAACTGTCATGACGCAAGAACAAGACAATCAAGGCGGTACTGGTTTACTAACGACGACGTCACCTACTAAATGTCTTAAAGGAAAAATACTTTTTGAAGGTATTTGTGTTGAGAAAGAACAGGACATCTTTTCAATGGAAAACTATGAATGAAATATTTTAATATTGAAAAGATGACGAGATATGTTCTTTTTAGATATTCATTCATATTCATATTTATTTCTGTTTCCACAATATACACATGCAGTTAATAATAAAATTTAACAAATTATATGGTTATTAATATTTAAACTAGAGAGACCGAGAGAGAAATACTTGAATACAGTGTGCTAAAATCTGATAGATTTTGATTTTCTGTAATATGTAAGTTTTTTTTTTGATTGCTAATAGACTAGCCTTTGACCACTATCTCACCTGATGGTAAGTGATGATGTGGTCGAAGATGTTGTTCAGGCTAGCCTAGAATTACTGGCTCTCAAGGATAACTGCCGGAACACACCGTTAGGTGTTTGACGACAGATTTTCTACTTAAGGGAGGTAGCTAGCCAGGCGGGCATTCGCAAAATGCCCTACCACCATGCTGTAACGATTGCTATCGTAAGACAACAACCGGGTCCGACGGCTTACCGTACCCTCCGAAGCACGGAATCGCTTAGTTGTAATGCCACTAGCCGTCACACATTCTAGTTATGACGCACCAGACGTTAGTTGATCGGTAAAGAATGACTAAGCCAGCCATGCTACGAGCGCTTTGTCATCTATATCCCGTTTAAGAGCTCAAGATCTGTTTTTATATAAGGACGGATGGATGGACAGATGATAGATCAGGGCTCTGTTTTTTCCGGTGGTTACAGTTACAAAAATACAGTTAATAACAGTGATACCACAGTTTCACAATCAATATTATGTAATATACCACCTACCGTGCAGGCATCTGCATGGCTAGCTACCAACCTCGAGTAGAAAATCTGTCATCAAGAACCAAGCAGTGTGTTCCGGCAGCTGTCCTTAATCCATATAATCCTAATATTCGGGTATATGATTGGTTGCTTTTCTGGGCTATAATTATTATGAAATGATGAATATTTCAAGGTGGTAGGGCATTTTGTCAAATGCCCTACCACCTTGCTATAACGACTGCCATCCTAAGACAACAACCGATACCAACGGCTTTACGTGCCCTTTTATGGACGGAATCGCTTAGTTGTAATGCCACTAGCCGTCACACATGACAGATGATAGATCAGGGCTCCATTTTTTCCGGTGGTTACAAAAATACAGTTAATAACAGTAATACCACAGTTTCACAATCAATATTATGTAATATTGTAGTAATAAGCATGAATAGTAGTACAAATAGTACTTTTGATGCTTACGTAGAGGTACAAATAGTATTTAATGATAAAATTTATAAATCTACCTCCTTGGGTTATGATATTATTTTTTAAGAAGTTTTGTTGTGCCACCCAACTACACAATAGCTTTCACGCATGTTTTAAATATTATTAACATTTTGAAACAATAACTGTACCTACTAATGTTTTAATTATTATTAACAAATTGAAACAATAACTGTACCTACTACCTACCTTCTACCTTCTCCATGTGATTTTTTTGCTAGTGAAATCTTAATACGACTTGTAGTTTCATACCCTTAATTGTAAGCGGAACCAATAGACGACAGAATCTTGCTTAAGAACTAAGCTACTTGATGAAAATAAAAATAGTATAACCGCTATCTGTCTTTTGATCAGGGTTAAAAAGCTTTTTCATGATTGTCAGTGTAAATTTTACACTATATCTTGTTTTTATAATAAATAAACGATCTTTTGTGGCTTACGCCTTGCATCAAAGTAAATAGCAAATTTACAGCAAAATCGGCGCGTTTAAAATTGACATACTTACACAAAAACTGCAAAAATAAACAAACTGGTAAAAATTAAGATAAAACTTGTACTACTGTAGTAGGTATGGTAAACTTATTTACTGTGCCCTTCGATAAAATATACCCTAGATTCTGCGCGAACGCTCCAAAGTTAACCAAACAAAACTGTGCTTATAATGATCTCAAGCACAGTTTTGCCGTCAGTGACGCGCTGATCGTCGAGTGAAACAATGCCGAAGTGCTCTGTGAATAGTAGCAAAAATAATACACTTACAAAGCGAAAAATACATGGGATTTCCTATTTTCGGTAAGTTTTATACATATTTATAATATTTTAAGTGATAAACATTCATAATTATTTAATTATCACCTCCAAATTAATACATCAACAAATTAAATTCCGTTACTCCTGTCACGCAGTTGTCTCTTTCGCACGCATAATAACATCCCATGCAAGACAAGAACAAGTGAGCCCTAATTCAGAACAAGTCTATCGGAGTCGTCATAATAATCTTTTATTTTCTCAGACTGTACACAGGCATTTATTTTACATTTTCTAACTTCAAAAAAGGAGGTTATCAATTTGACATGTGTGTATGAAATATTATTAGAACTGCAATATATTCACTTATAATATGGATTAGTGCTTACAAACATATATACAATATTTTTATGTGTGTGTGTGCATATGTATGTCTGTTTTATGTACTAATACGTGTAACAGTGACTTGGCTTACTGATTGCAAAAACACCACAAAACCTTTTTCAAGTTCTAGTGTTCCGGTTTTTAATTGATGTTGTATGTTAATAATTTAATATCGAAATGTCCGAGCCACCTGCACAATCCTGAATGCACGAGGTTTAGCGTGCACTCTTATTATTACAGATGATTTTCAGAATGTATGATATGAATATAGTATGTAAAGGTAGTTTATAAATATTAAATGTATTACGTATACAATGTATAACATTAACATTGTATTAACATTCATAATTACTCAAACACGTTTACTTTATACATTTTAAGAACTGCAATTCAGGTCTGATACATTATATTGTTATATTATTTGTTTTTATTGCTTTTTGTTCTGTGTGGAATAAATAAATAAATGTTAATAAAAATTAAAGCCGAATAATTAATATTCTGATTTCATTATAACAGATCCCTTTTCTATCTCCCAACATCCGCATATAATCTACTACACACCTTTTCAACCCGGGCAAAACCAGGGTATATAAGCTAGTTGACTAATACGGATAGTTAAAATTCCAATTATAAATTTCACCAAAAAAACTAATTACTAAATAATATTTTTAGTACGAGATTAGGAGTAAGCGACTCCATTGTATTTTATGTTCTATCACAGCAAAGGGTAATAAAATTTTACGAGCTCTCTTCAATGGCGCAGAGTAAAAGTGCTATAAGTTTATTACGAGTAATTGAAAATTAAACCTTATGCAACTGAAACAAGGTTGAATATTGTTAAATAACTTAAATAGATTTACTACGTTTTTGTGTAATTTTAAGGTTTTTATGTGTATCTCAATAGACAGAAAGGTATAGGATAACTTGAGCCGTTTATATGCGTTCTGTCAATACGAAAAGTTGCATCTAGGGTATATTTTATCGAAGACTGTGCCACACTGCATTGACGGCATTTAAACAATTCGTGAATCAACTAATGTGTTGGTATCATATATGCTTGCTAGATGGCACTTCAGCACATCATTCGTGTGTGACAAGATAGTGTCTACTAGTTCTATCAGAGAGCGCTCTGAATTTCTAATCAAATAAAATATTGCCATTGACTTGCAAACGTGGCGCCATGTACCCCGCGAACTATAAATGCGAGGAGAAGCGGGGACAAAATCTAACTTCTTTCTCTACAATTCTGCCCCTTAATGATCCCCTCTCAAGCAAATCGCAAACTTAAACTGCCGGCGCGGCGCCAGCATCGCCACCTTTGCCGCCATTATGTAGCATAACGGTATAGTATCAGGTTTAGGTAGGTCTGGTTCACTCCGCACTTTAAGTACAAAACTACTGGTACAGCGGCGTATCCGTCCGGACGGGATTATTTTACGGTGCGAGCTGCTTCAAAAGTGATTGGAGCTATGCGATAGAAAGAGACACGCCTTGTAGGTTAATAAATAAATATAAGGTACACTGTGCTTTGCGAGCTGAAGTGCACTTTATTGCTTCGTGGCTAGAGTCACGTATTTATTTGAATGGCTTTGCGGGCTGATCCTTCTAGCCCTTCCATTCTGTTCTTGCGCTTGCAAAGTGAACAATGAGCCGGTGTGATAAAGAAATGGTTACCCAATAAACTTTTCTCCATATATTCCCGTTTCGTCAAAACGTTTGACAAGATGGGAATTCTTGGAAAAAAGAGAATTTGGTCTCTAAAGAGAGTGCTCGCTGAGTTATTACGTTATAGATATTTGAGTATGGTTGTACAACTACGAAGTTATATTTGATTTAGGTACGCGGGTTTTCCAAGACAGTAAAACTGTGGACCTCTAGTTGGCTCTGGTTGGTTTGATCGATGGTTTTTATGTTCAAACCAATGGATCTGTGTTGTTAAGATAAAAAAAAATATAATATTGCCAATTAGACTGTTTATTGCCACCAACAAACTGTCAAATAATATATTTGGAGGTATCATCTATTTTCAATTATATTCATCTAAAATGTAGACTGCACGGTAGATCATAAAAGTGGCTTCGGATACTAGAAGTCTTGGGTTCGATTGCCGAGTTGGATAGTTTTTTACCTTACTAAAGAATCAGTTGTAGTCCAGATGCAGGAATAGTTTTTTGTTTATGGATACAGGACCAAAGTATATCTTGCGAAGCGTAAGCAACAACGACAACGGTCATACTTAGCTTTCCCTATTAGCAAATATAAAAGCTTGATGTATTCTGTTGTATAAAAATTAAAAAACGTTTATGTTATTCAATCATCTTATACACATAAGAGGGTATTAATATGGCAAAAATACTGCGGGAGTGGTTTAAAATCGATAATTGAATATGTTCCACTGATGTTTAATTTTCACATACACAAAATTAGTACTAACTATTATCTAAGCATTGCTTTTGAGCAGGATAGCAATGAATGTTTGAATGGAGTAAACCCCAGTTAGTTTACTCCATTCAAAGTTTCAAACACGTATGAACGATACGCGAATCCAATGAAACGGTATCACTACGACATAACAGCCGTTTTGCGTACCTATTCTGATAGACGTTGTGGCGGTGGCAGTGACAGCATTATGCCCATGATAGCCTTTCATTGACTTAATGAATAGATTCAGGCGTTACTTTGCGGAAATCCATATTTAATAATAACAAATATTTCTAAATATTTTAATAAAACACTTAAAAAATACAAATATATATATATATAGTGACAATTCCGCCTAATTTTCCTGCTAAGCCAACGTGACGTCACAAACGCCACGCAGCCAAACCGGAAGAATTTTTCGACGCGTTTCGCTTCTACACGAAGCATCCTCAGGAGATCTTGAGTCAAGACCTCCGCGTTTTCTTAAAATATTTAAAAATATTTGTTATTATTTTATTGACTTCACGTAGCCTACGTGCATGTGATGTAGTCCTGACCGATTTTGGCCACAGCGACTGCTAGTTCTGGATAGGTATGCTGAATTCAGGGATTTAGAACTAGGTTCTGTTGTTCAACCCTTTGGTGCGCTCTCTGGTGGCTTGAGTACCCAATTTTGTTGGAGAAGGTTTGGGAGCACTTGGGGCATGTTAATATCCCGCTAATGTAATTGTAGGTGATGGCCGCTGGTGGTCGGGCCTTAAACTCATCACGCTTTTTGGTCAAGCTCCTCGTGGCGGGCGGCTTCGAAGGCATTCTCCTGATTGTGGATGAGGCGATGCGCAGCCTTAGCCTCCCATTGTGAAGGCTCTACTTTGCATCTTTTCATATGTCCTTTCATATCCTTAAATCTTAGGTACTGTCCTCCGCTTTTACGCTTACCGTACTAGAGTTCTGAAAAGGAGATGCGCTTCGCCACTCCACTTTCCGACATACGAGAAACGTGTCCACACCACCACAGCTATCATCTCATCAGATACACCTCAAGGCCTCCGATGTTAGCGCGCTTCAGAACGGTTGTATTTCTGACGTGGTCAAACCATTTTATGTTCATGATGTCCCGAAGACATCTGAGGTGAAATCTGTCTAGTGTACGAATGTGTTTGCGGTATAGAACCCAAGACTCAGAAGAGTATAGGAGGTTTGGTTACACTACGGACATATATATATATATATATATATATATTTTTTTGTCGAGAGTTTCAAGTCGTGCGAACGAAATACCTTTAGTCGCAATTTGCCAAATGCTGCAGCTGCAGCACTTATTCTGCTGTTTATTTCGTCATCTAGGTCACACTTAGAAGTTATTACTACACTTAGAGTAGATACACCGCGGTCAACAAATATATATGTATTATTCGTAGACGGCGGTTTTCGTTGCTGTCACTATCATTCTCAAAGCCAACGTACCACAGCTTAGGTGATATTTAGTACTGATTTAGTGAATGTGATAATTAAACATGAGTGGAGCATATTATTTGAGTTTTCGATTCCACACCACCCCCCCACAGTATTGTTTATATATTTATATCCTCCTTATATACCTACTGCACGCGGTTACGATAATTTTATAAAATGACAATGAGCCAGCACATAATGATGGGGAAAGTAAACTTTGTAAAGTGAGTTTTGAATAAACTTGACACGTGCCTTAGTAGCAATAAAACTTCGTATAGACGTTTTTAATGTCATTTTAAACGTCGTTTCTACGCCAGATACGTTTAAAATTACATGTCACGGCTATGCAACATGACTATCGGCGTCTTCTTACGACGCGACGGAAAAAGAATGAAAATGTTTCTTTTCAATAACGGCTTCCAAGACAAAAGCAAAAAATAATCAAAATAAATACAAACAAAAATTACATTTAATTATTGTATAACGTAGACACTGATATCGCGACGACTACACAGCATATATCGATCGTGGAATTTTAAACAAAGGATTTGCCCCAGGGCAAATAGTTCGTCATTGCTGCCGCGGTGACTACTCGGAGACAATTTACAACTTTGCGAAATTTTTGGAGTAAGAATATTTGTTTGGATACTGGAACACGTACACTGGGCTTCTATGTAGAAGTCAGTCCATACACACTGCGCTACAAATGAATTATTAGTCAACTGCACGAAAAGTGAGAAATAGATAGATAGAAGATAGAAAACTCTTTATTGTTACACCACTTGAGAAAAATAAAAGATTACACATTAAATTATAATAACATAGTGTTACAATGGGCGGCCTTATCACTAAAAGTGATCTCTACCAGGCAACCTTAGGATGGAGTTGAACGAATAAAACAATAGAGGCGGGTGTAGTCCAAATACATAATCAAATTTCATAAAAACATTTTAAAATATAACGTTTACCGTAATTATATATAGTAGTAATTATATAATTATATAACGTAATTACAGCCAATTGAGCTTAGAACGAAACTGAGATACGTGATCATATTTGCGTAAACCAAATATGAATCTAATGCAAAAATTTTGAAAACGCTCAAGTTTATCTAGCTGTTCCTCCGTGAGATCTAGATAGCAGGCATCAGCGTAGTCAAGAATAGGAAGTAAAAGAGATTGAGCTAATGCAATTTTAGTGGCTGTTGGAAGAAAGTTGCGCAACCTTTTTAAGGATCCTGCTGCGGCAAATAGCTTGTGACTGGTGATTTGTAGCTGTTGATCCCACCTCATATAGCGATCCATTGTTATTCCAAGATTCTTTACAGAGCTACTAAAGGGAATAGCAATACCACCAAAGAAAACTTGAGGAAGTAATGTCCAGTCTATTGTAGACAGCAATCTTGAGCTACCAATTACTATTGTTTGTGTCTTAATGGGATTTACTTGTAACCCAAAAGAATTGCTCCATTTAGCTATACGATCAAGATCAGCATTAACAGTCTGAATTGCTTCAGATAGTTTATTCACTGGTGCCTTAGAATAAATCTGTAGATCGTCTGCATATAGGTGGTAGGAAGAAGTGAGGTTGTGAGAAATGGAATTAATAAACAAAGCAAACAATAAAGGAGATAAGACGCCACCTTGCGGGACGCCTACTGACGTGTTACACCACAAAGAGTATTTATCTTCAAGACGAACACGCTGCCTGCGCCCGTACAGATAACTGTGAAACCAATCAACTACCGTTGGAGAAATGTTAATTGAGCGAAGGAGAGCAAGAAGAATGTCAAAATTAACAGTGTTAAAGGCGTTGCTAAAATCTAATAGAGTTAATACGGTAAGTTGGCCGTTGTCCATTCCAAGACGGATATCATCAGTTATTTTGATGAGAGTAGTTACAGTGCTATGCCCAGGTCGAAAGCCAGATTGAAAAGGGTTTAAGAGATTGTGACTAGATAAGAATTTGCTAATTTGGTTGTAGATAAGACGCTCGAAAACTTTTGACAGGAATGGAAGGATAGAAATGGGTCGATAATCGGAATAAGATTTAGGGTTTGATTTTTTAGCCAAGGGAATAATTTGAGCGTCTTTCCAAATTGAGGGAAATACTCCATCAGAGACAGAGTTATTAAAAATGTGACAGAGAACAGGAAGTATAACATCTAAGATGGGCATAACCATGTTACGACTTATGCCATCAACACCAACAGCATTGGAAGTGATTGAAATTACGCTCTTCTTAACATCACAAGCGGATAGTTGATTAAAAATAAATGGAGAATGATGAAGAGAAATGTTGGTTGAGAGAATTGATATTTAAATCATTAGGAATAGACTCTTGTCGTGATTTACCTATGCCCAATGACCTGAGAAATTTCTAAACTTTGGCAGGGTCCTCGTTAGCGACAGACTTGAGAACATGGTGGCGTAAAGCATCCCTACACACCATATTGCAGCGATTGCGAGATTTAACATACACAGTTTTATTTTGATCACTTGGTTGACGCTTGTATTTACTTTTAGTGAATGCTTTTTTATGAATTAACACTTTTATGTCATTGGTTAGCCAAGGAGCTGGAAGGTGTTTTAATTTTATAGCTCGCAGAGGGGCATGTCTATCATACAACTGTGTTGATAAGGAGTTGAAAATAGCAACTTGGTCATTCACAGTCGCTGCATTATATACCGGAGACCAGTCGACTACTTGGGCATCATTAAGAAATGCAACCTGGTCCATGCCACTAAAATTGCGCTGAAGTATGACTTTAGGTTTTGCTTTAGGAGGACGAATTTTATAAGATAGGAATATCAGATCATGATATGAGAAGGCATTGGCGGAACATTGACCGTGCTTCGCAACATGCAGGGTGGATGATACTATAATCAAGTCAAGAAGTGAAGGAGTGTAATTTGGGGAGTGATGAGTAGCATTTAGAGGCAGAATATGCATGTTGCAGGAATTAACGACAGCTTCAAGTAGGGAAGTACGACAATCCCGTTTGAGAAGACAGGTATTGAAATCACCCATGATAATGGTATGGATATATGAAGGGGTCAGATCTTCAAGGATTTGTTCAAAAGATGAAAAGTAATTATTACAAGAAGAACTGCTATAATAGGCTCCGAGTAAGATTTTATTATGTGAAAGAAGGACTTCCACAAAAAGATGCTCACCGGCATTTGATGTAGGCGGCTGGGATGTGGTGCTGACTACTGAGAAAGGAATATGTGATCTAAGGTAAATAGCCACCCCACCCCCACGGCTGTCAGTACGATCATTTCGGATAAGGTTAAAGCCGGGCAAGGAGTACGATATAGAGGGTAAGCACGGCTTGAACCATGTTTCGGAGACTATTATGGCGTGAATATTTTTGTGATCTAGAGATGCCTGCATATCGGGATAATGTGCCGGAATACTCTGCGCGTTGATATGAATCACGTTAAAATTTTTCGGTACATCAGAAAACTGTGCGTCGAGAGTATCGTTGAGCGTTGGGATGCTTTCGAAATTCTGGTCACTGAGGGAACCTAGGACGATGTATCACAATGGACGGAGTGATAGCTTTGGTAGCGTGTCCATTTTATGTTAGTTTGAGTGTCTAGAAAGGCTAGAATGTGTGTGAGTAGGGAAGTGATCACTAGGGTAGAACATATCGATAAAAAGGTGCACAAATATATGTAGTACACACTGGGAAATTGTTAATAAGAAAACAATTTACGATACATTTTGGAATTTCTTTTTATTCAGTTTTTGAGAACATAGTTTCATATAAGATAAACTTATTTAACAAAATTACATTGGATCTTATGTTTAATAATAATTCACATTAAAATATGTGACCATTATAGTTGTAGACTGCGTTACCTAGTAACTGATTATTTTTGTGTGCTATATTTTATTTAGTAAAAAAATAAATTAACTAAAAATTTGAACCGACTTCAACACTCAAAAGTATGAAATAACTTGTTGAAGTCGGTACCATGATAGTCCAAACTTACCTATTATCACAATGATGTGCGCATAGTACCGACCTCGACAAGTTATTTCATACTTTTGAGTGTTGAAGTCGCTCAATATTTTCGTTAAATTTTTTTCACCCATTTTAGCGATCCTTGCTCGATTAAAATCGATTTTCATTCACTGCCAGTTTACTTATATCATCAAGCAAAATCGAATAAAACTTTTCAGTCATTGGAGTGTAACTCAAAAACTGCTTCATCGATTTCAATAAAGTTTAGTTGTAAAAATAAAATAAAACATAGCACACAAAGATCAAGCTTTCCATTAGTAAAATAATTTTCAAAATAGAATATGTTGTATATGTTCCGTGTTATCTTTGTGTGCGTGGCTGCGCTCACGACGAACGAAATAAATCAGTGCGTTGCTAACCTACGATCGTTTCACTTGTCCTCTCTGCCGCATATCTAACAGAATAAATAGACTCAGAGACTTAAGAATTACTAATAAGTTAATGACCTTTAAAGAGTATTAATTTGTTATAAAAGTTTCTGACACTGTTCTCTACTACTGCATTCTTCATCATGTAATGAATTCTTAGTTTGAAATACTTTTCACAGATTGATTTAATCAGTAAATATTTATGATCTTCGAAAAAGCTAAAGCTAAACTGGTGTTCATTTAAAGTTTGAAAGACATTTGCATAGTTATTTGATTGCATTACTTGCAGTATTACGTCACGTATCATTTTATATACATCTTTGTTATTAAGTTTACTATAGTGGTTACATATCAAAAATTTTCGCAAATTTTTTTCGCACAATTTGCATATAAAATATACGTCATTACTTGGGTATAGTAAACCTCCCTTATCTTTGAAAGAGGTCAATGAAGCTTTTTTCGTGCCCTGTAATGCTGTTAAGCAATCTTCGCAATAAATTTGTTTTTGTAAGCTTTTGACCACAAACCCTGATATGTAATAAATTACTTCTTGGACATATTCTGTCAGTTGGCTTGGGTCATTCATGTAACAATGATCATCATTATATGTGTACTCTTGTTGAGTCATTTCTTCTAAATCTTCTATCATTCTATGCTTTGCTAGAGAGTTATTTATATTTTCAACATATTCTGATTTTTTGGAGAAATTTAGGATATGTATTTTCTCCAAAGGAATACAATTTCCTTCCGCAAATTTAAACTCGGCGTGAACTAGCAATTTTTTATACGCTGTTCTAAATTGTTTTGCGGAAGGGTTGTTGTTATAGCCACCCATTGATCTAATTGCACCAAAAAAAAGCTCGAGATGATCCTGGGACAATTTGTATGTACATATAAAGCTTAGTTTGGGGTTATCATGGTCGAGCAAATGACTGCAAAGATCTTTTATTGACTTTAAGCAAATGATAAGACCTATGAATCCAATTTTTCTTTGCGAGTTTACGACCAGAGTACCATCAGCAAATTTTAATTTATTTAGGTACTCAGTTCCATCATGTATTAGTTGTAAACTTTTCGCAAGATTTCGAGGTATGATTGCTTGTTTGTATCCATACGAGTTGAGATTTCGCGAATTTAAGAAATCAAATATATTATTTATATTTTTTACAAAATCACATGTTGCTTCACAGCCAGCAAATTCACAGAGTTTCATTTTATTCCGACAAAATAATAATGCATCTGCCACTGATTGGCTTAAGAGTTGTGCAGCTAATTTGACTTTCATTTTTTGTTTGACGTACTCAATGTGTCCTTGTCTTATTTTATTAGCCAAATGCTTTTTTTCTTCAGTTTGGAGTTGATGTAGTAACTCAAAATACTTAAAAGATATCTTATTGCCACCATCATCATAGATTTCTTTTTTATCACCCAAAGTGTTTCGTACTAATTTTAAACAATGGCAAGGATCAAGCAGAATAGAAATCTTAAAACCATTATATTCAAACTGTGTTTTAGGATTTTCCAGATCCAGATTGCAGCCAAGATGTTTAGCCATCGCAATATTGTTAGGAGCGCCATCGAACGTTAAAGAAACTATGGTGACATTACACTCACTCAATAAATCTAGACAGCGACGTACCAGTTCAGCTTTTTGCATACCAGTTATTCCATTTATCAGAAAATAGCCAACTGGTATCTTAAATGACCCATTTAAGCAGGTCACCATAAACGTAAGTGCTTCAGTGGCTACCGGAATACAATCATTTTCAACATTGTTTCCTACATTTACGTAGCCATGAGAATTATGGCCATCCCACTCGATACATTTTCTAATAGCCATTTCATCCATAGTTAAGGCACCAATTATTGGTTGATCCTTTGATTTGGCTTTTAGTGTCTCAAAAGATTCTTTAGTAAAGCCTGAGTGACAATCAACGCCTTGATACCATTTGCTTATGGTTTTTGGATGGGGTAAGCAAGTATCAAAATAAGTCCGTACGTATTTATATGCGCGTGGTGACAAAAAGTGTAAAGTTAGTGCAAATTTTCTCAGTTCAGGTGAATATTTTTTTGGAAGGGATGCTTTGGTTTGTTTTTTCTGTAACCTTAGAAGCAAGTCTTTATTTTTGTCTCCTATACTAGACAATACATCTCAAGATTCAGTATTTAGTAATTCTCTGGTCTTTAAATCATTTATTATATTCATTAACTTAGCATTTTTTTTAATAATTCTGCGTTTATTTTCTCTTAAAGTTTTTATGAGTCTAAGACGCCGCAAAGCCGTTGTCCGCGCTTTTGTTAAAGATGTCAACACTTTAAGTGCTCGCCGAGGCGTTGTAGGCAGATCATCTTTCTTAATACCACTAGCTTCTATTATTTTTCGTTTCCTTGGTGTCAGTTCCAGGTTTTCATTATTCTGTTTTCTTTTTTTGGCTGCTGACGGCTGATAATATCTGGGATATCCTTCAAAAATTACGGGTATAGCATCTGTTTTAAGTTTCTTGATTGACAAACCTGTCAAAAAACTGGATTTTTCAAAATGTTTAGAACATAACCTGGAGTATTTAGTCGGCTCCCAATTTTCACGTCTCACAGCCTTTATCCACTGATCTCTGATTTCCGGACATTTTGGAAACCTATAACAAAATGATTTATTAAAATATAGTATAATATATCAGTACTAATATTATAAATGCGAAAGTAACTCTGTCTGTCTGTTTGTCTGTTACGCTTTCACGCCAAAACTACTGGACCGATTTGAATGAAATTTGGTATGGAAATAGTTTGAGACCCGGGAAAAAACATAGGATAATTTTTATCCACCTGCGCAAAAAGAGGTTAATGTTTTTGCGCGATAGCCAACATACGCGCGGGCGAAGCCGCACCCGGAAAGCTAGTATATATATATAAAAATCTTATTTCTATTTCTTATATATTCTATTTCTATCTTATTTATCTAGTTGTTCTTCGAACAGTAGACCTCGCGAGTGGGTAGGCATTGGGAACAGAGAGGCAGGCATAAAATATACGCCGGTAAAACGGTTGACCGGCCGGTATTGACGGTTGATTATTATGTGTGATTCCAGGACCTACATAGTATCTACATACCGTTTGTGCATAAAAGAGTAACTAACATTCGTGCGCACAAACTTTCTCGTTTATAATATTAACTAGTTGTTCTTCGAACAGTAGACCTCGCGAGTGGGTAGGTATTGGGAACAGATAGGCAGGCAGGCAGACAAATGTATGGTGAATGGAATAGTAAAGATCCTTTTGACTATGAAAATCTAGAACTACAAATAGTACATGATTACTATTATTTTATAGTGTACATGTTTACACTCCATTGAGGAGAGACGTTGACCCAAAGACATTGCCCGATCAGTGCTTAGAGGAAGTTTATTCGCTAATTGATTTAGTTTTTCTTCTTCATATATCTTCAAGAATAAAAGCTTCACATTAAAAAAAATAAGAAAACATTCCAAATTAAATGGCTCCAACACAATATCTGCAAGCTGTCGAGACCGAGAGAAGTTATGTACGTACAGCCCGCGGCCAGCTCCCGTGTACCAATATCTACCACTCTACGCGTGGATGGTGACTGCGCCCATGCCAGTATTAGTGAGAACTGAGTTCTTGAGCAGATCAGCTTCTCAGACTTCTCCACGGCAAGTTCTCGAAACACTGCCTCAATAGAGACAAAACCCGCCACCCGCTTACATACCTAAATTTTGTAATTCTTTGTTTGGTAGGTAGCAAAGACAAATAATATAATACCTACAAACTGATTTTTATTACAGACTTTAAAATGTTGAATTCTTTATTTGTCTTTTTTCTATGTTTATTTACTGCATATTTATATACCTGCGTATAAGAAGCGTATAGGTTCATTTAGTTTTTCTTTATTGAAAATATATTTTACGCATAAACCGCAAAGTTAAAAAGGTATTCTGAACAATTACTTTAGAATACAACTTTAACTGTGTTGACAAAATATTGTAAAAACTTTATTGTAAAAGTAAATTTATGTTTAAATTATTACGATAGATTATTTAACAACGTTTTTAACAGCAAAAAGACATTACGATTACGGGGCTTGAACCTGGCACCTCCTGCACTAGAGGCAACAGTCTGAACGCTCGGCTATTTCAGACCTAGATTCAATCGACAAAATAAAGGTTGTGCAATAGAACTGGCTCGTTATTTTGCTTATTTTACCCACTTCTCTACTTTTTAATTTTTTTTGTGCACCTTCTTATGTAAAATGGGTTACTATATTTATTATTGCCTAATTTTATCGAAATCGCTTGGTAAATAACGCCACAGCAAACTTCTCTCCTCTTTGGTAGAAATATCCGCCTAATCAAAAAGCGCCCACGACTAAAAAATCTAAAAAATAAAGGAATCTGTGCACCATATATCAATGATGAAAAGTGCCTTATGTATTATTCCGAAACCTGCAGTATCTACATACCAAATTTCATCCAAATCCGTCCAGTCGTTTGAGCGTGAAGAGTAACAAACATCCACACATCCACACAGACAAACTTTCGCGTTTATAATATTACCAGGATAACATCGTCACGCTTTTTCCCCGAAGGCCTGCAGAGGTGTAGAAACATCCACGTTTCCCCAGATGTTTTAAGTCCCATGTAATAGGGAGTTAGTGTATTGCCATTTACCGGGCATAGTACCAGACTTCGGACTGGATTGTGTTTTTATTGAAACAAAATCAAATATCTGACCCAGGAATAGAAACCAGGACCTCCTGATCACAAGGCAAGCGTTAAAGCCGCACGGCTAACGAGGCAGTTTATAATATTAATAAGATATAAATACTAGTATTATACCAGACCATACCATATATATATACAGACCATATTTATCGACAAAATATTGCAAAGTTGTGGTACATCACTAGCCGCGAGGCGTAAAACAATGCTAGTAATATACTTAAATTAAAGCTATAAATCAATAACTATTTACCACCACTTGGCAATCATATGACAAAAAAATGTATATTACATAAACGAAATGAATATTTTGCTTTATAATTGGTTATTTTAGTTAATAAATGCCCACAACAACTTACGTGTGAAATGATAATTCTGGATCTTTTACTCCTCCTTTAGTTGTTCTTGATGGACACAACACAGCACAACACGACATTATTTCACTATGTAACGCGGTATTCAGTCTTTACAGTGATATGACCATTTAATTATACTTTTAAATATGATGCATCGCAATGTTGTGGCCTACAAGCCGGTCAAAAAAAGACATGAAGCGCGGGGCTGTCAATTTTACATAAGCTTTCTCGTTTACTCTTGACAATCTGTGTAATAGAGAGAGAAGCTAGACTCTGTGTTTACACACTGAACGTCAGAGTGCCAACGTCTCATCGCTACGTCCATTATGATACATCGTCCTAGGAGGGAACTGTTAGAAGACAATGACAAATACTCTTCACTATCAGTATTATCTGCATTGTTAAATAGGTTTAACATAGTTTGTAATATGAGATATAAATATTATATAATAAATAATAAATACTATTTATACTTATAAATAATAATGTAAATATATATATATATATATATATATATATATAGATAGATAGATAAAAATATAAAAGAGGTTTTTTATAACTCTCCACCTGCAAGTTGGGTATCAGTAATTCAAAAAATACAAAAACACACAATATACACACGTACAAATTTTCGTTTTTACCCAGGGAAGAAAAAAAATAAAAAAAAGAAAATACTAACACATAGACATAAACTAACCACATCAAATATAATATACACATATTATATTTTAAGTTACCATAATGACAATATGAGTGAATTCACATCCTGATCTACATTTATGATAATTATGTCACCAGGTTTGAACGGAATAAACTATAGTGATAAACTCTATGGTTTGATGTGAAGTTAAAATAATAACGTCAACGTCAAAACAAATTGAAAGTGTCAAATCAAAACTGATACGAGTAAGGTAAAGGCACCTATTTCCGACGTATTTTCAACAAAACTCGATATAACATAAAAAATTAAGCAATTCCTGTACATTTCCGCAGGTTTTAATGTTTTTATCACGTATGTTATTGTTTTTACTTTTAAACTATACTAAATATTTGTTAATTAAATCTTAAATTGTGTTCAAAATTAAACTAAATATGAAATAAGTCCAAGGCACCTTGATCCGATGCAAAAATCCTTATTCCGATGTATTTGGATCCTAATTCCGTGTGTTCAAAATGCAATGCTTTCTCACTTTATGTAAAAAGGACTGCCTATAATTAATTTTTACTACATCAAAAGGCGTGGTATAATAAAAAAAATTATGTTGCTTAAGCCTTACATATACTACTTAAACCAAATTAAAGTCTAACCCGTACATATAGGTATGGCGTAATTCAGTAACAAAAATCTAACCCTCCACCCATGTATCAAATGAGGGCAAATAAATCGAACGTAGGCCCATAAAAGGCTCGCCTATGATTTGGTATACGTTCATTATTTGAGGATTAGGTATAAAGTTTACCATTTTCACCTTTCATAATTTGTAATATAAGTTGATAATTATTATAAAAGTCAGATAGTGATATTTTTATTTTTTGCATTATCATAAACTGCGTAACAATTTGCATACAATTGTGAACACTATGTATATTACTTGTGCTTAAGCCGCGTATTATGGGATCTTATTGCGCCCCACTGTACATCGGAATAACGTTTTATACAAAAAAATAAAGTTTCCTAATTCCGAGTATTAAAATATACGAGATTTTTGCATGGTATAGAAATAGACAAAATGTTAATTGCAATGTTGTCCTAAATATATATAATGCCTGATAACAATTAGAATACATTGTGTATAAACTTGCATTTTCTCACTAAACTATCCCATAGAACGAATTAACAAAATACCTAAATATACCACTTTCAACAGGCAGTAGTTAGGGAATGCGACGATTAATTGTACCTCGGAAATAGATTTCAATATATTATAAATATTTAGGTTGTCAAATCCAAATTGAGAAATGCTTTATCATAAAAACAATACTGAAAATATTAAAAATAAACCGACTCTGTGAAATCGCTATTCCGTGGCATACATCGGAATAAAGAACTGAGTTAAATATATGGCACCTAATGCCGCGGCATTTTCAAACTGTATTTTTCCTACATTTTACTACGAAAAACTCACAGAAGTTAATAAACTATTTTTGATTAAAGACATATATTTTGAAACATTTCTATTAAAGAAATAAATATACTGTACAAAATAAACGAATAAAACACTATTTAAAAAACATGATATTCACGTGCCTAATGTCCAAAATGTATGGAGCGTGCGTTCGGGTCAGCCGCTGACGCAATACTTACCGTTTATTTCAAAATGTTTCCACAGAACAGCGGTCTTTTGATGACTCAACTACGCAAAGATATATTATTTAATAGATAAAGGGTCTTGCAGCAAAAATAAATTTATAAGCGTCATAATATCACCGTTTTTCGAAATACCTCGGAATATAGTGCCAATATTAGAACCCCGCGGAATAAGGTGCCTTTACCTTAGTAGGTAGTAAAATTATTTCAAGATAAGATAAGTGAATAATGCATAATGTGGTCTAAAGCTACATATTAACTTAAAATTCGGAGACATAAGTAGAGGGTACCACTCGAACAAACCATTTTGTAAACAAAATTGTGTAGTAATTATACACTCGAGAAATAGAAGCAGGCATGTCAACGCTTTTTGGAAGCAGCTCATCTCGGCTTGGATGTAGCTATCGTCTCCTTGGGAACACCGTGCGCTGTAATCAGCGCTTCCGAACCACCAATCTTTTCGAGCTCTACAAGAGAGCTGATACGATGTCTTATTCCGTCAGCACCCGATATGAACACGAAACCGTCTTTCGTCCAACATTTGCCAATACCATATCTTTGACGAGCCACCATAAATGTATGATGCCGCGACTTCGTTAAAAACTCAGATAGTGTTATACCTGATCCCTTGAAACCCGTCTTTGCGAACCAGATCTTATTTCTCATTTCCGACGTACGTAATTTGAACAGGATCGGTCTAGGTTTGTCTGGAGTGGACGTACGACCCATTCGGTGACAGCGGCTGATGTCCTCGACAGTTACACTCAATTTCGTGTGAGTTGCCACGGCCCTAGCTACCACTGATGAAGTCTCTTCGTCCTTAGATTCCACAAGGCCATGAAGCAGCAAGATCTTACGATGACTACGCATTTCCATCGAATCCTGCTGATGTACAAGCATGCCCACCTGATCCTGAAGGCACTGAATAGCTGTCATAATAAAGGAGCGGAATGCAGCAAACTCTGATGCCAAGTTGCTCACGTTGGTTGAAGGAGTTGCAACTTGAAGCTCACCTTCATAAGCATCCATCCGCTGCAGAAATAACTGCTGGAGTTGGGCCATTGACTGTTGTACTGCCTCCATGTTGAAACAAATGTGTGTGCAATCAATACCTGTATATCTCACTTTAATTATGTGTATAGTGACTTTGTGATAAGGACTGGCACCCACTGGCAGGTATTTTGTACTAGATTTTAATTAAACATACAATTTAGACATATAGGAGAAGATTTACTTATTATTTAATAATAAATTAACTCAGACAAAATTTGATTGATGTTTTACACTCTCCTACCCGCGCAGAAAAAACGCAGAAATGCTTTATATATCACGCTTACTACGAATTACTATACACTCTGATACACATGACATTGAAGGGAAAATAAAATCAGTGTTTTATAAATATAATATGTGTTTTTAATAAATATATCACTGGTTTAATTGACTTCAAATTTAATTAAACATCAATGTCACAGGCTGTCGCCGTCGCCGCCGCTCCGCGGGGATCCTAAGCGTTTCCCCGCGACCGCACATATTTGCGTAGGACGAGGTAACTAAACACGTCGCGTTTTTCAATGACGACTTCACCTTAATAAGTGCCGCGCAGTTGATCCATAGTTTATATACCATTTTAGGCGTGCTTTAGGTGGTGAAGTATATTTCGCGCGAATTTAGCTAGCTACCACCATCTTACCGTTATCTCAAATATGTGGGGTCAGTACAAAATGCTCTCTTTAACAACTGGTTGATACAATATTGCACGAAATTTAAATATTGTAAAAGTGTTTGGCCTCGGTATTATAACAACTGCCTGCCTGACCTCAGATTTGGAGGAAACGTTTATGTTGGTACTGTGCACCACTAACTAGTAGCTTATTCCAGCTGTCCTTGAAAGCCATTTCGCATTCTAAGTTGAGCATGTTTACTATATTCAACCACAAATGCTAATTTTAAACATGTACAATACAAGTCATAGACGTGCAAATGACGTCAATGTTTTGATAAAGGAAAATACCATAACAGCAATTATATTCTATTTCAACATATTACGACTGGCTAGGACCCACGTTATATATACCGGAAAGTGTCCGACCACTTACGGGCTGTTTTGAAGTCTCGTCTGGGAGTCACGATTGCGCGAAGCTAGCAAGCAGGCTTCAGCGGGTAATTGAAGTTGCCATGCGACGGCGCTGTCTCTCCCGACCCAGCTGCATACGTCAGAACTGTCACTTGCTCACTGTCGTTGTTAACATTAAATAGGGTTGATGATTACATCACACTAACTGTATCAGTGTCCAGGCACACAAGTTTGGTGCCACAAATTTTCAAAACTGTTTTCCATGCCAGCGGTATACACTAGCCATCTTGATTGAAATAATCAATGCTTGATCTTTATTGAAATGCAAAATGACAGGAACCTGAGAAATTTTACATTTTTACGGTAAATATAACGCGGGTCTTAGCCGGTACCTAAAAATAAGTTAATATGGATAAAACTTGCGGTAGTTTCCAAAGGGAAATATTCTAATAAATATCAAAAGTACTAACGATATTCTACTAAATTAATGACACATTTCATAGATCTTCGATAAGAACTAAACTTATCATAAAGTCCACTATTTTGGCACATTTCGTACGGAACTGTTATTTCAGAGTACAAAATATGCATTACACAATTTGTGGTTTGGGTCAAATAGTGGTTGCAGTCATTGGAAGACTTAAATTTTAATACATGAGGAGACATGGTAAATGGCTACTCGGCCACTACTTCCATGTTCGTCTTATTCTTCCCATCAAGTCGTTGGCAAGTAAATTTACTATAGCTCAAGTGAGGATGCTGTAGGACTCCTACATTGCTCCTTAATATAAATTTGCATTTTAACGGCCACTAACTGTGCATTGGAGCGGCGGCGGCGGCGGGCCAAGCGTGAAATATTACGCCTAAGACCTCGACATGCATTTAAACTGCCTGAAATTTTAAAAATATTATTGCAATTACGCTGCTTGCATATTGAATACGTTACTTAGTAATATTTGTTATATAGTATAAGGTGAGTGCAGTTTTATATACTTCTTCTATTTCCAAGTGCCTGCTTTCAACGTTCTATGCAAAAATGTTAGGTATGCTTAAACTTTTTCTGTATGTAGGTATATAGAAATCTATTTAAAAACCACAAAACATTAAAATTTATATAATGCAAGTAAATCCTGAAATTGGAATAATAACATTGTAGTGCCAAAATAGACCATACCTTCCGGTCTGCAAACAAAATTTTCTTTAGAGTAAGATACTCGAAATTCAACATAAATTTACATTGCTAGTTGACATTCACAGAATTAGTGACTAGTATTTTCATATAACATAGACTAACTTGAGAAAGTCAGGTTTACTCCGTTATAAACTAGTTCTTTAAGATTTAAATAAACACTTTAGTTGTTATATTAGTTTTATTACAGACGAGTATCATCGTACAATGAAAAAACTGACACAATATTACCTACTTACTCAGTGACTTACACCTCGTAGTTTGTTTATAAATTAGTTACCATTGGTTACCGTAGATATTTTGTTTGAGTGTGTAACAAACTAAATGTATGTGTTATAAACCAACCTCCAACAAATTCCCGCCTTAGAGAAGAAAATAATTAATAGAGTTTAACCCGCACTAACTAAAAGGTAAGCAGCGTCTTTCTCCCGCTACTCGGATCCAACAAACACTACTCTCCGAGTATGAAAAATGATAAATATATTACATTACATAACTTACTTTCTTGTACCTCCTTAGTCTTGTTATTGTGTTCAGGAAGCCAATTGCCGTTCTATTCATTTATATATTTTTTTATGTTAATTTATTTTGTTAAAATGTTTTAATTACTTTGTGACTTACTGTATTGCGTTTACCTTCATGTGTGCATAATTTGTTGAATTAAACGTGCTCTATTTTTCATGTAATATTTTATAAAATAAAATGGTATATCAGGTGAATTCGATACCTTATTACAAGTTGCAAAGTTCAGCCTTTTCCCGGCAAGTTGTGAGAGGAGTAATAATATATATATGAATCTGAAAAGTTCCCAGTTGACGCTACTGTGCTGCTGCCGGGGTTAATTAAGTTGTCCGTCGGGGCTGTGTGCGACCAACCACAAAGTCACTTTCCAACCTTGTGATAAATACTAGTACCAGCTTTTAATAAATGGCAGGGAGCTTTCTGAAATTAAAATAGAAGATTATGCACCAAAGGGATAAAGAAAGGCCTTACATCACGGGCGACGTATTGAATATCAAGTTTAGTGCTTTCAGGATTCAAATTCAAGAATAATTACGAATATTACAAATTGGTAGGTATCTGTATACCTACCAATTCGTAATAGCTTACAAGCGCACCTTTTAAAGTTCTGGTAGCAGTAGAACTCCCTGTGAATGAATTCGTTCGGAGAAGTATGGCACCTTGCCTATGTCTACCCATTTGAAATCCAAATGACCAGTGGCATATGAAATCTAGAACAACATTATAACCCGGCTCAGCCCATAAACTAGCTTTTTTGACTAACTTAAAAGTTAGATTTGTAAGACACGTTTTTTCGAACAGTGACGTAATAAATATTTTCATTACACAGAAATTCGAAAATGTTAATTGGCTTCGGAGGACAGCGGGAACAAATTTCAAATTTTATTCCAATAAGAGTTTCTTAGTTCTGCGGCCAAATTGAGTAGCAAAATGGTAACCTATATTTGTCATTATTTTTCTTAAACGATTGCGGTTAGATGTTTTAATTATTCTACAGACCAGAATTTCTAACTTTTATTGTTTTATTTTGCTACTCCACATGAGATTCAGTTCTAATGAGGGTTTTCCAGAACTACTCAAATTAAATGAACTCATTTAATAATATAAAGTATTAATTATTATTACAGAATTTAGAGAACACTGCCTAATGGTAGTAATATTGGATTAGTTTTGTAGTAATTTTAAGTTTTTTTAGTTAAATATGTTAAGTATAGCCTAATATATTATTATAATCATTGAATCTGTATTAGGGATATTATGTATCTAACCTACCTATAATATAACATTTATTGACCATAAAAAACTCATTACATCATGAATTTCTTATTCTAGGGCCTAAGAGTGTATCTAGAAAACAAATTTTATCACAATCAATGTTTGTTAAAATAATATAGATACTACAAATTTTCTTATTTACCAAATTGTGATCAAAAACATAATATGCTGCGTCTCCATGTCTTTCCACATGAACTCTGTTGGAGTTGAACATGGCAATTGTGAACAATAACATCATTTGTTTATTGTACGGTGGAAAGCTGGGAACTCCTGGTCCGAAAGCCTCCGGTGAATGTTGTGGTAATGCCTATTATAATATGTTTTATGGTAATTCGGTGATCTGAAACAATGCGTCACTGAGTACTAACGTCATTTTACTAACGTCACCGTGACGGAGACTCAGATAATTTTTTGAACAATCCTAATCAAAAGGAAGTTCTCAATTTCGTAACGTGTTTTTCTCATACCTTTGTAATAGATTACACTGTATTTGTACAAACAAGTATAAATTTTATCAATTAGAAATTTACACATTATTTAAAAAGGTAAAAAACCCGACTGACTTTATTTTCGTTGAACGTTTTATAGTTCCATTGAAATTAAAACTGCAAGTGATATTTATGGAATCCTATTTTAAAGCTCTTCATTTTGATATCGCACTCAATGAGTTTGGAAGAAAAATAGTTTTTTTATCTCACAATATGGAGTCTATAATCCGCCAGTTTGTTTTTCTATTGTTTTTTAAACACACGACATGAGGTATTCCTATCACTTGTGTTATCAAGACGAGTCTAACGATGTTTCTACCATCAAAATCGGTTAAGCCGTTTATAAGCTATGGTGGAATAAATACACTCACAAACATACATACACACATACATGAACCCTGAAAACATAAACCTCCTATTTTGAGCAGTCTTGTCAAAAAAAAATAACAACTGGAACACTGAAAATATGAATAACTTGTTAAAGTCTTCCCCGTGGTGATTCTAAACACTCTGAGATCATATTTTCATGGTCCAACTTCAATAAGTTATTTCATAGTTTACAGTGTGAGAAGGCGATTCCATTTTTTCACCTTTTTAGTTATAAGATTGATTTTCACTCACCTGCAATTAATACGGGTCACCATCGACAAAACTAACAACCACCAAGTCGTCTAGGCATGTCAAGGATTATTCAGATAGTAACTTAAAAACTACTAAACTAATTTTGATATAATTTATATGGGACCACCGCAGAGATATACCCTTTTTAATAGATAAAGAATTATCAAAATCAGACTTCTCTGTAAAAATTATGCATGGTTAATGGTTATTATCGAAGTCAGTTAAAAAGGGTTTTGGATAAAATAAGGAATAAGTAACCAGTAGGAAGCCAGGGTAACAGCTAATCTAAAAATATTAACAGTTGTATTTTTCTTCGCATAAAATACCGAATGCTTAGCTAAATGTAATTGACTTTATATAATGAAAACAATATTTGTTGTGGGTTATTGTATTGTTTTTAAAATTAATTACCTACATAACACAGCGTAGGATTCCCTGTTAGATGCACATTTTCCTGTTACAATAAGGATCATTAATTTTGTCAGTTGAAGGAAGTAGGTTGTGATACTGTCTGTACGAGTATATCTTTATTAAAAAGTAAGTAATTTTTAAATATTAATGTAAAAAAATATTATTAGTTAATATTTGTCAGTTGAAGGAAGTGTTTTTTTCCGTTTCCGGTCGTTGAAGTGTAAACATCATTGTGATTCTATCCGTAACAAATCGTTTAAAAAAAATAGTTATAAGTTGCTTTAGTCGCCAACACTATTATAAACCACTTAATTAGTACTTTGGTGGACGCAGAAGAAATAGGATATTTAACAGGATATATCCATTAAAATGCAGAAGAAAATTCACAACAAAATTTGCTGTGAATGTTGCTAGTACATGAAAAATAATATGTACCATCTACACTACGTTCCATTCCACGTTACTTTACACAGAAATATGGAGGAACAATTCCAACTATTATTTGACAATATGAAGATAGAAATGATGAAGCAAACAGCTGAACTAACTGAATCACTTACTAAAAATCTAATGGATAGGATGGATGAAAAACTTACCCCTATTATAGAGGAAAATGAATTATTAAAACAAAAAGTTAGCATTTTAAAGAATGAGATGGAATATTTGAAAAGGGAAAAGAAAAGTAACAACATAATTATTTTCGGGCTGGAAGAGGGTGAAAACTCGATATCGGAGCTATTTAAAAGTGTCAAGGTGACCTTCAAAGAAGACCTGAACATAAATATAGAACAATCCGAAATTAACAAATTATACCGCTTAGGAAAAAATAGAGTTCATAACAAATCAAGGCCGGTGCTATGTTCTTTTATAAATGCATGGAGAAAAGATGAAATTATTAAGAATAAAAAGAGCTTTAGGGACATCTATATATCGGAAGATTACTCGAAGGAAGTTTTGGAGAAAAGGAAAGCACTGCTACCACATTTGAAAGAAGACAGAGAAAAGGGAAATACAGCTTTTCTGATTTACGACAAACTAGTAGTCCAAGAATCCAATACTGAAAAAAGGAAAAGGGAACCAACTAACTCACCATCACCTTCCAAAACTCAACCCAGAAAACAGCAAACTTTATGCTCTGCCAAAGTTAACAGGATAAATGCCTTCGATGCAATGAGACCCAGATCGAACTCTTTTACCCACAAACCTACATTCAATAAACAATATCAATTAACCGGTAAACGGAAAATCCAAACAAACTACGAAAACAAACAAACAAAAGAAATAAATCTTCCCCCAAGCCGACTGGTCCTCGTGGGGGATAAAGACCACAACCCTTCAACAACACAGAGAAACAACTACAAAGAAAGAAAAATATACGTCGCAGCCCTTAACGTACTCACGCTAAAAAAATAAGAAAATCTTATAGAAGTAACAAATGCGTTAAAAAAAATTAATTGGGATATCGTCGGCCTCAGTGAGGTGAGACAAATGGGAGATAGAATTATTTCTCAACCATACTTCTTACTGTACCATATTGGAATGACGCCAGTCCTCCATGGCGTTGGTTTCATCGTCAAAAAATACCTTGCAAAATATATAGAAGAATTTATTGGAATTACGGAGCGCGTAGCAATGTTAAATTTAAAATTACCAGGATATAAAGATTCATGGTCTATTTTACAAATATATTCACCAACAGAAAAATCAGACCTGGAAACAATTGAGAAATTCTACCTTGACTTAAATAACACTATCCAAGCTCATGCCCACAAAAAACTCATCGTCATGGGAGACTTCAATGACCAAATTGGAGCTAAGCGCCCAGGAGAAGAGACAGTACTAGGACAATTCACCTACATTAATAAAATTAGAAGCAGAAATGGAGAAAAACTTATAAATTTCACACTAGAGAATAACTTAACCATTTTAAACTCAATATACAAAAAAAAACACAAAGAAACTGTGGACATGGATTTCATCAGATGGGAAAACAAAATATGAAATCGATTTTATAATGACCAATACAAACAACTGCTTTACAAATTTTGACGTCTTTCATAAATTTAACTTCAATACCAACCATAAACTGATCAGAGCTGAAATAAAATCAGTACAACCAAAAAAACCTAGACCAAGACAAGAACTAGCAATCGGTAGGCTCAGCAAGCATCAAATGGAGGACCTAGTGGTTAACCTAAGAGATAAATTCACAAACTTCAAAGAGAACACAAAGACCGTGGGAACTCAGGAAAAATACAACTGGATAGAGAATACTATTAAAGTTCAATTACAACACATTGCTAAGATCAGATCTGAACCGAGAAAATGGCTAACAACTAATACCATGAAATTACTAGAGCAAAGAAAACAGATAATCAACGCAAAAGAGGTAAAAGACAGAAGAAAGCATTTAGCGAAAATTAGTAAAGACATCAAAGAAAGTATAAGAACGGACAGGAAAAAGAGTCGAATGGAAATTATCGAAAAACATGTAGCCAAAACGAGAGGTGTTAGAAAAGCTCATAAGGAATTAACAAATACAAAAGACTGGATTACAAAAACTAAAAACGACAGCGGAAAATAGAACCACCACAAAAAAAACATATTAGGAATCGCCACATCATATTATAAAAAAATATATGAACACAACTCCGCTCATGACAAAAATGACCTGGTGGAAACCTCAAACATATCCTTGAGACTGAAGTTATTAAAGCTATAGATCGTCAAAAGAGAGACAAAGCACCTGGGCCCGACGGTATAAACAACAAATTCCTAAAAGAAAGCAAAGAAGTTATAACACCAGTCCTCACTGACATGTTTAACGAGATATTAAATAATGAAATTATCCCATGGCAATGAACAGAACAAAATATTATTCTTTTAAATAAAAAAGGAGACAAATACGAAATTGGGAACTATCGCCCTATCAGCCTTATGTCCAACGTATACAAGGTATTTGCCAAGATCATACTAAATAGGATTGAAAATATATTAGACGCACACCAACCCATCGAGCAGGCGGGTTTTCGTAAAGACTATTCAACGATCGACCACATTCATGTAGTACGCCAAGTTATGGAGAAGTACAAAGAATACCAATGTACCTACTACATCGCATTTATCGATTATAGCAAAGCATTCGATTCTTTGTTTCACGAAAAGATATGGGAGTCATTAAAAGAACAAGGAATTGAACACAAATACATCCGTTTAATAAAGAATGTTTACAGCCAGAGTACTGCGAGAATCCAATTAGAAAAGAAAGGTGAACCTTTCAGAGTAGGCAAAGGCGTACGGCAAGGACATCCCCTGTCACCTAAAATATTCTCAGCCGTATTAGAATCAATATTCAGAGGTCTAAATTGGGAAAATCACGGTATCAATGTAGACGGTGTCCCATTGACTCACTTGAGATTCGCAGATGATATTGTGTTATTTGCAAAATCCCCGGAAGACATAACAAAAATGATAAACGAACTAGCAACGGAAAGCGAGAAGGTAGGGTTAAAACTGAACCCAGAAAAAAAAAAGAGTAATGACAAACGGAGAGAGAATTACCATAAACTTAAGAAACAACCAAATTGATTATACAGATTAATATCATCTGTTATTACCTGGGACAGCTAATAACAGATGATAATCCGATGCGCAAAGAAGTTGAAAGAAGAATAAGCAATGGTTGGAGAAGGTACTGGGGTCTAAAAGAGATTATGAAAGATAAAAACCTTCATATGAATATCAAAAGCAAACTATTTAACTTGCATACTACCAGTTCTCATGTACGGCAGCCAAACATGGGCCTTATCACAAAACACGACTAGCAAACTTGCATCATGCCAATACAAAATGGAAAGGAGCATGATGAATGTGAAAAAGTCAGACCGACTGAGAAACCGTATAATAAGAAGCAAAACAAAGGTTATAGACGTAACGTGCAAAATTAGAAGGCTTAAATGGCGATGGGCATGACATATGGTAAGAGGAAAAGATAAATGGAGCAAAACTGTGACACAATGGTATCCTAGAGAAGGTAAAAGAAAAAGAGGCAGACCGCAAAAAAGATGGGATGACGACATAAGGCAAGTGGCAGGCGTCACATGGAACAGAGTCGCTCAACAAAGACATGAGTGGAAAAGGTTGGAAGAGGCCTTTGTCGACTGGCAAACAGATCTACAGAAAATAAGTAAAATTCAAATAAGAGACTAAATTAAGGTTTACATTCAATTTAAGTTTTCTATCTTATTTAATCATGTGGATCTGAATAAAAGGCTATATTATTATTATTATTATATAAGATAATATTTATTGTTACATTTGATGTAGAAATGTGGTTTTAAATTATATACTGTTTTTTTATATTTTCTTATTCGAATTAGTAGTTACTTCAGTGTAATACAAACATAATGGTATTTAAGTCAGTTAAATACCTTCAACCACTTACAAACAGGTGAAATTGTGGTAAAGGCTATCGGCAATAAATAAAAAATAAGAAGCAGTCTTTAGATAATATCCTATATATTAAACTTAATCTGACATTTTTAATTCCCATCAATTCAGTTTTATTAATTTTCTAAATATCATTTTACAGATGAAAATATGGAGCATCCTCACATCAATCCTTTGCTTCGTGGTTTTCGCAAGTACAGCAGAAAACTTTTCAACTCTTCCCTCGATGACTCTTGAAGATCTAAACATCAGAATGCCTTCAGTTTCTTCTATCACATTAGGCCCAGAAAGTGAGGCCCTCTGGTTTCTCCTTGATACCGTTGTGTCATCTGTCATGATGGATGAAAAAAACAATCATGGCGGCTCGGGTATACTCACGTCTTTTGTTTGTCCTGCTGAAATGGTGCCTTTTGAAGGCATTTGTGTGACAGATGAGGAAGAATTTTGGTAATAATTCAAAGGCGGGTTTTTACTTTAATTATAAATTTCATACACCACCCTCATAATTATAATGATTTTAGAAAATACGGTCAATATATTCTTATAATAAAACATCATGTTCTTCAAAACAAAACGTTGTATTTACTTTTAAATTTAAATTTAATTAAATCTAAACTTACATTTTACAGTCAAGTAGTTAGGAGATTTATTTAGATATCTCGACCGGTTTAACGACTTTCAGAGTCGCTTCATCATGGTTCAATTGCGGCATTTGTTGTGAACGCCAAAAGACAAGGAGCCACTAAACGTGCCAGGAGTATACAGAATCCCTTGTGACTGCGGAAAAAGTTACATAGGTGAAACGCGACGTAACACTGCAACAAGATTAACTGAGCACATAAAGAGTGTTAAGAACGTGGACATGGGTAGATCCGCGGTTGCCGAAAATGCTCAAGAGGCGAACCACTTTTTAAGATTCGACAAGGCTTCCGTCTTAGCAAGGGAGAAGTTTCTTATACCCCGTAAAGTACGTGAAGCCATAGAAATTGGCCGTCATCCCAATTTTAACCGCGACCGTGGATGGATGTTGGCACCAGCGTGGAAACCAGTACTTAACACTACCACACCGCATAGTGCATTAAACACCTTGTCGCAAGATACGATCAGTACGGCGTGTACGGGTGTTTTGATTATGAGCGACGAAGATTCTAGTGACGATGACGACGATGCGCGATGATAGCAAAAACAATGCACCTGTGTCGGCGCCGGCGCTGACGTCGGAGCGCGCGAGACGAGCCGCGGCGCGCGCGGCCCGCTCCGCCGCCGCCGCCGCCGCCGCAGACAGGCAACAGTGCTTGCGCGGACGCGGTCGGGAGCGCAAGTACTCCATGATGAAGCGACTCTGAAAGTCGCGGAACCGGTCGAGATCTAGCTACTCGACTGTATAACGTAAGTAAAATCGGTGTGAATATTATTTAAATATGTGTAATACTTACGAAAGTTTTAATAAAATAAATCTAAACTTATGTTTTCTCCTAACTTATATAAAACAGAAACATAACCAGTAATATATTTATAATCGTAGTATCAGCTGTATGATACTTAAACGTATTTTATGTATAACAACACCAGTTAGCGCTTTATATACCGCTATAATATATGTCGCTAACTATATGTCTCACTACATATTTATATAAAAGTAAGAAATTATATACTTCTATCTATGAAGGTCGTAGGTTTCTCGCCATAATAATATATTTTACTCAGAGATATTCAGTAGGAAGCAAGCCGGAAGCGGAGTCAAACTTTGTAATTTTTGGACTCAAATCTTAATTGAAACCAAAACGTCAGTGGGGAAAATGCAGCAGCGAGCAATTTTACTGTCGAACCAATTTCAACTTTGTCTCTATCACTACAATGCATAGTATTGTTTGAAGTAAGTCGTGTGCATCGCCTCGGGTGGCAACGCTTCCACAAGCGGCCTATCACCGCTTGCCGATGTAGGCGCTGCCAGCCACTGCCAATTGATCGAGCCTTTATATCCTCTACTACATACGCTACTGATTATATCCCCTAGTCTTACCCACCTGTGAGGTAAGTTCAGTGTAATAACTCCTTTGCTAACTCGACATGTAGTAAGTAGGTAGGTCTCCGAGACGGAGGTCTGTGTTGCTCATTGACTGTAAATTTCCTTAGTCTGTGTAGAAAGAAGATGGACTAAGGTTTTCAGTTTGGGACTGGGCTACATTGATAATAATGATAAATTACATAATATAATAACTTACATACTTATTAATTATATACTAGTAGGTCTCGGAGCTGTGAACCTCGCGAGTCTGCTCTTGGCATAGCTTACAATTGAATAAAGTTTCACCGCACACGCTAATGGAGAAATGGGTCACAAAATTGAAAAAACCTAGTGATATTCCGAAAACTGATGAAATTATTTTGATGTGGCACAGGTCATTTGCGTTTTGGGTTTCTCAATTACCCCTTCGTCGCACCCCTCCCCGCTCCAGTGTGATTTCTTACGACCAACGACCAAGGAGCGTATAAAGAGTTATTATAGTATAATAACTCTTAGGGTTGACTTCTGCTAGTCCTAACAAACATTTTGAATTATTTTTTTTTGTTTTGAAATAAATATATTTAATTTTTGAAAAAAATAATTTTTTTTCGCTGTTTTAAAGCCTACTCCGAGTCAAAAGCGCCCACCATGGCAATACTGGACCGCACCGCGCTCCCTTTGAACAGAGTTTTGACTATATTTACATCGAGCAAAATAATAAAAATATGAAATGGTACATTACAGGCACGAGATACTTTTAACATCAGGTGGTCCTCATGCTTTTCCCGTCAAACACATATAAAAAAAACACAAATAAATAATAAAAAAAAAAAAATAGATTTGTTTTTCACAACAAAAAAAATCTCAAAATGTTTGTTAGGACTTGCAGAAGTCAACCCTAAGGTTGTTAGCATTTTCCAATAACTCTGTATTTGTTTACCTATTTTTAATTATTGAAGAATTGGAATAAACTAAAATGTAAGTATACCTACAGTAGAATAAACCATGTTGAAAAATCTCTAATAACTACGAGTATCACTTTCTTATACTTTACACAAACACTTTCTGAAATATATAACATAAGTGCATATAATCATTTGCCGACTTTTCGAGATAAGGAAAGTGTAGTAAATTTAAGACCATTTTTATTACTGAGTATATTTCAGAACCTAAACTAGTTATGAATCTATATATTCAATAAACTTTATGTAACTAACAAATTACAGCTATTTAAATTTCATTAGGTGACAAACAAACTTTAATATATAACTACTAGCTGACCCGACAAACATTGTTTTGCCATTGCAAATAAATATAAAAGTTTATTTACCTATTTGAAAAATTGTTAACGTCCTATTCTCAGACCAACTGGATATATACACAAAATTTCATAGGGGAATCGGTCAAGCTGTATCGGAGGAGTTTTGTTACAAAAACTGTGACACGAGAACTTTATATATAAGAAGGAAAGAAATTAGGTATAACATTTTATTTTATTTTACGGGTTGATGCAATATTTGGAACCCCAAAAGGGCGAGGCATGGTCGCACTTGACCATTCTTCAAGTTAGTGTCAACAATAAGTACCTCGTCAATGATTAAACTTACACATTGCGTCCTTTGCTACTATATTGTATGTTTATGTAGGTATGTATATCTGTTATTTTTCCTTAAACTTCTACATATATGATCACGTTTTACCAGCGCTAAAGAAGTGCTCAGAAAAAGGGTACTTATTAATTTCTAGCGAATGACCTGCAATGTACCTAAGTATAGTCACGGTAAAACATTACCGTGGTATAGTTGCCAACAGTTGATGCTTGGCGACATGATTTGTAACTTGTTGTGCTTTCCAGGCGTACAGATGAACATTTCCTACCACCAGGTAATAGATAAAATGTTTACTGGTAATTAAGGACAGTTTCCGTTTACATTTGCAGAATACTGTTTGCTGGGTGACATATTTTTAACTTGATGATAGCAGTTTCCTTTTATGCATAATACGTTAGCCCTTGACTTCGATCACATCATCCCTTCCATCAGGTGAGCACTATCTCACCTGATGGTAATCTGTCCTTGAGAGCCAGTAATCCTTTAGGTTAGGTTGTTCAGGCTAACCTAAAGAATTACTGGCTCTCAAGGACAGCTGCCGGAACACACCGCTAGGTGCTTGGCGACAGATTTTCTACTTGAGGATGGTAGCTAGCCAGGCGGGCATTCGCAAAATGCCTTACCAGCATGCTATAACGACTGCCGTCCGAAGACAACAACCGGGACCGACGGCTTAACGTACTCTCCGAAGCACGGAAGCGCTCAGTAGTAATGTCACCAGCGGTCACCCATCCAACTCATGACCGAGGTGGACGTTGCTTAGCTTTGCTGATCGGTTCAGAATGGCTAAGCACACTTCCCTACAAGCGCTTCAAAAAAAACAACGTGCTATACTAATATGTAACAAAGTTCTGTGTGGCCACTAGTTATAAGGGTGATTGCTAGTGGCATTAACTAAGAGCAATTCCGTGCTTTGGAGAGCACGTCGTCGGTACCGTGCTATTTGGAATAGCCGTCGATAAGCATGTCCAAGGCGTTTGGGCAGTCTGAAAATTGTTACACTGAATGATGGTAAGACATTTTGCGTAATGTTGCCTGGCCAGCTAACATATTCAAGTAGAAAATCTGTAGCGAACGAGTAACGGTGTGTTCCGGCAGCTTCTTGAGAGCCTGTTCATCGTCTTAGCTAGCTAAAGTCTAGCACAAGAGTGAAAAAATACAAAAGGTGGTGTCAATAAAATTCATATATAATTATATATAATTCTGATATTGATCAGTATTTTTATGTTGTAAAATACAAGGATTAACTTTATTTTAATAAATATTTTTATTACAATTAATTCATGTTTAAAAAAGCGTTTTGTATATTTAGATATACATTGTTTTCTTATCAGGTTTAATTTAACTGTATTTTTTATATTATGAAGTATTGAACGTGTCAGAAGGTATTCCGAAGGCAGCACTGAATTCTTCTAAAGTACAACAGTAAAGGTACTTGTCTGTCGATTCATTGAGCATCGATTCGCAAGTTTTACTGCATTTGATATCACTGTCCACTGGTGACTCGTCGTTGACATAAACCATCGCACTGGATGCACCATCATAGTTCATTACCTGTACAAAAAATAATATAAAATATATAAATATGTCGTAGTAGTAAATATTTTTTCTCCACTACCTAGCACCCCATAAGATTACTTTGTTTGATGCGATGTCACTGTCAATTTTTAAGTGTGAAGTTAACGTAATTCTAGGTTAGCCTGAATAATATCTTAACCGACTTAACTTAAAATTAACTGTAAATCTTAAAGTTAGGTATTTTATTAAAATTTTGCTATATTTAAAAAAGTATAGCTCCGATCGCGCTCAATCCAACGGGACACGATCGGGGACCGCGGCCCGCGTGTTTTGATGCGTGGAGCTATTTAAAAAGGTTGAAATCTGATTTTTAATTTAGAAAATACACGAAATTTTGGAAAATGTAACTGTAAAACGTTGATAACTTTTTTACTATTGAAGCTATACACCTAAAAACAACGCAGGACGGTCCGCTACCAGCGGCTGCAAATTACCATACACAAAAACACCACACAATTAGGAAACGAACAAAGACAACACGAATATACGAAAATTCTTACAAAAATATTTGCAATAACAGGTTTTAGCTGTCTGGTGTAAGATTTTATTACGGGACGATACTATTTAAACTGTCTAGTTAATTTGCGCTACCAGAAACGCAAATTTTGGTAGGCTACACTCTATATTAGGACGTGAATTTGACTATGTCGTATTCCTAAAGTATTTATTTTATATGTAGAATTTACTAAGATTTTGCTATATTTAAAAAAGTATAGCTCTGATTGCGCTCAATCCAACGGGACACGATCGGGGACCGCGGCCCGCGTGTTTTGATGCGTGGAGCTATTTAAAAAGGTTGAAATCTGATTTTTAATTTAGAAAATACACGAAATTTTGGAAAATGTAACTGTAAAACGTTGATAACTTTTTTACTATTGAAGCTATACACCTAAAAACAACGCAGGACGGTCCGCTACCAGCGGCTGCAAATTACCATACACAAAAACACCACACAATTAGGAAACGAACAAAGACAACACGAATATACGAAAATTCTTACAAAAATATTTGCAATAACAGGTTTTAGCTGTCTGGTGTAAGATTTTATTACGGGACGATACTATTTAAACTGTCTAGTTAATTTGCGCTACCAGAAACGCAAATTTTGGTAGGCTACACTCTATATTAGGACGTGAATTTGACTATGTCGTATTCCTAAAGTATTTATTTTATATGTAGAATTTACTAAGATTTTGCTATATTTAAAAAAGTATAGCTCTGATTGCGCTCAATCCAACGGGACACGATCGGGGACCGCGGCCCGCGTGTTTTGATGCGTGGAGCTATTTAAAAAGGTTGAAATCTGATTTTTACGGACCGGGGAGCTCATTGTATTTTCCAAAACTTATCTCAGCGCTTGGTAGATGCGACGCGTGAAAAAAATGCTGGCCCATATTTGGCTCAACGAATAAGCATTGCAATTCAACGGGGCAATGCTGCCAGCATGCTGGAAACGCTGCCAACTGAGAGTAGGCTGGAGCATTTGGACTGCCTAGGAGTCTGCTATGACTTACATGTTGTCTAAATGCTTTTATTGTAGTAGCTGTAGGGTTGTATATAGTTCGTAGTATTTCATTTAATAAAGGCATACCACCGTAAAAAAAATATCTTCGACAACATTATCACTTACCATCAGGTGAGATAGTTGTCAATGGCTAACCTATCAGGCATAAAAAAGCGATAAGATTCTGAGAGATGAATAAATAAAGAGAATACGTGTTTAATAGTGAGATTCAGTACTTCATTGTCTACATATGTCTATATATATCTATATATTATTTTGCTTTTAATCCAGACAAGTAAAATTAGATTTCCATTATAAAACTATCTATATAATTTTAAATAAAAAGCAGTATAAAGACCTCTGCACATTATATTTGATTGAAAGTGTGTGAATAAACCATCAAATGCGTATTTTACTGTCGTAATTAAATTGGAGACGTGGTTATTTTTACACAAATATTTAAATTTCAGATTTGTTGAATTGTAAATATCCATATAGTTTTTACAATGATAAAAGAGGGTTTTATAAGTTTTAAGCATGACACTAGCACGTCATTACAAGCATTTATACGGCTTAACAATTTCAGTACCGTTTTCTTTTCAAAAGCAGACATTATTTTATCAACTAAATATACCGACTAGCACTTACGGTGTTTGGTCGAATTCTCCGACCAGTATTCGCGCAGTAAAGATGCTCATTTTCAAAAAATGCGGGCAGCTTCGACAGCTGCTAGACACACACTGAGCCAACTAGTCGGCTACTAGCCTGTATATTTAGTTAATAATCATGATCGCCCACGTTCGTTGTTATGACAATTCAGGCATTATTTTAATGATTCTGCCATTTAAAATATGAATTCATGTTTCTAAGATTATCAAGTTTTTAAGCATTGCACCGACACACCTTGTAGCTCTGAATCTCGAAAAATATTAAACCTGATCAAAGTGAGGAACAGCTGCCCCAACTTGGTGGCTCATATAGAAGCCCTCTTACTGTTGCCTTCTGAAAATATGCTCTAAAGCTCATGTATAATATATAATCCACAAAGTCTATAGTTAAGTCCTTGAAATCAAAATGGGTGTGCAAGTTTCCAACACCCTTCCCATCAGATGATAGCTGGATGCTTTGGATTCTTTAAGTTGTGATAAACCTAATGATTCTTTCCATCAGATGATAGCAGGATGCTTTGGATTCTTAAAGTTGTGATAAACCCAATGATTCTCAAAATAAAATAAAAAATTGCGACACTTTGAGTGCGGTGTCAAAAGCTCTTTTCCGCGATTTAGTAGTAAAATAGAAGACTCGGCTCGCAAAAACAAGTTTCGCACTTGTTACGAGTATATAGTCATAAAATATATCCTGACTTACCTTCCATAAATATCGAGGAACAAGTCCACCGTTTTTGTTTACATAGTTGCTTGCCCCTGTCCAAGAAGACCAAGTTGTATACGTATACGAAATATCCCGGATATTTTGTTCCATTTTTTGCCACGATGTCTGCAAAAAAAACTTTTAATGAAACTCCAAATATCTATATAATCTTTATAAGAACATACACCATAATACTCAATTATTTTTATTGTAACCTAAAAATAATTATATGACATGCCAGACTGAACAACACCTTCGACCACATCATCACTTAACAACAGGTGAGATAGTGCTCAAAGGCTAACTTATAAGGCATAAGAAAAAAAAAATTTGTATCAGGAACTACGAATTTTTAATGTACCTATTTTTCATTTGTAAATTTTAACGAAAATCTTTCTTCTTATTTTCAAAATGCATTATATAGGTATACAAAATTAATAAATGGATGTGTATACAAAATACTAGTAAGCATAAAATATTTATCAAATAATATAAGATGAAGTTCTGTACTGTTAATAAATAATGAGGTAAAATAAGCTGCCTATCAAAGTTAAAATTGAAGGAATTAACTCATTATTTTCAATACAGTTTAACACTTTTTATTACAAATTGAAAAATCAATACCATCCGATAATAGTCTTCTGATAGACTCCTATGATAACACTATGTAGTAAAATTCCATCAGATGTCGGAGTTTTGGATTCATCCAGACTTTATTTCTACAGACAATATATCTATCTATTCTATTAAAAAAAACTAAAACAACTGGTACTAATAGAATCTACCGTACCGTGGAAAACAAACATACGTAAAGACTACACAATAAACACAAACAAATATTTAAAAACACTTACCTAGTAAATTCAAATGCTGTAAAAGTCAGAGCAAAAGGAGGGGAAAAAAAATTACTAAATGACCTTTCAAGAACAACCGTAAGTATGGATTTTACGGATATACTGCGTATACAAAGCGGCATTGCATGACTTGATATTTGTATTAAGTTGGCTTGTCACTTGCAACGCGATGGACCCGCGCGGTACAACAAGTGGCTATTCATCGTTCTGGTGTTTAACTTTAACGGAATGCTGCAAACTGACGATCAATTTATCAAACATTTCAAAAATACATACTTTAATACATAATGATAATAATTAAGGACTGAAAGTACGATACCTACCAAATTAAGTTCAACCCCTTTAGTTTTATTTTATGTATGTATATATGCAGTCACAAAAAAAAAATTACCAACAAGAGGTATTTTGCTTCTATCATATACAGGGTTATTGGTAATATGCTAACAACCTCTTAGGGTTGACTTCTGCTAGTTCTAACAAACATTTTGAGATGAACTATATTATGTTTAAATTATTTTAATGCCTACTCCAAGCCCAGAGCGTCCGCCGCGGCAGGACTGGACCGCGTCGTGCTCCCTTTGAATAGAGTTTTGAATATTTACATCGAGCAAAGTTATCAAAAATATGAAATCATACATTACAGGCACAAGAGACTTTTAATATCAGGTGCTCCTCGTACTTATTCCTTAAAAAAATATTGAGATGAATTTTCTTACCAAAAAAAAATCATCTCAAAATGTTTCTTAGGACTAGCAGAAGTCAACCCTAAGAGGTTTAGGGTTATTTGTTTTTTTTTAAATCTGTAATGCACAGGGTTATTGGTAAAACGCTTAAATCTCGTTACGAAAAACACTTGAAAAACATAGCAAGATAGAAAACCATATTTTTACTGGTTCGTACGGTAGTTATATACTGTGCCATTATTGTAATATCTGCAATACTTACTCTGTTACTATTTTTGCATGGATTCCAAAGAGCCACTGAGTTAATACTATCTTTGAACGCTGCAACTTGCGTAGAACCAAACGGTAAGTCATCTATATTTACGAATTGACTCTTCTCATAACAGCATTGCTTAGACTTGCCACAGGTATATGTTCCGGTTGGTTTGTCACCACTTAGGCCCAAAGTGGAGCTCCATTTGAATTTCCTTGAGTCAGCGCCAGTGCCATATGTGGGTATAGTCGGTGCACTGGCGTATACAGGCACATTTTTTATTTTATCGTAACAAACTTTATATGCTTCCAAAAAGCCGTTTATTGGAAACCCTACGCGCAACATTTTTGTATTAGGACCAGAGCACTGTTCATGTCCTTCTATTATAGACGGCTCTACTTGTGACTTACAATGAAGATCTTTGTACCTTAAAGTCTTGCCATCAACAATAAATTTATCTTCTGTAACACATTCTGCAATAACTTCTGTTTTAGTAGGAATCATTTGGAAATTATTTGCAGAACTCGTTGAAGATGGGCATGAAAATTTAATTTTGTCATTTTTGTCCAATTCTATATCACTGTTACTAATGGTCTCTGGGAATGATGGTGTATTGACTTGAGATAACAATGGCATGTTCTGTGAAGCCATATGTATTCTTAAGTAACAACCTGTGAATGAATAAACAAATTATAAATTTAACTTAAAAGACTGAAAATAATAAATGAAATACCTATGGTAATATTCCTGAAGTTCCCGCACATTTTTATTTATATTTATATATAATATTAGAATCAAAGTCCTAACTCACTAACTGACAGACAACGCACAGCCTAAACCGCTGGTCGCAGAGACTTGAAATTTGGAGAGTGTATTTGTTTTGATGCGTAGGGGGTAAAAATGGCTGAAAACTTTGGTATGAAAGTCCTTTGTTTATTAACTTACAGATTTGAACATTGGTATACGGATAGATGATACAAAATAAAATGAACATAAATTGTTGAAATTTTTTTTGAAATTGGGGAGGAATGTTGGTCGCTGTTGACGCTTGGCCTGTACTGAAATTTGGAGAGTGTATTTGTTTTGATGCGTAGGGGGTAAAAATGGCTGAAAACTTTGGTATGAAAGTCCTTTGTTTATTAACTTACAGTTTTGAACATTGGTATACGGATAGATGATACAAAATAAAATGAACATAAATTGTTGAAATTTTTTTTGAAAATGGGGAGGAATGTTGGTCGCCGTTGACGCTTGGCCTGTTCGTCAATCGTCATATTGATTTATCTTTTAAACCGCAATAGGAACACACATGAAATGAAATAATTAGTATTTAATAAAAAAATAAAATAAATGAATAGCTAACTAATAAAACTTTGTTATAATAAATATTAATGTATCCTTGTACTGTATCAGCTGCACAGTTGAACACAGCCTCCCCCATTGTGGGGTGATTAGCTATAATCCTCACACTTGGCAGGCGTCTTGAAGACCGCAGTTTAAGATAGCAGTTCTTCAGAAGGCACTGCTGCCCACCTTCTGATATTTTACCCTTAGTCGCCATTAGGCGACTAAGGGTTATCCGTGGGTGTCGTATTAACGACACCCACGGATTGCAAAGGGGGGTGACATTCTAGCCCGGCACCCCACGGGACTCTACAAATTAAGTACAATTAAGATAATTTTCTAAATCAGTAAGATATCAACCTTATAATACTTATTACAAATTTGTCGATACATATAAAAACAAAGTCCTGACTCACTGACTGACAGACAACGCACAGCCTAAACCGCTGGTTTCAGAGGCGCAGAGAGCCAAAAGCATGATTATAATAAATTACCTGTGGTGAACACCTTGAAACTTCTCATAATAACTCCGTGCAAGTTACTGACTATGCACGTGTAATCTCCCCAATCAATAACAGTTAATTCCTTATCTGTAAGATTCTCCATTCTTTTCCCATTATGCGTCCATTCGATCTATTAAATATAATTTTTTTTATATATATCACAGATCAATTAAATTACATATTTATAATTACAGTATCTTATATTATGTGCTTATTTAATTTTATTCATTGTTTGCATGATAAAAAAAATAAATGGTTTCTAAGTAACCCGTATATATTTCGTATTTTCTATTGAGAAAATATACACTTTTGAGTCTTTTAAGTACGTTGTGTTGTAGTTACCTTTGCCTCTGGGATAGAATTCGACAAACAATCTAAAGATTCTTCATTACGCCAGTCAATACTTTCTGGTGAATTCCTTTTATTTTGGAAAACAGGAGCTGAACCGACGTTCAAGAGGTAATTTTCCGATTTAGGTCCTTGTTCAGTATTGACTCGGCAAGTGTAGTTTCCATCGTCAAACGGCGTTGGATGTTCAATGATGTATGTGGCACCGATTTGATTCGTTAATTCACCATTCTTGAAATCAAATTTAACTGTTAGACTTGCACGATATGCGAAATTTAAATCATCCATACTTTACATTAATAAAATCCGTCTTGATTAATATAATTTATTTTTTGCTTTTATTTTTACAAAAGAGCATGGGACACTACAGTTAATACCATGAGTTTTTTACCGACCCCCCAAACAGGCCACACCTCCTAGCTATACAGTGAAACTTGTGATAGTGAATATTGTATAGTAGTGCGCAGATTATTCAGTAATCAAATTGATATCCTGTAATCATTATGATGATCTTGTAATTAGAAGACATTTGTTGCGGTCTATATGTATAGAAAGTGGTTTTTATTTCTTGGATTCCGCTATCATCGTTGTGGCACCATGCCACGTCATATTTACACCCTTGATTGTACTAATACAAGATGACAGGAGTGCCCGGAGCAGCACACATTTAAGATCGTGATACTTTAGTCAGGATGTACCACGGTAATGACTGATTTAACATCAACGAAGTCCAAAATAAATAGTTAACAAATTGAGATTGTGAAGAGATTGCTCAGCAAGGTGACGATTTAAATGGCTTTGGGGCTGGACGAAAGCCATTTTGGTGATAACTTCTCATTAACTGTGGATTAAGAATAAATCAACTGATGTAATTATGACTTTAATTTTGTTTTGAATGATACTCAAACTGCGCCTACATTACGGAAGCCTTTGCCTCTAAACTTGATGACAAAATGGAGTTTAAATGCCGAAATATAAATAACTACCTACCTATAACCTAACTTCACAATATTACTATAAGGGCGCGTTTCAGAATGTCCTAATAAAGTTTTGGGTTGCTATGTGGGAAATATCAGGAAACAGGGAATAGCGAGGGAATAATAATAAGCGATGCTTCAACTTGTTCACGTATATTGCGATTGGCGCTAGGTATATTTTGGATGGCCTACCCACTTATCGGAATGAATATATCTCTAGACATTACACCTCCCTTCTAAAATCAATACCTTATACAGATATAGCTATTATGATGCGATATAATGTTACCCATGTTCTTAATTATGTTTGGTATAGTGGATAGGCAAACAAGTTGTAGGTATACAATAACAATGACCTATTAAATGAATTAATCTATCTTAAATCTAACGACAGGTCTTCGGGACCGCTTGCGAGGGGTCTGCAACGGTTCAGTGGGCGATCTTTGTGATGAAGAATGTGGAGCACTCAACTGAATTGAGCTGTCCTGCTGGGTATCCCGCTTTAGCAATTCGTTATTACCGGACTTTAGTAATTCGTTACTACCGGACGTCGACGACGACGCATTTATTTCCTCAGCTGAGTGTGAAACGACATCCATCTTACCCCCGACTGACCTTTCTACTGAACTTTCCTCCGGGCATGGAACACTGAACAACCCGGATCTGCGCTTGATTTGATCCACATGCCTAACAACCTGTCGACCGTCATCTCTACTAACCACATACCTTCTGGAGCCCTCACCATCTACTACCGTTCCCTTTACCCATCTGTCTCCCGCACCGTACTCCCGCGCCCATACCGGTTCCCCCGGCACAAGCGAGCGTTGTACCCCACCTGCATATTCTACCTGCTTCCTCTGAGTTGTCTGTACTTTCTCAGTAAGCGCATTCACACTCCGTAATAAATCCAATCGGGACCGTAATGATCGTTTTTGTAAGAGCATCGCTGGACTCTCGCCCGTGGTGCTATGAACACTGTTGCGATAACTGAGCAAAAATGTTTGCAAAGCAGCATCTACATCAACCGACTCCCTAATAGCCTTTTTTATGGCTTGTTTACAAATTTTTACGGAATTTTCTGCTGCGCCGTTTGATGAGGGGTGGTATACCGGTGAAAATTGTTGCCGAATGCCATTATGATTTAAAAAATCTTTGAACTCGGAACTGGTGAAGGGAGGTCCCTGATCAGATACTAATTCCTTAGGTAAGCCGAAACGCGCGAACGTAGTCCTTAATACTTTAATAACAGAGATTGCGTTCGTTCTCGACATCTCGAATAGTTCCAACCATTTGGTGCTCGCATCTACTAATACTAGGAACGTTTTGCCCTTAAACGGCCCCAGAAAATCCACATGAACCCTGGTCCATGGCTGCGTGTGGTACTGCCAGGGCTGGGGTGGCGCACGCGGTGGTGCCTGAGCCTCCGCCGCGCACGTCTCGCACTGCCTGCACATGGCCTCTATGTCCGCGTCAATATTGGGCCACCACACATAACTCCTAGCTATAGATTTAGTCTTTACAATTCCCATGTGACTTGCATGTAATTGCCTCAATACCTTATTTCTTAAAGTCGAAGGTATAACTAACCTATAACCCCACATAACACAACCGCGGTCCACATATAATTCGTTACGCTTGATATAATATGGCTCGAGTAGCTCTTGCGGGCGAGAAGCTGGCCACCCTGATTGAATATATGAATAAATACGACTTAGTTCTAAATCTTTCGAAGTCACAGCCCTGACGTCCTCATTCGTAATAGGGAGAAAATTTTCAACAAAATTAACGTAACTGACTTCAACTGTCCTTAACGACCGCCCTTGAACCGGTTGCGGTAAACGTGATAACGCATCGGCACAATTTTTATGCGTAGAAACATATTCAATATCATAATTATAACCTGACAACAAAACTGCCCAGCGCTGTAAACGAGATGCTGCCATGACAGGTATCCCCACTCGATTCCCTAATATGTACGTTAAGGGCTTGTGATCCGTCCGCAAAAGGAACTTTCTTCCGTATAAGTATTGGTGGAATTTTTTTACCCCATATACGATCGCTAACGCCTCTCTGTCTATTTGTGCATAAGCCCGCTCCGCCTGCGTTAGTGTGCGTGACGCATATGCGACCGGCCGCTCGCCCTCCGGTGTGATATGAGATATCACGGCGCCAACGCCGATGCCACTCGCGTCAGCAGTCAACACTACGGGTAAATCTAGTGAATAATGCGCCAATACTTCACCAGAACTCAACTTGTTCTTAATCTCCTCGAATGATCTCTGACATTCTGAGCTCCATTCAAACTTTACCCCTGACTTCAATAGATGATATAATGGAGCCAGTATTGTACTCACACCTTGCACGAATTTACCGTAGTACATTACTAAACCTATGAAAGCTCTTAACTCGGTTAAAGTAGATGGCACAGGAGTGTTAACAATCGCTTGTACTTTTTCCGGACAAGTATGAACACCCTCTTTACTTATAATATGTCCTAAATAATTGACAGATTCGGCGAAGAACACACACTTTTCTCTCTTTACTCGCAATCCCTTGGATTGAAGTCGCTCAAAAACTTTGCGCAAATTTTCGATGTGGCTACTGCTGTCAGGGCCTGTGATGATGACGTCATCCAAAAACACGCCTACACCGGGTAGATCTGCTAATAATTGCTCTAAATGCTTTTGAAAAATGCCAGGGCTAGACGATAGACCATACACTAGCCGGTTTTGTACATAAAGACCTTTATGGGTATTAATAACGGTGAATTTTTTTGATTCGTCTAACTCAAATTGAGCGTATGCTTGAGATAAATCAATTTTACTAAATCTCTCGCCTCCATGCAAACGTGATAATAGGTCTTCTATGCGTGGTAAAGGATAACGGTCGACTTCGAGGACTTTATTCAACGTTATTTTATAATCAGCGCAGATCCGAATGTTACCATCTTTCTTGGGTACCGGCACAATAGGTGTGGCCCAATCGGAGCGTTCCACAGGTGTCAGGATGCCGTCCCTCACCAGCCGGTCGAGCTCGCGCTCCACAGGCGCGCGCATTGCGTACGCCAGCGGGCGCGCGCGCATGAACACGGGCCGCGCCTCCGGCCGCAGGTGAATGCTCACTAGACCGCCCGTGAACCGTCCCAGGCCCTCCGCAAACACCTCACAATATTTGGATACAAAATTTTGTTCATTAAAATCCTCATATTTAACATTATTAATATTATGGTACCGTAATATTGGTAATTGAATATTCAGTTCAGCTAACCATTGCCTGCCTAGTAAAACCGTTTTGCCATTGTGGATTACATATAAGTTTAACTTTTTTTTTATTCCATTATATTTTACTAAAGGTGTTGCAACACCTATGGGTCGGACTAACTCCCCCGTGTAATATCTCAACATCACATTACAAGGATTAAGACTTAATTTGCTAAACAGTTTTTTGTAAAGCTCGTGACTCATACACGAAACTGCACTACCCGTGTCACATTCTATCTTAACCACTTTTCCATTTATTAATAAGGGTATAATTAACGGTTTACACTCCTCAATCGATAACTGATTCATGTCAAATATTTCCATAGTTACCTCGTCACTGTCCGATTCGTCTAGTTCCCGTTTTGATTCGACCCAGCCACCAGTATTGGCTATGGCTTCGAAATGGTGGTGCCCCATCAAGTTCGGGCACACGCGACGTAAATGGCCCTTCCGGTTGCACACCCTGCACACATAAGCTGCAAACCTGCATCGATCCGTGTCATGCGGCCCGCCACAAGCACTACACCTGGCCTGCCGGGTCCGCTCCGCTGATGCCGCCGGCGGCGCCTGCCGCGCGGACGGCTGCCACGAGCGGCCGCGGGCGGCGCTCGCCGCAGCACCCCGCTGGTGCTCGAACTGCGTGCTTGAATGCCTGGTGCCTCCCTTGCCACCAATACCACGCCCCGCCGCTTTTATCGCCTGGCACTCCGCAGTACTCGGGCCAGCTGATACGCCTCTATGCCCGTGACCTTCAACCACCGCCGCGTCCTTCTCTGCCGCCTCCATACTCAAAGCCAAACTGTAGGCTTTTCCGTAGTCCAACATGCCTTCCGCGAACAAGCGCTGACGTATAGTTTCGCTAAGAATACCACATACCAGCTGATCCCGTAAGCTTTCTTCTAACCATTGACCAAACTCACAAGTTTTGGACATTCTCTTTAAGGTCGCCGCATATTCTCCTATTGTTTCTCCACATTTTTGTTTGCGATGTCGAAATTTATACCTTTCCGCCAGTGCACTCGGTTTGGGTTGTAAATGTCTTTCTAAAATAGACGTTAACTCCGTGAACTTTTTTGTGTTAGGTTTGTCCGGTGTACATAAATTAACTAAAAGTTCATAGCACTCCGCGCCCATAACAGTGATTAGAGTAGGAACTTGTAAATCCATCGGTATTTTATTCACAATGAAATACTGTTCGAGGCGGTCACCGTATAACCTCCAATCTTCTTTGTGGAGGTCAAATTCCGGAATCCTTCCAATCGACATTCTTTATATAGCACTTTCCAAGAATAATAATATTTAGACACACGCGTTCAAAGGTCCGTTGGTCTCGTCGCCACTGGGAAATATCAGGAAACAGGGAATAGCGAGGGAATAATAATAAGCGATGCTTCAACTTGTTCACGTATATTGCGACTGGCGCTAGGTACATTTTGGATGGCCTACCCACTTATCGGAATGAATATATCTCTAGACATTACACTATGCAACACATAAAATAACTGAATAATAAAAATGACAGTTGACATGCAGCGCGTTTCAAGCTTAAACCGATGGATAGGCTAAATCGATGACTGTGAAACGCAAAGCTAGTGTTATATTTATTAAATATGTTCTGGGTAGTAAAACCGGAACTTACTCGAACATTCTGAAACCGGCCCTAAATATAATAATCCAAAAATATTACTCACCCTGTACCATCTCACAGAACCTGTGTTTAAGTTGACTAATTGACATTTAATTTTTAAATTTGGCGCTTTCGTTTCATCTATATTTATGAGCTTAGTGGTCCCATTACATATATCCTTGAGATTATCAAAAGTATCTAAAATGAATTTAATTAGTTAAATAAGCAGTAAGAATAGTAGACGTAGTAAATTAAGATACAAGTAAACACTACAAAATATTGGTATTCATGTCAATGTCATGCATTTATATATTGTTAATAGGTAAACCGTACTCACTAGGAATGATAATGTCGTATATATTTTGTGAATGATAAATTTAATAGCGAGGAATTTATTTAACATTTCAAAAAACATACCCGTGACAATAATTTGAAACGTCTCTTCTGCAGAGCCTTTTTTATTCTTGGCTTCACATATAACATCTCCTGTATCTAGTTTTACATCGGGATTGATTATGTACAGGACATTTCCTATGATATTGTATTTAGCACCTGTAACAAATGGATCGTGATGTGAACACAAAAGTCACAATCAAATGTGTTGCCGGAATGTTAGAAGGTAGATTAACAATGAACTAAAGACACCTATTTAATTTCAGCTCTGGTCAGGTTGCTTGAATTACTGATAACTGATTTAGGAATATGGGTACGATAAATATAGGAATATCAAGGATATAATTTTCCTACATTGCGGGGAGTCAATTAGCACATAACCATTAAGTGTGTTATTTTAGCGGCAGTTTTCTTGTAGATCCAAGAAAAACAACTTGACAATCAACGTGACAGGTCAGTAAATTTCAGATTTATTTTCAAAAAATATTTAATTTTATTTTCAGATAGTAGATAGGCATTTTCTGCCCATCACCCGCATTCTTCCTAGTGGAATTTTGCGAGGTATTGTTTGTGGGGCTCGTTTGGGCCTCTGTAGTTAGTTTCATTATCTTATTTATTCAATAGCTTTTTGACATTTCTTGTCGAGCTAATTTCTAATCAGTTATTTTTGTTTCCATGGCAACGCTGCCTGCGACACCGGCGCGCGCACTACGACGACGGTGTTGACGCGAGCCTTCATCCGGGTTGAGACGTCACACTAGAGTTTCTAAGATAAGCTTTGCTTTATTTTGTAAACAATGCTTTGTGCCCCAAATATGAATGCTGTAACGGGGATCTTTGTATCGCAAGATAGCCAGATGTTGTGTCCGCAGTGCCCCCAGGCTCGTTATTTCAAAGGTCATAAAGGCCTCAAAATTCACCAAACAAGGTGTCATAAACAAATAGAAATTCCCATTTCGGCACCAATTAATAATCAAAACGTAAGTAATAGCAGTGTTGCGAGCCCTGCTACGCCTTCCAAACCGTTTTGGGAGGTTTTAAGCTCGTACAAAAATAACATTCCTTTATTAAAACGCATACCTCGGGGTGCAAGAATTTCTGTTGCCCAATCTTTATCTTGTTCCATTAAAAACGTCTTGGCTACTAATACTACGCAAGCCTGGGAGCATCTTCTAGCATTCCCGTACCACGTATTTCACGTGAATTTTGATCCGTCTAACAAAAAATCACTTACTACTAGAGTAAAGGAAAACTGCGTGAAATACGGGGCACGGGCAGAGCAATCTTTTGGCACAACTATAATCATTCCGCCTTTGCGGCGGAATACAAAAACAAATAATTTCGATTCAGCTACTATTAAAATAGTAGAAAACAAAATTACTGATGGTGATATTAAAAACGCGGCACGCATCTTGTTTTCGAGTGATACAATCGCTCCTTTTACATCTGATACGTTGAATTCCCTAATTGAAAAGCATCCGCCTGCAACTGCAGGTCTCCACCTTCCCGAATCTCCTATACAAGACATTGTTGAGGTGACCCCACAGGATGTTTCTGCAGCCGTGGCATCTTTTTTAAGTGGCTCAGCCGGTGGCCTTGATGGCCTCACGCCTCAGCACTTAAAAGATATTTTATCTTTTAGTTCTGGTGAGGTAGGCGAGACACTTTTAAGGGATGTGACGGCTTTGGTTAATTTGATGTTGTCGGGTCAGATCAACAATGAAATTACCGAAATTCTGTACGGTGCGAATTTATGTGCCCTAAATAAAAAAGATGGTGGTATTAGGCCTATAGCAGTAGGCACCACTTATCGTCGCCTCACAGCCAAATGCGGTTGTAGGAAAAAGGTTGCTTTTTTAAGTAATCTTTTTCAACCACTGCAACTCGGTTTTGGTTCACAGGGTGGCTGTGAGGCTGCTGTACATTCACTTCGCACATTTCTTGATCAAAATTGTGGAGATGTGCTTTTGAAGGTGGATGTTAAAAATGCATTCAACTCTTTAGATAGAGGCACTCTTTTGACTGAAGTGAAAGATAAAATTCCGGAATTATACCCTTTTCTTTGGCAATGCTACGGCAAACCGTCAAAATTAACATACCAAAATAACGTTATTTTATCTTCCGTAGGATGTCAACAGGGTGATCCTCTGGGACCAGCCATTTTTAGCCTTGCGATCCACTCAATAATTCAACGTCTCCAATCAAAACTTAACGTTTGGTATTTGGATGACGGAACCTTAGGAGGCGATGCGAACACGGTTTTGGATGACTTGCGAGTACTTATAGACGATTTTCGTGTTATTGGCCTTGAACTAAATTTTTCTAAATGTGAACTTTTTGTTTGTGATACTTGTCCGGATAAAGTTTCGATTATTGAAAAATTCAACTTACTTGCGCCTAGTATAAAATTAGTAGAAAAAAGTTCGCTTCGTCTTTTGGGTTCACCGATTCTTAACGAATCTTTATCACCATTTGTCGAAGAACAAATTCAAAAGTTTAGAAATGCTTCTAGCAGATTATCCAAAATTAACGCCCATATGGCTTTTACAATTACAAGATTTTGCCTTTTCGTTCCTAAATTTACATACTATTTAAGATGTTGTCAGCTGTGGCAACACAGTGAGCTTTTGTTAAGCTTAGACAACTTAGTAAAAGATACGTTAGTGTCGGTTTTGAATGTTGAGATGGATGATAGGGCTTGGGTGCAAGCTTCCCTCCCTGTGAGGTTGGGGGGCATAGGGATACGCAAAATTTTTAGTGTGGCATTACCAGCTTTTTTGTCTTCTGTACACAGTACACACAAATTAGTAGAAAAAATTCTTGCACGATCTTTAGGCTCTTTCGATGTAGCATATCTGGCTGAGGCCAAAAACACATGGAGACTGGCTTGTCCAAATACTGAATTCCCAAAAATGTTGTCATCTCAGAAACAGTGGGATCGGCCCCTATGCGAGCTAACACGGAAAGATCTTTTAAATACGTGTTCTAGCATCGCAGATCGTGCTCGTATTCTCGCTGTTTCTGTGTGGGAATCCGGTCTTTGGTTACAGGCCATTCCTTCTTACAAAACTGGTAGCCTTATAGATCCATCCGCTTTTCGTCTAGCTATTAGCTTACGCTTGGGTGCAAGGTGTTGTGTTGCACATCACTGCCAGTGTGGTACTGCAGTTGATCAACTCGGTCACCATGGCCTCTCCTGCTCTCGAAGTGCTGGTCGAATTTCCCGCCACGCCAGCCTTAACGATATCATTCGCCGGGCTTTTACCAGCGCCAATGTTCCAGCTATTCTCGAACCGAATGGTCTGATGCGTGACGATGGTAAAAGACCTGACGGCATGACTCTGGTTCCGTGGAAGTTAGGACGGCCCTTAGTGTGGGACGCTACGTGCGTGGACACTTTAGCGCCGTCACATCTTTCTGAAACCAACGTGAGGGCTGGCGCTGCGGCTACTTCGGCGGAGCAACTCAAGCGGCGCAAATATGCTAACCTCGGTATGGGTTACATATTTGAGCCGTTTGGTGTAGAGACGTTGGGTCCGTGGGGACCGGGAGCTCATCGTATTTTCCAAAACCTATCTGAGCGCTTGGTCGATGCGACGCGTGATCAAAATGCTGGCACATATTTGGCTCAACGAATAAGCATTGCAATTCAACGGGGCAATGCTGCCAGCATGCTGGGCACGCTGCCAACTGGGAGTGGGCTGGAGCATTTGGACTGCCTATGAGTCTGCTATGACTTATAGGTGTCTAAATGCTTTTATTGTAGTAGCTGTAGTGTTGTATATAGTTCATAGTATTTTGTTTAATAAAGGCATACCGCTGGTAAAAAAAAATTTTAGAAAAAAAAAGAAAAACATAAAAAAGACATAATAAGCTTCCCACTATACCAAAGAAATTACATGAACGGCATGTTACAGTTGATGCGGATTTAGCTAAAATTTGACTGATGAGGATAAAGTTATGTTTTGAGTGTCATAACATCACACTTTTATACAAACCAACCTCATGGACTACGTCAAAAACGTTTAATACTTCCCTACAATACTCTTTAATAATATCTACGTAGTTGAAATAATAGTAAGCTATTTTATTTTGATGACATCAACAAACAAAGCTGATTTACCTTTACGTATAAGTTTGCCTTCTTTTTTCCAAACAATGACAGGATCTGGAAATCCAGTTACATTACATGGGATGACGAGTAATCTGTCGCCTTCTATACCATAGTATATGGTTTTATCATTAATCATAACGGGTGGTTCTGAAATATAATAAAATAATTGAAGCGAACTTTAAATAAATAATTTATATAAAAATATTAGTACATAAGTACATCAATTACCTTCCACTTCAACGTATAAGTCTCGTTCAGTGCTCCCTAGAGCATTTGTTGCCTTACATTTATACACACCAGAATTTTTAAGACTTAACTCGGAAATATTGAGTTCATCTTCCGATCCTGATATCTTTTTAAATGCAGTAGATCTTTTTGGTTGGAATTGCCAGGAAATAGTAGGCTTAGAAACACCTTTTACTCTGAAACCGATTAGATTTAGATTACTCTGATACCTATTTTGTGATATAATAAATACTCTTTGGATCATGAAACAACTTTTGAAAAAATTGATTTTAAGTAGTTTTTACAACTTATCACAAAATAGAATATTTTTTCGTCGGTGTGCTAATAATAGAGACAAAACAAACAAGTATTAACCTGCAAATAAGCTTCAGGTTTTTCCCGTTTATAATAGTTGTGGCGTGAGTAATGACCGGACTAGCTGCAAATGAAAAATAAAATGTAAGAAGTATGAAACAAGTTATCATATAAAAACTGTAACTGTAAAAAAATTAAATCGCATATTTACAAAACTAACCAAGCCCATCGACATGTACGTTAGTGCTGAAGCTGACTTTTTCATTGGGATCAGATATAAGAGAAGCTTCACATGTATATATTCCATCCATGTCTAAATCCATAAATTTGATTTTCAGTTGAGTTCCATCCTCGGACACGGCAATATGCTTATTGTTCGAAACGATAGCTGTTCTGCTTGATTTTGAATATTTATTTTGTTTAAACCACAAAATTTTCATTTGGTGAAAAGATTTAATGTTACATTGAAAAGTTTTTTCTGTTCCATAATAGACTCCGGTATCGCCTGAAACATAGTGAAATTGAATATAAAGATAAAAAAGGAGGTACAGTGCTGCATAAGAAATAAAATATACGTATGTTTGAATAATAATTGGAATATTGTTCCACAAACATTTTCAATGTTTAACGGGTGTTACCTACACATAGAAGTTGGATTGACCCAACTATAGTTCCAACCTTGCGACAAGTAAACATTTTCTGGGAGTTTTCGAGACATTCTTGCTTATATCACTTTGCAGCAGGTGAGACGCGTGTGAAAACGCCCCGAAAAGAAAACTATAGTTAAAAGATCCAATTACTTTACGTCAGTTAGAAAATTTTTTTTTTTTTTAATGCTTGATAGGTTAGCCTTTGACCACTATCTAACCTGATGGTAAGTGATGATGTGGGCGAAGATGTTGTTCAGGCTAACCTAGAATTACTGGCTCTCAAGGACAGCTGCCGGAACACACCGTTAGGTGCTTGGCGACAGATTTTCAACTCGAGGGTGGTAGCTAGCCAGGCGGGCATTCGCAAAGTGCCTTACCACCATGCTGTAACGACTGCCATCCTAAGACAACAACCGGGACCGACGGCTTAACGTGCCCTCCGAAGCACGGAAGCGCTCAGTAGTAATGTCACCAGCGCTCAACCATCCAACTCATGACCGCGGCGGACGTTGCTTAACTTTTCTGAACGATTCAGAATGGTTAAGCAAACTTCGCTACGAGCGTTTCAAACAAAATAAATGAAACATGTTAAAATTTGCCAAAAATGTTTATTTTTGTGTAAATAAATACTACTAAATTACCTTAACAGAAGTTATATAGCTCTAAATTAAATTATGATAAAAAATAATTTGCCAAGTGCGAATTAGGGCTCTGTTAAGATTCCGCAAAATAAATGTAAAAATGTTTTGTTAATTTTGATCATACTATTAAAACTACATTACTTATCATACCTTTAAAATCATATTTATAGTGTTTTCTATACCACCCTACCCGCTACGTTCAGCTATCACCACTTTTATTAACTTAATTGAATTCTAGTCCAATAGTCATAATTGTATTAAGGTTTTACCCTAAACGTCAAAATTCCAGTTGTATAATATATTTCGTTTTATAGCTAGACATCCGTGACTTACGAACAAACAGGGATCCCTTAAAATATAATATAATGCAAGCAAAAAAAAAAGACTTCAATACAACAAAATTAATTGAAATACCTGGAAGAGGAGATGACCATACGAAGGCAGAACCTCTTTGAACTTCAGTTTTGCTTGTTGTCGAACCATTACTGTTAGTAGCTTTGCAAAAGTATTTCCCAGACTTCCTTACATTTGTCAGCTTTAAGTAGCTTATGTGAAAAGGATATTCAATCTCAGAGCTCTGAAAAAATTGTGTTGAATGCAATATTATTTACTTGGACGATCGATCCCCACTGTTATCAAACCATCATCTTATTATTTCGTAAAGCAGCCTTATGTCACATTTTTTTATTCCTGATAGGTTAGCCTTTGACCACTATCTCACTTGGTGGTAAGTGATGATGTAGTCGAAGATGCTGTTCAGGCTAACATAGAATTACTGGCTCTCAAGGATAGCTGCCGGAACAAACCATTAGGTGCTTGGCGGCAGATTTTCTACTTGAGGGTGGCAGCTAGCCAGGCGGGCATTCGCAAAATGCCCTACCAGCATGCTATAGCGCGAGTCAGTGAGATCTAGATTATATTTATTCTAGATTATACCTGATAAAAGTCTTCATCATCATTAATTACCTTGGTCCAGATTTTCTAATATCTTGGTTATGGTTATTTTCTATGAGATTAAACTATAATAAATGTAACGTCATCACGTTTTTATATCCCAAAGGGGTAAGCAAAGGTCACTATATCAGGCAGTCAAGAATTCAAAGAAAAGAGAAGAAACCATTTTTATAACATACTATTTTTTATGATGAGTGTTGAGAATCGCGGCAATGAGAATTAACTTTATAAAATATATGTATCGCACAAAGAGAAAGAGATAACAGTGAATTCAAATCACTTTTAATCACTTGTTAACGAAAAAAGATCAGCAACTAGTATATTTCCAGAAGAAATGAATGACAGTAAAGAAACAGCCTGCATAGGCGAAGAAATTCTAATTATATTTGCAACATATTTTGTTTCTGTTTTTAAGCCAACAATTAATCAAAGCGATGCTTCTTTACTCAATCAAACTAATTTATTTGACCACATAACAAGAAACAACTGTTTGGGATTATTATAATTTTGATATTGTCCTCAGAAAGCTTAAAAGTCTTGATATCAGCAAGGGAACTGATGAAATCCATCCACATTTAATTAAATCTTGAGCTGGTTGCTTAGCAACACCTCTCATTATTATTTTTAACAAAGCCAATAGTTCTGCTTGTTTTCCTACAGTAAAAAATTGCCACAGTGATACCGATTTTCAAAGGTAATAATGAACGCGACATAAGAAATTATAGGCCAATATCAATTCTGTCAACATTTGCAAAACTATTTGAATCATTGGTTTACCCGTATATTCCATCATACTTTAAAAGTTTCTTATTGCAATACCAGCACGGATTTTAAGTAGTAGATCGACTTTGCCATGTTCACAGAAACTAATAATTAATTGAAATAATTGAAGCATCGGTAGCTCGCAAACAAATCGATTATATATACGGACTTCAGTAAAGCTTTTGAAAGGGTCTATCAAGATTCACTGGAGTTTTATTAAATTTGTTTGTTTTTTACTTGAAGCAGTGATAGCTCAGTGGCATTGGCTATGGACTGCCGCACAGCAGGTCCATGGTTCGAATTCCGCCGCGGGCTTGAGCTTCACGCATGGTGGAAGGGCATTTTGCGAATGCCCGCCTGGCTAGCGACTACCCTCAAGTAGGAAATCTGTAACCAAGCACCTAACGGTGTGTTCCGGTAGCAGTCCTTGACAGCCAGTGAAATTACAGGCACAGGAGACTTAAAAACACAAACAAACAAGGCACAGTGCGATTCGTGACTTGTGCCGAAATGCATCTGTTGTAGGCAGAGGTTAATCCACTTAACATCAGGTGGGCCTCGAGTTCCGATGGTCCGTCACAATAACATAAATAACGACTTAGCGCCGTTTTATCTGGTATTTAAGGAGCACAATTCGGAGGCGTTTGATATTACCTCCGGAGTTCCACAAGGGTCCCATATGGCAAGTCGCTCCCATACGGCACCTTTTTTTTATTAATGACTTAGCCCAGTGTTTCATCATTCAGTTTCTTTTATATTTGCTGATCATTTACAATTTAAGTGATAAAAAATGCACAAGACGTAAGGAAGCTACAGAAAGATATTGACAACTTAAAAACTGGTGAACGCGAAATCAAATGAATCTCAACCATGCACAATGTGTTCACATAAAATTTACCTGCGTGATAGCGTTTAATTAATAATAACAAATATATTAAAAAGTATTTTAAAAAAACATTAAATAATATAAAAATATATTATATCTAGTGACAATTCCGCCTAATTTTCCTGTTATCTACGTGACGTCAAACATCACGCAGCCTAACCGGAAGAATATCCGACTAGTTGCGCTTCTAAACGAAGCATTTTCAGGAGGTCTTGACTTACCGAGCGCACGATCGAGACAGATAACGTCTTATTACAAAATGAATGTCAAATTCATAAGGAAATCAGCAGCGTAAGGGATTTGGGTGTAATTTTACACAATAAAAACGCTTGGGTTTGCTAGGAGAAATGGAAAATCAATTACAAAAACTGAAACAAAAAAAATGCTTTCCAATAGCCTGGTTAGAAGTCAGTTGGAATATTGTAGATAGATAGACAGATTTGGAGGCTACATTTTGCAACACATATGCTAAGATTAGAGCGGATACAACAAAGTTTCTTTGGCAACTTTCACACAGTGCCGGTATTAAAAATATAATTAAATCGTATGACAATAGGTTAAAATACTTCAAAATGACGTCACTCAATCCGCAGAAACCTTTTAGATGTTGTGTTTGCATACAAGCTCCTTGGAAATAACTTGGATTACCCAGACCTTCTTAAAAGGATAACATTCAGGGTCCCTAACCAGTATCTTCGTAACGCTATGAAGTTATTTAATACATCTATCCGAAAAACTGCGTATATACTGCCAACTTTGTTAAAACTAGACTCAGCAAGTTGTTGAATGAATGTGGGTGTGATGTCAATTTATTTTAAGACACTATGGGCAAGTTTTGCAAAAAGCACTGGAACATTTTTTGTGTACTTGAGAACTTTACTCTACTTTGGGTTAATGTCAAAATATAATTTTACTGTAACAAAAATTGTTACCATTATAATATATCATTTTTAAGTAACTGACTTAAAACCACACATTTTAATTACTGCGTGCTGTGTTTACCTACACATAATTATGCATTTAGCTTTAAACTGCCTCATAAACTTAGATTTAAGCACGAATTTACATAAAATTAATAAATAAATTAGAAATGGACCGCCCCACTCCTCAACATTGCTACACGTAATATAGGGAAATTATGTAATACCTATAACATACTGTACTGTACTGTACATTCTCGGATAACATGGTATTTAACCGATCCAGTTAAATACCATGTTTAAAAGCCTTAGTTATTAAGTGTGATATTAAGGTGAAATCTATCTTTATCATTGGCGTCCTTAATTCCACCTGACTTTTTCCAAAACAATATTAATATACCAATATTGTTATATCATATATTATTAGCAATGCATTAAATATGAGAATACCTGAGACGGTAGTAATGTGCCATCGCTTGAAAACCACTCTAGCTTAGCTTTGGGGTGAGATTTTACTTTACATGTCAACGTAACATCTGAGCCATAGTTGACTTTATGAACTACTCCATCAATTTCATGTACAGGCGCTGCCTCTGGAACTGAAAAAAATAGCAGGTTAAAAATAAAATGTCTCTTATGACTTCAGTAACTTTTTGCAAGATCATAACATATTTTTTGTGCAATCCCTTAAAAATGTATTATTCTTAAAACAAAAATAATCTTTCATTAACAAGCATCGACATTGTTCAAAATCGTACATAATAAATACGTTCAGATACTTTCTCAAATCAAGACCTAATTTCTGTACCATCTCACAGAACCTGTGTTTATATTTTTTTTTAGGGTTTTTATATTTACCGGCGGTATTCCTTTATTAAACAAAATACTATGAACTATATACAACACAACAGCTACTACAATAAAAGCATTTAGACAACCTATAAGTCATAGCAGACTCATAGGCAGTCCAAATGCTCCAGCACAGTACCAGTTCGCAGCGTGCGTGCCCAACATGCTGGCAGCATTGTCCCGTTGAGCCAAATATGTGCCAGCATTTTGATTACGCGTCGCATCGACCAAGCGCCCAGATAAGTTTAAGTGTGTTAAAGTGTGTAAGTTAAGTTGTTGTTTACTTTGTGTTTAAGTTGACTTATTGACATTACATTTTTCATTTTCGCGTTCTTGTTTCTCCTTCAGGGTTATTGGTAATATGCTTACAACCTCTTAGGGCTGACATCTGCTAGTCTTGAGAAACATTTTGAGTTTTTTTTGTGATTTTTAATAATTTTTATACTCTATTTTTTTTAATCGTGTTTTTTATATGTTATTGACGGAATAAGTACGAGGCCCATCTAATGTTAAAAGTCTCTTGTGCCTGTAATGTATTATTTCATATTTTTTATTAGTTTGCTCAACGTAAATATTCAAAACTCTATTCAAAGGGAACACGGCGCGGTCCATTGTTGCCGCGGTGAATGCTTTTGGCTCAGATTAGGAATAAAAACAGAAAAGAATATCAAAAATATTTTTATCTTAACAAAAAAACTCTAAATATTTGTTAAGACTAGCAAATGTCAACCCTAAGAGGTTGTTAGCATTTTACCAATAACCCTGTATATCTATGTGCTTAGTGATCCCATTCGATATTTCCTCGGGATGCTTAAATGAATTTAATTATTTAAATAAGCAGTAAGTATAGTAAACGTAGGCAAATAACCCCTTAATAGGGGAGGCTGTAAACGTAGTAAATCAAAACACTACAAAAATATCTATCTTCATGTAAGTGTCATTGTATTTATATAATATTTAAATAGGTGAATCGTATTAACATATTCGATATTATCATTCCTTAATGATAGTTAATATCGTATATATTTTAGTAATGAAATGATTAAAAGCAAGAAATTTAATTTAACATATCAAAAACTATACCTGTGACCATAATTTGAAACGTTTTTTCTGCAACGCCTTTTTTATTCTTGGCTTCACATATAACATCTCCTGTATCTAGTTTTACATCGGGATCGATAATGTACAGAACATTTCCTACGATATTGTATTTAGCACCTGTAACAAATGGATCTTGATGTAAAATACGAAAGTCTTAACATGTGTTGCCCGGATGATACGAGTACACGGTGGATTACCAATTGACTAAAGACACCTATTTGATTACAGCTCTGGTCAGGTTGCTCGAATTATTAATAACTGATTCAGGAATATGGGTACGATACATATAGGAAAATTAAGGACCAAATTTCCCTATACTGCGGGAAGTCAACTGGCACGTAGCCATTAATTGTGTAATTTTAGTGTCAGTTTTTTTACAGATGCAAGAAGAACATTAGCATAAAGTGAGCTTCCCACTATACCAAAAATTTTACATGAACGATATCTATCGATGCGGATCCACCAACAAATGTACTGATGGTTTCTTTATGGTAGTGTTAATAATAGTACCTAAGTAAATTTATTTGTAATGGCATTAACAAACAAAACTGGTTTACCTTTACGTATAACTTTGCCTTCTTTTTGCCATACAATGACGGGATCTGGATATCCAGTTACATTACATGGGATGACAAGTAATTTGTCGCCTTCTATACCATAAAATATGGTTTTATCATTAATTATAACGGGTGGTTCTGAAAAAATAATAACATTATTGAAGCGAACTTAAAATAAATAATTTATGTAAAACAATGAGTACATATGTCAATTACCTTCCACTTCAACGTATAAGTCTCGTTCAGTGCTCCCTAGAGCATTTGTTGCCGTACATTTAAACACACCTGAATTTTTAAGACTTAACTCGGAAATATTGAGTTCATCTTCTGATCCTGAAATCTTTTTAAATGCAGTAGATCTTTTTGGTTGGAATTGCCAGGAAATAGTAGGCTTAGGAACTCCTTTAACTCTGAAACCGATTTAATTTAAATTACTCTGAGACCTATTATGAGATATATTTAATACTTTTTTAAATATACAAATCCGCGAATCCCATTTTATGTATCGCGAAATTTTAAACTCTATCTGCGATCACTGCAAACTGTCATACATATCGGGATAAAAATAATGATGACTAAATTTAATTAAAGTATGTAATTTCAAGTCCTGCATTTCGAGACTAATCATGAAATTGAATATGTTTTCGTTAGTGCGCATACATAAACAAAAACATATATATAATCAATAATCATAGAAACTAAACAAACAAGTATTTACCTGCAAATAGCCTTGAGGTTTTTCCCGTTTATAACAGTTGTGGCATGAGTAATTACTGGACCAGCTGCATAAAAAAATTAAATTTAAGGAGTGTGAAACATGTTAATATATAAACATTTTGTTGTCAAATTTTGAAATCGTATATTTATGGAACTAACCAAGCCCATCGACATGTACGTTAGTGCTGAAGCTGACTTTTTCATTGGGATCAGATATAAGAGAAGCTTCACATGTATATATTCCATCCATGTCTAAATCCATAAAACTGATTTTCAGTTGAGTTCCATCCTCGGACACGGTGATGTGTTTATCTCTGCTTGCTTTTGAATTTTTATTTTGTTTAAACCACAAAATCTTCATTTGGTGAGACGATTTAATGTTACATTGAAGAGTTCTTTCTGTTCCATAATAGACTCCGGTATCGCCTGAAACATAGGTAAATAGAATATAAGATAAAATAGAAAGTACAGCACTGCACAAGAAAAAGTATATACGTTTGTTTAAAAAAATATTGAAGGATTATTTCCAAACATTTTCTATGTTAAACGGGTGTTACCTGCTTACAAAAGTTGGATCGTTCCAACTATATTTTCAACCATGCATTAAGTGGACATTTTCTTGTGTTCGGCACATTTTTGCTTATATCTCACTTTGCAGCAGGTGAGACACGTGTGAAAATACCACGAAAAGCAAACTATAGTTGAAAGATACTATTACTTTACGTGAATAACTCTATTAAAAATATTTCAAACATTTTAAAATTTACCAAACATGTTAATTTCTGTTTACAAAGTACCACTTAGTTACTTTAACAGAAATAATTTAGCTCTAAATTAAATTATGATAAAAAAGAACTGGCCAAGCGTGAGTCGGAGTCCGTTTAGGTTCCGCAATATATTTGTAAAAATGTTTTGTTAATTTTGATCATACCTTTAAAACCACATTTTATATCAATATTTTCCATACCACCTTACACTAGGTTCAGCAAGCCTCACTTTTCACAACATAGTTCTCATGTATATGTCTCCTTTAAACAGTTAACTTAATTGAATTTCTAGTCCAGTAGTCATATTTGTACGTTTTACCCCAGACGTCAGAACTCATGTTAAATAATGGATTCCGTTTCAACGCTAAACACCCGTGACTTACGAACATATGAACAAACATACAGAGAAACTAATTGCAGCTCTTGCGTTGGGCCCTTGGGTAAGGATCCCTGAAAATACAATATAACGCAAGCAAACAAAATGGCTCACTTGAATAAAACAAAATTAATTTAAATACCTGGAAGAGGAGATGACCATACGAAGGCAGAACCTCTTTGAACTTCAGTTTTGCTAGTTGTGGATCCTTTACTGTTAGTAGCTTTGCAAAAGTAGGTCTCAGACTTCCTTACGTTCGTCAGCTTTAAGTAGCTTATGTACAAAGGATATTCAATAACAGAACTCTGAAAAATTGTGTTGAATGTAATATAATTTACTTGGATGATCAATCCCCACTGTTATAAAACCATCACCTTATTACTTCGTAAAACAGTTACACTATGTCACATGTCGACAGTATGAAAAGACCATCGACAGTATGAAAATACCCAGCAAAATTAAAGGTCTATGGAAAATAATAATAACATGACAAGTATAATTGAAGCAAATCAGTCTGGAAAGCTTCCTTACTGTATTAGATGTCCAAGTAAAAAGTATGTAGCTAAGCACCTAATAGTGTATACCGGCATCTGTCTTTGAGAGTCAGTACTCATTCAAGGTTAAGCATGATAACCATCTTCGATAACATTCTTGCCTTCAAGGGAAATTGCAGTGAATATCTAGCCTAACTGTAATAAAGAAATTTGCAGGAAGGTGAATAGCTTCGTCTTGATTTCCTTATGTCAGGATTATTTTCAATGTGATAAAAAATTTTAAAATGTGATATTATTACGTTTTTAATGCCAAAGGTGTAGGCAGCAATCACTTTATCGTTATGCTAATTAACTAACCTAGCACTCCTGGCAGTCATAAAAAAATACTTTTTGCATTAGTAATTGTCAGTTGAGGCAGTGTTCAGTATGGTCCAATAGAAATAGCCATGAACTGATATCTATCAGTGTTTTCAAGCAGTTGTCTTTCAGAACCAGTTTCCATTCGTCATGAAAACCATATTTGACCATATATTCTCTTAAGCAGTTGGGATTATGGGATAGTCTTGGACAAAGACCAGCCTGTCAGCAATAAAAATATATGGTTCTCAAAAAATTGTTTATATGCCAACAATATTTATTTTTATATCATATTAGGCATGTATCAGATATGATTTTACCTGAGATGGTAATAATGTGCCATCGCTTGTAAACCATTCTAGCTTAGCTTTGGGTTGAGCATTTACTTTACATGTCAACGTAACATCTGAGCCATAGTTGACTCTATGAACTACTCCATCAATTTCATGTACAGGCGCTGCTTCTGGAACTGAAAACAATAGCAGGTTAAGAATAAAAATGTTTCTTATGACTTCAGTTACTTCTTGCGAGATCATATATTTTTTTTTGTAATCAGTTAGAAATGTATAATAGCCTTAAACAAAACTCTCTTTAATGAACACTTATCGAAACTGTTCAAAATCATATATAATAAATATGCTCAGATACTTTCTCAAATCAAGTCCTTATTTCTGTACCATTTCACAGAACCTGTGTTTAAGTTGACATTTTATTTTTAAATTTGGCATTTTTGTTTCTTATTTATCTATGTGCTTAGTGATACCATTCGAAATTTCTCCGGGATGCTCAAAAGTATCTTAAATTAATTTAATACGTTAAAGACGCTGTAAGTATGGTAAACGTAACAAATCAAGATACAATTTAGTAAACACTACAAAAATTTTGGTCTTCATGGCAGTTTCTTGCATTAATATAATTTTTTAAATTAGTGAATCGTGAATTGATATTATCATTCCTAAATGATAATATCGTATATATTTTGGAAATGAAATTTTTAATAATGAAATTTTTAACATATCAAAAACCTTACCTGTGACAATAATTTGAAACGTCTCTTTTGCAACGCCTTTTTTATTCTTGGCTTCACATATAATATCTCCTCTATCTAGTTTTACATCGGGATCGATAATGTACAGAACATTTCCTACGATATTGTATTTAGCACCTGTAACAAATGGATCTTGATGTGAAACAAAAAAGTCTCAAAATGTGTTGCCGGAATGTTACAAGGTAGATTACCAATTGACTAAAGACACCTATTTGATTACAGCTCTGGTCAGATTGCTTGAATTACTGATAACTGAATTAGCAATATGGGTACGATAAATATAGAAAAATTAGGGACCTAATTTCCCTATACTACTGGGAGGGAACTGGCACATAGCCATTTATTGTGATATTTTAGTGGCAGTTTTTTTACAGATGCTAGAAACATAAGCATAACATAAGCTTCCCACTATACTAAAAATGTTACATGAACGATATCTGTCGATGCGGATCCAGCTTAAATTAGACTTATGGTTTTATGAGGATAAGGTTTTGTTTTATTTATCATTATATTACACTTTTATACAAGCTAACCACATGGACTACGTCAAAAACCTTTAAGACTTCCCTCCGAGACTCTTTTATAATATCTACGTTGTGGAAATAATAGTACCTAAGCAAAGTTATTTTGATTGGCATTAACAAACAAAGCTGGTTTACCTTTACGTATAACTTTGCCTTCTTTTTGCCAAACGATGACGGGATCTGGATATCCAGTTACATTACATGGGATGACAAGTAATTTGTCGCCTTCTATACCATAAAATATGGTTTTATCATTAATTATAACGGGTGGTTCTGAAAAAATAATAACATTATTGAAGCGAACTTAAAATAAATAATTTATGTAAAACAATGAGTACATATGTCAATTACCTTCCACTTCAACGTATAAGTCTCGTTCAGTGCTCCCTAGAGCATTTGTTGCCGTACATTTAAACACACCAGAATTTTTAAGACTTAACTCGGAAATATTGAGTTCATCTTCTGATCCTGAAATCTTTTTAAATGCAGTAGATCTTTTTGGTTGGAATTGCCAGGAAATAGTAGGCTTAGGAACTCCTTTAACTCTGAAACCGATTGGATTTAAATTACTCTGAGACCTATTATGAGATATAATTAATACTTTTTTAAATATACAAATCCACGAATACCATTTTATGTATCGCGAAATTTTAAACTCTATCTGCGATCACTGCAAACTGTCATACATATCGGGATAAAAATAATGATGACCAAATTTAATTAAAGTATGTAATTTCAAGTCCTGCTTTTCGAGACTAATCATGAAATTGAATATGTTTTTGTTAGTGCGCATACATAAACAAAAACATATATATAATCAATAATCATAGAAACTAAACAAACAAGTATTTACCTGCAAATAGCCTTGAGGTTTTTCCCGTTTATAACAGTTGTGGCATGAGTAATTACTGGACCAGCTGCATAAAAAAATTAAATTTAAGGAGTGTGAAACATGTTAATATATAAACATTTTGTTGTCAAATTTTGAAATCGTATATTTATGGAACTAACCAAGCCCATCGACATGTACGTTAGTGCTGAAGCTGACTTTTTCATTGGGATCAGATATAAGAGAAGCTTCACATGTATATATTCCATCCATGTCTAAATCCATAAAACTGATTTTCAGTTGAGTTCCATCCTCGGACACGGTGATGTGTTTATCTCTGCTTGCTTTTGAATTTTTATTTTGTTTAAACCACAAAATCTTCATTTGGTGAGACGATTTAATGTTACATTGAAGAGTTTATTCTGTTCCATAATAGACTCCGGTATCGCCTGAAATTTAGGTAAATAGAATATAAGATAAAATAGAAAGTACAGCACTGCACAAGAAAAAGTTTATACGTTTGTTTAAAAAAATATTGAAGGATTATTTCCAAACATTTTCTATGTTAAACGGGTGTTACCTGCTTACAAAAGTTGGATCGTTCCAACTATATTTTCAACCATGCATTAAGTGGACATTTTCTTGTGTTCGGCACATTTTTGCTTATATCTCACTTTGCAGCAGGTGAGACACGTGTGAAAATACCCCGAAAAGCAAACTATAGTTGAAAGATACTATTACTTTACGTGAATAACTCTATTAAAAATATTTCAAACATTTTAAAATTTACCAAACATGTTAATTTCTGTTTACAAAGTACCACTTAGTTACTTTAACAGAAATAATTTAGCTCTAAATTAAATTATGATAAAAAAGAACTGGCCAAGCGTGAGTCGGAGTCCGTTTAGGTTCCGCAATATATTTGTAAAAATGTTTTGTTAATTTTGATCATACCTTTAAAACCACATTTTATATCAATATTTTCCATACCACCTTACACTAGGTTCAGCAAGCCTCACTTTTCACAACATAGTTCTCATGTATATGTCTCCTTTAAACAGTTAACTTAATTGAATTTCTAGTCCAGTAGTCATATTTGTACGTTTTACCCCAGACGTCAGAACTCATGTTAAATAATGGATTCCGTTTCAACGCTAAACACCCGTGACTTACGAACATATGAACAAACATACAGAGAAACTAATTGCAGCTCTTGCGTTGGGCCCTTGGGTAAGGATCCCTGAAAATACAATATAACGCAAGCAAACAAAATGGCTCACTTGAATAAAACAAAATTAATTTAAATACCTGGAAGAGGAGATGACCATACGAAGGCAGAACCTCTTTGAACTTCAGTTTTGCTAGTTGTGGATCCTTTACTGTTAGTAGCTTTGCAAAAGTAGGTCTCAGACTTCCTTACGTTCGTCAGCTTTAAGTAGCTTATGTACAAAGGATATTCAATCTCAGAACTCTGAAAAATTGTGTTGAATGTAATATAATTTACTTGGATGATCAATCCCCACTGTTATAAAACCATCACCTTATTACTTCGTAAAACAGTTACACTATGTCACATGTCGACAGTATGAAAAGACCATCGACAGTATGAAAATACCCAGCAAAATTAAATGTCTATGGAAAATAATAATAACATGACAAGTATAATTGAAGCAAATCAGTCTGGAAAGCTTCCTTACTGTGTTAGATGTCCAAGTAAAAAGTATGTAGCTAAGCACCTAATAGTGTATACCGGCATCTGTCTTTGAGAGTCAGTACTCATTCAAGGTTAAGCATGATAACCATCTTCGATAACATTCTTGCCTTCAAGGGAAATTGCAGTGAATATCTAGCCTAACTGTAATAAAGAAATTTGCAGGAAGGTGAATAGCTTCGTCTTGATTTCCTTATGTCAGGATTATTTTCAATGTGATAAAAAATTTTAAAATGTGATATTATTACGTTTTTAATTCCAAAGGTGTAGGCAGCAATCACTTTATCGTTATGCTAATTAACTAACCAGGCACTCCTGGCAGTCATAAAAAAATACTTTTTGCATTAGTAATTGTCAGTTGAGGCAGTGTTCAGTATGGTCCAATAGAAATAGCCATGAACTGATATCTATCAGTGTTTTCAAGCAGTTGTCTTTCAGAACCAGTTTCCATTCGTCATGAAAACCATATTTGACCATATATTCTCTTAAGCAGTTGGGATTATGGGATAGTCTTGGACAAAGACCAGCCTGTCAGCAATAAAAATATATGGTTCTCAAAAAATTGTTTATATGCCAACAATATTTATTTTTATATCATATTAGGCATGTATCAGATATGATTTTACCTGAGATGGTAATAATGTGCCATCGCTTGTAAACCATTCTAGCTTAGCTTTGGGTTGAGCATTTACTTTACATGTCAACGTAACATCTGAGCCATAGTTGACTCTATGAACTACTCCATCAATTTCATGTACAGGCGCTGCTTCTGGAACTGAAAACAATAGCAGGTTAAGAATAAAAATGTTTCTTATGACTTCAGTTACTTCTTGCGAGATCATATATTTTTTTTTGTAATCAGTTAAAAATGTATAATAGCCTTAAACAAAACTCTCTTTAATGAACACTTATCGAAACTGTTCAAAATCATATATAATAAATATGCTCAGATACTTTCTCAAATCAAGTCCTTATTTCTGTACCATTTCACAGAACCTGTGTTTAAGTTGACATTTTATTTTTAAATTTGGCATTTTTGTTTCTTATTTATCTATGTGCTTAGTGATACCATTCGAAATTTCTCCGGGATGCTCAAAAGTATCTTAAATTAATTTAATACGTTAAAGACGCTGTAAGTATGGTAAACGTAACAAATCAAGATACAATTTAGTAAACACTACAAAAATTTTGGTCTTCATGGCAGTTTCTTGCATTAATATAATTTTTTAAATTAGTGAATCGTGAATTGATATTATCATTCCTAAATGATAATATCGTATATATTTTGGAAATGAAATTTTTAATAATGAAATTTTTAACATATCAAAAACCTTACCTGTGACAATAATTTGAAACGTCTCTTTTGCAACGCCTTTTTTATTCTTGGCTTCACATATAATATCTCCTCTATCTAGTTTTACATCGGGATCGATAATGTACAGAACATTTCCTACGATATTGTATTTAGCACCTGTAACAAATGGATCTTGATGTGAAACAAAAAAGTCTCAACATGTGTTGCCGGAATGTTACAAGGTAGATTACCAATTGACTAAAGACACCTATTTGATTACAGCTCTGGTCAGATTGCTTGAATTACTGATAACTGAATTAGCAATATGGGTACGATAAATATAGAAAAATTAGGGACCTAATTTCCCTATACTGCTGGGAGGGAACTGGCACATAGCCATTTATTGTGATATTTTAGTGGCAGTTTTTTTACAGATGCTAGAAACATAAGCATAACATAAGCTTCCCACTATACTAAAAATGTTACATGAACGATATCTGTCGATGCGGATCCAGCTTAAATTAGACTTATGGTTTTATGAGGATAAGGTTTTGTTTTATTTATCATTATATTACACTTTTATACAAGCTAACCACATGGACTACGTCAAAAACCTTTAAGACTTCCCTCCGAGACTCTTTTATAATATCTACGTTGTGGAAATAATAGTACCTAAGCAAAGTTATTTTGATTGGCATTAACAAACAAAGCTGGTTTACCTTTACGTATAACTTTGCCTTCTTTTTGCCAAACGATGACGGGATCTGGATATCCAGTTACATTACATGGGATGACAAGTAATTTGTCGCCTTCTATACCATAAAATATGGTTTTATCATTAATTATAACGGGTGGTTCTGAAAAAATAATAACATTATTGAAGCGAACTTAAAATAAATAATTTATGTAAAACAATGAGTACATATGTCAATTACCTTCCACTTCAACGTATAAGTCTCGTTCAGTGCTCCCTAGAGCATTTGTTGCCGTACATTTAAACACACCAGAATTTTTAAGACTTAACTCGGAAATATTGAGTTCATCTTCTGATCCTGAAATCTTTTTAAATGCAGTAGATCTTTTTGGTTGGAATTGCCAGGAAATAGTAGGCTTAGGAACTCCTTTAACTCTGAAACCGATTGGATTTAAATTACTCTGAGACCTATTATGAGATATAATTAATACTTTTTTAAATATACAAATCCACGAATACCATTTTATGTATCGCGAAATTTTAAACTCTATCTGCGATCACTGCAAACTGTCATACATATCGGGATAAAAATAATGATGACCAAATTTAATTAAAGTATGTAATTTCAAGTCCTGCTTTTCGAGACTAATCATGAAATTGAATATGTTTTTGTTAGTGCGCATACATAAACAAAAACATATATATAATCAATAATCATAGAAACTAAACAAACAAGTATTTACCTGCAAATAGCCTTGAGGTTTTTCCCGTTTATAACAGTTGTGGCATGAGTAATTACTGGACCAGCTGCATAAAAAAATTAAATTTAAGGAGTGTGAAACATGTTAATATATAAACATTTTGTTGTCAAATTTTGAAATCGTATATTTATGGAACTAACCAAGCCCATCGACATGTACGTTAGTGCTGAAGCTGACTTTTTCATTGGGATCAGATATAAGAGAAGCTTCACATGTATATATTCCATCCATGTCTAAATCCATAAAACTGATTTTCAGTTGAGTTCCATCCTCGGACACGGTGATGTGTTTATCTCTGCTTGCTTTTGAATTTTTATTTTGTTTAAACCACAAAATCTTCATTTGGTGAGACGATTTAATGTTACATTGAAGAGTTTATTCTGTTCCATAATAGACTCCGGTATCGCCTGAAATTTAGGTAAATAGAATATAAGATAAAATAGAAAGTACAGCACTGCACAAGAAAAAGTTTATACGTTTGTTTAAAAAAATATTGAAGGATTATTTCCAAACATTTTCTATGTTAAACGGGTGTTACCTGCTTACAAAAGTTGGATCGTTCCAACTATATTTTCAACCATGCATTAAGTGGACATTTTCTTGTGTTCGGCACATTTTTGCTTATATCTCACTTTGCAGCAGGTGAGACACGTGTGAAAATACCCCGAAAAGCAAACTATAGTTGAAAGATACTATTACTTTACGTGAATAACTCTATTAAAAATATTTCAAACATTTTAAAATTTACCAAACATGTTAATTTCTGTTTACAAAGTACCACTTAGTTACTTTAACAGAAATAATTTAGCTCTAAATTAAATTATGATAAAAAAGAACTGGCCAAGCGTGAGTCGGAGTCCGTTTAGGTTCCGCAATATATTTGTAAAAATGTTTTGTTAATTTTGATCATACCTTTAAAACCACATTTTATATCAATATTTTCCATACCACCTTACACTAGGTTCAGCAAGCCTCACTTTTCACAACATAGTTCTCATGTATATGTCTCCTTTAAACAGTTAACTTAATTGAATTTCTAGTCCAGTAGTCATATTTGTACGTTTTACCCCAGACGTCAGAACTCATGTTAAATAATGGATTCCGTTTCAACGCTAAACACCCGTGACTTACGAACATATGAACAAACATACAGAGAAACTAATTGCAGCTCTTGCGTTGGGCCCTTGGGTAAGGATCCCTGAAAATACAATATAACGCAAGCAAACAAAATGGCTCACTTGAATAAAACAAAATTAATTTAAATACCTGGAAGAGGAGATGACCATACGAAGGCAGAACCTCTTTGAACTTCAGTTTTGCTAGTTGTGGATCCTTTACTGTTAGTAGCTTTGCAAAAGTAGGTCTCAGACTTCCTTACGTTCGTCAGCTTTAAGTAGCTTATGTACAAAGGATATTCAATAACAGAACTCTGAAAAATTGTGTTGAATGTAATATAATTTACTTGGATGATCAATCCCCACTGTTATAAAACCATCACCTTATTACTTCGTAAAACAGTTACACTATGTCACATGTCGACAGTATGAAAAGACCATCGACAGTATGAAAATACCCAGCAAAATTAAAGGTCTATGGAAAATAATAATAACATGACAAGTATAATTGAAGCAAATCAGTCTGGAAAGCTTCCTTACTGTATTAGATGTCCAAGTAAAAAGTATGTAGCTAAGCACCTAATAGTGTATACCGGCATCTGTCTTTGAGAGTCAGTACTCATTCAAGGTTAAGCATGATAACCATCTTCGATAACATTCTTGCCTTCAAGGGAAATTGCAGTGAATATCTAGCCTAACTGTAATAAAGAAATTTGCAGGAAGGTGAATAGCTTCGTCTTGATTTCCTTATGTCAGGATTATTTTCAATGTGATAAAAAAATTTAAAATGTGATATTATTACGTTTTTAATTCCAAAGGTGTAGGCAGCAATCACTTTATCGTTATGCTAATTAACTAACCAGGCACTCCTGGCAGTCATAAAAAAATACTTTTTGCATTAGTAATTGTCAGTTGAGGCAGTGTTCAGTATGGTCCAATAGAAATAGCCATGAACTGATATCTATCAGTGTTTTCAAGCAGTTGTCTTTCAGAACCAGTTTCCATTCGTCATGAAAACCATATTTGACCATATATTCTCTTAAGCAGTTGGGATTATGGGATAGTCTTGGACAAAGACCAGCCTGTCAGCAATAAAAATATATGGTTCTCAAAAAATTGTTTATATGCCAACAATATTTATTTTTATATCATATTAGGCATGTATCAGATATGATTTTACCTGAGATGGTAATAATGTGCCATCGCTTGTAAACCATTCTAGCTTAGCTTTGGGTTGAGCATTTACTTTACATGTCAACGTAACATCTGAGCCATAGTTGACTCTATGAACTACTCCATCAATTTCATGTACAGGCGCTGCTTCTGGAACTGAAAACAATAGCAGGTTAAGAATAAAAATGTTTCTTATGACTTCAGTTACTTCTTGCGAGATCATATATTTTTTTTTGTAATCAGTTAAAAATGTATAATAGCCTTAAACAAAACTCTCTTTAATGAACACTTATCGAAACTGTTCAAAATCATATATAATAAATATGCTCAGATACTTTCTCAAATCAAGTCCTTATTTCTGTACCATTTCACAGAACCTGTGTTTAAGTTGACATTTTATTTTTAAATTTGGCATTTTTGTTTCTTATTTATCTATGTGCTTAGTGATACCATTCGAAATTTCTCCGGGATGCTCAAAAGTATCTTAAATTAATTTAATACGTTAAAGACGCTGTAAGTATGGTAAACGTAACAAATCAAGATACAATTTAGTAAACACTACAAAAATTTTGGTCTTCATGGCAGTTTCTTGCATTAATATAATTTTTTAAATTAGTGAATCGTGAATTGATATTATCATTCCTAAATGATAATATCGTATATATTTTGGAAATGAAATTTTTAATAATGAAATTTTTAACATATCAAAAACCTTACCTGTGACAATAATTTGAAACGTCTCTTTTGCAACGCCTTTTTTATTCTTGGCTTCACATATAATATCTCCTCTATCTAGTTTTACATCGGGATCGATAATGTACAGAACATTTCCTACGATATTGTATTTAGCACCTGTAACAAATGGATCTTGATGTGAAACAAAAAAGTCTCAACATGTGTTGCCGGAATGTTACAAGGTAGATTACCAATTGACTAAAGACACCTATTTGATTACAGCTCTGGTCAGATTGCTTGAATTACTGATAACTGAATTAGCAATATGGGTACGATAAATATAGAAAAATTAGGGACCTAATTTCCCTATACTGCTGGGAGGGAACTGGCACATAGCCATTTATTGTGATATTTTAGTGGCAGTTTTTTTACAGATGCTAGAAACATAAGCATAACATAAGCTTCCCACTATACTAAAAATGTTACATGAACGATATCTGTCGATGCGGATCCAGCTTAAATTAGACTTATGGTTTTATGAGGATAAGGTTTTGTTTTATTTATCATTATATTACACTTTTATACAAGCTAACCACATGGACTACGTCAAAAACCTTTAAGACTTCCCTCCGAGACTCTTTTATAATATCTACGTTGTGGAAATAATAGTACCTAAGCAAAGTTATTTTGATTGGCATTAACAAACAAAGCTGGTTTACCTTTACGTATAACTTTGCCTTCTTTTTGCCAAACGATGACGGGATCTGGATATCCAGTTACATTACATGGGATGACAAGTAATTTGTCGCCTTCTATACCATAAAATATGGTTTTATCATTAATTATAACGGGTGGTTCTGAAAAAATAATAACATTATTGAAGCGAACTTAAAATAAATAATTTATGTAAAACAATGAGTACATATGTCAATTACCTTCCACTTCAACGTATAAGTCTCGTTCAGTGCTCCCTAGAGCATTTGTTGCCGTACATTTAAACACACCAGAATTTTTAAGACTTACCTCGGAAATATTGAGTTCATCTTCTGATCCTGAAATCTTTTTAAATGCAGTAGATCTTTTTGGTTGGAATTGCCAGGAAATAGTAGGCTTAGGAACTCCTTTAACTCTGAAACCGATTGGATTTAAATTACTCTGAGACCTATTATGAGATATAATTAATACTTTTTTAAATATACAAATCCACGAATACCATTTTATGTATCGCGAAATTTTAAACTCTATCTGCGATCACTGCAAACTGTCATACATATCGGGATAAAAATAATGATGACCAAATTTAATTAAAGTATGTAATTTCAAGTCCTGCTTTTCGAGACTAATCATGAAATTGAATATGTTTTTGTTAGTGCGCATACATAAACAAAAACATATATATAATCAATAATCATAGAAACTAAACAAACAAGTATTTACCTGCAAATAGCCTTGAGGTTTTTCCCGTTTATAACAGTTGTGGCATGAGTAATTACTGGACCAGCTGCATAAAAAAATTAAATTTAAGGAGTGTGAAACATGTTAATATATAAACATTTTGTTGTCAAATTTTGAAATCGTATATTTATGGAACTAACCAAGCCCATCGACATGTACGTTAGTGCTGAAGCTGACTTTTTCATTGGGATCAGATATAAGAGAAGCTTCACATGTATATATTCCATCCATGTCTAAATCCATAAAATTGATTTTCAGTTGAGTTCCATCCTCGGACACGGTGATGTGTTTATCTCTGCTTGCTTTTGAATTTTTATTTTGTTTAAACCACAAAATCTTCATTTGGTGAGACGATTTAATGTTACATTGAAGAGTTTATTCTGTTCCATAATAGACTCCGGTATCGCCTGAAATTTAGGTAAATAGAATATAAGATAAAATAGAAAGTACAGCACTGCACAAGAAAAAGTTTATACGTTTGTTTAAAAAAATATTGAAGGATTATTTCCAAACATTTTCTATGTTAAACGGGTGTTACCTGCTTACAAAAGTTGGATCGTTCCAACTATATTTTCAACCATGCATTAAGTGGACATTTTCTTGTGTTCGGCACATTTTTGCTTATATCTCACTTTGCAGCAGGTGAGACACGTGTGAAAATACCCCGAAAAGCAAACTATAGTTGAAAGATACTATTACTTTACGTGAATAACTCTATTAAAAATATTTCAAACATTTTAAAATTTACCAAACATGTTAATTTCTGTTTACAAAGTACCACTTAGTTACTTTAACAGAAATAATTTAGCTCTAAATTAAATTATGATAAAAAAGAACTGGCCAAGCGTGAGTCGGAGCTCTGTTTAGGTTCCGCAATATATTTGTAAAAATGTTTTGTTAATTTTGATCATACCTTTAAAACCACATTTTATATCAATATTTTCCATACCACCTTACACTAGGTTCAGCAAGCCTCACTTTTCACAACATAGTTCTCATGTATATGTCTCCCTTAAACAGTTAACTTAATTGAATTTCTAGTCCAGTAGTCATATTTGTACGTTTTACCCCAGACGTCAGAACTCATGTTAAATAATGGATTCCGTTTCAACGCTAAACACCCGTGACTTACGAACATAATATGAACAAACATACAGAGAAACTAATTGCAGCTCTTGCGTTGGGCCCTTGGGTAAGGATCCCTGAAAATACAATATAACGCAAGCAAACAAAATGGCTCACTTGAATAAAACAAAATTAATTTAAATACCTGGAAGAGGAGATGACCATACGAAGGCAGAACCTCTTTGAACTTCAGTTTTGCTAGTTGTGGATCCTTTACTGTTAGTAGCTTTGCAAAAGTAGGTCTCAGACTTCCTTACGTTCGTCAGCTTTAAGTAGCTTATGTACAAAGGATATTCAATCTCAGAACTCTGAAAAATTGTGTTGAATGTAATATAATTTACTTGGATGATCAATCCCCACTGTTATAAAACCATCACCTTATTACTTCGTAAAACAGTTACACTATGTCACATGTCGACAGTATGAAAAGACCATCGACAGTATGAAAATACCCAGCAAAATTAAATGTCTATGGAAAATAATAATAACATGACAAGTATAATTGAAGCAAATCAGTCTGGAAAGCTTCCTTACTGTGTTAGATGTCCAAGTAAAAAGTATGTAGCTAAGCACCTAATAGTGTATACCGGCATCTGTCTTTGAGAGTCAGTACTCATTCAAGGTTAAGCATGATAACCATCTTCGATAACATTCTTGCCTTCAAGGGAAATTGCAGTGAATATCTAGCCTAACTGTAATAAAGAAATTTGCAGGAAGGTGAATAGCTTCGTCTTGATTTCCTTATGTCAGGATTATTTTCAATGTGATAAAAAATTTTAAAATGTGATATTATTACGTTTTTAATTCCAAAGGTGTAGGCAGCAATCACTTTATCGTTATGCTAATTAACTAACCAGGCACTCCTGGCAGTCATAAAAAAATACTTTTTGCATTAGTAATTGTCAGTTGAGGCAGTGTTCAGTATGGTCCAATAGAAATAGCCATGAACTGATATCTATCAGTGTTTTCAAGCAGTTGTCTTTCAGAACCAGTTTCCATTCGTCATGAAAACCATATTTGACCATATATTCTCTTAAGCAGTTGGGATTATGGGATAGTCTTGGACAAAGACCAGCCTGTCAGCAATAAAAATATATGGTTCTCAAAAAATTGTTTATATGCCAACAATATTTATTTTTATATCATATTAGGCATGTATCAGATATGATTTTACCTGAGATGGTAATAATGTGCCATCGCTTGTAAACCATTCTAGCTTAGCTTTGGGTTGAGCATTTACTTTACATGTCAACGTAACATCTGAGCCATAGTTGACTCTATGAACTACTCCATCAATTTCATGTACAGGCGCTGCTTCTGGAACTGAAAACAATAGCAGGTTAAGAATAAAAATGTTTCTTATGACTTCAGTTACTTCTTGCGAGATCATATATTTTTTTTTGTAATCAGTTAAAAATGTATAATAGCCTTAAACAAAACTCTCTTTAATGAACACTTATCGAAACTGTTCAAAATCATATATAATAAATATGCTCAGATACTTTCTCAAATCAAGTCCTTATTTCTGTACCATTTCACAGAACCTGTGTTTAAGTTGACATTTTATTTTTAAATTTGGCATTTTTGTTTCTTATTTATCTATGTGCTTAGTGATACCATTCGAAATTTCTCCGGGATGCTCAAAAGTATCTTAAATTAATTTAATACGTTAAAGACGCTGTAAGTATGGTAAACGTAACAAATCAAGATACAATTTAGTAAACACTACAAAAATTTTGGTTCATGGCAGTTTCTTGCATTAATATAATTTTTTAAATTAGTGAATCGTGAATTGATATTGTCATTCCTAAATGATAATATCGTATATATTTTGGAAATGAAATTTTTAATAATGAAATTTTTAACATATCAAAAACCTTACCTGTGACAATAATTTGAAACGTCTCTTTTGCAACGCCTTTTTTATTCTTGGCTTCACATATAATATCTCCTCTATCTAGTTTTACATCGGGATCGATAATGTACAGAACATTTCCTACGATATTGTATTTAGCACCTGTAACAAATGGATCTTGATGTGAAACAAAAAAGTCTCAAAATGTGTTGCCGGAATGTTACAAGGTAGATTACCAATTGACTAAAGACACCTATTTGATTACAGCTCTGGTCAGATTGCTTGAATTACTGATAACTGAATTAGCAATATGGGTACGATAAATATAGAAAAATTAGGGACCTAATTTCCCTATACTGCTGGGAGGGAACTGGCACATAGCCATTTATTGTGATATTTTAGTGGCAGTTTTTTTACAGATGCTAGAAACATAAGCATAACATAAGCTTCCCACTATACTAAAAATGTTACATGAACGATATCTGTCGATGCGGATCCAGCTTAAATTAGACTTATGGTTTTATGAGGATAAGGTTTTGTTTTATTTATCATTATATTACACTTTTATACAAGCTAACCACATGGACTACGTCAAAAACCTTTAAGACTTCCCTCAGAGACTCTTTTATAATATCTACGTTGTGGAAATAATAGTACCTAAGCAAAGTTATTTTGATTGGCATTAACAAACAAAGCTGGTTTACCTTTACGTATAACTTTGCCTTCTTTTTGCCAAACGATGACGGGATCTGGATATCCAGTTACATTACATGGGATGACAAGTAATTTGTCGCCTTCTATACCATAAAATATGGTTTTATCATTAATTATAACGGGTGGTTCTGAAAAAATAATAACATTATTGAAGCGAACTTAAAATAAATAATTTATGTAAAACAATGAGTACATATGTCAATTACCTTCCACTTCAACGTATAAGTCTCGTTCAGTGCTCCCTAGAGCATTTGTTGCCGTACATTTAAACACACCAGAATTTTTAAGACTTAACTCGGAAATATTGAGTTCATCTTCTGATCCTGAAATCTTTTTAAATGCAGTAGATCTTTTTGGTTGGAATTGCCAGGAAATAGTAGGCTTATGAACTCCTTTAACTCTGAAACCGATTGGATTTAAATTACTCTGAGACCTATTATGAGATATAATTAATACTTTTTTAAATATACAAATCCGCGAATACCATTTTATGTATCGCGAAATTTTAAACTCTATCTGCGATCACTGCAAACTGTCATACATATCGGGATAAAAATAATGATGACAAAATTTAATTAAAGTATGTAATTTCAAGTCCTGCTTTTCGAGACTAATCATGAAATTGAATATGTTTTCGTTAGTGCGCATACATAAACAAAAACATATATATAATCAATAATCATAGAAACTAAACAAACAAGTATTTACCTGCAAATAGCCTTGAGGTTTTTCCCGTTTATAACAGTTGTGGCATGAGTAATTACTGGTCCAGCTGCATAAAAAATTAAATTTAAGGAGTGTGAAACATGTTAATATATAAACATTTTGTTGTCAAATTTTGAAATCGTATATTTATGGAACTAACCAAGCCCATCGACATGTACGTTAGTGCTGAAGCTGACTTTTTCATTGGGATCAGATATAAGAGAAGCTTCACATGTATATATTCCATCCATGTCTAAATCCATAAAACTGATTTTCAGTTGAGTTCCATCCTCGGACACGGTGATGTGTTTATCTCTGCTTGCTTTTGAATTTTTATTTTGTTTAAACCACAAAATCTTCATTTGGTGAGACGATTTAATGTTACATTGAAGAGTTCTTTCTGTTCCATAATAGACTCCGGTATCGCCTGAAACATAGGTAAATAGAATATAAGATAAAATAGAAAGTACAGCACTGCACAAGAAAAAGTATATACGTTTGTTTAAAAAAATATTGAAGGATTATTTCCAAACATTTTCTTTGTTAAACGGGTGTTACCTGCTTATAAAAGTTGGATCGTTCCAACTATATTTTCAACCATGCATTAAGTGGACATTTTCTTGTGTTCGGGACATTTTTGCTTACATCTCACTTTGCAGCAGGTGAGACACGTGTGAAAATACCCCGAAAAGCAAACTATAGTTGAAAGATCCAATTACTTTACGTGAATAACTCTATTAAAAATATTTCAAACATTTTAAAATTTACCAAACATGTTAATTTCTGTTTAATAAGTACGACTTAGTTACTTTAACAGAAATAATTTAGCTCTAAATGAAATTATGATAAAAAAGAACTGGCCTAGCGTGAGTCGGAGCTCTGTTTAGGTTCCGCAATATATTTGTAAAAATGTTTTGTTAATTTTGATCATACCTTTAAAACCACATTTTATATCAATATTTTCCATACCACCTTACACTAGGTTTAGCAAGCCTCACTTTTCACAACATAGTTCTCATGTATATGTCTCCCTTAAACAGTTAACTTAATTGAATTTCTAGTCCAGTAGTCATATTTGTACGTTTTACCCCTGACGTCAGAACTCATGTTAAATAATGTATTCCGTTTCAACGCTAAACACCCGTGACTTACGAACATATGAACAAACATACAGAAAAACTAATTGCAGCTCTTGCGTTGGGCCCTTGGGTAAGGATCCCTGAAAATACAATATAACGCAAGCAAACAAAATGGCTCACTTGAATAAAACAAAATTAATTTAAATACCTGGAAGAGGAGATGACCATACGAAGGCAGAACCTCTTTGAACTTTAGTTTTGCTTGTTGTGGATCCTTTACTGTTAGTAGCTTTGCAAAAGTAGGTCTCAGACTTCCTTACGTTCGTCAGCTTTAAGTAGCTTATGTACAAAGGATATTCAATCTCAGAACTCTGAAAAATTATGTTGAATGTAATATAATTTACTTGGATGATCAATCCCCACTGTTATAAAACCATCACCTTATTACTTCGTAAAACAGTTACACTATGTCACATGTCGACAGTATTAAAAGACCATCGACAGTATGAAAATACCCAGCAAAATTAAAGGTCTATGGAAAATAATAATAATATGACAAGTATAATGGAAGCAAAACAGTCTGGAAAGCTTCCATACTGTATTAGATGTCCAAGTAAAAAATATGTAGCTAAGCACCTAATAGTGTATACTGGCATCTGTCTTTGAGAGTCAGTACTCATTCAAGGTTAAGCATGATAACCATCTGCGATAACATTCTTGCCCTCAAGGGAAATTGCAGTGAATGTCTAGCCTAACTGCAATAAAAAAATATGCAGGAAAGTGAATAGCTTCGTCTAGATTTCCTAATGTTAGGATTAATTTCAATGAGATAAAAAAAATTAAAAATGTGATATTATCACTTTTTTAATGCCAAAGGGGTAGGCAGCAATCACTTTATCGTTATGCTAATCAACTAACCAGGCACCCCGGGCAGTCCAGATGGGCACAAAAAAAAATTTTTTGCATCAGTAATTGTCAGTTGAGGCAGTGTCCAGTATGGTCCAATAGAAATATCCATGAACTGATACCAATCAGTGTTTTCAAGCAGCTGTCCTTCAGAACCAGTTTCCATTCTTCATGAAAACCATATTTGACCATATATTCTCTTAAGCAGTTGGGATACCCTTGGACAAAGGCCAGCCTGTCAGCAATAAAAATATATGGTTCTCAAAAAATTGTTTATATGCTACCAATATTTATTTTTATGTCATACTAGGCATGTATCAGATATGATTTTACCTGAGATGGTAATAATGTGCCATCGCTTGTAAACCACTCTATCTTAGCTTTGGGGTGAGCATTTACTTTACATGTCAACGTAACATCTGAGCCATAGTTGACTTTATGAACTACTCCATCAATTTCATGTACAGGCGCTGCTTCTGGAACTGAAAACAATAGCAGGTTATGAATAAAAATGTTTCTTATGACTTCAGTTACTTCTTGCGAGATCATATTTTTTTTTGTAATCAGTTAAAAATGTTAAAATTTTAATAAAAGATTTATTAATTTAATAATTTATAATTAAGCCTTAAACAAAACTAATATTTCATGAGCGAGCATCGAAACTATTCAAAATAATACATAATAAATACGCTCAGATAATTTTCTCTAATCAAGGCCTAACTTCTATACCATCTCACAGAACCTGTGTTTAAGTTGACTTATTAACATTTTATTTTTAAATTTGGCGTTTTTGTTTCTTATTTATCTATTCCTTAGTGATCCCATTAGATATTTCATCGGGTTTCACAAAAGTATCTTAAATTCATTTAATTAGTTAAATAAGCAGCACTCCATCAATCTCATGTACGGGTGCTGTCTGTGGTACTGAAAAATTAACAGTTTAAAAAATGATTCTCATAACTTCTGTTTCTCCTTGCGAGGCCAAAATAAATTATTTATATAATTTATATCTCTAATAAATGATTAATACAACATGAATATATATGAACAAGTATCGAAACTCATCAAAATCGTACATAATTAATAAAGCTCAAAGACTGACAAATTAACACCTAAATTTCAGCTGTTAGTAGAATGTTATAATATTATAACTCTGTTGACTCTATTGACAATATTTTTGGTTGGAGTAAACAAAGTGCCGAAATATTTCTGCAACAGGATGAATAATTATTTTTATTCGTACATTTTTCTTGTTTTTATATTTTTGTAGATAATATACTTACTTGGCGGAGGTGTTGGAATTATTGGTTCTATTGCTGTTTTAGAAATTCTTACAATGGGTTGACCAGTAGATTTCATATTTCCTTTAACCTGAAAATAATATGGGTTTTGATGAATGTGGTTCATGTGGTTGGTTAGTGATAGCCCTATCTCATACTAAGAAATAATTTTATTTACATATTTTAATATATATATCATATAATATTTTTAGAGCAAAAACTTTAATTTAAGTCTTCTATTTAAAAAAAAAAATTATAATATTCGCGACACATTCTTTCATGCTCGAAATTATATTTTAGAAGGGTAGCGACGTCATACTGATTGCAAAGAGGAGTAGTTCTAAAAGTCTGATTAAAGGCTGCACCGTCCCTCATGATGGTTACATAATAATTAGAGCACACAATTTGCATTTCATTCCACCAGTCTAAGTGGCCAAGATTTCAAAACACCCGTTGTGTAAATATGGGAGAAGCGGGATCATAGAAGTAGTCACTATCAAGTTATTTACACCCAGATGGCGTTAGGTGTTTATTATACAAAAAAGGTGAATTTGTACGGATTTTTTTGATATTCTTTGATTTTACTTCATTTTACTCAGTGTTGAATCTGAATTTCGAGAAGTAAGAGTTTACAAATTCCCGTGTAATCCTGAAAGAGGAAGCTCGTAAATAGGTCATCAATAACTTATTTCACGGAATTCTAGGGATTATCATTTTTGTACTTTGTGTGATTCCAAAGACAGTTTGATCTGTTGAAGTCGTTTAAGTTGCAATAAACTTAATAAATTTACATTTAGGTGAAAATAGACCACTTATAGTCAAGAGATCTTTCAATAAGATTAGTTTTTTCCCCTATATATAAAAACTTCGTTTTTTTAACTCTTGATTTAGTCAGTAACGTGTCAGGTATAGACATTATTACATCACTGAAGAATTTGAAATCTCTAATTCAAAATAAAAGAACTAGTGAAATACAAAAAAAAAAACAAGATCAGTTTGTGAGCTATACATGTGCCTAGTAAAGAATACACAGCGCCATCAACGAAATAATTTCAAACCCAGCCCTGCCCTAGATGAAAAATGTTCACTTAAAAAATTTGTAAACATGGGTTTTACATTAACAAATGATAATATTTTGGAATGACATGTAGAAATATAACTGAATAGTATTTATAGTTACATACCGCGATCTTAAACATTTTCGTCGGTGCCACAAAAGGATCCGTTATGTAAAAGTTACCAGCCCTTTTCTTTAATTGAATTTCTCTGATGACGTTTTCTTTCATGTCCAATATTTGAGCTGTTTTAATATCTATCGAATGTTCTGGATCTGTGACATTAATGGACAGATGCTGTAATGTACCTGAAACATAATTGTTTAATTACAATTTTTGCATGCAAGGTATGCTCATGGATATGGTTAAAATTTCACATAGAGAAAAAATGTGGAATGAACGGCTCGTTTCAAAAATAATTATGTTACTCTTGCATTACCAGCTACCAAACCTATATATTCAAATTGCACAATTTTAGTACAACTATTTATAATTTTTAACCAACTTCCAAAATAGGAGGAGGTTTTCAAATCCACTGTATGTTTTTTTTTGTACGTTGGTAACAAAATTAATCTGCCAGTAAAATTGTGAACTGATTTTTATTTTTATTTTGTTAGGTAGAAGATGTCTTTAAACTGGTGCCGTAAAAATTTTATCCAAAACGGTTGAGTATTATATAATTTATAGTCTGACTTAAATGATCTGATTTTGCCCTGGACAATTTATGGCCTACTCGTACTACATTCGATTCTTTCCACAATTTTTTGTCAGAGCACGAGGCAAGGGACTTTGAAGATGCCATGCTTACAGTTGAGCGCAGGTCAGAACGGAGCACAAATAACAGTCTCGCTCTATGCGTCTTCTTTTATGAAGTGGCCAATCGATCTCAATAAAATATGGCAGATGAGAAAATAATAATCTCAGTCATTTAACTGTAAAATGTGTTTGCATCTATAATATTTATTAGTAATTGCAACTCTTGTCGATGGTGAACAGTGTTTTAGGCAGTGATTTTGTAAGTTGAATGTATCTCTTAAAAGAGTTAAATAAATAATATAAAAATACACTTGATATCCAAAACTAGAAACTATGAAATAACTTGGTCAAGCCGGACTATAACGGTGTAAGGTTGTGACATGGCTTCACCAAGTTATTTCATAGTTTTCAGTAGGTATTAAAAGTTACTATAACAGCCAGATCGTCCACTGCTGAACACAGCTTCCCCTATCAAGGGGGTATTTGCCATAATCCCCACGCTGGACAGGCGTCTTGGGGATCGCAGTGTAAGTTGGCAGTTCTTTAAAAGGCGCTGCTGCCCACCTTCCAGTGTTTTTCCCTTAGTGACCTCTTACGACACCCATTGGATGATATGGGGAGGTGCAATTCTGACCCTGCACCTGACTGGGCATCTATTTACAAAATCATATTTAACTGTTACGCTGTTAATATGTATGTATTTATTATTTAATCGACACCAATTTAGGTTAATTTTTTTAGGTTGACTTTAAGCAATCCGTAAATGTGTCATGCCAATTTTTATACTTAATCTATACGCATATTAAAAAAAATACGGTTGTGGGCAATCAGTAATATATTGAATAATTTTAATAATAAATCTCTTTCTTACCTGATAATGGTTGAGTCGTGGTATCTTTTATAGATGCAGGTTCCAGGATTGAGAAACCATGTTTGAATGTAAAGTCAGTTCTTGCATATATTACGACTGAAGTAGAACTTTCACCCCTGACCCAGGCATAGTAGGTGCCAGGCTTTCGGTTGATGATCTTCAGGACCTAATATTATTAGTAAAATTTTAATATTATTGAATTTTTTTTCTTTCATATATAAATAAATAACAAAACTTAAAATCTTGTATCGATATTCACTACTTCTCGAAGTAAGTCATGATTAATAACTGTTTTGGATTAGCTACTAACAGTTGGCAGCGTGCTCAGCATGTTGGCCCTATTGCTTCGTTGAATTGCAATGCTTATTGAGTGAGCCAAATAGGTGCCAGCATTTGATCACGCGTCGCATTGACCAAGCACTCTAAAGCTTGGCCGATTATATCATTAAGGCTGGCGTGGCGAGAAATTTGACCAGCACTTCGAGAGCAGGAGAAACCATTAGAGTATTTTCTTCTCCATAGAGTCAACTAGTAACTGGTACATCTGAGTCTGGCTCTCTATATCCATATGACCGCACCCTCAACTAATCTCCATCCCCTACGCCTAACTTTGCCTCATAGTATCCAATAACAATTTTATATGTAGTACCCAACAACAAATGTTATATATTATTTTAAAAGCAGTTGGATCTTTTTTGCCAATGTATATATGAATTAATTTTACCCATCATATTTGCAAAATTTCAATCTTTGTAATGCTATTCTAACTTCAAGAGGATTTTATTTGCAAAGTATACTCACCTTTCCATTATCATTCCACATCATCCTCTCCGTGTCTGGTTCTGGGTCATGAAAATTCTTTGTTTTCGTTACCCAAAGTTGTACATTTGTACCAGAAGTCGAAACAATAGCATAATCAGCTTTTTCGTCAATAGTGAACTAAAAAGAAGTTACAAGTATAATTTTTTTTTAAATATACATACCGGCATTACATTGCTACCAGTACAGAAAAACAACACAACATCATAGTGTCACTTGAAAAAACTCGTTGTTACTATACCCACTACACGTCGGCTGGCAAGAGCGTAAATCATTGTCTTCTAAAATATATCAAATTATATTTGCACAAAATTCTATATGTGCGTGTGTATGAGTTTAGAAATGTATTTACTACTACATTACTACATTACTAAACGGATTCTGATGGAATTTTGTATTTATACATGCATATTTTAAATACGGAAAAACATGCTTGCCTAACATATACTTTTTCACTCTGTACTTGAAGATTACCAGATTATCTAAATATTATAAATTAACCGGCAAATATAAATTAACCGGCCGCAATCACGCGTTAGGGTTCGAATACATCGACCCGGGTTTCGAGAATATCCGATGCGCATCATGAGGGCGAATGCGCATCTGCGCCTGCAGGCTCATGGTAGGCACATTGCCGGTTAATTTATAATATTTAAATATGTGTGAAACTGACGAGAATTCCATTAATAAAAACCCAGATTATATATATAGGGCAAATAGACACTGTGAGGGTGTTCCATACATCAGCCGTACGAGTTAGGAAGCTTTTAAAGCTTTTCTTGCGTATTTTTGGTATATGGCATGAATGCCGCCTGTGCTTCCTGTTGACCGATAAAAGAAAGTAAAAGATGGAATTAGATAGTGTAGGTATTTAACCGAACCATACTAGAGGTGGCTGCAGTATTCCATACAATACCAATCTTGAGCTCGATTACGGTTAAAAAGTTGTCCAAGTGTGTAATACCAGCTGTGGTATTTCCTGGTTTCCAGATATAAACAAGCGTAAATATTTTTTCCCCGCACCGATTTCTACTAATATCCTAAACACAGGGAATCTGGAGTCTTTGATATAACGAAAACGATGAAGACGGATGTCATCGTGCATAAACGCCCCAGCACCTGGCTTAAAGTCATGCAAAAGGACGTAACCAGGGTTGTCAAAATGATCAATGTCAAATTCGACGCGTCAAACATCTCATTTGTTGGTTCGAATCCCGCACATGACTATAATTTTTTTATCTCGTAAATTTGTAATTTTCTAATGTAATTCGCCTAGCAGGCGTTGTTGCAAACATAACAATATTAAAATTATAAGGCTGCGTCAACATTTACAAGCTTAAAACCTATTTCAAATTTGGTCTTGTTTGTAGTACAACGCAAGTTGAACTATAGGTGTCGCTCCATCCCGATACGATGGTTGACGAACGAGAGCAAGAATTAAAGTTATGAGTCAGTGTGTCATGTTAGCTCATTTGGTTAGAGCATACCCCGGCTAAAGGGGTGGATGGACGCGGGTTCAAATCCCGCACATTACTATGATTTTTTTTCTCGTAATTTGTAATCTCATTTGCGTCTCCGCAAGAAACAATAGGTACAGTTTCACAGTCTCGAAGTGGTTATGGACTGGGATGAGATTGTAGTATAGGCCTCAGATGTTAGAGAGGTGAACTATGTTTGAGAGGATATGTATCCGCTCTGAATTATGTAGTGTAGAGGAACTGAAATGAGGTGATACCTACCGACTCAAAAACTTGCAAGATGCTGCACCAAAGGATAGATAGTCCAGAGACCGCGGTTGCAACGGAAAAATGTAACCGACTTCTACCTGTGTAGCCACCGGCAGAAGTTTGTTATAATACATAATAAGTAAAAATAATCTTACCTCTATTTTTTTATTATGAAATCCCATGGGTAGTAGTAGCCATTTCATGACGGAATGTTTGCCTGACACCATAGTTTTTATAGTTTTCAGCACCTTAAAATGTAAAAATATATATAAGTTAGCAACAAAATTATATGTGCAGGCCAGCTCTTATGTCTGCAGTAAAGAGGTTGATCTAATGTCACGCCACGTTTTCACAAAAGTTTATTTATAAAATTATTTAGAGTCATTTTGGATATAAAATTTAAACATTATTAGGGTAAAATGTTTCACCCCGAGGGGGAATCCAACCCGCATTTCCTCATTATACGCACTGGATGTCTTAACCACTAGGTAATTTATTTAAAAACTAGCTGTACCCGCGACTTCGTTCGCGATTGCCGTACCTGCAGACTAATTATTCACATTTGTGCACTGTTTATCCCATATTAAGCAACACTGTGGTCTGCGGTGAAGTACTCTTATAGTAAACCACAGCTCAGAATGGAGCTTTTTATTTTGGATTTCAAAACTCCCGGGTTGTATTTTCCAGAAGACAGTAGTTAAGTAACTCAGAGAGTTCTTTCCCGGTTCACACAATAAATTTTGAAGCAAAGTACATTGTGCGTTTCTTTAGAATTTAGATTTTAAAGCGGGGGTTTGTTTGACGGTAGATCAAACATATTTTTTTTATTTCTCATTCTCGGAAAGTAGTGTTTGTTTGATCTGAGTAGCGGGTAGGAGGGGCTCCTTCCCACCTAAGGCCGGGAAAAACTCATAGTAAATGCTTCCTTCTCTTGGGCCTAAGATTTTTCGTTGTAAAATACTCTGTTGTTATAAAAAAAATAATAACAACTATGTTTGGCAGGGTAGTAACTAAATATAAGGTAAAAAGTGTAGGTTAAAAAAAAACTAACTAAAAATTTCCCTAAATTTCATTGTTCTAACTCCTAGTGTATCTTTGTATCTTCTACTCATGTTTATTATTTTTAGTAAATATTTAGAAAAACTAAAATTTTTTTACCGTCCTCATATTTTAAATGAAAAGTAGAGTGCTTAACACGTATGTAAGTCATCGATTCCTACTTGGACTATAGCACCATTAATTTTAAATAGGTTCTGCTCATGTTATTAAAATCAAAATAAATAATATAAAAAAAACATACTATTTTTATATCGTTATTCCTTATATTAGTAGTGAAAAGCAGAGAGATTCCTCTTCGGGCAATAGCCGCCCGTAAATATTCCAAACAAAATTTTACGTAAAATTTCACAAATAGTTCTATCCTCTCAATAATTTTTTAGTAAGTAAGTTATTTTTTCAATGCATAATTTTTAGAAAAGCTACTTTTTTACTTTTTTTAAATTCAAAATGAAAAGTAGAGAGCTGAACGCGGGTGAAAGTTATCAATTCCTTTCGACCATTGTATTACAATCTACTAAACTTGTTCACTTCCAACTTTAAACGAATTAAATCACGTATATTTATCGTTATTTTTGTCCCGACAGTCACCCCGTGACCAAGATCACTACAAAGTGTTTGAAACGTCGGGACAAAAATAATGATAAATATACGCGATTTAAACCGTTTAAAGTTGGTTAATTACAAAGTGTAACAATCGCGAAAACCTAAGACAACATTGTGCACTTCCATTGCGCAGTCTCCGAAATGTATCCGGCAAAAGGAAGATATGTAGTTATAAAAACTGATTGTGGTGAATGTACCAGATTTTGGAGTTTTATCGTAGCTAGCTTGCAAAACTAAAAAAGGGTGCCGTGCTGCCCGTGGGGTTCTGGGCTGCCTGTGGGTTGTCGGGCTGTCCTTGGGGTGCCGGGCTATAATGTCACCTCCCCATCTTTACCCGTAGTAGGTGTCGTAAGAGGCGATAAAGAGTAACACTACAGAGGGTGGGCAGCAGCGCTTTCTGAGGAACTGATATCTCACACCGCGATCCCCAAGATGCCTGCCAAGCGTGGGGATTATGGCAAACCCTCCCATAGTGGTGGAGGCTGTGTTCAGCAGTAGACAATGCGGCTGATATAATATATCTATTAAGCCTTTATGATAAAGTGCGAATGCTAGCTTAAGATGAGCCGTGCGTTTAAGGGTTTCTCAACATTCCGCGGTTCAAGTTATTAAGAACGAAATATTTAGTTTGTGATATGTGTAATTTCTGAACTACAAACTGAAGACTTTGAATTTTTTTCGGGAAAATAATTAAATTACCACTATTGTAACAAAAAAATAATGATTGAAATCGGACTACGCGTTAATAAATTACAACTCACTTTACATTTTGACTTTCATTCCCTTTCCTAAGGGAACCGTACTGCATTTCGGGATAAAAAGTATTCTATATCCTTTTTCGTAGTATGAACTCAAATCGTCCTAAGTTTCATTGAAATCGATTCAGTAGTTTTGGAGTGATGCGCGGCCGGGATACAGACAGACAGACAGAAAAAAAAACAGTTTTTGCATCAGTATCAGCTACAGATTGCTCTGAAAAAATATTTTCAAAATATCTGAAATGTACAGAATTGAACCTGTTACAGTTTTATTATGAGTATAAATAGATAAATGTAAGCGTCTTACCCCTCGCGCTTCCCTACCTGCCTTCTCCAACTTGTTATAGATATAGATTAGACTGATTAGAGCATTGCATGTTATGAAAAATATACATAGAGAAATTGTGCTTATCGTAATAAAAAAAACTGTGTTTTATTGTTTGAAATATCAGAATCTTTTGGAGTGGTCCGACTACAGACCTATCTATTATACCTATAAGATAAAGTGCAAACGCCAGCTTAAGATGAGCCGTACGTTCAAAGGTTCCTGTACATTCTGGATGTCAAGTTATTTGGAACGTAATATTTAGGTTGTGATGTTTGTTATTTCTGAACTTCAAACCCGATGACTTTGAAATATTTACGGGATAAATTTTAAAGTACCACTATTCTGACAAAATATCGGCCAAGTGCGAGTCGGACTCGCGCACGAAGGGTTCCGTACCATTAGCTATACAACATTAGACTTCGTATTTTAACCTTTTTTTGTTTTAACGTGCGCGAGTCCAACTCGCACTTGGCCAATTTTTTGTATTTGTTGTTATGGCGGCAACAGAAATACATCATCTGTAAAAATTTCAACTGTCTAGCTATCACCGTTCTTGAGATACAGCCTGGTGACAGACGGACGGACGGACGGATGGACGGACAGACGGCCGGACAGCCGGACAGACCGTTTTTACCCTTTGGGTACGGAACCCTAAAAAGAACGTAAGAAATCGGACAACGCGTTAATAAATTACAACTAAATGTATATTTTGACTTTCAGCCCCTCTCCCAAGGGAACCATGTTGAATTTCGGGATAAAAAGCTAAATTATCCTACCTTGTAGTATGAACTCAAACCATGCTAAGTTTCATTGAAATCCATCCAGTAGTTTTGGAGTGATGCGCGGCCGGGATACAGACAGACAGACAGACAGACAGACAAAAATAAAAAAAAATACAGTTTCGGCATCAGTATCAGCTACAGAGTACTGTACATTTTTTTTTTCAAAATATCTGCGATGTACAGAATTGGTCCTGTTACAGTTTTATTATAAGTATAGATTAGACTTCCTTGCGCTTCGTTTTAAATAAAAACCTATATTTTTCTTGAATCAGAGGTACGCCTTACTATCTTACGTAATAGTTGCTAGCTAAGTCGTGCGGATGACGCTGAACTTAGTGACCATGAATTCCTAGAGATGTTGTTCACTTCTTGTCAAGTAGAATTTGCGTTACAATTTCTTAGCTAAGACGTGTCTATACTTTTGTAATTATTGTATGGAAATGATTATTGTTTCTTGTGGTACTGGATACGAATATAACATTATTTTAAATCCAAGATAATGGATATTGTTTTTCTAATAATCTCGTCGCGATCAATTTCAGGGTTTCTTGGGTGCTGATAGCAAAATATTAAGCATTCAACGTACTGAAAATAAAAAAATATCAACCATAAAATCGTAATGTACTTACTTCAGTTCTAAAAAAATGGGAAGTTTTTAAGTTCTGAAACTAGAATAGCGTAAATTTAACAAATAATATTATTTTATTTAAAAATTCCTAATAATCCATTTTTAATTGTAAGTGGATAAACATTATAGGATAAATGATACCGAAAATGTTATTCGGAAGTTTATAAACAAGATTTTATTTTGACCCATAAATTATGCAAAAATAATATCAATGGTAATGAATTTCTTGGAGGCACTAACTACTCGTATTTTGAAGTAAAGACTGATCAGGTTTGCGGTATTCTGCATCAAGTGAATTTGATAAGACTGCTTGAGGAAAAATACTTGATCCTAAGATAAATATAAGACGAAATTGGATGATATCAATCGGGGTGTAAGATCTAAACGAAAACTGTTTAAAAAATAAATTTAAAGAGAAGGTTACAAAGTCTCTCTTGGCGTACATCGTAGAATATTACAAATGTTTATTAACAATTTAATAGGGTTTCTGCATGTGTACGTTTAATCCGTATCTCTTCAAAGAGTTCCCATATAATATGATTTTTATCATGTTGAAAAAATGTATACAGTGAAAATATAAATAATATATGCATGTACTACTATAATCAGTAGGGCTGATTCTTGGGTATACAACACAAGAAAAAATGGAGAACAGCCCATCTCTTTTATTAATAATAATAATCTACTATTAATCCATAGGCTAAAATTAAATGTAAAAATTAACATGTTAAAATATATTAACAATTCCTCAAAATCAAAACATATTTAATAATATTTCCCTAATTTATGTGATATTTTTCTAGACCTGGTATCACTAAGTACACAATCATGAACATCTCGCGTTTGTTAAACAATAGTAACAAAAGCGCTTTAAATCTAGCCTGTTGTTTTTGTAGTGATTGTACCGCTGCCCTCCATCTAGACAAATGATGATCGATAATTGTAATATATTAAGGGCCCATTTCAGAATGTCCTAATAAAGTTTCGGGTTGGTATGCAACACATAAAATAACTGAATCATAAAAATGACAGTTAACATGCAGTGCGTTTCAAGTTTTAACGGATGGATTGGCTAAACCGATGACTGTGTAACGCAAAGATAGTGTTTTATTTATTAAATAAGATCTGGGTAGTAAAACTGGAACTTACTCGAACATTCTGAAACAGGCCGTAAGGGTCCGTTTCAGAATGTCCTAATAAAGTTTCGGGTTGCTAACCAACACATAAATAACTGAATGATAAAAATAACAATTAACATGCAGCGTAAATTGATGACTGTGAAACGCAAAGATAGTTTTTTATTTATTAAAAATATTCTGGGCAGTCTAACTAGAACTCACTCGAACATTCTGAAACAGGCCCAAAAGGTAACCGTAAACCAACGCGATCAGCTGTGCGTGGTGGAATTCAAAGTGGCAATCAGCTCTATTCATTTATTTTATGAAAGATTTTCTATTTACTGTTGAAGTGCGCTCAAGTAAAAAGTGCATTGTGAGGTATGTGTATATGAAAATGTAAAAATATAGAATAGGCGCAGATATTTACGTTGGTTTGCGCGTACCTTAAAACGTAATATAAATTATGTAATGTTATCTTTACCTTATTATTAAACGGCTAGGACCCGCGTTATATTTACCGGAAAGATTCCGACCAGTTTCGGACTGTTTTGAAGTCCTTCGTCTGGGAGTTACGATTGCGCGAAGCGACGAGCACGGGCCTCAGCGCGTAACTGACGTTGCGATGGCGCTGTCTGCTCCGGCTCAGCCGCATTTGTCAAGTCTCACGATCTAGGCGCACAATATTAGAGTCAGAGATGTTCAGAACAGTTTTCCATGCCGGCGGTATGTTCCACCCACAATCTCGGTTGAAGTTGGGATGACGACATATTTCGATAGCTTCTCGCACCTTAGCAGGTACTTGATGCTATGTCGTACAGCAGAACAACATACATACCTCCTTAATAAGATTATTGATAAAATAGGGTTGATGACACACTACACTAACTGTATCAGTCTCACGATCTAGGCGCACAATATTAGAGTCACAGATGTTCAGAACAGTTTTCCATGCCGGCGGTATGTTCCACCCACAATCTCGGTTGAAGTTGGGATGACGACATATTTCGATAGCTTCTCGCACCTTACGCGGGACGAAGAACTTTTCCCGCGCAAGAACGGACGCTTTATCGAAACGCACAAAATGACAGGAACCCGGGATGTGAGCGTGTTCTGCAACTGCCAATCTTACAGTGTCCATGTTTTTCACACTCCTTATATGTTCAGTGAGCCTAGTTGCAATATTCCGTTGCGTCTCGCCAATGTACGACTTACCACAGTCACAAGGAATCCTATACACTCCCGGGCCGCTAAAGGGTTCTCTGTCCTTTGGTGAGCGAAGGAACCGTCGTAGCTGTCCAGGCGGTCGGAATATCGTTCTCATGTCATACCTTCGCTTCAGATAATGACCAATTTTGTCGGTCACCCCTTTGACAAAAGGAAGATATATCGGAGAACGCTGCGCTGTGAGAGGACGCTTACGTTTGCTTGTGCTTGCCCACCGACTGCATTGACCCCAGTTAAAGTCATTGCTTTCTAGGACGTGTTTTACATGCTCCAACTCAGCGTTGACGTGTTGAGGATCACATATGTGTAGAGCTCTGTTAATTAAGGCTTTTGACACAGATGCCAGGTGTGATGGATGATGGTGCGACTCTGCCTGCAAGTATCGTTCCGTGTGTGTTGGCTTCCTGTATACCGTGTGGGCCAACAAACCATCTGGCTTTCTTATAACATGGACGTCCAAAAAAGGCAGACTACCGTCCTTTTCTTCTTCAACCGTAAATTTGATTTTTGCATGGAGTGTGTTTATGTACTGAGCGAAGATGTTTAACTCATCAATTGTTATGATGGAAAACACGTCATCCACATATCTCCACCAGTGCCGTGGCTTTGCGGGAGCGTCCAACAGTGCACGACCTTCAAAATGCTCCATGAATATGTTAGCCACCACAGGAGCCAACGGTGAACCCATGGCCACACCATCCAACTGCAAGTAGTACTCACCACGCCAAGCAAAATAGCCGCTCTTGAGACAGTACTCGGTCCATTGGATATACTCAGTAGGTAAATCAGAGTCATGTATTAAATCAGTGATAATGCTCATAGTATCCTCTACTGGTACATTAGTGAACAACGAAGTGACGTCAAAACTAACCATTATCTCGTCCGGTTGTATACATACCTCCTTAATAAGATGGACGAAATGCCTCGAGTCTCTCACATGGCTGCTCGTTTTACCAACCAAAGGCTGCAAAACAGATGCCAAATGCCTAGACATCAGGTATGTGGGTGCATTAATGTGGCTTACGATTGGTCGCAATGGCCATTCTGGCTTATGAATCTTAGGCAGACCGTAGATCTTTGGTGAGACAGGATTTTTCGGACGAACGCGTGCCAATAAGTCCTCGTTCGAAGATTGCTGCAATAATTTGTGCATTTTAGCAGTAACTCGAGCAGTTGGATTATAGCCGACCCTTTTGTACGTGGTGGTGTCACTTACTATCGCGTTTAATTTTCGCTCGTATACACAAGTATCCACCACCACAGTTGCATTGCCCTTTTCGGCTGGCAACACCAAGATGTCATCATTATTTCGCAGTTTTCTTAAGGCTACCAATTCACCTTTGCTAATATTACACTTTGGTGGTTTCTGCTTGCGTAACATTGCAGCTACATCTTGCCTCATGCACTCCGCCTCTTGGTGTGGCACCTTATTTCAAATCACTGCATCCTCCACATTGGTGATTATATCCTCAAAAGGAACGTGATGAGGTGCAGGTGCATAATTGTTAGATGGGCAAGGGCGCAGGGGTTAGTGCAGAAATAACAGACGTGCGTTTCCCGTATAGTAGTGTATTCGACTGAAGATCGTCGGTACCGTGTGCCAGTCGCAGCCGGCCGGTTAGCTTACACACATACGTACCTATCTATACTATCATAACATCCCTCCACCTTTAGATAAACACGAGTACATTTTTTTAACCACTTATAATGACTATTTGAGAGTCTATACTTATTCTAAAACTTGCAATGCTATTCAGAAGTACTGTTTATAGTCTACTCTCTTACGAGTACGTCATGGAGTGGACGATTGACTATTAGGGGCTGGTTCGCTTAATGAGGCCGGCTGTGCCATCTCCACGGACGTATCTGGCGCAGAATCGGTGGACAGTGTGGGCGGAGCGGCAACTGCAATAGCTAACGGCGGCACTGGCTCCACTGCCGCAGGTTCAATCTCAGATTGTAGTATGATTGGCGGCATGGGGCTTGGCTCCGAGCTGAAGGTAGACTTCTCATTATCTTTAGGACTGTTCATAATCGAGCGCTTAGCCGTACCATCGTTATACCATATCTCCCCTTTTAATTTTAATAGTTGGTTTGTGTGTTTTTTTACTATGGCACCTGTCTCACATATTCGTGCTAGGTACAAAGTTTTACCTATCTGCTTTAGTATGGTGCCTTGAATCCAATATGGCTTTTGCATTTTGTACACTTTTATCAACACATGTTCATTAATGCAAAAAGTTACATTTCTTTTACCGCCATAGTATCTAGATTGAGAGAACTGTCTTTTCTTTACAAATGCATCGAGTGTAGCATCACACGTTGAGGGTTCATTTATATCGATAAGATCTAACCTACTTCTCATTTTACGACCGAACACTAGTTCAGCGGGTGACTTGTTTGTTGTGCTGTGAATTGAATTTCTGTAATTGAATAAAAATTCATTTATTTTTATGTTTAAGTCTTTTTGATTAACCCCCGACGCAATTATGTTTCGAATAGCGCGTTTTGTCAGTTTTACAAAGGCCTCGGCAAGGCCATTACTGATGGGGTTGTACGCAGGTGAAGTGACATGCACGATGCTGTTCTTGATACAGAATTGTTTGAATTCGTCAGATACAAAGGAAGTTCCATTATCCGAACAAATTGTATGAAAAAGACCAAACCTTGACATGACCTCACAAATTTTTTCAATGACAACTCGAGTACTGTAGCCGGATGATACATCATAACATTCTACCCATTTTGAAAATGCGTCCACTACAATAAGAAAAGTCCTGTTGTTAATCGGGCCAAAAAATCTAGGTGTACACGATACCACGGTAGTGGCAGAAAAGGCCAGGGTGCTAGCGGCGTGCGAGGGGGGGAAGGTCGCGCTTTGGCACAGGTCTCACACGCTCCTACATAGGCATCTATATCGGTAGACATACGTGGCCACCAGAACCGGTTTCTTGCTTCTGACTTCATTTTATACGTACCAAGATGTCCTGAGTGCAGCTCGTTTAATAGTAATGTACGACACGAAGAAGGAATTACTAGTTTGTGCCCTTTAAGTAAACATGACTTTTCTACCGATAATTCGTTACGGCACGAATAATATGCTCTCAAGTACTCATCCTTACATTTGGATGGCCAACCATTTACCACATAGTTGCAGACTTCTGACAATATATGATCCATTTTAGTAGCTTCTACGATTTTATCTATACATAAAAATTGTTTGGACGATGGACCGAATACAAAGTTCACATACGTAATAATAGCAAATACTTTTAAAAGTATCCTAAAAAACATTAAATAATATTTAAATAAAACACTTAAAAAAGCATAAAATTATATATCTAGTGACAATTCCGCCTAATTTTCCTGTTATCTACGTGACGTCATAAACATCACGCAGCCTAACCGGATGAATACTACTCTTTGACTATTTGGAGACCAATTTATCGTGACCTTGTTTTTGCCTCGAGCTCGCCGGCGGGCTCGGTGTTTGATTGTGTGACCTCTAATTACCTCACACCTGGGGATTTTACCTCGACGACTTGCGGATAACGCTAAAGCTGCCAATGTAATGGCTGCGATGGGGTCATCCGGGTCGTCTAATACCTGCCGTGGTCGGCGACGGGGGGGGTTTGAAAAATGGGATAGAAGAGGCAGTCGAGTAGTTCGATGCCTGGACAACCAATGGGTTCGAGTGGTGGGGCGCTCGATCAAAGTATCGGCGGGCGCAGTCCTTATTGAACTGCGCTAGAGAGGGAAGGTTTAAGTCGCAATGCAACTCGGTGTTCCGGATATACCACGGGGCGCCGGTTGCATTACGAAGAAAACGGTTTTGGATGACTTGAAGTTTATGAAGGTGGGCCTCACTAGCATGACTAAACACTACTGATGCGTAAGTCATGATGGGGCGGATGCAGGCAGTGTAAAGTGTCTTCTTATTACTAAGAGACATTTTACTCTCTTTGCGAAGTAGGGGACCAAGGCAACCCATTACGAAGGCCGCTCTGTTACGGACGGTTGTTATATGATCGTTAAAGGTGAGATGACGATCAAGGGTGATTCCGAGGTATTTTGTTCTAGGAACCCAGGGAATAGGTTCGTCGAACAAAATAAGCGGTTTCGGGTAAGGGGAGCGTGTCTTCTCAGTAAAGCACATAGCTGTGCTTTTAGCTGGGTTGACCGCGATGCGCCATTTTCGGAACCAGTCACCGATCTCGGTGACGGCCCGTTGAATGACGAAATAGGACTGTCTGTTGATATGCCACCCAGTGGTGTAAATGGCGGTATCGTCCGCATATTGGGCTAGGAATACTTTGGGCTGAGAGCGTGGGATGTCACTGGTATACAGTGCAAAGAGAATAGGTGATAGCACGGAGCCCTGAGGGACTCCGGCTCTGACTGGGTGGGGGGAGGAGAGGGTGCCTTCCACGCGATAGCGAAAGCTTCTGGCTTTAAGGAAGTCTTGTAGGATGAGCACAAGACGTTCTGGCACGCCAAATTGGTATAGCTTGTATATCAAGCCATTGTGCCAGACTTTGTCAAAAGCTTTCGCTACGTCAAGGAAGACTGCTAGCGTAGTCTGGGGTTTGGGGTACTTATTGAAGCCCTCAATGATGTGCTCCGTGAGGCGGTGCACCTGTTGGACGCATGAGTGTCCGGGTCTGAAGCCAAACTGCTCATCTGGGATAAGGTGGTGTTCCTTAGCATGGGACTGGAGATGGTTTGCAAGTAACCGCTCGTAAAGTTTGCCTAAGGCACTGAGGAGGCTGATGGGGCGGTAGCTGGTGGGGTCAGATGAGCTTTTGCCTGGTTTGTGAATGCCAATGACATTTGCACATTTCCAAGTGTCTGGGAATAAGCAGTGGCTCATAGCAGCATTGAAGATGCTGACTAAGAGATGGATGAGAGGAGGAGAGAGGGTTTTAAGAACCCTGTTGGAGATACCATCGGCACCGGGGGATTTGCGCGGTCGGAGGGCCTTGATCAGTCTCGCCACCTCAGCGTAAGTCGCTAAAGTGATTGGTGGGAGTTCAGAGGTGACCACAGAGCTTTTACGTTCGACTTCAGCATCCACCGAATCGAGGTGAGCTTGGTCAACGTGATCTACGTTAGGGGAACACTGAGCCTCTAGGCTATCAGCTAGGCACTCAGCTTTGTCTTCGTCAAAGAACGCTGGGACTAGTGGGACTGGTCTGTATAAGGGAGGCATGTCGTTATGGTTACTTCCTTTCAAACCTCGCGCCAAGTCCCAGTAAGCATGGTGGCTTGGCACGAGGTTTGAAAGTTTATCGCCCCATTGTTGATCACGCAACTCAGACATGCGACTTTGAACCATGCGTTCAAAGTGGCGTTTCTTAGTTTTGTTCTCTTTACTGGGGTAAGAGTCGTAATGTCGGGTCACTGCTTTACTCTCCGTCACCAATCGTCTCACATCCGCTGGAATGACAAGGCGCCGGTCGTCCGGCACTATGACCTCCTTTGCGGATGCACCTACTACGGTGGAGAGGTGATTGGTGAACGAATCGATCGCAAGGGTTACGTCATCTTTTGTCAGGATGTCGTCAGGGATCTTGTCAAGGTCCGGTGAACTGATAGCCTTTAGGGCATCGCCTACTTGCTTCCAGTTCACTATCGTCTTAGTGGGGCGGGGGAGGTCAGTCGTTGGGTCGGGACCTAGTCGCAGTATAATGGGTCGGTGGTCGGAGTGAAGCTCGTGAACCACTTTTATGGAGCGTAACCGGAGTGTTACGCCTCTGAGTAGTGCCATGTCAAGCAAGTCAGATCGGTGGTCTTCCATATAAGGGTAGTGAGTGGGCTCAGTGGGCGCAATTATGTCAAAGTTAAGTTCTGCGATTAGGTTTTCAAGTGCAATACCTTTGGGATTGTTGACGTTACAATTCCATAGGGTGTGCTTACTGTTGAAGTCGCCAATCAGAAGGACGGCGCTTCCTAATGAGAACAAGGCTTCTAAGTCAGCTCGGACGATCAGCTTGGAGCAAGCTTGGTAACAGGATGCTATGACTATAGGTTGATGACCAGTCATAGCTAGGAGGCAACAAGATGCTTCCATATTAACAAGAGTCGGGGTAGGTAGGGGAATGCAGTGCAGGGACCTTTTGTAATAGATAAGAGTGCCTCCCCCACTGGAGTTCACTCTATCATCACGTACCGTTCTGTAATTGGCAAACCTAGGGTTCGCCTTCCCCGGTTTTAGAAAGGTTTCCTGCACGCATATGATATCGATAAGGTGGGTACAACAAAAGTCGTGGACGAGGTCACGTTGTCTGAAGAGAAAAATGGCCAGCGGCTAAACACGCCTTTATATAGGCCCGATCGTGACTCACTGTTCTTTGTTGTAGCTTACAATTGGTAAAGATATACGTTTTTATAGTGATAATTATATAAAAAGGTTATTGAATTGTTAACAGAATATTTTTAAGTAATATATGGTATGTTGAGTGTTTACAAATATGAGAAATGTTGAATAATATAGTAAACAATATTAGGAAACTAGTTTTAAACTTAAAATTATGAAAGGGTCGCAGAGTGACGTCAACACTGGTTTGGCGGGTTCACATACGTAGCTTTATCTAAACATGAATCATCATGTTTAGATAAAGCTACGTCAAATACCAGATGAAATGTTTCTGAACGACCTAAATGTATCAGGTGGCCAAGATATTTGTAAACTTTTTTCTGAATATTTCCATTCAAATTTTCGTCAAAATTTAGCATCTACAGTAAATACTTCCACTGAGCTGTCTAACTTTAATATCAGCCTTAGTTCTTGCAGTTTTTCCGAGTCCGATATCTCAAAATCACTCCACCTTATCAATATTAATAAAGGCCCAGGCCCCGACTCAATACCACCAATATTTTTAAAGACCTGCTCAGCTCAACTCATTAGACCACTTCACTATATTTTTAATAAGTCAATATCCTGTGGTGTTTTCCCGACTAAGTGGAAGATAGCACACATAGTTCCTATTCACAAAAAAGGTGATCCCAATGATATCGCTAATTACAGGCCTATATCAATCTTATCTTCTCTAGGCAAGTTACTGGAATCAATGGTCCAAAAACATATGCACTTTCATCTTAAGCCATTTTTCAATCCTAACCAGCATGGTTTTTTGCCGGGTCGTTCAACTACCTCAAATCTTATGGGTTATGTAAGTGACGTAATAGATGCCTTTGAGGATCAACATGAAGTCCATGCTACTTACACAGACTTCTCCAAGGCATTTGATGTGGTTGATCACAACTTGCTTGTTCAGAAACTGGGCCACGCAGGTATCTGTGGTTCCTTGTTGAGATGGTGCGAGTCTTACCTTAGAAATCGCTCACAGCTTGTTATGGTTCGGGGCTTTAAATCTGCAATCAAAATGGTCCCTTCCGGCGTACCGCAGGAATCCCACTTAGGACCTCTATTCTTTTTGGTCTTTATAAACGACCTATGCATTGGTATAACCTCCAGATTTCAAATGTTTGCAGACGACCTGAAACTTTACAGAGTCATTCGTTTCCCAAGTGATATTACATCTTTGCAAAGCGACATAAGCATTGTTAGCAATTGGTGCTCTCTGAACAAAATGGTACTTAATAAATCAAAGTGTTTCCACATCAAGCTCTCGAGGAAGTTGCTTCCAACAGCTGGTGTTTACTTCGTGGACAATGTACCAATCAGCGAAGTTTCAACCATCCGTGACTTGGGAGTAAAAATTGACACTAAAATGGACTTTCGTGATCATATCGATCTCATAGCTAAAAAGGGAGCACGTTTGGCGGGGTTCGTAATTAGGCAAACTAAATTCTTCAAGGACACAGAAATACCTATAATTCTTTTCAACTGTTACGTGCGTTCAATTTTGGAATACTGCAGTCCTATTTGGAGTCCCTCATACGCGGTTCATGCTGATAGACTTGAAAGGATACAAAAACGGTTCCTATACCACTTATCTTACGCTTCAAATCTCTGCCGCACTCTGCTTTCGTATGAGTCTAGACTTACGCACTTCAGGATAGCAACGTTAGCACACAGAAGGAATGCCGCTGATATTGTGTATCTGCATAAAATTATGAATGGCAAAATTGATAATCCAAATATACTTTCCAAATTAAATCTGGTTGTGCATCGATCATCTAGTCGTCTCCAACATAGGATGACATTTTGTCTCGACACCTGCAATACTATGTATGCTAGGAACTCTCCAATCTATCGAATGTGCTCGTCTTATAACAGGTTATGTCATGATTTTGATATTTTCGATTCTTCAACAAAAAGTGTAAAAAGATTTTTCTTTCCAAAATTGTAGTGAAAAATATATTGGGTAAACAGTTTTAATAATTAAGTATAGTCTTATGTATCGTAAGTGTACAATGCATGTGGTGTTTCATCTCCAGAAGGACATGCATTTAACAGCATGTACATATTGTTATTTTCTTACTTTATTAAATAAGTGTAGTGTCCAGTTTGATGAACCAATAAAAAAAAAAATAAAAAAAAAAAAAAAAAATCACGTTCAATTATCTCTAAGGCCGTCGTCGACCTGCTCAGAAAGTCTGCTGAATTCATCGGGCCGCTGATATATTGAATAATGAAATTATATGATTTTAGATAAATAGCGTAACGTTGCAGCCTATTAGCTGTAACCTCGGGAACACTTTTACTAGGGTTGAAAATTGACAGAAGAGGTTTATGGTCTGTTCTTAGAACAAAAGGAATGGCGCGACCATATAAATACTGGTGATATTTACGGACACCGAAGATGATCGCCGTCGCTTCCTTTTGAATTTGACTATAGCACTTTTCTGCATGAGTCAGCGATCGCGAAGCGTACGATATAGGTTTTTCGACGCCATTTTCTATTTGAGACAAAATACAGCCTAAGTCGGTAGGGGATGCATCTACTGTTAATATTAATTTAGCGTCAGGATTAAAATGTGCTAGTATTTTATCAGACGAAAGCTCTCGTTTTATGAATGAGACGGCATCATCGTGCTCTTGCTGCCAGTGCCAGGGCGTATTCTTTTGCAATAAGCTGTGAAGCGGACTCAAAATAGAAGATGCGTTCTTGACAAAACTTCTATAATAATTGACGAGCCCTAAGAACGATTTTAGCTCGGCAATATTACAAGGGGTTTTGGCGTTCATTATAGCCGTTACTTTATCCGGGCATTTGTGAAGGCCACGTTTGTCTATTATAAACCCCAAATATGCTACCGAGTCCTGGAAAAGGGAACACTTTTCCTTTTGCAGAACTAAACCAGCGTTCTGGAGTCTTGTGAATACTTCATGAAGCTTCTCTTTATGAAGCATATCAGAGGAATCAGTGATCAGGATGTCATCTTGGAAAATAAGAACTCCATCCAGCCCTGAAAGTATGGTTTCTATGGTTTTTTGGAATATGGCTGGGGCGCTGGAAAGACCGTATACAAGCCTAGAGAATTTATACAAACCTCTACATGTACTTATGCAAGTCAGCATTTGAGATGCCTCATCTAATTTCAGTTGTGCGTACGCTTGAGAGAGGTCAAGTTTTGAGAATTTTAGACCGCCATGCAATCTCGCAAAAAGCTCCTCTATGCGAGGGAGAGGATATTTATCAATAACAAGCTGTTTGTTAAGAGTGACCGAGAAATCAGCACAGAGTCGTATGGTACCGTCGTGTTTCAGCACAGGAACAACGGGACTGGCATACTCCGAGTAGCTTACTGGCACTAGGATCCCAATGTTTACTAATCTGTCTATTTCCTTCTCGACCGCCACCCGTAACGCAAAGGGTACACGTCTAGCTTTATAAAATATGGGTTTAGCATTGTCTTTAAGCGTTAATCTAACCTGTGTTACTGTGCAACAACCAAGCTTATCAGAGAACAGCTGAGGGTATTGTTCCGTGAATTCATCCATCGCGCTACGTGTACATGAATTATTCACTGAAATTTGCAACCGGAACTTCGCAAAAAAATCTCGCCCTAATAATGGAACACCCTCGTTCTGAGCGACATACATATCTAGGTCATGAACCTTCGAATTATACGTTACAGTTAACTTTATATAACCGAGAACTTTGATATCTGTTCCATTGTAGGCAGATAGCTGTAAATTGTTGGGGTATAGCCGATGCTTAGCAAATAATTTTTTGTACAATTTCTGTGAAATAATTGTAATTGGTGAACCACTATCCAATTCAAAGTCTACATATACACCATCTACAAGAACAGATTCGTGCATAGCTTCCCCCATAACTGTTTTAATGTTGCAAATAACTGACTTACCATCGTCACTAGATACGTCATCATTGTTGTTGCTACACTCGATGAAGTTGTGATTGCCGCACTTTTTTGGACACACTTTTCTCAAATGACCTTTGACACCGCAAATATTACACTTATATTTTGCAAATTTGCACGTAGACACCAAATGACCTTGATAACCACAGGCAGTACAATGAGGTGTTTGGTTAAAGCTGCTGTGCGATGAATTAGCTACATTATTTTGTGCGCGAGCCGGGGTGGTCGCCATTTTGTGCATTGTAGTAGGCACAACCGTCGACTGCGCAGATCCTAGCCGAGCACAGCGAATAGCTTCTGCTGTTTGTTTTGCTTCACTGAATGATAGCGTAGACATTTCCATTGTAAACAATTTATCCCTCTCTGGTCCCGTCGACATGCCGAGCACGAACCGGTCACGTAGTGCTTCTGATAGCATGGTGGCCGGAAAATCGCACCCTGCAGCGAGACTACGCACTCGCGCTGCCCATTCCGTTAGGGTTTCATTGTCATGCTGAGTCGAACTATGAAATACATATCTTTCTGCGAACTCACACTTTCTTGGTTTGAAGTGGCCATCTAGCAATTCAGTCAAATGATCGTAACTAAGCGAGGCTAAATTTGCAGGCGAGGCCAGATCACGCACTAATTTGTAAGTGTTCTCGGATAAACTGCTCAACAGTATTGCTTTGCGTTTAATCTGCCCTTTTTCGTCGGCATCCACATCATTTGCTAGAAACCATTGTTCCAATTTATCTCTGTAGATCTGCCAATCTTGGACTTCGTAATTAAAGCTACACAGACTTCCTATGGACGCCTTCGACATAGTTTCAACCTTCACTTGTAAAACACGCGTTAGGAATGACTCGTCGCGACTGTTAGATGGGCAAGGGCGCAGGGGTTAGTGCAGAAATAACAGACGTGCGTTTCCCGTATAGTAGTGTATTCGACTGAAGATCGTCGGTACCGTGTGCCAGTCGCAGCCGGCCGGTTAGCTTACACACATACGCACCTATCTATACTATCATAACAATAATTAAGCCCCCGGGATAAAGCCTGAACAGCATCCTCACTCAGCTGACACGCGGATAAATTAACAACACTATCACGTCCAACGCAATGTGTCCCATCCCTAAAATTATTCAAATCATGTGGGTAGCATTGAGCAGATGTTTCATATCTTTGTTTACTTATTAAATTAGTCAACTTTTTTGTATGTCTATTAAGCGTTTTACCTTCAATGTATGTTCTTCTGCTTTACGACATAGCATCAAGTACCTGCTAAGGTGCGAGAAGCTATCGAAATATGTCGTCATTCCAACTTCAACCGAGATTGTGGGTGGAACATACCGCCGGCATGGAAAACTGTTCTGAACATCTGTGACTCTAATATTGTGCGCCTAGATCGTGAGACTGATACAGTTAGTGTAGTGTGTCATCAACCCTATTTTATCAATAACAGTGACAATGACAGTGAGACAAGTGATAGTTCTGACGGTGACTTGACAAATGCGGCTGAGCCGGAGCAGACAGCGCCATCGCAACGTCAGTTACGCGCTGAGGCCCGTGCTCGTCGCTTCGCGCAATCGTAACTCCCAGACGAAGGACTTCAAAACAGTCCGAAACTGGTCTGAATCTTTCCGGTAAATATAACGCGGGTCCTAGCCGTTTAATAATAAGTTAATATGGATAAAACTCGCGATAGTTTTCAAAGTGAAGTTATCTTTACCGTATGAACTTGATCTTTTCTGACACGGAACACTTGTCCAGCGCTGGCTGCTGCAATTTTATGGTACACCATGTACTGCTCACTTGATGGAATTCCGCAATCTCCAGTTAACACGAAAACAACCTGCAAATAAATTCATGATAGATTAAAATATATCACTTTAGCTTTTGTGTCACTTTGGAGAGATATGCGATTAACTTAGATATTTCGATTAAATGCCAACTATTTGAAGCATTATCGGTGAGGAACAGACTGATTCAATAAAAAAAGCTAAATTGCTGTTAATATGTTATTTATATTGAAAGCTACATACCCGAACTGGTTTACAGACAGGTTTTTTTGACGTATTAATGTGCAATTGCCAAATAATTTATATTACGTATTATTGAAAAAAAAAAAATTTAATGTATTCGTAGAATTGTGAAATGTGATTTGCTTGACAAATTAAACCCAGAAAATTCACCAAAGAATTGAAGTGGGTGTCACAGCTCTTAAAATTTGCAAGTATGAATGACAATGGGCTGTCCACGAGATTCCTCGGCTCTAAAGGACATCATGCTCTCTCGTCCGAATATGTATCGATTAATGGATTATTTAAGCCATTCACTATGGGTACCAAATATAATTCTATGAAGATACGATTCAGTAGAAGAGGCTTAATCCTATATTACTGTGAGCCTGTGATCGTAATTATAATTGAGAAGGCCTTTTTCGGGAACCCCAACTATAGCCGTTCTTATTTGTTCAGTTACAATAACCAATGCAATTAGTACTTCAAAGCAAAGTTGTTATTTTACCGAGAATTCTGGTCAGATTTTCATAGCAGGAGCGTTAAAATAACCAATAACTTTATTAGTCCTTCAAACAAAACTGGTGAGGAAGACCATGAATCTTGGTTGTTATTACATAGCATAGGGGGTCTAGTTAAAATAACAATAATTCTTGGTTGAATGTACATGGCAAAAAGTTTAAAAAATCCCCGGAGATTAGTTCAGTCAACATAGAAAGGCAATTAAAATAAAGTACAGAATAGGATTTTTTTTTTATTTATTAACACATTCTATACACAGACTCGTGGTCCGTACACTTGTTTGATTTTGTTTCACTTAAATACATTTCTTAATTTTACATCATTCTCCAACTTATCAATATTCCTCCTGAAGGGAAGTTAGCCTAATGTTAGTTATAAAAATATATTTATATTTATATATATCATATAGCTAAAGTGAGTCCATGCTTATATATTTTCTCCTTATATCTAGTTTGTATAGTAGTATATTACGTTATTCAGTATGTCGTTGAGGGTCCGGCCACAGATTCCGGCGATGCCCTTGATGTTTTGATAAGAGCCTCCACGATCTCTTCGTTTCTGTTTCGTATAGCCATTTTTAGGTTGTGATCGACTATGTTTTTATAGTTTGCCTCCGTTGCCCGCCTGACGAAACCTCCAATGGCGTCCGAGCTGTCATCGGTATAGTAAACGCAGCATTTCGTATGGCGTGACACTGCTACTACCGCATGAGAAACGCTGTCTTGGAGCTTGGTGACTCTTTCCCTCATCTGTATGATGATAACCGACTCATAAGCCAATCCCTGCGCTTCGTGTACGGTTAAGGTGCAGGACCCTGAACCAGACCCATATCTTTTGCTGACAAGGGAGGCTTTTTCCTCCTGTGTCAGCACTAGATAGAGGGTGTTCTGGAGGTCAGTTGGTATATTTGCACCTGTATAACGTTCTAGCTTCAGGGAATGAACCTGGGATCGCGATGAGTAAATGCCCGAGTACACCTCGCTGAGGGCGTATGCCACATCCATGGGGTTTCTGTGGCTGCAGAACAGTTGTTGACTAATGGAAACCAATGTCTTTGGACTACTGTACCTTATATCGAAGAGGTTCTCTCTGTGCATATAGGGCAGTTGGTTGACATCTCCGATGATGACGACATCCTCAGCCTCCAGCAACCGTGCAGCCATTATGATGGCCCCAAAATGGTTCATGTGAGCTTCGTCTATTAAAAGACGTTTTTCTCTACGCTCCATGAACCCATTGGCCAATATAGAGGCCAAGGTACGCACTTTGGATTTTACTCCGTCGCCGATACGTTGCACTACCTTGTCTCGCTTGTACAGAATAGGTTAAAAATAACTATTTTAACGTCAGTGATGGTAACGAAGAGATTGGTTCGCTCATTTTAGTAAATAATACTCACGTGAATTAGCCAGATAGCTCCGACTATAGTTTCAACCACATTCGGCGGTCTTTTTTCAAGGAGAGCTCGGGACTCCCGCGTTGACGTCTCGCTTAGTACTAGAGTGCTAAGCGAGACGTCAACATGAAACGATTAAGTAATATAAAACGAAGGTATTTGTTTATATAAACTGGCGTTGTATTCAGTTTGAGGTTTTTTTTTCAGTGCACCGAAAAAGGCAGAGCAAGTAGGCCTCTCACTAGATAGAGAAACCACATAGATAAAATTGCGGAGAGTCAATTTATGCCAGTAGCTAATGCCCGTTATTTGTGGCGTTTTGAAAATGTCAAACTATTCATTGAATTTCTTGAACTAATCATTGAATGTTCGGAACTGAGCTAGTGGTCTACCGTTGTATTATAAACATCTTGTATCTCGCTTGCACATCCGTGATACATATTTCATTCGTTCTTTAAGAATATTGGTCAAGCAATATTTGTTTGATCCTGTCAAATATCGGTAATAATTCGTGTCTACGAATGATTATTATAAGCATGATACTTTTTTATTTAAATATAAGGTGTATCTAAAATTCTCTCTCTCTCTGTTACCAACAGCATACAAAGTGATGTCTTTCGTGTTGCTTAGAAGACTGGAACCATACGCTGAGACTCTAATAGGTGATTACCAGTGCGGGTTTCGGCGTAACCGTAGCACCATAGACCAGATCTTCCTACTACGACAACTAATGGAAAAAAAGTGGGAGTATGCGCAGGGCATCCATGCACTGTTTGTAGACTTTGCAAAGGCATATGACAGTATAGATCGAGAGGCGCTTTACACTATCCTTAGAAACTTTAATATACCATCAAAGCTAATAAGGATGATAAAGGTTGCTACAGGCGAGAGTAGAATCTCAGTAAGAGTTGGCGCAGACTTGACTGAGGAGTTCGGCATTCTTAGTGGGCTAAAACAGGGTGATGCCTTGTCACCCATGCTGTTTAATTTAGTGCTCGAACACGTCATACGAAACGTTTTACTATTAGATGGCGGAGTAAAACTGAATGGACAGCATCAGGTGGTAGGGTACGCGGATGACTTGGCTCTACTGGGTGAACGTAAAAAAAATGTGGCGGAAGCGGTCGAGGTCCTGGAAAAGGAAGCAGAGAAGGTAGGCTTGAGAATCAATCGAGATAAGACGGAGTACCTTTATATGCGCCGTTTCAAGAACACGCGTATCCCTAGGGTAGGTCTTAGTGTATGTAATAATGTCTACAAGGGAGTAGACAAATTCAGATACCTGGGATGCACTATAACCGACACCAACACCAGAGAGGAAGAGAGTACAAAATTTCCCTCCGTTGTAGTGCAGCCCTACACAAGATCTTAGTGTCCAAGCTCCTCAGCAAACGTACAAAAATACGGATATATAAAACAGTCATAAGACCAATCCTCATGTACGGGTGCGAAGCTTGGACACTCACTCAAAAGGAAGAGAACAAGCTGCTTGTAACAGAGTGCAAGGTACTCCGTAAAATCCTTGGGCCGGCCCGAAGAGAGGACGGAAGTAGGAGAGTCAGGAAGAACGCCGAGATTGAAGTTCTAGTGGCCGAGCCCAACATTATAGGCGAATTGAAAGCACACCGACTTCGCTGGCTCGGCCACGTGGAAAGAATGGGAGAGGATCGCACCATAAAACGAGTATACCTGGGACAACTAAAAGACCGACGGCCGGTCGGGCGCCCCAAGTACCGCTGGAAGGACCAGGTTGAGGATGACCTGCGAAAACTGAATGCAATACAGTGGCAAGAAAGAGCACAAGACCGCAAGGAATGGCGTCTCTTGTTATCGGAGGCCAGGATCCAGCTTGGGTCGATACGTCATCGTAGTAAGTAAGTAAGTATCTAAAATTCAGTATACAACTTAATGTATATGATTTTTGTTAGCATCTAATTAATCCATGATTTAAAGAATTAAGGATTTAAATTTATTTAAAAAAATAGGACAAAAGATAAATAAGTTATTAAAACCCAAAATATACCTGACTTTGTTTCTTCTCACACAAACTCTTGATTCTATCCAGTTTGTGGTGATCTTTGGCTGAAGCGTCGGTAAATACATATATGTATGATCCGGGTTTGCTTTTCAACAAGGCCTTTTCGATCCCAGTAAGTGACATTTCCGGACAATCATTAAAAAAGATTCCATTGTACAATCTTATATTGTATAAATGTTTTAGAAATATCGATTTAGATGTAGTAACCGTTCGAACTACAGCAGCTGGAATCAATTTGTATAATTTTAACAAAATAAATGAATGTTGAGTTCAGTAAAAGAAAATATAACTAAAAGTAGCTCATTTTATTTTGGCTGCACATTGACACTGCTCAAGCGATAAGCTTAACCAGTAATCAAATTATATTCCCAAAAAATGTAAGTTCACTAAATTCTAAAAGATGCATAAGTCATCTCGAAATTTTTAAGTTTAAATTATGCACATGTTAGCCCGGGAAGCTGCGCTATCCCGTTGAATGCCGGGATTGAATATCACCCCCATCTCTTCCCGAGGATGTCCTAAGAGGCCACTAAGGGTATAATATCGGAGTGCCTTCTTAAGAAATGCTATCTCACACTGCGATCCCCCGATGCTTGTCAAGCATGTGGATTATATTTACCTCTCCCCTTAGTGGGAGAGGATGTGTTTAACAGTAGAAAATCCGGCTGATACAGATTCGCATAATTGACGACGGAATGAATATTTGCACATATAACTTATAATCAGGCCATTGACTCCCTTCGGTCTATCCACCTTCGAGTAGAAGTGCACTGTGCAACCTGATAATATGGTACGAGTAAGATATATTTATAACCTACACGCAGTGAAATTAATTATATACCCATTTCTTTAATACTTATCAGCACCCCTATACTTGCGTGGTGTTTCAGAAATAATGGCAAATTGACTATAGTTGGTATTAAGTACCATAAATTAACAAAAAACTCGTTTCCCTTTATCTAGGCTAGACATAATATATTTTGTTTAAATAAATTAGTACATTTAATAAACAGAAGCTGAAAGTCAAGTTTACTGAACTGGTTTTAAAGCCATTATTAATGTAAGATTAGATATATAAAGAAAAAACAGTACCTGGATCATTGATAGTGACCAAAACAAATTTTTTAATTTGACTTGATTTCTCGGTGAGCACCACATTCATAATCTCGACTACTTCTTTCTTCACTTGATCGATATCATCCTTCATCGTTGTAGTGTCGTCTATAGCAAAAGCTAATGTGCTTCCTACATCACATGATGTACTTAGTACTTTTAAGTACAACACTAATATGTAAGAAAATTTGCGCAACAACATCTTGCAGCTGATATTGCCACATAAGTGGGATATCGAGTGGTCGGAAACCAATTTATACACACATTTCATGCCATATTAAGCCAATATTATTTGATGACTAGACGGTCGGTGGTTGGTCAACGTCAAACGATTTTCAAAAGTTGGATATAACATCCCCAAGGATGTTCAAATGTGTAATAAATTTTTTCATAGTATAGCCAATATACTATGAAAAAATTTATTACTCTACGATAGTGAAAATAATGTCAAATCTTAAAATGTAACCTGAAACAAGCTCGAATTACACTTTGGCGTCAAAATATAAATCTCTCAACTATTTTTACAGTAGGCAGTAGTTGTATAGTATGCAAAATAACAGCTTCCTAGAAAAACTACTGTTCGGGAGTTAATTTCGGGTACTTCCATAATATTATGTCGTATGGTGTATTCCTTGGGCTGCTGCTGAGATAGAGATAATCTTTATCTTACAAAAGCGTGCAATTTGAGCTATATATGAAATGGATCGGGTTTACTGCTTGATTTCGAATGTCATGTACTCAATTTCTATTTCCCCGAAGTCATTAGCTCGAGCGTCCGAATTGCCGAAATTCCATATCAATCACTACAAATTGTCGTAAATTCTAGGTGACATACAGAAAATGCCAGAACTCATGAAGGTCTTTTTTTTTGCTTTGTGTGTTCGTAGTTTATGTTCGTATACGTCTATTACATTCAATTGTGTCAGATAATAGTTGAAAATTATGCCTATTAGATACTACAAATGTGCTTACTTCATAAATTAATATAGAGTGACGAATGTGTTCTTTTTATATAAATTGTGAGTTTTCTTTTTTATTCAGTATTCAATGACATTGGTTTACAACTATCGATTGTCCGTATTCCTAACATTTATCAGATATAACATTTTTATTCTTTAAAGATGACATAATTGTTTGTCAAATGGATCCAAAAAATTAAGCTAGATGTTACAATTGGTGATATCATGCCACGGTATGACGTTATACAATCCTAGAATCCAGAATGTCATACCCCATTGGTAGCAGCGCCTTCTAAGGAACTGATATCTGAAACTGCGATCCCTAAGACGCCTGCCTAGCGTGGGGATTATGTCAAACCCCTCCTTAATGGGGGAGGCTGTGTTCAGCAGTGGACAATCCGGCTGATACGCCATGACGTTAGAACTGTGTATGTCTTTACAACAAGTGCAAGGCTGCGTCGAGAGCATATTTTGTTGAAGTATCTAACTTTATTATGATATCTTCAGCATTAGCTTTCCATTATTATTTTTTACTTTACATATTTCTAAAAGTCCGTCCAAGAAATGAACGGTATCGACTTTATATAATTTTGGATTTTGAAATTATACTTTTAGATCAGCTTCGTGCAGCGTCTCTGAGAAATATGCTTTACTGTTCGGTATTTAATTGTGTTGATATTAATTTTTAAAATATTATTTATTATTGAATCTTATCGAAAAGTTAAAGAGAAATATGTCTATGAATATTAAGTTATCACTGCATTTTTAGATTCATTACAAAATGTCCCAAAACTTCCGCCATAACATAACCACACAATGTACAAATATCTACATTATGTGGTCTGTCTACTCTGAATATACTGAATTTCCTTTATTGTCAGTTTCATAATGTGTATGTTTATTATTTCGAGAAGGCTTTTATTTTTGTTTTTTTACTTTATTTATATGTCGGAGTGAGCACGGACTGCAGCAGATTGGCTTCCTTTCTGCGATCATCCATCAAGTCATCAATCAAGTTATGAGTTTGTTACGAGACCGGCAACACTTTGATTTATCAACGTTATCCTAATCTGTGATCGCTGCTAGTCTATAGTCATATTAGTCATTTGAAAGACTATGATTTGATTTCGAAACTTACGTTACAAGACACTGCAGTTGACTTAGTACTTTTGTACCAACCGCCGAATAGTCAACCTCGTAACAAGGCACTTGTGACATTTAGCATTGACAGTGAAGGCCATGATCAGTGTACATCAATAATGGAAGATAATAGTAGTTCATAGAGGACTATACTAAGAAGATGAAATTAAATGAAATGAAATTAAATAAGCACCCAAATGAGCTATATCAATTTTAGAATCCGATGAAATAGAATTGACTTACTTTATTCTAAATGTTTCATAAATTAATTAAGATTTTTTAAAGGGTTCTTCTGATAGCTATTATGGTAATAAATCCCCACTGAATCATCTGAGGTTCACCATATACAATGTCATACAGCTATTTTATGAAAAATATCATTTAATATATACCTATATTCAATAATATTTTATAAATGGTAAATCAAATACGTAGGTAGGTAATATGAGTATGATTCTGTTTGTTTTGTTAAAAATAACTGTTAGCGCATACACGTACATAATGACTAGTTTTTGTATAACAATGGTTAAATGATAAAACAATTTAAAAATACGACAGATGACACTTTGGCGTAAACAGGATAGTTACCCATTCCGAATAAAATGTCCACCACTCTTATAATATAGGTTATTCCACTCTCCTTTGATAGACGTTGAAAAATACCATGTCTGTCAACAAGATCCGTGATGAAAGTTAAATTAAAAAATGAAAATAATTATAATTATTAAAGCTGCCGTATACGGTTCGAGTACTTTATTGTTAAACACAGATAAATATTTAATCGCATAAGAATATTAGGTACATACACACACAAAAATAGATTATTTAGTAACTTACATACGTATTTTGCATAAAAATGGGTTCACACATTTCAAATACAACGCAGCCAGGCAGGCAGCATGTAATAGAACAGCATTCACAAAAAAAACATTTGAAATAATCAGCACTACCTACCACTATCTACTCGCAGGTAGTCGTTATCATCTTCAGGATATAGTAATGTCAATATATTCTATCATTTTTTGTTTGCTATTTTAGTATAATAGTTCCCATGGGCATGAGACCTATTAATGCGTTCTAATTTGCCGCCTCCACTCTCGTGCCATGCAGAAGGAGCAGTTTCGCGGAGTCATGAAGTCATGAAGCAAGAAATTTTAAGTCCAATGTCTATTGCACATTTGGTATTTGACAGGTCATAATTACATTCATCTGCTCGATTAATTAAATTAAACTTCTAATAAATCGTTGGTTCTATGCTATTATATAGTATACACCAATTTAATAATACGAGAATGTAACATAAATATTTCGCAATTAAAACGAATGGCTCTGCGTTTGTTTTTTTACAAGACCCTCGGGTGGGGTAACGAAACAAGGCGCGTTCCAAAATATTAATATGTAGTCAATCTTTACAATACAATACAATAACTCTTTATTGCAAACCAATTTACAAATTTGACGCCTGCAAGACCGTAGAATATTGTTTTGTCATTAACTATAACTGGCATTTCTGTTAATATGTATAAAATATTTTTTTTTTTTTTTTTATGCTTGATAGCTAAGCCTTTGACCACTATCTCACCTGTGGTAAGTGATGATGTGGTCGAAGATGTTGTTCAGGCTAACCTAGAATTACTGGCTCTCAAAGACAGCTGCCGGAACACACCTTTAGGTGCTTGGCGACAGATTTTTCAACTTGAGGGTGGTAGCTAGCCAGGCGGGCATTCGCAAAGTGCCCTACCACCATGCTGTAACGACTGCCATCCTAAGACAACAACCGGGACCGACGGCATAACGTGCCCTCCGAAGCACGGAAGCGCTCAGTAGTAATGTCACCAGCGGTCACCCATCCAATTCATGACCGCGGCGGACGTTGCTTAACTTTGCTGATCGATTCAGAATGGTTAAGCAAACTTCGCTACGAGCGTTTCAAATACCAAAAAAGTATATTTTATGATAATTATTGAATAGTGATTAGTTATATTAATACTACCTTCTACGACAATTCCTTTTCAATCTTTCCCACGGAATTATTTACAATACATTTATAAACGCCGGCATCCTTCAGTTTTAATTCAGGAATGTTGAATTCTTCTTCAGATCCTGGTATGGTGTAATATTGAATAGAAATAGCCCACCAGCTTAGGGATACCTTTAATTCTGCAACAGTGATGGCGTAACATTTGTCACGCGCGGGAACCTAAAGTTGGTCAATACAGCCCTAAAGGTCGAGCCGGGCTATAATGTCGTACTGATTCCATTATAACCTGCTGCTCAGTAAAAATCATTTGAATTTGGAACCTCAAAATATATATGAAATCTTGTGTGTAGTTTATAGTATCAGTAGTTCGATTAGTAGTCCGGTTCACCGAACTCATGAGACTTATGTCTCAGTAGTATGGCTGCACATGTCACCCGCACCTAAGAAGCGCCTTGTCTCAGTAGTTCGGTATTGGTAAAAACTACTGTAGTCAACCGATAATAATTGACCGCAATAAAGGACAAAAACGTGTAGGGAATGTATTGTTATAAGCTGCTAATACTGTGAATTACTTCTAAAGTAGAAACCAGCTTAATCGATCAAATTATATATTATATTTATAATATCCTTATTTACAATAAATATATTAACATGTTACTTACCTACAGATAGCCGTGAAATTTCTTCCATGTATAATAGACGTAGAAAATATTACTTCTGGTACTTCTGGAATTTAAAAACGGGCTTGCTTATTATGAGCTGTGTTATTTTATTAAGGACATAAGAGAAATATTGGAATGTGTTATTTTATACATTTATTATATTTTAGATATAATACAAAGCTATCAATCAAATCAGCGAGAAATGGACCTGACGTTCTTACTAAACTGTGGCCAGTTTAAGAATCAGCATCTAGTAATCGTAAAAACTTTGCGAGATTTTTTGGTATGGCACCAAATTTAATCACATTAATATTTACCATGTTGAAAAAAGCGATATGTTTTTGTAGTTTTTGAATTGCAGTCAAATGTATAAACATTTGACTGCAATTAAAAAACTGTTACTTGCAGACAATATTTATGAAAATTATCACTATATGTACACAACTGCACCAAGTTGTCATACAAAAAACAAAATCTTTAGGTATTTTAAAATGGCGCGCTGGCCGCTGTCTGTAGTTGAGTTAGCTTAGCGCGTACAGATGGCGCTGAAGAAAACACAGAGCAACCTTTGTTTTAATAATCTAAAAATCAATTTGTAGTTAAATACAATACACAACGAATAGATATATACATTTCAACACTCTTGCTCATAAAGTGGCTCTAATTTCATCGCAATTAGACACATAATGACACCTATAATCAAACTGTGACTTTTTCATTGTTATTATTCTCAAGTGTTTTATATTATTGTTTGAGTTCCTTTGTTCTTAAAAAAGTATCGATACAAAAAAGATCGTGTTCAATAGTACAAATAAATTAATGTACCTATTGTTTGCTTATTTCATACAACTTCGTGTTTTCCCATTTTGTGCGTGTCTAAAACTATATCCGTGAAAAACCAAAAAAAAAAAACCTCATTCTTTAGTCTACGGCCGATCGCCATACGCACATAGGAAAACTGATTATATTTTCCCGCCATTGCGAAAAACTTTTCACAACTCGTTTTCACTGTTAAAATTAAATGATTTTATTATTTCTTCACAAGTGTGTTGAAAAATGTCGTATGATACACGTGTGTATTGATGATTACCGTCCTTGCCTCGCTTAAGACCCTCACCTAACGGCTTGGGTCTCAATGGCGCCTCAGTTGTGATCATCAACATTACACACTTTTACCATTAAGTTATGTACTTTTATTAGTTTGATCGAAAAATTTTAATTTCCCTTACAATTTATTTCCTTTAGGTGATAATATGTTCAAAAACCCCTTATTAAACATATTACAATATTTTGAATTTCAATTCACTGAGTTGTACGAAGGTGAGTTAATAAATCAGAATAATTATTCATTTATATAATGTGCAGAGAGAGACTTACCAAGTCCGTTTACTGTGACATTAGTACTAAAACTGACTTTTTCGTTGGGATCCAACAAAAGAGATGCTTCACATGTATAATTTCCGCCCATGTCCCAGTCCATGAACTTGATTATTAATTGAGTTCCATCCTCAGATATAAATTGTCTATCGTTTGGAATAATCACTGTTCTGCTTGACATCAATATAGTGTTTTGTTTGAACCATAGTAGCTTTATTTGGTGAGTTGATTTAATATTATAGTAAAGAGTTTCTTGTCGTCCGTAATATATTCCTGTGTAACCTGAATTATATGAAGATACAAAACATCAACACTCGTAACTTTAGAAATAGAAAGTATATTTTAATAAAAACTAACGTGAGTTGACATAATTATTATAACTAAATATACTGGCTAGCACTCACAGTGGTAAGTCGTTATCTCCAACCGGTATTCGAACAGTAAAGATGCTCATTCTCAAGGTATTGGGTAGCTTCAAGGGCTGCTAGACGCTCACCGTGAGTACTAGCTGGTATATTAAATAAATAAATAGAAGGTATGTTTATTTCTTTGTGCGTAAGGTACAGAATTAATTTCAAATAAATTTGGCACATTGCGATATAATTTTCATAAGGACTGGAATAATATTTCTTCTTCTGGCTGCATAATTTAACTTTTTATGTCATATTCGTAGTTATTGAGGGTGAGACGATACTATGTGGAGATAGTCCAGTGCTAATTGTTAGTGAATTGTTTTTTCTAAAGTATGTTTATCTATGATTTTATGTACAAACAAGATTAAATTGGTATAAAACTATAAAAACTCATTGTTACGTGCTGATAACTATATGTAATAATTTGGGGAGTATGAACAACTGGTTGTTCATACTCCCCTGTATCTCGGTAACATTAAGAGATTGGTAGGCAGTGAATGAACATATGCCATAGAAGTGTTCTTCTGTGTATATTATACTAACATTTGGTAGGGAGTGCATGAACTATAGTTACTGGCAAATTAAAGAGAATTCCTACGGCACCTATCAAAAAGTATAATGTTATCTGCCAATAACAATTCTCAGTGAAAGGGAGGTAAAGAGTACTTGAAAAAACGGCATAGATGATGGGAAGAGAATGTCTATGACACCTGTTGAAAATTCAAAAAAGTGTTCCCTAGATTAGCACCCATAAAAAGCCTTGAACACTTTGAAACTTGGCATAATTAAAAAAAAATCATATAACATAATTAAAATAACAAAACATTGTCTCAAACTAACATAAATGTCTCAGTCACAACATTCAAATTTTTTTAGAAGTCCTCGGTTAATATATACTTAAATTTTCAAGAAAAGATAGGTATACAACTTGGTCAACTTATGTTAACAATAAACTCTCATCATATTATCAATACCCAAACACAAGACCACCGGAGTTAGAGGTTGATTAAGTACTTTAAAAAAAAAGATATTGTTTCGAAGTATTCAGGAAACTTACCATCAATGTGTTGTCCTATTTGAAACGGAGAAGTCACTGTGACGTTCACATATTTAGTGCTATTTCCTATGTTGTTAGTTGCAGTACAAACGTACGCTGCTGTTTTCTCAAATTTTCTAATGTTAACTTATTTACAAATTTGTATTCAGAATTTTGAGTAACCTGGAATCATAGAACAAAGATTTCTGTAATGAATGTATGAATCATCATTTTATTCACACTGTATCTGAATTATAATTTTTCACCTATGTTTGGACAGCGACAACATCAATATGGCCATTTCAGAATTTCCCGAAAGGGTACGCATATTCTAAGTCTAAATAACATAAAAACAAGAATGTGAATTGGCAAGAAAGGAGTTAAACTATTTTTTTTTGCTCGATAGGTTAGCCTTTGACCACTATCTCACCTGATGGTAAGTGATGATGTGGTCGAAGATGTTGTTCAGACTAACCTAGAATTACTGGCTCTCAAGGACAGCTGCCCGAACACACAATTAGGTGCTTGGCGACAGATTTTATACTTGAGGGTGGTAGCTAGCCAGGCGGGCATTATCAAAATACCCTACCACCATGCTATAACGACTGCCATAATGCTATGATGACTTAACGTGCCCTCTGAAGCAAGGAACCGCTCAGTAGTAATGTCACTAGCGGTCCCCCTTCTAACTCCTGATCGCGGCGGACATTGCTTAACTTAGCTGATTGATTAAGAACGGTAACTTCGCTACTAGCGCTTCAATCTACTACATATTATGTGATGTGTGTAGATCGCTGATCCTGAACAAACACGGCGGTGGATATTGATTTATTTCAATTCTGATGTAATAAACCAAAAATGCAGATTTTTTTTGGTGGCATATAATTTGTTATTACCCGTGTACAACCTGAAAAATATGTGGTTTTATTGTAATATCAATATTTTTGACTGCATAAAATTATATATCTAGTGACAATAAACATCACGCAGCCTAACCGGAAGAATACCCGACTAGTTTCGCTTCTAAACGAAGCATCTTCAGGAGGTCTTGACTTACCGAGCGCACGATCGAGACCGAATACAATCTCTATTTTAGTGTTTTATTTAAATATTATTTAATGTTTTTTAGGATACTTTTAAAAGTATTGGTTAATATTAATATGGATTTCCGCAAAGTAACGCCTGAATCTATTCATTTTTGACTGCCTTCTTAAAAATGTCAAAGTGTGACCTTAACTATACTTTGTCCTGTTTGTTATTGGAAGGTCAGGTTACGGGATTGCCACATATAAAATTATTCCCCTTATTCATTGTTCCCAATTTTTTACAGGCATAACAGAATATTTCAGTACTTTTTGCTAAAGTTTAGTTTATGAAGTTATCACGTACAAAAATATTAAAAAAATTGTTGACCTGAGTATAGTATTTGATTTAGAAGTACTGTGATTGACAATAAGCACCTAACGGAACGGACGTATTTGTTGCAAAAATGTTAGATAAATATTTCGCTTTATGTAAAATTAACTATAGTTTTAAATAACCGAGACAGTTGAAAAACCTTTATTGATATTAAACTATTATTAGTTTTTGTTAATATGCGAATTTAATTTGGATGATTTATTTAGCCTAAAATTAGTCCATTTTTATGAATAGGTACTTTATTTTAGCTTGCACACAAGAATTCTCTTAATTATAGGCGTAGAGATATGAGGAGTTCAAAGTTATCACCCTAAGATTTTTTTACCTGTAGATATGTTGTATGGCCTCCATATTTACCAGACGAATTCAGGGTAATCACCTGAGTCACTACCAGTCTTGCACTTCCGAGCGTCCGGTGAATACATCGCCGCTAATCGTGTTTTTTAGGAATAATCTGTGGACAATATGCCTTTCTTGTGTCTTTAGACTCTGCACCAATTATACAGGCACTGTGAGAGATAAGAAAACTGTTTCATTTCACGCGTAATTATAGCTTTTATTGTTGAAATAGAAAATATCGTCATTTTGTTTTATCTTAGGAACTAATCTCAATGAAATGGATGAGCGAGATATGTGTAGCGTTTGGTGTGAGAGAGTGAAAGAGATCGCAGCATAATGGTGATCGGAACGTCTCGTGGCGGTTCGGTGGTAACACGAATTGCTTATTTATCTCTTTCTAACAACAGATATGACGCATAATATTTGAACGTTCTTTCCTTGTCATTACAATCTACATATACATGTGGGTAGGTATGTATATAGGTAAATTCTAGTAAGCTTTTAGAGCAATGGTGTTCGGATATAACTAATCTAAATATTTCAAATCTCTGTTATCACCTTATTAATTCTCTCAAGATATTTTTTAAATAAACATAGATTATGCAGTTGTTATTTTTTTTTAATTCTTGAGACAGATTTATGTTGAACCTATCTATGTATTTATATTTATTCGTGTTTGCAATATTTAAGGGGACGCATTTCTTGGTCTTTACTGTGGAGGTATCTCACATATATAGTATAGGTAATAGTGTATTCTCGTATATGACACATACAACGAAGTTTTTTTTCTTGACAAATAAGTAGAGCTGCCTAAATGAATTTTTAAAAATAACACAAAAACACAAAAAATTAACAGCCTGGCGCCGAAAATCTATTAAGATAAAAATAAACGCATTCAAATAATCTATTCTCTATATTTATGGCCACTCGAAAACGAGACTCACAAAAAATTGGGTTGAAGGGTTTTTTTGTGAAGCTTGGCAAAGCTGCAAACCGTGAGAAATATAAAAAACACTTGTTGCGAGGGTGTTTACTTAACCGATCCTGGAATTGACCTATCAGAGGACAAATGATCTGTGGCTGTTTATTTTATTTTTAGATCAACCAATCGATGACGATGGAGGTGTTTCTTTACATACAGAGAGGGGAGATAGAAAGTACTGGCTGGGGAAAGACGAACTGAGGAGATGTGGAATATTAACGGATTAGCGCTGGTTTAACGCGGAAGTCAGTTCACAAACTGCAGTAACTTCAGTGTTTTATTATTATTTGATAAATTAACAACTTAAGTTTAAATTCAGTGATATTAAGAGGCGTTAACTTGGTAAAGTTGATAAATCCTATTATTAACATACTATATAGAGTTAATACAAGTGGTAAATTATAAAATTACACCCAATATATCTTCTATATAATTTCAGAGGGTTCGATGTAATGAAATTAAAATAAATTGAATAGTCAATTTATTAATTATAGTATTAAATCATATTACCTTATTAATTATATATATATCTTATCTACTACATACAATTATATTCATGTCAAGGATGTCATTTGTTATGTTGTAAAATATATCTGGGTATGGTTTTATTTTATAAATAATTGTGTATATTAATTAATATATATTATATGTTTGTTGATTCTACTGCACTGTGTAATACGACTAAAGAGGTTTTTACGTTAACGCCATTCTATTTTCCTCTTTAATAAAGTCTAGGAAATGAATGGCGGATCATGTGATTAATATATATGTGTATTTTTATAGATACATATATATGTAACTTTCATGATTTAAATAGTCAAAGAGTGTCGCTTAAATACCACAACAACTTTTAAGATCATTATAATTAAAATTAATATGATCTATATTAAACTTATTTTATTTTATGATTAAGAACCTTTCCAATCAGATAGAATATAATATACCTATATTAAGAATAATTGAATCTAAAGTAAATTAAATGATTATTTGAACTCTAGCTATTGAAATAGTAATCCACACTTAATTAGATCTTGAGATAAATTTATAATTTGTTTTGACAAATAATTTACGATAGTTTACTTAGTTAATAACAGTTAGGATAGTAAAATAATATTTGAGTTTAATTATTTAGTATAGCAGAATATGCTGGAGTATAGAGTATTCTTTACCTATTTTAGGATAGTAATATAACATAAATTATTTCATTAGGGCTATAACGTAGTATCTAATCTAGATAGGTAGGTCATATAATTTCCAACACAAAGTCCTGCGAGCAGACAGCAAGGGAGATCGAGTCCAGTTACTGATCAACAGGGAGTATATTAAAATAAGTACAGTTTACAATTCCATTAACTCTAAACATCTATATTATATCTTTTGGACTATAATAGGGAATAATTACAAAACGATATCTTAGGAGAGCGTGCTTTTTTTTACAGTCTTATATTTTAAGGCCTATAACAAGAATATGGGACCTAGATTTCACAAGTCATTACATGGTTGTGCCTAGAAGCGGCAGTACAATACGTCACAATACACGTCCTCTCATCTGAACCGACCTATAGATTTCTATAAGCCTGGCCAGGCAAACACAAATTTTGTGTTGAATCACGTGATATTTGAGATATACATAAATCCATGGTTTTTAAAAGGGCTGATAAAATATACAAATAGCGCTTATTTCGCTATAAGAATAAATAGAGCTCCTCAGCTCATGATAGGTTAAAAGGTTGGTTCCGCCCTGAAAACACTTCGGTGTACGCTAAGTCGCGTTGTAGGTCTCCCTAGACGTTATTTGGACTGGTTTCTATTGGGGAGATGATCTTTCCTTCCACATAAAATAAGGCATTCTTGTATTGAATCCTGCCACTTGCTAAGGATGGTCTAATTAGAAATAACTCTTCCATATATACCTTATGAATCAAACGCATACACTAATATAATTAATTTAATTAACTATTTTAATTAATTTACTTGTTGACCTCTCTTATTTAAAGCTAGCCAGGAGGAATATGAAAGTGATTATTTTATGGACATTCAGCCTATGTACTGACATAAAACTTGTGTAAGACATGAGTGATGATTTACAATCACATTAAGTAAAGCTCTCCTATGATTTCGTATCTCTGAATCAAGTAATCCTTTCTCAATATATCATAACTCTTAACTTAGACGATCACACTAGCCTGTACCACCACATTACTATTGATATACATATATAATTTTTGATCAATATTACCAGTAGCTGCTAACTAAGTTACGAAAGCCAAAAAGGGGTTGAGATTTTCGTTCGTCTAGATACTTACTTGGTTTTGCAGTATTTTTCCGCTTTCGTCCGTCCATACAATAGTCGGAGAAGGGTTTGATTCAACGTTGCACGTGAACTCAGCATTACTACCATAAGGGAATGTAGTTTGAGTTTCAGGGATGATGATCTCGGGTGAACTGTTCATCATAACTTCTAAAAATGCACAGGTATTATATAAATATTGTAATCAAAAATAATTATCTAATGAAATCTGCAAACGCAGTTTCTTTAAGAAATAAATTAACAAATTGAAAGATACATATTTATTTTAATAATTTTACGTTATGAAGTTACATGAAACTAGCTTTCCGGGCGCGGCTCCATCCGCGCGTATGTCGGTTATCGCGCAAAACATTTACCTCTTTTTGCGTAGTTAGATAAAAACTATCCTATGTTTTTTCCCGGGTCTTAAACTATTTCCATACCAAATTTCATTCAAATCGGTCTAGTAGTTTTGGCGTGAAAGCGTAACAGACAGACAGACAGACAGACAGACAGAATTACTTTCGCATTAATAATATTAGTACCGATGATATCGAAATAAAGCATTAAACTGTGTCCCTATCTTTTGACGTAGAGTTTGTACAAATCTAGGATAGCATATTTTCAGCCAAACTGATAACATTTATATTGGGATTTTTGAGGTGTTATTCAGTACCTTCCAAATGAATCTATAAGATGTATTTTGGATTGTTTTTAGTTTTATATAATCAACCAAGCTATTCTACACCATAAATATAAATATTTTGTACATGTCATTATAATACTTAATCATAATAAAAGGACAATACTCCTTAATATCAATTCATATTATAAATTTTAGGGCAACTAACAAAAAACAATATTTTTGTTTTTCTGTACAGAAACACAGCGTTTAGTATGGTGGTGTAGCATATTGCAAATGCTTGCCTGGCTGCCTACTACCACAAAAACTGTTGGTTGTTTCCACACCAACACTTTTCGTTGGTATGGCAACAACTACGGTTCAACACCAACACTTTTCGTTGGAGTGACAACAACTACGGCACTACCACGTCTCAGCAGTTCTCAACACACGCAGGATAAACAGAAGACGGAAGGGAGTTCCACACTTGCGCTATGCGCATTAAGAAATTGGACGGAAATTGTTGCATATGAATTTTAAAAACGTGGTAATTTTCCGTCTTTCTGCTTGTCCGCTAGTAGGAGGTAGAAAGGGTATAAGGTCATTAAGCCCATGCGCATACTCGCTGAAATGTATCCTATAGAAAATAGTCAGACAAGCTACTCTGCGTCGATACTCTGCTCGAGGCTCAGGAGATTTTTTGGTGAAGAAAGTAACTAAAACATGAATAATATACCTAATGTAAATATATGTCTTCCCTATATGTCCCGGAAGGGGTAGAAATATGTTTCCAAGGGACCACATTTCGTCACATATGTCTGAGTCCCATATATAATTCAGCGGGTACAATTTCGAACTTCAGACTGCAACTGTTTTTTTTTAACGGAAACACTTTATACCAACCCGGGGATTTTGATCCCCAGGAACGCGAGATCCCAAAGCAACCCTTTATGCTATCCAAACAACGAGGCAAGTAAATAAAATTATAAATAATGTGAGTACCAAATTCTACGGAATCCTGCCCGATTCCATTTTCAGCGATGCATTTGTAGAAGCCGGCGTTAGTATACTGAGCTCTAGGAACTGTTTAAATTTCACTGGTTTCATTTGGCAAAAGCTCAAAATTGGCAACATTCTTCTTGAACCATTTCACTTGTGGTTTAGGATACCCCTTAGAAATCCTGTTGGCAAAATTATAAACTGTAACGTACATAGATATCCTAATATATACGCTGAAAGTGCCATAGTGATAAAATAATATATCAGATGCTAGTCAGGCAGTGTTGGTTTTAAATTTGACTATGGGCCTAAAATTAAGAAACTGGGGGACCCCTCATTTTCTTCATGTAAGGTTCCACCAAATTAGCAGCACCTTGACGGCTAGTTTGAAAACAAAATTAGCTACCGCCGGAATACGATGTGTGGTTGCAATCTCCTAATTGACGATTACGGCATCTTTCCACGAGAAATAACTAGGGAATTTTTTTTACTAAAATATTGATTTTTTAATAATAGTGCATACTAAGCTCCGTGTGTTGCTGCAGCTCCCTGGGGCGCTAGCCTAAAATTATACCCTCCCCATATCTTCTTCCTGTGGGAGTCGTAAGAAGCGACAAAGGGAAAAATACCAGAAAGCGGGCAGCAGTGCCTTTTCATAACTGCCGTCTTACACTGCGATGCTCATGATGGCAAACATAAAAAATATTAATAATGATTATGATTTTGACTATAAATCATCAATGAAACACAATATTTACTTGCAGTTTAATTCAATTTGGCTTCATTTCATTATTTGTACTTTAGGGTTTGTTGGCTCAATAACAGGACGAGCTGGAACAAATAATACAAGTTTATAACGTAGCATGTGGTAATTACAGGTGGTACATAAAAGGTTTACCAGGTGGTAAGTCTCTTATTCAACGAGAGTCCATCTTGGTATATAGGTCCACCACAGTGTCAGATATTTTCCCTTGAAGCAGTAGTGTAAGCTACACTGTATTTAGGCGTGGAGGGCACTGTAGGAAGTTAAATTACTAATAGTACGGCGCTTCTGCACGACACAGTGGAGAACGAGGTAGGTCACATTGTAACTGTAATGGACATTCTCTCGCTTAATAAATTAATAAGTAAAATGGAAAGCGGGAACTATTTAAATTGTTAAAAAGGCCTTTTCTGTATATACTTATATACTAGGTGCCAACGTCTCACACTTGGATTCCACCACCTAACTGAGCCACCGAGACAAGCAGTAAGCCATGATGAGGGTTAATATCACGAAGTATCACGATCTATGCTGTGAAGATCTGTTCAAACGCGGAATCTGTTACCATCTGTATGAGGTCCGTAAAAATATATATAATCATTGCCATTATTTTTAAATAATGGCAATGATAAAATAATTACTTGGGGCTGAAGGCATAAGAACAAGAGGTTTCCGAACTTTGACTTCAGTTTTACTGACTGAGGAACCCATCGTATTTGTAGCTTTGCAAACATAAGTATCACTCTGCTTGATGTGTGTTACACGTGTTTAAGGTAGCTTATGTACAAAGGTTCTTTTACTTCAGAGCTCTGAAATATAAATTCATCAAATAGGTTATTCAAATAAAGTTTCATCAGATGCTGTCATTACAGTTTCATATATTATGTTTAGCTTCACAGTCATTCAATTAAAAATGGAAAGGACATACGAAGATTTAATTACTAGTCTCTACTATCCTAAGGAATATATTGATTGTTATAATATCATTTAATAAATGAATCGATAGCTTTGATACGAGTACTGTAACAGCCGGATTGTCCACTGCTGAACACAGTCCCCCCATTAAAGGGGGATTTGCCATAATCTTCATATTTGATACGAGTATAGATCAGTAATATGATCAATAACTAGCAGCTTCAAATTATATGAAGAATCAGGAACGCTCGATTGAATAGTGAGTTGAGCAAGCAGATGAATATCTTAATTTAATTTATGGCTACAAGCGAGCGTAATAATATTATTTTCAGATGCACTATCTGCCAAACGTATAATAATACGTTTCCCATTAGTAGTACTTGCACTGTAGGTAAAACCAATGTTTTATACAGGGTTTGTTTATTAGGTTATTTGTAATTGCATGAATGTAAGGTAGGTAAGCGTGTCAGAGCGTTTATTATACGTAGCGTCAGAAACGCGTGGAGCGCTTGTATCTGGAATGTTAGTGTGCGCCGCTGGTCAATACCAGCGGCTGGCTGCGCGCACGAAGAGAACTTGCGATACGTACCGGAGCCGCGAGCCATTGCGTTTGCGACCATGGCAGGCGGTCTATTCTGAAACCCGTCACTACGGTTCGATGTTAGCGGATTCTCTAAATGCAATAGTGAGTGATGTTTTTTAAGACACAGTGTTTGCGAATCATAATTAATTGTGTTATGTTTTGTACTGAAACAATGATAAAAAAAAATTAAAAACATTAAAAACAACACAGTTTGTTGTTTTTAATGTTATTAAAACGATCCTGTACGGGCAATTTGTGAAATGCTGTGCATTGATATAAATGAATATGATGCGAAGTTTTACAAAACATACGAGTAATCTACTAGTAACCTTGGTAAATCTTGGTATTTAGCCACTAAAGTATTCCATATCGTAGTATAATTAGATTCGTTAGGTATGATTCCTGCAAAAACATTGAGGGCGTTTCCTTACTCTTTGTTCGTCAGTTAAAATGCGTTATCATGAAGATTGGTCTTAAAACTATGATAGAATAGCAGCTAAGATTTAATTTACCAGAAAATTCTACTAAATCCAGTGGCGCTGTACGACAGGCATTCAAGGTAGGCTTATCAGCTGCGGAGATAACAGGACGAGTTTCTATTAAACCCGTGCGTATGTTGTATGAATGAAAATAAAATGTCAAATGCATTCAAATTACTAAAGTAAAGTTCATGTTTAGAGTTCACTTCTTATAACAATGCATTGTGTTGATCACATAAATAATTAAAATTGCTATATAATATGACAATTTTCGAAGAAGCGGCTAAGAAGTCCTGCTTAGGTACATCTAATGTCAACATGAGCTGATGGCACTATTTTCTTAGCAGAATTATATAAAATATTAATATGCGCGAATATTGCTTTTATAACTTGTACATGATTTTTATTTTTGCCTCCGAAGACATTTCAAAGAGTTTCTAGAAAAGTTCTATCACATGAATAAACAATTAAGTATAAGATTTCGACCTGAATTCGGAATGTGGATAGAATCAGCTTCGATATATGACGACTTGCTTTAAAGAAAGCGTATTTTATTGTAATAATGTAATGTTTTAATTTTAAATTAACCGATTTCATATACAACTCATAGATACAACACAAAAAATAAGCGAGACGTGCGTACCGTAATTTCTGAGTACTGGGAAGTTGTACTAATTGTACTTTCTCTATGGTATAACTAAAATCACAGTAATAAGCGTGCTAATATTCTAAAGTAATTTGCATTAAATTGTAGCTACTGTTATGTTTTATAAGAGTATAAATGTAAGATACTTAATGAAAGTTATATGTTCAAACGACAGTAACCGAGCGCTAGCTCGTTATATCCGATTCGTAATGGGCCAAAAAACTATGTGTATGTGGATGCGAGTGAATTATAAATTGTATGTAAAATGCATTTGTGGAGTCGTTGGAGACGGAAACCTATAGGGAATAGCTAGTTCACATCAAATAAAAGAATGAATAGCCACGGGTAAATGCACTTACCGAAAGCCAGCAAAGATCTTATCCTTTTAGCGCGCTAGTCGTTTTTCTAGGTGCCAAAGCGTGGGCTAACTTTCTCCAGCACTGTCGTTATAATTACAATTTCTTAATAGATACGTGAAATAAATGCGGGAACTAGCAAATTATAGTACCCTTGCGACGGTAATGAGGGTAGCGCTTTAGCCAATATATTTTGATGCGATGCGAGCAAAAGGTGCAACAAGAGAAGAATGATACGAAGATAATAAAAATCTTTCCCTCGTAGATGTTCGGCTAACTTCGGTGTTCCAGGCAATTGTCATTACAAGCTACCTTGCCGACACAGCGCGCGATGCTCCGGTTGATCATTGTACATACGTGCGTAGTTCATGCAATTCTCCCAAGATGGCATAGTTATACAAATTTTTGATGTGAACAAAACGTTGCAAATATGTGTATGTGTAAGGTATTAAAATATAGTTAAGTAAGTTATATTAGTTATAATATTTCAAAATTAAATTGTTAATTACAATTTTTACTTCATAGGAGCGTCTTAGAAAAATTTAATAAACGACATTGTTAGAGTTGAATATAAAGTTGGTGTAATCTGGCTTAGGTTGAAATATATACGTGAGAATCAAGTTTGAAATTTATAAGTACTGACGATTGATTTTTCAGATTAAGTTATCGTGCGCAGCTATATTTTTAATCAACTTCCAATGAGGGGGCGCTTCTCAATTAGTTTGTATTTTTATTTAATGTTTGCTCTCTCCGAACTCTTGACTAGGTGAATGAGCCGACACATTTTACAGATACCAGTGAGTCACTGATAGATGTAGTCTGCACTGATTTACAATTAAAAAAATTGCCTTTGATCATGTAGGATCTCTTTTTGGACATTGCCTGATAGTATGTGAATTTACTATAAAACGTGTCAAACCTATACCATTTACTATAATGTACCGTCCCTTAAAAACTATTAATGTAACTAACTTTAATTCTGACTTGAATGTTTTAGCATAGCACTTAATTCCAAAATTAAATGACGTTAACGAAAAAGTTAATACCTTGATTAACTATGTCTCATCCATATTTGATGTGCATGCGCCCCTAAAGTTGATAACGGTTAAGCATCGATCCTATCTATGGATTACCGACACAATCAAATTAATGATGAGATTACGCGATGAAGCTTGTGCGGAATATCATAAAAGCAAATCTGATACCAAAAAAACTTATTATAAGGCACTAAAATCCACAGTTAACCAAGCCCTATTTCATGAAAAATCAAGCTATTTTAGGTTTAACATAAACAATAAGTTGAAGGACCCAAAACTGTTATGGAATAATCTTAAAAATAGCCTGTTGCCTAAGAAAAATAACGAGCTTCCTCCAAATTTTAATAACCCCCACACAATTAATTGTCATTTTTTAAATGTACCCGGCTCAGACGACGTTTGTATTTCTCAGCTAACCTATTTTGAGTATCATAAATATACTGATGCAACATTCAATATAGAGCCCATCAGTTTACATAATTTGATTAAAATCATTATTAGTTTAAAATCGAATGCAAAAGGTTGCGATAATATTAGTTTAGAAATGTTCATCATGACATTCCCATATATAATTGATAGCATTCATGATATGATAAATATGTCAATAAGTACATCAGTGTTCCCTGATATTTGGAAAGTTGCCATAGTCCGGCCATTACCTAAAAATCCTAATCCGACCAACTTGAAAGACCTAAGGCCGATCAGTATCTTGCCTTGTCTATCAAAGATTATGGAAAAAGTGATGAGTGCACAGTTAACAAATTATCTCGAGGAAAACTGCATTCTGCCCGAAGTATAGTCGGGATTTAGAAAAGGACGCAGTACTGTGACTGCTCTACTTGATGTGACCGACAACATTCTTAGCTCTCAAGACAAGAGTATGTGTACAATACTAGTACTACTCGATTTTTCCCGCGCTTTTGACTCCTTATATATTAACATATTAATGTCAAAATTGAGTTTTTATGGTTTGAGCTATAAAACTTTACAATGGTTTAATAGCTATTTTAGTAATCGCTATCAGTATAGTAAGATATTATGAGAACTAAAGAAGGAGCATGCACAATAAAACACGGAGTCGGCGACACAACTGATATATTTCGTTACGACGGTACCCACATACAGCACACGTCCCCCCTTCAAACACACCATAAAAAAGTTAAATAAAGAAACTATGAAGTAGTATATAGATATAATATAAACTAAATGAACTAAGTATTAAAAAAAATAATTACGAATAACAATACCCTAGCTTATGAGTAGGTAGTTTATACATACTAATATTGACATCGTAGTTATACAAAATACACAATAGGCACCCACACAGCATTACAAAATTTGCCTGACACCAGAGAGGTGAAATACTTAGAGTAGTTATATCCGAACACCACTGCTCTAAAAGCTTACTAGAATTTACCTATGTACATACCTACGCACATGTACATGCAGTTTGTAATGACAAGGAAAGAACGTTCAAATATTATGCGTCATATATGTTGTTAGAAAGAGATAAATAAGCAATTCGTGTAACGACCGAACCACCACGAGACGTTCCGATCACCATTATGCTGCGTTTTCTTTCACTCTCTCACACCAAACGGTACACATATCTCGCTCATCCATTTCATTGAGATTCGTTCCTAAGATAAAACAAAATAACGATATTTTCTATTTCAACAATAAAAGCAATAATTACGCGTGAAATTAAAAGTTTTCTTATCTCTCACAGTGCCTGTATAATTGGTGCATAGTCTAAAGACACAAGAAAGGTGTATTGTCCACAGATTATTCCGAAAAAACACGATTAGCGGCGATGCATTCACCGGACGCTCGGAAGTGCTAGACTGGTAGTGACTCAGGCAATTACCCTGAATTCGTCTAGTAAATATGGAGGGCATACAACTGATCTACAGGTAAAAAAATCTTAGCCTGACACAGTATTCATTTACCTGTTATAAAGGAATCGTGTCAGTTATTTCTACATTTAGATAGGCACTTCTAAAAAGGAACGAGGATATAAAATATTGTACACAATTATTGTAGGTAAGTACTAACCTAGTTTTACTAGCTGGATAACAATAAAACCGCGTTGACTACAATTTAACGAAAAATACGTAGGAAGCGGATATCAGCTATGTTATCAGCAGGTAGGTATTTTACATTTTACCTACAAAATGATTGGCATGGGACATGTGTCTACTTCTTTCTACAAGATCTTAACGGGCGTACAAATAACTTATTATCTAGTGCACATTTATTATGATCAGTAGACTGTTGAGCCGGATTAGGTGATTCAGTATTGTGAATTGACTTATTACTTATATAAAGTAGAAGATAAGGTGTCTGTGGCTTCCTGGGAAGAATCTTTGAATTTCCCGCGGTGTGCGTTCCCATTGTTACATCCACCATTACATAACCAATAGCTTCAATTAATGAGCCTGTATAGGAATGCAAACATACACTAAAATCAACAATCGGTAGCTGTGCAAAATGTTTCTTGTAAAATAGCATATTGATAGCAGATAGCTTACTGCCTGTGTCCAGTTCAAAAGTTAACAACTTGCCACTCACTGTCGCTTGCACTGAATAGGGCCTATCATCACTATTACACACCTTTAGGTTGAACATATCACATTCCGATTCAGTATCGCTTTCGATATAATTTTGACCGCTTCTTTGGGGAAGGCGCCCCTTTTCAACCGTCTGACGAGGGGCCCGTTTACACATTAATTTTAGATGACCCTTTTGACCACACACATCACAAGTGTAACCTTTAAAACGACAACTACTCGAATAATGATTCCTGCCGCACCGCCAGCATGAGGGAGTGCCCTGCGAGCCCGCAGCGGTACCACTTATGCCGCCACCGCGGCCGCGGCCCAAACCTTCACCGATACGCAGCCCTGAAGATGTCACCCGATGGAGTGGCTCCGACGTTCCCGGTGCTCCTGTACTCGTGCAGCCCGAACTGCTCGCCTGAGCGTTCCGTTAAGCCGCCTCGAGCGCGAAAGGAATCTCAACCGCTCTTTTGTATGTCAATGTTTGTTCGGCAAAAAGCCGCGACCTCATCTCATCACTGGCGAGACCCGAAACGAATTAGTCCCGCAGGTTTTCTTCCAGGTTACTCTTAAAATTACAAGTACTTGCCAAATGTTTCAAGAATTGCAAGTAATCGCTGAGACTCTCGCCTGTATTCTGACGTCGAAGTCTAAAAACATGGCGTTCTGCTATCTCAGAACGCTTGGGTTCGAGGTGGTCGCCGACGATTTTCACCAAGTCCTCAAACGTTTTATCCTCTGGATTCATAGGAGCGCACAAATCACACATTAAATCATAGGTAGCTTCCCCAACCAACGTAACTAAGGTTGCTACATGTAATTCCGGTTTGATTTCATTTAAGGTTATAAACTGTTCCACGCGTCTAACATAAGATGACCACTTTTTAATAGATAAATCGAAATGTTTGATTTTTCGAAAAATAGATACAGGAAGAGAATTCCATAAGCGAGCAGCCTTAAATAGTGAAAGATTTGCTATAAAACGAACTCGTATGAGGATGGATTTCAAGTGTAAGATTTTCTGATGACCTTAAAGTGTATGAAGAACAGTGAAGGAAATCAAAACGTTCCTTGTGATAGCGCGGGGATGTAGGATTAAACAATATATTGTAAAGGAGACTGAGAATATGAGCATTCCGGCGAAAACGTATTGTCAGCCAATTGAGCTTAGAACGAAACTGAGAGACGTGATCATATTTGCGTAAGCCAAATATGAATCTAATACAAACATTTTGAAGACGCTCAAGTTTATCTAGCTGTTCCTCCGTGAGATCGAGTAGCAGGCATCAGCGTAGTCAAGAATTGGAAGTAATAGAGATTGAGCTAATGCAATTTTAGTGGCTGTTGGAAGAAAGTTGCGCAACCTTTTTAAAGATCCTGCTGCGGCAAATAGCTTGCGACTGGTAATTTGTAACTGTCGATCCCACCTCATATAGTGATCCATTGTTATTCCAAGATTCTTTACAGAGCTACTAAAGGGAATAGCAATACCACCAAAGAAAACTTGAGGAAGTAATACCCAGTCTATTGTTGACATTAATCTTGAGCTACCAATAACTATTGTTTGTGTCTTAATGGGATTTACTTGTAACCCAAAAGAATTGCTCCATTTAGCTATGCGATCAAGATAAACATTAACAATCTGAATGGCTTCAGGTAGTTTATTCACTGGAGCCTTAGAATAAATCTGTAGATTTTCTGCATATAGGTGGTAGGAAGAAGTGAGGTTGTGAGAAATCGAATTAAGAAATAAAGCAAACAATAAAGGAGATAAGACGCCACCTTGCGGGACGCCTGCGGTCGTGCTACACCAGGAAGAGTATTCATCTTCAAGGCCATCACGCTGCCTGCGCCTGTACCGATAACTGCGAAACCAATCAACTGCCATTGGAGAAATGTTAATTGAGCTAAGGAGAGCAAGATTAATGCCAAAATTCACAGTGTTGAATGCGTTGCTAAAATCTAAAAGAGTTAATACAGTAACTTCGCCATTGTCCATTCCAAAACGGATATCATCAGTAATTTTTATGAGAGTAGTTACTGTGCTATGCCCAGGTCGAAAGCCAGATTGAAAAGGGCTTAAAAGTCTGTTACTAGTTAAGAATTTGCTAATTTGGTTGTAGATAAGACGCTCGAGCACTTTTGACAGGAATGGAAGGATTGAAATGGGTCGATAATCGGAACAAGATTTAGGGTTTGATTTTTTAGCCAAGGGAATAATTTGAGCGTCTTTCCAGATTGAGGGAAATACTCCATCAGAGACAGAGTTATTAAAAATGTGGCAGAGAACAGGAAGTATAACATCTAGGATGGGCATTACCATGTTACGACTTATGCCGTTAACACCAACAGCATTGGAAGTGATTGAAATTACGCTCTTCTTAACATCGCAAGCAGATAGTTGATTAAAAATAAATGGCGAATGGTCGGGAGTCGGTAAAGTTGAAAGGTAACGTAGGGTATTGTTTGTATCTGAGATGTTAATATCAGACAGCAAAGAGAAATGTTGGTTTAGAGAATTGATATTTAAATCATTTGGAATTGATTCTTGTCGTGATTTACCTATTCCCAATGACCTGAGAAATTTCCATACTTTGGTAGGGTCCTCATTAGCGACAGATTTGTGAACATGGTGGCGTAAAGCATCCCTACACACCATATTGCAGCGATTGCGAGATTTCACATACACAGCTTTATTTTCATCACAAGGTCTACGCTTCTATTTACTTTTAGTGACTACTTTTTTATGCATTAACACTTGTATATCATTGGTTAGCCAAGGAGCTGGAAGGTGCTTTAATTTTATAGCTCGAAGAGGGGCATGCTTATCATACAACTGTGTTAATAAGGAGTTGAATATAGCAACTTGGTCATTCACAGTCACTGCATCATATACCAGAGACCAGTCGACTAAATGGGCATCATTAAGAAATGCTACCTGGTACATGCCACTAAAATTGCGCTGAAGTATGATTTTAGGTTTAGCTTTCGGAGGACGAATTTTGTAAGATAGGAATATCAGATCATGATACGAAAAGGCATCGGCGGAACATTGACCGTGCTTTGCAACATGCTGGGTGGATGATACTATAATCAAGTCGAGAAGTGAAGGAGTGTAGTTAGGGGAGTGATGAGTAGCATTTAGAGGTAGAATATGCATGATGCAGGAATTAATGACAGCTTCCAGTGAGATAGTACGACAATCACGTTTGAGAAGACAGGTGTTGAAATCACCCATGATAATGGTATGGATATATGAAGGGGTAAGATCTTCAAGGATCTGTTCAAATGATGAGAAGTAATTATTACAAGAAGAGTTGCTATAATAGGCTCCGAGTAAGATTTTATTATGTGAAAGAAGAACCTCCACAAAAAGATGCTCACCAGCATTTGATATAGGCGGTTGGGATGAGGTGCTGACTACTGAGAAAGGAATATGTGATCTAAGATAAATAGCCACCCCACCACCACGGCTGTCACTACGATCATTTCGGATTAGGTTAAAGCCGGGCAAGGAATACGATAAAGACGGTAAGCACGGCTTGAACCATGTCTCGGAGACTATTATGGCGTGAATATTTTTGTGATCTAGAGATGCCTGCATATCGGGATAATGTGCCGGAATACTCTGCGCGTTAATATGAATCACGTTAAAATTCTTCGGTACATCAGAAAACTGCGAGTCGAGAGTATCGTTAAGCGTTGGAATGCTTTCGAAACTCTGTTCACTAAGAGAACTGTTAGAAGACAATGACAAATACTCTTCACTATCACTATTATCCGCATTTTTAAATAAGTTTAACATATTTCTTAATATGAGATATATATATTACAATATAATATACTAATAAATATATTTATATATACTAAATATATACTTACAAATAATAATATATTAATATATAAAAGAGGTTTTTTTATAACTCTCCACCTGCCAGTTGGGTATCAGTAGGTCAAACAATACATTTAAAAAACACGCACAATACACACGGATACAAATATTTGTTTTTACCCAGAGAAGAAAAAATGAATTAAAACACCAAAGCATAGACACAAACTAACCACATCAAATATATGCATATAATAAATTTTAAGACAATATGAGTTATATAATATGGTCATTTTGTCACCAGGTTTGAACAGAATAAGCTGGTGTGATATGGTTTGATGTGAAGTAAAAAAAACTTCAACGTCAAAACAAATGTCAAAACTGTCTTGATTGATACGAGAGGTAGTAAAGTCAAATTATTTATGATGTAAAAAAGACAAAAGCTTTAAATTAATTACCTACTTACAGTGCGTAAAATTAGAAGACATACATAGAGGGTACCCAAATACGAACAAACCATGTTGTAAACAAAATTATGTAGTAATAATTATACCCTCAAGAAGAGATTGAAGCAGTCATGTCAACGCTTTTTGGAAGCGGCTCGTCTCGGCTTGGCTGTAGCCATCGACTCCTTGGGAGCATCATGCACTGGAATCGGCGCTTCCGTTCCACCAATCTTATCGAGCTCTGCAAGAGAGCTGATACGATGTCGTATTCCGTCAGCACCCGATATGAACACGAATCCGTCTTTCGTCCAACATTTGCCAATGCCATATCTTTGGCGAGCCACCATAAATGTTTGATGCCGTGTTTTAGTTAAAAACTCAGATAGAGTTAAACCGGATCCTTTTAAACCCGTCTTTGCGAACCATAACTTGTTTCTAATCTCCAACGTACGCAATTTGAACAGGATCGGTCTGGGCTTATCAGGAGTGGATACACGACCCATTCGGTGACAACGGCTGATATCCTCGACAGTAACACTTAACTTCGTGTGAGTTGCCACGGCCCTCGCTACCACTAATGCAGTATCTTCATCCTTGGATTCCACAAGGCCATGTAGCAGCAGGATCTTACGACGACTACGCATTTCCATAGAATCCTGCTGTTGAACAAGCATGGCCACCTGGTCTTGAAGACATTGAATAGCTGTTATAATAAAGGAGCGGAATGCAGTAAAGTCTGATGCCAAGTTGTTTATATTGGTTGAAGGAGTTGCAACTTGAAGCTCACCTTCATAAGCATCCATCCGCTGCATAAATAACTGTTGGAGTTGGGCCATTGAATGCTGTACTGCCTCCATATTGAAATAAAAGTGTGTGCAATCAATACCAGTATATTAAACTCAGTTTAATTTTGTGTGAAGTGACTGTATGATAAGGTTAACACCCACTGGCAGGTATTTTGTACTAGATTTTAATTATACATTAAATTTAGACATTAAAGAGTAGATTAACTTATTATTTTTAAATAAATTTACTCAGACAAAATTTGATAGATGTTTTACACTCTCCTTCCCGCGCAGTAAAAAAAACTTTTATCTTAGGAACTAATCTCAATTAAATGGATGAGCGAGATATGTGTATAATTTGTGTATTTTGGTGAGAGAGAGTGCAATACATGTGCGTAGGTATGTATGTAAGTAAATTCTAGTAAGCTTTTAGAGCAGTGGTTTTCGAATATAACTATTCTATGTATTTCAACTCTCTGTTATAGTGGTCACAAGTAACCCAAGGCCCCTCCTCGTTTCGCTCGTCGTCGCACCTAACTATGACTTTAGATAGATAACACTTTATTGTACTTTCTTATTACAATTAATATAACTAACAAAATGTTTCATGTTAAGATAAAAAAGATAGTACAATCGGCGGCCTTATTGCTAGGCAGCAATTTTTTCCAGGCAACCGTAAGCAGAAAAATCAATTTGATTATCATCGGGGTAGAGTGTAAAACTAAGTGAGATTAGTAAACTAGTTGCATACTTAAATATATACAAGTACCTATAATAAATATTTAATATCTGTATAAAATATAATACTTTAGTAATCATTAACTACATTTGGTGACCATTTACTACATTTGGCGTTCATTAAAACTTTTTGGTAAAATAACTAAGGGTATCAAAACATTTTATGGTGGTTATTATATATAAATCCCGATTTTTAAACCATATTTTACATTTACATTCCATGTTCATATATTTTGACTTCTACTCCTTTGAAGCGCTCGTAGCGAAGTTTGCTTAACAATTCTGAATCGATCAGCAAAGTTAAGCAACGTCCGCCGCGGTCATGACTTGGATGGGTGACCGCTGGTGACATTACTACTGAGCGCTTCCGTGCTTCGGAGGGCACGTTAAGCCGTCGGTCCCGGTTGTTGTCTTAGGATGGCAGTCGTTATAGCATGGTGGCAGGGCACTTTGCGAATGCCCGCCTGGCTAGCTACCACCCTCAAGTTGAAAATCTGTCGCCAAGCACCTAACAGTGTGTTCTGGCAGCTGTCCTTGAGAGCCAGTAATTCTAGGTTAGCCTGAACAACATCTTCGACCACATCATCACTTACCATCAAGTGAGATAGTGGTCAAAGGCTAAACTATCAGGCATAAAAAAAAAAATATATTAATGTATAGAAGAAGATATTGTTATAAGTAGATAGATTCAATAGTATGAATAATATTATTATAATGTAATAATATATAATATAATAATAATTTAACTTTGTTTTACAAAGATATTATTACATATAATTTTGTAATTATGGCAACATATCTTGAGTTTTCAGATTATTCTGACGGCAAGCCCTTGTATAACAGGGAGGCAACGTATCAACGCCAGTGGAGTGCGGAACCAGTCGCCTCTTACACTTGCGGAGCCAGTCGGGATCAAATTTTTCTGTATCTACTATGTGATATTTTTAGTGAGCGAGGCATCGGTAATATGTTGCCTCCTAGCTTATACTGTCTTTTGTTATAACAGAATTAATAGCTAAGTCCAAAACACCATTTTTATCACACTTTGTAATGCAACATTCCCTGGATTTGATAATTATTACAAAAAATATATCAAACAAACTTCGTTTAATTGGAGCACGCTGTCGATAAACTTCCATCTGCCCTTGAACTGACTGAGATAAAAATTTTGGTATTTCAGATTATGTTTGACTAAATAACTAAAGCAAGCTCAAACTGGCTGTTTATATTTTTTTTAGGTATTTACAAAACCACCAGGATAAATTAAAGTGAATTTTCAAAAAACATTTTAAAAATTCACTTTAATAAAAAAATTCACTTTACACACACTTTTCGCAGTGTCCGATTGAACTGGGTAGGTACGTTCCAATCTAGGTAGGTACGAACCCTAAATATGGATTTCACTAATTGTTTATTTTTAAATTAAATATACAACTAAATATTCGGTGAATATTTCAAGTTTCTACCTGATTTCATTACGATTATTTTAGCAAATAAACGGCTAAAACGGTTGAAAAAAAGCGATACCTGCTCGTGCTCTTTAAAAAAATATTATGTATTCGCTTAACATGTGCTTGAAATCTTTATCTTAAGATTGTCACTTTTTAATTTCATATAATAATTAACTTTCATTTCTAGGTGCTTGATATTTTTAAGGTAATTTTTCGTTTCTTTTTTCGATAGTACCTAGGTAGTTGACACAAACAGTACTTATATGTATATATGTACATAAGTATATGTATATAATAAGTATATGTATATAACATATAATTAAAAGGGACCCAACATTAGTATCAATTATTAGTATAATTATTATGGTTTTTGTAGATAAGGAAGTCGGTTTATTTTGTGGATAAGGAAGTCGGTAGGTTTATATTTCGGTTGTGTTTATAATCGTTTAATGCTGGTTTATAGCTACAAAGGTAGGTATATCAAACCGGAGAAGGTGTGCGCCTGGGATTTGGGAATGCTCTGCCACTGTCGGCCTCACCGTATCTAAGCATTTGATACTCCTGATATGCTCAATAACTCTGGTCGAAACCTTTTTTAGCTCAATTTTCAATATACTTATTTTTATAGTTGGTCTTGTGCGGGATTCAAACCCGCGCCATCTATAGATGGCACTCCATCTCCTTACGATGGTTAAGATCGAAAGGAAAAATTAGATTCATGACTCATATAATGTCATGTTGACTTAGCGGTTGGAGCGAATAGGGGTGGATGGCTCAGGTTTGAATTCCGCACAAGACTATAATTTTCCTTTCGTTGTAATTTTGTAATGTTATAATCCGCAGAGCATGCGTCATAGCAAAATTAAAAATATTAAAAATTATAGGGTTGCGTCATCGTAAGCATGTCACTCTGAAAATAAGCTGAGGGCTGCCACCATGGCTACTAAGGCGGAGCAACTCAAGCGCCGCAAGTATGCTAATCTCGGTAGTGGTTTCAAATATCCCGTGTAGATACATTGGGACCGTGGGGAAAGTCACGACATGACAGTCTGGTTCAGAATCAATCTAAAATCAATCGACTTCTTACCCACGATTTTAATATTATTTTCACTACATACTCCATGTAAATTTTTCAATAAGATCGATATATATTTAAGCTTTAATAAAACAACAGCTAAATGTTACAACGACGTCATAGTAATTTCATTCTGCGTATCCTTAATCCGATTTTAATTTCAGTTATGTGAAAATATGTATGAAAAATTTGAAAATGCGGTATTTTTTTGGATAATGTTCATAATGTCTCTATCATTTACCGGTAAGAATTTCCTAGTTTAATTAGTATAGAAGAAGTTGCGAGAAAAATTTACGCAATATCCCTTTTTCCCAAATTACATGCCATAATTTATGGAAAGCGTGTAGAATTTTTTTTTTATTTATTTACGATTTCAAATACTTCACGTTGTCACAGACTAATTATTTTTGTACCGGAGTATATTATGTGTATCTTTAAGTTTTAGAATCATAAGAATACGGCCGGAAAGCCAGAAAAAATGCTACCTAGCCACTTAAAGGATCGAAGCATACAGCCACTCTAAAACTTTATGGTAACGGCAGCCTCAGAATCAACGTGTATTATACTTACTAAGCTATACATGGCACAGACAAACTATAGGTTCTTCCAACAGTTATCACTCTCCAGAAAGCTGCTAGTCAAACCCTCATCAGCTTTAAAAAACTATTTTTTATTTTTTTAAGTGATTGTAACGGAACGTGCTTAAGCCCCACCTGATGTTAACACGACACGAGCACGACAGAAAGCTTAGCTACAAGACGTTGAAACGAAAACCTACAGCAATTGGCCTTAGGTACACCTCCATCTTTTTTTGAAAGGATAATTGAGGAAGGATATACCTCGGAATTTAGGTGGCCTTTCAAAAGAAAGTAACAAAGATGGGTAACGATTCAAGCAGTCACGGACCATTATGCCAAGCAGAGTTAGAGGTAAGATCCTTAAGATGTTCTGGGCGCAAACCATCTAAACCCGACGCGGAGCCACTATGAAAAGAGGAAAGTGCGCTCGTGACATCTTCAGTGTTCACAGTGAGACAAGGGGTTGATGGGTCAAGAGTTAGAGAATTATTTGTAGGTCTGGAAGAAGCTGGGTGCTTTTCTTTTAGAACCTTATTAGGTTAGTTATTTTTTGGAGCAAGGCTGCAGTCCGATGTCAACAGGCGAGCCGTTCCTCTAAGATCTCCTTCGTATACTTTTGCTTCCACTAACTTGTAAAGGGAGGGTGGCCTACGTGGGGTGGAGTCAGTTTGTAGGTCTAGATTAGGATTAACTAGTAAAGACTTGCCCCAAATTAAAAATCTAGGTCTAGGGGATATTAAGCAATGCGTTCAGGTAACTTATCAATATGACCTGAAACCCCAGAATTTTTTACCATAATGTAAATACATTTTTAGCATAAATAATGTTAAATACGCACACTTTAGAATATTCTACATTAACGTGATTTAAAATAACTTCTGATGATTGGAGTGGCAAATGTGTAATAAACAGGATAATTTAGTGAGAGTTTATACCCATACAATATAATATTATATCATTTCATGTGGTCAGCGTTCGCTTTTAGGTAGGTAGGTAATGTGCATTAAACGTGCGGCAATATCGACGAGACGCAAAACAATAAGGGCGTGACCCTGGCAAACCCAAATTTACACAAGAGCTGAGATACAAAAAAAAATTTAAATAAATGTAATATATTTTTAACGGTAATAATATAGTATATACGTTATTTTTAGACCATAATTATATAATACAAATTACTATTTAATGGTTAACAAAACAATAATTTCCTATTGTTAGTAATAGGATTTTTCGGAGTTGTCTATTGCTGTTGTCTAGAGAAATTACTGACCTCAAAAGTGTCTTGACACGTCTTGACACGAGGTTTGTACTGTGTCAGAAAATTGTAACAAACTCGCTGAATTCAAAAATGTCAGTATATACTACTTTTTGTTTTTATTTGCCGTCAGGAACAGTGCAAACACGTTCATAATACATACAATAGCTATAAAATATGTTCTGTAAACCTCTGGAAACCAAATTATTATTAATTATTTTTATACGATTGTCAATTATTATTTATATAATCTCATTCGGTAATATTCTAATTATGAAATGAAATTTATTGGCCTGACTATTAGACTGACAGATTAAACTGACTTTTATTGGCATATTTTGTTACATACTCCTTTAAGAAAATTAAAAAATTTAACCTGACCAAGTACATTTCAATTCAATTTAAGCACACATTATCTGTGGTGAGCGCACAGCGCGCGCAATGCGCTGGTTTTTATATTGCATTTTATTTAAAGCTACCTATAGCCATGAGATTAAATAAAGTAGTGTATGCAACTGCATATAATTAGGTATTAAAAAACTCGTGTAATCTTATTTTGCATTTGCATATTTTAAAACTGCACTCATGATTTAATACCCTCTATTTTATTATGACAGTTGCATAAACTACTATTATTGCATACAAGTTCACCTCCAAAGTAATCATAATCAGGGTATCCCTACATTAAGGCTTACTAGCCTTATGTATTTTGACGAAACTAAGTTTACAGTCTCTACTGTAAACGTAGAATTTCGTCATAATTGCAAGACCAAGTGTGTCGAACTAGTAGAAATTTTGTATGCCTATTCAAAAACCTATATGTGGTTTTGATTGGTCAGTTTTTGTATGATCTTAACAAAACGTCGTAAACTTGTATGAACGTAAATTAAATTATTTTTTGGTTATATTTTACAAATTGTATTTGAACTCAGCAGTACCTATAACACAATTAGTTGAAAACGGACTTCAATGGATAGGTAAGTACGAGTATATATATGTAGGGAGACCTGAATGACTTTTCCTCTGCCTAGCGATCGCCTGTCACCTACTTAATGTAAACAAATATTCTAATAATTTTACTATATAGTATGTAACACATTGTTAAAAGACGCTTAAAAGATTGGCCGCGAGTTTCTTGCCCGTTCTTTTCGCAGTGGCTCTATATGTTTTTTTTTGCTTAACGTGGTTGCAAATTGTAGAATAATTCAATATTAAAACTTGTAATTGACCTTCATAAGAGAGTCGCAGAAGCCTAAATTGAATAAATGCTTTTGACTTTGACTATAGTTAAATATAAAATGGCAATATTAATAATCACTGTAAGTTCTTAACAAATTACTCCTTATCTGTAGGTACTAAATCAGTTATACACGTCAATAGCATTTAGGTATTGTAATATGATTAGAAGGGCTTACTCGCCAAAAATAACCACAAAAAAACTTATAGGTAATCATCCAAAGTAGTAGCTCGATGTCTACTGTTCACTAGAGAATTATTAATAATATTGTCCTATTTTATTAAATAGACATTGTTAAAAAAAATAAGGTTGAAAAATATACAATTTCTCATCAAAATTTCTAGTCCTCACAATATATAAATGTTCTTCCGCCAAAGATTTACTGATTGTATAAGCCAAATTGGCCAATACGTCCCAGTGTAAGCCAAATTGATGCCCCTACGTACCAATTGTCTATACATTTAGCAGTCTTACAACCTTTGGCCGGAAACAGTGATATTCATGTAAGAGACTCCAGGCATTGGTCCGCCTGAAGTGTACGTGCCTGATGTGGATGAAGTAATGGTTAGGTTCGATGCGTCATTTTACTGTCCACAAACGTGCCAGTAGAGGATGCAATGAAGGTATTAAACGACATAATACAAGGAGCGTATTTACTTATTGAGTAAGTTCAGTGGACGGAATACTGTCTCACGAGTGTATTCTTAGTTCGGCGCGTTGAATACTATCTACAAGTGGACGGCGTGGCAATGGGTTCGCTTATAGCTTCATTTATGTCCATCATCTTCGTTTTGTAATTTGAAACTGCGACGTTGACGAATACTGCCGTTAAGCCACTGTTCAGGTAGAGATACGTCGTGGATGTGTTTGCCATTATTCATAAGGTTGTATTTAGTGGGTTTGGTATGTACTTGAACACAATACACCAGAAGATTCAGTTCACGACTGAAGAAGAACAAACAGGAAATCTGCCTTTTCTTGACGGTTGTGTCATTATTAGGGAGCCAAATGGCAGGTTGGGTCACATTGTTTATCGGAAGTGATGGAAAAGATTGTAGTACGAGTGCATAAAACAAGTAATTTTATCAAAGTATATCAGCTTAAGCCGAAAGCTAGAGGTCATAATATTTAAGTTGTGGCTAAAATGGGTTTTATGCACGAGCTTACATGCACTTTAATTGCGAGGAAAAGAAAAAAATATGTTATATCTCTGTACTTTATCTCATCAAAATAGAAACTGATATATGAACAATGTTCTAATTTTAGTGTATTGTTTCTACAAAAATAATGCTTAAAATAGTTTAGATCTTTAATAATACCCCTTATCTTCAAATCCGTGGGTATTTCAACGTCAACTTTTCACAACAAATATATAACAAATTGAATCACTTTAAATAATTTGAAACGAAATATTTTTTTTATGCACTTGTGCTTAAAGTAAAAAGCTCTTGTGCATAGATGTGGAAAAGATAAGCTTAATTACCCATTTTGACCCAATTTCATTGGGCATAGAAAAAAATACGAGCATTAGTATTGAAAAAGTATCTTCAAGACATTATATTAGGGGTTAAAGTTTGACATTGCCGATTTATACGGAAAAATTGAAATTCCCTGGTTTTTTAATGTAACATATTTATTTAGTCAAAATAATTACAATTATTATTTAAACATTGCTGCCATCTAATAAAAAAATCATTTATGTCTTTTCGATAGAACTCTGGTGATCTAGATTCGACAAACTGTGTGAAGGCATTTTATTTAGTTATTTATTTAGTATGTAAACATTCCTTTAGGTGGGCATAACAATCTCCCAAGTAACCCACCCAAAGTTAAAAATACACAAGAACAAAATCATATTATATAAAAATATAAGATATTACATATTAAGCTATTCATGATATAAGTACAGATACTTGCAGATTTTGTACTGCCTCCTGGGAAGAAAACTTCTTATTACGTAGAAAATTGTCCAAATCACGAAAAAAATTGTAGTGCATTGGAGCAAGGTCTGGCGAATACGGAGCGAATTCATATAATTTCTTATTTTATTGATTTCACAAATAAGTCAATATTGTTAGTAAGGCAACGTTAAACCATGTTTAATGTTACCTTACCAACAATAATTAACGCTAATTCCTGGGTAGTTTGGCTGGGATCGGCTTCCACCATCTTTTTCAATTCATTGACCTGTGTGTGGTCTTCAACGCGGTTCGTTCTTCAAATCAAAGTTTCCATCACGAAAGCGTTTAAACCAAAATCGCACGGTGCGTTTATTAGCAGTCCCCTCTCCAAACGCAACATTGATATTGCGAGCTGTTTCTGCCGTGCTAGTTCCGCGTTCGAACTCGTATTCAAAGTATACTCGAATTTTCGAACTGTTCATCTTTCTTGTCTAAGCTGAATAAAAGAAACAACTGAAAGTCGATATGTAATCGAATGTTGCGCAGTTTTTAAAAGAAGAACCTCATAAGTACCATGTGAAAAAGTTTCACTCAAAAATCTTAAACCATGAAGGTTCTATGTCAATTCGAAATACATGGTAAGGTACAATAAAACGGCAATTTTATACATTAACCCCTATTATTCATAAAAGTTGGGTTTTCACTGACTTTTTAACCGTGTAAATGAATAAAATAAGTAAATAAAAAGTATCTAATACAGCTAATACTCATTGAATATTTTGCGAATAAATCTATGCTTGAAGATAATATAACATTTCGTGGCAAATATTATGTTGTCCTTTGCTCGTAAACAGGTGTAATGGTTTCGCAAAACAACATTCTTTGGGCATTCTCTTTTTTTTGCTAAGGGGAATTTATTTGTGATAATAAGTCACTCCAAACAGAAACAAGCTCTAACCTCGAGTCATTTCACGTAAGCATTTATCATACTGCGTCGTATAGAAAACTCTGTATTTTGCAGAATTGTGTAGGAAAATATCAGATTACATTGCTAAGTACTCAACGTATTATTACATGATTATCAGCTTGTGATATCAAATTAAGTTAATAATAAAGTTTAATTTTAAAATTTGCGCAATACTAGAAAAGTTAAGTTTTATTTTAAATCCTAATTATGTGGCCATTTCTGTTACTATAATATATTTTATTCATTTAATTAGCAATGTTGACAGTACAAAATTACAAATTTACGAGAGGAAGCATTTTTTTATGTCATGTCGGGAATCGAATCCGCGTCCATCCACCCTTTTAGCCGGGGTATGCTCTAAGGATTAGAGACTAATCCAATTGGGTAACATGACAATGAGTCCATAACTAAATTTTTTCCTATCGTTCTTTTTAACCATCGTGTTGGGATGGAGTGATATGTATAGTTCAACTTACGTTGTACTACAAACAAGACTAATTTTGCAATTAGATTTAAACTTGTTTATGAAAACGCACCCCTATAATTTTAATATGGATGGACGTGGGTTCGTATCCCGCACATGGCTTAAACTTCTCCTTTCGTAAATTTGTAATTTTGTAATGTCATCCGCAGAGCATGCGTTATTGCAAAACATAAAAATATTAAAACAATATTGATAGTATATTATAAAAATGAAAAACAAAAGATATTAAACAAAATTATTATTGAGGTTAATTTGTACGCTATTAATTTATGTTTTCTTTATATTTATGCGCTTCTTAGATAATGATATCATTTAAATTTTATTCATAAATGGACGATATCGCGTGATACCAAATTCAATCTGTTATTTATAAAAATATAACACAACATGAGATTTTAAAAAATTATAAATTTTAGTGTATTTTATTTACTTTTTAAATGTCTTTACATTACTTCAACCACCGATAGTGTAGGTTGACTAATAAAGTTTTACAGTGAAACAATGTGATTCACGCTTATAACAAAATCTCTGTTGCTTCACTAGAGTGAAAACAAAAATTTCAACACAACAGTGAACAACATAATACTACAAATTATTTTTCTTAACAGTTTTCAGGTAGTAAGCTTTCCATCATGTTAATAATGTTAATTGCTTCACATCTTATATCGGGCGGTGTACAACATAAATCATTATAATAATAACAGATTTATTTTTAAAAGTATCTTAAGAAAACATTAAATAACATTTTCATGAAACACTTAAAAAAATATAAAAATATATAATCTTGTGACAATTAATTTTCCTGTTATACCCACGTGACTGAATCTATTCAGTACCATTAATGAATATCTTCATAATAAGTACTTGTAGACATCTTAATTAATGAATAACTATAATATCAATAGTCAAAACAAGTTGGGATTTTTTTTGCAATGGCGGGAATAATTCATCAGTTTTACTGGGCGCACGAAAAGTGATCGGCCATTGACTAAAAGAATAAAATAACTTTTTGTTTGGCTATTCGCGGATAGCGTTTTAGGATCGTACAAAATGGTAATTTAAAGTTTTCTTTATTACAGTGTAAATATGTATATAAATAAATGTTTTATGTATTAAACAGTTGAAAATATTCAATTAACTATGAAATTGTATGAAATGAGCAAACAATAGGTACATTAATTTATTTGTACTATTGAACTCGATATTTTTTGTATCGAAACGTTGTTTAGAACAAAGGAAATCAACCAATAACATTAAAAAAAACTATATCATCACTTGTGAATAATAACAATTAAAAGTCACAGTTTGATTACAAATCTCATTAAGTGCATAATTGCGGTGAAATTGGAGCCACTTTATGAGCAAGTGTGTTAAAATAGTACATTGTGTATTATGGCGGTAAGTAAGGAATTGCGATGGAGGCTCTAGTAGAAGTTTCCCAGTCGAGGTCCGTAATTCCCGTACCACCCGTGAAACATATAATGTTTTCCATCACATTAGCGAATAAATAATTATGAATGATAGCTTTAATACAAAAGTCAGCACAAATTTTATTACGAAATAAATGAACTTTTTTAAAGCGGATGGGGGGCTTTTTGCCCACACCATAGATTATACAAATGTTTCGTTCAGAAACATTTGTATAAGTTTAGGGCAAACATTTTACTTACGTAGGTATACAGCCATGTCGGGGTGTAAATAAATATAATGATTTCGCCGTTTTGATAGAAAACACTATTAAAATCTGTTATTAAGAACATTCGTTGAGGATTTAAGTAACATGTAAGGAGATTGCAATGTAATTCTTTGTTAGATAAAATGTGGTGGTAATGTGGTGATTTAAACAAAATGGTGCTTTTGAACAGTATTCAAGGTTTGTTGCATAGAAGGTGAGTGAAGTAGTTAGAAGCAAAACAAAATTGCTGGACATTCTTACAATGTTTCTTAGACCTTTATTGTCACTTTTAGGTCTTTAGACTTATGATATCTTTATTTTGCCTCATTCGAGACGGTTATATTAAAATGCTAATAATGCTATAATAACATTAAGTTAAATAAATGTCTGCAAATGTAGATTAGATGACATTCATTTAAGCCACCTGGTATCTCGCATTTAAATGATTTTATTACCACAGGCAGATTATTTCTTATAAATTTGAATAACCTCATATATTATTTTCTGTCTTATTATGAAGAAATGCATAAATAATAGGGAATATGTATACCTACTCTCATTTGGTCTGAAAATATGTCGAAATGAATTATGCAAAGCTGATAATGCGGCGTGGAGAAGTTTTAAATATAGCGTAACTATACAATTTTTATGATTTTTTTGCCATAATGACAGTTTCAGAACAAAAAATACATCTTTTGGATTTTCATCTTCAAACACCTGAATTTTCAAAAATTCCCTGTGGAATTTTCACATCAATGTTCTTGGAAACAAATGAATCCGTGATCAAGAAATTTATCCTTGTTCTATTCAAATATGTAACTTTATATTGAAATAATTGATCGATTTTCGGTCACAGGAAACAAATAATTAGTATTGATAAACTGTTGCGCCATCCTTCATTCATATATTTGCTTAATAGGACACAAATTAATACATATTTATTGTTTTTTTGGAATTTCTGTATTATGATAAACAACGATATAACTGCTAAGTATCATCCAGTGAAATATCGTAAGAGGGGACTAAGGGTAAAGATCCACCAGTTTATTACCGGCATTCATGTTAATTTGAGTTAGTTTTTGCTGCACATTAGGTTTGGTGCCCTAGATTAGAAATGTACGAACTAGTCGCCAAATATTCGGGAAAGGCGATTAAATTATTTGGTAAAAGCGCCCACTGCCAGCTTTCTATGCTTAAAAATAGGGTGAATGAAATGGATTAACTACTTTGACTATAAACTATCTAAGCTTAGTTATAACCTTTAATTCCTGACTTTTGTTTTATTTTTCTAAAACCCAGTGACATGGGCTGTATCGTCTGGCGAAGACGGGTGCGAGGGATACAGCTCAGGGCTCAACCACGGATACTGCCAATAACTCACTTATACACACCACAAGCTAAATACCGATTAATATACGATAATGTTTATACTGTTTAAGTTTAAATCCAAAAAGATATCGCACAAGAATGGCAATCCTTAAACTATCAAGTTTTTTTATTCAATTGCGGGTATATTTAAGCCAATTAGTCATCAACATAGTCATAAATTATAATAACAGTACTATTTATGATAACGTAGAATCACCCGTAATTGAATTTAAACATTTTAATATGGGGTTTGTTGTTGTTCATAATTATTACGCAAATTTGGACTTTAGAGAAAAGCAAATAAGAACTTTTGTTTTTAACTAAAGTAACATAAAATATTATGTCTATTATATAAATTTACGAACTACATTGAAAACAATGGTTGGCTTGTATGAGTAGTTAATCTTTTTGCAACGGGACAGTCGACCAGTCGGCAAGTCATAGCCCGCCCACATTTATCGTTCTGATTACCTACTTGAAAAAACTGGGTATACTACCAACAAAATCATTTCCAAGAGAGATTTGGTGAAAGGAAGGAGCCATATATCAAGCTGAAGCAAAAACTTTTATCAAATTATCTCCTTGTGTTGTCCCGTTTGTTCAAAAGTATAATGTTTATTTTGTGTTGTTTTAGTTGACCTATTGTATAATAAGTATACTAAAACAACTACGTGGGTAGTATAATATTAGGAAAATGATTATGATATAACAACTGAACTAATAAATTAGTCCTAGACTACAATCTAACAAGTTGTTAAAATATAATGACATCGAATTTAGTCAGCAGGTAAAGTTAGGACTATTCTAGGGAATAGACAGTATTGCTGTTGAGGTAATATAAAACATGCTTGCATGTTTTCATGGTGGTAGGGTATTTTGCGAATGCCCGCCTGGCTAGCTACCACCCTCAAGTAGAAAATCTATTGCCAAGCGCCTAACGGTGTGTTCCGGCAGCTGCCCTTGAGAGCCAGTAATTCTAGGTTAGCCTGAAGAACATCTTCGACCACATCATCACTTACTATCAGGTCAGATAGCGGTCAAAGGCTAACCTATCAGGCATTAAAAAAATGCTACTAAAATCCATTGAATTTTGTCACGTATCATGATTAATTGGAAAATCTTGAAGCGCTCGTAGCGAAGTTTGCTTAGCCATTCTGAATCGATCAGCAAAGTTAAGCAACGTCCGCCGCGGTCAGGAGTTGGATGGGTGACCGCTGGTGACATTACTACTGAGCGCTTCCGTGCTTCGGAGGGCACGTTAAGCCGTCGGTCCCGGTTGTTGTCTTAGGATGGCAGTCGTTATAGCATGGTGGTAGGGCACTTTGCAAATGCCCGCCTGGCTAGCTACCACCCTCAAGTTGAAAATCTGTCGCCAAGCACCTAACGGTGTGTTCCGGCAGCTGTCCTTGAGAGCCAGTAATTCTAGGTTAGCCTGTACAACATCTTCGACCACATCATCACTTAACATCAGGTGAGATAGTGGTCAAAGCCTAACCTATCATGCATAAAAAAAAAAAAAAAATCTTAGTTTTTACAACTTTAAATCAGATACGAACGTGGACGATATAGGCTTTCCATAATACTTTATATATAATTATTTGAATAGAGTCGCCCGATTATGATCGCCTAGTTCAAAATATTTACAGGTGACCAAGGAACAAGCAGATCTCACCTAGCGCAGGTGACTCTGAAATTGATATTGGAATAGACAGATCTACACTTGTTGGTTTACATATAAAACAAAGTTATATAATTACGACACTTTACATGAGAATAACAATAAAAGCCAGTTGACTCACCTAAATAGGTTTGTTTTGCTTTATTCGCTACATTCTATGTTCCTGCGAGGGTTGATATAAATACCTAATTCCTTATTTCGGCTATTGCCTTCCTTTTTTCTGTATATATGTAGTATACACCTACACACACGTACATATCACCATAGATATCTTGGTCCCTTGCATGTACTTGCGATGTATTTGGATATAGTTCTAGACTCAGAACTACGGACAAAACCAATAACTGCCCAACCCGGGGATCAAACCATGGCCTTGAGACTCCAAAGCGACTCCTTTGCTATATGATTTTGATAAGAACAGTAGGCACTGTTAGTAATCCACCTACCGTGTGAGTCAACTTTCCTTAATGCTGCCGTAAATACAATCATCTAGTTCCTACTCAAAGTTGTCTAACGAACCGTATTTAAAGCCTTGTTAACATCATTTGTCTGCTGATGATGTGGCTGCTCTGCATTTCAACTCGACCTCTCTGACCTCTCAAACTTTGCCGACCTTTAAAAGACCTATTCCTATTGGCACTTATGATATATATAAATTTGCCCACATAGTGGAAGAGCATTTTGTGAATGCTCGCCTGGCCTGCTACCACTCTGAAGTAAAAAATCTGTCGCAATGAACCTACTACAATCAGGTACTCTAAATTCAGCCGTTCACCATACTTGACCACATCATCACATACCAACATGTGAGATAGAAATCAAACGCTAAAATCACATGTAATAAAAAAAATAAGTTGCTGATCTCAGATAATCGTTGCTAATTATATTGTTCTCTTATTGTTGTAGGTACAGAGTAGTACCTTGAATGTTAATTTTAGCTGGAGTGATAAAATAACAATTGTAGTTGGAATTCCCTGGGGGATTCCATGTTTGTCTGGAGATTGCACACAATTCAGCCACATTGTAATGACCATGACTGTATATACATCTCTGTATATATAAAAATCAATTGCTGTTCGTTTGTCTCGCTAAACTCGAGAACGGCTGAGCTGATTTAGCAGATTTTATTTTTGAAATGTCTGTCGTAGTCCAGGGAAGGTTTAAACAATGAAAAAAATATAGAAAATGCAAAAGCAAACCTTACATTTTTAAAAACCTCAAATTTCTAAGTTGTGAAGATTGTAAATTATTGCTGGTTGTCGTGCTTGTGCATGGAAGTAAATCCAGTATATCCTGCATGTTCGTTTTACGATGAGATTCAAATCTTCTATGTTCGTAATTACTGAGATATTCCGTGCCTTATTCTTTTTTTGTTACTTGAACCTTGCCAGGGTGCTTATCCTTACCTACACCACAAAAATCCTATCTAACTATTAAATTAAATTTAAACTAATATACGCATTGAGAAAAGTGTCCCGATGGTAGTAATACCCTTGTTTATGTAACACCATTACTAGATATATGACATCAAAATAAACTTTATGGTACCTATTACAGGGTGAAATGCAAAATAGATGTATCGTAACGAAATAGTAAGTAAACTGATATATTAAAATTAGTAACGAAGTTGTATCGAAACTGATAAGTAAGGCGTAGGTCACATGTCCTAAAAAAGAATAAAATTTAAAATTTTTGTAAAATGAAATATAATATAAATATAATTATAATATAAATATAATTACGTACTAACGTATCATTAAAAAATACAATAGATAAGACCGCCGTTTGTAAATGTTATGTAATAATATTATATTTGGACTGCCTATGAGTCTGCTATGACTTATAGGTGTCTAAATGCTTTTATTGTAGTAGCTGTAGTGTTGTATATAGTTCATAGTATTTTGTTTAATAAAGGCATAATATTATATTGTATTATTATTGTTTTCAGTGTGCAATAAAGAATATTGTATTGTATATTTTTAATTGTGACAGAGCATAGGTATTCCACAAAATTACATCGCGAGCAAGTTCGGTACAATCGCGAGGCCTTAGTTTGTGGCAAAAATTCTAGTATAGAAGGAGAAAGATTCGATTGCTTGTCGGTTTGTATGTTTGTAAACACAAAAACTATCTTATCTGAATTATAAAATCCAAATTAAATAAAATTTATTTCCATAAAAAACAAGAAACTGAAAAAAGCAAAGGAAATCAACTTTACGCACGATTAATTGCAACTCTATTATGATGACGGTTTTATAAAATTGAATTATTTCATAGTCAGGTTTTTAAGTTTAAAAAATGATGAGTGTAGTTCTGGTCAGTATGTACTAATACTTGGGCTTAGCTTCTCTTTAGTAACGTAACAGAAGAATAACAAAGCTGAGTAACACTCGTTACTAAACTGAATAACGAAATGCAATGAAACTGATAAATAAAATCTGAGAAAATCCAATCTCAAAATAACCTCGTGCCGATACTACTCACGAAATCGAGAATTATTCGTGTTCGAAAGCATATTTAACAATATTCCGATAGAAATTTATAAAAAAACAGTTAAATAAACTTATCGATATGAAGCAAATGTGCGTTAGCAAGTCTGATAATTTTTTTGCACAAGTATCTGCACTCAGTAAAATTGCGTGAATATTACAAAACAAAACGGCAATACTATGACGTCTGTTATACACTGTCGCTCGGTTATCAGTGTTGCCAATTTAAAACAACTATTCTACCAAAATTACTTAACCTGATGTTACGAAACAACAAATATATGGCGATGTAGATTCATCTGTCATTCTCTGTCTCTCTTGTCTTGTCATCTGTCAAGCTTCAAAATACCTTATATATATATAAGGTATTTTGAAGCTTATATAAATATAAGGTATTTTGAAGCTTTAGGTGAGTCGACGAAGTTTCGGAAAAAGAGGGATCGTAGTTCCTAATCTATTACGTCTCATTACTAACACCTTCTTCCCACATCACTAGTTATTCTTTAGTGCCTACGTTATTAGAAAAAAATATTATTAAATGTATTTCTTTGTATTCTATTAAACTTTGAGAAGAAATATACTTGTATTTCATTGTAATATGTTCATTTTATAATATAATACACTATTTATTGAAATATGTATATATATATATATGTATATATATATATACATATATATATATATACGTAAAACTTAAAAATACCTTATCTTGGGAACGAATTAATTTGGACTTATAGTTAGTTATATTCACCGAAGTACATAATAAATCTCATGAATGTCATCATTGCTGAATGAAACTCTCTCCTTTAAGCGGGCTATAATACGTCCGAAACGTTATGTTAAATGTTTATTTTTTCAAAAAATGTTACATATTTTATCCAGATTTTCATTTTGAATAACATTAGTCAAACTTTAATTGATAAGTACTACAAACAAATTAAAAATATTTATATGCGGAAACTATTAATTCTAGAATATTTAGTTCTCTACACAAAAATTAACCACTTAGTGATAAATCCCTTCGCGATATTGCTTTTGGAATAAGTAAACAGAAGAGCAGGTTTGTTTATATGTAAACTATGTAGGTTCGTACGCGTATTTCAAAAAGTATAGATTTTTAGGGTATATAGTATTCAACATTAGTACAAAATATAAACTATTTTTGTAGTCACAATAATTTATTGTGGATAAAATATGTTTTTTATTTCTCATATTCGGAAAATACTGCTTGATCTGAGTAGCAGGTGGAAGGCGCTTCTTCCCACCTACGGGCGGGAAAAACTCATAGTAAATGTTTCCCTCTCTATACTGTACTGTATCAGCCAGATTGTCCACTGCTGAACACAGCCTTCTCCATTAAAGAGGGGTTTGCCATAATCCTCACGCTTGGCAGGCATCTTGAGGATCGCAGTGTAAGATATCAGTTCCTCAGAAAGCGCTGCTGCCCATCTTCTGGTGTGATACCTTTAGTCGCCTCTCATGACACCCTCAGGCAGAGATGGGGGGGACATTCTAGCCCGGCACCCAATGGGCACGTCCCTCACCTCCCCCACGGGTCCCTCTCTAGGGGCGGAATATCTTGTAACCATAAACATAATTAGTTGTCTAAGTTTTTTGTTGTAGAATACTCTGCTGAAGTAAAATAATAACAACTAAGTTTGTGTTTATGTAAAGGCTAAAAGAACTAGTTTATAATGTAATTAATGTGATTTTCTCAAATAAGTTTTTTTTCTATACCTGATAGGCTAGCCTTTGATCACTATATCACCTGATTGTAAGCGATGATGTGGTCGAACATATTGTTGTTCAGGCTAACCTCGAATGACTGGCTCTTAAGGACAGCTGCCAGAACCCACCGTTAGGTAATTGGCGACAGATTTTCTATTTGAGGGTGGTAGCTAGCCAGGCTGGCATTCGCAAAATGCCCTACCGCCATGTAAAATAGTGTTTGTTATATAATAACTCTATATATGAGCAGTGTGAATTAAAAACAAAAACCCTATTAAGCGGGTTGATCTCCTGGGGAGATGCATTGTGTTTTATGTTTAAAATTTAATAAAGTCTTTATAATTTGGCAAAGTAGTAACTAAAAATAAAGTTTTTTTTAGTTTATTTTAATTTTTTATTTTTAGTGTTATTAAGTAGATATTATTATCTCAAATTTTTCAAACTCATGAATTAATTGTACTCATGTTATCATTTTCAGTAAATGATAACATGAGATACAACTTTTGAAGCGCTCGTAGCGAAGTTAGCTTGGCCGATCAGCAAAGTTAAGCAACGTCCGCCTCGGTCATGACTTGGATGGGTGACCGGTGGTGACATACTACTGAGCGCTTCCGTGCTTCGGAGGGCACGTTAAGCCGTCGGTCCCGGTTGTTGTCTTAAGATGGCAGTCGTTATAGCATGGTGGTAGGGCATTTTGCGAATGCCCGCCTGGCTAGCTACCACCCTCAAGTTGAAAATCTGTCGCCAAGCACCTAACGGTGTGTTCCGGCAGCTATCCTTGAGAGCCAGTCATTCTAGGCTAGCCTGAACAACATCTTCGACCACATCATCACTTACCATCAGGTGAGATAGTGGTCAAAGGCTAGCCTATCGGCAATAAAAAAAAAAAATATTTTAGAAAAAAAACAACAGTTTTTTACTTTCCTCATATATTAAACGAAAAGTAGAGTGACCACCACAAATCAAAGTCATCGATTCCTACTCGGACTATAGGCGCATTAATTTTCAATAGGTGCTGTCATGATCAGTACTAATATTATAAATGCGAAAGTAACCCTGTCTGCCTGTCTGTCTGTCTGTCTGTTACGCTTTCACGCCAAAACTACTGGACCGATTTGAATGAAATTTGGTATGGAAATAGTTTGACACCCGGGAAAAAACATAGGATAGTTTTTATCCAACTGCGCAAAAAGAGTTTAATGTTTTTGCGCGATAACCGACATACGCGCGGGCGGAGCCGCGCCCGGAAAGCTAGTTATCAATAAATATGAATAAATAACTACTATTTTATATTTTCCTTACATTCGTAGAGTATTTAACAGGAATGAACGTCATCAATTCCTATTCGGGCTATAGCCACCCGTAATTATTCGAAACAATATTATACTAGAAATTTAAATTTCACAAATTTATCTAAATACTCAATTAATTTTAAATAGGTGCTACTCATGTTAAAATTAATTATGAATATTTAAAGGTTTCGGTGAAGGTCATCAATCCTACTCAGACTATAACCGCCCTTGCTGCGCTCGGGTGTTTAAATACATCGTATGGGAATTGATTCCTTTCGACCCTTGTATAACAATCTAATATTCCTTTACAAAATTTTAAAAGAAAACAAAATGTGTGACATGGTCTTAGTGTTTTACGAAAAATATCAGATCTTGTTAAAAACGTTTTTTGTATGATACCTGGAATGATGAAAATAGTCACTCTATTCAATACAATAATACAAATTAGTTTCTTCCATAGTATTTGCCTATGTGATAGAAAGTAGAAAACGTAGTACTACTTGCTCAGTGTTAGTAGGAAGGTACTTGCGTCTTAATAAATTCTATCCTTCTACAGCGGCGAAATGTGTATGAGAATGTATTAATTACATTCACTTAGGGTAAAATCTGACGTCTGAGGCAGAAGATGCATAATTGTTTTATTTTTTGTTTTTTTTTGCAGGATTTTTAACTTATTACCTATACTTGTACACGTAACAAGGCGAGGAATTAAAATATACCTTACTATCATGCGATTGCCATCTTAAAACAAAAACCAGGACTGACTGCTAAAAGTGCTCTTTGACGGCTCACTATTGGAATGTCACTAACAGTCACCCACCGTATCAACTCACTGAAATTACCACAGCGGATGTTGCATAACCTAGTTAACCCCTTCGCTAAGAATTTTGGGGCCCCCATGTTTACCCCCTACATTTTCGAATTTAAGAACGAATAGGCAACGTCTGCTATACGGGTGCTTCTATATGCATTAAGGAACGCATATCAATAATAATTAATATTACACAAGGAATTTTTTTAAATATTCGTTTTCCTGGAGTATTTCATGTATAGTTATAACCATGTGCCGTTATAAAATAGATGCCATTTGTGAGGCAGTATCGGCTGTGAGATGTTGCTCCGCAAATTTTATTACATATTTGTGTGTATATACGTTCATATAAACTATACATCATGTGAAGAAGGAAGTTCTTTAGCTTTTGCTATAGACGACACTCGTTCGATGTGGGATGACATAGATCAAGTTAAGAGTCAAGCAACTGAGATTATGAAAATTGTACTCAATGAGAAATCAAGCCATATTAAAAACTACGTGCTCGTCACCATCAACGATCCAGGTAAATGCAGATCTTATATGTTTTTGAATTATTGACAGCAACAGCCGCCTATGTTTTCTTATCTTGAAGATAATATTTTTGGTCTATTTCTATTTTTTTTTATATTTACATAGTTACTGAGATAGTCACTAAAACTGTCTACTTAGCTTGAAGAGGCATTTTTATTGCTTCGTTTTTCGTATTTTTTAATGAGATTGTGAAACACGCACGATGTATAACTGCCCAACGCGCTAACCTCTGCCTCTAACAGATGCATTTCGTCACAACCAATGAACTGCACTTCGCCAATCACTTTGCGACATCTATTTTTTTATTTATTTATTTAAAGGAAGACCTACAGCTTTCGTTTACGGTATGGTATCTTAAAAATAAACACTATTGAGCCAATTAAAGGTCCTCGCGTCTATGAAGTAGCTTATATAAAAATAACGAGAGCATTCTTATTCGATGTATATTAAATATAATACGGACAAGAGGAACAATACGAACTAACACCTTCTTTGCTTACATCATACGAATGTCAGGTAGAAAAATATAAACTACAATAATTATTACAAATCTAGTTGCTGATCAAAGAATTGACTGCACAACAGCTGCCTTACTGAAATTACGCTTGTGCAAAATAACCCTAAAGACTCACAACACGTTCGCGTTCGCCCGGTTGCCTTCTCTGTGCAAATATTATGAGTTGTTGCAATATTAAGTATAAGCAGTGTGGTAAAATAGTGGTGGGTTGAACCTACACAACGTATAGGGAATGTTAAAGTTAATTTTACCAATTAGTTCAAAACGAAGAATGAACCATAAAGTGATACTAAATAGAAGTGCAACAGAGTAGGCATCACGCAAACGTGAATTGAATGAAAGAGATAGCAGTAGTTAGCAACCGAGACGCAGCGCAAGCGATGCGAACGGAGTGATGGCGAAAACAAAGGTAATACACGCTGCAATGTCGTGCACCGAGCAATACAGGGTTATATAACTGTTTGTACAATGGACAAATTATAGTCAAACTGTCAAGTTAATGTCATAAGAATACAAATTCAGAATTATTTAAATCTTTCTATCTAATGAATGAAGGAAGAAGTATCTCTACTGCTTCCTCCTAGGAATGAATGAACAGGCAGTGAACTCTACTGCCTCTCCTAATCCGAATTTTCTACATATCCGTTGCCACCCATGGCATGTATTGGACTACCCTAATAACCCATCAGCACAAAATGGGCTTTAGCCTCATCTGACAGTCATCGCGGCAAAGGTATCTTCAGTTCAAGATCTATTTAAAGTGCTCATAGCTTAACATGCTTAGTCATTCTTAAACGTTCAGATAGATTATGAAACATCCTCTGCGGTCATAACTTGAATGGGTGAGTGTTAGTGGCATTAGTATTGAGCGTTTTCGTGCTAACGAGGGCACGGTAAGCCTGTAGTACCGGTTGTAATCTTAGGGTAGTTGTCGTTGTTGCATGGTAGTACGATATTTTGCAAATTATCTTCTGGATAGCTACAACCTGTCGCTCGGTGACCACTGGCGACGGAGGTAAAAGGCACATCTTGTTTTCTAAGCCCGTCATGGGTGAAGGTCGCCGCCAGTGCTGTTGGGGTCAGACCTTTGCTCAAATCTGTAGGAGTTGTATTGCTGAGGCAGGAAACTGCATCGAAATCTATTCTTTATGAATAAAATGAATAAGTGTTGACCAAAGTGTAATAAATTAAATCAGCTCTTTCATCAATTACATAAAATTTCTGTGGAGTTTACACATCTACTTTTAATAATTAATATATTTATCAACATTTCTTACAGAGGTCTTGCTTAAAACGGTTACTACATCTCAAGAGATATTCCTGGATAATTTAAATAGAATAAACACACACAACTACCTGAACTCAGATTGTCCAGAAATGTCACTGACTGGCGTTGAAAAGGCCTTACTGAATAGCAAACCCGGATCTTATATTTATGTCTTTACTGACGCAACGGCAAAGGATTATTCTAAAGTGGACAAAATCAAAAGTTTGTGTGAAAACACACAAAGTCAGGTAATTTATTTTTAATTCCTAATAACGTACTAATTAGCATTTAGCCGTTATATTATATGTTTGGGCAGGGGGCCCTTTATGATCCCCAAACTATAACACAATGTCGTGGCGTGTTCTACTGGACCTCTGGAATGTCACAGGAAGACACCAGCCGATATATGTGCCATTAGGAACTTGGGAAAAAGATGGCGGGATCGACTTACTTCAGAACGATGTGCTCGTCGCTCCGTCAAAAGAAGCTTATCGCTAAACACACCCTACCAATAATTGATTGATCAATCAACGAGTACTAGGGATTTTTGTAAAGGATACGCTCTTTTCATCTCGATGTTGAAGGGGTGCCGCCAACAGCAATCCTTTGCTCGCCTGTTCACTGAACGCCTAGCGTCCAAAAATAACACAAATCATCCACAATCACCTGTGTATGTATCACTAATATATATATATAGCGTCCTCTGCTAACACACCCGGTCGCCGCGATCCGAATTTTATTAACTCCGTTTGCTTCTATTAAATGTACAACCACGCGGGAGCGGACTGCCCTTGATTTTGAAATCAGAGATGAACGGCCAGCACCCACACGCGCCGGGCCGCACAGATTCAAAGATTCACGTCCACGCGTTCAAAAATTGATTGCATTGTTTACCTTTAACGAACATTATTACACTCGTATTATAGGACTGGCAAAACTTTGAATGAGAAACGGAAATTGATTCTCTTCGGTCTTTTCTTCACTCCATAATGTGAAAGTTTACGAATTAGGGTGCGGAGTTCTACACAGTCAAATGCAGTCACATTTATTCACTAGTTAACAGATAGTAATGCACTTAAACGTGGGGTGCTGGGTTAGAATTAAACTACCCTATATCATCCCATGGGAGTCGTAAGAGGCGACTAAGGGAAAAATACTTGAAGGTGGGTAGCAGCGCCTTTTAAAGAACTGCCAACTTACACTGTGATCCCCAAGCTGCCTGTCAAGCGTGGAGATTTTAGCAAATATAAGGGGGTATTTGCTGAGATTTTAGCAAATATAAGGGGGTATTTGCTAAAATCCCCACGCTTGGCAGGCGGCTTATAGGGAGGCTGTGTTCAGCAGTGGACGATCCGGCTGATACAGTAATGCGGTTCGTGGTTTGTATAATGGGTAGCAGCTACAGACACGCCATCAAAAGTAGCGCCATGCTACTCCAATTATTTTTCCCAATTTGGCTTTGGTAACGTTTAATTTGAAAATAAATTACATAGGTATATAAATTCAGTTGTTATTTTCCAAAAACAAGAACTACATAACTAGTTTAAACTGGACAATCTTGAAAATATATACAAGAGAAATCTTAAACATTTTTTTTGGGTTTTTTTTAGTGTCTGATAGGTTAGCCTTTGACCACTATCTCACCTGTTGGTAAGTGATGATTTGGTCGAAGATGTGGCTAACCTAGAATTATTATTAAAATTGTAATTTTATTCCAGGTTGTTTTCGTGTTGACAGGAGATTGCCATAACTCTTATAGTAGAAAATTCAGGGTGTACCATGAAATTGCAGAAGCCAGCGGTGGACAAGTGTTTTTCGTTCCAAAGGACCAAGTACACACGGTAAAAATCTAACAAATAATTTTAATGAAATTGAAAGAAAGATGACTTAAATAACTAACGTAACTGATTTTTTTCTTATATATACAAAAAAAAAAGTTTTCAGTGATGTTTCAAGTAGGTATTCTTCACCTACTTGGATAGCTTCTTCACGTGTTTTGATAATTGCTGTTTGTGTAATTGGTGTGGCTTAAAGATAACTGAATAAGAGTAACATTTTTTTACTTATCTTTATATTTAAATCTTTGGCCCCTGGTTTCTAATCATCGGTTAGATAATGTAAGGTATTCGTTTTTTTTATTAGCAGTCTGAAGTTGTAATGGCCTCATTATATAAAATAAACATGTTCCTTGTTCCACATGACCTAAAATATAGCTTGTGAAATGTGTAATACCAGCATAACGATAAACATCTTTATCATTAGATAAATAATAATCAAAATATAAGACAACCAAAAGATAGCGATGACAATTCATAACGTTTTATATGCCATACTTTTGTTTATATTACAGGTATTAAATACTATCAAAATAATGGTCAAAGGCAAACATTCCATTTTGAAATCTCAGGTAGTACCCACAAGCAAAAATCCTGTACCAATAGCGGTAAGTTGTTGAAGTATGTCGTAAATTTACAATTTAATTATTTTTATTTATATTTTCGAACACTTCTTAGGCTGAGAACCAGAAATTTCTATCTCACTGAATTGTAACCTATCTGTTTATATAAAATTCACTTTAGCGGTCATTGCTAAACACAAAATTTCGAAAATAACTTTACCTATAAAGCTGAACTTTAGCATGTAGGTATTAACTTATTATGAAACGGCTGGGACCCGCGTTATATTTACCGGAAAGATTCCGACCAGTTTCGGACTGTTTTGAAGTCCTTTGTCTGGGAGTTACGATTGCGTGAAGTGACGAGCATGGGCCTCAGCGCGTAACTGACGTTGCAATGGCGCTGTCTGCCCTGGCTCAGCTCATTTGGCAAGTCACCGTCAGAACTGTCACTTGTCTCACTGTCACTGTCACTGTTATTGATAAAATAGGGTTGATGACACACCACACTAACTGTACCAGTCTCACGATCCGGACGCACAATATTAGAGTCACAGATGTTCAATACAGTTTTCCATGCCGGCGCTATGTTCAACCCACAATTCCGGTTGAAGTTGGTATGACAATCGTTCTTATGTCATACTTTCGCTTCAGATAATGACCAATTTTGTCGGTCACCCCTTTGACAAAAGGAAGGTATATCGGAGAACGCTACGCTGTGAGAGGACGCTTACGTTTGCTTGAGCTTGCCCACCGACTGCATTGAACCCAGTTAAAGCCATTGCTTTCTAGGACGGGTTTTACTTGCTCCAACTCAGCGTTGACATGTTGAGGATCACATATGTGTAGAGCTCTGTTAATTAAGGCTTTTGACACAGATGCTAGGTGTGATGGATGACGGTGCGACTCCGCCTGCAAGTATCGTTCCGTATGTGTTGGCTTCCTATATACTGTGTGGGCCAACAAACCGTCTGGCTATCTTATAACACGGACGTCCAAAATAGGCAGACTGCCGTCCTTTTCTTCCTCAACCGTAAATTTGATCTTTCCGGTAAGTATAACGCGGGTTTGTCTTTCCGGTAAATATAACGCGGGTCCTAGCCGTTTCATAATAAGTTAATATGTATAATATAATTCGCAATAGTTTTCAAAGCATGTAGGTAGTTTATGGGTGAGAGACGTCAGCTATGAACGGATTTCACGACAGGCCCGAATTAAGGGTGACAAATTGAGGCTCAATGTTTGTAAGATAGTACAATGTTTTTAAAGTTGGGAGTATAATATTTGGCACAGTTTAAATATATATTAAAGTAAAAACAGTCTGAAAGGGACAAATTAAGAAACACAATAGGAGCTCACATAAAAAAATTCTTATGAGTTAAGCTGAAAACAAATTGACTTTAGAAAATGACAATTGCGAGGTAGATGACGAATCTATATAGAAAATGTCAGTTACGAATGAATTTCGCAATACGGCTGAATTATGGGAATCGGACATAATGACATTAAAGGTCTATGTTTTTGAAGTTGCTAGAATGAAACACGGCAGATAGGTAGTTTATTGGTGAAAACGTCAGATAAGAAAAGATTATGATAATATTAACTTAAAGTGGGCCTTATTCACATTTAGGTTGCCTAAATGCTTTCCTTGTACTTATTGTAGCGTTAAACAAAGTTTGTAGTGTTTTTTTTTAATATAGGCATTCCGTGAGCAAAAATTTAGACATAACTTTGATGTCGAAGTAGACGTAGATATCGATTAACTCAATGTTAAGTTAATATTAATTGATAGTATAAAATATGAATGTAATTATCTATCACTATCCCACTACATGAACATTTTGTGGCACTCTTTACCGAAAAGCTATTACGCATATAGATTTGTGCTTTAACATAGTAATTTAACTTCATATTTAGATGTGATATCACACAACGATTTTGTATTCATTGAATAGAATGTTATTGTACTACTAACGCCATCTATTAGAAAACCAAAGAGCAAATATCGCTGCAACAGAACTTAACTCAATACTCTAATACATGTGGTTTATCTACTTAATACTAGATGATACCCTCTAGAATGAGGTTGTAAAATAAATCAAAAAAAAAAGTTGACAATTTTGTATACATTGAATGTAATGTTATTGTAATACTAAGGCCATCTATTAGAAAACCAAAAAGCTAACATCGCTGAACAGAACTTAACTCAATACTCAAATACATGTATTTAATCTACTTAATGCTAGATGACACCCTCAAGAATAATGTTGTAAAATAAACGCAAGGCCTCACAAAACTTAGTTTTTGCTTCATTTTGCAACATAATTATTCATTGTGATAGTATAATAATGTTGACAACAAATTGTAAATACAGTTTCTAGTTGATCTAAGTTAACGCGCGCGAAGCCGCGAGCAAAGGCTAATATTCAGTAACCAAACTTTGATCAGTAACAAATTATTTAAAATTTTTTTTGGGTATAGTTGGTATACCAATCAAAAACTATTAATTTTTCAATGTGCTGTATTTGTAGTTCACAATCGATGAAAAAGCTGAGTACGCCGTGATTTCAACATCAGGGTCGAGGGTACAACTTCGTGTAACAGAAACAGATTCTTATTATGGACCAAAGCCTCAATATGAAAGGGTCATGTGGAATGATAATGGAAAGGTTAGTATACTTACCAAATGATTACTAGTACTCGCAACATTGAATTGGCTTTGTTAACTTAATACGCTCCCTGTCCAAGGAAAAAATGGGTAATTATTTATAGATTACTACTATACGTGATTTTTTTTGCGTTCTTACATATGTCTTCTAAACGGATTGAAATAACATATATTTTTTTAAATATTTTTACTGATTAGTAAGATGGATATTAAAAACTAACATATGACTCCTTATCAAGTCATGAATGTATGGTCCATACGTAGGCAGTAATTTTATGGGTACAATTAGAATACAATTAGACATGTTACTTTTATAAAATAATCATTTATTCAAGTTTCTCAACAAATAAGTCAGGAATAATTAATTAAAAAAAAAATTCTAAGTACATGGTCAAAAAAAACTAGCAATAAACGTTGTATGGGATGTTACCGCCGTGAACGGAATTTATCAGAAAATAGTGCCAAGTATTAGTTATTAGCCACAATATCGACTAACGATAAGAACTAAATAAATTTGTGTTATAAGAGCATTGAACGCACGCAATAAAAATAGTAATTATGTAACTATTTTTATTTTGGGACCTCTGTAGCTGCACACCCTCAAAATGTTGTTTATGGTTTTTAGTTACTTTATATTCTTCTTCATACGTGGTGAACTTCAAAAGATTCTTTACTTCTACGTCCGTCGAAAAAAATCTCCATAAAGTTTGTACAATATTCATGAAAAAAGAAAGATAAAAGAAGTTAGATAAATAGTATTTTCTGTTTTATTTTCTTGCGCCATTAAACTTTTTAGAACCTAGAGTTTAAATCTTAAAAATGTAACCCACACGGCTACTGTAATCTGATAGGGCGAGTGTGAATCCCGTACAGTATTATAATTTTTCCTCTCGTTATTTTGTAATATCTATATCCGCGGAGTATGCGTTTCCAAAACCTAGAAAAATGAGAAAAAATCACGATCAGTTACTTAAGAAGATATCTGTATGGTTACAAACACCCTTTGACAAAAAGTTTTCAGTGATCAATCTTATTTGGTCTAGTTTGCAAGCTCGGGATATAAAATCTCGCACTGTAAAACATCCAATACCCATTTTTAAGATTATCTTCCTGATATTTTGTCATTTACACGTATAGGTCCTGAAGATCAACAATCTAAGACCTGGCACCTACTATGCCTGGGTAAAAGGTTCAAGTTCCATTTCAGTGGTAATCTATGTCAGAACTGATTTCACATTTGACCATGGTTTCTCCGTCATCAAGCCTGTCTCTATGAAAAACACTTCAAAGCAACCATTGGAAGGTACGAGTAATATTGCTATTATTTTAATATTAGATATAGATACAATTACTTGCTACTCAAATTGGAAAGTATTTTGAAAGTTTTGAAATATGTATTAGTATTTTTCTAGATTTCAACATACTCTTTTGTATTACCTTGTTTCTATGCCATTTGTAATCATATATCTATCGCTATTTTTTTTATATCCTTGCCCAAAGCTAATAAACCTCGTAAAATATTTTTTTAGGTACAAGACAATATTTATCCATTAATGTCACAGATCCAGAACATTCAGTTGACATTAAATTAGTTCAGTTACTGGATATGGATCAAAACATTCTCAAGACAATGCCCTTGAATAAAACCGGCGACAATTTTTACATTACTGATGCTTTTATGTCACCCACCATTATGTTCAAGATTGCGGTATGTATAATAACGGAACAGTACATCCAATTTATTAGTCCTATGAATCGTTTTCAATTATAAAAGAATATCTAATGGACCAAATCATATCACACTCTTATTTTTTTAAATCTAAATCATTAACAACTCTTTCACACCATAATCATTATTGTTATTTTATTTGTGTCACCGGCGTCTTAATGTGTAAATTAAGGCGTTGATACGTTGATTAAGGCGTTACGTAGATAGGGCCAAATTATAAATGTGTTAATTTACAAAAGGCATTGTCTCATTCCACATGTCGCACGCGCAAAGCTAAGTGCATATATACTTAATTGGTTTTAAAGCTGGAATTGCATTATTGCGTCAGTAGATACTATCGTATTCATTTATATCAATACAAAAAATCTACCAAATCAATAAGTCAGTTTTATGTGTATAATAACATACACGCCTCACTGCAATCAGTGCAGCTGTTTCAACCTCAATTGTAGGTTAAGGCGATTAGAGTCGCCAATGGCCTTGAGCATCTGGGCCTAATCGAGCTTACTTTACTCGCGCATCGCCGCATACGTTCCGCGCTCGCTGCACAAATATAACGGTCAAAGAATATGCAGATGCGCGATGCGCTCCGGTAACATGGCACTTTATATGCCTACCGTACTATTCTAGTGAGTATCCGCAGTTGCAACTGCGACTGAGATCAGTATGAACATTTATAGTGTACCTACCTAGGTTGTTCTGGACGCCTTTATTCCTTTTATTTATTTTTCAATGTCAGGTCCCAGATGTTGTGGTCTTGGCGTCGGCCGATAGTTCTGGATCTAAGTAGCGAGTGCTCGAAACAACCGTCCTCAGGTTAAGTCAATGAAGTGGAATCCTGGAAGGTAGACACCGGCTTAGTGGCTGATATTCCTCAGCCAACTGTTGCCAAGCCGCCCCGACACGATCGTGGTACTATTACTAGCGACTCACATTTTAAAACTCACAGTCTAGCGCAGTAGGGCAGCACAGCTGTTTACGTTACATTGGTTTTAGTCAGCACTATGAAATAACAATAATAAATAAGGAACTCACCCAAGAGGGATTCACGCACTTCACAACAAGTAAATAACAATTAAGATCGATGGTACGTATTATATTTTTATTTAGCGCAAGACGAGTGTTCCTTGCCAATTGCGTAGACAAATGACTGCACACCACAGATTAACTCATAGTAGTTGGAGCTAACTGCATTCAAGAGATAAGGAATTTGTTTAGCGTTCCTTCACTGGTTTTCCACGCATTAGCGAAAATACTTTTAAACGTTCACAAGCCGTGGGTTCCACACGTAATTATTTCTTAATAATTAGCAATATCAACGTTAGTTTATAATTTTAAGTGGTATGTAAGTTAGTTAAAGAATTTAATTGATATATTTTTAGTTTATGATTAACATCTATTGTTTCATATTACGAATAATACTTTATTTTAGTAATGGCGTTAGGCACAACGTTACACTACATATCTTACCGTTTTCGAGATACGTCATCTATCTTCACTTGGCGACGTCATTGATAAATAAACTCCAAATTTTGAATAATGACGTCCAGAATCATCTAGATATCAGTTTTTAGCCAAATTGGAGTAACTTCTTTCACTTGGCAGACGTCTTCGAAAAATTTATTCCAAATTCGGAATAAGAAAGTCTAGTACAACCTAGATACTTATCGATTTTCAGCCAAATTGGAGTAACTTCTTTTACTTGGCAGACGTCATCGAAAAATTAATTCAAAATTTGGAAAAAAGGCGTCCAGGAAAACCAAGATAAGTATCGATTTGTAGCCAAATCGAAGTAACTTTTTTCACTTGGCCGACGTCATTGTTAAATTAATTCTAAATTTGGAATTAAGACGTCTAGAACAACCTAGATATTGATTTTCAGCTAAATCGAAGTAACTTTTTCCACTGGGCAGACGTCATTGTAAAACAAATTCTAAATTTGGAATAATAACGTCTAAAACAACCTAGATATCCATTTTTAGTAAATTCTGAGTATTTTTCTTTACTTGGCAGACGACATAGAAAAAAATATTCCAAATACGGAATAATGACGCATAGCACAACCTAGATATCGATTTTCAGCCAAATCGGAGGAAATTTTTCACTTCCAGACGTCATCGGAATATAAATTCCAAATTTGGAATAAGGACGTCCAGAAAAACCTAGATATCGATTTTCAGCCAAATCAGACTAACTTTCTTCCCTTGGCAGACGTCATCGAAAAATAAATTCCAAATTCGGAATAAAAACGTCAAGAAATACCTAGATTTTGAATGTTAGCCAAATCGGAGTTACTTTCTTCACCTGGCAGATGTCGAAAAATGTATGCCAAATATTGAACAAAAACGTCCAGAAAAACCTAGATATCGATTTTCAGCCAAATAGGGGCAACTTTTTTCACCTGGCAGACGTCATCGAAAAATAAATTCTAAATTCAGAATAAAGACTTCCAGAACGACCTAGATTTTGAATTTCAGCCAAGTCGGAGTTACTTTCTTCACTTGGCAGATGTCGTCGAAAAATTAATTTCAAATTTGTAATAAAGCCCTTGAGAGAAAAACTTTGATATCGATAATTAGCCAAATCGGAGCAAATTTTTTTACTTGGCAGACGTCATCGAAAAATACATTCCAAATTCGGAATAAAGACGTCCAGAACTACCTAGAGTTTGAATTTCAGCCAAATCGGAGTAATTTTATTCACTTGGCAGACGTTATCGAAAAATAAATTCCAAATTCGGAATAAAGACGTCTAGAACTACCTAGATTTTGAATTTCAGCCAAATTGGAGTAACTATTTTCACTTGGCAGACGTCACCGAAAAATACATTCCAAATTCGGAATAATGACGCACAGCACAACCTACATATCGGTTTTCAGCCATATCGGACGAACTTTTCTCACTTGGCAGACGTCATCGAAAAATAAATTCCAAATTTGGAATAACGACGTCCAGAAAAACCTAGATATCGATTTTCAGCCAAATCGGACTGGTTTTGATTTCGAGATACGTTACCCATCTTCACTTGGCAGATGTTATCTTTATGCAGTATTAATTAACCTATATCAAAACACATAATACAATTATCAAAAAAAGCTTAGAACTCCAAAAGATGTATGAAACCCCATACAAACTCTTAATGTAGTAGAGAACCATTTTGTACCCTACGAACTACTAAAGCCGGAAACTATTGACCATAATATAAAAAAAAATTATCCTTAGTTTACCAGTTATAACATGAGAGCGTTATAGACATTACTAATTAATTCTGTACATAATAATATATTATGCACCTAAACCTTTCATTGATCTTATTGGTAATGCCGCCCATTGTAAAGTACCTACAACATTGTCAATTTCAAGTTTTGATTCTTTTCATATGTGATACAATTCAAATAAAATTTGTCTACAAAGTACCGATAATAAAGCAACAACGCACATACTTCACGTCGCAATCAAGTTGGCCCTCTGCAGCGAGCGAATCATTACACGCACACAATTGCGAATCTCGCGTGTCAATGCACTAATACATAGACAAGATCGTTGTCAGTCGAAAGCGCGAGCGGAGCTACGAGCGACACAACCTCCCCGTGCCAACGCTTGCGCAACACTGCCGCCTGCGTCCGCGCAGAGCACCTCGGAACCGCTAGCGTTCTGAATCTGAATAATTCGACATTTTCTTAGGAAAATATCAATGGATTTACAAATGCTATGTTTTAATTGTAGTATATCTATCTAGAAATTTTATGGTACAATTTATTTCTCAAACATCGCAGCCGTTTAGAAGGAGTTCGCAATATAAGTCAAGAAATAGTATGTAGTTTGAATTTTTTTTAAGGCAAAAGTAATAGTAATACCGTAAAATCATATGTTGCAAATGTTGTACTTGAATTCATCTACAAAATATATTTTTTTCAAATCTTCAACTTCAGCGGTTACGGAGGAGTTCGCTTTAGAAAGTACGAATTTGACGTACCCAAGGGCCTTAATCACTTGAAATCAACTTTTAACGGTGGCGTTGTTAGAAATGTAGTCTACGTGCACTTTTAACGCCTTTAAGTTGGACATAAGCATTAATGTTAACTTTATCGCATGGGAAACAGTAACACTAAACCACAGGTTATATCGTTATTATAACAAATAGTGTAGACAAACAGTCTAATAGCAAGAAATGATGTATGGTACTTGTATGCGAAACGAACGTGACTCAAGCGCTTTCAAAAGTTTAACTCGGCCAATACACACACGGCCAAGACAGCTTTACACGTCGAAATATCGAGAACTCAAAATACTAGACACAAATTTAATCCACAAATTAAATTACTGTTTAATTAAATGTAATTTTATTTTTATATGTTCTCAACTCCTATTGCTCTTGACACACAATCTTATATATAAATATGATTACAAGCACTATCGCGTGCTAAGTGAAAATCATATTTTACAAATTATTGAAGCACGAAATTTCGGCTCGAAAGAGGGTGTCCAGGTGGCCGAACTGTTCAGGCATCCGACGCGAAATCGGAGGACGCGGGTTCGAATCCACTCGGGGCTTAAAAATTTAGTGCTTCCATAATTTGTTGTAATTTATTGTTTATTTTCTATTATTTATTTCATAAACTATTATTGTTTACAACATTAATAATTCATAATCTGTGTTGTTTTTAGGTTCATGGTTTTATAAAAGCTACACGACAGCCGATCGAAAGAATAACCAAGACAGCAATTGAAGTTATACGTACACCAAGTGAGTATGATGGCTATAAAAAAGTAACATTAAAATAGTCTTTAAGAAAATACCACAGAAGTTAATAAAATCAATGGTTTAAATGTTTTGATTAACTTTTTGAAGTAGGTTTAGATATATATCGATTGTTAAAGTGAAAAGATATTAAGTGGTTAAACAATTCTGACCTTTATCACAGATGTTACCTCTATGATTATTATCAGGGTACTATCAAGTACCCTGATATTAAGTCAAGAGTGATGAACCATTCCTGACAAATAACTAAACAACTTTGAATGAGGCTCCAGCATCGAAAATGCTCAATGCTTGCATAAATTGTGCTACAATTTATGATGTTATGAAATTTGAATTTTATTTAAAAAAATAAAGATGGTTATAAAAATTAATAGCTGAAAAGTGAAATTTGCTGGTACCTGGATTTTCAGAAAAGATCCAGGTACCAGCAAATTTCACTTTTCAGCTATTAATTATTTTTCTTATAATAGAAAGACATGATTTTCACTTCATGGCGGGAATATGTATATTTAAAAGATACCGCTTTTAATTAAGTTACTTCTAAATTATATAACTTATTCTAGATGCTGTCTTAGGTTTTCACGATTGTTACACATAGTATTTAAACAACTTTAAACGGTTTATATTCTAGATGTTTTATAATTAGTAAAAACATACACATTTGAAAGTTACCGTTTTTACCCAAGAGACTTCTAAACTATATATTTCATTCTAGACGTTTTAATATTTAGTAAAACTTAAAGACATTATGCACATCCAGGTCAAAAATTTAAAATGCTTAGAATTGAATATTTATCCACTTACCATATCTATAGGAATACAAAAGCCATCTAACACCTTAAAAGAAATTGAAAAAGTTAATCGTATGTAACATAATGCATTAAACTTTCGACCAGCTTCAACGCTTCCGTGCTTCGGAGGGCACGTTAAGCCGTTGGCCCCGGTTGTTGTCTTAGGATAACAGTCGTTATAGGATGGTAGTAGGGCATTTTACGAATGCCCGCCTGGCTAGCTAACACCCTCAAGATAAAAAATCGGTCGCCAAGCACCTAACGGTGTGTTACGGCAGCTGTCCTTGAGAGCCAGTAATTATAGGTTGGCTTAAACAACATCTTCGACCACATCATCACTTACCATCAGGTGAGATAGAGGTCAAAGGCTAAACTATAAAGAATAAAAAAAAATCATAGGTTAGGTTTTAGATCCCGTGTAATAAAAGCCATCCTACTGCCATAATAAAATATTTTTTAAGTTGTAAGGGCAAACCCTATTGCGCTGACCGATCTAGGGAACGACCTAGAACCTACTAGAGTTTCGAAATTCAAAACTGACATTCTGAACCTTCAAAAAAGTGAACTCAACAGAAACATATATCTATAGGAATACATAAATATTGTATACCGATTAAAACAGTGTTATTTCCAACCATAAAATTAATCAATTTATTATTGACAGCAAAACTACTCTTCTTATGTAATACTCGAATATTATTTATGTTATCTGTAAATTTTGCAGATGTAACAATGTCAAGTTTTCCCGAGATTACCATCCCTGAGACACAAACTACCTTCCCTTACGGCAGTAATGCTGAAATCACGTGTTACGTTGAATCAAACCCTTCGCCAACTATTGTATGGACGGACGAAAATGGGAAAGTATTGCAAAAGCAAGTAAGTAGGTACATACTATATAACAGTAGGTGTATTTTTTAAACTCCTGTAATGTTGACAACAAATGATTTTTACTTACCTCCAAAAAAAAGGAAGAGTATTCAACACGTTTTTTTGTTTATTCCTTCCGAACCGATTTCGATGACTCTTTTTTTTTGAAAGCTGGTGCTGTCCTTGTGGTAGTCGGTCAATATTGTGATAATAGGTACTTTTGAACTATCGTGGTAACGACTTCAATAAGTTACTACACATTTCTGAGAGTTAAAGTCAGTTTTTTTTTTATTTTTTTCTGATATATTTTCTAAAGACATGGCTTTATTTACTCTTTAAGATTCCACTAGCGTGCTAAATATAACTCAACGTAAAATTTACGGAATATGAGATTTAAAATAAATAAGTTGTCCAATATTAGAAAGAAAATCGGAATTAAATATAAGATTGTTCAAAAGATAAATAGAAATATAGGTAGACATTTTTTTGTTTATTAATATAGAAATGATAATATCCTTCTTTTAGATGTCTTCAATAGTGGCTGAGAGGAATCATGTGTCTAATGAGCAGCGTGCTACTTTTCATGTTGACGTGCAGCAATAACTAATTTCTAAGTTTAGGGTCAGGCAAGCAGCCAGTCACTAAAACCTATCCAATTCTTATGACAATTAAATCCTTGACTTGTGTGGTTGGAAGGCGATAATAATTATAATCCATACGTTGAATAAGAAATTGTTTTGTTTTGTGTTTCTAGGTTAATCTAAATTCCGAATATAAGTTCATAAATAAATTAAAACTAGAAAATCTGAGAAAATCAGCAGTATTCGCTTGTACGGCCAGTAACAACATTGGAACCAATACTAAATATGTGAACATCACAGTGAGCTCTCCGTTTATTGTAGAACAACATATCAATGGTGAGCATTATATTTGAATTTTAATTTGCTATGTCATGGTAATACATAAAAGGGTTTCACTGCAGCTATTTGAAGTGAGATACGAAATGTAAAACCACCTAAGCTTGATTTGAACACAACAAAAGGATCCCAAACTGATTAAAATATTGTTTGTTTTTATGGAATCTTGAGTACGTGCGACCTATTTGCTTTTAACTAGTTTATATTTTAACATAAATATATATAAATGTCTCTGTATGTCTTCCAACTAAAAACCAGCTTAAGAAGAAGCTTTCCGATATTGCTTGGTTAAAAATGTTGTCCTTATAATTTTATTATTTTTCTCCTAGCTTTGCTTTCAATCTACTATTTCATATTTTAACCCTATACTTGGCAGGATTTTGCGATTCTAGTTTTCCTTACTTTCTTCATTCTAATTAGTTATATACTGGTAATAGACCCTACAAAAAATATAAAAAAAATATATTCCTTTTTATTGGATTTAAAGCATGTATCTTAAAATGCACATTGCCAAGAACGCTAATAATTTCCTGTGAAAAAACATGTATCTGGAAAGATACATTGCCAACTAATGGACATTTAAATATAGTACATAATTACTAGAAATAAAATTTTATTTTAAAATATAACAATGAGATCGACGAGAAAATAATAAATTGAAAGTAACGTTTTATTATTTTAAAACTTATATTCATTGAGATCAAATTTCTCCGTTAGTGAATAAAACAAAAGTAATTATTTTTTAGAATTTGTGTGATAATAATAAAAATAAATGCGTTCTGCTACCAAACAAAAGCGTGCATTTGTCGCACAAGTACTTTGTTTGGCCCTTGATGCAATTTTTACAACGATCTTTAGTCGTGTAAGATGGCCCACTTGGTCATAACGGCTATCACACTGATTTGTATGCGTAGAAAACTTTGGCGGTCCATAGGCATTATCTTTCCACATTTTTGTTTGGTTACTAGGCTACGATATATGGCACATCTGAACTCTTTTAATTTGCAGATAATCAGAGAAATAGATAAACATTCAGATTTTTTGAAACTACTTCAATGTTCAAATATTCTCAACTTTATCGTATCTCAATAATTTCGAACAATTATCGGTATAAGCCGACATTGACGCTATTCCCATCAAGATATTAAATGCTATAAAATGTTTTATATCGTCGATCGTGAGGTTTAATGGTGTTCACCCTTCATCCCTTCTACTTGCATATGGGTATAAATTAGATTCGTGAACTATCAAGACAAACAAATCATCTGAAAAAAAAACGGTAGCAGTAGAAGGGGATGATACACAAGCGAGCGAGGATAAAGGACAAGATATACCTACAATTGAAACATTCAAGGAATAGGTGTCCAAATGTGTGAGCTTGAAGGTGTCAGAACTAGTCTTTGTTCCTTGCAGCAAAGAGGGAAAATCAGAGGCATCTATGACAGAGGGATTCATTGACCGTAGTGACTGAAAAGTACGTGTGAATAAAACAAAAGTAATTATTTTTTAGAATTTGTGTGATAATAATAAAAATAAATGCGTTCTGCTACCAAACAAAAGCGTGCATTTGTCGCACAAGTACTTTGTTTGGCCCTTGATGCAATTTTTACAACGATCTTTAGTCGTGTAAGATGGCCCACTTGGTCATAACGGCTATCACACTGATTTGTATGCGTAGAAAACTTTGGCGGTCCAGAGGCATTATCTTTCCACATTTTTGTTTGGTTACTAGGCTACGATATATGGCACATCTGAACTCTTTTAATTTGCAGATAATCAGAGAAATAGATAAACATTCAGATTTTTTGAAACTACTTCAATGTTCAAATATTCTCAACTTTATCGTATCTCAATAATTTCGACCAATTATCGGTATAAGCCGACATTGACGCTATTCCCATCAAGATATTAAATGCTATAAAATGTTTTATATCGTCGATCGTGAGGTTTAATGGTGTTCACCCTTCATCCCTTCTACTTGCATATGGGTATAAATTAGATTCGTGAACTATCAAGACAAACAAATCATCTGAAAAAAAACGGTAGCTGTAGAAGGGGATGATACACAAGCGAGCGAGGATAAAGGACAAGATATACCTACAATTGAAACATTCAAGGAATAGGTGTCCAAATGTGTGAGCTTGAAGGTGTCAGAACTAGTCTTTGTTCCTTGCAGCAAAGAGGGAAAATCAGAGGCATCTATGACAGAGGGATTCATTGACCGTAGTGACTGAAAAGTACGTGTGAATAAAACAAAAGTAATTATTTTTTAGAATTTGTGTGATAATAATAAAAATAAATGCGTTCTGCTACCAAACAAAAGCGTGCATTTGTCGCACAAGTACTTTGTTTGGCCCTTGATGCAATTTTTACAACGATCTTTAGTCGTGTAAGATGGCCCACTTGGTCATAACGGCTATCACACTGATTTGTATGCGTAGAAAACTTTGGCGGTCCAGAGGCATTATCTTTCCACATTTTTGTTTGGTTACTAGGCTACGATATATGGCACATCTGAACTCTTTTAATTTGCAGATAATCAGAGAAATAGATAAACATTCAGATTTTTTGAAACTACTTCAATGTTCAAATATTCTCAACTTTATCGTATCTCAATAATTTCGACCAATTATCGGTATAAGCCGACATTGACGCTATTCCCATCAAGATATTAAATGCTATAAAATGTTTTATATCGTCGATCGTGAGGTTTAATGGTGTTCACCCTTCATCCCTTCTACTTGCATATGGGTATTAATTAGATTCGTGAACTATCAAGACAAACAAATCATCTGAAAACTACCGCCTGTTTGATGACTTATGAAATTGTTTGCCTTGAATGTTAGCTTTGCCTTCAAAAGGTTTTAAGTCCATTTTACCTCCAATTTTTTTAAATTTACTAATACACAGAAATGAATTTAAAAATACAAGGAACATAATTATTTTTACTGTTTATGGTCCTCTTTTTGATCTGGTAGCAGTAGAAGGGGATGATACACAAGCGAGCGAGGATAAAGGACAAGATATACCTACAATTGAAACATTCAAGGAATAGGTGTCCAAATGTGTGAGCTTGAAGGTGTCAGAACTAGTCTTTGTTCCTTGCAGCAAAGAGGGAAAATCAGAGGCATCTATGACAGAGGGATTCATTGACCGTAGTGACTGAAAAGTACGTGTGATGTTTAGTTGTGAGAGTGCGGTACTGACAGTTTCTTCGAATTCATTTTCATCATCACTGATGATTTTTACATCTTCTAATGCTGGTGGCAGGGTTGCTGGAATTGTTGCCTTCTGAATTATAATCATCTTGGTCATGGTAGCAATTTAGTTCAACTCCTGAAGAAGCGCTGTTGTCATTATCAGAACAAGTTCTAGGTTTCGACACTAATGCTAATTTTCATTGTGTTCACGTGAGAGCATAAAATAAAAAATACTCATAAAATTACACATATTGTATTTATAAAAAGTAGGTATTACTTAAAATACTCATCACACTGTATATAAATGTATCATGCTTATGATAGTAAAAGCTGGCAATGTATCCTTCAGTGCACACCATCCACAAATTGTATAATGTAGATCACCTGGCAATGTGCATTATTAGATACACCATGAAAGGCCTAAGATTTTTTGTTACAAATCACTTACATGCACATACAATCTATTGCACATTTGAAAAACTCTATATTTAGCTACAAAAATACAGTTTATTTTTGTAGGAATTGAAATTTGTTTTAAAGATAAAAATGAATTCATAACTTCGACATCGTGGACACTTGTGTACGTTCCGACATCTTGCAATACACTGATTACCAGTATAGCCAGAGCTCATTCGTGCTTTTTCGGCATTAAATACATTATACTACTAATTTGAAATTACCACAACTAACCTGTAATGTATCTTTACTTTATCACATTTTTTTTCTTTAAGACGTGTGCATTTATAGATACTCTGCCAAGTTAAGGGTTAAAGCGCAGGGTAAAAGACGCATTAAAATAATATTTAATGACTTTATTTTTATATACTATAATAGTTTGTTTGCTTGCTGTCACTCGCCTCCACTACTTTTATGTACGCATACTCCAGCCATTAAAAGTTATTAGTGACCACTATTTATCTTTCAAATTTAATTAAAATCGGTTCCGAAACCTAGAGACAAAGTATTGAACATGCATCTCTCCATATTCATATTATTGCTACTTAATTTCCTTTATCATTGTATTATTCAGGCAACACAAACATATACTATGGTAAACAAGAAACTCTCCACTGTGACATTAAATCAACTCAACCAATAAAGATACGATGGTTCAAACAAAACATCAGTTTAAAGTCGAGCAGAAGAATAATTATTCCAGACAGTAGGCAAGTCATATCTGAGGATGGAACTCAATTGAAAATCAACTTTATGGATTATGACATGGATGGAAAATACATATGTGAAGCTACACTTTTGTCAGATCCCAAAGAAAAAGTCAGTTTTACCACTAACGTTCTAGTCGACGGGCTCGGTAAGTTTATTTTATTTTGTCCAATTTATAAGCGTAACAAGTAACAGTCTAGTCCATTTAGAATAGACAGTATCCTGTGATATTTCAGGACCCTTCAAAATAACTTGCAGCATTTTATAAAAATCCGTTTAGTCATTTACAAATTGATATTATGGTATTTATGGTGTGTAACAGCGGCAATACTATTTTTGCAGCCGATAATTAAAGGAAAATTTGACTGAATATTTTTATAGCACTGCTGCCATATTATTATAATAATACTACGTCCTGCTGCGACAGCCACCTCGGTGGAAGAGATAGTCAATTTCAATGTGGTATTTAATTTTTTAAAGTTGACTGTTTATGATGAGAGTTTTGATTTGCTTGAAAAGTGTGTTTTAATAGATTTTCGAGTATAATATAAATAGGTTGGGGAGTGCTGGCATGATTTTAACAAGAGCGTATTAAATACAAAAAATATTTTATTGCAGCGATTCCCGAAGTATCTTATTCCACAGCTATTATAAATGGAACTAGCTTAAAGGCTATCTGCAGGTAACATTCACTTCTTTTTAATTTTTGTATTGATATGTTATTTATTTATGTTAGCTAAATTTGTAGTCTTTCCGAAATTCTGTTCACGAAAATTTTATAATAATATTTATGAATTATTCCAGGACCGAATCAATTTTTCTTCCAAATTTCATCACTAGGTTATATAAGTAGTATATAAACGCACATATTGTATTGTCAGTAATTGTATGGTACGGCACTGTGTCTAGTAACCGGATGATTTGATTTTAAATATCTGCGTAGTCTTCAAGGGATATTCAGTCATGTTAAAAAATTACCCTTACGTACTATATTTACATTTGAAACGAGGCCAATGGGATATTTTCGCTTGATATATCAAATGCCTTCGACAGGCTTTGACATGCTGGCCTTTTTGGAAAACTTCCCGTTACAGCTTATGTTGATGGAACAGTCAAGTCGGTGGGTTGTTAATAGCCATTCGTGTGATCAAATGGCAATCAATGTCGGTGTACCTCAAGATTCACGTCTCTCTACGACACTTCCTGCTACATATGAAGTAGGGTATGCAGGTGAAAGCACTGTCGTAGAGCAAATTATATATATAGCACATACTAGTAGTGCATGGATCGAGTCTTATAGACAAGCTTTCATAGACAATTACGTAAATTTGGCTTTGCAGGTAATCCCTGATTGGAATTGTCAATCTAGTCAAATTATACGCATCCGAAACCCAGGCTTGTGTGTTCACCTCTAAATGGAGTCTTTTTTAATAGTCTTATATTTTATAAATTTTATATTTTTTATAATATATTTTAATAAGTATGCTTGTTGTAAGCAAGTCATAATTGTAATGCGATCAACTAAGGAACAACTTGTCCGTGTCCTTGTTTTCTGATGCTTAGTGGCGTCATAAGTTTAGATTGAACAGGCACCTCTTAGACAAACATGCCCCATCGTTGACCACATTGTCACTTTCCCTATGGTGAGATAGTAGCCAAGTGTTTGTCATTTTTAGTTAAAAAACGAAATTGATTCGATCAAAATGTGTATTGATAAATATATTCATACTATTTTTATGTTGATTTAATGTTTTATAATATCACTTTACCATAATTGTTTTAGAATCAAAGGTGTCCCCAAGGCCAGCATATCTTGGCAGTTTAAACCAAAAGGTTCTTTTGTATATAACACAATACCAGGATCTGAAGATGAATTACTTAAATCTGAATTAAGTCTTAAGGATTCCGGCATTTATAAATGCGTAGCAAAAAATGTCCTCGGGAGCTGTGAAAGTGAATTAAACGTTGTAGTAGAAGGTATTATAGAATATAATTCCAAAATAAAAATGTAGTTCCATTGTTCTATGTTTCGTAATAATAATGCACTTTACAGCACCGCCAGTTATAGTGAATGATAAAAAAATATTCTATGCTCTTGAAGGTGATTCATTACTTGTGATTCCATGTAATGTAACTGGATTCCCAGATCCTGTCGTTGTATGGAAAAAAGGTGGCAATGTTTTACGTAAAGGTGAGTTTTTTATTTATTATCTTAGTCGCTAGATACGAGGGCAAAGCATTATGATTTAGGGAAAACAGCAATTAAAGCATGTTTATTGAGAAAGAATATTTATCCCCAGCCAATATATTGCCATTTATCAGATTTTGACTCTGCTGTACTCGTAGATCTGGTAGGTACTTAAGATTACTAATATGGATACACTGCTATAACTGGCGTATTTCGGGTTATTTGTTTTACACATGGCATATCAGATTTGAGGCATTTCATGTATGATAAATATTACTAACCTAATATTCACAAAAATCAATTAACAAGAGGTACCATTTAATTGTTTTACAAGGTCACATATATAAGTCACTAATCAGTACTAATATTATAAATGCGAAAGTAACTCTGTCTGTCTGTCTGTCTGTTACTCTTTCACGCCAAAACTACTGGACCGATTTGAATGAAATTTGGTATGGAGATAGTTTGAGACCCGGGAAAAAAACATAGGATAGTTTTTATCCGACTGCGCAAAAAGAGGTTAATGTTTTCGCGCGATAACCGAAATACGCGCGGGCGGAGCCGCGCCCGGAAAGCTAGTTCAATATAAATTTCTTGGCCTAATGTAGCAGAAACACTGCCAAATGGTATCGATTGTTCCTTCCAAAATATGGGTACTTTTCTGTACCTATATACATATCAACCGTCTACATTAAATTTTTGACCATAAACAGTACCGGCACATGAATAAATAACCGTATCTTTATTCATGTGGTATGTGGGTACTTGGAACATTTTCGATCATTTTCGTAACAATGGCGGTGTCTTTTAAATTCATTATAACACCATACCTAGTAATATTTAATAAGTCGATAAACAAAACATCTACTGACCATCAAACGAAATCTATTAAACCCAATGAAATCTCTATTTTTTTATTTAGGGGTTTATAGTAAACAATAACTGTTTATGTTTTTAATCAATTGTTTAAAATACTAAAAAAGTGCCACAGTTTCTGGCCTGTTCTTCTCGCACACTTCACGGCTCTTTAATACATTTTTGCAACACGTGGCAGTAAAATATATTTTTCAATCTTAATTTTGCAATGAACCACCTAAGAGAGTCGTAGGTGATTTATTCGAATAAATGATAATTTGTAAAATAAAATGATTACGACTTTGAACAATGTTAATGATAAATGTTGATGTTATTAAATATGTTTAACAGATGCCAAATACGATATGCAAGAAAATTTTCTGCATATTATTAATCCGGATGTTAAATTAGATTCTGGAGATATTACTTGTGAAGCCAAGAATAAGCTGGGCAACGCAGATGAAACTTTCCAGATTATCGTTACAGGTAATGTGTTTAAACCCTTGTACTAGATTTTTAACTAAACAAAAAAAATCATAAAACTTTGCAAATTTAATTGTATTTTCTTCAATATGAATATTCTTGTTTTTATACCCTTTACCAGAATAAAATCTAAACAATAGTTTCCTGTGGTCTTTGACTGAGTAAAAAAAAATCTCAAAACACATACTAAATGTTCAAAACACGGGTTCGTTTTATTCTAGTCCAGGTAGTCTCCAGACTACTATAGAGACTACTGTAAATTGTTACATAGAAAGAAGGTGTCACCGTTTTGGATATGCTCGTAAAGCGCATAAGCTATAAGTGATTTGATATAAATCTCCTTGTCCAAACAGCCAAACATTCCGCTTTCCTATCCTCGGCATTTATACAACCTGGGTAACTTGGTCACAGCCATACATGGAAGCTTAAGTGTCATTGTTACAGAAGTAAATAAAGGAATACATTTATACAAAAAACCCGAGTTAGTGACTTCTTATTATAGTCACAAAGAAAATCCTAAGGCCCTTTTTCATTTTCAATGCTATTTCGGGACAGTTATTTTGAAGCAGTGATGTCTCAGTGGCATTGGCTATGGACTGCCACGCAGCAGGTCCATGGTTCGAATCCCGCCGTGGGCTTGAGCTTCACCGCATGGTGGAAAGGCATTTTGCGAATGCCCGCCTGGCTAGAGACCACCAGTAGAAAATCTGTCACCAAGCACCTAAAGGTGTATTCCGGCGGCAGTCCTTGAGAGAGAAATTACAGGCACATGAGACTTAACAACTATGTCTCAATGTAACGAGTGCAGTGTAATTCGTGACTTGTGAAATGCATCTGTTATAGGCAGAGGTTAGTCCGCTTAACATCAGGTGGGCCTCGTGCTTGTTCCGCCACAATAATAAAAGAAAACGAAGTTTTCTTTTATTATTGAAAAGATTCTAGCAAAGATTTTACCACAGTGAACGGGTTTCAACAATGTATGTTTTTCAATTTCCTAAAAGCAGAACTAATTTCCATCAAATAACTAACTTTATTTTCAGACACTTTTGAGAATGATGATGACTTTTATGGGATCACTTATTTAGTAAATGTGGATGGATCTAAATCCACCATTTTAAAAATTAAATGTAATTTGGTAGATGCCAAAACGCGTTCTGTGAGGTGGTATAGGGTAAGAGAGATCATTATTTATTATAATAATACTTGTATCTATATTTTTGACTAATGTTATTCTTTTTGAGCAACTAACAGCATTCTGAACTAACTGTTCAAGTTTTAATATATATAGAAAAGCTGCTGTCATAGTAGTTAAAAACTATTTTAAGTAGACAAAATTTGGTTCGATATAATATAAAATGAAGGTATTGCCAGTGGTGTTAACTATTTGATCGTGTACTTAATAGACTTTTTTATCATAGCCGAGCATAACATAGTTGCAGATTATTTGAATTTTTTTTTTTTGACGACAAACATTTACTAGTACATACCTACACGTTATTATATGCATTCATGGGGGAGGCTTTTGTTCAGTAGCAGATGTCTTCCGGCTGATGATTATAGGCACAGGTGAAAATATTGGGTTAAAAAATTAACAATCAAACAAAGATGTATTTTATTTTAGTAATTTGAACCATAATGGCTTTAATTTAAGACTGCTTCGTTGTTCAAGAAATGTCTATAATATTATACAAACTGGCACTTTCTCGAAGTCTGTAAGGTGTTTTATGTCGTTACTTTTATGTGATCAGAGTGTGATGAAGTAATTTTTGAACAGTAAGATGTACCAAATTTTTCGATGATTTAATTATTAAAATGTTAATTTCTAGGATGGTGAAATAACAAACCAAACCAGTGACACATTTATTATAGAACGTCCAACGTTTTCAAATGATGGTAACTATACTTGCCGAGTCAATACTGATGAAGGATCTAAACCAGAGACCTACGTGGTGAACGTCGGCTCAAGTCCAGTTTTCCAAAATGAAAAGATATCACCAGAAAGTATTGACTGGCACGATGATGAAGTTTTAGATTGTTTAGAGAATTCTGTGCCACAGGCAAAGGTATTTATTTAAAGTATTAAAGTGATTTCACAAAAAAAATTACAACCTAAGATATTTCTGATTTAATATTTCGGCATCTTTAAAATAAAATAATAATACTTTAACAGATCGAATGGACACTTAATGGCATAAAAATGGAGAGTTTTACAGACAAGCAATACATTCATGTTACTGATTGGGGAGACTACACATGCAAAGTCAGTAACTTACACGGAGTTATTCAGAGAAGCTTCAAGGTGTTCACTACAGGTAATTTCATTGGTTGAGCAGTCTGGTAACAACTATTTTCTTGATTCTCTTAACTAGCGAACAATTTCATAATGATTTTTTTTTCAGAATAATTAATTGCTTAGAGAATTTTGTTTCAAGGTATCGTAAATTAAACACAAATTAAAATATTATTATTCATATTGTATTATTAGTTTTTTTAAGTTAGCAACTACACATGTGATATAACAAACTCTGAAAGAAAAAAAATTGAAAATAATGTCAAATGTAACTTGTAGACTGCCAAATTAGGTAGGTCCAATTTCGATACAGAGTTCACCGGAATAATTCAACTCGGGTGGACAGTATTTGGGAAGTAACGCGGCATCTTCTCGTCGAACATTCCGCAGAGCCTAAAGACCGAAGTCTTTAACATCACTGTAATACTTGTATGTTGCTGTTGTTGTTGTGTATGTGTTTATTGCATTGAGACGTGGCCCCTAACTGTAGCCCTTATGTACAGTACAAGCTCAGTATCGTTCAACGATCTATGGAGCTATGCTCAGTGTTTTTTGCGCGATAAAATCCGGTACGTGGATATTTGCCCAAAGACCTAAAGTCACTGACATAGCTTTCAAAATTTGCAAGTTGATGCAACAATGGCACAATGCTTGACAAACTGTATCCGACGACGGGGAAGAAAGGTTCTCAAGTGGTTACCACATTACACCCGAAGACATAGAGTTGGTAGGCTAGTGGACTGGGTGGGCTGACGACATTGTGAAATTCGTAGATAGCCAATGGTTCCAAGCGGCTAATAGCCGTTCTTTGTGGTGTTCTATGAGCGAGGATTTTGTTCAGCAGTGGACGTCTTACAGCTGATGATGATGATATTGAGTTCGTCTTGAATTTAGATTGTAAATAAAACCAGCAGCTTTGATGCTTAATTCTTATAAATATATCAGTGGTAAGAAGCAATTGATGTACGAGTAGGACTTGCACATGAATAGTATTTATATATAGACTTAAATATGTTCGATAAATTTTTTTATTTATATTCTAGGTTGTTACCTTACAAATCATATGGCCTCAAAAAATATGCCATTATTAACACAAGCTACCACACCATCAATGCCCGAGACCATCACTAATAGCTTTGTAGAATTGAAAAAAACTGACAAGATTAAATTTTCATGCCCATCCTCCACACAGTCTGCAAACACTTTCCAAATGATGCCAACAAAAGCAGAAGTTATTGCTGAATGTGACACAGAGGACCAATTTATCGTTGAAGGCAAGAGGTATAAGTACAAAGACCTTCAATGTAAGTCTAAAGTAGAGCCGACTGTAAAAGAAACTAGAGAGCTGTGCTCTGGGCCAAATACAGAAATTTTGCAAGTAGGGTTTCCAGTAAATGGTTTTATGGTAGCATACAAAGTTTGTTACGATAAAACTAGAAATGTTCCCATTTACACAAGTACACCGATAAGTATGTCTGAATTTGGGGATGGCGCTATTTCATCGATGTTTGTATGGAGCCCTACGTTGGGTCTAAATGATAATATTCATAGTAGAGGCTTCACGTGTGCCAATTCAACTAAATGCTGTTACGAGAAGAGGCAACTCGTAAACATAGATGAACTGCCTTTTGGTCCTACCCAAGTTGCGGCATACAAAGATAACATTAACTCAGTAGCTGTTTGGAATTCATGTGAAAAAAGTAACAGAGTAAGTACTGCAATTATTTTCTAATATCGATTTGGAACTTGAATTTTGTTACAATTTTTGAGTCAGAAAAATGGGTCTTCGACGGTGTAAAATTTCGTTATTAAAACGTGTGATTGAAATACGAGTAAATAAATAAATATATGTGGCATTTCATAAATTCATCCTTTATAGGATAAATTCATGAAATGTCACACGGCGAATAATGATTTTTCATTATTCGCTATTGTCTCCAACATCTGGGAAACTATACATTAATCTTATTTTACCGATATCGTGGAAATTAGTAAGTTTGAGATAATAGATATTGATCGCCATATGATCCAGGATTAAAAATCAAGGTCTCATCCAGCTGTGTCAACGACCATGCGGTTAAGTCAACCACTTCATAAAACTGGGGGACACGGGTTTAATACCCATGACAAGATGAAATTGTTTTTGCTTGTGTACTATTATTGGTAGCTTATAATTCAAACAAATGATATAAGTGTCATCCATTGAACTTTTTTTTTAAGTTATTCTTTATACATAAAAAATATATATTTTCCGCAGACGTCCTGGCAGAGATTGGAACAAGATATCAGATCTAATTCGATCTCGTATGCCAATTGGTCTTCTTGGACAGGAACGAGCAATTACATGATCAAGAATGGCGGACTTGTACCTCGTTATTTATGGAAGGTAAATTACTATATAATATATAATAATAGGACATTATTTGATATCTCAAACATAAAGATTTAATGGTGTATTCCATACACTGTATTGAACAGTAGAAATGCTATAAATAACAAGTAATTACATAAGTATAAGGCACCTACACTGAGTTTTCCATAATTTATTGAATATGTCTTTGAAGTTATCGTTATTCCGTAATGCACAAAATGTAGACTCAACTGTAATATCAACGTCAATGTTTGTTTCTTACCACTTACACACAATTAGTGGCTCTTAAGGATAGCTGCTAGGACACCACAATATTAGTTTGATAATACATATATAAAAAAAAAGAAATAAACTAGTATTTAAAATAAATTTCTCCATAAAAATATTGTTGTTAAATTTTGACATAAGTATTTTATCGTTGCTAATGAGATCTTTACATTGTATATTTTAAATATATATTGCAAATTTAAACGCTTTGAAGGTCGTAATTAACTAAGTATGGGTTTTTGCACAGGTAATGAAGTATGATGGTGTATCCAGCGCGATGGTTTACGTGAATGATGAGTCGCCCGTAGACAGTGATGTCAAATGCAGTCAGACTTGTGAGACGATGGTCAACGAATCAACAGACAAATACCTTTATTGTTGTACTTTAGATGAATTCAGTACAGCCTTTGGAATTCCTATAGACAAATTTCGTACCTCAACTATTGGCGACGATTTTTTGATAAAAACTTCTGACAGGATATATTAGATATTATATACACAACTATTATGTGAAAGATCGAACAATCTTACCATACGCGTCTCTATTGTAATGAAGTCTCTAAATGTATTTTATTTAATAGGATTTTATTATGTACTTTTAATTCTTATACAGGGTTATTAGTAATATGCTAACTACATCTAAGGGCTTACAAACATTTTGAGAAAAAAATTGCCTTGCAAAAAAAAAAATTTTTTTTGTTTTTTTTTACATTTTTCTTGTGTTTTAATGCCTACTCCGTGACTAATGAGCGTTCACCGCGGCAACAATGGACCGCGCCGCAACCTATGAATACAGTTTTGAGTATTTACGACGAGCAAAGTAATAAAAAATATGAAATAATACATTACAGGCACAAGGGACTTTACTTATTCCGTCAAAAACACATAAAAAATAATTTAAAAAATTTAATTAATATATGTTAGGACTAGCAGATGTCAACCCTAAGAGGTTGTTAGCATATTACCAATAACCCTGTATAGCTGAATCACGTGTTCAAAAAAAAAAGTAACTAAAATCACATAATGGTAGCGATTTGTAATAATTCTATATACATTTACATATGTCCGTGTCACTTACATTCTTTATTTTAAATAATGAGATTCAAAATTAAATGTATAAAATATAAAAAGTTAACCGTTGTTTTTCTGCTTCTGCATTATTAACTACGTGATGTGCAAATCTTGGTGTTCGTGAAAGTCTTCTACTCAGTTCTAAATGCAGCCGTAGTACTCTTAGTGTTGAAGAATGACTTTAATAAGTGATAACTGTAAGTGTTTATATTTGTAAGTTATGTCCACGTAATTATTTCGCTACTATAATACTGTATATCGATACTTTCCCATGGAAAACCTCGTAGAACACCTGGGTATTCCACCGGTGAAACAAATCTCCCGTGAAACACCTACGGTTTTCGGTGATCTACGGGCCATACGGTGTAGGAACGTAACTGGGTTTTACAAGAACACTTACAAGTGTAACTTATCATATAAAATAATAGGATTTATATACAGGTTTATTGGTAAAATGCTAACAACCTCTTAGGGTTGACTTCTGCTAGTCCTTACAAACATTTTGAGATAAGTATATATATTTTTGGTTATGAAAAAATAATAATTTTTATATTTCTTTTTTGTTTAATTGCCTACTACAACCCTGGAGCGTCCACCGCGGTAACACTGGACCGTGCCGTGCTCCTTTTGAAAAGAGTTTTGAATATTTGCATCGAACAAGGTAATAAAAAATATGAAATAATACAATATAGGCACGAGAGTTTTTAACATCTGGTGAGCCTGGTATTCGGTCATAAACACAAAAACACAAAAAATACAGTTTTTCTTTAACCAAAAAAATACACCTCCAAAATTTTTGTAAGGTCTAGCAGAAGTCAACCCTATGAGGTTGTTAGCATTTTACCAAAAACCCTGTATATAGGATTAATAACCTGCCTGGAGTTTGAGATTATGCCTCCTATTCATTATTAGTACTGACCGTTCATTATTAGTACTGATTAGTAAAATCATATTATTGCACTGAGCTTCTTCCAAGATATGAATAATTAGGTACCTAATATACTAATCTTAAAGTGTTCGGAATAGATTGGCACTCAGATTCTGTTAATTGTAAACAACAATGTGAATACTATTGAATTACGGCCAAATATAGGATAAAATATTTTAATAAAAATTCAGCTCAATAACCATAGACTGCTGGTTCAATCCCCACTGTCGGCTTAAGTTTCACCACATGGTGGAAGGGCATTTTGTTAGTGCAACAAAACAAAAAAAAACGGTAGAATTTTCCGCCGCAAACCTGAGCGTTTACCGTAAATGTAATTTATATATTCTCGTCTATTTTTCGCCACCCTAGAAGGATTGGGTTTACCAAGAAGTGAGATCCTACTACACTGAGCAAGTAGTACTGTTTTCTACTTTCTATCGCATCGGCAATTAACATAGTGGAAGCTAATTTGTGAATAGAGTGACAACTTTCATCAGGCCCGCATCATAAAAATATGTTTTTAATAGGATCTGATACTTTCCGTAAACCACTGAGAATATATCATACACTTTGTTTTCTTATACAATTTTGGTAAGGAAAAAATATTTTATCTACATTAAAATTACCATGATTTTTTAATATCCATTATTTATTTTTTCCAATACATAAACCAATATTTATTTTGTTCTTGTTGTAAATACAATGTACCTAAAAATTATATGATTTTAAACACTCCTAAGTACTTAATCCAAAAATATTATCTTGAGGAGATTTATCACTAAGTTATTAATTCTTGTGTTGAGACCCAAGTTATCTAGAATAAATAGTTTCCGCATATAAATATTTTTTATTTCTTTGTAGTACCTATCAATCTAAGATTGACTCATGTCATTCGAAATGAAAATCTGGATAAAATATGTAGCATTTGTTACGAACATAAACATCTAGGATATTATGTTTCAGACGTATTATAGCCCTCCTAAACTTGAGTGTCATTGCGCAATGAAGACATTGATAATATTTATTACTTCTAGTAAGTACAAGTCAGACAGATGGACATGACGAAACTATTATCAGTTTGTCAGGACTACGGAACCCTAAAAATAATATGGCACGGAATATCTCAGTTATTACGAACTGTGGTCGTCAAAAAATGAAAATGCAGGAAATACTGGATTTACTTCTATGCACAGGCACTATAATCAGCAACAATTTACAGTCTTCACAACTTAGTTAAAAATTTGAGATTAGCTTACCCTCCATGGAATCGCATAGTCTCAAAAATTTTATAGAAGATAGTAAATATAAGGCTTTTTTCATACCTTGAGTCTAACCACCTTCTGGCCGAAAACCAATTCGGATTTCGCTCAGGCAGATCTACACAGGACGCCGTGGCTACTATGGTTGACCATATCACCTCCACACTGGACTCAGGTCAAAAATGCATTGACGTCTTTCTAGATCTCGCCAAGGCATTCGATAAGGTTTCACGCCCAATCTTATTAAGCAAAATGCAATCGCTGGGCATTAGAGGTTTGCGTCTTGATTGGTTTTTCTCATATTTTACAAACAGAATTCAAAAAATAATTGTGGGTAGCTACGAAAGTGATCTCGTTGAAGTAGAGCTTGGTGTGCAGGGTAGTGTGTTAGGACCGACCCTTTTTCTCATATATATCAATGACTTGTGCAACCTCAACATCTCCAATGCATCAACCCTGGCTTTTAGCGATGATACTTCTTTGTTATTTTAAGGAGACTCTTGGGCATCTGTTTCAGAGGCAACTGAAACTGGTCTCTGTCAGGTTTCTCAGTGGCTACAAAAAAATCTCCTGACCTTAAATTCATCCAAGACAAAATACCTAACATTCAGTATTTCCCAACGCACAGCTCCAGAACAGCCTATTTCCATTAAACGACATAGCTGCAATAAGTCTCCCCAGAATTTCTGTTCCTAAGTATCTAGGAGTCTACTTAGATGATAAACTCAAGTGGAATAAACATTACAAAATTACAAATTTACGAGAGAAAAAATTATAGTCATGTGCGGGATTCGAACCGGCGTCCATCCACCCCTTTAGCCGGGGTATGCTCTAACCAATTGAGCTAACATGACACAATGACTCATGACTGTAATTCTTGCTCTCGTTCTTCAACCATCGTATCGGGATGGAATAAACATGTCGACGTTATAAGTGCAACTCCATATTATCATATTGTGTGGTGGCATGGGGCGCTACTTATGACTATCTATTAATCAAAGTTGAAAGGGCTCAGAGAGCCGTCCTAAAAACAGCATACAAAAAGCCTTATCGCCAATCTACAGAAAGTTTATATCAAAAAGTCGATCACTTGAGAGTCAGACAAATTTTCATCTTAGCTTCTGTCTTAAGATTCCATAAACTAGCCAAGTCTTGCACAAAAGCTTCATCAAGACCAGTTCGATACCAAAGTTGGATAACTCCCGCTCTAAATACAAAATTTTCCAAGAGAGCACCTTTATTTTTAGGTCCATATAACAAAATTAACAAAACACTCAATGTGTGTAATTGTTTGAAACAAACCTGTAAAAATATAACAAAAAACTGGTTACGAAAATTAAATTACAATGAAATGGAAAAAATCCTACAGACCTCTTAATAAATATTCGTAATTAATACTGTTAAACTGTCTATAAAAATGTTAAAATCGGAAAAGCTATTTTTCATGATTGTTGTGTGCCTTAAAATATTATCTAACCCGTTGCTTGTTATTTAATTATTATTAAGTTATACAATCTCATAATAAGAATCAATTAAGTATATAAAAATAGCAGCAAGCAGCACTCACGGAGTTAATGGGATAAAACTTAGGAAACTTAATTTTATTTAGCTTTGTGTCAAATTATTTTTATCTTTCTTTAGCATATTAAGGTTCATTTAGGTTTATATGTTTGACTGAGTCTCAATTCATTTATGCAATAATTTTGTAAATTATTCTCTACGAAACCTACTGTATTTAAATAAATAAATAAAAAAAAATACTTCAAAATACTTATTACTAACTAACAAATACCTTCCATAAAAACTTTAAAAATAAATTGAAATAATTCCTGAATTTACCATTTATTCCATTTATCGTCCTCAAAAAGGAACTTAAATTATAATATTATTCCCCTCTTTTTAGATAAATTAAAAACAACCTATATCTGTTATTTATTGTGTATTTCCAACATTAGTACATAATTTGATTAGGTGCTAAATGACCCATTTAAATTCTATACAAAATAAACACTTTATAGGCTTACTAATACTGTGAAAAAAAAAGTTCAATCAAACTGGCGTACATAGTGATTATACATTACATACTACTCAACATTACAATATGTTAAATAAGTTATACAACTCATACAAGTCACAAACTAATTCTACTAATCATTGTGACATCAGCATTACATTCTAATATGAGTCTCAATTACGCGCGGGTAATCTCACACAACGACCATCTGGTATGCCTTTCGTTATCGGTACCATAATACTGTACACATACACACACAAATACGAACCGCTCATCCAATCAAAAACTCCTGGTACACCCTTGCATTCATACCCAGCTAGCACTCATACCACTCAACCCGTCTCACAAGTCTTACTCACACATGCAATGAGACGACATCATTACAACACACTCCTACCTTTGCAACTCACACACATTTAATAGCCACAATACCACACATCCATTACAAGTTCTCGGACTAATATTATCTTTTCACCCTACCCTCGTTTTAAAAAAGTGCATATAAATGTATTGATGGTGTCACACACCAATAATTAATTTACAGTTATGTTATTAAAATTACCATTTAGCAGAACTAGCCTAAGTTAAAGTATTTTGTTAATTATGTTCCCAACATACGGAATTGTGTATTGTAACTATTGTAAGTGATGTTTCATGTGCAACCTACAATCTTGATGCTTGAACCTACGACAGTTTTAAAAGTGCAATTGTTATCGCTGGAATAGAGTTGGATATGCTCGTTTGTAAGTACCTTTTCATTTGAGCAACATTAATATATTTTGCTGATTATCCTCCAGGTAATGACAGTAGATTGGATTAAGTCAATACATACCTATCAACTACTTTACCAATATCACTTCATTTCTCTGAGTATCACTTCATACAGACAGTGCTTGTTTACTTTAGTACGCACTTACATCAACTTTAACATTTTGAATAGAATAACTTATTTCTAAGACATATAAGACATTGTATATATACAATTACAAAAGCATTCAGGATGGTATATATGAATTTTGTTAGTACAACCATGTCCTTGCCTTATTTGGCGTACAGATATCTGGTTAGAATTCACAGTACGTAATATTAAACATTATATTATACATATCATAGTAACATTATTATACAATTATAAACGTCACATTATTTATCAATTACATATGATGTCATATTTATATATTTTTTTTGAAGTCAAGTACACGTCCCGTACCGTAATAACATTTATATTCATTTTTCGTTATTATATTTAAAATACGCCCACTTTATTGATGCGACTACGATTTTTATGTGTTTTGCCTACCCTAATCTTTAATATTAAAGGACTTCTATGATAAAACTTATTAACAAATATACATATATTATGCACCCGGAAGAGACTAGCCACCCACAACACAGGGAATCCTAGTGTGGGGGCTAGTGTGATTAAGATAGTAGGCACCACTTGATAATTATATGTACTCAAACTACTAAATCTAATTAATACAAATAGATATAAAACTTATGTTAATTATAAGCTATTATCTAAAATAGTGTAAGTTGGCACCTATCTATTTATAAGTCTAAGTTATCTTTTATCTTAACAACCATGTAAAGTTTTTGAACAATAAATATATTATTATATTTAGAGTCATACTAAGATTGGATGAAAAACAATATTAATAGGAAACATCTAGTATAATGAATAGGAATTAATAGGAAACATCCAGTATCTAATTCATAACAATAGATATTTTATTGTTATCTTGTGAATATATTCACAGCCGATCCTCAGCGGTTAAATCGTGCCTCTAAAGTGAAGAAAATAGTTTTTTAGACGATAAAAATACGTTTTTTTTATTATGCCTGATAGGTTAGCATTGACCACTATCTCACCTGATGGTAAATGATGATGTAGTCGAAGATGTTGTTCAACGTAAAATACTGGCTCTCAAGGACAGCTGCCGAAACACACCGTTGGGTGCTTGGCGACAGATTTTCTACTTGAGGGTGATAGCTAGCCAGACAGGCATTTGCAAAATGCCCTACCACCATGCTATAACGACTGCCATCCTAAGACAACAACCGGGACCGACGGCTTAACGTGCCCTCCGAAGCACGGAAGCGCTCAGTAGTGATGCTACCAGCGGTCACCCATCCAAGTCATGACTGAGGCGGACGTTGCTTAACTTTGGTGGTCGGTTCAGAATGGCTAAGCAAACTTCGCTACGAGCGCTTCAAAATAGTCCCTTAAGATATTTGGCTACTAATATATTTATGTTATAAACTCCCATAGTGAGAAGTTTACGATCTAACCTTCTATATACTTTTTCAAACGTTAGTTACTATACTCGTATATCTGCATTCAACAGATCGAATGGACACATTTGGCTTAACGAATAAGCATTTCTATTCAACGGGGTAATGCTGCCAGCATGCTGGGCACGCTGCCAACTGGGAGTGGGCTGGAGCATTTGGACTGCTTATGAGTTTGCTATCACTTATAGGTTGCCTGAATGCTTTTATTGTAGCTGCTGTAGTGTTTTTTTTTATGCCTGATAGCTTTTTTTTATTTTTTTTTACGCCTGATAGGTTAGCCTTTGACCACTATCTCACCTGATGGTAAGTTCGATGTGGTCGAGGATGTTGTTCAGACTAACCTAGAGTTACTGGCTCTCAAGGACAGCTGCCGGAACACACCGTTAGGTGCTTGGCGACAGATTTTCAACTTGAGGGTGGTAGCTAGCCAGGCGGGCATTTGCAAAGTTCCCTACCACCATGCTGTAACGACTGCTATCCTACGACAACAACCGGGACCGACGGCTTAACGTGCCCTCCGAAGCACGGAAGCGCTCAGTAGTAATGTCACCAGTGGTCACCCATCCAAGTCATGACCGCGGCGGACGTTGCTTAGCTTTGCTGATCGATTCAGAACGGCTAAGCAAACTAGGCTACGAGCGCTTCAAAAGTTAGCCTTTGACCACTATCTCACCTGATGGTAAGTGATGATGTGGTCGAAGATGTTGTTCAGACTAACCTAGAATTTATTAGTGTTGTATATAGTACGTAGTACTTTGTTTAATAAAGGCATACCAATGGACACATAATGGGATATATACAAATAGAGAGTCTTACAAATAAGACTAATTATTAAATGTGAGTGATTGGAGATATTACACATGCACAGTCAGCAACTTCCACGGAGTTATTCAGAGAAGCTTCAAAGTGTTCACCAGAGGTAATTTTACTGTTGCCGGTAATCGGATATAAGTTAATTATCCTCATCGGCTTCTTTTAACAAATACTCGATATATGTAAGCTTTAGCAAATTTGAGGTAAACAAGACAAAAATAAAACAACTTTGTGATGATAGTTGCAAACTAATTTGTATAACATTATTTTTCCATTAATCACATAATATATTTTTATTTTCATGGGGTCTGACTTTCAAAGACAGCTTGAACACGCCAAAAGGTGCTTGTTGATCAATTTTATTCTTGAAGGTGGTAGCTAACAATGCGAGCGTTGGCATATGTATAATGCCCTACTACCGCATGCACCCAGCTAGTGGAGAGATTCAAATCATGGACCTCATGCGTTGCCACGCCTGCACCAAACTACATACCTAAACTTGTTTATTAGTCGTATTTGTACAGGTAATTAATTATGATGGTGCATCCACAGCGATGGTTTACGTTAACGACGAGTTGACGGTGGATAGTGATATCAAATGCAGTAAACCTTGCCACTGGATATTGAATACATTGACAGCAAATTACCTTTACTGTTGCAATTTAAACGAATTTAGTATTGCCTTTGGAATATCTTTAGAATACTTCATTATTTCATAGACGCAAAATATTATGATATAAAATTATTATGATATGAAATTGTGAAAAAATCTTTTCCAAGATAAGCTAATTAATATTTTAATAAGTTAAATAAAGCAAATGTAGAAATTCGTTTTGTTATGTTGCCTGTTTAATAAATTAGTTTGAATAATCAATTAAAGTTTCTTATTTCACTGTTAATACGGTAATATCAATATACCAATGATCATTGGACGATCATTGATAATGCATAAGTTGCTTAATTTTTAATTAAGTCAAGGAAGTTTATTATTTTGTTCTTATTTATTTTGTCTACGTTTTCATATACTGGAGATATATGAGATATTCATTGATATAATAAATAATAATAATAATAATAAATAATATTTATTTTCTAAAAAGATAATCTTATAGCTAATGGAAGTACTCTAGAGTTGTACTGTTAAAGTTAGCATTAGTATTTAACCAGTGAATCTCAAACTAGGCGAGAGCCTGTATCTTGAGATTCAGAGTGCGATTAAACAGATATAGATAACAGTTGAAGCAAAACAACAAATTAATATTATAGTATAGGTTAGCTTTAAGACTATTGTTAATTTAATTTGCAAAACCAAACATTCGTTATGTAGGTACAGGAATATCTACTTTACAGCGAACAATAGTTGAGAGGAATTTAATTAACTTATTGCTAAAAAGTAGACACAAGAGAAGTTTATAATGTGTGAATGTGAGTTAAGGTTTGTAGGTGTGGGGATGTGTATGTGTGGGTGTGGGGGTGTGTATGTGTGGGTGTGGGAGTGTGTGTATGTGTGTGTGTGTGTAATTCTGTCAATATTCAAATAAGACTTTCTGTTTCCTCATACGATAACGTCATCAGAAAATCCTTAACTAACTTTATGCAAGTGAACAGGGAGCAGTCTTTGATATTGCACAGTTTTGACACATTGTTATATGTTTTGGGATGGGCATAGTCTGGGCTTCGTTTTACGAGTAGGGAAGTAGCACATGGGAGGGGTATGCGAAATACTCGCTTTGACATGATATTTCCATAATCCGGCCTTTTCAGGAGACCCTTATGTGTTTTGATGATTGCCCTTAAAATGAACAGTTGACGGACACGCAGCACCTGAAATTCTTCGTACAGTTTGTCAGTTGGATAACGGAAGGGTTTTTTTAAAGACACTTTTAGGAGAGCTCGTTGAGCTCTTTCAATCGTTGTAAAATTGCTCTTCCCTGCGCTACCCCAAACAGATACACAGTATTGCAGAATAGATTGACATAGTGTCATGTATACTTGGCGTATAATGTCAAATGGTGTGCAGTCTCTAAGTTTTTTCATAACGAAGATAAGCTTTCGTACGCGGCTAGACAACTCCACGATATGATTATTATAAGACAAATTTTCATCGATTGTTATGCCTAAATATTTGATAGATGTAGTTTTCTTAATGACAGCACATGGACAGATATTATGTTGCCTATTGCTTTTCGCAAAATTGCAGGAGTGAATTTTAATGACGAGTTCGGAAGGAGGGCTAGACACGATAGTTTTTGAGAAGGCGACGTATTTCGTTTTCTCTGTGTTCAGAGTGAGAAGATTTCTGTCAAGTAAGTTAGCGATTGTTTCGAGACCGTCCTCCGCGAGACTATACAATTGTTCCCAGTTTTAGTGATAAAAAACTATAGCAGTGTCATCAGCGTAAGTCACTATTTCTGCATTTTTGAGTGAACAACTAACGATGTCATTTATATATAACGTAAACAACGTGGGGCCTAGAATACTTCCCTGTGGAACTCCATATTTTATAGGGAGAGTATCACTGCAGTTGGTACCTATTTTTACAAATTGTTGTCGATCATTGAGATAACTTGTGAACCAGTCAAGGTGGCCCTTGACTGGCCTCTTATTCCTAGGTATTCTAATTTCTTTAGGAGTAAGCCAACCGAGACGGTGTCAAAAGCTTTTGCCAGGTCTAAGAATACGGCTAAGCAACAATCGTTCCTTTCTACGTGAGAGGATACAAGATTGACTAAAAAAGACGTAGCGTCTTCTGTTGACCTTCCTCGTCGGAAACCATATTGTTTGTCTGAGAGCAGGTGATATTTTTCCACGTAAGAAACTAGGCGACTGTTAACTATTTTTTCAAGGACTTTGGACACGGTACTCAGTAAGGCTATAGGCCTGTAATTTTCTGGAAGGTTCTTGGTACCTTTTTTATAAATTGGAGAAATGGCAGCCGTTTTCCAGCAGATAGGGAATTTTCCTGATTCGAGACTTAGGTTGATTATGTGAGTCAGAGGAACGACTATAGAGAATAGTGTTTTTTTAAGTAAAATAGCGGTGATTTTATCAGAACCGGGTGAGCTTTCATTTTTGAGTTGAGATATTATTTTAGTAATTTCATAGGGATCTGTAGGATTCAGAAAAAATGAATGATTCAAAAAAGTTAGAGGTTTGTGTTCATTTATCAGTGCATCTTCAGTCATGTCCAATTTGTTAAGAATAGTTACTGCAAGACTATTTCCAACTGACGTGAAATGTTGGTTACATTGTAGCAGTGAGAGTTTAATGTCGTCTTTGGCAAGATTTAAAAGTTCCTTTGAGTGTTTAGTGTCAGTTGTTGTATGAATAATACTTTTAATAGCTTTCCATAACTTTTTTGGGTTATTTCTGCCTTTTTCTAACTGATAACGATTATAGTCATTTTTTAATTTTTTTATAAGTTTATTGCAAAAATTGCGATACCTCGTATACACCTTTCGCCGAAGAACGTCATCAGGATGATTTTTCAGATCAAGGTGCAGTTTGTCTCGGTGTCGCATACATCGTAGAAGCCCTGGCGTAATCCACGGTTTCATGGTCACCCATTTTCGTCCAATTTTAACCGTACGTGTATTTTTATCAAGAATGGAAGTGATAATTTTATTAAAGTTGTGAGTGGCAGAATTTATATTAAAGTCTTGAGTTACATCGGACCAATCTATGGAGTTAATTTCAGTGACGGCGGAATTAACATCTAGTTTAGGGATAATATTTTGCTTTGTGGCAAACTTTTCGGACATGCAAGTGGCGGCAATTGTTATGTTATGATCCGTAACTGAGGTATGACAAATTATTCCCAACGTCTCATTATGTGACTTTACAAAAAATATGATACACTATAAATATGATACACTATTATAGGATAATTCTACTAGCTGAAGATTTTTGCCAATCGTGCCAGACATTCCCAGATCAACAGCTGCTGATGAATAAAATGCCTGCTTAACGACATAAAATTTACCTATTTGCAAAATTTTGTATTGTTTGTAGTACAAGGTAAGAATAGAACTATAAGTGATGCACCATCCCCATACGATGGTTAAGAACCAGTAGATAAATCAAAGTTATGTGTATGGTATGTTAAATTAGCGGTCATAGCGTACGGTAGTAGGGTTGATAAGATTTGAATACCGTACATGACTAATTTTGCCTCTTGTAGTAATTCTGTAATGCGCGGTGCATGCGTTATTGCAAATATAAAAATACTAGCTTTCCGGGCGCGGCTCCCCCCACGCGTGTGTCGGTTATCGCGCAAAAACATTAACCTCTTTTTGCGCAGTTAGATAAAAATTATCCTGTGTTTTTCCCCGGGTCTCAAACTATTTCCATACCAAATTTGATTCAAATCGGTCCAGTAGTTTTGGCGTGAAAGCGTAACAGACAGACAGAGTTACTTTCGCATTTATAATATTAAAGTACTGATTAAACTTATAGGGTTGCTTTACCGTTAATAAGTTTAAAGCTAGATGAAAAAAAAAATCTTTTTTGTAGTACAACGTAAGTTGAATTGTAGGTGTCGCCCTATCCCCGTATCTAATCGTGTAGTATAATCTATCATACGATACGTATATCATACGATTTGTTAAGAAGGAGAGGAAAAAATAGAGTTAAGTCATGTTAGTATCATAAACCAACACTTTTTCATACATTCATTGATCTTTGCTTTACACCTCCCCATTTCTTTCCAAAGGTCGACACCTTTGGAAAAGGAAGAGGCAACTATTCTGGTTGGTATTTGTACATGTGAGTCCTACAGATGAATCATTAAACATATTTAAATGTACCATACATGTACATATTTGAAATAGCAGTATTTATTCGCAATCATCTTGATTTTCTTCAGATTCATCATTTATCATCATTCTCGTTTAGATTCATCGTTTAAAATGTGTAATCCTAGAAATACAAGAATAAGACAAAATCTGATCTCGGCCACTATGATTAACACTGTTTCAAAAGATTGTTACGCCATGTGTAATTGTATATTCCTGGTCATAGTTATACTACCGACACATCTAGCAGAAGCTCAATCAGAGAGCCTTACGGAATGGTTTGGGAAAAGACGTGTTTAGGCGAAAAACTACTCAAAATGTATGCGGCAGATCTAAAACTTAAAATTATTTGACTTTTTTGCATTTTACTTCCATCATGAATTCAGTTATCAATTTTCAACTAACACACACGACGAGGAAAAGTAACTTTAAAAATAAAATTAATGTTGGTGGATATTTTATTTACAATGGGTAATTATAACGGTAGTTATCCTGTTTACGCCAAACTATTGTCAGTCGTATTTTTAAATTGGTTTATCATTTAACCATTGTAATACAAAAACTAGTTATTATTTACGTGTATGTGCTAACAGTTATTTTTAACAAATCAACAGTCATAATCAGTTTACCTCCATAATTATTCGATTTACCACATTATTGAATGAAGGTTTATATTAAAAGATATTTTACCAAGACGGTATCATATTATATGCTGAAACTCGGACGATTCAGTCGGGACTCTTAGAATAGATATACTCGTATTAGCTGTCGAAAAGTTGAAAACTGTTTTAAACACTCTTCAAATATCATATCGTATCATGACACCTGTGTTAAATTAATTTCATAAGTCATTAAGAATAGGAAGTCAATTCACTTCATTTGTTTCTAAAATGGATAAAAAACATGTTTATTTATTATTAAAACAGGTTATTTCCTAATGCAATAGAGTAGTTTAGTCATCATCATCATCAGCCGGGAGATGTCCACTGTAGAACAAAGGCCTCCCCCGTAGAGCGCCACAAAGAACGGTATTAGCCGCTTATAACCATTGGCTACCAGCTACTTTCACGATGTAGTCAGTCCACCTAGTGGGAGGCCTTTCAACTCTAAGTCTTCCGGCGTAGTGTAGTAACCACTCGAGAACCTTTATTGTGGAGTTTAGTCATCAAATAAAAAATACTTTCATGATTACTGGCAATTTCTGTATGGGACCTAGAATTTACGATTATTTTCTATAAACAATAAGATACCTCCATACGAACCTTTTCAAAATGAAGCTATAGAACACTTTACTGACCCAGTAATTTTACTGTAAATTTTACAGTGTAAACTTATTTTTGGTTGATAATAACTTGAAACAATATCTTCTAACCTCTACTAACTTGATAAAAATCACGATATTTTCTGACATATATGTACAAAACTAATAAATAAATAATCGATTGCGTGTAAGTACTGGATTTTTTATCGTCAATTTGACAAATATTAGGTATAAATAACGGCCATGTGCGAGTGGGACTCGCGCACGAAGGGTTCCGTACCATTATCTATAACCTAATAAACGACGAAAACCTCTTTTAATGTATAGGAGCCCCATTAATTATTTAATTTACTTTATTTTAATTATTCATTTTTAAAGAGAATATAAAACTAAGTAAATATTCTGTGAATAGTTAAAGCGTCTACCTCTCACCGTTATTAGTAACGAGCAAGAAACGGCAATAATCAAGTTAGTTGTATGGGAGCCTCCCTAAAATATTTATTTTATTTTATTTTTAGTATTTATTTTTATAGTAGCAATAGAAATACATCAACTGTGAAAATTTCAACTGTCTAGCTATCACCAATCTTGATATAGATACAGCTTGGTGACGGACGGACAGCGAAGTCTCAGTAATAGTGTCCCGTTTTTACCCTTTGGGTACAGAACTCTAAAAATTGAATGTCTTGAACTGTAAAAAAATTATGAAATAAGTACTGCATAGGCGTTTACTATTGAATCATTTTATGTTAGTGTACGAACGAAAGATAGCACTCTTTCAATTCTTCACACACACACACACACAAAGATCTTCCGTTACGTTTGTACGTCTCCTTATGTGTGTTCTTAAGAACTTCCATCAAGTAACCCCTCGCTGATGGAGGAGGTCTTTGTTCAACGGTGAACGTTAGAGCTGTTTATGATGATAACCTAATAAACAGTGGATATTACGATCTAAACCGAATTAATTTTTAGATTTGTAATAATAAGATTTTAGATATTTTTTATTTTAACGAGTATAAATAAGTAAGATAATTTTATTATTTCATTTTTGCAATGACGCATGCTCCGCGGTTAACATTACAAAATTACAACGAGAAGATCCAGGATCCTGTATATTACTATTTTTCCTCTCAACGTAATATTGTTAAACGTATCATAAATCCTGTTACTAAAAATTAAAGTGTGAGGATGAATTTAAATGTTCTGTATCAACTGAAATGACAAAATAATATGTATATAATTGATATAAAATATATAACTGAGCACGAAAAGGTGAGTACTGAATCCTATTAGTTCAAGATCCCGCTATATGACGACCCACCTAGCTAGTTAATGGATGACAAGTATTTTATATTCAATAAAATATGTCAATAAACATATTGCAAACGAGTCGTCTTGAAAATTTCAGTCCAGAATATGTTTTTTTTTAACTCACAATGGTTTCTAATTAATTTTAAATTCCGTAATGTTAATATGCAAACGTTAAGTTGACTATTTTTTCCCGTCACAACCCTTGGGTAGGCAGGTATAAACAGGTAAATCGATACCAGTAACTTGCACCGGTCTAGTTAATGAAAGTTAAATTAAAATTAGGATTATGTTTATTATTATTTTCAAGGATATATATGTAAGGATAGCTTTATCTAACAGCGCAAAAAGAGGTTAATGGTTTTGCACGATAACCAACAAAAGCGCGTGCGGGGACGCGGCCGGAAAGCTGGTTATTTTATGTCCTCACTCCTACCAAACTAGAAGTGTATCTACGAGGTAGTAGAATAAATTAGCTCAATATTTGTGTGTATACATATAGATGTATACACAAATATTGAGCTAATTTGTTGTGCTGTGCTCATAAAACGTAGAACAGTTTTTTCACTGCGAAGCTATGATTCAACGCAACTCCAATACAATTTGTTATTGCTCATTGTAACGTCATTGTTATCAATATTGTGGTTGGAATAACGCTTATATTCGACAAATATTAACGTCATTTGACCAATTCAACGTCAACTGCGTATTGGGTGTACGGCACGGCGGGGTGGAACTTGGAAAGTTAGCCAGAATAAGAGTACTGAGCAGTCTCAGTCACTGGCCGGTGTCTACCTATATTGGTCACCTGTGACTGCCTTGGTCTATATTACCTCTAAATGTTGGTTGATATACAGGGTTATTGGTAAAATGCTAACAACCTCTTAGGGTTGACTTCTGCTAGTCCTAACAAATATTTAGAGATTTTTTTTTTGTTTTGAAGAAAAAAAAATTTTTTCTGTATCGGAGTCAAGAGCGCCCGCCGCGGTAACACTGGACTGCGCCGTGCTCCCTTTGAATAGAGTTTGGACTATTTACATCGAGCAAAGGATTAAAAAATATGAAATAATACATAACAGGCACAAGAGACTTTTAACATCTGGTGGTCCTCGTGCTTATTCCATCAAAAACATATAAAAACACAAAAAAATTATAATAAAATATATAATATAATAGTTTTTATTTCAGAACTAAAAAAAACATCACAAAATGTTTGTTAGGACTAGCAATCAACCCTAAGAGGTGGTCAGCATTTTCCAATAACCCTGTATTTTGGTGGTTGGATTAACAAAATTTGTAATTGACTTTCAAAAGAGCGTCGTAGACGCCTAATATGAATGAATAATTTTGAATTTGAATTTGAATCGAAAAAAAATTTTGAGTGCCTATTAAACAAAATACTACGAACTATATACAACACTACAGCTACTACAATAAAAGCATTTAGACAACCTATAAGTCATAGCAGACTCACAGGCAGTCCAAATGCTCCAGCCCACTCCCAGTTGGCAGCGTGCCCAGCATGCTGGTAGCATTGCCCCGTTGAATTGCAATGGTTATTCGTTGAGCCAAATATGTGCCAGCATTTTGATCACGCGTCGCATCGACCAAGCGCTCAGATAAGTTTTGGATAAGATCAGGTAAGTTCAGAGGTTTTAAAAGCGTATATATCCATGGCTATACTATGCAAAAACTTATTACTCTACGATAACGAAAAGTACCCATGTCAAATCATAAAATGAAACCTGAATCCAGATCAGATTACATTTTGCCGTCTAAATATAATAACACGTAATAATAACCTCAAAACTACTATTTCACTATTCAACCTTGGGAGCTGTTTCATTTGCATGTGTACAGACAACAATGCAATATTGGATTTTAAATAAATTTTAAGAAAAAGAGATAAAAGATTACAAAAAAAATGTACACGTTATGCACCTGGGTTGGTAACTTAAAAAATTCAAACTGATTATTACGTTGATATTGTATGCAGGTGCCTTCTCAAACATCGCTCGCGATTGTTGATGTTAGCAAGCGCGCTATCTCACTGAGTACATAATAGTTTCACAGTATGATAATAATTATACTCCCGACAGTAGAGTAACACCACGGTAATGTTATCTAACATTACCGTGGTAACGCCTTCGGTGTCGGGTGACGCCGCCTCCAGCGTAGATACTTACGCTGTTACGCGCATTTGTGCTCGAGTTGTCTCAAAATGAAAAATACAATAAATGTGATTAATTAGATGCAATCATTTATTTACGAGTATACTTTGAGACGAAAATGCACGTCTGCATCGGGAAATTCAAGATACAATGAGTTTTTTCGCTCTTAAAGCTAGTTTTAGTAACTATTGTAGATGATCCTAGAATTCACCACATTTTCTTAAGTTACTTAAGTGATAGGAGGGCATACGAGCAGGTGGCTTACCTGATGGCTAGTGATCACCACAAACGTTGCCCACAAACATCCGCAACACCAGAGGTCTCGAAGATGCGTTGCCAGCCTTAAAGGAGGGTATGTATTTTAGGTATTTTATGTTCTCTTCTTGAAGGTTAAATTTAACATTAAAACTATAATTGCCCAGGATATCATTATTACAAGTTATTGAACGCTAATAAACATGATATTAATTTGTAATAATGAAGTTTTAAAAATAAATAACAACCTAAATACTAATACTAGCTCTGGTTTGGATAAAATAAATACAAAAACAATAAAATGTATAAAAGAATTGATACTTCATGAACTTACCTGTTGCATAAACCAATGTTTAAAACAAAGCATCTTCCCTGATAGTTTGAAAATTGCAAAAGTCACTCCAATTTATAAATCCGGACCTAAAGATGAGCCTGGTAATTACCGTCCTATCTCAGTTCTCCCTTTGTTGTCAAAAATATTTGAAAGGGTTCTGTACAATCGACTCGAAACTTATTTAGCTTCTTTAAACTTTATGTATTCTAAACAATACGGATTCCGTACTAAATCTAATACGCTCTCAGCTACAGTAGATCTTGTAACAAAAATTAAATTAAATATTGATAAAAAACAGATTGCTCTTGGGGTATTTATAGATCTTAAAAATGCATTTGACACTGTCAGTCACAAATTGTTGTTAAACAAACTAAATGATTTTGGTATAATGGGACTGCACATGAAATTTTTAGATCCTATCTTACAAATCGTTCCCAGGTAGTTAAAATCGGGGAATATCAAAGTGAACCCAAAACTATCACTTTTAGCGTACCACAAGGCTCAATTTTAGGACTGTTATTATTTAATTTTTATATAAATAACGTTCATCAGATAGGGTTAAAAGGTGATCTAACATTGTATGCCGACGACACATGTCTGTTCTACTTTGATCACTCTATTGAATCCATCATATCTGAAGCACAAAATGATCTGAACCTTATAAATGAATGGTTTCAGCAAAATATTCTTACCATAAATGCAACAAAAACAAACTACATAATATTTGCTGCTAAAAATAAAAAAATTGACGATCATATGCCGCTTAAGATAAATAATCAAATTATTAATAAAGTTGAACAAGAAATATATCTAGGACTTATTTTAGACAGCAAAATGGCATGACTTCCATATATAAATAAGATAAAATCAAAATTAACAGCACTTACAGGAGCTCTAAAAAGTTGTGTGCACTGTTTCCTTCAGCCCACTCAGTGCCCGTCGGGAGCTCGCAGACGCAGCTGTGCACTCGCCCTGATGATGAGTATCTGATATGCTCGAAACCCGGTGTCGACGTATTCGATCCCCAACGTGAATGTTTTTGCCGGTTTTATTTATAATATTTAAATATGTGTGAAACTCACGAGAATTTCATTTCAAAAATTATTCATTCACATCCGTATTATTTATAAAATTTCTAAAATATAAAAATTTGTCTATGGCCTCGTCTATATTAACACATAAAATGCAGAATTCTTTAACACCAGTATTATTTCTAAAATTTCTATTATGTAAAAAATCTGCCTATGGCCTCGTCGATATTAATACATAAAATGCATAATTCTTTAACCAGTATTATTCCTAAAATTTTCTATAGTATAAAAATCGGCCTATGGCCTCGTCGATATTAACTTTTGAAATAAAAACATATTAAGGTAGCTAACTTATTATTGTATACATTATAATAAAACATGCTATTCCATAAAACAGCACAGAAAATATACTTACAATTTTAATGTAGGTGCGCTTGATCCACTTCCAGGTACGCTTGATCTTCGTCTGTAAACTCTCTGTAGCCATGTTCTAGCTAAACCTCGCTCGTATCGAAAAAAACAATATAGATATATTGCTATGGGCTCTCCAGTCTCCCCCGTTGTCGCCGATACTTTTATGAAAGACTTCGAGGAGAGAGCTCTCTCCACAGCTGTGGCTATGCCGAAGATCTACAAACGGTACGTAGATGATACTTTTACCATCCTTCCCAGTAATAAAGTTTCTGCATTTCTAGACCATCTAAACTCCTTACATAATAAAATTCAATTGACAATGGAGCCTGAAGTCAATAAATGCTTAGCTTTTCTTGATGTTTTAGTTATCAGGAATCCTGACAACTCCCTTAGTCATACAGTGTATAGGAAACCCACCCATACAGATAAATATCTCAATGGTAACTCCCATCACCATCCATGTCAGTTACCGTAGGTAAATCTTTGTTACAGAGAGCACATGGCATCAGCGACACTGACCATCTCAAAGAGGAGCTTCAGTATGTAAAACAAGTACTGCGAAGCAATAATCACAAGCTCCCACGAATGCGTCACAGAAGCCGGCCCAAGCCTTCCATAGTTGAGCGACAGCCTGCCATCTTACCTTACATCAAGGGTGTCACGGACTAAATTGGTAATATCTTAAGACGAGCTTCAATAAAAACTTACTTCAAGCCGCACAAGAAGATCAACCAATTTTTAAGACCTGTTAAGTGCAATATTCCCATACAAGATGCAGGTGTTTACAAACTTGATTGTGAATGTGGGCTGTCATACATTGGGCAAACAAAGAGGAGCGTTGGTATCCGAGTAAAATAACACATTGCTGACATGAAGAACAGATGCTCAACCAAGTCTGCGGTTTGTGAACATGCCCAGGACAAACCCAACCACTACATTCGGTTCGACAAACCACAAATCCTCGCTAGAGAGACCCGGTTTATGCCAAGAATGTTACGCGAGGCTATTGAAATCAAAAAGTACCCAAATTTCAATAGGGATGATGGTTGGCAAGTACCACCTGCTTCAAAATTAAATCTATCAAGGCCGACATAAATCTGCAAGACCTCTGGACACTGTGAGCGAATACTGCGTGAATAGGGAACGTTATGATTAACATAAGCATAACTAATAATTATCGATGTCGTACAAAGCAACGATATTTTTTGTATTGTAGGGTAGTTGCAAATAAATAGAATCAGTTATCTATAGTAATTAAACAACTTTAAACGGTTTAAATGGGGTATATTTATCATTATTTTTGTCCCGACGTTTCAAACACTTTGCAAAGAATGTGGTCACGGGGTAACTAATTGCTTTTATTTGTCACATGAGTTATTAAGAAATTATTTGTGCTACCGCCAGAAAATTTTATATTAATCATAACGTTCCCTATGCACGCAGTATTCACTCAGTGTCCAGACTTCCAGAGGTCTTGCAGATTTGTGTCGGCCATGAGACGGCAGGTGGTACTTGCCAACCATCATCTCTATTGAAATTTGGGCCCTTATTGATTTCAATAGCCTCGCGTAACATTCTTGGCATCAACCGGGTCTCTCTGGCGAGGATTTGTGGCTTGTCGAACCGAATGTAGTGGTTGAGTTTGTCCTGGGCATGTCCACAAACAGCAGACTTGGTCGAGCGTCTGTTCTTCATGTCAGCAAGGTAAAAGAATACTTTTTTACCCGAATACCAACGCTCCTCTTTGTTTGCCTAATGTATGACAGGCCACATTCACATTCACAGTCAAGTTTGTAATCTTGTAGGGGTACATTGCACTTAACAGGTCTTAAAAATTGGTTGATCTTCTTGTGCGGCTTGAAGTAATTTTTTATTGAAGCTCGTCTTAAGATATTACCAATTTTTGAAATGAGATTATCTTGAGTTTCACACATTATTAAATGTTATACAAAACACGCTCATCTCTCGGACTCTTATCACTATATTCGTTTCGATAAAGCCTCCGTATTAGATAGAGAAAAGTTTTATGTGCCTCGTAAAATACGTGAGGCTTTAGAAATCTATCGACATCCTAACTTTAACAGAGATGGGGGTTGGACGCTACCACTAGCCTGGATTCCTATTCTTAGTGCTACCTCGACGCAGAAGATGTCGCGCAGTCTAGAATGCGACACGGTTAGCATTATATGTCACGGTACATGTGATGATGATGCGATCACAGACGACGAAGTAGGCCCACCGTCTTCAGCCGGGCACGCTAGGACCTCATCACCTAGCACCAGCAGCGCGGGATACGCTCCGCCCCCACCCAGCTCCCCGCTGCCGCTGGCGCCGGTATCGCGACGAGCCGCGCGGGCCGCGCGCCGCTGTGCCCGTCGGGAGCTCGCAGACGCAGCTGCGCACTCGCCCTGATGATGAGCATCTGACATGCTCGAAACCCGGGTCGACGTACTCGATCCCCAACGTGAGTGTTTTGCCGGTTTTTGTATTACCAATTTTGTCCGTGACACCCTTGATATAAGGTAAGATGGCAGGTTGTCGCTCAACTGTGGAAGGCTTGGGCCAGCTTCTGTGACGCATTCGTGGGAGCTTGTGATTATTGCTTCGCAGTATTTGTTTTACATAATGGAGCACCTCCTTGAGATGGTCAGCGTCGCAGATGCTATGTGCTAATTGACATTTGACAATAATAATGATAAATATACGCGATAAACCGTTTAAAGTTGTTTAATTACTATACGCAGCATAGCCACAAGAACAAAATAAAAAAAACATTTTTTTTGTATTTTGCGCCTAAGGCGTCAGTTTTTTCCTTAAAAATATATACAAACCAATTAATACTATTCTACCAGATATTTGCGTGATACTCTATTCTTAACTTATAAAGTTTTCGAGTCTTTAATTCTACGATGTAATATATTGTAAACTCAGTCGACCAACGCATTGTGAATATCACTTACCATCAGGTAAGATCGTGATCAAAGATTACCACAATCAGCAATTAAAACATCCTCAACTAAGCTACAGCGCCGTCTTGCTGATGCGCAATGTATGAACCTACATACCCACTAATTTGGTCCTCTGTGCTTAATGCCTACTGCCTATAGTCGATGGTTTTGCTTAACCTAGAAGCCCATCAATACTGGTTTGCAGCATGCTGTCACCGATATTGTTAATTCTGCATATCAACAACCTCCACCTCAATAGACAATTATATTGTGAATTATTAATTGTAATGCAGATGACAGTACTGGTGACGCCAGATTTACCGATCGTGCAAATATCCCCCGGTCGCTAATAGTAGAGAATAGGGTATGAATTGTGTCTGAAATATATAACTCTTTGGACTTGAATGACGTTGGTGGAATGGACGAGTATTTGAATGGGGACGATAAAATATTGTACTCTTTAATCCCAGGAATACACAGGTTTGAGCATTATCTCAAAAAAAATATCAGGAACTTTAGCGTACATAGCAAATGACGGAGTTCCGGAGTCGTCTGGAGAGCAAGGCCAAACTTGCCTCTAAAAAGCATGAAGTGTTAGCACTTAACACCAGTTTAAACTGGTCCAAGCAGTATTTCACTCCACGGCAACGAGTTGCGCTTTACAAAATGCAAGTCAGACCGCATATGGAATACTGCTCACATTAATGGGTTGGGACATCCACTTACCAGACCGACCCTCTCGACTCCTTCCAACGGTAAGCCATTCGTATTGTAGACTATCCAATACTGACACTCGGTTTGGAATCGCTTAGTCTCCGGAGAGACTTTTCATCCCTCTGCGTATTCTACCGTCTGTACAATAGAGTATTTCGAGGAGCTGTTTGATATGATGGCAACACCTGAATTCCACCAGAGCACCGTTCACCATCAATGGGATATTCACCCCCATTACCTTGTTCTTCTGCGCTTTTCTATGCAGAAAAAAAAATCTTTAGAACGAATCTACCGCATACTAATGATTTTGAGGGAACTTTTCGCCGCGGTAATCTACCGCATACTAATGGTTTTCAGGGAACTTCTCGCCGAGGTCTTTCCTCTGCAATACGATATGGGTGTGATGTTTAAAAGATCTGATATGGCTGTGTAAAAAGGGCGGTATAAGATTCCGTCGAAGTCATCTGGTGTTACAAACATCCATAGGCGACGATGACTACTTGCCATCTGGTTGGTCGCGTCGTATGTCTACGATACGGTACGATAAGTCTTTATTGCATACCAAAATAAGTAAAAAGTGAACATTACATTTAAAACACAATGAATAACTTATCAAGCAAAAAAGATTTAAGTAAGTGTTCATTTACAAATTGGTATGTATTTAGCAATAAAAAATATTATCAACCTGTATACAGAACTCGTGTACAAAATTGTAATTAATCTACACTCGAGAGCAATGAATCCGGGTCACTTAAAGAATCCTAAAAATCTCGGAAACTAAAAATGATAGGTTAATGCAATAAATTGTATTTAATAGACAATGTAATACTCCTTAAATGAAGGTATTAAAACTTCTTAGTTATTGTAAAGTTATATCATAAAAAAATCAAATTTGAAAAAGGGCCACTTTCGAAGATGGAACTACGAAATTACAGCATTTGGTTTTGCTTTTGTTTGTAATCTGTCATTTATGTGGGTACATAAACCATGTTGATAGTGCTCTATATTCATTATTCAAGCTGAAATTATGTCGCTTACGCCTGAAGAATGCACCAGAATACTTACAATGCTGGAAACCGGCCGGAGTCAGCGCGATACAGCCAGGACTGTCGGTGTGTCGCTGTCAACAGTACAAAGAGTTCTCCGACGTTACGAAGAAACTGGTTCTAACCTACGCAGACCAGGAACGGGCAGAACCAGGTGTACCACAGCACGAGAAGACCGATACTTGGTGAACACCATGCTTCGAAATCGCTTTCTCACAGGAACTGAACTCACCAATCAGTTTCGACGCCTCGGAGGAAGTAACCCAAGTGCATGGACAGTAAGACGTCGGCTTGCTGAATCTAACTTAAAACCCCTTAGACCTGCAAACGGCCCTAAACTGGAGCGTGGGCATCGTATTTCGAGACTAAGATATGCCCAGAGCCACGTAAATTGGAGTATTGAAGATTGGTCAAAAGTTATGTTCTCCGACGAATCAAAATGTATGCTCTACAAGCACGATGGAAGACACAGAGTGTATCGAAGACCAGGGGAAAGATTCAAGCAAGCATGCATCGAAGAAAAAGTAGCCTACGGTGGTGGGTCTGTACTTGTGTGGGCCGGAATTTCTTCTGAAAGTCGCACAGAGCTGGTGATCATAGAAAACGGCTCTTTAACTAGCGTAAGATATGTGGAAGAAATCCTCAATGATCACGTTGGTCCATTTATGGTCAATTTAGGTGAGGATGCTATATTTATGCATGACAATGCCCGACCTCATACAGGTAGGATTGTGAATGACTACCTTCAAGAGATGAACATTACTCTTATGGAGTGGCCAGCGCGCAGCCCGGATATCAACCCGATCGAGCATGCTTGGGACGAGCTAGGCAGATGCGTAAAACAACGAAACCCTCCCCCAATCACGCTTCGTGAGCTCAAAATTGCTCTCACAGAGGAATGGGAGAATATTCCCCAAAATCGTATAAGGAACTTGGTGTACAGCATGCCAAACCGCGTAAACGCAGTAATGGAAGCACGAGGAGGCAATACGAAGTATTAAAATTCAAGAAAATCGTAATAAAGTTCAAAAATTTCATGTTTCCTATTTTTGTTTTAAGGAGAGATCAGCAGTTTTTTTCTTTATGTAATTTTGTGTTAGTAAAAAGTATGGTGACTCATATTTTTTTTTACTTTAATTTAAGGAGTATTACATTGTCTATTTAATACAATTTATTGCATTAACCTATCATTTTTAGTTTCCGAGATTTTTAACATTCTTTAAGTGACCCGGATTCATTGCTCTCGAGTTTATTTATCATCTTCATCCAATAGCATAAAACAAAGTCGCTTCCCACTGTCTGTCCCTATGTATACTTATATAGAGTATATATATATAGAGTGATTCAAGAGGAAGGTTTGTGTGTGTAATACATGCATAATACACTCGTAGTAAAGAAACACTGTTCATTTCAGGGGTTTTTAATGTGATGTGAAGAGTAACCTTTAAACATTCAAGAGTAACCTCTAAAGAAAATATTTTCTTATTGTCTAATGACAAAAAAGCTGTGGATGTTGTATATAAAGACATTCTTTAGTATATTGAGTATCAACATTGCACCCGTGCGAAGCCTGAGCGGGTTGCTAGTCAATTACAAAACACATTCGCTTCTGCCCTTAAAGTTCTAGTATACTAACTCGGGAGTTAGTCTATCGCAAACTCACCACCCGACCACCCAAGACCAGAACTCCTTCTGTGCTCTGCGCAACTATTAAGTGTTACAATGACAAATATGTAGAATTTATTGATTACTTTTTTTATGTCTCACACTCTAAGCTCTATAGGGTGCCGGGCTAGACTTGCATCCCAGCGTACACCTTACTACCTGATGGAGTCGTAAGAGGCGTCTAAGGGAAAAATACCAGAAGGAAGCGCCCTCTGAAGAAGTGCCATCTTACACTGCGATCCCTAAGGTAGAACCACAAAATGACGGAGTACTATAGCACTATGTAGATAGATAGATAGATATTCAATTCAATTCAATTCAATTCATTTATTTGCTTGAGTACAGGTACAAAAGATATAAAATATGTAGGAAGTACAACAGTTTCACCATAAACAACCTCATACGAGGTGTGCAAATGTCATGTAAATATATTATTATACAATGAAATTGAGACTTAATAATAATAACGATGTCAAATATTTTTTTAAATTGTCATAATCTATTAAATACCTAATTACAATTCAATTATTTAGCGTGGTAAATGTAGTAGCGATTAGAAGTCGTCTGCAAGAAATCCTTAACTGTATAGAAACTTTGGTTAACCAACCACTTTTTTAACTCCGGGTAGAACTTATAATTAGGTAACTCTGTTATAGTTTTTGGAATCGCATTGTAAACGAGAGGCGTCATGTAGGTGCAGTTATTCCTAAACAGTTCTAGTTTAGGGATGGGCATTTTGAGCTGTTCTTGTGTAACTTTCCTCTTACCTAAGCTATTATATTCGGGAAATAAGGCAGAGTTACATCTTACAAACTTCGCCAATTCATATATATAAATGCCTACTACTGTCAACAGATGCTTTGATTTAAAAACAGGCTTACATGATTCAGTTCATTTCAGATTATATACAGCACGAACACATTTTTTCTGTGCTTTGAACACTTTGTTCAAGTGCTTAGAATTTCCCCAGGCAATAATCCCATAACGAATCACCGAGCAAACATAAGCATGATATACTCCCAGAACCGAATGCAGAGGAGCGCATCGCTTCAATCTTTTAAGTGCAAATGCGAAGCTATGGAGCTTGTTACAAATCATGTCAATGTGATTACCCCATGATAAATGAGCATCAATATTTATCCCTAAAAATTTAGTAAAAGTCACCTGTTCAATAATGTCATTTCCATAATTTATAGTAATATTATTTTTTGTGCGCTGATGAGTCTGAAATTGTATTAATTTTGTTTTATATAAATTTATTTTTAAATGATTCATATCTAGCCATTCAATAATTTTACTGAGGCAATTGTTTATGTCATTAGTTATATTTATTTTATCATCACATTTTATTAAAACAGTCGTGTCATCAGCAAAGAGGATGCTGCTGTGTTCGATAGCACTTGGGAAGTCATTGATAAATAAAAGAAAAAGCAAAGGACCCATGATGCTACCTTGAGGGACCCCATTTAATTTAACACGTTCATCGGAATCATAAGTATTAACACAATTCATAATTTTGTCATACTGGGTGATGCGAGTTATCTGCTTTCTATCTTTTAGATAGGAAAAGAACCAATCATGAGCAGGACCTCGAATACCATATCTATACAGTTTATTTAGCAAAATATCGTGATTAACAAAATCAAATGCTTTACTCAGGTCGAGAAATAGACCACATGACGTCGTATTACTGTTTAAATTGTTTAAAATCAAGCTAAGAAGATTGTAAGTAGCTAAAGTGGTTGATCTGCCTTTTCTGAAACCATATTGTTCTTCCGCGAGGATGTTATAGTGATTGAGGTATGTAAGAGTTCTTTTATACATAACCTTTTCAAATATTTTTGAAAAGACAGGATCTAATGAGATAGGTCTATGATTGTCTATATTTAGTTTTGAATCTTTCTTATACATTGGTTTCACTATAGATACCTTAAGCCTATCCGGTATACGCCCTTGCTCTAAAGAAAGATTAATAATATGTGAAAGTGGCTCGCAAATATAAGGACAAACAGCTTTTATCAGGTTCGTTGTGAGGTTATCATAGCCCGCTGATTTGGTATCATTTAGCGATTTAATAATTTTACATATTTCATCAGGTGACGTTGGTTCAAGGTAAATACTTTGCATCACTGAATTAACTGATAACAGTGGATTACGTTGGTTATTCGATGCAGGCAGATTATTAGTTAAGTCGATAAAAAAATTGTTAAAAGAATTAGCTATATCTGTCCCAGATGAGAGAATTATTCCATTGTCAATAATTTTTTCGATGTAATCTTTAGGTTTAAACTTTCCCATCTCTTCGTTAACTATTTTCCATGAAGCCTTACATTGATTCTTCGAATTTGCTATGTATTTAACATTACTTAATAAGTTGTTTTTATGGACGCACTTTTTTAATAAATTAGAGTAAATTTTGAAGTCTTTTTTTGTTACAATATTGTAATTTTGATAGACAACTCTTTATTGTACACACCACTACATTATAACAAAACAAAATATAAAAGATTAAAGTTAAGTGTTACAATGGGCGACCTTATCACTAACAGCGATCTCTACCAGGCAACCTTTGAATGGAGAGGATATAGGAGTAATAAGACGGGGGTGCATTAAATTAATATTAACAGTCTGGTTGAACAAACTGCTAAATAAAAATTTAAAACAGAAATATTTTCTATACAAACAAACAGATGTGACTTAAATACTAACAATATACTTTTACAAGCTTACATACAACAATACTATATTATATATACACATACACACACACACACACACTATACAATATATAACTAATTATGCTATGTTTGTATATAAGCACTTACATATCGTATAACTATCCTACAATTGTGATAATGAAGTGACAAGCAGCTTCAAACAGTACAGGTGTAATTAATCAGACAAGTAAAACTGTTTCACTTGGCTTTTGAACGTGTTTAAAGATTGGGCTTGCCTAATAGAAATCGGTAGTGAATTCCACAGTCACAGCATTGACAAGCAAGACAGAAGGAAAGAAAAAAAGAAGAAAGCATAAGTTAAATGAAATTAATGAGGCAAATAAAAACGAAAGTGTAAAAAAAGGTTATCGAGAGCCATATATGAAATGAATCCTAGAGCATCTTTGAAGGATTTTTAAGGATATTGATATTTTAACCTTACATTACGTCTTTATATATTTGTAAGTATGATATAATTATGTTCGTAAAAATATGAGTAAATTTAAATTAAACAAGGATAATCACGATTACAACACTAGGAATTAAGATAAAATAGCAGTGCCAGGTTTTAGATTAGCAAAGAGAAATAAAAGGTCCATTTTAGGTAATCATGTGCGGTTTTATTAGAAAGTTCCGAAAATTCAAGTGATTACTGAAATGACAAAAAAGCTTGAACAATTCCGTCTCTGCCAAGCGATCACCTGTCATATACATAATTTAAGCCAATATTGTAATTATTTTATAGTATATATTGTAACACATTCTTAAAAGACGTTTTAATTGAATGTCCCCGACTTTCTTGCCTCTTTTTCTCGTAGTGGCTATGTAATTTTTTTTGCTAAACATAGGAGTACATTGTACAATGTTTCAAAAAAAATTTAATTGACCTTCATGAAAGCGTCGTAGATGTCTCAATTGAATTAATGATTCTGATTTTCACTTTGACTCTTGAGATTGAATTGCAAAGAGAAAGATGAAAAATGTTACAAAATTACAAATTTACGAGAGAAAAAATTAAAGTCATGTGCGGGATTCGAACCCGATGTAACCCGAAAATGAGATGGTTGCATGAAGAACGAGAGCAAGAATTAAGTTATGAGTCATTGTGTCATGTTAGCTCAATTGGTTAGAGCATACCCCGGCTAAAGGGGTGGATGGACGCGGGTTCGAATCCCGCACATGACTATAATTTTTTCTTTCGTAAATTTGTAATTTTGTAATGTAATTCGCCTAGCAGGCGTCATTGCAAACTTAACAATATTAAAAATGAAAAATGTTTTATCAGCTACACCGACAAGAGCTAGGCTCTGAAAGAAGAAGAGGTACTAATGTTGTACTAAATAAGTATTGATTATTTCACATGGAAATAGTTTGTTTATGGTTCATTATGAGGACATTCATTGTCCCTTAGGATTAATATATTTTCCGCTCGTTTATTTAAGATTTAGGTTTTCCTGAAACGGTTAGTCATCAAATAATATTGGCTTAATATGGCATGAAATGTGTGTATAAATTGGTTTCCGACAACTCGATATCCCACTTATGTGGTAATATCAGCTGCAAGATGTTGTTGCGCAAATTTTCTTACATATTAGTGTTGTACTTAAAAGTACTAAGTACATCATGTGACGAAGGAAGCACATTAGCTTTTGCTATAGATGACACTACGTCAATGATGGATGATATCAATCAAGTGAAGAAAGAAGCAGTCGAGATTATGAATGTGGTGCTCGCCGAGAAATCAAGTCAAATTAAAAATTTTGTTTTGGTCACTATCAACGATCCAGGTATTGTTTTTTCTATATTTATTTTATATTACAGTAAATATGGTTTTTAAACGAGTTCAGTAAACGTGACTTTTGGCTTCTGTTTATTAAATGTATGAATTAATTTTAACGAAATATGTTATGTCTAATCGAGTTTTTTGTTAATTGATACTCAATGCCAACTATAGTCAATTGGCCATCATTTCTGAAACAGCACGCATTAATTCCCGTATTGTCAACGTATATTTATTTTCTATTTCTTACTAATTCAAATTAAAATCATTTATTTAATTTAGACGTCTACGACGCTCTTAAGGTGGTCAATTACAAATTTTGGAGTCAGACTTGACTACGTCGACCAAGTCAAACTAGTAATAGACCGCAAACTCACCTATAAAGCACATGTGTCTGCCCAATGTAAAAAGATAGCGGATATATACAAACAGCTAGCACGTGCAGCCAAGGTGACCTGGGGACTTAACAGCGGAATCACGAGAACGATACATGTTGCATTGGTGGAACCCATCATGCTTTACGCGGCAAACGTATGGGCACATGCAGTGGATCTAGAAATGAACAGATCACAGATATGTGCTCTCCAAAGAGGCTTTGCCCAAAAGATATGTAAGTCCTACCGTACTGTTTCCCTCACCTCCGCACTTATCCTATCAGGTCTACTCCCCCTTGACTTGAGAATCCAAGAAGCAGCGAGCCTGTACAGAGCTAAGAAGAATATCTCTCTAGACTACCTCCCTCCGGATATGGAGCTCGAACAAAGCATAAGTGTAATGGACCAATCACATCCGTCCACGAAAGAATACGTAGAGTACGAGCTCCTCGAAACCAGCACCAGCCACATCACCGGACCCCAAATATACACAGACGGCAGTAAAATTGAAGGTCAAGTAGGTGCTGCCTTAACCTGGTGGGAGGAAGATAGAGAGATCACATCATCCACCTTCAAGCTCCATCCCGATTGCACGGTCTTCCAATCGGAACTTTATGCCCTTTACAAGGCGACTCAACTAGTGACACACAGCACCAAGCCACTAGTGAACATTTTGAGCGACTCCAGATCATCACTCGATCTGCTCAGGAGTCCCAAAACGAGTCATCCCCTGGCAAAGGGCATAAAGGAAAATATTTTAAAGATCAGGGCAGAAGGTAGAGATCTTCGGATGTTCTGGTTGAGAGCACACGTGGGAACCGCCGGAAACGAGAGAGCCGATGAGCTCGCGAAATCGGCGGCACTCACATGTGCCACTCAAGACTACAACAAGATCCCCATATCCTACGTCAGAAGGAAAATTCGTGAGGAATCAGTACAAAACTGGCAAGATCGCTATGAAACAGCGAGCATAGGTGCAATTACGAGGCGGCTTCTGCCGGATGTCAAAGAAGCATTCCAGTTGACGCGAACTGTGAAATTGTCACCCCTTCATGTACAAATGATGACGGGACATGGGGGTATATCCGAATACCTCCACAGGTTCAAGCTGAAAGATAGCCCAGGGTGCGAGTGCGATCCTAACATCCCTGAAACTGTCTGGCACATTATTTTAGAATGTCCCCGTTTCTTGGCCGCCAGGCACGATCTTGAAACTGCGATGAACAGAAAGCTGCTGGAAGTGGATCTGCCCGACATCTTAGCAGATCCAAATACCAGAGAACATTTCCTGCCCTTCGTAGAGAGATATTTCCGAATAGCGGTCAAACAAAACGCCAACCTCCCGCCCCCCACTCGGAATATATCACCATCTATCACCATCCCTCCCAACCAAACGCTAGCTCCTAATCTCCTACCTTCCACTATGCCTCCTTGCACTACCCTCCCCAACCCAAATATAGTTTCACGATTCCCACCAAGTCATCTCAAAAACATAGAAATTTCCGAACTGCTGTCAAATGGAGAGCAAGGGAAACCAGGAATACGCATCCGTGGTGTTGCTTTGTATATGCTCTGTCTAGCTAGAGCCGAAAATCGGATACGCTTGTCACCTGGTCTATCATGTTTGGTAAATGGGAGCAGCTTTAAAACCACAATGAAGCGCAAAACTTTTAATGCGATGCCAGCGATGGCGGTTGGGGGTCACCCATGCCGGTTAGTGCGACTGAAAAGCAAGACAGTCATCCTAATCGAATGGGCAGAGCACACACCGTTTGCGCAAGCATGCTCGCTGCTCTCTAATATTGCCGAAAACAACGAAAGCCCACGAGTGATAAGCGTAGACGCCATGGTAATAGAGTACTGCAAGGGAGAAATCGAAGACCAACTAGGTTGTATCAAAGCCTCGGAACACCATGAGGTAGTTGTGTACGAGGACAGAGGAGAAAACTTGAGTTTCCTTAAAAGCCCTGAACATAACCGTGCAACAGATAGTTGGGGACATCCGACCCCGAGCTCGAAAAGTGGTTCAGAAAGACTACAGGAAAAAGCAAGGGCCGAAAGGAATCAGCAACGCAGCCCAACCACGAGCAGTGGTCGCGTCTCGGCATTCGTGACAGCTTTCAGTGCTGCCACACGAAGTTTATTCCGACTACCATCCTCCCTATCCACTACGCAAACAAAAACAAAAAAACCAGCAGAACTACCAGCCCTACCAAAGAAAACAAGAACGAGAGCTGACAAGGGACAAGTCTGTCCGCCCCAATATATCCCAGCACAGGAACCATCGAGACACGCAGCAAACGCCTTCCTAGAGTTCTTAGCCATAACGAAATCCACAATAGTAGTCAACGCTAAAACCTGCGAAAACATCTTGCAATCGTTTAGGTTAGGAAACGAAAACCTATTAAAGGTGTGACTTGAGGAAGCAGAAGCCGCAATATACGACAATAACACAAACCAGGTCATCAAGGGAACGATGTCTGGTCAGTATATGGCGGCTTATAATGCGACAAGTGGTTTTGTGGTCCTGGATGAGGGAGAAACGGAACAGACAGGCAAACCAAAGTACGTGACACCCCAAAATGACCCCATTCTAGTCACTGCCCGGTGTACTAAGATAATGCTCGACAACCGGATCCTTGAAATGGCTAAATCCATTTCGGAGGATGTGGAGGTCGAGTCAAGTTGGAAACGCTGGGAAGTACCTAAAATACAGTGGGTCAATGGAGTGCCGGGATGCGGCAAGACAACTTGGGTGATACGCAACTTCGATGTGGACCGAGACGCCATCATCACAACAACAAAAGAGGCAGCCAAATCGGTGACTTGGCAAAGACCAAGGTGCGCACCATGGCTTCGGTCCTCGTAAATGGTTTTAAGAAGAAGGAGAGCTACAGCCGCCTCTTGGTGGACGAAGCTCTCATAAACCATTTCGGGGCCATAGTGATGGCTTCAAGGTTGTCTGGAGTAGGCAAACTTGTCCTCATCGGAGATGTAAATCAGTTACCTTATATCGACAGAGAGGATCTCTTCGAGATAAGGCACAATCGCCCTAACTTGGTTACAAACATCAGCCAAGAGTTGCTGTGCACGCACCGGAACCCAATGGATGTCACGTACGCACTGAGGGAAATATACTCAGGTGTATACTCCTCAGCTCCCCGTATCCAGTCCCTATAGCAGAAAGGATATACGGATGCGAAAATCCCCAAAACCCTCCCAAACATCCTGTTCCTGGTTCACACCCAGGAAGAAAAAGAGACCCTGACCAACGAGGGCTACGGAGCAGGCACGGGATCTCATATCCTCACAATCCACGAAGCACAGGGACTGACATACGAGTCAGTAATCGCAATAAAAACCAAGGGTAGAATGAAGCTGCACGAGAGCGTCCCACACGCAGTCGTCGCAGTCTCACGCCACACCGGGACTTTCACGTACTACGCTGACGACGCAAATGATGCTATTGGACGGTTCGTTCGGAGAGCGGTGTCTGCAAGACGCAAAGATATCCGCGACTATAACTTAAAGATGGCAATCAGAGATCGCAACAGTGTGGTGATAGATGTCCTGGTGAGAATGGATGTCGGAGAGGCAGACTAAGAACATCTCAAAGTTCAGTTTTTATTGTAATGCGTAAAGATTTAGTGTTTAGATATAGTTTTCTCCCCCATTAGCAAGCGGATTCGTGCGGGCATTCGGAACAGTCATGCTCACGAAAATGTGTTGGCAAGCGGTGCCATCGTGTGTCGGGTCGCCCTCTTCCATCAAAAATGGTTGAGGAGGACGATGGCTGGCACGCGAGTCAACTCGTGAACGAGTGCTGCTTGAGGACACTGGTCCGTTCGGAATACCTGTGCAAATCTGTTTGCTACTATTTTGTAGTAGTATATTCCTTGAAACTGTGTTCCCCCATTTAGTATGTAAGAATGCTCCCCATAGTAATGTAATTACTTAACAAATTTCTCGGTTAACTTAAAAAATGGCACGGACCCCGGAGTCTGTGGAAAATGAACAAAACCAAATAAAAAAAAATAATTAAAAATTACAAATTTTAATATTTAAACATTCTACATTGTACTGCCACGTTCAGCAAAAAAAATATAGAGCCACTGCGAGAAGAACGGGCAAGAAACTCGGGGCCATTCTTTAAAACGTCTTTTTACAATGTGTTATCTACAATATAATACAATTATTACAATATTTGTTTAAATTACGTCGGAGACATGTGGTAGCTTGGCAGAGGCGGAATTTCCCAAGCATTTTTGTCGTTTAAGTAATCATAAACTATGTAAGTAGTAGGATTTCTTATTCAAAATATTTTTAACGTGCAATTTGAATTTTCCTTCTATGAGCATTGTAATATGTTTAGGAATTTTATTATAAAACCGCACACCTAAACAAGACCTTTTATTTGTCTTTGCTAGTCTAAAACCTGGTACTGTTATTTTTTATTTATTCCTAGTGTTGTAATCGTGGTTGTCACTGTTTAATTTAAATTTACTCAAATTTAAACAAATAATATGAGGACTTTCCCTTGATGCCAAGTTTTTGAATATGCATTTATGAAAGTACCATGAAGCCGATAGGGCAATTGTTTTAAGGTTTCTGTCGCTAGAATACCTACAAATTGTAGAGTCAATCAAAAATTTTCTATGTGTAGGTCTCACTTGTATCTAAGCTACAAAAATCAGGAATAAGTTCCAAACCTACATCACAATCTTAAGTACACTATTGCTAGAATCTCTTTTTCCTCTCATGTCTGATTGAAGGTAACTATATAATGAGGATAATATGGGATTAGTTCGATTTTATCTAAACTAGAATTCAATTATATTATACTTATTTTATATAAACAAATAAAATTCTTTGTGAAATTAACGGGAAGTGATCACTTAAAATGCGTGTTTTTTTGACTAGTAGGTAGATTTAGTTAAAAACCTGGTCTATATTTGAATAAAAAAAATCCGCATTCTAATATATAGCTTATAACTACCTATTTCACTCGTGTCAATCACTTTCCTTTACACTTATTTTTATTAATTGTGACATTTTTTTCGGGGGATAAAAGGAAATACTTGTCTATTAAAAGACACACATTATGTAACGTCAACTGTATGTAGACTATAAAATAAGTTAACCTACTAGTAAGTACAATTATTTTATAGTATTACCTTTTAGTTTCCTGGTAATCTAAAAAAAGTTATGTCTGGATGCGTTTTTGACGAATTCATGTAATCAAAAACAGCAAGCAATATATCTTACTCGTCATATTTAATATGTGAATATGTACTTGAACTATTTTTTGGTCAAAAAATCGCGCGGTTATTGTTAAAAAACAACAAAACATTCGCTCGTTTCTGCTTCACAGTCGCGACACTCGATCCTGTCTGCGGTGCCGAGCGCAGGCCAAGATCGAGGCGCGTAGGTATAACTAGCGTTTCGTTCGTTTCTATGAAGTTGAAATACTGTATAGGTAGATAAAATTACCGTAGCCGTACACTTCTACTCGTAGGTGAATAGACCGGAGGGAGTCAATGGCGATGATTAGGTATAAGACGCAATCCATAGCACAGGTATGGCGGGTATGACGTCGGATGGTCGCTCAATACCCCCATAACTTGTTCAGTTGTCTTTGCTTTGAGTTTAGTTGAGGGAAGAAGTGTAAAAAACATAATATGACAAATTTGACGACGACTGGTCCATTAATATGACTTGCTTGTTCAGTTGTCTATGGTTTGAGTTTAATTGAAACTCGAAGTTTATAATTATTTAATATATTAAGATATAAAATTAAAATAGTATTGAAGACATTTTATAAAACGACATATTCATTCCGTCGCCAATTATGCAAATCTGTATCAGCCGGATTTTCTACTGTTAAACACATCCTCTCCCACTAAGGGGAGAGGTAAATATAATCCACATCAGGGGGATCGCAGTGTGAGATAGCATTTCTTCAGAAGGCACTTGGATATTTTTCTCTTAGTGGCTTCTTAGGACACCCTCGGGAAGAGATGGGGGTGATATTCAATCACGGCATCCAACGGGATAGCGCAGCACCCATGGGGCTGACATGTACCTACATCATTTACACTTAAACATTTCAAGTGACTTATGCATCTTTTAGCATTTAGTGAACTAAAGTCTCGCTTTGTAATAAATTAAACAGTTTTTGGTAATAACCTTTTATTACTCGTTAAACTCATCGCTTGAGCAGTGTTAGTGTGCAGCTATAATATAGTTTAATGAGCTACTTTTTTAGATTATTTTATATATACCCATTTACCTACCTTCGTTTATTTTGTTAAATTTATTCCAGATGCTGTACTTCGAACGGTTACTACGTCTAAATCGATATTTATACAACACTTAAACAAGATAAAGTTGTACAATGGAGTCTATTACAATGATTGTCCGGAAATGTCACTTACTGGGATCGAAATGGCCTTGTTGAAAAGCAAACCCGGATCATACATATATGTATTTACCGACGCTTCAGCCAAAGATTATCACAAACTGGATAGAATAAAGAGTTTATGTGAGAAGAAACAAAGTCAGGTATATTTGGGGTTTTAATAATTTATTTATATTTTGTCTTAAATGTTTAGAAATAAATTTAAATCTAATTGATAAAAATTAACGTAAGTTTGACACATACTATAAGACATTTTGAGCCGAATTAAACTTACTGATTTTACGTCGATAAGGCGGCGTCTAGACCAGTTTCGCGAATTTCAGAGTCGCTTCGTAAAGGAGTGCGTGCGCTCACGAATGCGCCCATGCACTGGTGGTAGTACAAATTTAAATCTATAATTCCTTAGTTCTTTGAATCATGAGATGCTCGCAAAAATCATATTTTTAAATGCAACTGTTTCATGCTTAAAATAATCATTCGTAGACACGGACTATCACCGACCCACAATCGCCTCAAATAGTATTGGTTTAATTATACGAAGAAATATCTATGACGGATGTGCAAACGAGTTATAAAATGTTAATAATATAGCGGTATACAGCTAACACCAAGGAGCAAGATTATTGCTCCTAGGCTAGCACTGTTCCCAACATTCTATGATTAGTTTGACATTTTTAAAACACCACAAATAACGGACATTAGCTATTGGCATAAATTGACTCTCCGCAATTTTATCTATTTGGTTTGTCTACCTAGTGAGAGGCCTACTTGCTCTGGCTCTTTCGGTGCACTAAAAAAAACCTTAAACTGATTAGACGCCGGTTTAAATTAAAAGTTTAAAAACCAAATACCTTTGTTAAATATGAGCGAACCAATATCTTCGTCACCATCACTAACGTTAAACTGGTTTTTGTAACCTTTATTGTACCTTATTTTAATTGCCTTTCTATGTTGGCTTAGTGAACCTCCTTGGGTTTTATAACCATGTTGCCATATACATCCAACCAAAATGTAATTTTATTTCAACTAGACCCGCTATGCTATGTAATAACAACCTAGATTGTTTGAAGGGCTAATCAAGTTATTGGTTATTTTAACGATCCTGCTATTAAAACCTGACCAGGCTTCTCGGTAAAAATAACTACTTTTCTTTACAGAACTAACTAATTGCATTGGTTATTGTAACTGAACAAATAAGAGCGACTACAGTTGGGGGTTCCCGAAGAAGGCCCTCAAATTATAATTTAGATCACAGGCTCAAAGTAACGTAGGATTAAGCCTCTTCTACTCAATCATATCTTCATAGAATTATTTTCGGTACCCATAGTGAATAGCTTAAATAATCCATTAATCAATACATACTCTGACGAGAGAGCATGATGTATTGTCATTCATACTCTCAAATTCTGAGAGCTGTGACACTGACTTCGATTCTTTGGTAAATTTTCTGGGTTTAATTTGTCGAGCGAATCACATTTCGCAATTCTACGTATTGCTTTTCAATTATACGTAACATAAAATTATTTGGCTATTTCGATGAAGCAAACACTTAAACAAATTATCATTTTACACATTCATACGACAGAACTAATTCTGTAAACCTGTTCGGGTATGTAAATAATATATTAACAGCAAGTTTAAATCACTCTGTTTTTCATCGATAATGCGTATAATAGTTGGCATTCAGTCGAAATATCTAAGTTGATCGCATATCTCACTGACGTGACACAAAATCTATAGTGATACATTTGAATAATTTATCACGAATTACTTTGCAGGTTGTTTTCGTGTTAACTGGAGATTGCGGAATTCCATCAAGTGAGCAGTACATGGTGTACCATAAAATAGCAGCAGCCAGCGCTGGACAAGTGTTCCGTGTCAGAAAAGATCAAGTTCATACGGTAAAGATAACATTACATAATTTTTATTACATTTTAAGGTACGTGCAACACAACGTGAACAGATGCGCCTACAGTTGCGTTCAAGGTGGTGGTTATCTATATTAAGGATAAAGTAATCTATATTTTTCAAACGTACCTCACGATGTGCTTTTTATTTGAGCGCACCTCAACAGTAAATAGAAAAATCTTTTAGAAAATAAATAGAGTTGAATGCCATTTTAAACGCCACCACTTAGAGATGATCGCGTAGGTTTACACTTACCTTTAATATATCTAAATTTTCGATCATCTATTTGTCTAGAATAGAATACTCTTTATTGATACACCACAAAAAAATAAAATACATGTTGTCTAAAACGAATAATAAAGTGGTACAATGGGGGGCCTTATCACTAGAAGTGATCTCTACCAGGAAACCTTAGGATGGAGTTATAAAAAAGCTAATCCAGATGGAGTGTAGCGCTACAAACACAACAAAAACAACATTCCAGATTTAAAACGCTTGTGTGCTTATCACGCACACAAATATGTGAAGCCACTATTGTTTAACAAACGCGAGATGTTCATGATTGTGTACTGCCACCAGGTCTAGGAAAAAATCACAAAGTAGGGAAATTTAACATGTTTTGATTTTGAGGAATTGTTAATATATTTAAACATTTAATTTGTGTCTATGGATTAATAGTAGATTATTATTAATAGAGATGGGCAATTTCCATTTTTTCTTGTGTTGTTTTCTAAAGTATCATCCTTACTGAGTGTTATTAAGTAAACATATATATGTTGGTAAATGAAAAAAAAAAATATTTCACGATATTTTTTTCAATGTTCTAGTTCTTAACTTTAAAAATTCTTATTATTGAATCACTAATATTAGTGTACATGCATATATTTTTTGTATTTTCACTGTATACACTTTTTCAATATGATAATAATCATACATCTTATTGGAGTTCCTTGACGATATACGGAAAAAACCTTCACATGCATACGCCCTATTAGATTGCTAATAAACATTTGTAATATTCTACAATGTTACTTACAGCAGGAGAGACTTAGTAACCATCTCTTTGAATTAGCTTTTAACCAGTTTTCGTTAAGATGTTACATCCCAAATGAATAGAATAGAATAGCGTTTATTTACAATACCTACAAATATACACAGATAACTAAAACTTATACAAACAAGAAATTATAATATTAATAATTATTCATATTATCCAATTTCGTCTTATAGTAATATCTTAAGTTTTCCACAGCCGGTCTTATCAAATTTAATTAATGCAGAAGACCGTAAACATGGTCATTATTTACTTCAAAATAGTTAATTTCTCCAACAAATTGACAACAGTTGATATTATTTATGCATAATTTATCGGCGTCAATATCAAATCTTGTTTGGTAAACTTCCGAATAACATCAGTATGCTAACACACAGAATCAAGTCCTAAAGTTGCCATAAATTCTCTTTGCGGTTCTTTCTCATAATGTTTAACGACTTGCTTTTTCAAATTGGATCGTTAAAAACTTTGAAATATGAGTTAAATTATATGTTAAATTTACGCGATATTAGTTACAGAACTTAATAATGTTTCAGTTTTGTATAATTTAAGGAAGTATATTACATTTTTTGATCAAGTGATTGGTACTTATTTGATTTTTTTTCAGTAATTTGAATGCCCCGAAATTGACCGCGAGATGTCACATTATTAGAAAACAATATCCATTATCTTGGATTTAATTATTCGTATTTTGTATCCAGCACCACAAGGAACAATAGTTATTTCCATACATTAATTATAGTTGTATAATTATTTCCATATATTAACTATAGATAAACTAAGAAATTGTAAAGCAAATTCTCCTTGACAAGAAGTGAACGCCATCTCTTGGAATTTGTGGTCACTAAGTTCAGCGTCAGTAGCACACCACGTGCTACAATAAGAAATTGTACGACTTAGCTACTAACAAATATTGCAGATGCTCTCAAGTATACTCACAGGCTTCACTCAATAATTAAGAAGAAGCCGTTGATGCCATTAATAATGTCCTATAACACATATCCTACTGGAGCCTTTGTTCTAAAAATAAATCCGCCAAAAACATAACTTATAGTTATCGCTAGTTCGCGAACCATTTATAATGTTGACTGGAACACTTTGACTCCGGTTATAATTGAGGGAGTACAAATTCCTTATATTAAAGCAGTCACTAATCTCAGAATTATTTTTGACCAATGCCTAACATGGATCCCGCAAATAGAAGCTGTCAGTCGCAAGACATTTGCTTCTGCAGATCTCTCAGATTTTTTTTTGTTTTACCAACAAAATTTCGCTTGCACAGTCACTCTTGTTCCTGATTTTAAATTATGACAGCTGTTACTAAGACCTCAGAAAGGACCTTTTAAAAAACTTGAGTGCCTTAATACGACCATGTTTCTGAACTCTAAGCTCAAGTAGATATCCATTCGCTCACGTTATGTCTGCCACGTTATTTTGGTTATGGTAGTGATCAGGGTTCATCTTCAGCCATTTTTGATGAACATGTACTACATTTTGGTGATTGCCTAAAAAGCTCACATCCATAGTAATCACCGAAAATGATATATAGCTTGAAATCAAACAGTTAAACTTTAACAAGATTACTGGCTTCCTCATTATTTTATCAAGGCATGTGGAAAGCAGACAAACCATAATCTTTAACAAATGTCTGAGATGTGGGTTCAATTCTCGCTCGAGGTGAAACATTTTGTACTCCAACAATGTTTAAATTTTATATCCAAAAGTACTCTAAATAATATTATATAAATAAAATTTTGTGAAAACCTGAAGTGACATTAGATCAACCTCTTTACTGCAGGCATAAGACCTGGCCTGCACATATAATTTTGAGGCTATCTGATATATATTTTTACTTTTGAAGGTGCTGAAAACTATAAAAACTATGATGTCAGGCAAACATTCCGTCATGAAATGGCTACTACTACCCAAGGGACTTCATTATGAACCAATAGAGGTAAGATTATTTTAACAAATTAGGTATTATAACAAACTTCTGCTGGTGGCTACACTGGTAGCAGTCGGTTACATTTTTATGTTGCACCCGCGGTCTCCGGATTAGCTATCCTTTGATCAGCATCTTGCATGGGAGTCTCTGAGTCGGTAGGTCGGCTCTACACTACATGATTCAGAGCGGATGCACAAACTCTTAAACAAAGTTCACCTCTCTAACATCTGAGGGCTACACTATAATCTTATCCTCGTCCATAACCACTTCGAGACTGTGAAACTGCACCTATTGTTTGTTGTGGAGACGCAAATGAGATGACTGGATGACGCGTCATATTTGACATTGAGCATTTCGACAACCCTGGTTACGTCCTGTAGCATGACTATGAGCCACATTCTCGGGCGTGTGCATTTATGCACAATGACATATTATGTCTTCAGCGTTTCCGTTAACTCAATCTATTAGTAGAAATCGGTGCGGGGAAAAATTCTTTGCGCTTGTATATATCGACGGCAAACTGGTAACCAGGAAGTACCATCGGGGTATTTCACACCTGGACAACTTTTTAACCTTAATCAAGCTCTAGACTGGTGTTGTATAGAATACTGCAAATACCATCCTGAAGCCATGGACTCCATAGATAATCAAGCAAAGGAACTAATTGGCGGCTATCCCTTTTCCAAAGCCTTAAAAGTATTTGTAAGGTATAAGAAATGGTTATCTGCAATCGTGGCGCACGTCACCTATCAAGGTGTATATGTGCGCCCTAATTTCTTCCATATTCGTGTTCTTCTGTCTACTGGGATGGGTAAATGAAAGCACTACATTTCGGTGATCACCGTTAATTATTGTCGGTTACAATTACATAAATTTAGGTAAATAAAAGGTTACTATTGAAGTGGGCTGAAGTACGGACGCTCGGTACAAACGTGAGGGGGCAACTGAGCGCATCGGCTACTTTTGCATTATCATCAAATTGCGCTCACGTTGCATGTGACCCTACATCAACCCCCTTCTTATAAAAAAAATTTTGCTACAAAATTTTTACATCAATTACTATATTTACTTATTCATTCAAACAAAAAAAAAACTATAAAAATGCGTTACAAAAGCTTAAAGACACAAGGTTGTTCCATAAAAAAAAAAATGCTTCTATAGCAAAATATAATCATTACAAAATAATCATGCCACAATACGCTGAATAAATATTCTGACTCGACAAAATACGTGACACGGTTTAGTTACTAAGGCATGCACCTACCACGTACCCTACATCAACAAAACACTAAATCAACTTTCTACATTACTACATTTTAACTCATTTTGTAATTTAATTTTAAAATAACATTTAATAAAAAACATTGTAAAATTCGGTTAAATATCAAAACTTAGTAACAAAGTATATAAGAAAACACACATTTATAAATTCTCAATGGTCCAACAATAATTAAAAAATCTTCGTACACCTTATACCTTTAAAAACGACTACCAATAGAGTTCGCGACACTTATGCTACTTCCACGATAGTTCATTTGTTCACAGGTTTTTTACTGATACATTCTAAACAACACTTTTCATCATCATCACTATATAAATTTTATCACCACTCTAGAAAATAACAGCGTAACAACTCCTCTTCTATCCCGTTGACACCAGTCACTCGGCAATAGCGCGACTGAGTGATCCCTCCAAGTCCAACGCTCACCTCCGGTACACTTCCTCGGACGGTGTCCAGCCAACCTCGAGCGAACTTATCTGCAGGTCCAACCTGGAATACTCTTCGACAGCACTGGTACCTCAGATTTCTCTGGCTCAATGTGGATAGCATAGGCTGCTACAAATCATGCAATATCACTTTTGCCATGGGCTGTTTGCATTTGTAGCTACTCAACCCTATGGCGCTGCTACTATTGCGCATGTCACCTTGAGCAATGTCTTCAACAAATATGTTCTGCGATGCGGACGAGTGTGATGTTCTTTACTGACTTCTATTATACAAATTATTCTTATAGGTAATGTTTCCTCTAATTAGGTTATGTCATGGTACGTGTGGTTCCTTTGCGACCGCCATCCTTCAGCCCTGTGAGTTGCCCCAAAATTCACTCAAAATCACAGAAGTCACAAACACAGTTTTAAAAATAAAGTTAAAATCTTCGTTGACCCAGTAGACAGATACGCGGGGTCACCACTTGTAAGGTATAAGAAATGGTTATCTGCAATCGTGGCGCACGTCACCTATCAAGGTGTATATGTGCGCCCTAATTTCTTCCATATTCGTGTTCTTCTGTCTACTGGGATGGGTAAATGAAAGCACTACATTTCGGTGATCACCGTTAATTATTGTCGGTTACAATTACATAAATTTAGGTAAATAAAAGGTTACTATTGAAGTGGGCTGAAGTACGGACGCTCGGTACAAACGTGAGGGGGCAACTGAGCGCATCGGCTACTTTTGCATTATCATCAAATTGCGCTCACGTTGCATGTGTCCCTACAGTATTATTCATACAGATTATCGGTATTTAACTTTCTTTCATCGGTCAATAAGATTACAGGACCCGCAAGAATGCGGTATTCATACCATTGTCAATATACCAAAAATACGCAAGAAGAGCTTTATAACGAACTTCATAACTCGTACGGCTGAAGTATGGAACACCCTAACAGTGTCTATATTTCATATAGATATAATCTGGGGTTTTTCAAAGAAGTTCTCGTGAGTTTCACACATATTTAAATATTATAAATTAACCCGCAAAGTGCCCACAGGAGCTTGCAGGTGCAGCTGCGCACTCGCCCTGATGATGCACATCTGATATGCTCGAAAACAGGGTTAATATATTTGACCCCTAACGCGTGATTGTTTTTGCCGGTTAATTTAGAATATTTAGATAATCTGCTCAGAATCCGTTTAGTAATACGTAGTTGTTAATAAATTTCTAAGCACATAGACAAACACATACAGAAATTTTTGCAAATACTATTTTGCTCTGGCTGAGTAGACAATAATTTGTGCTCTTGCCAGCCGACATGTAGTGGGTATAGTAACAATGAGATTTTCCAAGTGACACAAAATGATATTATGTTGTTTTTCTGCACTGTTAGCAAAATAATGTTGTGCCAAAATGTATAAATTATATAATATTTTACTTCCTTACAGTTCACCATTGACGAAAAAGCTGATTATGCTATAGTTTCAACTTCTGGTACTGGGGTGGAACTTCGGGTAACGGAAACAAAGGATTTTTATGGCCCAGAACCAGACATGGAAAAGATCATGTGGAATGATAATGGAAAGGTAAAGATGAATAATAAAGTTAGTAAACAGTTTTTCTTAGTCGGGCACTCTTGACAGAGTGTTCGTGGTTGATAAGATGGTGGTACATGGTGGGTCTTCAACATCATCAGTCTTCTTGTTGATGATGAGGTAGCGTTGCGCGTGCACTCAGATATGGATTTTTGTGTAGCCGTGTTGATCAAATCAGTCCAGCGAGTGGAAGATCTACCTCTAGCTCTCTTTCCTGCTACCTGGACCACTAATCGTTCCATCGAGTCTTCATACCTGGAGATGTGCCCGAAGAACTTTAAAATTCGTAATTGAACAATCGACGATAGCCTAGTCTTAATTTTAAGTTCATTAAGGATAGACACGTTTTTGCGGAAGGCAGTCCGCAGGATCCTCAATAGGCGCCTCCAACACCACATCTCCAGAGCGTCGAGTTTACGGCGGTCCAGTAGTCTTAAGGACCAGGTTTCAGTACCGTAGAGGAAGATTGGAAAGACTAGACAGTTCATCAGTCCATTTTTATTATTTTAGTAATCCTTTTATCTTTCCAAACCTTTTCCAACCTCTCTACAGCAGATCTTGTAATCGCGCAGCACCTTCTAATCTCGTCCTCGCAACTTCCCTCATTTGATGTAGATATATATATATATATATATATACATATCTACATCAAATGATCATATATATATATATATATGTAACAAAAGAGGATCCATCCGCTTTTATTATATTAAATAAAACGTTCATGTCGTATTCACACACCTAAGGCTCCGTACAAATTCATAATATACCAGAAAATTAATATTTTTTAAATACGTTCGAGATCCCTTGTTTGATCGTGTAGTTCAGTCCGTTTTTTATTATTTCTTTTTATTTGTTATATACTGGAATATACCAAGTTTGGCACTTGTTGGACATTTTATGATAGCACAAAAACATTTAGTTTCAAAAGCACGTTCCTTTTCAGGGAAAGTTGTTCATTGTTAACGTAAGCGTTAGTAACGTCATTACTTATTACGCAATCCACCATACGATCACAACTATGAGTAAATTTTTATCGGCTACCTATTCACGTTTTCAAATTAGCAAGCGTTTTAAAGGTAGGATAGACGCACAGGCGAAACATGGACAGCCGCAGTGTAGTAATAGGGTCCCGTTTTCTAGTATGGAATTCTAGTCATGTAGCAGAAGATAGCAGGTCAGTTAACGGGGAAAGTCAGGTGTGAAGAGTCTGCAGCAGATGTCATGCTCTCGTCGACAAAAAGACGACTTCTTTTTTTGTAGTAACAACATATCATCATAATCACTCAATTACATAATTTTCATAATCACAAAATTGGTATACCTACCCTATAAAGAGGTATGAGGTGACACAAAAAGCAGACATTAGCGACCTCCTCCTTTTTTGAAGTCAAATAAAAAGAAGGTGAGGTCCGTGTCGTTCTTAGGTTTACTAACTTGTAGCCACCAACCACAGACCACATTTACACGCTTCGTCAGATTACACAGACAACTAGGGTCTATAATTGGCTTTATAGACAATATAATATGTCTAGCTTGTATAGACACGGAAGTTTTCCATTAATTAAAATCAATTAGCATCAGCATTGCAAACTCTTCAGTAATGCCGAATCAATCACATATCGGTTTCATAGTTCTTAGGGGGGCACAAAAGAATTAGAGCGTTCTAAGGAAATTACTATATCTTCAATTACTATAAATTTCAATTAGGAATAGAATCATTGTTTATTTGAGTATCACATAATCACTTATTTTATGTTCTATAGTATAGTTGTACATTTCCTTAAAGTCTGGATGGTCATTGCCTTTACATTCTATTCAGCCCCAAATTAGATGATAGCAAATCTTACTTGTTAATAGAGATATATATATGTAAACTTAATTTTAAAGCTAACAATAAATCAAACAATACAATTATAAATAGTTTACAGCTATATTTCTCGTATTATAATAAAATTGTTTTTCAGAAAACGCTGCTGCCCACCTTCTGGTATTCTTCCCTTCGTCGCCTCTTACGACCCCAAGAAGATAAGAGAGGGTGCAATTATCGCCCAGCACCCCACGGGGCGAGAAGCGCCCGAGAAAAAGCATAGATTTTGTCTAATGGCTCTCGCTCTCATTAGCAGACCGCTCTGACCAAAGTTATCTGCACCTACAGCAAACTTCACATGTTTATGGACATCACGGTAGTTTGTGCCTGGAATGCTTAGATTGACATTATTATTTTAAATTTCTTCATAAATTTTCATTCTAATTAAAATTATATTGACTTAATAGTATTAGAGCCGTTTGGTTTAGAGACGTTGGGTCGGTGGGGACCGGGAGCTATCGAATTTTCCTTTCTTTTATCATCGTGATCAAAATGCTGGCATCTATTTGGCTCTACCAACGCTACCAACTGGTAGTAGCTGATCCAAAATAATTCTTGATCATGTCTTACTTCGGGAATTAATGAATTTTGATGGAAGATTTTAGGTTTGTATATTTATTTAAATAAGAAAGAAATAAATTTCAAAAATATTAAAATTTTACTACTAATATTAGGTTCTGAAGATCATCAACCTAAAGCCTGGCACCTACTATGCCTGGGTCAGGGGTGAAAGTTCTACTTCAGTCGTAATATATGCAAGAACTGACTTTACATTCAATCATGGTTTCTCCATCCTGGAACCTGCATCTATAAAAGATACCACGACTCAACCATTATCAGGTAAAAAATACATTTATTATTATTTGGCATGTCACATGTACGGATTGGTTAAATCTTTAATAAATCTAAATTATTGTGTTGTCGATTAAATAATAAATACATACATATTAACAGTGAATCAGTTTAAAATGATTTTGTAAATGGGTATTCAATTATTTTTTTAACAACGACACTGAATTGTAATACTGAAAACTATGAAATAACTGTGTGAAGTCATGTGAGGTCAGTGTTGGAATCAGCATTGTATTGCTGATTCAAACATTGACCTTACACTGTTATAGTCAAACTTCAACAAGTTATTTCATACTTTCCAGTTTTGGACACTTGATTTCCAAAACTGGAAAGTATGAAATAACTCGTTTTTTTATATATTTTTTTAGCTCTTTTCTCTTTTCATTCAATTCAAAATTTCAAAATCATTCACTGGCCTAAAATACTGTAAACCATCGACAAAAGTTACAATTACTATTAAATCATCGAGATGCAAATACCTTTTACAGTTATATGACTGATATTATTATTTTCTTATCTGCCATGTTTGCTTGGGATAGATTGGCCACAAGAAATAAGACGAAGAGAGTGAGAGGTTTTCGTGCTCCTTTCTGTGATACCTACACTTGACTGCTACCATAGCATCTTCAAAGTCTCTTGCATGGTGCTCTGCCATAAAATAGTGGAAATAATCGAAAGTAGTACGAGTAGGCCATAGCTAGTCCACGGCAAAATCAGATCATTTAAGTCAGACTATAAATTATATAGTACACAACCGTTTTGGATAAAAATTATACGGCACCAGTTAAAAGACATCTTCTACCTATCAAAAAAATAAAAAATAAATGGAACCGACTTTATCACCGAAAAGTGTGATATAACTAGTTGAAATCGGTACCATGATAGTTCAAAAGTACCTATTATTACAATACTGTGCGCATAATACCGACTTCGAGAAGTTATTTCACACTTTTGGGTGTTGAAGTCAGTACCATTTTTTGCTTAAGCATTTTTTAAATCTCTTTTTAGTTACTATTGCTACTTACTGGATCGATTGTCATTCATTGTCAACAACTACATCATCAAGATAGATAAATATTTTTCAGTTATTGGAGTGTAACTCAAAAACGGCTTGACTGATTTTGATGACATTTAAATGGGACCAAACGACAAGCATCAGCTTTCAAACAAAAAATAAAATAAAATTGGTTCACCCGGTGAAAAGTTCTGAGGTAACAAATATAAACAAAAACAGACGAATTGAGAACCTCCTCCTTTTTATAAGTCAGTTAAAAAAATCTAAATCAGTTGACAATTGGCGGAGTAATTTTGTTACTAACGTACAAAAAACATACAGTCGATTTGAAAACCAAATGATAAATAATTGTAGTAAAATTGTACAATTTTAACAAGTATATAGGTTTGGTAGCTGGTAATGCAAGAGTAACATAATTATTCTTGAAACGAGCCGTTCATTCCACATCTTTTCTCTATGTGAAATTGTCACCATATTCACGAGCATAACTTGCATGCAAAAATATTAATAAGTATTAATAAAAATAATTATGTTTCAGGTACATTACAGCATCTGTCTATTAATGTCACAGATCCAGAACATTCGGTAGATATTAAAACAGCTCAAATATTGGATATGAAAGAAAACGTTATCAGAGAAATGCAATTAAAAAAAAGGGCTGGTAACTTTTACATAACGGATCCTTTTGTGGCACCCACGCAAATGTTTAAGATCGCGGTACGTAACTATAAACACTGCTCAGAGCACTGCACATTTATACATGCCATTCCAAAATGTTGCACCCAGGTTTACAAATGTTAGGAGTGAAAAAAATTCATGTTTGGCAGGAATAGGGTTGATTAATGAAAGTTATTTCTTAGATTTTATTTATTTATTTCAATTACTTAGCACCAAAGCATACCGCAAGCCACAGTACGCATATTTAATACTAAAAACACTTTAATTATCTAAATATTACTAAAAAAAAAACAATACATGAGCAATATCTAAGTTCTGAGCAATCAAGGAGTTTAAAAGATTGATTAAAGGCTTGGCATGTGGGAGCATATTGATACAGATGGCACTATATGTTCTTTACTATGCATAAGTATAGCTCACAAACTGATCTTGTTTTTTTTTGTATTTTCCTAGCTAGTGCTTTTGGTTTTTCTAGTTCTTGAATGATGTAATAATGTCTATACCTGGCTTGTCACCGACTAAACGAGGAGTTTAAAGATCGAGGTTTTTACCTTTTGGGAAGAAAAACTAATCTAGTCAATAGACCTTTGGACTATATAATATATATAGTCGTAGTTTGTGCTGTTTTACTCTATTTTATTGAGTTAGAATAGGTTATTGCATTCCATTGAAGTAATGATTTGATAAGTGACCTTTGGACTAAATAATATATATAGTCGTAGTTTGTGCTGTTTTACTCTATTTTAATGAATTAGAATAGGTTATTGCATACCATTGAAGTAATGATTTGATAAGGTGATATTGTGGTCAAAGGTTTAACTATGACCAATAAAATAAATAAGATTAATGAAATAGGTCAAACTTGATAGGTATACTACCTAGGTGTAGACTTATTAGGTTGCATAAAAACGACTTCCATAGTCCACTGTTAAAAGACATTTAAAGAAATCCTATAATTTCATGAAATAAAATTGTAAGTTAAAATTTTCATTATATAAAGTTAATAAAGTAAAGTTTTTAATTAACTTTTTACCAGCTTCCTCTTTGACAATTACTCAGGAATTTATAAACTCTTATTTCACAACGTTCAGTTTCTACACTGTAACACATTGGGTTAAATGTCAAAAATAAAAAAAAAACAAATAAATCCGCTCAAGCTGACCTTTTCTAAAGTAACAAACACCTAGCGCCATCTTGGTGTAAATAACTTGACAGTGGGCAACCTCATTGACCCTCTCTGTATATTTACGCTACGGATACCTTAACCCCTTAGCCACCAAGACTGGTGGAATGAAATGCAAATTGTGCTCGAATAATTATTTTACCATCATGAGGGATGGTCCGAACATCAATTAGGCTACCAGAACTACTATCCTCTTTCATACCATTATGACGTCACTACCCTTCTTAAATACAACTTCAAACACGATCGAATGTAACACGGAATATCATATTTACATTTATTTCTTTAATTAACGTACAGAATGAACTCTAAATAAATAAAATATGTTTAAAAAGATGTAAATGACATTATTCTCTTAGCATGATATAGTGCTTGAAATCATATTTATAAAACCCATGTTGATTTCAGGTTAAAGGAAATATAAAATCTACAGGTCAACCCATCATAAGGATTTCTAAGACAGCTATAGAACCAATAATACCAACACCTCCACCAAGTAAGTATATTTAGCTCCAAAAATATAAAAATAAGTTAAAATGTTCTAAGATAAAAATAATTATTCATCCTATTGCAGAAATATTTCGGCGCTTTGTTTATTTTAACCAACATTGTCAATAGAGTCAACAGACTAATTACATCACTAACATCTGAAATTAGGTCTTTATTTGAAAAAAAAATTGAGCTTTATTAATTATATACGATGTTTATTTTATGATAGTTTATTATTTTTTGGTAAGTTTCGATGCTTGTTCTTATATATTCGTTTTGTTTTAATCATTTCTAAGTATATAAATTATATAAATAATTTGTTTTGACCTCGCAAATAGTAATTGAAGTCATGAGAGAAACAATTTTATTTTTAAACTGTTCATTTTTCAGTTCCAGAGACAGCACCTGTACATGAGATTGATGGAGTAGTTCATAAAGTCAACTATGGCTCAGATGTTACGTTGACATGTAAAGTAAACGCTCACCCCAAAGCTAAGATAGAGTGGTTTACAAGCGATGGCGTATTTTTACCGTCTCAGGTAAAATCATATCAGATACATGCTGAATATCATATAACAATAAATATTGGTAGCATATAAACAAATCTTTGAGAACCTTATATGTTTATTGCTGACAAGCTGGCCTTTATCCAAGGCTATCCAGATTGCTTACGATAAAATATGGTCAAATATGGTTTTCATGTAGAATAGAAACTGGTTCTGAAGGACAGCTGCTTGACGTGATCCTATTACATTGACTATAATTTTATCACATTTGTTAAAATTTTATTCAAAATAACCCCTTATATTAGGTAATCTAGACGAAGCTTTTACTTTCCTGCATATTTTTTTATTGCAGTTAGGCTACTCTTTCACTGCAATTTCACCTAAAGATTGTTAACTGGCATAACCTTGAGTAAGTACTGACTTTCAAAGACAGATGGCGGTATACACTATTAGATGCTTAGCAACATATTTTTTACTTGAACATCAAATAAAGTATGGAAGCTTCCCAAACTGTATTGCGTCCACTATTCTTATCATATTATTATTATTATTATTTTCCATGGGCCTTTAATTTTTCTGTTCATATTATCTTTTTATGCTGAGGACATCTTACATAGTGAGATGATGGTTTTATAACAGTGGGGATCGATCGTCCAAGTAAATCATATTCCATTCAGCACAATTTTTTCAGAGCTCTGAGATTGAATATCCTTTGTACATAAGCTACTTAAAGCTGATGAATGTTAGAAAGTCTGGGAGTTACTTTTGCAAAGCTACTAACAGTAAAGGATCCACAACAAGCAAAACTGAAGTTCAAAGAGGTTCTGCCTTCGTATGGTCATCTCCTCTTCCAGGTATTTCAATTATTTTTGTTTTATTGAAGTGAGTCATTTTGTTTTCGTTATATTGTATTTTAGGGATCCTTTCTCAAAGGGCAAAACGTTTTCCTATTAGCGGGTATTTTATTTGTTTATATGTTTGTCCGTCTGTTCGTTAGTCAATGGTGTCTAGCTATAAAACGGAATATATTATACAAATGGAATTTTGACATCTGGGGCAAAATCAATTTTTTATCTTCAAATTCTCTTCTTTGGGGTAAGATCAAAGTCTTTGATACAAATATGAATGTTCGACTAAGAAATTCCATTAAGTTAATTATTTTAAGGAAGAAATATACGTGAGAACTAAGCTGTAAAAAGTGGGGCTAGCTGAAACTAGTGTAAGGTGTAAGGTGGTACATAAAACACTGATATAGAAAGTAGTTTTGAAGGTAAGATCAAAATTAACAAAACATTTTTTACATTTATGATATGGAACCATAACAGAGCCCTGACTCGTACTTAGCCTCGTACTTAACTTATTATTTTTGTTCTGGTAACTTTACGGAATTTTTTCAAACAAAAATTAATATTTTTGGCAAATTTTAATATGTTTGATTTTTTAATGCTGTTTACTCACGTAATCACAGAGTAAAAACGATCTTCAAACTATAGTTTGCTTTTCGAGCCGTTTTCATCTGCTGAGATGTAAGCGAGAATGTCCCAAAAACTCCTAGAAAATGTCATTTATTGCATGATTGAACGATTCAACTTCTATTAGTATAGGTAACACCCGTTAAACATAAAAATGTTTGGAAAATTATCTTTCAATGATTTTTAAACATACGTAAATAAAACATCTACCTGCACCTTGGCTCACTAATGATATAAGATCGTTGATGCACAAAAAAGTTTTAGCTAAGGCACGGTACAAAATGAACTCAAGCGATGCAAACAAAATAAAATATGTAGAAAACCGTAATCTCTGCAATAGGTCTTGTAGGAATGCCTTACGCCAGCACATTCATAAATCAGTAGAAAATGAAGATCCATCCAAGGTATGGAAGTTTCTTAAAACTTTGGGAGTCGGAAAGCAACGCCATGATACGTTGCCTAATAGCATTGATATCAATAATCTCAACCAATATTTTTCAACATCTTCATCTTTTGATGCAAATACGAAAGCATCTACATTAAGCTGTCTTTCTACAGTTCCGACTCCTAGATATTCACCATTTGTTTTCCTTCAATTTACTGATAGTGATATTAAGAAGAGTATATTATCCATATCGTCGAATGCAGTTGGTAACGATAGCATCAGTCGTAATATGATAATGCTTGTACTTGACGAAATTCTTCCTATTATTCAACATATATTTAATAAATCCATTGACAGCTGTACCTTTCCATCTATATGGAAAGAATCACAAATTATTCCTCTTCCAAAAAAGTTAAATCCCTCTTCATACTCCGATTATCGTCCAATTTCCATCCTACCTTTCCTTTCCAAAGTTTTAGAGCGCCTCATATACCAACAACTTAGTTCTTTCCTAAATAGCAATAATCTCATGAATCCTTATCAATCCGGATTTCGTCCTGGCCACAGTACAGTATCAGCCCTAATTAAAGTCACAGACGATATTAGGTTCGGCATAGCTGATAGACAGGTGACCATTCTATCGCTACTTGACTTCAGTAATGCTTTTAATAATGTTGACTACGACTTACTACTTGGAATCCTTACCTCTCTTAATATATCTCCTACAGTAATTGAGTGGTTTCATAGTTACCTGTACGGACGCCGGCAACGTATTCGGATTGATGATACTTTTTCATCATGGCAGGTTACGACAGCAGGTGTTCCTCAGGGCGGCGTTTTATCTCCTCTACTTTTTGCCATTTTCATTAACACTATCTCTGATCAACTTACTTCTTCCTACCACTTATATGCAGATGATCTTCAAATCTATAGACATGTACACATAGACGAACTACCTGAGGCAATACGTTCCACAAACTCCGATCTTCAAAACATACTTCAGTGGAGTAAGTCTTATGGAATTAGTGTGAATCCTTTGAAGACTCAGGTTATAGTTGTCGGAAGCTCACGGATGATCTCCAAAATCGACTGGTTTTGCCTGCCACAAGTCCTACTCGATGGTGTACATTTGAAATTTAATGAACATGTAAAAAATCTTGGGATAGTCATTGATAATCAACTATCATGGGATCCTCAATTGGCAGAAACCAGTCGAAAACTATTTGCCTCAGCAGGCTCTCTTCGTAGGTTACGTAATTTTCTTCCAATCACCACAAAAACTGCACTTGTACAATCTCTTTTACTCCCGATACTTGATTATGCTGACGCTAGCTATCTGGATCTTACCGAAGAGCAGCTTAACAAACTAGAACGTTTGCAAAATTTCTGTATTCGTTTCATATTTGGTTTACGAAAGTATGACCATGTGTCTGAATTTCGCAATAAGCTTAAGTGGTTACCCATTCGCCTTCGCCGGAACATGCATATACTATCCATTCTTTATACTATTCTTTTTTTCCCTAACACCCCTTTGTACCTCAAAAAACGTTTTGAATTTCTTTCTGACACATCTTCTAGACCCATACGTTCTACCAAATCTCTAGTTCTCAAGTTTTCTTTACCCCCTGAACAGTTTTCGGAAAAATCATTTACGGTGCAAGCTTCTCGTTTGTGGAATGCTTTGCCTTTGCCAGTTCGGCAGGCAGAATCCCTCAACTTATTTAAAAAAATGGTTAAGGAACATTACTTGTCCAGCTTGTTCACAAACTGCTAAAACCGTTGTTATATTATCTGTTAATAATAATGTTTGAATTATTTATGTAATAGGTATTATTTTAGAAAATATATATTATGTATGTTTAGTTATAACATAGATGTTTATGTTTTATAATATGTATATACTGTATTTATGTATGTATATGTATTTTATGTTTATTATATTTGATATATACAATACATATTTATTTATATATATATATATATATTATTAATTTTTGATTTCTTTGTTGCACACTACCGTTCACAAGTTTTCGTTGTCCTATCCATCCAAAGGTTGTCTGTAAGAGATTGCTTTAGCGATAAGACCGCCGATTGTATAGCCACTGTACATATTTAATTATATCTGTTTGTAAATTTACACTTCCATTTAACTAATTCTGTTTGTTTTATAACTTTTATAAGTTATTCATTGTGTTTGTAAATGTACTTATTTATTTTTGTTGGTATGCAATAAAGAGTATTCGTATCGTATCGTATCGTATCGTATATGTATACATATTTCTTCTTATGCATTACTGTACTTGATAATTTATCTATATAGTCTATTTGACTATATTTCAGGTGATACCGGAGTCTATTATGGAACAGAAAGAACTCTTCAATGTAACATTAAATCGTCTCACCAAATGAAGATTTTGTGGTTTAAACAAAATAAAAATTCAAAATCAAGCAAAACAGCTATTGTTTCGAACGATAAACACATCACCGTGTCCAAGGCTGGAACTCAACTAAAAATCAACTTCATGGATTTAGATATGGATGGAATATATACATGTGAAGCGTCTCTTATATCTGATCCCAATGAAAAAGTCAGCTTCAGCACTAACGTACATGTAGTCGGGCTTGGTTAGTTTCGGAGTAATAATCTATTTAAAATGTTTATAATAACAGTTTAAAGATGATAATTTTTAAACGTCTTACATTTTATGTTTCATATGCAGCTGGTCCAGTAATTACTCAAGCTACAACTGTTATAAACGTGAAAAACCTCAAGCTTATTTGCAGGTAAATACTTGTTTGTTTTGTTTTAATTATTGGCACACCTACGAAAAAATATTCTATTTCGTGATAAGTCGTGAAAAGCAGGACTTGAAATCAAATTTTAAAATGAAATATAGTTACCATTCTTTTTATCCCGAAATGTATGACAGTTTGCAGTGATCGTAAATAGAGTTTAAAATTTCGGGATAAAAAAAATAGTATACGTGATTTATATATCTTATAAAGTTGTTTCATGATCACAAGAGTATCAATAATATCTCATAATAGGTCTCAGAGTAATCTAAATCTTATCGGTTTTAGAGTTAAAGGTGTTCCTAAGCCAACTATTTCCTGGAAATTCCAGCCAAAAAAATCTACTGTATTTAAAAAAATATCAGGATCAGAAGAGGAACTCCATATTTTCGCGTTAAGTCTTAAAAATTCTGGTGTGTATAAATGTACGGCAACAAATGCTCTGGGGAGCACTGAACGAGACTTATACGTTGAAGTGGAAGGTAATTGATCTACTAATGTACTGATTGTTTTATATAAATTATTTATTTTATGTTCGCTTTAATATTTTTATGATTATTTTTCAGAACCTCCCGTTATGAATAATGATAAAACCATATTTTATGGTATAGAAGGCGACAAATTACTCCTCATCCCATGTAATGTAACTGGATATCCAGATCCCGTCATTGTTTGGAAAAAAGAAGGCAAATTTATACGTAAAGGTAAACCAGCTTTGTTTTATAATGCCATTAAAATAAAACTGCTTACTATTATTTCCACAACGTAGATATTATTAAAGAGTATAGGAGGGAAGTATTAAACGTTTTTGACGTAGTCCATGAGGTTGGCTTGTATAAAAGTGTAATATAATGACACTCAAAACGTAACCTTATCCTCATCAGTAAAATTTTAGCTGGATCAACATCAACAGTAACATGCCGTTCATGTAAATTTTTTGGTATAGCGGGAAGCTTATGTTTTTCTTGAATTGGCAAGAAAACTGCCATGAAAATTACAAATTCAATGGTTACGTGCTATTTGACTCCCCGCAGTGTATGAAAATTAGATCTCTAATTTTCTTATATTTATTGTACCCATATTCCAGAATCAGTTATTCAAGCAACCTGACCAGAGCTTAAATGAAATTAGTGTCTATAGTTTATTGATAATCCACCCTATAACATTCCGGCACATTCTTCAACACATGAATGAGACTTTTTTGTTTCACATCACGATCCATTTGTTACAGGTGCTAAATACAATATCATAGGAAATGTTCTGTACATTATCGATCCCGATGTAAAACTAGATACAGGAGATGTTATATGTGAAGCCAAGAATAAAAAAGGCTCTGCAGAAGAGACGTTTCAAATTATTGTCACGGGTATGTTTTTTTTAAATCTTAAATAAATTCCTCGTTATTGAACATTTCATTTACAAAATATATACGACATTATCATTCCTAGTGAGTACAATTAACTTAATTACAAAATTATATAAAGGCATGATATTGACATAAAGACCAATATTTTTGTAGTGTTGACCTGTATCTTTATTTATTACGTTTACTATACTTACTGCTTATTTCACTAATTGAATTCATTTTAGATACTTTTGAGAATCCCGAATATATATCAAATGGGATCAGTAAGCACATAAATATAGATGAAACGAAAACGCCAAATTTAAAAATTAAATGTCAATTAGTGAACTCAAACACAGGTTCTGTGAGATGGTACAGGGTAAGTAATATTTTTGGATTATGACATTTACAGTAATATTATAGTTAAGTTAGGTTATAGGTAGGTAGTTATTTATATTTCGGCATATAAAACTCCATTTTGTCATCAAGTTTAGAGGCAAAGGCGTCCGTAATGTAGGCGCAGTTTGAATTTTTAATTTTTTTTTAATGCCTGATCGGTGTGCCTTTGACCTTTATCTCATCTGATGGTAAGTGATGATGTGGTCGAGGATGTTGTTCAGACTAACCTAGAGTTACTGGCTCTCAAGGACAGCTGCCGGAACACACCGTTAGGTGCTTGGTGACAGATTTTCAACTTGAGGGTGGTAGCTAGCCAGGCGGGCATTTGCAAAGTGCCCTACCACCACGCTGTAACGACTGCTATCCTAAGACAACAACCGGGACCAACGGCTTAACGTGCCCTCCGAAGCACGGAAGCGCTCAGTAGTAATGTCACCAGCGGTCACCCATCCAAGTCATGACCGCGGCGGACGTTGCTTAACTTTGCTGATCGAATCAGAATGGCTAAGCAAACTTGGCTACGAGCGCTTCAAAACAAAAATTAAAGTCATAATTACATGAGTTGATTTATTCTTAATCTACAGTTAATGAGAAGTTATCACCAAAATGGCCTTCGTCCACCCCCAAAGCCATTTAAATCGTCACCTTGCTGAACAATCTCTTCACAATCTCACTTTGTTCACTATTTATTTTGGACTTCGTTGATGTTAAATCAGTTATTACCATGGTACATCCGGATTAAAGTATCACGATCTTAAATGTTAGCTGCTCCGGACACTCCTGTCATCTTGTAATAGTACAATCACGGCTAAGAACATGGCGTGGCATGGTGCCACAACGATAGCGGAATCCACGAAATAAAACCATCGTCTACACATATAGACCTGTACAAATGTCTTCTAATTACAAGATCAGCATAATGGTTACAAGATATCATTTTAAATACTAAAGAATCTGCGCACTACTATACAATATTCACTATCACAGGTTTCACTATATAGCTAGGAAATGTGGCCTGTTTGGGGAGTTGGTTAAAAAGTCATGGTATTAACTGTAATGCTAGTAATTTAAAAATATAAAAAAATATAAATAATAATAAGCGAGATAGATTTTATAAATATTTGAATGTATTTGAATGTAATAATGGATGATTTAAATTTCGCAATGTCGTGCAAATCTAACAGTTAAATTATATTTCAAGAATGGTGAATTAACGAAACAAACCGGTGCCACATACATCATTGAACATCCAACGCCGTTTGATGATGGAAACTACACTTGCCGAGTCAATACTGAACAAGGACCTAACTCGGAAAATTACCTCTTGAACGTCGGTTCAGCTCCTGTTTTCCAAAATAAAAGGAATTCACCAGAAATTATTGACTGGCGTAGTGAAGAATCTTTAGATTGTTTGACGAATTCTATTCCAGAGGCAAAGGTAACTACTACAGAAGTACTTAAAAGACTCAACAGTGTTCACAACAACAGTTTTCTTAATGGCAAATACGAAATATGTACGGGTAACTTGGAAACCATTTATGTTTTTTTATCATGTAAGCAATTCTTGGCTGACATAGACGCAGAACGACCAAGTCTAAAAAAAAATTGAATAAAAATAAACTTAGCACATAATATAAAAATATGTAATATATATACTGTGATTAAATATATGTAATTTTATCGATCTAAACTTTATACCTATTTAATAGATCAAATGGCTGCGTAATGGGAAAATACAGGAGAGTCTTACAGATAAGGAATTAACTAATGTTATTGATTGGGGATATTACACGTGCATAGTCAGTAACTTGCACGGAGTTATTAATAGAAGTTTCAAGGTATTCACCACAGGTAATTTATTATAATTATGTTTTTTCTTTTTTAATTCAAGAGAATACGTTTAAATTTATATGAAATACTAGTTTTCCCCGCGGCTTCGGCCACGTGAACTATCCTCCATGAACCATTATCAGTTTTTGAGAGCCTTGTAAAACGTGTCATATATACATTGGTTACTTTCAATTCTTTTAAATTGCCCCGTAAATTATTTATAGTGCGAACGTCAGTACCATATTTTCCATAAAGTTAACCATTCTGGTACACTTCGAAAACATAGTTATAAGTATACCTACTTTCCCCGCGGCTATCAGTTTAAACGTAGTGCCCCATGTCAAGTGTTGTCGATAGAGTACTTAGCCACCGTGCTGAAAATGTCTCCGTTACTCTTAGCATCATAAGACAATATCGCAAATTCTTGCCAATAAGCCACTACATGGCTGACAATGGTTTCAAAAACACTGACTTTTCCATACACAGTTTCATCCCCAATTTAAAATACTTCAATCATACTTGATCAAAAAAATTACCATGTCGTTTTCTATTTTGAATGATCTACCCGAATCCAAATTTTTAGAACTGTAAGTTAAAATATAAAGGACTTTCATACAAACGTTTTCACCCATTTTTACCCTCTCAGGGGTTGAATTTCTAAAAATCCTTTCTTAGTACTCTTTACAGGACACCTACATAAGGACAAATACACCCTCTAAATTTCAAGTCTCTGCAACTAGCCCTTAGGCTGTGCGTTGTCTGTCAGTCAGTGTGTCAAGACTTTGATTCTTATATATATCGATAAATTTGTAATAAGTATTATAAGGTTAATATCTTACTGATTCAGAAAATTATCTTAATTGTACAAAGATTCCCGTGGGGGTGCCAGGCTAGAATGTCACTTCCCGTTGCAACCCGTAGGTAATTAGGCAACTAAGGGTAAAATACCACACGGTGGGCAGCAGCGCCTTCTGAAGAACTGCTATCTTAGACTGCGATTTTTTTTTATTTATTGCTGATAGGTAAGCCTTTGACCAGAATCTCACTTGATGGTAAGTGGTGATGTGGTCGAAGGTGTTAACAGGCTCAACCTAGAATGACTGGCTCTCAAGGACAGTTGCCGGAACACACCGTTAGGTGTTTGGCGACAGATTTTCTTTTTGGGGGTGGTCGCTAGCCAGGCGGGCATTCGCAAAAATGCCTTTCCACCATGCGGTTAAGCTCAAGCCCGCGGCGGGATTCGAACCATGGACCTGCTGCGCGGCAGTCCATACCCAAAGCCACTGAACTATCACTGCTTCAAAAAGCGTTCCTCAAGACGCCTGCCAAGTGTGAAAATTATGACAAACCACCCCACAATTCTGAGTTTAACAGTCTGGCTAATATAGTACAACGATACAATTATATTATTATTTATTATAACAAAGTTTTATAAGTAATTCATTTATTTATTTTTTTATTAAATACTAATTATTTTAATGGATAGATTTAGGCGTTACTTTGCGGAAATCCATATTTAATAATAACAAATACCTTTAAAAGTATCCTAAAAAATATTAAATAATATTCAAAAGTCTCGATCGTGCGCTCGGTAAGTCAAGACCTCCTGAAGATGCTTCGTTTAGAAGCGAAACTAGTCGGGTATTCTTCCGGTTAGGCTGCGTGATGTTTGTGACGCCACGTAGATAACAGGAAAATTAGGCGGAATTGTCACTAGATATATAATTTTATGCTTTTTTAAGTGTTTTATTTGAATATTATTTAATATTTTTTAGGATACTTTTAAAGGTTTTTGTTATTACTAATTATTTTATTTCATGTGTGTTCCTATTGCGGTTTAATACATAAATCAATATGTCGATGGACGAACAGTAAAGGCCGAGCGTCAGCAGCGGTGACAAACTTTCCTCCCCATTTTCAATCCTTCGCTTCGTATCAACCCTAGCAAAAAATATTAGTTTGGCTCTACGAAATTTATTCGTAGGTTTGGCTAGTTTTTGTTTTAAAATTCTATCAAAGTTTCATACCTATTTTCAACCTTTTATGTCATATCTGTCAAAATTGGTCAACACATCATTCATATTCATTTTATTTTGAATCATCTATCCGTATACCAATGTTCAGAACTGTAAGTTAGTAAACAAAGGACTTTCATACAAAATTTTTCACCCGTTTTTACCCCCTTAGGGGTTAAATTTCAAAAATTCCTTTCTTAGAACACCAAAACAAATACACCCTCTAAATTTCAAGTCTCTGCGACCAGCGGTTTAGGCTGTGCGTTGTCTGTCAGTCAGTGAGTTAGGACTTTTATTCTAATATTATATATATATATAAATAAATAAAAATATGCGGGAACTTTAGGAATATTATTTCATATTCATATATGACTATAGGTTATTTATTTCATTTATTATTTTCAGTCTTTTAAATTAAATTTATAATTTCTTTTTCATTCACAGGTTGTTACTTAAGAAATCATATGGCTTCACAGAACATGCCATTGTTATCTCAAGTCAATACACCATCATTCCCAGAGACCATTAGTAACAGTGATATAGTATTGGACAAAAATGACAAAATTAAATTTTCATGCCCACCTTCAACGAGTTCTGCAAATAATTTCCAAATGATTCCTACTAAAACAGAAGTTATTGCAGAATGTGTTACAGAAGATAAATTTATTGTTGATGGCAAGACTTTAGGGTACAAAGATCTTCATTGTAAGTCACAAGTAGAGCCGTCTATAATAGAAGCACATGAACGGTGCTCTGGTCCTAATACAAAAATGTTGCGCGTAGGGTTTCCAGTAAACGGCTTTTTGGAAGCATATAAAGTGTGTTACGATAAAATAAAAAATGTGCCCTTATACTCAAGTGCACCGACTATGTCCACATATGGCACTGGCGCTGACTCAAGGAAATCCAAATGGAGCTCCACTTTGGGACTTAGTGGTGACAAGTCAACTGGAGCATATACCTGTGGCAAGTCTAAGCAATGCTGTTATGAGAAGAGTCAATTCGTAAATATAGATGACTTACCGTTTGGTTCTACGCAAGTTGCAGCGTTCAAAGATAGTATTAACTCAGTGGCTCTTTGGAATCCATGCAAAAATAGTAACAGAGTAAGTATCGCAGATATTACAATAATGACACAATATATAACTACCGTACGAACCAGCAAAAATTTGATTTTCTATCTTGCTATGTTTTGCAAGTGTTTTTCCTAACGTGCACATCTACAATATTATAAGATGTAGGCGATTTTAAATTAATATTACATGTGAAATCTCTAATATATGTAATAAGAATTAATAATAATAAGCCCCCTAAAATCCAACCACTCGTCCTGATCGACCATCAGATCACGTGGGGGGGCGGACACACGATGAAAAATTACTGGCATGGCTAACGTGGCAATGGTACACCCATTACCAATGGAGAGAATGGAGAGAATGAAACTGAGAGGGCTGCTTCCCGGGGGCGATCACTGGGGCACACCTGAAGCTAACGCTGGGCGTTTTAGCGTGCGGAACGTCAGCGGTGAGGTGTTAAACAGGCGGGCTCCCACTGGGGATGCATGACCTGAAAATGTTACAGCTGACAACGATATATTCCACGGACGGACAGACAATGACAGTAGAGCAATAGCCCATATGAACCTTACAGCCCGAGTACAGCATCATTTATGATCCCTCGGTACAATCAGCACCAACATCAACAGGTTTCAGAGGTTCATTAACACCAGCCATGTTGCGCAGGTAGCATTGCCAAATGCTTTTGTGCCCTTGTCCACCAAGGCAGGTAAACTAAGGTTGCGCATGAAAAGGCGTAATGATGTAAACCTATTTATCATGCGCGCCTTCTACTACATTACCTTACCTTACTACGTACAACTAAATACTCTCCACAACCATCCTCATTCCGGCCAATAACATGCTTACCATCCATATACAAAATCCTTACATCGTGCACGCGGATGCCGGCGCGGGTCCATCGCGTTGCAAGTGACAAGCCAACTTGACACATTGCTCAAGTCATGCAATGCGGCTTTGGATACGCAGTCTATCCGTAAAGTCTATAGTTACGGTTGTTCTTGAAAGGTAGATGTTTTTTGAGGGATTTTGCTTGTTTACCCTTCCCTTTGCTCTGACCTTTTGCGTTTTAAATACCTATTTGTTTTTGTTTCTTGTGTAGTATTGTATATATGTTTGTTTTCCATGGTACAGTAGATTTTTTTAATTCCGTTTGTTTAAGAATATAGAAATACATCTGGTCTGGATGAATCCGAAACTTCAACATCCTTTGGAATTTTATAGTGTTTTCATATAAGTCTATCAGAAGATCCTATCGGATGGTATTGATTGCTCAATTTGTAATAATAGGTATTAAACTTTATTGAAAATAATGGGTAAATTCCTTCAATTTTAACTTTGATAGGCAGCTTAATTTTCAACAGTGTAGAATGTAATGTTATTAAATGGATACATATTACTAGTATTTTATATACATATTCATTTATAAATGTTGTATACCCATATAATACATTTGCAAAACAGGAAGCAAAATGTTTTTTAAAAATTTACAAATGTAATGTCAGGTACTTATATTCATTAAAAATACATATTACCTGATAGTATAACTACCTCAGGATGAACATTATGTCATATTATTATTTATAGATTAAAATAAAAATTATGGATTTTAATGGTGTAGGTTTTTTTGAAGTTATTTCAAATTTTTGTTTGCAGACATCATGGCAGAAAATGGAACAAGATATCAGGTATAATTCTTTCTCGTATGCAACTTGGTCTTCTTGGACAGGGGCAAGCAACTATGTAAACAAAAACGGTGGACTTGTTCCTCGATATTTATGGAAGGTAAGTCAGAATATATTTTATGACCATATAACAAATTAGAAACTTATTTTAGCCAGCCGAGTCTTTACCACGAAATCGCGGATAAGTTTTTGACACCGCACTCAGTGCGGCGTTATATTTTATTTAAGAGTTATGGCATCACAACTTTAATTACAATATTGTAAGTCATAAGTAGAGCCAGTAGAGTAACCAGTACCTACACTTTCAACAAGTTTAATATATATCTAGATTTAGAAGCACATGGAGTGGCAATATTCAAACTTAATATATAAAATCTTAGAGACATGAATTCCTATCATAAATGACTCAAAAAATGTAAAATTATGCCTGCTTATGAAAAGAAAACAGTATTGAAATTGACCAGTCATAAGGGAGCTGAGGTGTCACATATGCGGTGCTGAAACTTTAAAAACCCTCTCTATATTATTGGGATTCTTAATAATAATAGATACAACTCACTAAATTTGAAACTTAAATATCTTTGTAAAAATAACCACGATACCAATTTAATAATGAAAATAAAATACGCTTTCGGTGGTGTATTAATATTATATACTTCAATCAAAGATAATGGCTCAATATTGACTTTTCTTTAAAATTATGAGCATCTTGAGCAGATAGTTATATAACAGAAATCTAATTTTTAACCGACTTCCAAAAAAGGAGGAGGTTCTCAATTCGTATGTATTTTTTTTTTTTTTTTTTTTTTATGTTTGTTACCTCAGATCTCTTGACTGGGTGAACCGATTTTGAAAATTCTTTTTTTGTTTGAAAGCTGATGCTTGTCGTTTGGTCCCATTTTAAATTTTATCAAAATCGGTCAGGCCATTTTTGAGTTACACTAAAAAGATAGAAAAAAAAAATTAACAAAAAATGGAACCGACTCAATCTGTCAGGATGGAATATATTATTTCTTTTTTTGATTTTAATCATGTAAAAAAAATTTGACAAAAAATGGAACCGACTTCTACACCCAAAAGTGTGAAATAACTTGTCGAAGTCGGTACCATGCGCACAATATTGTGATAATAGGTACTTTTGTACCATCATGGTACCGACTTCAACAAGTTATTTCACACTTTTGGGTGTAGAAGTCGGTTCCATTTTTTGTCAAATTTTTTTTACATGATTAAAATCAAAAAAAGAAATAATATATTCCATCCTGACAGATTGAGTAATAATATACTTACGCAAAAATACATATAATTATATATTATATTTTTTGTACAGGTAATGAACTATGATGGTGCATCCAGTGCGATGGTTTATGTCAACGACGAGTCACCAGTGGACAGTGATATCAAATGCAGTAAAACTTGCGAATCGATGGTCAATGAATCGACAGACAAGTACCTTTACTGTTGTACTTTAGAAGAATTCAGTGCTGCCTTCGGAATACCTTCTGACACGTTCAATACTTCTTAATATAAAAAATACAGTAAAATTAAACCTGATGACAAAACAATTTATGGCTAAATTTACAAGATAAAAATAATGATCAATGTCAGAATTAATTATAATTGAGTATCTGAATTGAAATTATATCTTTTATGAGTATCTACCACATTATGTTTTTCTTTAGCTTGCTATGACGATGAATAGGTTCTCAAGAAGAGGCGCCAAAACATACTGTTAGTTGTTGGCGACAGGTTTTCTACTTAAAAATGGCCAGGCAACAATATGCAAAATGTCTTACCATCATAGTGTCCAAAATTTTCAGACCACCCAAAGGCCTTGTACCTTGCTTACCGACGGCTTTTCTAGATAGCACGGTGCCAAAGATGGCTTAATGGCTCTCCAAAGCACTGAATGGCTCTGTAGTAAATGTCACTAGCAGTCACCCTTATAACTGCAGAGGACTTGGTTTAAAAACTAGTTGATAAAATGAGAAATTCATGCATTAAAAGAAGATTAAAACAACAGGCACACCGAGGTAGACCAAAAAATAACACATGCCAAGTGCAAGTTGTACCTAGGTTTATTAGGGTTTTACACAATAACAACCCGTGAAAGAGAAAAATATGAAAATCTTGATAAAGAATTTTCAGTTTTTGTTGGGTAAATAAAGGATATAAAACACAATACAGATACCGAAATTTCAGGTTCCTACCTAGCTGTTCACGCGTAGCTAGAATAATCTTTATATTTTTATTTTAATATGTATTAAAATATTATAAAATTTATTTACAAATTTAAAATATTGGAGTTTACACAAAAAAATAAATCTAATTGTATTTCTTGTCCAACAATCATTTAAGAATGTACGTCCTACACAAAATATCAAATTCCACGTTTGTAACTTATTCTGAAGTATTTTTGGACTTAGGGCCCAGTTGCAGAAGGCCCTAAGCCCAAAAACTGAGCTTGTCATTTAAAAGCAAAAAAAAATCACTGAAATGTTTCTATTTAGGTTACAGAAGGAACTTCAAGAGTGCTAGGAAATAACGCTTTATTTAATATAAAAATATCAAATGTTATTATTTTATTATTACTTTATTGTTAAATGTTGTTATTATTACTATTCCCAATAAAATCAACTTTTAATGAACTGCACTTAGGCCTCAAATAATGCACTTAGCCCCTTTTAACGCTTATTTTATGGACTTAGGCACTATGGTTACATATTTGTTGGACTTCAATCTTTACGAACATAATATTTTGGACTTTGGACTTCAACACTAGTTAAAATAATATATTTTTAAATCATTATTAGGTTTCTGGGATAATTTTCATCATTTCCGAATCCACTAAACTTGTTCGAGATTTGGATTCTTTTCTTCAGCTGACACACGGAAAAAAATGGGTCCTGACAAAGTGTCAATCCAAGAATAATATTATTCTCGGGAGTATTGTTTAATCTCAAGTAAATATTTACTTAAAATAAAAATAATATCTTGAGTGAAGTTACGTCGTTTTCTCCAAGATAAATAATATTATTCTCACTTTATATTTTTACATCAAGATTATAACTATTCGTCAGAGATGTTTTTGCTCTTGACTATAGAAAATATTATATTTTGAATGAAATATTTTATGAATTCTCATTCTGAATATGTACGGAGTTAGCATAAGAATTCTGAAATTTTATCCAAGAATAATAAAAGTTTTATTGGATTAAGATAATATTTCCATTCCTTCAACAACGATGGTCTTAATACAAGAAATTTCTTTTATTCATTTAAAATAATTATGAGAAGTAAATAACAAGGATAAACATATTTCCGAGCAAGAAAATAATTATCCTCTTAAAAATCTTTGTTTTCTATATCTGAGCCATATATTCTTTATTGAAATGTGAATTGGTATTGTCATGCTGAGATACATTGGATTTACAACAAAACAATATACTTGGTATAACCAAGACAAATATCTCAACTGCAGAATTGACCTATATTAGATAGAGAATGTTAAAGTTGTCAAAGCAAAAGTAATTGATTGTTGATTGTGGAATGTATTTATCTTAAGTGAAAAAATCAAATTCTTGATCTTTGTTTCATTGTTCTTGATACTTATTTGATATTGTATTCTTCGGTTAAGAATCTTAGATTAACATGAAAACAATATCATTTATTGAACCAAGAAAACACATGTCCATTATAGACGTAAACTTATTTAATCTGACGAATTTTAAAGTTTTCAAGCCAATAGTGATAGATTGTTAATTATTATAGTAATTCATCTTCAGTAAAGAAAAACAAATCTTGATCTTAAATTTGAATTCTTGATTGATATTTGATACGGTATTATTAGGTAAAGAGACATTATTTTTCAAACAAAACAATCTTATTTTATAACTAAAAAACTAAATTTTGATTGCAGATGGTGGCTTCTATTAAATGAAGAATTTTTAAGTTTTCGAGGCAATAATTATATATTGTTAATTGTTGAAGTTATTCATCTTCACTTCAGAAAAGGAATACTTAACTTAAATGTACCTATGTTCTTGATTGATTTTTTGATACGATATTATTAGGTTAAGAGATATTGGATTAACAGCCAAACTATATACCACTTTGAACCGATAAAGTACATCTCTACTGCAGAGAGTGACTTATCTTATGTGAAGAATATTAAAGTTTTCAAAGCAGTGTTAGATTGTAAAATTAGTTATAACGTATCTTTAATAAAGAAAACCAATCTTGGCCGAAATTTTTTGTTTTTGATCTAAGAATATTTACTTGATGCAATATTCTTTGGTTAAGAAACAGTAAATCTGCTGCAGTTCTTGAAGACAACCAGCTGAGCCCGACAATTTAACCTGGGTAATTTAGAAGTCACTAGCTAATATACATAGATCCAACTAGTGGGCAGCAGCTTTCTGAAGAATTCCCATCTTACACTGCGGTCTCCAAGAGGTCTGTCAAGCATGTGTTACAGCTCTTATAAGGGGAGGCATTCCTTTAACATTCCAAGCATTCCTTTTTTGGAAAGAGTTCAGCGTAAGTTTGCCAGGTCCCTCTATAAGAAGATATACGGTTACTACCCCTTCCTTTTCTCATCCTTGTTTGTATCTGGTATGGTAGGGCTTGTTACTCTAGAGCGCAGGCGCAAGCTTCTACTGATTATGCATTACTGTATGCTGTTGCGCAATTCAGTAGATAATCCCTCAGCACCATCTCGAGTAAGCTATTATGTTCCACAAAACTACACTAGCGTAGGTGAGCGTCGTCGGCACCGTCTGTTGGCATTTTCTAGCAAGTTACGCACCCAATATGCCAATAATGCATCCACGGCAAGGGCAGTAAATCTTATAAACTGTTTCCTCCTAACTGTCCAAAATGTCGACATCCATGTCGATCACTTTAGAACTATTTATAAGAATATTATGTTTTGTCTAAAATTGGTAACGTTTTGGCTCCTTAGCTGTAAGTTTACTTTTTGTAATATATAAATAACGAGTGGATGTTATGGCTGTTGATGATAATGATGACTTCTATAAAGTAGTTAGATTTTTTAAATTTATTCATCCTTTCTGCTACCAATTGTATTGTAAAGTCCACATTCCATTTTGATACGATGAACCTATATATATATACTGTGAACTCAGTGAGTAATTCACTAAGTATCGTAGTTTCAGAACAAAACTGACTTGACATTTAATATTGAAAAATATGAAATACCAAACTCGTTAAAGTCGGGAACATGCTAATTGAAACACTCTGACGCTTACACTTTAATTGACTTCCACAAGTAGATATAGGGTACGTATTTAATGTTTTTCAGTCTTAGAAGTCAAACAAATATATTATATCTACAAACTTGTAGATGATATCCATCATGTTGTATCAGCCGAATTGTGCACTGCTGAAGAGTCATTAAAGGCATGTTTGCAATAATCGCCACGCTTGGCAGGCGGTTTGGGGATCGAAATCATACCTACGTTAGATTCGTATGTACATATTTAAACATAATTATGGTTATAACAAGAAAATCGAATTCTAGGTTAGCCTGAACAATAGCTTCGATTACATCATCACTCGCCATCAGGTGATATATAGGTCATAGTAGTCAAAGCTAATATCATAATATCAGGCATAAAAAAAATAAAGTTTTCATCAAAACCATGAATTTTAAAGTAAAAAGACAAATTTCCAGTCAAGAATAACGGTTTCTTCATTCAAAATGTGTGTTTTCTGATCAAGTAGTCAGTTTTTAGTTTGAGAAGGGGTTTCTCTATTTCCGATTTTATTCAGTGTTGCATTTTTTTAGTTTTGTCTAGTTCTCCCTTGTTGTGGGTAAACTACGGAACGTAAAAATACTATTAATTATAATCAATTATGCATGCCGAATAAACATCATGAAATTCATATTATGAATAGGATATTTAAATTATCATTTCAAAAGTATAAGCTTACTCGGCTAATTCGGACTGGTAGACTAATATACTCGTAGTATAACGGCAAAATGGTAGGGTTTGAACCCCGCTAGTGCCCAAATATATTGGTGCTAGTGTTTTAAAACTGTCCGATTATCACCTTTAAGCACATGAATACGGTTATTTATTCATGTGCTTTTAGGTGCTCGGCTTCACATTTCCTAATTCAAAGTGGTTGAAAGCTAGCTAGGTGAGCATTAGTAAAGTACCCTATCACCATGTACTGAATCTCAAACCCGCTGCAGGAACCCATGGATTTCGTTAGTTATGACATTAAATCAAAGTCAGGTCAAAGTCAAAATCATTCATTCAATTTAGACATCTACGACGCTCTTGTGAAAGTCAATTAGAAATTTTAATATTGAAATATTGTACTCTGTACTGCCATGTTCAGCAAACAAATGTACAGAGCCACTGCGAGAAGAATGGACAAGAAACTCGGGACCATTGATTTAAATATCTTTTTACGTAGGTACCTACTATATAATAAAATTATTATAATATTTCTTTAAAATACGTAGGTGACAAAATTGTCCAAGTATTTTGGTTGTTTAAGTAATCATAAACTGTGTAGTAGGATTTCTTAATCAAAATGTTGTTTCACGTGCAACTTGAATGTTCCTTCTGTGAGCGTTGTAATATGTTCGGAAATTTTATTATTAAACTGCACACAATTACCTAAGAATTACCTTTTTTTTGTCTTTGCTAATCTAAAACCTGGCACCGCAATTTATCTTTATTCCTAGTGTGTTGATCGTGATTGATATTGTTTAATTTAAGTTTTCTCAATTTTTTACAATTTACACAATATTTTCAAATATATACAGACTCGGTAATAATACAACAATAGGTAATCATCTATGCTGGCAGTATTTAACACTGATCGTCAACCTACATGAAAAGTTATTCGAATGTAAAATAATATTTATATGTACTTATGTTAAATAATAATGATAATATGATTAAGTTTCGGGACTTTATATGGATGATGTTGGCTACACACAATACACTGCGCTGCGAGCGAAAGGCGCACGCGTCGTTTAATAGCATTTTCGTAAATTTTGTTTAATAAAGTGTTATAAAGTGAATATTTTTCAAGTTATGCTTGAGATAGCAACCTAATTTGTGCTCAGTTAGGTAAGTTTGTTCCTTACTTTATAAATAGCTGTAGATAGAAAAAAAATATCCATCATAGGGGCTGCTAGATTTTCTTTGCCTGGAACGTGCTGTTTGGATACATTAAGTACAGCCATGTTAACGGACGGTAAGCAGGTAATACATAATTGTATTACATACCTACTGATATAATGACAACTCTTTATGATATGATAAAGTTACCTACTGATAAAGTTCAACATCAGCCTTGTTGGTAAATAATCCTTAAATATTATATTATAAATGCGAATGTATGTTTGTATTTGTATGTGTGTCTATTCCTCGTTAATTATTCAGAATGGATTTCGATGTATATATATCTACCTATTCTCTCTATAATGTTTTACATAGGTATACATAGATTTTCTTGTTAGATAAACCGGCATTCAAGAATATACAATGTGTTTTTTTACATTTCAGATCAAAAATTTACCAATGAAACATAAGTGTTATGCTGCTCAACTCAATACCCCCAAGAGGAAGGCTACCACGTTTTGGAGCAAATTCAGAACTTTGTTAATGATTTTCAGGTAATTAAATCAATTGTAATTATGTAATGTAATTATGTATGAAAACACATATCTATTACACATATAATATATTTTTATTATTATGTTAGGAAGTCTCAATCAAATATTCATTCTATTCCATACTAAAATATAATATATATGTCAGTATTTTCTACACAAAACTTTTAAAAGTGTGTCGAATCATATTTCATGATTATGTACAGTATATAATAAAATGCACTGTCTGATTAACCGCTAACTTGCAGTTTAGATGATATAAGTGATAATAATCTAACGGGACGGGGTCTTCTGGAAGCTGATTTTGAAGACAGTTCTAATTTTAGGTTTAACCTGTTTGCCATCTTTGACCACTCAACATTATGTGAGATTATGGTCAAAAGATACCTATCGTCTATAAAAGGTTTATGTATTTTGCAATATTTTCATTTATTCTCTTTTTTTTAGAATCCTGGAGATGTCCAAAATAAAAGGGAGGAGGTGAAGAAAAATGCTCGACTCAACAAGCAGTGTTCAATCATACCTCATAACATATAATGTGGTGCTGATAATAATGAGAAAAAATATTATCTGGTGGTAGATTAGGTCAGATTGAATTTTAAGTCACCTACATTTCACGCATTTCTACCAGAGTACCAGAGTGGTTTAATTCTCAACTACATAATAGGCATTTTGTATCATTTGTATTAAAGGTTTTCAATGTAATTAGGACGCTGGTGAGTGAATTCCGAAATTATATCTATATATAATCTGTTACATTTATGACATGTGGATTATGGTAAATGGTTCTGTGATAGTAAGATATTCTTGAAATCTAGCTTAGAGTTTATAATTAGTTTCATTGATTTTATGTTTGAGTGTTTATCTGTAAGTGTAATTCCTAAAAAAAACGAATAACGCCAAACCATGTAGTTAAAATAATGTAAGCAATTACAAAATGTGAATAATTTTGAAGTATAATTTTTTAGTACATATCTTGAAATTATTAATAACCACTCCGAGTCGTTAAAATACTTATATATTAAATAAAATTATGTATTGTCAATATGATAATTATTATATAATACAATTTTATGCTTCTTAATTTATTTTATAAATAAATAATTATCAACAGAAAATATTTATTGTATTTTATTTATTTTTACGATAATAGATGTTTTTAGTCTATCACTTTTAGACCTACTTTTAACTATTATCCTACTTTACTTGCAGATTTGAAAGGCGGAGATCAGATTGGTAGATCTGTACAGTGTACCAGGCTCTGTATTCTGTAAGTGAGTTTTTGTTCTTGTTTACTAACTGGACGTTTTATATGAATATCTTATTGTATTAATGGAAAATATCAATTATCAAAATATCATTATATTATGTTAAACCAAGAACTGAAACTTCTTATAGTAAAATGCATGGTGCTTTTTTACTATAGGAAGTCTCAGTTCTTTGATTTCGAACCAAGATGATTGATATTTTTAACAAAATACTATCTGATCTTCATATGAAACACTTTTATGAGTTGAACCAAGAACTAAGACTCCTTCCAGTAAAACGCACTATTATTGAACCAAGACAATAGATATTTTTCCTAATATATTATCTGATCTCCGTATGAAACATTTAGAGATTTGAACCAAGAACTAAGACTCCTTCTACAAAAATAACCTATTATTGAACCAAGATAATGGATATTCTTTACAACATATTATGTGATTTCCGAGTGAAACATGGAATGACTTGAACCAAGTAATTAAACTTCTTACAATAAAACGCGCCATTATTTTACTATGCTAATTAAGATCTAAATGTAAAATATGTAATTATTTTGAACAAGAACTGAGGTTTCTTACAGTGAAATTCCATTGTCGAGTCAAGAAATCTGATATTCTACCCTGTAGAAAATTCTGTCTTCGTGCAACATACATATTCTTTTGAACGAATAAATACAACTTCTTCGGGTAAAACATCCATTAGAATACTAAGATCTAAAATTACTTACATTAAATATACTTAATATTGGAATGAGAACTGAAAATTGTTCATTGAACTTTGGTTTCTTAACATAAATAAGTCACAGTATTCATATAAGAAGATTTTTAGTTCTACCTAAAATAAATTTTCTTGTACGTAGAAAACTCTGTTGTTGGTCTAATAATAATATTTATTCAGAAGTATATATTTTACTTGAAGTAAGAATAATATCTTAACTGAACTATTTATGTACTTGACAGTAGAATATTTTTTTTTCTTGTTAGAATCTAATGAATGAGTGAACGAATGAGTTCATCTATTCAAGTAAGGATTGTTTTAAATTTGAGAATTTCTGATTCTCTAAATAAGAACAATGATGTACTTAGAGAGAGACATGGCTACTTTCTCTTAATAAGAACATAAAAATCTTAGTAAGAGTAAATAAATACTTACATGAAAAATGATTATCAAGACAAATATTTACTAATCTCAAGAATATATTGTTTTCCCCATATATGAAACACGGAATGTCTTGACCAATAGATATATTCTTGATTTGAAACAATTTTTTTTTTCCGTGCAGGATATCTCTTTCATATGTTGTTTATCAATACATACATAGGTTAGTAAAATATGTGTGGACTTTAGAACTTTAGCACAAAATTAAAATTATTACAAAATATTTTTATAATACGACAGGATATCTCTTTAATTAAGTTGTTTATCAATACATACATAGGTTAGAAAGAAATTAAAATTATTACAAAATATTTTTATGTCAATTCATACATTGCTTTCTGGGATTATTCTTCATCATCCTCAGAGTCCACTTAAACCTGATTCGATAAAGTATTTTTATCAGGTGATAGTATTATAAAATATTTTGCATTATCACACACAAAGGTGAGCAAATGCAAAATATCTTTAAACTTTTCCAGGCTTTAGTCTTAAAGGCGAATTATATGCATTTTCAGGGAAGAAATATAAGAGGTGAATATTTCTTTGCACGATAAAATGTAAAAGGGACCTGTCATTGTGCTTCGAAGTGTCGGTCAATTCAGTATGCTGAATTTTACTTAACGACAAGTAGCGATCCCTGGAACAACCTTTATGAAATGTTGTCCTACACTTTAATTATTCTTTCGTCTCCATTATTTTTCTGAGATTTCTTTCCATGAACACAACATCAAAAGGTTTGTTTATTCGGCAAGTTTTAATCATATCAACATAATACTCAGGAGTGAAGATTGTTTATTCCTTTACTCGTTTTTTTTTTTAATTTGGGCAAGACACTGTCAATGGGCAACATTGAGTGTCTTGGAATGGGATATACTTCTGTAATATTCTCAAAGATGCTACGACTGCATAGCTGATCTGGAAACGTACTAAGTAAGTACTTATTTTTATTCTGGCTGAAACAGTTATCACAAAATATTGTTGATTTTGTATTTTCGGGTTTTTTCTTTTCTTTTTGTATATAGTCATTTATAGCTGCTAACACCTCATAAGACCCTTTAAGGGCATAACTCTGTTGAAAACTATATTGTAGCTGTGCCCTCCTTTATGTTATGGATCCCAAAATTATGTAACCACAGCTGTCGACGATAAAATTCGTCTTTAATGTTAGTAACAGGTAATGGCAAGTTTTTTTGATAATTGTAACATATCAAAATCTGAATCGGACTCACTAGTTTTAAGTTTATCAAAAAAAAAACAGCTTTCCTGAGATACAATTCTATTTCAATTTAAGTTTTTTGAGTCCATCGTCATCTTTTGCCAGTTCAGTGGATTTAATATCAACCTTGAATTTTTAACAAACGTAACATAATATGTCTTTTCTAGAAGATCTGAATAATATATTAAAATCATGTTAAAAAACGTCTCAAAATTTTTCATACTGTACAACGTTCTCTAATCCTGGCTTTTTTTCCAAAAAAAGCCTGTGTAATTTTGGAATACTCAAATTAGCTGGAAGGTTTAAAATGTTGGGATTTGACTCAATAACATCTTCTTGGAACTTATTCCTGACTAATTCTTACGATTCACAATCACAAGTTTCTGGAATAATTAACTTAATGTTCTATTCTTCACGTTTTTAATGTTTTATTTTATTAGCTGGATGTAAGTTTTCCATAAAAGATGGTACTGATATTATTTCTTACGATGATTGTAGAATCCATTCTACAATCGTCGTTATAAAGTAGTGTAGTAGTGCTAATTCAGAACTTTAGTCAGATTCTAAAAATATACCTTTTAACGATTGTGCCTGTGATGTAGGTTCAAACTTTGCTTTGGTTGTAAGTACTTTACTTGATGACCTTTGGAAGCAATAATTTTTCCATTGACTATCGTATTATGCAGTCTTTCTTTGTGAATATTTTAGATTAAGACGAACAAGGCTCTTCTAAAGAGATTTCAGACTGTGTCAAAATAATTGGTTTTTCAACGATAATATGCGTGTGTTTAATGTAACGCTTTTATTTTGAACTGATTCTGATAGACTTTGATTTTTCTCCTAACAATGATCTTGAATCCGAAACAACCTTGTCTTGTCCAATTTTTGCTGTATTATTGGTAATTTTCGACAAAATTCGGACATTGTTTGATCTATCACGACGAGCAGCTTCTAAAATTAGTTTTTCCTCATTGGTATTGGTAGTTGTAGGACTCCATTCAGATCCAGACAAATTATCTTCGGAGTCAAATATACCGCTTTGTTCCATTATTCTTTAGGTACATACAACAAAACATACATTTGTTTAAAAGGCAAAAATATAGCGATTAAACCAGTAAACGATAGTTTACTTGCCTTAATAACTTATCATCCTCTTCCGTCTACATTATACTGGCAAAAACATTAAAACTGTGTAAGAAATTGAAAACATGAACAGGTGAATTTCAAATAATTAAGAGGTAATTTTATATTTTTCTAATGTTGCCAGCATACTTATGGCCTTTTTCGTACAAATCAGTTGGACTTAGGATTTTTATAATATTAAACTAGGTCACATGGTGACTTCTTAACCAAAATTGTTGGTGCGTAGTGACTTTTGATCACCAAGTGACTTTTTTACATTACAATTCGGTATAAAAATAAAAAGTAGTTTTACTATTGCAACCTAGGTACATGTTAAGAAAAATAATTACTATTATGATATTTGTCATGATCTACACTTTGGCTTTATCAGATGAAAGTCCACTCTTAGGGACTTCCGTAAGAGTGGACTTAAGAACTTCTGCAAGAGCTAGAGACACGTGGAATACTGACAAACAAACAGACTGTGGAGTCACATTAATAGGTATTCGTTTTGCCCTTTGGATACAAAATCCTAAAGAACATTGACGGGTTTTTGCATGAATATAGTTTAAAAGCTGTAGAGTGACTTAGTTTGCTTTTTAAGGAAAAACAAATAACAGTACCTTCAGGGTAGCGATGTGAAGTCACTCACCAATTATTTTATATTTTTATATTATCAAATTAAAAGCATTGTTTCAGGTAGAAGCATATTACATTCATTTTAACAAATCTACGGGTAGACGTATCTCATTAAACTTAAAAATTATGAATGGTTCATGATGGCATTTTTCCAAAGATATCGCAAAAAGAACTTGTAATACCATAATGTTACATGGTCATCTTGTTGCGGTCGGTTCGACTTTGTTTACTTTTAGTTTTTAGTACCTAAATAAGCCTAATGTGTGTTCGATCAGCTGTCCTTAAGAGCCAGTAACAATTCTTGGTTAGCCTGAAAAACTACTTCGACCATATCATTACTTATCATCACGAGAGTTTTTTTTTTTTTTTTTTAATTATATAAGCAAGCATTTGACCGCTGTCTTACCTGATGGAAAGTGACGACGCAGTCGACGGTGGAACATACTTGCCTAGCAGATACCTATTTACTCTATCTTGAAGACTTCCAGATTATATCTTTCCGGAAATAAAGACGCTGGTAGGGTGTTCCATACTTCAGCCGTACGCATTATAAAACTGGATTTAAAACGCTTTGTGCGTATTTTCGGGATATCGACCATGTATGGATACCGTGTTCCAGTGCGTCTTGTTGTCCGATGAAAGAAAGGAGAAGAGGGAATGATGTTATATAAATCGTTCGCACATTCTCCGAAGTGAAGCCTGTAAAACACCGATAAACTGGCAACTTTGCGTCTATGCTCCAGGCTTTGGAGTCTAGCCTCCACCAACGCATCGTCACCAATGAGCTTCTTTGCTCGATTATCTATGTGGTCAAAGTGTGTGTGTGGTGATAGTGGTCAAAGACTACCCTATATTTTTTAATTATCAGTTATAATTAAAAAACAAGTTGCTGCTCTTTGGATCAAATAACACCAATCAAGGTGACAGTGAAAACAGGTTTGACCAAATAGTTTTAGTACCTACACATATTTTTTTTTATATTATTGTGACGTAATAAGCTCGATACCCACCTGATGTTAAGAGGACTAACCTCTGCCTATAACAAATGCATTTCGTCACAAGTCCCGAATTGTGCCTGTAATTTCACTGGCTCTCAAGGAATGCTGCCGGAACACACCGTTTGGTGCTTGGCGCCAGATTTTCTACTTGAGGTAGCTAGTCAGATGGGCATTCGCAAAATGCCTACCACCATGCGGTAACGACTGCCATCGTAAGACAACAACCGGGACCGACGGCTTAACGTGCCCTCCGAAGCACGGAAGCGCTTAGTAGTAATGTCACTAGCGGTCACATATCCAAATTTTTTTTTGTTATTGCTCATAGGTAAGCCTTTGACCACAATCTCACCTGATGGTAAGTGATGATGTGGTCGAAGGTGTTAACAGGCTTAACCTAGAATGACTGGCTCTCAAGGACAGCTGCCGGAACGCACCTGACTCCTGACCGCGGCGGATGTTGCTTAGCTGATCGATTACGAACGGTTAAGCAAACTTCGCTACAAACGCTTCAAAAGTATTGTCTCTCTAAAAACCATAGATAGAACCGAACTTACGTACGGTATGAGTGGATGGTTCATACACTTTTTAGGCATCCCATATATTGTTATTTCAAGAGTCAAGGCAACCTGAAAAGATCAAAGCTTACAGCCACTTTAAACACAATCACAATCAATCAATCATTCCGACCTGTGCCGCCACGCCGAGCACACCTGTCTACAGCTCCGCCAGTATCTCCCAGTGAGACCGCAATAGTCCCCGCACTATTGCCGTCTCACTCGGGTCATCGTTCCGACGATAGTTGCAGACCAGTGCCTTGGAATACGCAGTCCTGACGAAGTTTTTGTTTTGTGTGCAGAAGCTGAGCAGCCGCCGAACGCCGAGCAACGCGAGCTACGAGCTCGCCGTGCCGTCGCGCAGAGGCGCTCTAAGACGTCTGGCATTACCACCTACCCAGTCCCTTGTTTCGGACGAACAACATCATATCGGGCTGGTGGTCTTGCTTCGACCGCACTTTTCGGTGCGCATTTCACCACTTTACTATCCGACACAACATAGTAACAGTCGCGTAACAACACACTTTGTGCTGTTAAGCGACGTCGTCCAGGCGTGGGGTAGCGTCAGCCAAACCCGTCTGAACGATCAAATCCGCCATTTGCTGCGGTCGCAGTGTGACACCCTACGGTGACAACGGCCACTGTTGTTGTTTTGGTTTAACCTTGCACCGTGGCCTTTCCCGCTTCACGGGTCAGCCGAAGCAAGCTGGGCTCCGGGATTCTGGCCTTGGGGTCACCCCTAGTCAAACCCGGAGTAGCGCTTAGGAGCACCCCTCTCCGCCGAGAAAAAAGCTCGGAGAGGGTACACAATTAGGGCACACCATAGGTACTCACTCCCTCTCACACAAGTGAGCTCACGAGTTGCGAGAGGGAGACAGAACCCGTTAGGCCATCCTGAGTATTCCCCTCAGGATGCAACGTCCCTCTAACGGTGAGGTGGAGGTCCTTCAGACCTTCGCCCTCCGCTACCCCGAACTCTACGCTGATCATCAGCAATCGCTTAACGATGCAGAGAGTGCCCGCCTCACGGACACTCTCATCGCTCCCTCCGGAATTCCAATTCCGGAGGCCATCGTCCCTCCTCTGACCCGGTCCTTCTCAGAGGACAGCCCGACTTCGCCCGCTCCGGGCCCTGACAACAGACGCACGGTGGCAGCCCCTCCCCGTGAGAGGTCTCGCTCGCGCTCACCGATCGGGAGGCCAGCGAGCACCCGTCCCTCCATCGCCGTTGTCGAGCCCACTTCGGACTCCGAAGCGGAGATGGAGGTAGATCCGAGTAGCGCCTTACGCACTGACTCGGACTCAGATAACGACGGCTATACCGTCGTAGATAGAAAGCGCAAGCGTGCTCCTAAAGCCGCTAGTTGCGCAACTTCCGCCCCTCCCGCCAAGGCACCCGCTAAGGCCCCCGCCTCCGGCAAGAAGCCGACCCCCGCCCCGCGCCCCGCGTCTCCTCCCTCCGCTCCGGCCACCACTGCCGCGTCCCCTCAGGACGCGAGCGCGCGCCGCGAAAAACCGCCTCCGCCCCTGTTCATTCAGGACAAAACCAAATGGGACATGCTGTCCCGTTTAGTTTCGGATCGTGGGATCCACTATACTAATGCCCGCTCCACGCAGCAGGGCATTAAAGTCCAAGTTTCCACCATTAGCGACCACAGAGCGCTAACTAAACTCCTCCGCCACGAGAGCATAAGTTTTCACACTTATGCGCTCGAAGAGGAGAAAGTCCTCCGAGTGGTCATCCGCGGTGTGCCCAAGGAGGTACATACCGATTCGGTATGTGCCGACCTGAAGGCACAAGACTTCCCCGTACATGCAGTTCACCGCATGTACAGCGGGAAGGACCGCAGCCCCTACGATCTAGTACTCGTAGTACTAGATCGTACTCCTGAAGGCAAGGCCATTTTTAATTTAAAAAAGGTCTGTGGCCTCTCAGGACTCGATGTCCAAGCCCCATACAAGAATGGGAGTCCCTCGCAGTGCCATAACTGCCAACTATACGGGCACGCCTCCCGTTTCTGCTTCGCTCGCGCTAGGTGCGTTAAGTGCCTAGGCGATCACGCGACAGCAGCGTGCACTCGCACCCGGGATTCGCCGGACCCACCCAGCTGTGTTTTATGCGGTGCTCAAGGGCATACCGCGAATTACCGTGGTTGCCCTAAAGCACCACGAGTGAACCACAGGGTGGCAAGGCATAGGCCAACCCGTCCCTCTTACGACCGTTACCAACGGGTAAGCCCCAAACTAACGGTAGTACCTGCCTCACAGGTAATACCCGCGCCGCTCCCAGCCCGTAACGCATGGTCTAAACCACCCAGTATGGTTAAGACCGTCGCTACCGCCCGCGCCCCGGCCCGCGCGCCCGCACCCGCGCCCGCACCCGCACCCGCCCGCGCCGCGGCCCCTGCCCGCGCACCGGCCCCGGCTCGCCCCGCGCTCCCGGCACCCGTCGCCAACACCATTCGCGCGCCTCCCCGCGCCGCTTCCCGGCCACAAGCTCCACCTATGCCATTGATGGCTGCCCCTCTTCAAGAGGCAATCAACCTAGTCAGCGATCTGGCTATGTCGGTTGACATCAATGAGGTACAAGAGCTATTCCACAAGATGCAATACGCTCAATCCCCAGCGGACGTGATCCAATACACATTGGAACACGCGAATTTACTTAGCGCCCTTAAGCGCTTCGTTCCCCAGGCCCCTCCCCAGTACAACCACTATGGGTAGTACAACCGCACGCACGAAACCGCGCTCAGTTTCGTTAGCGTCATTCAACGCTAACGGTTTCTTTAGACAACGTGACCTTGTCCACGACTTTTGTTGCACCCACCTTATCGACATTATATGCGTGCAGGAAACCCTTCTAAAACCGGGGAAGGCGAACCCTAGGTTTGCCAATTACAGAACGGTACGTGATGATAGAGTGAACTCCCGTGGGGGAGGCACTCTTATCTATTACAAAAGGTCCCTGCACTGCATTCCCCTACCTACCCCAACTCTTGTTAATATGGAAGCATCTTGTTGCCTCCTAGCTATGACTGGTCATCAACCTATAGTCATAGCATCCTGTTACCAAGCTTGCAAAAAGCCGATCGTCCGAGCTGACTTAGAAGCCCTATTCTCATTAGGAAGCGCCGTCATTCTGATTGGCGACTTCAACAGTAAGCACATCCTATGGAATTGTAACGTCAACAATCCCAGAGGTATTGCACTTGAAAACCTAATCGCAGAACTTAACTTTGACATAATTGCGCCCACTGAGCCCACTCACTACCCTTATATGGAAGACCACCGATCTGACTTGCTTGACATGGCACTATTCAGAGGCGTAACACTCCGGTTACGCTCCATAGAAGTGGTTCACGAGCTTCACTCTGACCACCGACCCATTATACTGCGACTAGGTCCCGACCCAACGACTGACCTCCCCCGCCCCACTAAGACGATAGTGAACTGGAAGCAAGTAGGCGATGCCCTAAAGGCTATCAGTTCACCGGACCTAGACAAGATCCCTGACGACATCCTGACAAAAGATGACGTAACCCTTGCGATCGATTCGTTCACCAATCACCTCTCCACCGTAGTAGGTGCATCCGCAAAGGAGGTCATAGTGCCGGACGACCGGCGCCTTGTCATTCCAGCGGATGTGAGACGATTGGTGACGGAGAGTAAAGCAGTGACCCGACATTACGACTCTTACCCCAGTAAAGAGAACAAAACTAAGAAACGCCACTTTGAACGCATGGTTCAAAGTCGCATGTCTGAGTTGCGTGATCAACAATGGGGCGATAAACTTTCAAACCTCGTGCCAAGCCACCATGCTTATTGGAACTTGGCGCGAAGTATGAAAGGTAGTAACCATAACGACATGCCTCCCTTATACAGACCAGTCCCACTAGTCCCAGCGTTCTTTGACGAAGACAAAGCTGAGTGCCTAGCTGATAGCCTAGAGGCTCAGTGTTCCCCTAACGTAGATCACGTTGACCAAGCTCACCTCGATTCGGTGGATGCTGAAGTCGAACGTAAAAGCTCTGTGGTCACCTCTGAACTCCCACCTGCCACCTTAGCGACTTACGCTGAGGTGGCGAGACTGATCAAGGCCCTCCGACCGCGCAAATCCCCCGGTGCCGATGGCATCTCCAACAGGGTTCTTAAAACCCTCTCTCCTCCTCTCATCCATCTCCTAGTCAGCATCTTCAATGCTGCTATGAGCCACTGCTTATTCCCAGACACCTGGAAATGTGCAACTGTCATTGGCATTCACAAACCAGGCAAAAGCTCATCTGACCCCACCAGTTACCGCCCAATCAGCCTCCTCAGTGCCTTAGGCAAACTTTACGAGCGGTTACTTGCAAACCGCCTCCAGTCCCATGCTAAGGAACACCACCTTATCCCAGATGAGCAGTTTGGCTTCAGACCCGGACACTCATGCGTCCAACAGGTGCACCGCCTCACGGAGCACATCATTGAGGGCTTTAACAAGTACCCCAAACCCCAGACCACGCTAGCAGTCTTCCTCGACGTGGCGAAAGCTTTTGACAAAGTCTGGCACAATGGCTTGATTTACAAGCTATACCAACTTGGCGTGCCAGAACGTCTTGTGCTCATCCTACAAGACTTCCTTAAGGCCAGAAGCTTTCGCTATCGCGTGGAAGGCACCCTCTCCTCCCCCCACCCAGTCAGAGCCGGAGTCCCTCAGGGCTCCGTGCTATCACCCATTCTCTTCGCGCTGTATACCAGCGACATCCCACGCTCTCAGCCAGACGTCCTATTGGCCCAATACGCGGATGATACCGCTATTTATACCACTGGGTGGCGTATCAGCAGAAAGTCCATTTTCGCCCTCCAACGGGCCATCACCGAGATCGGTGACTGGTTCCGTAAATGGCGCATCGCGGTCAACCCAGTTAAAAGTGCAGCTATGTACTTTACTGAGAAGACTCGCCCCCGTTACCCGCAACCTTTAACTTTGTTTGACCAACCCATCCCCTGGGTTAGTAAAACAAAATATCTCGGAGTCACCCTTGATCGGAATCTCACCTTTAGCGATCATATAACAACCGTCCGAAACAGAGCGGCCTTTGTAATGGGTCGCCTTGGTCCCCTGATTCGCAAAGAGAGTAAAATGTCTCTTAGTAATAAGAAGACACTTTACACTGCCTGCATCCGCCCCATCATGACTTACGCATCAGTAGTGTTTAGTCATGCTAGTGAGGCCCATCTCCACAAGCTTCAAGTCATTCAAAATCGTTTTCTTCGTAGTGCAACCGGCGCTCCGTGGTATGTCCGGAACACCGAGTTGCACTGCGACCTAAACCTTCCCTCTTTAGCGCAGTTCAATAAGGACTGCGCTCGCCGATACTTTGATCGAGCGCCCCACCACTCGAACCCATTGGTTGTCCAGGCATCGAACTACTCGACCGCCTCTTCTATCCCATTTTTCAAACCCCCCCGTCGCCGACCACGGCAGGTATTAGACGACCCGGATGACCCCATCGCAGTCATTACATTGGCAGCTTTAGCGTTATCCGCAAGTCGTCGAGGTAAAATCCCCAGGTGTGAGGTAATTAGAGGTCACACAATCAAACACCGAGCTCGCCGGCGAGCTCGAGGCAAAAACAAGGTCACGATAAATTGCTCTCCAAATAGTCAAAGAGTTTTATTCAGTAGGGCCCAATTGTGCAACACTGCAGTTGCACAGAGGCATTTTGCTCCGATCCCCCCCATGTCTCTCGACAGTGAGACAAGCCGAGGTCCGAACCACAGTGGTGCCCTTGAGCTCGCTGTCAACCCCTCCTATAATAGCGGTACGTTTTCGGCGTCCGCAGGAGACGGAGGTAGAAGGCGCTTTTCGCCTTCTACGCCCGTCTCGGGAGAAGTGCCTTCGGCACTTCTCCCTCCCGGGCTATTGTAGGGCCAGGCCCTCGCCCAAAACCCGGTGGAGCTGGACGACCGCACAGGCGGTAGCCAGCATCTATGTCCTCCCTAAAAAAAAAAAAAAAAAAGCCACTTTAAAACTCTATGGTAACGACAGTCTCAGAATGGACGTGTATACTTACTAAGCTATACATGGAACAAACTCTAGATTCTTTCCAACAATCAGCACTCTCTAGAAAATGGGTAGTCAAAACCTCATCAGCTATGAAGAAACTATTTCTTAAATCATTAATGGGCTTGCAACGGATCGTGCACAAGCCCCACTTGATGATAAAACTGTAACCTTTACCTATAACAGATGCATTTCATCACAAGTGACGAAATTGCTCTGCGCCCATCATCCTGCGACATAGAGTTGTTATGTCTCATGTGCTTGTAATTTCGAACTGGCTCTCAAGGACGGCTGCCGACACATACTGTTATGTGCTCGGCGACATTTTTCTACTTAAGTTTTATAGTGATAGCTAGACAGGCGAGTATTCACAAAATGCCCTTGTACCATGTGGTGAATCTTAAGCCGACAGTGGGGATCAAACCAGGAGTCCTTAGGTATTACTTAATATCTGTATTTGCTTCAAAATATTTTATCATATATTTGGCCGTCATGCAGTTGTATTGAAATAGTTGTTAATAATTAACAGAAACTGAATGCCAATTTATTCCGTACACCATAAGATTAGTATAATACCTAATTACATCTGAAGAAGCATAGTGCAGTACATCGTTTGCTGAATATGTACGTGATTTCAACGGTCAGTACTAATTATGAACAAGAGGCATAATCTCAAGCTCCAGGCTATATATATAAATCCTATAACTTTAATTTCTTTGATAAGTCAGGATGCTTATTAACTTGTAAGTATTTTTGTAGAAGGCAGTTACGTTCCTATACCATATTATATTATAGTAGCTAAATAATTACGTGTACACAACTTACAAATGTAAAGACTTACAGTTATCACTTATTAAAGTCATTCTTCAACACTAAGTGGGCTACGGCTTCATTTAGAACTGAGTAGAAAAATTTCACGTACACCAAGATTTGCATATCACGTAGTTAATAATGCAAAAGCAGAAAAACAAGGGTGTAATTTTATGCCATGTCAACACGTTTATTTTTAAACTTTTTAAATTTTATACATTAAATGTTCACTGTCATAATATAAAATAAATAATGTAAGTAACACGAAATTATGTAATTGTATATTGAATTATTACATCTCACTTCTATCACATAACCATGTTATGTGATTTTAGTTACAATTTTTTTTTTATAAAAACACATGATACAGCTATATAATAAAGTGTTAATACTTGCTTTTAATGTAAATTTCGTACAAAGAGTTAAAATTAAAGAATAAAATCCTATTAAATAAAATACATTACGATAGAAACGCATTAAGGTAAGATTTTTTGGATCTTTTAAATAATAGTTGTGTATATAATATCTATTGTATGTTCATCATGTCAGAAGCTTTTATCAACAAATCATCGTCAATAGTTGAGGTAAGGAACTTGTCTAAAGGAATTCCAAAGGCTGTACTGAATTCTTCTAAAGTACAACAATAAAGGTATTTGTCTGTTGATTCGTTGACCATCGTCTCACAAGTCTGACTGCATTTGACATCACTGTCTACGGGCGACTCATCATTCACGTAAACCATCGCGCTGGATACACCATCATACTTCATTACCTGTACAAACACCCATGCTTAGTTAATTATGATCTTCAAAGCGTTTATACAATATAATTTTTAAAAGATATATGATATATGCCATTATCACACACAAATTGACAATCATAAAATTAACAGTACGTATACTAATACAAAAATATATAAATAATTTAACTATATCTACTTATGACCTAAAAATATTACACTTAAAAATTCTGAGCTCTGTTTTCTACCAGGAGGCAATCATAAGTAGAAAACAGAACTCAGGTCACTGTCCACGGGTAGAGTGCCTAAAAGGCTGGCAGCATTACCCCGTTGTATGGCAAGACTAATTCTCTGGCCGAGGTAAGCGCCAGCCCTTTGGTCGTTTGTCTTTTCTATCAGCCGCTTTGATAAATCTTTATATAAAGTCCATGTGCTTGGACCCCACGGACCTAATGTTTCTACTCCAAAAGGCAGAAATATATAACTATCGCCGAGACTCTCGTATTTTCGCCCTTTGGAGCCTTCTGCTGCCACTGCCGCTGCTCCCGCCGTCTTGGAGGTGGATGGTAAATGAGACGCCGCAAGCGTGTCCACGCAAGTGGCATCCCAAACTAGCGGCCTTCCACGAATCCAGGGAGTTAAGGTCATTCCGTCAGGTCTCTTGCCATCGTCACGTGCGATACCGTTCGGCTCAAGAATAGCCGGCACGTTTACGGTAGCAAGAGCCCTGCGGATGACATCATTTAAAGAGGCGTGGCGAGAAAGGCGGCCAGCACTTCGACGGCAGGAGAGGCCGTGGTGTCCTTGGCGATCTACTGGAACTCCGCAAAAGCAGTTATGTGGTTCGACTGTGTTTGAACCAATTCGCAGGCTGATAGAAAGGGCAAACGACTTATTGTCCAGTAGCGTCCCAATGTTGGCAGATGGTAAAGCCTGAAGCCAGAAACCTGATTCTCGCTCCGCAGAGGCAAGAAGACGAGCCCGATCTACTGGAGAAACTGTGTTATTTAAAAGGTCAGTTGAGATCTTTTTATTTATAGGCTCATCCCAATGTCTCTGCGAATGGAGTTTGTTGGGAAGGCTTTCACCTGGACAAGCTAAAGTCCAAGCGTTTGTAGCATCTTGCATACAATTAATTTGTACATTTCCTAAAGAATTTTCAATAATTTTTAAAAAAAGGGCACAAGTACTATGAACTGAGGATAAAAACGCCGGGAGTGAAACACTGGAAATTTTGCGGATACCTAAACCACCAAATCTGATCGGAAGGGAGGCTTGACACCAAGAAATATCTGACATTGGACAATTTAGAATTTTGACTAAGGTATTTTTAATACAATCATCTAAAGTTGACAAAAGGTCACTAAAAATCCAAAACGGACTGCATCTTAAAACATATGTTAATTTAGGTACAAAAAGACAATAACGGATGATATGAAAAGCTATGTGTGCGTGGATGTTTGAAAGACGGTCAGAACATTCTTCAAATTTAAGTTTTTGTTCTGTAATGAACGTAGGGAATGCGTCAGTGAATATCGGAGCCCCTAATAAACGAAAAGATTGTCTGTTAAGAATTTTGATGTTAGGAGCCAAAACGTTAAATTTTTCTATTATAGCATTCCTTTCAGAGGATGCGACTGATTCAGGAATAAAAAGCTCACATTTGGAAAAATTTAGTTCTAAGCCAATAGAACTAAATTTTTCAATGATAACTTTAAGGTCTTCCAATACTGTCTCTGAGTCGCCTCCGAGAGTGCCATCGTCTAAATACCACATGTTTAATTTTGATGTGAGGGATGAAATGATCGGATGAATTGCAAGGCTGAATATAGCAGGGCCAAGAGGATCACCTTGTTGGCAACCAGTCGATGAAAGTATATGGTGACTTTTATACAGAAGTGAAGAGTCCGAGCCGTAGCATTGAAATAAATAATCAAATATTTCTGGTGTATGATTTTGAATTTCGTCAAGCAGAGCAGATCTAGAAACAGTGTTAAAAGCATTCTTAACGTCGACCTTAACAACCACCTGACCTACACCTGTTTGAAGGTAAGTTCTTAAGGCGTGTACGGCTGCTTCGCACCCGCCTTTGCTTCCGAAACCTAACTGAGTAGGTTGAAATTTTCCGGTAAGTTTATTTAAAATTTTTTTGCAGCATAGTTTGGAAGCGATCCGACGATATGTGCAATCAACTGCGATGGGCCGAATGCCACCATCTTTTTTTTTTAAAGCACACAGATTAGCACCGTATAAAATATTACAAATATCTTCGTGTACCTTACCTGCGATCATTAAATTCATCAGAGCAGTTATGTCTATCAGGAGTGCTCTGCCAGAATCTCCAGGAGCACCTATCATATCTTTAAGATGTTGTGGGCTCAAACCGTCGTGGCCACTAGCAGAGCCACTCCTAAACGACATAATCGCTGTGTACACATCGACTTCAGTGACTTCGATTGGTTGCACAGTGGGCTTTGAAGTAGACAAAAAGACTGGTAATGGTGATGGTGGATGTTTTTCTTGTAATGCTGCAAGAGTTTCCATTGTATCTGGGGCAATGGTATCGTTAGAAAACAGTAATTTACTGGCACCTTTCAAATCTCCATCGCTGACTTTAGATTCTATTTTGTTGAACAAGTTGTGTGATTTATGAAACTGAGGTGTATGCACACATGTTTGCTGTTGATATCGCTGGTGCCCGGCATGGTTGGAATCAATACAGTTGGCTCTAATGGATGATGTAAGTGATTTTTTATTTTTTGGGTCAGCATGAAGAATTTGAAAAGGAAAGGTCAAAAGGTTTTCCCAAGTTTGTATTGAGTCAGAATCGGTAAGCACTTTTTTAATCTTTATAGACAAATCTTGAGCTACAGTTATGCGAGCACCTTTTGGTATTCTTTTGACCACCGGTATGGAAGATTTAAGTTTTGACAAGGTTTGCCAAAATGGTATCGATGATGATGATGGATTCGAAATGTAACATGGAGGGTCTAGAATACTAGGTGGTTTATTTTTGTTGTGGGATTTGCCAATGTGAATATTTAAACCTTTTTTACCTTTAAAAAAACGGGGCTGTGAGCACTGTTGACATTGTAAGAAATCAGATACATCGTCTTGGTTTTGTGTGTTATGTATATTGGGCGCTGAGGGACCCGTAGACTGTGACATATTGCTTTTTAGGCGCTTGTAGTGTAAATTACCAAGTAATAATAAAGAAAAACTTATAAAAAATATACACAATAAAATCATTCAGGCACACACTGACAAATGTCAAATTTATACGATGACTGCTTCGTTGGAGACTGCGCACAGGGCTCCATGTTTTCAAAGAGAACGCCCTCGGCGCGTTGTTTCCACGGCGACTTTATTTGAGAAACATTTTTGCCTTCGGAACATAGGGTCTGCGTCCGATTGCGTGCCGATGACTTAATTTAATATCTTGAAAGCACTTTCTTATCCTTATCCTGACGGAAGCACAGCAAAAACTGACCATGGGACTTCAGAAGTGGTTAAAGATCAAATAAACAAAAAAAATGTTGTTTATTTCTATTGAGTTCCTATTACTGTAACTTATTTGTTATTTTTGTGTATTATCATCCAAATAGGAATAATTATGGGAAAAAAAAAAATCTTTTTTTTTTTTTTTTTTTTTAAATATTTTTAAAAGTATATAATCTAATATAGTCCATTCCAAGACTTTTGCGTACAAATCTATGATGTGTATCAATCATGCACTATGGTAAAGAAACTCCAGAAAATTCTGCACTGCGTGTGGATCTACTAAAATCCGTGATTTCCTGGTACTACAGCCTAAAAAAATAATAATTATAATACTGATAATATTTGGATTATGGTACAACTTCTTTATTTACATCTGTATTATCATACTAATATTGTGATGTCCCAGCAGCTATCCTTGAGAGCCACTAATTTTAGGATTAGTCTGATAACAACTTTAACCAGGACATCACTTACAAGCAGGTGAAAATTTGGTCAAAGGTTCACCTATCATAGGTATGAAACAAACATTGACGTAACTATTACGTACATCAGAGTCTAAACTTTGCGCAATATGGAATAAGGATAACTTCAAATGTATTCAATAAATTATGCAAAACTCAGTGTAGGTACCTTACATATTAAGAACATTTCTGATAGTAATTCAACAACTTTAAATACTTTAAGGGCCCGTTTCAGAATGTCCTAATAAAGTTTCGGGTTGCTATGCAACACATAAAATAACTGAATGATAAAAATAACAGTTAGCATGCAGCGCATTTCAAGCCGATGGATAGTCTAAATTGATGACTGTGAAACGCAAAGATAGTGTTTTATTTAATAAATATGTTCTGGGTAGTAAAACCGGAACATTCTGAAACGGGCCCTATATCGCACATATTTATCATTATTTTTGTCCCAATACATTACTGATATTCAATATAGTGTATCGAATACACCATTAAATCTTTCTTTGAAATAACAATAAAATATCCTAGATTTACCTTCCATAAATAACGAGGAACAAGTCCGCCATTTTTAATAATGTAACTGCTCGTTCCTGTCCAAGAAGACCAATTGGCGTACGAGATCGAATTAGATCTGATATCTTGTTCCAACTTCTGCCAGGACGTCTGAGGAAAATGTTTTTTTTTGATCAATGAGTAAATAATTGACTATTGGCCCTTCAAAGGTATAAAGAATAACTTAAAAAAATCCCCGTGTCCCCCAGTTTTATGAAGCGGTTGCCTTAACCGCATGGTGGTCGAGATAGCCGAATGAGACCCTGATTTTTAATACTGGATGAGATGACGATCAATATTTATTATCTAAAACTTACTAATTTTCAGATTAGCAGTAAAATAAGATTGTATATTTTAATATATGTTGAAGAGACAAAAGCGAATAATGATTTGAGGATTAATTCATGAAATAGCACATAAGTTTATTTATTGCATTCAAAAAGACCCATTTTTTCGACTCAAAAAATATAACAAGTTTACATTCATATTCAAAATTGATATTGTAAAGTATGCAGTACTTACTCTGTTACTTTTTTCACATGGATTCCAAACAGCTACTGAGTTAATGTTATCTTTGTATGCTGCAACTTGGGTAGGACCAAAAGGCAGATCATCTATGTTAACGAGATGCCTCTTCTCGTAACAGCATTTAGTTGAATTGGCACACGTGAAGCCTCTACCAGGATTTTTATTGTTTAGGCCCAACGTAGGGCTCCATTCATATATTGATAAGTTAGCGCCATTCCCAAGTAAGGACGTAGTTATCGGTGAACTTGTGTAAATAGGAACATTTCTAGTTTTATCGTAACAAACATTGTATACTTCCGTAAAACCATTTACCCTACTCGCAAAATTTCTGTATTTGGCCCAGAGCACAACTGTCTAGTTTCTTTTATAGTCGGCTCTACTTTAGACTTACATTGAAGGTCTTTGTACTTATACCTCTTGCCTTCAACGATAAATTGGTCCTCTGTGTCACATTCAGCAATTACTTCTTCTTTTGTTGGCATCATTTGGAAAGTGTTTGCAGACTGTGTGGAGGATGGGCATGAAAATTTAATCTTGTCAGTTTTTTTCAATTCTACATAGCTACTAGTGATGGTCTTGGGCAATGATGGTCTGGTAGCTTGTGTTAATAATGGCATATTCTTTGAGGCCATACGATTTGTAAGGTAACAACCTAGAATATAAATAAATAAAATTAATCGAATATATTTAAGTCCATATATAAATACCATCCACGTGCAAGTTCTACTCGTACATCAAGTGCTTCTTGCTACTTATATATTTATGTTAAGAATTTAGCATAAAATCTGCTGTTATAATTCACAATATCAATTCTAGACCAATATAATTGTCATCATCATCAGCCGGAAGACGTCGACTGCTGAACAAAAGCCATATAAAGCATAAAACTCAACAAAGAACGGCTATTAGGCACTTGTAACTTGTCCACCTAGTGGGGCTTACCAACTCTACGTCTTCCAGACTAATGCGGTAACCACTTGAGAAACTTTCTCCCCCAATGTGGCCCGCCCATTGCAACTTCAACTTGCAAATTTTGAAAGCTAGGTCGGTGACTTTAGTTCTTTGGCGAATATCCACGTAGCGATTTTTATCGCGGAAAGAAACTCCGAGCATCGCTCTCTCCATAGCTCTGTGGTGACGTACTACATTAGTGTACATAGTTGTTATGATACAATAAGTAGATTTAAGAATTTGTATTATAAAGATTATAGCTGTAAGTTTGTGTAATAAATCATTTTAATTGTAGGTCTATGATTCATCCCCAATATGTTTAAGTTATACAAATAATGATGTAGGCAGATATAGTAACTATGTAGGTAGGCTAGGGCACTAGAGAATAAGTTTAGCAATAAGAATCTTAGCAATATAGATATATAGTTCATGTACCCCTGCACGCAGGCTCTCAAAATAATAAAGATTGATTATAAGTCAGTAAATTGTGTCAAAGAATAGGACATAGTAACTATGTAGTTGCAGAGCCTGCTGCCATTTGTAAAGAGGCTCGCGTCGGTAAAGATAGGACTTTATACGGTGTACATGTCATAGATTAAGTAATAGTACCATAATAATGGTACATAAGAAAGCCAGTTTCGAATAAACGCACGTTGAACATAAAAGAGACTTTTATTCTCACTGCAACCATCAAATACTCAACACCTCCTGTAACCGCTCTGTAACCCGGTGTTGGACTGATACCTTAGTCTCCTGTCAGCGGCACTGTAATCATCACTGTGACCTCTGTACCACACATACGCTCGACCATACCGAACAGTTCGGGACTACCATATTATAACACCATACCACAAGTCCCGACAGCTCGTTGAGCGATTTTGAGCTTGTACATAAGTGCCACAGTTAGATACCACGTCTCATTGCCATTAAGTCATCACTTGCAACACACACTGGTTTAAGACTTTGGTCTTTAGGCTCTGCGGGATGATAGACGAAAAGATGCCGCGTAACTTTCTGAACACTGCCCACCCGAATTGGATTATTCGGGCGAACGCTTTGTCGAAATTAGACCTTCCTTATTTGGCAATCTCCAACTTACATTGACATATTTTTTATTTGTTATTTTAGGGTTTGTTATATAACATAGTTTATAGTTGCTAAAGGAAAGAACTAGTTATATAATATAAATAATAGTATTTTAATTTGCGTTTAATTCACTAAAAATAACATAAGCAAAGAGTTCGCTAGTTAAGAGAACGTACAAGAGCCAAATAAAGGATAATAGTTTTTACCAGACTGCTGAAACAATTAAATTACCTGTAGTAAACACCTTGAAGCTTCTCTGAATAACTCCGTGCAAGTTACTGACTTTACATGTGTAATCTCCCCAATCAGCAACATTAACGTTTTGCTTGTCTGTAAAACTCTCCATTTTTATACCATTATGTGTCCATTCGATCTGTTAAAGTATTATTATATTCTTTTAAATACGTCGTTATATTGAATGAGAAATGTGTTAGGTTGTAATTTTTTTTTTGTGAATACACTAGTATTATAAATACCTTTGCCTGTGGCACAGAATTCTCTAAACAATCTAAAATTTCATCATCGTGCCAGTCAATACTTTCTGGTGATATTTTTGCATTTTGGAAAACTGGACTTGAGCCGACGTTCACCACGTAAGTCTCTGGTTTAGATCCTTCATCAGTATTAACTCGGCAAGTATAGTTACCATCATTGGAAAACGTTGGACGTTCTATAATAAATGTGTCACTGGTTTGGTTTGTTATTTCACCATCCTAGAAATAACATTTTAATAATTAATTAAATCATTGAAAAATTTGGGACACCTTATTGTTCAATAATTACTTCATCACAGTCTTATCACATAAAAGTAACGATATAAAACACCGTACAGACTTCGAGGATGTGCCAGTTTGTATAATATTATACAGAAATTTCTTGAACAACGAAGCATTCTAAAAATTAAAGTCATTAAGTACGGTAGTTACTAAAATAATTTCATCTTCGTTTGACTATTGATTTTTTACCCAACATTTTCATCTCTGCATATAATCATCATCAGCCAGAAGACGTCTACAGCTGCTGAACACATGCCTCTCCTCTGAATTCATATAATAACGTGTAGGTATGTACTTGAAAATAATTGTCGCCAAAAAATTTATAGCTACAAATAAACTGCGTCTATGCTCGGCTATAAAAAAAAATCAATTACGTATTAGAATAAACAAGATCAAATAATTTGTACTACTGACTACGCCTTAATTTTATTTGTATGGAACAAAATTTTGTCTACTTTAAATATTTTTGAACAACTTTGACAACAGCTTCTCTATTTATATTAAAACTATTACAGTTAGTTCAGAGTGCTTTATGTTGTTTTTTCTTTATTTATGTTATTGTGACGGAACGAGCTCAAGGCCCACCTGATGTTAAGCGGACTAACCTCTGCCTGTAACAGAAGTATTTCGTCACAAGTCACGAATTGCACTGCGCCCGTCACCTTAAGACATATCTGTTAAGTCTAATGTGCCTGTATTTTCACTGGCTCTTGCTGCTGACTGCTGCTGGAACACATCGTTAGATGCTTGGCGACAGATTTTCTACTAGAGGGTGGTCTCTAGCCAGGTGGGCATTCGCAAAATGCCCTTCCGCCATGCGGTGAAGCTCAAGGCCGCGGCGGGATTCAATGGATACCTTGGACCCGCTGCGCGGTAGTCCATAGCTAATGGCACTGAGCCATCACTGCTTCAAAATTAAAACAGTTAGTAAGTTTCTCGAATATAATAACATTGGTCAAAAATATAGATTACAATTATTATTATGATAAATAATGATCTCTCTTACCCTATACCACCTCACAGAGCGCGTTTTGGCATCTACCAAATTACATTTAATTTTTAAAATTGTGGATTTAGATCCATCCACGTTTACTGAATAAGTGATCCCATAAAAGCCGTCATCATTCTCAAAAGTGTCTGAAAATAAAGTTAATAATTTGATGGAAACTAGTTCTGCGTTTAGGAAATTGAAAAACATATATATTGTTTAAGCCCAATCACTGGGGTCAAACCTTTGCTAGGACAATGGATTTTTTTTAAATAAAAAATGGAACCGACTTGAACACTCAAAAGTGTGAAATAACTAAAAAAAATCGATTAAAATTATTTAAAAAAATATTATTCTATTAAATATTACGTGGGGCATTTAGCGAATAACTACCTGGCTAGCTACCACCCTCAAATACAAAATCTGTCGCCAAGCACCTAACGGTGTGTTTCGGCAGCTGTCCTGAAGAGCCAGTAATTCTAGGTTAGCCTGAACCACATCTTCGACCACATCATCACTTACTATCAGGTGAGATAGTGGTCAAAGTCTAACCTATAAGGCATAAAAAAGGCAAAGGATGAGAATTTGAAGTAAAAATGCAAGTTGGTGTTATTTGCATGCCACTGCGTAAGAAGGTATATTAAAACACCTAAAGCTTATGCGCTTTACGAGCATATCCAAAACAGCGGCACCGTCTTTCTATGTGACAATTTTCTTTGGGTAGACTCAGCAAAGAGACTAGAACAAATGATCTCCCGTTTTGACTAGTTAGGAGGTGTTTAGAGATTTATTTTTCTCAGTCAAGTACTACAGGAAAATATATTTTAGATTTTTCCCTGGTAACGGTTATAAAAAACAACAATATTAATATTGAAGAAAATACAATTAAATTTGCAACGCTTTATTAAGTGTTTGTATTACTTAGTTAAAACTCTAATACACGTAGTAATTAAACATTTTTAAACAGTTTTAATCGCGTATATTTATCATTATTTTGTCCCGACGTTTCAAACACTTTGCAGTGATCGTGGTCACGTTTAATTACTATGTGTAATAATCGCGAAAACCTATGTTTAATACAAGTGTTTAACCAACTTACCTGTTACGGTAATCTGGAAAGTTACATCTGCGTTGCCCAGCTTATTCTTGGCTTCGCAAGTAATATCTCCAGAATCTAATTTAACATCGGGATTAATAATATGCAGAACATTTTCTTGCATATCGTATTTGGCACCTGTTAAACATATAATAACATCAACAATTATCATCATCGATTTTCAAAGTCATGATAATTTATTCAAATAAATCACCTACAACTCTCTTACGTGGTCCATTGCAAAATCTAGATTAAAAATACATTTTACAAAAAAGTATTATAAAGCCAATGCGAGAAGAAACTGCAAGAAACTGTGGCACTTTTTAGGGTTCCGTACCCAAATGGTAAAAACAGGACCCTATTACTGAGACTTCGCTTCCGTCCGTCTGTCTGTCACCAGCCTGTATCTCAAGAACGGTGATAGCTAGACAGTTGAAATTTTCACAGATGATGTATTTCTGTTGCCGCTATAACAACAAATACAAAGAATTGCCCAAGTGCGAGTTGGACTTGCACAAAATAAGGTTAAAATATGAAGTCTAATGTTGTATAGCTAATGGAACATAACCCTACGTGCGCGAGTGCGACTCGCACTAAGCTAATTTTATTATTAACAATTTATTATGATAAATAAGAATTAATTGATTATTACAAACCCCTGCATTAAAACTTTTACTCATTTCATTGGTTTTAATAGATCTGGTTTGATGTATTTATGGTCAATGCATGTTTCGTCTATCGACTTGTTAAACATTACTAGGTAGGTAGTAGTGGCAGTCTTAGTTAATGCACTTAAAATACTGCCACTATCGCGAAAATGTTCCATAAGTTCCCGGTACAACATGAATAAACTGTTTGGTTATTTATTCATATGCCGGTACTGTCTATAGTCAAAATTTTGAATACCTACTATACATTTAGACGGTTGATGTGTATATACAGAAAAGTGCCGGTATTTTTGAGAGAACAATCTTTTGGCAGTGTTTCTGCTACATTAGGCCAAGAAAATATTGAATAAGTGACTTATAGATATAAGTTTGTAAAAAAATATATGGTGCCTATTTTTAATTGATTTTTGTGAATATGAAGTAAGTAATATTTATCATACATTAAATTCCTCAAATTTGATATGTCATGGTGTACGAATTAAACAAATAAAACGATATTTTTATTGCAGTGTCTCGATCTCCTTCTTCTATCGATTCGGCGCGACCGTTATATTAAAATTTTGGTTGAGCACAAAGCAGCCACTTCGATTGCCTTCTGGTTGGATTCTAGCAAATTATCGCGTGAGTAGATGGTTGGGCACGCGGTACATGTCATAAGGTGTGACATGGTCTGCAGAGGTTTCCCACATTTATAGCTGGTGACTGAATTATGTATAAAACCCCAATTTGCACCCGCTTGGGGTGCAAGAAAAGAGCCTCCCCGTGTGACGTTTTCATTATCAACGCCCAGCGTACCCTGGACAGCCAGACTCGCATCATTTTTCTGGCTGGCCAATCTTTTTCCCACGGCACATGAGCAATGTCTCTACATCAATAAGTTTAAGTAAGATACCTATGAGTACAGCAGAGTCAAAATCTTATAAATACCAATTCTTTGGCTATATTTATCACAAGTCTTAGGCTTGGGATAAATATTTTTCTTTATTTACATGCTTTAATTGCTGTTTTCTTTAAATTATCATGCTTTTCCCTCGTGTATAGTGATTAAGATAGTAAATTAAAAACTCACCTTTACGTAAAACATTGCCACCTTTTTTCCATACAATGACAGGATCTGGGAAGCCAGTTACATTACATGGAATCACAAGTAATGAATCACCTTCAAGAGCATAGAATATTTTTTTATCATTCACTATAACTGGCGGTGCTGTAAATAATGCATAATTATTACGAAACATAGATAACAGAAACTGCATTTTTTATACTGGAATTATATTCTATATTACCTTCTACTACAACGTTCCATTCACTTTCAGAGCTCCCCAGAACATTTTTTGCAACGCATTTATAAATGCCGGAATCCTTAAGACTTAATTTTGATTTAATTAATTCTTCTTCAGATCCTGGTATTGTGTTATATACAAAAGAACCTTTTGGTTTAAACTGCCAAGATATGCTGGCCTTGGGGACACCTTTGATTCTAAAACAGTTATGGTAAAGTGACATTAAATCGACATAAAAACATTGTAGTATATATTTATCAATGCACATTTTGATTGGATCTATTTCGTTTTTTAACCAAAATATACACCAGATGGAAAGTGATAATGTGGTCAACGATGAGGCATGTTTGTCTAAGCTAAGACGTGCCTGTTCAGTCTTAACTTGATGACACCACTAAGGTATAGCTATCAGAAAACAAGGATACTAACAAATCGTTCCTTTGATGATCGCATTACAATTATTACTTACAACACAAGAGCATACTTACTAGAATATATTACAACTATTTAAATATTCATATAATAAAAGACTCCAAGATTGCGACCTGCCAGTTTAGCTTTACACTCGATGTACTAACCAAAGTTAAAGTTACTTTTCTACGTTTTATGGTTAGTAAGTAGTGTGGATATATTTTTGAAAGCCCAAGAACTAAAAATTAATAAAAAAAGACCCCATTTAGAGGTGAACAGACATGCCTGGGTTTTAGATGCGTATAATTTTACTAGATTGACTATTCCAATCAGGGACTACCTGCAAAGCCAAATTTACGTAATTGACTATGATGGCTTGTAAGACTCGATCCATGTACTACTAGTATGTGCTTAAGATATAATTCGCTCTACGACAATACGATACGGAGCTAGAACAGATCGTTCATATGTAGCAGGAAAAGTGTAGTAGAGAATCATGAAATTTGAGGTACACCGACATTAATATACCATTTGATTACACGAATGGCCATTAACAACCACCCGTCTTGACTGGTCCAGCAAATATGCCGTAACCGGAAGTTTTCCAATAAGGCCATCATGTCAAAGCCTTTCGAAGGCATTTGAGATATCAAGCGAAAATATCTCAGTGCCCTTGCTCCAAATGTAAACATAATAAGTAATAGTTATTTGTTATACAAGAGTGCAAAGTTGCTTTTTAATCGCGTGTTCAATTTTGATGACCGAGCAAGCGAAGGATTCTAAAATTGAACACAGCAGGAATTGAATACAGCAGGTAAAATTGTTCATACTTACGATTACTCAGGTTTATGATCTTATTGATAGAATTAGTAAAAACTTAATTGTATAGTAGGTTAAACATTAAATAAAAAATAATACAATATGCCTATACAAAGGACACTCAGAAATGCTGCAATAATTATTTGTTCTACAAGAGTGCAAAGTTGCTTTTTAACCGCGTGTTCAATTTTGATGACCGAGCAAGCGAAGGATTCTAAACAGCGAGTGATTCAAAATTAGACTCCTGAGCGTTAGCGAGCGAATCAAAAGAGCACGAACAGGTGAAAATTCTTTGCACTCGAGTGCAACACGTAACTTTTCATTCCACCTCAGCGAGGAAACCAAGAAGGTTCCAAGTCTGAGTTTTTAACAAATTTAAAAAAAGTTGTATGATATATTCGGCACCATAGAGGTAGCAGTAAATAGGTTTAATTTTTTTTTTAATGCACAAACTTAGTGCACACGATGTTCTAAATTCAATTTACTTTATCCTGTAGATAATAAAAATTTTTTTTTTCTTTTCCACTCAGATATTGAAGATTAAAAATACTCTTTCCGAGATGGTGGGATGAAAAGGTATTTTTTATCACGACTGAATAAGGCATACATTTAAAAACAAATCATCCAGTTACTAAGCACAGTGCCATACCATGCTATTACTGACAATATAATATGTGCATTAATATATCTACCTAAATAACCTAACACGTCGATGAAATTTGGAAAAAAAATTGTTTTAGTCCTGGTATAATTCATAAATATTATTATATGCTTTTAGTGTACAGAATTTCGGAAAGACTTTACAAATTTATCTAACATAAACAAATAACTTATCAATTACCAAATGAAAAAAAGTATATGTTACCTGCAGATAACCTTTAAGCTAGTTCCATTTACAATAGCTGTAGAATAAGTCACTTCAGGAATCGCTGCAATATAAATATTTTTCTTATTTGATACGCTTTTGGTAAATATCATGCAAGCACTCCCCATCCTATTTATATTATGGTTGTAAATATATTAATACACACTTTTCAAACAAATCAAAGCTTATCATTAACAATTAAAGTTACAAAAATAAATATTACATCGAAATTTACTGGCTCTTCCACCGTGGTATCCATCGCCGCAGTGCTATTAAGAACATGCAGTCAAATTATTTGCAACGACAAGCTGCAAAGACAGAATTACCGCTGCTATGCACCATAAGTACCATAATAGCAAATCGTAATGTATGTTTGTCCTAATTACTTACCTCTGTAAATAACTGAACGGATTTAAATAAAATATTACACGTTATTTTCATTGGTCCTAGAATATCACAGGATACTGTCTATTATAAATGGGCTACTACTGTTACTTGTTAAGTTAAAAATTTAAAATAAATTAAATAAACTTACCGAGCCCGTCGACTAGAACGTTAGTGGTAAAACTGACTTTTTCTTTGGGATCTGACAAAAGTGTAGCTTCACATATGTATTTTCCATCCATGTCATAATCCATAAAGTTGATTTTCAATTGAGTTCCATCCTCAGATATGACTTGCCTACTGTCTGGAATAATTATTCTTCTGCTCGACTTTAAACTGATGTTTTGTTTGAACCATCGTATCTTTATTGGTTGAGTTGATTTAATGTCACAGTGGAGAGTTTCTTGTTTACCATAGTATATGTTTGTGTTGCCTGAATAATACAAAGATAATGTAAAGTTATTAGCAGTAACATGAATATGGAGAGGTGTATGTTCAGTACTTTGTGTTTAGGTTTTGGAAACGTTTTCAATTAAACTTTAAAGAAAATTAGTATCTCTGGTCACTTATAGCTTTTGATGGCCGTTGTACACGTACATAAAAGTAGTGAAGGCGAGAGAGTAAGAAACAAGCTGTATTATAAAAAAAATAAGTTCATTATTAAATATTATTTTAATGCGTCTTTTACCCTGCACTTTAAAATGTGATACAGTAGATTGATAGCAAAGCTAGGAGATACATTATACAATATTAAAAACATATTTTTTATCTTGTAATTTTGGAAAGCTTCTTCTTAAGCTGTTTTTAAGTTGGTAGACATATATAAACATTTATATACATTTATGATAAAAATATCATCGAGCTAAAAGCAAGTAGGTCTCATACACCCAAGATTCCATAAAAAGAAATAATTTGTTAAAATCACGCTTAGGTGGTTTCATATTCCGTATTTCACTTATAGTACACGATGTAAGATGCCCTTTTTATATATTACTATTCGCTTTTATGACACATTAAGTTAAAATTCAAATGTAATGCTCACCATTGATATGTTGTTTTATAATAAACGGAGAGGTCACTGTGATATTCACAAATTTAGTGTTAATCCCAATGATGTTACTGGCCGTACAAACAAATACTGTCGATTTTCTCAGATTTTCTATTTTTAGTTTGTTTGTGAATTTATATTCGGTATTTTGGTCAACCTAGAAACACAAAACAAAGAAATTTGTTACTCAAAGAATTGTTCATAATTGTTATCACCTTCCTAAACAAAACAACAGAATGACTTAATTGTCAAAAGAATTGGGTTCGGTTTTGTAGCTGGATGCTTGCCTGACCCTAAACTTGGAAATGGGTTGTTACTGAACGTCCACATGAAAAATGGCACGCTACTCTTCAAACACGTGATTCATCGCAGTCACTATTGTAGTCATCCAAAAGGATGATGTGGTCATCTCTATATTCAAAAGCAAAAAAACTGTTATTGTCTTTTATCTTTTTAACAATATTATAATATTCAATTCGAATTCCTTTCTGATATTGAACAACTTATTTATTTCAAATCTCATATTAAAAGTTTACGTTGAGTTATATGCAGCACGCTAGTGCAAACTAAATGAGTAAATAAAGTCATGTCAATAGGAAAAGTATTAGAAAAATCATTTGTTTTCCATATTACAGGAGTAAACAGAAATAAATAACCCTATTCTTATAAAGAATGTTCCTACTTACTTGGTTTTGCAATACTTTCCCTTTTTCGTCCATCCATACAATAGTCGGTGAAGGGTTTGATTCAACGTTGCACGTGATCTCAGCATTACTGCCGTAAGGGAAGGTAGTTCGTGTCTCAGGAATGGTAATCTCGGGTAAACTTGACATTGTTACATCTGTAAAATTTACAGATAACATAAATATTATGCGCAAATATATAAGCTAAACAAAAATATTGATGCCAAGAATAATTTAATTTATTTAACCGTTAGAATTAGCACTGTATCTATAGATATTGCATAAGTACCTATAGGTACTTGCACAATATTTATGACATGTCTGTACTATGTATACTTCTTTGTAGGTCAAACGTTGACCAGTTTAGAATTTTGAAGTTCTAGTGGGTCGTATATAGTTCATTCCCTAATTCGGTCAGCGTAATTGGGTTTTACCCTTTCAACAAAAAATATTTTACTATGGCATTAGATTGGCTTTTATTACACTGGATTTAAAACCTAACTTGAAGCAGTGATGGGTCAGTGGCATTGGCTATGGACTGCCGCGCAGCAGGTCTATGGTTCAAACCCGGCGCAGGGTTGAGCTTCATCGCATGGTGGGAAGGCATTTTGCGAATGCCCACCTGGCTAGCTACCAAACAGTGTGTTCCGACAGCTGCCCTTGAGAGGCAGTAATTTTAGGTTAAGCCTGTTAACAACTTTGACCACATCATCACTTACCATCAGGTGAGATTGTGGTCAAAGGCTTACCTATCAGCAATAAGAAAAACCTTACGGAATATGGATGTTTTCACACATGCTTGCCTTGGGGACATACAGACTGATGATATGTTTTATTTGCAAGCACATCAATTAAAGTTAAACTGGCCGGTCAGTTCTCCATACAAAAGTCATAGGGTGCTCACGTCCTTATTTGAAATTTTAGTTCCAGAACCAAGTATATTAAAAAGTCTCTTTATTAAATAAGCTTGTATAGTATTTTTTTTTTAAAAAAGATGATTAACCTGATAATTATTGTTATGAGCCTTGAAACATTTTAAAATAATTTTTCGAGGCTCATAACATTCAACAAATTATTTTTTTAAATTTTGTTACTATACAAGCGTAGATAATGAAGACGTTAATCGATATTATGCTTAGTTCTGGAACTAAAATCATAAATAAGGGAGTGATCAGCCTACTATGATTGTACAAAGAAGTGACCAGCCAGTTATGTTTTATAATAATAATGGTAAAGGTATATAAATATATATATATAATATGTATATATATATATATTATAGTTTTGTTAAACATAAGCTAGCGGCCTGAATAAAAGCTTCACCGTCCCACTGGCAACACATGGTGTTCCCCCCATTCGAAAGTGCTCACCCTCACATTTGCAACACTATGTTGAATGATTATTTTTCTATTAAGTGACCACATGTGGCTTACTCGGAAATAGGTAATTCGACAGGTCATTCCACATACTGAAAATTTGTGGCAGATACAATCCCAAAAATGGACTCTACCAGAGTCTTACGCGTTCACAGGATGAGGGTGAGCCTTATGTGGTGAAGAGCAATGCAATGATAAATCGGTGAATCACGGTCATATTACATCGGTAAAAGCTTCGAATGTACTTTTTGATACATCATTAATTTGTACGATACGCCGTAATAACCAATACATTGGCAAAGACCTACGAATAAATTATTCGTTGGCGAAGACTCATAATTTTTTAATCTGTCTCTAAGTCAGGATTGTCAAAAGTTTTACTGATTTAGGTTTACTGCAGTTGTTGAAGCTGATCGATAGTGTAATATATAGTATTACTTGATTATCTTTTAAGGTATTGTTGATTGTGATTATTCATTTTTTATACATATGGTACTCGGTACTTACGAGTTTAACATTCTATGCATTTTAAATTTTGAGCCTGGAAGTGCATACTTGTTTCTTGCTTCAAACAGTTTAGGTCATTTACACCATAACCTCTCGGCTACTTTTCTTTAGAGAATTAAATAAATGTTTTTACTAGTTATAAGACATCTAGAATATAAACCGTTTAAAGTTGTTTAATTACTATGTGTAACAATCGTGAAAACCTAAGACAACATCTAGAATAAGTTATATAATTTTTCTCAAACATGCTTGGAAATGTGAGCATTATTTTGGCAACCTTCTTCGCGATAAATCGAAGTTGCTGTAATGGTCAAATACATGCGCGCAGCGGCCGGCAAAAATCTATATCTGTCGTGTATAGCGGCCAAATAAATTGCATAGTAAACTCATATCTGTCATAATTTAAAAATGGAACGATCTCTTACTTCGAAGCATGGCAACCAAGGAGGTAACTTATCAAAGGTTTTATTTAAATTTCGTTTATTGTTAATTAATTTGTTTATTGAAAAATTGTACATTTAACAACTGTATTTTCAAATAAAAAATTCTGCCTAGGTACTACTTTATTTTAATTTCGGCGCATTATTTGAGAAAAGCACTATACAAGCCTCGGCCACAAATAGGCATTGATGAACTTACGTATGTTTACACGTTCGTCCATCAATGCCTCCTTCGCTGGCCGCTGCAGTAATGTACTATAGAAGTATTTTAAGTAAAAGCGGTATCTTTTAAATAGACATATTCCCACTATGAAGTGAAATTCATGGCTTTCTATTATAAGAAAAAGATCTCTTTGGCTCTTATAGGCAAAATACAAAATTTGTCATAAGAATATAAATAAATTATCGGTACCGAATTCAGCTGAATCCTTTCCCATTACATTTTCAGCGATACATTTGTAGTGGCCGGCGTCTGTGAACTGAGCTCTTGAAATTGTCAAAATTGCACTAGTTTGATTTGGTAAGAACTCATAACTGGAACCATTCTTCTTAAACCATTCCACTTGTGGTTTTGGATACCCTTTCGAAGTCCTGTTGGTAAAATTGTGATACTTTATATTCCATAATGTATATTAACAGTGACGACAGTGCCCTAGTAGTATGTGTTATGACGATGGTCGTTGGTTTGAGTACTACTATAGGTCTGAACTTCACAAATTAGTGGTAAGGCATTTAGCCTGGTTTACTAGCTTCTTGTAAGGAAACAAATAAAATCTGGCGCGGAGCATTTAATGATTGTTTTGGCTATAGTCCATGAAATCCAGTCCCAATTCTAAAATTGATGATATCATCAACCATATCCTCATTTAAAAACACATGAGATAGTGGTCACAAATTTCTACTTAGGCTTAAAATATTTGCATAATAACTATATAAGGCATCTAATAGAAGATATCATCAATTCGTTTTAAATAATTATCATCAATTGGCATACGTTAATTATGCACAAATATCTTTCCTAAGCTTCAGTGGACGGTTAGAATCAGCTCCCGCAAATCTTTAGTGTAGGAGTTTAGGAGAACAGCTGTTTTTTTTTAGTTCAGTATTTGTTATACTTATACTTATCTCTATTTTGTAGTATATATCAAAAATAATTTCGCTTATGCCAACAAAAATTATTTAGCAATATGTAATCATGAGTTTATGTTTATGAACATAAGTAATATAATATGAATATGAGCATAACCAAATATATACGTTTTGATAACTTTTAATTTAACCTTAATTATTTAATATATTATAAATTAACTTTGTAACAACAGACGATATTAAATCATACTTACTTGCAGCTGAATTCAATTTGGCCACTTTTCATTATGTGTAGTTTTGGACGTGATGGCTCAATAACAGGGTTAGCTGGAAAAAAATACACTAGTTTTAATCAAAGATGATCAGATTTTTTGTTACCGGTATAATATTTTATTGCTCCATTTACCCTGTAGTTTTTTTAATGTAATTAAGCATTAAGCAAATGTATGATGACCAAAACTGGTTTGGTACAATTTGATAATAATTTATTTACACAAGAGTAAAAATTCACATAATGCAGAACAGCCCCATTCCTCTCTACGCATGCGTTAACAGGTCTGAGACCTGTTAACGCACCATAGATCGTGAGCTTCACGCATATCGCTTTGTTTTTAGATTTATCAAAATTCTGAATATAAATTCATAAACAACTTAAAACTAGAAAGTCTGCAAAATCAGCAGTATTCATTTGTACGGTTTGTAACATTGCTAACACATTAGTCCATATACTAAATATGTGAATATCACAGTGAGCTTTTCCGTTTAATTTAGAACTTCAATGGTGAACATTTTATTTTAATTTTGCTCAAATTAATGGTAAAACGGAAAAGGGCCTAACTTCCAGTAAGAATTTAAAGTGAAACACGAAATATAAAACCAGCTAAGCGTGCGTGAGTGATACAATCGCTCCTTTTACATCTGATACGTTGAATTCCCCAATAAAAAAGCATCCGCCTGCAACTGCAGGTCTCCACCTTCCCGAATCTCCTACACAAGACATTGTTGCGGTGAACCCACAGGATGTTTCTGCAGCCGTGGCTCCTTTTTTAAGTAGCTCAGCCGGTGGCCTTGATAGCCTCACTCCTCAGCACTTAAAAGATATTTTATCTTTTAGGTGTAGGGTTTTCTGATGAGGTAGGCGAGACACTTTTAAGGGATGTGACGGCTTTGGTTAATTTGATGTTGTTGACCTGACCCGTCAGGTCAACAATGAAAATACCAAAATTCTGTACGGTGCGAATGTATGTGCCCTAAATAAAAAAAAATATGGTATTAGGCAGTAGGCACCACTTATCGTCACCTCACAGCCAAATGCGGTTGTAGGAAGAAGGTTGCTTTTTTAAGTAAACTATTTCAACCACTGCAACTCGGTTTCGGTTCAAAGGGTGGCTGTGAGGCTGCTCTACATTCACTTCGCTTATTTCTTGATCAACATTGAAGAGATGTGCTTTTAAAGATGGATGTTAAAATGCATTCAACTCTTTAGATAGAGGCACTCTTTTGACTGAAGTGAAAGATAAAATTCCGAAATTATACCCTTTTGTTTGGCAATGCTACGGCAAACCGTCAAAATTAATATACCAAAATAACGTTATTTTATCTTCCGTAGGATGTCAACAGGGTAACCCTCTGGGACCAGCCATCTTTAGCCTTGCGATCCACTCAATAATTCAACGTCTCCAATCAAAACTTAACGTTTGGTATTTGGATGACGGTACCTTAGGAGGCGATGCGAACACGGTTTTGGATGACTTGCGAGTACTTATAGACCAGTTTCTTCTTATTGGCCTTGAACTACATTTTTCCGAATGTGACCTTTTTTGTTTGTGATACTTGTCCGGATAAAGTTTCGATTATTGAAAAATTCAACTTACTTGCACCTCATATAAAATTAGTACGAAAAAGTTTTGGGTTCACCAATTCTTGACGATTCTTTGTCACCATTTGTGGAAGAACAAATTCAAAAGTTTAGAAATGCTTCTAGAATATTATCCAAAATTAACACCCATATGGCTTTTACAATTATAAGATTTTGCCTTTTCGTTCCTAAATTTACATACTATTTAAGATGTTGTCAGCTGTGGCAACACAGTGAGTTTTTGTTAAGCTTAGACAACTTAGTAAAAGATACGTTAGTGTCGGTTTTTGAATATTGAAATGGATGATAGGGCTTGGGTGCAAGCTTCCCTCCCTGTGAGGTTGGGGGGCATAGGGATACGCAAATTTTCTAGTGTGGCATTACCAGCTTTTTTGTCTTCTGTTCACAGTACACACAAATTTGTAGAAATAATTCTTGCACGATCTTTAGGCTCTTTCGATGTAGTATATCTGGCTGAGGCCAAAATCAGATGAAGACTGGCTTGTCCAAATACTGAATTCCCAAAAAAATTTTCAACTCAGAAACAGTAGGATCGGCCCCTATGCGAGCTAACACGGAAATATCTTTTAAATACGTGTTCTAGCATCGATCGTGCTCGTATTCTCGCTGTTTCTGTGTGGGAATCTGGTCTTTGGTTACAGGCCATTCCTTCTTACAAATCTGGTAGCCTTATAGATCCATCTGCTTTTCATGTAGCTATTAGCTTACGCTTGGGTGCAAGGGGTTGTGTTGCACATCACTGCCAGTGCGGTACTGCAGTTGATCAACTCGGTTACCATAGCCTCTACTGCTCTCGAAGTGCTGGTTGAATTTCCCGCCAGCCAGCCTTAACGATATCATTTGCCGGGCTTTTACCAGCGCCAATGTTGCAGCTATTCTCGAACCGAATGGTCTGATGCGTGACGATGGTAAAAGACTTGACGGCATGACTCTGGTTCCGTGGAAGTTAGGACGGCCCTTAGTGTGGGACGCTACTTAAGAAGATACTTTAGCGCCGTCAAATCTTTCGGAAACTAACGTGAGGGCTGGCACTGCGGCTACTTCGGCGGAGCAACTCAAGCGGCGCAAATATACTACGAGTAACCTCGTTATGGGTTACATATTTGAGCCGTTTGGTGTAGAGACGTTGGGTCCGTGGGGACCGGGAGCTCATCGTATTTTCCAAAACCTATCTGAGCGCTTGGTCGATGAGACGCGTGATCAAAATGCTGGCACATATTTGGCTCAACGAATAAGCATTGCAATTCAACGGGGCAATGCTGCCGGCATGCGCGGCACACTGCCAACTGGGAGTGAGCTGGATCATTTGGACTGCCTATGAGTCTGCTATGACTTCTAGGTTGCCTAAATGCTTTTATTGTAGTAGCTGTAGTGTTGCATATAGTTCATAGTATTTTGTTTAATAACGGCTTACCGCCGGTAAAAAAAGCGTGCGTTGAACATTAAAAAAGAATCTCAAACTAACTAAAATAGTATTTGCTGTTATGGATTCCTGTGCACGTACGAACTCACACTTATTTAGTTATTTTTGTACCATTAATGTATAGACATTTTTATACACATCATAATTTTAGAATAAAAAGGTCTTGATAATGGCTAGGTAAGAGATATACAATTTAGTGTTAAATTTCTCTTAGCTTGGCTATCACCACACAAGTACATCTTCAAGGTCAGTTTAAGTACTTACTGCGTTATTTACATGACTCCAATTTATAAACGAAAAAAATACAGTTGATTACTTACTAGCCTATTTGGAATAGAAGATATCCTGTTTTATCCCAGGGCTACTGAACATTATGTGCAACATACATAACACAATTCGCTTTTTTTTTTTTTTTTATACCTGATAGGTTAGCCTTTGACCACTATCTCACTTGGTGGTAAGTGATGATGTGGTCGAAGATGTTGTACAGGCTAACCTAGAATTACTGGCTCTCAAGGACAGCTGCCGGAACACACCGTTAGGTGCTTGGCGACAGATTTTCAACTTGAGGGTGGTAGCTAGCCAGGCGGGCATTCGCAAAGTGCCCCACCACCATGCTGTAACGACTGCCATCCTAAGACAACAACCGGGACCGACGGCTTAACGTGCCCTCCGAAGCACGGAAGCGCTCAGTAGTAATGTCACCAGCGGTCACCCATCTAACTCCTGACCGCGGCGGACGTTGCTTAACTTTGCTGATCGATTCAGAATGGCCAAGCAAACTTCGCTACGAGCGCTTCAAAATCTTAATATTTCAAAAACTTAAATCGTACTAATGGTGCGTAGAAGCAAGATTGCATTGTATACTTTTAGCACTGCTACGATAGATACCTAGTTAGAAGACCTAATTAATATCGATTTAGTATTTATTATTGCACATATTTATAAATATGACAAGAGCTTTGATTTACTTGAAAAGACGGTATAATATCAGTCGAATTATGATATTTTGCATAACTTTATATAACTGCATATAATATCAAAAAAAAATCTTGTAGCATTCCTGAAAAAATAAACTACAGCTATTGTGAATGGAACAAACTAAAAGGCTATCTGCAAGTACCAAACCCATTATTTATTTCATTTGTAAATTGTAAAGTAATTAATTTAATTCATGGATTCGCAAGTAGAAAATCTGTCGCCAAGCACCTAACGGTGTGTTCCGGCAACAGTCATTGAGAGCCAGTCATTCTAGGTTAGCTTGTACAACATCTTCGACCACATCATCACTTATCATCAGGTGAGATAGTGGACAAAGGCTTAACCTATCACGCATAAAAAAAAATTGAGAAATATTGTATATTTTTCTGAAAATATTTTAATTTGCCTCTTTTAGCTTCCATCCTTAACTTTGTCCACGTAAAAGTATAACTATACTTAATAACTATTTCAGGACCAAAACAACTTATATTCCAAACTTCAATATAATATTTGTACATAAATTAGGAGTATATTAAAACGCTTAAATTGTTTGTTATGTAGATATGGTAATGAACTGCGCCCAACAGATTATTTATTTTTAAACATCTGCCTAGATTCCAAGGGATATATCTACAGTCATGATAAAAATAACCCTGTAACACCACGCAATTAACAAACTGTCCCTACGCATATTCAAGTTATATATGCAACGCCATCTTACGACACCTACGCAGATTCGAACCATAATGTTCACCGCCCTCTATAGTTTATTTCATGCAGACGCCAATAGATGGCGATGTGCATGCTTAACACACGCAAACGTTTGTATCACGTCCAACATATGAGACATCTCGATGTAAACTTAACTACAACATCAGATCGTATAAAACCTCACGTCTGGTGCTCACTTCACTCTTATGTGGTCGTCGTTCTTCGATCGACTCTGAAATCCTGCGTATCGCTAGCTGTATACGTATTATTGGGAAAATATACAATACATACTATACTTAGCTTAGGGCCACGTAGCCCGTTACAAGGACAATAGATGGACTCTACGGTCAATAAAATGGTCTGGGCCAAAAGGGACCAGATCAAGAGGTCGACCAAGGGCCAGATGGGCAGACGAAATTGTAGCGTGCGCGGGTGGAAATTGGCTAGATAGTGCTAATGACAGAGAAGGATGGCATTCTTTGGGGGAGGCTTTTACCCGAACGGGGTCCATGCATTAAAAATAGGTAGTTCATATGTAATTAAAACAAATATTAATTAAACTAATTACAAAATATAATTTAAAATTAGAAACAAAATTCATCTAAGTGTAATATATGTAGTTGAATTAGGTTTAGGTTAATAAGTCACCAACTGCTATCATATGTACTATGCATGGAATTAAATAAAGCTTTATTATTATTTATTTATTTTTATTTACTATACTTAGCGAGCCGTGTTATTTTACTATCAAGCCTACTGGTACAGTGTACCACACCCTCCTACAACCCTTATTTATTTTGCTCGCATTAGTAGCGAGGCCACTGTGATATACGGTGACGCGTTTGCAGTTTTCAAATAGAAGATGATGTATTCTGAAGTAATAGTCAATAAACTTCAACACTTACCTAATCCAGGTATTGTTACTATGATGGTATGAGTTTGTTTCTTATTTGGGTCTTTGATCAAAGATGCTTGGCAAGTATAATTTCCTTCCATTTTTTCGTTCACAGACTTTAACGACAACTCCGTTTCATCAGCAGAGATGGTGTGCACGTGACTGTTTGATATTTTTTCACCGTTATAATACCAATTTATTTTAAACGGCAGTAGGTATGATTTGATGTTGCACTGGATTTTTACATCTTCGCCGTATTTTGCTTTTGTAGTGACTAGGAGCAAAGAAACGAGTTCTATCATCACGATATTGTTAGTAGTTATTTATGTTATGTAATAGCTTGATTCAAAACATTAATATTCATTTTTAAAACTGATGAACTCTAAACTTTTGTCAATACATAATATTAATAAATATTTATATTTTATAATTTTAGTACTTTATACAGGATTATGGGTAATATGCTAATAACCTCTTAAAGGTGACATCTGCTAGGTCTAACAAACATTTTGAGATACAAAAAATTTATATAATTTATTTTTGTTTTTTTATATTTTTTGTGTTTTAATGCCTTATCCGAGCCAAGAGCGTTCACCGCGGCTACACTGGACCGCGCCGTGCTCCCTTTGAATATTTACGTCGAGCAATGTAATAAAAAATATGAAATAATACATTACAGGCACATAAGACTTTTAACATTAGATGGGCCTCGTACTTATTCCGTCAAAAACACATAAAGCACGAAAAAAATATTATATTTCCAAACAAAAAAAAATCTCAAAATATTTGTCAGGACTAGCAGATGTCAACCCTAAGAGGTTGTTAGCAAATTACCAATAACCCTGTATAAGCAAAACAAAATCTTGGTTAAATTATTACCTGGAGCAGATGGTGGTACAAAAGGAGGTCGCACGATGACTTCAGTTTTACTGACTGAGGAACCCTTAGTATTAGTTGCTTTGCAAACATAAACTTGACTTTTCTCAATGTGTGCCACCTTAGGGTAACTTATGTAGAAAGGAACTTTAAATACTGAGCTCTGAAATACAAAATTCGTAATGAGGTAATGACTAAATGAAATAAAGATTTTTCAGTTCTGCATTTTCACTAGTAATCAATTTCAAGTTATGTTTTCACGCATATCATTTGTGAATTGGATGTAACAGGATATTTTTAATAACTACTAAGAAAAATGTTTCTGTTTCACAGTTATCAAAAGTTATAGAACCATTAGGTGAAACTATACATCAGTCAGATTGAATGACTAATTTGCGCCCAAAATTTATTTGTTTCAAGCGTATCAATAAATAGTGTTAGTAACTGTATGATCGTATTAAATTTCACTTAAAATTAAATCTTATATATTGTTCCTCTTTAAAATAGTATTCAATATAATATTGAAGAACCTTGCGGACAAATCCGTACGAAATTTACATAATACAGAGAAGTATGTATGGCAGTAAATATTACCTGATGCGGTAATGGAGTACCAAGTCCTGTAAACCACTCTATTTTGGGCTCCAGCCGAGCAGATATTTGACAAGTCAAAAAAACTTCCTCCCCGTAGTTCACGATTAGCTTAGATCCCTCAATAATTTGAGTAGTTGGTTTTGTTTCCGGAATAATTTCTGAAAATATGAATAAAATATACAGGGCTATGCGTAAAATGCTAACAACTTCTTAGGTTTGCCTTCTAGTAGTCCTTACAAACATATTGCGATAATTCTTTTTTTTTCTGTTTTGTGGCGTACTCCGTGTCAAGAGCGCCCGCCGCATCAACACTAAACCACGCCGTATACTCTCAAAATAATATATTTTGAGTATTTTGGTTCGCTAAATTATTACTTCTATGATGTAGGTAATTTACGTTTTAATTTATTTTTTTGCTTAACTTTTTCTTATGTTGGAAATTAATGTTTATTTTCTAATCTTTATTAGTATTGTTGAAGATAGACCTCCGTCCATATCTGTTTATCGATATTCCTTTGTAAAGGGTTGTCTGAAATAGATCGTTTTCAGATATAAGACCGCCCATTGTCATACCTTCTCTTATTTATAATGTTTTAAGTTATAAGTTTGTAAAATTTGTATGTGTCAATAAAGTGTTATCTTTTTATCTATCTATCTATTTTTTTCATTTCAATCTGTTGTATGTGCTAATTCACACAGAATGTTCAAAGTACTCAAGTAACACCTAGTAAAAATAAGTAATTTCAGTAACTAAATATTTGTCTTAACGTACGTATACAGGCTTTTTGGATTTCGGGTTTAATATAATATACTTTCAATGCATCAAATGGACATCAGGAGCTTTTTAGGCGTAATAATGCTGTAGCTTATGTTGTATGCTGTAGCACTGTAGCTTGTGTATAGCAAATTGTTGAATTTTGGGGCATATGGATCAGAGAAGATCCAGATACCAGCAAATGTCACTTATTTTCTTAGTATTAATTTTTATTCTTATCTTTATTTTTTTTTAAAACTAGCGTAAAGCAAGCTTTGTGAGGCTTCGCGTTATTTTACAACCTGATTCTAGGTGGTGTCATCAAGTATTAAATAGATTAAATACAATGAGTATTGAGCTTAGTTCTGTTGTAGCGATGTTAAGTCTTTGGTGTTCTAACGGATGGCGTTAGTAGTACAATAACATTCTATGTAATGAACACAAAATTGTTCACGTTAATTTTTTCATGGTTATGGAATTATTTTTTTGCACGTAACACATCTTGTTATTTCACTTAGAAAACTATCGCGAGTTTTGTCCAATATGACTAAATAAGCACCCGGCTGGGACTCGCGAACGTGACAGTTTTTTAGTAAAGTGTGCCACAATATGTTCAATTTGTGGGATAAACATAGGGCTCGCCTTTCTTGCCCGTACAAAATTACTTTCAAATATAAAACATCATAAATTGTGTGCTTGCACAATTCTCGATGCTGGAGTCACACTGAAATATGGTTAGTTGTTTTCTTAAAAAACAGTATTATTTCAACTTTTATTGGTTTTTGTATTATGCTCCATATGTGACCATCGTACAATATATTGCTACAATATTTTTACATTATCTATCACTGAATTAACCTATCACGACAAAAATATAGACGTACCAAATTCCGCAAAGACATTTCCAACAGCATTTTCGGCAACACATTTGTATTTGGTTATTTGTGTGACATCAGCGTTCATCACTGTCAGGACTTCACTAGTTTCTCCTGCCATGATCTGGTAACTGTCACCACTGCTCTTGTACCATTGTATTTGTGGCTTAGGAAATCCTTTTACGATTCTGTTGATCAACAATGACATGAATTCTCGAACAATTTTGAAACTTTTGTATTATTAATCTTAAGGTTGTCTTGATATTGAATTAAAAACGTGTTCATTCAAGAAGGCGTGCCTCTCCACAGTAATCTAGTGATACGCATTTGTATAGTTGAATTTGTACTTGTTTATACTCTACATCTAAGTGTGGGTATAAATACTAACAGTGCATACATACAGTAAACCAATTAAATATAAATTATTATTAACGTTTGTGTAGTAGTTGAAACAATACTAAAACATTTGGAGGGGCGCGCTTTCATGAGTGGTAAGGTTTGTATTAATATAGTGTATTAAAGTAACTTACTTGCAATATAGGTTCATCTTATCTTCTGACATAACTTTTGGTGCCCTGTTAGTTGTTTTTATTTTAGGTAGTACTGAAATTAAACATATTTACAGGAATTAAAATATGTAGAATCAAAATAAAAGTTAGTTACTAACTAGTCTATTTGGAATAGAAGATATCCTGTTTTATCCCTGGGCTACTGAACATTATGTGCAACATACATAGCACAATTCGCTTTTTTTTTATACCTGATAGGTTAGCCTTTGACCACTATCTCACCTGGTGGTAAGTGATGATGTGGTCGAAGATGTTGTACAGGCTAACCTAGAATTACTGGCTCTCAAGGACAGCTGCCGGAACACACCGTTAGGTGCTTGGCGACAGATTTTCAACTTGAGGGTGGTAGCTAGCCAGGCGTGCATTCGCAAAGTGCCCCACCACCATGCTGTAACGACTGCCATCCTAAGACAACAACCGGGACCGACGGCTTAACGTGCCCTCCGAAGCACGGAAGCGCTCAGTAGTAATGTCACCAGCGGTCACCCATGTAACTCCTGACCGCGGCGGTCGTTGCTTAACTTTGCTGATCGATTCAGAATGGCCAAGCAAACTTCGCTACGAGCGCTTCAAAATCTTAATATTTCAAAAACTTAAATCGTACTAATGGTGCGTAGAAGCAAGATTGCATTATATACTTTTAGCACTGCTACGATAGATACCTAGTTAGAAGACCTAATTAATATCGATTTAGTATTTATTATTGCACATATTTATAAATATGACAAGATCTTTGATTTACTTGAAAAGTGGTATACTATCAGTCGAATTATGATATTTTGCATGACTTTATATAACTGCATATAATATAAAAAAAAAATCTTGTAGCATTCCTGAAAAAATAAACTACAGCTATTGTGAATGGAACAAACTATAAGGCTATCTGCAAGTACCAAACCCATTATTTATTTCATTTGTAAATTGTAAAGTAATTAATTTAATTCATGGATTCGCAAGTAGAAAATCTGTCGCCAAGCACCTAACGGTGTGTTCCGGCAACAGTCATTGAGAGCCAGTCATTCTAGGTTAGCTTGTACAACATCTTCGACCACATCATCACTTATCATCAGGTGAGATAGTGGACAAAGGCTTAACCTATCACGCATAAAAAAAAATTGAGAAATATTGTATATTTTTCTGAAAATATTTTAATTTGCCTCTTTTAGCTTCCATCCTTAACTTTGTCCACGTAAAAGTATAACTATACTTAATAACTATTTCAGGACCAAAACAACTTATATTCCAAACTTCAATATAATATTTGTACATAAATTAGGAGTATATTAAAACGCTTAAATTGTTTGTTATGTAGATATGGTAATGAACTGCGCCCAACAGATTATTTATTTTTAAACATCTGCCTAGATTCCAAGGGATATATCTACAGTCACGATAAAAATAACCCTGTAACACCACGCAATTAACAAACTGTCCCTACGCATATTCAAGTAATATATGCAACGCCATCTTACGACACCTACGCAGATTCGAACCATAATGTTCACCGCCCTCTATAATTTATTTCATGCAGACGCCAATTGATGGCGATGTGCATGCTTAACACACGCAAACGTTTGTATCACGTCCAACATATGAGACATCTCGATGTAAACTTAACTACAACTTCAGATCGTATAGAACCTCACGTCTGGTGCTCACTTCACTCTTATGTGGTCGTCGTTGTTCGATCGACTCTGAAATCCTGTGTATCGCTAGCTGTATACGTATTATTGTGAAAATATACAATACATACTATACTTAGCGAGCCGTGTTTTTTTACTATCAAGCCTACTGGTACAGTGTACCACACCCTCCTACAACCCTTATTTATTTTGCTCGCATTAGTAGCGAGGCCACTGTGATATACGGTGACGCGTTTGCAGTTTTCAAATAGAAGATGATGTATTCTGAAGTAATAGTCAATAAACTTCAACACTTACCTAATCCAGGTATTGTTACTATGATGGTATGAGTTTGTTTCTTATTTGGGTCTTTGATCAAAGATGCTTGGCAAGTATAATTTCCTTCCATTTTTTCGTTCACAGACTTTAACGACAACTCCGTTTCATCAGCAGAGATGGTGTGCACGTGACTGTTTGATATTTTTTCACCGTTATAATACCAATTTATTTTAAACGGCAGTAGGTATGATTTGATGTTGCACTGGATTTTTACATCTTCACCGTATTTTGCTTTTGTAGTGACTAGGAACAAAGAAACGAGTTCTATCATCATGATATTGTTAGTAGTTATTTATGTTATGTAATAGCTTGATTCATAACATTAATATTCATTTTTAAAACTGATGAACTCTAAACTTTTGTCAATACATATTAATAAATGTTTATAATTTATAATTTTAGTACTTTATACAGGATTATGGGTAATATGCTAATAACCTCTTAAAGGTGACATCTGCTAGGTCTAACAAACATTTTGAGATACAAAAAATTGATATAATTTATTTTTGTTTTTTTATATTTTTGTGTTTTAATGCCTAATCCGAGCCAAGAGCGTTCACCGCGGCTACACTGGACCGCGCCGTGCTCCCTTTGAATATTTACGTCGAGCAATGTAATAAAAAATATGAAATAATACATTACAGGCACATAAGACTTTTAACATTAGATGGGCCTCGTACTTATTCCGTCAAAAACACATAAAGCACGAAAAAAATATTATATTTCCAAACAAAAAAAATCTCAAAATATTTGTCAGGACTAGCAGATGTCAACCCTAAGAGGTTGTTAGCAAATTACCAATAACCCTGTATAAGCAAAACAAAATCTTGGTTAAATTATTACCTGGAGCAGATGGTGGTACAAAAGGAGGTCGCACGATGACTTCAGTTTTACTGACTGAGGAACCCTTAGTATTAGTTGCTTTGCAAACATAAACTTGACTTTTCTCAATGTGTGCCACCTTAGGGTAACTTATGTAGAAAGGAACTTTAAATACTGAGCTCTGAAATACAAAATTCGTAATGAGGTAATGACTAAATGAAATAAAGATTTTTCAGTTCTGCATTTTCACTAGTAATCAATTTCAAGTTATGTTTTCACGCATATCATTTATGAATTGGATGTAACAGGATATTTTTAATAACTACTAAGAAAAATGTTTCTGTTTCACAGTAATCAAAAGTTATAGAACCATTAGGTGAAACTATACATCAGTCAGATTGAATGACTAATTTGCGCCCAAAATTTATTTGTTTCAAGCGTATCAATAAATAGTGTTAGTAACTGTATGATCGTATTAAATTTCACTTAAAATTAAATCTTATATATTGTTCCTCTTTAAAATAGTATTCAATATAATATTGAAGAACCTTGCGGACAAATCCGTACGAAATTTACATAATACAGAGAAGTATGTATGGCAGTAAATATTACCTGATGCGGTAATGGAGTACCAAGTCCTGTAAACCACTCTATTTTGGGCTCCAGCCGAGCAGATATTTGACAAGTCAAAAAAACTTCCTCCCCGTAGTTCACGATTAGCTTAGATCCCTCAATAATTTGAGTAGTTGGTTTTGTTTCCGGAATAATTTCTGAAAATATGAATAAAATATACAGGGCTATGCGTAAAATGCTAACAACTTCTTAGGTTTGCCTTCTAGTAGTCCTTACAAACATATTGCGATAATTCTTTTTTTTTCTGTTTTGTGGCGTACTCCGTGTCAAGAGCGCCCGCCGCATCAACACTAAACCACGCCGTATACTCTCAAAATAATATATTTTGAGTATTTTGGTTCGCTAAATTATTACTTCTATGATGTAGGTAATTTACGTTTTAATTTATTTTTTTGCTTAACTTTTTCTTATGTTGGGAATTAATGTTTATTTTCTAATCTTTATTAGTATTGTTGAAGATAGACCTCCGTCCATATCTGTTTATCGATATTCCTTTGTAAAGGGTTGTCTGAAATAGATCGTTTTCAGATATAAGACCGCCCATTGTCATACCTTCTCTTATTTATAATGTTTTAAGTTATAAGTTTGTAAAATTTGTATGTGTCAATAAAGTGTTATCTTTTTATCTATCTATCTATTTTTTTCATTTCAATCTGTTGTATGTGCTAATTCACACAGAATGTTCAAAGTACTCAAGTAACACCTAGTAAAAATAAGTAATTTCAGTAACTAAATATTTGTCTTAACGTACGTATACAGGCTTTTTGGATTTCGGGTTTAATATAATATACTTTCAATGCATCAAATGGACATCAGGAGCTTTTTAGGCGTAATAATGCTGTAGCTTATGTTGTATGCTGTAGCACTGTAGCTTGTGTATAGCAAATTGTTGAATTTTGGGGCATATGGATCAGAGAAGATCCAGATACCAGCAAATGTCACTTATTTTCTTAGTATTAATTTTTATTCTTATCTTTATTTTTTTTTAAAACTAGCGTAAAGCAAGCTTTGTGAGGCTTCGCGTTATTTTACAACCTGATTCTAGGTGGTGTCATCAAGTATTAAATAGATTAAATACAATGAGTATTGAGCTTAGTTCTGTTGTAGCGATGTTAAGTCTTTGGTGTTCTAACGGATGGCGTTAGTAGTACAATAACATTCTATGTAATGAACACAAAATTGTTCACGTTAATTTTTTCATGGTTATGGAATTATTTTTTTGCACGTAACACATCTTGTTATTTCACTTAGAAAACTATCGCGAGTTTTGTCCAATATGACTAAATAAGCACCCGGCTGGGACTCGCGAACGTGACAGTTTTTTAGTAAAGTGTGCCACAATATGTTCAATTTGTGGGATAAACATAGGGCTCGCCTTTCTTGCCCGTACAAAATTATTTTCAAATATAAAACATCATAAATTGTGTGCTTGCACAATTCTCGATGCTGGAGTCACACTGAAATATGGTTAGTTGTTTTCTTAAAAAACAGTATTATTTCAACTTTTATTGGTTTTTGTATTATGCTCCATATGTGACCATCGTACAATATATTGCTACAATATTTTTACATTATCTATCACTGAATTAACCTATCACGACAAAAATATAGACGTACCAAATTCCGCAAAGACATTTCCAACAGCATTTTCGGCAACACATTTGTATTTGGTTATTTGTGTGACATCAGCGTTCATCACTGTCAGGACTTCACTAGTTTCTCCTGCCATGATCTGGTAACTGTCACCACTGCTCTTGTACCATTGTATTTGTGGCTTAGGAAATCCTTTTACGATTCTGTTGATCAACAATGACATGAATTCTCGAACAATTTTGAAACTTTTGTATTATTAATCTTAAGGTTGTCTTGATATTGAATTAAAAACGTGTTCATTCAAGAAGGCGTGCCTCTCCACAGTAATCTAGTGATACGCATTTGTATAGTTGAATTTGTACTTGTTTATACTCTACATCTAAGTGTGGGTATAAATACTAACAGTGCATACATACAGTAAACCAATTAAATATAAATTATTATTAACGTTTGTGTAGTAGTTGAAACAATACTAAAACATTTGGAGGGGCGCGCTTTCATGAGTGGTAAGGTTTGTATTAATATAGTGTATTAAAGTAACTTACTTGCAATATAGGTTCATCTTATCTTCTGACATAACTTTTGGTGCCCTGTTAGTTGTTTTTATTTTAGGTAGTACTGAAATTAAACATATTTACAGGAATTAAAATATGTAGAATCAAAATAAAAGTTAGTTACTAACTAGTCTATTTGGAATAGAAGATATCCTGTTTTATCCCTGGGCTACTGAACATTATGTGCAACATACATAGCACAATTCGCTTTTTTTTATACCTGATAGGTTAGCCTTTGACCACTATCTCACCTGGTGGTAAGTGATGATGTGGTCGAAGATGTTGTACAGGCTAACCTAGAATTACTGGCTCTCAAGGACAGCTGCCGGAACACACCGTTAGGTGCTTGGCGACAGATTTTCAACTTGAGGGTGGTAGCTAGCCAGGCGTGCATTCGCAAAGTGCCCCACCACCATGCTGTAACGACTGCCATCCTAAGACAACAACCGGGACCGACGGCTTAACGTGCCCTCCGAAGCACGGAAGCGCTCAGTAGTAATGTCACCAGCGGTCACCCATGTAACTCCTGACCGCGGCGGTCGTTGCTTAACTTTGCTGATCGATTCAGAATGGCCAAGCAAACTTCGCTACGAGCGCTTCAAAATCTTAATATTTCAAAAACTTAAATCGTACTAATGGTGCGTAGAAGCAAGATTGCATTATATACTTTTAGCACTGCTACGATAGATACCTAGTTAGAAGACCTAATTAATATCGATTTAGTATTTATTATTGCACATATTTATAAATATGACAAGATCTTTGATTTACTTGAAAAGTGGTATAATATCAGTCGAATTATGATATTTTGCATGACTTTATATAACTGCATATAATATAAAAAAAAAATCTTGTAGCATTCCTGAAAAAATAAACTACAGCTATTGTGAATGGAACAAACTATAAGGCTATCTGCAAGTACCAAACCCATTATTTATTTCATTTGTAAATTGTAAAGTAATTAATTTAATTCATGGATTCGCAAGTAGAAAATCTGTCGCCAAGCACCTAACGGTGTGTTCCGGCAACAGTCATTGAGAGCCAGTCATTCTAGGTTAGCTTGTACAACATCTTCGACCACATCATCACTTATCATCAGGTGAGATAGTGGACAAAGGCTTAACCTATCACGCATAAAAAAAAATTGAGAAATATTGTATATTTTTCTGAAAATATTTTAATTTGCCTCTTTTAGCTTCCATCCTTAACTTTGTCCACGTAAAAGTATAACTATACTTAATAACTATTTCAGGACCAAAACAACTTATATTCCAAACTTCAATATAATATTTGTACATAAATTAGGAGTATATTAAAACGCTTAAATTGTTTGTTATGTAGATATGGTAATGAACTGCGCCCAACAGATTATTTATTTTTAAACATCTGCCTAGATTCCAAGGGATATATCTACAGTCACGATAAAAATAACCCTGTAACACCACGCAATTAACAAACTGTCCCTACGCATATTCAAGTAATATATGCAACGCCATCTTACGACACCTACGCAGATTCGAACCATAATGTTCACCGCCCTCTATAATTTATTTCATGCAGACGCCAATTGATGGCGATGTGCATGCTTAACACACGCAAACGTTTGTATCACGTCCAACATATGAGACATCTCGATGTAAACTTAACTACAACTTCAGATCGTATAGAACCTCACGTCTGGTGCTCACTTCACTCTTATGTGGTCGTCGTTGTTCGATCGACTCTGAAATCCTGTGTATCGCTAGCTGTATACGTATTATTGTGAAAATATACAATACATACTATACTTAGCGAGCCGTGTTTTTTTACTATCAAGCCTACTGGTACAGTGTACCACACCCTCCTACAACCCTTATTTATTTTGCTCGCATTAGTAGCGAGGCCACTGTGATATACGGTGACGCGTTTGCAGTTTTCAAATAGAAGATGATGTATTCTGAAGTAATAGTCAATAAACTTCAACACTTACCTAATCCAGGTATTGTTACTATGATGGTATGAGTTTGTTTCTTATTTGGGTCTTTGATCAAAGATGCTTGGCAAGTATAATTTCCTTCCATTTTTTCGTTCACAGACTTTAACGACAACTCCGTTTCATCAGCAGAGATGGTGTGCACGTGACTGTTTGATATTTTTTCACCGTTATAATACCAATTTATTTTAAACGGCAGTAGGTATGATTTGATGTTGCACTGGATTTTTACATCTTCACCGTATTTTGCTTTTGTAGTGACTAGGAACAAAGAAACGAGTTCTATCATCATGATATTGTTAGTAGTTATTTATGTTATGTAATAGCTTGATTCATAACATTAATATTCATTTTTAAAACTGATGAACTCTAAACTTTTGTCAATACATATTAATAAATGTTTATAATTTATAATTTTAGTACTTTATACAGGATTATGGGTAATATGCTAATAACCTCTTAAAGGTGACATCTGCTAGGTCTAACAAACATTTTGAGATACAAAAAATTGATATAATTTATTTTTGTTTTTTTATATTTTTGTGTTTTAATGCCTAATCCGAGCCAAGAGCGTTCACCGCGGCTACACTGGACCGCGCCGTGCTCCCTTTGAATATTTACGTCGAGCAATGTAATAAAAAATATGAAATAATACATTACAGGCACATAAGACTTTTAACATTAGATGGGCCTCGTACTTATTCCGTCAAAAACACATAAAGCACGAAAAAAATATTATATTTCCAAACAAAAAAAATCTCAAAATATTTGTCAGGACTAGCAGATGTCAACCCTAAGAGGTTGTTAGCAAATTACCAATAACCCTGTATAAGCAAAACAAAATCTTGGTTAAATTATTACCTGGAGCAGATGGTGGTACAAAAGGAGGTCGCACGATGACTTCAGTTTTACTGACTGAGGAACCCTTAGTATTAGTTGCTTTGCAAACATAAACTTGACTTTTCTCAATGTGTGCCACCTTAGGGTAACTTATGTAGAAAGGAACTTTAAATACTGAGCTCTGAAATACAAAATTCGTAATGAGGTAATGACTAAATGAAATAAAGATTTTTCAGTTCTGCATTTTCACTAGTAATCAATTTCAAGTTATGTTTTCACGCATATCATTTATGAATTGGATGTAACAGGATATTTTTAATAACTACTAAGAAAAATGTTTCTGTTTCACAGTAATCAAAAGTTATAGAACCATTAGGTGAAATTATACATCAGTCAGATTGAATGACTAATTTGCGCCCAAAATTTATTTGTTTCAAGCGTATCAATAAATAGTGTTAGTAACTGTATGATCGTATTAAATTTCACTTAAAATTAAATCTTATATATTGTTCCTCTTTAAAATAGTATTCAATATAATATTGAAGAACCTTGCGGACAAATCCGTACGAAATTTACATAATACAGAGAAGTATGTATGGCAGTAAATATTACCTGATGCGGTAATGGAGTACCAAGTCCTGTAAACCACTCTATTTTGGGCTCCAGCCGAGCAGATATTTGACAAGTCAAAAAAACTTCCTCCCCGTAGTTCACGATTAGCTTAGATCCCTCAATAATTTGAGTAGTTGGTTTTGTTTCCGGAATAATTTCTGAAAATATGAATAAAATATACAGGGCTATGCGTAAAATGCTAACAACTTCTTAGGTTTGCCTTCTAGTAGTCCTTACAAACATATTGCGATAATTCTTTTTTTTTCTGTTTTGTGGCGTACTCCGTGTCAAGAGCGCCCGCCGCATCAACACTAAACCACGCCGTATACTCTCAAAATAATATATTTTGAGTATTTTGGTTCGCTAAATTATTACTTCTATGATGTAGGTAATTTACGTTTTAATTTATTTTTTTGCTTAACTTTTTCTTATGTTGGGAATTAATGTTTATTTTCTAATCTTTATTAGTATTGTTGAAGATAGACCTCCGTCCATATCTGTTTATCGATATTCCTTTGTAAAGGGTTGTCTGAAATAGATCGTTTTCAGATATAAGACCGCCCATTGTCATACCTTCTCTTATTTATAATGTTTTAAGTTATAAGTTTGTAAAATTTGTATGTGTCAATAAAGTGTTATCTTTTTATCTATCTATCTATTTTTTTCATTTCAATCTGTTGTATGTGCTAATTCACACAGAATGTTCAAAGTACTCAAGTAACACCTAGTAAAAATAAGTAATTTCAGTAACTAAATATTTGTCTTAACGTACGTATACAGGCTTTTTGGATTTCGGGTTTAATATAATATACTTTCAATGCATCAAATGGACATCAGGAGCTTTTTAGGCGTAATAATGCTGTAGCTTATGTTGTATGCTGTAGCACTGTAGCTTGTGTATAGCAAATTGTTGAATTTTGGGGCATATGGATCAGAGAAGATCCAGATACCAGCAAATGTCACTTATTTTCTTAGTATTAATTTTTATTCTTATCTTTATTTTTTTTTAAAACTAGCGTAAAGCAAGCTTTGTGAGGCTTCGCGTTATTTTACAACCTGATTCTAGGTGGTGTCATCAAGTATTAAATAGATTAAATACAATGAGTATTGAGCTTAGTTCTGTTGTAGCGATGTTAAGTCTTTGGTGTTCTAACGGATGGCGTTAGTAGTACAATAACATTCTATGTAATGAACACAAAATTGTTCACGTTAATTTTTTCATGGTTATGGAATTATTTTTTTGCACGTAACACATCTTGTTATTTCACTTAGAAAACTATCGCGAGTTTTGTCCAATATGACTAAATAAGCACCCGGCTGGGACTCGCGAACGTGACAGTTTTTTAGTAAAGTGTGCCACAATATGTTCAATTTGTGGGATAAACATAGGGCTCGCCTTTCTTGCCCGTACAAAATTATTTTCAAATATAAAACATCATAAATTGTGTGCTTGCACAATTCTCGATGCTGGAGTCACACTGAAATATGGTTAGTTGTTTTCTTAAAAAACAGTATTATTTCAACTTTTATTGGTTTTTGTATTATGCTCCATATGTGAACATCGTACAATATATTGCTACAATATTTTTACATTATCTATCACTGAATTAACCTATCACGACAAAAATATAGACGTACCAAATTCCGCAAAGACATTTCCAACAGCATTTTCGGCAACACATTTGTATTTGGTTATTTGTGTGACATCAGCGTTCATCACTGTCAGGACTTCACTAGTTTCTCCTGTCATGATCTGGTAACTGTCACCACTGCTCTTGTACCATTGTATTTGTGGCTTAGGAAATCCTTTTACGATTCTGTTGATCAACAATGACATGAATTCTCGAACAATTTTGAAACTTTTGTATTATTAATCTTAAGGTTGTCTTGATATTGAATTAAAAACGTGTTCATTCAAGAAGGCGTGCCTCTCCACAGTAATCTAGTGATACGCATTTGTATAGTTGAATTTGTACTTGTTTGTACTCTACATCTTAGTGTGGGTATAAATACTAACAGTGCATACATACAGTAAACCAATTAAATATAAATTATTATTAACGTTTCTGTAGTAGTTGAAACAATACTAAAACATTTGGAGGGGCGCGCTTTCATGAGTGGTAAGGTTTGTATTAATACAGTGTATTAAAGTAACTTACTTGCAATATAGGTTCATCTTATCTTCTGACATAACTTTTGGTGCCCTGTTAGTTGTTTTTATTTTAGGTAGTACTGAAATTAAACATATTTACAGGAATTAAAATATGTAGAATCTGTTATTACAAAATTACAACAAGAGAACATTTATTAACCTCGACCAGGATTCACTTTCGCAACCTTGCATTGCTTAAAAAGCGTTATGCAAAAATTAAAATTTTAGAGTCTTCTATTAGTTTTATGGTCATTTTATCGACTTGTTTAAAAAAAGCAGTAATAGTTGCATGTTTTATATAATAATTTATAACAAGAAAGTACTTATATAAAAATATTTATGAATAATTCAGTATTTTGAAGTTTTGTGTAGTGTTGATTTATTTAATAATAGCTTGTAATTTCAAAAAAGTAAGGGTGAAAGTGCGAGTCTATCTATATATTTCATATGAACTCAGGATCCTAAACTCAGGACTGCTACTGATAATATGGTTGTCAGGAAAACCCATTAACTGACCACGGGACCGAACACATGGGACTTCTAACGACTTTTTACGTTACTCCACTTACAAGACCGTTTGCATTCTCTTTCATCATCACCTTTAGCGTGACCATATATTATTTACTTACCAACTGGTAAGACACAAATGCTACTCTATGTATACTTATGTAACAGGTCTAATTCAGTACATTGAAGATATTTTTTGACAGCAACCTGTAGCTGATACTGATGCCGAAACTGTATTTTTTTAATTTTTTTTCTGTCTGTCTGTCTATCTGTATCCCAGCCGCGCATCACTTCAAACCTGCACCCCACGGGCAGCCCCCATCCGACGGGCATCCTGGCACACGACGGGCACCCCGGCATCCCACGGGCACCCTGGTATCCCACGGGCAGCCCAGCACCCTACGGGCAGCCAGGCACCCCACGGGCAGTCCAGCACCCCACGGGCAGTCCGGCGCCCCACGGACAGTCCGGCACCCCACGGGCAGCCCGGCACCCTTATTTAGTTTTGCAAGCTTGCTAAGATAAAAGTCTAAAATCTATCTTTTGCTGGATACATTTCGGAGACTACGCAATGGAAGTGCACAATCAAATATATTTTTGCTCTAACGCCACACAAAACCACCGTTTACAAATCGAAATTATAAAGAAACGCACAAAGTATGACTATTGTGCTAACCGCGAAGGAACTATCTGAGTTACATAACATGAATACTGTCTTCTGGAAAATACAATACGGGAGTTTTAAAATCCAAAGTAAGCTCCTTTCTGAGCTATGCTTTACTAAGAGTGTTTCACCGCAGACCACAGCGTTGTGAGATAAACAGTGCCGAAATGTGAATAATTAGTCTGCAGGTAGGGCAATCGCGAACGAAGTCGCAGGTACAGCTAGTCAGTAATAAAAAAAATACTTACCAAGTCCAGTAATGGTGACAGTTGTGGACTTGCTTTCTTTCTCATTTATATCTGAGTCTATATACGCGGTACAAATATATTTTCCATCCATTCCGAGATCCATAGATTTGAGGGTCAACTCTGTCCCATCAGTAGAGATGGAGTACACTGGATTATTGTCTAATGTTAAACCGTCATGGACCCACTTTATATGCATCGGCAAGTGTGATTTGACCTTGCAATGAATTTTTACATCTTCGCCATAAGGTCCAGTCGTTTGAGCTAGTAAATATATTCAAGTTAATCCTCGCTGTTAATGCGAATCAATTTATATATGTAAAATATTTATATTAAAGATTTACCGCTGGCTATGCTGTAGCTGTGTCTCTTCAATAAAATCATGAAAAGTAGGAAAATATTATCACTCTTGTTATTTAACATTTTAAACAAGTGTGGGACGATGTTTAAATTGACACCTGATTTAAGCAGTATTTAGGTACTCGATAAAGTTATGTAGCGTTTATCAGTAAGAAATATTGCTCAACAGCAGCTATGTTATGCTTAAAATTTAAGTAGCGTTTATAAGTAAGACTGACTATGTATCAAGTACTAAATTTAATACATCATCCTATTTAAAAAAAAATCTAAATGTTGGGAACGGTCTTCGCATAAATTATAAATAATGTCTTTGACATAATGATTTCATAATGTAAACCGTACAGTTGAGCACCATCGTTCTTTTGGCTCCTACAACCAGGATACAAAAGAACTCTAAATTCTCAATTGAATAGAAAAAAAATTGCGCGTGAATTCAGCAAGCAATAATTACATAACTAAGTATTTGTATTACCTTGATGAACAGATGACCATATAAAAGCAGGCCCTGTTTGAACTTTAGTTTTGCTTATACTGGAACCTTGACTATTGGTAGCTTTGCAAGCATAAGTTCTAGACTTCCTTACATTACTCAGCTTTAAATAGCTTATGTATAAAGGTGCTTCAACTTCAGATATCTGAAAAAAGGATTAGGTTATACATTCTGTTCAGCAACACTCGTTAAAGTGTGGTGAGAATTAAGGATAAGCAGTAAAATTACAGACACGTTGTATTGTATACCTTAGGTAAAACATGACAAATGAGCCCGTAAAGGATAAAAAAAACCATCCAAGAGCGAGATGAACTCGCACACCGAGGTTTCCGTATACGCAAAAAATGTTCCATAAAATCGTATGCTTTTATGTATTACTGTTATTACGACAAAACAAAATAGAAGAACTTTAAAAACACATTTCTTGCATGGGGATTCCGTTTGTGAAACACTTTTGAGACACACTATGCGTAAATTTGAACTAGCTCATTGTCCGTTCTAAAGATTATTCCTTTAAAGGCTTGATGGACTGACAGACGGACAGCTTAGGCTAATCACATAATAGGATCCCGTTTTCTAATATGGAACTATATGACAAGGTACTAAACCTGGCAGGAATGAAAGATTCACATACATGGAGTAGTGTTCCTTTTATTGCATATCTAAAGTTAAAACATATTGAACGTGATTCAGGGCAAAACCATACAATACTTATATCAAACCAAATAATAAGTCTAGCTGATAATATGATATGTTAAAAAAGAGGTATTAGCCAATTATAGACAAGAAACAATATCTATCCTGCTCATTGTACTCTAGCAGTTTATATACAACCTTACACCTTATCCCCTTATCTTTAATATTTATTTACTTTATACATTTCTTAGGATACTTTTGGAAAATTGAATTGGAGTGCCACCAAAGTTTCATCTATGATTTTACCTGAGATGGTAATAATGTGCCATCACTTGCAAACCACTTTATCTTAGGTTCGGGGTGAGCATTTACTTTGCATGTCAAAGTTACATTCGATCCATAGGTAACATTTTTTATGACTCCATCGATGTCAATTATAGGTGCTGTCACTGAAATAGTAAGAAACATATAAAGTATTAGATCAGGTAAGCTGCTGCACAATATTTCACTTGTGGACTAAAATTTATACACATTTGCTCATAACTTGGGAGACCTTGGCTATACACACGTTACAGAAATGAATAGAGAATTGAGTAGCCTCATTGCTTACAGACCGTACTGCCTGTTCTACCACGAACGAGAGAAGGCTAGAGGAATGATCGATAAAATGTTAGAAGCGGACATCATCCGAAATGCGACGTCTTTTTAAGCCTGATAATACTCGTGCGAAAGAAGAACGGTGGCTACAACTTTGCGTAGATTAAAGACTGCTGAATTCGATCACCGTAAAGGAAAGATATCCCATCCCCATAATAGAGGACACAATAGCGAGATTGTCTGGTCAGGCGTGGTTCATCACTCCTGACCTAATATCAGTGTATTATCATATGTCTAGGTAACATCTGTGATAAAAGTCAGAATTGTTTTACCACTAAATCGATATATATATAAGCTTATTTGCAAAAGTGAAACGAAAACTTTTTAACCATTAATTTTACTGATTTCTGTGGTATTTTCTTAAAGACTCATTTTATGTAAAGTTTTTTTTTATAGCCATCATACTCACTTGGTGTACGTATAACTTCAATTGCTGTCTTGGTTTTTCTTTCGATCGGCTGTCGTGTAGCTTTTATAAAACCATGAACCTAAAAACAACACAAATTATGAACTATAAATGTAATAAAAAAAATAAGATTATATCATATATTACAAATTATTGGAGCACAAAAATGCCCCGGGCGGGGCATCAAAAATGCGTCCTCTGATTTTGCACCGGATACCTAAGCCGCTCGGCCACCTGGGTACTCTTTCGAGCCGAAATTTTGTGCTCAAATATTTTTTAAACATGATTTTCGCTTAGCACGCGATAGTGCTTGTAATCATATTTATAAATAAAATTGTGTTTCAGGAACAATAGGAGTTGAGAACTTATAAAAATAAAATTACTTTTAAATAAACAGTAATTTCATCTGTGGATTCAATTTATGTGCAGTTTTTCGAGTGAGGGATTTTGTGTGAATATGCAGGTGGAAATAACCTCTACATGACGTTTTCTCTACATTTAGATTCATTTTATTGATATTGTAGCATAATTATTACCTATTGTAACGAATCTATAGATTCGCCTTCACTGGACAATCAATATCAAGATATCATGAGATGCTATAGCACCTATTGATATCTTGAGGCCGGTCTAGCTGGTCAAACTATCTTCAATATTAAAGAATTATACGATTATTGGCCAAGTAAGGCTTTTGAAAGCGTTTGAGTAACCTAATTATAAATACCTCAGAGCTATTGACATGACCATTATAACTGCTTTGCATACAAGTACAATCCAGCAAGTTTTGCTATTGTACTGTTTGTCTACACTTGTTCAAATTCTGTGTTCCGGTTTGAAGGGTATAAGTATCGGTAAAATTCGAGGCACATAAGACTTAACAACTTTATGTTACAGGGTGATGGGCGCAGTGCAGTTTGCCTCTTGTGACGAAATGCAACTGTTATAGGTAGAGGTTACCTTGATTCACAAGCACCAGGCCTATCTGGTGCCAAGAGGTAACCTCTACCTATAACAGTTGCATTTCATCGAGATGAATCTCGATAGCATAACAAATCATAATACTTGTAGATTACCTACTACAAATAATATCAACGTTCCCTGTGGTTTAGTGCTAATGTTCCCCGAGAGCTAATGTTCGAGATGAATCTCGATAGCATAACAAATCATAATACTTGTAGATTACCTACTACAAATAATATCAACGTTCCCTGTGGTTTAGTGCTAATGTTCCCCCTGCGTTAAAGTTAACGTTAATTCTAATGTCCAACTACGCATTAATTAAAGCATCAGAAGTGCACGTAGACAATATTTACCACAACGCCGCCGTTAAAACTTAATAGAGATTACATTACAATGTATGTGATGTTAAAACAGCTGAACTGGTGGTAGTAATGAGTGTGATTAATTATTATATACATAAAAATGGGCTGCTCCTGATTTGGCTGATTTTTGTTTTTGTATAAATGGGTACTATAGTATTATATATTATGTGTTTAAGTGATAAATGCAATTCCAGCTATAAAACAAGGTAAGTATGTATAGCTTTGCGCGTTTGACACGTGGAATGAGATAATGTTAATGTAGCCAACAACGATTAGTAGAGTATGCTGCGCGTTTAACCCTTCGATAAGTCAAAAAACTGACACCTGAGCTATAGCCTTGAGTTAAATGACATTAGTAATGCCTTTTGTAAATTAACACATTTATAATTTGGCCCCATCTATATAACGCCTTAATCAACGTGTTGATTTGCACGTTAAGACGCAGGTGGAGCAGCGAACAGGGAAAACGTCAATAAACTATAAATAATATATTTTATGGTCAGACACAAATAAAATAACAATAATGATTATGGTGTGAAAGAGTTGTTAATGGTTTAAATAAAAAAAGAGTGTGATAGAATTTGGTCCATTAGATATTCTGTTATAATTAAAAACGCTTCATAGAACTAATAAATTGGATGTACTGTTCCGTTTCTCATACTTATTACATACTTATTATACATACCGCAATCTTGAACATTATGGTGGGTGACACAAAAGCATCAGTAATGTAAAAATTGTCGCCGATATTATTCAAGGGCATTGTCTTGAGAATGTTTTGATCCATATCCAATAACTGAACAAATCGTATGTCAACTGCATGTTCTGGATCTGTTACATTAATGGATAAATATTGTCTTGTACCTGAAACATAATTTTAAGAGGTTTATTAGATTTCAGAAAGAAATAAAAAGCAAATCGCATACAACTCTCTCTTTACAAAGGTACAGTCTGTACAAAAGTACAAAGATACAGAGACAAAACTGATGTATGTTTTCATCACTATTAATTTAGTGGAGGATGGAGAAGTTCGGGTCTGTAGGAGAGTCCTTCGACTACCCTGCATGAGCCTTTTGGGTGGAGTTAAACGAATTTACGGGCCGATAATCAGGCGATGAACATCATAACCTGTACCGTCATTGGGCTTCTCTTAATCAAGAGAAAGTACCGGGACATTGAGAATGTAAAAAAGCACCTCTGAACAACCTATTGTAGAAGACAAAGTAAACACTACACCAATCTCTCCCTAGAAAAAGCCCTGACCTCAATGAAGAATAAGTGAGGTTGGACTATCCGCTAGAAAACCGGCGCTCAGTGGTAACCGGATCCTCGAGTGAGAAATTAGCTATCGAAGGTACCGCAGAGTTCGTTCCACATCGTGTTACAGCATGGAATGTTTGCTTATAAATGAAGAGTTGCGCATACTATATTTATATTTTACTATATATATGATATATGATATCTGAAAACACTGTATAAGTAAATACAATATATTGCTCCTCCGTAAATGACGTAGAGAGCATAAAGTGTAAGGGATTGGCACTCAGACATTAAAATATATCCATGGTCCAAAAAAAGTATCAGAAATGGGTACTGGAATAGCATCCAGTAAACAACCGGATAATGACCACGTGAATGAAAATTTACTATTAGCGTCTTATAGTAAATATCGTCAATTAAAGACCCCTAACTGCTCAGTCCTCATAGAAAAATATGATAAATATGAATAATTTCTGCGGCATGCTCAAATCACCATCCAAATGCGAGATTCTTATTGTACAAGTAGACTGCAATGACAAAGCATAATAAGGTTAAACAACTAGAAATTACCACATTCGCAACTAAGTGGGAAAATATGGTACCTCGTTGTGCACAAGAATGAGGCGAAAGTTGTCAAGAATTCTGCTTTGGCTACAAACTGACCATCACCAACACGTATTTTGAAACCCATAATGTCGATTGTATACCTACTTGGAAGTCTCCTGGTGATAGTTAACAAATAGAATTCATTATTATAGATCAGAGGTCCCGTTCGAAGGTGAGTAGTTACGTATAAATTTTCGTCTTAGCCACTGGGCACAATCATTCCTTTAAAATAACAGCTATCTTGCACTACCTATACAATACCTTTACATATAAGATTAGTCTAGTATTTTGGTATTTTTAACTTTAATTTACAGATTATGAAGTGCTCTTTTGGAACATTCAGTAACACAATGCATCTAAAAAAAACACTGCGGTATGATATCAATGCGGCGATATAACAGTACGAATGGCATAGAAACAAGGTAATTCGAAAGAGTACGTTAAAATCATAAAAAATACTATTACAAATTCAAAACTTTTTTCTCATTTGAGGAGCAAGTAATTGTATCTATATCTAATATAAAAATAATAGCAATGTTACTCGTACCTGCCACTGGTTGCTTTGAAGTATTCTTCGTAGAGATAGGTTTGATGACGGAGAAACCATGTTCAAATGTGAAATCAGTTCTGATATAGATTACCACTGAAATGGAACTTGAACCTTTTACCCAGGCATAGTAGGTGCCAGGTCTTAGATTGTTGATCTTCAGGACCTATACGTGTGAACAACAAACATCAAGTAGAGAATATTAAAAATGGGTATTGGTTTAACAAGGGAGCAAAGTGGTTTAATAATGCGATTGCCAATTTTATTTCCCGATGTGGCGAACTAGTCGAAAATAGGGCTGATCACTGAAATTTTTTTGGCAGAGGGTGCTGTATGTGTGTTGGTGGACAGATATCTTCTTTAGAAACTGAAAGTGATTTTTTCTGTATTTCATTTTTATAGCTTTTTGGAAACGCATACTCCGCGGATTATATTCCAAAATAAGGAGAGGAAAAAATATATTAAATTATGCGATTATATAGTGTGCGGGATTTGCAGCCGCGCCATTGGATTCCATCGCAGATTACATAAGCCGTGTAAATAATCTGTGGAGCATGCGTTACTGCAATAATAAAATTAAATAAAGTTATTGGGTTGCATCTTGTTAACAAGTTTAAAGCTAATTGCAAAAATTAGCTCTTAAATATTACAATGTAAGTTGAACTATAGGCGCCATACCCACACGATGGTTATAAGAACGAAAGGACGAATTAGATTTATGAGTCATATGTTAGCGGTCAGAGCTTACCCAGGCTGTAGGGGTGGATAGCGCGGACTCAAATCCCACACATGACTATAATTCTTCCTCCCATAAAGTTTGTAATGAAATATTTGTGATTGAAATAATATATGGTACAAATTTTTATATTTAATGCCCCTTATTTTACTGATTAATTCCAAGAGATCGTGTTAGAAATGCGAATAAATTTTATGGGTGCATGAAATTTTTTGCATGACACACAGCACCTAAAATTGTTAATCGTACAAAGTTAAAACCACTACAATCTAATTTAAATAAAACTGTGAATGTATTTATATTTACTTCCCATTGCTTGCACACTGTGTTACTAAGCAATCAAGAAACAGTAATAAAAACTTTATTACAAGATTAAGGGCCTGTTTCAGAATGTTCGAGTAAGTTCCGGTATTACTACCCAGAACATATTTATTAAACAAAACACTATCTTTGCGTTTTACAGTCATCGATTTAGCCTATCCATCGGTTGAAGCTTGAAACCCGCTGCATGTTAACTGTCATTTCTATCATTCAGTTATTTTATGAGTTGCATAGTAACCCAAAACTTTATTATGACATTCTGAAACGGACCCTTAACCTTCCATTTAACTCTCAAAGCCTGTTCTAACTACTAACTAAATTATATCAATACCATACAATTCTTTGTCAAGCTAGTTTATGCACATAAAGTTTACTTATTTGTATCATCGAAAATTGTAAGTTTTTTTTATGTTATTGTGACGGAACAAGCTCGAAGCCCACCTGATGTTAAGCGGACTATCCTCTGCCCATAACCGATGTATTTCGTCACAATAAGTCACGAATTGCACTGCACCCGTCGCCTACTGGCTCTCAAGGACTGCTGCCAGAACACACCGTTAGGTGCTTGGCGACAGATTTTCTACTGGAGGGTGGTTGCTAGCAAGGCGGGCATTCGCAAAATGCCCTTCCACCATGCGGTGAAGCTCAAGCCCGCGGCCTGATTCAAACCATGGACCTACTGCACGGCAGTCCATAGCCAATGCCACTGAGCCATAACTGCACGGGCATCAAAGCACGGGTAAATAGGTTATGCAAACTGTACAAATTAATTTCACTTCCTTGGTTAAAATTTTCCAACACCACGTTCTGAGTCAAAAAAAAAATAATGAACCGTACGTCCATGATAAATATTTGGAGTCATGAGTCTTGTACAAACTTTACGGAGATTTTTTCAACGGAAGTAGAAGTAAAAAATCTTTTGACGTTCAAAACATATGAACAGCAATATAAAGTAACTAAGAAACCATAAACAGTACGTATTTTTTAAGGGTGTGCTGGTACAGTGGTTCCAAAAATTAAAATAATAAGTAATCTTACAACATCACTTAATTCTTGGCTGATTTCAAAATAGGAGGAGGTTCTCAATACGCCTGTATTCTTTTTTATGTTTGTTACCTCAAAAAAATGTTTTGGGTGAACCGACTTTGATGTTTATTTTTTTATTTAAAAGCTGATGCTTGTTGTGTGGTCCTATTTAAATTTCATCAAAATTAGTCGAGCCGTCTTTGAGGTACACTCCAATAATTGAAAAGTTTTTTCCTATATTAATGATTTAGTCATTGCCAATGAATGACAATCGATCCCGTAAGTAGCAAGAGACACTAAACGGGGTGAACATTTTTTTATCGGATAATGGGATGGTCATGGTACCGACTTCAACAAGTTATTTCACACTTTTGAGTGTTGAAGGCAGTTCGATTATTCGGTAAAAAAAATTGTTCTTATCATTATTCGATATTATAGCAATTATTAAAACATGGCAAGCAGAAGGCTTTTTTAGTATTTGGCACACCCAGTGGTTACCTTAGGGGCAGCAGCAGCAGATTCTTTGGTACTTACTATTTATCTTTGGTTCTATCCTGAGTTAATAAAGTGGTTGGTTAACCAAAGTTCCTAACTGAAGTTAAGGATTTTCTGCGAACGACTTCTAATCGCTACTACATTTACCACGTTAAATAATTGAATATTAATAAGGTATTAAATATGACAATTTAAAAATTTGTTTGCCATCGTTATTATTATTTATTCTGATTTTCATTGTATACTATATTTAATTGATAAAGATTGTGAAACTATTGTATTTCCTACATATTTTATATCTTTTGTACCCATACTGAAGCAAATGAATTGAATTGAATTACTTCTGATATATTCCGTTCACATACGGTTATATCCCACACAACGTTTTTTGCAAGTTTTTCGTCCAGTGATCTTAAAATTTTTTCAATTGAATATTTCTGAGTTACTTGTTGAGAAACTTGAACAGATGATTCTTTTATATGTATACATATATAAAAGTGACACGTCTACGACTTATTGATTATTTATATCCGTTTAGGAGGCATATGTAAAGCGCAAAAAAATATTTGGACGTCACGGCATCATTACCCATCTTGGACAGGGATCGTGTTAAGTTAACAAAGCCAATTCAATGTTTCGAGTACTAGTAGTCATTTATATACTAACCTTTCCATCATCATTCCACATAACCATTTCATATGGAGGCTCTGGTCCATAATAAGAATTTGTTTCTGTTACACGAAGTTGTACACTCGACCCTGATGATGAAATCACGGCGTACTCAGCCTTTTCGTCAATAGTAAACTACAAATACAGCACATTGAAAAATTAATAGTCATTGATTGGTGTTCCAACAATACAAAAAAAAAACAATTGTAATAATTTGTAACTGATATTTAAAGAGTGTTTACTGAATATTAGCTTTTGCCCGCGGCTTCGCTCGCGTTTATTTACATCAACTATAAATTATTGTATTTACATTTTGTTGTCAACATTCCCATACCTTCACAATTAATACTAGTAAAAAGCTGAGTTTTGTAAGGGCTACTTACAACCTGATTCCAGTGGTGTCATCTATTATTAAGTAGATTAACTACATATATTTGAGTATTGAGTTTAGTTCTGTTGCAGCGATGTTATCTTTTTGGTTTTCTATTAGATGGCGTTAGTAGTATAATATCATTCTATCCAATGAATACAACATTGTTAATGTTGTTTTTTTAATGGGTATAATTTTTTTTGCCTGATAACACATCTAGATATGAAATTAAAATACTATCTTTAAGCACAAATTTATAGGCATGATAGATTTTCAGTAAAGAGAGCCACAATATGTTCAAGTTGTGGGATAGTGATAAAGATCGCTCGTTTGCCGTAATTACATTCATATTTTAACATTTCAATTTATATTATCTCAACATACAGTTAATCAATATCTATGTCTACTTTGGCCTCATAATTATGTTTAAATTTTTGCTCACAGTATGCCTTTATTAAAACAAACACTACAAACTATGTACAACGCTACAATTACTACACACTAAAGCATTTATGCAACCTAAATACTAATAAGACCCACTTTAATTCACTATTATCATAATATTTTCTTAGCTGACGTTTTTACCCATAAACTACCTATCTGCCGAGTTTCAGTCTAGTAACTTCAAAAACATAGGACATTCATACACCCTTAAGGTCTATTATGTCTGATTCCCTAAATTCAGCTCTGTTGCAAAATGTGTTTGTTACTGACGTTTTTAAAATAGATTAATTTACTACCTGGCAAATGTCAGCTTCAAAAGTCAAGTTGTTTTCAGCTTAAATTTTTAGACTTTTAAAATGTGAGCCCCTATTTGTGTTTCTTAATTGGCCCCTTTCAGATTTTTTTAGTTTAACATATATTGAAACTACCTACTTGCCATATATTATACTCCTAACTTTAAAAACATAGTACTATCATACAAACTTTGAGCCTCAATTTGACCCCCTGAATTCGGCCCTGTCGAGAAATCCGTTCTTAGCTGACGTCTCTCACCCATACACTACCTACATGCTAAAGTTCAGTTTAATAGGTAAAGTAATTTTCGAAATTTCATGTCAGTCAATGACCGCAGTAGTGAATTTTATATGTACATATATATATGTAGATATTAATATATGTACATATAGGTTAGAAGCAGAGAGATAGAACTTTCTAGTTCTCAGCCTAAGATGTGGCCGGATATATATAATTAAATGGATCAATGGTAAGTTTACGACATACTCTAACAACTTACCGCTATTGGTACAGGCTTTTCGCTTGTGGGTACTACTTGCGATTTCAGGACGGAATGTTTGCCTTTGACCATTATTTTGATAGTGTCTAATACCTGTAAAATAAACAAAAGAATAGAATATAAGAGGTAGTGAATTGTCATCTTTTAATGTTTTATCTAACATAAACTAGCTAGCTTTATCTTTTACAATGATTATTTTGGTTGTCTTATATTTCGATTACTATTTCATCTAAATTTAAACCGCTCGGCAACGGAATCAGCGCCAAATCGGAGGACGCGGGTTCGATTCCTGCCCGGGGCATAAAATTTTGTGCTCCAATAATTTGTAAAATATGAATTCGCTTATCACGCGATAGTGCTTGTAATCATAATATTTAGAAATATCATCTACTTTTTGTATTAGGGCATAATATAAAATATAAAAGTAGATGTGTATCGTTATGCTGGTTATACCAGCATATCGCTAACATTTCACAAGAAGACTTCAATGCAACACGTAGTGCAACTAAACCTATAAATTATGATAAGTAAATAAATGTAACTCAGTTACCGTTTTAATTTCGGCATCTTTAAGCCACACGATTGGTTGTGGTTGGTTGGTTGGTTCTAATCCCGCCGCGGGCTTGAGCTTCACCGCATGGTGGAAGGGCATTTTTTTGAATACCCGACTGGCTAGCGACCACTCTCAAGTAGAAAATCTGCCGCCTAGCACCTAACAGTGTGTCCGGCAGCTGTCCTTGAGAGCCAGTAATTCTAGGTTTTAAGCCTGTCAACAACTTCGACCACATCATCACTTACCATCAGGTGAGATTGTGGTCAAAGGCTTACCTATCAGCAATAAAAAAACAAAAATTACTCATACAAACAGCAAATAACAAAACACGCGAATCCAAGTAGGCAAAGAATACGTAGGTATTCTTTGCATTCTTGAATTCGCAAAATTAAAATTTGAAAATATTATTAAAAAAAATTGCCTTATTCGTCAACTGGCGAGCGTGAAACTCACGAGCGCGCGCGAGTTGATACCTTCCAATTTTACCTTCTTTTTTGTCGTCAACTGGCGCACCCATACATTATAGGTAAAGTACAGTCATACAAAAAAGTATTAAAACCAGTTAATCATACATTTTATTTTGAATCATATTATAAAAATATTGAATTGAGGCGGAATAAGTACGAGGACCACCTTTAAAAGTATCTTATGCTTGTTATTTATCATTTCATATTTTTTATTACTTTGCTTCATGTAAATATTCAAAACTCTATTCAACGGGAGCGCGGCGCGGTTTTGCAATGATGCCGCGGCGGGCGCTCTTAGCTCGGAGAGGCATGTACTGAAAAATGTATTGTTTTAGGTTACTATGTGTGACAATCGCCCAAACTTAAGACAACTTCATCTTATAATGTTTGTCAGCACTAACAGAAGTGACAGAAGACATCTCTAAGATGCTGTTAGCATTATTCCAATAACCTTGTATATTGCGATATTGTTAAAAATTATTAGGAAATATATTATTTAAAACAAAAAAAATCCCGCAAATTATTATTTTTGTTAGACGTTTTATCGTCCTATTGAAGTTAAGTTTTTAAGGCTCTTCATTTTGATACCCCACTCGGTGGGGTTGGAATAAATAAAAATATCTTACATTGTGGCGTCTTATATGCAGTTTGATTTATAATATTTTTTTCATATACCTAGTGTCACTTGCGCTATCAAGACAAATTTAATGATATCTCATACATTATAATCGGTGAAGCCATTTAGAAGTTATGATGGAATAAAGAAACTCACAAACATACATTTACATTCATGAGCCCTAATAACATAAGACTCTTTTTTTGGGCAATCGTGTAAATATTTGTCTGTACTTACTCACCTACATCTTAGTGGCTTTATTTTGTTTAAATCAAGCATGTCATCTCAATTAAATTGGACATATATTTTAGGGTTGCGTGTGTACTGAGACTTCGCTGTCCGTCCGTCTGTCACCAGGCTGTATCTCAAGAACGGTGATAGCTAGACAGTTGAAATTTTCACAGATGATGTATTTCTGTTGCCGCTATAACGACAAATACAAAAACTTGGCAAAGTGCGAGTCGAACTCGCGCACGTTAAAACAAGAAAAGGTTGAAATATGAAGTCTAATGTTGTATAGCTAATGGTACGGAACCCTTCGTGCGCGAGTCCGACTCGCACTTGCCCAATTTTCAATTTTTCAGGATAGTCATTACTTAACTAGTTTCAATCCTTTTTAGACAACTTCGAAACAAGGAGGAGGTTCTCAATTCCATAGATTTTTTTTCTGTGTATTTTATGGTTAATCGTTTGTTAAAAAAAATATTGTTACAAGTTTAACTTTTTCATATGACTGTACTATCTAAATGTGCGCAAGTTGACGACAAAAAAATAGATAAAATCAAAAGGTGCCAACTCACGCGCACTCGCGAGTTTCATGCTCGCCAGTTTACGAATGACCCAAAAAATTGTTCAGTGATAATTTTTTTTATGTAATTAAGAAAAAATATGTAACATTAAATCTATCTTTCTTTCGATATCTTTAAAATATTTGTTAGATTTTTACCGTGTATACTTGATCTTTTGGGACGATAAACACTTGTCCACCGCTGGCTTCTGCGATTTCATGGTACACCGTGAATTTTCTACTATAAGGGTTACGGCAATATCCTGTCAACACGAAAACAACCTGGAATAAAACTATAATTTTAATAATCCCAAAAAAAAACTTTAAATTTTTTCTTTTTTATATTTTAAGATTGACCAACTTAAACAAGGTATGTAGTTCCTGGGTTGAAAATAATAACTGAATTATATTGAATTTATTTTCAAAATAAATGTTATCAAAACCAAATTGAGAAAAATAATTTGAACAACACTACTTTTGATGGCGTGTTTGTAAGCTACTACCCAATATACAAACCACAAAGCGTATTACTCTCTGTTAACTGGTGAATAAATGTGAATGCAGATGACACCATCGGCTTAATTATGTGGTGATCTCTCCAAGACTGTGTAGAGATCCACACCTTGCTTTGTAAACATTTACATTTTGGAGTTCGTAGAACAGCTTTTATAACTCTATAAATTGGAGTCATATTTATCAGCCAGGCTACAGAAAGTTGCAATAAAAAGCTTACAAGTGAAAAGTAATAATAGAAATTCCACAAGGATCTATATTGGGACCAACTACTTCTGTATATAGCGTATATCAACGATTTGCCTATCGTGGTGCAAGATTTCTGCAATGTTGTTTATTTGCAGACAAAACCTCACTCAGTTTTAAAGTAGATAGAAAAATAGGAAACTAATTAAAGTTAATAAAGTGTTATTTTTTATCTGGAAAAATAAAAATGTTTATAGTTTTCTGTACCCAATGTATGTTGAGCCAAACATTTAAATTTATCAAGTTAAACTTTTGCAATTGATAAAGCAACAGTCTTCTTGGGAATTCAAATGAATTCATATCTACAGTGGGATTCTCATATAAACTATCGGATCTGGATATTTAGATTTCTTCTTTCGAAGATAAGGCAGTTAACGGCTCTACAGCTCAGCAGATGTGGATGTGGAAATATTTGTTATGTTATGGGGAGCAGCAACTGAGATAGATACCCTACAAAAACGGCCAATTCGTGCTATATATGAAATAGATTCTAGCAAATCAAAACCAATTACGATTGTAGGTTAGCCTGCACAACATCTTCGACCACATCATCACTTACCATCAGGTGAGTCAGTGGTCAAAGGCTCGGGCATAAAAAAAGAAAAAAATATATTAAGGATATAAAAAATATCTTATGTAATTGTGTGCGATAATATTATTATATAAGATATGCTGCCAATTTCATCGCGGCACGTTCAATTTCTAAATTATTTTTATGAAGTAGTTTTATATTATTAACGAATTAACTCACAAGGAATAAATTTTTTTTTTTACATCCTGAAAATTATAATTGTAAATTTTTTTTTTCTAAATAAAGGATCATAATATGTTATCAAAATATACTAAAAAGGCAAATTTTGTAAGCTGTATTTGGTATTAGATTGTTTAGAGAAACAAATTCTTTCTCATGTTTCTCTTATTTTTTACATTCAGTTTTCATAACATTACTATTAAATATCATTGCATAATTTATATCATTATAACTATATTTGTTTTAATGCGCATCTTGCGATTATCTACAAAATGATATCGGTAGCCATTTTAATCTTCACACTGAAAATTTTTTTCACGATCTCAATCTATTCAGATCTCTCATCATCACGTCGTTGCATCCGCCACGAAAGAAAGCCATCCACACATAAAAGCCTGCGTAACATCAGGTAAAATATTCTACGAAGCTATAATGTTTTGCCTATTTGGCGGTTGATAAAAGACCGAAGAGAATCAATTTCAGTTTCTGATGACGTGAACTCAGAACCTTCAAGCTGCGCTTGCATCGTACCAACCTAAGATCTAGAATAAGAAGTTGTACCAACAGCTCCCAAATGACTATAGACTAGCAGCGATCACAGACTAGAAATAAATTTGATAATTCAAAGTATTGCCAGTCCTATAGCAAACTCGTTCTGACTATCCGCTTGACTTTCCTGAACGTAACTTGATTGATGAAGGTTAAGTTTCTGCTAAATTTCCGATGAGGTACGAGTATAGTCTGTTCTCCCACTTTGACATATTACATTCATTATGTACTTAATTTTAAAATTCAAGAAATCGTATAGAAGAAGAAAAAATGGCGAAACGCTAATTAGGACGTGATTAGGAATTAAAAAATAAATTACCTGACTTTGTTTCTTTTCACACAAACTCTTGATTTTGTCCACTTTAGAATAATCCTTTGCCAATGCGTCAGTAAAGACATAAATATATGATCCGGGTTTGCTTTCCAGTAAGGCCTTTTCTACGCCAGTCAGTGACATTTCCGGACAATCTCGGTTCAGTTTGTAATTGTGTGCGTATATTCTTTTTAAATTATCCAGGAATACCTTTTGAGATGTAGTAACCGTTTTAAGCAAGACATCTGTAAGAAATGTTGATACTTTAATTAAAAACAAAGCAGATGTGTAAACTTCAGACTAACAGAAATATTACGACAACGATGAAATAGCTGATTAATTAATTTATTAGACTTGGTCAACACTTGTTCATTTTATTTATTTAATTTACAATAGATTTAGATGCAGTTTGCTGTCTCAGCAATACAACTCCTACAGACTTCAGCAAAAGTCTGCCCCCAACAGCACCGGGGGCGACCTTCCCCCAAGACGAGCTTAGAAGACAATAAGCGCCAACGTCGCCAGTGGCCACCGAGCGAGGGGTAGGTAGCTAGCCAGGAGGGAATTTGCAAAATATCGTACTACCATGTAATTACGACGGCTTTCCTAAGATTACAACTGGTACGCATTAAGCATGTATACTGTGCCCTCCATAGCATGAAAGCGCTCAATAATAATGCCACTAACACTCACCCATTCAAGTTATGACAGCAAAGGATGTTGCTTAATAAAGAAATGTGTATCGTATAAAAATGAAAAGTTAATGCACTAAATTATATATATACATACACTTCACAGATACACCAAACACACAATCACACACATACACACAATCACACACACACACACACATACACACACACACACACACACACACACACACACACACACACACACACACACACACACACACACACTCAAACACACATGCCCGATATACGAACTAAAACTTTTGTGTAACCTTATTAACTAATATTATATCGAAATTAGAAGTCTTATATTAAATAGTTTAACATAATAATTAGTTCTTATACTAAAATTATATTATTGTGTGAAATACTTTATTAACCTAATATTAATTATGGTAAAAAAATATTTATAAAAAAATAAACTGAACTAATAACACTGTAAATTTCGATCACTGTATACACCACTATGTTTAAGGAGGGGGCGTTGCTATCTGCGACACAGTCTAGTACTATAGCAGGTAGCACCGTTTCAATGTTTATTGTTTCCTATGTTATTTTTTGTTCAGAAATAAAGATTATTATTATATATATATATATATATATATATATATATATATATATATATAATATAATATATACACATGATATATATAATATATACTATATATGAGTGCAAGTTAATGTACTAAATTATATCATATATAATAATAACAATAAATTAGAGCACTTTAATTAGACCTTGAACCGAAGATACCTTTACCGGGATGACTGTCAGATGAGACTAAAGCCCATTTTGATCTGATAGGTTCTTAGGTTAGTCCATGCCATGGGTGGCGACGGGTATGTAGGAAATTCGGATTAAGGGAGACACACTCAAATAGATCACTGCCTCGACAACTGGAGAGATGCACTACACTCTTTTTTTTTTTTTTGATTCCGACCTGTGCCGCCACGCCGTGCACACCTGTCTACAGCTCCGCCAGTATCTCCCAGTGAGACCGCAATAGTCCCCGCACTATTGCCGTCTCACTCGGGTCATCGTTCCGACGCTAGTTGCAGACCAGTGCCTTGGAATACGCAGTCCTGACGAAGTTTTGTTTTGTGTGCAGAAGCTGAGCAGCCGCCGAACGCCGTGCAACGTGAGCTACGAGCTCGCCGTGCCGGCGCGCAGAGGCGCTCTAAGACGTCAGGTATTACCACCTACCCAAGTCCCTTGTTAAGTTATCATAACATTCCGGGCTGGTGGTCTTGTTTTGACCGCACTTTTCGGTGCGCACTTCACAACTTTACTACTCGACACAACATTGTACCAGTGCGCGTAACAACACACTTTGTGCTGTTAAGCGACGTCGTTCAGGCGTGGGGTAGCGTCAGCCAAACCCGTCTGAACGATCAAATCTGCCATTTGCTGCGGTCGCAGTGTGACACCCTACGGTGACAACGGCCACTGTTGAACTTTTGGTTTAACCTTGCACCGTGGCCTTTCCCACTTCACGGGTCAGCCGAAGCAAGCTGGGCTCCGGGATAACTGGCCTTGGGGTCGCCCCTAGTCAACCCCGGAGTAGCGCTTAGGAGCACCCCTCTCCGCCGAGAAAAAAGCTCGGAGAGGGTACACAACTAGGGCACACCCTAGGTACACACTCCCTCTCACACAGTGAGTTCACAAGTTGTGTGAGGGAATTCAAACCCTTGATAGGGCGTCCTGAGTATTCCCCTCAGGATGCAGTCCCGTCCCTCTAACGGAGAGGTGCAGGTCCTTCAGACCTTCGCCCTCCGCCACCCCGATCTGTATGTTGCACACATGCAACTCCTCGAAGAGGAAGCGAGTGCCCGCCTCACGGACACTCTTATTGCTCCCTCCGGGACTTCAATCCCGGAGGCCAACGTCCCTCCTCTGACCCGGTCCTTCTCAGAGGACAGCCCGCTTTCCCCCGCTCTGGGCCCGGACAATAGACGCACGGTGGCAGCCCCTCCCCTTGAGAGGTCTCGCTCACGCTCACCGATCGGGAGGCCAGCGAGCACCAGTCCCTCCATCGCCGTTGTCGAGCCCACTTCGGACTCCGAAACGGAGATGGATGTAGATCCGAGTCGCGCCTTACGCACTGACTCGGAGTCCGATAACGACGGCTATACCGTCGTAGATAGAAAACGCAAGCGTGCTCCTAAAGCCGCTAGTTGCGCAACTTCCACCCCTCCCGCCAAGGCACCCGCTAAGGCCCCCGCCTCCGGCAAGAAGCCGACCCCCGCCCCGCGCTACGCGTCTCCTCCCTCCGCTCCGGCCACTACTGCCGCGTCCCCTCAGGACGCGAGCGCGCGCCGCGAAAAACCGCCTCCGCCCCTGTTCATTCAGGACAAAACCAAATGGGACATGCTGTCCCGTTTAGTTTCGGATCGTGGAATCCAATACACTAATGCCCGCTCCACGCAGCAGGGCATTAAAGTCCAAGTGTCCACCATTAGCGACCACAGAGCGCTAACAAAACTCCTCCGCAATGAGAGCATAAGCTTCCACACTTATGCGCTCGAAGAGGAGAAAGTCCTCCGAGTGGTCATCCGCGGTGTGCCCAAGGAGGTACATACCGATTCGGTATGTGCCGACCTGAAGGCACAAGACTTCCCCGTACATGCAGTTCACCGCATGTACAGCGGGAAGGACCGCAGTCCCTACGATCTAGTACTCGTAGTACTAGATCGTACACCTGAAGGCAAGGCCATTTGTAATTTAAAAAAGGTCTGTGGCCTCTCAGGACTCGATGTCCAAGCCCCATACAAAAATGGGAGTCCCTCGCAGTGCCATAACTGCCAACTATACGGGCACGCCTCCCGTTTCTGCTTCGCTCGCGCTAGGTGCGTTAAGTGCCTAGGCGATCACGCGACAGCAGCGTGCACTCGCACCCGGGATTCGCCGGACCCACCCAGTTGTGTTCTATGCGGTGCTCAAGGGCATACCGCGAATTACCGTGGTTGCCCTAAAGCACCACGAGTGAACCACAGGGTGGCAAGGCATAGGCCGACCCGCCCCTCTTATGACCGTTACCAACGGGTAAGCCCTAAACTAACGGTAGTACCTGCCTCACAGGTAATACCCGCGCCGCTCCCAGCCCGTAACGCATGGTCTAAACCACCCAGTATGGTTAAGACCGTCGCTACCGCCCGCACCCCGGCCCGCGCGCCCGCACCCGCACCCGCCCGCGCCGCGGTCCCTGCCCGCGCACCGGCCCCGGCTCGCCCCGCGCTCCCGGCACCCGTTGCCAACACCATTCGCGCGCCTCCCCGCGCCGCTTCCCGGCCACAAGCTCCCCCTATGCCATTGATGGCTGCCCCTCTTCAAGAGGCAATCAACCTAGTCAGCGATCTGGCTATGTCGGTTGACATCAATGAGGTACAAGAGCTATTCCACAAGATGCAATACGCTCAATCCCCAGCGGACGTGATCCAATACACATTGGAACACGCAAACTTACTAAGCGCCCTTAAGCGCTTCGTTTCCCAGGCCCCTCCCCAGTACAACCACTATGGGTAGTACAACCGAACGCACGAAACCGCACTCAGTTTCGTTAGCGTCATTTAACGCTAACGGCCTTTTCAGACAACGTGACCTCGTCCACGACTTTTGTTGTACCCACCTTATCGATATCATATGCGTGCAGGAGACCCTTCTAAAACCGGGGAAGGCGAACCCTAGGTTTGCCAATTACAGAACCGTACGTGATGATAGAGTGAACTCCCGTGGGGGAGGCACTCTTATCTATTACAAAAGGTCCCTGCACTGCATTCCCCTACATACCCCGACTCTTGTTAATATGGAAGCATCTTGTTGCCTCCTAGCTATGACTGGTCATCAACCTATAGTCATAGCATCCTGTTACCAAGCTTGCTCCAAGCCGATCGTCCGAGCTGACTTAGAAGCCTTGTTCTCATTAGGAAGCGCCGTCCTTCTGATTGGCGACTTCAACAGTAAGCACATCCTATGGAATTGTAACGTCAACAATCCCAAAGGTATTGCACTTGAAAACCTAATCGCAGAACTTAACTTTGACATAATTGCGCCCACTGAGCCCACTCACTACCCTTATATGGAAGACCATCGACCTGACTTGCTTGACATGGCACTACTCAGAGGCGTAACACTCCGGTTACGCTCCATAGAAGTGGTTCACGAGCTTCACTCTGACCACCGACCCATTATACTGCGACTAGGTCCCGACCCAACGACTGACCTCCCCCGCCCCACTAAGACGATAGTGAACTGGAAGCAAGTAGGCGATGCCCTAAAGGCTATCAGTTCACCGGACCTTGACAAGATCCCTGACGACATCCTGACAAAAGATGACGTAACCCTTGCGATCGATTCGTTCACCAATCACCTCTCCACCGTAGTAGGTGCATCCGCAAAGGAGGTCATAGTGCCGGACGACCGGCGCCTTGTCATTCCAGCGGATGTGAGACGATTGGTGACGGAGAGTAAAGCAGTGACCCGACATTACGACTCTTACCCCAGTAAAGAGAACAAAACTAAGAAACGCCACTTTGAACGCATGGTTCAAAGTCGCATGTCTGAGTTGCGTGATCAACAATGGGGCGATAAACTTTCAAACCTTGTGCCAAGCCACCATGCTTACTGGGACTTGGCGCGAGGTTTGAAAGGAAGTAACCATAACGACATGCCTCCCTTATACAGACCAGTCCCACTAGTCCCAGCGTTCTTTGACGAAGACAAAGCTGAGTGCCTAGCTGATAGCCTAGAGGCTCAGTGTTCCCCTAACGTAGATCACGTTGACCAAGCTCACCTCGATTCGGTGGATGCTGAAGTCGAACGTAAAAGCTCTGTGGTCACCTCTGAACTCCCACCAATCACTTTAGCGACTTACGCTGAGGTGGCGAGACTGATCAAGGCCCTCCGACCGCGCAAATCCCCCGGTGCCGATGGCATCTCCAACAGGGTTCTTAAAACCCTCTCTCCTCCTCTCATCCATCTCTTAGTCAGCATCTTCAATGCTGCTATGAGCCACTGCTTATTCCCAGACACCTGGAAATGTGCAAATGTCATTGGCATTCACAAACCAGGCAAAAGCTCATCTGACCCCACCAGCTACCGCCCCATCAGCCTCCTCAGTGCCTTAGGCAAACTTTACGAGCGGTTACTTGCAAACTGTCTCCAGTCCCATGCTAAGGAACACCACCTTATCCCAGATGAGCAGTTTGGCTTCAGACCCGGACACTCATGCGTCCAACAGGTGCACCGCCTCACGGAGCACATCATTGAGGGCTTCAATAAGTACCCCAAACCCCAGACTACGCTAGCAGTCTTCCTTGACGTAGCGAAAGCTTTTGACAAAGTCTGGCACAATGGCTTGATCTACAAGCTATACCAATTTGGCGTGCCAGAACGTCTTGTGCTCATCCTACAAGACTTCCTTAAAGCCAGAAGCTTTCGCTATCGCGTGGAAGGCACCCTCTCCTCCCCCCACCCAGTCAGAGCCGGAGTCCCTCAGGGCTCCGTGCTATCACCTATTCTCTTTGCACTATATACCAGTGACATCCCACGCTCTCAGCCCAAAGTATTCCTAGCCCAATATGCGGACGATACCGCCATTTACACCACTGGGTGGCATATCAACAGACAGTCCTACTTCGTCATTCAACGGGCCGTCACCGAGATCAGTGACTGGTTCCGAAAATGGCGCATCGCGGTCAACCCAGCTAAAAGCACAGCTATGTGCTTTACTGAGAAGACACGCTCCCCTTACCCGAAACCGCTTATTTTGTTCGACGAACCCATTCCCTGGGTTCCTAGAACAAAATACCTCGGAGTCACCCTTGATCGTCATCTCACCTTTAACGATCACATAACAACCGTCCGTAACAGAGCGGCCTTCGTAATGGGTCGCCTTGGTCCCCTACTTCGCAAAGAGAGTAAAATGTCTCTTAGTAATAAGAAGACACTTTACACTGCCTGCATCCGCCCCATCATGACTTACGCATCAGTAGTGTTTAGTCATGCTAGTGAGGCCCACCTTCATAAACTTCAAGTCATCCAAAACCGTTTTCTTCGTAATGCAACCGGCGCCCCGTGGTATATCCGGAACACCGAGTTGCATTGCGACTTAAACCTTCCCTCTCTAGCGCAGTTCAATAAGGACTGCGCCCGCCGATACTTTGATCGAGCGCCCCACCACCCGAACCCATTGGTTGTCCAGGCATCGAACTACTCGACTGCCTCTTCTATCCCATTTTTCAAACCCCCCCGTCGCCGACCACGGCAGGTATTAGACGACCCGGATGACCCCATCGCAGCCATTACATTGGCAGCTTTAGCGTTATCCGCAAGTCGTCGAGGTAAAATCCCCAGGTGTGAGGTAATTAGAGGTCACACAATCAAACACCGAGCCCGCCGGCGAGCTCGAGGCAAAAACAAGGTCACGATAAATTGCTCTCCAAATAGTCAAAGAGTAGGGCCCAATTGTGCAACACTGCAGTTGCACAGAGGCATTTTGCTCCGATCCCCCCCATGTCTCTCGACAGCGAGACAAGCCGAGGTCCGAACCACAGTGGTGCCCTTGAGCTCGCTGTCAACCCCTCCTATAGTAGCGGCACGTTTTCGGCGTCCGCAGGAGACGGAGGTAGAAAGCGCTTTTCGCCTTCTACGCCCGTCTCGGGAGAAGTGCCTTCGGCACTTCTCCCGAGACGGGCGACGCGCTTCACTTTGTTGGTAATAGGGGTCTAAGGCGACCCATGTTACGGACTGGCGGCACTGTTACGCACCTATTTCATGTGGTCAGCAAATTTAAGATTTTGATCAAGGAGCATTCCGAGTGGGCTTCCGTCTAGTTATAATTAAAAAAGCCAGCCAAGTCCGAGCGGGACTCGCGCACGAAGGGTTCCGTACCATTATCTGTAACCTAATCTTGCAAGTTACAGACACTTTTCGCAGTGTCCGGGGGGTAGGTACGTTCCTATCCTAGGTAGCGGCAATTTGCATCATTTGGTTGATTTCGGTTTATCTGAAAAGACCTATACGGTCAAATTTGCTCCTCTGTTTTTGAGGTCGTAGCTATAAATTATAAATCGATATTTTGATAAGCCAGCCAAGTGCAAGCACTTGGCCAGGCAATGAAAGCCAGTAGTTCTAGGCAAACCTGAACAACATCTTCGACCACATCATCACTTACCATCAGGTGAGAATGGTCGAAGGCTAGCCTATCAGCTATAAAAAGGCACTCGGCCATTATTTTTTCATTTATTTTACGTTAGTTATTGGACTATAATCGCATCAAGTTTGATACTTGTACCTATGTGTATTAATGTTATTATGATAGAGCAAGAAGAAAATAATAAGTTTGTAATAGTACATTTGCCTCATTACACGACTGCCCAAAAAAAGGAGAGTTGTTTTCAGGGTTCATGTATGTTTGTGAGTTTCTTTATTCCACCATAACTTCGTTACGGCTTAACCGATTTTGATGTATCTGATATCATTAGAAGCGTTGAGTTATTCCGGGTAGTGAACGTTTTAAAAAACTTAAAGAGGGAGCCATAGTTCATGAAATTAAAGAAAACAAAAAAAAAATTTGGGAAAATTTTACAACTTTTACTATCACCGTCTAGAGCATGCTTAGTACATAACAAAAATATATAACAGTAGTATTCAATATACATTGGTTCACTCATATCACAAGATATAAATATTGTCTTATCCGTTTCTACACTTGCTTCTTGTAGACATTGTAAAATAAATAAATAAATAAATTATAATACAAATAAATAAATCACCGGCATGCGGCAGGATAGAGACCATGCGTCATTTGACCGGAGAACGCTTTCAAAGAGAAAGGCTTAAGTGGAATAGTATAAAATGGCTTATTATTGACGAAGTTTTATACACAAGTACAAGAAATGCTTATTTTGGCGGTGTTAGAATTTTACTGTTTAGTGACTTAATGCAGCTTCCACCAGTAGCTAAATCTGTCAGCGGAGCATACTGAATCAGAATCATTTATTGCATACTACTGATTTAAACAACCGCTACATTTTTGTCCTGAAGTGGATTTATGGGCGTTAAATAGCTGCAAACTGCCACAGAATACGAGGCAAGCAGACGACACCACATTTGTCGATATTTTTACGGGTTGGTCAACTCACCATGCAGCAACTTCAAATCCTGGATCATCATTGAGTACCACTTACTGGACCAGATGGCGAGTGTGTGCAAAAATATTTCCATGACAAGACAGGTGGATGACTCGAACCACCAAATCAAAATCAAACGATGACCACCGAACTTGCCAAAATTTGCCGGATGTATGACGTGGTAGCATCAGATACATGCGTAGAAGCCAAAACCTACAGACAGCGGCCATAACCCGAATTTATACTTTCTGACCCCAATAAAAGCAGAGGTTTTGTTCCATTCTTAAAAGATGGTATTGGTTCTAGAGTAATGTTCCGGAAAAATATTAACTTTGGACACTGCTTGGTAAATGGCGCTACGAATCAGAATCATTTATTGCATACTACTGATTTAAACAACCGCTACATTTAAGTCCTGAAGTGGGTTTATGGGCGTTAAATAGCTCAAACTGCCACAGAATACGAGGCAAGCAGACGACACCACATTTGTCGATATTTTTACGGGTTGGTCAACTCACCATGCAGCAACTTCAAATCCTGGATCATCGTTGAGTACCACTTACTGGACCAGATGGCGAGTGTGTGCAAAAATATTTCCATGACAAGACAGGTGGATGACTCGAACCAACAAATCAAAATCAAACGATGACCACCGAACTTGCCAAAATTTGCCGGATGTATGACGTGGTAGCATCAGATACATGCGTAGAAGCCAAAACCTACAGACAGCGGCCATAACCCGAATTTATACTTTCTGACCCCAATAAAAGCAGAGGTTTTGTTCCATTCTTAAAAGATGGTATTGGTTCTAGAGTAATGTTCCGGAAAAATATTAACTTTGGACACTGCTTGGTAAATGGCGCTACGGGGGTCATCCGAAAATTCGTATGGCCAAAGCTATGTCGTAACCGGGAGAGTTACCGCAAGCCGTCTTTATTGAGTTCAGTAACAAAACGATAAATGGCAAATCAGTCAGTTTGGGTGTCAAAATTGAGCAAGTTTATTATTGTCATTTACTTGGGACATACTGTCCAGTTAGGTAGGTCCAACTTCAAGAAAGAGGTTGCCCAAAGAATCCAACTCGGATGGGCAGCGTCGGGAAGTTACGTGACATCTTCTCGTCAAAGATCCCGCAGAGCCTGAAGACCAAAATCTTCAATCAGTGTGTGTTCCCAGTGATTACATATGGCACCGAGACGTGTTCCTTAACTGTGGCCCTTATAGACAAGCTCAGAGTCACTCAACGAGCCATGGAGAGAGCTATGATCGGAGTTTCTTTGCGCGATAAAATCCGGAACGTGGATATTAGCCAAAGAACCAAAGTCACCGACACAGCTTCCAGAATTTGGAAGTTGAAGTGGCAATGGGCGAGCCAAATTGCTCGACGAACTGATAACCGATGAGGAAGAAAGGTTCTCGAGTGTGTACCACAGTACACCGGAAGACGTAGAGTTGGTATGCCCCCCACTAGATGGACTGACGATATCATAAAAGTCGCGGGTAGCCAATGGTTACAAGCGGCTAAAAGCCGTACTTTGTGGCATTCTATAGGGGAGGCCATTGTTCAACAGTGGACGTCTTCCGGCTGATGATGATGATGATGGAAGTGTATGTCGCTCTGAGTCGCGTCAGACAGCTAGTAGAATAGGTGTTTTAGATCCACGAAGGCTTATCAAAGAGCCCCATGACAAAAAGTCTCTGCACGTACTGAAATATCTCGGTAATTAATTTATCATAAAAAATATATTTCGCGTTATGTTTTGCGCGATATTAATTTCCAAAAAAATAAAGTTATCTTTTGTGGCACATTGTGCGTTTGCAAAAATATTGTTTTATCACTAAAAGGTACAAAATAAAAAGAAATAATTTAAAAATTAAAAAACACGCCTGCCCTACCAACAAGTTAACTAAAAACATACAAACAAGTTTCATAATTTTAATGTTGAATGGCCACAATGTAGGTACTAAATTGATTATATTTACTGTGCAATTAAAACACCATTAAACCCAAAAAGGAAAACAGATAACCAATCTTTTCATCGAAGTCGGGGGACCTGTAAAGAACTATTCCAAAGAACCGTCCCCCGGGCAGGGCAGGCGTGTTTTTTAATTTATAAATTATTTCTTTTTATCTTAGTAAATAATGCGGGATAACTCAAAAAACGTAGAAGAAAAATAATTCATTGTACATATTTCCAATTTATGAGTACAATTCTACAATTAAAATATCATAAAATTTAAGGCCAAATAAAATTAAGTTTAAAAAAGTAAATACTTTAAAAAATATATCATAATTATTTTCCATCCGAGTATCTACCTTATCTTTTATATATTATGTGTCAATATATGTTCAACCCGACAAAAGTATAATATGAACTATATGCTCTTTGTAAAAAAAAACAGCACACTATGACTACATCTGGCTACCGCCCCGTTTTGCCTTGACCATTCATAGTAAAACCAAAAATAAGGGACAGCGTTTTTTTTTGGATAATATTTTGTTTTAACAAATTTCTCAGGCTCTATTGCAATGTCAACAGCTGTTTGACCTCCCTTTTACGACCAACAGAAATAGAAAAAAAGGCCCAAAAAACGAAATAATTTTTAATTTTATTATACTTTGTATTTTGTTTCAACTCGAATGGGTGACGAATGACCGATAGTGTAATAATATACTAGATACTGAGCGCTCTGTTCCGGTTGTTTTCTAAGGGTTAGCATGACAGTCGTTAATATATTAAGCATTTTCTAGCCGACTAAAACCTCCAGTAGGCCTTTCAGCTGCTAGAAAAATCCTAGACTTAACATGGTGACATAGGGCAATTTGCTAACGCTGGCTAGCTAATGCACTCAATTATTTTTAGGCTTATAAAAATATTTTCTACCTGTCATTGTTTTTAAGTATACTAACTCTGGTGCGCCCCAAGAACAAACAAATGAGTCAATCAATATCTCACAATCACAAAAAATTTTTAATGGTACTGCCTCAATGCTGCAGGCTTGAGATTCACCGCATATATATTCTGTCGACAAGCACCTAACAGTGTGTTACAGCAGCAGTCCTTAAGAGCCACTTAATTATGAAACTACAGGGACATGAGGCTTAACAACTATATGTCACAGAGTGGCGTAGTGCAGTTCATCAGTTGTGACGAAATGCATCTGTTATAGGCAGTGGTAACCGCGTTGGGCAGTTAGACCTCGTGTGTGTTGTGTTTCATCACAATCTCATTAAAAAATACAAAAAATCATAGCAAAAGATTGTCTCTTCAGGCTAAGTACACAGCTTTAGTGGCTATCTCAGTAACCATGTAAATATTGAAGCGTTCGTAGCGAAGTTTGCCATTAACCATTCTGAATCGATCAGCAAAGTTAAGCAACGTCCGCCGCGGTCAGGAGTTGGATGGGTGACCGCTGGTGACATTACTACTGAGCGCTTCCGTGCTTCGGAGGGCACGTTAAGCCGTCGGTCCCGGTTGTTGTCTTAGGATGGCAGTCGTTACAGCATGGTGGTAGGGCACTTAGCAAATGCCCGCCTGGCTAGCTACCACCCTCAAGTTGAAAATCTGTCGCCAAACACCTAACGGTATGTTCTGGCAGCTGTCCTTGAGAGCCAGTAATTCTAGGTTAGTCTGAACAACATCTTTGACCATATCATCACTTACCATCAGGTGAGATAGTGGTCAAAGGCTAAACTATCAAGCATAAAAAAAAAAGTAATTATAAAAAAAAAAATAGAAAGAGACCAAAAATATTCTCTTCAAGATAAGAACATAGGGCGGCTGTTGCTGTCAATAATACAAAAATATATAAGAATTGCATTTACCTGGATCGTTGATGGTGACGAGCACGTAGTTTTTAATATGACTTGATTTCGCATTGAGTACAATTTTCATGATCTCAGTAGCTTGACTCTTAACTTGATCTATATCATCCCACATCGAGCGAGTGTCGTCTATAGCAAAAGCTAAAGAACTTCCTTCTTCACATGATGTATAGTTTATATGAAAGTATATGAACACAAATATGTAATAAAACTTGTGGAGCAACATCTCACAGCCGATATCGCTTCACAAATGGCATCTATTTTATAACGGCACAGGATTTATAAGCACATGATTATAACTATATACTAAATACTTTGGGAAAACTAATGTGTTTGTATATTTATAGAATTTCCTTGTTTAATTACACTACTGCGCAAAAACAGGAAAGTATGGTTTTCGGGGTTCATGTATGTATGTTTGTGAGTTTCTTTATTCCACCATAACTTCTAAACGGTCTTACTGATTTAAATATAAGAGATATCGTTGACAGTGCTAGTGACACTGGGCACATAAAAATAAATAAAAAACAAACCGGCGGATTTAAAACGCAATATTGTAAGAGAAGCGCTCGTAGCGAAGTTTGCTTAGCCGTTCTGAAACGATCAGCAAAGTTAAGCAACGTACGCCGGGGTCATGAGTTCGATGGGTGACCGGTGGTGATATTACTACAAAGCGCTTCCGTGCTTTGAAGAGCACGTTAATCCGTCGGTACTGATTATTGTCTTAGGATGACAGTCGTTATAGCATGGTGGTAGAGCATTTTGCGAAAGCCCGCCTGGCTAGCTACTACCCTAAAGTAGAAAATCTGTCGCCAAGCACCTAACGGTATGTTCCGGCAGCTGTCCTTGAGAACCAGTGATTCTAGGTTAGCCTTAACAACATCTTCGACCACATCATCACTTACCATCAGGTTATATGGTGGCCAAAGACTAACCTATCAGCCATAAAAAAGAAGATAAAACAATTGTTTTGTCCAGACTTATCAAAATGAAGGGCTTTAAAACACGATTCCATAAATATTCCAGTTTTATGTTTAATGAAAGTAAGATTAAGAAAAAAGTTAATTGAAAATAAATTTTGCAATCGGGTTTTTTAATTTATACTTGTATCAAACAAACTATTGGACTACAAAATTGTATGCCCAAGGCGGGAATCGAACCCGCGTCCTCCGATATCGCGTCGGATGCCTAAAACCATCTCGGCCAGCTGTGACTTGGTATTTCTGCCGAAATTTTGTTCTCCAATTGTATTACTTTAACCGTCATAGGGGACGGTGCGCGGCCATCAACCAGACTACTAGACTACATCTGATCGAAAGAAGTGTTTTTTCAAACACTTAACTCTCGGTATGATCGGATCGCTACCCTTCTATATTTCTAAATATGTTCACAAGTTCGCGTGCTAAGCGAAAATCATATCAAACAAATTATTGGAGTACAAAATTTTATGCCCAAGGCGGGAATCGAACCCGCATCCTCCGATATCGCGTCGGATGCTTAATACCATCTCGGCCACCTGGGACTTGGCATTTCTGCCGAAATTTTGTTCTCCAATTATATTGTATATAATTGGCTGGATAATTAACCCAAAAGAGTAATAAAATAATAATACTGTGACAGTATTTTAGGGCCAGCAACGTGTTTGTGAATATTAAACTTGCTGTCACTGATATCCCAATGCGATGGTGACCGCTTTATGTTTTTATTCTCGCAGTTCGTTTCTACTTAACCCAGTAATGCCCGAATTATTTTTTTCTTGTTTTTCTTTAGTTTGGACTCGGAATATTGTTCAATTAAGGGTTTTTAATGACATGATTTTAGTCATTTTTTTTTTAATAAAAGGGAAGTTAGAAAAAAACCATGTGTCCAAATGGACACACTAAGCGCTGACAGTAGCTAAAAAGTTGAGAAGATATAATTTATTTTGTAGGAGTTATTAGATAAAAAAAACAGGATTTATCGAATGAAAACATTTATTATTTTTTATGATAGTCAGCAAAACATGGTACGCAAAGGCCGACGTCACACTTCATGCATTCAGTTCGAACCGACGAACTCTTCGACTTACAGTATGGACCGACACATCGCCTCTTTTTCATACATTTTTTTACATAATGGTTTAAACCATCGAATCGCCCAGTATCAGCTAACTTGGAGGTGGATGATCTTCCTCCGCCTTTGGCTGCTATTCCATAGGATTTGAGATAAGTTCCCTACGGAACTCCAGTTGTGGGATTTTATCATTTTTCCTATGTAGTTGCCAAGCATTGTGTACACACGTATCTAACATCCAAGTAATAAGGGACCAGTACCATTTCTTTCCTCTAATATGTATTCTGTACATATTTACATTTTCGTCCATCCTGTCAACACCACCCATATATTTATTGTATTCACCCAAAAGAAACGGTCGTGGCACTTGAGTAGTAGCTTTATCTTTTTGGGAGTAACGTTTCACCATAGATAATGGTTGCACACCCAAATTATTTGATGCAATAGATACTATAGAGTTATCCATCCACTTAGCCACAATCACTCCATCTTCCTTGCTAATTGCGGATTCATGGTAACCCCTCTGTTTCTTTTTCATAATTTTGTTAGATGTCAGCTTCTTGCATTTCTGCAGGCGGTTTTCTCTCAGATTCTCTCGGTATCTATCTCAGTGCTCCAATAAAGACGTCTGTTTGCGTTAGGCGAATACCCGCTCAAAATAAGAATAACAAAAAAGCATCGCATTTCAGCAGCAGTGATTTTAGGATCAGGACAGTTTTTCCATAAAGCATAGCGATTTGATTGTAGAACAAACATGTCAATAATACCGTCATCGATAAAAAGCTCAAAGAAATCAACAGCAGATTTTGCATTATTAGTAGAAGCAACCTCAGGAAACGGCCCCAAGAAAGGTTCTAAATCTCCATCAATCCATGTCCTAGGTTTTTTACCGCAAACATCGTCAAAGCGAGGGGCGTTTCTATTAGAAGCTTGGTATGACTGGCTAAACGTTACCTCAGCCTGAGCTGTCAACTAACGAGCATTCAAATTTTCGGTTCTTCCACCACTGTCTTCGTCACCTGAATCTTCGTCGGTCAAAACAGCGGGATCAGGACGTAAATTGACTCTGGTATCGGCAGGTCTCCAGCTTCTTCCTCATCCGCAAATAAAATGTCCAAGAGTTCATTTAGGGTCCCAGTTCCCCGGTACTGGTCAAAATCGAGGAATCTAAAAACAAAAGCAATTTTATATAATGACATGCCAAGTGCTTAGCGTGTCCATATGGACTCAGCAACATAAGGCGTATAAATATAGTGCTAAAATAAAACTAAACTATCGTTGACCTATTTCAACATATAAATACATTATTGTAGAATAATATTACACGAAAATAACATAAATAAATGAAATAATTTAAAAATTATGTTACTTACTTTCGTCTCGGGTCCATTTTTTCCGCCATTTTTCACTTTGGTGAGAATTGAACGAATTTACCCGCGAATTTAGATTTTCAAATGACATACCAATGACATGTAAAAAAACTTTGACAATTGATAGCACAGTATGACCAGTTAAATATTTCTAAACAAATAATGGTTTGCCACAAAAAATATTTTAGCAGACCTATATGTTTGTTTCCATATGGACACGCTAGGCATTACTGGGGGTAAAAAAAATACTTAGTCATTTTACTTCATATTAAATTAAGAAGATACCTGCAGTATTTTTACATGGAAGCCCGGGATGGATCTCAATCTATCAAGTATATGTTTGACGATATACTCGATGTTTAATAATTATTTTTGAAGTCGGTTTTTAAATGTTTTACTGATACCTTTGTCGATTTCAAAGTCAACATTAAATGTGGATTAAAAAAAAACAATTCCAAAATAGGTACTCGTATGTTCACAATTTGACTGTACGTTTGTTTATACGCTTGTTACGCACTTCAGCCGCCAATTATCAACTTATTTCGACGATTCGATTTTGAAGAAAAAGACTCGACTTTTGTCAATACCTTAAAAAAACTACTAATTAATAAATGTTATTATACCATTAATGAGTTTTTTGGTGACAAATTTTAATGATATGAAAAAGATCGGTCGCTCTACTATTATTATATATGTTGCTATACCCAAAATTGGTCATGTATAACTTCAAAAAAGTATTTAAGATAATTTAAGATACATCACATATGAAGCAATAAAGAATTGAGAATTGGGATTCCTTTTTTTTGTTTATACACACGCAATTCTAACCCGGCACCTCTTCATATCATCCCGTGGGTGTCGTAAGAGGCGACTAAGGGAAAATTACTGGAAGGTGGGCAGCAGCGCCTTCTAAAGAACTGCCAACTTACACTGCGATCCTCAAGACGCCTGCCAAGCGTGGGGGGTATTATCTGTGTTCAGCAGTGGACGATCCGGCTGTTACAGTGCAGTACAAAATATACTTCCAAGGATATTTCATAAAAAACCGGTTGAGTTGTAATTTTAGACAAGCATGATCTTGTTAGCTGTCTGTATCACTAAAAACAGTGAAAAAACAAAATTTCATACTAGCTTTCACTAACGTGCAAAACCATTAACCCCTTTTTGCGCAGTTAGATAACAACTATTCTAAGTCCTTTCCCGGGTGTCAAACTATTTCCGTATCAATTTCATCCAATTCGGTCCAGTATTTTTTAAGTTTATTCGTTGCATACAAAAATACAAATCTTTCCTCTTTCTTATATATGTGAAGAAAAAACGTTACCGACTTCTAAAATTAAAAGCTATGAAATAACTTGTTGAAATTGAACCAGGATAATATGACATCATTATTTTTAATCAACACTGTAACATTATTTTTTTCAAGATATCTAAAGATATACATTTTTCACTGTTATTCATCTGAACTATTTATTTAACTGTCCTCCTATATGGCTGGTATCTTCAAAATTGTAGTCCCCTATATTTTACTCCCCGTACTGCACCGTACAGCTTCATTTAATGATGTTTAGGGTACCGTACCCAAAGGACAAAACGGAGCCGTATTAATAAGACTTGACTGTCTGTCCAATCATCCCTACGGCGGTATGTCTACCTCGTAAAAGCCATGAACAAAATTAAAATTTTGATATTGCGAAGAACGTTTATCTTGATCGTTGACCTATGGATGAACCTTAGACTAGAAATACAAAATTTGTAGGGGGCGACATAAATAGAAGGATTGATGTAAATATAACAACAAAAAATATGATATGAAAACTTGAATATTATATTTTTTGATGTTATATTAGAAGTATATTTTGTAGTAGTCTTAAGGTCCGTTTCAGAATGTCATAATAAAGTTTCAGGTTGCTATGCAACACATAAAATAACTGAATAATAAAAATGACAGTTGACATGCAGCGCGTTTCAAGCTTTAACCGATGAATAGCCTAAATCGATGACTGAAACGCAAAGATAGTGTTTTATTTATTAAATATGTTCTGGGTAGTAAAACCGGAACTTACTCGAACATTCTGAAACAGGCCCTTAGTCTGACCAGATGCCAAACTAATAGAAAAATGTATTTTAGAATAAAACATACATAATACAACATTATATAATACAATACAATGTGATAAAATATACAAACTAATTTTTCGTAAATTTTACTAAAGATAAATTAATTACTCGTATATCCAAAATACATACATAGGTATACAATGTATTGAATTCTATGCAATCATGAGACAAACATGGAATTCCCCAGGAAATTCCAACAACAATTGTTGGAATTTCCAGCTATAATTAATATTAAAGGTACTACTCAGTACCTACAATAACAACAGAAAAATATAATTCGCACATTTCGTAGAGTAATTTTAAAACGTATAAATTAAGCGATATCGTGTGTAGTTTGGCCTTAGTTGGATATGTGTTGCGGGAGTTCGAAACACACTGTGGTTCCGAACTGTGTAGTAGCGAATTCCGACGGTGGTTTGCAACAAGCCTCTCGCCAAGGCCAATGGGCGTAGCCCGTGGTTTCGAACCGTGTAGATCCTCTGTCAGGGTCATGGTTTGATCCCTGGGTTGGGCAGTTATTGATTTTGTCCGTAGTTCTGAGTCTAGAACTATAACCAAGTACATGGCAACAGGTTATTAGATTATATTATTATTAGATGCAAGGAACCAAGATATCTCTGGTGATATGTACGAGTAGGTTTATATACGTTTATACATAAAAGAATCAAGGCGAAAGCTGAAATATGGAATTAGGTAAACATATCAACTCTCGCAGGTTGAATGTAGCGAATAAAGCGAAACAAACCTATTTAGGTGAGTCAACTGGCTATTAGGATCATGTTTTTGGTTATATTTCTTTATAAATAATATATTATATATATAACTTTGCTTTATATGTAAAACAAAAAATGTAGATGTGTCTATTTCACTATTAATATCAGAGTTATCATAAGTGAGTGTACATTTTGGATATTTCGATATCTGGCAGTTTCTTTCGTGTTTCCTGGTTTTTAATTTTCCTTTTTGAGCAGCGCGCATAACACAGCGTGTTGGTTTTTATCACTCCTATGTTGGGCTATATTATATTATGCTACAAATTTGACCACATCATCTTTAGCATCAGATGGCGCTTTCATGTTTTATATGAATAAAATATATCTAAGCTATATTATTTATGCTCTAAACGTAAATATTGAAAATGAAATGAAAAATTATTTATTCAAGACAGAACTGCACACAACAACATTAAATAAAGAACAACATAAAAAACAGTATCTAAGAAAATAAAAGTAAGTATCAAAATAATATAACATGTGCACATGTACTCAGACTGCTGTCATATGCAGGGCTGCCAGAAAAGGTCTAAGCTCAGCATAATGCTGTGAATTGATTCACAGCGCTGGTATTCAGCTCTGACCATTAGTGATACACGGACAAAGTGACCCACGGACAAAAAAAAATACACAGGGTACAAAAGAAAAACATTAAATATATAAAAGTGTTATTATGCATACTTATACGAAAATGTTAATAGCTAGCTACTTTATGGTGTGATTGCATGTGTTTTAGTATCTATGTGCAAGAATTCATAATTGGCTTAATGAAAAACGGATAAGAATTCAGAAAAATGGCAAAAGATTGGAATTTACATGAAGAAAAAAAAAATTAAGGTTAAAAAATAATAATAATAGATATCGTCAAACTTTTCAATATTACCAATAACAAATTACAACTGACAACATTGACAAGACGGCGTGGCAGCACCTTTTGGTTTTTGTGATGCAAGATAACGCAAATATTTGTGGATAATATAAATATAAATATAAACACATAAATAAACATGCACATATACATACACATACATACATACACTCACATGTACACATGTACATATATGTGCCTACACACATTTATAATATTGGTGAATAAAAGTCACACAAACATTTGTTATAAATTGTAAAAAGAACCTACGGAGCTCTTCTTAATGTTGGAAAAGAAGGGTTTTAAAAAAAACCCGCTCTTGTATCTGCCTTTTGTTTATCCATCAAATGTTTTTTCAATTTTAATCTAAAATTGAACAAACATTTACATGACGATCGACATCGGCGTCCGAGCGCAATACATACACCTGTTTGCCATCGCTTTGGCGCGCAAAGATTCGACCCCTCCGTGTCCACGAGTATCGCCACTGCTGTTTACGGCATTCCTCGCGAACCCGATGAAAGAGCTGTCGGTTGTACTTTGTAAGGCGCTCATTTACGTATACCTTACGTGCCGGGCCCGCCAGGCCAATGTCAGAGGTCGATATATTGCGGCGCACGCGCGCGGCACGCAATAACTCGTCGCGCAGTGTGCGGCGTGCCAAGCGCAAAACCACAGCGCGTGCGCCCCCGCACCTCTCCAGCTGCCCCATCGACGCTCGAGTCGACCGCTCCAACACGCTCTGCATATACGATATCGTTATCATCGAGGGGAAACCCAAGTTTTGCAGCCAGCACTGTGACTGTATGCACGATATTTTCCCCTTTTTCCTCCGGGAGATGTCCAATATCGAGATCCGACAGCAAAGCATCCTGATCCCGCTCGTTTAACTCTTGCTTGAGACGGACGACGGCCTGCTGTAGTTCTGCAAAATCGCTCGATTCGATCGTCATTTCCTTCTGCTCGACGACTTCAAGCCGCCGCTCCAGACTGTCCATTCGTTTTCCAATGCTCGCTATTGACGCTCGGAATTCATTGCGATATTCACGTGCTTCGGACATATATTGAGCTAGTTCACGGCGCAATTCTTGGACGTCTGAGTTCTCGACTATGGGCTCGGGGTTAGGGGACGGCAAAGTTTCACCCAGAGACGCTGAAGCATTGTCGCAGGTGATCAGGTGAGTGTCATTGGCCCCGCAGATACCTTTTACCAGAATACTGCTATTATGGCTTTTGCCTTGTTGTTTTTTACATTCAGAGCATGTCCAATCTGGTGATATAATAGCACCTTCAGGAATCGCAACGCAGCCTTTGTGAAAGAAACCGGGGCATGTAGTACATGTGACGACACCTGCCGACGCTTTGATAAACTTGCCGCATGTTGCGCATTTAGCCATATTGAGTAATATATATTTACGGGAAAGAATCTGACTCAGCAAGGTAGTACGGATCGAGACCGCTAGATGGCGTTAACTTGAATCGATATTTCTCTCAGTCTTTAATAAACTTGTTGTAGCGCTCTATCTACCCACTTAGAAAAAATTTTTTTTTTGATGCCACAAAACTAATTAACGTTTTTACACACTTTCCCGAGATCAGATACGTAGGCAAACACTCACACAGCTGATTTAGACATAAAATAACACATTAATAATGTTGACACTTATGTTTAAATGGTTTTACTATTTTTACAGACACAAAATTGTAGGAACTATATACTGACGTTATGTCGTCCGTGAGGTCCGTGAGGTATTGCACATGCTAGTGTCAAAAAATCAGTTGTTTTCGGATGCCTTGTCTTGATAAGGTATCCGAAAACAACTTAATTTTTACTTGTATTTTTAGTACTCGGAAGAAACATAATAAAAAATAACTAAAAATATTATATTGAAATTTTCAGTCCTACTTTCATCTTTGGGCAAAAGTTCTAGAAAAATATTTAAGATTTTTTACTCATTCCGTTTCCGTGGCATACGGACGGATGTAAGGAGTAACAGACAAATAAAGATCAAATTGTTATTAATGTGGCTCTGTGTTACCCTTGAGTTTACAACCCAAAAACCATTTTATCAAAAGTCGGAAGACGGCCAGCGTTTACTAAAAGTATCCACGTATTTGGGAGGATTGTCATAACTCTCACGATTGACCGGCGTTCTGAAGATAGTAGTTCTTCATAACTTTCATAAGGCTCTCCTGCCCACCTTCTGATATTTCTCATTTGTCGCCTTTTACGACCCACGGGAACCGGGATATGGGGGGTGCGTGAAAACAATCCCGACATAGCACGGGACTAAACGATTTAACCAAACACAATCTAGTAAAAATATTCACTATAGTAAAAATAGGTAGTTATTTGAATCGCAAATTAGTCAATTACCTACTGTGTTAGTTGTACTGTAAGATGATAAAAAATTATGAATAAAAAGTTGCTTTAACTTTACATTTACTTTAATGCCTTGCTTGTACCATAGAACATATAATAATACGTACTACCGGAACTCAAGGCCGCTCTGGATTAGTAGCCGGGCAAGTATTCGCTGGCATGAAAGTTAGTAAGGTAAGGAGCTTGAAGATGGAAGTACAGAGCCATCGCCTCTGATGACTGATGGCCCATCAGTGCACAGCCCGTTCACAAGTTGAATACATTTAATATTTATTTTTTATTTTTATTACAGATTCTATGATTTTTTATGAAGTCAAAGTCAAAATCAAAATCATTCATTCAATCCAGGCGTCTACGACGAACTTATTTAAGTCAATAAAAAAATAAAAATATAACATTTATATGAAAATTTATACGAGTTGATCGATTAAGATGGAAACACAACAAATCTATGGCGGGTCACCAGATAAATCTTACCAGGTCGGGTTACAGAATTTACTTAAGAGTGGTCTGTACCACCATGAAAAACACAGCTACCTTATTAATATTTCAAAAGTATTATTTGAATATGTGGTGTATATGGGAGAAACCAACCACCTTCATTTTTTTACTGCTCATAGGTTAGCCTTTGACTGCACCTTACCTTACTCATAGGTAATTGATGACGGGGTTGAGGGTGTTGACAGGATCATCATATTTTAGGTCAGTCGAAAACTCTAATGATTTACAGCACTCTAATGATTACAGTTAAATTACAAGCACATTAAGTGCCCCTTGTACCGAACACAATGCAGTTCTATGCATGCCGTTTATGTTTTCTTATACCTATATAGATAAAATAAAACTGTTCAATAAAAAACTACATTATTAACGACTTGATAATTTTGACAATTCTATAAATTTGTAAAATTAACTCAATTGAATCTCCACGCTCTTTTTTTTCACTTTCAAGTCTTTTCGCATCACGAGTCTGAGGGTCACGAAAGATATCCGACTGTCTCTAATTTTATATTGTTATATGGGCTTAGGGCAGGATATCTCTGGCAAATTATTTCCTATCCACTAAGGCTTCGTTCTTGTCTCGTATTCGCTTTTCATTTTATTTATTTCCGGCACACTTCTACGGAATGAATCGTGGGGAGAAAAACAGTTCCCAGAGCTTAGGCTAATCTTGTTCCTGTTACAACACGAGCTCTCTTACTCGGAGATTTAGGAGAATTGCCGGCTATAGACATCGTTGCTGTTATTGTATTCGCTTTACTGCGAGCGATGACGCTTTTAAAGTTTATTATACGACGGCTATGAAGATAAGAGAAAGAACTTAAATTTTCGCAGTAGACTCGTATATTGAACCTATCGCAGGGAGATCAGTGTAATATAGCTAATTCGTAAATAATGCTTATGAAATTTTGGAATCATTGCTTCCAGAAATTAATTTGGAACGATGTTTTTTAAGAACTTTCTATGCAAGATTTGCAATAAAGTATTTTAAGTGAAGTCAAAATGAAATGACAGGATTGGTTATAAATTAATAAACTCTTAAAATCAAAGCTCTCAAAAAACAATAAGCCATCAAGCACTACCACTGAAACTCAAAATCATGTAGGTATTTTTTTAAAGAAAAAACAACTTCGATTATATATAAAAAAACTAAATAAAATTAAACGTAATTGTTACTCGAATAGTTCGTATTATGAAATAACAATTAGTGAAAGTCAGTACTTAATTTAGTCAAATACCCTATGCATGCCATGAAATTTTACGACTTTAACTGCAACAAATTAGGATAGTTTTTATCCAACTGCGCAAAAAAGAGGTTAATGTTTTGCGCGATAACCGACATACGCGCGGGCGGAGCCGCGCCCGGAAAACTAGTTTAAGAATATGTGTTAATATGGTGATCGAGAAATAATCTCGTTTCTATAACACTATCGGTAACATAGTATGTTATATAATAAAGATAGCTTAAAACATGTAAACAAGTTAATAAGATTTTTATAACATTAGCGACGATTATGACGTATCAAACATAAATAGCATTACTTATAGGCTGGATTGTCCTCTGTTCAACACAGCCTCTCCCGTAAGGGGGGAGAGGGGTTCCCCATAATCTATTTGAGATAAGTTAACCGTTCCTTAAAAGATTCTGTTGCTCACCTTCCAGTATATTACCCTTAGTCGCCTCTAACAACACCCACAGCCAGAGATCGGTGACATTCTAGCTCATCACCCCTTAACATTATTTGGTCATACACCTCAAAGTATTTGAAGTAGGTTTGTGTATTTTTTCACGTAAATACAGCCTTCTTTTCACCCCTTATAAGACTGAGTTTATAATTGTATTCTTATAAAAAGCAAAACTGAATGAAAAAAAGAGGTGATAAACTCGCAAAATTCTTATTTACAAAAAAAAAAAGATTCTAGTTCCGCATAAACTATTCGAGATATTAAAAAAATATATGTGTGAGTTTCATGTCCGTTTTAATCACAGTGGTTATATATATTTGTTTGCGTACAATGTTGAATATTTCAATAATTAAATTTGTAATTGACCTTAGTAAGAGCGTCGTAGAAGCTTAAATTGAATAAATGATTTGGACTTTCTTGCATGGTGTCATTGCTTCGTATTTGAAATTTTCATCAAATTTTGGTTTTTTATTGTTGTAAACAAACAACAACAAAAAACCAAAATTTGATTTGATAGATGCTGACTACCGACTGTTCGGACGTTCTGCTCCACCGGATTTTTGGGAGGGAAGATCCCGGAGCCTTGCTTCAACAGCAGTGTTGCACCGTTGAGAATGGGCCCTCCGGAAAAATACTCTTAATTCAAATTTTGGTATGACCACCAAACTATATAATCATCTCTTTCTCGTCAACCCCTCTCGAAGTTCATATTTTTTATTTCGTTGTAATTTTGTAAAGAAATGTATAATATAAAAGAATTTTTAACAAAAAATGGAACCGACTTCAACACCCAAAAGTGTGAAATAACTTGTTGAAGTCGGTACCATGATGGTTCAAAAGTACCTATTATCACAATATTGTGCGCATGGTACCGACTTCGACAAGTTTTTTCACACTTTTGGGTGTTGAAGTCGGTTCTATTTTTTGTTAAAAATTCTTTTTTCAATCTTTTTAGTGTAACTCAAAAACGGCTTGACCGATTTTGATGAAATTTAAAATGGGACCAAACGACAAGCATCAGCTTTTAAACAAAAAAATAATTTTCAAAATCGGTTCACCCAGTCAATAGATCTGAGGACAAACATAAAAAAAAACAAAAAAAAAAGACACTAATTGAGAACCTCCTCCTTTTTTGGAAGTCAGTTAACAATGGATGATTATTTAGAAGATAAAAATGCTTAAGACAGTCCACCTCCGGTAAGTCACCGTAAGTCACTTACGAAATAAATATAATAATACTTGTATTCTATAGACTTATGTCATAAATAGTAAAAGAGAATGACTCCGAGCTTCTTTCCTAATTTTCTCAAATTGGGTATTTATTTGACTTCGCGAAACCAATTTAAAAACAACCAATTCTATTTGATATTTATATTTTTGAAATGACGCATGCTCTTTGGATTTAATTAATACTAATGTGTGGGATTCGAACCTACATCATCCACCCCTATAGCCAGGGCATGCTCCGACCATTTAAGCTAACATGACATTACATTATGACTCATTACTCTAATTTTCCTCTCGTTCTTTAACCATCATATGGGGATGGAGCGTTTCCTAGCCGGTTCCTATAAAGTTAATAGGGATAAAACTCGCAATAGTTCAAAATATGATTATAAAACAGATGTACGTATGATTGCTTATACTATTATAAATGAAATAACAACATTGGTTGCGGACGTGGATTATTCTGAAAGAAAGAATAGAATAGTTAAAAACAATGCTCTGTTGCTCCCAAATACACTAGCAATTAAGAAAAAAATCTCTTAATTTAGATTCTAAAATGTATTAGTACCATTGATTATGGCTATGGCTTACAAGCTACCAACATAGTAGAGAATTAAAGGCTGTAATTCAGAAAACATTTTGCCCAAAATCCTCCCTCAACCCCATGATTAATGGCTGATCCCTTCGCCTTAATGACATCACATTTCGTTATATATTTGCAAATCATAACGCGCAATAAATTATGTAATTAGAAACATGGCCTAAATATAGCTTGCTTTTAAAATGTACACTTAGAAAATTATACTTTGAAGAAAAAAAAGTGAAGTTTTTACAATAAAATTTAGTATTTAAACCCGACTTCAAATAGTAAATATTATAAAACAAAAAATGCTCTCAAAATATATAAACTAACCATTGTTTTTATTGTTCATTTTATATCGACATGTGAAAATGAGATCATCATCAATGTTGTTGAAGCCAATTATATACGCATTATTAAGGATAACTGAAATACTACTACTAATGAGTAGTATTTCAGTTATCCTTAATAATCGCAATGTTTTAATTAGACCACATGACAAGCACCCGCTTTCAAATATAAAAAAATGATAATCAAAATCGGTACACACTTAAACAAGTTATGAGTTAACATAGGTAAACTTTAAAAATACAGTCGAATTGAAAACCGTCACCTTTTTAGAAATCCTTTAAAAATGGGAGTATTATCATCAAAACGTGCAAAGATGGAATTGAAATATTATAATATGTGGGTAAATAAAAAAATATTATGACAAGGCACCATACAAATCAGTCACTTAGAAAAATATTATAACCTTCATATAATAACAGTATATTAACAGAAAATATAATAATACAAATAATCTTTAAAACGTACGGAAAAAGTCACCTTAACAGGCTTCATATAACAGCTAATAGTAGATTGTTATACAAGGGTCGAAAGGAATCAATTCCCATCCAATATTTAGACGTCCAAGCACAGCGAGGGCGGCTATAGTCAGTAGGAATTGATGACTTTCACCTGTGTTTAACACTCTACTTTTCATTTCGAATATCAAGCAAGTAAGAAACAGCCGTTTTTTTAAATATTGATAAGAATATAGTACTTATTTAAAAGTATTCGAGAGGTTACAATAATTTGTGAAATTATAAGTAAAATTTTTTTTGGAATTATTACGGGTGGCTGTAGTCCGAATAAGAATTGATGCCTTTCTTTTGTGTTAAGCACTTTACTTTTCACTACGAATATAAGAAAAATAGAAATGGTAGCTTTTTATAATATTTATTGATAATAATAACATGAGCAGTTCCTGTTTTAAATTAATGCGGTCATAGTCCAAGTAAAACACATTATTTTAAATTAAAAATAAGAAGGATGTAAAAAATGTTTTTTTTTAAATATTTAGGTACTGATACTTGCATAATGATAACATGACTAGAATAAACCTATATAACAACAGTGAGAACAATTTGATTGTTATATGAGGTTCGAAATGATTCAATATCCATACGAGGTATTTAGACTAGGCTATGTCCAAGTAGGAATCAATGACTAACATCGATGTTAAACACTCTCATTTTCATATTAAATATGAGCAATAAAGTCTCATATAGGGCTAACTACATCTCTCTTGGGGTCGTCATGCTGCGTAATAGGTGTTTTTTTTTTCATTCACGCGCTCATAAACAGAATTAGTGACTAAAATTTTCATATAACATACACTTATCTAACAAATTAACATTAGTTATGTTAAAAACTAGTTTTTTTAGCCTTTACGTAAACACAAACGTAGTTGTTATTATTTGTTTTATAACAACAGAGTACATATTATTTTACAAAGAAAAATCTTAGACATATATATTACAGTAACAACTTATTTCAGTAAGCGATAAAGTTTAATATTGAAGTCATGTCTGTGTTAGTGATTCCTAAATTTAGGTATTCGAAAAGTGCTAGAACTATTCTAGCACTTTTCGCCATTATCCTGGTGCCACTCAAGAGATCCCAGGATCCTGTTTAGTGTCCCCACATAACCCGAAGTGCTCCCCATAGGTATCTAATGAGATTTCTCAAAAAACGACTTAAGCTTTCATCTCGTAAATTTTTAATTTTGTAATATAATCCGCAGAGCATGCATTATTGCAAACATAAAAATATGATAGGGTTGAAGCTGATTGATGAAGCTAATTGCAAAATTAGTTGTAGTACAATGTAAGTTTAACTATAGATGTCGCTCCATCCATACGTTGGTTAAAGAACGATAGAAAAAAAAAATGTTATGACTCATTGGTCATGTAAGCTCAATTGGTTAGAGCATACCCCGGCTAACGGGGTGGACGCAGGTTCAAATCCCGCACATGACTTAAATTTTTCCCCTCGTAAATTTGTAATTTTGAAACAATTTAAATTTACTTACACCCATTATAATCACGAATTCAAAGTCTCGTTCTTAGATGTCATAAAACCATTAAATATTTAAATTAAACGCTAACTTAAAGCTAAATTTAACAAAGAATAGCCGATAACCATATGGTTGTCTGTTTTAGAGCAACAAATGCACAGTTTGTTTTGTCCAACAAGATAAAAGATTTAACAGTACCCTTATCCGGTAAACTGCAGACGGACAAATGTTCAGAAACAATTTTCACACTTTAATAGCTTTCCTGCACAATTTTCCGCTCGGTTGTACCGCGCACGCCATTTATATTGCGGAAAATGAGCTTTTTGTTCCTATGAACAACAAACAGTCTCCATTGTTGCTATGAACTTCACAAATATACGAAACAATTATGATTTTAATGCTTAATTAATGCGAGTCAGGACAAGCGACATAAAGAAGTAAAAGTTATTTACCTTGTATATATAACCCAACAAACATTATGTCTGCAAATAGAGCTTACTTTAGAACCTAAAGTGGTATGAAGGTAGAGTGGTAGCTGCAATTATAGTTTGTGACGACAAAAGAGTGTTAGTAATAAAATATAACACTTAAAGTGACAAAGCAAGTATAGAAGAGCAATGTATGGAGGTTAATCGCGTAGAGCAGTGATTATTATCCCTACAATACAGACCAAAGCTTCTGTGTTATAGCTTTGAGCGAATCTTACGACTATCAGATCCATATAAGAAATTAACATTTACTATTAACTTCTAAAGTTCTAAGCAAGCTATCACAAACTCTTTCGGAGCGCTGATAGTTGCACAAAAGGAGCAAATAACGCTACTAGAGCTACAATGGTGTTCATTAAATCTTTTACAACACCAAACTCCTAAAGGGATACAAAACTCCCTTGTGTAATTTAGGGCTGAATAGTTGGGATATTTCTCCCTATTAATAGAACTTATAGTGTCAAGTATAGTTTAAGGTTGAATTATTGACTTCGTTACCACTTTAGTACCACTAATAAGTGGTCACGTGTGCGGTCATCATGTAAACATAAAATGGCGTCGCAACATAGCTCCTCTAAAAAGCGTTTTAAAACTTGGAAAGTTCAAAGTAGCACCGGTGGAAATAGACGGAAAATCTTGAAAGATTATCGTAAATTTAAACTACAACGTTGAAGATGCAAACTTATCACAAGATAACCTGAATGAGAATGGAAGCATCACTAGACGCGGTCAAGTGGGAGTCTTACTTGAAGGTGAGGGTTCCGTATGTAATGGAAGTAATATCGCAACTGCAACTTTTGATATTTCCGAAGAGGACCGATGTTATTACTCATTGAGTAGTGATGATGAGGATAATCCGAGTGAATAGGTCTAGTCAAGTGGCACACATTATAGAGCGTTTTCGTTTATCGCTTGCCACTTGTCTAGGGCCTCAGGGCTCAAATCGGTAAGTTATGTTTCTGTATTTATATAAGATGTTATGTAACAATTTATGAGTCAATAAGTATTATGTTAAATCAGTCTCTACCGGTTTCCAAAACATAAAATTCTTTGGCCGACTGTTAAATACAATACAAATACAAAGCAATGCAAAACACAAATCATAAGTTTTCTCATGTTTCAGGTGTCTGCAACTTTAATGGAATGCATGGTTGTTTGAAATGCACAACTGTGGGCGAATACTCTCACCGTTCACATACAGTGTTTTTTTCTTCGCGAAAGTTTCCTGATAGAAATAATGAAGATTTTAGGGCTAAGAAATATGGAGCTCATCACAAAGCTGATTCCCCACTATTAGAATTACCAATCGACATGGTTCAAGACGTTCTTGTAGGAGATTCACTACATCTGATTGATCTAGGAATCATGAAACGGCTATTAGTAGGATGGCGTAATGGAAACTTTGGGATTTATACTACAAAATGGTGTGTAAGGGATATCACTAAAGTAAATGAGTTGTTGATGAAATGTAGAATGCCTTCGGAAATACACCGGTCAATCCGCACACTTAATTGCCTCGCGCACTGGAAAGGATCAGAATTCAGGACTTTTTTACATTATCTGAGCATAATAGTACTGATTGATGTCCTTCGTGACGATGTGTACCAACATTTTCTAATGTTTTTCTGTGCGACAACTATATGTTCAGTAAATAAATATAGCACGTATTTACCAATAGCTAGAGAGCTGTTTCAGTGTTTTGTGGATCAGTTTAAAAATTTTTATGGCATCGACTATGCGACTAGCAATGTTCACAATTTGATGCACGGTGTAGATGAAGTGGAAAAATTTGGGCCGCTGCTAACTTTTAACGCTTATCCGTTCGAAAATAAATTATACACAATTAAAAATATGCTCAGGCAGGGCAATAAACCTTTGATACAGCTAGCGAAAAGAATTACCGAGAAAAGGATGGTTGATTCTCCTAATTTACATAAAAGATCTGAGCATACAGAGCCTTTTGTATCTCAGAGTCAATGTCGTACAACGCTTCATTTTAATACTTATGTATTATCACCTTCAAGACAGATACTGCATGACGAATGACGGCGACATTGTGGTAATTAAAGAGATTAAGCAATTACATGAATCTAATGTTGTGCATATTCATGGCTATAGATTAAGGAATAAACTTGACATATTTCATCGTCCTATTAAATCATCATATTTGAATATGTTTGTAGTTGCAAAGGAAGCTGAAAATCGAGAAGAAATTGTGATATCATCAGGAGATGTCCAGTTTAAATTTGTGTGTATTGAGCTTGAAGTTTCTCTTTACTTTTTTCCTTTACTTCACACTGTGTAACATTTTGAATGAAACGCAATTAATATATATCAAATATATTTATTTCTCGTGCAAAATCAACTTATTATTCTAAAATTAACAAGATTAATACGAAAATTAAGATCAAAAATTGCTTACATTATTATATAACAAATACAATCATTAAATGCGAATCAGGTACTTTTTTTTACTGGAACAGTGACATGTAACTTAACGTATTTATTCGTGTAGATAATTAGTTCTTGTGCTAAAACATTTGCATTATAATTAAAGTAGGCTAATTATGATATTAGTAATAATTACTGTTTAATGAATCTTCTTGATACGGTTATTGCCACTTAGAGGAGACTTGTCTATTAATGATATAATTAATCCATTAGCTTGGTTGGTTTAAAGAAAGGATTATTACTTCCATCAAAATAGTAAGTATTTAAGTTTTAAATTATAACAAAATATAGTCGCATATTAAAGTATAGTCCAAGGAAGTCTCCGATTCTTTTCTCTGTTCTTCTTCGAAGTTTAGGCTAATAAGCACTACCTATTCCTATCACTGCTAATAATTTATACAAATGAGTTATACTTAGCAATCAAAATAAACTTAGAAAATATAGGTAAATGAATTAGCAGAGGGACTCTTCGACTTCGACAGAATCGTCACCTGGGGCTAGTCCTATGGAATAATTTTTGATTCCAGGTATATTACTTTCAGCAGTTGCCGCGAATACTAAATTATTGTTTTTTTCAGTCTTGTTTGCGTCTTGTTCAATGTTTTCATTTTCATTTCTATTTTCATTAGACTCTGTGATACTTGCACTCTTTTCAATTTTGGCCCGTTTTCGTGTCGCAGATGACCTTTCTTGTTTCGCGTTTTTTTCTTTTGTTGGCATTTTTCAAAATGCTTTTAAAAAAATGCTCATTGTTTTGTAATGTAAAGTTCTAGTCCCAACTGAAAATCATCTCCCAAAAAAACGAAACAATATTTTTGTAACATTTCAAACTTATTTTAACGCCATCAGAACGACTACTGCCACTCCAAGAGCACTGACACAAAAAATCACGCGAAAACATGATATCTATAAGTTTATAGGCACAGTTAATTCCTTTTCCACCAGAACAAATAACCGAAAAAGTTTGTTTCAGTTGTTTTCTAGCAGTTTTATCAGAAAGTAAATCATTGATTTTGCTCAAATCTTCAACAGTTGTAATTGGAGAGAAACTGAACCGCAAGTTCTCAACTTGGTTTTTAGACGTCCCCAAGGAAACAACATCCTCTTCATTATAATTACCGAGTTGTAATTGCATATTATCAACTTGGACAGAAATGCAAGCCATCTTGTGCATAATTTTTTTTTGATTTTCCAATATTGTATCCATCTTTTTATCGTGGTTTTCCAATACGTGATTTATATTGTCTAATATTTTCATGATGAAATCACTATTTTCTTGAGTTTTGTCTATAAAGTGCTCTTGGTTTTCAGCAAGCACACAGTAGGTATTTGTAGGTATACCCAGAATTTGGTTATCTGAAGTCAAAATGATTTGAGAGGAAGACTCGCTGGACTCATCGGGTACAGAAATCACGGGTGAATTATATTGGTTAGTCTGAAAAACAAAACACAAAAGGTGGGTTGTGGATCGTAAAAAAATCAAAAAGTCTAAAATCGTTGACCATTTTTTCATCTATAAGTATAAATTCGAAGAGAATCTATTCGGATCACATACCTACGCTCATAAAGCGTTTTGAAACAAAAACTCAATATCTATTTGAATGAAAGGAGCTTGATTTCCTGAAAGTAATAATAAATACCACTTGTTCCACGTCCACAACGTTCATTTTTTTTTTGTTGGTCGGAGTTTGTAAATTCAGAGGAAGCCGCGTTGGGGTCATTGGGTACAGAAATCACGAATGGTTCGTATTGGTTGGTAGTCTGAAAAAAAAGCAAAAGCACTATTTGTATTGCAAAATGTTATTGCCTATTCGTCGTAAGTATAAATCCCAAGAGATCTGAGGCACTAGCACGAGTGGGTGACGTAAACATAAAGTAACTACCTACGTCAATTTTTAAATTGAAAATACTCGATTTCTATAGTATTTACTCAATTTTATACATTTATTTAAATCTTTGAGGAATACTGATTGTGCTTTTCGCAAAAAATTGGACCTAAATGCTAAACGATAGTTCAAAAATCGACGTACCTACCTATTTTGTTTACGGTTACGTCACGCACTCGTGCTAGAGCCTCCGTTCCCGTCCGTTCGTTAATTTTGTAACATATTTTAGAAATTGAAGAAATTGACGTAATTCGTTATTAACTGACTGACCGATCAATGCACAGCCAAATCTGAATATCTATGGCTGATATAATGGTTCCACTGACCTCTAGTTAGATCATTTGTGCTCCACAATCGGTTTACCGATACCATCTCAAGTTTTGAAACAAAACTAAATTTCACAAACAAAAACACCACATCACATTCGAGCGAATCCGCGTGCAAAAGCTAGTCTTATAACAAACTTTTTTTTAAATTAAAGGATTATAATTGAAAACGTAAAGTAATACATACCAATTGTTCCATAAGTGCATTCAAGTTTACTTCTTGTTGGTTGAACTTTGTTATTTTGTCATTTATTTGATCTTCATCAGTGTCTGATACACACAATAAGTTAGCGAGTTCCCGTTCAGCGTCCTCATAAGTTGGAATATTGTTTCGTTTTACTTGGCACTTTATTTGTCGCCAATCTGGGTCTGGTAAGTAATTATCACATTTAACAAGTTTTGAAATGTTTCTTTTAGGCCATTTTACAATTTTATTAGATTCCCATATAGAAGGAACAATCCAGTGGCTGTATTTTCCTTTCTCTAATGTTCTTACTATTTTGAATGGCATTCTGAAATTGAAATATAATTGTCCAGTTAACAGAATTAAATTAAAAAATACAGTAGCGTCTAAATCGTCTTGCACTCCTATTTATTTTAAGAACCCTATAACCACAATATTTTCACGATATGAAATAATGCTAACATCCACCTAGTCACACTTTTAAAACAGCGCAATCGAAGCTACTTACGTGAACAAAGGTATACAGCGCCAAAAACAACACACGTCACGTCGAACTTAGTGGAGGGCAGAGACTGACTGGTTGGTACTTGTTTGCGCGCGGGCTCGCTCTCGCTGCGTAGGTACCCACGTGAAACGCGATCGGTTGATCTGCCGAATCATGTAGATAATTAGTATCACATACAAAGTAAAGACAACTGACGCTTCGTTCTTAAACGTAAGGAGTTTATGCTAGAAATAAAGCCAACCTTGCATTAAAAAAATAACATCCCATAATATTCAAAGGCTTTAACTGCCGGAATTTTACAGTATTTAAATATGTAGAAAGACAGGGACGCATAGGTATTCAAATTTCAAATCATTTCAATTGTGCAAAACTGCAAATCTAACAATAAAAACAATTTAGCACTCGTTCAGCTAGGAGATACGTGTACTAGTCGTGTACTAGGCTAGGTAGTGGTTTTGGAAAATGACTACGGATCCCCAAATTCATGCGCCCACCATTTTTAGATTATATGAAGTTAATTAAAAACAGTAAAACGTACGAAACGAAAACTTAATACAATGAAGGTATTTATTTTTCTAGCATTCTATATAGGGTCACGACACTTTTAAGTCAATAGGCAAAGTTTTGTTACATATTTTGTAAAAAAATGTCTTGCTCATTATGAAGTAAAAAATTTTTTTGATAAATACACAACAAAGAGCGGGCCCTTCAATTATTTGCTAATAACATATACATATATTCACAGTTTACTTACCTTCGCAATGAAAATTCCGCTTCAGCTTCCACTAACAATGAGTTAAAATTTTAGCACTCAACTCCGCCATTTAATTATTTTCGTAAACACTATAATAATGTTTGGTTTTTTGTTATGGGAATATATATCATTCAAATTAATTTGACATAAAAAAATACCGCATAGCCGTGGCTATGAAAAAAAGTAAAAATTGATATCCTTAGACGCTTAAATTTCCTATTGTAGATCTATACTGCAACTCAAGGTGTTACAATTTACCTTAATGCCACCCTCTAACTGCCCAAACAGTAAGTAAGATACATCATAGATCTACTATACCCCTTACGGAGTTTATATTCATACAATTGCTCCCTATATAGCGCTCGAACTGTCAGTAAGCAGCATGTAGCTCTACCATATCGCTTGAGGAGTCACTAGTCACTTAAATACTACTTCTGCAGTGCTTTAAGTCTCAGTTACCGCTACTGTACCTCCACAATTGCTCTACTATATCTCTTATATTCATTCTGTAACTCCACTACATCGCCATAGTGGAACCTAAGACCATAAGAACTTGTGCCCATTCCAGGGATATAGTAGAGTTATAGCTCGCTATAACTCCCACGTGATGGAACTTATTGATGACCTTAGGATCTGTTTAGCTCTTTTATATATCTGTTCTAACTCTTATATTAGCGCCTAATGTTAGTTGGGAAGGTATAGAATAATATTTTTTTTAGAATATAAGGATAATTTAAGACGTGCACACAAATAAAACCCAAAAGCCATGTGGGTTTTTTTTATTTGCGTGATAGGTTAGTCTTTGACCACTATCTCACCTGATGGTAAGTGACGATGTGGTCGAAGATACTGTTCAGGCTAATCTAGAATTTCTGGATCTCAAGGACAACTGCCGGAACACACCGTTAGGTGCTCGGCGACAGATTTTCTACTTGAGGGTGGTAGCTAGCCAGGCTGGCATTCTCAAAATGCCCTACCACCATGCTATAATTAACGACGGGTTGGCTAAAAATAAACTTAATAATATGTGAATTAATAGTAATAATATCTGTTAAGAGAGTAGGAGAGCGTGAGAGTATAATATTATGTGCTCTCATATGGTATAAATATTGTACGAGTATAAGCGTCATTGTATCAAATTGTTTATAACTTGTGTGACACCGAATTGGTTGCAAACAACACGGGGTATTTAAAATCGGGAAGTAGGAACTGACTCATCCCGTTTCATTTTCACGAGGCAAAGACCCTGTTTTGGTTTTTTAATCCCTTCACTATCTGCATACTTCTAATATTGATTTACATATAAACATGGAATTTATCAACAACTACTTGTTAAAAGAGGTTAATATCATGGAGTTGATAAATTATTTAAAATAATTTACTCGTACAAAAGTTATCAATCAAGATTACTGTTTGGACAGCTGATGTTGCTCGCAGCGATAAGAATTTTAAATAATTCTGACGAGGTTAGGCCCCCAACGTCCAAATCGGTTCAAAATCAACAATACCCACGCCTTTTCATGCGCACAAAGCATACAATACAAAAGCTATTTCGTATTCCAAAGTATAATAATTGCCACCCCTTGCGTAAAGACTCCATCACGCAATTGCATTATTTTTTTTACGACTTTATACAAGTTTTACCTAAGACTGAAAGTAATTTAGATATCGAAAGACAACTGGGGTCAAATCTGACCAAGGAGCCTAAACTTCGCAGCATAGTCTTGCTATGTGTGTCTGGGTAGCCCTTATATATACCTAAGTATGAAATCAGTCGCCTAGCGCGTTTGCGTTTCGTGAAGCTATCTGGTGGGAAATGCTAGTTGGTTCGATACCTACTATTTCTCTCACCACAATGATTGTGAAAACTCAGTTTCACAGGGGGGTGATTGTATGTATTTAAGTGGACTGTGGACTCCCCGTGGGATGCCGGGCTAGAATGTCACCCCCCTATCAATTCCCGTGGGTGTCGTAAAAGGCGACTATGGGAAAAATACCGGCAGCAGCGCCTTCTGAGAAATTTACACTAATAACTGCGATCCCCAAGACGCCTGCCAAGCGTGGGGATTATGGCAAAACCCCCCCTAAAAATGATTAGCACAAAAATGACTCGGCCCCCAGTCCCCGGCAACTGTATCATTCCTGACCCCGAAGCGGCTAATAGCCGTTCTTTGTGGCGCTCTATGGGGCCTTTGTTCAACAGTGGACGTCTTCCGGCTGATGATGATGATGATGAAGTGGACTGTATTTTTAATGAAGACTTTAAATTCCTGCACTTATGCCTAGGTCGTAGATTTATCTACCCACAGAACCCAATAGCAATTGTAACGTTCCTTTAAAGATAGGGAGACAACGCTGCTGCAGATGAATAGATCACAGGAGTAGAAGACAACAGTGTACAGGATAAGAAGCATGCACGTACCTGTTTACTCCTGGTGTACACATCATTTGTTTCAAGCCTTTTTTTTTTTTTTTTTTTTTTTTTCACCCGGGAAAATCCTTTATGGATACCACCCGCCCCGGGGGGAGCGGAGTGGTTATGTGGGAGTCCTCGCCTGAAGGGCCTTACTACCCCCACGGGGGGGTAGTAAGTGAGGTTACCCACTAAAAACCCGGGATGAGCAGTCTGCCGCCTAGTAGGGCGAAATGGGGTAGCGTTAGCAGTCACCATCTCGCCCCGGCGGCCGGCCCGTCATCGGTGACGGGCCCCGGCCAATGGAGGGATGACCCGGCTCATTGAGGCCATCCCTCAGACGTGTGGGATCGTGCAAGCCAGTGGAGAATCCCCCGACTCTCCACCGATGATCCGCACAGCACTAGGAAAGAGCGAGAAGGCGCCCGAATCGCCTTCTCCTCCCCCCAGTTCGTCTACGCCGGAGCGGGTCCGCGAGGACGTCGTCCTCCCTCGCCCGCTCCGCGGCCTCTTTCTGCGCCATCACCGCTTCGCAGAAAGAGACCACCGCCTGCCACGATCCGTCGCTGCCGAGCATAGCGTTAACCACGCTCGGCAGCGACAGATCTGCGCCAATGACCGCTGTGAGGGTGTGCCGCATGGGACTCCACGCGGCGCACTCCTCCAGCGTGTGGAGCGCCGTGTCTTCTGGCGCTCCACACTCGTGACAGGTGGGGGTCGCCTCCCGTCTCGCGATGTGATGCAGGTACTTTCCGAAACATCCGTGTCCGGAAAGCACCTGCACCAATCGGAAGGTCAGCGACCCGAATCGCCGCCCTACCCACCTCCGGAGGACCGGGCGAATGGCATCCACCGTCCTCTGTCCAGGGACCGGTGGAGCCAGGTCCTCCGTCCACCGCCTCAACAGGGCGGCCCGAGCCCGCCGTCGCATGCGCGTGACCTCCTCCCACGCTGGAGGCTCCCCGCGGGATCTCCTCGCCGCCACGAAGTGGTAAACTTCGGCGAGGATCTCCGCTTGGAGCTCCCAGGGGGGATCACCGGCCAGCACGCATCCCGCCGTCCAGGACACCGTCCGGTACCCGCGTATCGCCCTCGTCGCGATGACCCGCTGCGGACGTCGCAGCAGGGCCTTATTGGCGCGACCGAGGGCGTCCACCCAGACAGGTGCCCCGTACAAGGCCATACTCCGGATCACTCCGGAGTACAGGCGACGACATGTGGCGTTCGGGCCGCCCACGTTGGGCAGCAGCCTCCCAAGGGCGGCTGCGGCGCCCATGACTTTTGGGGCCAGTTGTGTGAAGTGGGCCCCAAAAGTCCACCGCCCGTCCAGGATGAGACCCAGGTACCTCATCTGGGTCCCAACCCGGACCAGGACCCCGTCCAGGTCTATCCTCGTTCCTGGAGGGGGTCCCCCCCGAGGCCCATGGAACATTAGGGCCTCGGTCTTGGAGAGGGCGACCTCCAGCCCCAGGGCACGTATGCGGCCGACCACGAGTGTCGTGGCCACCGTGGCCCGCCGCACCGTCTCCCCGAGGTCCCTCCCCTTGACTACGACTAGGGTCATCCGCGTAGCACGCAACCCGCATACTTGCGGGAAACGTGCCGCGGAGCACCCAGTCGTAGCCAATGTTCCACAGGAGCGGTCCCAACACCGACCCCTGCGGAACCCCGCAGGATACGCGACGTCGCCTCAGACCATCGCGTCCCTCCACCAGGACCTCGCGGTCCTGGAGGTAGTCAGCCAACAGCCTACGCAGATACAGGGGCACTCCGTGATAGCGGAGCGCCTCCCGTATTGTTCCGTGCGGTAGGCTGTTGAAGGCGTTGGCAATGTCCAGCGAGACAGCCAACGCCTTTTCCCCCCCGCTGACCGCGTCCTGCGTCCACCCCTTGATCCAGAGCAGGGCGTCTATCGTCGACCGCCCTGCTCTGAATCCGAACTGGGCCTCTGAAAGCTCAGGCCCAGTTCCCCCCAGATGCCGGATGACACGGGCAGCTACGATTCTCTCCAGCAGCTTCGCCGTGTCATCCAGCAGCACGATTGGCCTGTATGCGGCGGGCGAGTCGGCGTCTCGCCCTTCCTTCCGCAACAGGCACAATCGCCCGTCCTTCCAGAGCTTCGGGAACTGACCCGACGTGAGGCACGCGTCGAACAGTTCCCGAAGCTGACCGCCCATCTCCCTAAGGGCGATCCTGAGGACCCGCCCGGGAATCCCGTCTGGTCCCGGGGCAGTCTTCTTGCCACTCAGGCGAGAGACTGCTACCTCCATCTCCACCTCTGAAATAGGCGGAATGGAGGCCGGGTCCACCTCCTCCTGGAAGAACGGTGTGGCCATCGGTGGAGGGGTGTAGTGGGGGTCGCTGTCGGGGAATAGCCCCCCCAGCACCCTCTCCAGAAGCTCTGGCTCCAGGGACTCGGCGACAGGGGGCGCTCTGCCTCGGAACTTATTCCGGGCAGACTTGTACGGGCGCCCCCATGGGTCCCTGTCGAGGCCCTCCAGCTCCTCATGCCAGCCGAGGGCCTTAGCCCGGCCGATGGCCAGCTTCAGCTCCTGTTTGGCTATCTTCACATCGCCATACAGGAGCTGCTCGGCCGCCAGCTGCTCCGCCGGCAGCTGGTCGTCCGTCCGGCCGTGACGCCGCCTCCTGCAGATGCAGGCGAGCATCCCTCCTGCTTGAGCCCTCAGCTCCTGGGCGTTGAGCCCGCTAAGGTCACCGACCCCGGCAAGGACATCAGAATCGCTTCCGATGTCGAGAAGACTTCCAGCGGCCACAGCGGCCGGCCCCTTCTTGAATTTCCTGCTCTGCAGGACCTCCGCAAGTTCCTCCACTAGTGGCTTAGGCTTTAAAAATTCGTCACGCGTGGGGCCTGTTTTGGTGCCCTTCGCCCTTCCCCTCCGCGCCGTACTGACCTTAGAGGCTGCCGTCCCCTCGGTCTCAGTGTCCGATTCCAGATAGCCGGGTGCGTAAAACGAGGAGTAAGGCCGCTTCCTCCGGCTGTCACCCTCGTCACCAGACTCTTCAAACAAGGACTCTACGTCCGACCTCAATTCGTCCCCCATGGAGACTTCCGACAAATCTCGCGAAGATAACCGTGGAGTTTGACCCTGAGAAGGGCGGTTTTCCTGGCTTTCATTAGTGCCGCTCGAGCGGTCCTCAGCCGAAACATTGAGTTGGCCCTGAGAAGGACCTTTGGTAAATTTCCCTTTCGCGTCTCTATTAACTTTCACAGACATTGTCACAGATTTCGGCATACGGAATAATTATAGATAATTATAAATTGTGATCATAAGCAATAGTTTTTGGGAAATGGACAGGCTTCAATCTTTCTACTCAAGCCTCCGGAAGTTTAGAGTTCAGAAGACTGACAATACCTTGGAGGTATTTTCCCGAAGTCTAAGGATACACTTATCATCGGGGTTTTGGAACTAGTCCAGCCAGTTTGTCCCCGCCTCCAATAACGTGAGTCATCGGAACAGGGGTCACTACCAAATAAAAGACAGCGGTTATTTTCGATTATGTAACAATACGTTTGACAGTAGTAGGCGCTGGTGTTTGCCAGTTAGAGGGGTCCCTATTTTAACACACACACCGCCAAACTGTTTTTCATCTACTCATAAACATGACAAATTATCTGTAGCCTTGCCTTAAAACTACAATTTATACACCGTAAGTCTATTCTGTCATCTGTCTTAAAGAGGTGCTAAGCGCCTTAGCACGTATAATACAGATGACAGACAGTTAACTACGGCCCCGGTCTGTACCGAGCATTTACAATTTGGTTACTAATAAGGGGTTAAATAGCCCTGTGAACTACATAATATACACATATAATACAAATATATACAGAAACAATATATACATATACATACACATATAGATAACAATACACGCGGCGCCTGACGGTGTTCTGTTGCGTTTATTTCGGAAGGAAATAAACCAATAACAGGCAGCACCACGAGAAGGTAACCGTCAGACTTGCCTTAGGGATCATCACGACTTGCGCTCTCCCCTAAGACCGTTGCCTCCTTACCCATCCGGGATGAGTAAGGAAGGCCTGAGTTTATCCAAAGCAAGCAGCGCAAGGCATGCAAGCTAGGCAAAGCAACTATTAATGAATAAACCCAGACCCGCCCATTTGTTTCAAGCCTAGGTTAACATAAGACCTGGCACGGCGCTGTAGTTGAGCACTCACAAAAAAACGACACAATATTGTTATTTTTACTTGATGATAAGACATTTACACGTTCATAAATAGAGGATATACAGTTATTATTGGTGAATTCACCAGATATAAATGAAATTGACCACACACGCGCACGTTGTAGGTTTGCAAATCATATTGTCCGTCGTGTCTTTGCGAGGATGACGAGCGGAGCCGAATGCACTTCGGTGCAGTTCGGAGACATACGGCCGTCAGAGTAGGATGGTTATATATGTGTGCGTGCATGCGGAAAGGAGATAGGGGTAGGAAGTGGACCATTACAAGTGCAAATTTGGTAAATGAGCCTAAAGAGCGTGCCAGACAGTTTGCGACCATGGTCCAGAACCATGGTCGCGAACTGTGGAGATGATGGTTTGCGACTAAATTACGTTTGACTTTCCAACGCCCTTGGATTGCGAGTATGCGTTGTCGACCGTGGTTCGGGACCACTATTTCCCACTGTGTAGACGCCGGTCGCAAACCACGCGAGGGCAGTATGCCGCTGCGGCCGGCGAGAGCGCACGCATGGCGGGAGCGCACGCGTAGCGCGTTTCCCTCTTTGAGATACGTAGGTATAAATGCCACGACCAAATATAATGCATTATTTATGACATATTTTTCTTCAAAATTTCATATATAGATAGTAATTTTAAAACGTATAAATTAAGCGATATCGTGTGTAGTTTGCCCTTAGTTGGATGCGTGTTATCGGCGCGGGAGTTCGAAACACACTGTGGTTCCGAACTGTATAGTAGCAAATTCCGACGGTGGTTTGCAACAAGCCTCTGGCCAAGGCCAATGGGCGGAGCCCGTGGTCTCGAACCGTGTAGATCCTACTTAAGTAACGGGCTCCGCCCATTGGCCTTGGCCAGAGGCTTGTTGCAAACCACCGTCGGAATTTGCTACTACACAGTCTACACAGTTCGGGACCACATTGTGTTTCGAACTCCCGCGCCGATAACACGCATCCACCTAAGGCCAAACTACACACGATATCGCTTAATTTATACGTTTTAAAATTACTATCTATATATGAAATTTGGAAGGAAAAATATGTCATAAATAATGCATTATATTTGATAGTGGCTTTTATAGCTACGTATCTCAATGAGGGAAGCGCGCTATGCGTGCGCTCCCGCCATGCGTGCGTTCTCGCCGGTGGCAGCGGCATACTGCCCTCGCGTGGTTTGCGACCGGCGCCGGCGTCTACACAGTGAGAAATAGTGGTCCCGAACCACGGTCGACAACGCATGCTCGCAATCCAAGGGCGTTGGAAAGTCAAACATAATTTGGTCGCAAACCATCATCTCCACAGTTCGCGACAATGGTTCGGGACCATGGTCGCGAACTGTCTGGCACGCTCTTTAAGCGATTGGATGAATATCCACCACTATCTATAGTATTTAGTTACAGTTATAGGCCTATTAATATATTCGACCATAACGGTAAAGTTATGCCGAAAATAAAAGGTAAAAAGATCATTTATCTTTATACTAGCTTTCCGGGCGCGGCTCCGCCCGCGCGTATGTCGGTTATCGCGCGAAAACATGAACCTCTTTTTGCGCAGTCGGATAAAAACTATCCTATATTTTTTCCCGGGTCTCAAACTATCTCCATACCAAATTTCATTCAAATTGGTCCATTAGTTTTGGCGTGAAAGCGTAACAGACAGACAGAGTTACTTTCGCATTTATAATATTAGTACTGATCTAAAAATTACGTGTCACGTTGTTTGTCCGCGATGGACTCCTAAACTACTAAACCGATTTTAATTTGATTTGCACACCGTGTGGAATTTGATCCAAATTGAAAGATAGGATAGCTTACATCTCAATTTTTAGTCGCAATTATCCGTGCGAAGCCGGGGCGGGCCGCTAGTAATAAAATAGTTATAAAATTTATCTTACATCCGTTATTATTAGCTATCCATCTGCTATTACTATTACTACGTAACTCTTAAGGGTAAACTGGACGATCACTACTAGAAACGTTAAAGAATAATCCTACGAATAAATAATTATTTATTCATAAGAATAATTACTCCGATATTGAGGTATTAGGTCCAGAACTCAACATGATATCGATAGATATCTACATTAGAAAGGTTCATAATCGTTACTTAATTGTAAAATATATTATTGACTTGAAGTTTAACATCTTAAAAATGTACATGAAAATGTTTCGAGTCTAATATATTTTAGTTATAAGTAACTTTTCTAAATGTATAACAATTCATGATAAAGATCAGTTAATGTCATCCTTAGTTCTGGAGCTAAATTCTCAAATAAGGAAGATAACACTCTCCGAATTTGTGTGGAGAAGTAACAGGCTAGTTCAACCATAGAGACATAAATTGAAGGACCAATTACCATCAAGGTTTCTTTTAGAAAAGTAACCATAAATGAACAATACAAGGTACCGTATTAATGTGCCTAAGTATATATATTACTTATATAGTTTTTAAGGTAACGAGTGGAATAACGGCTATCATACAAGGACAACACTGTGGAAAAGCGTCAAACAGTTTGTATAAGGAGTTGTTAATAGCAGTTTTGAAGCTTACCATCATTTGAATGATCTGTTTGAATAGTCGATTATGTAATGTAATCTATTCCAACCCTAGATTCCAACCATTATACTATCAAGTCAATTTGCATTATTTTGTTTTCAACAAGAGATGGCGCTGGCATCCCCTAGGATGGTAATAAATTTCAAGTGTAAAGTATACCTTACTTGTAGTTCAAACAAATAGCAAGAGATGTCGCTAGCGTAGCCAGTATCAATTCCTGAATCACGGTGACGAGATTTTCAAGAATGTGCGGGAATAATTTGATGTTTAAATTTTAAAATGGGAATTGTAAGGTATAAGGTGTATTCTTCATATTGTATGGTAGGTGTTGCCCTTACAATAAAACAGTTTTCCAATTTCCACTCGCACTTGACCAACCTTTTATTTGTCCCGTACACACAGTTAGTACGGCAAAACAACTCTGATAGAAAATTAACAGAACTCTGCGTATTTCAGCGCCCGTATTGCAACTAATTTTGCCAACAGAATGCTTGGACGACCTAATTGGTCGTCACTCACTCATCAAGTCCATTCATTTTGAAGCAATGATGGCCTAGCAGTAATAGCTATGGACTGTCGTGCAGCTGGTCCACGGTTCGATCCCGACCGCCGGCTTGACGTTCACCGCATGGTGAAAGGGCATTTTTTGAATGCTCGCCTAGCAAAATTCCACCCGCAAGTAGAAAATCTGACGCCAAGCATCTAAACAGTGTGTTTCGGCAGCAGTCCCTAAAAGTCAGTAAAATTATAGGAACATGAGACTTAACAACTGTACCTATGTATCAGAGTACAATTTGTGACTTGTGACGCGTGCATATATTATTGGAAAAGTTTATTTCACTTAACATCAGATGGGTTTCGTGCTTGTAAGGTCAGAATACAACAAAACAAAAAAATAAGGGCTTAGGAAGAAAAATAAATTTCCCGGCATTAAGTACGAATTCCATTTACTCTTGTTTATTTGGGGGCCTTTGATTTTGTATCGGTAATTGAAATAGAATGTTTGTTTGTACAAATCAAACGTTTTCAAATTCACTACACAGAAGAGAGATTGAATTTTACCTGAATTGATTTCACAGTTATTGTGCTAAAAGAACTTATAAATGCGGGTTCCTTTGTTAATGTTTTTATTTGTCATAAACTAATTATCTAAACAATTATTACTGATCTTATGTAAAGAGGATTTGGAACGTTCTACCTTTACAAAATATGATATTTTACCTAATACTGTTTCATCACTTATTCTTGATTGACATATTCATATTTAATACGTGGCGCGCGCAGCAAACAGGTTATTTGGTTGTACTTGTTTATATAAAGTTACTTAAATACATGTTATCTTAATATCTATTTCCTGCCCTTATCATACGCAAAGTGCGGTTGGCAAAATATATCCTTTTTGCGAAGGTTGAAGCAAAATGCTATATATATGTTATATGCAGAAGGCCCAAGGTTGGGATCCCACTACTAGCTCGAGCGTCATAGCATAGTGGAAGAGAAAAATAGAAAAGTAGTCATTAAGGAATATGGAAGTGTATGCTGCCAAGCGCCTAATAGAGTGATCTAGCTACTCTCGTCAAGAAGCAGTATCTTCCTAGTAAGGCATGTTTACCATCCACGAGCACTTCACCAATAACGAACAGGTTAGACAGGGAAAAAAACATCGTTTATACATTTTGGGAAAAAAACACCACACGCCCATACATTTGAACATATCTGCGACATGTAGGTAGTTTTCTTTGATCCCCTTCTGTTGTTGCCTGATATGAAAATCTTATAATTTTTTGGTAATTGCAATAAATAGATAAATAAATCACGGGAGCTCTTATGATGGTTTTATAAATTATTTTCATGAGCTTTTTGGTCATATACCCAAAAAGTAGCAGTACATTACTTATGAAAAAGTGAGTCACAGAACAAGTGAAAAGTTTTTGTCTCTTGTCTTCAATACAATACTCTCATTTTTGTCTGCCATTTTTATGGTCTATTCTGAATTTCAGTTCCATTTTTTCCGACAGAAACAATACTGTCAGCTTGGTAGCTCCTCCTATATTTCTGACGTCATTTATACACTACAATGATGAGAAACAAATCAGGTTTTAAAGCCAATCCCTGGTGTATGCTGATAGCTATATTGAATATTAAGGAAAAAGCAAAAGCACACCAGAATTGGAAAAAGTATAATAATAAGAATTGAATATCATGAAATGAAATTCTCGGGAGTTTCGCACATATTTAAATATTATAAATTAAACCGGCAAGTAACCTCAACGCAGACGATGTTAGGCAGTCTAGAATGCGACATGGTCAGTACTGTTTGTCACGGTACGGGTGCGGATGATGATGATGCGATCACAGGAGATGAAGTAGGCCCACCGTCTTCCGCGGGCACTCTAGGATCACGTCACCTAGCACCAGCAGCGCTGGGCTCGCTCCGCCCCCACCCAGCTCCCCGCTGCCGCCGGCGCCGGTATCGCGCGGGCCGCGCTCCGCAGTGCCCGTCGGGAGCTCGCAGACGCAGCTGCGCACTCGCCCTGATGATGAGCATCTGATATGCTCGAAACCCGGGTCGACGTATTCGATCCCCAACGTGAGTGTTTTTTGTCGGTTTAATTTATAATGTTTAAATTGAATATCAGTCGTTTTCAGACTTACGAGCAAAATTAAACTATTAGAAAATCGTTGTTACAAAAAATATATAGAATTTCTCAAGAAAAAATTTAAGTACGTACTATTTTGGTTTTACGTTAAATCTAAAAGAAAAAACAACACCGTTTACCCGAAATTAATGTTCTACGATAGTCAATTATTAAACACACCTAAAGAAATATGTGATTTCTTCTGTAAAAACTTTAGTTCAGCCTCGTCGAACTCAAACATAAACTGTGGCACTGTCTCCGTCACCAGTATTGGTACTTTACATACAATACATGTGGATGAACAATTCGTTAAGAAACTTCTTAATAATACAGATCCTAATAAAGGTGCTTGAAGTGACAAGATACCGAACCTGTCGCTATTTTGTTCAATCGCTGTTTTCGTGAAGAATACTTTCCGAAAATATGGAAAACTGCCCATATGGTCCCCCATAAACAAAAAAGGCACCAAAACTGCAATAGAAAATTATAGGCTATATATAATTATATCTATTCTTAACACCTTAAGTAAACTATTCGAGAAAACTGCGCATCACTATTTGTATCCCTTCTTAAGTCACAATATACCAGATCAACAACACGGTTTCATCGGGGGTCGCTCCACCAATACTAACCTCGCTATATTTACCAGTGACGTGTTGCGTGGTATGGGCGGATGGTCACAATTCGATGTCATCTACACTAACTTCGAAAAAGCCTTCCGCGTCGATCATAATATTCTGCTTCGAAAGCTGCAGGAGATGGGAATTTGTGGGGATCTCCTAAGATGGGTGGAATCCTACCTCCGCAACCACTGCCAAGCGGTAGTTATTGATGGACATCGGTCTGACTTTATGGACATCCCCTCAGGCGTACCCCAAGGATCAATCCTTTCTCCTTAGCTTTCTGCAGCATACCTTTACGATGTCGGTAAAAGTTTCATATCTGCCAAATACCTAATGTACGCAGATGACACAAAAATTTATTGCAATATCCAAACTGTATCTGACTGCGTTCAGCTTAACAATGATTTAAATAAACTTAATTTATACCATAAAGAAAATAAAATTTATATAAATATTGAAGAGAAAGCCGATAAAATATTCATATAATATAGCTGGCACTCCCGTCAACAAGACTAACTTATTTAAAGATCTTGGAGTTCTCTTAAACAGCCAGTTGTCTTTTAACGGTCACATATCAGACATTGCTAATAGATCTTATAAAAACCTAGGCTTTATTTTACGAGTCAGCATACCATTCTCTGATAATATGTGTCTCATAATACTGTATTTTGCATATGTCAGAAGCGTTCCAGAATACTGTTATAGTATCTGGAACCCAAATTACGTAAAACATACAAAAGATCTTGAAAGAATACAAATTAAATTCATAAAACATCTTAATTACTACATAAATTATTTGTATGTTGATTAAAATGAATCTTGTAAATTCCATAACATTCTCAGTTTACATGACAGACGAACGCTCTTAGATATGATGTTTCTTTATAAAAACTGTGTTGGAACGATAAACAGTAACGAGCTTCTAGAAAACTTTATGAGTCTGCAAGTCCCATCAGCTCGCAAAAGAAGCACAAGACTTAATCATTATTTCAATATATCCCGCGCTTGCACACTAATTATTATCGAAACTCAATTACTTACAGAATTCAAACGACTTATATTGAACAGTTTAGCTCAATCGACTTATTTAATAATAACTTACATTTATTTAAAAATCTTGTGACAAATAAATTAATTGTAGATTAATAGGTTACACACACACGCACCCACACCCCCCACACGCTCACCCTCTTACACGCAATCATACACACATATAAAAATATATCTCTGCTCTCTGTAAGTATTTATTGTAGATAAAGTAAACCCGTTATTAGATGTAACAAATAGTTAATAAGTAAATCTATGTTTTTTAAGATCTGTGGATAAAGTACCTAATAGAGGAAATAAAATCAGTAATGCCTCAAACTAGACCCATGAACTTTTACGACTGTACATGAGAAGCAAAAGCTGCAGATAATTCCCAGGCGCTTTATTAACCCAGCTTAGATAGTTACAACATAATTTCTTGGGATACACGTGCGCCTTATAATTGCTTTTAGGTTAGCCTTTGAGCACAATCTCTCCTGATGGGAAGTGAAGGTGTTAACGGACTCAACCTAAAAATATTGGCTGTCAAGAGCAGCTACTGGAACACAATAATAAGTACTTGGCTACAGATTTTAGTATTCGAGGGTGGTTGCTAGACCACCACCATGCAGTGAAGCTAATGCGCCCGGCGGGATTCGAAGCATGTGCCATCTGCACGGCAGTCTCTCCGTCCATTGCCACTGGGCCAAAGTGGCAGCACTGCTGCAAAAAAGACTTCAATTGGTCAACGATAAAACGAAATACGAGTAGTCTTTTGTGCGTATGTCTTTATTTTTCATATAAGCGCTGAAGTGAAAATATGACTTTCATCATCCTACGTCCTGACCAGAACTGGTTCTAGGTCACCTCACTCTCTCGTTCATCTTGCTCTCTTACGTATGTTATTAAAATTATAGTTTAATTTTAATAAACTTTAAGCTTATGTTTTTTTAAAGTAAATTTTTCAACGACCTTTATTTTCTTTATACAACAGGTTACATTTGTAGCACTGACTTGTACAGAAATCAGTACTTAATATTATAAATGCGAAAGTAACTCTGTCTGTCTGTCTGTCTGTTACGCTTTAACGCCAAAACTACTGGACCAATTTGAATGAAATTTGGTATGGATATAGTTTGAGACCCGGGAAAAAACATAGGATAGTTTTTATCCCACTGCGCAAAAAGAAGTTAATGTTTTTGCGCGATAACTGACATACGCGCGGGTGGAGCCGCGCCCGGAAAGCTTGTATTATATATTTTTTATGTATACTCAGAGTCTATTTTAATGTTATCTGGTTTATAAATCATAATTATCAGTATGAGTAAATATATATCATTAATAATTGTTATAGTTACCATTTAATAGTAATTCATTACAAACTAGTTGTCATTACCAAATTTATTCAACTTAACATTAACTATTCTCGATTTTGCTACGCAAATACATTCGAAAAGACAAACATTTCCAATTAAGTTATACGAAGATATAATCACGCTCACATGTGGAAACGCTATGTGTGCCAAAATTAAATTGTATATTTGTAGAAATTAGTAGCACATTGTTTATACTCCACCCGCTTAGAGGCGCGTGTAGCTACACTTGACGATCAGATTTTGTAGTATCGTGTCGTTGATACGACTAATTTATTGCAGTATCGTGTCGTATCGTGTTAATGGTTAGAAAGTGTTGCCAGAAATACATTTTTATTATATGTTGTTTTCAAAAGTATGCACTTTTAAAGGTCGGTTTGCGTAGCACTATCTTTATATTTATTTATTAAGGTTTTCCAACAGACTAAATACTAAACAAGCATTTCATACAGAGTTTAATAGACAATTCATAGTGAAAGTCCAAGAAAACCCATCACGCCTAACGAAAAAATGGCTTATATGTGGAGTGAGTTGCGCAAAACCATCATAAGGTGACGAATCAGTGATGATGTTTTAACGCATATGTACTTACAATGTGTATTTTGGAAACAATTCAGTATCATATATATCTATATCTTATACATACCTTTATAAAGTCTTTATTAATTTAATTAATAGATTCAGGCGTTACTTTGCGGAAATCCATATTTAATAATAAATACTTATAAAGTAAGTGATAAAGTATCCTAAAAAACATTAAATAATATTTAAATAAAACACTTAAAAAAGCATAAAATTATATATCTAGAGACATAGTCTTTATTAATTATAATATGACTAATACAAGGAAAACTCCTAAAAAATTAAATATGAAGGGATAATTCACATAATGAAATAAATATTTATATAAGGAAACGATGAGACATACAAATTTAACAGGCTAAGAGTGTTAGTACTTCTTATATAATTTTTTTTTTATACTTAAACATTAAATTTTAGTGTAATATACTTTAACCAAACAAACGTACGTATATTTTTACTAGGAAAGTCTAAGAGGCTATTGTATGTCATAGTAGAAATAAATAGTAAACATTTTGTAATATAAAAAAAATAAAGGGCTTCTATTTAAAGTACGTAGTGTCAAACTATTTGGTATCAGGCCACAAACTATTATCAATAAGTCCTATTTAGACACCGACCTCAAAATTAGTTGGTTTACGTAGGCCTACCTACATACTTAGGTAGACGCATAATTCTAATGTTTTGCGTGTTATTTCTCCCTTTTTAGTTAATTAGAATAATTAGAATAAATTTGTAATTTTGTAATGTAATTCGCTTAGCAGGCGTTATTGCAAACTTAACAATATTAAAATTATAAGGTTGCGTCATCATTTACAAGTTAAAAACCAATTGCAAAATTGGTCTTATTTGTAGTACAACGCAAGTTGAACTATAGGTGTCGCTCCATCCCGATACGATGGTTGAAGAACGAGAGCAAGAATTAATGTTATGAGTCATGTTAGCTCAATTGGTTAGAGCATACCCCGGCTAAAGGGGTGGATGGACGCGTGTTCGAATCCCGCACATGAGTATAATTTTTTCTCTCGTAATTTTGTAATGTAATTAGAATATTTTGTAATGTAATTAGCTTAATTTTATGCATTTTAATAGTGAATTTTACTCGTTTTATTTTAAAGTGTTATTTCTCCCATTTAAACCGACTTCAAAAATAGGAGGAGGTTCTCAATCGTCTTTATTGTTTTTAATGTTTGTTACCTCAGAACTTTTATCTGGCTCAACCGATTTTATAATTTGTTTTATATGAAAGCTGACGCTTGTCGTTTGAATCTCGTTTGAGTTTCATCAAAATCGGTCGAACCGTTTTTGAGTTACACTCCAATAACTGAAAAATATTTTCCTGTCTTGAAGATAATATAGTCGTTGAAAATTAATGACAATCGATCCTGTTTGGCAATTCAAACGGCTACCTATTACCATCCAATATATAATATGAGATAAATCCTTATGAATGGACAGACCAACAGCCAGACGAGGCGCTAATATGATCCATTTTTCTAGCACGGTACCTTATAAACGGCAAGAATATCGTTTGAGTTAACTATAAATACTTATTACTCGTAATAAATCATAGAAACTTTTTAACTAGCATTTCAATTCAAATTCAAATTTAAGTGGAATTTAAACATTGGCATGAATTATATGAAACACGATGGTAACCGAAAGTTTTGAGAAATAACTGTTGCAGGTTCCAACGCTCTGCTCCTTAAAAACTACAAACTACATACATTACTACTACAGTACATTTAATTCCTTAGGTTTATCACATCACATTTACAATTAAAGTAAAATGAAATATGATTAAGAGATATTAATGAAACAATCAGTCTTATTCTTATGATTTTTTAATAATATGTTTTGATCTTAGATATTAATAATAATATATAAGACAGAGGGCCCGTTTCAGAATGTCCCAATAATGTTTCGGGTTGCTATGCAACACATAAAATAACTGAATGATAAAAATGACAGTTGACATGCAGCGCGTTTCAAGCTTTAACCGATGGATAGGCTAAATCGGTGACTGTGAAACGCCAAGATTGTATTTTATTTATTAAATAAGTTCTGGATAGTAAAACCGGAACTTACTCGAACATTCTGAAACAGGCCCAGAATGTATTAACTAACAAAAATTAATTTATTTCATTTTATTTTAAATCATGCATCTCTTATTTCAATTACTATTGGATAGTTAATTATATAGAGTAAAGTTAAACCTTGATATTATAGAGCAATAACGCGTCGTGAGAATAAAAGCGATTCGACTTTAGTCACTACATAGTGCGTACTGAGCGCGAAATTAAATTGTCTATCCATAGAAATAAGTAGTGTAGGTAAATTTGGTTTTAGGCGCTTATTGGAATTAGAATACACATCACATCCGAGCCCTATTCTTCCTTCGCTGTAATTGTAGAATCCTCAGAGTGGGTCGGATGGCTTACCAGTAATTACATTACGCATTAAGGATTCACCTATTCTGAAAGCATTCAATTACTTTCGTATACACGTATATCATATCACGTATATAATTATGTTTACGTAACAAGGCTAAAACCGTGTAGTATGGTTTTAGCCTTATTACGTAAACAAAACAACTAAAAATAAATTATTAAATACACTTCAGTGAGCAAACTGTTATATATTCAAGAAAAGATTTGCGTTTTAGTAAAAAAACGGGATAACTCCCGTGAATTTGTCAAATAGTTCCAACTATAGTTTCAAACACATCCATAGTACATAGCACTCAACAGTGTTAAGCGAGACGTCAACGCGGGCGTCCTGAGCTAACCTTAGAAAAGACCACCGGATGCGGTTGAAACTATAGTCGGAGCTATCTGACTTATGCACGTGATTTATCCCGTATTATTTACTGAAATTATCGAAAATCACGTTAGTTTTTATTATAAAAAGAATTTTGTTTTTTATGGCCTATTTTTCATTGATATCCGTGTAAAGCTTGTCACGGAAATAAATCAAATTTACGGCATCGTTTTCAATAACACTCGAGGGCGGTATCGCCCATCGTAAAATGTAGTCGCACGGAAGGATTAAAATTATTATCTCTTCGCAGGCCTACAATAATTTTGAGCCACGACAGAAAATTTTGCCGTTGAACACAAAACTCAGGTGTACTCTCTTCCCACGTATTCAAAATAGGATGTTTTGTTTGCAGATAAGTGTAAGAAAAGTAGGTATTTTCTCCACTAGACTTAAAGTGAGGGCAGCGATGAGTTTTAGAATTTGAAACATTTATAACGTTCTTTGGAGCTCTGCAATCAAAAAAACCATACTACAATATTGTAAATTGCTTGACTGATTTTAATGAAATTTAAATGAGACTACACACCAGCTTTCAGATAACAAAATAATCAACAAAATTGGTTCTCCCAGTCGAAAGTTCTGAGGTAACAAACATCAGTACTAATATTATAAATGCGAAAGTAACTCTGTCTGTCTGTCTGTTACGCTTTCACGCCAAAACTACTGGACCGATTTGAATGAAATTTGGTATGGAGATAGTTTGAGACCCGGGAAAAAACAAAGGATAGTTTTTATCTGACTGCGCAAAAAGAGGTTAATGTTTTCGCGCGATAACCGACATAAGCGCGGGCGGAGCCGCGCCCAGAAAGCTAGTAAAAAATATACAGGCCAATTGAGTACCTTCTCCTTTTTTTGAAGTTGGTCAAACATAATTCTTACTTTTCTTTAATGTATGTAATTTAATACATGTAAATATTTAAATATTTACATGTTAACAATATGTAAACATATAATTTTATTGCAGGTGTTGCAGTTACCTCCATACCATTATTGTGACCTTAATCCGATAGAAATGGTTTGTGCAGCAATGAAAGAAAGGTAGCAGATATTAATATCGAAAAGCCACCCAACACCATGATGACATTGGTAAAACAAACAATAAATGTTATATAAGTGCAGATAAATATAAGAATTACTACATTTGTGTAAACCGCCAAGTTCAACCGCCAACCTTTCTTTCTATATAAAACTCGGTTCAGATAAGAAAGCAGTGATACGACGAAGATGACTAGGTGTTTTATATAAGGATATGCAGTCTCTACATTAGGTAATTGCGGAACCATAATAATTGTTTTTTTTTTTTATCTTATATTATAAACCCGTGGGGTGCCGGTGCAGCGCTTTCTGAGGAACTGATATCTCACATTGCGATCCCTAAGACGCCTGCCAAGCGTGGGAATTATGGAAAACCCCTCCACGATGGGGGAGGGTGTGTTCAGTAGTGGATAATACGGCTGATACAGTGCAGTACATTATAAGGTATGACTTTTTAGCATGAAAATCTAGATGTGAAATGAAAAGTAATTATTTTAATCTACGAATAAATATGTATATGCAATTCAACATTACTTCAGAATTTATGATAGGCTGAATCAATATATACTATAAAGGTATTTTATTTTATAAACATCATAGAGAACTTCAACAACATTCTTCAACATTGGTGAAGACCTATAAGAAAACATTACCATTTTATTTGATAATTGTAAACTAACTTTTCCATAAGCGGTATTTCATAAATCATAAAGATCAGTTTAGGAATCTTAACAAGTTAATAGAATTTAAATTATAGATAAAATATTTCGTAAAAATTTGAATATATTTTAATACTTACCTAGAACAATAAGCATCAAGCAGTGCCCTGCGTTCATTTTGATATTTGTAGCGCTATACATACCTAAAACATTCATATATAAGTATTTTTTGAGACCTAGTAATTCTAAATTAGCCTTAAAATATCTTTGACCGCTGAATAACTTACCATCAGGTGATATAGTGGCAAAGGCTAGCCCATCAGCTATAAATAAAGAGTATTGTAAGAATTCTTCAACGATTTCTAATAATTGAAACAGCAGTCAGAAATCTGTCCTTGATAAGTGTTACTAGTATACGTTAAATGAAAATTAAGAGAGCCAGTCATTCTAGGTTAAGCCTGTTAACACCTTCGACCACATCATCACTTACCATCACGTGAGATTGTGGTCAAAGGCTTACATATCAGCAATAAAAAAAAAAAAAAATTGCCATTATCTTAATATATTTAATCATTTCATTTTCATCAAAATTAAAATATTGATACCAGCACATTAAAAAACTACATATTATAATAACTAAATATTGTTTGAAATATTTCAGCTAGAAAATAGACAAATACTTATTATAAATACCTTGGGGCAATAAAGTAGCCTCAATGAAAGCCGAGCTCAACGCCCACCATGTATGTGTTTCATCACTATTAATATAATATAATAACTATATAAGTTTTAATACTATTTTCATTAAAAAAAGGTTGATTGGGTGAACCGATTTTGAAAATTCTTTTTTATCTGAAAGCTGATGCTTGTCCTTTAGTCCAATTTAAATTTTATCAAAATCGGTCAAGCCGTTTAAGAGTTACATTCCAATAATTAAAAAACATTTTCCTCTCCTGATGATATATTCATTGACAATGAATGACAATCGATCCCGTAAGTAGCAACAGTCACTTAAAAGAATGAAAAATATTTTTTGTAGAAAAAATGTATATGTAGTATACCACAGGAAGCATCTGTACTCTAAAAGTAGGCCAGTTAATTTTTCAACATCATTGGTCTGCAGAAGACACTGGTCACGGATCTGACACTTTTGTTGAAAATAAAAACAAATAAATAGTAGTTATTATTGAACTTTACTGTACTTTTTTTACATTATTAATAATGAAAAAAAATAAACAATAAGCAAGCAGTTTCATGATTATGTAAGGAAATAATATTTATTTTTTAAATATGTTTATTTCTGTGCTTAATCTCTTTTAGTATGTAACTTTAAATTTGGAAATCCTAAAATAAATCAAATCCATTTGGAAGACTATAAATACTGAGTCTGGTAATAATAAACCGAGAGAATCAAAAACTGTCATAGCTGTTGATAAAAATCAAATCTCTGATACAAAACAAGTGTCAAATATCTTCAAATAATTTATTGCTAACTTACCCCTAGAAGTCACTGAGTCATTAAATCCTTGATCCGACGTAACAAAACTCCGTTTAAACATGATTTTCCCTGAAAAGTACCGGTATTTTCTTTCAGATACACAAAAACCACGGATTTAGGAAGGGAGGGGATATGCCGAGGAGGCGTGACACGTGTCGCAGCAACGAGTTCCAGAGAACTTGTTAGTTAAAATCGTAAATATCGGCGCGCCAGTCGCACTTTGTCCACGGTCGTGCAAACATCGTGTAATTACCACCAAATGCCAAGTTGTGCTGTCATTACGTGCAAGAACAAAAGTGACAAGGTGAACTATAGCATAAATGGAATATCATTTGACATGTAAATACAATAATTCACATGTTATTATTTAAAATCCATCATAATTCCAAACGAAGTTAACAGAGCCGTTGAAAATGTTCCATAGGTGACAAAAGTATAGCATATTCATTATCGAAATCCATTGCTCCTAATGTTATAAAATTGTTTACGACTCAACAAGCAAATACCGCAATGTAGAATTGCGTTAACGATATTCTGAAAGCGCGCATCGTCGCGTAGTACGGCCGCTGCTATCGGCCGAGAGTTAGTGATGTGGTCGATACATTATAGAAATACTTATATCAATCAATACTTTAACGAGCCTGCTAAATGTTGTTAATAAACTTAAAAGCAATATTGCAAACGTTATTTGGTAAGAGACTACTTATAATAATTGACTGTTGTATAGTGGAAGATATTTTTAAAACGATCAATCGATACTGTAACGAGCCTGCTAAATGTTGTTAATAAACTTTAAAGCAATATTGCAAGCGTTATTTGGAAAGAGACTACTTATAATTATTGACTGTTGTATAGTGGAAGGTATTTTTAAAACAGAACATACATTTTCTGTCAGTTTCCCAAAAGATCCAAATACTAAGGAAAAATGGATTGCAGCGACAGGCAGGGGATCTACCTGGCTACCATTTAAAAATAGCAGAATATGTTCAGCCCATTTTAGGGAAGAGATGTTTCAACCCTTGAATAAAAGTCGCAGACTTTTTGACTGTGCAGTCCCAAAAATTAAAAGTGTTGTCATATATTTTCGGTACATACCTTTTATTTTTTATACGAAAAATGCATGATATGAAATATAAAATGTATTATCTTTGTTATTATAGTCCACCCACTAATGCTAGGCACCACCTGCGATATGCGAGTGGTGAGGAGGGCAATCGAGAACTTCTTGAAATCTGGTGACGAAATCTTATCTGCAAGATAATATTTACTGCGTCTAGCGCAGCGCGTCGCTTACCCTCCTTGCCGATCGCATACTGCAAGTAGTGACTTTAGTACGCCGACTACAGTTACTGCGTTTTCAATTGCATTCATAACTTTTAGGAATCGGAGAAAGTCGACTCAAAGGCATCTTGTTCTTTGGAGCTACATAATCCAAAAGAATGCGAATTGCCCCGAAACCACGACTGCTTTGACAGAAGTACGTGTGAAATTAATTTAAAAAATATAAAAACTAATAAAGTTACATACATACTATGTGTTGTCAAGTATCATTTATCCAATAAATAATAACCTAAAACGGTTCAAACCAAGTGCAAGCTGTTTTATTTTATATTCAATTATTTTTTCATATTATTTACTTACATTTTCATAAAATTTTATGAAAATGAGGTGAATAAAACATTAATTTTGAATATATGTAGCATGAAATGTTATTTTATACTCAATTACTTATTCAGTTAAACTATGTAGTTTTTATTTCGATACCACTTTACCGATAGTATCAAGCCCTAGCGTAGGTGTAAATGTATGCATGTAGGGGTAATTTTTATTGTTACTGTGATGTCCGAGCGCTTTGCTTTCATTGATTGATTTGTCAGTGTGCATTGTAATTAGTTGGTGTAAGTAGCTAATGGGAGCCCTGCGTTCAGTGTATTACTTTAAGAGTTTATTGTTTCATTTGTAGGCGTGAAGCGCAGTGGGGATAGATAATTGAAAAACTGCGACATGCGGATCAGTAGAATAAATGCCTCGCGCCATATCCCCTCCATTCCTAAATCCGTGACAAAAACCTTTGAAATTTTAAATCCATTGAAAAAAAATAATATAATCAGTACCGAAGTCTTGTGGGGTATGTTAGTTAGAGTAACAGACTCTTTTATTTCCATTTTTGCAATATATATAATAACAATCGTCTAACTTTGTGTCGATAGAAGAAACTTTCCCTATTAAATGAAATAAAAATATATTTAATATTTTGGGATAAGGTCAGGTGGAATTTAAAACGCCAACTTTACGGATAGATCTTACTATATTCTCATACTCTACAACACATCATTCCATAAATCTATAATATATGTTATAATAACTGAGATACAATCTGATGTACACGTCCTACTACTTCAAGAATCGTGAACCAGTCCCGCGCTTAATCTTTGTTATCTCTTTTTTGGCGGCTGGCGTTTTCGCGCCACACATCTTTCAATGTTGCCAACAACATAAACCAAAATTAGCAAGTTTCAATAGTAAGCCATAAATAAAGAAATCGAATGATGCAAGTACTGTAAAATTAATATTAATATTTTTATACTCTAACATAGGTTTTTTTTAAACATGTTACCAAAAATATAAGACTTTATATAATGTAAAAAGGTTGTTCACAGATTAATCGTAAAAGGTTTCAAGGTGACAACTTAAATAAATTATTATATTAATGACACAATATTTTTATAGTTTAATAACAAAATCAATAGTAACAAAGGTTTATATCTAATTTATAGTAATAAAAGAGAAGTGTCCTTACAGCTCGGCCGTCCTGTTACAAAGCGAGTCCCATCGCTTTTCAAACAAGACTAGAAACATCAACAAATACATAATACAATATAATAACATAACAAACGTTTTATGTGATGAGATCATTTCTATTATGATGTAATACTCATTTTATCAGAACTTGTTGTAATTACATGTAATGATGCTAGCACTTAAATTTAAAGTCTTACTTCGCTCATCTCAAGTTATTTCACATGTCACTTAAAAATACTAGCACATAAATAATGAATTTAGCTAAATTTTAGTGATTTTATTTGAGACACACATCTACTCATTATCACTTGAGTTATTGTTTTCTGATGACTCTGATTCCAAATCTCTATTGAAAATCGTCCAAGGTTGAATTTTGTCAATTGCAACGATAGTTTCATACTTCCTGCCTTGTTTTCGAGTAAGAGGTGTGTCTTCAACAAGAAATCTATCGTTAGGAAGGATTTTGGCAATGCGGTAGGGGCCTTGATATTTTACGACTAACTTTTGCGACTTACCATCATGTGGGACCTGTCTCTGTACACGCACCAAATCTCCTTCGTTGTAATGGGTTGCGGTTTTTCTGTGCTTATTGTAAGTAGCCACGTCTTTTACCTGTTGTTCCTTGATCTTTTCTCCTGCATCTTTTCTTAGGTCTTCCAATTGCTCTATGGGAGTTCTGTTTAGTGTCTCGTTCCTAATTTCGCTTAACTTTCCTTCCGTCCTGCTCATGATATTAAATCCAAACAGCAGTTCGGACGGACTTTTTTGGGTAGTTTTATGTTTTGTCGTATTGATACCTAATTGTATGTCTGAAATGTGCTCGTCCCAATTCTTCTCGTCATCTCCATGGCTAGAAGCTGACAACGCATCCAATATTGTCCTGTTGAATCTTTCTACCTGACCATTTGCCCTAGGGGTAGCAACAGCATTTTGAACATGCTTAATGCCATATGATTTCACAAAGTCTTGAAAAGTTTTACTAGTAAAACTAGTACCTTTATCAGTGATTAGGCGTGAGGGGACTCCGAAGTAACTAATGTAGTTTTTCATCACCCGAATTGAAGTCACTGATTTTGTATTTTTCACAGGGTGTATACTCACGTACTTTGTGAAGCCATCCACCAACACTAGCAGGTAACAGTTGCCTTTCTTGCTTTTTACGAACGGCCCCAGGTGGTCTGCATGAATAGTATGTAAAGGAGTGCTGCCTTTCTCAACGGGGTGTAGTTCGCCTTCACGTTTACCACCGGGGACTTTGTGGTGAGCACACTCCAAACAAGACGAAACGTATTTCTTCACAAACCGGCGCATCTTACTGAACCAGTAGTGTTCTTTAATGCGGTGTAATGTCTTTTCAAACCCGTGATGTCCAACGTCATCATGATTCATTTTGAGAATTTGCCATCTCACACCTCGAGGTACAAGCCATTTCATTTCTTCACCTACTATACGATAGACCTTCCCGTTTTTAAGTTTGTAGTTTTGATGCACGTCGATTATTTCTATTGTAGAGGGATCAGATAAAATGTCTCTTATTTTCTTTACCTCTTCATCAGCAGATTGTACGGTTGAGATCCAGTCCTGATCAGTCTGGTGTACGGGCAACACGTCCAATATGCGATGTTCGCTAGTGGGACCGTCCACGGGGTTTCTGCTAAGTGCATCTGCATGCGACATCTTAGTTCCAGGGCGATATTCTATCACGCAGTCGTACTCCTGGAGTTGAACCCACCAGCGTGCAATTCGGGGTATGAGATCTCGCTTTACCAGGGTTGACCGGAGAGCGTTGCAGTCGGTCATAATTTTAAAGGGTATACCTACTAGGTAGACCCGGAAACGGTTCAATGAAGCAATCACTGCCAAGGTCTCTAGCTCATAAGAGTGCAACTTACGTTCATCGACTGTAGTCTTACGACTGAAATAGGACACGGGTTGCAGCGCTCCATTTGAGTTTCTTTGGAGAAGTATTCCTGCCAAGCCTTCTTTACAGGCGTCCGTATGAAGTTCTGTCTCGGCGATTGGGTCATATAGAGCAAGCATAGGCCTATTTGTCAATAACTCTTTTACCTTTGCAAATGCGCGCGTGTGCTCGCTGCTCCAACACCAATCTACATTTTTCTTTAGCAGATCCGTTAATGGAGCGGTGATTACAGCGTAACCTTTAATGAATCGCCTGAAGAATCCCGAAAGACCAAGAAATTGACGTACTTCATGCTGATCCTTTGGTTCAGGGAACTTAGAGACTGCTTCGACTTTTCTGTTACCTGGACGAATGCCGTCAGCGCTAACATCGAAACCGAGAAAGTCTATAGATTCAAGGAAAAAGCGACACTTACTCAGTTTCAAAGTGAGCCCTCCTTCCCTTAACAATTGCAGTACCTCTTCTAGTCTCCGCATGCCTTCGTTGAAGTCTTTCGACGGGATGAGAACGTCATCCATGTATACTATAGCGTATTTTATCTTGGCCGCCATAAGTATTTTATTAATCGTTCGCTGAAAAACCGATGGTGCATTGACCAGGCCAAAAGGCATGCGGTTATATTCGTATTGCCCGTCTGGCGTCACGAAAGAAGTCTTGTGTCGAGACTCCTCCGTTATGGGAATCTGATAGTAGCCTGAGGCTAGGTCCAAGGATGTAAACAGAGTATTACCTGCGAGCAAATCTAGCTGGTCTTCCACTCGTGGTATCGGGTAATGATCCTTTATGGTTTTTCTGTTTAGGGCCCTGTAGTCGACGCACAAACGCTTATCGCCTGTCTTTTTCTGAACCATGACGATCGGGCTCGCATAGGGTGATGATGATTGTCTGATAATATCACCGTCCAGCATTTCCTGAATCATATTTCTCACGAACGATCTTTCTGAGTATGACATTCTGTATGGGCGGTACACTACTGGGTCCGCATCAGTCAATTCAATCTGCATTTCCGTAGCGGACGTATATCCCAAGTCATGCAGTCCGCTGGAAAAGCAACGGTTGTACCTGGATAGCAAATTTTGAAGTTGCTGGCGTTGATCCTCATTTAGGTTTGAGTTACAATTCACAGAGGACTCCATCTCAGCGTCATTAAACGTAACACTAAATGTGTTCAGGACATTTTCCGCACTGACTGTGTTCCGCTGTAAGGAGCGAGTTAAAAGGGTACCTTTTGAGAAACACAAAGGACTTGGTGAAGCATTATAGAGCAGGACTGCTCCATGTCCATTCCTGATCTCGTACTGCCCGGGAAAGAGATAATATTCTTTACCTTCAGCACCTCGTAATTCGCCATCTATATAGAAGTCACAATCCGTTTGTACGTTTGCCGAAACCTTTACTACTCGCACCGTCTCGTTGGGGACTTCAACGTCCGCAGAGATCATAAGGTTAAATTTCTTTGGAGGTAATCGCTGGAATTTGATCTCAGTAGGAGTCTTGATGATCACAATGTCGGGCTTTTCTGTGAATGAATGACCCAATAAAACGGGATGTGACAATACATAGTCCTCAACCACGTATAATTCGACCATTTCCGTCAGGCCTTGAACTTCTACAGAAGCATGTGCGACTCCTAAGGGACGTGTCAAGTTGCCCCCTATACCCCTAAGTACAGGTAGGCCTGGACGCGTAGTGACCTCAAGGTTCAGAGGTTTTAATTCACTTACCCTGATAAGGGAACATTGACTCCCCAAGTCAACGTGGCAGGAAATTGACGACCCGTTTACCTTAATATCAAACACGTATTTGTTAATACCTTTTTCATCCGTAGTTACTTCCGAAACCTGTTTAAGTTTCGTGTCATTACCTGAAAGTGCGTTCTTTTCGGTGTCGTTACTTGCTCTGTTCCTATAACAGTTGGAGGCTTGATGGCCAATACGGTCACAAGTTGTGCATTTAACCAGAGGTTTACCACATTTAAAGCTTGGGTGACCTACCTCGCTGCAGTTGTAACATTTTATGTTAGAATTCACTGCGCTTGTACCTTGTTTCAAAGGGCCTGTACGACTTGAGTTTGTTCCAAACCTGCGTTCGTTCAGTCTCCGCACTGTGTCCAGAGTCTCTCTAGCCTGTCCGGTCTTGACTGTTCGGAAATACTTTAGCACCTGTTCTGGCTGGCTGAACTGTGCTGCTTGAGCACCGATTTTTACCGCCCGATCCTCTATACCGTACAGTAAACAATCTACCGCCTGCCTACCTGTGATTTTACACCTATTTAGCAAATTCATCTTTACATAGTAATACATTTCTAGAGATTCTCCGTATTTTACTTTTTTAGCCAACATTTCGGTTATAAGTTCGGCGTAATCTTCCCTAGAAGGAAAGGATTCGATAAGTTTTCTCTTCCATTCTGCCCACGTGTGCAATATCGAAGTTAGACCCTGGTACCATGTTTTCGCGACGCCTACTAATTTAGGTAAAGAGTAGTGGATAATTTCTCTCTCCTCCCACCCATAAATTTCCGCACATTCTTCTACCTTATTTATCCAGTTTAAAATACTTTGTTCCTTTACCAAAGGGTCGAACTCCGGTACCACACACGTGTTGAAGGTCATCTTAGGTTTATCCGAGCTTTTAATTTTTTCTAACACACCCAAAAACTTATCCATTAACTTACTGCTATAATCTTCTTTCTTCGACCACAACCTTTTTGATTTCCTTATTGGTGATGAATCTTCCCTCGATTCCGACGAGGAAGAATAGTTTCGCCTACGCTTGGTTCCGCGCATACCTTCCCTGCCTTGGCAGCCATGCTCTTGCCTCGAGCAATGTCCATTTCCTTCCAAATCATTTGTCCGTCCTAAACCCAATACCACGGGTTCTCCAGTATACTTTCCATGTGCTAGTCCTAACCTTGGACTTAGCACATCTCCATAATCATTTGACCCTTCACCTCGGGTTTCCTCCCTTCCTTCAAGCCCTTTACCTCGGGCACTTTCACCAGCGTCCTCCATTATCCAAGTTCAGATCTGAAACTTTCAATGGTAGTCTTAACAAAATATATATATAATTCCTTCCAAATTATGTATTTCAGTCCAATCAGGCAACCAGCTTGATTTTATCTGTCCAAATCCAGTAAGTAATCAAGACTTTCGCTAAAAACAAACTCATATACCGATATCCTCGTATGTGGAAGTGCATTAAATAAAAATTGGTGACTAGATTTAGAATGACGTAACACACCTTGCATCGTCATTCAAATAATACGTGTAAGGAGAGATTCAGCTCAATCGATTGAAGTGAACTGCTTTTCTCTGTATTGCAAGATTTACACCGAATAGAATAATAATATATCGTTTCCATTGTTGGCCCGGTACTCGACACTTCAAACAATTTTACAGCTGACGATGTCATACTATGATAATGTATGCGACTGGAGGCACATGACTTTAACTAAGAGGTTCAGCTCAATCGATTGAAGTGAGCTGCTTTATCTCTGTATTGCAAGATTTACACCGAATAGAATAATAATATCGTTACCATTGTTGGCCCGATACTCGACACTTCAAACAATTTTACAGCTGACGATGTCATACTATGATAATGTATGCGACTGAAGGCACATGACTTCAACTAACACCACTCTTACAATTCAACGAACAGTCCAGGATTTCGTTTATAATAATATTTTGTTTGCCTTATCATAAAAAAAATGATTGATTACACCATGTACCTTACTGCCACAGAAAATACTAAGTATCTTTATAAACACCTTGTATAAAGATTCAGATATTATTCTTCAAACTTAGATCCACACTTAATTTATACCATCTACTTCGTTATTCCAGTCAATAAGGGGCACTACGTATAACAAAATTTTTTTTTCAACACACTCGCTCGTAACGGGCTTATAAATTTTAGTGTCATGTTAGATTACCCACTCATGCTTTCTGTTTACTTTCCGCACTAGTAATTGAAATAGAAAAACAACGTTTCCACTGTTCTCATCAAGGAGGTTGTAGTTTGTTTCGTTCGTTTTTTTTTTTTTTCGTATAAAAAGCAAACCAGAGTTTTTATTTATTTTTTTTTACTTATAGAAGTAGAACTTTAGAAGATTAAATATAAACCTTCTTAATCAGATTATTATAGGTATCAAAAAGATCGAGAAAATAATTTCATATCGAAATTTTCGTATTCGATCCTCGCAAGTGTGTTGAAAAACGTAGTACGAAACTCATGCGCGTTGTTTATTACAATCTCTACTCCATTTAGGCCGTCCAAAACCCTTCTCGATTGTACCTTATAAACAACTAGCTTTCCGGGCGCGGCTCCGCCCGCGCGTATATCGGTTATCGCGCAAAAACATCAACCTCTTTTTGCGCAGGTGGATAAAAACTATCCTATGTTTTTTTTACCGGGTCTCAAACTATTTCCATACCAAATTTCATTCATATCGGTCCAGTAGTTTTGGCGTGAAAGCGTAACAGACAGACAGACAGAGTTACTTTCACATTTATAATATTATTAGTACTGACTTAGCGCACTTGTAGCATAATGTACTATTCTCAGTCAGTCTTGCGATAAACGATTTCATAAAACGGAAAACAAAATTAAGCGATGAAATGAGGGACACAAAACATGAGAAAATAAAATAACACTGTCCGTTCTTAGCTGATCATTATAACATCACGGTTTTAAAATAGACCATCCAATCAATCGAACAAATCAGAGTGCATTATGTGGAATTCTACTCATTTAAGTTAGCTAAATGCACTGTACTTACATTTTTCCGAGCTGCGAGCGTGGTAAGAAAACGTTATATTTTCTTGGAATCCCACTTCTGACCTTTTGGGATAAGGTCAGGTGGAATTTAAAACGCCAACTTTACGGATAGATCTTACTATATTCTCATACTCTACAACACATCATTCCATAAATCTATAATATATGTTATAATAACTGAGATACAATCTGATGTACACGTCCTACTACTTCAAGAATCGTGAACCAGTCCCGCGCTTAATCTTTGTTATCTCTTTTTTGGCGGCTGGCGTTTTCGCGCCACACATCTTTCAATGTTGCCAACAACATAAACCAAAATTAGCAAGTTTCAATAGTAAGCCATAAATAAAGAAATCGAATGATGCAAGTACTGTAAAATTAATATTAATATTTTTATACTCTAACATAGGTTTTTTTTAAACATGTTACCAAAAATATAAGACTTTATATAATGTAAAAAGGTTGTTCACAGATTAATCGTAAAAGGTTTCAAGGTGACAACTTAAATAAATTATTATATTAATGACACAATATTTTTATAGTTTAATAACAAAATCAATAGTAACAAAGGTTTATATCTAATTTATAGTAATAAAAGAGAAGTGTCCTTACAAATATATCAATATTACATAATATTACATAGTTATTTAAATATATATTCTTTTATTAAAAGAAACTGATATATTACATAATTCATCGACATACGCCGACGGTATAATATAATATTTTTTATCACGCCAACAAAACCTAAATAATTTCATATCAACGATGAAAGCGAATATGAAACATTGACAGCTATCAGATACCTAAGTGTCATAGATAATAAAACATTCCATTTCTCAATGCCACTATAGCGACCTAATTTAGATATTTTTCTTTGTCAAAGACTAACCTATCAGGCATAAAAAATAATAATAATGTGCAATCCAAACTGTGAATATCTACGAACATTTATCCATATTATGTGCCACATTTCACCTCAGCACGAACATTATTGTTTGCGGGTGGTCTGGGAGCTATCGCTCTCAATGATAAGAACGCCCATTATCACAAATATTCTTCGTTATTATTTTTTGAGTTAAAATCATTGTTATGTGTCAATAAAGCGTTTTCTATGAATCTTAACACTATTCATATTATAATAAATAATATACTTAATATAAGCTTTTTATTTTATTACCTTCTACTTAAATAACATGGTTCTAACTTTTCTTAATTCTACAATGCATTTTAATAATACCTTTGACTTAAATATTTTTAGTGTAAGTATCCCTTTGAGCGGTGAAAGCCTCCTCTATCTGCCTCCATCACTCCCTAACTCTCGCTTTCCGGCTCCAAGTAACACCTGCTGATTTGGCGATATCATCGCACCACCGTTTGATGGTCGTCTCTTTTTATCCATGGGGTACCAGTTAGTTGTCGTTTTGGACCACCTTTCGTCTGTTACTCGTAAGTGTCCCACCCATTTCCATATTTTTTATTTTACACTATTCATATGGGAAAAGGTAATTGTGTGATCTGTCCTACCCCTTCGGTAAGCAGGAGTGAAGAAATGTTTGTAACTTTTTTATATGTTATTGTTACGGAACGAGCTCGATGCCCACCTGATATTAAACAGAATAACCTCTGCCTATAATAGATGTATTTCGTGCATGCGACCTGAGGGTGGTCGCTAGCCAGGCAGGCATTCGCAAACTGGAATGGCATTATGCGAATGCCATGCACTGAAGCTCAAGCCCGCGGCAGGATTAGAACCATGAAGATGACGTAGTGTTTTTTTTTCCTTGTTCAACTATCAATTTATCATCTTGATTTGAGCACTCTTCCGTATTGATACCAGTACAGCATCCCCGTTGTTAATTATATCTGTGTTTTATAACTAAAGCCTGTAGGACGGAGACAAACGACTTTTTATGTCTTGTTTTGTTGGCCTTTGCCTATTCTAGAAAAACTAATCGAAGTAAAAAGGGCATTAGTAACACTAGAGAACTAAAACGTACTGATATATAACTGCTCCAGAATTTTAATGCTGATAATTCTTGTTTGGTAGTACGGTGTGCGTAGAATTGGCTTTTTGGGTTTTGGATAGTGTTATATTCCAATACGTTGGACAGATGATACCCATGAGTTAATAATTTTCAAGTGTTACAATTTTAGAAGTGTTAGAGGTACTTTAAATAACAAAGAACAAAAGACAAACACATCCTGATATTTATTCCTTGGCACTTGGAGTAACTATGGCACTTATGATAAAAGGGCTAGTTATACCGTATCAATGCCATGTTTATTATAAAACCTCTTATTCTTCCAAGACGAGTTACTTCGTTGGCCTTTATCTAAATGATTCTACTTAGCTAAGTATTCCCTTTCTAAGGTTTACCAAGCTTCTATTCTATTTACTCTGCTGAAAAGTTAATAAATCTCTCTCTAGCAACTGTTTCGAACATTTAAGACTTGAGTTTGTACAGTCACAGATTAGGTAATAATACATCCTCTAACATTTACTATCTAAGAAAATTGATAACGAAAAATTTGATAAAGATTTTCTACACAAAGGATTTTTATTTATTGGGTATTCCACGCCTCATAAAATTGGATAAATTCAGCGCGTAAGCTATTAAAAGTTCATTTTAGAAAGGTCGTTCAATATTTGGCTCAGAAAAGTAACTTATAAATATCCCAGTAAAACTGACTGATTAGCTTTAGCCAGTTAAGTGCACTTAACGAAGACATTATGGCAGTTTCTGAAGTATTTTCGTTTTTTAAAAACTGTTCTTCTCAGAAGTTTTTGTGATAGGCCATTGTCCACACCATAAAGTGTTTTTCATCTTTAGATCTAATTACGAGCAATCGACGCTAAGCTGCGCTGCGCAGATAGTCCTGGTGTTTGGCACGCATGTGAAGAAACTAGTATAGGCTAACATATCCAAAAAATGTGCAGTTCTGACAATATATTTTTTTTTTTTTTATGTTATTGTGACGGAACAAGCTCGAGGCCCACCTGATGTTAAGCGGTTTCCTCTGCCTATAACAGATGCATTTCGTCACAAGTGACGAATTGCACTGCGCCCGTCACCTTGAGACATAGTTGTTAAGTCTCATATGTGCCTGTAATTTCACTGGCTCTCAAGGACTGCTGCCGGAACACACCGTTAGGTGCTTGGCGACAGATTTTCAACTTGAGGGTGGTAGCTAGCCAGGCGGGCATTCGCAAAAAGCCCTTCCACCATGCGGTGAAGCTCAAGCCCCCGGCGGGATTCGAACCATGGACCTGCTGCGCGGCTGTCCATAGCCAATGCCACTGAGCTATCACTGCTTCAATTTATTCAAATTTCAAATCCATCCATACAGTTCAAATTAATACCCTGAAGTCGGTTAAAAAACTTGCCAAGTAGTTTTCTGCCCAACTACGGCACCTGCGATGAAAACCTTACACGTGACCTGATACGCCCTTGATAAATTAATTATTGTCCTAGAAAACGTACGTCCTAGTAATCCAGAACATCTTAAAAAAATATCATTGTAAAGTTTTTTTAATATATTAATATGACTTATGGCTGAGTATATTCTGTATATTTATGTCATCGAAAATGTATCTGCCATAAACACTACAATTTATTTTTGCTTTCTAAAGGCAACACTTCCATCGCACGCACATACGAGTATAAAAAGTGGCTTCAGTTTATTTTTACCGGGTTCCATATTTCCTTCTTAGTTTGTCAGAATTCGATAGACAAACACAATACAATAGTTAGCATAGGAGATTTTATTAAAATGAATGAATAATTATTTAATTTCAGAGTCAAGCACTTACCTGTTAAATACGATCCAAATTTCACGGTTTCTTCACATTTTGCTCGATATTTGCGTAGCTTGTATAGTACTCGAAAAATATTTCATCGTAAACTCTTTTGTTGTTCTTTTTTCCTCATTTACTAGAATTATTCACTTTTTGAATGCGAGAAACAACATTGGCGTCAGCAGTCGCCATTTTGATACATAAACAAAACGCTTCCAGCGCCTCTATCGGTAATTAATGTAACCATTGAACGATGTCAACAAATAATCTTCAATAGTTCACAAAGTTGCCGCGCGTCTATGAAATCTTTATCAATATGGTCAACCATATCGACAAACGATTTATCATTGAGGAGACAGCAAAAATTTAATAGTAATATGCGATCACTTTATGAAATTCTCGAGCATTTCATGCTGTGGGCCATTCTATTACGTGACTAAGACATATACATAATATCCTCACAGATGTCGCCGTCGGCGGTTGTGCCGGTATCGGTCAATATATGTGTCTACGTTTGGCTAGTTTTGCGTCTACCCCACACTACAGGTTTTTTCATTACTTACTTTTAAATTTGACGTCTATATCTTAAAATTATGTTTACAGTAAATTAATAATGTGTGCTTCCACGCTGTTAAGCTTTATTTAAGTACAGCGATATTAAAATGTTATTTACTCTAAATGTACCTCAAGTTTCCATTGTATAACATTGTAACCTATTACGAGTCACAACAAACCAAAAGTAGATTCCTTAGGGAGACAGTGAAATTATATTTTTGTGCGTTATTCTCGTAACAACATGGATAGGGTTGGTACCATTTTATTCAATATATATTTCGTACCTTCCTCTTAAAATATTGCTGGTACGCTTCGGATACACTCAATACACAAGGTCATTTCGATGAAAATGCTAAAATACAGCTTAAAAAACTTACTAAGAAAACCTTAGTATTCCAATTTTTGTTGCTAGTTTGTCCTGCAGTTAGAAACCCCTTGACACAAATCTAGAGTTTTCTTACTTCATCCATACACGGATTATCTATACCAATATAATAATACAAATAAAGGAACTAAAATTGGCAAAAAAAATTTAACAAAATCGACTTCTAACACTGAAAAATAAGAAATAACTTGTTTAAGTCAGTATCATGTTCAGTCAAAACATTCTAAGCTTCTATTTATATATTTTTAATGTTATATCTCTGCCTATAACAGATTCATTTCGTCACAAGTCACCTTGAGATATAGTTGTTAAGTGTTATGTGCCTGTAACTTCTCTGGCTCTCAAGAATTGCTGCCGGAACACACCATTAGGTACTTGGCGACAGATTTTCTACTTGAGGGTGGTCGATAGCAAGGCGGGCATTCGCAAAATGCCCTTCCACCATGCGGCAAAGCTCAAGCCCGCGGTGGGATTCGAACCATGGACCTGCGGCATGGCAGGCCATAGCCAATGCTACTGAGCCATCACTGCTTCAATAATTATGATGATAAAATTTAAAAAGGTTCAACTTAGAGGTATAGTCTACTCAATAACAAAATAACAATAATTAAATAATCTAGCAAAAAATATTTAAAAATAAAACAGTACCAAATTCCAAGACTGAAGAGTATAATATAAGGAGAAAGTAATGGCGACATCGATATGCCCTTCCACGCGGGTATATAAGGCAGACCGAACGCTGACTCGGACTCGTCTTAGTGGGGCGGGGGAGGTCAGTCGTTGGGTCGGGACCTAGTCGCAGTATAATGGGTCGGTGGTCAGAGTGAAGCTCGTGAACCACTTCTATGGAGCGTAACCGGAGTGTTACGCCTCTGAATAGTGCCATGTCAAGCAAGTCAGATCGGTGGTCTTCCATATAAGGGTAGTGAGTGGGCTCAGTGGGCGCAATTATGTCAAAGTTAAGTTCTGCGATTAGGTTTTCAAGTGCAATACCTCTGGGATTGTTGACGTTACAATTCCATAGGATGTGCTTACTGTTGAAGTCGCCAATCAGAATGACGGCGCTTCCTAATGAGAATAGGGCTTCTAAGTCAGCTCGGACGATCGGCTTTTTGCAAGCTTGGTAACAGGATGCTATGTCTATAGGTTGATGACCAGTCATAGCTAGGAGGCAACAAGATGCTTCCATATTAACAAGAGTTGGGGTAGGTAGGGGAATGCAGTGCAGGGACCTTTTGTAATAGATAAGAGTGCCTCCCCCACGGGAGTTCACTCTATCATCACGTACCGTTCTGTAATTGGCAAACCTAGGGTTCGCCTTCCCCGGTTTTAGAAAGGTTTCCTGCACGCATATGATATCGATAAGGTGGGTACAACAAAAGTCGTGGACGAGGTCACGTTGTCTGAAGAGGCCGTCAGCGTTAAATGACGCTAACGAAACTGAGTACGGTTTCGTGCGTTCGGTTGTACTACCCATAGTGGTTGTACTGGGGAGGGGCCTGGGGAACGAAGCGCTTAAGGGCGCTAAGTAAATTCGCGTGTTCCAGTGTGTATTGGATCACGTCCGCTGGGGATTGAGCGTATTGCATCTTGTGGAATAGCTCTTGTACCTCATTGATGTCAACCGACATAGCCAGATCGCTGACTAGGTTGATTGCCTCTTGAAGAGGGGCAGCCATCAATGGCATAGGTGGAGCTTGTGGCCGGGAAGCGGCGCGGGGAGGCGCGCGAATGGTGTTGGCGACGGGTGCCGGGAGCGCGGGGCGAGCCGGGGCCGGTGCGCGGGCAGGGGCCGCGGCGCGGGCGGGTGCGGGTGCGGGCGCGGGTGCGGGCGCGCGGGCCGGGGCGCGGGCGGTAGCGACGGTCTTAACCATACTGGGTGGTTTAGACCATGCGTTACGGGCTGGGAGCGGCGCGGGTATTACCTGTGAGGCAGGTACTACCGTTAATTTAGGGCTTACCCGTTGGTAACGGTCGTAAGAGGGACGGGTCGGCCTATGCCTTGCCACCCTGTGGTTCACTCGTGGTGCTTTAGGGCAGCCTCGGTAATTCGCGGTATGCCCTTGAGCACCGCATAAAACACAGCTGGGTGGGTCCGGCGAATCACGGGTGCGAGTGCACGCTGCTGTCGCGTGATCGCCTAGGCACTTAACGCACCTAGCGCGAGCGAAGCAGAAACGGGAGGCGTGCCCGTATAGTTGGCAGTTATGGCACTGCGAGGGACTCCCATTCTTGTATGGGGCTTGGACATCGAGTCCTAAGACTAAGACGATAGTGAACTGGAAGCAAGTAGGCGATGCCCTAAAGGCTATCAGTTCACCGGACCTAGACAAGATCCCTGACGACATCCTGACAAAAGATGACGTAACCCTTGCGATCGATTCGTTCACCAATCACCTCTCCACCGTAGTAGGTGCATCCGCAAAGGAGGTCATAGTGCCGGACGACCGGCGCCTTGTCATTCCAGCGGATGTGAGACGATTGGTGACGGAGAGTAAAGCAGTGACCCGACATTACGACTCTTACCCCAGTAAAGAGAACAAAACTAGGAAACGCCACTTTGAACGCATGGTTCAAGGTCGCATGTCTGAGTTGCGTGATCAACAATGGGGCGATAAACTTTCAAACCTCGTGCCAAGCCACCATGCTTATTGGAACTTGGCGCGAAGTATGAAAGGTAGTAACCATAACGACATGCCTCCCTTATACAGACCAGTCCCACTAGTCCCAGCGTTCTTTGACGAAGACAAAGCTGAGTGCCTAGCTGATAGCCTAGAGGCTCAGTGTTCCCCTAACGTAGATCACGTTGACCAAGCTCACCTCGATTCGGTGGATGCTGAAGTCGAACGTAAAAGCTCTGTGGTCACCTCTGAACTCCCACCTGCCACCTTAGCGACTTACGCTGAGGTGGCGAGACTGATCAAGGCCCTCCGACCGCGCAAATCCCCCGGTGCCGATGGCATCTCCAACAGGGTTCTTAAAACCCTCTCTCCTCCTCTCATCCATCTCCTAGTCAGCATCTTCAATGCTGCTATGAGCCACTGCTTATTCCCAGACACCTGGAAATGTGCAACTGTCATTGGCATTCACAAACCAGGCAAAAGCTCATCTGACCCCACCAGTTACCGCCCAATCAGCCTCCTCAGTGCCTTAGGCAAACTTTACGAGCGGTTACTTGCAAACCGCCTCCAGTCCCATGCTAAGGAACACCACCTTATCCCAGATGAGCAGTTTGGCTTCAGACCCGGACACTCATGCGTCCAACAGGTGCACCGCCTCACGGAGCACATCATTGAGGGCTTTAACAAGTACCCCAAACCCCAGACCACGCTAGCAGTCTTCCTCGACGTGGCGAAAGCTTTTGACAAAGTCTGGCACAATGGCTTGATTTACAAGCTATACCAACTTGGCGTGCCAGAACGTCTTGTGCTCATCCTACAAGACTTCCTTAAAGCCAGAAGCTTTCGCTATCGCGTGGAAGGCACCCTCTCCTCCCCCCACCCAGTCAGAGCCGGAGTCCCGCAGGGCTCCGTGCTATCACCCATTCTCTTCGCGCTGTATACCAGCGACATCCCACGCTCTCAGCCAGACGTCCTATTGGCCCAATACGCGGATGATACCGCTATTTATACCACTGGGTGGCGTATCAGCAGAAAGTCCATTTTCGCCCTCCAACGGGCCATCACCGAGATCGGTGACTGGTTCCGTAAATGGCGCATCGCGGTCAACCCAGTTAAAAGTGCAGCTATGTACTTTACTGAGAAGACTCGCCCCCGTTACCCGCAACCTTTAACTTTGTTTGACCAACCCATCCCCTGGGTTAGTAAAACAAAATATCTCGGAGTCACCCTTGATCGGAATCTCACCTTTAGCGATCATATAACAACCGTCCGAAACAGAGCGGCCTTTGTAATGGGTCGCCTTGGTCCCCTGATTCGCAAAGAGAGTAAAATGTCTCTTAGTAATAAGAAGACACTTTACACTGCCTGCATCCGCCCCATCATGACTTACGCATCAGTAGTGTTTAGTCATGCTAGTGAGGCCCATCTCCATAAGCTTCAAGTCATTCAAAATCGTTTTCTTCGTAGTGCAACCGGCGCTCCGTGGTATGTCCGGAACACCGAGTTGCACTGCGACCTAAACCTTCCCTCTTTAGCGCAGTTCAATAAGGACTGCGCTCGCCGATACTTTGATCGAGCGCCCCACCACTCGAACCCATTGGTTGTCCAGGCATCGAACTACTCGACCGCCTCTTCTATCCCATTTTTCAAACCCCCCCGTCGCCGACCACGGCAGGTATTAGACGACCCGGATGACCCCATCGCAGTCATTACATTGGCAGCTTTAGCGTTATCCGCAAGTCGTCGAGGTAAAATCCCCAGGTGTGAGGTAATTAGAGGTCACACAATCAAACACCGAGCTCGCCGGCGAGCTCGAGGCAAAAACAAGGTCACGATAAATTGCTCTCCAAATAGTCAAAGAGTTTTATTCAGTAGGGCCCAATTGTGCAACACTGCAGTTGCACAGAGGCATTTTGCTCCGATCCCCCCCATGTCTCTCGACAGTGAGACAAGCCGAGGTCCGAACCACAGTGGTGCCCTTGAGCTCGCTGTCAACCCCTCCTATAATAGCGGTACGTTTTCGGCGTCCGCAGGAGACGGAGGTAGAAGGCGCTTTTCGCCTTCTACGCCCGTCTCGGGAGAAGTGCCTTCGGCACTTCTCCCTCCCGGGCTATTGTAGGGCCAGGCCCTCGCCCAAAACCCGGTGGAGCTGGACGACCGCACAGGCGGTAGCCAGCATCTATGTCCTCCCTAAACAACAACTGACTCGGACTCTTTCTTTCGCCATCGCTCGGACGGGAAACATCGTGCTCGTCGTAATTTGTTCTAAATAGTGCTAGTTTGTTGATTAAATTGCGTAAGTTCTGTATTTATATCAGTAGAATCGTAATTAAATAGAAGTTTTGTTTGATTAGGTTATATGTGTAATTTTTTTTTAATTAAAGTAATTATCTGATCCTTATATCAGAAGTGGCATCGCTCAAGCCCATCAGGCCTTTTTTACGAGTAATAGAGTGTTAATCACGTGCTGTCCATACAATTTGAGGGTATGTCCGACCGGACCCGGAAATCCAGGAACAAAACACGTCGACATGATGGGAGAAGTAGGTCGCGTAGTCGTACTCCCGCAATACGTAGTCGTACCACTCCTAGTCATCGGACAAGCCAGAATACGACACAACGAACCTTAGACGCGATACTGACACGACTAAACGCCCTTGAATCCCGCAACGGTGAAGCTATTTCCAACTTGCCTCGAGCGGTTGACAGTGTCGATCTATCGCCTATGTGCGATCCGGAATCCCTACTCGTGAAACCCGTAAATAGTGCTCCTAGTGAAGCGTCAGCTTCGTGCCAACCACAAGTAGGTAGCATAGACGTTAGTTCTAGGTTTGAGTGCGATGATGTAACGATTACGCCCGTTAATTTGCCCAACACCCTTCAGGTAGACCAAGGCACTATAACACCAACCCCTTTTTTTTTTTTTTTTTTTTTCGCTGGGAAAAATGCATTACGCATACCCCCCCATGGGGGATGGGGGGGTTATGTGGGACTCCCCGGTAGAAGACCGGTATACCCACTAAACGACCCAGCGGCATTCCAGCATCGTCTGTATGGAGGAGGACTGGGAGACTGGCAGAGCCTTTACGTCCAGTCCTCCGCCGACGACCGCCCGCTTTACAGCGGGGCCTACATGCCCCTCCCTACGGGAGGGGCTCGTGAATGACCAGGAATGCGTGGCCATTCCCGCCCGACGGAGGTGGTGAGCATGTGCAATGCGAGAGAAGACGCCCCCGCGCCTGTCTCTCGCTACTCACCACCGGGAGGGGGAAGGTGATTGTTCAATCGCCTTCTCCCGCCCCTTCGACGTCTGCGCAGTGGCGCAGCAAGGGGGTCTTCCTCCCTTGCGCGCTCTGCCACCTCCTTTTGCGATATCACGTCTTCACAAAAGGAGGCAACCGCTGCCCAGGCCTCCTCGCTCCCCAACATGGCATTGACCACGCTGGGAAGCGAGAGGTCCGGCCCGATAACATTAACCAAGCTGCGGCGCAGCTCGGTCCACGACGCACACACCTCTAGTGTGTGCTGCGCCGTGTCTTCCACCGCGGGACAATGGTGGCACGCTGCTGCTTCCTCCCTTCCGATCCGGTGCAGGTATGAGCCGAAGCACCCATGCCCGGTCAACACCTGCACCAGACGGAACGAGAGGAAGCCATGGGGCCGTCCCAACCAATCCTGCAGGACTGGCCCAAGTGCATCGAGTGTACGGCGCCCAAAAGTGGCGGCGGCGAGGTCCTCCATCCAATGATGGACGACAGCGTCCCTCGCCTCACGCCGGACGGCCTCTCGCTCCTCCAAGGCGGGGTGTTCCCCGCGGGCTTTGCGCCCCGCCGTCCACTCGTACACTCTGGCGAGCACTCCCGCCTCGGGCTCCCAAGGAGGGGTGCCAGCCAGAGCGCACGCCGCCGCAAAACCCACCGATCGGTAGGCCCTCGCCACCCGCAGTGCAATGGCCCTTTGGGGCCTGCGGAGTGAGGTAGCGTTCTCTCTCCTTTGGAGGGAGTCCGCCCAGATCGGGGCCCCGTATAGGGCCATACTCTTCAAGATGCCGGCGTACAAGTGCCGGCATCGTGCCCTTGGCCCTCCCACATTTGGAAGGAGCCACGAAAGGGCGCCCGCAACCTTAAGCAGGCGCGTCGACAGCCCGCTGAAGTGCGGGCCGAAGCGCCACCTGCTGTCGAGGACTAGGCCCAGATATTTCATCTGGGCCTTCACCTCGATCCTGACACCCTCCACGACAATGTGGGTGTCAGGGGGAATGCGCTGCCGAGGCCCGTGGAAAAACACGGCCTCGGTCTTCTCCAACGCCACCCTCAATCCTAGTCGGCGGATCCTTCCCGCGACTAGGGATCCGCCGGCCGAGGCCAGACTCGCCGCCTCTCTGAAGTCTCCTCCCCGGGCGGTGAGAAGAGTGTCATCCGCATAGCAGATGACACTCGTGCCACGAAGGAGACTCCCCCGCAGGAGCCAGTCGAATCCGATATTCCACAGGAGTGGTCCCAGGACAGACCCCTGTGGAACACCGGATCCCGCCCCATACCGGCGGAGCTGGCCAACACGATCCACAAGGAGGACAGCTCGGTCCCCCAGGTAGTCGGCCAGAAGGCACCGCAGGTACCGAGGCACACCGTGATAGCGGAGTGCCTCCAAGATCGTCGAATGGGGGACGGAGTTGAAGGCGTTGGCTATGTCAAACGACACAGCCAAAACCCCGCCCCCCGCCTCCTTCGCCTCCAGTACCTGGCCCTTGAGTCGGGCCAACGCGTCCACGGTCGAACGCCCCCTTCGAAAACCGAATTGGGCGTCCGACAGGTCCGGCCCGACCCCCCGCAGATGGCCTTTGAGCCTGTTGGCGATGATCCCCTCGAACATTTTACCGACCTCATCCAGCAAAACGATGGGTCGGTATGCCGAGGGGGAGTCCGCCGGGCGTCCCTCCTTCCGGAGGAGGCACAACTGCCCCTCCTTCCAAGGCTTCGGGAACCTACCAGACGTGAAACACGCGCTGAATAGGCCCCGAAACTTCTCCTCCATTTGGAGGGCGGCGATGGCAACCACCCGCGCGGGGACGCCATCCGGCCCAGGGGCCGTCCTCTTCGCGCGGAGTCGGAGAACCTCCCCTTCAAGCTCCGCCCCCGTCACCGGAGAAGCCTCCTCTTCCTCCCCCTCCAGTGGGGCCGCCCCCAGCGGAGGATCTATCACTGGTGGGGCGAAGTTGGACCCGTTCGGAAACAGGGACCGGACCACCCCATCCAGCAATGCCGGCTCGAGAGACTCCGTCAGCGGGGGACCAGAGGGGCGCAGTTTGTTCCGCGCCGCCTTGTATGGTCTCCCATACGGGTCCCTGTCGAGACCCTCCAGCAATTCGGCTTTCGCCGCGTCATCGGCGGCGCCAATGGCCGATTTGAGGACCCTCCTCGCCTCAACGTACGCAGCGTAAAGGAGGTCCTCGCTGGCCTCATCCCGGTGGCTGCGCCGTCGACTCCGCGTGTAGGCCCTCCTTGCTGCCACACAGGCTGCTCGGAGCCCCGCTAACTCCTCCGACCACCAATAAACGGCGCGACGGGGAGGTGGGCGGCGAGACCGAGGCATGCTGGCGTTGCACACCTCGGTCAGGGACTTCCTGATTTCGGCCGCTGCGGAGTCCACGTCCAGGACCTCGAGAGGGGGAGCGAGCCAGTCCTGGACGAATGCTGCCTCCATTGCCGCTTCACGATCCAGGCGGGTGAGAGCCCACCGTGGAAAGGGAGAACGGCCCGAGGGGACCGTCCTCCGGGGGCCCTGGGTGGAGATGTCAAACCGCACGTATCGGTGGTCCGACAAGTCTCCACCATCTCCACCCGCCAGTTCATGACGCGGGCGGCTAGAACGGGGGAGGCGAACGAGACGTCCACCACTGACCCTCCCCGTTGCCGCACACACGTCTGGACCGTGCCTCTGTTGAGGAGGGACACACCGGACGAGGCCGCCCAGTATTCCACTGCACGACCCCGGACGTTACAAGTGGCGGTCGGGTTACCCCAGACCACCGACTTGGCGTTAAGGTCGCCCAAAACGGCGACCTGGCGCGGCACCGCCCTACCGACGACTGCGGTCAGGATTTCGAGAAAATTCTCGAAATCCGAGAGAGGGCGGTTTGGGGAGAAATATACGCCCACGAAAGCTATATCCCCCCACGCGGCGGCCACATATCCCAGTCTGTGGAAGACCGCGACACCATTGCCACCAAGCCATCCCGATCACCCAGCCAACGGCCAGGGATCGAGTATGGCTCAGCAACCACCGCCACGTCCACCAACCACTCAGCCATGGACTGCATCAGCAGGTCCTGGGCTGCTTTGCAGTGGTTGGTGTTCGCCTGGAGGATACGATGCTCGACCCTGTCCATCAATTGGACATCGCACCTCCCTCATCGGCCGCCGGAGTTCCCTTTTCAGGGACGGCGGTAGCCAAGGCAGGCTGGGTCGGCGCCTGCACTTTGCCCTTCTTGGGGGGGGGATTGCAGTTCCTCCCCTTCATGACATGGCCCGCCGGGCGACCGCTGGCGGCACACACTGCGCAGCGCGGCGTGGTGGCCGTGCAGGAGGCGGACTTGTGCCCCTCTTTGCCGCAGCGGTAGCAGCTGTCCGCCCTGTCCACCTCGGACGGGCAAAGGGCCCGGGTGTGTCCGATTCCGAAGCACCTGAAGCAGCGCAGAGGCTGATCTTCAAGTGCTCGGACGCCGCAGGAGCTGAAGCCCACTGTAAGCCGTCCTTTGGCGAGGACGACTTTGGCCGCTGTGACTGGGCACTCGAGGCGGATGGTACCCATACCACCCCGGCCAGGCCGGATGCCCCCCCTGCCCTGCACTGCTGCGACGTCGCAACCCCCCATTGCTGCAACCGCCGCTATAACCTCCTCTTTGGTGACCGAATCGTCCAGATTGGTCACCTCCAAGGTCGCCAACTTAACAGGCCTGACGACCTTAGCCGCGTCCGCGATGACCTCCTTCAGTTTGGAGGCGAAGAGGTCCGCGTTGGCACCGCCCTGAGCCCCCGGGAACTCGAAAATTCGAGCCCCGGCTTGGGTCCGACGGCACGTGATCGGTCCGATCCCCAGTTGGGTCGGGTCGGCGTTGGCACGGGCCCGCTTGAGTACGGACTCATAGGTCTCGCCTCGATCCGCAGCCTCCACGGTGAGCGACACCACAACGGCCGCGGTTTTAGGGGGAACCAGGGGCTTAGGTTTCCCCAGACCAGCGGGGGCCCTTTTGGCTGCCGGAGCAGCGGAGAGGGGCTTCGGGGCTGACTTTTTCCCCTTCTCTTTTCCCTTACCGGTGGCCTGGGACGGACAGGGAACGGCGGCTGTGGGGATGACATGGGGGGCGGCTGCCTTCGTCTTGGCCTTGCCCTTTCCCCTTTTAACCACCTCCGTCCAAGGTTGGTTGGAGGGAGTGGAGGAGGGTAAGAATGCATCCTCCGTTTGGGAGGATGGCCCCGGCTTCTTTGGCCTCGTGTCCTCCTTTTGGGAGGACGGCCCCGGCTTGTTTTGCCTCTTGTCCGCCGCAAGTGGTGGGCGGATGCGACTCTCCGGCAAGAGCCTGTCTTCGATGCCAGCGAAGCAGGCTCTCGTAAATGCCCTTTCCTCCATGACAACCTTGCGGATGACATCCTCAAGGTTGGTGGAAGAGGGGCCCTCCGCCGCTGGTCTTGGATCGGCCTGTGTTGGCCGGGCCGTGACTTCAGCCAGCTTTTGGTGCAGCTGGCTGACCTCTGACTGCAGGCGGTCGACCTTCGCCTGCAGTTGCCGCGTTTCATCGGTCGCGGTGCGTTGAGCTAGCTCCCGAATGATTCCGCGCATACTCGCGGCTCTGCATTTCAGGGACTTTTGGAAAGTCCCTTTGAGATTTGAGGACTTAGAAGCGACCTCCATTATCTCCCCCTCGTCCTCCTGCGCCATGCGCTCCAGCTCGGCAAGGGAGTGGTCCGAGTAGAGGACTGTTGACGCGCCGTACCCGGACTTGGCCCGCGCGGTGCGAGCCTGCTGCTCCTTCGCGGCGATCTTCTCTTCAAGGTCCATTTGGACCTGCGCCCGCTTAGCCAGGTTGAGCTGGCGTTGGGCATCTGCAAGCCCCACGTCGTGGGTGTCGGCAACGACTGTGGGAAGCTTTTTAGCCCTAGTCTTTTTGGCCTTACTCGTCGTGGAGTCTGACGAGCAAGACCCAGCCCTCAAGTAGGCCCGCTTCTGTGCCTGCTGGCGACCTTCCGCTGTCGCCGTCGAGGCATCCGATTCTACGTCGGAGTCCGAAAACTCGTCCGGCCGAGCAAATACGCTAGCCGCAGATGGTGCGCGGCTCACATCCGATGCCGATGCAGACTCATCGGCATGGCCCTGAGAAGGGCCTTTGGTAAATTTCCCTTTCCGATCTCTATTTACTTTCGCAGACATTGTCACAGATTTCGGCATATGGAATAATTCAAGTATATAATTATTAATTGTGATCATAAGCAATAGTTTTTGGGAAATGGACAGGCTTCAATCTTTCTACTCAAGCCTCCGGAAGTTTAGAGTTCAGAAGACTGACAATACCTTGGAGGTATTTTCCCGAAGTCTAAGGATACACTTATCATCGGGGTTTTGGAACTAGTCCAGCCAGTTTGTCCCCGCCTCCAATAACGTGAGTTATCGGAACAGGGGTCACTACCAAATAAAAGACAGCGGTTATTTTCGATTATGTAACAATACGTTTGACAGTAGTAGGCGCTGGTGTTTGCCAGTTAGAGGGGTCCCTATTTTAACACACACACCGCCAAACTGTTTTTCATCTACTCATAAACATGACAAATTATCTGTAGCCTTGCCTTAAAACTACAATTTATACACCGTAAGTCTATTCTGTCATCTGTCTTAAAGAGGTGCTAAGCACCTTAGCACGTATAATACAGATGACAGACAGTTAACTACGGCCCCGGTCTGTACCGAGCATTTTCAATTTGGTTACTAATAAGGGGTTAAATAGCCCTGTGAACTACATAATATACACAAATAATACAAATATATACAGAAACAATATATACATATACATACACATATAGATAACAATACACGCGGCGCCTGACGGTGTTCTGTTGCGTTTATTTCGGAAGGAAATAAACCAATAACAGGCAGCACCACGAGAAGGTATCCGTCAGACTTGCCTTAGGGATCATCACGACTTGCGCTCTCCCCTAAGACCGTTGCCTCCTTACCCATCCGGGATGAGTAAGGAAGGCCTGAGTTTATCCAAAACAAGCAGCGCAAGCTAGGCAAAGCAACTATTAATGAATAAACCCAGACCCGCCCATAACACCAACCCCTACGCAAATGCTAACAGAGGCAATAAAGGCTTTACAACCAGCACATTGCCATAAATACTACGTATCTAATTTTGATCCTTCCATCCATGACATCGATACATGGTGCACGGAAGTTGAACGTGCAAAAATAACAAATAATTGGAGCGACTATGAATGCGTGTCACGAGTCGCGAATTGTCTCAAAGGGGATGCAAAAACTTGGCTTAATGAGTGGGTTTGTAACGACCGCACTTGGACCAAATTTGTCTTGGAATTTAAATCTCTCTGCCCGCGTAGGCTAGACTATGCCAACATCCTCTTTGAAACAATGAATACGTCTTCTAGTACGTTCACTACCTATGCTGAGTACGGTCGTCGTGTCCTTATGCGATTACGAATCGTCAAAGGACTCAGCGAGGAACTTATGATTCAGATTGCCATCCGCGGTATTACCAACCCGCAAGTACGCGCCGCAGCAGCAAATGCGAACCTTACCGCGGATAATTTCGTATCATTTTTGTCAATCTATTCTAAGCCGGGACGTAGCAAACCAGATAGGCACCCCGCGACTACCGTCCTCATAAAACGACCATACCCTAACCGTCCACATCATTCAAGCCTCAAGTGCTTTATCTGTGATCAAACCGGACACAAAAGTTTTATATGTCCAAAGAAACCGAAATATGAACCTCCACGTGAACTAGGCGCGAGTAGCGGTAGTAATAAGCCTTGCTCTTTTTGTAAAAAGTCTGGTCATACTGAGGAGGTTTGTTTTGCTAAAAATAGGTCAGAACCACGTAACAAGCGAAACGTAAACTTTTGTTCCGAACGAGCACTCAATATCTCGAAAAATAACGATGTCGTCACTGCTGTGGTGCAGGGTGTCCCCACTGATGTACTGATCGACAGTGGTGCTTTGAATGTATCGCTTATTTCATCTGACGTCTTAAAATATCTCACGTGCCAACAAAAACCAATTAACTGCACGCTTAAAGGCATAGGTGAGAAAGAGTTAGTTGCTACTTCGTACGTAACTCTGACCATAGAATTTAGTGAGCTATCAATCGAAGCAGACCTTGTCGTCGTACCGGCCTCCTGTATGAGCGCTCCTATAATAATCGGTACAGACATCCTTAACCGAGACGGCGTTACCTATGTACGAACAAAGGACGCTCAGTACCTAACGCGATCTAGTGATAGTTCAGCCGTGATAAACTCAGTCGTGAGCAAGGACTTGTTAGAAATAAATACGCCCCTTGTGAACGCGGAACGCGAATCACTTATGACCGTAATCAACGAGTTTTCGGAACACTTGATATCAGGTACTGCATCCAGTACGGTGACCACTGGCAAAATGCAAATTAACCTTACCAGTGACACACCTGTAGTATATCGACCTTACAAACTTTCACATTCCGAAAAACTCAAAGTTCGCGAAATAATCCGAGACCTTTTAGACAAAGGGGTAATTAGGGAATCACAGTCACAGTATGCCAGTCCCATTATCCTAGTAAAGAAAAAAGACGGTTCGGATAGAATGTGCGTAGACTATCGAGCGCTGAACCGGCTGACCGTGAAGGATAGGTATCCCCTCCCACTGATAGACGACCACATAGATCGTCTTGGTAACTTTAAATATTTTAGTAGCCTGGACATGGCCACAGGCTTTCACCAAATATTAATTGATGAGTCATCGATTCACTTAACTGGTTTTGTAACACCGGAATCGCATTACGAATTCTTAAAAATGCCATACGGTTTGACCAACTCGCCGATAGTCTATCAGCGTATAATAAATGACACACTTCGAGACCTCATAGACGCCGGCAACGTACTGGTCTATGTCGACGATGTACTGATTATGAGTCATACGGTCGATGAGGGCATAGGGTTGCTACGCCAAGTACTTCAGACATTAACAAAGGCGGGGTTTTCCATAAATATTCGCAAATGTTCCTTCCTCACGACTGAAGTCGAATACTTGGGGCGTGTTGTGAGTGAAGGTCAGGTTAGACCGAGCCCCCATAAAATCGAAGCCCTCGTAAATGCCCCTGTTCCTCAAAATACTAAGCAGGTTAGGCAGTTTCTTGGTCTGGCGGGTTATTTCAGACGATACATAAAGGGATACGCATCTAAAACTGCTTGTATATCCCATTTACTAAAAAAGGGTATTACCTTCCATTGGGGGTCAGAGCAAGAATTAGTTCGCCAAGAATTGATTCACCAATTGACAAATGAACCGGTCTTGTCAATTTTCGATCCCTCGCTGCCGACAGAGGTTCACACAGACGCCAGCAGCATTGGGTATGGTGCCGTTTTGTTTCAAACCCATGCCGACGGCACAAGGCACGTGGTCGCCTACTTTAGTAAAACGACACAAGGCGCTGAGAGTCGGTATCATTCTTATGAGCTGGAGACTTTAGCGGTGGTGAAAGCGCTGCAGCACTTTCGACACTACTTAATAGGTCTCCAGTTCAGGGTTGTTACTGATTGCAACGCACTAAAAGCCACCGAACGGAAAAAGGACCTTTTACCTAGAGTTGCCCGTTGGTGGATTTACCTCCAAGATTTCAATTTTAACATTGACTACAGGAAGGGTACTTTAATGTCCCACGTAGACTATCTTAGCCGTAACCCGTCCTTCCAAGTCCACCATATAACTAAACCTCGTAACTGGGCTCAAATAGCACAGTCCGCAGATAAAGAAACCCAGCATCTAGTCGAACAGCTTCAAGAGGGTCGCTTAGACTCCCGTCGTTATGTCCATCAGGACGACTTACTGTACTACAGGTATACACCTATTGGTGAAGAAGCTAGGCTCTTGTGTTTCATACCCAAAGGTCACAGGCTAAGCCTTCTAAGGATTTTCCACGACGAGCATCAGCACATAGGTGCCGAGAAAACTATGAACCTAATTCTCAAGCATTTTTGGTTCCCCGGACTTCGACAATTTGTCACTAAATATATTGCCCATTGTCTCACGTGTGTATCAAAAAAACGTGTACCCCGTTCTCCCCACCAGACTATCACTTCTTGGGATAAACCTGACGTCCCTTTCAGTACTGTTCATGTAGACACGTTAGGCCCCTTACCCGAGTCAAACGGTTACAAATTCATACTGCTTATTGTAGATGCATTTTCAAAATTTTGTCTGTTATATCCTATTCACCGACAAGACGCAAATGAACTCAAAATTGCAATGACAAACGCAGTCTCATTGTTTGGAGCACCCAAATTGTTGGTTACGGACCGCGGTCGTATGTTTGAGTCTGCTGATTTTGTAAAGTGGATCACCGGGCTTGGTTGTGACTTACATTACATAACACCGGAGATGCACCAATCGAACGGACAAGTGGAGAGATATGTACGCACTGTACTCAACATGTTACGAATTGAGTTCAATCAACCAAATTCATCATGGTCCGAGACAATTTGGAGACTTCAGCTGGTGTTGAACATAACGAAACAGAAAACAACCAAAATGTCTGCTCTCAACCTACTCGTCGGCATTGATGGTACAACGCCAGTTATCCGTTCACTCATCCGTGATGTGGCCGTGTCAGATACACAACCAAATCGTGAAGCTTGGCGAGAGATATGTCGATCGAGAGCTAGTGAACTTTTAGAAAAAAATAAAGAACGACAAGATTCCTACGTAAACAAACAACGACATCCACCTCGTGTCTTCGAAGTTGGAGACTTAGTCTTCGTAATAAAGTACTCACAATCGAAAGGTAAACTCGATTCTGGCATGAGGGGTCCGTACCGAGTTATGAAGAGTCTACGAGGCGGCCGCTACGAATTAAAACTGCTGAGCGGATCATATGGGAAGACGACTCAGGCAGCATCAGAATACATGGTGCCGTGGCGTGGAGAGTGGTGCCCAGAAACGTGTGCCGCTTTCTTTGAGGGTGAGTCTGAACTCTTGTTTTGTGTAAACCAACAGCAGTGTTTTGTTTTGCCATAATATTCCACTCTCATCCAAAGTAATATAAAAAGGGGCCCCAAACTACTTAATTTATCACTCTAAAAATTTATAAATACCGACATAGACTGACATGAATTTCTGATTTAATAACTTATCCCCATGGCAAAGTTAAGTACTGCATACTGGTGAAAACACTAAAAAAAGAATTTTTGACTTATTGGTGTGTTACTAGAGACATGCAATTCAGGGACGCCTCTGTCTTCACCTCCAACTGTAACACAAAGGACAAGGTAATCCCTGTCCTATCGGAAGACATATGTGTCATCATTTGATACATATGTAAGCGTACGCAACGTTTGGGCTCACAAATGTGTGATGCTTAAGCGACGGCCAATAGACAAGCGATTCAGGGATGCCTCTGTCTGTACTCGAGACGTCTCGCTAGGTGGTGATGAATGTACATTGTAGTGGATACATTTTTGAGTGATGATTTTTGTATGAAGACGAATGAAAGTGATGCGATCACTTTACGTGTACTAACTAGGTGTAATAGTTTCAGATGGGGACACAGAAGGATCCGGAGCACCGCACTGCATCCCTGGGCCTTCCACTGGAACACGAGACTGAGTCAGGGACGACTCATCATCAGGAGAGGCCGTATAAGGAGAAAGTAATGGCGACATCGATATGCCCTTCCACGCGGGTATATAAGGCAGACCGAACGCTGACTCGGACTCTTTCTTTCGCCATCGCTCGGACGGGAAACATCGTGCTCGTCGTGATTTGTTCTAAATAGTGCTAGTTTGTTGATTAAATTGCGTAAGTTCTGTATTTATATCAGTAGAATCGTAATTAAATAGAAGTTTTGTTTGATTAGGTTATGTGTGTAATTTTTTTTTAATTAAAGTAATTATCTGATCCTTATAATAAAATAAACTTTGGTACCATGTTTGTTCAACTGACCTCACAGTACTGTAGATAGATAGATAGATAACTCTTTATTGTACACCAAAATAACATAATCAATATAAACAATAACATAAAACTTAAGTAATGTTGTACAATTGGCGGTCTTATCGCTAAAAAGCGATCTCTTCCAACTGTTCCAACTGTACTGTCTACTGTAATACTGTATCAGCCGTATTGACCACTGCTCACAGCCTCCTCCATTAAGGGGGGTTTGCCACAACTCCCACGCTTGGCAGGCGTCTTGGGGATCGAACTTTAAGACATCATAGTTCCTCAGAAGGCGCTGCTGCCCACCTTCCATTTTACATTTAGTTGCCTGTTATGGCATCAGGTTGACATTTTAGCCCAGCACCCTATGGAGTGACATTTTTAATTTATTTATTTTTATTCCTGACAAGTTAGCCTTTGACCACTATCTCACCTGATGGTAAGTGATGACGTGGTCGAAGATGTTGTTTAGGCTAACCTATAATTACGGACTCTCAAGGACAGCTGCCGGAACACACCGTTAGGTGCTTGGCGACAGATTTTCCACTTGAGTGTGGTAGCTAGCCAGGCGGGCATTCGGAAAATGCCCTACCACCATGCTATAAAGACTGCCACCCTAAGACAACAACCGGGACCTACGGCTTAACCTGCCCCCCGAAGCACGGAAGCGCTCAGTAGTAATGTCACTAGCGGTCACCCATCCAACTCCTGACCACGGCGGACGTTGCTTAACTTTGCTGATCGGTTCAGAACGGCTAAGCAAACTTCGCTACGAGCGCTTCATAATAACAGGGTCCAGTTCCAGAAGTTTATTTAATATTATTTAAATTTTGGAAATCGCTTGTGTCTTTCTTAGGTAATTTTTCACTCTTTTTTTATGCATACTGGTCACAAGATTCTGACTGTTCTTTGCCTGAAATAATGTTCATCATCGACATGAGTTGCAATCACCGTCAAAACATCCAGGTAAGCAAACATATATTCGTGAAGTAAGCGCGTAACAAACATAGAAAAATCAATGGGAGTGAGAACCTCCTCCTTATTTGGAAGCCTATTTAATGTCTAATTTTGAAGCGCTCGTAGCGAAGTTTGCTTAACCATTCTGAATCGATCAGCAAAGTGAAGCAACGTCCGCCGCGGTCAGGAGTTGGATGGGTGACCGCTGGTGATATTACTACTGAGCGCTTCCGTGCTTCGGAGGGCACGTTAAGCCGTCGGTCCCGGTTGTTGTCTTAGTATGGCAGTCGTTACAGCATGGTGGTAGGGTACTTTGCGAATGCCCGCCTGGATAGCTACCACCCTCAAGTTGAAAATCTGTCGCCAAGCATCTAACGGTGTGTTCCGACACCTGCCCTTGAGAGCCAGTAATTCTAGGTTAGTCTGAACAACATCTTCGACCACATCATCACTTACCATCAGGTGAGGTAGTGGTCAAAGGCTAACCAACAGGCATAAAAAAAACTATATAGGAAAAACCTAACATTTTCATGAATATGTTAAAATGTATTTATATATATTTATAGCCATTTGCTTGTGAGCTAAATCTTTGGTCTTGCGGAGCTATATACAAAAGTTATATAAATTAATTATTATTTAAAAGTCTAATGAATAGATTCAGGCGTTACTTTGCGGAATTCCATATTAAATAATAACAAATACTTTTAAAAGTATTTTAAAAAACATTAAATAATATTTAAATAAAACACTTAATAAGCATAAAATTATATATCTAGTGACAATTCCGCCTAATTTTTCTGTTATCTACGAGACATCAACTGTCTCGATCGTGCGCTCGGTGAGTCAAGACCTCCTGAAGATGCTTCGTTTAGAAGCGAAACTTGTCGGGAATTCTTCCGGTTAGGCTGCGTGATGTTTGTGACGTCACGTAGATAACAGGAAAATTAGGCGGCATTGTCACTAGCTATATAATTTTATGCTTTTTTAAGTGTTTTATTTAAATATTATTTAATGTTTTTTAAGATACTTATAAAAGTATTTGTTATTATTTAAAAGTCTATAAACGTTAAGTTTTAATATTATAAGAAATCACTTTATAACCATAAATTATTATTAAACGTTAAATTTTAAACAAGTTGAGAATATCTTTGAAAGTTTATGTCTACCTAACCCCTAGAAGTCTCAAAGTCATCAGGCTCTTGATCCAGAGTACCTACCTGAATCTCTTTTTATACCTACAAAGAACAATACTTTTGACATCAACTTTTAAAATTATATAGACATATAAAACTGTAAAACTTTGCAATATGTACCAAAGATTTATTTGGAAGTAAGATATGTCTTATTTGCGCATGCTACCCATGCAGGTAAGCTCTGCCACAAGACTAGAATTTAAAATAAACATAGAACACTAAATTCGCAAGCAACGATTGAGTACTCGAAATATGTAGCACAAATCGAAACGAGGAAATTTACATATATTAATGCGGTCGAACCGGCAAAAAGCTTAGACGTGGATCGCAGATATGGTGCTGGGTAATATTTCAACCTAACATAAACTATCATGCATTGACAAATGCATTCATGTTTATTCTTTGTGTGGAGTATTAGCGAGCAATATATTATACTTAAACGTTAATATTTAAACTTTGCGGAGTTATAATAGACAGCGGCAGAGTTTCAGCTGCTTGATCAGGTGGTCTTTACCTTTCATATATATATATATATTTCACAGTGAAAGATGTGGGGGAATGCTATTCTTATTTGTGCATTTAACGGTCAGTTACCCGTCGTCTGCTTAGGAAGAAGTGCATAGGTTCGAATCAATTGAGGACACGCTGCCATACTATTATTGCCTGATCATATTTGCGAGCAAACGAAGTTAATTTTCGGCTCAACTAGTAGTTATGTTTTAGTAGGTGCACTTACTAAAACATTATCTAATAATATCCTTATTTTTAACTTACTGTTCGAAGACTTAAAGAGGTATTTCAAGAATAATTATCACAAGTTTGGCTACAAATGAATTTGATACACGTCTAAAAAAAATTCTGAAATCTATGTACTACTAAGTATTCCAATGGTTCGGGTACTAATTTCATTCTACTATAACTAAAAATACATTTGAAACTTAGATAGCAAACTTCAAGCTGTGTTTAACAAGATAAAGTTATTTCAAAGTGCACATCTTTTGTTGTCTTACGATGGTAGTCGTTATAGCATGGTAGTAGGGCATTTTGCGAATGCCCGCCTGGCTAGCTACCACCCTCAAGTGGAAAATCTGTCGCCAAGCACCTACCGGTGTGCTCCGGCTGCTGTCCTTGAGAGCCAGTTATTAAAGGTTAGCCTGAACAACATCTTCGACCACATCATCAAAGTCAAAGTCAAAGTCAAAATCATTTATTCAATTTAGGCGTCTACGACGCTCTTATGAAGGTCAATTACAAATTTTAATATTGAAATATACTACATTTTACTGCCACGTTCAGCAAACAAAAATTATAGAGCCACTGCGAGAAGAACGGGCAAGAAACTCGGGGCCATTCTTTTAAACGTTTTTTAAAAATGTGTTAAGTACATACACTCGAGAGCAATGAATCCGGGTCACTTAAAGAATCCTAAAAATCTCGGAAACTAAAAATGCTAGGTTAATGCAATAAATTGTATTTAATAGACAATGTAATACTCCTTAAATGAAGGTATTAAAACTTCTTAGTTATTGTAAAGTTATATCATAAAAAAATCAAATTTGAAAAAGGGCCACTTTCGAAGATGGAACTACGAAATTACAGCATTTGGTTTTGCTTTTGTTTGTAATCTGTCATTTATGTGGGTACATAAACCATGTTGATAGTGCTCTATATTCATTATTCAAGCTGAAATTATGTCGCTTACGCCTGAAGAATGCACCAGAATATTTACAATGCTGGAAACCGGCCGGAGTCAGCGCGATACAGCCAGGACTGTCGGTGTGTCGCTGTCAACAGTACAAAGAGTTCTCCGACGTTACGAAGAAACTGGTTCTAACCTACGCAGACCAGGAACGGGCAGAACCAGGTGTACCACAGCACGAGAAGACCGATACTTGGTGAACACCATGCTTCGAAATCGCTTTCTCACAGGAACTGAACTCACCAATCAGTTTCGACGCCTCGGAGGAAGTAACCCAAGTGCATGGACAGTAAGACGTCGGCTTGCTGAATCTAACTTAAAACCCCTTAGACCTGCAAACGGCCCTAAACTGGAGCGTGGGCATCGTATTTCGAGACTAAGATATGCCCAGAGCCACGTAAATTGGAGTATTGAAGATTGGTCAAAAGTTATGTTCTCCGACGAATCAAAATTTATGCTCTACAAGCACGATGGAAGACACAGAGTGTATCGAAGACCAGGGGAGAGATTCAAGCAAGCATGCATCGAAGAAAAAGTAGCCTACGGTGGTGGGTCTGTACTTGTGTGGGCCGGAATTTCTTCTGAAAGTCGCACAGAGCTGGTGATCATAGAAAACGGCTCTTTAACTAGCGTAAGATATGTGGAAGAAATCCTCAATGATCACGTTGGTCCATTTATGGTCAATTTAGGTGAGGATGCTATATTTATGCATGACAATGCCCGACCTCATACAGGTAGGATTGTGAATGACTACCTTCAAGAGATGAACATTACTCGTATGGAGTGGCCAGCGCGCAGCCCGGATATCAACCCGATCGAGCATGCTTGGGACGAGCTAGGCAGATGCGTAAAACAACGAAACCCTCCCCCAATCACGCTTCGTGAGCTCAAAATTGCTCTCACAGAGGAATGGGAGAATATTCCCCAAAATCGTATAAGGAACTTGGTGTACAGCATGCCAAACCGCGTAAACGCAGTAATGGAAGCACGAGGAGGCAATACGAAGTATTAAAATTCAAGAAAATCGTAATAAAGTTCAAAAATTTCATGTTTCCTATTTTTGTTTTAAGGAGAGATCAGCAGTTTTTTTCTTTATGTAATTTTGTGTTAATAAAATGTATGGTGACTCATATTTTTTTTACTTTCATTTAAGGAGTATTACATTGTCTATTAAATACAATTTATTGCATTAACCTATCATTTTTAGTTTCCGAGATTTTTAACATTCTTTAAGTGACCCGGATTCATTGCTCTCGAGTGTACTATATAGTAAAATTATTACAATACTTAATTTACATTACGTAGGTGTTAGGCGCTAGCTTGGCAGAGGCGAACCAGTCCAAGCATTTTTGTCGTTTAAGTAATCACAAACTGTGTAGTAAGATTTCTTTATCAAAATATTCTTCACATGCAACTTGAATTTTCTTTCTGTGAGCGTTGTAATATGTTTGGGCAATTTATTATAAAACCGCACACAATTTCCTAAGAAGGACATTTTATTTGTCTTTGCTAATCTAAAACCTGGCACCGCTATTTTATCTTTATTCCTAGTGTTATAATCGTGAGTGTCACTGTTTGATTTAAATTTGCTCAAATTTTTACGAACATTTGGTGAGATAGTGGTCAAAGGCTTACCTATAAGGCTTAAAAATATGCACTAATATTTTTTGATAATAGTTTAATAAACCTCCTACTCTATATCCTGTATATCAAATTCAAATTCAAATAATTTATTAATGTAACAATTATCTACATTACAAAGCTGACTTAAAACATTACCGCACCAAACGATGCCTAATAGATGGCAGTGGGATAGAATATATTCATGAGTATTAGAACCTGAGTCAAATAATCTAATTCTAGGTAAGACACGATAAAGTGACTTCCAAGCGCCGTGGCATTATTATAAGTGATGTGTATGCGCCTGCGTTGTGCTTATGAACCTACAGCTGCCACGGCGTTTGCTAGTCGTTTCATAGAAGTACATAAACTCAGTAGTACATCCGCGGCAGGTGCAGTCAGCAGCGTGCTCGGAATAGAACTTTAAGCCGACGCAATGACATTGGCTCAAAGATTAGTAAGACTACTTAGATTATGATACGAAGTGTTTATATTAAACAAGGGCTGAACCTTTTTTCCTGTCTAATCGGACTTCTACTTTCGTTCAATGATTTGTTTAGTGATGATGTGGTTGAATATAGTAGCAGGCTATCATGCTACTACATTATTAGGTTTGTGGCTAGGTAAATAAAATATCGCATTTAAAATGGTATCTGACTTCTAGACTTGTCTCGCTCTAGCATTTGCCCTAGTTCACTATAAAAAAATTATATATAAATTTGAAATCATGCATGTAATTGTATATAAGATTATTATTATTGATATGGTATTATTTTATTATAAATGAAATATAAAATACAACTTGTAATAGGCTGAGCTTTGTGAGGGCTCGCGTTTATAACCTGATTCTAATGGTGTTATCTAGTATTATGTACATTAACTACATTGTATTTGAGTATTAAGTTTAGTTCTGTCACTGCGATATTAACTCTTTCGTTTTCTAACAGAGGGCGTTAGTAGTACAATAACATTATATCCAATGAATACAATTTTAATATTTTTATGTTTGTAATAACGCATGCTCTGTGGATTACATTACAAAATTACAAATTGACGAGAAGAAAAATTTAAGTCATGTGCGGGATTCGAACCCGAGTCCATCCACCCCTTTAGACGGGGTATGCTCTAATCCAGTTAAGCTAACATAACTAAATGTTTCCTCTCCTAAAGGAGAATGTTCAAAGGCAGGTCCCCTGTATGGCGGAGTGTCCTATTAAAATATTATGCTAAAATCTTTTCATCTTTTTTTACTCTTCTCTCATTTACAGCGTATTTCTTTTCACCCTAGCATTAAAGTTTTCTTAAAGAGTACTATTTTTATAAATTAATCATTTGGTGTTATTTCAACACTAGCAACAAAAGATAATATGCACTACAATTGTATTGTATTTTTAAGTTATATATACTAATATATACTGGATACTATATTATTATACTATATCAGTACTAATAATATTATAAATGCGAAAGTAACTCTGTCTGTCTGTCTGTCTGTCTGTTACGCTTTCACGCCAAAACTACTGGACCGATTTGAATGAAATTTGGTATGGATATAGTTTGAGACCCGGGAATAAACATAGGATGGTTTTTATCCAACTGCGCAAAAAGAGGTTAATGTTTTTGCGCGATAACCGACATACGCGCGGGCGGAGCCGCGCCCGGAAAGCTAGTATTAATATATATTGGATACATAGTCATTAAAATATTGCCAACTTAGAATATTTCCAGTTATTTATAGTTCCAACACTTCCAGAATCTTAGACCGATTATAAATACATAGCTATGATTGAATTCGTTGCTATTTATATAGTTTCTTTTACACGTTGTTAGTTTTGCCTTTAATTGAATATATATCGACAGCGCAGAAACAATCCATACCGTAAGTGTACTTACTTATTTAATATACTATCGCTACTATTGATAGTTTATGTATGTTTTTAATTTTTTTTATAGCCTTTGACCACTATCTCACCTGATGGTAAGTGATGATGTGGTCAAAGATGTTGTTCAGGCTAACCTAGAATAACTGGCTATCAAAGCCAGCTGCTAGAACACACCGTTAAGTGCTTGACGACAGATTTTCTACTTGAAGGTAGTAGCTAGCCAGTCGGGCATTCGCAAAATGCCCTACCACCATGCTGTTACGACTGCCATCTGAAGACAATAACCGGGACCGACGGTTTAACGTGCCCTCCGAAGCACGGAAGCTCTCAGTAGCAATGACACTAGTGGTCAAGCATGTAAGTCATGATTTACGACGTTGCTTAACTTAGCTGATCGATTAGGAACGGCTAAGTAAACTCCGCTACGAGCGCTTCCAGATGTATATTTATAGATGCCTGGTATTCAATACTATTGTAAAGTAAACAGATTGGTTAACTACTACAGTGGCTTGCTGTTAGGTGTGCTACTGGGCTAGTAGCAAGGTGAACGTTACAATTCTGCGAGTATACAATATAAGAAAATAACGATTTATAGCAGCCATACATATATAAATGCATCGGTGATGGTATACCGTGGAAGTACGGCTGACTTAACACACTCTTAAGTCAGGAAAAAAATCTATATGTTGTTTCGATTTAAAAATATTAACTGGCTACACTACTGATGTTTACGTGTTACTGTTAAGAGTGTCAAGTCAAGTCAATGTCGGGCTGAAAGCGTAAAGGAAATAATCGTTTTTGAAATGTTTATTCTATTCCTAAATAGCATCAAGTTGAATATGCCTATTTATCCCACTGTTTTGTGAAACATGATGAACTCAATTTGTGCATTAGTGACTGAGATATTGTACTTAAACTATTGTAATTGCTTTGTTGCAATTGGGACTATTCTCGGTCTATTGAAATAACAAGCGTGACATTTGTGTAATGAAAAATGACTACTCCGGCTCATAATAGAACGACCTTCCTTCTTTCTTGGCGAAGTATTAATTGATCCTTACTATTGAAATCTAATTGACAGGAATACTTCAATAGATCCTCAATGCGTATGGTTAATTGTATAATAGCTTGTAGCCTGTTAAATGCATTACATCCAATAATACACGATAGGCCGGTTGCTTCCGAGTATCTGAATATCCCTGAGATGAGATTAAATACTGAGTACTACTTATCAGAAGATATTCAGAGGAGAAATATACATAGCAGACGTGCAATTTCACAAAACATTGATAGCACTGTTAAAAGTCATACACTAACCGGCAAAAAAACCCACGTTGGCTCGACGTACTCGATCTCCAGCAATTTTTTAAATGAAATAATCGTGAGTTTCACACATTTAATAATGTGTGAAACTCACGATTATTTCATTTAAAAAATTGATAGCTCTGCTACACATCTGGATAGATTTCCTAGATGAAATGCAAATGATTTATGCAGATTCACATTAGGATCTTATCAATACAAACAGGCAAAATCTTACAAAGCATGTTCGAGAAAATAGTACCATATTTATTGTTATATTGTTTAGAAATAAGCAATGTATTAGAAGAGAATTTGACATTTTAATGAGATCTAAATAAATATTAAGGACCAGAATAAAGTTGTTGATACTACCTCCTAAGGTACCAGGTTGCGGATTTTGATACTTATGGTATCATTCGATTTATCTAAAAAGTATTATAGTCTCAATATCTAGATGATTGATAATGTTCATAACTTAAAAATTAAATTACTCTTAGACCAGGGTAAAAATATGAAAAATGGCTACTGATTCTTAAATTAGACGTTTTTATTAACACATTAAGAAATAAATAATCAGGACACAACACTTTTTTCAGGGGACCTAAGTAGTAAACCTAAGTGAAATGGGCATTCTCCCAAGTAATTTCCAATGAATATAAAATTAATAATTTTAATTATTAACTTAATATACCGGCTAGCACTCACGGTGTTTAGTCGAAATCTCCGAACGGTTTATTTAATTTTTTTAAATTTAAATTTTTATTTTTTGTGTCAGATCATCTTGATATGAAGATAAATTACTACGTTGAAGCACAAATCTATAGACATGATAGTTTTTCAGTAAAATGTTCAAGTTGGAGGATAGTGATAGAATAATATCATCAATATTACTATAATAGCATAGATGAGAGATAATAAAAACTCGTGTTCATTATACAGTTCTATATTTAGAATCTTATAGGTTTTAATTTGTAACTAACTAATAATCAAAAATATAATTAAATTAATAACTACATACAATGTACAAAATGTTTTATATATACACACAAATAAAATATCATGCAATCGCTAAGTATACTTACATACTAATTGGTAGGTTACATAAAAATGTACAATACAATTAACATTTAATAATTAGGTATGGTGAAATTGATTTGAGACAATGAAGAAACGTATTATTATTATGAATTTAATAATGAACTTGTTAATGATAAATATGTTTATAGTCTAACAACTATAATTAATAATACATTAAATTTGTGAACCTGTCGACGATTTTCGCATTAATTTCAAATTGACGATTACACATTACCTAAATTCTTAAGAATAAAATTTTGTTCGATAAACATCGTAAATAAAATACGAGTAGAATTCCTCGGAATAAAGAAAGATCGTATAAATTGTTATTCTCGCGAAGAGGTTTTCTAAGCGACAGCTCGGGTAATTGACTACCGGAACCCTTCTATTAGACAGGGAGCGACTGGATACATACAATTTACCATGTTGACTATACATTGATTGATCAATGTTACAAAAACACATTCTTCAGATCATTTAAACACAAAAAATACGATTTAACCGGTGTTGTAATATGTAAATTTATCATAAAAACAATATTCAACAAACAAGAAAATACTCATCCTGCCATGCCTAATTAAAAAATAGGTTAGGCATTTAAGGATAAGTTGATGTTTTTCCAATGTTGTTAAAGTAAGTTAGTTACATAGTTTTGTACATAATTTTAAGATAAAAATATCACGCTCAATATCAATAATAAGATCACGCATCCACAAACAACATACATACATTTATTACTGAAATGTAATATTGTATAAAATATATGTTCTAGTCTAGACTTTTATAACGACTTATGTTCATCAATATCAATAATTTAGACAGTATAAAATATAGTGAAGAAAAAATCTACAAGAATGACAAAACTTTGAATCTCAAAGCTTTTTGAGATAAAAATTATAGGAAACTATTATTTGCCGCGCAAAATGTTAATACCGTCGCTCTCTGCCTAAACGCAATTTCGAGAGGAGGGTGTCAATGCAATCGAGGCGTTACAATATTGGCATCCACCTCAAATAATACGAATGTGAAAAAGTACTTTCATATATACACACATGAAGAACGAACATTTGGCACAAAGAGGCGTCTCACGCACACACGCAGGCCACTGATGATCCACTACTACTTCTGAGCAAATATAGGTATGGTAGAGATATCTACATAAACTTTTCTTTAACTTCGCCTACTAATCGTCTCTTACAATATTGGTGAGTACTTAAACTATTTATATACATCTCACAATCAGTCGTAAACGTTTTATATTTTGGCAGACAAATGTTAATCATAATCTATTTTAATTATAGAATAAAACTGTATAATTTATAAACCGCAAAATAACCTCTCGGGTTGGCACTGTAAAGTCCTAAATAGGCCGGGCTAAAAGCTGCAAAAATATCATGCGCATTTAAAATCTTAAAAAGTTCTGAATATTATTCGTGATTATCCATTGATACAATTATTTCACAACCTGTTACTGATGTTTGATCGATTGGAACACTAATGATCGTATCTAAGTATAATGAGTATTCTAAGACCGAGGTTATAAGAAGATATTGTCACGGGTGTTTAAGTCTCGATGTCCGAGGGTTCTAAAGAGTTCTCGATAGTTCTAAGAGACTCAAAAGTTCTAGAACGGTGTGCACGGTTTTAAAAGTTGCTGTCGTATTCAGATCTACGACGCGAATAGTGTGAGCGTGGCACTGGGTATTCACCAGTGTAGCCGTACACTTGCGAACCGCCTCCAGTCTGTCCATAGAGCTGTGATCCGCCATATCTGTGAACAAATAAACAAAGCATGTACATTATGAGGGCATATATAAGGGACACTATAATATTAGTGTCATTGTAAATTTTACTGAGCAGGTAACTGGTTCAGTTTTCTTGCAAAGCTCGACAATTGACATCCAGCGTGGTAAAGTTGAGCCAGCTTTTTGAGCACTTTTGCACCAAGGACAAGGGCAAAGGCAAAGGCAAGGAGAAGAAGGTTCTTAGACCAAGCTTCAACTTTTCAATATTTTTATTTTCTCATACATTCATTTACTCAGATTATTATAAACCAAGGTTAAGTTTAGATAAATTATTTTTTTATATTTTTAATTATGTTATCATGTGTCGCATTCTGTATACTGGTAAAGTTTCTTTCAGTGAACATTTATTCCTAACGATCCACCCAAGTCATCCACCTGGGTATGGTCAGTTTGGATTTTTGTTCTTAACATGCCACCAGCTGTCCACCTTGGTGGTCGGTAAGGATATAAATATCGTAACTGACTATCAACTTTCTTTAGGCTTCTGGATCGATAATGGGATAATAGGGGGTAAACAAGGACAACCCCCAATTGAGAAAAGATGGCTTTCCCACTTGTGATTGGACGAGTAATTCACGATTACCCACTGCACTAGAATGAAAATCAAATCAGCTGCTTCATCGAGAGAAAATCACAACTACATTGATTCAAAGGAAAAAAATATTCTTAAGAAAGCCATGAATATTACTTTTGATATTGAATTAACTATGAAGACAGGCCTTAGATATTACAACTGTCAAAGTGACAGTTGCTGTTTTATTTTTAAGTGTTGATTTTATATTTGATCTACTTTTACGACCTTAAGGTTAACTAAGAATCTATCTAAGATCTCAGCATAGGTATGCCTGCAGTCAAAGAGACAGTGAACTACGTATATTTTGTTTTGGTTTTTAAATTCAGATAACTAATATAAAGCTAAATTTTCGGAGCGTTTAAATCTTAAATATGTATGTAATATTTAGTACATTATATTTATATATTTATTATGATTATCATTTCGTACGACAATTACTGTCAAACACAGAAATACTTTATTTTGAATAATAATGACCCTGTACTACTGATTTCTTCGCATGCGTGATAGAAATTATAAAGGGCTTCTTTTCTAATAGAACTGTCAAACTTTAAATGGTTTTATTTTAAACCATTTAAACATTAGATAAAACTATTGATCCGTTCATCAGTATCATTACAAAAGTCATAAATCTTGCAGTGATATTTTTTTCTAACCATAGCTGTTATAATCCTGTCACGTGATAAGGTTATTATCCAATAATTAATACTACATTTACATCAATGCTATATGCCGCTTACATTATGACAGCTGTCATCCGAAAAGAAGATTTCTAGAGTATCTATCACTTTTGTAAAGAGGATATTGTTTTTAAAATGAATCCCTTTAAATTTGCCATCAGTCATTTGAAAAAAAGATCTCGATAAGATCTATCACTATTGTAAAGAAACTAATGATCTAGGATCAATAGTTTCTAGAATAAACCCTTTATTATTTTTACTGAATCATTTTTTGAAGGACGTATTAAGTGGTATTGCCATAGTAATTAAGTAGACAAATTTTTATACGTGCACTGCGAACCATTAAATATCCCTGAAACGATGCGGTGAACTTAAAATTATACTATGAAACAGTCTGGAAACGTTCCAACAAAAGTCGATTAGGTATTGTTTTTAAGTTTATCATTATTAACCTCGTTTCCGAAAATATCAACCGAAGTTTTCGTTGTGTTTATAGGAATGCATTACAAACCTATTATGTTTGGTGATATAAGCATTTGTATACGAAATAAGATCTATCCCACTAGTCCCATACGTAGTATTATTATACGTTCTATACCCATAGTTTTGAGTCATATGGTGTCTTAATTCATGCCAATTTGAAAAAAAGCTTATTCTGGCACACCAAACTTTGTTTGCCGCTATGAGTAGAAGGCAATCGATACTAGGTTTTGAAACCCACGGCGATGATTTCTGTGAAAACTGAATCATTATTGTATTTTATTAAAACTCCACTTATTTAAAGCCTAATACATTATTTTGGGGAAATATTTGTTGCTGCGTAAATTATACGCATGTTGTACACAAATAAGACATTTTGTGGGCCCGAAATAACTAATAGCGGCACGTAAAACAGCTTTTAAGCAGCCATCTGTTTCCCATCTACAACACTACGTTACAGAACTAAAACCTGACTAACTATATGAGTTGAGTAAGGGATTTACGAGAGTTCCCACCTTGTCAAGGCGGTGGGGCTCAGTAGCCGTGGCTTCGTCACCCATGGTGAAGCGAAGAGGAACCAGTCGTGTCAGCATGGGCAGTCGGCTGGCATGTAGAGTTGGAACACCGTGTGTTATAACTACACTAAAGTGCTATAACTAACTGAATTCAGTAGGGGCACTTGCTGCTGTGGTTGTACTTGAGTAGTTGGTGCCGAGTTCGACATATCCCGGCCGACATATAACGGGAATGCGTAGAAGCATTTTTCGTAGAATTGACTTTGTAAGCACATTTTTCGTTCCAAAAACCTATCAGTAAGTAGATAATAATGCCATACCCATATGCAGGTCCATACTGCGACCCTCGACCTGAGTCAGGAGTGTAGTGCTGCATGTACTTTTGTAGCTGTGGCGTCCATTCTGACCGCCAGGAGTCCCCTGGGTTCGGATAAGCCAGCTGTTCGATGAAAGCAGTTGACATTCGCTGGAACAAAAATTAATAATACCATAATCCAACCTAATAAAGTGAAATAGGTACTTTAAAGAAAAACAGATAAATTTGATGATTTGTAATCAGTCTTTTAAACATCCTAGCTAGCTCAAGTTCATAATATATTTAAAAGATTTTGATGGTTCTTGTTGCATGTTTCTTTTATTTGAGTCTTTTATTAAGTATTTACGAGTATATCTACATATAACAAAATATATTAATCCAAACTTTATATGCCATAGTAAATAAGTATATTGATTTACCATAGTTTTGTGTGATGGTTGGGCATTGAGTGAATGCCCACCTGACTAGCTACCTTCCTAAGTAGAAAATCTGTCGCGAAGAACTTAACGGTGTGTGTTTCAGCTATGCCGGCAATTCTAAGTAAGTCTGAATAACATCTAGCTTCAGCTACATTATTACTTAACAACAAGTGAGGCAGTGGTCACAGCCTGCTATTTAAAAAAAATCGTTTAGCGGTGGAGACACATAAGGTCCATATATCCACTGAGTTGGGTAAAATTTAGTGGAGAAAGAAATTACATTGTTATATTTATATTTGTAACCTTTTTTTTGCTGATAGGTAAACCTTTGACCACAATCTCATGTGATGGTAAGTGATGATGTGGTCGAAGGTGTTAACAGGCTTAACCTGGAATGACTGGCTCTCAAGGACAGCTGCCGGAACACACCGTTAGGTGCTTGGCGACAGATTTTCAACTTGAGGGTGGTCGCTGGCCAGGCGGGCATTCGCAAAAATGCCCTTCCACCATGCGGTGAAGCTCAAGCCCGCGGCGGGATTCGAACCAAGGACCTGCTGCGCGGCAGTCCATAGCCAAAGCCACTGAGCTATCACTGCTTCAAAAACCATATTATATGAAAAATAAATACCTTGCCAGAAGGAAGATAAGGTAAATCCCGTTCTTTCATCTGATGCATATCATCGAAGCCTCCCATATGGCTTTTGTCCAAATCTCGTAACATCTCTTCACTAAGAGGGATAGGCTGTTTTGCTTTAGCACTTTTTTGACGGTTCACCAACTAAACAGTAAGAACAACAGTTTTATATTTAGATTTTTTTTATTTAAATAATTTGTTTCCATTTTATTGGGTTGATATCGTAAAATACGAGTAATACTTACGACGGTAACGCCAAATATAACAACGAACAGAAGAGATGCTAGTGCTATAACAATAACAGCTATACCCCACTGAGGCAGGAATGATTCTTCTTCAGGCGCTATCAGCGTTGGTTCCTCACGTTTCGGTAAGACTGAAAATAACAATCAAAACAGTAGATCAGAAGAACCAACTAAATAATAATTAATACAATTGTATAGTACCTATGAATTCCGTGTACGCAGGATCCATAACGAACTTTCCAATCTCTAGTTTTCCTGAAGACTTGTCAATTGTTTTCTGCATTTTTTCATTGCTTTTCTTCATTCTTTCCTCATCCGGTTGATCTCCAAGCATCATATCCGGATCAAAATTACTTTCTTGGGCTTCCTCTGTTACAGTTTCAACGACTGACCCAGGTTTGGCTTCATGAAGGGATTCGTGAAACATCTTCTTCAAATCAAGCGTGTTAATTCTTTCTTCCACATCATTTAATTCGATAAAATAATCAACGAGTACAGACCCTTTGCTAAATCCATCAATCCGAATACCTTTATACCAGTTTTTGAGAGAATCTGATTTTGCATATACCGAATTAAGCTGCAATATAATAAATGTATTTATGAGTTACCTAGCATTATATATGAAATTAAATAACAAAAGCTAAAAATCTTTATTGCCAATCTGTACCTCGTCCTTTACTTCTTGAGCCAATTGCTGCCATTCGTCAGTATGATGATCCAGTAATTCGGGAACCCACTGAACTCCTGAAAATAAAATTATGTACTGTGAAAACATATTAAATAAGTCTAAATAAATTATACATTGTGTTTTAAAATTTTTCGCAGTTTCATTTAATTTAAAGCGATGGACGTCCTACACTGTATCACTATATTGACTTTGTAGTTGATAATTCGGTTTTGAAACACCAATAGATCGTTTTTGTGTGTTTTACGATAGTCAGTAGTAGAAACAAAACAAAAGTTGTGTAGATAAATCGCACATTCTCCGAAGCATGCAGTATTACCATATTAATCAATCTATTCGGAGACTACCTATGATGTTAATTTAAATCACTCTACTATCACTTCCATTCGCAATAGAACTATCTCCCTACCTCTGCGCTATTGTCAACGTACTGTGTGATTCTGAGCTTCAGCAGATCATTGATAGAAAAGAGAAGCAGCAGGAGACAAATAAGTACCAAGGCATTTAATGACTATAAGCGTACTAAATTCCATCAAAGACAACTCATATCGATCATTCTTCGACAAGATGTATGACATTACTGAATAGAAATCATTGTGTAAGCCGTAAAATTGAAGCATATTAGCAAAACCTTGTCAGTTTCAATGAATTTGCATCGAATAATGGTCCCGCTACCCGTTCTTTCACACGAAATCAATAACTTCGCAAAAGTGTTTAAAAAAGTGATTAATATAGCTGGCAGGGTCTGCTCGACTTTCATTCTTAGGCATAGGTTCCATGTTTATGAGCTTCCAAGACTGTAGAAAAGAGGGCTGTTAACTCAAGAGTGAGTTAAGGTGTACATGATATGAAAACTATATCTGAAATCCCATCAGGACATTGAGGCCTTGTTCATTAGATTGCATCCTACACATTAAGGTCTGACTGGAAATATATATAATATTTGCATAGATTACAGATACCGCGCATTCAGTCCGACGTTGAGGCAGTTTGCCCTCAGCATCTGCCGCATAAGCAGTTACAGAGGTATGTATTTATAACTAATACACTCCTTAGTATTTTTAATAGTATTTAAAATTACAATGCCAGTTGTATTTTTATGTTGCATACGGTAATTTTATGTTGTTAAGACAATAGTGACCAAAATCTTATGAAAAGTTTAGTTACAACATATTATATCTATTACCTGAAACAATTTTTATCGTAGCAGCTATGTCACAATCCTTTCTACATATTCCTGGAGTAGTTGGAGGAGGTGGTGCAATCGTGGTCGTTGTCGTGGTTGTAGTTCGTCTAGTAGTTACTTCGGTACGCATCTCTGGCATTGGACTAGTAGCAGTTGCATTTCTTTGGGCTTCTAATAGCTTTTCTATCGAGAAGGGTGTTGTTGACGGCGACGGCCAGCCAGTAAATTCCGTTGCAGCTCTGAAAATGAATAATAAATTATTTTATATTACAATCAAATTATTATTGATATCTAATTGGGTAGTTATTGGTTTGTAAACGTTTACCTTGTTGGCCAGCCCTTTTGAATCTTTGGGGTGACTGGAGCTGGACCTAATGGCTTAGATGTTGTTGTTTTTCTGTTAATTTTTCCACCAGGTCTTGATGGAAATACAAGTTTGATTCCACCTGGAGCTTTTGTAGTCAAACTGTGCTCTGAAACGGGTTCAGTCTCGTTGAGCGTAAAACCAGGAGGTAGTAAACTTGATACATCAGCGACTTTAATTTTTTCAATGATACTTTTACTGCTGTCTTCAGTTTCTGTTTCATTAAGCTTGAAGCCAGGGGGCAAAAGCGCACTAATATCAACAGATATAGCGTTAACTGGTAGTTTAATTTTCTCTTTAGGTTTTTCAGTCGTAAGATTGAACCCTTTTGGTAGGAGTGCAGAAATATTAATCTTTTCAACTTTATCGAAAATACTCGCTACAGAAATTTCTTTAGATGTCGGTATCTCGGTAGAGCTTTTAAAGCCAGGTGGTAAAAATTTACTGATATCATCTTTTTGAAGTTTTTGGATGATATCTTCTTGAGATTTGTGCTCTTTTGGTCTATATTCTCTTGGGAGTAGTGATTTGTCGTCAAGAACAATAACTTTGTTTTTAGAACTAATGCCAGAAGATCGTCCTTGAGTTTCATTTATAATAGGTATTTCACTAGAGCTTGTTGGAATTATAACTGTAGTGGTTGTAGTCGTACTAGTTGTAGTACTAGTGCGCTTATCTTTGTAAGAAAGTCTTGGTTTGTATCCTGGAGGAAGTAAACCAGGTGCCAGATCATCCATAACAGTTACAAAGGATGGTTTTTTTCTGGGCTTGGATGTTGTCGATGACGTTGTTACACGGTGAGCAAATTTTTTTATTTGAACAGGCAGGGGTTCAGGCGAAGATCTTTCTGTAAAACTAGGTGGTAGTGTGCTTTTCAGAGTAAAAACATTAGGAAGAGCAGTTGTGGTTGTCGTTGTTGTTGTTGTTGAAGTACTTGTAGTACTACTCTCAGTTGTAGATTCTGTAATCAGTTCAATGTTTTTGTTTTCATTTTTTAAAGATCCGGATAAAACGGCACTTGATAATTCAGATTGTATGCTATCCAATTTGTCATTAATATTTTCAGTAGATACCATTAAACTACTACTTTCTTGCCGAGGATCTTTGGTCACAGGTTCGTCGATATCTTCATCACCCTCTTCATCTTCATCAGTTAAAACTTGTTTTTTTTCTTCCTGTTCCACAGTGGGGAATGGTAAAAAACGAGCACCAGAAACGCTTCTGCTAGTTTGAACTGATGCAACCACGATCCAATTTTCAGTTGTAACCGGAAAAGATTCATTGAAATTATCCGTAGCATTGGATGCCAATATTTCTTCTGCACCCATACTAGTTTTAATAGTACTAGTAGGTGCATAAGTAACATCGGGGACTGATATAGTCCCATTTACAACACTTTTAGTAGTCACAACTGACACTACTTCTTGTCCTAATATTGATGGTGTTTCAATAGACGTAGTATCTTCATCAGAAATCGACTTGTTAATATTCTGAGCATTTACATGTTTTTGATCTTTACTGCTGTTTTTTTCTATTTGATCTATTACTGCTGAATCAACAAAATGTTTGAAATTATCATCTTGCACTGTAGTATTTGCCTGTTTCATAACAACTATGTCAAACGAATTAGTTGAATTAAATGTTTCTTCTTTAGTTTTCTCAGGTTCTTCAGTTGAATCATATTCGTCGTAAATATCTTCATGCTCTGTAGAATGAGAAATGTGAGGATGATGTGTAGTATGTTTCACTTCATAGCTTTCAGATTCATCATAGTACTCCACATACTCGCCTTCTTCTTCTAAATCTTCTGCACCCAAATCACTGTCGTCTTTAGGAAGAACCGTAGTTGTCGTAGTTGTTGAAGAAGTTGAAGATGTTTTAGCAGTCTCTACTGGAATTTCTTTTAGATAATTATCCGTATTCATAGAACTAGCATCAGGTTTACTATCATCTGTTGGTTCTGAGTTTTCTGAATCGTCTGATTTAATCACTTGAACATCGTCTGAGCCATGTTTATTTTTCATAAGTTCTCTGAATGAACTGAGATCACTTATATCATCTTCAAGCAAAGGTTCTATATCTAATAATGGTTTATATTCAGTGGAAGAACTTTGATGTAAATTAGAGTTAAATTTTGATTCCTTAACGTTAGTTTTTGTAAATATCTTACTTGGCGTGGTTCGGAAATCAGTTTTCTCTTCCACAGGTGAACTGAATTGAGGGAACCGTGCACCGCTAGGTCTTATGTTCAGTCTTTGTTTATTTGTAAGCTTATTAGGATTATAAGTGGTTACCCTATGTTGATCGAAAAGATCTTGATCATTATCGATTCCGTCATCATCATGTGGAATGTGACCAGTTTGACCATTGCTTTTTAGACTGTTTGTATCAAAAGGTAAATTTTTGAACCTTGTGTTTTGTAAATAGTCTATATCCGGATTGTTCAATGTGATTTGACCCAAAAATGTTTCCGGCTTAGAAGGATCATTTTGATAAGCTACAGAATGTATTTGGGGTACTTCTGGCCTTTTTGTAGATGCAGGATGAACTAATTGATAGTTATATGGTGGAGCAGGTCTAAACCTTTGCCGTGGTGACGTAAATTCAGGTTGGTTAACATAATATTGCGTGTCAGCCTGAGTTCTCCCAGTAGGCAACTGAAATGGTGAAGGGTTTTGATTGTAATTAGGACTTGGAAATCTCACATGACCCTCATTGTATAGGGGCTGCTGAGACGGTTGAGCAGCTCTGTAGCTGTCTCCATTCTCAAAAAATGTCGTTGGTCTGCCATTTGGATATAAAGGTGGTTGTACTTGAGCAAAACTTCTTTCTACCGGTGTGTAATAAAAGTCGTCATCTGAAACAAAACAAGGCATTCGTCATTAATTTTTGTTCGGTTTACTGTTTTCAACATTGCAATAACCATGAAATTTTACCAAATAATTAAAATATAACTTTCCAGCGTAATGGCAAAGCAATGTAAGCGATGGTGTGGTCGGAGATGGTTCACAAGCTTCTTATTAATTTCTTGCCTGACATTAAAGATTGTAATCAGCAAAACCGGTTGTGTTTTTGAAAGGGCTATAGTGGTTTACTCTTTATAATTTATACCTTGGACAAATTAACACTTTGGCAGATTAATAATATTAGTATTTCAATTAAAATAAAAACTTCAATTTTATCTACGTACCTAAAACATATTGTGGCAAATGTCTTTAAGATATCTGTACAGTTTTGCCTACCCTACCCGTATAAATTATAATAATGTTAGTTTTTGAATTTTCTATACATTTTTTTATAAGTCTTTTATTGAATCCCAGGAAAGCTTGTGTTTATGCAATAAATTCTCATTTTCCGTTAGTAGTAAGCTTAATATTTTCCACGCAAAGAATTCACGTAGTTTATGACTCAAACCATCTATCGATTTCCTATTACCCCCGATGTTTCCACTCGAGCGATGAGAAGCCGACATTCTTAATTAGGGATATGAAGCAGGAAAGTAATTCCACAAGATTATCTCTAGAACGATATGGAGGCGAAGGTTATGCCGTTGGGGTGATAAAACGATATTAGCGCGGTATAACCTCCACTCTTCGCTAGGTATGGAATTGACTTTGTTGTGGCAACTTAATAAGAAATACGCATATGAGAGGTATCGTATGATATTAATTTTGCGGAAAATTCATTATAAGTTTGTGCGAATTATCAAGATGACTAATGTCCATTTAATAATTGGAATTCTTTGTTTTTTCCTATGAGAATTTTCTACAATAATTTATAGTCTTAATTATCTCTTTTCAACTTTTATATAATTATCTTTTACGACATTATCTAAGCTGATTTAAGATGAAAGTAAGTTTATTTTCATGTTACAAATACACTTGAGTGGAGTTTGACCTGTATATACTTGAAATAAAACCCTGTAATAATATTTTGGAAATACGCCATTTGCCATTTCTGGTAGGTAAATAAAAAATTGTGTTCCAGTAATTTGTAAAATAAGGAATCCATTGGTTACATGTGTATTTGTATTCCAAAAAAAATTATCCAGAAATGTAAAAGACAACAAAGCAAAATTTTTGCATATAATGGTATTAGGACCTTTATATTTACTTAGCTATGTTAAGATATCAATCATTATATTATTGTAGTTGGATTCCTAAGGAAATAATGTATGGTAGTCACGAGTTAAATGATCCCCGCGCATAAATTTCAAATCAGATATATAAAAACTTGGGTACGAATCATTGGCTTCGTGTTCATTATTATGGTATATCTTTAAATCATTTTCGCATTTTCTATGGAAGCTTACAAAACAATTTGTTTACGTTAGTCCATTGAAATGTTACAATTTAAGGACCGAAATTGCATTTCTTAGCGGACGCAATTTTATTTTTGAGTCATGTGTGGGTGGTCAATAGAAGCTTAACCTCAAGTTTGTGGGGTCGCCACCCTTGTCCCCTGGCCAACATCTTGGAAAAAGGGGTGAAAACAATTATTTCGCGATATCTCGGAAACTATGCGTCTTAAAAAAAGTTCTACGGCACATGATTTGCAGCAAATTATTTTGCCTACAATCTCCTCAGACCAATTTTGTTGATTACCTTTTGAGGAAATTTTTTAGTTTAATTTATTTAAACCACCGTTAGAACTCTCCAAAATTTACGAAGTTCGTCAATGCTCATGAGAATCCGGTGAAAAATAAATGTTTAACTTATTATAGTTTTTTTATTGTAAATATATTATTTGAAAAAAATTGGTAAATTCGTACAACTTTAGTTATTAATTCTTTTTTGTTTTCCTTACCATAGAAATTAACAAATTTTACTTACCGAAGGTTAAGCAGATAGTAAAGGTCTGAGTTACCGTTTGGGGACAAACAAACATCTGCCTGTTACGACTATTATTATTATACGTAGGCTTAGCTGTTTCTTCTACATCATTTTATTCTCTTAGTTGTGCTACATGTTTTGCCACGTGTAGATGTAGTGAAAATTGTGGATATTATTTTCAGTTTATTCAATTAAACTGCAAATTTCGGAAAAAAATCCTCAAAAGATCATCCACAAGATTGTTCTGGGGTATTTTTTTTTTGTAAAATGTAAAAGAAGTTATCGAGCAAAAAAATACATTTTTGCTTATTCAAATTCAAATTCAAAATCATTTATTCAATTTAGGCGTCTACGACGCTCTTATGAAGGTCAATTACAAACTTTAATATTGAAATATTCTACATTGTACTGCCACGTTCAGCAAAAAAATTTAGAGAGCCACTGCGAGAAGAACGGGCAAAAAACTCGGGGCCATTCTTTTAAACGTCTGTTTACAATTTGTTATAAACAATATAATACAATTATTTGTTTAAATTACGTAGGAAACAGGTGATGGCTTGGCAGAGGTGGAATTTTCCAAGCATTTTTGTCGTTTAAGTAATCACAAACTGTGTAGTAGGATTTCTTAATCAAAATGTTTTTCACGTGTAATTTGAATTTTCCTTCTGTGAGCATTGTAATATGTTCGGGAATTTTATTATAAAACCGCACACAATTACCTAAAAAGGACCTTTTATTTGTCTTTGCTAATCTAAAACACGGTACCGTTAATTTATATTTGTTCCTAGTGTTGTAATTGTGGTTGTCACTGTTTAATTTAAATTTACTCAATTTTTTCCGAACATACATAATATTTTCAAATATATACAGACTCGGTAAAGTTAATATATCAATTTCTTAAAGCGGCGAACCATTCAGAGATCATAGATAACACATTATTTACATGAATGAGTTCACTATCTTTCCTATCTACTTTAAAAATCAGAGAGGTATCATCGGCGAATAAAACAATATTGCAGAAATCTTTGACCATGCAAGGCAGATCATTAATATACGCTAGGAACAAAAAAGGTCCCAAAATTTATCCCTGCGGTACACCTATTTTTACCAAAGACCCGGAAGAAGTATTGCCATTTATTCCAACCATCTGTAGCCTGTTTGACAGATAAGACTCTATTAGATTCAAAGCTTTTCCACGAATACCATAGTGTGAAAGCTTACGAATCAGAGTGCAGTGTTCTACACAGTCGAATGCCTTGGAAAGATCACAAAATACGCCAATAGCATCATGTGAACTCTCCCAGGCTTCAAGTATATGTGACATCAATTGAACACCTGCATCTGTAGTGGATCTGCTCTTAGTAAAACCAAACTGATTCTCATTCAATATATTATGCTCATTAAAATGAGATAAAAGTTGTTTGAGCATATTTTTTTCGAATACTTTACTCAGAACAGGTAAGATGGAAATAGGTCTATAATTGCAAGGGTCAGATGCAGCCCCCGACTTCAAAATTGGAGTGATTTTACATAGTTTCATTAAGTCGGGGAAATTTCCTCTATCGACACAAAGATTGAATATTGTTACTAAGTATGGTGCGATAATGCAAATTATAGACTCTGCCACTTTAACTGACATACCCCACAAGTCTTCAGTACTCTTTATGTTTAAACTTTTGAATGTCTTTATAATTTCAAAATTTGTCGTGTATCTAAAAGAAAAGTCCGGTGTTTTACAGGGAAAATTATGTTTTAATAGGGCTTCTGCTACATTGGGACAAGAATCCAATGATTTAGTGACTTCTAGGGGTAAGTTAGAAAAAAACAATTCAAATATATTCGCCACTTGTATTGGATCAGAGATTTGATTTTTATTAATAGTTAAGACATATCTTGAATTTCTAGGTTTATTTTTACCAGTCTCAATATTTATAGTCTTCCAAATGGTTTTTATTTTATATTTAGACTTGCTAATTTTATCCCTAATAAAAAGAGATTTTGCACACAAGCAAACAGACTTAAAAGTTTTTGAATAATTCCTAACATAATCATGAAAATGCTTGCAAGATGTTAAATTTTTCCTGCGATAAAGATCAAACAAATAATCTCTACTTTTTCGAATACCTCTAGTTGCCCAATCATCAAACTTCAATTTTCCATTTATTTGTTTCTTTATTTTTGGACAAACTTTTTGAAACTCAATATTTACTAAAGAAAATAAGTTATTGTAGATGTCATTCGGGTCACAGTGAGAAAAACTTGTTATGCCAAGCTTAGCTTCTATATTGGTACCAAGAGTTTCTAGCCTACTGGTTGTTAACGGCCTATGTTCAACTTCATACCTCTCTGTTTCTCTATTTCCATCAAATTGTATCGCAAGGCCCTCATGATCAGACCTAACACCTTTCAATATTAACTTTTCTTTAATCTTACAGTTTGAGTATATATTGTCTATACAGGTAGATGAAGTGTCTGTTATCCTAGTGGGCTCACAGAACAGAAATTTCAAATTAAATGACTTAAATAATGAAATAAGATCAGTCTTAGTTTTAGAATTCATTAAAATATCTATATTAAAATCACCGCATACAAATATGGGTTTTCTGCATTTAGAGATTTTCTGCAGTATACTTTCCATAGTGGATAAAAATTCTGCAAAATTTTGAGCATGACCTTGATCTGTAGGTGGTCGATATACACACAACACAAGATGCCTGTCCACCTCCACACAAGCAACTTCACAGACACGTTCAACAGAACATCTGACTAAGTCATGGCGTTCTTTAAATTTTAAGTTATTTTTTACAAGAATAATACACCCTCCTCCTTCTGCAGATGATCTGTTAAACGCACTGCCTACACTAAAATTCTTAACATTAAATAACATTGTATCAGCTCTTAGCCATGTTTCAGTAAAGCATAATATATCAAAAGGATATTTATCTAAGAGCATTTCAATTTCAAGTATTTTGCCAGAGAAGCGATTTATATTTTGGTAGTACAGTGCTATGTCAAAACACTTCCCTGTTGTCGGACTTAAAAGTTTAAACAGTTTGTTAGTACATGTACTAAAATCTGTATCGTCAATAGAAGACATGGTTATATTTCCTATAACCGACTCAATATTATAAGCTACCAAAGTAGCAATCAGATTCTTATATTTTTTAGGTAGGTACATCCTATCCCGAGTCAACATAAATTTAGTAATAAATTTATTACAGTCAAAAAATAAAAGTTTGTCACTATGACGACATGTCATATTATAACTTCTTTAATATTTAATTTAGGGCAAAAAGTTACCTATATACTTATATTTATGGGCAAAACAATTTGCTGCAAATGATATACTGCAGATTTTTTTTATAAAACGCATAGTGTCTGAGATATTGCGAAATACGTGTTTTCACCCCTTTTTCCAAGATGGTGGCCGGAGGACAAGGGTGGCGACCCCACAAACTTGAGGTTAAGCTTCTATTGACCTCCCACATATGTTTCAAAAATAAAATGGCGTCCTCTAAAAAATGCAAAGCAGTAACTTTTCAATGGACTACGTGTCTATCTCCCAAAGCATTTATTGGACTGGATATTAAATCTCACTTGTTTATAAGAAACCATTTCCATGCCTCATTTTGGGGGTTCAATATACTTTTTCTGATTAAGTTGGTTTCAGTAAGAAACTGAAATTTCCCTTGGGGCTCGGCCGAATTTCACCGCTTTATCGCCCCGGTGTCAATGTTTGTCCCCAATGTTGATCTTAGCTACAGAGCCACAATAGCCTACGTGGTTACCAAGTCCCTTTTAAAGTACCCTTGATGGTATAAAATATATTATATAGGGAGAAAGTCGTGTCAGCCTGTAAGCAAGTTCACGAGCTTTCATAGTCACTGTTAACTCAATTCGTTTTTATGGTAATGAAATAGAAATGTACTTTGTCCGTCTGTTCGCCCGTTCGATCTTTAATAGCTGTATCTTTAGGACCAACATTGGAAGTTGATTGATTTTACCTAATACAGAAGATGTGTATTACGGCGGATTAATCAAGCAATGGTAATAGAAACAAAATGTTGTTTATGAGGCTCACCGTTAAAGAATCATATCATTGGGTTTTTGTTTCTCTATTAAACACGGTCATATCCAAACGTCAAACATTTTTTGAATGCTGTAAGTTGTTAAGACTAAAACAAGTTTATATGAATTTAGAAACTAAAACACACGACTACAAATTATTTATCATCGCAAAACATTTAGCGTTCCATTGAAATTAAAACTGCAAGCTATATATATTTATGGAATCAGTTTTTAAAGCCCTTCATTTTGATAACCCAATCAAAAGGTATGGAAGACAAAAAAAAATGATCTCCGAATTAGGCGTCTAAAATCCGCCAGATTGTTTATTATTATTTTTATGTTCTCATTGTTAATTGCGCTATCAAGATAAATCTGACCATATCTCATATTTTAAAAGCGTTGAAGCCGTTTAGAAGTTATGGTGGAACAAAGAAACTCACAAACATACATACATGAACCCTGAAAACATAACACCCCTTTTTTGGGCAGTCGCGTTATAACATCAAATCATATTAAAAACTAACCATGCGCGAGTTGGGCTAGAGCTAAGGATCATGAAGCGAATAATAAATCATTTTGGTATATGCATTCAACAAATAAATAGTGTAAATTCTTGGCGTGAGATGGTTTCATTTGTTTACTTTATGCCATGTCTGTATTTGTGTGTTTATTTCAAATTATGTAATAGATTTTAAACTAACTTCCCCTTAACCCAGAGACATTCACTTTAATTAGCCTAGAAGTGTCTATACAAGCTAAAATAATAAATAAACCTTATATTTATATAACATAATGTAATAAATGAAATATTATTTCTCTTCAGCACCTCACTTCTAACCCCGACTGCTAAGTATTAATATAAATGAAAGGTAAGGTAACAAGGTCTGTTGGATTAAGTAAACTCCGGACGCTATGTAAACAGGCTTGGGTTCATTAAACCGTTAAACCAACATAAAAATCCGTGGTATAGCAGTAACTTGTAATTAATATTAGGGTGGAGCACATGCAATAAATCGCAGGTAATTAGCCGGCTCACGTATACTCGGCCGGGCTGCGCGTGATGTGTGGTGGGCTTAAAAGCATAAAAGCACTCGGCTACGGCAGCTGCTTCCATCCCATCACGAGCTTTGTCGTATATTATCATAATTATGTGGATATTATACAATAAATTTCAACATCACATAACCTACTCTTATCCCACTTAATAAGAGTCGTTACATATACATAACACATAGGACCACAAGGGGACTCAATTTAAAGAAGTTTTGACTGCAGTTTTATGGCTTGCCTGTTTTAACGCCAACCTACTTTGGGAATTTATGTTGATAGGAGTTATATGACTTAAATGTAGCTATATTTGTATTAGTTGGACGGTTCAAATATAGCGGTATTTGTGCACTTATAAAGGTATATTGTTAAATAGTTTGGAATCACATTCTCAAAAGCTACAACTTCTACCGTTGGAATAAGGCCTCTTCCATTATGGGGGGTCGGCCATTCGCAGCAGGCATCGTGGGGATCACAGATGTTAGATGACAGTTCTTCAGAAGGTGCTCACCTTCTGGTATTTTTTCTGTAGCCTCTTACGACAGCCACAGGATATGGCGTGCAATATTGCCCAGCAGCCCACGGTTTTGAAAACTTGTAATCACGTTCTTCAAAATTACTTTAGATCCAAACCCAAAGGCCTTAATGGAACTCGCTTTCAAGTCAGCTCTCGGAAAAGTTTAAAGAATTTTTCAACGTCTTGGGAATTCAACTTTCACGATTTATCTAGCTAAGATAACGACTTAGCTAGATTTCTTCGAAAATTTGTTTTATATATCTACAGAGTATGAGCAACGATACCAGATGTATTAAAAAAAGCACCCTGACATAATCCAAATAGACGTGTTAAAAATTAATATTATTACATACATTTTATTTTCCCGAACTGAATTTGTGATTAAGACATAAAAGTTAAGGAAAAGTTCCATTGTAGTGTTATTTTTTTTATCTTTGTATTAGGTTTTCGTTTTTCAAAGTGAAAATGCAGACGTCAAATGTCACCAAATCGTTTTAAATTATTATAGGTCATAAACATATGGACACGTTTAACCCATACAGTTAAATAGGTAATGGGATCAATTTGTCAGAAAATGCAATGTTCTTCTTCTACTCTGAATTCAAAGCCTGGATCTTGATATGACGTGTTGGTCATAACGCTGGGCCACTAAGTATTCAAAATAGGACCCCTTGGCTTATCCCTTAGCACAATTTGTAATACTCCGGAGGTTCGGAGGTCTATCTGTTACCACTGTTTGCGTTTCATTCATCGCAAATATTAACTAGTTACTTTGCTCACACAATTCCTACAAGCTTAATAGAAAATTAGCAAAGACAGCAGTTTTGTGCTTGCGTTAAATAGTTCTGCGACAAAACTATCCAATAAAAGACGCCTTTTTAATTTTCATTGCTTGACCCAAATAATTTTACTAGCAAATGTATGGTATTCCATGGCCAATATTTATTTACTTGCAAATGTATGATCATGATGAGTACTGTATAAGAGAGTCTATGGTATTTAGAACACAGCATTTAACTTTGAGCAGCCGTGTAATAACGCAGCGCGATATTTTCGGTGGACTCGGGTGGCGCGCGGCAAAACCGCAGTGTTATAACAACACTGTATGTACAATATCTACGGTTTTATGTTGGTTGATAGATATATATTCGTGATGTTAGAAAGTTTAAATATAGATATTTGTATTGGTAATAAGACTGATTGTGTAAATTATATCTTTTGTGATTAACGAGACTAATAATTATTAGAGAAATAAAATAAATATTTATAATTTATGGTAATAAAGGCGATTACAAACCGAAACCATTTTGTCTTTTATTTAATAAAAGGTTGCATTACTTTTAATAATATATATATACCTATATATAATTATATTGTGGACAAACAGGAATAGAAATGTTTTATCTGTCCCCCCAATGCCAATAGGGGGACAGATAAAACATTAAGGAGGTGAATAAAGTTCGTACTGTCCCCTTGTCGCTAACAGGGGGACGGATCAAACTTTTTTGTTCGTTCTGTCACCCCGAGGGGACAGAGCAGGGGGACAGATCTGAATATTTCCAGAGTTCGTATAGGTAGTTAGTCTGACGAGCCGTTGGTATTCCTTTAGTATCGCTGCCTTCTTCTGGTGCATTTGTTGACAGCCTTAGTTGATCTAAATGATGGGCGATCTGCTGAGAGCTTTATTGTTTTCGATTTGACCATGCACAATGAAGACTTTCATAACAACATTGCAGCGCCGCGAGACATATCCAAAGAGCGAAGTTGGTGTTAATGTGGGCTGGAACGGTGGAATTTAGAGGCTGTTTGATGCAGAGTTTTAGAAAATGTCCTGATTTGGGCCCATCGTACAGTAGCATCACTTCCCTCCAGTGCCATAAATTAATTAACACTTACTTTGTTTCTGATAAACGAAATGGTACATTTCAACTTGTAATCATGCTGCCACGTTTGTAACTCTTTTCATAGTTGAATATGAATGAAAAAACACATTAAAAACATGAAATTTCGATGTTTTTATTACAAATTCAAAACGTTACGTCAACCATCTCAATGACAAACATTCGTAGACTTTTGACAGACTCTCGATAGCCAGCCTTCGAGTTTACGTTAAAATTAGGTTCGTGCTCACGATTTCATACAAAACTTTTTACGTGACGAAACGTTCACGTTAATATCTCGACGCGTTAAATGTCAAAACCTTTCAATCTGCCAAAATTTAGTTCCTTTTACGCACTGTAGGGGCGCTGATCAAATCCTATATAAAATGGTGACATTTCGATACGTTAACGTAACGTTTACGTTCTCGCAAGTTATTCGTGCTAGGGCTACTGATCTGTCATCTGTCCATCCGTCCGTCCTTATGTCAAACAGATCTTGAGCTCGTAAACGGGAAATAGATGGCAAAGCGCTAGTAGCATGGCTGGCTTAGTTATTCTTTACCGATCAACTAAGTTATTCAACGTCTGGTGCGTATTTGTTTGGATGGTTGACCGCTATAGTGGCATTACAACTAAGCGTTTTCGTATATCAAAGGGCACATAAAACCGTTGTTGTCTTAGGATGGCAGTCATTATAGCAAGGTGGTAGTGCGTATCGATTGTCTCATCAAACACAATCGATTATGTTTGATCAATGCCTGCACAGCTACAGCTACGACCCTCGAGTAGAACATCTGTCATCAAGAATCAACAAATTTTATTACACTAAACTCTGGCGGAAAAGTAGATATCCTTTATTTTCAGAGGTGTTTTTTTTATTTTATTTTTTATATCGAGCTAATTATTAGGGAACTTGTTATGAAATCTATTAAAATATTTCTTTTATCCTTGAGTAGTGTAAATTGCAATACCATGAGATAGGTACCTGGTTTATAAAATTTGCCATATCATGTTGGCATTATTTTGTATTTTCTGGACCTTAAGAACTTTGAGTTTTGAATTAGATATGTTTTACAAAAATGGTTTTCAAAAACCACATACCTGCCTAAGGTAGGTATGTGGTTTTTTAAAATGGTTGCCATTAATCAGATATCCGATATAAGAGACCACAGTGAATATTCGTAGGTATACATTCAATAAATTAAACCATTTAGTTTTAATAAAGATCAGCTATTTAAAAGTATACATTGGATTAATTCGTACGTTTTGGCATACTGTTTTAATAATGTAACTGACAAAATTAAGTACCTATCCGATATATAAAATTTAACTTTGTCGACTGTGAACAATATACCTATTGAAAAACAAAGCCCATTTTGAAACATTAACCCTGAATTCGTTAAACTCATTCTGACTCACCTAATCGATAGGTACAAATAGCGTTCATATCTAAGTCTTATTAGTTAAATTTATGCCTTCTTTTGGTGCAGCGGCGGCGTTAACAAAAGTTTTTATTATATTCGTTTACTAGTGATGTTTCGAAGAGTTACATTTTACACAATATTATGCTATGCGACTATCCTCAACGTTTTGATAATTTTAACTGGAACACTGTTTTATAAAGCAGATTGTCCATGTGGAAAATATAGAAATACCAAAAATCGTCTTGATGCAGAGGATAGAACAGACTATGGCGATGAATATAATAAAAGATCGGATATTTTGCCAACAAACATAGGCGGGTCACCAAATATCGATAAGATATTAGAGAATACCCGCTTAAAAATTATAACAGGCCTTCGGAACTATAATTTTACACATTCTGGAGTTCCGAAATTAGAAGATTTACTAATGGAATCGGGAGGAACCCCTGTGAGAAATGTAATAATATCTTCTTGGCGATCAGGATCTACTTTTTTGGGTGAGCTGATAAATTCGATGCCTAGTAATTTCTACCATTATGAGCCATTATTGAAATATGATATAATACAAATAAGAGGGCCTCCTAATGCAAAAAAAGCTTTAGACGAACTAAAGCGTATGCTTCGATGTAACTTTAGTGGCATGAAAGATTATTTTGAGTATGGAAAATATAATTTGAAGTATTTGAATCAATTCAGGCAAAATAAAAGGCTCTGGGACCAATGCAAGTTCTCGTATCAGAAAGAACTGTGCTTGGACGCTAATTTCACATCTAAATTCTGCAAGCTATTCCCTTTTCAAAGTATGAAACTGGTACGATTGAGATTACGTCTCGTTGAGGATTTGTTAACAGAAACGGAGTAAGTTCTTATTCTTCAATAGGTTTTATGAATAGCATGCACTATTTTATACTTAAACTTCCATCATTGTACGATGAATCCATTGACACTTGCAGGATTCCAGTTAAGGTAGTACTACTGATCCGTGATCCTCGTGGTGTGATGCAATCCCGACGTTATAGAAATTTCTGCATGCCGGCACAAGATTGCTCGGACCCTGAGTTAGTGTGCGCTGATATGGTCAGTGATCACGCAGCAGCTAAGCGCTTATCCCAAGAGTACCCAGGTAGAATAATGTAAGTATTGTCAACTAGGCTAATCCCCGTTAGGCTAGGCTGAACAAGACCTAAATTTCATCTGGGCAACATACATTATGTGAGACCCTCTGATAACATAAGAAGAACGACTTGAAAAACTATAATAATTTAAACTGATAATTTTTATTTCTAATGGACTATCAAAAAAAACTTAACCTGAGGCGTGAATATAACAGAAATAAACTGGAACTTCTGGCATTGGCTGGCTTGGTTCGCCCCAATAATAATTAGTCACCACAAATGTTGCTAGTCAAATTATAGATATATATTTGGTGTAATTTTGCTTACTAACCAACGAAGCAATGTTTGGATTCAGGAACATATAGTATGATTCGTTTTACACTAAGACAAGTACCTTCGTATATCTATGATCTAGGCGCAGTATATTACTGTATCATGGGTACATCGAAGATACAATTATATATATATAGAGATCTCTTCTCGTAAAATGTTGATCAAACGCGGTGTCCCACGAGCACTTATTTGATCCGTTGGCTTTTGTTGATCCATACCTCCTTTTTTGATCCAAATGTAACATGTGGCGTACTAAAATGGCTCCAGGGTCTTTTTTGTTATAACAACAATAAACTTCACGTAATTCATTTCATGTGCTAACTTCATATATAACCCAAACAAACATTAAATCTTTCAGTTATTCTTTAAAAAAATTCTGTGTAAAATCTGTGGCAGATAGTTAATCAACATTATTTTACCCTATAATCATTCATTTGTGCATTCATAAATCGCATTTTCAGTTTGTTGAATCCAAAATCCTATACATAATATTTAACCACACTTAAGACCGATGCCCCGACTAACAAAAGGTAGCAACTCAAGCGGTAAACATTTTACTTTTCGTGACCGTAAAAGGAAAGAAAATTTTACTATTCCGGAATAAAATAAGGCAAATGTGGATCCTTGGGCTAAATATTATCATATGGGTAAGGGTATGATTATTATCACGGGCGATTTCACTGTCTTCAGGTAACTTGGGCCGTGAAATTAGGAGATTTGTTCTATTTTAGGACCGCATAATCAGAACGTAGGTAGATTTGGTTTACATTTAAAATAGAATTTAACATATGTTTTTCTTCAATCAACAATCAACTTGCAGTTATATATGACTTATAGGTTGTTCAAGTGCTTTTATTGTAGTAGCTGTATTGTTGTATGTATTTCGTAGTATTTTGTTAAATAAAGGGATACCGCCGGTATATAAAAAACCTTACAGTTTTGTTTTAGGTACATTCATTTACAGCAAGATACCATTTTATTCTTATCTATCCAGATATCCAACATCCGTTTTATAGACTCTATTCAATCAAAATCAGCCAAGAAGTAATCAGCAAACCGGATTAGTCTCTTCATTTCTTTGTACAAGGCTCCACGACGCGGGTTCTGAAGAGGATCAATCTTCAGCAAAGTGTAATCTCTTCTTCACAAAGACCCTAGACCCCGAGTTTATTGGTTGTTGGCCGAGTTAGTATACATAAGGTATGATAACTTTTTGTTGTACCCTTGCTATATTTTTTAAGGGTATATTTAACTATATCTAATCGTACTCTTGTCCCGATAACTAACTTAGAAGTTATTAATAAGCGTAGTAAAATAATAAGGCCTCATATTTGTTTTGAGAGCATGCAAAGCGTCGTTTTCCAATCTAAAGTCTTAAAAAAAAGTTAATTTCAAAAATGTATTATTCATACTTATGAATTTGATTTATCTTTAAAAAACACTTTCTATGAGTTTAAATATTATTTTAAGAAAAAATTATCAAATTCGATTTTAATTTTGACTTCTAAATATGTAATTATATGCAAAAGTTATTAAAAATAACTGAGTTATTATATGGACACACATATAATTATAGATAATTTCACATGACAGTTTGTATGTTCATCCAAACACATCGCAACTTCACCATCTATGCCTCTCTTAAAACTCCTATGCAGTCCAAAATAATAGAAATTCATCACTTGCATAATTTAAAAGAACATATTCTAATATAAAAGACATAATTACGTATCCAAGTTTTCTTCCTATAGAATGGACTATGAAGAGAAGACATCACGTATAAAACAGAATTCTACAGCACTAAACTGACGCATCGGAATCCGCTGCGCGACCTCAATTGACCCAGTTTTGGTAATGTAGGAATACCATAAACGGAATTCCTTAAGTGCGAAATAAGCCTCGTTTATCCCCACCACCTCCTAATAAACACTACCCATATAAATTTGGAAAAGGATCACGTTTTATATGGCATTTATCTGCGTTCCCTTATCCACTGTGGTATTGGATGTAGATACCTACTTTTTATGTAAAAGATCCTAAAATATATTTACTACGTGCGCTTCATCCCCATTTTTTGCGATACGAGAAGCTTTCGGGTTAAGTGCAATAAATATAGTTTTTTTACCCGCCCGGATAATACACATTACTGAAAATAACACGCGATGCCATGAAATACATTTTACATAGAGGAAATTATTGTTATGCTTTTAGACCTACGTACGATTGTAATAATCTGTCTAGTAATAATAATATATGTTTGAATAGACTTTATATAAGTCTGTAGTTTACAAGATCTCATAAGAGACACTGATAAAACTGCTATTGGGGGATATAAATTCTGATAACATGTAACTCTGACTTTTAAACAACGAATTGAACATTTCTAATTTTTTTTTAATGTCTCATTATTATGATTAAAATATATTAAAATAAACGAATATTTAGAAACAAAACCTTTCAATGTGCAAATTCAATTTAAAAAATACGTGCCCAATGATTAAGTTTGAAAATTTTCAAATAAATGTTTTTAATTACTGATTATGTACTATGCCTAAAAAGCGAATTTAAAAAAAAAACCTTTCACAGTGCAATTTTAAGTTAAAAATGTTCATTAAAAGTATGTTACTTTCAAAAGGATTAAGTGGCCGTTTGTTACTGATGCAGGGGACTCAAAGGGTGCTCAAATAACCATTTGTTATACGAAATGGGTAAAAGGGGTAAATGAGCCTGAAATTATAAAAAAACCGCAAGTAACCACAATTAGCGGGACTGAGCGAACTGGGCGAATGTTACATTAGATGTTCATGTTTTAGGTTAATGATTCATTAGACTTTTTTTCCTAGTGCTATTAATGTAAAGGTTTCAAGGGAGTATAAGCGGAAAACTTTTCAATAAGTATCCTTGCTAATGTCAAAGTTACTAGAGCGGTTGGAAGGGTACGCGGTCACCAGTTTTTATAAAACAGCTGTACCTAGGTGTTCGCAACTTCGAAGGTACTTTATCGAAGTAAATTGACGTCAATTCTCGTTTGTGAAAATATGAAAAGGGCTTACGTGCCGTTTTATTAGGTTATTGGAGAATGTTATAGTTCATAAAGTAGGTACGCTTAGGCGTTCAGGGAATGGGAGGACTGGCATTGAGTCACTTCATCCCTAATTAGAGTGGACCCTCACGTGCGCACCTCTCCAAATGTTTGGTCAAGGGATCCGGGGTACATATTCATGATCATAGCCGCCATACGGTCCAAAGTGATTTTTGTAAGCAGCTGTGAATTCTAATAATTTGTTAAGACAGCTGCATATACACTCGAGCCATAAGTTGTATAATAGAGTATTATAAAGTACACAGTTGTATTATAGTATACAGTTGTTTAATAGACCTTATTGAATTGGTTTAATTAAGACTCTGTCAAATGCTGGAAATTTCGTCACTATCGCACTGCGTACGACTAAAAGAGAAACAGCGTTGAAAGGTAAAATCACGATAATTAGTAATTAGAAAGTATAAGTGTACTTTACACGCAATAACGCAATATAACGCAACACTAGTAACGTAAATCGAAAATCTAACTTTTCTTGTCCCTCTTGATAAGGTTTTTTCAATCACATTTATACGTAAATAATTAAGATATTTACGTTACAAGCGTAATTAAGAGTCTACTTTGCAATTTTATTCCATCGTAACATATCATTTATTCGTAGTAACGTAACATATCATATAATAATAATATAGTGCCAATGTGTCCTAAAATTCTTATCCTTTACATGTTGCGTTCAAATGAAAGAGAGTATGAAGCTATAGGTACGATGTATAATATTTTATTACTTTTCAAAGTACCAACCAAGTGAAATAGATAACAACAAAATATAAGATAACAACAAAAATGGTACCTTGATATATTTCTAGAACCAGGACAAAATATAAGAAACAACTTCCTCCCTTATATTTTACCGATTTTTCATGGTCCTAAGCTTTCCTATTACGCTCCAATAAAGACAATTTTGTGGAAACTTCTATACAAAATTTATGACAAATAATGTACGAAAATAGAAAGAGAAGTTATACAATTTCTAATCAATTACGTAGAGTTGTAATAGCGGTACAATATTACTTCAAAGTTAATGGACTAAACCGCCTATTTCATTTCGATATTTTCCAACTCAGTGGTTCTGCACTTTATAATAAATTGTTTCTCAAGATAGTGAACTATGAAACTGGCTTAAAATGACAGCATCTAAATTGTTTTGTTGCCAATTTATCTTTAGGTTTCGTTTTCTGCTGTTGTTTGCACACTCATGAGAACTGCTTTGATTCTTGAGATTTGGGATTTATTAAAATTTTAATAATACGAGTAATTATTAAAATCATTGACACAGTGAAATCAACTATCATGATGATTAAACATTAAGGGCCTGTTTCAGAATGTTCGAGTACCGGAACTTACTCGAACATTCTGAAACAGGCCCTTAGTGTTTAATCATCATGATAGTTGATTTCACTGTGTCAGTGATTTTAATAATTATTACTACCCGCAACATATTTACTAAACAAAACACTATCTTTGCGTTTCACAGTCATCGATTTAGCCTATCCATCGGTTAAAGCTTGAAAAGCGCTGCATGTTAACTGTCATTTTTATCATTCAGTTATTTTAGGTGTTGGTTAGCAACCCGAAACTTTATTAGGACATTTTGAAACGGACCCTTAATCAACCTTACTTTTGAGACTTTAATTTCTTCATCTTATTTATTTAAAATTTTTACTTGGAATTTTTTTCCTGTTAAAACGCACCATTTTAATTTACTCTAAAATCTATAAAATTGTTGATACCTTTTAGTAGATTTCCAAAGGGCATATTTTTCATAATGACGGTGGGAACTAGACCGTTCAAAAATAATAATTTCAAGTTTATATTGTTATTTAGGGATCTTAACAATATTTTGTTGCGGTCTTAACAATACATTTAATTCAGATCTTATAATTATGTACTTACCATCGGTCTCGCTATTACAAAACGAACACGTTAACTACAAAAGCGTTTTCTTTCGTTCATTCGTAATCATTGTTTTTGTTTTTATTGAGTTTGTTTTCCAAAGGTACAGTCTGCAAGTTATAATGGTTTACATTTCTCGAGTAGAAAAATATCTTTGGTCTGGATGACAGATACAAACATTCTCAGGCATTTTATAGATTTTAATAAGAAAATCGTATAAGTCAAATCAGGAGCCACAATTAGGATTAAATAGGGCTTGATGTTGTATTTTAGAGACGAGTGTTTTATAAAACTCTTTGTTCGTAGTAAAACCTATTTGGACTCTAGCTACCGAAATGCTCCCTGCTTCAAGTAGGATTTCTAAGATTCTATCGAGGTGAAATGAATAATGACCCCTAGAAAGGAGTGGGTTGTGACCTACCAGCAAGTGCCTTGCTGTAAGATTGCCGTGCCACAAATGTTGAAAGATTTTAAATGGCTATTCCTTATCTTATTACTATTTTCGGGTTTGCAAAGATTAACTGGAGAGACAAAATTTAAAAATAATTTTATTTTGGCAGGAGAGATTTTTGTAAGTGCACTAAATAACTTATTTTTCTTTAAAGCAACTGAGTATCAACTAACCAGTTATTCATAATAATATCTAAAGCCTCAATATATATCTGAAGGCCGTACGGCGAGCCCCGAAAATATTTATTGACTTTACGGCTGGTGTTTAGATAGAAATCAAATTATACGTAGGCGTCATATTTACCCATATCCCTTCGGTGAAAAAGTATTTCCTCTTATCGATAACGAGGGTGGGATTTGGGTTTTAATTAGAGGCCCGTGCAAATATTTGCTTTCAACTCTTCGCTCGTATATTTTTTTTATTTAAAATCGTGCTTGCGTCATGTATATTTTTAATATAAATCTTATTATATTGATAGTTTTTTTTTTTTTTTTGTTATTGTGACGGAACAAGCTCGAGGTCCACCTGATGTTAAGCGGTTACCTCTGCCTATAACAAATGCAGTTCATCGTTCAAGTGACGAATAGCACTGCGCCCGTCACCTTGAGACATAGTTGTTAAGTCTCATGTGCCTGTAATTTCACTGGCTCTCAAGGACTGCTGCCGGAACACACCGTTAGGTGCTTGGCGACAGATTTTCCACTTGAGGGTGGTGGCTAGCCAGGCGGGCATTCGCAAAAAGCCCTTCCACCATGCGGTGAAGCTCAAGCCCGCGGCGGGATTCGAACCATGATAATATGCCATATAACGAAGTAACTTTTTACCATAATTAAATCATCACGCAAGTTAATCCCTGGAGAATGCAGTGCCTAACACACGTTTCACCAGATATGTTTGACCAGATTATAGGGAGCAAGCTTTTAGCCAAATACTGGGCACGATTTCAAACTTCGTACTGCTATTGATAATGTCTTTGCAAAGAAGTATATATTTTTGCAGATATTTGCAGATTTTATGAAAAATCTTGGTTGTGTTTTCTTTTGCGCCCTGTTTGATGCCAAATTTCATGATTATTATGAACGAAAAGTACCTCACCTCTTAAGTTACCGCCAAGTTGTTTTCGACGCGGTATTTTGATAGTTCGAACCACGTAGTCATAGCGAACAAGGGCTATGGACATGGCTGTAAAAAGTTTTCCTTTGGTTTTATGGTTGGCCTCCTGCCAAACTTCCTAGTTGGTAATGTTTTTTTTTGTGTTAGTATACTCGATACTTTTTGGTTAATAAAGAAATTAGACGTTAAACGTGCCTGTGCACTCAATGTGAAGTAATATCCTATTCACTGAGTAGCAGCATGCTGCTCGTTGGATGCATTTTTTTTGTCGCTTCTCATGATATACAAAAGGACGACATAGGACAGTCCTTACATTCTTAAGGTAGGGATTCTACGTCAACAAAGTTATTAGCAAATACCAAATGTGTAACAAACGAGCTAAGACTCAAAGTTATATCGCTTAAGAGCCACACCGCAAAATGTGGGCGAATTCGTCCCACGCTCTGTCCTAGTACGAGCTTTAATATCATTTTGATTCGGTTTGACTTTATTGTCACTCGGTCTAGCCATTGTGCTCGGTACAAGGTCTCACTGCTTTATTTATTTTATCTGCCAAACTGAAATGGGGTGTTTAATTTTTATTGCGACATTACTGTGTATGTCATTGTTGTTTTAATATTTGTATGATATTTTATAATTCTCCGAATTGTATTTTTAGAATTGTGCAACAAATGAGCTGTTGATTTTTAATAATTAATAAAATTAGCAATATTTACATCAGTGGTCAGGGTTTTATAATAAGGGTAGCTAGTGAAATTAGAACAACGTACTTCATAATATAAAATTGTCAGTCAGAAAAAAGGCGGTAACACTGCAAGTGTTATGGACAGGCGTGATGCGTACAATCAGGCGAGCTTCTTGTCCATTTTCTCATTTTATCACATATAAAAAAGTGCTTAGCGAGTTAATACTACCAATTTAAACATAATTTTCACAAGCAACCTTCCCACGAGGCATCTCCGTGAGGTGCTGGGCTAGTGTCACGGCCTCATTGCTCCCTGTGGGTGTCGTAAGAGGTGACTAAGAGTAAAATACCAAAAAGTAGGCACCAGTACCATCTGAGGAACTGCTCTTAAATATGCGATCCTTTAGACGCCTGCCAAGCGTTGGGATTATGGGAAACCCCAATAAATTGGGGGAGGCTCTGTTCAATAGTGAATAATCAGACTGACAGTACCCACATTAACATTTCAACGTCACGTCAAAATTGAAAGGTCCCACAAAATATCTTTGTGTGTGTATCTGAACTACAGGGTAAAGTCATAACCTAGTAAACGTACCAGTTGTAAAAAATATCTTGTAGATGATAACTTTTATGGCAAACATTTCAATAAGACAAAACGCATCGGGTGTTTCGTTTTATTAGAGAAACAAAATCTCCCAAGGGAAATCATAACGCTGCCGCCGCGTAAATTTTATATTATTTTATCAATACATACCTTAGGATTGGCTTTTTTTTATTGGTAACTGAATCTAATATGGTCTTGTTTTTGTTTATTTTACTATATTGGTAATGGTTGTTCAAGTCCTTAGATCAACATTATGAAAAAAAACAACAGCCGCAAATAAACACATAATACGGCCTCCACGCACGCACCGCCGCGTGCCATGAATGTCACCACAAAACACCGCGGTTTATGCCTTTTCAGTAAAAATGTATGTAATGTATTATCACCTTATTTTTACACATAAGAGTTATATTTTTCTTTCCATATCTTTATTTCGACATCAAAATATTTTTTCATTATTTTATTCAATCTTAATAATTGTGTGTTTGCTAGGTCGAGTTTACCTCAAAGTATCCTATTTAAATATTTTTAATCAATGTTCAATTAATATTTTGAAAGAATGAATAAAACATCTTTTTAAGTGATAAAGTAGCGAAACAGTGTAAAAATATAGGTCATTAAAAATTCTGTTTTTATCATTCAGCATTGAAATGTTTTATGGTGCGTGTATATCGTACATGAATATTATGGCCGTACTAGTGAATATCGGCACTATAGTATCAAAAGTACTAATCTAATGACAGTGAAAATATATATTTGAGATGAGCAGAGTACACGTTATCTACTTTACTCGTATATGCCAAGGTTACAATGTATATTGCTACATCTTCTTTATATGCGTTTGTGTTATACGAGATTTATATTGAAATAAGAAGCTTATGGCGTAATTAATTTGATAATTAAGAACTCGTCTTGAATTATGTACGAAATATTTTAATTATTCATTCGTGGTTTTGCGTTGTTTGTTGTATACCTACAGTTGATGTTATGTGACTATTTATGTACATTATATCGTGCTCAAATATGGATCACAAATCCAGAGTTCATAGTCTTTGTGGTCCAACGGTTCAAGTACCTATTTTTCTTTATTACAGACTAGTTTGTACTCCCGGCTTCATCACTCCGGGATCACTTATAAAATGGAGGCATAGTACCGTCATCAACACAGTGATTGAAAAAATGATTTGCATATCCAAAAAAACTACGTGACAAAATCATGCAGACTACGGAGCCGGGTGAGTCAAAAAATTTAGTAATTAAATTTAGTAAAACAAATAAAGTTCCGTATTTATTTATTTAATACCAAATGAGGTATTAATCACAAGTATCATTTATTGAGCTATTGGCCTACTTACACAGATTACGATAAGTTGTGATACTATGCCGAAAAATCAGATTCGAAGCAGTTACGGCTTAATGGCAACAACTGTGGACTGCCATGCATGGACTCCACAGTACAAATTCTATTATGGGCTTGAGCACATGGTTGTAAGGCATTTTGTAAATGTTCACCTGACTATCTTCCAGCCTCAAGTAGAAAATCTGTCCTGCTTTCTTTCTTTTATTACCAGTAATTTTTGTTTAAGCCGGTTTACCATCCTCGACTACACCATTCACTTACGAACATGTAAGATGATAGAGTCTTGATAGAGCTTTTAAAAAATGATTATAATTTTTTTTCGTTAAATCTTACCTTGACATCGCGCATCCTTAATAATAAATAGCAGAAACGCCGCTATCGTAACAGTCCTCCAGCGTCGCCGTCCCATTTTATATACAAGTAATTATTCTCACCGTATCATTGGATACGATTCGCTACGTCATCAAGAACTTAAACAGTCTATTAGAAAGTCCCATGAGTAAAGAAAATAGCCATTTTTGGCAAAGGAGAAATTGGCACAGTCATCGATTGCTACACCATGATGGCAGCACTGTCACATCTGAAACAAGAGGAAACAAAATATTCAATTTTCTTGCTCGCAACCGAGAAATAATCACAGAAAAAGTGGGTTAACAAGCACATGTAGCGAAAAGATATACTCGAACGATAGTTGCAAAAACATCATTAATATTTATTGCATGCGAAAGAATTTGCAGTAAAACTGGATGTGGCTTACATATGGGGATAATACTAGAATTGTTGTCAACGGGTTAGTAAACATTATTTTATTTCTTAATTGCATGATGGTAGGGCATTTTGCGAATGGCCAGCTACCACCCTCAAGTAGAAAATCAGTCACTAAGCACCTAACGGTGTGTTCCGGCATAGCTGTTCTTTGGAGCCAGTATTTCTAGGTTAGCCTAAAATAATATCTTCGACCACATCATCATTTACCATCAGGTGAGTTTAGTGGTCAAAGGATAGCCCATCAACTATAAAAAAAGAGAAATAAATGTGTTTGCGCTGCTCCTGTTCATCCAAAAAATATTAATGTTTAGATAAACAACAAAGTTCTATATTCAATTATTTTTATTAATTTTGCGCGTAAGTTGATGAGAGTCATGCAGAGAATACATATTTTGAAACATTATTAGTAATAAATTACTTCAAGCAAGCACCGTTTCAAATTGAAGCTAATGGCTCACTAACACTTATATGACAATGGCCGTCATTTTAGTGGCCTTGACCTCCACATGTAGTATTGAAACAGTTGGTACATGATTGTCACAATAGTTCATCCGTGAATGTAGCACGTTAGTCCCACTAAACATATATGGTGATGATGTAACGCGATAATTGCTTAATACGATTGAAATCACAAGCTTGCTGCTAGTGTATAGGTCTATGGAGTCGGTTCAAACAAACAAGTAGCATGTAGGTTTTTTTAAACTATATTTACCTTCTGGTTTCTTGAAGAAACCTTCAGTTGTATAAACTAAAGGTACATATAAAACAATGGATGATTCCTGTTTGATTCTAGGTCAGTAGTAAAACCCCACTGATATGATGAAATAATAAGAAAATCGGCTCCTCATTTAGCACATTATTATAGTATTACTCGGTAAAAGAAGACTGTGACATACGAAGGGAGATTTAGAACAGTTAATTTCTTGAGCCTGAAACTGTCACCCAAGGTCTATTGCAAATCATATTACATATTGAAAAACTTCTTATAGTAAATATTTCCTCAAATTAATATATGTAGTTAGTTTTGGCTGATCAATTACAGTTAGTGTTATTTGCACTTCGGGTTATTTATATTGCGAAAATAGGTAAAAATACCAATTTTCTCGGTGACTGAAGTAACACCGGTTGAATTAAATACTTATCTTCTAACTTCATCTTATTACTACTCGGCCATGTCTAAACTTTCTAATCAAAAGTTAAACCAAAAAGAGCAAAGTAATACCGTCACGTTATCTTAAATACGTGCTTAACGTTGTCACTGCTTCGTAAGATTACTTCAAGCTTCCAAACTTTAATTAGTCAGCAAGTTCGTCGACAGAAATAACCTTGTTACCCATTCCGTCGATAAGCTCCTTAAAGGTAATCAATAAAGCCAAAATTGAGCACGCCCAATCAAGGAGCCGGGCGAGACGAGGTGTCAGGTAGCGCTAAAACTTTGCTGATTAGTCGGGAAGGCCATTGAGCGATGTTCAAGATTGTATTCTAACAATGTCCCTGGGTTCCGACACAGTCTATACAAACTTTATGTGACGGGCTTCAAACTTCATCCGGAACGGCCCCTGAACCTGATAGCAGCTGTTGTTATTAAAGGTCTTATATAATACAGATCCAGAACTGTATTTTGTGTTGGAATACGACAGATTGACCGAAAATTTTAGCTTTTTATTATTTACTTTTGAAAATATATTATTAACAATATATATTGAAAATAATCTGTGTTTTGTGAATGTGAATAACAGTTTTTAGAGTAAATCTGTATACTTATATGTTATGAAATCTAAGGAGTTGCATTCTACCCACTTCTAATTAATATGGTATTATCATGCAACTTGTAAATTGATTGAAATTCTATTGATAATACAATAATGTGGTGGTTTTACAATTATTGGAATTGATTGACATATTTTAGGATAGGTACCTATAACGATTTCCAAGATGTAGGAGGTTCTCAAATCAAAGCTTAGTCAAATCAAAGCTTTTATAGTAACAGTCGCGTAACAACACACTTTGTGCTGTTAAGCGACGTCGTTCAGGCGTGGGGTAGCGTCAGCCAAACCCGTCTGAACGATCAAATCCGCCATTTGCTGCGGTCGCAGTGTGACACCCTACGGTGACAACGGCCACTGTTGTTGTTTTGGTTTAACCTTGCACCGTGGCCTTTCCCGCTTCACGGGTCAGCCGAAGCAAGCTGGGCTCCGGGATTACTGGCCTTGGGGTCACTCCTAGTCAACCCCGGAGTAGCGCTTAGGAGCACCCCTCTCCGCCGAGAAAAAAGCTCGGAGAGGGTACACAACTAGGGCACACCATAGGTACTCACTCCCTCTCACACAAGTGAGCTCACGAGTTGCGAGAGGGAGACAGAACCCGTTAGGCCATCCTGAGTATTCCCCTCAGGATGCAACGTCCCTCTAACGGTGAGGTGGAGGTCCTTCAGACCTTCGCCCTCCGCTACCCCGAACTCTACGCTGATCATCAGCAATCACTTAACGATGCAGAGAGTGCCCGCCTCACGGACACTCTCATCGCTCCCTCCGGAACTCCAATTCCAGAGGCCATCGTCCCTCCTCTGACCCGGTCCTTCTCAGAGGACAGCCCGACTTCGCCCGCTCCGGGCCCTGACAACAGACGCACGGTGGCAGCCCCTCCCCGTGAGAGGTCTCGCTCGCGCTCACCGATCGGGAGGCCAGCGAGCACCCGTCCCTCCATCGCCGTTGTCGAGCCCACTTCGGACTCCGAAGCGGAGATGGATGTAGATCCGAGTCGTGCCTTACGCACTGACTCGGACTCCGATAACGACGGCTATACCGTCGTAGACAGAAAACGCAAGCGTGCTCCTAAAGCCGCTAGTTGCGCAACTTCCGCCCCTCCCGCCAAGGCACCCGCTAAGGCCCCCGCCTCCGGCAAGAAGCCGACCCCCGCCCCGCGCCCCGCGTCTCCTCCCTCCGCTCCGGCCACCACTGCCGCGTCCCCTCAGGACGCGAGTGCGCGCCGCGAAAAACCGCCTCCGCCCCTGTTCATTCAGGACAAAACCAAATGGGACATGCTGTCCCGTTTAGTTTCGGATCGTGGGATCCACTACACTAATGCCCGCTCCACGCAGCAGGGCATTAAAGTTCAAGTGTCCACCATTAGCGACCACAGAGCGCTAACAAAGCTCCTCCGTAAAGAGAGCATAAGTTTTCACACTTATGCGCTCGAAGAGGAGAAAGTCCTCCGAGTGGTCATCCGCGGTGTGCCCAAGGAGGTACATACCGATTCGGTATGTGCCGACCTGAAGGCACAAGACTTCCCCGTACATGCAGTTCACCGCATGTACAGCGGGAAGGACCGCAGTCCCTACGATCTAGTACTCGTAGTACTAGATCGTACACCTGAAGGCAAGGCCATTTTTAATTTAAAAAAGGTCTGTGGCCTCTCAGGACTCGATGTCCAAGCCCCATACAAAAATGGGAGTCCCTCGCAGTGCCATAACTGCCAACTATACGGGCACGCCTCCCGTTTCTGCTTCGCTCGCGCTAGGTGCGTTAAGTGCCTAGGCGATCACGCGACAGCAGCGTGCACTCGCACCCGGGATTCACCGGACCCACCCAGCTGTGTTTTATGCGGTGCTCAAGGGCATACCGCGAATTACCGTGGTTGCCCTAAAGCACCACGAGTGAACCACAGGGTGGCAAGGCATAGGCCGACCCGTCCCTCTTACGACCGTTACCAACGGGTAAGCCCTAAACTAACGGTAGTACCTGCCTCACAGGTAATACCCGCGCCGCTCCCAGCCCGTAACGCATGGTCTAAACCACCCAGTATGGTTAAGACCGTCGCTACCGCCCGCGCCCCGGCCCGCGCGCCCGCACCCGCGCCCGCACCCGCACCCGCCCGCGCCGCGGCCCCTGCCCGCGCACCGGCCCCGGCTCGCCCCGCACTCCCGGCACCCGTCGCCAACACCATTCGCGCGCCTCCCCGCGCCGCTTCCCGGCCACAAGCTCCACCAGAGGTACAAGAGCTATTCCACAAGATGCAATACGCTCAATCCCCAGCGGACGTGATCCAATACACATTGGAACACGCGAATTTACTTAGCGCCCTTAAGCGCTTCGTTCCCCAGGCCCCTCCCCAGTACAACCACTATGGGTAGTACAACCGAACGCACGAAACCGTACTCAGTTTCGTTAGCGTCATTTAACGCTGACGGCCTCTTCAAACAACGTGACCTCGTCCACGACTTTTGTTGTACCCACCTTATCGATATCATATGCGTGCAGGAAACCTTTCTAAAACCGGGGAAGGCGAACCCTAGGTTTGCCAACTACAGAACGGTACGTGATGATAGAGTGAACTCCCGTGGGGGAGGCACTCTTATCTATTACAAAAGGTCCCTGCACTGCATTCCCCTACCTACCCCGACTCTTGTTAATATGGAAGCATCTTGTTGCCTCCTAGCTATGACTGGTCATCAACCTATAGTCATAGCATCCTGTTACCAAGCTTGCAAAAAGCCGATCGTCCGAGCTGACTTAGAAGCCCTATTCTCATTAGGAAGCGCCGTCATTCTGATTGGCGACTTCAACAGTAAGCACATCCTATGGAATTGTAACGTCAACAATCCCAGAGGTATTGCACTTGAAAACCTAATCGCAGAACTTAACTTTGACATAATTGCGCCCACTGAGCCCACTCACTACCCTTATATGGAAGACCACCGATCTGACTTGCTTGACATGGCACTATTCAGAGGCGTAACACTCCGGTTACGCTCCATAGAAGTGGTTCACGAGCTTCACTCTGACCACCGACCCATTATACTGCGACTAGGTCCCGACCCAACGACTGACCTCCCCCGCCCTACTAAGACGATAGTGAACTGGAAGCAAGTAGGCGATGCCCTAAAGGCTATCAGTTCACCGGACCTAGACAAGATCCCTGACGACATCCTGACAAAAAATGACGTAACCCTTGCGATCGATTCGTTCACAAATCACCTCTCCACCGTAGTAGGTGCATCCGCAAAGGAGGTCATAGTGCCGGACGACCGGCGCCTTGTCATTCCAGCGGATGTGAGACGATTGGTGACGGAGAGTAAAGCAGTGACCCGACATTACGACTCTTACCCCAGTAAAGAGAACAAAACTAAGAAACGCCACTTTGAACGCATGGTTCAAAGTCGCATGTCTGAGTTGCGTGATCAACAATGGGGCGATAAACTTTCAAACCTCGTGCCAAGCCACCATGCTTACTGGGACTTGGCGCGAGGCTTGAAAGGAAGTAACCATAACGACATGCCTCCCTTATACAGACCAGTCCCACTAGTCCCAGCGTTCTTTGACGAAGACAAAGCTGAGTGCCTAGCTGATAGCCTAGAGGCTCAGTGTTCCCCTAACGTAGATCACGTTGACCAAGCTCACCTCGATTCGGTGGATGCTGAAGTCGAACGTAAAAGCTCTGTGGTCACCTCTGAACTCCCACCAATCACCTTAGCGACTTACGCTGAGGTGGAGAGACTGATCAAGGCCCTCCGACCGCGCAAATCCCCCGGTGCCGATGGCATCTCCAACAGGGTTCTTAAAACCCTCTCTCCTCCTCTCATCCATCTCTTAGTCAGCATCTTCAATGCTGCTATGAGCCACTGCTTATTCCCAGACACCTGGAAATGTGCAAATGTCATTGGCATTCACAAACCAGGCAAAAGCTCATCTGACCCCACCAGTTACCGCCCCATCAGCCTCCTCAGTGCCTTAGGCAAACTTTACGAGCGGTTACTTGCAAACCGTCTCCAGTCCCATGCTAAGGAACACCACCTTATCCCAGATGAGCAGTTTGGCTTCAGACCCGGACACTCATGCGTCCAACAGGTGCACCGCCTCACGGAGCACATCATTGAGGGCTTCAATAAGTACCCCAAACCCCAGACTACGCTAGCAGTCTTCCTCGACGTAGCGAAAGCTTTTGACAAAGTCTGGCACAACGGCTTGATCTACAAGCTATACCAATTTGGCGTGCCAGAACGTCTTGTGCTCATCCTACAAGACTTCCTTAAAGCCAGAAGCTTTCGTTATCGCGTGGAAGGCACCCTCTCCTCCCCCCACCCAGTCAGAGCCGGAGTCCCTCAGGGCTCCGTGCTATCACCTATTCTCTTTGCACTGTATACCAGTGACATCCCACGCTCTCAGCCCAAAGTATTCCTAGCCCAATATGCGGATGATACCGCCATTTACACCACTGGGTGGCATATCAACAGACAGTCCTATTTCGTCATGCAACGGGCCATCACCGAGATCGGTGACTGGTTCCGAAAATGGCGCATCGCGGTCAACCCAGCTAAAAGCACAGCTATGTGCTTTACTGAGAAGACACGCTCCCCTTACCCGAAACCGCTTATTTTGTTCGACGAACCCATTCCCTGGGTTCCTAGAACAAAATACCTCGGAGTCACCCTTGATCGTCATCTCACCTTTAACGATCACATAACAACCGTCCGAAACAGAGCGGCCTTCATAATGGGTCGCCTTGGTCCCCTACTTCGCAAAGAGAGTAAAATGTCTCTTAGTAATAAGAAGACACTTTACACTGCCTGCATCCGCCCCATCATGACTTACGCATCAGTAGTGTTTAGTCATGCTAGTGAGGCCCACCTTCATAAACTTCAAGTCATCCAAAACCGTTTTCTTCGTAATGCAACCGGCGCCCCGTGGTATATCCGGAACACCGAGTTGCATTGCGACTTAAACCTTCCCTCTCTAGCGCAGTTCAATAAGGACTGCGCCCGCCGATACTTTGATCGAGCGCCCCACCACCCGAACCCATTGGTTGTCCAGTCATCGAACTACTCGACTGCCTCTTCTATCCCATTTTTCAAACCCCCCCGTCGCCGACCACGGCAGGTATTAGACGACCCGGATGACCCCATCGCAGCCATTACGTTGGCAGCTTTAGCGTTATCCGCAAGTCGTCGAGGTAAAATCCCCAGGTGTGAGGTAATCAGAGGTCACACAATCAAACACCGAGCTCGCCGGCGAGCTCGAGGCAAAAACAAGGTCACGATAAATTGCTCTCCAAATAGTCAAAGAGTATTATTCAGTAGGGCCCAATTGTGCAACACTGCAGTTGCACAGAGGCATTTTGCTCCGATCCCCCCCATGTCTCTCGACAGCGAGACAAGCCGAGGTCCGAACCACAGTGGTGCCCTTGAGCTCGCTGTCAACCCCTCCTATAGTAGCGGTACGTTTTCGGCGTCCGCAGGAGACGGAGGTAGAAAGCGCTTTTCGCCTTCTACGCCCGTCTCGGGAGAAGTGCCTTCGGCACTTCTCCCTCCCGGGCTATTGTAGGGCCAGGCCCTCGCCCAAAACCCGGTGGAGCTGGACGACCGCACAGGCGGTAGCCAGCATCTATGTCCTCCCTAAACAACAACAAACAACAATCAAAGCTTAGTACTCAATTATTTAAGTGTACAGTACAGACTATCTGTAGTTGCTAAGATCATAGCAATGGTGTCAAGGTAATAATTAGGTGAATCATATATGGCTAGTTCAGAAAAAGCAACAAAATAAAAGAACGCTTGAAATCGGAAGATGTTCAGAAAAATCAGGCTGCTTTAGCAAAGACGGAGTGTTTTCTTATTTGATCTTTGGTTGAAGCTGACATTGCAAAAACAAACAAGATATTATTTATATAACTAAAATCATGATTTGCTTTGCTTGATGAAACAAAATTGCAATTATTTTAACATTCAGTTGTTAGGTGCATAGGATTAGGCTAAAGTGACCTGAACTGTGATTGTAGGACCACCACCGACTAAAAGTTGTAATTTTTTTATACCAAATCAAACGAAGATCCCAGTAGGTTACAGGCAAGTTGATCATCTTGGCGCGGCGTTTGTGTCACAGCTACAATTTTGAAACATTTGATTCTCTATTCTATGATATTCATGAGATTTAGGACCCGTTTCAGAATGTCCTAATAAAGTTTCGGGTTGTTAACGACCACATAAAATATCTGAAAGATAAAATTTACATTTGACATGCAGCGCGTTTCAAGTTTAAACCGATGGATAGGCTAAATCGACGACTGTGAAACGCAAAGATAGTGCTTTGTTTATTAAATATGTTCTGGGTTGTATAACCGGAACTTACTCGAACATTCTAAAACAGGCCCTAAATGTCATCGGCTACATTGAAAATAGTAGAGAATTGGTAGCATTAATAGATGTGAACATTGGACATGCATAAAGATGGTAGAATTTGTTGTTCTACCTCCTTTTGAGATCAGCTTAATTTTCTTTATTATAAATAATAAAGAGTAATGAGCTAACCGCCAACTGAATGTCATTTGAAGAAAATTAATTCTAATAAGCTGCACAACAGGAATGTGAAATATTAACGCCATGATTTACAAAAAAAATGCGGTTATATCAACAAGGATATTTTTAGACAGACAACAACCTTTGTAACAATTCGTTGTTTTAGAATATTAATATACGAACCCCAAAAACCATGGGATAATAGTAGGAAGTTCTGATCTATGTTTACCAAATTTGACAAAACATTATTGTAATCGAACCAAGCAATGTTAGCACTTCCTGCCACACCGTGTCGGTGGCCATGTCGTTAAGGCGTACAATACGTATCATTGGAAGAAGCAGAATCGATCACTGCCTGAGGTGAAAAATGCGCGCTCTAAATATTTGTTAATGATTTTGGATAAGATTTTGCATGGTGGTAGGGCACTTTGCGAATGCCCGCCTGGCTAGCTACCACCCTCAAGTTGAACATCTGTCACCTAGCACCTAACGGTGTGTTCCGGCAGCTGTCCTTGAGAGCCAGTATTTCTAGGTTAGCCTGTACAACATCTTCGACCACATCATCACTTACCATCAGGTGAGATAGTGGTCAAAGGCTAACCTATCAGGCAAAAAAAAAAACAAAAAAAAGATTGCAATAGTGCACTAGCACTATACAACTATCCCACAAGTTTATTAATATTACTTTCTCAGTCTCATAATTTGTTGTTATTTTGAAGTTAATACCAAGTTCGCTTCCATAAAACTTAACTCTATGTTTGCACATTGGAGGTAGTGAAACGTGCAGCAACGTCATGACTACGTCACGAGAACGTGCCAGCACGTGAAAGCGATGTTCCGGCCCGACAGGCAGTTTCTACAGACGCATAGAACTGCACACACAAAATTGTTTATGTTTTCCACAGTTTTCTCTACATATTAATACCAGTATTTATAACATATAGAGTGGAAAACAAGCTTATATGGGGCTCTTGCACTCCAACAGAGATGTTTACCTACCTACGGTGTTTGAAAATCTGTCGCCAAGCAACTAACGGTGTGTTCCGGCAGCTTTCCGCGAGAGCCATTAATTCTAGGCTAGCCTGAACAACATCTTCGCCCACATCATCACTTACCATCAGATGAGATAGTGATCATAGGCTAGCCTATCAGCTATAAAAAACTGGGATTTCCAGTTTTAGAGTTCATATAAAAAAATACATCTCTATCATCGTCTATACACGTATACCCCAAAAAAGTAGGCAAGTAAGCAAAGGAGCAAAAACATTTAAATACTGTTGAATGTCGTAAGTCTCATGTATAAAAACTTAATGGCAACCAACTCATTCAGTTCTTTACCGTTAACTATAGACGCTGATATTAGAAATATCGATTAGTCTTTAAAATTCAATTTCTATTACGTCTCAGTAGCGGAACTAAAAAGTCAAATGTGCACTTAATAAAAATGTATAGACTTACGCGTGGGTAAAGCTTCCGGTAGTATTATGGTCATTGCCATCCACTGCTTCGACAGGTTTGTTCATAAGATTCAGCTTTCCCTCTTTGACGAGTACCTACTTACATGGTCACTTTCAATCAATTCCGTGTTTTTTTTTTTTATTTTATGCTTGATAGGTTAGCCTTTGACACCTGATGGTAAGTGATGATGTGTTCGAAGATGTTGTTCAGGCTAACCCTGAATTACTGGCTCTCAAGGACAGCTGCCGGAACACACCGTTAGGTGCTTGGCGACAGATTTTCAACTTGAGGGTGGTAGCTAGCCAGGCGGGCATTCGCAAAGTGCCCTACCACCATGCTGTAACGCCATCCTTAGACAACAACCGGGACCGACGGCTTAACGTGCCCTCCGAAGCACGGAAGCGCTCAGTAGTAATGTCACCAGCGGTCACCCATCCAACTCATGACCGCGGCGGACGTTGCTTAACTATGCTGATCGATTCAGATTGGTTAAGCAAACTTCGCTACGAGCGCTTCAAAATCGCTGTGTAGTCAATACTCTTGTCAAAAATTTGAAATTGTATGGGTATTCTGCTATGAAATGGTTTATCTTTGTTAGTATACTAACGCAATATGAAAACTTGTACCGGCTAAGATTTACTCTTTTTTTTTTACCGGCGGTGTGCTTATATTAACAAAATACTACCAACTATAAACAATACTACAGTTACTACAATAAAAGCATTTAGACAATCTATAAGTCATAGTAGACTCACTAGCAGTCCAAATATTTTACTCATGTATCGTAAGTGAAAAAAAAGGTGATTTAACACTCTGATGAGGGCTTTGGTCTAGCGAAATTGAAGAAATGAAACAAAAACAAAATAGAGTCTAATTTTCTGCAAAATTGCCAGTTGCAGAAACAAAATGCAATCCAAAAAAAAATTCCAAACCCAAAACAATATTTCACTCGAATCCCCAACATACATAATGAGGAATTTCCATGTTTTTCTACGAATAATAAAATTTCGTCAACACAGCAAGAGGCTCCTTTCTTTTTGGATATTTTGCTAAAATAGTGGCAGGCTGTTCTATGAAATTTAATAAGAGCCTACCAATAGATTTTATTATAGAAGCTAAGCTCACAGTAAGAACGAGTACCTTATAATCCTATTACATTTTAACTCTGAATTTTGTTAACAAACCTTTCAGGCAGACTCAATTTAATTTATTACAGAAGATTATTGTCAGTTTACAGGGTTATTGGTAAAATGCTAACAACCTCTTAGGGTTGACTTCTGCTAGTCCTAACAAATATTTTGAGATGTATTTTTTTGTATTTTTGACGGAATTAGTACGAGGACCACCTGATGTTAAAAGTCTCATGTGACTGTGATGTATTATTTCATATTTTTATTACTATGTTCGATATAGATATTCAAAACAGTATTCAAAGTGAGTACGGCGCGGTCCAGAGAACTATTCTTGTAAAAATACAAATGTCATTCTCATAGTATTTCAAATTTATTGAAGTCAATTATACATACAATTTAATATTGCTAACGAAACAATCATAATTTCGATAAGACACACCAGCCTTTAATTTCATACATAATTACTGTGCACAAGGTTGCAATATAGTCAAAAAGTAGTTTTAATTATACGTAGCCGAAAAAAATAATGTTAATTAACGTCGGACAGCGTTGCATTTGTCAGTACAAATTATGTTGGCCTTGGTACCAGATGTAATAACGTAATTTTATATGCTAATCTCAGTAACGGTTACATACATATTTATGTATATTTTTTTTATTATCAAAGACACGGTATTAAGGAATGCTTTATATTATATTATTCATAGGTATATTTATTGAATTTTTTTTTCACCAAAAATGTAACTGACTTCTACAGCCAAAAGTGTGAAATAACTTGTTGTAGTCGGTACCATGGCTTTACCGATGGCTTTACCGATTTTGATGAAATTTAAAATGGGACCAAACAACAAGCATCAGCTTTCAAACAAAAGAAGAATTGTCAAAATCAATCCACCCGGTCAAGAGTTCAGAGGTAACACACAAAAAAAAATTGAGAACCTCCTCCTTTTTTGGAAGTCGGAAATTGAATGCTACATTGTAGTGCCTGTGGTACCTTTCGAGACGAACTATTAAGCAATACACATACGTTCTTGTGTTAATATGTTTGAAACACGACTGCATACAAAGGAGTGTTATGTTTTCAGGGTTCATGTATGTATGTTTGTATGAGTTTCTTTATTCCACTATAACTTCTAAACGGCTTAACCGATTTTTAATGTATAATAGGTATATCATTAGATTCGTCTTGATAGCGCAGATGACACAATGTACATAAAAAAATAACCTAGTGGAATTTAGACGGCATATTGTAAAAAAAAAATCTCTCTCCTCTCGCACGTATGTCGGTTATCGCGCAAAAACATTAACGTCTTTTTGCGCATTTGGATATAAACTATGTTTTTTCCCGGGTCTCAAACTATTTCCATACCAAATTTCATTCAAATAGGTCCAGTAGTTTTGGCGTGAAAGCGTAACAGACAGACAGACAGACAGACAGAGTTACTTTCGCATTTATAATATTAGTACTGATAACTAACAGTTTTAATTTCAATGGAACGATAAAACGCGTAACGAATATAAATAATTTGCAGTTGGGTATTTTAATTTTCACTGAATTGTTTATAGATGGAGATCAAACTATTGTTTTATGTTAATATTGTAAAATTTTACCGAATACCTACTAGATAATACGAGTATTACGAATCGAATATAACCGCATTCTTTTTAATTTTGTGCTATATCTTGTGCTTGTGTCTTTACATGTCAAACACCCACCTAACCAATTCAGTAGTTTCCTGAGAGTCATAATGGTACTCGATCGGAAAACCATTCCCACCGGGATACCGTTGTCGTTTTTTTATTCTTCAGTTTCCTATTTGTGGTACAACGAACTTCATCAATAGGCAAGTTAAAAATTTTTTGAACAAATTATATTCTACGAAAATATTATATTCACATACCTTACGATTAATATGTGTCCTTTGTCCAGTACACATTTATAGCAACATCAGCTCAAACAAAATTATACACGTCCAGACAAAATACTTAGATAGGTATGCACTATAACAACTATTGAACCTTATTACTATTTAACAATACATAGTAACTTAAGTATAACACTGCACTATTTATAAGTATATACCTACCTATCTACAACGTCCGCGTACAACATAAGTTTATTTAACATCTGTAATTTAAATAAATATCATGACGATAATTCTTTCCAATCAATTCCGGGCAACATACGCAAGTACCCTCGTTTGAATCGCGAGTGTCGCTGTCGATACTTGGTTAGTACTCGGTAGGTAAAGCAGCCCATAGAAACGTAATAGTTACTACTGGTACTCCTCGCCTCACTATCTTTGTCCTCTAAAACGTAGTGATGGGGTAAGCGGTATGATCTCGATAGGTTATACGTTTTGGCGTATACAAGATTTGTTAATCGGGATTTAGCTATAGACTTGATTAGTGAATTATTATGATTTTTTATTGTAAAAAGATAAAAATTACGAGTTTGTTCTAATATGAATTGTTTTAATGTTGGAAATTGTATTTTACCGTGAAGTTTAGTAATATTTGTCCGAAATTTGGTATTATATGCTATTTTAAATGCCTTATTTTGTAATACTTCAAGCTTTTGGTAAATACTCTGACTAGTACTACACCAAACTGGGCTAGCATAAGAAATACAGGGCCGTATCAGAGTGGAATACATTTTTAGTTTGGTTTTAGCGCTTAAATTACTTTTACGATTTAAAACCGGGGTCAATGCTACAAAAGCTTTAAGTCCTTTAGATTGAATGTACCTAGTGTGTGTTGACCAGTTTAATTTTGTGTCAAGATGAATACCTAAATATTTAACAAATTTACTTCAGGGCATACTTTTTTTTTATTGCTGATAGGTAACCCTTTGACAAAAATATTGTGGCCATTAATACATAAAGTTTTATCAGGTGGTACGCGCTTGTTAAAAAGGTTTTAAAAAGGTCATGTTAACCTGCCAAGCCATTGTAAAATAGTTGAAATAAGTACTTGACAGTGTCTTGTAAGTATTGTAAACAATATTTTATGTTAAATAAAGATCTTATAAAAATAAAAAATAAAAATAGGCAAGTAAAACTGACAGATTTTGTGAATCATTTCCGGCAACTGGAGCATAACTGAATTGAATAACTAGTGATACTACACTAAAGGCCTGTTTCAGAATGTTCGAGTAAGTTCCGGTTATACTACCCAGAATATATTTATTAAACAAAACACTATCTTTGCGTTTCACAGTCATCGATTTAGCCAATCCATCGGTTAAAGCTTGAAACGCGTCGCATGTTAACTGTCATTTTTATCATTCAGTTATTTTATGTGTTGGTTAGCAACCCGAAACTTTATTAGGACATTCTGAAACGGACTCTAAGAGTAACTAAAATTGTAAAAACTATATACATGTTTTGGTTCGAATTCAGCATTTTGACAAGTCAATCCGCAAGTATCTTTGGTTTCGGGTTATATCCAGATATACTACATAAAGTAAAACTAGTAAGAAACACTACATAATATTTCTTATGCACAATCTGTTTTATTTACACAAACAATAAGTTAAAACGTACAGTAGTAGTTACGAAGTTGGTTTGTAACGAATACTAGGAACCTAATTGCATTTGTATTCTTATTGTATAACAAAAGGGAGTTGGTCTCTTGCATACAAATTTGGTTAGAGAGACGGCAGCGGTAAAGTCTGTGTCAGTAAGATTGGAAATTTTTTTTTTCTGAGTGCATTGCTGTCAATTGTTAAACATTTTTTGCCACAGTATCTCATCCAGGTGTTTTTTTTTGTTTTTATGCCTGGTAGGTTAGCCTTTGACCACTATCTCACCTGATGGTAAGTGATGATGCGGTCGAAGATGTTGTACAGGCTAACCTAGAATAGTTGTAAAGGTCTTTAAAATTCAAACAGAATATCAATTGTAAATAACGAATTTAACTCAACAATACATTAATTTTTACACAAGTTATACTAAGGAATTACTTACACGTCATTATTAACAGGTAGGATACTCAAAATATCCTTGGTGATAAATAAAATCCTTAATCGGTATAGAGTTAAAGTGCTTTTCAAAATAATATGTAGTTTATTTATAATGAAAGTAACAATTATAAAGCTAATTTTATGTTTGTTAATGAATAGATTCAGGAGTTACTTTGCGGAAATCCAAGTTAATAACAAATTTAATATCATGGGTATATTTTAAGAAAACATTAAATTATTATTTTAATAAAACTCTTAAAACATATGAAATTATATCTAGTGACAATTCCGCCTAATCCTGTAGAGTCAAGATATCCTGAGGATGCTTCGTGTAAAAGCGATACGCGTCGAAAACTCTTCCGGTTTGGCTGTGTGGTGCTTGTGACGTCGCGTCAGCGTAACAGAAAAATTAGGTAGAATTGTTACTAGATTTATTTTCATATGTTTTATGAGTTTTATTATTATATTATTTTAATGTTTGCTCAAAATATTTTTTTATCTTTTTGTTATTATTTTATGTTTGTTCCTCTCACTATCTATGAATATATATCCGCTTTTTTCTTTGTCCAACATTATATATCTATATATAATGTTGGACAACGAAAAAAGCGGATGTTCGAAGAGTGAATTTTAAACTGGGTGAGTATGTAATAAGAATTACACAAGATTATTTTGTAAATTAGAGGAAACTTGAAAGAAGCCTCACTGACAGAAATGGTGAAGATTGACGTGGTATGAGCGCCATAAGGGAAGATTAAAAACCTTTAAAAGACAATTCATAAGATACTTACCAATTTAGAATGTTGAATATTAAAGTGAATGGTCACAGGGGCAAACCTCATTGTTATGTAGTATAATATATTATTTGTGTGAAAGATGTGAAGATGATAAGTAATATGAACGATATAACAAACCATGTTGTGGCGCACACACGTAGCTTGGTATAAGAATAGGAAAATAATATCCTATACTACCTCATAATATAAAACAATTTACTACCAACATTGTATCTGTAGTTGAAACGTTGTTGGCTCTTAATCTACTAGTGTAAGTCCGACCTGTCTTAGACACAGTCAAATTACCTCTATTGTAGGGGTTACGCCACATTCTCACGGTTTGAGTGCATTGTATAGGTATATATTATGGTATAATTATACATTATTATTTATACCAATTATATATATACAGTACATATTTATGCTAATGAAGTCGTATAAATAGTTATTTGTTGGTTTGTGAAAATAAATATTTTGGATGTTTGGCAAAGAATTTATATAATACACACTCGTATTACTTCTCTCGTAATAACATCGTATTCAAATGATTAAAATGATTATTATATATGTACACTTTCAAGTGAGATAGATCATAAGCTAACCTATCAGTGGTCAAAAAATACACTGCTTGACATTGTAATACACTTAACATAGCATTTGTAATAAGAGTAGATACATAATTTTAAATATGAAATGCCTTCATATTCAACAAAACTTCGGTGACACAATCGCCATGATTATGACAATTCATTATGACGGTTCCAAACGGTACTCAGTTGTTTATATAATACAAATCTCAAGGCGTGAGTCTATGTTAATAGCAAAATGAAGGTCCGCTTGACACTTTACACAAATTAAAGTCACGATTATTCGATGATATTGCCTTGAGCGTCTATTACCAATCAATGTCTTATTCAAAGTATAGTGAGTACTTTGATGTGACGAAGAATCAAAATATACAACTACAACATATTTTAATGCCTGTATATATTATCAAAAAATTAGATTCATAAGACTTACAATAATGAAGATAAAGGGCTTGTTCCTTAACAAAAAAATATCTGCGTTAATCAGTCGTAATGATTAGCAGTAACACATCTGAGCGTTCATCAACTCATGCAATGTCCAAGGCAGCTTTACGAAATTTCGCAAGAATAACTACTTTTCTATGACCTAATACAAAAACAAAACGCAATTTTCCTACGACTGAGCGCGCACGGACACACATAAATAGAGCGTAATAAATTCTTTGATCGTTTCAAGTAATGCCAATCGTGCTTCATAGAAAAGTGTACTGGTACTTAAGTAGTGATTACTTGGGTAATATAAGCATGTTTTTCTTTTAGCCTGTTTGGCTTTGAAAAACTTAGTGTTTTGCTTCGTAAGCGTACGGGTCGTATTAGCGAAAGAACCTCGTTGAAATGGACGACCATATTTTATGCTTTTAGCTGGGTACAATTCTCAGTGGCTTGTCTTTTGGCGTAAAAATATTTTAAAATGCAAAAATCTGTTATAAAAGCATAAAAATAAAAACAAATGATTTGATTTTAACAAATCTTACAAAAGTATTTTTAACCATTAAAATTAATGTTTTAAAACATAATATTTTAATGTTTAATATGGATGAAGATAATTTTAATTCTGGATAATAATTAATATGGATTTCGGCAAAATAACACCTTTAATTAAGTGAAAATTGTATGTACAATATTGCTATCGTTAATCGATTTAATTTATTCAAAGTTCCAAAAATATGCAATGAGTGCTTTCAATGTACGGCTAATTTATGGAACCATGGGTTACGTTCAAATGAGTAGGATAAAAATATTACTTAGAATTATCTTAGTTTATTTAAAATCTTCCAATAGGTATGATCTCAGATGCCTAAAGCTTTTTGGAGAGTAGGTAGACCAAGCTATCAATTCTCTAAGGCAAACTCAGGGTCATAATATTATATTTTTGGATCAAAACAAAACCCATGTAATGTTTTGCAGTCTTAATGCTATAAAAATCTCATTTTAAAATAGAAGAAGTGATATGATAGTTTTGAAAAGTTAACATGACTTATTTTACTGCAAAATCTTATACGTCTCATATGTTTAAGCTATAAACATAAAGGTTTATGGAGTCTATGTATCAGAACTCTGCAAAAATATTACTGTTTTATTTCTTAAAAAGATTATTTTAGGCCCTAATATTGGAATATCTGACTGCAATTTGCAATTTATTATGTGGATATTTTTCATTATGTAATTGTACGAGAAATGTCAGGTAAAGAAAATGTGAGGTAAAGAAAATTACAAGGCTATTGTAAGATTTATCTTTGTAAACAATTGCTTAATAATATTTTATGAAATATAACTTACTATTTATAAATATCTGGCAATCACTCTTTACGATATCGAAAATAGAGCCCAGCGCTTAACTTCCAACGCTTCCGGCATGATTGGCCAATATCCGCATGATCGATGGATATATTGAATGGAGTTCATTTGGCAAGCGCGCCTTTCCAGCTTCAAGTGGATACATAAACGGTAGCCAAGTATGGAGTGGTCAAACATCCGGGATCCGAGGTAAAGTTTTGCTATTCGAATAGGCTTTCAATAGTCTCGTAATGATGCTACATTTACAAATGTCCCCAAATTTTCAAAGTGAAGAGGCCAAGGGACTTCAGTTTGAATGCACGTTATTAATAAAAGTTTATGTTTGTTTTTATACTAATATACACATACACTAACCAAATTCCTATTAATTTAGTTAATGTTTGTACTAACTCACTTCTACTATTATAGCTGAACGGATTTTAATAAGTATATTATTATTTATATCCTAAATCAGTGTTAACGATACTTTTCATCTAGATTTAGTGAGTAATTCTCAAGGGAGCCTCCTATTCAAAATGACCAAAGCTGCTGGAAATCTGCACATATATTACAAAAGAGGAAAGATTTATATTTTGTATGTAAAGAACAAACTTGAATACTACTAGACCAACTTGAAGTATTCTTTCACCATTAGAGTCCTACATTATTCCTAATGAACATAGGCTATAGCATATTCTCAAAACAGTAGGTAATTTTTGTCGCATGTGTGAAATACTCCTGTGAAGCTAGGGCGGGTTGCTAGTAGCTAAATAGAGATAAAGAAGAGCTTCCTTACCTAACTAAGATTATTAGTATACCGTATATTTTTAAATATACCATTTAAGAAATTGTACATGCAGTAGCCACAGTGAAATTGTGAAAATTTAAACCAAAGCAAAATTTACTTTTACTTTAACCGATATAAGATTTACTGTATAATAACCGTTTATCTGTTTATGATTAATAAGTAACATTGAATATATAGTTCTGCTAATTTACGCAGACCATTTCATTACTTTCCTAAGCTGATATAAAGATGAAGTACATAAAACATGCGAATGATATTTTGATTTATTTATTTAGACTGGTTCCATGGAAATTAGGGTGACCCTTAGTGTGGAACGCTACGATATGGGTTGATAATTTAGCGCCTCATAACTTTGTGAAACATACGAGAGGATTGGCGCCGTGGCAACTTCGATAGAGTAACTCAAGCGGCGCAAGTATGCTAATCTCGGAAGTGGTTGCATATTTGAGCCGTTTGGCGTTGAGACATTGTATGCAACGCGTAATAAAAATGCTGGCATTTATTTAGCTTAAAATCCAACGGGGCAATGTTGCCAGCATGCTGGGCACGTGGCCAACTGTGGTAGTGTGCTAAAGCGTTCGGAATACCTGCGGGTCTGCAATGGCCTTTAAGTTCCCTAAATGCTTTCGTTGTAGTATCTGTAGTTTTTAGTGTTTTACATCACCAGAACAACTGATACTATCTACATAAATACCATAACTATCTAAATAGTAAATAACATGACAAACTATTATGACTAAATTCTAATGCAATAAAAATGCAATTCGTTTTTCTTTTAATTGAAAGTTCATGAAACTGCGATAGGCTCGACTGACTCTGCATTACTCCCGAGTCTAAGTACACTAGCATGAAATTGGGCTTGACAAGATGACGATCAAATGTCACCTCGACAATGGCACCATACATCACCGCGTCATTAAGGCAGCTAATGCAACACTTATTACTTATTACTCAATACGTTGTTTAGCACGTCTGAGGCCGGTAAAGCCGGTTCGCAACCTTGCCTCTCCCCCTTCCCTCCTACTCATACCTCTGCCTCCCCGCCCTCGATTCACTTTCACTTGCCTCAGCTCATGCTTCGGCCTTCTTCGGGCGTCTCCGGTGCTGCCACTGGCTAAAACTATGACGACAACGATTTAAAAATAACTAATAGTACGGGGTACCTTACCGTATTATAACGTTGCAATTTTTTCTAGAAAATATGCTACCGATTTTTCACGGGAATATTAAGAAATAAGAAACAATGGGCGACGAACAAGGAAGCAGCAGAAATTAATGAACACCTTTGTCAATTCCGTGAAGTTTTTCTAACAATGCTGAGCTCGTTGAAGTTCTTTATATGTTTTAAAATATAGCCTCGTTTTTGTTATGTATATAATTCTATGCAATATTTTTAATTATTCGTTACCATATTCTTGGAATCAGCTTTGTATGCAAATACAAAAACCAACATCTCGCATTCTGCAGTAAAGAAATCATGGAAAAAATAGAAATGATGTTCGCGTTGATGTCTTTTCCATGACTAATTTTATATGACATCATTGTGGTAATAAATACAAACTTGATCTTCGTTAGTAAAGGTCGTGTTGTTGTAATCATAAGTTAAACTTAATGATTCGGGTTATTGAATGATATCTAAATCTCGTCAAACAGCAAACTGATATAAACATGAAATTAAACATAACTTACAGTGACACAATATGACCCCAATTAATTTTTTTTTGTTAGTTCACGTACATAGAATAATCTCAATAAATTTTCTAGTAATAAGTCGAGTCTATATTAATACTCATATATACTATATATTTTATGTATTTGACATTCTCTGTAATTGGTTTTAATTAAACTGAGCCGTTTTGAAAATCGTGGTATTAAATATACAATTTGTTTCTTTAACAACAACAATTCTCCAATAATTAGCAACGAATCAATTTACTAAATCAAAATATAAAGAAAGTATTTTATACTACTATCTTTATATCTGTTTTAAAGTTTGTAATAAAACTAAAAAATCAATTTGATTAAAATTATGATTAATTTTTTTTATCACGGAATTGGTTTTTAAAATAATTTCTAAAGTAGACAAGTTCTACAAATTTTACTTAGTTTGGTGATTTTTTTTCCAAACATTACAATCGAACGTACATTTAAATACCTATATGAATATAAGATTATGTTTGTTATTTAAATAAATGTGCTGATGAAATGTTAATAGGATCTTTATTTTTGCACTCGTATTATATCTAATCTAGCTAATAGTTTGATTCATAAAAATATGCAACTTATTTGAAAAAAATATGATATCTATGCATATGTGATAGTTTTGTTTTAAAGCTTCGCGTTGGCTTTTTATTTTGATCACCATTAAGCATAATATATAATTTAGGTATTAGAAATATGCACCGCTCTAAACGAGACTAAACTTGGTAAATAATAGTCACATGAGTAAATCTTATGTGGCTTATTTTATTATATTGATTATTCACGTTAGACTCAGATAGATTTAATAGGTACAGTTTCAATCACACCCGGTGGCACTTTTTAAGGAGTGTTCGGGATGCCCAACTTATCTCTCTTTTTGCACTCTAATATATTCTGAAAATATCAAAGTAATAAGTGAAAGCTACGATTTTTTTGTTAGTAAATATATCCTAACTACAGTTGTCAGTAAGCTTTAAGTTGCTTTTAATTGCTGAAACTGTATCTTTCCCTAAATAAGTAATTTAAGATAACAACTGGCACTCAATGGTTACTGCCGGAATACTAGATACTTGCAAACAGATGTTTTACATCTAGTGAAGCAAACATCTTGTCGCAAAATGTTTTGCCATGTACAATGCCAAAATTGCATATCGATTGGCTAAAGCAATGCAAGCGTTTTGCATGTAAATTGGTCGCTGGAGCAACAATTTAGGAAATAGAAAAATAAAAAAGGGCATCGTCATAGTTGCTGAGGTTCAAACACTAGAGATATCACCTCTCGCTGGCAGTAACGACCAACTTTCCGTCAATAACAAAGCAAAAACATACATCGTTTTCCCTATAACGGCTGGTGGTACACATGACTATCACTGTATGTAACTAAAAAAATAAAAAATATTGGTCCAGATGCCGGCCGCCGCGTATCAAAAAATTCAAAATGGCCGCGATGCATAAGTGGGGACCGGTTCATGCAAACGACTTAGTACCTGCCAAATACACAACCTGCGGAAGAGTCCGCATTAAATGTCACTAGTTAACCTTCTTCGGTTCACAAACATCTACGGGTTTTTGTTATATTCTATAAATGTGTGTGATTGTAGGTTTAGGTGGACATGGACATGTTATTGACACTTTACCATACTATATACACGAATATAAAAACGAGGAATGACTATTGCTTGAAAATCGAAAGCTTTATGTAAAACTAACAATTCATTTTTAAAATTTTGAACCTCATTGAGTGAGTTTAAACGTTGTGATTCGAGTGAAAACTGACATTATTCAGAATTTTACTACTTTACACAGCTTTAGACATAAATCAACGGAATCCTCAATAAATTTGCCAAAAAAACTTCAATTAATATGAAAGGAGTACAAATATATGCAACTGCTATTTGAGTGCAATAGAAGCAGGCTGCGTTTACACAAAACTAAATTAAAAACTAAGAAAACGACAGTCAAGGATAAAAGAAAATTTGCATTACCTAGCAAATTTTCTGTTTCAGAGCTGATCTATAATAGTTAGAGATCTGATGCTGTACGATGTGCAGGCTTTGCTCAAACCTAATCCAATTATATTACAAACTTAGTTAAGAACCAATTCATAGGTTCCCGCCTTCATATAAAAAAAATACCAAATCGGTTATTCCGTTTGGGAGCTACGCTGCCTAGATAATACGCTGATAGATACACAATCCTTCTTTCTGTTTGCGTTGGAGTTTAAAAAATAGGAGTATGTTAGTGGGCGGCAGGCAAAGAGATGGGACACGCACGACTTCTAAGCATATATTTTTTAAAGTATATTATTTACTACCTGTGGGTGTCGTAAGAGACGACTAAAGGTAAAAATAGCGGAAGGTGGGCAGAGCGCCTCCTGAAGAATTGATATCTTAAACTGCAATACCCAAGACGCCTGCCAAGCTTGGGGATTATGGCAAACCCCCCTTATTAGGGGGAAGCAGTGTTCAGCAGTGGGCAATTCGTCTTGTGAACAGTGTACAAGTTGAATCTAGATAATACCATAGAAAAAGACGAACTTATGGTGCCTATCGAACTTACAAAACTTTATTTAGGATTTGCAGAATATGGACGATAATGATGACTGAATATCATCATTCAGGTGAATTTTTAAAATCATCTTAGGTATGTGCACTTTTGCAGAAATTACCTAAATAATATAATAAAAATAAGTTTTTTTTATTTCATACTTAAAATTACAATTCATTATAATTTTCCGCCCAAATCTTTTTCTTACCACAACCCGAATTTTATGGCACTAACTGTTAAAACTTAAATGGTAGTAAATAGATCCAAAAAGACTACGGACCACGAGACTGTAGAGCGTTGATTGATTAATTAAAAAAAAAACTGTTAAAACGATTATTAATCACAGCCTGTTATTTATCAAACTATTACTATTACTGATATGTTTTGTCCGAAACATATATCGCCAATTGGAAAACACCGACTGATGCTTGAAGAAAGATTTTCTAATTGAGAGTTGGAGCTAGGCTAACATGCAAAAATACCCTCGTCAAACATGCGTTGAAGCGTAATTAAGCCATAGACCTACTGAGCAATCTAAAACCATTGCCACTGTTGTGTACATTTTACTCAAATGAACATAACAATGTAGAATTCAACCATAACTTCCAAATAAAAAAATACCTACAGTCAAAAGTGTACACTTACAATTCCTATTTACGAAACTCACGATAATTACATTTTAGAACTCACAAAAAGCTACCACTGTGTCAATATTAAAAACAACCACCAATTATGTAAACTAGCAGAATGGTTATCAAATTAACGTTTCCCGAGCTGATCCAATTAGTGAAACAACCACAAATACCTTTCATTGGATTCACGCCAATATGAAAGGTACAACCTATTCACTGATTCCTTCACGATGTACCACAGCTCTGAAAGCTGGAAATTCAAAATAATTACTTAGTTCACGATACAGTGGAGGATTTAATTAACTAGGTAACATTTACTAAGCGTAATTAGAAGTGGGCGTTCTATGTTTTCTTAATTACATAACACGTTTCGTTTTAAAGCTTGACCAATACCCATTTGCATAAGACTTATTGTTTTAATAGTCCATTCCTTTATAATTATGTAGCGTTCTACTATTTAAGTATATACCTATCATCACCTTACTACCCATATGGGTATGTATCTCTATAAAGAGAACACATATATGTTATCTGTAACATTAGTTGTTTTCTTTAATAACACAATTAACAAAAAAAAAATTTTTTTATAGTTGATAGGCTAGCCCATGATCCTTGATGAGTGATTCAGGCTGATCTAGAGTTACTGGCTCTCAAGGAAAGCTGCCGGAACACATCGTCAGGTGATTGGCGACAGATTAACTAGTAGCTAAACATGGTGTAACAACTGCCACCCTAAGACAACAACCGGGACCCACGGCTTAACGTGTACTCCAAAGCACAGAAGCGCTCACTAGTAATGTCACTAGCGGTCACCAATCCTAGTTATGACCGCTGTAGACGTTGACTTAACAAAGCTCATCTGTTAGGAATGGATAAGTAAAATTTGCTACGAGCGCTTCATCAAACTTCGCTACGAGCGCTTCAAACCAGATTTTTTATATTCGATATAAAAAAGACATCAAAATCGGTACACCCAGTAAACATTTATGAGTTACACACAAAAAAATATAGTAGGTTACAAAATTACAAATTTACGAGAGACAAAATTATAGTCATGTGCGGGATTCGAACCCACGAATAATTCGCCTAGCAGGCGTCATTGCAAACTTAACAATATTAAAAATATAGTCGGTTTGAGAATCTGCTCCTATTTTTGAAGTCGGTTAAAATACAATGCCTTTCAACTGTCGAGCGCGAATTAAAGTTTCCGTGCATCTGTCACGGCTTTTCCTGAGGTTTTTCCGCTGCTCGTGCAGTGATGTTTGTCTTAATTTTTCTGCTATTTTCATTGCTTATTTAACTTATATATTGAGGACCTAAATTAAATCACCTATAATAATAAGTTAGTAATTGATATCTCGTTATCAGACTGCGAAATGATTTCTTTTCCTTTTTTGTGATATTTTTCTCAGAAAATTGTATTTAATTTGATGTAACTTCTGATATCCCCCCGGACCTCGCTGGCGAGTAAACGTGATGTTTTTATATGATGGACATACAACCTTAATAACAAACTTCACGCCAATATTAAAAAAAAAACTTTTCACGAATAATATAACGATTTTTTTTTGATGATATTATGCTAAACGAAAGACATGATATATTTGAGTAACTTAATAAAATTTGTTCATCCAAAAATTTGATTTTCACTTTCATAGCATTACTCATCCTTACATATTATATAATATTCGTTTAAAAGAATTTTATAGATTATCATTACGCGTTTTTCCGCCGTTGAGTATTCAACGCCGGAATGTATGGAGAGCAATTTGAACATTTTAATTTCATGACCTTAAACTGAATGTTAAATATGTATTACAATATATAGTTATGGACACCTTCTTTTGAAAAACATAATTGTAATAATTGGACTTATGCAAGCGCACAATATTGTTCGTTTCTAGCTAACTGGTCTGCCGGTTGCAACAGACAACAACCGGCCTACCGGTAGTAAAAAAAATATTATTTGAAAACCCAATTAAAAAAAAACGCTATTATCATTCTCTGGTCTAAAAAGATAAGTGTTTCGTCCAAATATCGAGATACCAGGTATAAATCGAACTAGATATATGTTACGGGTGATTACTGATAAGAAATCTTCAGTACCAATCTCTATAGCGCAGTAACCGTTTAATTGCAATAGTCTCGACCCCCATCACATGCGACGTTTAAAAATTCTTCCATTATCGATGAAATCTTTCCATTGGGGTTTGAAATGTATTCCTCAATTACGCAAATAAATATTTTGATTTCATTTCATTTGGAACTTTATAATGAAATCCGTAAAAAAACCATTATCTCAGTAATTTATTTGATCTCAAATATTAATATTAGCTAAGTTTTAAAGTTATAGCACCGTAAGAAAACTTTTCCATCCCCTTCCACTAAGTTGCTGTCGACGCTGGAAATCGTTATAAATCTTTTACCATTTGTGTAACAACTTAGAAAATATTTCTGGCCAAGTCGTTTGGGCTCGCTGGAGCAAAAACCGTTTAACTTGCTAACTTTGATATGAAATAGGTAACAGCCGGTTCTTTAATAACAAAATTATACCTGCGTCAGTAAAGGTAAACTGCTAAGTTTGTGCCGTTTTATTGGACGGGAAATGGTTGGAGAAAAATTACGCAGCATTTGTGAACGAGGCGGTAAAGTGAAACACCAAAATAGTCAAAGGACCTTTTCCGTAATTTGCACCCGTTATTTTATAACCGAATTAGGCTCTTGTTAGTGAAAGTTTGCTGGGGCTTCGTAACTTTTTCAATTATATATGGGTAAAGTTTATATTTGTTTTGTATTGACTATGGTAGGGCTTAAGTAATTTACCTGAGCATTATAACTTATTTTTAGAACAGTAGGTGGGATCAGGTTAAACATTTAATAGTATATTGGTACAAAAGTGTAATGTTGGTGATTACCGATGAGGCGCCATTGAGCCGTTAGGTGAGTGCGTTAAGAGAGCCGAGGACGGTAATCATCAATAATCATGTGTACATACAACGTTTTTCAACACACTTGTGATGAAAATAATACTAAAAAAAGTTTTTTTATAGAAGATAAAATGAATGTGACTAACCTTAGTTGCCCGATAAGTATTGGTTATCTCGCATCTTTTGTAAATTTTTCAATATTCTCAGACGATAAAACGTTTGATTTCTTGCTTCTAAATCCATGGTAAAGTCTCTATATACTGACAATTAGAGTATGTTTTTAAGTCCTCTCCATTCTTTGTTCGGACTGTACTTTTTAACATTCAGTATATACACCACAAAGAACTAGGTTTGTACTTGTGTACGCCATGAACACATCTTCTGAAAAAGACTGCGTATTCTTGTTGTTTTGCCATTGTATGAAATTTTAGCACTTTGTTTTCCTTGGAGTTTTCATGTAGTAAACTTTCCATAACGTTAAGAAATACACATTTTATATCAGGCGGTGAACAAAATTATTCATTTTTTTCATAACTAGTACATGAAGACATCTTAATTAATAAATAACTATAGTTTCAACAGTGAAAACGAGTTGTAAAAAAATTTTACACAACGGCGGCAAAAAATTAGTTTAGATATGCGCGCGCATGGCGATTGCCCATAGACTAAAGACTCTTTTTTTTCTCTACATTGTAAGGAATTGGCGTCGCACGTTGTGCATTTGCCAGAGTGATGTTTTTAAATACTCTTTAGTACAGGGGAAATTAAACTTATATTTGGATTTTATTTTTTAAGCACGTACAAGTTGAATTATCTATTTAAATACGAAGTCGTATGAAATGAGCAAACAATAAGTAGGTACATTAATAATTTATTTGTACTATTGAATACTATATTTTTTATATCGAAACTTTTAAGAACAAAGAAACTCAATAATAATAAAAAAAACTCTATAACTCACTTGTGAATAATAGCAATGAAAACGTCACAGTCATGTCGGTTATCGCGCAAAAACATTAGCCTCTTTTTGCAAAGTTAGATAAAACTATTATATGCCCTTATATAAATATATACAAAGTGTTTTCATAAGTTTAGATATAAATGGAGTAAATAACTCATTATACTCGTATTAAATTTAACCTTTCTGGAATGCGTCGCTGTATAAGTGAAATATTCAAGTTGATTACATGGCTCATAGAAACAAGGTATGCGTATGGATGTGTGTATGTGATAGTGTAAATTTTAGGGAGGAGGTATGGTGTTGTGCGTGTTTGTAATGCAGTGATTTCCAAAATAAACAATACCTGTATCAAGGTATAACTTAGTATAGTAGCTGGATCTCAAAGACAGTAGGCCGTTACAAAATAACAAATTTTCTCAAACATGCTTGGAAATGGTAGCATTATTTTGACAACCTTCTTCGAGATTTTGTTTGAAGCGCTCGTAGCGAAGTTTGCTTAGCCATTCTGAATCGATCAGCAAAGTTAAGCAACGTCCACCGCGGTCAGGAGTTGGATGGGTGACCGCTGGTGACATTACTACTGAGCGCTTCCGTGCTTCGGAGGGCACGTTAAGCCGTCGGTCCCGGTTGTTGTCTTAGGATGGCAGTCGTTACAGCATGGTGGTAGGGCACTTTGCGAATGCCCGCCTGGCTAGCTACCACCCTCAAGTTGAAAATCTGTCGCCAAGCACCTAACGCTGTGATCCGGCAGCTGTCCTTGAGAGCCAGTAATTCTAGGTTAGCCTGTACAACATCTTCCACTACATCATCACTTAACATCAGGTGAGATAGTGGTCAAAGGCTAACCTATCATGCAAAAAAAAAAAAAAAAAAGATAAATCGAAATTGCTGTATTGGCCAAATACATGCGTGCAGCGGCCGGCAAAAAATGTATGAAAATCTATATCTGTCATGTCTTGCGGCCAAATAAATTGCATAGTAAACTCATATCTGTCGTGTAATTCAAAAATGGAACGATCTTTTACTTCGAAGCATGGCAACCAAGGAGGTAACTTATCAAAGGTTTTATTTAAATTTCGATCTGGCTTGCAGATAGAGTTACTGAAAAAAAAACAAATGAACACTTTAACGCGGGCAATCTTATTGTTGTTTGTTGATAGTCATTGATTTTGAAAAGTAATTGTTTCGACAAAATGAGTTCAAGTGAAGACAATGAGTGTGATGAACTTAATTCAACGCCACCTGAAATTCTTCGCCTCTTTTTTCACCTCTTTAGAATTATCCCAAACCAACATAATCCCCGGAAAATCCACTTTAAAATTCATAAATTGTACATTTAAAAACTGTATCTTCAAATAAAAAATTCTGCCTTGATACTACTTTGTTTCAATTTCCGCGCATCATTTGAGAAAAGCACTATACAAGCCTTGGCCACAACTAGGCATTGATGGACTTACGTATGTGTGCATCGGCTTCGCCTCGGCCCACATTTACACGTTCGTCCATCAATAATGCCTCTTTTGCTGGCCGCTGCAGTAATGTACTATTACACAAAAAGAATTCAAAACCGCGCCATCCACCTTTATAGCCGGGGTACGCTCCGACCGGCTGAGTTAACATGACATATGGCTCCTAACTCTAATTTTTTCTCTCGTTCTTTTAGCTATCATATGGGGATTAAATACACAGTAGGACATTTTTCACCTAGCATTCAGAGTGGTAGCTAATTGGGCGTGCATTAACAAAATGCCCTAATGCAGTAAAACTGCAACTCGTGACGGAATTCGAGAAATGGGCCTCCTATGCTGCTGTCCAGTCATTGCCACTAAGCCATCACTGCTTCAACACAGACTCGCTTCACTGGATCAATATAAACACATTATATTTGATGCCATGAAATCACTTAGGCACGTAACGTACCTAATGTAGTTAAATACATTTCAAATGGTATGTAAGCACATGAGGGATTTAATATATGTCATTACGCGTTGAAAGTCATACTTGATCTAAACTTGAAAGTTGTTTAGCAAAGAAAGGACAAAACGAGGTGTTTATTCAAGAATTTCTTCCATGCAAGTGCTTCCGTAATCCGAAGTCACCAGACTTGTTTAACTACCGAGTTGTCCACAGTGAATGTTGTTACAAGCTGTTGCCAGTACCTACATAAATAACACGTTTCTTTGAAATACTTAGATCTTAATTTTAAAAATTATGATTTTCGCTTAGTAGGCGGTATTGCTTGTAATTATAATATTTAGAAATATACGAGTACTTAGATCTTTTATCCCAATACGGTGGTAAAAGAACGATAGGAAAAATTGAGTTATGACTCATTGTCATATTAGCTCAGTCGGTCAGAGCATACCCCGGATAAAGGGGTAGATGCACGCGAGTTGGAATCCCCTGTTTATCAAACAACAGACAGATATATAATGTATAGTAATCTATTTAATAAAATGTTCTATACTGTGTCAGGGTTGCCCTAATACCCATGCTTGGCAGGTATCTTAGTGATTGCAGTGTGAGGTGGCCGTTCTTTAGAAGGCGGTGGGCCGAAAGGAAAGTACTAGCATGTGGACCTTCTAGTATTTTTCCTTTCGTCGCCTCTCATGATCTCCACAGATTTCCAAGTTGTTACGACTGCTATCCTAAGACAACAACCAGGACCGAAGGCTTAATATGCCTTTCGAACCATGGAAGCGCTCAGTAGTAATGCCAATAGCGGTCACCCATCCAACTTATGAGCGCAGCGGACGTTGATTACCTTAGAACGGCTCAGCAAACTATGCTTCGAGTGCTTCATTTTACCCAAAATAGATTACAACCATGTTTAATCTCTCAATAGCCTTACTTGACAGTTAATTAAGGTATTATTAGAAATATGAATATTTGTATAAAATTCTCTTCCAAACATTTGCATCACTCTTTGATTACTGTCTAATTTAGCAGCCTCGCCTAACTTTGCTATCAAGGAGTGTTAAACTTAAGAAAAAATATTAAATACCAAATTTAATTGCCAGCAATCACCACCATCATTCAAAGAAAAGGTGCGTAATAATAACCAACCTACTACGCAGGCGCTTTGACCATACAGCATAAGCACACTTTCAATTTTGTGAGTTGGCGACCTCGGCCCGCCTCGCCTCAACAGTCACATACCGTACTGGGCTATTCGTGTCGTGATCTAAACTTGCCAAGACTGGCTTCTAATCAGCATTGCCTTCGTAGCGAGCCAGCATTCGTAATCAGCAATGTTGCAGGGCAGGACAACTTGAGTACCTACATAGATACCAAAGCCTTATGTGAACAATGTAGATGTAGAATTATTGTAGCCACACAATCAATAACGAACGAAATATATTAACGTATTCTTTTGTTTTTATTTTACTAGCGTCTCGTTGCAGCTTTGTTGTATTGAATATCGGTTATATTACATGGTTCGCATGGTGGTAGGGCATTTTGCGAATGCCCGCCTGGCTAGCTACCACCCTTAAGTAGAAAATTTGTCGCCAAGCACCTAGCGGTGTGTTCCGGCAACTGTCCTTGAGAGCAGGTGTTAGAACATAAATTTAACTTATATTGAGGCGTGTAGCGATGACATTTAAGTATGTTATTATCTATGTGTAAGATTCCTAAACTATGTAATTGCTCTCTGGTTTTTAATTTACTTCTTCTAAAAATTGCTACTACGAACTACGAACACCCATCCTTATGTACCAAGTCTGTTTTTATAACTGAACATTAAATCCCATTATACAACTTCAATCTACGGTTTTATTTGCCATAAATCCAATAGGTTATGGCCCAGCAAATTTCCAGTGCGAGATAGCAAGATTATTTTTCGCAGAAAGTATTGGGAAACAGCCATTACTCAAGAACGTTTGCTACGAAGATTTTTGGCGCCACGTTTTTGCAAGCACCTTGTTAATTCCAGAACATGGCAGGAACTACAGGAGGCGGAATACCTATTGAGAAATTGAAAGGAATCCAGGACTATAATAACTGGAAGTTTTTGATGAAAATGTGTCTTATGTACGAGGATATGTACGACTGCGTGACCTCGGAAGAGTGCAAGGATGAGAAAAAGGCACAGAAAGCATTGGCGAAAATATGCTTATCGGTGAGTACCGAGGTATTATCGCATGTTCGTAACGCATCGTCGGCGTTTGTCGCGTGGAATAACTTGGAGCGAGCATACGAAGACAGGGGATTAAGCAGACGACTTGGCTTATTACGGTCGTTGTTCGGGCTCAAATTAAAAGACATGGACGGCATGGAAAAATATCTTACCAAGATCACAGAAATAGTGCAACAGCTAAGGGACATAAATTCACCACTAGAAGATGAGTTTGTAGCTATTTTAATGCTTAGTGGACTCACTACTGATTATGATCCACTGATAATGGCGTTAGAGAACTCTAATATGGAACTTACTGCAGAAACAGTGAAGTCAAAGCTAATACTAGAAACACAAAGGCAAGATGACAGGTTGGAGGCATCGGAGGCATCTGCCTTGGTAGTGAAAAAGGCTGCCAAGTGCTTTAAATGTAAAAAACTTGGCCACTACAAAAGGGACTGTCCAATGAACACTAGCAAGGCGAAGGATCACAACAAAAGCAGAGATCAAACTTGGAAAATCAAGAATGCTTTGTTAACTGCTCTTGCAGTGAATGTGAAAGACAATCGGTGGTATCTTGACTCTGGAGCGACAAATCACATGTGCAACAATAAAGACATTATGTGTGAGTATATCTCTGGCAAAACTCTAGAAGTGTATGTTGCCAACGGGGCAAAGTTAGCAACAGCTGGCTTAGGTAGTGTTGTAGTTAAATTAAAAGATTGTGAAAAGACAATTAGCAATGTTTATTATGTGCCGAATCTAAGTACTAATCTTTTATCAGTAAGTGAATTGACTAGGAAAGGTTATTCTGTAGTATTCAATAATAAACAATGTAAAATCATAGGTACTGGTAATGAAGTAGTAGCGACAGCTTCATACAATAATGGGGTCTATGAACTAGACACATTTGGGGAGTCGGGGATTGCCATGAATTCTAGTGTGAAGGCTGCCAGCGTCTGCAAGGAACCTCAGGAGGTATGCAGAGAAAATGCAGCAGTCCAGGTCACACAAGAGCTTTGGCACAAAAGGTTGGGTCACCTCAACTCCAGGAGTATGAATTTAATAAAGAATGGGATGGTTTCAGGTATGTATTTTGACAATTCTAATTTCAAAACCTGTATTGCCTGCATTGAAGGAAAACAGTCTAAGTTACCCTTCCCCAAAAGGTCTGTAAGTAGGTCAAAGGATATATTAGGCCTGGTGCATACTGATGTATGTGGACCTTTTCAGACACCATCACTCAGTGGTTATCGTTATTATATCACTTTCATTGATGATTTTTCTCGTAAAACATTTTTGTATTTTCTTAGAACGAAAGATGAGGCCTTTGAAAAATTTAAAATCTTCAAATTACTGGCTGAGAATCAAACTGGCAAGAAAATAAAATGTTTGAGAAGTGATAATGGAACTGAATATGTTAACCATGCATTTCAGAAGTACTTGGAAGCCAACGGGATTCGACATCAAACTACAATCCCAAGATGCAGTTCTCAGAACGGAGTTGCAGAGAGAGCCAACCGCACAATTATGGAGAAGGCTCGTTGCATGCTCCAAGATGCAGGCTTGGACAAGAAGTACTGGGCAGAGGCTGTGAATGCAGCAGTCTATCTGAAGAACCGCTCTCCTACGAAGGCTGTTCTGGGAGTTGTTCCCGAGGAAAAATGGACTTCTAAAAAGGTAGATGTTAAACATATCCGAGTTTTTGGGTGTATTGCCTATGCTTTGCAAGAAAATCAACGTAAATTAGATTCAAAAAGCAAGAGATACATATTTGTGGGTTACTGTGAGGACAGTAAAGGTTATAGACTTATAGATCCATCATGTCCCAAAAAGTGCATCAAAGCAAGACATGTAACTTTCCTTGAAAATGTTTTTGTTAAGGGGAATATGTCACATGATGATAATTGTAACAAAGACATTTCAGTCAATTTATATGAATGTCCCGTTGATGCTACAGGCTCTGAAAGTAGATTGCCTGAGCCTAAATCCCCAGAAGGAAATAATCTATCTGATGACATAATTCCAAGTAGGCGAAGCAGCAGATATACAATGTTCAGCCTTGATGAGTCTTGGGATGATGAAACAGGGGTAGATGAATCAGAAAACTCGTCCGATCTTACTTACATTCCAGATCCTTCGGATGACGAATCAGACATGGATTATCAAGATGTACACGAGTATGCGCAGTTTGCAGGGATGCAACAAGGAGAAATGTGTGTTCCGGAGACAGTGCAGGAAGCACTGAGCAGCTGTGAAGGCAAGCAATGGATGGCAGCAATGCAAGATGAGTATAATTCATTTAACACTAATCATTGCTGGACCCTTGTAGATTTACCAGAAGGCAAGAAGCCTGTGAAGTCTAAATGGGTATTCACTAAGAAGAGAGGGCTTGATGGGGAATTAATAAAATATAAAGCTCGTCTCGTAGCAAAAGGCTATTCTCAAAAATATGGGATAGACTATACTTCAACTTTTTCTCCTGTGGTAAGGTATTCTACAATTAGAATATTACTAGCAATGGCTGCTCAGTATGATCTAGAAATAGAACATTTGGATGTAAAAACTGCTTTTCTGAATGGTGATCTTGAAGAGACCGTTTTCATGGAACAGCCAGAAATATTTGTAAAGAAAGGAGATGAAAAGAAAGTATACAGACTGCATAAAGCTGTATATGGTTTGAAACAAGCAGCTAAGTCTTGGTATGAGAAAATAAATTCTGTATTAACACATAAACTAAAATTTAAAAAATTATCATCTGAACCTTGTGTATTTGTATATTGTCAGAAAGAGGATTATATCATCATAGCCTTATATGTGGATGATATATTGTTATTTTCATCAAAATCCTTGAAAATAAAGAAGGAAGAAATTAAGAAAAATCTTAAAGAAGAGTTTGAGATGAAAGACATGGGACCTGTTAAGCACATCCTAGGTATGAGAATAACTAGGATGCAAAATATGATAACACTAGATCAATCAAGCTATATCAAAAGAATATTGGATAAATATAACATGTCTGACTGTAATCCAGCTACAACTCCCATGGAGGTTGGATTAAGGTTGAAAAAGGCTGAAATCAGTAACTGTAAACTTGATTATAGAAATTTAATTGGAAGTCTAATGTATTTATCAGTGTGTTCTAGACCAGATATTAGTTATGCTGTAAGTTATTTGAGCCAGTTCAACAACTGCTTCTCAGAGGAACATTGGAAAGCTGCTAAAAGAGTTTTAAGATATTTTAAGAATACTATAGGATATAGTCTTCAATTTAAGAGCGGAGATATCAAAATCACATGTTACACCGATGCAGATTGGGGTGCAGATGAACTTACCCGGCGCTCATATACTGGGTATGTATTTTTCATTGGTAACTCATTGGTCTCCTGGGATAGTCGAAAGCAGAGGACTGTGGCTCTATCCAGTGCAGAGGCAGAATACATGGCAATTTCCGATTCTTGTAAAGAGGCCTTATTTCTACGTACATTTTTATTTGAATGCTTCAGTTTAACCTGTAATATAACACTATGGAATGATAGTCAGTCGGCGCAGAAATTGTGTGTAAATTCAATAGGGCACTCAAGGAGTAAGCATATTGACATAAGACATCATTTTATAAGACAATTGGTCACTGAAAAAGTTGTTTGTTTGAACTATGTATCTACTGAAAAAATGATAGCTGATATACTAACTAAGCCATTATCTAGAGAAAAACATGTAAAATTTGTATCTTCTTTTTTCAGCAAATAAGATAAGTTATCATAACGATGTAAAAGATATTATTGTGTAATAAATAATTAATGCTTGTTATATTTATTTATAGTTGTGTTACATAAGGTTAAATTTAAGGGGTAGTGTTAGAACATAAATTTAACTTATATTGAGGCGTGTAGCGATGACATTTAAGTATGTTATTATCTATGTGTAAGATTCCTAAACTATGTAATTGCTCTCTGGTTTTTAATTTACTTCTTCTAAAAATTGCTACTACGAACTACGAACACCCATCCTTATGTACCAAGTCTGTTTTTATAACTGAACATTAAATCCCATTATACAACTTCAATCTACGGTTTTATTTGCCATAAATCCAATAGCAGGTAATTCTAGGTTAGCCTGAACAACATCTTCGACCACATCATAACTTACCATCAGGTGTGACAGTGGTCAAGGGCTTATCTATCAGGCATAAAAATAAAAAAAATAAAAAATGTGGCTTTATAATGTTTTTCAATACCAACCAAAATTTTCCAGCCAGCGTCTCTAAATGCGTAATAGGGACAAAATAATGCTTAACGAAGGCTATTCCAATAAAGCTCTAACAATTCGCGTTTTCAATCAACTTAATACATAAATCTCATTACGCGATGAAAATACTTCAAAGCTTTTTATACCGACCGAAATTATTTCCCCAAAAAAATGTTTCATACAAAGCCTTATTGTAATAATTCTTAGGCTTTTCAAGGCATTATTCAAGTTATAACAAGGTCTTAAATAAAGTGTGCCTTAGTACGAGACTTTTTTTTATGAATTCTCGCTTGAGAGAGAACATACATTTATTCTTAAAGATAAAAAGAGACAAGAGCGTGGGAAGGTCCGTGTGGCGGGATATTTATTCAGTCCCGTCATGTTGAAACGAAAACAATAAAACATGGTCATATGCAGTGATATATTTTTAAGATGGAAGGCATTTCAGTATCTATACGCAATAAATTTCTATTCTCTATTTATTATTATATTTTGTACTTATTATTTTTTTTATATTATTTTTTGTACTTAAATTTACTGGAGGTATTAGATACAGCAGTTTTCAATACATATACTCGTACATACTACGCTGGCATACGAGACTTAAAGTAGGATGGAAATGAAAATATAGACCTATATTAGCAGATTAGAGATTTACATATGAATTGAAATGTATTTGTAGCACGTAATTCTTAGTGAAATATTTCATAATTTTTTGTTAGTTACTAAGAGATACGCCGAATACTAGTTTTACCAAGTAACCGAGTACTGCGTATTAAGTACTATATTTTAAATTTGTGAAAGGGAGTACTCAGCTGAGTTACTCAGTTCAGTATAAGTACATATTATGTGTACTGTGTACCTACGCCGCTTACCAGCTAAGAGGCGCGCAAACAGCTGCAAAATGAGTGGACGTAAACGATCAAGAATTTGGAGATTATTTGATAAAATTTATGCTAAGACAAAAGTAAATAGAAAATTAATAAATAATATTCTGAAATATGTTTTCAAAAAACGCATATTAAAAACAAAAACATATTAAGATAAAAATATATCTTTGTGACGATTCCGCCTAATTTTCCTGCTAAGCCGACGTGACGTCGTAAGACATCACGTAGCCAAACCGGAAGAATTTAAGACGCGATTCAATTCTACACGAAGCATTATCATGAGATCTTGACTGTTCAAGCTCACGATCGAGATATCTAGACTGTCGCTAACATATTTTTCACCTTGTTGTATATGGTATGACAACTTCGCTCATATTTCTATTTTCTTCCTGTAATTTGATACTTTTCGCTTGAGATCAGCACTAGCTATATGGACTGACGAGCCGCAAGTTAATGATTTGATTCCTACCGCTGGCTTGAGCTTTGCCGCACGGTGGCCCTTCAACCATTTTACGAATGCTCGCCTAGCTAGCTACCACCATCAAGTAGAAAATCACAAAGTCACCAAGCACCTAGTGGTGTGTTCGGGCTGCAGTCCTTGAGAACCTGTAAAATTACAGGCACATGAGACATAACAACAGAATGTCTCAGGGTGACGGGCGCAGTTTCAATTCGTCATTTGTGTCGAAATGTATCTGTTATAGGCAGAGGTTACCGCTTTATATCAGGCAGTGCTTGTTCCGTCACAATACCATTAAAAAAACACTGATTACGTCGACGACTAGAAAACGTAGTCTTTTACAAGCTCCAAAAGCGCATCCCTTAGAAACATCATGAAGGCCATCATCCTCAAATTTTTCTTTCTCTAACAACATAAAAACAACAAAACGACGTGCTCTGATTACAAAATAAACATCTGAGCAAGGTTCATTGTTCGTTCACAGCCTGTTTTATTACTAGTTAAGCGAGACAAGTAACTAAGAAATAACGAATAGTGGACATTTCAAAATCTCTTTATGATCCTAAAAAGTTTGCTTCGTTTTATGGAACTTATGGAAGGTAAACAGGAAAACCCATAATTTGCCTTTATATTTCTTGAAATTACAAATTTTCATACTAAATTCTGTTCCAGTTGAAACAGCTGTTTCACTGGGTAAAAGTATATCTGATTTCGAAAAAGCGTGCAATGACGCTGTCGTTTTCCAATGTCATTAACAGCGAGATCGAGGCTGACGGTGCGGACACCCTGACAGAGTTTAACAACTAGTTACTGTACAATAGAGGGTACAGTAACAAAGAACTATGAGATGTTCTGTGATCCGGTCGCTTGTCTTTGTAAATTCTCCATTCGTCGCGGGCTACACCGGGCCATGCTCACCCAAGCCCGTACTAATGGGAAACGCTTGACAATGAACGAGGAAATTCCGGTGTACGCTGCCACCTGCCTCTTGTCCAATTATTTTCGCCAAATCACTGCACGAGGCGTCTTTGTTGTTAATATGGTTACTACGTTTAAACGATACTTATTTTACTACGATTAAGGGATCTTTTACTTAGTATTTCCAATAAATACTCGTAGTATATAAATATGTTTAATTTATATATTAACTATACCGACATAGTGATTGGACTCTTGAAAATAGGTACCTTAGCAAGCTTATTTTAAACCGAGTTTTCTGGTGCCAATGTATTGGCAATTATTGTCAGTATTTTTTTAATAAATTTAGTTTTTTTTCATTTTGAGCAGGATTCGAAATCTCATCACCCGGTTTTAACCATCGAGACTCTGGAAAAAGATGCGAGTTTTGTGAACTCATTGTGTGACCGTTGTATATTGCCTAAGTTCATAAACTGTGAAGTGAAATATAGAAGTTTGTCAGGTAATTTTCTACGAAGAAAAATTGTATTTTAGAATGCGTCAAAACAAATTCAACACCAGAAACTTTAATCGACTTTTGAACTCCCGGTATTTTTAAACTTTACTCGACTTTTGCCGCCTTCAGTTGAAAAAAAGTTGAAGTAGGTAAGGAAGTGTTGAGTTTTGCACAGAATTTCCCTGCTTGTGCTATGGTTTGAAGAATTAACTTTTAATTTATAAACCGAACACGTTTCAAGATATAAAGAGAACAGTTAGTAGAAAAATGAAGTGAAGATGCGGACAAAGCTTTATAAAAGGAAAGGTAAGTAATAAATAATAGTTCAGCACTCTTTTTAGATATATAACTTACCAGCAGAATTAATATTGGTGGTCTAACTAGCTATAAATTACTTAACTAAGAGGCTGTAATGTTTGAGTAGTTTGTTTTTTACAATTTGTTGATATGGGTAAAATAGCGATACATGGGCATAAGCAGGGCATCTGCAGTTTTGGTAAGATATGTGACCCGTGTATATGGGAAGTTTATACGGCATGCATAGATCTGAATGTTATGCAATGACGGAGGTAATGCAAAATATGTTACAGTGACTGTAGTAAATTGATGGACAAAGTATGAACAATTCAGAATACGTTCAAAATTAGTACCAGCGACGGAAAAGTTATAGAGACTAGTTTGGTTTAGGCATTATTGGGCATGTCATGTAAAGGAAGGAAAATAGAAGAAGAACTACGGATTTTTACTTTAAAAAATTAGATAATATATATAAAGATATAGTAGGAAAAGGAAAAGGGCAGTAAATGTGTATGTGGACTACGTGACTAGTTGATTAAAACTACATGTTGCGCCAATAAACTGCATGTGCGTTAATGTCAGAAAGAAGAAGAAAATATTGATAAATCTCACTATCACTTGTCGTTTAGTGACACCATTACCAAAACGTTTGAGTTCCGATCATATATAACAAGTTCATTCACTTGCATGACAAATACAACAGTAAAAGAAGATCATCCCTATCAGACTTAGTTTCAGTTGGGGGAAACAAAAATTTATTAGAAATGGCAATCACCATCACTACGAGTGTTAGTTTGTGAGTTTTAAGATAAGCGTAGTTTTCTATCTGTATATCATTTTTCTGTGATAAAAAGCACTTTACCGTGGCACTAAAAAATATTTCCACTCACAAACTCTTGCCCGCGAGCGATATACCTCTTTTAAAGTTCTATAACTTAATTAGGCTCTGGCACCTGACAACAGAGCTCTACAACTTATGCGAGTCTGTTATTAAAATTAATAGTTTGATGTTTTAAACAACTTGAGGTTTCTACTTACATACTTTGTGACGATGGATAATAGTTAATTTCGTAGTAAGAGTCCTTGGAATGTTAAAAGTATTTCAGACCATCAAGAAAGTCAATCTCTGATTTATTGTTTCACAAATAATTTAATGAAAATATATTAGGATCATATAAATGTTTAACCCGACTTCAAACATAAATCTGTCAATTTATAGAATGCTCTTAACTGACTCATTTTCAAAAGCTTTACGTAGAGGGTTAGTTAGCTACAGTGGTAGCTTAAATTTAGCTAATATGCACTTGTTCCATAATATGGGTGTGCTAGATTGTTTACATAAATGTGGTAGCTACCCAGGCAAACACTCACAAAATACAATTTTACCATGATATGAAACTCAAGCCAGCGACGGTACTTGTACCTTGAACTATGTGTATAGCAGTGAACAATTACTACTAATAACTACTGAAGCAATGATGTCCGAGCGGTAATAGAAGAATAGGACTGCCGCAGGTCCATGGTTCTATTTCCATCGCCGGCTTGAGCTTTACCGCATGCTGGAAGGGCACTTTGCGAATGCTCGCCTGGTTAACCAACCACCCTTAAGTAGAAAATCTGTCGCCAAGCATCAATGTGTTCCAGCAGCAGTCCTTGAGACCTAGTACAATTACAGGCACGTGAGACTTAGACGCCCCGTGGGGTGCCGGGTCAGAGCCCCGTGGGGTGCCGGGTCAGAATTGCATCTCCCCATATCATCCCATGGGTGTCGTAAGAGGCGACTAAGGGAAAAATACTGGAAGGTGGGCAGCAGCGCCTTCTTAAGAACTGCTAATTTACACTGCGATCCCCAAGACGCCTGCCAAGTGTGGGGATTTTGGCAAATACCACCTTAATAGGGGAGGCTGTGTTCAGCAGTGGACGATCCGGCTGGTACAGTACAGAGACTTAACAACTGTATGTCTCGTGCAATTAGTCACTTGTGATGAAATGCATCTGTTATTGGCAGAGGTTAGTCCACTTAACATAAGATAGGCCTCGCGCTTGTTACTACACACATTCAATAAAAATCTTCATATTCTCACTGAAACACTCACTGAACACAATATGAATTCAATCAAATTAAGAATTGATTTACTCTTTTTGATTCGAAGTTATATACATAATTTATCAAAGTGTTCTAATCTCCTTGAGCACGTACTATTTAAAACAACGTGCTTCGAAGTGGAACAAGGTGAACTAATTAAACTGTTGAATATTTTGGTCACACTCTGTCATTCCCAAAGTTAGTTTCGCATTCTTAAGCAGATGACATTACTTAACAGTTCAAGTTAGATGACTCAACTGGAATTCAAGATTTAAGCTGTATTTTGATCTGTTAGCATAGTTTTGTATATACATACTTATAACGTTTTAACACTGTATCTCTTATACCTTTTTTCTCACTTTTTTAAGTCTGATAGGTTACCCTTTGAAACTATCTCACCTGCATATGGTCAAAGTTGTTGTTCAGACTAACCTAGAATTACTGGTTCTCCAGGACAGCTGCCGGAACACTTTTTTTTATCCTTGATAGGCTAGCCTTTGACTACTATCTCACCTGATGTAAGTGATGGTCGAAGGTGTTGTTCAGGCTAACCTCGAATTACTGGCTCTCAAGGACCTCTGCCAGAACATACCGTTAGGTGCTTGACGACAGATTTTGTACTTGAGGGTGGCAGCTAGCCAGGCGGGCATTCACAAAATGCCCTACCACCATGCTATAATGACTGCGATCCTAAGACAACAATTGGGACCAACGGCTTAACGTGCCTTCCGAACGATGGAAACGTTCAGTAATACCTAACCTTACTAGCGGTCACCCATCCAAGTTATGACCGCGGCGGACGTCGCTTCTACGAACTTTTTAATATTTTACTGCTAAGTTTTGCCATATGATCTAGGAAACAACGTTTTTTTTAAGTTACTATTGTAAGCAAATGGGATATGTGCCTAAATGGTGAATTTATTTACTTCCTTATTTAATCATCTTCGATGTATAAAAAAGCAATATGATTTCAGATTAGTTGTTGGCGGCAGATATAATTTTCAATCACGAGAAATCCTACCAATAGTGTAACATTGTTTCAATGCCACGATAATATCGTCGGGTAGCGGTTCATGCGTTATATTTTTTCTTTTCGTTCTTCGTTATAAAAACATTGTTTTTGATGGAATTGCTAGGCAAGTATATTAATTCATTCTGATTGTAATAAGATAGAGTTGTAATGAGGTAGATCTCTATTATTAAATAGAAATAACACTAGCTTGATTTGTACTACTACATTACGTAACTCGTAATCATTTCCCTACCCATGTTTACTGACTATGGGTCAGCGCAGCAGGTTTCCTATAGCAACATAGTAAAAGCAACAAGTAACCGCGACTTAATTGGATTCCACAATAAGCTGGTTTGATGCTTCACTGAACTTATCAAATTCAATCAAATAAATTGACAGTTATATTACACGGCACATCATGGAACAGTGCGTTTTAGAAACGATGAATAATTGATAGGCACGTTTATTGAAATGGAATAACATCTTTGCTGCATGTATATGTATTTGCATATTTAATATAGTGCTTGGTACTAATTTTTCCACTGATGATACCAATAAATTATGGTGCGTTGACGTTTGGTAGAAGTGTTTTATGCGTAACTTTTGTGTGATGCACACACAATAACAATATTGTTATAATTAGCGTACCAAGAGTGTCATCATCATCAGCTTGAGGACGTCCGCTGTTGAACAGGGAACCATCTTTCACAGAACACCACAAAAAACGACTCCTAGCCAATTAAAACCATTGGCTACTCACGACTATTACGAAGTTCTTATTCCACCAAGTCACCAAATCTACGTCTTCCAGTATAATGTTGTAGCCACTCGAGAACGTTTCTCCTCCATCGGTTATCGATTCGTCGAGCAATGTGGCTTACCCACTGCCACTTCAACTTGCAAAATCTGAAAGCTACTCGTATGTCGGTGACTTTGGTCCTTCGGTGAATTTTCTCGATTAGTATTTCAGCGCCCAAAGAAACTCAGAGCATAGCTTGTACATTACAGCCAGTATGAGTATATTTTACAATTTTTTTGTCGGCAAAAGGTAGCTGATTTGTCACTAACTCACTGTGTAAATTGGATTATTTATAAAAAATAATTATAAAAAGTAAAGGCAATAGTGACCCTGTCACCAAAAGGCAGAAGATTATAACCTGATTCGTATCTTTAGCTTTTAAAGTACCGCAAAAGGGTTGCAAATCCTTTTGAGGAACTGTTATCTTACACTGCGATCCCCAAGACACTTTTTAAGCGTGGGGATTATGGCAATCTCCCCTTAAGGAGATAGTGAACAATGTAGCTGATACTGATCTTTAGCTTGCAAGATAAAATCTCCTTGGCTTGTTTTTCCAGAGGAAACTCATGAAACAATCAAAAATAACTTCTTTGTAGTGTTAAAACAATATAGCTATAACAATAATATTCTGATAAGGGAGCAAGTATGTTAAAAACTGATTTTCATAGAGCAAAAAGAAATCTGTCAATCTTGGTGATTGAGAGAGTTGAGATACGGGTTACAGATGGCATAACTTTGACATATTGACACTTTTTCAATAGAAAACGTAACAAATTCAAAATTTATTAGACAACTTTTGCTTGACGATCGGAAAGTCACCCTCTATCAAAAAGTTTATATCTTTTTGACAGAAACAAACAGATTGAATTCTGCCATTAATAAACGCTCCTATTCAAAAGAGAAGATAATTGGAAAAGTTTGACAAAGCGCTACTTATCAACTAGTTATATCACTAGAAATAAAAGCCAAAACCGGCCTAGAGGTCGAAGCTGACTAAAAGGTTCTAAATCGCAACGACCCGTGAAAGATAAAAAAATATTGTTTTGACCACGGTTAAAAACTACATCTTTAATAAAAAAAATTAGTATTTGTTATTCATAAATGGCTAACGTAATATCCTGAAGTTCAATACTAGTTGAGGTTTTGAGATAAATTTGTGATAAAATTTTATACATATAATTATTTTTTAATTAAACTAATAATAGCTTAGGCAGTATACAAGTTAACTTCTAATTAGAGCCATCGTTCTAAATAAAACATTCAAATTTCAGATAAATCTCGCGTACGAGCTTGAATCATACGGATGAATGTATATCCAAGACAGCAGTGTGACAAATACAGAGCTCCATTTTTTTTACGGAAGCCTAATAATACTTAACTCACTCCTTGGATGTGATTCTGCTTTTATTTTCTCTGGTTCTGGTTATAGTTTTACTCGAAACACTATAAGTGCAACCTACTATTTACCTACACTTAAAAGTACAAAAGGTACAACCGTCTAACCGACTTCATTCCTTACATCTCTAAAGCGAGGTATACTCAGAATGAATGTCGAGATTTCTCAAATATATTGCAACAATGGAATCGAACGCAAGAATTTCAATATTGTCTCCGCCGACCTCTGGAAACTGGCGTACAATTACAACCACGAAATTTTCATATATTGAGACAGCTCAAGCGGTTCGAGATATATTAAAATTGGAAACTTCTTGGTTTATTGGAAAAATTTAATATTGGAATATTTTTGAAAAGTTTTCTGGTTCTGCTTAGGAATATTGACATGTCAATAACCTGTTGCAATACAGGTACGTAACTAAACAAGGCTTCGATGAGTTATGTCTAGGTAGGCGTTTAAAGGAAGAACTTAAGTTAATTTACCATTATTCGGCAGTGTCACCTGGTGGAAAGTGACAACGCGGTCGAGACTAGGAAATGCCTATTTATACTCTGTACCTATTTGAAAACTGTCGCAGACGCAGCTGCGCACTTGCCCTGACGATGATCATCTGATATGCTCGTGAGTGTTTTTGCCGGTTTATTTATAATATTTAAATAGATATAAATATGTTCATTAATCTCAAAAAACATCAGCTATAATGGGGGAGGCTGTGTTCAGAAGTGCACAATCCGACTGATACAGGTATTGAAGTAATCGTAGGTAATGTCCTATTTTCAAGTGATTTACTAATTCAATGAATTTTAATTCTGCATTCTTAACTTCATTTTTCAATTCCTCTGGTGTTAAATTGCTATCTTGTTACTACTGAGCTCACTCATATTTTGTACTAATTAATCGTTTTCACGGTAAGTACTCGCGTGATGCCCGCTACATTTAAAAAGTTAATTTGAAACTGCAACTGAGATATTCTATTTCGCTATTAATGATTGTTAAAACTTTAAATAAGTCCATGATAAACTTTGACAGTGTTTGTTTTTCCATATTTCTTTTTCCATAACTAAATATGTTCAATAAAAAAGGGACGATTTTCAAATTATAGGGATGCGTTTTAGAACGTATGTTAGTTGCTTTTCGTTGTATTCCAGATTCGTATGACTCTCGCAGTTAAATATCATTTTGCTCTCTGTTTTTCTGCAACCAAACGCTAAAACATGTTATTTCAGCTGCTGGGTCCAACACATAAAAGTATTTATAATACAAAACTGAGAAACCTATTATGATACTCTTCAACTTTATATAAATTTTTTTAAAGAGATTTTTATCGCCTCAAAACATTTTGTGAAATATATCAAATGCATTTATAAAATATACGTACCTAAAGGGTATATAGAGTACTCGGTAACCATAAATGATTCATGAAGTGTAGCCATGCGCAGTGGGCTTGTAATGCGTGGGTTGCGACACCGTAGTCGTTCGTGTGTTGCCAGTATTAGGTACCCTTAAGGATGGCGATATATCATACCTTTCAGAATAATATCAGTGATTACATACAAAATAGAACGTTCGTTATAGCGAACATTGCTTATATTAGCAATTTATAAATTGAGCCATAGAACCTACGATATGTTTTATGTATTTTGTAGAGTAGCCTGGCTTGGCGTTTTTAACGGATCAATTATTAGGTTAAGCAACGTCTACAGTGGTTATGACTAGGTCGTGTGACCACCAGTCGTATATCTGAGCGCTTCCATGCTTCGGAGGGCGCGTTAAGCTGTCAGTCTTTTGTTATCTTAGAGTGTCGTTATAGCATGGTGATAAAGCATTTTGCGAGTGTACCGGCAGCTATCCTAGAGAGCCCCTAATTCCAGGTTAGAACTACATTGTGATGTGCAGTAATAATGTGGTCAAAGATGTATTTTCATCCACATCATTACTTTTGAGATATATAACATCAAATGAGAAAGTGGTCAAATGCTAGCCTACCCGCTGTACAAAAGATGATCATATGTCATCCTTTGTATTTAGGGATATACATTAGTATGGTAGCGTACTAGAAAATACGACCCTATTACCTCGTCACCTACATAGCATCGGCGGTCCATCCGTCCTTCTGTCCGTCAAGCTTATATAAAGGCTCGATCTTTGAAGCAGTGATAGCTCAGTGGCTTTGGCTATGGACTGCCGCGCAGCAGGTCCATAGTTCGAATCCTGCCGCGGGCTTGAGCTTCACCGCATGGTGGATGGGCATTTTGCGAATGCCCGCCTGGCTGGCGACCACCCTCAAGTAGAAATTGTGTCGCCAAGCACTTAACGGTGTGTTCCGGCAGCTATCCTTGAGAGCCAGAGTAATTCTAGGTTAAGCCTGTTAACACCTTCGACCACATCATCACTTACTATCACGTGAGATTGTAGTCAAAGGCTTAACTATCAGCAATAAAAAAAAAAAATACTTGTATCTTTAGAATCGTAATAGGTATTTGATTGGATTTTTAACAAAATATGTATAATGGATTATTTAAAATCATAATAACAATAGCAAAATATCTCAAATAAAAGGCGGCCCCTTACAAAAAGCGTTTTTTTTAGTTTTTCGTTGTTGCTCGTAGAAACTGTAAGAATGAAACTTGATACGATTTTAGTCTAATATGTAGCAAAGAACAAAAGTCCAAGTCTATGTAGTCCTACCCAGACTTGGACAGTACGAGTCCAACTTGCAAGCATATTTTATTCATTTTTATATTTTAAAACTATTAGCCACGAAACAATAATTAGTTTTCTTCAAATAATTTACTTCTAAATGAAGAAAGTCCATTACCTAGTAATAAAATGTATAGTATTTTACACAAGCATGCTCGCACAGACATAAGAATTAATTTCACCAATACGGTTTCAAAAAAGAATCACGAGTAAGTTTAAGTTTCTGGTCCAACTTAGTTAGTCAAATTTAGAGATGTTTTTTGCTGAATTTAAAATATCTTCGTACACGTGAGTTTCGTGTGATGGCAACCTTACGAGCACGGCATTCCACTGCGGTTGAATTCCTCGGATGCCAGCCGTCCGCCGCCCGCCCACCGTACGTTCGACTATCCACATTTTGTTAAAAATTCACTATATCCACCCAGATAAAACTTTTTTATTTGAAACCACGTTTTAGACTCAGCAATAACTATCTTTGAGTTTTACTGAACTAGCCCAAATTCACATTTAAGGTAGTTTTCAATCTTATCAATAATTCTATGCATTAATTCAATTCGATTTCATTATAGAGATCTATCTACTACTACCTGCTACATCGCGTAACGAATATTACATAAACATGAATAAATGCAAGTATTGCAGGTCATTTTATTTAATAACAAACATTCCTTGCCTGTTTCAATCCCCGCATCCGTGCCCGACATCGTATTATAAATTCAAACTACCCTCTCTAATTGCTTTATTTGGCCATTTGCATAATTGTATCACATTCTATTATGGCCTGCGAAAAGCTCTGCGTGAAATTGTTTGCTTTGACTAAACACTGAAATTAATAAGCATATACAATATTCATTGAGTTGTAAAGCTTTTATTTTGCGCTTATAAGTAAACGTTAAAAAGATAAAGATAAAGATAAAGATTCTTTATTTGCGTAAAACATGGTATACAGTTGTTATCATAAAAAATTTAAAGTGCTCATGTTTTGCTAGTATTGTCATAGCATGCAAATTAGTACTATTTAAACTAAGTATATTATTAAATTATTTCAGGAAGTCTCTTACATTGTAAATTTTTGTATCCTGCAACCATGCATAAGGTTTCTTTTTAAATTGTGTTATATTAAGATCTTTAAATTCATTTGGTAATTTATTGAATATTTTAACACACATAGCTAAGCAGTTTTTAGAATATTTAGCTGATTTTGGTACTACATTATAAACTAGTCTGTACGGGTTGCGTTGTACTCTATTATTTACATCAAATGCATTTAAAAATAAATACTTATGCTGCATTACAAATATACAAGTTTCATATATATAAAGGGCAGGTAGCGGTAACAAGCCAAGAATCCCAAACAGTGTTTTACAAGATTCGTCTGGTGGAATTCCACATATTGCTCTAACGCACTTTTTCTGTGCAATGAATGCTCTATTAGTGTCGGTACTATTTCCCCACATTACGACTCCATATCGTAGTATCGATTCTACGTAGGCACGGTAAGATGTAATGGCTGTCTTTCTATTTGTTACGTTTTTTATTCGACTGAGCGCATATACAAATCTATTGACCTTGTTACTCAGATTTTCTAGGTGCCCTTTCCAATTTAAATCTTGATCAATTGTTACACCTAGAAATTTTGTATGGGTTACTTTATTTATATTTTTTATATTCAACTTAAAATTGTATTGGGTATGTTTGGATTTATGAAATTGGATATAATTTGATTTATTTAAATTAATTTTTAGGTTATTAGATTCTAGCCATGAAATCATTTTGTCAATAGTGTTATTAATGTCATTTTCATGATTATAAATTGCATCATTAGATTTTTTTGTAGTCACAATAATTGATATATCATCTGCAAATAAAATACTTTTATGTGAAGTAATGTCAGCAATGTCATTAACATATAATAGAAATAAAATTGGGCCTAATATACTGCCTTGTGGGACGCCACATACATTTTTTTTAAGTACGGACAAATAAGATTGCATTTCAAAGTCATCTATTCTATTGATAATTACTTGCTGCCATCGATCCGTCAAGTAAGATTCAATCCATTTTTTCGCTACTCCTCTGATTCCGTTTGTTTCTAGTTTATCTAACAATATTTTATGTGACACATAATCAAATGCCTTCGATAAATCAAAAAACAGGCCAGTCGTTAAATTTTTGTTATTTAAATTTGTCATTATAGTGTTTATTAAGTTATATATGGCTAAGGAGGTAGACTTTTTCTTTTGGAAACCGAACTGGGTTTTTATAATTATATTGAACTTGTTACAGAAGTCCAACAGTTTCTTATACATGCATTTTTCCAAAATTTTTGATACTATAGGTATAAGTGTTATTGGACGATAATTATTAATATCATCTTTTCTTCCTTTTCTTTTATACACCGGTCGAACAATTGATATTTTTAACGCTTTAGGAAAACTTCCTGTAGAAAACGATAAGTTGATTAGGTGTGTTAGTATCGGAGTTAATTCGTTAACGCAGGCCTTAATTATGCCTGTGCTAATGCCATCGTAACCCTCCGAGCTGGTATTATTTAGGCCAGTAATTTCATTTTTAACCTCATTTTCCGACATAGGTTTAATAAACATTGTATTTGCAATAAAGTTACGATTGACATATCTGGAACTAACTGTTACTTTATTTGGTATTTGAGTATTTGCAGTATCTATGAAATGGTTGTTGAAGGCATTCGATATCTCAATAGGATCTGACAATTCATTTTTATTATATTTTATTGATCTTATATTGTCTTCATGCTTTATATTACTTATTTGGTTATTTATCACTGTCCATGTAGCTCTACATTTATTTTTACTCTTATTTATAAATTTTGTATTACAGTATTTTTTCGAGTTGTGGATACATTTTTTTAGAATTTTGTTGCAGTTGTTTTCGGTACCTTTTAACATAATACTGTCATCAAGGTTTTGAAAACGCATCTAAGAAGAAGCCAAAGTTATTACGGTACATGAAGCTTTAAATTTTTATCCTGGATAACTGGGTAGGTATATAATATTGAATTTTATTAAATATTGTTCATCAATAAAATTTACAAGATATAAAAATTCCGTCACTAAGATTCATTTCCTGTAGAGGAACAGTGAAACAGTGACTGATTCTAAAACATATTTGTGAGAATTTCGGCGACACAGCCGATCCCCCGGTAGCTGAGTGGATAAAGCATCCGGCGCGAAATCGGAAGGTTGCGGGTTCAATTCCCGCCCGGGGCGAAATATTTTGTACTCCAATAATTTGTAAATTTATGATATTTGTGAGAGTTTCGTAAACGGAAATACATACCGGAAGTTGAAGAAGTCAAATATAGGCAGGTATAAAAATAGTAATTAGCGTAGGTAACATTTAACAATTCGCAGTTAAGTGGAGGTACTGCTTTGCAGTTACGTAAAATCGCATTTCAAACATGAAAGTTCCCACATTTCGTTTTTAAACTTCCATGTTGTTGTTTCGAAACACACAGCGTTTTGGTGGTTGCACAAAATTGCGAAACTTTTAATTGATCACGCATGTCAGATTTATTTACGTAACTTCATGTACAACCTTCCTAATTGAAAAATGTTTGAATGTTTCTTTGAGGCATTATTATTTGCTAAATAGTAAATGAGCACATAATACTGGATTCAATGAACTAATCGGTGTTTTAATTACGACAAATCTGTAAAAAAGACTAATAACTACAGTTCAGTAACACAATCTTATGTGGAACTGGATATCCTAAGCGGTTTATGCGCAAAGTGAATTTTAGACTATCAAGGTTTTACGTCTAATTAAAACATGACTAACATGATTTTGTTGATTGCAAAAGTCTGCCCTATTTGATTTAAATCTAATCAACTTGAGGTCCAGTCATAGAAAGCTACATGGTATTCTGACATTGTTATTTTTGTCTGCTAAGAATAAGCTTACAAAATACAATGAAATAAGAAATAGATAGAACACTTATATTAGTAATATAAGTCGGATTTTTCAGAATGTGCACTTCGTTAAGGAGCGTAAAGATCATTTTTGCGTGATAAAGCTTATTTTCTGTTGAATATAGCACCGACAAATAATGTCTTTAGTATAATAGTCCATATTTTCGTATAAAAATATTTAAATATTACATTACCACTGCAAAAAAGTCTTTACAAATTATATAATTTTGGAACGCGCAAATAATTTTAGGGCTTGCCCAAATCATTAATGGTGAAAGCGCGTCGACAGGTTAGAAAGTATTTGTTTGCCAACTGATATTTGCATTAGAAAACTGTGCAACACAAGTGATACTTTCCCATACTGAGATTCATCGCGTCACTTATCGCAAGTATATTTTTACTATCACTTCGTCATGCTTAACTATTGTATAGTGTTACATCAGTAAGTGGCGTGTACTATTTATTCTACATGATATTTTATCTAGATGAATGAAAAAACACGTACATTTATATCAAATCATACCAGATTTTTAACTTTTAATTATACTTTTAAATTTTACTGAGAAGTTATTTTAAATAGGATACAATTACAAAGGTACTATTATAAATATTGTATTTATAATAGTACCATAGTAATTAAAATCAAATGGGAATATGTTAACATATTCAATAACATATTTATATATATATATGTATATATACTTATATACTATATACTTATACTAATATTATAAATGCGAAAGTAACTCTGTCTGTCTGTCTGTCTGTTACGCTTTCACGCCAAAACTACTGGACCGATTTGTATGAAATTTGGTATGGAGATAGTTTGAGACCCGGGAAAAAACATAGGATAGTTTTTATCCGACTGCGCAAAAAGAGGTTAATGTTTTCGCGCGATAACCGACATACGCGCGGGCGGAGCCGCGCCCGGAAAGCTAGTGTATATATAAGTTATTGAATATGTTAAAATATTTTCCATTTGATTTTAATTAGGAGAAAAAAAAATTGCAAATATTATATTTATATATAACTAGAAAACGAACACAATATTTATAATACGTAAGATATTCTTTACTATAATATCTCTTACGATATACCTTCTAGAACATCTTCTTTCAATAGAGTCACGAAAAGAGAATTAAGTTAATGTTTTCAGAGCCAAGTTTTATCCCTAACACGACGAATTGATGTCCCGAGGGAAAGACGACGTCGCAAACAAAACAAAAAGATTCAAGAGACTCAAGGAAGTGTCCTCGTGAACTCGACTGCCACTGAATTTTTCCCATCACCATTTATTTTGTTTTATGCCTTTGTGGTTTGCAACTGGTATTTAAAATTCATCTCTCGTTTAATCCGTTTTCGACGTCTGCTAAAAGTTTTGTTAAAGAAAGTATTTGTTTTGTTTGAGGAATTCCTAATCCTGTGGGTTTATTCGGCTTGTTGCTACATAACTTCGTAACAATCTCAAATTTTCAACTTTTCCACTCTTATAACATTTCAAACGAGTATAAGCTTCTTAAATGTTACCGTAAATAAATGTACTTATACCTTTTTCTTTGTAAAGAGAACATCAAAGTATTTTTTATTAAAGTTTGTTCAACTGAGCAAGTTTGCCCGATGTTGATATTATTAATGTCTCAATCAAAGCCAGTATGATAACGAAGGCCTTAGTACGGATAAAATAGACAATAGTTAGTCATTATAGGTTTATTAAAGATACAGGTACGATAAATAAAAATTATGGCCACGACCACAGTTTCTCTAATAAAATAAGGCAATCACATTGAAATTCAGGCACTGCAATCTCTTAATAACCCCTATAATTAGCATTCAAAACGTCCTTCGTTTATCATTTGTTAAGAACAATGTGAAGTAAAATGTAAGTTAAAATTCTAGACACATTCTGCGCTAAGAAAAATAAAAAAGGTCAAAATGAAAAGCCTTGCCAAGTCTCCCGAGTGCGGCGTCGCGTCGGTTATCCTAAAATACTGCTTTAAAATAATTGAACCCTAGAAAAGTCGCGGCGAAGAAATTAAAGAAAAAGTATACTCAACTGTCTTCCGCAAATAAATGAGCTTTGCTTTCAAGTGGCGTTCATAGCCTTATCTCAAGGAGAATGATAGCAGGCTTTAAACCACCGAGCCAAGAAAATGTTATGAAATGGTTTCAAGATTCTATAGATTTCTGTTACGTAATATTTTCACCTACAGGACATTTGGAGTCAATAATATTTTTTTGCTGTATTCTTTATTTGTATAATTTAGAGTGAGAAAAAAGCAGTGCTTTTATAGCCTTATATGCAATAAATGAAATAAATAATATTAACTTTTACACATTTCAAAATCTATTTTGCAGTAAACGAATATGTTAAAATTATCGTTCGTTTAAAAAAAATAATTTCTTTCAACAAACACACTTCAAAATTTTTGACCCAATAACAATGGAGCAAATATAATGGCAACTAACAAACAGTCAGACAAGCTCACAAACACATCGTCACACATAATAAATCATCAAAAAGGAAGAGATGTAAAAGATCCCAGCTTTTGCTTGATTTAAATTAGTCCCGTGTAATATGGGGGCGAGGCTATAACCGTATACTGGGCACCATTTTAGAGTCCAGTCTGTTTCTGAGAAGTTGTCGTGGGCAAAAAATATGGCATGTGAAGCAAACGTCACGTCCTAGTTCCTAACAACTATGGAATTTCCCGGGATCGATCCCCGGATAGCCAATGACTGTTTTCTTACAAGCGAATACGATAAAGAAACTAATTTAGGTGCAGCAGTATAATTTTCACTATGCACAATAAGGTATGTTAGACCATTTTTTCCAACGTCCCATTGTGTCGCTGTAAGCGCTTGGTGGATATTGGGTCTTAAAGTCTGAACAAAAAACTTGTCTCATGTCTTTGAACCTTGGCAAGATATCTTGGCACTCAGCCAGTGGAGTTGCGTGAGGCCGAGGCCTTGTAAAAAAGGCAAAACGTTCAAATAATCCAAAGATTTTATTGCTTAGTTAGGTTTAATTACAAATAAAAGTTTGCATTGATAATTGTTTTAACACGTTAGTTGCTAGCAAAATTTATTCTAAGTGCGTACTTGGGTAAAACTTAATTTGCATTTGCAAATTCAACCTGCACTTTTAAAAATATACTCGTATATGCTTAAATTTTAAGTAAATATCGGAATCGGAACTTGGCAAAGGTATCTAACATATTTTATATAGTTAATTACTTGATGTTCACGTATCATGTACCTATTTTTAATTGCTTAGCAAGCTCTTTTAAAATGGTCACATTTTAAAGCAAGCTCTTTCTATATATTATAGTTTGCGACTCGAAAACTATAATATATACCTTATAAAGACTAGCAAAACTTTATCTTGGAGATTATTGACAGAGAGACATATTTTGAACTAAAATAATTCTACAAATTATTAACTTTGATAGAACTTGTTTAATTTTTAGTTGTTTTGAAGTGTGAAACTGTGCCCAATAGATGGCAACAAGCTCGCAAACATATATGACAAATAGTGCACGTGTGCTCTATTTGTCATATATGTACTTACTTAATTTAAGCGCAGACATATATGAAAAATACCTATCGGATATTCAGGAGTGCTGTACTTAGAACACCCCAATCGACGCTTATACAAACTGGCAAACTGTGATGAAACTTATCGCATGCTAAAACTACATACATACATATGATGTCTGCCTCCCGGAGGGGTAGATAGAGACTTTGACTTGTTTCATCCTTAGCTTATTTATCTAGTTTTCTTCTCTTTCATTATATTCTTCATACTCAATAGTCTGTGAAGGTTACTCATGACCTGTTTTTTTTCTATAATGTCTCTAATTCATACGTTCGCCAAGGTCTTCGCCATCAAGCAAAAACTGAAGGGCATTCTTTTTCTGCATTTATGCAACTAGGCAGACAAGCAGTAAGCATTTCCTAATAACGTTACTACAGTCGACTACGTAATTTTAAAAGCATTTTAACTGCGTAACATCGTTAAAGTTACAAATGCTCATAATTATTACAGTATTTGCTGCATATTTTGTGCTCTACTTATTAATAAGAATAAAACATATTATAAGGTTAAATTAAGTAAGTATTTATAGGTAGGTATAACAACCTCTTTTTCAGAAATTCACGTGACTTTTTTACTTCTAGTTCATCGCCATCACTTGGGTTCAACAGTTATTTATCTCCTCTCAGTAGTTGTCTGCAATGCCTTTTTTGAAACTTTTATATTTTAGGTATTCAACAATGTGTTTTTTATATTCCTATCTTCAGTATGAGGCGACTGTTTCATAATATGCTCCATATTGTCATAATAGCCGATTGACTAGGTTAACGCTGCACGTTGGGTACAGAAATTGAAAATAATGCTCACTACCATCTTAGCAACCTAACTAATCAAAGTCAAGGTATTAGGACAATATTTTTAAGGAAGGTTTGCAGTGGAGCGGCCTAGGTGGGCACCTACTAAGTGAAAAATTGGGAATGCTATCGAATTGAAAAACATGTTTTTGATGTCGTCCTACGTAGTAGAGACTTACGCTTTATGAGATAAGGATACGAATACAATATTATGTCTTTAAAATATTATTATTATATCAATAAAGAAAATTATAGCAATAAAGTGGAAAAAATCCAGCTTTAAGAAAACTATTACCAAAGAACACCATTATCTAGATTATCTATGAAGCAAGCGATTACCCCCGCTGTAGTGTTAAGTATACGTTCTATATTTCCACACTACTTGCAATCAAGTCATCGGCCTCATAAAGGCGTAGAAACATAATTAATAATATTCGTGTCACACGTCGGTTCTTCGGCACTATTCACTCTCTGAAAGTAGCTCACGTAACAAAGGAACCTTAAACGTGAGGAGAAATATGATGTGTTTAGTCGTCACTTGTGGTAGCATAGTGAACCCATTTGCCGTCTAATTGGTTCTGACGGATGGTATGCGTGACTTTCTGCCGCGGCAGCGGTGAAATCGCTGATTCGCTTGGTTGGAGCCGAGCTAGAATAAATGGGGCACTAGGAGAACAGTACGAAAAATATTTATTTACTCGTAAAATAAGCTCGAACCTTCCTTTTCTTATTCTACTCGTGTGTAATATGTCTTTTAACATATGTTCTAGCAGCAAATGTACATAATGAAAATCGTTTTGGCTTTAGTTTTAAGGCCAGCCGCCTGCCTTACGTAACTCACCTTTGTAATATTTCGTTAGCAGTACCATGATATATTTCGGGTAATCAGGGTGATAAGATGGCAAAAGTCTTGCTACGCACTCAATGTGCATCAACAAACCACTCACATCGAAATGAGTAATAATTAATTATTAAGCTGCTTTTAGGGAGCATTTCCCTTTTGAATTGCCTTACACAATATTTAACACGAGGATATGGAACTTATTATATTATTTTTTCGGGAACTGTACAATACGAAAATATGTTGAGGATGAGGCGTAGGTACTCTCAGACTCCATTTCACGTCGTTCCACTTATATTAACAACGAAAGCAATTCCAATGAAGATTGGCGTTTGACAGGCGGCCGGCTATAAAACCGGAGCCAAAGAGTAAGCTCATGTATGGTTTTGTGTTTTTTTAGAGAGACATAATTGTACCACACATGAATGGACGAAGAAACCAGAGCATTTAAAATAATAACATATTTTGACATTGTTCCGAGTGTTGTTTTTTTGGTAGGTTTTCAATTTCTAGGTACGATTCAACGTAAATAACGTACAATCACTGCCGTGTGCGTTGCACGAACGTTGTCAATTTCCACGTCACTAACTGACCAAGCACCGACTGCAAAATGGATAAACGGCCAAATATAGATAGAGTAAACTCAGCAAATTGAGCTGTGTGTACACAAGAGGCGATGGTTAACCACGTGAAAAGGAATTTGCTAGAGTAGCTCAGTGAAAATCCACAGTCAGGGGAGTAGTTGATAACAATGACATAATAAAGAGATTTTGCTGTCTTGGCATAGATATAAAAACACATTGACGCATAGGGCACTGTAGTTTAGCTTGTTAATTATTAGTATTCATTCATGATATTTCTAATCTAGTCCTATTTTGGTGAGATCAGTATTATATTTCTCTAGTTATCAACTCAAACACCATGTACCTTGATACATTTGAGAACAGCCGCCTTATTGACTCGAACTTCTCTTGGACATTTTGACTAGGTTGGTAAATTATAAAGGATCTGTTAACCTGTAATTTATTGATTATTAATTTGTGTGCACATCAATGACAGATAAAACTGCTGATTTTTGGGCATTATTTTCTATTCGACAGTTTTTACCACACAAGTTATGTATATGTTTCGTAACAATCTTTACAATGCCTCAGTATAAAAATAAACCGGAACTTAACATTTCCGAAACGCTCGTTGTAAAGTTTACTTAGCCATTCTGAACCGATCAACAAAGCAAAGCAACATCCGCCGCGGTCATAAGTTGGATGGGTCACCGCTGGTGACATTACTACTGAGCGCTTCCGTGCTTTGGAGGGCACGTTAAGCCTTCGGCCCCGGTTGTTGTCTTAGGATGGCAGTCGTTATAGCATGGTGGTAGGGCATTTCGTGAATGTCCGCCTGGCTAGCTACTGCCCTCAAGTGGAAAATCTGTCGCCAAGGACCTAACGGTGTGTTCCAGCAGCTGTCCTTGAGAGTCAGTAATTCTAGGTTAGCATGAACAATATCTTCGACCACATCATCACTTACCATCAGGGGAGATAGTGGACAAAGGATGACCTATCAGGCATCAAAAAAACATTATGTTCAATTATGGACAATTATAACATACTATTATATTTATTACATACGACATACGGACTGATCCAGTGAATGACTCATATAATGTGTAATGGCTTAATTTAAAACAAACAGAATGAACACAGCATAATTTGAATTGTGATAATTGGATCTGTCCCTAATTCCGTTTGCTCAAGAGCACATTTGTTAGTCAAAGGAGGCAAATAGAACATCGGCAGTTTCTAATTGGTCTACTCTAGAAAATCAGTAGAGCGCAAGTATCAGCTGAAAGGCTTCTCTATGTTTAACAACGTGTTTACATGCGTTATATTCTCGTTAATTTTATTTATCTGTTTAGCATTATTCTGAATACATATATATTTTATCATTTTTGTTGTAACATCTGCTATGTTAATCCCAATCATGTTTCAAATTTTTGGTAATGATCTTGTTGTGAAACTAAAATCGACAATAGCAAATACTTAAATAGCAAGGGAGACTTTTTGGACAACTGGTTGCGAAACTGTGTTGCCATGGCGATTGCGGGGAGAAAATCCACATAAAAATCCAAAAGTCTTAAACTAGTTATTAACAATAATTAAAATCGTTTGATGTGTAGTCCTGTTGGAGGAATGACAACATCGTAAAAGTCGCCAGGAGTCAATGGTTTCAAGCTGTTGATTGTGACGTTCAGTGGTGATGATGATGTGTAGAATATAATGAACCATTCTGCTGTCAGCTTAATTAGTGAGGGTAGCGATTAGTATTTATGGGTAGCTTTTATCATCGATTGAAAAGCAGTTAGTACAGTCTCAACGGGTTACTTTACCAAAATATTATCCTTCACAAACACGAAGTTTCATAAGGCTTAGAAATAATTTTGACTTTACTTACGTTTCCGTTAGTGTATTTCAAAATTTTATATGAAACATAGAAACATAGAATTTGTGTAACGAACGTGTCTTGTCTAAATAAGGTAATGTATTTCTCCCTATACTCTACCTACCGTATAAAGTGATGTTGACACTACTTGCTCCCCTCGATCTACTTTTGTCACTTACACAAAGCTGTGTAACGGGAGACGGTGTGAACAGTTGTTTACTTCAGTTTAAAACTAAAAGTAGTTCTTTTTATGCGACATATCGGGTATGCGTGAGTGAATTTTATAGATATCATAAAGTGGCCAAGTTTTTGATTTATAACGTGGGTTTAGGGTTAAAGCTTTTATGCCTAGCTGTGTTTTATATGTTTGTTTTGAGCTCCGTCCCCTTTGACCGCCATAAAAGAATGAATATTGCTTTTCATTTGCCGTAATATATAATATAAATTTATGTTTGTTTGCAGTTATGTTAGATTTTGTTCAAGCCATTATATTCACCGATTAAAGATGTAAATAGGTCTTTGTTTGGATTGTTTTTGTCAAAGGCTCTATACCCATTCAAATACAATTTCTAAGCTAAGAGAATTGTAATTGAGTAGGTATTTATAACTCGATTATTCTCATCCCACGTTCGTCATTTTAATTGTAGGCTATTTCGATACAAAACAACAGCCCTTTTATAAGTTATTTCATTACGAGAATGAACCGTTACTTACCTTAGGATCGGCTAAAATTCAACTAAGTAGACGTAAATTGATGTGAGTTTAGAAACTAATTTGCAATTTAGAATGACGACACTTACCTTATATTTGGAATAACAATTATTCCTTAATATTCTATCTGCTAGTCAATTTCTATCTGTTGAGTTTGGTAGAAAGTTTATCTTTATCATCTTTTCAGACTTTCTGTCACTAACTTATTGTCTTGATTGATTTTTAACTTAATTGTGTAGTGAATTTCACGACAGAATTTTAATTATTATTTCAATGTTTAATATATCAACAAATAAGATAGTTGTCAATTTACATATTATTATGAATAAAAGTAACATAGAGCCGCTTCTCAATGCAAACTGCATATTGTATTATGTATTGAAGAAAGGCTCAATAATGAAATGCCAATTATGTTCAAAGATGCTGGCATGACCTAAGATAAGAACAAGCTATCAAAAACAGTTGCTGCAAATATGCATTAACTGCTTGGTGGCAGATTTTCCTGTTGAAACCCATCGAGTGTGGATAATGTCACACTCGATGGGTTCTCTAATATACAGTTTACGTATTATATTATGATATGTAAATATGAAATAATATATCATGCAAATTCATAAGTTAGAGAATTCCCAGCTGCTAAAATTTCGTGGTATATACTCATATGTGAGCAAGTCTCGTCATAAAATAGTTTTGTCAACCATAACACGTACATTTAAAGGTATCTACATAATAGTTAAATACCTTGTCTCTCACATTAAATCTCTCACATTAAATCAACATCATAAACGTGATGAGAAAGCCTTATCGCATGTCATGACCGTCGCTCTCTTGTAATATTTTCTAGCACTGGTTCTGGTAAATTATGATATTTTGCGCATCATATTTTCCTGATGAAACAATAGTAAAACGGAGACAAAGACGATTTCTTTTTACCTGACGTTGGTTCTGACCTGTCGCATTATTTTTTATACAAAACGCTTTCAGAGGCCTTGATTTTATATTTAATTTTAAGAAATTGTAAATGAACTATTTAGATTTTAATTTCATCATACTAACCGCTAAGAAGTGGAATTTAATAGCCAGATAGCATTGAACCAAAACCCCCAGAAAAAAAGCAATGCTCTATCATTTAATGAAAAATAAATAATACGTTTTATCTAGTAAGAGCTAGCAATAACTCTTAGTTTTTAATTTAGGTTTTCGTAGATCCTATTGAAAAAATCGGCCAAGTGCGAGTCAGACTCGCGCACGAAGGGTTCCGTACCATTAGATATACAACATTAGACTTCATATTTTAACCTTTTGTTTTAACGTGCGCGAGTCTGACTGGCACTTGGCCAACTTTTTTGTATTTGTTGTTATAGCGGCAACAGAAATACATCGTCTGTGAAAATTTCAACTGTCTAGCTATCACCGTTCTTGAGATACAGCCTGGTGACAGACAGCGAATTCTCAGTAATAGTGTCCCGTTTTTACCCTTTGGGTACGGAACCCTAAAACGGTACTCTCAAATGATCAATCACGTGTCAATCCAAAAACAGTGTACCTACTAGAAATTTGGGGTTACCAGAAATTAATTTTGATTTAATGGGTTTCTTTTATGCTAATATGGACCTTATATAACTTAACATCGGTTTGATTGATGAAAGTATACTGGCCGACAACTAGTTGCTAATTCGAAGACTGTTTTTGAGGCCCGTTGCACGTGACACTCGTTGCGTGATCTTTCAGCCGGACACAGATACAAGCAAGGCTGTTTGGTGGTTCAGTTAATAAAAAAGCAGCAATACATTCAAAATCTGTCACTTAAGAAAATCAACCTTAAAGTTTAAGCTCAATTACGTTGATTAGATATCATAATCAAGGACTTCAGTGTCATAACGACCTTATCTCCTCCTCATTCCTTTGGGTTAAGAAAACTGTACGCCCATTAACAATGATCCTCCTAACTAGCTATTAACATAGACCTTGGGACGTTTTATTGCAATTCTAACCTCTAGATGCCCAATCTTTTATCTGCTAACTCATGCGTAACTTTAGCATTATCTTTTTCGGGATGCTTACAGACTAGATAAGGAAAGCAGTGTTATTCTTCTTTACGTAATTACCGCAAGTCACAGATCATTGTTCTCCGTTACGTCATAAACAAAATAAAATTGTCAATGTACGTGCAATAGAAGCGGATGTATTCCGACCTCGATCGGTTTTCAAGTGAGTCATAGGCATTCTTCGAGCAAAACACACATCTACCCACATAACGATGAGCTTGAGCAGCTTCAATGTCGAACACTGCGTAATCCAAGATCATTAGCTTGGCTTAGCGAACAGTTACTTACAAGTAGTCGAGTCTTTGTTTTTAGAAAAAGTTTTGTGTAATTACTGTCGCGGACATGATGTTATACATTGATATGTTGCCCGGAAGCTTTTTTGTTTCCAATAAATTTTTATTTCAGTTTTAATGTTTATATAAAAGTTTTTAGTAAATCGATTGATTCTCCTTAAAACTGCTTAATTGTATAGTCGTGTCTATAAAAAAAACATCGATAAAGTAACTGGTAACTCAAACAAAATCAAATTAACAAAAAACTCTTAAAAAACTGCAGACAAATCACCTAAATTCATAATCGTGATCGAGACTCAACCTAGAGATCGATGTAAAAACTTGAAAAACGTGATTGTTTGGTGAAATCCAGTATCAACAAACATTATTTTCTTAAAGCAGCCGACAGTGACAAATGCCACAACCGAGCCGGATTTGTAAATATACTATTTAAACAGGTTTGAGTTAATTTATTAATATAAAACTTCGATACTTTATCCACGTATATTGGTGTTTTATATTTTGTTAAAACATCTAAAGACAACATTTTAGTTTGATTATTTGACAGGTGATAAGGGTCATCTCATAGATGTGTCACGACATGTGTTACATCCCTTTTTTTTGATGGTACTCAAGATCATTTTGTATATTCGTATAATTCACAAAATAATAATTATTTGGAAACTTTCATGGACAGGAAACGAACTGATTCATATAGAAATCTCTTACAAAAAAACGGGCCAAGTGCGAATGTTATTCTCACCATAAAATATTGTTACTTTTCATGCAGTTCGAGATCCTTAGGGGTGTTGAACCCGTATTAGGTTTTTGTGAGTTTTCGTAAATTAGATGTCCAATAACAACAAGCATACCAAGTTTGATGTATGTATGTTTTACCATTTTTACGACAGAGAATAAAAATAACTATAAAAATTCGCGTTATTTTACTCTGTTCGTTAGAACTGTATTATTTATAAGGCAATCCGCCATATACTAGCACCACATGTCATATTCTACGCAAAATTAACCAGCTGTCTTTTACCAGTCTAAATATACAGTACTTTATAGGACGAACGGTTGGATAGCCGAGGCTTCATAATAGGGTCAAGTTTTCTACCTCTCAGTACGGAACCCTAAATATGCTTAAATATGCTTATTTATACTGCGATTAAGTATTTTAAAGACAAGCAAACAAGTGATAAGGTAATCTTTGAGAAAATATGACTGACGCAAGAATTGAAAATCAAAGTAAGATTCGTTGAGTTAACTTATGCGGTGTATTAAGAAGGTATCATTCTTTGAAAAAGTTGAAAAACAAATTGATTCTAATTATAGCGTGGAAGGAATCAAAAACTTTCATAAAATACATAGTCCATTGTGTCTGGTTAATACCTAACAATTAATGCTCAGTAGGGCAAGGATTATAGGATTATAGGATTTTTTTTATTTTTTATTGCCGATAGGCTAGCCTTTGACCACTATCTCACCTAATGGTAAGTGATGATGTGGTCGAAGATGTTGTTCAGGCTAGCCTAGAATGACTGGCTCTCAAGGATAGCTGCCGGAACACACCGTTAGGTGCTTGGCGACAGATTTTCAACTTGGGATGTCTTTGCAAATGGAGAATCTACTCTCAGATATTCAAATAACTATTACATATATACATACATATTTATGTTTGCGTTCTCTATATCAACTAAAACACTTTTCATAGCACTAGATACAGTGGTGTCTAAATATATAAATTTTATCTATATGTTTTGTTCCCATGTAGGATCTACCGGGCACACAGACCCTAAACTACTATGCACAGACAGTTTGTCAAAAATAAAATGGCTATCCAACTCCTACTAAGACCTAAGGATTCTAAAGCTTTTGCGTCACTTGACCAGCAAGTTACTCATATTATTTTATATATATTAGCACCTAAAAAAATTCTGATTATATTATTGAAAACTAATAAATGCTAAAAAAGGCTGTGTCCTTTGTTGGGAACGAGACTTAGCAGGAACACTATTGTGTCCACACAACTTTTCAATATTATCTTCGAGGACTAAGCCACGACAATTTACCAACCTACAGAGCAAAAAATAGCTGGAGCGATGCGTGACCAAATCGCAGGCGCCTTTTTTTGCTCGACGTGTTCCGATTACAGGCGGAAAATGGTTGTCAAAGAAAATCTAACAAATAAAAGAAAATTCCGACGCTGGTCACCATCTCCATGGTTTAATGACTTAGCGATGTGCGTTGACGCTGATCCCCATGTCTATGGTTTAATGACTTAGCGTTATAAATTGATAAAAATAGATGACTCACAGGACCGGAAAAAACATGTGTTAAAGTAGGCCTATTTTTATATATAAGATTAACAACAAGAGCAAACAATAAGAACTAGATACTTAAGGTATGTAATCCAGTAAAGCTCTCTACGTTTGGAAAGAATACTTATATGCAGCTTAACTAAATGTACTCTAACACAAAAGATTACCACTCACTGCAGATCAGGAGCTAAGTAGCAATATAGAGAAACATTTTTATTTGCTAGTTTTACCTAACTTTAAAAATAAATAGATTTAGTTAGAATTTGGCACAAATATAACCTCTAGTCTACGAAACGACATTGAATATCTTAATTCATCGCGTAATTCTCGACAGATTGCGATTCAACCCAATCTTAATCACGAGCAAATCCTAGTTTAGTATAAATTAGCTCTGCCACTCGTTATCAGACAGTGTTCGACAATAGTGCTTCTAATTTTGTAAGGTATTGGTAAATAAACTGGCCGGTATATTCCCGATGGCGATACTTTAAAGTGGAGATCTGCATCGTTGGTAGAGTAACGGTAATTGCCATATCAAAATATAAATGTCTTTAGTTCGGACAAGTTATTGGGTTTATCTGACAAAGATATTTTTGACTTGGTATATCGTAAGAAGCATAAAATAGTCTGAAAATTAAATAAAAAACTTAAGATATCTTTGCCATATCCTTTTGTGGATATACAGGCATAGTATGATTTTATTAGAAATTGTCGTACAAATTATCGCAGCTTGGAGATAGGATACTGTTTATCTGGATTTTCAGATTCGGGATTCGGGATCGATTGAAACGCTACATAATAAATAAACTTACTATTAAACTGCAAGCATCGGTAAGTTATATAAAGATATTGTAGTATTATATTATATTTAATATAGCGTTTTAACTTAAATCTTTTGAAACTTACCTATTTTCTGACTTGAAAGAGTTTATTACAAATTGAGTAAAACTTTGACAAGCCGTGCAAGTGATTTCTCACTTATGACTACTGCTGAGCTCTAAAGTCGTGACGTTCCATCATTGCGGATTTAGAAACTAAATGATGGATTAGATACATTTTCGTTGCACTAAAACAAGTATGTTCATTACGTAATAAGTATAAACAAAGAAGAATCTAGTCTTATTACTATTGTATCTGGTCATTTGGGTTTAATTATCGTTACCTGTTTATAGAAGTCATTGATTACGAAAGTGTTTTGATTATGACTATATTATGTTTATTGTTGTTTATTAACTACGACCTTAGTTTTGGCTCTTTATTTTTTGTGTTTAAAATAAATAATAATTGTGATTATCGTTAATGGCATCGATTATTTTTTATGGAAACGTTTATAACAGCGATAATTGGTTTCTGCTTTAATGAAAATATGAATCAAATTTTTTGTCCACAAATACATTTGTCATGAATCAAATGTATTTTCTGACTTAAACTCATAAGTTGATAAAATGAGAACAATCGTGCCCAGTAGATGGCAATAAACTCATCTATTATCACGTAAATCTATAAGATCAATAGCAAAACGTGAGTTTTAGACAGCTCTGTCTATTTCTTATGATAGTTGGATTATTTTCAGACATTTAAAAAGTTTGCTAGACTAACTTGCAATAAGTTGAATTGAAATACATTATCTAGTATGTTTATTGCTCAAGTAATGATTGATGCGAATATTGACATTGTTTAAGTGAAATAATCACTGATAAAAATGAAATATATGAACAATAGTTAATACATATATAGTAGTTATAGTAGTCCATAGTCTTTTAATTTGCTGACTCACTATTTGAGTAGGCAAATTAAAAGGCATTTTAGTACAACGAGAGCAAAATTACATTCCAAAGGCAGAAAATATTTAATGATTTATACATAATAACGGTGGGTGTCTTTTTAACATTTTCCAACTCCCACAATAAAGATAGTGCATATCGCAAAACTTGGCAAGAAAAAGCTGTAAATTTGGAACACCAAATAATATTTTTCTATTGCTCTACTTTTCAAGTTTACGCCAAGGTCATAAGAACAGCCTTTTAAATAACCCTCATTGATCTTTGCTCCATCCGGCTTGAAGGCGGGTGGCGTGTAAGGTCACATTCCATACACATGAGACCTCCTCATGCTATGCAAGGGAAGGTTGCAAGACTTGCGAGCGCATTCCGAAGTCTTGCGCTTGATAGTTTGAGGTCTGGCTTTTCCTTTTGTGATAGATTTCTGACGTAGAAATCTAAATCAGGCGTTTTCAAAATTTTCTTTAAACACCGTCATAAAAATACAAACTATATTTTTGTCACTGTACAAATTTTCTTCATAAATACCTAAGAAATTGGTTTTTAGTCTATGTAAATATCTAGGCAATAATTTGAGGTATATCAAAACTATTCTATAAAGTTCCTGCGGCTAAGAAAACAGTGAGTGTTCTATATTTTTCTGTTACAAAATTATTGACGTAGACGGCAACGGAATTAACGTTGAATTGAATCAGGTGTTGCTATGCATTACGATTACAAAAATCATCTTTACCACCTATACCGCCATGCACCGAAAGCAGGCATACTAGTAACAATACTAGCAACAAGAACATTCCTAAAAGGTTGGTGTCATGTAGGAGACCTGCTGTAAAACCGAAAAAAACCCTCAACAAGTCGTTCTTGTTGGTTTTAGGGAAAAAAATATTCTTATAATTTATGTTCTTGTTCTTTGTGCTATTAGAGAAACATCTATCACACCAACCCCGCATAAGGGAGGCAGGGGTAGGATGATGCTGGAGATTTTGGGTTATTTTATTCACTCACTTCATTCCTTTGCACAATATTCCTATTCTAATTATCATTCTATTTATCTATACCATTTAGTTAAGCCCTTGCTATAGAGTACTCGCAAAGGCGAGGCGGGAGGAAAAGATATATTACACATTATAAGGATAAGAGCCAAAATGTGTTACATAATCCACATTCTTACCTAAAAGAAAGTTGTAAAAAGAATAACTTGCGTATAAAGATTTATTGGGCTATTTTATACGATATCATGATCATAAAACTGGTCGAAAAGTAGCAGAAATATTTTCGTAACCCGTACTTGGAACTAATAATAGAATCAATTCATCACATCTTTTTATAAATATCGTTTGTTTGTTGTTTTCACTGAAAACTAATTCTAAATAAAGTTTAAAATTTAATCATATTTGGACTGCTTGTTTTTTTTGCTAAGTTGTTTACAATTTTTGGATAGGAACTCTGGGGCTCCAAAGATTATTTGATTTTCATCGGATAATTTGACGACAGATTCATTTCAATTCAGCTACGTAGAAAATTTAGTAGATACTGTGTGCATAGGTCAAGCGGGCGGAGTCAGAAATGGGTTATTTCGCATAGAATATTCTATAACCAATTCGAAATGACTTCGTATATAAATCGAGATTAAATTATGTTTTACTTATAGAAGGATTCCGGATCTATTACTTTGTAATAGAAGGAACTGTCTAAATATTATAATATTAAGTAAAAATTAGTATTTGATGACTTTAAAAAGCAGGTATATTACAAAATAGGTATTGTGCATAAGTACATATTTGTTACACATACTGTAGCAGCATTTTAGTGATAAATAACTTTATTGGCACACACAAAATAATTTATAATTTTGTGCAAAGGGGTGATTATATTAATTGATATAGATGTCAATATAATTACAATACACAAATAAAAAGAAAACAAATTAAAGCGAAATAACAATAGAATACTTACCAAATAGTTAGTGACAATCCAATAGACGTAAAGAAATCACAAACAGAAACACAGAACGGGGTGAATACAGTTAACACCACGGGAAGGGTATCAAAATAATTTAATAAAATAAAATCACCAGGGTCAAACAGGATCGCACAAATTTAAATAAAACGAGAACGGCACATGCACGAGGTCAGTCCAGGAACTAGGAAGGGAACAGTGCTGCGGCGCGGCGGCTAAAGACGTTTCATAATCAATGCGTGAGTGTTGTAATATTTACGTAATTTTTTTTCAGGCTGAGTATCGGCGCGATGTTTTGATACAGAAATCAAGTGTACCGTTCCCGGTGAAGGCACGGGCCGCACTGCTTGCCCGTAACGGCAAAAGGTCGTTCGTTACCCACATTCTCTTTCCGCGCAAGCCTTCTCAAGTTAGAACGAAACAAAACACCCAAAGCTGCGCCGAAAATGAGAGGAAATGGGACGGAGATAATACAGCCTCACAGGAAAACCCGAACTCGAGTCTTGATAGTTCTAAGACCGTGCTTTGCCTTTGTGAATTATTTGAAAGGTATACTTCATTGCACAAGAATTTATTATGTGTAGACGAAAAAGACAAAAACCTTTTAATGGTCGTATGAATGCTTTGAATATGGATTGTGCAAGGTAAAATGCTAGTTGTCACGGCATGCTTTTTACAAGCATTTTAGTAGGTGTATTCAAATTGTATTCGCTTGGAATTCTTTACGATATGCGATCACGTATGCCAACGAAACTTGTTTCTTATGTTTTACGCGTATTTTCCCAACAGTCACCGGTTTTTGCATAATCTTGTACTTATCATATTAATGTCCTTTATGAATCAATGATATTTTTAAATGCTTTGTAAGTATATACATAAATTATTGCGACTTATTATGGGCACATTCTTGTACTAGTTACTGCCTAAACTAGTTTAAAGGTTTATATAATAGATTTTAATAATGTTAATTTTCTCGGTTCGTTACATTCACACATAATAAAAATATCTTCACAGCATCACATCCCCGAAAGGGTAGGCACAGTACACGTTCCGGATACAGTACAGAATGTTACTAAATAGATCTTTGTCAGAATATCCCAATAATTATCCGATCCAGAAACCTCCCCAGAACCTCGAAAATCTTAAATTACCAAATCGTATAATTTTTTCATGGGGCAGTATTACTGTCAATTGGCTGATTTATAACTGACTTCAAAAACAAGGAGGTGGTTCTCAGTTCGAGTGTATTTTTGTATAAACCTCATAACTCTTAACACGATGTATTGATTTAGATGTTTTTTTATATATTCGAAAGCTGGTGCTTGTCATGTTTAAATTTGAGAGAGATCTGATGAGTTGTATTTGAGTTATCCTTAATTATGCGTATTTAAGTCACTCTTTTTTGTTAATTTTTTGTCTTATTATTGTTTTACTTACGAGTCTGTACCATATGCATATTAAATTTCTGTAACATACTAATATATACTGCTGGAATAAAGACGAATTTTGTATGTACGAGTAGATAGCTCTTATATTATATTCTTTTACTTTTTTTTTTACCGGCGGTATGCCTTTATTAAACAAAATACTATGAACTATATACAACACTACAGCTACTACAATAAAAGCATTTAGACACCTATAAGTCATAGCAGACTCATAGGCAGTCCAAATGCTCCAGCCCACTCCCAGTTGGCAGCGTGCCCAGCATGCTGGCAGCATTGCCCCGTTAAAATTTAATTTAATTTACTTATGATTATATTTGCCTTACTTTTATTAATATTATAATCGAAAAGCCACATTATAATTTAATTTGTAGAAAATTCAAACGCCTATCGTCTACGGTTCAAAGGATACAGACGGATGGACGGAGGCGGAGGCTTAGGAACAAAGTCCTGTTTACTTTCGCCACTAAACATTATTTGAAGATTTGTGGCAATAAAACAAAAAGAGTACTTAACACTACTATTATAAAAATAATAAGAAAAGAAAAATCGTCTACATACATTTTGAATAATAACATAATTATAGTGATTTTTCAGTAAAATTTTTCTTCAGAAGTAAGAGTAAGCATATAATTTAATTTCAATACTTTTGCCAGAAAAGTTGAATATTCTCGAAGCGAAACTGGCATCCTGCGAGTGGAGCTGTACTTCGCAGTTGATGATGAATAAATTAAAGCATTTATAATTAAGCAGGCGTCGCTTATCTCTGCTCGGTATTTAGACACATATTCAAATCCCCAATTTGATATTTTAGGTAAACAGAGGATCCCAAATCATTAATTTGGACTCGCCTATCCGAATTCCTATAATCCCTGAGGAGTTACTTGGAGTTTTCGATTATAACTCGATGTAAATAATGATAAAATCAAAAACTTTGTGTGAAGTTAATTTAGATTTGGAATATAATACATAATAAAGGGATATATTTTTTTATGCAATTGTAAAGAAGCATGTGTTATTTGCTGTTTGTCTATTCATGTTCTTTAACTTTTACTGGCTCTCAAGGACTGCTGTTGAAACATACTGTTAGGTGCTTGGCGATAGATTTTCGACTTGAGGGTGATAGCTAGCCAGGCGAGCATTTGCAAAATACCCTTCTACCATGCGGTAAAGCTCAAGTCATCGGCGAGGATCGACCTATGGAGGTGCGGCTCAGCAGTCAATAGCTATTACCATTTGACCATCACTGCTTCAAAATTTATTTTTATGTATTTTTTCAATGATTTGTATATTAAGGTGTAACGTGTGTTTTTCATCTTATTCTTTTTCCACTAATTTGAGATCAGTACATTGTCTTTCTTTGCATAAGCATCTCATATTGGTTACAATTTGTATTTTATAAAAGTAGCAGTACAACATTAGTTGTAAAACACGTTACTTTTCAGAAATTAGGACATAGAGATGGTAACGAGCATTTTTACGCACCTGTTATTTATTATTATTGTAGCTTAGTTAATGGCCTGAATAAATACATCGTTGTTATTGTTTCGACATCCAGGAAGATATTAAAGGAATAGTCCTTGTATTATTAAGCTGGAAGCTGTAAGTACCTGTGTAGTATGCCGGCTGTAATGAAATATTTGTAAACTTCATTTGAAAAAACTCTGTAAATTCTTTGACAAGTTTTAAAGAATACTGTACGTAAAACTACATCCCAATATATTTAAATTGTACCTTGCATTTTTTTGTCTTTCTGTACCAAAAAATTAACAAAAAAATGTTGTCGTTCCACTATAGTAAATACTTTATTTTCTAAGGACCTTAATTATCTATAAATAATGTTTTAAAGACCTATGCTTAATCATATGTTTTTAAAAATCATTTTGGGTATGTACTCGTAGTAATCCTCCTAATTTTAATTATTAAAAAAAAACAAATACGTATTTATAACGGATTATAAATAAAATAAGGAGAGAAAATATTTGATAAGTTATATTAACATAATTGTATTATGTTGCAGCCGTTTGGTGACATTTTGGGTCCGTGGGGACCAACATCTCTACACCAACATACTCATCGTATTTTCCATAACTCATCAGAGCGCTTGGTCGATGCGACGCGTGATTGGCTGGCGTGAAATGCTGGCGTCTATTAGGCTCAATGAATAACCATTGCAATTCAACGGGGTAATGGCGCCAGCATGCTTGGCAGGCTGGAGCATTTGGACTGCCTGTCAGTCTGTAATGACTTGTAGGTTGTCTAAACAGTTTCATTGTAGTAGCTGCAGTGTTGTATATAAATCGTAGTATATTGTTTATAAATGTATAGTAATATAAATATTTAATATGAATGAAACCTAATTTTGAAAGAATGTAGTTTCGGCCTCTCTACTTAGCAATAAAATTAATACCACACTTCTTAGTGAAAATCAGAAGAAAATTCGTCCGAATATACCATTTGTGTTTGTAGAAGTGGGTCACAGTTTGTTTTCTTTGTGCAAACTTAGGGGAAAATCTAATCAATAGTTAAGTTCGGCGTGAGTGGCATTCCGACATTGTTTATTCTATAGGTTACACAACGGCTATTGCGACAAATAATTAATGAAAATGGTGGCCGTTCCCAATCGCGCCCATTACGATGATGTCGTTCGCTACGGCATAAGCATGCCAATAGATTCCCAATAATGTAGAGGATAATTTGATTAAGATATAGATTCTATATTGAAACAGAAATCATTTCACATTATACACATTTTTGGAGCTTTTTTTATGTTAATGTAACGAAACAAACTCGAGGCCCGCCTGATCTTAAGCGAACTAACCTTTGCCTATAACAGATACATTTCGTCACGAGTCACGAATTGCACTGCACCCGTCACCTTAAGACATAGTTGCTGAGTCTCATGTGCCTTTAATTTCACTGAAAAATATTAGTATAGAGTATTAGAAGAATTATTAAGAAGCTTAGAATATTTACCTCTTGTGGGAATCAAACTCGCGTCTTTGATTATTTAACTTAACCGTGTAATAGGGGACGATACCAAGTAGTTTAAATGCATTTAGTGTGTATAACAGGAATACACGGTATGGATTCTCAAACAACACCACATTTTTTTCACACAACGGTTTTCAACAAAGGTTCAGTTAAGTATAAAATAGGAACCCGTCGTCCGAATAGATTTATATAAAAGAAACATTTATGTTTATAAAGATAAATAGTTTTATACATAAAAAAAATATCAAAGTATTGAACGCAAGGAAAATTAAGAGATGTTTAACTGAATGGCTTCTTAGCAATAATTTTTATAGTGTTAAGGAATTTATAGATTATTGCATATAAATAGTAATATTTTAATTATCAAAGAATTTTACAAATTAATATAAATCAGTTTCATAAAACCATTCGCACGTCTGTTTGCAGACTGAATACATTGTATCCTTTTGACATGTATTCTTGCAAATAAATAAATAAATTGATTTGTAAATTTACAAATTACTGGAGCACAAAACGTTTTGCCCCGGGCGGTAATTGAACACGCGTCCACGTGAATTGATTTGATTTGATTTAATATTGCACTCAAAAAATTAAAATATTAGGTTAATGCTCTAGAAAAAATGCCACTAAATAGACGACACGCACCTAAGGGATATGAAGTCTTGCGTCAGTGACTTTCTTTTTAAATCCAGAGTGACTTAAAGGAATGGCTGGCCTCGTAATGAAGACATGAATCCTGAATGTAGTGAGTGAGATATTCAAGCTTGCCTAATACGTGGACAGTTTTTCTCGTATTACTAAAGACATTCATTTTGCACTACACTGAAAAAAAGTAAGAGCATAACAGATATAGCAATTTAACTAGAGTTTGTTATTAGTATTATTTTTTTAATAATAACAAATATTTTAAGAAAACATCAAACTAATATTATAATAAAACACTTAAAAAATACAAAAGTATATCTAGTGACAATTCCGCCTAATTTTCCTGCTTAGCCGACGTGACGTCACAAACGCCACGCAGCCAAACCGGAAGAAAATTTCGACGCGTTTCGGTTCTACACGAAGCATCCTCAGGAGGTCTTGACTCTACGAGCGCACGATCGAGGATATTCTCGAATGGAATATTTCAATTGGAATATTTCAAAATTAATATATCATTTTGTACTGCCTCGTTCAGCAAACAAATTTGTACAGAGCCACTCCGAGAATAACGGCCAAGAAACTCGGTGCCATATTCCTTCAAACATATTTTAACAATGTATCACATACTTATTATAACTTTTATCTATATAAGAGTTATAATAAGTACTTATGTGATATTCCTCCATCAGGCGTAAGGTAGTGGCGTAGAAAAGTGCTTCCGCTTGTTCCATTCAATGTGTGCTCAGCTATTTGGAGTACTTTGTTCATTCGTTATTCGAACTGATTAGAACAACATTGCTAGGTTTACGTGATGCCTTGGTACTGCCCGTGACATTCATGGTATGTTGTTCAGATCTATTCCTGATTGCAGCTTTTCTTCATTCTGATTTTGTGGCTTAGCCTTACGTTTTGAAGGTTGCTTTTGCTTGGACTTTTTCGATATACTCTCTGCTTAGAAGCAGAATGTATATCGAAAACAACATGTTCTGTCTGTGTGCCTTTATTTTGCGGGGATTTTTCAGTAGTTGAAATCTGTCTTTTTGTATTTTCTTTGCGTGAAGTCTTAGTTCTTTTATGTGTACATTTTTTTTGACTTATTGGACTTTGTGTAATTTATTTAAGCAACTGATATTTTCTTGTTTATATAGTCAATTTCACGTTTGAGTACATTTATTTTCTAATATTAGTGTATCTACATGGGCGTGTGTTATTTCTATAGTCAAAGTTTAGATTTTTTGTCTCAATTCTTTTATTACGACGCTTTCTTCGTCAGATAATAATAATATCTATAATAATAATAATAATATCTTTTTTGAAAAACTAACATTGCGCAGAAGTTGTTGAAACTCTGCCTTTTGCTTTAGTAGAAACTGTGTTGCAAAAGGCAGTCTCTCCCATAGATTAATATCAAAGTTTAACAATAAAACTAACATAACTAAACTACAGTAGATACCTACAATAAATTTGTTACAGAGTACAAAGTACTAACCTAGGATCAAACTATCTGGGATAACAACATTAATAACAATTTAAAATATACTGATATAACTGTGACTATAAAATCTTCAGTAATGAAATAGTTCTGTTATAAAAATATTAGTGACTATGATTAATGATTACAATATAAATTTTACGGTAGTATATAAATAAGTATTGATAGATATTTATGCAAATAATACATAAAGTAAATTAATTTTAATATTTACTTTACGGGAAACTGTATTAATAGTTTGTGTAATCTATACGTGTAATGTCCGGTAAGCTATTCACTAAACAATTTATAGTTTGTGACATATTATTATCGGTGTCGCTGTTGGAGCTAGTATGCTGTCATAGAAACTCATGGTTGTGTAGTCTAAGGGCCCGTTTCAGAATGTTCGAGTAAGTTCCGGTTTTACTACCCAGATCATATTATATAATAAATAAAACACTATTTTTGCGTTTCACTGTCATCGGTTTAGCCTATCCATCGGTTAAAGCTTGAAACGCCCTGCATGTTAACTGTCATTTTAATGATTCAGTTATTTTATATGTTGCATAGCAACCCGAAACTTTATTAGGACATTCTGAAACGGGCCCTTTCTTCATTAAACACTATATTCGAACAATTTTTCTAACTAAAATTTGATACTAAAAAGACAAATTCACCGCGCAGCGAGATTTGAACTCGGTCTCCTGTGATTAGTGATTATATATGCTAACCACTACCCAATCGTCTTCGTTGTGATGCAGTCAAAATAAGTCGTCTTTTTAGTAGCTTGCTAAATTTCCTGTAGTATTAACATAGATGTCGCTGTTTCAAAGTTCACATATATGTCTTCTGGCAACATCAACATTATTTTGTCTCGATTGTCTATGTTATAATGTCGATAAGAGTAAGCTTGTCATGTTCAAATACAATTGTAAAATAAAAGTGATAAATTTGGACAAAAAAATAGAGATAATCTGTCGCATAGCTCTGTGGTCCTATAACTGTCCTTGAGAGCAAGATACCATTCTAAGTTATGCCTGTTTCCTCCTCAACTCACTTAGCATTAGGTGCATTTGTAGTCAAAGGCTAGTTTATTAGCAGTAAAAAAAAAACATTTATTCATACCCTACACTAACTTATTATGCAACTTTTAAAGTTATTTAAACTCTGTATTTTGTTTGTTCATTAGTTTTAAGACCCGTGGGGTGCCGGGCTAAAATTGCTGCACCCCATTTTTCCCTGTGACAATCGTAAGAGCCGATAAGAACTGCCCTCTTACACTGTGATCCCCAAGCCGCCTGCACAGCAAGGGCATTATATCACAACCTCTCTAAATAGGATCGCTGTGCTGTGGCTATCTTAATAATGCAAATGAAGCAGTGATGGCCCAGTGGCATTGGTTATGGAATGCCGCGCAGCAGGTCCATGGTTCGAATCCCGCCGCGGGCTTGAGCTTCACCGCATGGTAGAATGGCATTTTGCGAATGCCTGCCTGGCTGGCTACCACCCTCAAGTAGAAATTATGTCACCAAGCACCTAACAGTGTGTTCCGGCAGCTGTCCTTGAGGTACACATTTAATCAATAAGGTGTAAAATTTTACACAACAATTAGGTGTAAAAATTATTGGAAAACTAAAGCTTTTCTATTAAGATTAAAGGAAAATACAAACAACACCGCAAAACCTAGAGTAAACGAAAGGTGTAAATTGATGGCACAAAACAACTTTCGTACGCAAATGATTGATGACTTCGTTAGTAAACAGTTTTAAGCTTATCTTACAATTCGGAATTGTAATCTAACTATTGTATTGTCTCAAAATTCTCATCATTTGAACGTGGGCGGAACACGTACATATACATACAATCAAAATAACCTACTCGCAGCATGTAAGCACCATGTCGTAATAACGAAAAGCTATATTCCTTTGAGAGTTCCATCAAATTTAACTCGCATATCAAATTTAAAGGGTTCTTTTATGAGTATAGATAACATTTTTGTTCGTAATACCCTCATGGTAGACTCATGGTAATTTGTCTATTTCCTTGCGTTTCTTCCGTTATGTTTGGATTTGATGAATATGGATGAGGTGCGTTGAGAAAATTTATTTTGATTTGATTGTGAGGGGAGATAAATATAGGTATTAATATTTAGATAAATGTGGGTATATCCATATTTAAAGCTGTTATGTAAAAATATTACGCTTGATTTTAACAATCGAACTCGTAAACCGAAAGATTAGATTTGTACACACATATCTAATCTTGCATGGTGGTAGGGCATTTTGCGAATGCTACCACCATGAAGTAGAAAATCTGTTACCAAGCACCTAACGGTGTGTTCCGGCAGCTGTTCTGGAGGATCATTCTAGTATAGTCTGAACAACATCTTCGACCACATCAGGTTAGATAGTGGGCACAGGCTAGTTTATCAGCTGTCCTTGAGAGCCAGTCATTCTAGGTTAAGCCTGTTAACACCTTCGACCACATCTTCACTTACAATCAGGTGAGATTGTGGTCAATGACTTACCTATCAACAATAAAAAAAAAAAAAAACAACATCTACCACATCATCACTTACCATAAGGTGAGATAGAAGCCAGATGGCATTAAAAACAATCTGGTTCGCCTCGACTCGTGACCGGCAACAAGTGTTAAGGTGATTTTTCAGCGAGAAAAATAAAAAAAAGTAAAACTACTTTGTTTTTTGAACATATTCTGACCAAATTAAGCTAATGCGTGGACATATTATGTGGAGTATTATGTGCCATCTCTCCCGGACGGTTAGTATAGATGGCCATAATTTTTCCGGGAGAAGTGTAATTTCTAGATAACTTTCATCTAAGAAGCTATTTACAGATTCCATACATCTCCCAAAGAAGATATTGTGCAGTGTGCGGAAAAAAGAAATGGCCATCACACCCAGACCTCTACGGCCATCACTCCCGGGCACTCTGGGTGAGATGGTCAGTCGTAATTTTTTTTAAATGCCTGATACGCCTATCTTTTTGTTAATTTGGGGCTGAATTCGATTAAGTTTTCAAGAGATATATAATTAAAGTTTTGTTTCTTATCAAAATCGTTGTTTTAATCATCATGATTTCCCTACATTAGGTCCTCCAAATTAGTAGGGCCGTCTCCCCCAACTTACCCTATATATATATTTATATATATATATATATGGAATTAAAAAGGAAGATAGGGTACGCTCTAATTTCATGACGATATAACGAGGACAAAATTTAACACTAGCATTTAATGCACACAACTACACTTCCTTTGTATATAATACGTTTTAATGAATGACAAAGACAGGATCACAATCATTCAGTAGACGCATATACACACACTACTGAGACTGAATCAGGATATGTCTCCTGATTTGACATTGCCCTTTTCGAGGTACAGTTGCCTTTTCTCTCGGTTTTTATAAGAAAAAGTACATGCAAAGTTTTTTAATTGTGATTCACATGAATGGTGTTCACTAATTTTCATTTTCTTTTAGAGTCAACTATTGTATGCACTTACTCCACAGAGTATATTTTCATGTAACTTATGGTCCAATGTATTGACATTAAATAAATTAACAATAAATAGAAGAAACTCTTTTCTGTAACAAAATTAGTAAAATGAATGTAAGAGCTATAAAAAACTGTAACAGTATAAAAACTGTACCATTTATATGTAAATAAATATGTTTATTTTTCAATAAAGACATTTATTTATTAGGCAGGATGGACAGACGTACACACAGACATATGGAAGAACAGCATAAATTTGGCTATAATAACGTCTCATTTTCACAAAAGGAAATCCAAAAAGGACGTATTAAAGAGTAAAATTAGCACATGTTTAAAAAACCTCAACGTGTACGTATCTATATGTATACACCTATAAACATACACAGCATTTCAACCACATATATTATTTTATTTCAAATATGCACATTATTATGAAGGCCACTTTAAGGACGTGCGTGATTCAGGTAGTGCATAATGTCTTAATAACTAACAGGAACAACAATAAACAAAATGCATAAAACATGATCGATCGAGTTGTGCTTCATATTTTTTAATTAAAACTCATTGTATCGCTTGGATAATTACATGTTTCTAGTTAAGAAATGTCCGATTACGAAACGGCCTTGTACTTACGCAACAATGTGAATTCGTGGACATGTACACAGTGCATATGAATACACAGTAGGTAAGTCTCGCTTTAATAGATAAAATTTAGATACTTAGACTAAGTATAATTTACATTGACTTTATTATATTATCTGAAATAAAATTACTATAGTGAATAAAGTATGGATCAATTGTGTGAGGGATATAAAATAATAACATGAAATATGTGTATGAGAGTACAAATAGAAATAAGATTCTACAGTGTACTAAAATCTTTCAAATATATAATTATATAATGGTGGCATTATCCTAATAATTAGTATAGAAACAAATAAAAAAATAATTAAAAATTTAGTAGCCAAGTTATTTTTAAAATTCACTTATTATAATTAAATTTGAGCATTAGGTCAAAATACAACATTTTTATAATTAGAAATTATTTGCTTGTCAAACAAACTCACAAAATATTTTATTTACAGCTAATAGGTCAGCCTTTGACCACTATCTCATCATTAGGTGATGATGTGGTCGAAGATGTTGTTCAGGCTGACCTAAATTACTGGTTCTATGAAGAGGTTATAGTGTAATACTTTTTGCAGACACTGTGACACGGAACTCCAAGTTGAGTGTTCAAGCAACCTTGCGAGCAACCATATTGTAACACGCAGAAATTACTCTATTGTGAATTGAGGCTAACATGGACGCAATCAAATCACCCATACGATATACCTACCAATCTAGGTTCTGTCTGGATCTGATAGTAATTGGCCGACAGACTACAAACACAGGCTTCTGCCGTCGACATGGAGATGTCTATGTTGCTAGTGTGACCCTCCGGTATAGTTTATATAATAACCGAATATACAGTACACAATCTATGTCATTGCACAGGTCTATCCTAGCCATTATGGGTACTTAAAGTACCCGTCTATTTAATTCATATTGTATAGTTACCTAGTTTACCCATGGGGTGCCGGGTTAGAATGTTATCCCCCATTTCTTCCCGTGGGTGTAGTTAGAGGTGACTAAGGGAAAAATACCGAGAGGAGGGAAGCAACGCCTTCTGAAAAACTGACATTTTCTGCGGCAATCCCCAAGACGCTTGCCACGCGTGGGAATAATGGCCAATCCCCCCCGATGAGGGAGACCTTGTTCAAAGATGGACATTCCGGTTGAATTGGATACTTACCTAATCCGTGGCAGTGCAATACTAAATGCCATTTACTTTTCGCATGCAATATAATTTCTCCTTTTAAAGCTTTAATATCATCATAGTAAGTATATTATGTAGGTTTGTCAATTGGCACTTTTTCATTAATCATCGTTGTGAAACTCATATATTCAATAAAAGCGTCTACAAAGCACTACGACGTTCAAAAGAACACTATCTAATAAATAGCTTTCAAGAAAAATAATGACTAAAGTTTCACGTGAAAAAACTCCACCGTGTTCAGTGTGTAGGCAAATAACCATATATATATTAATATAAAATTAGAAAAATGGAGGATATTATTTTGTTTAGTAAAATTTCTTAAAATAAGTCAACAAGAGTGCATTGCTTGTGAAATAAATGTATATCTAATAATTGATATAGAGCATTGAAAAGTATAAGTTATAATGTTTCTATAATCACACATTACAAACATTTATTTTTTTTACTTAAAAATGGAACCAACTTCAACACTCAAAGTGTGAAATATAACATGTTGAACTCGGTGCCATGATAATTCAAAAGTACCTATTATCACAATATTGTGCGCATGGTTGATTGAGTACATCCTCATTTTTTTCTAGTCGGTCTAAAATATATGTATAAAATCCATCTTTAAAATGTCATTTTATTCTGGTTATGTGTATGGCTCCTAAGGAACGCACTATAAGCAAATCCACGCGATGCAGAAAACTGGAGATAACAATTAATTAAACAAATAATCTACTACAGCGAAGCGGTTCTTGACTGTTAAGTTTGCTGACAAACTATTTTTAACATTCGTTCCGGTAAGTAATTATTTATTTCAAAGCAGTTGTTCTAGATTTCATTCACCACGGACGGCGGCGGCAGTAGGTTATGGCCACCGAAAGCGAATCAAGGGTATGACGTAGCATAATTATTATAGAATACTTTTATCTCATTTAAAGAGGAAACGGAAGAACAAAGGTCAGGTCAATGTTTAATATAAAAAACCATTTGTCGAATTAAGAAAATTAATTTGACAAAATTGTAGCTTTTACAAGTATATTTATTTTCCAGAGAGTGGAACTTGGCAGGATCTGTTGCAATAGTTTTACCGCCTGTTACGTGGGACCATACACGTTTAGCAAAAGTTCGTCGTGGTGGGTATCACCATAGTGTCAAATATTCTGCCTCAAATCACGAGTGTGCAAACACTTTTGTTCTTAGATGCGAAGGGCACCGTAGAAAGTGAAATTATTGAGTAAACGAGACATAAAAACTAACTTCTGTAACTGATGAGTGCACTGCAATGTGTAGCAGGGCGAGGATGTTGACATTGTCTGTAATGGACAGGCGTCACTGCATATCACAAAGTTGCATGATTTGTCAATCTTATCACTTCGTAACATACAAAAATGTCTGCTGACCACTTTAGGGAGTACAGTCGTGACGTTTTCTATGACAAGTTTTTTTGTAATACTCACACTTTTGTAACTGAAAATAGTATTTGCGAATCTGTACTGATATTATGAAGATGAAAGATTTTTATTGTTGTATGCAACGAATAATTTAACTTTATTCGTTGCATACAAAAATAAAAACTACTTGGCCGATTTGGAAGAAATTTAGTATAGAAATAGTTTGAGACCCGTGAAAGGACATAGAATAGTTTTGTCCAACTGCAGAAAAAGAGGTTAATGGTTTTACGGGATAACCGAAATACGCGCGGGCGGAGCCGCGGCCGAAAAGCTTGTTTGTCTTTATATAGATGACCTATACATATAGGCATATTCCTTATATAATAGTACCTAATTTAAACTTCGGAATGCAAACCCGGTTTTTCGCCGGATAAAATGTTACTATAAATCCCGGGTATTATGTTTACATATCTGTTTTCCAGTTGTTTAGTATTTTTATATCCTTTAAATTTTGTTCCTGAAAAAACTTGGGTATTTTAAACAGTTTTTTATTCCAAATGTCTTTCGAAATTTTGGAAACTTCCATTTACGCTTTTAAATTCAAAAGTTTTCTGAATATGAATCTGCCTCAAGTTACAGAGGAAAAGATCCTCTTAAAGAAAAAGTGATTCAGCGCTATGAACATTTAAGGGTTTTTTTATAATGTGTAGCCTAGATAAGACCGAAATCGGGAAAAATATATTTCACCAAAGTCCATATGAGCAGAATAATATGTAACAAATTTTCCTTCTGTTTTTTGGAAATCAGTAAGCGTTTTATCCGAATTATATCCCGAATTTGTAAATATACTTATTGAAAGCTTAGAAGTGTAACCAAAGAAAATAAAGATTGAATACGCACCCCATGCAGACAGCTAGTAATTTGTATAGACACGAGACGACAAATCGGAAGCTCGGCAGACAAGTTAACAAGACTGCTCACCTCCCCTCGGCGTTCGACGATAGGAGACGCATTGTAATAAATTAGAGAATCTATTCAACGTGTTTTATGGCAATGTTGTTAAAGTGATTCGAGAGAGCGCATAGATAGTAAAAATACTTCTAGAATACGAACTAGCTTTTAAAGACATCTGCGAGATCACACTGTTAGGTGCTTGGCAACATATTTTCTACTTATCTTTAACTAGCCAGGCGAGTTATGTTTTATTTTCGTTTTTATGTTTGTTACGGAACAATATTGAGGCTCACCTGATGTTAAGCGGACTAACCTCTACTTATAACAGATCTATTTCGTCCGAACGAATTGTACTGCCCGTCACACTGAGACATATAGTTGCTAAGTCTCATGTGCCTGTAATTTTTTGGGTCTCAAGGACTGCTGTTGAACACACTGTTAGGTGCTTGGTGACAGATTTTCTAGAGAATCAGCAAAACTCTATCACTTTGCTGAGGATAGGGCGGCTCAAGCCTACGGTGAAATTTAATCCAACCTACCGTACGGCTTTCTGTAGCTATTGCCAATGCGTCACGGCATCAAAGAGAACGATCAAAAAAAATTTGCAAACAGGATACTAAGCCTTGGCTGTCCAACCATCCGGCTGACTTAAAGGGCTGTAAGTATCTTTAGAACTATAATAGTTAGTGATTTTTTCTCTGAAGTGTTAGTATGACCGATTTCCCAACATATAACAATAAAATGAGTTCCCGATACAGGAAACGTGCCTTTTTGAACGTTTTTTGTTTTTGCTCTAGTACAACATATAAGCTTCAAACTTGTTCTGATATATATATCTGATATCTTGCATAATATGTACTGTTTAGCAATAGATAAGAAAACCAGTCAAGTCAAGTGCGGGTTGGGATCCTGCAAAGGATCTCGTTATGAAATAACTTTTTCATAAGCTATTAGGTACATTGTTAGTACGGAACACTCAGTGTCTGAGACCAGCTCGCACTTGGCCAGTTTTTGTGTAAACTTAGTTATAAAAGGCTTATACATTTCTACTTAAGCTCTTTGCCTTATTTTCTTCTTTCTGCCGTAGTGAATTAGTTTTTATTATAAAGATTTTATATTTTGAAATATATTTAATTAAAAAAAAAATGTTGTGTTAGGTTTTCGCGATAATGACACATAGTAATTAAACTTCTTGAAACTGTTTAAATCATGTATATTGAAAAAAGGGTATCATTGTAATTATAATTATGTTGAATAACACTTTAATTATGTAATGTATTAAATACTACCTATTCAGTTCATTGCGTCCGGTTTTTGGCTCGAATTTAAAATTTTATTGAACTATACAAATTGTTAATGAATTTTAAAAATGTGTAAATCACTAATGTTATATACCTACCTATACGAAAGTTTGTGAGTAAAGACGTGAGCAGCTATTGGATACTCCTTCACACTTAATCGGCTGTACCGACTTTGATGAAATTAAAAAAATAGATAGTTTATTTCTTGGATTAACACATGAGACACTCTCATTTTAATCATTATTTTACATAATTGTATACACAGGTAAAGCCGCTGAGCTCTGTTAGTTTTCCCATTATACCTACCTAATGATTATTTATATTCTTTCTATATATCACTTCATGATTATTTTCTTACGCGTAAATTTCAATATTAGTGTAAATTTATGAAACATTGTTCACTGGTGTGTTCAATGACTTCAAAATATCAAATATTTGAAAATCTGTCGCCAAGCACCTAACGGTGTGTTCCGGCAGCTGTCCTTGAGAGCCAGAAATTCTTGGTTAGCCCGAACAACATCTTCGACCACATCATCACTTACCATCAGGTGAGATAGTGGTCCTATCAGACATAAAAAAAATAAGATGAGAAATATTATTCTGTCGATATCTAACCTGTACAGTACTACGAGTATAGCTAGAATGAGAAAAACGGTTTTAAAATTTCCGCCATAACCGTGCGTTATGAAACAAAATATTATAAGGCTGAGTATTTATCATTGGTAGGTAATAGTATATTATTATAAAAGTGAGCTAAGTGGCTCATCATACAAGAAGCTGTGGGTTGCAATGCAACCCGAGCCATAGGCGAGGGCGTAAATCAGCCGAGTGTATAATGAGCAAGTTGCTCACGAGTTTTGTACGCAATTTTTTCAACATCCTTGCGAAGAAAAAAAAATGTTGCACATATGCGATACAAACAACATACAAAAATTATGTAAATTAGCGCGCAAGTATTATTTTGCGCGCGGCTAATGTGTGATGGTGATTACATATACTTAGCCTTAAACGTCTTTGTTGTTATAAATCTGTATTACCCGGTTAAATTAAAAATGCTCTGTTTTATCGCATATAATTTGCAGTTAGGTACTAACTTAACTTTGTAGGGATAAACTACCCGATTAAATTAAAAATGCTCTGTTTACTCCCATATAATTTGCAGTTAGGCACTAACTTAACTTTGTAGGAATAATTCTATTACGCACTAGTGTATTATATTATTATGCACGAGGGTGTTATAGTTCGGTTTATGGCCCGAAGAACGATATAATAAAGCTCACTTTACGAGCAAGGTTGTTGAAAATCCATTTAACAACTTGTGTAAGAATAAAGAAAATTAATTATGTGTTTTTGATCTCATAAATATGTAGTGATTTGCTGCGCCCGCAGATTATACACGTAGACAATGAAGAAGAGTTATAATATTGATATTAAAAGTATGTATACTGAATGTATAAATAATACAGGCCCTAAACTACATTCTTTCTAAGTGTCACACAAATCCGTTCAGGCGTTTCAGCATGAGTGAATAAAAAACATACCTACTCATAAATGATGTCATTTATATTACTAGTATGATAAATCTAAATATGATTACAATCACTATCGTCTGCAATGCGAAAATCACAATTACAAATTTCAGAGAAAAAATCTCACCTCTAGTGGAAATCAAACCCATGTTCCCCGATTTTACGCATCTGGTGCCTTAACCACTGAGATCGAGTCTCATTCGAGATGAGAATTTTATCTAAAAAATTTAAATCCCTCATGATGTAGTAAGATATTTTACAAATTTATTTGTGCATGTTGTAATATTTTTCACACGATCTTTCAATCAAACAGGCGTGAAGCTGCTTGGTAACGTCCCTAGTGCTATGACAAAAATGCACATCCAGCTTTTTATTTAAAATTAATGTACCAGTAAAAAGGACACCCGCACCCACGACCCTTGGAGCGGGCGTTTCCACACTTCGGACCGTAAAGTTTTTATAGTCTTCGCTCCGGGTCACAGCGCTTTGACAATTCCGCTTACAATCAACATCTTCGAGTGATCGAGGGCGGGATATTAACAGCTATAAAACGTTTCCGATTCTTGAACGTGAGCTGACACCGGGTCTCTCTTTCATGCGAATACGGGAGTAGGCTCGAGAAACACGTAATACATGATAAGAGATACTCGAGTTTAAGATTTTTTCTATATAGGAGGCTCTCGGAGCTGAAAACCGTCGAGTTGGCCCTTATATAGATTGCAATTGAATAAAGGTTCACTGCGCACTGTTATATATATAACATGCACCCTTTATTGCACACTCCGCTCCTTTCCTGCCTAATCATCATCACTTTTGTCATAGTGCCTCAACCAACCATATTTCTCCTCAGTCTTCACCCAACTTCCAAATCCGACGGTTGCCTTAAATTTAATAGTGTATTTTATTTCTTTTTTAAAAAGCCTCAAGCCCGAAGGTTCATAACAGCACGCTGATGGGGAATATGTCGCAATCAGTATACAGTGATATCACAATAAGTATACTAATTAATAAGTACAAGCAAACCATTTCTAGCCAGACAATAAAATATAAATGTACACAGTAAATCTATGTTCTACTTACATAAAAATTGCCTGTAATATTTTTTTTTCTTCGTGCGCTCGTGGAGTCAAGATCTGCTGAGGATGCTTCGTGTAGAGGCGAAACGCGTTGAAAATTCTTCCGGTTTGGCTACGTGGTGTTTGTGACGTCACGTCGGCTTAATAGGAAAATATTTTGAAGTATTTTATCAAATTTTAATTTAATGTTGCTTACAATATTTGTTAAAATTATTTTTTTTTTAATTATACTATCCATCAACTAGCCTAATCGGTGTGCGCTGCGGTAATTACTTGGATGGGCACCTGCTGGTGGCATTTACTGCTCGCTGGGCTAGCTACATGATTTTTTTTGTAGAAAATCTGCCGCCAAACACCTAAGGTAGTAACCGTTTTTGTTTTAACTAGTAAGTTAAAACACTAGAGTGCTGGTGGGAAAGGATAACAGTTAGTTTTACTATTGTAATTTCAGCTAGCATACTATTTCCATTTTAATTAAGTAGCTTTTCAAATCACTTTATGTAGAAAACATAATACCAATAAGTGAAAAGTGACTACTTGTTATTGGTTAAGGCAAGCCTTATGTAACTTTTTTTGGAAGTATTTTAACTAAGTTCTCCTATGAACAACGTTGTTCTGGTGGCTAAATATCCAATTTAATAAATAAGGCTATTTAATTTGGTTTCTCATTTGTGCCAAATATAAATAGGTATTCTTCGTTCAACGGTAGGCATTATAATTATTGTAATTAAAACTCAATTCATGTAGCCCGACAGTTCCCAGCTTAACAAGACTATGTCGTCCTCTTAATTTTGTGAAAGACGGCAAAGAAAAAAATGCGGCTAGTGAGCAGCAGGACACCATTCTGAGGTAAGGTGAGTCTTTGCTGCACACTGGACGCAAAATGCTGCTTCTTAACAATTTTAATTTTCTTTTACCCATGTAGTAGTGGGAATACAAACAACGACATTCTTGGTAATGGTGGTTGGCGTCAGATTAAAAACCGTTCATAGAGCCGAAGCCAAAAATATCTACAATTATGCGTTGTATAGTCCTGTGTGCTTATTAACGAAAAATTCTTTTTACCATGTTTTTGTTATCCTGTACTGTTAGAGCAGACTGTACGGGCCCCATATGAGAGGGATTTGGGTAGGGTAGTGGGGACGATCCAAGTGCTCTACTCATTAGAAATGCCAGTCTTTCAGCTTTCATTTCAGCAGATATTAAAATTCTGAAACAACCCCCATACCTACAACATATTAATAATTTATACTTATGATAAAATCTACTTTGATATAAGCCTCTTTCAGGACCTGTCAGATAATTGAAAAATATTTTCAGGGAAGGGCACCAAAATGTTAATGGAATTCAAAAATATAATTTACAGAGAGCGTTGACGAATAAAAATATCACTGACAGGAAAATTTTCCGCTTCTCAAATCTTATAAATAAGTACCTGCTCGCTTTGAAATGAACAAATTAATTTCACGTTTACGTTTGGTTTCGTTATTCGGTGGAAATGAGCGGGACATTTACGAGACGGTGCTAGGTAATATGGTTTTTTATCCTGTTTATTCAGATTAATATTATTTTGGTTTATTTAAGATTTAATCGTTACTCTTGCTGCTGTTGCTTCCGTTCTCTCTCTTATTTTGAATCGCTACAGTCTCAGTCAATCGACATTAATTTAGTCATAATGAATTTTAGAATTTACCTGTTCATTTATGGATATTGAACAGGCTACGAGTAGTTTGTTTTAACCAGCGTTATGCCTTTATTAATAAAATACTACAAACTATTAACAATACTACAGATTTTACAAGCTTCTAAATTTAGACAACCTATAAGTCATTGCAGACTCACAGGCAGTCCAAATGCAGGTTAGTTCATAGGTGATCATTTTAAATGATTGGTGTTTTTGTTTATTTTTGTAAGGATCAGATCCAACATAACAAAATTACTATGTATACACCTCAGGGGTAGGCATATATTTTTGAGTCAACGTTTCACCAGCTACGTTTTAGTTACGTATAATAGAGGGCATGATGGTAAATTTAATAAGAAAAATTTAATAATTTATTATTGAAAACTCATAACTGTATCCCGTATACAGTATCGATCCCAGAACCTCAAAATTCCAAAGCAATGCTTTCGCCACTTCTTGAGTTCGTCTTTTTTTTTTTTTGCTGATAGGTAAGCCTTTGCCCACAATCTAACGCGATGGTAAGTGATGATGTGGTTGTAGATGTTAATAGGCTTAACCTAGAATTACTGGCTCTCAAGGACTGCTGCCGGAAAACACCGTTAGTTGCTTAGCGACAGATTTTTGTAATTGAGGGTTGTCCGCAAAATGCCTTTCCACCATGCGATGAAGCTCAAGCCCGCGGCGGGATTTGAACCATGGACAGCACGCAGCAGGCGTGGGAGTCCATAGCCAATGTCAGTGAGCCATCACTGTTTCAAAATAAAAGTAATAATATTTTGCATCAAGGACATGTAATATAATATACATTGTAATTTAGAACATATTCATTATAACATACTGTTACATTATAATTAAATAAAAAATATCATAATGTAAATTCTGTAACAGTAACCTTTCTATGCTACGCTTAATACGTTTTTTATTTTTATAAAAGTAAAGTACTTATTACGATGTAATCTGAATCTCAAAATTGATGCGGAGATCACATGCTTTACTATCCGCATTGCAGGCGTATGAACTCTCATTTAATGGTACCATAAAATACTGTCACTGACGTTTACGAGTCATTTGCTGCAGTTGTTTTCTGAGAATTATATATTTGATTAAATTACTGCGTGTTAACTCGTTTTAATAAACTGGTGATTTTAAGAAGCGGTTTAACTACTATTTGAACAAGTTTTCTGTACAATTTCTTATCCTTAAGAGGATTATACGAGTATAACGCGTACTTCTCTACTAGAAAAAGTTCTTTTATACCTCTTAATATTGTCCGATTTGGGTGATTTAATTTTGTGTTTCTTTTATTGAACATATCATTGACTAGGCTTGTACGTTTTATTTATTCAAGTTTTCTAAATAACTTTAATAAATGTAAAAGTTTAACAGATATTTTGTGGGAAAATCGTATGATAACAATTACTTGATTCCTGCTTTTTTATTCAAAATATTGTTATCATACTAGGCTAAAATTGGTAGATATGTTAAAAGATTTATTACACGTTAAAATGGATGGCATCTGCACCTTTCCGGGACACAGAAGTAGCGTTGCAATGGGCCCACGCAAGCAATGCCGCGGGTAACAGCTAATATTTTCGTCCGGTCTTCCATAGATATTTAAAATATAAATTATTAATTGAGCTAATAATAATAATTTTCTTGACTTAAAATAATTAACATCACAAGAAAATAACATATTTATATGTTTGGATCAGTTGTAATAAAATGTTACCTAGTATAGTCATTGGCTTTTATATTTTTTTATTATTTGCAGCTATTTTATTATTCTGATAAGGGATCAAAATGAAAGAATCAAAAAGCTTTCAAAATGACGACATATAACGACACCCATAAGTGGACAATAAGTGTACGAATAGCAGGCAAGGTCTATTGTAGATATTTCCTTTTTATATTGACCATTAGTTAGCCTCTGATCACTCTCTTACTTGATATTGACCATTCTAGGTCTGTAATTCCCAATGTTACAATATAACCATGTAATGATTAGAACTCAAACCTGCGAAAGGTTTCAAACCATGGATCATTCACCTGGCAATCTATGGTACTACTACTGCATATATATAATAGCATTAATGGGCCATAACTGAGTCAAAATTGATTAAAAATATATAATAAAACCATTAGATCACAACTTAAAACAACAAAAAATAAAAACAGTAGTTATATGAGAGGAAAAAAACAATTTATTTCAAAAGCCAAAAAATACCCATCAATCAGCCAGAGACTTTGGCAAAGTTGGTATAATTTTGCAAATTGACATTTTTCATGGCGAAGAAAAGAAAGACGAAAGATAAATACTTTTTGGAGAACCTTTTACAGGAGCCTTGGTAAGTATGAATTCGTTTAGATTTGGAATTTAACGTTGACCTCGTGGGAAGTTTTTGAACAAAGTTTATCCCACGCATCTTCTTCATCTATCATTTTGTTCGTGACTTGTCTCATCTTTTCATATGGATATTTTAAAGAGTTTATTTAAGTTATAAAAATATATGGATTCATATTAAAATACAGCAGAAGGTATAGAGAAGAGCATCATAATTACAATAATTTTGATTATCCCTACTGAAATAGCCGGATTGTCCACCGCTGAACACAGCCATGTTTTCCCAACCCAGGGATGTTTGCTATAATCCCCACGCCTGGCAGGTGTCTTAGGGTAACAATGCGATCGTTTAATATTCGTTTCTCAGAAGGCGCTGATGCCCACCTTCCGATATTTTTGGTCGCCTTTTACGATACCCACGGGAAGATTTGTGGGTTCGTCATTCTAAATCGGTACCCCACAGATCCCTAGATAATACATATTAGTAATGCTAATATATGTTTGTTAGTATATTATGTTTTGAAGCGCTCGTAGCGAAGTTTGCTGAATCGATTAGCAAAGTTAAGCAACGTCCGCCGCGGTCATGACTTGGATGGGTGACCGCTGGTGACATTACTACTGAGCGCTTCCGTGCTTCGGAGGGCACGTTAAGCCGTCGGTCCCAGTTGTTGTCTTAGGATAGCAGTTGTTATAGCATGGTGGTAGGGCATTTTGCGAATGCCCGCCTGGCCAGCTACCACCCGCAAGTAGAAAATCTGTTGCCAAGCACCTAACGGTGTATTCCGGCAGCTGTTCTTGAGAGCCAGTAAATCTAGGTTAGCCTGAACAAACATCTTCGACTACATCATCACTTACCATCAGGTGAGATTATGGTCAAAGGCTAACCTACTAGGCATAAAAAAAATTTGGTTCATTTTAGAGCTTAGTACGAGAAAACGGACTCTACACCTGTCTGTCCATCTGCCCATCCATCCAAAGCGTAATAGTCATCATCATCACATCAACCAGAGCGTCCATCGTGGAAAAAGGTCTCCCCATAGGGGGGTATGCTACGGCTACGCATAGGTAGCTGGTTAAAATTTTTACATGATGTTATTTATTGTTATATCGGATATAATTGATATAAAAATCCGTGCTAACCCTTAAGAGGGGTTATTTTTAATTAAAAACCTAATAATATTTTAAATCCAACCGGTTTTTTTGCCGTTTCGTTATACTGTAACCATTACAATGGATTTTGGTACCATAATTAATGTAAATCAACAATGAATTTATTATACTTACAATTACCAATTTACATCCACGATAAAGTCTCATCTATACATCATCAATCTCCGATTCAAAACACCATTGCTACATCGCTGTGACGAAGATGATTGAATATTAAGTAAACGCTATTCTTTCGATTTAAGAAGCATTTATCGACAAAACACTATACCATTGTAACCGAATTTTGATATTTTTTAAAGGAATTAGTGTGTATGAGATCAATAGTTTCTTAGATTTTACATATTAAATTTGTTTTAGATATCACCTTAAATGAAGAGCTTGATGAGTTCTATAACTTGTTGTACAGACACTGACGGTTTAAAAGCAATAGTTTCTGAGATAAAGCCTCTTTAAAAAAGTTCGACAGCTGTCATCTTAAATAAATGAAGAAACTTTTGGTGTGACGTCAATAGTTTCGAAAATAAAGTTCTATTTATATCAACAGTGTGAAATGGGAAATTCAGATCTTAATGAAATATATCACTTTTGAGAAGTAATCGTTCTTAGTGGTAGGATGAATAGTTTCGGTAGATATTTTTTTTCGCAGATTTAACATAAAATGAAGATTTTCACGAGACCTGTCACTCTTTTGAGGAAACTAGAACCTAGCTTTTTTAGTTAGTAGCCGAAAATAAATAGTTTTGAAAATAAAGATTTCTTGAGCTTGACAGCTGTCATACAAAATGTAGATCTTTATGCGATTTATCATCAATGTGAAACTACTAGTATAGGAATATTATTTTGTCCGCTTTTTTAAATTTGTACAGCCGTCATCAAAAATGAAAATACCATAAAATACGACATCAACTATCAGTTTGACAGCTGCTATATTTCACTTTTTTACTCTATTCATTCCTATACACTCTATTCATTCATATAGTTTTGAAACTTCTTTCTGTAATATACGGCTGATGTATGTTTTGCTTTAATGTAGCCCAAATTAAAATCAACCAAAAAATATGACATAACCAATAATTCAACATCAGATTCCTAATCAAACATACTTCTTAGACATCTGTGGCCCAAAAGTGAAATCAAAACCGAAAAATACGACTTGAAAACATTGATAGTCAAGTTTCACACTGTCAAACTTTAAATTCCATTCACCAATGACCAGATTTGGATGTGTTTGATTCTTATAGGAAAACCATATTTTCAAAGTGTTTTCAGTATATTTGCAACCCAATTCAGAAAAAGAAAAAGAAAAAGAAAAACATAAAATCACCTGTCACTTAGACAGATGTCACGCCAATGTCTTTTTAGGTACTTATGCACCTTACCTCCAAACACTTCAAAAATGTGTTTTTTGGTTCAAATGTAACAATAAAACATGCGGAATCATTAAGAAGATTTATTTTTAAAAAAGTTTTGAAGCATTTCACTAGATCTATACGGAATGAACCAGCTGCAACCAAATCTCATGATCATTTTCCAGAAGAAAGAAACATTACAGTCGCTTTCTCATGATTTCCTTAGCACGTAGTCTTGGTTAACTCGTACTTGCCGTGTCTGACATACCTATTTGACTTACATTTTACACAAACAAAGTTTATTGAACGAGTTAAGTGAAGCTTCAGGTAAGTTGTTTGTACAAAGATAACTGTATCAGATCTCCATGAAATTTAGGAGGAGCTGACTTTCTACTAAATTTCTACAAAGGCTATGTATACATAATTTGTTAGTTTGTGTATGAGCGAAATCAGTTTATGGCTTATAAAATCATCGGTTTAGGGTTTTCAAGACGACATACACAGCAAAAACCGGTTGGACAGAATGTTTATTTAGCAAGATATCCACATTATTGAGCAAAACAATAATTCATATTTCTCGGTGAAACACTATATTCAACACACGTCCTCGTTAAATTTCTCGATGATAATCATGACAGAACCTTTCAAATTGAAATTTTTTTTTATTGTTGATAGGTTAGCTTTTGACCACAATCTCACGTGATGGTAAGTGATGATGTGGTCGAAGATGTTAACAGGCTTAACCTAGAATGACTGGTTCTCAAGGACTGCTGCCGGAACACACCGTTAGGTGCTTGGCGACATATTTTCAACTTAAGGGTTTTTTTTTTATTGTTGATAGGTAAGCCTTTGACTACAATCTCACCTTATGGTAAGTGATGATGTAGATTGAGGGTGGTCGCTAGCCAGGCGGGCATTCCCAAAAATGCCCTTCCACCATGCGGTGAAGCTCTAGCCCGCGGCGGGATTCGAACCATGGACCTGCTGCGCGGCAGTCCATAGCCAAGCCACTGAGCTATCATTGCTTCTAAAGAAAAGGACTTTGCTAAAGAGAGCTGATGAGTTTGTATCTGTATTATTTATTAAAAAACTTTGAGTAAACTGTGGTGTAAAATAGTTTAGTAAACCATTTAATTAAACTATTTTACACCACAGTTTGTTGGTTAAATGTATTGACCAAAGATGGAAATTTGTATTACTTAACTAAATACCATCACGAACAGATAAACATATACTTACTATGGGCTTTATTTAATATAGGCCATTCTCGCTGGCATCAGCCAATATCAAATTCTCCTCTGAGAGGTTCTGCATTATCGACAGCCTTTGCCAATGCCAGTAACATGCGATGTCCCATTTCACTCACTGCCAGCCAAATGACCGGCAAGTTCACTTCGATGGTAATTAACCCTAGTATAGCAGTGATGTCGCAGTTCGTGCAAATAGTCGTCGATTGGACTTCTCAGTAACATTAATCTTACTAACTCAATACTCATTGCATACCAGTATAGAACTTTATACCAAAGTACTCAAACAAAATATCTTCTTGTTTGAAAAATTTACCTACCTTCTTTTACTGTTGAATATACGAGTAACCTGTAGGTACTTACAAGATGGTATAATTAACCAGACCGATCATAATATCGGTCAAGCTAATATGACAATGAGTCCATAACTCAATTTTTTTTTAACCATCGTATTGGGGTGGAGCGACTTCTATTAGTTCAACTAACGTTGTACTACAATCAAGACTAATTTTGCAATTAGCTTTAAACTTGTTAATGATGATGCAACCCCATAATTTTAATATATTTATGTTTGCAATAACGCATGCTCTGCGAATTACATTACAAAATTACAAATTTAAGAGAGGATTTTTTTTTAGTCATTTGCGGTATTCGAACCTGCGTCCATCCACCCCTTTAGCCGGGGTATGCTCTAATCCAATTGAGCTAACATGACAATGAGTCCATAACTCAAATTTTTCCTACCGTTATTTTTTTTAAATCATCGTATTGGGATGGAGCGACATCTATAATTCAACTTACGTTGTCCTACAAACAAGATTAATTTTGCAATTAGCTTTAAACTTGTTAATGATGACGCATCATAATATAAAATGACAGTGTTTGCTTTTTGTAAGAAATAAAATACAGAACTAATATCCTACACTATTAAGGATGAAATTACTTGTTTCAGGAAGTAATATTATTATGCTGAATCAAAACACTCTTATTCAAAAGTCACGCCCAACTTCCGCCGTAGCTATTATTGCTGAGCGGCAACTTCATGTAGCAACTTCGTCTTCCCTGAACTAAAAGCTAAAAGATCAAACCCGCATATTTTGCATCCAATGCGTATAACCAGAACTTTGATTTTGAATGTGTGAGGAGCATTTGAATCATATTTAGAATTTGAAAAGGCATTACAAAATTTTGACTATAAAAATAAAAATATATTTTTCCTGAAGGTTACCTACACATTCTTAATTAATCGATCAAATAAGTTACCTTAGACGCCACGGATACAACTTGGACGGGGGACTATAACTAGTGGCATTTATTATTGAGTACCTAATTCCGTGCTTCAGTGGATCTCGGGTGTTGTCTTTGGATGGTAGATAGTCGATAAAATATGTTGTAGACTTTCAGGTAGCCTCAAAACTTCGATATTGGATGGTGTTAGGCCATTTACCGAGTGCGAGAAGGTTGCCATAGGCTAAGCTATAAAGAAAATTAAAAATTGCATTCTAACTTGCATTCTTCTAGATTTAGGACTGCTACCGAAAGTGTATTTGTAGAAACTCCGAATAACTTGCACGACCCGGGCACCAAACTCACGATTTCGATATCCCAACGTGATACTTTTACTCACCCACTAACGAAGCATTCAAAAAGAAAACATCATTATTTTATGATTGAAATTTAATTCACTCGTCTGCATATAAGACAAATTTTTATGCTGATTTATTTTATCAAAATTCCCGATTTAAAATTTAATAAGCATACCGAAAATTAAATTCCTCACATTGTTCAAGAAAATTGTTTATTTGTTAACGCAGAAAAGGCATGTATCTCTTTATTCATAACAAAACCCCAAAAATGTTTAATTCCATTCAACCTTCAACTTTTCCTTTATTTTCCAAGCATTTTCAACATACAAAGTATTACGACGTGGGTGTACTCTTTGTACGCCCAGTGAAGATCAATACAACACTACAAGAACAACTCAGTAAGCTAACTTTATAACACATTTGCTCGTAAACGGTCTCTTATTTCACCTATTTCAATATCGTAATGTATCTCGTTACGTACTTGTGCGTTATTGTAATCTAAAACTCACGGATTATACCGGATCGTCCATTGATGAACACAGCCTCCCCCATTAGAGAAGAGTTCGCCATAATGCCTACGCTTGGCAGACGAGTTGGGAATCACAGTGTAAAATGGCAGAGAGTTCTTCAAAAGGTGCTGCTGCCAACGTTCATGTGTTTATTTGTTGTCTCTTACCTTGCTTGTACACATAGATATAGAGTGAAAGGAGTGTACAATTCTAACCCGACACACCTAGGTACATATTTTTTCATAAGTTTGCCTTGATCGCACACTGCTTGCGTCTTGTCGTACATGTAACTTAGCTTCTACATTTCATAAATTATTAATATTCAGTAAAAAAAACAAATTTCATTTTTTATTTAAGTTCTAATAATCCTTTTATATATTTTTGCATTCATCGTCGGGTATTTTCATATAATTTTCCTTACGGTGAGCACCAAGCCGATAACGGCTTACGTCGACAATCAATGCCTTCGTGGTACGTAAATAAAGATCGTTCTCCATCTGTCGTCATAGTTTTGAACGGAATCGTTGATCGCATTCATTCGCTCATTAGGATGAAATCGATATTTCATTTTGGTACTTTATTTTGAGTAGAACTGCCTAGACCGCTACTATCCTCAAGTTAAAAATCAATCACCAAGTACCATACCGTATCTTCCGGTTGCCGGTTTATCAACTTTGAGCGCGTCATCATTAAACATCAGGTGACACCGTAGGCAAAGGTTTTAAAACAAAGACTTTTCAGAGTACTTGAATTAAGATTTCTTACTGTATATTGTTTCAATATACAATATCACATCAAAGGATTTGTGGAGTTTCTCTCGGTAGGTATTATAATTTATGAACGTACCGATGTCGATTTATCTGTGTGTGTATATTGAATGTTAATATACATGTGTATTGAACAATGACATCTCTTTTCGCTTTTCCATATTGAGCCATTATTGTTTTATATTCGCCTTTTGTACATATATATGTTTCAGGATATTATTTCTGTTTCCAGGAGCTGTAAGTTGTACCTTACTTTATGGTCAACTAATTGTTTTGTAGGAAATGAACCTAATTCCTATATGATTCAAAGTCCAGTACCTATTAATTTATTTATTGAAATTTAATTAAACTGAATACTATGAATGACTTTAAAGGAGTTTATGTCGACTTTTTATTTTTTTAGGGTTGACCATAATCATTGCCTAGTCGTGGCTGTGGTCTTTACTTCAATGGGTAACTGCTAGTGGCATTAACAATTGAGAGTACTTTAGAAGGCACGTTAAGCCGTTGGTCCTAACGCTATCTTGGACACATTCGGGCTGCATGAAAACTATAACAATTTATATGGAACGTTTTATAAATGGTCACACTTTTTTGATCAGAGCAACTAGCGACAATAAAATAAAAACGTGCACCATTTCCAATGAATATTTTTCTGACGTGCTTTGCTGTTTTTTTTGCTATGTTGTGTTAAGGTGCGGTATGCAATGAAGTTACATGTTAGATTATAACCTACTACTATTTTAGTTGTACCGACATTATGCGTACGATAACTACAAGCTATTGTGGCTTAGCAGTCGCATAGGCGCCATCTGAGCCACACGCTACCAACGAATGATTTCACATAATTAATTTATTTTAAATCATCAAATTCTTCCATTATCCTACTACTCATATGAGGTCAATTTGTCAACATTATGTTTTTTTCTTATACTAAAAGGACAACACATCTGGAGATAATAATACGGTTATTTAAAAATTTAAGGTTATTTCTTGATGGTGGTAGCTTTCCAAACATTCATAACTAAATACTCTACCCGGTGATAGGGTATTTTGTTAATACCCAATACCTAAAATGTTTACTGAGATAAATGCCGTAATACTATGCTTGACGAAAGATATTTTACTTGATGTTGATAGCTTTTCAGGTCAAAAAAATGGGACACGGTGTGGTAGGTACTTGGCGGACATTTTCGCTTGAATGTGGTAGCTTTCCAGGCGTAAATTACAAAATTCCGTTTAAAGATCTTATACCTAAAGTCTTGGCACTGGCAAGCTCAGTTGCTGGTACACTAAATGGTGCTAAGCGGCAGCTTTCTTGCATGATGGCTATAGCTTTTCGAACGTTTTTATTTAAACTCCCTACAACTATTAAATACCTAACATTTTCACTGGCGCATAAGGACATTTATCGAAACACTGTGTATTGATTGGCAATTTTTTTTATTTGAAGTTGACAGTTAACAAAAACTCCCTGCTACCATCTAACACCTTCAATATTTACTGGCACTTAAGAAAAGTTACCATAACACAGTGCATGTAGAGCTTAGCGACAGATTTTTCTCTTCATCGCGGCAGCTTCTAGGCGTTCCTACCGTACCATGTTATAGTCAAAAATTTCACTCGCTCTTAAATACAGCTGCTGAAAGTTGGAACACTATTATGATGTTTGGGGACAGATATTTACTTTATGGATATAGCTATATAGCTTTCTAGACGTTTATCATGAAATATCCTACTACCATCTAATCTTGAATACTGTACTTTTTTTATACTATGGGTGACAAACAAGCAGACGGCCCGCCTGATGGTAAACGTAACCGCCGCCTATGGACATCTGCAACACTAGCTGCGCTGCCGATGCGCATGCTTTTTTTAAATAGTGGAGCTAACTAGGTGAAAACCACTGCAGTTGAAACAAATTATTAAAATTTAAATCTACTATCACCAATGTTATATCGCTTTGGGTGAATGTTACCGATTTAAGATATAACTACACGAGGATAAATTTAATCTCTGTATCCTACAAATTATGATGTCTAATGATATGTAAATTTATCAATTTTATCATGGTAATGACTTTATGAAAACCGACATAGCAAATGAAATAAACTATTCCAATATTCAAAAAATATACCTTTAAATTCGGCGCTATAGCTCCACAATCTAAAACGAAATATGGCCACTTTGCGTAAGCTAACAATTTATCGTTCTATGCCTACAGCGGCTGTCACATATCATAAAAGTCAAACCAATAAGTTTTTCTTTTTCAACGACGGAAATTCAACAAATTCAAAAACTCCCACAAGGTTGACGTTCTTTATATAGCAAAGGAATATCACTATATAAATAGTATATAGTATAAGGTTATCTACGTCTCGTTAAATCCTAAAATAGTCATATTAGCCCTTGACATACCAAATTGTTAAGAATCTTGTGTTAACGTAACAAACTGATCCATACATTTCAATATCTGTCGAGAAAGAGAACCCTCGAAAAAAATCATACCTTATAATCAAACGTTTTTCGTTACAATGTATTCCTACAATTTTGTTCAATTTACTAAAACTGTGGCCTTAGAAAATAAAAATATTTTTTATTAATACAAAAGAAAAACCTTATGAACTCTTAAACGTGCAATACACAACATCTTGCGGTCAGGGCTCACTGACTGACGATACGAAAACTGAAATTAAATTGATCTTTCGTTCGAGTTAATAACATGATATATATTAATAACTAGCGGCCCGCCCCAGCTTCGCACGGGTAATTACGACTATAAATTGAGATGTAAGCTATCCTATCTTTTAATTTGGATCAAATTACACACGGTGTGCATTAAACTAAAAATTGTTTCAGTAGTTTAGGAGTCCATCGCGGACAAACAACGTGACACGTAATTTTTATACATAAAGATTACAAATATCTATATTTGGTTAACCACTAGTATAATTTGCAACGAATTGTAATCTCGCACTGTGCTGTTTTGTTTTCATGTTATATTTCTTATTGTGCGGTAGGCAATAAAGTTGTAGGTATATTATGAGTACGATAACTACAAGCCATTAACGCTTAGCGGCGCTACGCAAATCGCACAGGCGCGGTCTAAGGGCTCTCTTCCTATGATGCGTATTAGGCCCGCGTGCGAGTCTGGTCCGAATGCGGGTGATGGCATGCTCGAAGTCGCGTGCGTGGTGCACGCGTGATAGGAAAAACATGTGTGATATTATAGGATGCCGGCAGCCCACATGAGGGCTAGGTCCTTAGGCGTGTGGCTATCCGCGTGACAGGAAAAGCAGCTTAAGCCACAGGCTACTGAACACATAGTGTAATTAATGTAGTTGATAGACTTTGTACTTTACAATGCGACAATGATTTCACATTATTAATTTATTTTAAATCATATATTTTTTCCATTATTCCACTACTCATGTGAGGTCAGTACAATATGTGTTTTCTAATAATAAAAAGGATCATACTCGTACATAATAACATCAGAGATCATGAAAGAAATCAACTAAGTAGGATGTGAGAGGGTGTGTAACACACACTGTGTATATGTGTATGAAAGTGAGTTTATGTTTTTTTTACAGCTTAGCTATAATCTAAAAGTAATAAATACATAAACTCAATAGACCACCATCTCACCTGTTGTGTGTATAATAAGTGATGATGTGGTTGGGATGGTAAATGGAATAGGACTGAATCTGGTGCTGGAACACATTGTTCGGTACTTGGCGACAGCTATTTTACTGGAAGGTATATTCCCAAAATGCATTTCCAACATGCGTTCAAGCTCGCAAATCTTTTAGCTAGAGCTTTGATACCCTTTTGGAAATTCTAGATACTGTATCTATATTTATTTCAAAGGTCTTAAAAATCAGAATTTTTATAAATTTGTTACAGTGACTTCCGTGTCATAAGCAACCATTTTTTTAAATACCAATTTTCACGTACAGATTAGGAAAATTGTCTGCACTACCCAGCTAAAAACAGAAGACCCTATAATTAAGTCTAAACTATCTGTCCGTGCATCCATACTACTTTTGAGGCTCTAATTTTTTGTAAAACTGTAATAGTCAGACGATTTTGTTGTTCAAACAAATAGATTTAGAGATCAGACTTGCAAGGATTTGGATCTTGAGCTGAATAAAATAAAACCGTTGTTTGTAAAATACTCTGTGTGCGAGTTGGACTCTCACTTGTCCGGTTGTTTTTTATTCATTCAGACGTTGGCGTAGCGTTGTCTGGCTGACAGTAATGTTAGCAGATAAATGTTGTGTTTGTGCATGTCATTTGGTCTAATGCTAAGAATTAAAGCGGCACTAGCGCCCACCTGCATTCCTCTCACACACACAGTGTCGAATCGGTTGCACAGGGGTCGAATAATATAAATACCGTCACTTGGCGTGTAGAGACGTTTAATTCTAGTATCTACGCAGTTGTTTTTAATTACTTTTACGTGTTACCTTGAAATCCAGAAATAAAATATAATTGCCAAGGCATTACGTAAACAATATTGAATATTTTCAATATGAGAATCGTTTTTTTGTTTCAATTCCAACTATTACGATATTGCTTATAAAATGGCTTGTTCCTATATGCCGCAGCGTTACTGGCTCGGTACCGGAAAAAAAAAACATCTGCCCCGTTACCATCCGTATTAACCGAACAAGGAGGATGGTACGATCTGGATTTGCTCCCATCTCACAGCCTTCTTCTTCTTGTAGTGACTTTATAATTTTTTTACTGAACGTGGCTGTACAATGTAGAATATTTCAGAGCGTCGTAGACGCCTAAATTGAATAAATGAGTTTGATTTTGACTTTGACTTTGACCTCCGGGACATAAAAAATAAAGTTTCCCTAGTCCCGGTAGATCTAGTGTTGCTGTTAAACAAGAAGGATGGGACATATGAAGTATCATTTGTACATTGGAAGCGCTTGTACTCGTAGCACTTAGGATGGACGCGGGTTCGAATCCTGCACATGACTATAATTTTTTCCCTCGTAAACTTGTAACTAACTTAGCTGTTCTTATCCGATCAGCAAAGTTAAACAACGTCTGGGATCGGATGGGTGACCGTTAGTGACATTACTACTGACCACTTCCATGCTTCGGAGGGCACGTTAAGCCGTCGGTCCCGGTTGTTGTCTTAGGATGGCAGTCGTCATAGCACTGTGGTTGGATATTTTGCCCATGCCCGTCTGGCTAGCTTACACCCTCAAGTAGAAAATCTGTCGCCAAGAACCTAATGGTGTTTTCCGGCTGTCCTTGAGAGCCAGTAATCCTAGCCTGAACAACATCTTCACCACATCATCACTTACCATCATGTGAGGTTGTGGTCAAAAGCTAATCTATCAGGCATAAAAAATAACAGATGTTTCGTTATCGGAATAATAATTAACATTCGAATGGAACAAAACAGACACAACATTGTCAGTGTTTGCAGTTTGCAGGAATATTACCTATATAATACACACATCAAAAGTGCCTAGGGATCAAGTACATTTTCGAGTAAATCAAGCAAGTTTTAAGTTTTAAGCAGATCTCATTTGGATCAGGGGCAATCTCAATGCTCAGATTTATGCGGAGAGTATTGCTTCAGAAGGGATCATCCCTTTGTGAAGCTGTTTGTGTAATTCGTTTCGTCTAATGCACGATAATGCACGTCCACACACGGCTAGAGTCGTAACTCGCACTCTTGCCTCGCATCAACGTTCTGACGTGGTCTGCTCAGTTATCAGACCTCAACCCCATTGAAAATGCATGGGATATGCTACAAAGAAGAACTCTGCCAAGTATGGAAGCAGTTGTGGAGACAACAGCTTTTTGACTTGTTACAAAGAACATGGGCGGCCATTCCTCAAAGTAATTTTGATTAACTGATTTTAATCATGCCGAATCGCTGTGCTTATGTGATTAGTGTAAATGGTAGAAACACAGATTAATAATTAATATAATTTTACAATAAACGTCGCAAAAATCCTATTAGTTTTAGTTTTTCTGCCAAACAAGTCAGTTATAGTTCAAAATATAGATGATCCCTAGGCACTTTTGATGTGTGTATATGAGTATATAGGCTGACATAAGTTATACTTCTTAAATTGATCATTGGTGCCGATTCTAAACTATTATTTCAGTTTATCCGGTGACGATAAATTTTCATACATGCACAATACTGCAGAAAATTCACATCTCCATTTGTCCAATAGCTCTTGACAATGTAATAAAATAACGAAGTGGCTACCAACATTGAAACCTGCTCACCAACAATATGCTCAAAACTTTTATGGCTTTATTTGTGGCTCTACGAACGTACAATACAGCATTGTTTTTTTTGTATGTTTCTTACAGCCTGGCTTGCTCTTGACTACAATCTCATCTGATAGTAGTGATGATGTCTGCGACGACGGTGTGATGGTGTTAAATAAGGTTACTTGAATCTTTTGTTTAGCCTGTAGGCTAAAACTATAATGTAAACTGAAAATCTGCCGTTAGACACCGTTAGGAGCTGGGCGACATATGTCTACTTGAGGGTAATAACCAACTAGTTGGGCATTCGAAAAATGTTCTTCAATCTCCGCTAAATCTCCGCTATAGTATACAATTAGGTGCCAACCTAATTGTATTCTTATTCCTTGTATTAAAATAAGGTTACTTGAATCTTCTGTGTAAAATGCCTTAATGTAAGTTTATAATTGCACCGCACAAGCGACACCAATTCTAAAAATAACGCTAATTTATCTATATTTTGTTTTTAACCGACTTCAAAAAAAGGAGGAGGTCCTTTATTCGTTAGTTTTTTTATGTGTGTTACTTCAGAACTTTTGAATGGGTGTACCGATTTTGATGATTCCTTTTTATGGAAAGCTGATGCTTCCCGTGTAGTCCCATTTAAATGTTATAAAAATCGGTCACGCCGTTCTTGAGTTACATTCCAATAAGTGAAAAATGTTTTTATCGTATATAGTTACTGACAGTGAATGACAATCAATCCCGTGAGTAGCAAGTGTCACTAAAATTATGAAAAAAAAAATTACCTAAAAAGGAACCGACTTCAACACTCAAAAGTGTGAAATAACTTGTCGAAGTTTTAGTAGAACCATGCGCACAATATTGTGATAATAGGTACTTTTGAACTATCATGGTACCGACTTCAACAAGTTATTTCACACTTTTGAGTGTAGAAGGCGGTCCCATTTTTTAGAAGCTAATCTTGGCAGTTAATTCGCCGCGTATCGGCATATATAGTAAAAAAAAATAGATTAACGCGACAGGTTTGTTTATATATATTTAATTACCAAACAATATGCTACAATTTAGAATCTATTGCAATAAAATATAGCGTGTGATCATTTAATACAAATTGAACAGCGTATGCTGCAAAAATGAATAGCCTAAAAAATTCTACGGACTTGCGAATTTATCCGTGTCATAATATTCCTATATCTGTATCAATTTGTCGGAATTTAATGCAGCACTAGCACAGCCGTGAGTGTATTGATTTTCTGTTAGGCCTCGTTTAATTTCATGCTAATACAACTTAATCCTAGGATTACAGGGTGAGTTACGTCTGCAGTACCAAAACTAGCAACAAAGGCAATGATTTTTCATCCCTACATTTTGGCCTAGAGTCTTACTGAGCAGTGAGTTTGCTTTTTGAGTTCTACAAAAATCATTTTTGCGAACGATATTAAAAGCTAGTTACGGACACTTCCTTGGAATATAAAATATTAAAAAACATATCAGAATTTGAGGTTATAATTTATTGAATGTTTGACAGTTGTTCTTTTTAAAGCGTAAATATCCTTTCCACATGAATTAATTTATGTACAATTCATCTTAGTCCAGTTGTGTGTAGAAGGGACCTACGATTTAAAAAAGAAAAATAACACTTGCAAAAATTTGTACACAGCTTGCCGCGTTTTAATGTTTTTGAATCAATGAAAATACTTATTAAAATGTTATTGATAGTAGGAAGTGTCCGTTACATTATATTAATTAATTGACACATGAAAATAAATACTAATAATTGTTATGCAAGAATCGAGCATGTAAGATCATAGGCTGGGTTCGGGTATTTCCTTTGAAGGTGGATAATTTTCTTGCTTACAGATTGCGTACAGATCCTGTTTACCAGGGTCTGAATAATATATCTGGTCTAATAATACAAAGGACATCGCAAGAACACATAAATATAAGATTTCACTTACAATAACAAAAATTACATAATTGTAAAAAGTTTCGCCTTTGGTTTAATAGCCAGCCGCTTTTCTGACGCCTACGTTTTTATTGTCAGTGAACCTGCTACATTTAAGGTTATCAAGACGTTGTATTACATTTATATTAGACAATTTTGTTTCTGTTTACATATATAAATAATATAAATGTCTAATATTAGGGTTTAAAGTATAAAATTGCTGAATTGTACTGAAAAATTGAAATCTGTTTTATTTTTTAATTTAACATATATATTTATCACAATAACTACCATTATTATCTTTACAGTGCTGCCATCTAATAGGAAAGTCATTGCCATATTTAGTACTCTGGTGATCTAGATTCGACAAACTGTGTGAAAGCATTTTGTACTGCCTCCTGGGATGAAAACTTTTAAACGCGTAGAAAATTGTCCGAATGTCGAAAAAACTAAGTACTCCGTTGGAGCAAGGTCTGGCGAATACGGAGGTTTAAGAATAGTTTCTAATTGCAGTAGCCCTAGCACGAATAACTTGCGAAAACGTACCGTTTCGTTAACGTACCAAAATGTCACCATTTTGTATAGGATTTGATCAGCGCCCCTACAGTGCGTAAAAGGAACTAATTTTGGCAGATTGAAAGGTTTTGACATCTCACGTGTCGAGATTTTAACGCGAACGTTTCGTCACGTAAAAAGTTTAGTATGAAATCACGAGCACGAACCTTTTTTTTTAACGTAAACTCGAAGAAATAAAACGAAGATTTGTATAGCCTGAAAAATAATTCAAACCTCTTTTGGAATGAATAATTAGCTCTTAGAAAGAAGGTACAATAAATTTGATTTACGCCGGATGACGTCACTTTTGTAATCCCATCGATTTCACGTTAGCCAACAAATGATGCGTTGTGCTGTCAACCATCGCCTCCTACGTAAACGTATTGTAAACTCGTACGTATTGTAAATACGTTTACGTTACATACGGACTATCGAAATGTTCGTGCTTGGGCTACAGTTCCTGTGGAGTTGAAACGTTAGTTCCGCATCGGAACTCGTATTCAAAGAGCACTCGAATTTCCGAAGTATCCATGTTTCTTGTCTAAGCTGAATAAAAAAACAACTGTCATTCGACAATCGAATGTTGCACATTTTTTAAAAGAAAAACTTCATGGGTACTTTGTGAAAAAAAAACACTTAAAAATCTCAAACCATGAAGGTTCAATGTCAATTCGAAGTACTTATCACAATAAAATGGCAATTTCATACCTAGACCTCTATTATTATTAAATACACCTGTATTGAATTATAATAATAATATCGCAGAGTATTGGATAGATAGTATTAGACTCTATTATGCTTAAATTATGCTGAGTTATAACACTAATTTCACATTGCTAATAAACTATAACATCTAATCTCGGCATATTGCTTCATAGGAGGTCACTGAAATCGATTTACAGGTAACGTGATCGCAGCAATTAGGATGGATTTTGTGTCGTAAGCACACACTAAATTGTGCATTGATTGCTCACTTAATTTGTAAACTTACCAGCTCTAAAATTACAAAAACACATAGAGCCAATCAGTATCAGTACTAATATTATAAATGCGAAAGTAACTCTGTCTGTCTGTCTGTTACGCTTTCACGCCAAAACTACTGGACCGATTTGAATGAAATTTGGTATGGATATAGTTTGAGACCCGGGAAAAAACATAGAATAGTTTTTATCCAACTGCGCAAAAAGAGGCTAATGTTTTTGCGCGATAACCGACATACGCGTGGGCAGAGCCGCGCCCGGAAAGCTAGTGGTATTTAAACTGAGGTAAAATATATCTAATATATTACCTTTTTATTTTTGTGAGTGCTAAATACCTTCGCACTTCAATTCACACACCTCCTACGTAAAGAGCGACGTATCCTCTTGCGCCCCAAACTCATGGTGGTAAGCACTTTCCGAAAAAAATGTGTCCGGGAAGCACTTACGGTACCAATTGGAAGGACAGTCGCCCGAATTGTCAACTTACCCACCTCCGAAGGACCAGGCGGATGTCCTCCACCATCCGCTGCACAGGACCCGTGGATCCAAATCTTCCGTTCGGCGCCGCAGCAGCTAAACTATACTCCTACAGGCAGTACCAGGCACAGGTACACCGTAAGGACGGTGCACCTGTGTAGGGGCGAATGCAATAAAACAATAGTTACCAACCGCAATGATTATTACTGCCGAGCAGTTATAGCCATAGACTGCCGAGCCGCAGGTTCCTGGTTCCATCCCCACCGCCGGCTTGAGGCTCACCGCATGATGGAAGGGCATTTTGCAAATGCTCGCCTGGCTAGCTACCAGTCTCAAGTAGAAAATCTGTACCAAGCACCTAAAGGCGTGTTTCAGCAGCTGTCCTTGAGAGCCAAAAAAATACAGGCACATGATACAACAACTGCATGTCTCAATGTGAAAGGTGCAGTGCAATTCGTCACTTGATGAAATGCATCTGTTATAGGCAGAGGATAATCCGCTTAACATCAGTAGGCCTTCGTGCTTGTTGATAATCTGTGATAGCCGCAGTGTAGTAGCTATGGGCTGCAGTGTCACAGGTCCATGTTTCGATCCTTATGTATTTCTCAGGGTGAGTACAGTGCAGTTCGTCACTTTTGACGAAATGCATTTGTTATAAGCAGAGGTAACCTCTTAACATCAGGTGAGCCTCGTGCGTGTACCATGACGATCCTATAAAAAAAGTAAATTCCGAAGTATTTACATTATCTACATATATAAAAAAATTTAGTTAAAAAAGATTCTCATTTAAAGTTACGCCTTAGTATTATTATATGATCTATGCTAACGGTTAAACTTGTTGCAGTTACGTATGTTAAAACTGGGGTTTTGTAAGAAACATTAGTTTCCTCACGTCCTTAACATTTTTTTCACTCCTTCTTTTTCCCGCCAGTTTAATATATAATATATATTAAAAAATATATAGGCTGAACACATCTGTTACTGTTGCTTCGTGTAGAATAAATAAGAAGATAAAAATGTTATAGTCTGTACTAACTATAGTTTTTTCTGTATCAATAAGTCTTCAGTTATTTATGATTGTATATCCTTCTCTTTTAAATTGCCATCTATATTTTACAGCTTATTACATTACATTTATAGGAATAATGAGAACTTCAAATGGAACTGGAAGCTGCGACAGGATATGTCCCTCAGGAACCATGAATTTTCGCTTTTGTTCTTATTAAACAATATTCAGGAGACAGGGGAAATTTAGACTGTGACATAGTTCGTCCGATGACTCAGATAAAGTATGCCCCGGCCCCCAAGGGATCGATTGTATCGTGGACTCGAGCATCACTCGTAGCTAAAAAAAACCTTTTATTTTTTTCTGGCTGAGTTTAGCTAGCAGGTAGCTTACGAGTAAAGCATAAATTAAAATTTTGTTGCTTGATAAATTAAGCTAAGCAATGTTTTAGCGGTGACTACTTCGATGGTGGTCACATTTATAAAAAGTTTATTAACAACTAGCTTTCCGGGCGCGGCTCCGCCCGCGCGTGTGTCGGTTATCGCGCGAAAACATTAACCTCTTTTTGCGCAGTCGGATAAAAACTATCCTTTGTTTTTTCCCGGGTCTCAAACTATTTCCATACCAAATTTCATTCAAATCGGTCCAGTAGTTTTGGCGTGAAAGCGTAACAGACAGACAGACAGACAGACAGACAGACAGACAGACAGACAGACAGAGTTACTTTCGCATTTATAATATTAGTACTGATTTAGATTATTTTTTTTATCTAGTTAATATGATGCCATCTCCAGTGGCACATATAAACAAGTTAGTACCGTTCCAATCCTGAACATATAGGCTTTAAGAAAGAACGCATGATCTTTTATATTATGAACTACATTTATATTATAAAAATGTTACTGGAAAGAAGTTTTGAAAACACGACGGAAAAGCACGAGGAACTATTTGTAATATTTTTTTGTTTCGTAACTGTTTCACCTATAGCTTTGGTTTATCTTTAAGGGCCTGTTTCAGAATGTTCGAGTAAGATCCGGTTTTACTACCCGGAACATATTTAATAAATAAAACACTATCTTTGCGTTTCACAGTCATCGAGTTAGCCTATCCATCGGTTAAAGCTTGAAACGCGCTGCATGTTAACTGTCATTTTTATAATTCAGTTATTTTATGTGTTGCATAGCAACCTGAAACTTTATTAGGACATTCTGAAACGGGTCCTTAATGTGGTTATTTACCGGTTAGAATACATGAGTAATAAATAGCTTTCTAGGTTTATTAGTTTAAGGGCCTGTTTCAGAATGTTCGAGTAAGTTCCGGTTTTACTATCCAGAACATATTTAATAAATAAAACACTATCTTTGCGTTTCACAGTACTCGATTTAGCCTATCCACCGGTTAAAGCTTGAAACGCGCTGCATGTTAACTGTAATTTTTATCATTCAGTTATTTTATGTGTTGCATAGCAACCCGAAAATTTATTAGGACATTCTGAAACTGGCCCTAAAAGTAGTTGCGAGAACGTTATAATACGATTTTCTTTAGAGGAATTTCGGTGCTATAATGTATTGGAGGATATTGTTCTTTTCTCAAAAACTATTTCAGTTGTCTTTTTTTTTTATTCTCAAACTTAAATAAGGATGTTTAGTCACTACTCCTTTCACTCTAACGATGTTAACTTCATTTGAAGACGAGAGCGAGGCAAATTTTCTATCATATCTCGACCGTTTTTGAATGTTTTGTACCACTCATTAGCACGTGTTTTTAGTAAAGTTGATTCACCATAAGCCTTCTGTAACATTTTCAGTTACTCCGAACACGAAATTCCATTATTAGATATACCAAATTTAAATCAAACGCTTTGATCAATATTTTTGTCTATTATGAAATTTGCAATACACAGTAGATGTGATAATTAAATTAAAAATAGTACTGTACATATTTAATGTAAATAACAGATGCAACTTAAACCCCGGGCCAAAATAGAAAACAGTTTTGCAAATTATTATTTTTTTACTATACGCCTTGAGGAATTGGCGATGCATTCGTTGCGCAAATCTAACAAAAAAAAATATTATATGTTGAACCATAATCAAATCATCTATTAACCATACTTTTTAATCGACTTCCAAAAAAAAAGAGGAGGTTCTCAATTCGTCTCTTTTTTTAATGTTTGTTACCTCAGAACTTTTGACTGGGTTTAAAAATTTTAACCAAAAAATGGAACCGAATTCAACACCCAAATGTATGAAATAAGTTGTTGAAGTCTGTACCGTGATAGTGTAAAAGTACCTATTAACACAGTGTTGTGCGAATGGCATCGCCTTTCAAACAAAAAAATAATTTTCAAAATCGGATCACCCAGTGATAAGTTCTGAGGCAACAAACATAAAAAAACAGGTGAATTGAGCACCTTCTCCTATTTTGGAATTCGGCTAAAAAATGATATTTCAAAAATACCTATTATCACAACATTGTGAGCATGGTACCGACTTCGACAACTTATTTCACACTTTTGGGTGTTGAAGTAGTTTCAGTTGTTTGGTTAAAAATTTTATTTTTACCTACTTCATGACAGATATTCCAGAAATGAAATACCTACTTTCAGAGTTGTCCATCATTCTAGTTTATAAAAGTCAGTTCAACTATCTCTAGAAAGCCAAATGATAAATTTTATAACTAATTGGCAGAAGCCGCGGTCGAAGTTTGTCTTTGCTGGAATCGAAGTTGACAAATAATTTCTAGGGCAACCGTTGGCAATAAAAACCTCTCAAATATTTTATGGCCGGGTCATAACGATTCCTAAAGTAGGAACCTTTATTTTAAGAGTCGTAAATGTTGTTATTTTTATTTCTATTATGAGCAAAATTACTGATAAAATAAAACAAATCTTCCATTAGTAGGTTTGTAAAATTATTATGGTTACTAGAGCTACTAAACCGAAAAGATCTCTATACAGGGCTGTTATGATTTGGTCACTATCCCGAGATGAGATGGTTGGAGATTTCACATACTATATAATAAGAACACACTTGCCCTTTTGACACAACCTTGGTATATATATGTTGCTTTTACCCCTCACTCTTCTTACGAACTCTGTACAGAAATCGACCGGCTAAGGTACTAGGTACAAACCTTAAAACTTCACGAGCTAGAAATATGAAATATGACGAGATGAAATATGCACGTCCATAGACATGGACGTGCAAACATGAGAAAGTAATAAAACAAGTGGTAAAAAACATAACACAATTTTTTTTTGCACTATTTATGGTGACCAATGTAACCAAATGCAGTCATAGGAAATAACTAATTAAAGAGAGATTTTTTTTCATATTTTATATCTATAAATGTTAACAAAGTAAGTGCCTAGTAAATTTTCGCCTAATTTGTAACGGGAGTCTATCACAATAATTAAAATATTAAGTTGAAGATCTGGAACTTCGTTATTTTTAGTATATGTATAATATATTTAACAAACAAATACTACAAACGCAGTTTTATATTGTAGTAATGGAACTGTGATCAAACCCAACAAGCGTTCATTCTTTAACAGGCTGTTATAATGAGGAACCCTAAAAAAGTAAGCTGTAAGCGTCGGTCCTTTTTATTTTGTGGCGTCGGCAGGACTAGCGATTGCGGGGAGTGCAGGCGATCTGCGGGTGCGGTGCTGTAGCACAGAATAAAAAGGGCTGTAGTATGCTACGCAGAGGCTGCCACGTTACATGTTATTCTATAATTTGCTATCTACTATAATTTGCTCTCAAATCTCGTTTTTTTTTCTAAATACGAACTCTCATGTTAAGAAGGAAGTATGCACAAGATATAATGTAAAAAATATGCAAGACGAGCTAACGCGTAGATCTCCTCCGTTCATCGTGGTCATCTGACGCGCACGCCATCATGCCCATTATCTCGTTCATAGTTTGTCCCGCACAAATCGCAGACGCAAGAAGCATCATGACAGCGCGGCAACCGGCTGAGGTCCGACTGCTACTTGTCCAGTCTATCTTATGTATTTTACCCTTGGTATACCATCATATGGTATATCATCTAGTAAAAAAAATTAAATAAATAATTATTGTTATGTGTTTAAGATAGAAAACCTAGAGAGAAGTTAAAATGAAGTCCTTTGGCGTTATCCCTTCAGTATTTTTTAAAGATTTTTTATAGTAAATTTGTACTCTTATATAGAAAAAATCAATATTAAAATGTAATAAAATTGTAATAAAATTCATTACCAACATTAATACTCGTCTAGCTAAATCCTAGTCACAGACGACGGGATAGTATAATACTACTATCGGACAGCCATAGACCAAAAATAAACTTTTAATTTGATCGTCGCCATATTATTTAATGCTATATGACGTTTGCTTCATCTTCTTCTTCACCAGAGATGACATACGAAATTTTTTACTTTCGTATTCAAAAAAGGAAGTTGTGTAATGAGGTTTGTTCATAGTAATGCTCTGTCACAAAATATATTAGCAGTAGTATGTGGCATAGAAAAAACTGTGGTATTATTAACCTACACAAGTATAATGTATCTTTCGAAAGTTAAAATTAAAGGAACGTCATTACCTTAATTGATATAAACTTATTTTTTTTGTTCTCTGAATTGATATTTCATATACTAGCTCTGTGACCAGCAAATGCAGAATTCGTGCATATTCTCTATCATATAATAGCGTTAAATGATAATGTATCATATCATCATTTAAGAAGCATGTCATTCATGTCTTCATGACGTGATTTGAATTGGCAAACTCAAAATATGTCTAAAAGAGTTTACCTCAAGCACATTACTAGCTGGCAATCACTGGCCATGGCTGCCAAAAGAAGAATCAGAAACGTTGCATCTATGATTTATTAAAAACGGTGTTATTAAGGATTTCACCTCCTTCTCAAAAGTATGACAAAAGATAAAATATAAACACGCAAATGCAACTGCAAACGTTGTGTATTTTAGCTAACAAAATATATAGGCACATGAGGTATTTTGAACCTACTCTAAGGGCCCGTTTCAGAATGTCCTATTAAAGTTTCGGGTTGCTATGCAACACATAAAATAACTGAATGATAAAAATGAGAGTTCACATGCAGCGCGTTTCAAGCTTTAACCGATGGATAGGCTAAATCGATGACTGTGAAACGCAAAGATAGTGTTTTATTTATTAAATATTTTCTGGGTAGTAAAACTGGAACTTACTCGAACATTCTGAAACAGGCCCTACAAATTATAAATATATCTATTGTTCTACACGTCTTCATTATTGTGTGTAATTCTGTGTTGTTGAACGGAATTGTGTTCTTCCGTTCAAGATCACATTAAAAGGGCACGAGCCACAGAGCATGTAAAAAGGCTGCATCTCGCGCTGCATGCCAGGCTATGTGGTGCTTATCTGAACTGAACGCAGTATTTGCTTGCATTGACTGGCCTACCCCAGTGCATGTGAATTCCTTTCCTGGCTGAGTAATGCGCATCTGAAAGCAGCATTAAAAAATATGACAGATAAAGTTTTTTTATGATGAAAATGATTAGATTCATTAGATCCGCAGTATGGGTATACATTACTAGTTTATTTATGGAACATTATAACTATGTCAACAGTATAATAAAAATATATAAAAAAAATGTTTGCTTTGCGTTTAAAAATTTCATTTCATTTTTCGGGCAAAATCATCGACGACGCGACAATTCATTCCGACCTGTGCCGCCACGCCGTGCACACCTGTCTACAGCTCCGCCAGTATCTCCCAGTGAGACCGCAATAGTCCCCGCACTATTGCCGTCTCACTCGGGTCATCGTTCCGACGCTAGTTGCAGACCAGTGCCTTGGAATACGCAGTCCTGACGAAGTTTTGTTTTCTGTGCAGAAGCTGAGCAGCCACCGACCGCCGTGCAACGTGAGCTACGAGCTCGCCGTGCCGGCGCGCAGAGGCGCTCTAAGACGTCAGGCATTACCACCTACCCAAGTCCCTTGTTTCGGACGAACAACATCATATCGGGCTGGTGGTCTTGTTTTGACCGCACTTTTCGGTGCGCATTTCACCACTTTACTACCCGACACAACATAGTAACAGTCGCGTAACAACACACTTTGTGCTGTTAAGCGACGTCGTTCAGGCGTGGGGTAGCGTCAGCCAAACCCGTCTGAACGATCAAATCCGCCATTTGCTGCGGTCGCAGTGTGACACCCTACGGTGACAACGGCCACTGTTGTTGTTTTGGTTTAACCTTGCACCGTGGCCTTTCCCGCTTCACGGGTCAGCCGAAGCAAGCTGGGCTCCGGGATTACTGGCCTTGGGGTCGCCCCTAGTCAACCCCGGAGTAGCGCTTAGGAGCACCCCTCTCCGCCGAGAAAAAAGCTCGGAGAGGGTACACAACTAGGGCACACCTTAGGTACACACTCCCTCTCACACAGTGAGCTCACAAGTTGTGTGAGGGAATTCAAACCCTTGATAGGGCGTCCTGAGTATTCCCCTCAGGATGCAGTCCCGTCCCTCTAACGGTGAGGTGCAGGTCCTTCAGACCTTCGCCCTCCGCCACCCCGATCTGTATGTTGCTCATATGCAACTCCTCGAAGAGGAAGCGAGTGCCCGCCTCACGGACACTCTTATTGCTCCCTCCGGGACTTCAATCCCGGAGGCCAACGTCCCTCCTCTGACCCGGTCCTTCTCAGAGGACAGCCCGCTTTCGCCCGCCCCGGGCCCGGACAATAGACGCACGGTGGCAGCCCCTCCCCGTGAGAGGTCTCGCTCGCGCTCACCGATCGGGAGGCCAGCGAGCACCCGTCCCTCCATCGCCGTTGTCGAGCCCACTTCGGACTCCGAAACGGAGATGGAAGTAGATCCGAGTCGCGCCTTACGCACTGACTCGGACTCCGATAACGACGGCTATACCGTCGTTGACCGCAAACGCAAGCGTGCTCCTAAAGCCGCTAGTTGCGCAACTTCCGCCCCTCCCGCCAAGGCACCCGCTAAGGCCCCCGCCTCCGGCAAGAAGCCGACCCCCGCCCCGCGCCCCGCGTCTCCTCCCTCCGCTCCGGCCACCACTGCCGCGTCCCCTCAGGACGCGAGCGCGCGCCGCGAAAAACCGCCTCCACCCCTGTTCATTCAGGACAAAACCAAATGGGACATGCTGTCCCGTTTAGTTTCGGATCGTGGGATCCATTACACTAATGCCCGCTCCACGCAGCAGGGCATTAAAGTCCAAGTGCCCACCAGTAGCGACCACAGAGCGCTAACAAAGCTCCTCCGTAAAGAGAGCATAAGTTTTCATACTTATGCGCTCGAAGAGGAGAAAGTCCTTCGCGTTGTGATTCGCGGTGTGCCTAAGGAGATACATACCGATGCGGTATGTGACGACCTTAAAGCACAAGACTTCCCTGTGCATGCGGTTCACCGCATGTACAGCGGGAAGGACCGCAGTCCATATGACCTAGTACTCGTAGTACTAGACCGTACACCAGAGGGCAAGGCCATTTTTAATTTAAAAAAGGTCTGTGGCCTCTCAGGACTCGATGTCCAAGCCCCATACAAAAATGGAAGTCCCTCGCAGTGCCATAACTGCCAACTATACGGGCACGCCTCCCGTTTCTGCTTCGCTCGCGCTAGGTGCGTTAAGTGCCTAGGCGATCACGCGACAGCAGCGTGCACTCGCACCCGGGACTCGCCGGACCCACCCAGTTGTGTTCTGTGCGGTGCTCAAGGGCATACCGCGAATTACCGTGGTTGCCCTAAAGCACCACGAGTGAACCACAGGGTGGCAAGGCATAGGCCGACCCGCCCCTCTTATGACCGTTACCAACGGGTCAGCCCTAAACTAACGGTAGTACCTGCCTCACAGGTAATACCCGCGCCTCTCCCAGCCCGTAACGCATGGTCTAAACCACCCAGTATGGTTAAGACCGTCGCTACCGCCCGCGCCCCGGCCCGCGCGCCCGCTCCCGCGCCCGCACCCGCACCCGCCCGCGCCGCGGCCCCTGCCCGCGCACCGGCCCCGGCTCGCCCCGCGCTCCCGGCACCCGCTGCCAACACCGTTCGCGCCCCTCCCCGCGCCGCTTCCCGGCCACAAGCTCCCCCTATGCCATTGATGGCTGCCCCTCTTCAAGAGGCAATCAACCTAGTCAGCGATCTGGCTATGTCGGTTGACATCAATGAGGTACAAGAGCTATTCCACAAGATGCAATACGCTCAATCCCCAGCGGACGTGATCCAATACACATTGGAACACGCGAACTTACTAAGCGCCCTTAAGCGCTTCGTTCCCCAGGCCCCTCCCCAGTACAACCACTATGGGTAGTACAACCGCACGCACGAAACCGCGCTCAGTTTCGTTAGCGTCATTCAACGCTAACGGTTTCTTTAGACAACGTGACCTTGTCCACGACTTTTGTTGCACCCACCTTATCGACATTATATGCGTGCAGGAAACCCTTCTAAAACCGGGGAAGGCGAACCCTAGGTTTGCCAATTACAGAACGGTACGTGATGATAGAGTGAACTCCCGTGGGGGAGGCACTCTTATCTATTACAAAAGGTCCCTGCACTGCATCCCCCTACCTACCCCGACTCTTGTTAATATGGAAGCATCTTGTTGCCTTCTAGCTATGACTGGTCATCAACCTATAGTCATAGCGTCCTGTTACCAAGCTTGTCAAAAGCCGATCGTCCGAGCTGACTTAGAAGCATTGTTCTCATTAGGAAGCGCCGTCCTTCTGATTGGCGACTTCAATAGTAAGCACATCCTATGGAATTGTAACGTCAACAATCCCAGAGGCATTGCACTTGAAAAACTAGTCGCAGAACTTAATTTTGACATAATTGCGCCCACTGAGCCCACTCACTACCCTCATACGGAAGACTTTCGACCTGACTTGCTTGACATGGCACTACTCAGAGGCGTAACACTCCAGTTACGCTCCATAGAAGTGGTTCACGAGCTTCACTCTGACCACCGACCCATTATACTGCGACTAGGTCCCGACCCAACAACAGACCTCCCCCGCCCCACTAAGACGATAGTGAACTGGAAGCAATTAGGCGTTGCCCTAAAGGCTATCAGTTCACCGGACCTTGACAAAATGCCTGACGACATCCTGACTAAAGATGACGTAACCCTTGCGATCGATTCGTTCACTAATCACCTCTCCACCGTAGTAGGTGCATCCGCAAAGGAGGTCATGGTGCCGGATGACCGGCGCCTTGTCATTCCAGCGGATGTGAGACGATTAGTGACGGAAAGTAAAGCAGTGACCCGACATTACGACTCTTACCCCAGTAAAGAGAACAAAACTAAGAAACGCCACTTTGAACGCATGGTTCAAAGTCGCATGTCTGAGTTGCGTGATCAACAATGGGGTGACAAACTTTCGAACCTCGTGCCAAGCCACCAGGCTTATTGGGACTTGGCGCGAGGTATGAAAGGAAGTAACTACAACGACATGCCTCCCTTATACAGACCAGTCCCACTAGTCCCAGCGTTCTTTGACGAAGACAAAGCTGAGTGCCTAGCTGATAGCCTAGAGGCTCAGTGTTCCCCTAACGTAGATCACGTTGACCAAGCTCACCTCGATTCGGTGGATGCTGAAGTCGAACGTAAAAGCTCTGTGGTCACCTCTGAACTCCCACCAATCACCTTAGCGACTTACGCTGAGGTGGCGAGACTGATCAAGGCCCTCCGACCGCGCAAATCCCCCGGTGCCGATGGCATCTCCAACAGGGTTCTTAAAACCCTCTCTCCTCCTCTCATCCATCTCCTAGTCAGCATCTTCAATGCTGCTATGAGCCACTGCTTATTCCCAGACACCTGGAAATGTGCAAATGTCATTGGCATTCACAAACCAGGCAAAAGCTCATCTGACCCCACCAGTTACCGCCCCATCAGCCTCCTCAGTGCCTTAGGCAAACTTTACGAGCGGTTACTTGCAAACCGTCTCCAGTCCCATGCTAAGGAACACCACCTTATCCCAGATGAGCAGTTTGGCTTCAGGCCCGGACACTCATGCGTCCAACAGGTGCACCGCCTCACGGAGCACATCATTGAGGGCTTTAACAAGTACCCCAAACCCCAGACAACGCTAGCAGTCTTCCTCGACGTAGCGAAAGCTTTTGACAAAGTCTGGCACAATGGCTTGATTTACAAGCTATACCAATTTGGCGTGCCAGAACGTCTTGTGCTCATCCTACAAGACTTCCTTAAAGCCAGAAGCTTTCGCTATCGCGTGGAAGGCACCCTCTCCTCCCCCCACCCAGTCAGAGCCGGAGTCCCTCAGGGCTCCGTGCTATCACCCATTCTATTCGCGCTGTATACCAGCGACATCCCACGCTCTCAGCCTAACGTCCTATTAGCCCAATACGCGGATGATACCGCTATTTATACCACTGGGTGGCATATCAGTAGAAAGTCCATTCCCGCCCTCCAACGGGCCATCACCGAGATCGGTGACTGGTTCCGTAAATGGCGCATCGCGGTCAACCCAGTTAAAAGTGCAGCTATGTACTTTACTGAGAAGGGCCGCCCCCGTTACCCGCAACCTTTAACTTTGTTCGACCAACCCATCCCCTGGGTTAGTAAAACAAAATATCTCGGAGTCACCCTTGATCGGAATCTCACCTTTAGCGATCATATAACAACCGTCCGTAACAGAGCGGCCTTTGTAATGGGTCGCCTTGGTCCCCTGATTCGCAAAGAGAGTAAAATGTCTCTTAGAAATAAGAAGACACTTTACACTGCCTGCATCCGCCCCATCATGACTTACGCATCAGTAGTGTTTAGTCATGCTAGTGAGGCCCATCTCCATAAGCTTCAAGTCATTCAAAACCGTTTTCTTCGTAGTGCAACCGGCGCTCCGTGGTATATCCGGAACACCGAGTTGCATTGCGACTTAAACCTTCCCTCTCTAGCGCAGTTCAATAAGGACTGCGCCCGCCGACACTTTGATCGAGCGCCCCACCACCCGAACCCATTGGTTGTCCAGGCATCGAACTACTCGACTGCCTCTTCTATCCCATTTTTCAAACCCCCCCGTCGCCGACCACGGCAGGTATTAGACGACCCGGATGACCCCATCGCAGCCATTACGTTGGCAGCTTTAGCGTTATCCGCAAGTCGTCGAGGTAAAATCCCCAGGTGTGAGGTAATCAGAGGTCACACAATCAAACACCGAGCTCGCCGGCGAGCTCGAGGCAAAAACAAGGTCACGATAAATTGCTCTCCAAATAGTCAAAGAGTATTATTCAGTAGGGCCCAATTGTGCAACACTGCAGTTGCACAGAGGCATTTTGCTCCGATCCCCCCCATGTCTCTCGACAGCGAGACAAGCCGAGGTCCGAACCACAGTGGTGCCCTTGAGCTCGCTGTCAACCCCTCCTATAATAGCGGTACGTTTTCGGCATCCGCAGGAGACGGAGGTAGAAAGCGCTTTTCGCCTTCTACGCCCGTCTCGGGAGAAGTGCCTTCGGCACTTCTCCCTCCCGGGCTATTGTAGGGCCAGGCCCTCGCCCAAAACCCGGTGGAGCTGGACGACCGCACAGGCGGTAGCCAGCATCTATGTCCTCCCTAAAAAAAAAAAAAAAAGAATTTCATTTAAGTTAGTGTAACCTCACGACCGGTGCCAATCTCGAAAGTTTTTTATATTTAAAAAAAAAATATTTTCTACTCAAAGCATCTTCAGGAATTCTGACTATTAGAGCGGATAGAAAAACAATAGTATTAGTATTTACATACTCAAACATATACGAAATGTTATACCATATAATAGTAGACCTCAACCACAAATGTGTTATATAAGGAAGCAGATTTCCACAACACAGTTTTTTTTCTTAGTGTGGGCTCTGCATTGCGTTTATATGTGAGAAAAAACATCATAATTGTAATAAATCAATCAATCAATTGTAATAACGTTAAGAGTAACAACCTGTAACTGTATAGTGGAATAAATTATTATTATTACTAACAATTCAAAGCCCAAGAAGAGACTGAATCTATGAAAAGAGAGATAACAGGCAACAGAGAAAATTTAATGAAATAAAATAAAAATGTTGTACCAATGCCACACACTGGGATAAAATTATAATAAAGATGATAAAGTTATTATTTACAACCTAAAATAAACAAAGTAACGTTGGATATTTCTTATCACACCCAACAAGTCCTTTAACAGAAGGAAACAAACAAACACAATGAGCTGATCCAGTCTTATTTCGAACAAAGATAAAAGCGTATAAATAATAAAATAACGCGAGTAATACCCACTCAACAACCCTTATCTGCAGAACACACGTCTTATGTTCTAAAAAACCATCGCCTTTGATGTTTATTTCAAAGAGGTATTATAATTTTTCTTTGTTGAAAGAAGGAATTGTGTGGTTCTGTTTTAGAAGTTTAAGGCGCTTATCTTAGGTAAAGGTTAAATCACGCCGCAGGCACAGATCATATATGGGCAAATGGTTTTTGAGGTAGTTATAAAAATGATGAATTCGCGATACTAATATGAGTATATTTTCTAGGGTGGTGAAACGAGTATGTTTTTGAAGCAGTGACAGCGGCCAGCGTGGGTTGCCGGGCTAGAATGTCATCACCCTATTGCTGCCTTTGCGTGTCCTAAGAGGCGACTAAAGGTTAAAACCGGAAGGTGGCTTAAGCTGCGATCCCCAAGATGCCTGCCAAGTGTGGGGTTATGGCAGACCCCCTTAGTGGGGAGGCTGTGTTCAGCAGTGGTCAGATATAGCCCATTGTCTATACTGTGGTACAGAACAGGGGGCTAAGCGGTGACCATGTTTTGATCCCCACCGCCCGCTTAAGCTTCACCGCTCCCCTTGTTAGCTACCACTCTCAAGTAAAACATCTGTCGCCAAGCAGTAACAGTGTATTCCGGCATCAGTCCCTCAAGGCCAGTAAATTACAGGCACATAAGATTTAACAAATATATCTCACAGAGTGATAGGTGCAATGCAGTTTGTCACTTGTAACGAAATACATCTGCTATTAGTTTACTGCATAACAACAGGTGGGATTCGTGCGCCTTACGTCATCATCCCTTAAAAAAAATTGTACACCTGATGTTGAGAAACGTACCGAAACAGCTTAACGAAGACCTGTAAACCAGACTAATCTCACTATTTATCCGTCCCCATGTGGCTGGTATGTAGCTCATTAACGAAATTGAGATGTTTAGAAGTTGACTCAAAAACAAAAGTTGAATTTTGATTTCAATAAATCTATTTTTAGAGGGGAAAATGAACATGATAATTTTTTTTGCTTCCCTGTGTGATGTCGTCACCTAGAATTTGCGTTACAATAATACCTTTGGTTGTATTATTTTAAAGTACATATTAACTGAATAAAATGTTATAAACTGTAATCCAGTTTTGTTACAGGGTATTTATAAAAAAAAAATATTAGGAAATTTCTATATACAAATTATGCCATGATCTCTGATTAATTCTCCGATTAATCAGTTTCTAGTGAAGTTTTGAAGCGGTGATTAAAGTAATTACCTACATCATGACTTATGTTTCTTTTGAGGATGTTTGATGCGGTACCCTAAGGTATAGAGCGAAGTTCATCTGGCAGTAAGTCAGTATTTTTATATTAATTACTGATATTGAGGGCGATTCTGGCGTACACGACTAAACCAAATTAAGTCTCACTAAAAATTTTAATTTAGTGGTCCGACTAGCAAAACGCTATTCGGCGATCACGTCGAATTAAATTTGGTTTGGGTTTAGTCGCGATTAAAACAGAACCAAATTAAATAGCGTCACGCACGCCATCTCGTAGCTAGTAGCAAAATAGTTCTAAACATCACCAACAGATGACGTTCGAATTCATAGAATGACTTACCGGTTTTTACTATCTGTGAAAAACTTCATTCATTTATTATAATCTGTGAAAAACTTTTATTTTAAAGGGTCGCCTAATTGCCATACCATCAATTAAGTAACATTTTATGTAACTTTTCTGTTTAAGGTTTCATATTTTGAAAACTAATTTTATTATTTATTTTATCTTAAAAGAGTATGCTCCAACATAGGATTGTTACGATACATGTTAGTAAGTAGAGAACTCTACTAGTAGTTAACCTTAAAAACAATTACACCATTGATGGTACTTAGACACCTTACTATGTAGTTACAATTAAAGATACTTAAACGCATTGTGACAGTTATTCCAGAAAAAACAATATATACCCCGAAACGACACCATACCATGGCCACCAGATTGAAGCACTGTGACTTTTTATGGTGATACTTAAAATCCGTTATTTACAAAACAAATCCGTTGACTATTCCTGCGTTCAAAAAAAATCCTCCATAATAATCTTAGAAATTAGTCTCTTCAGCACCACAATTTTTTCAAGATCACAAATGCCGAAATTCCAGTAGCAAAATAATTGTAATGGATGCAAATAAAGAAGTACTTGTGCGCTTAAATAAATTGAAAGGTAAACATGGCGATTCAAATTCGTCGCGTTAACACCACTAAATTTAATCGTCATGCTTTTACCTCTCGACTATTTTGACATTTGAGAACTTAATATTAGTCAGATTTACCACTAAAAAATGGACCACCGAATAGGTAAATCGCGCATTTCGACCGAATTGAGTAATTTAAACTAGATTTAGTGGACTCGACCAAATTTTAGTTTAATCGTGGTGTCGCCGAATAGCAAAACCGATTTTGACAGGAGTAAACTATTCTTAGTGAAAACTAAACTATAATGTGGATGCTCGAATTGCTACCATTGGAATATACCTCTATATCTAGGTAAAACAAACGTTAGAAAATGAAACAAACGATAGAAAATGCTTTAGAGGCGCTCAAGTTTTATGTATCTGTAGGGGCCTTAGGGTTGAGTGAATTCCATGTCTCCAATAATACGGACAGTGCGACTTTGCAGCTGATCGAGAGCATTCATTAGATAATTGGCGGATCCATCACAGAAGTGGCAACGATATTGTACAAGGTGCCACCTGAGTTATATAATGCAGACAGCGTTATTATCAGTTGTTATTAAACGTCTCGTCTTATTCAAGATTCTAAATTTACGGAAAGCAAACTTAATAAAACTGAAATAAAATATCAAGATAAGTACAGGCAGATTTTATAAGCGCAGTTTATACAAAATATGAACATATAATTATGACAGTATTATTTATTACTACTACGTAATGCATTGATTCGCGTTTTTTTATAATTAAAATCCTTATAAGGTTTGAAAAGGTGGTATTAAAATGTCCATATTACAAATGCCTACATTTTAAATTTTATTTCTACTTCTGCAGACGGAACACAAAGTTAGGTGATTGGCGACAGGTTTTCTACTTGAAGGTGGTCGCTAGCCAGGCGGGCATTCGCAAAATGCCCTTCCACCATGCGGTGAAGCTCGAGCCCGCGGCGGGATTCGAACCATGGACCTGCTGCGCGGCAGTCCATAGCCAATGCCACTGAGCCATCACTGCTTGACCTTTATCATGTTTAAAATATAACAGTGTATCACGAAGTACAATAAGTATCACCGAGTAACTATTCATAGGTGCCACTTATCTACGGACTAAACTATTATACTTGTTTACTCTCAAGTACAACGTAAAGGTAAATTATGTTCATAATAGTAAATGGAGACGATGTGAGTATAACTGTTCAATGGTCTCATATCTTTAGGCACAATGACGTCATATTTCGTAGATACCTACATATCATGGCTAATTATATAGTATATTGTACACACATAACATTACTCAGGGTTCGGTTGTATCAGTCTGTTAGGGGAACTAACTTAGTATCTCAGATCTTATGTGTAAATTTAATATGTCTCTTTGTCTGACCGTGTTTCGTACATTCATGTCGAGCTACTAAAGTTTGCAAAGACTATTTTTTAAATTTAATCATAAAAATAATATGTTATACTTATATTCAAGACGTAATTTCAGGGTTCAGTCCTAAAAAACGAAACCCTATTAAACGATAACCTCTACGTATCTTTAACCGAAACTGTTAAAGGTAGCCTGTGTAAATTTTCGCAAAGTATGTGTCATTAAAATAATTTCCTTAAATAATAATAACATTAATAAAATAATAAAAAGAGATCCCTTACTGAAAACCTGTGATTTTGGACATTTTTTGTTTTTTATTTATGGTAATTTTTTTTTTACCGGCGGTATGCCTTTATTAAACAAAATACTATGAACTATATACAACACTACATCTACTACAATAAAAGCATTCAGACAACCTATAAGTCATAGCAGACTCATAGGCTCCAGCCAGTCCAAATGCTCCAGCCTACTCCCAGATGGCAGCGTGCCCAGCATGCTGGCAGCATTGCCCCGTTGAATTGCAATGCTTATTCGTTGAGCCAAATATGTGCCAGCATTTTGATCACGCGTCGCATCGTCGCATGGTAAAAATAGTCATAGGTACATTTAGAAGGGAAATATCTATATATAACAACGAATAATAAAAACCAGTCAAGTGCGGATAATAAAGTAAAGGATCTCGAACTGTTTAAAAAGTAGCGATTTTTTGGTTTCTACACCGGTTTTCTACACACATGCCCATGTGGTGGTGGTCCGTGAGGTGCCTGGCTAGAATGCCGCCCTCCCTTATCTCATACCGTAGGTGTCGTAAACAACGAATAAGGGTTATACGGAAGGTGGACAGCAGCGCCTTCTTAGAAACTGCTATCTTAAGCTGCGATCCCCAAGACGCCTGCCAAGCGTCATAGTTAAATTTCTTCTGGAGGATGGGTTCAGCAGTAGACAATCGAGCTGATAATGAATGTGGTTTTTTGATAGAATATAATATCAAGAATACCATAAAAGACACGATCTTACCTACTTACTGCAGAAAGTTCAATCTTCCTTAGAAATATCGTAGGTATTTGTATTAAAGCCGCTAGGATAATAAAAGCGTTAATATGGTAAAGAGCCCTATTTTGGGCCCAAAGTCTGGCTACCAAACACACGTCGAGAGTGCATGCCACTATTCAACGCGTGTTGAGTTACTCCAATATTCAGCTCTCCTGGTGCTTCAATATACGAATATCAATTAATAAAATTCGCAACTCGTAACATCAATATTTATTTAAAACTGCGACATAATGAAAATGTGTATTTTTCATATTGAGCTTATGCGAAGCTTGATAGTTCTCTCGATTAAGCTTTTTCCATGCCTCAAGCTAAACCCAGTTGAGTAATTAACCCCGTATTTGTAGGGTATTAGGATTGATTGACGGTCAGTATAAAACTAGCAACACTGGAAGTGTCTCATGTACTAACGTACTTTGAAGCTTTCCATTTTCAATAATAAGAACTTATTTAAGAAAAAATTAAATGAATATATTAATAAAATATAAAAATAAAAATATTTATTGAATATTTGCTTAAAATATTTTTGAAATATTTGTTATTATTAAATATGGGTTTCCGCAAAGTAACGCCTGAACCTATTCATTATCGTTCCAATTTCCTATAAGCTTTGCGCTGGGTTTTGCAAAACTATTGTTACAGTAAAATGGAATATAAATCAAAATATTATAAAATAATGTGCTTACTAGCGGTAACATTCTTTCATTTCAAATACTTTAACAATACTTGCTTTATATTTTTAAAACAAGAAAGTGGTGGTATACATCCGTCATACAGGTCTTTGAAATGCCAAAAGCATTATCATTATTTACTATACATGGTGTACCAACTATTTAACGTGGTTGTATGTTTGTTAAAAATATTTTAAGGATCTTTCTATCTCAAAATGCACGCTCCGAATGCGTGTGCGAGCAGGGATTTTACTATGAACTCGGACACTATTTTGCTCATAGGGGAAAAAACATTGGAGAGGCGTTAATTTTTAGACTAAAAGATCTCTAATTCCAATCCAAATGATTTATAATCAAATTATTTGCGGTGAAAGATTTTAAGTGGCTGTCTTTATTTTCTATTTTAAAAGTCTGAGTGGATAGTGAATAAAACAATTATGTACAGATGATCATATAGAAAATTATTTCATTTCATTCATCTAAGTCGACGCTAACACTCTTGTTGACTAAACAATCAACAGTAAATAAATATACGTCATCGACATAAACTTTTGATATAAGCAAAATATTTAAATAATTCTAAGTAAACTCCTTATATATTAATGTAAACTCCTATATATAAATATATTAGGAGTTTACTTAGAATTATTTAAATATTTTGCTTATAACAAAAGTTTATGTCTCCTTATGGAGACAGTACCACTAGGTGGACTGCTGACATCGTGAAAGTCGCTGGTAGTCAATGTTTACAAGCGGCTAATAGCCGTTCTTTGTGGCGCTCTATGGGGAAGGCCTTTGTTCAACAGTGGACGTCTTCCGGCTGATGATGATGATGATCTTTTGTACACTCATACTCTTAAGAGATACTAAGCCAGACTTAATATATATGATGCCTGTATGGATTGTACATACAGGCATCATATATATTAAGTATCGAGATAGATCCAAACCAAATCCTTAAAAATCGGTTTTCAGACTTGCCTCCAGGCATAGACAATGGACCACGTTGTTACTTGCCACGCGTATATTGTCTTTATGGCTACAGTAATAGGTATCGCTAAGCTTAGTAACTGTGTATTTAATGGGTTGTGAATGAAAAACGACGCAATTATCACGACAGGGTGACCACGTTTGACAGCGGCGAGGGGTGTTTCATTCGATACTTCACTACTAACTGTTATTAAATCAAGAACCTGACCTCGATTTTGAGTAGTAACTACTGATTTATATGTAGCGGATCACGTACAAGCCTAAGCTTTTTATGATCCCTTTGTATCGCCTAACCGACTGTGGCCCCTCTCGTCCTGATACCGGATGTAGTGGTCGAAATTATTATAAGCATTTTTTAATGTGGTAACATGAAAATCAGGTCCAATTTATATGGGTCATTATTTTTAAACTCATCAAATAAGCTACTAAGATAGAAGGTCAGTATTGACTGTAAGTAACAGCTTTTATTTTATTGTTTTCATATATACACATCGCCAGATTTACGAGTCTAGATTATTTTTTTTGAATTTTCTTGTTACAGATGAACGTCTGAAATTTTTTGTTACAGATCATATTATGAAGATTTTTTACAAGACTTGTTTGATAAAATAACTCTTTGCTCGTTATGATGTGTATGGCTCACTTTATCACAAGTTTATGAAACTTTTATTTGATGGTTTTAAAAACATAAGTGACTACTTATAACAGTCAATGTCTCTAACGTGGTTGATATATATTTGTCTTTAATCCATCCAAACGACTAGATATTTGGTTTAACGGTATGTTATTATAAGGTAGCCTAAACCCAATATTCTAACCAGAAAACCATTTAAAGGAAACCCGTGGTAATTATTTACGGGCCAAGGAGTTTTGTCACGTGAGAATAAACGAACCATATTCGTCTACATTTAACAGCAGATGTTTTGGGCTCATTGAATTTGTCTCGATGAGTAGGTGTGTAACACACAGTTGGCTGAACATAGTTTAACAATGAAAGAGGTGGGTGGTTTCAATTACTCGAGTAGGAGGATTAGATTCCCCAATTAGACTGTATTAACTGGAGTCGATCTACGACGTAGACATTTGTGATTGAAATTATTTTCGTAGCCTTTGATTTTTTTAAGTTCACATTAAAAACTTAGTCAAAGGTTCTGATATGGCGGATTTATAGATTTTACATTTATATTACATTATTAGCAAGTTCTGTTTATATTTATTAAGTTATTTTAGATGACTGAAAATATTATATATTATTAATCGGTTAAAATATTTACATACATTCTCACAAAAGCGCAAACAAGTTTTATGTTATTTCATTGTAATAATAATCATAATTAATTTTATATTAGCAAGAACACAGTTGATACAATTATTTCATATATATATGCACTTATATATAAGTCAAGAACAGCATTCATTCAGCATGCAGATGTGCAAATTTTATCAAACATTATACAGATACGAGTATCTATATTATTTATAATTGAGACACTAATATTATAAATGCGAAAGTAACTCTGTCTGTCTGTCTGTTACGCTTCCACGCCGAAACTACTGGATCGATTCGAATGAAATTTGGTATGAAAATAGTTTGAGACCCGGGAAAAAACATAGGATAGTTTTTATCCAACTGAGACAATCCATGTAAGTTGGAAATAATCAGTACTAATATTATAAATACGAAAGTAACTCTGTCTGTCTGTTACGCTTTCACGCCAAAACTACTGGACCGATTTGAATGAAATTTGGTATGGAAATAGTTTGAGACCCGGTCACGGTAATGTTATAAAGATAATATTACCGTGATTTAGGGGACCATTTGCAAGTTTACGACTGTTATACTTAATCAATCTTTGTGACTGTACACTTAAGTAGTAGATATAATGCACTTCTCTTTTGTAAATTTTGTAACTCTGTTTTCTTTTATTTTTTTCATTTTTAACACCAAATTGTATAATTCCGTTATTAATATAAATTTCAATGTATGTTATCATAATCAAAATTGTATTTCGCTCATTTTTGCATGTAGTCTTCCTCTACACTTGTAATGGCACTTATCATATTCTATATTGTACTTTGAAACGGTGTACATTATGTTGGGGATCAAATAAATAAATAAAATATGACACAAAATATGTTATAACTATTACTATAATAATTTAAATTAAATTGTGTGGTTGCTTGTAGATGAAATTTTCTAAGCAACCTAAGTCGTCTTACAGGTGTGTACCTAGTGGTCTCTTTAAATTAAATGTTTTTAAGGAACTTGGATTCTCTCGCTGTGAACACTGAAATACATCTAATTATTTAAATATATTACTTTTTCGGATTAGGTACTAAAATTGGGACCATTTTACTACGCCATGGCTGTCTGTCCGTCCGTCCGTCCCACTTTTAAAGGGCTGTATTTCTGGATTCATTACAGGTTTTTGGTTGAAATGTGCACAGAATATGTGTTAATATGTAAATGTATTACTAATAATAGTAATGATAACAGAAAAATAACAATTTAATAGTACAGCCAGTGTTTGTACGGAGCCCTCAGTGTGAGAGTCTAACACGCACAAGGCCGATGTTAATAATATTAGCGATGGCAAATAATAGCTGATATCTCTATCTGAATGAAAAGCATGTTTATCATATATTTGTTTATTTGAGCATATACGAGTACTTCTTCCTATATTTTTTCTCGTGATGGGTTCATTAATCTAGATTTTGATTCAGAAAACTGTAGTAACATGATATTACAAACAACACACTAGATAACATTTAGAAATGAAAACAAAATAACGACGGAATATAAGCAATCTCATTTCACCCATAAAGGTATTATTTTCATATTTTCCGAAGACCTGCCTGTCCCTTCCAAATTTACATATTAGAGGCAACGGCGGCCATGAATCGAACGAATGACAATTTATCTGGAGAGATACGACATCCAGGGTCCGCCGATTACCTATACATCGTCGTGACAAATAGTTACAATACAATACAATAACTCTTTTTTGGAAACCAATTTACAAATTTTACATATATTAAATAATAACAATAAAAACCCTTACAAAATGGTATTACATTATGTATGTTACACAATGGGCGGTCTTATCGCTATAAAAGCAATATCTTCCAAACAACCTTTGGATGGACAGAAACAGAAGAAGGGAATAGGCTGTTGGTGCAACTTGAAATCATATATAAGACGTTTACTAGTAGGTACTTTAATATACATTCTAATACATAAATATCAATAAAAATACACTATTACTATACATATACAAAATACTTATCAACAAATACACACACACACACACATATATATACATATAATATATAAATTAAACACGAATATATAAATATAAACAAATATCAAGCAGAAATTGATAAATAATAATTCTTAACTGAAGTCTTAAATGTTGAAAGCCGCAAGCCTTATATGCACAGGCAGTGCATTCCACAATCGTACAGCTTGGACTGTGAAGGACTTATCCAAGAACTGTGAAGTATGGGGAGGCATTTTCAATTGAAGGGTCTCAGAAGATCTTAAGGATAGGGAGTGTGAGTGATGTAAGAATTCAAAACGCTCTTTGAGGTAGGGAGGAGTACTTGGAATGAAGAGAATATTGTAAAGCAAATAGATAGGATATGAGCATTCCGTCGCAGATGAATTGGCAACCACTTCAGCCTTTTTCGAAAGTCGGAGATATGGTCATATTTTCGTAGGCCAAATATGAACCTTTAACAAAAGTTTTGGCAGCGTTCAAGCTTATCTAGCTGATTTTGGGTTAAATCGAGATATGATATGTCGGGATAATCAAGTATGGGCAGCAAAAGAGACTGTGCAAGCGCAAATTTAGTGGTAATTGGTAGGAAATTCTGTAATCTCCTTAGAGAAGAAGCAGAAGCAAATATTTACTATTGGCTTTTTATGATGGAGGCTGTTTTTTTGTTTTCCAAGCACACAACCGACAAAATTATATTTCACAATGAAAGAAAACAAAATTAAAAACACGATTGCTCAAAGGAATTATTTGGCTATCACATGATTATGGCGTATCCTGGAAGTGAAAGCGACAATGTTAAATAACTTTGACCTTAGAAATAGAACGCAACTCTTTGATGCAAATGGTAACTGCATCAAATCAGTCTATTTAGAGTGAAATACTGAAGGATTTGTTAGTACGTGAACATAAAAGAAAACTGTACATTGACATACTGGGTATCTTTGTACTCAGCGTACAGAGGAATGATGTAACATACATTTTCTTGGGGGCAGTATTATATTACAATAGATTTAAGAAAAAAATTACGGATTTTTTAATATTCACAGCTGTCCCAGTTACTCTATGATAAAATCGTTGAATACAACACTGTGAATGAAGCAATCATCCTAACCATGTATTCAAACGAGGCATGAGGATGGGAATGAATTGTCTTTATAGCATAATACAATTATTTTGGCATGGTTATCTTGAACAAAATGTTCAACTGCATCATCACTTACCATCAGATGAGATAGTGGTTAAAGGTTACGCTATAGGTGAAATTGAAAAATAACATTAAATAAGTTTGAGCAACATTGAGCCTGAAATCAATGTTACCATGCATAGTTTCATTGTTTTCATGTTGACCGAAACCTCCAACATAATGACTGCTATCATCAACAGCTAAGTCGGCGGCTATTTGCATATTATATTATTATAAAACTAACTTAATATTCCAGTTTTAAAAAAAATTGTTATTTGATGTAGAACGTTGACCCACAACGTTCTACATCAAATAACAAAATTTTAGGTTATTACATAACTTATTTCGCTTACGAGGTATAGACCCGTGACATACCGACAGAAAGTAGAGTCCGGTTAAAAGTAATGTTTTCACAGTGCTTCCAATACAAACGTATTTTCGTCATATTTTAAATAGAAAGTGTTCAAACTGGGTGAAATTGAGCTTAAATGTCCTTGAGCCTATGATTCTGGTTTGCTAGTTTTCCGTAAAACTATTTTCAAAATAATTCGGAAAACTCGATATTAGAATAATATTTTTAAAATTTGGAGATAAATTAAATAATAGAACAAAAAACCCGTCAAACCACAGGCAGCAAACATAAATAATAAGCTAAAGGACTAGCATGCAAAATTTCACCGTGTTTAAGCACTTGGTATTTAAAAAGTGACAAAACTACGCTTGTATAGAAACCAATAAGTAGATACACTAGCTTTAATATAGGGTTCAGTTTTGGCATTTCGGAGCGGGACCCTAAGTAAACAATGTATCGACCGCATTGTAAAGGAAAGTTGATGAATATTAAATGTTGAATTCGGTCATTTGTATATTCCTGTTTATGTGCACTATGATCCCGTGATAGAAGATATTCTATAATTGTATTTGACGTCACGAAGGGTCATTTAAATAATAATTTATTAATAATTTAGGTGCCGCATCCACAGAGAGCATTCTACAGCACAGCATTCAGTTTATACTCTACACCATAAGCGATTGAATTCCACAGTTCTGCAATATTAGTTAGGTACAGGTCACATATCTCGCGCTCTTTTCTCACAATTTTTATAGTTAAATCACGGAGTAAAGGACTTTTTCCCACTAGTAAGATATTTTTTATAATATTGGATGTTGCGACCAATGATTGCGACTGACAGAATGTGTGTTCTCTTTGTCCGCCGCGCAGTGGATTGACAGTTGTTGTGAGTGCATACATCTAAGCGATTGCATACTTTACAGTCAAAGAAGGCCGAAAAATTCTCAACTCAGAGGTCTGGACAGCTCGATGTGAACAGAAACCGCTACTAACAAAGTTACTCCTCAATTATAATATAAAAATATATAGTTCACGGTTGCTATAACATTCATGTAGTGCTATATTGGTTCGACGACCATTTTTCTTTATTTAAAATTCGGAAAATGGAAAGTTCTAACGTGCATGTAATGAAGTGTTATACAAACAAAATATAACAATCAATTATTAAGTTATAATTTTAATAATTTTGGGAGTAAATTGGACCTTCGGTAATGCCTGTTACAATTATGATTTATTCCAGAAATATTCCACATAGTTTGTCCACTGATAGAGTCGCTACAACATTTTGAAATTATTATTATTATTATTAAAGGGGGATTTTCCATAATCTCCACGCTTAGCAGGCGTCTTGGGATCACAGTGTAAGATATCAGTTCCTCTACCCTATCCTATCTTATCACCGGTGAATAAGAGTAACACACCAGAAACATCTGGTGTGTTACTCTTAGTCACCACTTAGACACCTACGGTAGAGATGGGAGATGACATTCTAGCCCAGCACAAGCTTCCCATAACACACTTTATAAAATACATATATTTTTTTTAATGTATTTTATGAAATGAGAAAAAAACTGATTCTGGTAGGTATAGGATAGATTGGTATAATTATTATGCACTGAAACTCCTTCATATCATTTCACAAGTAAAGTAAAACAAAACTAAAAAAAATAAGGTAGCTATAAAACTTAGTTATAAATAATTAATGTGTACTCTTCTGAGTCTCATTAGCCTATTTAATATTTCCCTGGACTCTATAAATTTTGACTGATACAACTTCTAAATCATGTCTATTCCCAGTATAATTGAAATGTTGCCATAGGAGGCTTGTTATCTAAACCCCTACGAAACTAACCCTAAACCCCTAAGCCCACACATATGCCACCCGAATTTAATTTCAGTGTAAACATTTGCTCTAAAGCCATCCATTCACACACACATTTTGCAAAATTTTCAAATAACACACTGTTGCTAAATAAGTTTAATACATTAAGTGGCTTGAAACTCTAGAGATTTCAATAAAAATTGTATCCTCTTTTAATATAAAATACCTAGTTAATTAAAGCGAATAATTTTGTGTCCAACTCGAAAACAAAGGCTGTTCGTGACATTGACAACGAAATACCTTTGTTAGGCACCTTTTGCAATTAGAATTTTAATCGTGTCTCTGTCAACTTTTCAAGTGTACGGGCGATGCGATTTAATTTCGCGAAGTGCGCAATAGTTCACAATGTGATCCCGCGATGTTGGGAAATGTGGAAGCTATTGTTAGTTGAAATTGTAAGATTGTGAATGTACAACCTTAGGATTGCGACACATTACCGCTACCGGCGCTTACCTTACCTTACTCATGTTGATTCCCTTATGACCCTTCACATGTTAGACCGTGGAAAGATAGGAAAAGACGTCTCGACGAGAATCTGAAAGACTTCTAATGAAACCAATTTATCTTAAGTCAAGGTGTATATAGTCCATTATGTTTGTTTGCTATGGTTTTCCTTCTGCAAAGTGAGGGTTTGTTTATTTTTTATGTTACAAGGGGACGAAAAGTAGCTTTTGGGCAGGGCCTCAGTCCGGAAAAAAGATTACAGGATGTCTTTGTTTCACTAAAGAATAGTCTTATCTGATTTCTTTATCTTTGTGAGCACTAATCAACCTTTATGATTCATTAATACGGAAAATAGAAAAACGCACATAATTAAGTTTCTTATTTTAATTTTAACAATGTTCATGAAACCTGTTATTTTGCCTATTTCACAATAATTTTATTTTAGGCATTTGAGCTACAGTTCATTCTTATTTTTTTTCTTACGCTAATCCGTATCAAACAAAGTAAGAAACATTCAAATAAGTTTCTTAATATTATTAGTGTCATAATAACAAATATTTTTCAAAGTATCTTAAAAAACATTAAATAATATTCAAAACAAAACACCTAAAAAGTATAAGAATATATATCTAGTGACAATCCGCCTAATTATCCTGTTATCTACGTGACGTCACAAACATCACGCAGCCTAACCGGAAGAATATCCGACTAGTTTCGCTTCTAAACGGAACTAGTCATCTTCAGGAGGTCTTGACTCACCGAGCGCACGATCGAGACTCTAGTCGAGACTTTAGTTTATTTAAATATTATTTAATGATTTTTTAAGATACCTTTAAACATTTTTGTTATTATTATATGTGAATTTCCGCAAAGTAACGCCTGAATCTATTCATTATTATTGTCCTTACTTTAATTGCTAAGCATCAGCGATAAATAAAAGTAATTGAAATGTTACTCAATGTCTGATAAAGTAAACAGCTTAAAAAAAAACTTTTGCATGGAAATTGAGCCATTAACCCTTTCGGAGGTTAGCAAATAATCATTAAACATACCAAAGGCATTGTGTATTTTTCAGTTTGTGGTTTGTTTTGAATTTTTTAGTACTTGTTTGTTATTATATTACGTCAACAGCTTGTATGATTTAACAAACTAAAACGACTATTTATTGTGTAAGCTTTTCAAATTAGGCTACTTAAATAAATCCATAATGTCTTAATACGAGTATCTCTGAAGTGGTAGACTTTGCCTTAGATTAGCCACAGACTTTATTTCATATAATATATGAAATAAAGTCTGTGATAAGCAATCCTTATTTTTAATACGCAATCATTATCTTTGATATTGATAAACCAGTCCTCTTATGTGCATTTCGCCTTCGGACGTCCCAACAGATTATGATATCTCATCAATTTCATGTCAACTTCTGGAAGTCCACAACCATGGGATTCTTACGGCATTTTCTGCCCCGCACAGACACAATGTAAAAACAGCTACTAAGTGAAGTATTTATTTTGTGATACGATTTAAGAGTTTTCAAGAAGAAAGCATAATATTCCCTCCTTAAAAACCGGCAGCGAGTCCTTGAGACCTCTGGTATTGCGTATGTCCGTGGGCGACAGTGATCACTTATCACCAGATGAGACGTCTGATGGTTAGCTCTCTTATTGCATTGCATATTGCACCCAAAAATAAAATGAACTTATATTTTATGTGCACTTTGTTTTTATTGTGTATTTTAATACTTCCTGCCATTGAAAATAAAGAGTTTAGTTTGACAGATTTCAAATAGGCACTTCTGATTATATATTCACCGCCTTGTTAAAAATACACTCAAATATTTTGTTTGGCATGAGCCGAGCTGTTTATGTCTTGAACAATCTTTCTTTATATATAACAACATTATGCTTAAACATTAAAATAGACATACAGTAGTGGTGTAAAAGAGACATACGTGTGGAAATCTACACTTTGGTGGTTACGTTTTTAGCACCTGCTAATAGGGTGAAAACCACTGATGAATGTCGCTACTAATGATTTCTTAATACAAAAGTTCCGAAATTTGTGAACCAAACACTGTGACCCGCTCAAATCTTCAAACTGAAATGCCAGACTTATACGAAAATATCGTTTCCCTTTAAAATTAAAGATAAACAAATTTCACATATCCGCTAATACAAAAGAGACACGTGTCAGCTCAGATGTGGCAAAGTAATTATTTCGAGGGTCTTAAACACATTTGTGTGGCTTTTGATGTGTCTGAATATGTTAACGTAAATGTGCCATCATGTTTAAAGATGACTTGGGCTTTTGTTAATGAGTAGGAATATAATTTCCTAACAAGCTATGCTTACGTTAATATTTATATAGCAAACATAAAGACGTGGCAACTTGACTGAAAATTTTCCCCAGACAACTTTTATGAAGTTGTTTTCTTACATTTCATTATTTAAAAAGCTCTTTTGATTATTTGATTTGATTGTGGTATCAATTATAATTGGAGCGGTACGTTTTAATTATCACTTTCATTTTAATAACGTAGCACATTAATTTGAAAAGAAGATTACTTGTGACATTTTGTGATAGATCTACGCGCAATAGATAATTAATTTTTCGGATAAAGAAAATTATTGAATATAAATTCGAGTGAATTATTGACGAGGACAACAGAAATTCATTAATATACAAACATACTTGGACATGATCATGTTGTTATATACTATGAGCCGATTTTCGCCTTCTTTTTTTTACTGCAAATAGGCTATTTACTGACCACGATCTTGCATAACGACAAGAGTTGATATGTTGGAAGGTGAATGATGAGGCAAACCAGTAGCATATATATTAGGTTCAAAACATGGTAGATTTTTAACACCGACTTTGAACACTTGACTTTAAATTATGACAAAACTACGTTTGCTTGGAAAGGACAACGAAAACACTAACCTTAAGTTTTTCTACTGGGTAAAGTGTTGGGTAAGTTATATATATTAAAAACAATTGTCAAGACGCTACGAACTTTATCATGTTATGAAAATTAATAAATAATTAATATAAAAAAAGTAAACAACTTACTGCGAGTCCCAATTCGATATCACGATCTCAAATTGTTTCGGCTTGGAAGCCTTCTTCAGGAGCTGAGAATAACTGAGAGGATAACTGTGGTACGTCCACCGCGTTTGCGAATAGTAGCTAAAACAGTTGTCGATCTTGAAATTGGCCTTTTGTAATTTGTTTACGATTAAAACCCCCGTGTTTTAAAAATCATGAAAAATTAGTCACTCGAGTAGGTAATTTAATACCATAGACAATGTACTCAGACTGAGACTTTCTTTGACATAGTATTTGCAGTAGATATTGTATAGTATGCTCATAATTTTCGTATTTAGCAGTATGTCTTAGGAGCTATAAACACTAGTAACACTAGTTTTAATGTGTCAAAATATTTTCATATATTTTGCTGTAATAGAAGTGTCCTTAGTTTACACATTGTCATAGTAAGTTACCGCCCACACGATATGAAATCGTGCAATGCTACAAAATAAAACGCACTAGTGTGTTTTACTTTCTATTTCTTCGTTTTCAACTACCTCAGTCTCACTAAAAAGATGTAGAGGTACGTACAGGGAGACGACGATACTTTCATAGTTCCTGACGTATAATAACTATATAAAATTACAGAGAAATGGTATGACTTACTTTATAATGTGACATTATACCAGTTATTAAAATAAATACACACCGTATTTATGTATTTACATTACTCAATTATTTATAAACATAAAATCATGAAGGTAATTTTTGAATACTCTTTGCCAGATACTCTTTGGTTCGGACCAATGAGTATCTTAGCTAGGCGCGTGTGCGTTAAAATGAGTGTAAAAACTTACTCGAGTTGTGTTAAGCATTAAGTTAGTTGGTAGCGTTTTAAAATTTTCTGAATAGAAAACATAACTTCTAAGCGTAGTTTGCTATTATCATTGTGTGTTCAGAGTTACGAGTAGTGACTACAATAAAGTGCATGTTCATACATAGAAATAGATCTAACTCCGTCAGACATAGCGCTCAATCTACAGTTACTTGTTGTTTTATTTCCTAGTTTTCACTTGCAATTTTCTGACAAGCGGATTGAAAAACATCGTGTAACACACGTGGGTTAAGACTGGTGTAAACTCGGGACTATAGTTTGGCATGCGGCTTGAACAAACATTGTCCTCGCGTTTACCTTCTTTCCAGACATATTTACTAAACCAATACCATATAGGCTTACATGTCTCTCTTTCTGTCTCTCTCTCTCTCTGTCTATCTCTCTCCCTATAATTTTGTCATTTAGATGGGCAACGGAAGCGTATTAGTGAGCCAAGTAGTTATTTTTGTTACGTTAGTTCATGAACACAGAGATGTGGCACGAACTGAGGAGTTTCACTTAGTCATAACCTAAAGATTTTTGGCGTATGCAGAAATTTTAAATCGTACTTTCCATTCCGCATCTAACTTCAAAGGTAGTTAGCCACAAATACATAATTTAACAATTAGCATAATTTACCAGCAGATACGTAAAAAAAACATTGTATTTCGTGGGTGTTTATTATATTTTTCGGATCAAAGGAAAGAACGTTTAAGTATGGGTATGCCAGGGCTTCCAATAAATAATTTTATTAACATATACCATTTAACCAATTAGAAATATATAACTAGATGAATTACAAATTCTTAAAAAAAAATGTGATGGATAAGCTGCATGTCAGATATACTCTCGCTAGAATATTCAATGTAGCTTATAAACTAAATATCCATAACTCCAACATGGCAATTAAATACAGAGACAAAATTAAAAGAAAGTACTAATTTAAAATGAATAGTATGAAGATAAAATACAATTGGACATACATAATTAAATAAGCAAGTACAAATAAAATCCGTATGTAATTGAATTGTTATTAGCAACAATATTTTTTTTCATAATTTGTTGCTATCCTTTAATGGGTTAAACATTATTGTTTATATCAGCAATAAATTTAGCTTCTTTTAATAATAATAGGAAGCAACACTTTAAAAAAAAATATTGAGAATCTTTGCCAGATAGCATTCATTACCCGATATATACTATGAATACAAACGGGACTAAACCGAGGAGGATATCTTCCAACGAATATTCGTATTCAGCAGGTTATAGATCTCTTCAGCGAGAGTCTGTCTTGATGGGAACCACAGAAGTGTCAGATATTTTGCCTCGAAGCATTAGTGTGCAAAAATTTCATCGAAGTTGTAGTGTGTTTAAGCATGAAGGGTACTGCCGATGGCTCTATATGGCACAACAACCTACGTACTAAAGCTGCGTTCGAAACAAATGTATTGATAGTCAATCACCGGCTGTGAGCAGGCTCACTGTAAGGCCCAGTTGGAACGTGAAATTACAACGGTGTGTTGTCGGTTCAGGGGTACGTTCCAGATAACCTTGGCCAAACATTGATCGAGCTAGATTTACTCAATAGACCTGGAACAACCTTTATATTTATTGTCAAAATATGAGTTTGATAGCGATGTTTTCAGGTAAATAAATTGGAAATAGGGGCTCATTACGTGGTTACTCAATGGTACATCGTAGTCTCTAATTTTTGACTTAGCTTGAAAAAAATTTATTAACTATTTTTTGTAAGAATCTGACACACAGAGCATAATTAGCTCTGACAGGCCAAATCTTGTCGGGATCAAATTAAAATCGATTGGAGTTTTGGAACGGTATGTATTCGCGGTTATGGAGCAAAATTTGCCCTAGCCGAATGAATACAGGAACGTACCGCAGTGTAAACGAACATGTGAAAATGGGAAAGCAGTAAACTGCGTAACGCTTGCTCACAGCGGCCGTTTCATTATACGTTCAGTTTGAACGCAGCCTAACAGCCGTCGCTCACGAAAATTGCTTACATACCGTATTGAACCGCTGAAAGTTATCCAATTACATAGATGAATTTTTTTTTTTTACATGACTAAATAAAATTAGTAATGAATCACAAACAAGAAAAGAAAAATAACTACTAATACATATAATACACTAATAAAATATTTTGTTTTTATTACATTATTATTAGATGAATAGTATGTCTACGTTAAAAAGGAAATAAAGGGTTTTTATTTGATAAGAAGTGACGAGACGGACCAGCTGCTTGCCAATCCATCCAATCATCAGCAGACGGGTGTCCATTATAGTTGTAGTGGCACCGTCTGCTTAGTGATTTCACTTGCAACAGTGCCTAAACCACAAAATAAAAAGGACTAAGCACAGTATTATTACACTACTCCTTCGAAGTGATGGCTCAGTGGCATTAGCTATGGACTGCCGCGCAGCAGGTCCATGGTTCGAATCCCGTCGCGGGCTTAAGATTCATCGCATGATGGAAGGGCATTTTGCGAATGCCCACGTGGCTAGCGACCACCCTCAAGTAGAAAATCTGTCACCAAGTACCTAACAGTGTTCCGGCAGCAGTCCTTGAGAGCCAGTGAAATTACAGGCACATGAGTCTTAACAACTATGTCTCAAGGTGACGGGCGCAGTTTAATTCATGACTTGTGACGAAATGCATCTGTTATAGGCAGAGTTAAGTTCGTTTAAGATCAGGTGGGCCTTGAGTTTGTTCTGACATATATAACAATAAAAACTAGGTAGAATATCTGATGCTGCGGTGGTGCACACCAAGATGTAATCTCGCTAAAGAGACCTACCATCTTGTCAAAAAGAATCCAACTTATAATTTTCATTACATTGTCTCAATACAACTTGTTCTTTATTTCTATCGAAAAATTTTTGGCTTCATATTCTCTAAAGCAAAGTTATTCGACTTGAGAGACTTAAACAATTCTGATACAACAAAGGATTTTCTCCTAGAAATGTTCGTAACATCGTTAATTCTATTCACGTGACACGACACGAGGCAAATCGTTTAATCGCATCAGTTATACATCTGGCATGAAAAGGTACGCGGATGAATGGCGTAATCAGCCGAAGTAAGGTGAATGCGTAATTTGTTGCTTTCAACCGAATGACTACCACTGACCCATTCGTTAGGGACGGTATAAAAACGAAAAAAAATATGAATATTATCGAAAACTGTGTGAATATTATATTATAGCATATTTGTACTTGGGATTTACCTCAACACTATTAAAATAAAGTTACCATAGATTTCATTGGAATCGTCTGACTCAACGAATAAGCATTGCAATGCAACGGGGAAATGCTGCCAGCATGCTGCCAATTGGTAGTGGGCTGGAGTATTTGGACTGCCTGTGAGTCTGCCATGACTTATAGGTCGTCTAAATGCTTTTACTGTAGTAGCTGTAGTTGTATAAAGTTCGTAGTATTTTATTAAATAAAGTCATAAGGGCAGAAAAAAACATCGTTTGTCTTTGCGAAACCACTTACCTAAGCTCATTACTGCTGAGCATTTTACAGAAAAAAAATATCAGGGTCTACGGCTAATAGTTTCAATAATTTACTGATTCAATATCTGAGTGATTTGTAACAATAATTCACAATGCCTAGCATGGAATTCAACTACACTGTACTTATATCCTCAGGGACCACTTAGTATGCTGAGAAATATTTCTACGTGTTCTAATACCCTTAGGCCCACTTGCGCCAACGAATAAATGCGTGTTAAACTCGAATTAAGTGTAAATTGTCATAGAAAAACCAAGTTTTTTTTATGCCTGATAGGTTAGCCTTTGACCACTATCTCACCTGATGGTAAGTGATGATGTGGTCGAAAATGTTGTTCAGGCTAACCTAGAGTTACTGGCTCTCAAGGACAGCTGCCGGAACACACCGGTAGGTGCTTGGCGACAGATTTTCTACTTGAGGGTGGTAGCTAGCCAGGCTAATTAAACCCGACCCGAGTTTAACTCTCGAATTAACGTTAGCGCAACAAACACGTACTCACTTTTAAAAGAATAAATTTCGTTTTCATATGTTCAGACGCCGTTCCTCAAATAAAAGCACATGGCATCACTATTCGGTTTCCAATCACGTGGTCGGATTCAATTTTATCCACTTTAATACGGTACGATAATCCTGAAAGATACGAACGGATATACAAAATGCTCTATTATATTTTCTTTTCATTATTAAACAATTCTGCCGGGTTATTTATTCGTGAGTTAAGTTAGAGCGTGGGCTGTTTAGGCACGTATGACTTGCGTAGGCTGGGAAAATAAGGGCAGAGAGTAGGCAGTGGGATCAAACAAATGGAACGTTGTGACTTTAGAGGTCCCTGTTCCACAAAAGCCAGCTTACAAAAAATAAAACAAGATTAGTCTACGGGTTGTTACGTATTTATTCTATGACGGCTATTTATGGGATAACTTATACTAACTATACTACTAACTATATATGGGCTTACCTGGTGGTAAGTAAACTAAGTAATCACCGTCGCCCGCGAACATCCGCAACAACAGATGTCTCGAGGATGCAGTGCCGGCCTTTGAGGAGGGAACATGCTCTCTTCTTGAAGGCTCCTATGTTGTATCTGCTCGGAAATACAACTAGAAAGGCAACTGGTTCCATATTATGGCAGTGCAAGGTAGAAAGCTCAATCAATTTTATTTTTTCCAACTCAACCGATTTCTATCCCTTACTCAACGGAAAAACGAATTAATTTTTTATTCTTAGCTCAACAGATTTGTAAATATTATTTCAATAGGTTTTCAGTTTACGTCCGGCAGAAAACATTTAAATTAAATATTATATTATGTGTATCTGTTCTTATCTTCTCATCGGATGATCGCAGAATAGTAGTAGACATAGAAAATAAAGGCACACAGCAGCCATTGTTCACGTTGATATGAGTCTGATGTAGCTGGCTTTTAGACGCACAACAGGAAATTTTTTGACCTTAAACCCCCTTTTTTACAGAAAAGTAGCACATATTCCTACTACCAACAAGAGCATACCTTAAGAAAGCTGGCGCCAGGTAGACAGCAATAAACCTAAGCTAAAATTTTTGAACGATATAATGTGCTTTGTGTTGTCTGAGAAAACTTTTTCAATGACCTCACTTAATATGTTCGATGATATTAAGACAGCAAATAAATAAGTCATCGTAATCATCATCAGCCGAAAGCTGTTGAATTTTGACGTCTTTCCTTAAAAAGCGCATTTTTATAACAATCAAACATATGAAAATTGACATTAATAAATGGAACTAGACTGAAAGTATCATAAAAGTTTTGCTTGCCAGTTTTATCAATTGCTATTCACATAAAATAAAAGAAATTCATCATAGAGTGTTGAATTCTAATTAGTGATCATATTAAAGAACATTTTACTTATCTACGTACTTTCATATGCCCGATAAATATCAAGATATAATAAACATAATACATTCTAAAAATCTAGATAACTATTATAAAAGCAACTTTTAATCAAATCATAATTCTATTTATGGGATAAGGGGGCAAACGAGCTAGCGGCTTACCTGATGGTAAGTAAACTAAGTAATCACCGTCGCCCGCGAACATCCGCAACAACAGATGCCTCGAGGATGCAGTGCCGGCCTTTGAGGAGGGAACATGCTTTTTTTCTTGGGCGGGTAGTTGAAAATAATAGATCAAATTATTTTACATATTTTTAATTAAAATAGTATTTAACACCTATTATTTACAATTTATATGTATAATTAAAGTCTGAGTTACAATACCTGCTGGGTAGTGTTATCAACAACACATAAGCTAGAAATCACAAATTTGTTTTTGGATCACTACAACACTGAACAAAATGGAGGCCATCAAGGAATCAATCTCTCATTTGACCCAAACTTTTCATTTGAAGCTGGCAGAGTTTGAAGAAAGACAGCTCAAAATATCTTCTCTATTATCAACAGATGCATCAAGTCTAGCTGCTGAGTTTTCAATTTTCAAAGCTTTTGTTCTAAGTTCTCTCCGGACATTACAGACACAAATAGAGGTAAATGCACGAAGTATTGATCACTTGGAGATGCACAACCGTAAAAATGTGCTTCTTTTACATGGCATTCCCGAAGACAATAAAGCAGACATTTCTACAGTCATAGTCGATACAGTAGTGCAAAGGTTGAAAGTGTCTGGATTCGAGTTGGAGGACATCACTCGCTTTCATAGAATGGGTCGCTCATCAAATACAGGCAACCTAGGCCCATATTATTTCAAATTCGTGATCACTCAATGCGTAGTAAAATATGGGGAGCAAAGAAGAATCTCAAGAGCTCTGGTGTAACTCTATCCGAGTTCTTAACGAAGCCACGGCACGATACTTTTGTTCTGGCAAGGCAGCGGTTCGGTGTGTCCAAGTGCTGGTCACATGAGGGCTTCGTCTTCGTGCTGAGTGACGACGGTATAAGACATCGAGTCGCCTGTGTGGCGGAGCTAGATAATATCAAAGTGCAGGGCGTAAGTAGTGTCACCACCGCTGCTCCAAGGGAGCCGACTATGAAACGCTCGGCCTCTGTGTCAGCCAAGACAAGACGTGCTGCTGCCAGAAAGTAGTGTTTTTGTCGTTCCCAAACTCTTCATGGAATTACTATAAAATTGTATATTATTGTGCTTGGGTATATATGGATTGTGTCCTACCCGTTTGTTCCGTATGGAATGGAATATTTATTCAAAATTTTGCGGTATTTTTATAAAAATCTAATAATTGTTCGTAGGTACGTGTGTATCAAAACAAACTAGTTTTACATTGTGGTATATCCGGTATATTACTTTTCTCTATGTTGTAATTCCTCTATGGTTTGTTCCACGTTTGTTTCCTGTTTTGTCACTGTCATGTATGTAGTTGTCATATATTATTTTTTGTGCTGTTTTTAGATTCGTACGTTTTGTATACTGTTATTTTGATTTGATTATTTTCTTGTAATGTCATGCATACTTACCTACCTCTTGCCCTTTCGGGGATGCACAGGTGTAATGGTATTATTTGTTGTTTGTAAATTGTATTTTATTTATTACTAAGTAACCGGCAGGTAGAATATGGATAGTGCCGGGAAGGTACTAGACTTAATTTTGGTAACTTAGATAATATTATTATATTCATATACTTTATATTTATAATATTTATAGTATATTAATTGTATTATGTTAGACATATCTAATAATAGCGATGATCATTATTTATCTTTATCATCTAATAGTAATGATGACAGTTTTTTAAGCATTCCGTCTCTGTCAGAAACCTTGAAGTTTCATTTCTCTGATGTACCGAAAAATTTTAACATTATTCATATTAACGCGCAGAGCATTCCGGCTCACATCTCTGATATGCAGGCGTCACTCGATAATAAGAACATTCACGCTATACTAGTCTCTGAAACTTGGCTTAAGCCTTCTCTACCCTCACTTTCATACTCTTTACCCGGCTTTAACCTCATTCGCAATGATCGTACAGGTGGTCGTGGTGGTGGTGTAGCCATTTATCTCCGTGCCCATATTCCCTTTTAAATTATCAGCACATCCACTCAACCACCTCCCCTCGACGGTGGCGAACATCTCTTTATTGAAGTTCTTCTCTCACATACTAAAATTCTCCTCCGAGCCTACTATAGCAATTCTGATACCAACAACTACTTCCCTTCTTTTGAAAAGGTCTTGACAGATTTTATGCCATTCTACAATCACACCATAATTATGGGTGACTTCAATACTTGCCTTTTAAAACGTAATCATCGCACTTCTTTATTAGAAACACTTGTCCAAGCTAGCAACATGCACATTCTCCCTCTTAACGCTACTCATCACTTTCCAAACTCAGCTCCCTCTTGTCTGGACCTCATTATGGTGTCTTCATTGGAGCTTGTTGCTAAGCATGGTCAATGTTCGGCTTATAACTTTTCATATCACGACTTAATCTTTTTGTCATGTAAGATTCGTCCTCCTAAATCAAGACCTACAATTATTCTGCAACGCAATTTTAGTGGAATGAATCATGATGCCTTTACGAATGACGCTAAAAAAATTGATTGGACTTCAGTAATGGATGCCAATTCAATTGATGAAAAGGTAACAATTTTCAACTCAATTATTATCCAACTGTATGATGTCCATGCCCCTTTAAGAGCAGTTAAAATCAAACATACACCTGCACCTTTGCTCACTGATGACATAAAAATACTCAAACATAAAAAAGAAGTTGCAAAAACTAAATACAAGTGTTCTCCAACTGAAACGAATAAAGCTCGATATACCAGAGTACGGAATCACTGCAAATAGTGTGTAGAGATGCCCAAAGACGCCATATTCATGAGTCTGTTCAGGAAAGGGATCCTACGATAGTTTGGAAGTTTCTGAGATCTCTAGGGGTTGGTAAATCTAGACAGGAATCTATTCCAAATAACTTAGATATAGATTCTTTGAACCAACACTTTATCAAGCCGTCTATTATGGACGCGTCATCAAAAGCTGAAACTTTATTTTCTCTCTCTAACCTGACAACCCCTGACCTACCTTCATTATCCTTTAGTCAATTCACCGCTTGTGATGTTAAGAAGAGTACATACTCTCAATAACTTCTACTGCGGTTGGAATTGATGGAATCAGTCGAAATATGCTGGTCCCTATATTAGATTTAATTCTTCCCATACTTAGTTACCTTTTTAATTTTTCTGTTTCCTACGGTGTGTTTCCTTCTCTATGGAAGAAAGCTCATATAATCCCTTTGCCAAAAAAAGCTAACCCTAAATCTTACTCAGAATACCGTCCCATATCAATACTTCCGGTTTTGTCGAAAGTACTTGAACGATTAGTCCATAACCAAATTAACAGTTTCTTTTCTCGTAATAATCTTTTGAATCCCCTTCAGTCTGGTTTTCGTCCGGGACACAGCACAGTTACTGCACTTGTCAAAATTACTGACGATATTCGTCTTGGAATGAACAATGGACAGTTAACTGTGCTGACACTGTTAGATTTCAGCAGTGCCTTTAACACTGTTGACTTTGATATTCTTCTTGCCATTCTTCGCTCAAACAACATATCTCCAAAGGTGATTGACTGGTTTCGTTCTTACCTGTACGGTCGCCGACAGCGGGTTCGCCTTGAAGATCGTTTTTCTTCCTGGTGTAACACCACTTCTGGTGTACCTCAGGGTGGCGTCTTGTCTCCTCTTCTCTTCTCAGTTTTCATAAATTCAATATCTCAAAACATTTCTTCGTCCTACCACCTCTACGCAGATGATTTTCAATTATATTCACATTCGTCACTGCTTGACTTACCTGAAGCAGTAGAAGATATAAATAGGGATCTTGTTCGTTTATTGCAATGGAGCAAAGCATATGGGTTGACAGTCAATCCTCTTAAAACTCAAGTTATCATAGTAGGAAGTTCCCCCTTGATCACCGGGGTTGACTGGGACTCATTGCCGCGAGTTCGATGGAATTGTCATTCCATTTAGCGAAAATGTTAAAAATCTTGGTATTACCATCAACCAAACTCTAGCTCAAATAGCTCAAACCAGTCGTAAAATGTTTGCATCTGCTGGAGCTTTACGGAGACTTCGCAACTTTTTACCTACCACCACTAAAATTGCGCTTGCACAATCTTTGCTACTCCCTATTCTTGACTATGCTGACGTCTGCTATCTTGATCTCACACAAGATCAGCTAAATAAACTTGAGCGACTCCAAAATTTTTGTATAAGGTTCATATACGGCTTACGCAAATATGATCATGTTTCCGAATTTCGTACCAAGCTCAAGTGGCTACCTATTCGTCTTCGCCGGAATGCTCATATACTACATCTCCTTTACAATATTTTGTTCCTTCTTACGTCTCCACCCTACCTCAAGGAACGTTTCAAATTCCTCCATACTACCCATGCTTTATCGTTACGGTCATCAGATAATTTATTGCTGCAGGCACCCGTAAGTAGAACCTCCTTCTGTCATTGTTCTTTTACTTCTGAAGCTGTTAGATTGTGGAATCCTCTACCACTTGAAATAAAACGTGCTCGGTCAATGGAATCTTTTAAAAATCAGGTCAAAACTTATTATCTTTCACTATAACTTTGGATATGTACATACAACATTACTGAACTTATTTTTTCTATAATATGTTTCAAATGTCTATTAAGGTATATTTTTGTATTTATATGTATATGTTAAAAATATTTATGTAAGTAAAGTATATGTATATATATATATAATTATTGAATGTTATGTCTATATATGTCTTTATAATTCTTATGCGTACGTATATTTTCATATATGTATATGTATAGTATAATTAATTTTTGTTTTGTTTAATTAAGATCCTTAACTATTCTTTTTTTTACTGTTTTAGTAACATTAGCTTAAAAACCCTGTCCATGTACTGTCAGAATCTCCAACATTGTTGGGTTGTCTGGAAGAGATCGCTTTAAGCGATAAGACCGCCCATTGTTTCACTTAGTTATATTGTATCTTTAGTTATAAGTTTTTTATTTATTTTTAAATTAAGCTTTGTGTTGCAATAAAGAGTTTATCTATCTGTCTATCTAATTCAAAAGTAGTCTGCTGTGTTAAAAATATTTTTCAATTTGTGAATCAATAAACAAATAAACTATGAAAAAATTAAAAATTACTTTTTGAGTCCTTTCCCGTGGGGTGCCGAATACCACAAGAAAAATGAAGCAGTGCATTCTGAAATGCCATCTCTCACTTCAATTCTCAAGGCGCCTGAAGGCCGCAGAGCGCGGGGATTATGGCAAACCCCCCATTATAGGGCTGGCATTTGTTTCAGAGGATGAAGTTGGTGTGATGTAATTGGGTTCTAATAAAGTATCTGAATTTTTACATTAAATATCGTTAAAATAAATTAACATTTTTTATACAACAGCGCATCTTTAATTTATTTGTAAACTGTAACGATGCTGTGTTATTTTATTATCAACAATCACATTACATGAAAATGTAATTTGATTGTACCACATAACGTAACTTTTGCATGTTGCAACGCGATGCTTTTTCTGTATCAGTTAGTAGTCAACTGATAATATTCGAAAAGATATTGGACCCCTCACCCTTTAAGATTACTAGCACTATTAATTGCAAGGAGAAAATCATATTTGAAAATTATTAAAACACATTTTTTCCTCCTGGGACTATAATTTTGTGAATGCCTAATTTGTACTCGTGTTATATTTTGTTAAAGCATCTCAGAACCAATAAATCAACGTTGGTAGTCAATAAGCATCGATTGACATGTAACATCACAATCAGATCACATTAATAAAATGTTCAATGTAATATCACTTACCCAATACTCCATGGATTCACCGTGCGGGTGCCGGTTCCACAGCGTTGCAGAGGAAGAGGTTCGAGTCAAGGTGCCGGGGACTTGCAACCCATGGAGTAAGTTTAAGGGGCCCCTTTATGATATATCAATGCTCCCTTTTACCGCTCGAGTCTCCTCCCCTGCCTAACCAAATTTGGTAAGATCCTAAGTGGTGTTTGACAGACATTGGCAGTGACGTTTTGTGAAATTGACAAGTAGGGTTGCGATCTCAACGCCACAGATAAAAGATCTTGATGCTTGTTACAATTTGATCTAATTAAACCTGACACATACGTTGTATTATGTTTTTATTAACTTAATCACCGTAGTTTGAAGATTATACAAATAGATACTTTTAAAAAAAAATTTTGGAACGTGTCTAGACACTTATCAATGTTCATAGCTTTTATCTACTCGTAATAAAGAGCCCATTATTTTCCTACTTCAAAATTACAGGACTGTTCATTATTACAACTTGGAAATGGTTTTCTATCATCGGACGATAATGTAATTATTTAGAAGCTTGTAGATCGGTTTCCGTATTTTGAATGGATTATTATTGAACACTCAATAACAAGCTTCTTGTTCTGACGATAAAGGGGTATTTTGTAAGATTTCACCAAAATGCGAACGGAGCCTTCGTAATAACGGTTTATGTTGACTTACGTCGTTTTGTAAATTAGCCTATCATTATGACTTTTGGTCTGTTTCACAATTATGTATTTTCAGTACACATGTACCTACTCTATATATATATATATATATATATATATATATAAGTTGCAGTTTTACTTTCAATGGAACTATACACCATTTAACAGAAATAAATAATCTGGAGTCAGGTTTTTTACTTTTTTAATTTATTTATGTCTGTTATGTTTACTTGTATATATATTAAATAAATATAAAGAAAAAGCACCGAAGTCACCGCCAGACATGTAGTCTCTCATAAATATTATCTTCAACATTTTTATTAGTGCCCAACCTAAATTTCGAACCTAGCTATCAATCTCATAAAATCTAATTTTCTTTCATAAAATATTCATTTACTTTGAATATTCGATTAAATTGCAAAAGGAATGAGTAATAGAATTTGCCAAGAACATATTTAATATCAGACCGCCGTGACTATAGACGACGTTGGCAATTAGTACTTGAATTAATAGGCAAGATATTTAATTTAAGTTTGAAGATCGAAGGGAGCCAACACCGCTAGAAAATTCATTATTTCAAATCATAATAGAATTTATCAGATTTGTAACAGGTGAAAATACTATAAATACAAACTCCAGAATGGAATGGATAAGCTTAAATATTTGGAGGAGTATGTATACCGCAAATAAAACTTATTTAATAAAATTTAAGGACCATAAACTTCAAGTATTTTTAAAATGAAATTCCCGTGAATTTCACACATATTAGAACATTATAAATTAACTGGCGAAAATAGAAAAAATATGCGTCACGCACGTAGCAACAACAATTTATGAATAATGCATGTTTCAGTTGCTACGTATAAATATTTTTAAAATAAGGCACTGAAAATGACTTTATCATACAGAAAGGAAATGTGCGCGTCAAAACAGTATGCCTAATGGCTCTTTTCCTGTCATGCGTTTTTTCACGGAGGTGATAGCACGCACATAGCATCCACACCTACTGGGTTGCGGCATCCAAACATAAACGATATACCAAGAATACGCACTAAGTGCTTACATAATATAACAGTTCATGTGGAGTCGTCTCTTATTCACGATAAATATAATCTAGGATTTTTCGAGTACAGAGTAAATACATTTTTAAGTATTAATGGCAACGTCTAACGAACTCACTTCCTCGATTTTACTCACCGCTGGGGTATCGAGAATCGCTTTACTGAAATTTTGTACTCTATTTGTTAGTTACTTGAACCGTGTTAGGCGGTGCGCGGTCATCAACCAGACTACCAGACTTTATCTGATCGAAAGAAGTGCTTTTTCATACATTTAACTCTCAGAATGATGTCGCTACTCTTCTATATTTCTAAATATGATTACAACCGCTTTAGCTTATAACATGTACTACACTATAGCACACGATAGTGCTTGTTGTCTATATGATACAAAATATAGAGTAAATACCTTTTAGTTTGGTGTGTTCCAACGATGAATACATCGTCTCTCTATATCAGATGAAACTGATGTCAAAGCTTGATTATATACCTTTAATCTTCATCATCAGCCGGAAGACGTCTACTGTCGAACAGTGGATTAATTATATCAGCAGCTTGTAACTATTTGCTCGACTTTTACGATGTCATCATCGTAATGGAGGGCATACCAAGTTCACCTAGTGGGGGACATACCCTAAAGCCTATGTTTTAGAAGCGCTCGTAACAAAGTTTGCTTAGCCATTCTGAACCGATCAGCAAAGCTAAGCAACGTCCGCCTCGGTCAGGAGTTGGATGGGTGACCGCTGGTGACATTACTACTGAGCACTTCCGTGCTTCGGAGGGCAGGTTAAGTCGTCGGTCCCGGTTGTTGTCTTAGGATAGCAGTCGTTATGGCATGGTGGTAGGGCATTTTACGAATGCCCGCCTGCTGTCCTTAAGAGCCAGTAATTCTCTAGGTTAGCCGGAACAACATCATCGAAAGAATGCGGTTCATGGGCAGTAAATGCTTATCTACTATCTAAAATTAATTATATTTTGAAAATTTACCGACCTGTCACATAGATTGATCATTGACTTTTTTAATTAAATATGTTATATTTTTATCAAATTCCACAATATTGTGGTCACGGTTGTGTCTTACAATGACAGTTGTTATAGCATGGTAGTAGGGTATTTTGCAAATGCTTGCCTGGCTAGTTACCACCTTCAAGTAGAAAATCTGTAGTCAAGCGCCTAACGGTGTGTACCGGCAGCTGTCTTTGAGAGCCATTTATTCTAGTTTAGCCTGAGCAATATCTTCGACCACATCACCACTTACCATCAGGTGAGATGGTGGTAAGGCTGGCCTATCAGCAATACATAAAAAAATACGTGATTTGCCGTAGAAACGTATTTTGACGACAAATTGTATGGAGTGGAAATAGTTTTCACAACCTACATAAGTTGAACTATAGATGTCGCTCCATCCCAATACGATGGTTAAAAAGAACGATAGGAAAAAATAGAGTTATGGACTCATTGTCATGTTAGCTCAATGGGATTATAGTATACCCCGGCTAAAGGGGTGGATGGATGCGGGTTCGAATCCCGCATATGACTATTAAATTTTTCTCTATTCCGCAGAGCATGCGTTATTGCAAACATAAAAATATTAAAACTACCTAATTTGAAATCAAAATGATACAAATGGCAACATTTAATATTTGCTTATTTTTAGTACCTACTTTTATATAAGTTATACAACACTTGTGTGCAAAAGAAGAAGTCATATATATTATGTCGCTGCATGGATCATATTATTAGGCGATAGAGCATGAGCGTTGGATTCGTTTTGCCTATCGCCTAAACAGCGTACATTCCTCAATACGTGTAGTAATTTATTATTTATACTCGTCGAGTTTATGCAAAAAGAATTGATTCTGACAATTTTGTCTACTTGAACTAGGGCTTAACTAAAAGGGCTGATACCTATAAGGTGCTACTATACTACAATGTCAAATATTACAACCGTGATCTATGACTAGTGTTCTTTTCTCATACCTTTCTGGCATGGGGAAAAGGGATCAGGGCATTGTGTGCCCTCTGCCCTTGGCTCTTCTCAGCCCATTACGATGGGCCGGTCTTTGCTAAAGCACTTTGTGCTTGTCTTGGTGTCTGTGAGGGGTGTTCCTGTCGGGATCGCACTATGTGTCCCGGCGATCTCCACCACTAGGCCATGCCGGGTTGATCCCAGTATTCTATGGCGATGGCGTTGCAGCGTACATATAGCTGATATAAAAATTGGGTAAGGGGTGTTTAAATATATGTGGAAATCGGATGAACATTCTCAGCAGGTACAATAGATAATATTATGGTAGCACAATATGTACATCAGAACTAATATTATAAATGCGAAAGTAACTCTGTCTGTTACGCTTTCACGCCAAAACTACTGGACCGATTTGAATGAAATTTGGTATGGAAATAGTTTGAGACCCGGGAAAAAACATAGGATAGTTTTTATCCAACTGTGCAAAAAGAGGTTAATGTTTTTGCGCGATAACCGACATACGCGTGGGCGGAGCACGCCCGGAAAGCTAGTATTCCATAAATCCGAAAGGTTTATGCAAGATGGCCGCCGTAAAAATAACTTCGACGCCACTGAAGCTTATATAATATTATTATATGCATAAGTGTTTTGTATTCATCAGGTAAATTTGGAAAAAATGATTTTCTATGCTTTAATCTGATTAACTGAATAATTGCTACTTCTAACTGATATACTGATTATTCGTGAAAGAATTTTTTCAAATCAGTCCAGTAGTTTATTTTATTTATTCGTTACATAGATAAACACAAATCTTTATTTCCTCTGTATAATATAGGTAAGTGTAGATAAACAATATTAACTAAGAGTAGGTACACTGTACATTTTAAATAATATTTGAAGAGAAGAATAAAAAATGAGTAGACAGACTGGAAGACTGAAACTATGAATACTGCAGGGGCATGATTACTTCCCTAGGTTTATAATAAATTACTTTGAGACAGTAAATGTGAGATTCATTTCAAGATAGAATTTACACCATAAAATACAGCGCGTAAGAACAATAAAAAACACCGTTTGGGATGGTTGGTATGTAGCAATTCAAGTTTCATCCTGCTGCGTGTCCGAATATTAGGGCGGCGTTCATTTTATTGCGGTGCCTGAGTCCAGCAAACTGCCCTTTAACTTACCCGGACACTACCACATATTACACATGTAATGGAATACATTTCGAGTGTTTCTGGAATTTTCTGTTTTGTAGTGTAAATGTGGGTATGGATATGTTTATCCAGCGCTGCAGCGGTTTTTATATACGAGTATATATATATACTCGTATATAGCGGGCATTCGCAAAATGCCCTACCACCATGCTATTGCGACTGCCATCCTAAGACAACAACCGGGGCCGACGGCTTTACGTGTCCTGTCATATACGAGTATATATCAACAACCGGGGCCGACGGCTTTACGTGTCACATAAAGCCGTCGGCCCCGGTTGTTGTCTTAGGATGGCAGTCGTTATAGCATGGTGGTAGGGCATTTTGCGAATGCCCGCCTGGCTAGCTACCACCCTCAAGAAGAAAATCTGTCACCAAGCACCTAACGGTGAGTTCTAGCAGCTGTCTTTGAGAGCCAGTAATTCTAGGTTAGCCTGAATACACCATCACTTACTATCAGGTGAGATTGTGGTCAAAGGCTAGCCTATCGCCTATAAAAAAATGCGTTTTATATGTGTATGTGTAATATATGTATAAAATATATACTGAAGTCACGGAACCGTTCTGTAACGTACTAAGATAGTATGCATACCTAAGTAGCGCTAAGTAGGACGCTTTGTGCCAGTTCGTCCGGGAAAATAATGCCACCATACTTATTTCTACCGGCAAGACGTAATGTTTGCATTACAGTGTTGCGATTTAAAGGGTGCCAGTGAAATAACAGACCCATGAGACTCAACCACTTTATGTCTCAGGGTGATGAGCGCAGTGCAGTTTGCCACTTTTGGCGAACTACGTCTGTTATAAGCAGAGGTTACCGCTTAACACCAGGTAGGCCTCGATCTTATTTCATCACGACCGGATAACGAAAGAACTAAGTACTTATTCTCTCGTATTTCGTCTAATAATTATTAATTGATGTATCATCTTGGTAATATGAATGAAATGAATATGCTCGGACAAATTTATGTATTTTCAAGTGCACTTTAAGCCATTTGCTGGATTAGAAGACTGAGATATATCCTATTTATTTTCTACTTTCCCATTATATTTGTTAAGTGCTTAAAAGGTCTTCAGGTTTTACTGTCATTATGACAAATTGAAGCTGTTACCGTAAAACATTTTTGTTACTTAATGTCTTTCTCATATTTTTCATTTTACTTTTAGCGTAAAGTACCATATGTTACACTGCTTAAATATTAAAGCATAATATGTTATTGATTTTTTCTCATAGATTTCATAGATGGTTTTCTACACTTGGTAAGTCTCTAAAACTCTTCACTTACTTTCAATCTTTGTCACCGTAATAAACTGACATATTTACTGAAATATTATTTTAGTCCCGTCAGTGTTCATTAGGAACTACATGTTTTTAACAAATTGAAAAATATGATATATTTTTTACCCTGCTCAGCGAAATTGATATACCCTGGCTCCAGTTATATATAAGTACTTGTTCAGACCGTTGAAAATATGGGCTCAGGTATTCTGTTCGAAATTCAGCAAAAAGGCGTTCCATATTCAGCATATCATGAAATATGCAAAATGGCCCGTATGCATGCGATGTACCAATTACAAAGAGAGCTGTCTGAATCATAGAGCCGATGTATTAATACACCGCAGCTCATGGCATAAAGTGTTAATGCCTCACTAACTCGCTCGTTGGCCAGTATGCCATACGAAAAATTCAGTGTGTTTTCTTTCATAATGAATGAATAAAATAAGAATTTTATCAATGTACTCGATCACTTTGTTGCCATAGAGATATACAGCCATTTTTATAAGGGTAAATGTATATTTTTGTATTATATATTTTTATTTTACATAGCTACATACACCGCAAAAAGGATTTCAACATCTAGATGTGCGTAAAACTTGCTTAATTAGAAAATATTTCTTGAAGACATTGTGTATTTACATAATTAACAAATGGTAATTTAATCGGACGAAGACTCGCAATTCTTTACGTCAGTTGTTAGAGTATATTTTTTACGGCGACACAAATATTATCCTTAACGAGAAAGAGTATTTTTACATTTGATAAATCCTTAGACTGTCTGAAACATGTCTGTTTTAATATAGTTCCATAATTGTAAAGTAATTAGTATATGGTAGTTTATGCAATTACAGGACTAGAAAGGTTAATTTCTAGAAAAACAGGTTCAGCATCTGTCATAACTTGTGTTTGACTTTGCACAATCAAATAGGTTGCCTTTTAAAATGATATATTCAGGTTCGTAGATACTTTATCCAGGCTAGATGGAGAAAAACCATAAACATTTAAAGAAATAAGAATTAAATCTATGTCAATGTAGTCTACAAATTTAAATATAATATTATACATGTATTTGAAAACAATTGTTATTTTATATGTACCTATGTTTTATGAATATCTATTGTCATATTTCATATGCCATGGATTGATAACTAATAGTAAAAATGCTTATTTTGTACACTTTGGTCCGTACACTTTGACCCATATTCAATGTGGCCTCAAAATCATTGCTTTTTGTTTTCTTTGTGGCCGCAAAACCCGGGCTATATTGCATGTACCCAAATTAACTAATATTAAAGTTACAATGTTACCTGCTTGATATTAAGCGTCATAACGTTTTATCTTACTTCTTTTATAATTTATTTTCAAATTGTAATTCAATATACATTGAATTTCAATTTGATTATTTATTATTTGATTATTTGTTATCATTTTTTAATTTTACCGATTAATAATGCTATTACTTTACTCAGAGCGTCTACTTATTGACACAGCTATAGACCACTATCACACAAACATTTATAATTTCATAATTTTTGTATGTTTACGTTATGTCTGAAGCAGTAAGTTACAGATAGCAGCTGTCCTCCTGAGGACAGCTAATGATTTAGCTTTATAATCTTTTTACTTTGTACTTTGTAATCCAAAAAAATATATAGTGTAAAAAAATGAAAGTTATCGTAAGAAGCAAAGGTGTTTCTTACGACGACTATCATTTTTTTAAAACACAAAGTACTAAATCTGTAACTTGTCGTGTGTCGATTGAAAAAAGAGGGTAGGCTGCATATGAACATGTCATTTTCCAAGGTTCCCAGCCATCGACGCGCCGTGAAGTTTACCTGTCGTACTTTGTTTTTTTCCATTACCTAAACATGTTACATATCCATAAAATACATATGTATATCATTTTTGAATTTTTTTGTTTAAGTAAATACAACAGCGAAATTTCAAAAAAAAATTCTAATATTATTGTAGTTTTTTTGATAATCGCCTTTACGGGTAGGAATCTTTTTATACCATCAATAAATTTTTAGTATCAAATGTTTCATATAATTTTTTAAATAGTTGATAAATTATTGCAGTCACATCGCGTAAAAGCTTTTTACAACTCAACAAATACTCTATTTTCCAATTTTAAAATTAGTTTATGCATCACTTCGTGCCCGTGTAAACCTATACACGAAGATGTTTTAAATTAAAAATAAAATAAGATATATTTTATTTTTAACATGACCTGCTATATTAAGGAATTTTAATTATTTCTGTCTGTTTAGTATTCTGTCAGCTGTTGTCTGTCTGACTGCGATCACGGAATTATTAAGTTTTTCTCGTTATTTTTTCGAATCCTTCGTTAAACCTTCCCAAAATGTTCATATATGTTTTAGATCTTGGGGATTTGCTTCAAAATGAAACATTCTTAAGTGGTGTAAGCGTGGAGTTGAAAAAATGGTACAAAAACTATCATTGTTTTTCACGCCAACCACACTGTTTGGCATATCATATTTTTTTCATACAATATACGTTTATCTGCTATTTTGTTAAGCACTCGCGTTACTCGCAAGGCCACATTTTACACCATCGTACTTCTGACTTTTGCAGATTGAGGGGATAGACTTCAATATCAAACATTGTCAGTAGACAATGATCGCTTTTTAATAAGTCATTATTTCTAGTAAAAAGTAAAGGATAAAAATGGTTATTGTAGGTTACCCCTAAGAGATAGACATATACCATTACAGATTTTTTAATAGAACTTTGTAAGGTGTACAATTCTGTAGTACATTATTTTGATCTGTCTCATAGGGTTCAGCCAGCGTTTGCAATGCATTTATTTACAAACAACGTGTTTATTTACAACATCATATTAGAAAGCTTTAAAATTATCAGCGTTTCTCTAATATATTTTGCTTGTATTATACATTTAAACCACATGATTGTACCTTAGTAAAAATATTGAGGTTTAGCTGGTAGGTAATCATCTACTATGCTTGTGCTTTAAATCCATATTTACTATTAGTAATCCTTGAGGGAGGTTGTAATTACGTAGAATTAATAGTTCATGCAAGTTAAAGATGATTATGAGACGCTCTTGAAATTAATAGGATACATGTATTCATTAGCCACACACATTGGCTGGTATTGATATTCACATGCATGTGCTATGTCCTCGTGAACGTATACAGTAAACAAATCATTACTGTGAGTGTAATATCATAGATGATTCAAAAGACCAAATCTATCAATAAACTTTATAATAAGTGAATTTTAATTAGAAGAATGTTGATGCTTATTATATATATAGGATCAATTACATGAATTCAGAGTATGTAATAAGTTGAGCGTTTATTATAAGATTTTGTATAAAATTTGCACGCGGTGAAGCTTAAGCCCGCGGCGGGATTCGAACCATAAACCTGCTGCGCGGCAGTTCATAGCCAATGCCACTGAGCCATCACTGCTTCATAAGCAGTTCTGAAAAATAATGTGAAGCGTAATTGAAAATTTCTGGTACTTATTTTTGCAGTGCGAAAAAAAAGTTTGAGCCACATTTTTTTGAACGATATTGTGACGGCACAAACACAAGGCCCACCTGATGTTAAACGATAACCTCTGCCTATAACAGATGCATTAGGCTTATGTGACAAACTTCATTGCGCCCGTCACACAGAGACATACAGTTGTTAAGTCTCAATTCTCAGGAATTTTACTGGCTCTCAAGTACTGCTGCTCACTTTTAGGTGCTTGTCGACAAACTATCTACTTGAGGGTGGTAGCTAGCCAGGCGAGCATTCGCAACATACTAATCCATTATGCGATGAAGCTCAATCCAGCGGTGGGGATTGAACCAAGTAAATGAAGTAAATAGGTTAGATGAAGACATAACGTGCTCATTTCTTATTTTTATGAAAATCATATGGAAACATAAAAGTGATTTTCCAAACTACTAAAAGTAAGTCCGTTATTATTATTTTTCAGAACCGCTCTCGTATACCTAGTGCTCAATATGGAAACACCCTCACAGAATTTGATATGCGGTACGTCGTCGGTGACATAATCGAGTTAATTAATGAAATCTTGAGGCGCCTACCATGCGTACGGCGGTGCGTGAACTCCACCTAATTGGATTGCTGTCTTTATCTATGCTATTTACATACATGATGGGGGCATGTATGATAGTCTCGTATTTTGTAACAGACGCTGTAACTCTGAAATATTCAAGTGTTCGTGGTTCACGACGTTTGTGCAGCTATTCTTGACATGGCTCATTTGAGAATTCCTTCATTCGTGTTATACAATCCGTGTTTTTCATTTCGTTATAAATAAATATATATATATATCAAACTAGTAATACTTCCGGTTCTACCATGGATAAAAAGTAAATTACTTTCCATAGTTAACTATAAACAAAGAACAACAGAGGAAATGCACGTCATTGAAATTGAGAATGCCTAGTAAAGTTTATTTCAGTGCACGCAGTAAAGTGCTCCTTTCATGTCGTGACTCAAGTGTACACACTGAGTGTGCAAGTATTTTGTCAAATCCAGATCATGCAGCTTAGACTTTTTTCCTAGATTTTAATTCTTGAAAACAATAAATTGATTCCATAATATACGGTACAAAACGAAAGTTTTTGTAAATAGGAAACTAGCTTCTATTACAATATTATAAATTCGGCTACACATTTTCACATAATACGGTTGCGGAGAGAACACACTGAAAAATGCAATTGAAATAGCTGTAAATTGACTATCTATTTACTTTATATGCATCATTAGCCGAATGTGTACTCGTTTCTATATTTGTCTCCTTCTATCAGTGAACTTGGGGTTACTATTTAGATTTTTTTTTAAATTACAACCCGTTACGTATCTCGGGTAATTTTGTTTACACTATTGACACTACCTACTAATTATATGTATACTAACCAGAGAATACATTAACTAATTAGAAACTTTTCTTAGATTCTTTGATTTAATGATCTACGCTTAAATTTTACAAAAATATTGGATTAATAGAGTAGACACATATTATATATGTTATAATACATCTTCATTCATTTATTCATTCGATTGGCAATAAAGAGCAAAAGGTAGTTTATTACTATCACGTCGTCTGCGAGTATAACAGAGGCCGTCTATAGCTTTGGCAGTGTGAATTTTTCAAATGATTTCTACCTATAATCATAACAATTGGTCTTCATAATAATGATAATGGTTAATTTCCAGTTGTATGTAATAAATAATAATATACCTCTTCAAACTCTACAAACATCTTTGTTCTGTTTTCTTGCTTGTATAAATAGCTACCATGTTAATATAAGCCAATTTAGTCTTTGAATTGCTAAGAAAATTGCGGATATCTTCTTCGTCCTTCAGCTGTAGTTAACGGGCAAAATACAGTATTGAAAAACTTTTTTTTCACTCGTTAAGTTCATGTTTACGTCCGGTGTAAGCGGACTAAAACGGACTTTATTGCTCTAGCTAGTGCGTTAAACTTCTATAATCACAAGTAAATCAAAATGATTATATAATTTCAAAATTTTCAAAGAGGTTCTATTTGTGATTGTGATATTTTGCCTGGGTTTTTTGTAGTAACCATATGGGTATTTTTAAAGGCCCAGACATAAGTTTTGCTGAAATATTGACACTGAAAACAGTTCATTGTCTAAATAATCAGTATAGTTATCATATAATTTCCTTAGTGGGTAGCAAGTTCTGATTTAAATTGTCAGTTTGACAGTGCTAGTTAAAATCAATGAAATGTTGATCTCCATACGAGTATCCTTTTTTTATGCATGATAGGTTAGCCTTTGACCACTATCTCACCTGATGGTAAGTGATGATGGGGTCGAACATGTTGTTGAGGCTAACCTAGAATTACTGGCTCTCAAGGACAGCTGCCAGAACACACCGCTAGGTGCTTGGCGACAGACTTTCTACTTGAGGGTGGTAGCTAGCCAGGCGGGCATTCGCAAACCGCCCTACCACCATGCAAAACTTCCTTGTATGGAGATCATACTTATAAGTATACTTTATAAGATGACTTTATAAAGCCTGAGCGTGGCGGGAAAAAAAATCTACCAGCCGTCCCAACCTCACATCAGCTTACGAACTGATGGATACATGGATATTTTCATGTTCATTTAATATTGTCTTAAATAAGTATTAAGAATTAATTGGTAGAATTTTTACCAATGCAATGGAGCAACAACCATTTCAACGGCGAAGCCGACTTCGACAAGTTATCCCACACTTTTGAGTGTTGAGGTCGGTTCCATTTTTTGGTATAAAAAATTTTTTTACCATTTTTAGTTACTCTTGCTACTTACGGGATCGATTGTAATTCCCTGTCAACGATTACTCGTTTATCATCAAGATAGAAAATTATTTTAAGTTATTGGAGAGTAACTCAAAAACGGCTTAACCGATTTTAATAAAATTTAAACGGGACCAAAAGACAAGTATCAACTTTCAAATAAAAAATAATTATCAAAATCGATTTACCCAGTCAAAAGTTGTGAGGTACTTAACTAACATAAAAAAATACAGATGAATTGAGAACCTCTTTATTAAGAAGTCGATTAAAAATAAATAAGTGCAACGTATGAATGAGAAAAGCTTGTTTATTTATGGGTATATAATGGGTCAAATAAGACATATCATAGAAATAGGTAAATAGGCTATTTTTTTTTTAAAACAATTATGAAAGTGCTTTGTAACAATTTTACCACTACCATCAGTTACAGTTGTCGATTTATTTACAGCTTGAGAATAAGGAATAGTTTGAGAAAACGTCATCTCAAAACTACATAGATTTGAGAAACTACATAGTTTTGATAAACTGTTATTTTTTAGGTTGTAAAAGAAAAATATAAAGCCTTGAAAACAAAAAAGTAACTTGCTCTTACTATGTTCGTTACTAATCTCTTTGGTGATTGTAATTTTTACTAAATGTATCCAGATTCTAAATTCAATTAACTGTAGGGATTAATAAGCTATTTTAGTCCCTGTTGACGAAGAATAAACCAGTTCTTTTTGTTTAGATGTGATAAATAATAATTTATTGACTGCAAATCCAGCCTATGATTATTATATAGGGGCATTGAACCAAAACATTATTGTCATTTCAGTGATTACAATCAAACAATTTTAAGGTAGATAACCGTCCAGCTTACATTTTGAAGAAATAGTTATTACAATATCATTGTTTCATGTCCTGCATTGAAGTAAAAGTAAGCCACTTGGCTTACAACTTGTGATTATAACCCATTTTTAAGCCTCGAATTAAATATAAGCTCATGGTATTTGAGCTGTTAAAGGTCTCGGCTGAAATAACTTGTTTAATGTACTATTTATTGTATATGTATTTTTTTTTCATAATTTGTTGCTATCCTTTAATGGGTTAAACATTATTGTTTATATCAGCAATAAATTTAGCTTTTTTTAATAATAATAGGTAGCAACACTTTAAAAAAAAATATTGAGAATCTTTGCCAGATAGCATTCATTACCCGATATATACTATGAATACAAACGGGACTAAACCGAGGAAGATATCCTCCAACGAATATTCGTATTCAGCAGGTTATAGATCTCTTCAGCGAGAGTCTGTCTTGATGGGAACCACAGAAGTGTCAGATATTTTGCCTCGAAGCAGTAGTGTGCAAAAATTTCATCGAAGTTGTAGTGTGTTTAAGCATGAAGGGTACTGCCGATGGCTCTATATGGCATGTACAACAACCTACGTACTAAAGCTGCGTTCGAAACAAATGTATTGATAGTCAATCACCGGCTGTGAGCAGGCTCACTGTAAGGCCCAGTTGGAACGTGAAATTACAACGGTGTGTTGTCGGTTCAGGGGTACGTTCCAGATAACCTTGGCCAAACATTGATCGAGCTAGATTTACTCAATAGTCCTGGAACAACCTTTATATTTATTGTCAAAATATGAGTTTGATAGCGATGTTTTCAGGTAAATAAATTGGAAATAGGGGCTCATTACGTGGTTACTCAATGGTACATCGTAGTCTCTAATTTTTGACTTAGCTTGAAAAAAATGTATTAACTATTTCTTGTAAGAATCTGACACACAGAGCATAAAAAAATAAAATAGCTCTGACAGGCCAAATCTTGTCGGGATCAAATTAAAATCGATTGGAGTTTTGGAACGGTGTGTATTCGCGGTTATGGAGCAAAATTTGCCCTAGCCGAATGAATACAGGAACGTACCGCAGTGTAAACGAACATGTGAAAATGGGAAAGCAGTAAACTGCGTAACGCTTGCTCACAGCCGCCGTTTCATTATACGTTCAGTTTGACCGCAGCCTAACAGCCGTCGCTCACGAAAATTGCTTACATACCGTATTGAACCGCTGAAAGTTATCCAATTACATAGATGAATAGTATGTCTACGTTAAAAAAGAAATAAAGGGTTTTTATTTGATAAGAAGTGACGAGACGGACCAGCTGCTTGCCAATCCATCCAATCATCAGCAGACGGGTGTCCATTATAGTTGTAGTGACACCGTCTGCTTAGTGATTTCACTTGCAACAGTGTCTAAACCACAAAATAAAAAGGACTAAGCACAGTATTATTACACTACTCCTTCGAAGTGATGGCTCAGTGGCATTAGCTATGGACTGCCGCGCAGCAGGTCCATGGTTCGAATCCCGTCGCGGGCTTTAGATTCATCGCATGATGGAAGGGCATTTTGCGAATGCCCACATGGCTAGCGACCACCCTCAAGTAGAAAATCTGTCACCAAGTACCTAACAGTGTTCCGACAGCAGTCCTTGAGAGCCAAAGAAATTACAGGCACATGAGTCTTAACAACTATGTCTCAAGGTGACGGGCGCAGTTTAATTCAAGACTTGTGACGAAATGCATCTGTTATAGGCAGAGGTAAGTTCGTTTAAGATCAGGTGGGCCTTGAGTTTGTTCTGACATATATAACAATAAAAACTAGGCAGAATATCTGATGCTGCGGTGATGCACACCAAGACGTAATCTCGCTAAAGAGACCTACCATCTTGTCAAAAAGAATCCAACTTATAATTTTCATTACATTGTCTCAATACAACTTGTTCTTTATTTAGAGCGAAAAATTTTTGGCTTCATATTCTCTAAAGCAAAGTTATTCGACTTGAGAGACTTAATAATTCTGATACAACAAAGGATTTTCTCCTAGAAATGTTCGTAACATCATTAATTCTATTCACGTGACACGACACGAGGCAAATCGTTTAATCGCATCAGTTATACATCTGGCATGAAAAGGTACGCGGATGAATGGCGTAATCAGCCGAAGTAAGGTGAATGCGTAATTTGTTGCTTTCAACCGAACGACTACCACTGACCCATTCGTTAGGGACGGTATAAAAACGAAAAAAAATATGAATATTATCGAAAACTGTGTGAATATTATATTATAGCATATTTGTACTTGGGATTTACCTCAACACTATTAAAATAAAGTTACCATAGATTTCATTGGAATCGTCTGACTCAACGAATAAGCATTGCAATGCAACGGGGAAATGCTGCCAGCATGCTGCCCATTGGTAGTGGGCTGGAGTATTTGGACTGCCTGTGAGTCTGCCATGACTAATAGGTCGTCTAAATGCTTTTACTGTAGTAGCTGTAGTTGTATAAAGTTCGTAGTATTTTATTAAATAAAGTCATACGGGCAGAAAAAAACATCGTTTGTCTTTGCGAAACCACTTACCTAAGCTCATTAGCTACTGCTGAGCATTTTACAGAAAAAAAAAATCAGGGTCTCTAATAGTTTCAATAATTTACTGTTTCAATATCTGAGTGATTTGTAACAATAATTCACAATGCCTAGCATGGAATTCAACTACACTGTACTTATATCCTCAGGGACCACTTAGTATGCTGAGAAATATTTCTACGTGTTCTAATACCCTTAGGCCCACTTGCGCCAACGAATAAATGCGTGTTAAACTCGAATTAAGTGTAAATTGTCATAGAAAAACCAAGTTTTTTTTATGCCTGATAGGTTAGCCTTTGACCACTATCTCACCTGATGGTAAGTGATGATGTGGTCGAAAATGTTGTTCAGGCTAACCTAGAGTTACTGGCTCTCAAGGACAGCTGCCGGAACACACCGGTCGGTGCTTGGCGACAGATTTTCTACTTGAGGGTGGTAGCTAGCCAGGCTAATTAAACCCGACCCGAGTTTAACTCTCGAATTAACGTTAGCGCAACAAACACGTACTCACTTTTAAAAGAATAAATTTCGTTTTCATATGTTCAGACGCCGTTCCTCAAATAAAAGCACATGGCATCACTATTCGGTTTCCAATCACGTGGTCGGATTCAATTTTATCCACTTTAATACGGTACGATAATCCTGAAAGATACGAAGGGATATACAAAATGCTCTATTATATTTTCTTTTCATTATTTAACAATTCTGCTGGGTTATTTATTCGTGAGTTAAGTTAGAGCGTGGGCTGTTTAGGCACGTATGATGTGCGTAGGCTGGGGAAACGAGAGCAGAGAGTAGGACGTAGAATCAAACAAATGGAACGTTGTGACTTTAGAGGTCCCTGTTCCACAAAAGCCAGCTTACTAAAAATAAAACAAGATTAGTCTACGGGTTGTTACGTATTAATTCTATGACGGCTATTTATGGGATAAGGGGGCAAATGAGCTAGCGGCTTACCTAGTGGTAAGTAAACTAAGTAATCACCGTCGCCCGCGAACATCCGCAACAACAGATGTCACGTGGATGCAGTGCCGGCCTTTGAGGAGGGAACATGCTCTCTTCTTGAAGGCTCCTATGTTGTATCTGCTCGGAAATACAACTAGAAAGGCAACTGGTTCCATATTATGGCAGTGCAAGGCAGAAAGCTCAACATAAAATTTATTTTTTTCTATTATAATATATATAATATTAAAATACTTAAACATAATACATTCTAATATAATTTAGATAACTATTATAATAGCAACTTTTAATCAAATCATAGTTCAAAAGTAGTCTGCAGTTATGTTAAAAATATTTTTGTGTATCAAAAAACAAATTAACTAAGAAAAAATTAAAATTAGTTATTGAGTTCTTTCCCGTGGGGTGCCAAATGCCACAAGAAAAATGCAGCAGTCCATTCTGAAATGCCATCTTTCACTACAATTCTCAAGGCGCCTGAGAGCCGCAGAGCGTGAGGATTATGGCAAACTCCCCACTTTAGTGCAGGCATTTGTTCCAGAGGATGAAGGTTTAGCTATTGGTTTTATGTAATTGAGTTCGGATAAAGTATCAGAATTTTAACATTCAATATCGTTAAAATAAATTAACATTTTTTATGCAACAGTGCATCTTTAATTGTTTTGTAAACTATAATAATGTTGTATTACAATCAACAATCATATTACATGAAAATGTAATTTGGTTGTGCCACATTACGTAACTTTTGCATGTTACAACGTGATGCTTTTTCTTTATCAGTTAGTAGTCAACTGATAATTTTCGAAAAGATATTGGACCCCTCACCCTTAAAGATTATTAGCACTATTAGGTGCTAAGAGAAAATCATATTTAAAATTATTAAAACACTTTTTTTTCCCTCCCGGTACTAAATTTTTGTGAATCCCTAATTTGTAGGTACTGGTGTTATATTTTGTTAAAGCATCTCAGAACCAATAAATCAACACAGGTAGTCAATAAGCATCGATATCACATGTAACATCACAATCAGATCATATTAATAAAATGTTCAATGTAATATCACTTACCCAATACTCCATGGATTCACCGTGAGGGTGCCGGTTCCACAGCGTTGCAGAGGAAGAGGTTCGAGTCAAGGTGCCGGGGACTTGCAATCCATGGAGTAAGTTTAAGGGGCCCCTTTATGATATATCAATGCTCCCTTTTACCGCTCGAGTCTCCTCCCCTGCCTAACCAAATTTGGTAAGATCCTAAGTGGTGGCAGACGTAAGTTGGCAGTGACGTTTTGTGAAGTTGACAAGTAGGGTTGTGTTCTTAACGCCACAGATAAAAGATCTTGATGCTTGTTACAATTTGATCTAATTAAACCTGACACATACGTTGTATTATGTTTTTATTTACTTAATCACTGTAGTTTGAATATTATACAAATATACTTTTTAAAACATTTTTTGAACGTGTAGACACTTATCAATGTTCATAGCTATTATCTAATAAAGACGCCCATTATTTTCCTACTTCAATATCACAGGACTGGGGTCCAACTACTATCTCTTAATTCAGTCTTATTTTTACCTTACATTTACAATTTTATTTCATACCATCAGATATGATTGAAGTAAACTTACATTAGAACTTCAACGTGAGAGCGGGCTGCACGCATTGAATCAAGCAATTCGTGCGATAGAGATGGCGCTTTATGTACATTATTGTTTCATATCGGCTATGGTATGGATCTTAGTATTAATATTTTAAGCTTGAAATAATGACTTTTGTTTTCCATAATAGTTTTTAAGAGGTGGGAGTTAGGGGGTCCAACTACCATCTCTGAATTCAGTCTTATTTTTACCTTACATTTACAATTTTATTTCATACCATCAGATATGATTGAAATAAACTTACATTAGAACTTCAACGTGAGAGCGGGCTGCACGCATTGAATCAAGCAATTCGTGCGATAGAGATGGCGCTTTATGTACATTATTGTTTCATATCGGCTATGGTATGGATCTTAGTATTAATATTTTAAGCTTGAAATAATGACTTTTGTTTTCCATAATAGTTTTTAAGAGGTGGGAGTTAGGCCCCTGTTCATTATTACAACTCGAAAATGGTTTTCTATCATCGGACGATAATGTAATTATTTAGAAGCTTGTAGATCGGTTTCCGTATTTTGAATGGATTATTATTGAACACTCAATAACAAGCTTCTTGTTCAGACGCCAATAAAGGGGTATTTTGTAAGATTTCACCAAAATGCGAACGAAGCCTTCGTAATATAACGGTTTATGTTGACTTACATCGTTTTGTAAATTAGCCTATCATTATGACTTTTGGTCTGTTTCACAATTATGTATTTTCAGTACACATGTACCTACTCTATATATATATTTATATATATATATATATATATATATATATATATATATATATATATATATATAAGTTGCAGTTTTACTTTCAATGGAACTATACACCATTTAACAGAAATAAATAATCTGGAGTCAGGTTTTTTACTTTTTTAATTTATTTATGTCTGTTATATTTACTTGTATATATATTAAATAAATGTAAAAAAAAAGGACCGAAGTCACCGCCAGACATGTAGTCTCTCATAAATATTCTCTTTAACATTTTTATTAGTGCCCAACCTAAATTTCGAACCTAGCTATCAATCTCATAAAATCTAATTTTCTTTCATAAAATATTCATTTACTTTGAATATTCGATTAAATTGCAAAAGGAATGAGTAATAGAATTTGCCAAGAACATATTTAATATCAGACCGCCGTTACTATAGACGACGTTGTCAATTAGTACTTGAATTAATAGGCAAGATATTTAATTTAAGTTTGAAGATCGAAGGGAGCCAACACCGCTAGAAATTTCATTATTTCAAATGATAATAGAATTTATCAGATTTGTAACAGGTGAAAATACTATTGCGATGAATCTATGTAACATAGGTATTTAAGATAGAAAAGAAAACATGTTATTAGCGTAAGATTAAATAATATAAATCATATAGATAATAAACCAATATTAAGACTAAATAAAAGACGGATATTTCTTACAAACTCCAGAATGGAATGGATAAGCTTAAATATTTGGAGGAGTATGTATACCGCAAATAAAACTTATTTAATAAAATTTAAGGACCATAAACTTCAAGTATTTTTAAAATGAAATTCCCGTGAATTTCACACATATTAGAACATTATAAATTAACTGGCGAAAATAGAAAAAATATGCTTCACGCACGTAGCAACAGCAATTTATGAATAATGCATGTTTCAGTTGGTACTTATAAATATTTTTAAAATAAGGCACTGAAAATGACTTTATCATACAGAAAGGAAATGTGCGCGTCAAAACAGTATGCCTAATGGCTCTTTTCCTGTCATGCGTTTTTTCACGGAGGTGATAGCACGCACATAGCATCCACACCTACTGGGTTGCGGCATCCAAACATAAACGATATACCAAGAATACGCACTAAGTGCTTACATAATATAACAGTTCATGTGGAGTCGTCTCTTATTCACGATAAATATAATCTAGGATTTTTCGAGTACAGAGTAAATACATTTTTAAGTATTAATGGCAACGTCTAACGAACTCACTTCCTCGATTTTACTCACCGCTGGGGTATCGAGAATCGCTTTACTGAAATAACTGAGAATCCTCACAACTATTACAAAATATGATTGTTGGGTTGATGGTTTTTCTCTTTTTCATTCTAGAATGGAGCAAAGACCCGATGTGATCTTTTTGTAATGGCAGATATTTTAATGCTGTAGAATTAACATAGACTGTTCTTTAATACGAAAAAAAAAAATAATTATATAGCATTACCTATTACAGCCACGGAATTGTTAATTTTTTTTTTTTTTAATATTTATTTGCTTTTGTACTCTATTTGTTAGTTACTTAAACCGTGTTAGGTGGTGCGCGGTCATCAACCAGACTACCAGACTTTATCTGATCGAAAGAAGTGCTTTTTCATACATTCAACTCTCATAATGATGTCACTACTCTTCTATATTTCTAAATATGATTACAACCGCTTTAGCTTATAGGTACTACACTATGGCACACGATAGTGCTTGTTGTCTATATGATACAAAATATAGAGTAAATACGTTTTAGTTTGGTGTGTCCAACGATGAATACATCGTCACTCTATATCAGATGAAACTGATGTCAAAGCTTGATTATATACCTTTAATCTTCATCATCAGCCGGAAGACGTCCACTGTCGAACAGTGGATTAATTATATCAGCAGCTTGTAACTATTTGCTCACCTTTTACGATGTCATCATCGTAATGGAGGGCATACCAAGTTCACCTAGTGGGGGACATACCCTATAGCCTATGTTTTAGAAGCGCTCGTAGCAAAGTTTGCTTAGCCATTCTGAACCGATCAGCAAAGCTAAGCAACGTCCGCCTCGGTCAGGAGTTAGATGGGTGACCGCTGGTGACATTACTACTGAGCACTTCCGTGCTTCGGAGGGCAGGTTAAGTCGTCGGTCCCGATTGTTGTCTTAGGATAGCAGTCGTTATGGCATGGTGGTAGGGCATTTTACGAATGCCCGCCTGCTGTCCTTAAGAGCCAGTAATTCTCTAGGTTAGCCGGAACAACACCATCGAAAGAATGCGGTTCATGGGCAGTAAATGCTTATCTACTATCTAAAATTAATTATATTTTGAAAATTTACCGACCTGTCACATAGATTGATCATTGACTTTTTTAATTATATATGTTATATTTTTATCAAATTCCACAATATTGTGGTCACGGTTGTGTCTTACAATGACAGTTGTTATAGCATGGTAGTAGGGTATTTTGCAAATGCTTGCCTGGCTAGCTACCACCTTCAAGTAGAAAATCTGTAGTCAAGCGCCTAACGGTGTGTACCGGCAGCTGTCTTTGAGAGCCATTTATTCTAGTTTAGCCTGAGCAATATCTTCGACCACATCACCACTTACCATCAGGTGAGATGATGGTAAGGCTGGCCTATCAGCAATACATAAAAAATACGGGATTTGCCGTAGAAACGTATTTTGACGACAAATTGTATGGAGTGGAAATAGTTTTCACAACCTACATAAGTTGAACTATAGATGTCGCTCCATCCCTATACGATGGTTAAAAAGAACGATAGGAAAAAATAGAGTTGTGGACTCATTGTCATGTTAGCTCAATGGGATTATAGTATACCCCGGCTAAAGGGGTGGATGGATGCGGGTTCGAATCCCGCATATGGCTATTAAATTTTTCTCTATTCCGCAGAGCATGCGTTATTGCAAACATAAAAATATTAAAACTACCTAATTTGAAATCAAAATGATACAAATGGCAACATCTAATATTTGCTTATTTATAGTACCTACCTACTTTTATATAAGTTATACAACACTTGTGTGAGCATGAGCGTTGGATTCGTTTTGCCTATCGCCTAAACAGCGTACATTCCTCAATACGTGTAGTAATTTATTATTTATACTCGTCGAGTTTATGCAAAAAGAATTGATTCTGACAATTTTGTCTACTTGAACTAGGGCTTAACTAAAAGGGCTGATACCTATAAGGTGCTACTATACTACAATGTCAAATATTACAACCGTGATCTATGACTAGTGTTCTTTTCTCATACCTTTCTGGCATGGGGAAAAGGGATCAGGGCATTGTGTGCCCTCTGCCCTTGGCTCTTCTCAGCCCATTACGATGGGCCGGTCTTTGCTAAAGCACTTTGTGCTTGTCTTGGTGTGTGTGAGGGGTGTTCCTGCCAGGATCGCACTATGTGTCCCGGCGATCTCCACCACTAGGCCACGCCGGGTTGATCCCAGTATTCTATGGCGATGGCGTTGACAACGCCATATGCTATATTATAGTTGATATAAAAGTTGGGTTGGGTGTTTAAATATATGTGGAAATCGGATGAACATTCTCAGTAGGTACAATAGATAATATTATGGTAGCACAATATATATACTGTGGTACATATTCCATAAATCCGAAAGGTTCATGCAAGATGGCCGCCGTACAAATAACTTCGACGCCACTGTAGCTTAATTTATATAATATTATTATATGCATAAGTTTTTTGTATACATCAGGTAAATTAGGAAAAATAGTTTTTCTACGCTTTAATCTGATTAACCGAATAATTACTACTTCTAACTGATAAACTGATTATTCGTGAAAGAATTTTTTCAAATCAGTCCAGTAGTTTATTTTATTTATTCGTTACATAGAAAACACAAATCTTTATTTCCTCTGTATAATATAGGTAAGTGTAGATAAACAATATTAACTAAGAGTAGGTACACTGTACATTTTAAATAATATTTGAAGAGAAGAATAAAAAATGAGTAGACAGACTGGAAGACTGAAACTATGAATACTGCAGGGGCATGATTACTTCCCTAGGTTTATAATAAATTACTTTGAGATGGTAAATGTGAGATTCATTTCAAGATAGCATTTACACCATAAAATACAGCGCGTAAGAACAATAAACAACAACGTTTGGGATGGTTGGTATGTAGCAATTCAAGTTTCATCCTGCTGCGTGTCCGAAAATTAGGGCGGCGTTCATTTTATTGCGGTGCCTGAGTCCAGCAAACTGCCCTTTAACTTACCCGGCCACTACCACATATTACACATGTAATGGAATATATTTCGAGTGTTTCTGGAATTTTCTGTTTTGTAGTGTAAATGTGGGTATGGATATGTTTATCCAGCGCTGCAGCGGTTTTTGTATATGAGTATATATATACTCATATATGACAGGACACGTAAAGCCGTCGGCACCGGTTGTTGTCTTAGGATGGCAGTCGTTATAGCATGGTGGTAGGGCATTTTGCAAATGCCCGCCTGGCTAGCTACCACCCTCAAGAAGAAAATCTGTCACCAAGCACCTAACGGTGAGTTCCAGCAGCTGTCTTTGAGAGCCAGTAATTCTAAGTTAGCCTGAACACACCATCACTTACCATCAGGTGAGATTGTGGTCAAAGGCTAGCCTATCGCCTATAAAAAAATGCGTTTTATATGTGTATGTGTAATATATGTATAAAATATATACTGAAGTCACGGAACCGTTCTGTAACGTACTAAGATAGTATTCATACCTAAGTAGCGCTAAGTAGGACGCTTTGTGCCAGTTCGTCCGGGAAAATAATGCCACCATACTTATTTCTACCGGCAAGACGTAATGTTTGCATTACAGTGTTGCAATTTAAAGGGTGCCAGTGAAATAACAGACCCATGAGACTCAACCACTTTATGTCTCAGGGTGATGAGCGCAGTGCAGTTTGCCACTTTTAGCGAACTGCGTCTGTTATAAGCAGAGGTTACCGCTTAAGGGCAAGACAGTAGTCAAAATAATTTCTAATTCGGGCGGAGCTAAAGGAAATAGGCGTTAACTTTTAACTCATAAAAATATTCAGTCGCACGGCGGCACTAGTCGCCGTACCACGGATAGCATCGCTAAAATTGTAGAGTTTCGTGTGCTATTAGAAGCGGCAGAACAGAAGTGTACATAACAACATTTTATCTGCAGTTACTGCGAACCTATACGGTAAAAAATATCATCGCTTGTAAGTATAGAAATATTTAATAGACTAAGCGAAGCGTGGTCTCGGTGGAGGTCTGAGCAGTGTATATTTCCCAGTCATTATCTCGATTGCCTGATCCGATCTTCTTGAAATTTTGTTAGAAAGGTGCCTATCTTCCATATCAACATAATTTGCAAGTAAAAGTCTTAATTGTTTGGTGGTTAGCAGAGATTAAAATTAATCCATAAAACGAGCTTATATTTTAAAATTGTAGATAATATTTAAAAAACAAAAATGGAACCGGAACCTGATAAGTGTGAAATTACTTGTCAAAGTTGGTACCGTGTTAGTTCAAAAGTCAGTATTGTGCTCAAAAAAGTACTTCGATTTCATGAAGCGGTACGAAACGTAGCTTGTATGTGTAGAAACTACACATAAAACAGTACTACAGTACTAGTAACAGTACTTTTTGAAGCGCTCGTAGCCAAGTTTGCTTAGCCATTCTGAATCGATCAGCAAAGTTAAGCAACGTCCGCCGCGGTCATGACTTGGATGGGTGACCGCTGGTGACATTACTACTGAGCGCTTCCGTGCTTCGGAGGGCACGTTAAGCCGTCGGTCCCGGTTGTTATCTTAGGATAGCAGTCGTTACAGCATGGTGGTAGGACACTTTGCGAATGTCCGCCTGGCTAGCTACCACCATCAAGTTGAAAATCTGTCGCCAAGCACCTAACGGTGTGTTCCGGCAGCTGTCCTTGAGAGCCAGTAACTCTAGGTTAGCCTGAACAACATCCTCGACCACATCATCACTTACCATCAGGTGAGATAGTGGTCAAAGGCTAACCTATCAGGCATAAAAAAAAAAAAAAAACTACTACAGTAAAGACATTCAACCAACCACCGGGTTGGTCCTGGAGCATAATTGTGCCTGTAGGACTTGTACCTACACTGTGTTTTGTTGTTCTTATTCATAGTTCTATGTATACATTATGTGTTCCTTACTGCTCCAACATGTTAAAACGTTTTTTGAAATAAAATTATTATTATTCATTATTGTTTTTATTATGTATGATAACGCTCATGTAGAAAAAGCGAAAAAAGTGTGTCAGTGTTTTGGTAAGCAGAAAGAAATGTGTAGACTGAAGGGAAAATGGTGAGAATGTGTATTTAAGTTTAAATAACCTTGTTTACAAAAAACTCTCAAATAATTTGTGTTTGGGCTTACTGTAATATACTTACCAACTCTAAAACAGAAACTTACAATTTTACCTTATCATATTTCTATAAATCTATAGGTGAGTAAATGTAATGTATAGGTATAATTTCAGTTATAGAAAGTCATTATGCAATTTTAAAGTTTATTTACGAGATTTATAACTCACTGAACTCAAGAAATCGTTCACAGTTTGTGTTACTACAAGACGTTAATGGAGCACTTTATACTTTCATTTATTTCTCTTTGTATTACAAATCTAAAAAAAAATTACAATTACGTTTCTTATGTAACCATAACTTTTTAATTATTTGTTATGTACTTATATGCTAACAAGTTTATCAGGCAGTGTGTCATTTATTTTTATGCAGTATGAAATAACATAGGCACAAATAATAATATAATAAAAGTTCAAAATTTTTATAGAAGTATTATCCCAATGCAATGCTCAATACAAAAAATAACTGTAATGAAACCGCCATATAAGATTCACCCTACCGCTACTAAAAGTGGTACAGGCAGAATCGTACCAAGTTTCTGAGTCACAATGGTTAAAGAATCCCACTCGTAGGTGCTTCGGTTATCGCGGCCATTCATCATGGAGACATTGGAGATTTGGAGATTGGATTATGACATTTGGAGATACGGAAAATACTCCCAACTTCTCAGCCTTCGGCCTTGCAAGTTACTGACTCGGCTTAGACTGCAGCCTCACCTTGCACTCGCCCTTCGAACTCACGCACCATCCGTGCTCTAAATGCAATATGATAAATAAAAAGCAAAATGGCAAACCCAGAATGATGTAATTCAAGATAACCCCCATAACGTACTCTGACCACACTGAAGCTCAACCTTACTTCAGCGGGATCGCACTTCAGCACTTTGTATGAATTCTGTTATTTTGGATTTTCGTTGCGTGTCATTTGAGTGCTCTCTCAATTCCCTATGACATTTGTTCAAAACTTCTTTACTTATCTGTAACTGTTTACGAGATACGTCACCTATCTTCACTTGGCAGACGTCATTTTATGATTTCCCATTATTTCTATATCATGAAAATCACTTTGTTATTTTCGGTTTATAATACTTTATTTCCCCATGACTCCTTCCCATTGAACAAAAACGCCCTAAGCAACCCAGATAGGGTTGCTTAGGGCGTTTATTTTCAGCCGGATCAGGGCATCTTGAATTTTGCCTGCCATCTTGAATCCGTCACTTCGGTTTTTGACAAGTCTCATTCGACTGCTGCCATTAAAAGTTATACGGGATGAATCGTACCGGGGTTCTTAGTCACTTTTCCTAAGGAACCCCACTTATTATAATAATAATTATAATGAAAAAAAAAAGCAAAAAAATGGGACCGACTTCAACACCCAAAAGTGTGAAATAACTTGTTGAAATCGATACCATGATAGTTCAAAAGTACCTATTATCACAAAACTTTGCGTATGGTACCAACTTCGGCAAGTTATTTCACAGTTTTGGGTGTTGAAGTCGGTTCCATTTTTTTGCTTAAAATTTTTTTTCACAATTTTTAGTGACCCTTGCCACTTACGGGATCGATTATCATTCATTTTTAACAACTATATCATCAAGATAGGTAAATATTTTTCAGGTATTTTAGTGTAACTCAAAAACGGCTTGACCGATTTTGATGAAATTTAAAATGCGACCAAACGACAAGCATCACCTTTGAAACAAAAAAATAATTTTCAAAATCGGTCCACTCAGTCCAGAGTTCTGAGGTAACAAACATAAAAAAAAACATACAGACGAATTGAGAACCTCCTCCTTTTTTGGAAGTCAGTTAGTAAAATAATAATAATAGTTCACATAATCACTTTTGCTATGAAACCATCTACATAAGTTACGGTTCAAAAGTTACGGGCACATGTCTTTATAGGTAGGACAAAAGAACAGAGTAGTCATACAGATGTAACACAAATTTCAATCCGACTAACTACCTACTAAGTAACTATTAAAGTCAAAGTTATAATAAATATATAACTTCCCTTTACTTGAATGATTGAATATCTAAATTCCTAGAAAGTAGTTGGTCGTCTCGGAAAGTGTGTTAAGTGCATTAGAAATTAGTTCTCGTTTAATTGTACAGTAGCTTATAAATAACAAAATGAAATATTTTACTAAGGGTTGAAATCTAGATACCTACTAAAATAGAAATTAACAATGCCGTGTCTGAACTTTAATCAACTCATTGTTATAAAGATTTTATAAATCAATATAAAGAAAAATACTTACCCAATATTTTTTTTACTTGAGTTTCAATAATTTATGACTTGCAAATTAACGTATGGTAAAAATATATTGTACATTTCGTAAAATAAATGCACAAAAATGATGGCGTAACGAACGGCACAGATCCCACGTCCAAACGGCCCGAGTGCTGCGGGCAGACTGATTTTCGTTGAGATTTCTTCTCGCGATCACGCAATTTTGTGCCAAAAATTCATAAAAATGTTTTCAACACAAGTTGGTAAGTAGTTCATTAGAGTATAGTATTAGCTATTTTTTAAAAAAAGAAACGTTGCAATTACATCAATTATGCCTCTTAAATTAATAAAAAACAGTTTAAAAAGGGTCGCCGATTACAATTTATTACAGAAGAACTAATAAGTTTTAGTAAAAACTAATCAACTAATTCACTCAATAAAGAATTAAATAATATGATATATTTTTTTCGCACTTTTTGAACGGATAGTTTCGGTAAAAGAAGATTCCAAAAGTGCGCGTTTCACTACGGTGATCACCTTAAGTCGAGGCAGTCAAAAATAATTCCCACGCTAGCTCCGCCCATGCGGCGCAACGATCTCCGCTGCACCGAACGACGCGATGTGCAGCGGCGCACGCGTCTCGCTTAAAAAAACATTTTGTGTACTTCATATTAGATTCGCGAACACAGATACCATTGAGACGATTTCAACTTTTTTTATAATCTTATTCACGTGACGAATTTCGATACATAAAGTAACTTTGTATATACTGCAATTGATGTCACGTTTTTATTTTTATCAACATTACTAATATTTCTTAGTAAGAAATTGATTATTTGATTTACTTTTCAAAATTATCCTTACGGTCGACAGTAGCTCATAAAACTAAAGCCAAAAGTTTTACTTTTTACAATATGATAATGTCTGCTCGACTTTATTGGCATATATTATTATGTATGTATTGGTATATATATTATACATATTTAACTGACTTCCCAAAAGAAAGATGGTTCCTAAATTGACTTGTCTATTATTTATTTTATGTTTGACCACACATAACTTTTTTACTGAACCTTACAATCTTGAAGATTATTTTTTTGCTAGTACAGTTTAACTCTTAATTGGTTTCATTTTAATTTCATCAACATCGGTCGAACGGTTTGCCAGTTACAGTCAACTTACTAAAAGTAATTTGCCAAAATGCCTTGACGATCACAGTGCTTCTAGCAACTAATGTAAGTGGCAACTGTGAATATAGATGAAAGTTATTGTTAACCAGTGATAAAATCTATAAATAATAATATGTGAATAATAATCTCTCTTGAAAAGTCTGTAGTCATCAGTATATCAAATAACCTGTCGACGTCATAAGCACAAAATTGAGATCATATTGAACCGATATCAATGAGTTATTCCAGTCTTTTACATTTAAAAAAATGTTTTCAAGTTGTTTATTTTTAATTTTCATTGCTATGTTGTTGTGTCGCAGTTTCTGTGTTTATAGAGAAAACGTATTGCACCAAACCAACATAAAGTGAGACGTGGGTCGGAATATGATGATGGTACATAACAGCCCAAACGGCACGATATATATTGATAAATGGGGTGTTTTTAAATTCTCCGTAGTAACGAAAGTGATTTCTACTGATTAAACTACCTATAAAAATTTCATTACCCCTTGGCATCCGCGTGGACGATAATTTATGAATGAATGAACATTGTTCTCAGTATCTTGGAATGCGATTAATCAGATTACACATCATTAGAATAAAGTAAAATATCATCAAATTGAATGAGCATAATATTATATTATATTCGGTGAATATGGGTACGATTGACCTGAAATAAATGGATTTGATTTGATTAAATATGACCATTCATAATACCATGACTCGTCATACAAATATGAATTATAGTTTTTCATAACTGTGCTACTGTACACGTTTCCATAATAAAATAAAGTAGGTTGTTTTTTTTTTATTGCTATCATATAATTTTTAACTATTAATTACTAATGTTGAAAATATGTTCGTATACATCCTAGTACTTTTTATTTTTCAGTTACAGTGGTAAACAGAATGGTGTTATTTTACTACCACTCTGCTTTTAGATACCAACTATGGTAAAAATTAGACCAACCAGATATAAGAAGATCTAGCCACTTCTAAACAGCAGGATAAGATTTTTTTACCAAACTTACAGAAGAGTGTATATATGCAATTGTAAGGGGTTTAATTATTTGGATATTTAATAAAAAACACACGACTGCAGAAACATTGTAGAGAAAATGTTATACAGGCTTCTTTTAATGCAACATAGCAGACAAGTGAGACAGTGAGTGGCACTGGAACAGGTGACTAAATTAGACATTAAAATAAAAACAATGGATTCTTAGATTGTTAGTAAGTGGACTATCATAATACAGATATTCGTGGATAGTCTACAGAGGTTATAGACACATTAAGTTAAGATGTATATGAATTAACAAAAAATCATTTATGAAATAAAAAATATATAGTTTTCCATTTATACAATTTTAATGAAATGCAAAAGTGTGCGTGAGAAATAACGAGTATCGGAAACGGAAAGTCAAGTTTGCAGTCCCCCCGATCGTCACCCCGTGACCACGATTACTGCAAAGTGTTTGAAACGTCATGACAAAAATAATGATAAATATACGCGATTTAAACCGTTTAATGTTGTTTAATTACTATGCGTAACAAACACTAAAACCTAAGACAATATTAAGTTAAGTCTTCTTTTTACGGTGGGAGGAGGTACTGAAGCATTTGCACTTTGATGTTGCAAGTCTCCCTCGACAGCCTCCTCTTGATTTTTTCTTTTTATAGAAGTTTCCACATATTCTTGATCCCGGATCATTCTTTTCTTTGAGTGGCGGGGATTGACCAGCTCGGGCAGAAGGCAGTCCATATAGAATGTGATTAGTTTTGTCTCAATTTTTTCCCTCTTTTGATTTGTTGTCTCCATACTACACGGCAAATAAGCATTAGTTATATTACAAATGTGCATTTAGCCGAGTTTGATGATACCAATCAGATTTTTGATTGATATATACCTGCAAAAAATATAATTATACATTTTACAGACATTCAGTTACCTGAAGCCTTCAGAAAAGCAACTGTACATATATGTTTGTCCGACAATCAATTTCGCACAATTTGTTAGAATGTGTAGATAGAATTTGTTAGTTCGTATACGAGTGCCAAGTAAGGATAAATGTCGAGAGAGCAGTCGAATGACACCTGTCAAAAATCCAAAATGGAGATTTCAAGACGGCCACCATACAAACTGCTCCGCCCCTGCTGAAGTTCGGCCTTCAGAAAGGGGGTGTTGGGAATATGAATAAATGAATTTAAATACATATATTCAGATAATTTGCACGTCAAGAGTACAACATCGCTCTTTACCATCTATCTAATACCCTAATAACCGAAAAGGGGGCGAAGGCAAGTATAATACATATCAGCGATGGCATTCCCAAAAGGGTATTGCTTCAGATAGGAGGCCGGGCATAAAATTTAAGTCTTGCTCCGCACAATTATGTCAATGCGTTGTCTTTTGTGTAGGTACTCAGAAAAAATATATTGCTTATACCGACCCTACAGAGGTGTGACAAGTGCAGGGCGATAATAATGTAAAGTGTTATTTTTCAGTGTAAAAAGAAAATTTAAATGTATTTATAACGTTTTTTTTATTTAATTTTACTTGTTGCTCTGCTATGGATAGGTCAAAATAATTTTTAGCCTAATATAGGTAGTATATAAAATATTTCCTTTACGAAATTTCCTGTGAATAAAATGTGCAAATTTGGCAATACTTTATTCAAAGAATTACTCACTTATTTTCATGTAGTGGAAGAACACAGTCTAAACTTATTATATGAGATGGCGACTCCGACAGTTTTCCCTGTCCGAGTGATCTCAGACTTCGACTGATTTGTTATTTTTTTCATGAGAAAGAAGGTGCATTTTATGAGCACAGTCAATTATTCAACTCTATTTATGTATAAATCGATACTTATATGTACATGTCTAAGTGATAAAATGTATATTTATAAGTACCTATGCAGGTGACTTTGTATATAATATCTTGAATATATACCTACTTGCCTGATTCTGAATATTCTTTCATTGATATAAATCTACATCTAGTCTTGAGGGACATAAACAATGTTTGATGTTTTATTACGATATAGGTACCTACCCACCAAACTAAATGCTTTGATTTGCTACGCTTGTGTTATTATTATTTAGCAACGCTCAACTCCATTTACGGTTGAACGGCAGCTGTACTTTAGAGCCAGATAATTTTACTTTATACCTGTTCGGCACCTTCAACCACATCACTTACCATCAGGTGAGACCATAATTATACATATACCAGATATTATTATAGTACCCTACTAATCATACTTAGATTAGTACGACATATAGTTATTTTATAGCTCCATTACAGTACTAAAGGAACCTAGTTGGTATAGAATCTCTTAGTTCGGTAGAGATAGTACCTATGTTTCATGAATAGAATAAACACCAAAACACAAACGATTATTAAATTTGCATAGGTACAATAGGTAAAAAAAAACTGAAATATTAATAACGAAAAATACTTACGCTTTTGCCTCTCTCATAATTCTTGCAAAGTCTTTGTATCGACTCTTCTGCATCCTTTTTTATTTTGTTAGTTATCTTTATTTCCCATATTGATATACTCGTACCTACCAAGATACGTATTTATAATGCAGAGGTGATAGCGCGCGAGCGATAGGTCCACGTCCAACGGCGCACAGCGCGGCACTGAAGGACAGCTCTTACGCATTGATTTTATTTCGTAATCGTAAGCCAATAAGGTTGAATATCGAATCTTCCGATTGACCGTAATCCTGCACAGAACTAAAGGTCGTAAGTCTAAAACACAGTTTAATTTTTTATGAGAATACTAATTACTCTAGGTAAATTTTACTTATACAGCGGATAATAAACTACATTTCCTTTCTATGTGTATTTATTATTGATATGTAACTGATGTAGTTTCCCAGAAAAATCCAATTATTTAAAGAAAAGGCTTCATTTTAAAAAATTAAAACTATCGAGTAAATTTCTTTCAAATGTGTTCCTGTCTAGACAACGGATAGAAAAAGGTTTGAAAAATCAAATATTTGAGTTATCGTGTCGATTGCATATTTAAGTTGCTTAAAAAATCTAGTCGAATGAGAGTATTTTTTCCGCAGCCTCGTCTTAACACCAGTTAGGCCTCGATGTTATTTCATCACGACCGGATAACGAAAGAACTAAGTAAGTACTTATTCACTCGTATTTCGTCTAATAATTATTTGATGTATCATCTTGGTAATATGAATGAAATGAATAAGCTCGGACAAATTTATGTATTTTCAAGTGCACTTTAAGCCATTTGCTGGATTAGAAGACTGAGATATATCCTATTTATTTTCTACTTTTCCATATATTTGTTAAGTGCTTAAAAGGTCTTCAGGTTTTACTGTCATTATGACAAATTGAAGCTGTTACCATAAAACATATTTGTTACTTAATGTCTTTCTCATATTTTTCATTTTACTTTTAGCGTAGAGTATCATATGTTACACTGCTTAAATATTAAAGCATAATATGTTATTGATTTTTTCTCATAGATTTCATAGATGGTTTTCTACACTTGGTAAGTCTCTAAAACTCTTCACTTACTTTCAATCTTTGTCACCGTAATAAACTGACATATTGACTGAAATATTATTTTAGTCCCGTCAGTGTTCATTAGGAACTACATGTTTTTAACAAATAGAAAAATATGATATATTTTTTACCCGGCTCAGCGAAATTGATATACCCTGGCTCCAGTTATATATAAGTACTTGTTCAGACCGTTGAAAATATGGGCTCAGGTATTCTGTTCGAAATTCAGCAAAAAGGCGTTCCATATTCAGCATATCATGAAATATGCAAAATGGCCCGTATGCATGCGATGTACCAATTACAAAGAGAGCTGTCTGAATCATAGAGCCGATGTATTAATACACCGCAGCTCATGGCATAAAGTGTTAATGCCTCACTAACTCGCTCGTTGGCCAGTATGCCATACGAAAAATTCAGTGTGTTTTCTTTCATAATGAATCAATAAAATAAGAATTTTATCAATGTACTCGATCACTTTGTTGCCATAGAGATATACAGCCATTTTTATAAGGGTAAATGTATATTTTTGTATTATATATTTTTATTTTACAGAGCTACATACACCGCAAATAGGATTTCAACATCTAGATGTGCGTAAAACTTGCTTAATTAGAAAATATTTCTTGAAGACATTGTGTATTTACATAATTAACAAATGGTAATTTAATCGGACGAAGACTCGCAATTCTTTACGTCAGTTGTTAGAGTATATTTTTTACGGCGACACAAATATTATCCTTAACGAGAAAGAGTATTTTTACATTTGATAAATCCTTAGACTGTCTGAAACATGTCTGTTTTAATATAGTTCCATAATTGTAAAGTAATTAGTATATGGTAGTTTATGCAATTACAGGACTAGAAAGGTTAATTTCTAGAAAAACAGGTTCAGCATCTGTCATAACTTGGGTTTGACTTTGCACAATCAAATAGGTTGCCTTTTAAAATGATATCTTCAGGTTCGTAGATACTTTATCCAGGCTAGATGGAGAAAAACCATAAACATTTAAAGAAATAAGAATTAAATCTATGTCAATGTAGTCTACAAATTTAAATATAATATTATACATGTATTTGAAAACAATTGTTATTTTATATGTACCTATGTTTTATGAATATCTATTGTCATATTTCATATGCCATGGATTGATAACTAATAGTAAAAATGCTTATTTTGTACACTTTGGTCCGTACACTTTGACCCATATTCAATGTGGCCTCAAAATCATTGCTTTTTGTTTTCTTTGTGGCCGCAAAACCCGGGCTATATTGCATGTACCCAAATTAAGTAATATTAAAGTTACAATGTTACCTGCTTGATATTAAGCGTCATAACGTTTTATCTTACTTCTTTTATAATTTATTTTCAAATTGTAATTCAATATACATTGAATTTCAATTAGATTATTTATTATTTGATTATTTGTTATCATTTTTTAATTTTACCGATTAATAATGCTATTACTTTACTCAGAGCGTCTACTTATTGACACAGCTATAGACCACTCACTATCACACAAACATTTATAATTTCATAATTTTTGTATGTTTACGTTATGTCTGAAGCAGTAAGTTACAGATAGCAGCTGTCCTCCTGAGGACAGCTAATGATTTAGCTTTATAATCTTTTTACTTTGTACTTTGTAATCCAAAAAAATATATAGTGTAAAAAAATGAAAGTCATCGTAAGAAGCGAAGGTGTTTCTTACGACGACTATCATTTTTTTAAAACACAAAGTACTAAATCTGTAACTTGTCGTGTGTCGATTGAAAAAAGAGGGTAGGCTACATATGAACATGTCATTTTCCAAGGTTCCCAGCCATCGACGCGCCGTGAAGTTTACCTGTCGTACTTTGTTTTTTTCCATTACCTAAACATGTTACATATCCATAAAATACATATGTATATCATTTTTGAATTTTTTTGTTTAAGTAAATACAACAGCGAAATAAAAAAAAAAAAAATGTAATATTATTGTAGTTTTTTTTATTAACGCCTTTACGGGTAGGGATCTTTTTATACTATCAATCAATTTTTAGTATCAAATGTTTCATATAATTTTTAAAATTGTTGATAAATTATTGCAGTCACATCGCGTAAAAGCTGTTTACTATTCAACAAATACACTATTTTCCAATTTTAAAATTAGTTTATGCATCACTTCTTGCCCGTCTAAACCTATACACGAAAATGTTTTAAATTAAAAATAAAATAAGATATATTTTATTTTTAAGATGACCTGCTATATTAAGGAATTTTGATTATTTCTGTCTGTTTAGTATTCTGTCAGCTGTTGTCTGTCTGACTGCGATCACGGAATTATTAAGTTTTTCTCGTTATTTTTTCGAATCCTTCGTTAAACCTTCCCAAAATGTTCATATATGTTTTAGATCTTGGGGATCTGCTTCAAAATGAAACATTCATAAGTGGTGTAAGCGTGGAGTTGAAAAAATGGTACAAAAACTATCATTGTTTTTCACGCCAACCACACTGTTTGGCATATCATATTTTTTTCATACAATATACGTTTATCTGCTATTTTGTTAAGCACTCGCGTTACTCGCAAAGCCACATTTTACACCATCGTACTTCTGACTTTTGCAGATTGAGGGGATAGACTTCAATATCAAACATTGTCAGTAGACAATGCCCGTTTTTAATAAGTCATTATTTCTAGTAAAAAGTAAAGGATAAAAATGGTTATTGTGGGTTACCCCTAAGAGATAGACATATACCATTACAGATTTTTTAATAGAACTTTGTAAGGTGTACAATTCTGTAGTACATTATTTTGATCTGTCTCATAGGGTTCAGCCAGCGTTTGCAATGCATTTATTTACATATATAAATGTGTTTATTTACAACATCATATTAGAAAGCTTTAAAATTATCAGCGTTTCTCTGATATATGTTGCTTGTATTATACATTTAAACCACATGATTGTACCTTAGTAAAAATATTGAGGTTTAGCTGGTAGGTAATCATCTACTATGCTTGTGCTTAAAATCCATATTTACTATTAGTAATCCTTCAGGGAGGTTGTAATTACGTAGAATTAATAGTTCATGCAAGTTAAAGATGATTATGAGACGCTCTTGAAATTAATAGGATACATGTATTCATTAGCCACACACATTGGCTGGTATTGATATTCACATGCATGTGCTATGTCCTCGTGAACGTATACAGTAAACAAATCATTACTGTGAGTGTAATATCATAGATGATTCAAAAGACCAAATCTATCAATAAACTTTATAATAAGTGAATTTTAATTAGAAGAATGTTGATGCTTATTATATATATAGGATCAATTACATGAATTCAGAGTATGTAATAAGTTGAGCGTTTATTATAAGATTTTGTATAAAATTTGCACGCGGTGAAGCTTAAGCCCGCGGCGGGATTCGAACCATAAACCTGCTGCGCGGCAGTTCATAGCCAATGCCACTGAGCCATCACTGCTTCATAAGCAGTTCTGAAAAATAATGTGAAGCGTAATTGAAAATTTCTGGTACTTATTTTTGCAGTGCGAAAAAAAAGTTTGAGCCACATTTTTTTGAACGATATTGTGACGGCACAAACACAAGGCCCACCTGATGTTAAACGATAACCTCTGCCTATAACAGATGCATTAGGCTTATGTGACAAACTTCATTGCGCCCGTCACACAGAGACATACAGTTGATTCTCAGGAATTTTACTGGCTCTCAAGTACTGCTGCTCACTTTTAGGTGCTTGTCGACAAACTATCTACTTGAGGGTGGTAGCTAGCCAGGCGAGCATTTGCAACATACTAATCCATTATACGATGAAGCTCAATCCAGCGGTGGGGATTGAACCAAGTAAATGAAGTAAATAGGTTAGATGAGGATATAACGTGCTCATTTCTTATTTTTATGAAAATCATATGGAAACATAATAGTGATTTTCGAAACTGCTAAAAGTAAGTCCGTTATTATTATTTTTCAGAACCGCTCTCGTATACCTAGTGCTCAATATGGAAACACCCTCACAGAATTTGATATGCGGTACGTCGTCGGTGACATAATCGAGTTAATTAATGAAATCTTGAAGAGCCTACCATGCGTACGGCGGTGCGTGAACTCCACCTAATTGGATTGCTGTCTTTATCTATGCTATTTACATACATGATGCGGGCATGTATGACAGTCTCGTATTTTGTAACAGACGCTGTAACTCTGAAATATTCAAGTGTTCGTGGTTCACGACGTTCGTGCAGCTATTCTTGACATGGCTCATTTGAGAATTCCTTCATTCGTGTTATACAATCCGTGTTTTTCATTTCGTTATAAATAAATATTTATATCAAACTAGTAATACTTCCGGTTCTACCATGGATAAAAAGTAAATTACTTTCCATAGTTAACTATAAAAAAGAACAACAGAGGAAATGCATGTCATTGAAATTGAGAATGCCTAGTAAAGTTTATTTCAGTGCACGCAGTAAAATGCTCCTTTCATGTCTTGACACAAGTGTACACACTGAGTGTGCAAGTATTTTGTCAAATCCAGATCATGCAGCTTAGACTTTTTTCCTAGATTTTAATTCTTGAAAACAATAAATTGATTCCATAATATACGGTACAAAACGAAAGTTTTTGTAAATAGGAAACTAGCTTCTATTACAATATTATAAATTCGGCTACACATTTTCACATAATACGGTTGCGGAGAGAACACACTGAAAAATGCAATTGAAATAGCTGTAAATTGACTATCTATTTACTTTAAATGCATCATTAGCCGAATGTGTACTCGTTTCTACATTTGTCTCCTTCTATCAGTGAACTTGGGGTTACTATTTAGATTTTTTTTTAATTACAACCAATATGTTAGTATTGTATGCGTATAATTATATGTACTTATACAGAACACATCCAGAAACGACAATTAACCCGTTACGTGTCTCGGGTAATTTTGTTTACACTATTTACACTACCTACTAATTATATGTATACTAACCAGAGAATACATTAACTAATTAGAAACTTTTCTTAGATTCTTTCATTTAATGATCTACGCTTAAATTTTACAAAAATATTGGATTAAAAGAGTAGACACATATATCGAGGGTGTAGAGTTAAAACCCAATAAGTCGCTCAAACTGACTTGCGATAATCTATGTTGAATGTCGTGGGCATAAAAATACTTGTTTTTAAACATATTCGTTGCTGATACGTAGATAATAAGTAAGATAATATATTTAAGATTATTAATTATATATTGTTATCATTGTTTTATATTCAGATTTTACATAAACTTGAAATAACAATATTGGAGGGCCGACTTATTGGGTTTTAACACTAAGTAAAATACACATATTAGTTTCTTACATGTTTGATTCTATAAAGATGAAAACTTATATTCTAAAATCTAACTTAAACCATAACTATAAGCATGAGGATTAATCATCTGTCTCACAATTTTCAACCGTCTTCATCCTCCGGATCCACCCGTGAAGTGCTTCTGGGATTATTTGTTTGCTGCACATCATCTCTAGATCCTTTTTCTTTGCAATGCGGATAGCTGTTGTGAATTTAGTGATTCATTTTCTTCTGACCACTAGTTTTCAACTAAAGGCGGGTATGATCTTCGTGTTTTAGGGGTGTTTAACCTCGGGAGACGTCAATGTATCGAAAAATCTCGCCCATCTCGTAGTTAAAGTATATTTTCAGCTCTCCTTTTTCATAACGTATTCTTTTCATATTAAACCAGTACAAGTGGTCACTGGTTATCGCTGATTTTATTTTTCAACAAAAGCATGCTTAATTTTTTTAAGATCCAACATGTCATGAAATTTAAACTCTTTTATTTACACATAAAAAAAAGTTTAAATTCTACTTTCTGGTTGCTTTATCTGTGATTTATGTGGCGCTTCTTTTTTCTCACGTTGGTCATCTACTGCTTAAACCCCAATGAATTTGCTTTAGTGACAGCATACGTGATTACATCCAAGCTTAAGTACATTTGAATTTTTTTTACTGATATTCAGTCTTTCTTATTTGATGCTTATTGCAATTTTCACTTTTCTAGTGGCTTAACTTTGATACAAGACAGAATGAAGTTATTCTTAGCTATGAAATCCATTTTATTAAAACTTACACAAAATGTCACGTTCTTCAATATTGAACTATTCAGTGCATTAGTAAATGCATTTATTACACATTACAGACTTGGGAACTCATTCTGGTCTAATACCCCTTTAGAGTAACATAATTGTCCTTCCACTTTTCTTGCCCAACAATTGTTTTTCTTCCACTCTGATGTTTGAGAGCTCTTTTACGCCATTTTAAAGGCTTAACTGATTTCCAAACCTTTTCCAGAATTATATCAAATTCTGGCACATACGTAGGATCCTCACCCGAATAATCACTCCCAAATAAACAAAAAACTTCTTCAGGAAGCTGATTGATGTTAGGCTTATTTTTCTCCAATTTACGCGTAAAAAGACCCAAAACAAGTCTTAGTGGGTAATAGACAAAAAATTAAGTCGTGTGCGGTATTCGAACCCGCGTCCAACCACCCCTTTAGCTGGGGTATGCTCTAATCCAATTGAGCTAACATGACAATCAGTCATAACTTAATTTTTTCCTACTGTTCTTTAACCATCGTATTGGGTTGGAGCTTTGTAATGTAATCCGCAGAACATGCGTTATTGCAAATATGAAAATATTAAAAAAATCTACTTATATGTGTGTACTTGTTATAGCATCACGACCGTAAAATTAATCATCTTCTTGGCTTCATTCTTCTTTCGGATATCTCCATCTGTTTATCATCCAGATAAGATGAATTTTATATATCAGGGTCAGGGTGACAGGGTAGAATAAAAGCCTGAACAAAAACTTGGCATATTAGGAATATTTGTATTTGTTAAAACCCAATAAGTGTTGGTATGTGATTTTATCACAAGATCATGCATTATTTATTAGGAAAATATTTTTGTGATAAAATCCAATAAGTGTACATTATTGGGTTTTGTCACTTAATAAAAAAATTACCAATAAGTCGCTTTATAGTATTTTAAACTAAGATGATTTAATTTTTTTACTTTGGCAGTGTGAATTTTGCAAATGATTTCTACCTATAATCATAACAATTGGTCTTCATAATAATAATAATGGTTCATTTCCAGTTGTATGTAATAAATAATAATATACCTCTGCAAACTCTACAAACAATTTTGAAATTTTGAAGCGCTCGTAGCCAAGTTTGCATAGCCATTCTGATTCGATCAGCAAAGTTAAGCAACGTCCGCCGCGGTCATGACTTGGATGGGTGACCGCTGGTGACATTACTACTGAGCGCTTCCGTGCTTCGGAGGGCACCTTAAGCCGTCGGTCCCGGTTGTTGTCTTAGGATAGCAGTCGTTACAGCATGGTTGTAGGGCACTTTGCAAATGCCCGCCTGGCTAGCTACCACCCTCAAGTTGAAAATCTGTCGCCAAGCACCTAACGGTGTCTTCCGGCAGCTGTCCTTGAGAGCCAGTAACTCTAGGTTAGTCTGAACAACATCCTCGACCACATCATCACTTACCATCAGGTGAGATAGTGGTCAAAGGCTATCCTAACATGCATAAAAAAAAAAAAAAACATCTTTGTTCTGTTTTCTGCTTGTAAAAATAGCTACCATGTTAATATAAGCCAATATAGTCTTTGAATTGCTAGTAAAATAGCGGATATCTTATTCGTCCTTCTGTTTGTGGCTGTAGTTGACGGGCAAAATACAGTACGGAAAAACTTTTTTTTCACTCGTTAAGTTCATGTTTACGTCCGGTGTAAGCGGACTAAAACGGACTTTATTGCTCTAGCTAGTGCGTAAAACTTCTATAATCACAAGTAAATCAAAATGATTATATAATTTCAAAATTTTCAAAGAGGTTCTATTTGTGATTGTGATATTTTGCCTGGGTTTTTTGTAGTAACCATATGGGTATTTTTAAAGGCCCAGACATAAGTTTTGCTGAAATATTGACACTGAAAACAGTACATTGTCTAAATAATCAGTATAGTTATCATATAATTTCCTTAGTGGGTAGCAAGTTCTGATTTAAATTGTCAGTTTGACAGTGCTAGTTAAAATCAATGAAATGTTGATCTCCATACGAGTATACTTTTTTATGCATGATAGTTAGCCTTTGACTACTATCTCACCTGATGGTAAGTGATGATGGGGTCGAACATGTTGTTGATGCGAATTACTGGCTCTCAAGGACAGCTGCCAGAACACGACGCTAGGTGCTTGGCGACAGATTTTCTACTTGAGGGTGGTAGCTAGCCAGGCGGGCATTCGCAAAATGCCCTACCACCATGCAAAACTTACTTGTATGGAGATCATACGTATAAGTATACTTTATAAGATGACTTTATAAAGCCTGAGCGTGGCGGGAAAAAAATCTACCAGCCGTCCCAACCTTACATCAGCTTACGAACTGATGGATACATGGATATTTTCATGTACATTTAATATTGTCTTAAATAAGTATTAAGAATTAATTGGTAGAATTGTTTGTTCCATTTCAACGGCGAAGCCGACTTCGACAAGTTATCCCACATTTTTGAGTGTTGAGGTCGGTTCCATTTTTTGGTATAAAAAAGATTTTTTACCCTTTTTAGTTACTCTTGCTACTTACGGGATCAATTGTAATTCCTTGTCAACGATTACTCGTTTATCATCAATATAGAAAATTATTTTAAGTTATTGGAGGGTAACTCAAAAACGGCTTAACCGATTTTAATGAAATTTAAACAGGACCAAAAGACTCATCAACTTTCAAATAAAAAAATAATTATCAACATCGGTTTACCCAGTCAAAAGTTCTGAGGTACTTTACAAACATAAAAAAATACAGAACTACTAAAATGAATGGAGAACCTCTTTATTAAGAAGTAGATAAAAAATAAATAAGTGCAACGTATGAATGAGAATAGCTTGTTTATTTATGGATATATAATGGGACAAATAAGACACATCATAGAAATACGAGTAGGTAATTAGTCAATTTTTTTTTAAAACAATTATGAAAGTGCATTGTAACAATTTTACCACTACCATCAGTTACAGTTGTCGATTTATTTACAGCTTGAGAATAAGGTGTGGTGGTACAGGCTAGTGTGATCGTCTAAGTTAAGAGTTATGATATATTGAGAAAGGATTACTTGATTCAGAGATACGAAATCATAGGAGAGCTTTACTTAATGTGATTGTAAATCATCACTCATGTCTTACACAAGTTTTATGTCAGTACATAGGCCGAATGTCCATAAAATAATCACTTTCATATTCCTCCTGGCTTGCTTTAAATAAGAGAGGTCAACAAGTAAATTAATTAAAATAGTTAATTAAATTAATTATATTAGTGTATGCGTTTGATTTATAAGGTATATATGGAAGAGTTATTTCTAATTAGACCATCCTTAGCAAGTGGCAAGATTCAATATAGAAATGCAGAATTTCATGTGAGAGGAAAGATCATCTCCCCCATAGAAACCAGTCCAACTAACGTCTTGGGAAACCTACAACGCGACTTAGCGTACACCGAAGTGTTTTCAGGGCGGAACCAACCTTTTAACCTATCATGAGCTGAGGAGCTCTATTTATTCTTATAGCGAAATAAGCGCTATTTGTATATTTTATCAGCCCTTTTAAAACCATGGATTTATGTATATCTCAAATATCACGTGATTCAACACAAAATTTGTGTTTGCCTGGCCAGGCTTATAGAAATCTATAGGTCGGTTCAGATGAGAGGACGTGTATTGTGACGTATTGTACTGCCGCTTCTAGGCACAACCATGTAATGACTTGTGAAATCTAGGTCCCATATTCTTGTTATAGGCCTTAAAATATAAGACTGTAAAAAAAGCACGCTCTCCTAAGATATCGTTTTGTAGTTATTCCCTATTATAGTCCAAAAGATATAATATAGATATTTAGAGTTAATGGAATTGTATACTGTACTTATTTTAATATACTCCCTGTTGAAGGTCAGGAACTGGACTCGTTCTCCCCTTACTGTCAGCTCGCAGGACTTTGTGTTGGAAATTATATGACCTATCTATCTAGATTAGATACTACGTTATAGCCCTAATAAAATAATTTATGTTATATTACTATCTTTGTACTAGAATAGTTAAAAATACTCTATACTCAAGGATATTCTGCTATACTAAATAATTATTTCTCAAAATATTATTTTATTATACTGTTATTAACTAAATAAACTATCGTAAATTATTTATCAAAACAAATTATAAATTTATCTCAAGATCTAATTAAGTGTGGATTACTATTTCAATGGCTAGAATTCAAATAATCATTTAATTTACTGTAGATTCAATTATTCTTAATATATTATATTATATTCTATCTGATTGGAAAGGTTCTTAATCATAAAATAAAATAAGTTTAATATAGATCATATTAATTTTATTATAATGATCTTAAAAGTTGTTGTGGTATTTAAGCGACACTCTTTGATTATTTAAATCATGAAAGATACATATATATGTATTTATAAAATACATATATATATTAATCACATGATCCGCTATTCATTTCCTAGACCTTATTTAAGAGGAAATAAATGAATAGCGAAATAAAAGAAAACCTCTTAAGTCGTATTACACAGTATTAGCAAAATCAATTAACATTAACATGCACACAGTTATTTACAAAATAAAACCATACCCATATGTAATTTTCAACATAACAAGTGATATCTTTGACATGAATATACTAATTGTATGTAGCAAATAAGATATATGTATTCAATAAGGTAATACGATTTAATACTATCATTAACAAATTGACTATTCAATTTAATTTAATTTTCCTTACAACAAATCCTCTGAAATTCCATAAAATATATATTGGGTGTAATTTTAAATTTATCGCTAGAATTAACTCTATAGTATGTTGAGAATAGGATTTATCAACTTTACCGAATGATTGTCTTCTAATATCACTGAATTTAAACTTAAGTTGTTAATTTATCAAATAATAATAAAACACTGAAGTTACTGCAGTTTTTAAACTGACTTCCGCGTTAAACCAGCGCTAATCCGTTAATGTTCGTCCTGTCTCCTCTCTTCGTCTTTGCAAGGTCAGAATTCCATCCCCTCTCTGTATGTAAGGAAACACCCCCATCGTCATCGATTGGTTGATCTAAAATAAAATAAAACAGCCACAGATCATTTGTTCTATGATAGGTTAATTCCAGGGTCGGTTAAGTAAACACCCTCGCAACAATACCCTTCACATTTCCCACGGTTTGCAGTTTTGCCAAGCTTCACAAAAAAACCCTCCAACCCAATTTTTTTGTGAGTCTCGCTTTCGAGTGGCCATAAAATCAAGAATAGATTTTGAATGCGTTTGTTTTTATCTTTTAATAGGTTCCCGGCGCCAGACTGTCAATTTTTTTGTGTTTTTGTGTTATTTTTAAAAATTCATTTAGGCAGCTCTACTTATTCGTCAAATAAAAAACTTCGTTGTATGTGTCATATACGAGAATACATAATTACCTATACTATATATGTGAGATACCTCCACAAAGGAATAATTTGAGAAAACGTCATCTCAAAACTACATAGTATATAAACTATTATTTTTTAGGTTGTAAAAGAAAAATATAAAGCCTTGAAAACAAAAAGGTAACTTGCTCTTACTATGTTCGTTACTAATCTCTTTGGTGATTGTAATTTTTACTAAATGTATCCAGATTCTAAATTCAATTAACTGTAGGGATTCATAAGCTATTTTAGTCCCTGTTGACGAAGAATAAACCAGTTCTTTTCGTTTAGATGTGATAAATAATAATTTATTAACTGCAAATCCAGCCTATGATTATTATGTTGGGGCATTGAACCAAAACATTATTGACATTTCAGTGATTACAATCAAACAATTTTAAGGTAGATAACCGTCCAGCTTACATTTTGAAGAAATAGTTATTACAATATCATTGTTTCATGTCCTGCCAGTTGAAGTAAAAAGCCACTTGGCTTACAACTTGTGATTATAACCCATTTTTAAGCCTCGAATTAAATATAAGCTCATGGTATTTGAGCTCGGGCTGTTTAAGGTCTCGGCTGAAATAACTTGTTTTATGTACTATTTATTGTATATACACTGAGCTATCACTGTTTTTGAAGCAGTGATAGCTCAGTGGCTTTAGCTATGGACTGCCGCGCAGCAGGTCCATGGTTCGAACCCCGCCGCTAGCTTGAGCTTCACCGCATGGTGGAAGGGCATTTTTGCGAATGCCCGCCTGGCTAGCGACCACCCTCAAGTTGAAAATCTGTCGCCAAACACCTGACGGTGTGTTCCGGCAGCTGTCCTTGAGAGCCAGTCATTCTAGGTTAAGCCTGTTAACACCTTCGACTACATCATCACTTACTATCACGTGAGATTGTGGTCAAAGGCTTACCTACCAACAACAAAAAAAAAAAAAAATGTAACATAATATTTTAATGATTTAAAGATTTTATAAATATTTTTACTTATGTTCACACGGCTTTGGGTTTCTATACTCTACAAGGTAGTTATTGCACACGGTGGCTGGTAAAGTAAAACGTTATAATAAACTCGTTCCATTTCCATTATTACTCTGTAGGTTTTGATTTCATATCGCCAACGAATAAATTAAAGTCTATTTTTACACCTTATATAATATGTCTGTAAATGCCGTTTTATTCGAATTTCCACTATCTCTCGATTCGCAGCCGGTCTTGTGGTCGGATTACGGTCCACTGTCCAGTCCTCGCTGCCCGAAATGAGCCCTGCACCCGAAAGTTGGACGAAATTAATTAAATAGCCACACATTCTACATGTTTGCTGGAATTTCCTTAAAATCGTTAATATTAAATTACTTATATGTACTCGTAGTATCTATATAATTTAAAAAAATGAAGATCACTTAATGTTTGATTTCAAGTAACATTGTTTTTTTTTTATTATTATGGGATTGTAACGGAACACATGGCCCACCTGATGTTAAACGGACTAATCTCTGCCTTTTATTGACGCATTTCGTTATAACTGATAAATTGCACTGTGCTCATCACCCTGAGACATACAGTTATCTCATGTGCCTTTAATTTTGCTGGCTCTCAAGGACTGCTATGGGAATACACTGAGTTGCTTGGCACCAGATTATCTACATGAAGGTGGTAGCTAACCAGGCGAGCATTCGTAAAATGCCCTTCCACCATGCGGTGATGCTCAATGCGGCGGTGGGGATCGAACCATGCACCTGCGGCAGTTGATAGCCATTACTACTCACCAATCATCGTTTCAGAATTTCAAGAACCGTTCCCAAACTTTATATTTTACGTCCTAACAATGCAAAAAAAACTATTAGTTTAAAATGTCAAATTAAAAGACATTGTGAACCGAATTAAACTTACGGTATTTGTACGTCGAGAAGGCGTCTCGACCGGTTTCGCGACTTTCAGAGTCGCTTCGTCACGGAGTGCGTGCGCTCAAGACTGCGCCCACACATGCACTGGTGGTGGCGCCGCCGGCGGCGGGCGCGGAGCGGGCCGTACGCGCTGCTGCCCTCCTCACGCGCTCTGACGTCGCCGACGGCGCCAGCTTAGGTGCATCGTTGGTTTCTTCGTCACTGGCACTGGCACTTCTGTCGTTCCATATCCATACTACCAGACCTGTGCACGCCGAACTGACTGTATCTTGCGGCAATGTGACGGGTTCATTATTCCAAGTGGCAGTTGTTAAGAACTGATTTCCACGCTGGTGGCAAATTCCATCCCCGGTCGCGGTTGAAATTAGGATGATGGTCAATTTCTATGGCTTCCCGTACTTTACTCGGTATCAGGAACCATTCCTTTGCTAATACGGAAGCCTTATCGAACCTCAAGAAATGGCTCACCTCTTGAGCATGCTCTGCCACCGCGGGTCTACCTATGTCCAAGTTCTTAACACTTCTTATATGCTCGTTTATTCTCGTCGCAATGTTTCGTTGATTTTTTCTATACTGTTTACGAATAAATCAACTGATCCTATCTGCAAAGACTATTGAAATTGAAAAACTACGAGTTATAAAAGTTACCAGATATAATGATTTTTATAGGGTTTAATAAATAGATTTTTATTAAACCCCCGAGAGAGATTTGAAAATTCACACATTATACGAGTTCGAGTTCCTGTTGGATGGCGTAATTTAATGCATTGTGGATCACAAATTAAAACACGTAAATATCAGTAACTGATGTAACAGTATAACAGTTTTCCCAAATATGGCATAAGTAACTGTTAAGTACTGTGCGTAATCTTAGTATGAGACAAGTGTATGTAATATTTCTATCGATTTTCCTACATGCAATGCCCAAGTCTACTTAATGAGCGAGATCAATCAAAGGTGAACTGAACACGGCAGGCGTGCGATTGATGAATGATTTGCGCAGCGCTTAATTGAGCAATCAGTTGCGCTCAGTTGTGTATTTACAGTACCTACTTGTCATATTCTTGTACTGTGAACTCTTATTTTATGGACTGCTGTATTTTAACGCATTGTTGGTTGAGAAATTAACATTTCTCGGCAAAAAAATGGTATAGATGAGTATGCTGGATTATTCATTTGGTGACATTTCAACCTGTGGTAATTGGTCATTTTGCACATCCCGCTTGACTAGTGACCACCCTCAAGTAGAATATCTGTGACCAAGGATTCGAATGTTAATAGGAATAAGATGTTTTTATTTCAAATAAGTATGTGAGTGTGCGAATAGCGAAACATTTATAAATGTGTTTTTTTTTATCGCTCATAGACTAGCCTTTGACCACTATCACTTCTGATGGTACGTGATGATGTGGTCGAAGATGTTGTTCAGGCTAATCTAAAAATACTGGCGCTCAAGGACAGCTGCCGGAACACAACGTTAGGTGCTTGGCGACAGATTTTATACTTAAGGGTGGTAGCTAGCCAGGCAGGCATTCGCAAAATGCCCTACCACCATGCTGTAACGCCTGCCGTCCTAAGGCGACAACCGGGACCGACGACGGCTTAACTTGCCCTCCGAAGCACGGAAGCGCTCAGTAGTAATGTCACTAGCGGTCATCCATCCAAGTCATGACCGCGGCAGACGTTGCTTAAATTAGCTAATCGGTTAAGAATGGCTAAGCAAACGCCGCTACGAGCGCTTTATAATGTTGCTTTAAATGTTTGGTCGCGTGGTCACAAATTTTCTACATGAGAGTGGTTCTAGCTAAGCTGGAATTGGTGACACGTACGTACACGTTTGATTCAACGAACATAGCATATACCTAATTTTAAATTAAAATATCTTTTTAATCTTTCAATATTCGTTCCCTTACTCATACGCAAAACATTAAACTTCACTTACCGAAGCATCAATCAACTCGACTACGAAACCGTGTTGTGTTGATTTCGCAAAAAGTTTGATGAAAGTCAAACTTATTCGTGTGTGCTTAAACAGTGATTAATGCCGTGATGTATACTGTGAAACCGATTAGAAGGATTAAATATAGAAAAGTGTTCTTCTTAGGATTCCATAACTCAACGAGATATAAACTGCACACCTGCAAACAAAACGTCCATCCATTACCGATGCAAATTCGCCATTCTGCATGTTACTGTACTGCAAAAGTTACTATAAGGTCCAATAATTAAACTTGTTTGAATGACCTGTAATTCAATACATCACCACATTATAGTGTTTGCTTCTACTGCTTTGAAGCAATATAATATTATCTGAAACTTCATTGGGACCCATTGTACTAGTGTTTGCAAGTGTTTTCACTATTCTCCAAATTTTTACTATTAGGCATACAATTTTACACTTTGTACAATGACATTGTACAGTCAACATAAACGGAAGGCTTATGAAATCAAGATGATCATTTAGCTACGAAGAAATGATAATATATATTACTGTACATTACTGCAGAATCCAGTAAGTAAGCTTTCCTGGCCAAGTATGAGTTAACCGGACGGAATTGCAGGTAAGGGCCGATTATATACGAGGTCAGGATGGCTTTCTTACTGGTTGAGGATGGTATAATGCTGTCCTCAAAAATTAAAGAAAGTTTGAAAACAACAAGATTGTTTGATTAATATTGAAGGTTACATTCTTATTAGGGCAATTACTGATAGATGTTGTGATCGATTATAATATCCAACATGATTTATAAACTGAAATTACTAAATACAAACATAAAATCCCACACTATACTTTTACAACATTACTAGGTACAAAACGCAACGTGCATACTTTTCTGCGTCGCAATAAGTATCACCGACTATAAAATGGCTGTTTGAGGCTCCAAAAATATATCTATCACATAAAATGTTATACCAAAAAGAGAGATAGATATATTTGGAAATACCCTCCAATAAACATGTTATATTGGCTAAACTCTAAGCTGTGTCTGGTTCTATGTTTTTTTCTAAGCAGATCTAAAAAGAATGACCTACTGTCCAGTAAGTAAATTACATATTTACTTACTGGACTGTAGAAGATTCCAAATTTAAAATCTCGTTTCTTACTGGACAGTTGTGACTAAGTCACCTGTAGATTTCACCTTCTGGATACTTTTTAGAGATGTCATGCCAACATTACATACCATTTTTGGGAAAAATATCTTTATTATAATTCTATACTATTCGCGAGCTCGGGATTAAATGTCGGCACTCGCACAAAAAACATCTGTGCTCATTTGTTGAAAATACGAGTATATATATTTGCAAGGCTGTAAAGTTATTTCTTGTATTGAAACCTGAAGATGCCAAGGATTCGAAGATAAAACAATGAGCAAAGCGAGTGGTTCAAATGGAGAATCCTGAGCGTAACAAGAGTTTCAGTGGTAGGTACGATGGGCTCAATAAAATTACAGTCGAGTAAAACAAACAATTTTCTTTTTTTTATGCTGCTTTAATGTTCCAATTTTAAAAACCTTTTTAAAATGATTTTTCTACTCAAATTTCGAATGATATAAACATCTTTCTGACCTTGTGAAGTGAAAAATACATGACTGTTTTCACCCCTCCAACCCCAAGAGTGCTATTTTGGTGTTCAAAAACTTGCAGCAGTTCGTGCTGCGAGCGTGAGGAAAAGTGATTCACGAAATAAACTGTTACTTGCCACCTGGCAATCTTTAGAAACTTTTATTTAAATATTAAATTCGTACCTATTTTGTTTATATATATTTCTATTCTAATCGGCGCGTGATATGGAGAATGCTACGCTCGGAACTTCTTTGTGCGATAAAATCAGAAACGAAGAAATTTACGAAAAACCCAAAGTTACCGACTTTGCATTCATTATTTAGAAGATGAAGGAGCAATGGGCATTCTATATTTCTCAACAAACCTATAACCAACGCCTATAATGCGAATTGATAGTAAGTAGTTTCATTTCAAATCGTCCTTTTCAGTATTTGGTTATTTATAGAGAAAAATATTCTTTATTCAATAAAATTCCAGAAACCTAATTAGTTTTCAGAGACATTATTAATTTATTTAATCAAATACATATAAAAGGTTGCTCAATGACCTCTAGACGATCATCCCCACATGTTATTACGCTCGACTAGATTATGATCGTCTTACTAGAGATGTAAAGGTTTCCTTTTTGCTCACAAAAAAGATTATTTCGACGTGTACCCCTACTTCGCTTTACTTGTGAAAAATATTTACATCGAATTTTTTACCTAACGTTTGGTGTTTGGTCAACATTGTGAAAACCATAGAGATATAAAATTGCTTTCTCTTTTCTGTGGTGAAAACATTGAAATTTTAGGTTCGTTACTCATTTCGTTTACAGGCTAGATACCTATGACAACGGACGAAAAGAAACAACGGGGTTCAGTTTTAATTCTTGATAAAATATTTTATGTTATTTTCGCGGATTGTGCGGCTTTTATGAAAAACATCTGTAATATTTTTTGATAGAACCTTGACGGCATCTACGTCTTTTTTTTCACTTACTTGTGAAAAATATTTACATCGAATTTTTTACCTAACGTTTGGTGTTTGGTCAACATTGTGAAAACCATAGAGATATAAAATTGCTTTCTCTTTTCTGTGGTGAAAACATTGAAATTTTAGGTTCGTTACTCATTTCGTTTACAGGCTAGATACCTATGACAACGGACGAAAAGAAACAACGGGGTTCAGTTTTAATTCTTGATAAAATATTTTATGTTATTTTCGCGGATTGTGCGGCTTTTATGAAAAACATCTGTAATATTTTTTGATAGAACCTTGACGGCATCTACGTCTTTTTTTTCAATTGCTTCTTATTTAGTTTTTGACCATAATTTTACCAATGTTTAGTGATGATGTGGCCGAAGTTGTATTTACATGCTTAACCTAAAATCACTGGCTCCCAAATGCAGCTCCCAGAATACATACATAGTTACGCGCTGAAGCTCAAGCACGCAACCGGATTTAGATTCTGAACAACATCTTCAACTACATCATCACCTATCAGGCGATGTTGTAGTCAAAAGCTAGCATATCATCAAATGGACCTTTTGCACGGTGTAATTGATATGAGTCTTATCAGGGCAACAATTGATGCAGAATATACTACATAAATCTGTATACAGATCAGCATACATGTATGGCACTACGACCTCTATCTAACAAGCTTAGCAACGTTGAATATGTATTGGAGACAAAAGAATTAGCCATTCACAACTTGTTTTAGAGTTCGACTCTAGCAGAGAACGTTTAGGTGACTTCCAACTTCAGTTGCCAGGTCAGATGGTATGGCTTAACTTCAAACCAGTAGATTTCGTCTGAAAGAAAGAAGTGTTTTGGAAACTCTGGAAACTATTAAAATGTTGTCGCTAACCATTTGAATCTTTAAATATTATTTAAAGTCTACTGCAACGTTGTTAAACATATTAAGGGTCACAGTTACTTTCGACTTTAGTGTCGCTTCGTCGACAGTTTTTTTAAAGTGATGTGACGGAAAATTTACCTGCTCGATGGTAAGCGTCACGCATGTCTGTTATAGTAATTGCAGTGACACCGTTATTGTATTGTTTGACTCTGCAATGCGCTTTTTACTCGAGACCTTAGTGCTTATATCTCGTTCGCCCAGTAATTTCACATTCTACAATGCCTTTTAAGCATAAAAACAGTGTTATTGGCACGCTACTGCTTCGAGGAAGAATATCTGCAAATTTTGCATGGTGGTAGGGCATTTTGCGGATGCGCGCCTGGCTAGCTGCCACCCTCAAGTTGAAAATCTGTCGCCAAGCACCTAACGGTGTGTTCCGGCAGCTGTCCTTGAGAGTCAGTAATTCTAGGTTAGCCTGAACTACATCTTCGACCACATCATCACTTACCACCAGGTGAGATAGTGGTCAAAGGGTAACCTATCAAGCATAAAAAAAAAAAAAAAACTTTCACTGCGGTCAGTGGTACCCACCAAATCTAACGATACACCATGCGTCTCTTTTGGTCCACATATATAAATAGAAATTAATTAGTATAATGTCAATATAGCGCAAAAGTTAATAGAATTTTTAATTTTTAATTATTATGAATTTATAATTATATATTAATAATAGTGATAACCTGAGAAACTTCTTTAACTTCATTACAGCCGTAATAGTAAAATCAAACATCGACAAATTTACTTTTAAACTATTTTGATGTGAACAATTTGTTCTACACTAGGTATATTGTAGGTCATAGTTATTAAAAAATATTTTCATGATGAGTTTGTACAATCATGCAATACATATAGATAGATTTGAATATTCTACAAAGTGCTATATGCCAAAATTAAACAAAAGTGCGAAGTGAAACGTCAACACAAGCGTTTGTTTAGGGAGGACATAGATGCTGGCTACCGCCTGTGCGGTCGTCCAGCTCCACCGGGTTTTGGGCGAGGGCCTGGCCCTACAATAGCCCGGGAAGGAGAAGTGCCGAAGGCACTTCTCCCGAGACGGGCGTAGAAGGCGAAAAGCGCTTTCTACCTCCGTCTCCTGCGGACGCCGAAAACGTACCGCTATTATAGGAGGGGTTGACAGCGAGCTCAAAGCACCACTGTGGTTCGGACCTCGGCTTGTCTCGCTGTCGAGAGACATGGGGGGGATCGGAGCAAAATGCCTCTGTGCAACTGCAGTGTTGCACAATTGGGCCCTACTGAATAATACTCTTTGACTATTTGGAGAGCAATTTATCGTGACCTTGTTTTTGCCTCGAGCTCGCCGGCGGGCTCGGTGTTTGATTGTGTGACCTCTAATTACCTCACACCTGGGGATTTTACCTCGACGACTTGCGGATAACGCTAAAGCTGCCAATGTAATGGCTGCGATGGGGTCATCCGGGTCGTCTAATACCTGCCGTGGTCGGCGACGGGGGGGTTTGAAAAATGGAATAGAAGAGGCAGTCGAGTAGTTCGATGCCTGGACAACCAATGGGTTCGGGTGGTGGGGCGCTCGATCAAAGTATCGGCGGGCGCAGTCCTTATTGAACTGCGCTAGAGAGGGAAGGTTAAAGTCGCAATGCAACTCGGTGTTCCGGATATACCACGGGGCGCCGGTTGCATTACGAAGAAAACGGTTTTGGATGACTTGAAGTTTGTGAAGGTGGGCCTCACTAGCATGACTAAACACTACTGATGCGTAAGTCATGATGGGGCGGATGCAGGCAGTGTAAAGTGTCTTCTTATTACTAAGAGACATTTTACTCTCTTTGCGAAGTAGGGGACCAAGACGACCCATTACGAAGGCCGCTCTGTTACGGACGGTTGTTATGTGATCATTAAAGGTGAGATGACGATCAAGGGTGATTCCGAGGTATTTTGTTCTAGGAACCCAGGGAATGGGTTCGTCGAACAAAATAAGCGGTTTCGGGTAAGGGGAGCGTGTCTTCTCAGTAAAGCACATAGCTGTGCTTTTAGCTGGGTTGACCGCGATGCGCCATTTTCGGAACCAGTCACCGATCTCGGTGACGGCCCGTTGAATGACGAAATAGGACTGTCTGTTGATATGCCACCCAGTGGTGTAAATGGCGGTATCGTCCGCATATTGGGCTAGGAATACTTTGGGCTGAGAGCGTGGGATGTCACTGGTATACAGTGCAAAGAGAATAGGTGATAGCACGGAGCCCTGAGGGACTCCGGCTCTGACTGGGTGGGGGGAGGAGAGGGTGCCTTCCACGCGATAGCGAAAGCTTCTGGCTTTAAGGAAGTCTTGTAGGATGAGCACAAGACGTTCTGGCACGCCAAATTGGTATAGCTTGTAGATCAAGCCATTGTGCCAGACTTTGTCAAAAGCTTTCGCTACGTCGAGGAAGACTGCTAGCGTAGTCTGGGGTTTGGGGTACTTATTGAAGCCCTCAATGATGTGCTCCGTGAGGCGGTGCACCTGTTGGACGCATGAGTGTCCGGGTCTGAAGCCAAACTGCTCATCTGGGATAAGGTGGTGTTCCTTAGCATGGGACTGGAGACGGTTTGCAAGTAACCGCTCGTAAAGTTTGCCTAAGGCACTGAGGAGGCTGATGGGGCGGTAGCTGGTGGGGTCAGATGAGCTTTTGCCTGGTTTGTGAATGCCAATGACATTTGCACATTTCCAGGTGTCTGGGAATAAGCAGTGGCTCATAGCAGCATTGAAGATGCTGACTAAGAGATGGATGAGAGGAGGAGAGAGGGTTTTAAGAACCCTGTTGGAGATGCCATCGGCACCGGGGGACTTGCGCGGTCGGAAAGCCTTGATCAGTCTCTCCACCTCAGCGTAAGTCGCTAAAGTGATTGGTGGGAGTTCAGAGGTGACCACAGAGCTTTTACGTTCGACTTCAGCATCCACCGAATCGAGGTGAGCTTGGTCAACGTGATCTACGTTAGGGGAACACTGAGCCTCTAGGCTATCAGCTAGGCACTCAGCTTTGTCTTCGTCAAAGAACGCTGGGACTAGTGGGACTGGTCTGCATAAGGGAGGCATGTCGTTGTGGTTACTTCCTTTCAAACCTCGCGCCAAGTCCCAGTAAGCATGGTGGCTTGGCACGAGGTTTGAAAGTTTATCGCCCCATTGTTGATCACGCAACTCAGACATGCGACTTTGAACCATGCGTTCAAAGTGGCGTTTCTTAGTTTTGTTCTCTTTACTGGGGTAAGAGTCGTAATGTCGGGTCATTGCTTTACTCTCCGTCACCAATCGTCTCACATCCGCTGGAATGACAAGGCGCCGGTCGTCCGGCACTATGACCTCCTTTGCAGATGCACCTACTACGGTGGAGAGGTGATTGGTGAACGAATCGATCGCAAGGGTTACGTCATCTTTTGTCAGGATGTCGTCAGGGATCTTGTCAAGGTCCGGTGAACTGATAGCCTTTAGGGCATCGCCTACTTGCTTCCAGTTCACTATCGTCTTAGTGGGGCGGGGGAGGTCAGTCGTTGGGTCGGGACCTAGTCGCAGTATAATGGGTCGGTGGTCAGAGTGAAGCTCGTGAACCACTTCTATGGAGCGTAACCGGAGTGTTACGCCTCTGAGTAGTGCCATGTCAAGCAAGTCAGATCGGTGGTCTTCCATATAAGGGTAGTGAGTGGGCTCAGTGGGCGCAATTATGTCAAAGTTAAGTTCTGCGATTAGGTTTTCAAGTGCAATACCTTTGGGATTGTTGACGTTACAATTCCATAGGATGTGCTTACTGTTGAAGTCGCCAATCAGAATGACGGCGCTTCCTAATGAGAATAAGGCTTCTAAGTCAGCTCGGACGATCGGCTTGGAGCAAGCTTGGTAACAGGACGCTATGACTATAGGTTGATGACCAGTCATAGCTAGGAGGCAACAAGATGCTTCCATATTAACAAGAGTCGGGGTAGGTAGGGGAATGCAGTGCAGGGACCTTTTGTAATAGATAAGAGTGCCTCCCCCACGGGAGTTCACTCTATCATCACGTACCGTTCTGTAATTGGCAAACCTAGGGTTCGCCTTCCCCGGTTTTAGAAAGGTTTCCTGCACGCATATGATATCGATAAGGTGGGTACAACAAAAGTCGTGGATGAGGTCACGTTGTCTGAAGAGGCCGTCAGCGTTAAATGACGCTAACGAAACTGAGTACGGTTTCGTGCGTTCGGTTGTACTACCCATAGTGGTTGTACTGGGGAGGGGCCTGGGGGACGAAGCGCTTAAGGGCGCTTAGTAAGTTTGCGTGTTCCAATGTGTATTGGATCACGTCCGCTGGGGATTGAGCGTATTGCATCTTGTGGAATAGCTTTTGTACCTCATTGATGTCAACCGACATAGCCAGATCGCTGACTAGGTTGATTGCCTCTTGAAGAGGGGCAGCCATCAATGGCATAGGGGGAGCTTGTGGCCGGGAAGCGGCGCGGGGAGGGGCGCGAACGGTGTTGGCAGCGGGTGCCGGGAGCGCGGGGCGAGCCGGGGCCGGTGCGCGGGCAGGGGCCGCGGCGCGGGCGGGTGCGGGAGCGGGCGCGGGCGCGCGGGCCGGGGCGCGGGCGGTAGCGACGGTCTTAACCATACTGGGTGGTTTAGACCATGCGTTACGGGCTGGGAGCGGCGCGGGTATTACCTGTGAGGCAGGTACTACCGTTAGTTTAGGGCTTACCCGTTGGTAGCGGTCATAAGAGGGACGGGTCGGCCTATGACCACCCTGTGGTTCACTCGTGGTGCTTTAGGGCAACCACGGTAATTCGCGGTATGCCCTTGAGCACCGCATAGGACACAACTGGGTGGGTCCGGCGAGTCCCGGGTGCGAGTGCACGCTGCTGTCGCGTGATCGCCTAGGCACTTAACGCACCTAGCGCGAGCGAAGCAGAAACGGGAGGCGTGCCCGTATAGTTGGCAGTTATGGCACTGCGAGGGACTCCCATTCTTGTATGGGGCTTGGACATCGAGTCCTGAGAGGCCACAGACCTTTTTTAAATTAAAAATGGCCTTGCCTTCAGGTGTACGATCTAGTACTACGAGTACTAGATCGTAGGGACTGCGGTCCTTCCCGCTGTACATGCGGTGAACTGCATGTACGGGGAAGTCTTGTGCCTTCAGGTCGGCACATACCGAATCGGTATGTACCTCCTTGGGCACACCGCGGATGACAACGCGGAGGACTTTCTTCTCTTCGAGCGCATAAGTGTGAAAACTTATGCTCTCTTTACGGAGGAGCTTTGTTAGTGCTCTGTGGTCGCTAATGGTGGACACTTGGACTTTAATGCCCTGCTGCGTGGAGCGGGCATTAGTATAATGGATCCCACGATCCGAAACTAAACGGGACAGCATGTCCCATTTGGTTTTGTCCTGAATGAACAGGGGCGGAGGCGGTTTTTCGCGGCGCGCGCTCGCGTCCTGAGGGGACGCGGCAGTGGTGGCTGGAGCGGAGGGAGGAGACGCGGGGCGCGGGGCGGGGGTCGGCTTCTTGCCGGAGGCGGGGGCCTTAGCGGGTGCCTTGGCGGGAGGGGCGGAAGTTGCGCAACTAGCGGCTTTAGAAGCACGCTTGCGTTTCCTATCTACGACGGTATAGCCGTCGTTATCTGAGTCCGAGTCGGTGCGTAAGGCGCGACTCGGATCTACCTCCATCTCCGCTTCGGAGTCCGAAGTGGGCTCGACAACGGCGATGGAGGGACGGGTGCTCGCTGGCCTCCCGATCGGTGAGCGCGAGCGAGACCTCTCACGGGGAGGGGCTGCCACCGTGCGTCTGTTGTCTGGGCCCGGAGCGGGCGAAAGCGGACTGTCCTCTGAGAAGGACCGGGTCAGAGGAGGGACGTTGGCCTCCGGGATTGAAGTCCCGGAGGGAGCAATAAGAGTGTCCGTGAGGCGGGCACTCGCTTCCTCTTCGAGGAGTTGCATATGAGCAACATACAGATCGGGGTGGCGGAGGGCGAAGGTCTGAAGGACCTGCACCTCACCGTTAGAGGGACGGGACTGCATCCTGAGGGGAATACTCAGGACGCCCTATCAAGGGTTTGAATTCCCTCACACACCTTGTGAGCTCACTGTGTGAGAGGGAGTGTGTACCTAGGGTGTGCCCTAGTTGTGTACCCTCTCCGAGCTTTTTTCTCGGCGGAGAGGGGTGCTCCTAAGCGCTACTCCGGGGTTGACTAGGGGCGACCCCAAGGCCAGTTATCCCGGAGCCCAGCTTGCTTCGGCTGACCCGTGAAGCGGGAAAGGCCACGGTGCAAGGTTAAACCAAAAGTTCGACAGTGGCCGTTGTCACCGTAGGGTGTCACACTGCGACCGCAGCAAATGGCGGATTTGATCGTTCAGACGGGTTTGGCTGACGCTACCCCACGCCTGAACGACGTCGCTTAACAGCACAAAGTGTGTTGTTACGCGCACTGTTACAATGTTGTGTCGAGTAGTAAAGTTGTGAAATGCGCACCGAAAAGTGCGGTCAAAACAAGACCACCAGCCCGATATGATGTTGTTCCGAAACAAGGGACTTGGGTAGGTGGTAATGCCTGACGTCTTAGAGCGCCTCTGCGCGACGGCACGGCGAGCTCGTAGCTCACGTTGCACGGCGTTCGGCGGCTGCTCAGCTTCTGCACACAAAACAAAACTTCGTCAGGACTGCGTATTCCAAGGCACTGGTCTGCAACTAGCGTCGGAACGATGACCCGAGTGAGACGGCAATAGTGCGGGGACTATTGCGGTCTCACTGGGAGATACTGGCGGAGCTGTAGACAGGTGTGCACGGCGTGGCGGCACAGGTCGGAATGTGAGAGTCGTCAACACAAGCTTCCTGAGCTCTCCTTATATGAGACCATCAGATGTGGTTGAAACTATAGTGCAGACTATAGTCTGTAGTTATTCCGTAATATATTCTAAAACAAGTGATAACCACATTAGTTTTTATAATAAGATTAAACAATTATATGTACGTTTAAAACACCAACATTTCATTACCAAAAATACACTCCATCCCGATCCCTTTAACCTCACTTCAGGAAACCTGACTCTGACATTGTAATCAGCTAAAACGAAACTCAATATCGATGTTATTACGGCTGTCCTAACGAGACGAGGGTTTGAGTACTTTAATTGCAGGGTAAAACAAAGTCAAAACATGTACTTTTTAAAAAAAATATTCTGAAGGTTTATGTTCCGTCTAAATGAAAAGTCAAACCGCTAGTTATAACGTTAGGTCCAAGATGGACAAGTCGAGAGGGCCGACCGTATTATAATATATTTTGCAAAGTTTAATTTCAATTCAGAAATTCTTCTCAGTGAAACTCAGCTTTTACGACCATGGAATCGAACCCAGAACCACGGTATTCTTATCTACTTCAAAATGACATATCACTGTGCTTAGTCATCCTCTACGTTTGACAAGAAGCTAGAATGTTAGAAGAGAATTGTGGCAAGAATTATAGTGACCACACAGCAATTCAACAGAAGTTTTCAGAATGCATTTACTATTTTTGTTAGGCGTGAGTTAGGGTGTGTTATGTATTAACATTTGTCTGAGATTCTTATTTGTTATTTAGAATTATAATATATTAATATATAATATATAGATTTTGTAGAGTGTAATACAAAGTTCGTTCATTAATTAGGCTACTTGGTTCAGTTTAATTGTGCTCTTTTGATACATTATAAATGTTAATAAATAAAAAACGGCAAAGTACGAGCCGGACTCGCGCACGAAGGGTTCCGTACTATTAATTACGTAATAATAATTATATTATTACGTAGCTATACAACATAAGACTTCATATATTCACTTTTTTTGTTTTAACGCGAGTCCGACTTGCACTTGGCCAACTTTTTGTATTTGTTGTTAGAGCGGCAACAGAAATACATCATCTGTGAAATGGAGAATGGCCATCTTAGGTCCCCTGAAAAAAGGTTTGTGTCCTATTTATTTCTTTTTTAATTTGTTAATAAACAGTCTTATTTTAGAATCGGTAGCCATTTTTTTACCCTGGTTTAAGAGTAATTTAATTTTTATATTCTGGTTATTGAAGTATTAAAAAATATCAATCCACCAGATATTATGTTACTGACTGCCTAAGACCATAATACATATCAAGACAAATCGAATGATACCATAAGTATCGAAATCCGCAACCTGATAGTTTAGGAGGTAGGTATCAACAACTTTATTCTATTATTTATAACATATTAACGGCAAATCTTCTTCTACTTCGTTGCTTACTTCTACACAATATAATAATAAATATGGTACTTTTTGCTCGCACATGCTCTCCGTTGTAAGATTTTGTTTGTTTGTATTGATAAGATCCTAATGCGAATCTTCTTATATCACTTATATTTAATCTAGGAAATCTATCCAGATTGGGAGCAGTGCTATCAATGTTTTAAAAAATCGCACGTCTGTTTTTTATATTTCTCCTCTAAATAACTTCTGATAAGTAGTATTTAATCTCATCTGAGGCATATCCAAATACTCGGAAGCAACCGGCATAAAATATCTTCTATTGTTGGATGGAATGCATGTAACAGGCTACAAGCTATTTTACAATCAACCAAATGCGCCCATGTGACTTGACACTCTTGACAGTAATACGATATGACAGCATAACACAGTCGTATGTAGATCAGTAGTGTTACCAGTTGACATTTTTAAATCGAATCCAACCATATCGATTTTTGTCTAACTTAAGTATGTGTCAGTGTTCAGACAGCATTGAATTAAATTATAGCTATGTATGTTAATCAATTTTAGATTGTGGAAAAATGGAAACTATAAATTACTGGCAATTTGAAGTTGGCCATATTGTAGTGCATATTATCTTTGGTTGGTAGTGTTGAAATGACAGGAAATAAATAATTTATAAAAAAAGTAGTCCTCTTTAAGAAAACGTTTAATGCTAGGGTGAAAACAAAATATGCTTTGTATGATAGAAGAGTAAAAAAAATAAGTATAGATTTTAGCATAATATTTTAATGGGACACTCAACCATATACCCCTATCTGCCTTTGAACATTCTCCTTTCAACTGTCTAGCTATCACCGTTCTTGAGATATAGCCTGGTGACATACGGACGGGCGGATGGACAGCCGGACGGACGGACAGCGAAGTCTCAGTAATAGGGTCCCGTTTTTACCCATTGGGTACGGAACCCTAAAAAAGTAACCTCTAAGCTTTTGGACGACCAAAAATACACAAATACATCAAATTTCCACAAAATATTCCATTCAAATTGACGGTTAAACAGACACACATACTTGTCCAAAACTATATTCGGGTAACTCAATTCCAATCGGGTAATTATCGCAACCCAAACATAACAGTTACCTACTTTGTACCTTCACCAGAACATGTCTAGCAATATACAACACCTAAAGCACCAGTATAACCCTACGGTTCAAGTCACGCAAATATGCGCTATTTGCACTGTATGCACGCAAACGGTATGTTCATAAATTGCTAAACAGACACCACGATAGCATACTGACGTTATCTTTGACGTCACATCCGGCTGCTAACAACGCTCACAGAAAAGTGGTAGTGCAATAGATGCACAAACGTCAAACTCAAATCTTGACAGATAGATGAGGAGATTTTTATTGTTGTGGTTAGAATGTTGAACGTACAAACATCTGTTCACAAAAGAATGCAATACTTACTTCTATTATCAATAATCCACGTGAAGGTCATTTTGGGTTAATTGCGAAAAAGCGAATTGACAGTTAGCAGATCTTATAAGAGCGGCTACATATCGGTTCACATCGTTTGCGCGCAAATAGTGCATATTCTCGTATTTCAGTTATAAACCAAGCTTTTTAATATATGCAGTGACAGCAGTGTTTGCGTGATTTAAACCGAAGTGTAAGAAAGAAGTTTCCGGTGCCAAGCATAGCAATTTCAAACAACACAACATTAAGTACTCTCCTTTAGATCTGATCAATGTACTCCAATATCCTCCCCTTTCACAAGTAAACGTCAAGGTTTATTATAACTGGGCGATACATTAATTGTGTGTTGAGAGCTCACATAGGCCGCCTTTGTGTGCCTAATGACAAAAAGATGTGATCTCACTCCTTTATACGCTCAGGGAACACAATGGCAATGTGTTTTGATATAAATAGAGGTTCATAAATAGATTTATGTTCGCTTTGACCGATTTTAGATTTCTGAAATATCGTTGAATATTATAAAACGTTAGTCTGTGTACCTATACTTTTAAGAAAAAAAACAGAAAGTTTCTCTTAAATGAAAACTTACAACTTTGTGTAAAATATATCAGAACATACTCATAATGTTGAAAACAGAAATAAAACTCGTTAGTAAAATAAGGCTTTACTTTAAATATTATAGATAAAAATAAAACCGGCAAAAAACACTCACGTTGGGGATCGAATACGTCAACCCGGTTTTCGAGCGTATCAGATGCTCATCATCAGGGCTTGTGCACATCTGCGTCTACGAGCTCCCGACGGGCACTGAGCCGCAGGGCTTTGTTCTAACATAATCCTCACCTGTTGGTAAGTGATCATTAGATCGAAGATACTGAGTAGATTGAACCTAATATATGGCCTGTCCCACAAAGAAAACTGCCCTTACTGCAATAAAAATCTATAACAACATGTTCAGTCACACAGTGAACATACAGGTAGCGGCTTGACGACAGATTTTCTAGTTGAAGACGGAAGCCTGGCAAACATTTATAAAATGTCCAGCCCCCATGCCGTGCAGCTTTAGCCTATTTGGGGACCTTTTGATATATGTATCTCTTTCGTAGTTATCCCTCCAATTGAGTCTGTAAATAAATTCGGCATTAATGATATATTTAAAAAGAAACTGGACTAAAATTAACACAACTGGGCTAGAAAATACTTCTAGATATGATTTAAAGCACTGTCACATACATTTTCATGAATATTACATTGATTACAATATTTTAGAGCATAGAAAACATATATTGTAGTGTTTTAATATTTTTTAAAGTAAGCGTATTCTTCAAAACAATTATTTTCTGCAACATACTGCAAAAGAAGCATAGGAGAAAATACATAGTACTATATTATTATAACTGTAAGACTTGGACGATAACACTTTAAGATTTGCAACGACATTGCCATTCGTAGAGTAATGTGGACTTTACCAAATTACTCACATTACTATCTTTGTCATGATAAAAACCCAATGAGGTGTACAGATACACCGAACGCCTCAAATATGAAACCAGTATTGAGTGCGACTCTTGTCGTTCTGCTGAAGTAGCCGTGTTTCAGAAAAAATTGACGATGGTAAAGGGTCAACGCACGTAGTGTGAGACGCTCCCACACCAAAGGCCGCCCTAACTTCCATAGCAAAAGATTTGTACTGTGAGACCTTTTACCATTGTAAAGCATTAGACCATTCGGTTCGAGAGTAGTTGCAATATTGCCGCTGATAAAAGCCCGGCGGATAATTTCATTATAACTGGCATGGCGAGAAATTAGACAGTACCGCTAGTCTGAGTTTTACAGCAAAATCGGTGAAAAGTGAGTAACTCGTGTTCGAGCTCTCGCAATTCGATTTCACATTTCGGTAAGCGTCAGCCTCACTCTATTCGCAAAGGTGTCACAAAAAGTAAAGAGTCAATACTTTATTTCAGAATGTTGTCAAAATGATTATAATAATAAAAAACCTACGAAATTTCTATGAAATCTGTATGTTGCGTATACTATAAACCCTTATCACCCGTATCACGTCCTCTATGGTCACGACTGGGTACTCACGGCTCGGATCGAAAGGTAGCCGGTAGGTGGTACTTTAATTTAATTTCATATTATTTTATATTTTACATGGTATTTGCAAAACTATAAACGCAGTCGGGCATCATCTTTCTACCCTTGACCCATGCTAAGTGGGCTTGGATTTTTTTATGCCTGATAGGTTAGCCTTTGACCACTATCTCACCTGATGATAGATGATGATGTGGTAGAAGATGTTGTTCAAGCTAACCCATAATTACTGGCTCTCAAGGACAGCTGCCGGAACACACCGTTAGGTGCTTGGCGACAGATTTTCTACTTGAGGGTGGTAGCCAGCAAGACGGGCATTCGCCAAATCTATCACCATGCTATAACGACTGCCATCCTAAGACACCAACCGGGACCGACGGCTTAACGTGCCCTCCGAAGCACGGAAGCGCTCAGTAGTAATGTCACCAGCGGTCACCCATCCAAGTCATGACCGCGGCGGACGTTTATTAGCTTTGCTGTCGGTTCAGAATGGCTAAGCAAACTTCGCTGCGAGCGCTTCAATATATTTTCTGTTACACATGACGAAAGAACATAATTAAACAATAAGTTTTCGTTAACAAACACAGCAGTCTGCGTGACACAACACTCATTGTGAATGCTCTCGTTGGTAATATACCCGCAACCTTGACCAAATATTTTTTTTATTCGGTCTGAGCCCGCAACCTTTCAGTTAACAAAGGAATTATGATAGTAAATTGCCCCGATAAGCCCCATTTTCAGATCAATTATTCTATTTATAGACGTCACTAGAAAAAATACCTCAAATTGGAAAACTTCTTCTAACTAAATTATAATTGGCACAACTCCAATTTACCGTCAAAACTCAAAATTATATAATACGAAGTACTTTCGATAACCCTGATCAAAACTTTACAACTAACATATTCACTGTTTTTGCCCATAACGTAGAGTGGAAACTAGCAATTAGGCCAGGGCAATATTTCACAAGGGTAGGTTCACGCGATACTGAACACAAATGTAGGTAAATTTAAAACTGCTGAGTTAGTCCAACCCTGGATTCCCCAAATCTATTATAATTTATAACGGAACAGCCGCAGGGTTGGCTCAATTTTTTGCCGATTATCGTTTAAGCTCGAGATCGGGTTTCAACTAAAGATACTCGTATCATAATATTCATAATTTTATATATTATTATTTTAAAGACTTTTTCTACCACCTGTTTGTATTTATTATCAATATAATACAAAATATATACGTCACCGCTGCTATTATAACGATAGCATTGAGGCAACCAAGTCATTGTAGCCGCATAGGTAGTGTACTGCCAGCAGTCAGTATGCCTAGCATGCTGGCAGCTTTGCCGCGTAGAAATAAACAAAAACAGACAATCAACAAAACAAAAATAGTTACGTCCGCGTCAGTTACGTGCTGAGACCCGCGCTCGCCGCTTCGCGCAACCCTGACTCCCAGACGAAGGGCTATATATAGCCATATGAAAAAACAGACAAATTAAAATTATAAATAATTTGTTTGTAACCACTATCAGGAGTCAAATAATTAATGTAGGGTTTGTAAAAACTTGCTGTCAGGTGTAATTTCAGTAATATTTCATGGCCGTCGGTACAATTTTTCTAGAACGAGAAGAAATTTCTTTATTTTATTTGTTTGCAAAATCCACGGTGGTTCTTTTTTTTGGTTACCATGTGTATGTCAAAGCATGCATAGTTTTTTTAAAACTACCCGCAACGAGCCTGATGCTTCGCTTGTATTATTGAGAGTCGTCGTTGGACCGCCCTACGCGCTATACACCACGAGACGGTGTCGTTTTGTTGATTTGATAATTTAATTATATTTAATCATTGATAATTTAAATAAGTATAAATATTGTCGTGTCACCGCACCGGGCACCGCCAATAAAAGTGCATCATCATAATTATGTTCCTTGAATAACTGGTTCTTACTAGGGGAAACTTGCCCCTAAAACCTACTGCCTCATTTTATCCGGACTGACAATAACAGTAGCGACGCAAGTGCCAACAAATGGCAATACAAATCCGCCATGTTAAGTGATATGAGAGATAACGTTGTGCAGCTACTCCTTCAAAAATTATTAAAAAGTAAGTAATTACACTACTGATTTTAGCGGAATATATCTAATTGTGTATATATTTGTGAGTTTTTTTCTCTTGTTATGTAGTGAATAACGCTAAATTCTGTGATTCTGTTTCACGGGAGATTTGAAATTTCTTACTGTACTACGCATAATTCGTACTCAGTACCTAACAAATTATTATATACATGTAATTAGTACCGGTACGAATTAAACATGAAAGTTTAATTTTGTTTCAGTTTGTCATGGCCGCAAATGACATGGAACAAGGCCTTTCTCTGGAAATTTGGTGAAAAAACTAAAAAAAAAAACTTGTATTATAATATGTGTAAAGATAATAGAAAAGGAGACACGATTCAGTATACCCATGTGATGCTTGGGTTCACGAGCTTAGCCCAAGTGTCGATAGTGTTGATGGTTGTAAAGACTTGGTGTTTGCACACCATATTTAAAACATAAAGCTAGTTCCTAATTATTAACAGAACGCAATTTTGTGACTGAAGTTTACATAAAAAAAAAATATGTGATTATGACGGGAAAAGGACGAGGTCCACCTGATGTTATACGGATTAACCTCTGCCTATAACAGATCAATTTCGTCATGTTGTTAAGTCTAATGTACTTGATTTTCTGGCTCTCAAGTATTGCTGCCGGAACACGCTGTTACGTGCTTGGCGACATATTTTCTACATTTGAGTGGTAGCTAGCCAGGTGGGCATTCGCAAAATGCCCTTCTACCATGCGGTGATGCTCAAGCCGGCGCCGCGGCGGTGGGGATCGGACCAGGGACCTGTGGCACGGCAGTCCATAACTATAACCGCTCGGCCATCATTGCTTCTAAATAATTTTAAGAATGATTGTGACAGCCACAATTTGTTTAACTTACCAAAAACTAAGCATAACCATAGTTCCCAAACTTTTTCTGCGATTCTGAGACAATCTATGATGTTATATGACACGAACTCACGATTTAGGATAATTGGAGTAAAAATCAACACCAATAGTCTGAATCGTACTTTTAACACTATTTTTATACAAGTTTACAACGTTCAAGTTTAACTGAGGACTGAGGTCAATTCACAATACATTAAAGATTTAATGACACGTAATTAACTATGTCTATCTTTTATAGATTTGAAAATATAAGCCTTTGTTATTAGGGAGTGCAAATAAGGCAAGTTTCCCTCACGTGAGATTTTGTGACATGCGTGAAACGTGACCACATCGCAGCCTCTGCAAAGGAGAGACTCCGAGTACGGGAGACAGTGGAGAAAGCTATGGTATGTACACATGCAATTTTTAAGAACCTCCTTTGTTTTTGGGAAACTCTTTTGTATAGGACTTCAAGGCTAGAATCACCTATGTATAGCCCCTACGCCGCGCTGTGGGATCACCTTATATTTGAGTACATTTCTTCTTATTAAGAAACCCCACCAAACAGTTTTCATAGAAATATTTCGTGCTAAACAAGCAAGCGTCAGTTTCACCTAATATTCAGAAAAAAATCAATCATACAGTCGTACTGAATGCCAAAGCGAGCAACGAACAGAGTTACTTGTAGTTTGGAACCTATAACTTAACTTAATTATTCGCCTGAAAACATGTATCTGAAATAAGTTCTGTCAAATAATTATAATTGATTTTATCGTTCAACGAATTAAATGTTGAACAAGTACATACTTCAAAGTTTTTAGTACACAGTTAATAGTGCCGTATTATTCTCCATGAATGCATTTCAACATACAGTGAAACTTTTCCGATGTGTGTGACAGTAGAAAGCGCTTGAAGTGACTGAGCGTAAGTTGATGAAAGCACTTGAGCTCACTCGAGAGTCGAGCCGACGCGCGCTCGCTCCCGGCTCGAGGCTGCTTCCACTTTATGATTAAGGGACGTTCTTTATGACTTGTGACACACTCTTTTAAAATTTCACGAACAACATACATTCATATGTCTGTTAGAGTAGGTAAGAGTAAGTTGATTAACACTCAAGCTCCCACGAGCACAGAGCCGAACCCGACGCATATTTTTTTATACTTTTACTGCGTGCACCTTATAAGTTATGGGCTCATGAAGTGTGTGCTGGCATAGAAGATAGTTGTTCTATGTATACAAATATTATACCAATAATTTAGTCTTCGAAGTAATAAATGACTAACCTAATTTTGTGCAATACCATAATTATTTTTATTGTTTTGAATAAAATTTACGTATTTTTGAAAAAGTAAGATTATTCCAAAGATGTTATATCATCGTTTCTGATACCAATTAACAATACAATTATTCTTAAATTATATATGCAGAAAACACTTTAAAATTTGGAGTTTTATTTGAGAAAATCTTCATCTGTATCTTATTTTTTTAAATATCAATATGGAAATATGCATAGAATTAAAAACGAATTAATATAGTTATAATAGTAAGTTATTGATATTAACAATGTATGCAGCATTAGAACGTACATACAAATTGTTCACCTTTGTGTATCACTAAGCCTTCTGAAAATATGTCGGCAGCCGACTCTAGCACTCGAGCTCAGTGTTCCAAGTATTTCGATCTTCTGGTAGACAATTCACGACGGTTTCGAGTCGTGAAACTATCGCTCAAAATTTTCACAACATTTGCAACCATTATTGTCTAAATATTATCGCAAAAAATGTTTCAAAACAGTTTTGAGGCGCTCATCTGTTGTAATCTCAGTGTATTTGCAATTTATAAGTATCGAATTCTTGACACAAATTCATCTCAGAATAACAAATTTACGGGGGGATTTTTTTAAGCAAGTCGCTCCATCCCAATACGATGATTAAAAAGAACGATAGGAAAAATTTGAGTTATGGACTCATTGTCATGTAAGCTCAATTAGATAAGAGCATACCCCGGCTAAAGGGGTGAATAGACGCGGGGTCGAATCCCGCACATGACTTAAATTTTTCCTCTCGTAAATTTGTAATGTAATCCACAGAGCATGCGTTATTGCGAACATAAGAATATTAATACAAGTTCATTTTCTTTGTGGTCAGGAAAAGGAGAATTGGATTATTCTAATTTTACTTTTGATCGCTAGTCAAGTCAATTAGATCTAAACCAATGTATTTCTTTATATTGACTTAGTTCGAACATTTTGGTTACTATCAGCACGATCATTATTATTATTTAAGTTACTAACTGAGGTATAGATAAAACTCGAAAGTTGTACGAAAGGTACAATGAGAGTAGTAATATATCTCTTATCCATACTAACATAGTCGTCCGCAATATTTGTCGAATTGGTTGAGACTTTTATACTTGCCCTGTCCACGCAGTCACAACCACTTACTTTATTTGCAGTCTGGGAAATATTTTCAGTACTTGAAGATTTATTGAAAAAGTTCGATTTGCGCCTTTGGGATATACGCGACTTATACTTACAATATTGCTCAAAAAAGTTGTCATTCGCTAGTCTCCAAACCTATGAAAGATTTTGCCGATGCATCAAGCAATGTTTTACCGATGGGCTTTTCGACGTAATGGTATTTACATAGAGATATAAATACTATTTTCTCTTTTCTGTGGGTATTTATAAGGTTTTATCAACGTTTTTTTTTATATGTGCTCTGATGATGGCTCTGTATTATTATTATTAATGATCCTTTCAGAGCACATAAAACTCCTAACAATATTACCGTACATTGGGGTGTGAGAATTTGTGTTGCTGAATGCTGCTAGCATGCTGGGCACGCTGCCAGCTGGTACTGAGCTGGAGCATGTTTTTCTTTTTTTATGCCTGATAGGTTAACCTTTGATCACTATCACACCAGATGGTAAGTGATGATGTGGTCAAAGATGCTATTCAGGCTAACCTACAATTACTACCGTTAAGTGCTTGGCGACAGATTTTCAACTTAAGGGTGATAGCTAGCCAGGCGGGCATTCGCAAAATGCTCTACCACCATGCTATAACGACTGCCATCTGAAAGAACCGATTCTATTTACGTAAAAACAATAATTTTTTCATTTTGTAATTACTCCACTGCTGAGCACAGCCTCCCCATTATAGGGTGTATGCCTTACAAGCAGGTGTCTTGAGGATCGCAGTGTGAGATATGAGCTCCTCAGAAAGCGCTTCTGCCCACCTTCTAGTGTGTTACCTATAATCGCCTCTTACGACACCCACGGGTAAAGATGGGGGTGACATTATCGCCCAGCACCCCTCAGGCGATTTTGTAATTATTAAACCTCAATTGAATGTCTTGAATGGCTTAAAATCTTTACTAGGTTCTAGGTGTGATCCTGAGTTCAGGTGGTAATTGAGGTTATTTGGTTAGATACAATGGTAATCGGGAGACTCCAGAGTTTAGAACAGTGCCTGGTAGATCGATAGCATCGCGGCTCTAGCTAAAATGGGCGGAACGTGCGTGAATTTAAGTATTTCGTTCGTATAGTAAAAACAAATACCTATTTGAAAAATGTAATATTAAAACGTTATAGAAAACACGTTGTTTTTTTAAATTCATTTACTGATGACTTTCCGTTAAGTATTTGAGCGGTACTAAGGGTTAATTTCGTTTTTTTAGATATAAGTTTGGATTTTTTTTCTATCGAGGAAACTCTGAGTAATCGTGATTCCAAAGTGTATGATTTATAGAATGAATCCATAAATATAATATAAATAAATTTCATAACTCAAAATTTAGAAATAAAGATACAGCAAAGGATCAAAAGAACCACAATTACGTATCGCTGCCTCGGTGCAGGCTTAAGTAATTAAAAAAAAAACTAAAACCACGTATATCTCAGAGTGTGACTGTGACCTATATCTCACTCTCTCTAATATATTTCGAATGCTCGCCTAGCTAGCTACCACTATCAAGTAGAAAATTTAACGCCAAGCACCGCACAGTGTGTTCCGGCAGCAGTACTTGAGAGCCAGTAAAATTACAGGCACATAAGACTAAACAACTGTAGGTCTCAGTGTGACGGGCGCGCGGTGCATTTAATCACTTGTGATGAAATGCATCTATTATAGGCAGACTTTTTTTTTTTTTTATGCCTGATAGTTTAGCCTTTGACCACTATCTCACCTGATGGTAAGTGATGATGTGGTCGAGGATGTTGTTCAGACTAACCTAGAGTTACTGGCTCTCAAGGACAGCTGCCGGAACACACCGTTAGGTGCTTAGCGACAGATTTTCAACTTGAGAGTGATAGCTAGCCAGGCGGGCAAAGTGCCCTACCACCATGCTGTAACGACTGCTATCCTAAGACAACAACCGGGACCGACGGCTTAACGTGCCCTCCGAAGCACGGAAGCGCTCAGTAGTAATGTCACCAGCGGTCACCCATCCAAGTCATGACCGCGGCAGACGTTGCTTAACTTTGCTGATCGATTCAGAATGGCTAAGCAAACTTGGCTACGAGCGCTTCATAAGTTAGTTAAGGTTAGTCCACTTAACATGAGGTGAACATCGCGCTTGTTCCGTCATAATCACATATTATACTAATAGGTGATATATAATTTTAAAAGATGGACCTGATAATGTTGAAATTATATTATAGCCTATCACAAATTTACATAATACCAGGTATTCAATTTAGATCGCCTATTATTTTCCGTCAATCCAAATGCCAGCGTAACTCTCACATACAATCAAATAAAAGAACCTCCGTCAATAAAATACCCTAAACCTCTATTAATCTGCACAAAAGATGGAATATGCTAAGAGAAAATGAAATATTTACTTTGATTGCTTTAATTTACAGGACCATTAGTGTCGTAAACCACGGAATCCCACAACGAAGAGCATCGGAAAATAAGGAGGGTTCGCCTGGCTCTGAAGGTGATGAATCAACTTTTGTTACTCTCAGTTATGTATAACATCACTTTTTAAATGATAGGCTTCTAATAATATCTACAAAGTTCATACTTTTCATAGTCTAATCTTGAAATCTTAATAAGCTAGCCTAATCAATCTTATCCGATGCTGAGTCATGATAATATGGTCGACAACAGCCATAACCTTGAATAGGCAAAGTTGTGTGAATATACCGTTAAGTGCTTGGCAACAGATTTTTTACTTATGAGTGGTAGCTCACCATACCATATAACGACTACCATCGTATGTCATCAATCGTGTCTGACGGCTTAACCTGTTTTCTAATCCATGGAAGATAGAGACCGGTAGTGGCAATTGCTATTAGCGGTAATCCATCTTAGTTATGATCACAGTGAACATTGGCTTGTTTTATAATGATCAGAACGGCCAGGCAAACTCCGCTCCGAGTACCGCCAGAGAGAAAATAATTTTCCGCCAACTTCATGCAATAATCTATTGCATAATTGTTCAAGTACATAACTGGCCCTTGCACAAAACGAGTTTATTACAAGAATGTAATGTGTATTATGTGTAGTATGTATAATGTGTAATAATATTACGTACTTACTGTTCTATATTATCCCAATAAGATGCCGTGAAATCTATCTATCTAAAACAATAGCAATTGTTTTGCCAAATGAGCACTTTTATCTGTATCATTTTGAGGTATTGTTACGCATTAGGCATCATAGGACTTATGTCAATTTGAATGGCAGATTTAATGCAATACTAATCTTGTAGTGATGAAAATAACCTCATTTAATTAATGTTCAATATTAATGCGCTCTGTAGCGTGGCCGCAGAGACAAATCCTTGTCTGAAATGCGCAATAAAAAATATGACCCTAAATTGTTATTCGAAAACAATAATTCTTTAACACAGATTTGATAAGGGTACACACTTGGTCACAGTTATATGTTATATTATTCGAAAAGTATTGTCGTTAAAAAGTTTCAAAGGTTTTTTATCTGCGCAAGTCTGGACGGAAAATTTAATTCTAAAAAAAATACCTTTGTTGCTTGTTTTGGTAATGAATGAACATTACTATTGTACACAACATGACATTTTCGTATAATATTGCATACAGTATCTTGAAATGTTTTTGAACAAGAATTAACATATTTAATTAAATAACCGCATAAGTACAGAAAGTTACGTTTACACGCAACAAGATTAATCATTTGTTTTGTAATACTAAAATTCATAGAAAGAAAACTGAACGGCTGGGGTTGAGGTGATGTCAAAACATTGTGTTGGGTGATTCATAGTGCACTGTGCAACGCATAGGGAAAGCAACGCAAGACGATCAAGATCTCGCAGCACTGGAAACTTCGATCTGGCGAAATCTTGTAATATACGAGATCTCGCGAGTTTGTTAGTTTAGATAGATCTTTCTAAGATTGTTAACAAAAATAAAATGTACATTTTAGTAAATTTAAAGTGTACTTTTTAGTAAATTAACAGATAATATATTATATAGGTATTTAAAATGCAGATTTCATCGGACGTATTGCAAAATGCTAAAAAACACCAGGTCAAAATGTGAGTTTTTAACACAGGTTACGTATAAGTATATTTATTCGTAGTGTGAAAACGATATCTCTGGCAATATTCTGATCGCGTTTGTGAATACTAAGTTTCCACGCCAACGAATATTGAGATTGATGCAATGTAAAGTACCTACCTTTTATCTATGCGAATGACTGCAATTTGTTTATGACAGTGAGAGCTTGAAAGTTCTTGACGGCGTTTAGTTGGGCTCAATGTCGGAATACGTAAAACTCAGTATAACTTGAACTTAGTAATTAAACAACTTTAAACGGTTTCAATACTACCATAACTTTCCGAAACGAAGATTAAACTAAGAACCACGATACTAATACGATGCTTTCAACCAAATATGGTTGTCTACTTTATATCCAAAGTATCGCTCAGTCAGTTTTAAATCCCAGCCCTAAAGCATGTACACAGAGAGTTGATTGATGGAGTGTTCATTTATCAAAGTCATTAAGGCAGTACAATCCTTGCGCTAAGTAAGAAGCCACAAGGCATGATGTATCATTTGAAGACCATGAATTTCGTGGATCTTTTGACTTACCTGAAGTAAAATAACAAAAAAATACGTAGGTACTCATTTTATATAATATTGGAAAAGTTTTCTCGCTTATTCTAAGCTCTTGCTTAATCGCGTTTATTATTATTTTAATATATATTATTTTAATTTATTGCATAGCTTCTATCGCGGGCCTTGAGCGTGGAGACCGAATCCAGAAATTCCGTAACGAAAATAACCTAACACCCCCCAATCCGACCGACACACGCTGATCAAATATAGTATCACAGCGGTGATACTATATTTGATCAGCGCCTCTACAGTGCGTAAAAGGAACTAAATTTTGGCAGAAAAAAAGGTTTTGACAACTAACGTGTCGAGATTTATAATTGCATAAGTTGATAAAAAATGCTATGTAGATAAAGTGTAAATAGCTTTACCGCGACAGTCTCCGAGTGCCACACGTCTTTTTTATTTTTATTCATATTCATAATCTGACTCGTAGCTTAGAATAAGCGAGAAAACTTTTCCAATATTATATAGAATGAGTACCTACGTATTTTTTTGTTATTTTACTTCAGGTAAGTCAAAAGATCCACGAAATTCATGGTCTTCAAATGATACATCATGCCTTGTGGCTTCTTACTTAGCGCAAGGATTGTACTGCCTTAATGACTTTGATAAATGAACACTCCATCAATCAACTCTCTGTGTACTGCTTTAGGGCTGGGATTTAAACCTGACTGAGCGATACTTTGGATATAAAGTAGACAACCATATTTGGTTGAAAGCATCGTATTAGTATCGTGGTTCTTAGTTTGATCTTCGTTTCGGAAAGTTATGGTAGTTTGTCTGGAAGAAGAGTCTGGAACTAAGTCCAGTAGATAGCAATAGGTTCGGTGGCAATAATTATATACGAAGTAATAAAACATGCCTGGTGAAACGGACATGCTTAAAGAAATCTCTGCCTACCACTTCAGAGGCTTTAGGAAATACGCAGGCGTATAAACACTCGTACTTTATATTCGACAAGGTGTATAAAATTATTTTTAGCGTCGTGTTGGGCGATGAAATAAAATTATTACAAAAAGTATATACAAATTATTTTTACTCTAATAAGAATTAATTTATAAATTGATGACGGTTACATACATACATATACATTACCGGCTTATCATAGAATACTTGATAAATCCAGGTTTAGACCAACACTTTAAAGTCTAAACCTAATTTTACATTTTAAATTTAAAACGACAACTTCAACATACTTTATTAATAACAAGTTAATTAAAATATAAAAATATATATATAGATTGAGCCAAAGAGCTACCAATGTTCATCAAGATATGAAGCACATGAATTGATTTACAAAACTTTGATAGAGTACATACATTATTCCCAACATTTTTATTTTCTACTGATGGTTCGTCCTTTCACCAGTTGCTTTAAACCTAGAATCACTGGCTCTATGACTGAGATTCAAAATATTTTTGCATGTCCACACTGAACATACATCTTGTACAACAAAAAAAAACTTTATCTGATATCAGTTTACAAAAAAAAAATACCAGAAAATGGAATCGACTTCAACATCCAAAAGTGTGAAATAACTTGTTGAAGAAACAAAAACGAAACAGACGAATTGAGAACCTTCTCCTTTTTTGGAAGTTGGTTCAAAATACGCGCTGAATTCATAAAATACCTTTAATCTTTTTCATAAATCCTGCTTAGCAAATATCAATTTGAAACTTACAAAAAACATTTCTGTTTTGGTAGTCAGTGGAAGCGCCAATGGCAGAAATTGCTTTAAACTCACTAAACAAAGCAGTAATGAACATTGCGAACAACCTATATCTCGACTACCAAAAGAGTTTTGGAAGGTATCGCTTCCCAGCCCTAGCTGTTTTTAACAGGTGCGCGTCAACTCGCGTCTAATGTGACTTGAATTATGTATCTGTGGATATTGTACAGATGTCACATCGTCGTCACCAGAAGAAATCGATAATGACTATTATTAATTATACTTTGCACTAATATTTGACTGAATGAGTAAGGATGTAAGAATGTGTAACCATGTTTGTTACTTCTACTCGCTGAAAAGGCTGAGCCGATTTAGATATCTCCTGGAATATATGATATACTAGCTTACTAGGCACGGCTCCGCCCGCGCGTATGTCGGTTATCGCGCAAAAACCTTAACATCTTTTTGCGCAGTTAGATAAAAACTATCCTTTGTTTTTTTCCGGGTCTCAAACTATTTCCATACGAAATTTCATTCAAATCGGTCCAGTAGTTTTGGCGTGAAAGCGTAACAGACAGACGGACAGACAGAATTACTTTCGCATTTATAATATTAGTACTGATTAGTTTGTGTCCAGGAATAAAACAAGTACCACTTTTCATCATCATCGTTATCACTTTTTGACCAACTTCAAAAAAGAGGCCAAGGTTCTTTATCCGACTGTATTTTTTTATGTATTGTTTGTGTTACATCACAATTCTTTAGTGTACTGATTTTGATGATTTTTTTTATATTCGAAAGCTTGTCATGTAGTCTCATTTAAATTTGAGTGAGATCAGCCAAGTAGTATTTGAATTATCCATAATAATGCATATTTTACGTTTGAAGTCAGTTGTTCTTGTCATTATTGTCTACACGGGTGAAGGGCAGCTTGTTTTGAATAAATAGCTTAATAATCAAGGGAGGTAAATCTAAGGTTTGCGTTAGCTATATTTTCACATTTGCTTTTTATTCCATCTCATGGTATATAACAATAATGAATCTACTAGATATGATTTGGAGAAGTTTTTTTTGTTATACTGTCATTATTTGTCTATTTTACTTTTATTTTTCTTCTTCTAATACTTTTCTTATAGATCACAGGTACGCTCGTAAATGATTGATTGTGTTTACAGTGGAAAACCTGCAACAAAAGCAAAAATGTATTATAATCTTTACAAGGAACTAGACAAAAAAACACAGATAAGTTGTTACGAAATACAAACGACTTTTATTGTAAAGTAGGTACATTCACTATGTAAATTTCTCCACGAATCTAGAAAGTAGCAAACTACAGAATCGTCGTTAATTTAATTAATAAACGCACCTGTTGATTGTAAGGATGTGTGAGGCAACACATATATTCTTACAATTATCAACTTAAAGATTCTGACCAACTGGTACCAGACTCACTAACTTACTTTTCCAGACGGCAGAAAACGCAACTGAAAATAACTTACTCCTAAAAATGTATAGTTGTTGCATGGATTTAGTGAGAAGTTTTTTTTTATACAGCCCAATGTATTTTAGTTAGCAACACGTATCCTTAGTATGTAGGCACGTGTAGTTTTACTGACATAATTATTCCTGATTCGTTTTAAGTGTACGCAGTTTAACAAAGCATGAAATTTGGCAATATGGTAATCTTAGTTACTATCTGAAGAAATGCTAAAAATCTGATTCAATAGAATTTATGTCAATTGAAGAGAAACCTTCTAATTAGCGTTGCGGGTCAATGCTATAGGGCTTCAATAACGCCCCATTAATCGAACCCCTAGACGTTTTCAATTCGTTACCAATTGTGGACCTTCGGGGTATGTCTATCAATAACATAGTAAAATTACTTACGTAACTTGCCAAATAATTTATCACCTAATGCGAGCATATCAGAGCACTTTGGTAATGAATGGTAAAATTTTGTTTAGTTATTTATTATTAATAGCTATTGTTCAAATTAGACATTTTAGCTTTCATAATTGTGTTTACTAAATTATTCGAAACGGGTGTATTAGTCTTTCATCCATATCAAATATTTAATGAATATTTTTTAACAAAGATAATTGTTTTTTTTTTTTATGCCTAATAGGTTAGCCTTTGACCACTATCTCACCTGATGGTAAGTGATGATGTGGTCGAGGATGTTGTTCAGGCTAACCTAGAGTTACTGGCTCTCAAGGAAAGCTGCCGGAACACACCGCTGCTCTGTGCCTCAGATCAAGAATACTGTTTTATCGTTCCCTAATTCCCATTTGATATTTACGTATCAATGATGACCAAAAAGTCTATATAAGGAGAGTTAGAAGTTTTTGTGAATTTCGCCTAAAACATGGAATAAATTCGGTAGTTATGGGTATATTATATCTCAACAAAGATGTTTGCAAGCATTGAGAACCAGCCCCAACTAATCCACTTCAAAGTACGTTTCACTAAAGGCACAGAATATCCATATAACAAAGTCAAAGGCTCACGTTTAATATTACAACACCATTCAGTTCCGCTTCCCATGGAGGAAACTATGCGATACAATCTGCACTTCATGTTCAGTCAGATATTCTGTAGCCTATGTAACTATATAAATACATATATAATAGGTATAGACAAGCTATGACACTGCTGGTGTTCGACGAGAATAGCTGATCAAATCCCCAAATAGACGGAGAGTTGGGTGCTATATTACTATGGTACTAACATACTTTAGGTGATGTTTACCGTTGGGGTGACAAAATACTGTATCGAATTTACTCTGATTCTGAATTTAAAAGTATCACAATTTCCTTTAAAATGTAACTTTTATATCTGTTCATAAATTAATTTTTATCTCCTTACGTCAACTTCTATCCCGTTTGAGACCATCACAATTATTTTTTTATTTTACCTATATTGCCATTAAAGCTAGTAAAGTATAATTTGACTGTTGGTATAAATTACTTCATATTCCTATCCTTCTATAACAATTTCTTATCCTCAAATAACAACAAAAAAAACAAACATTTTTTTTTTATTTTTTTTTTTATGCCTGATAGGTTAGCCTTTGACCACTATCTCACCTGATGGTAAGTGATGATGTGGTCGAGGATGTTGTTCAGACTAACCTAGAGTTACTGGCTCTCAAGGACAGCTGCCGGAACACACCGTTAGGTGCTTGGCGACAGAATTTCAACTTGAGGGTGGTAGCTAGCCAGGCGGGCATTTGCAAAGTGCCCTACCACCATTTTAGCATATAATTAAATATCTATCGTCGAACAATACAAATAACGATATCAGAACATAACTGTATGTTTAAACTTTATTTGCTTCGCTGAACTGTCAATAAAACAACCACCGTATACCTGTACTTCAAAGGTAAAACAACCGCTTTGTATCCATGTGTAGATGTAAACATGTTATTTTTGTATCCGTATTAAGTATAAATATAAGCTTATTGCGACTAGCTGTGTAGGTATATTACACAATCAAATAACGATCTCGCCAGCGAGCTCGAGGTAAAATAGGGCTTAGGCAATGATGGCCAAGCGGTAATAGCTATGGACTGCCGTGCCGCAGGTCCGTGGTTCGATCCCCACCACCGGCTTGAGCTTCACCGCATGGTGGAAGGGCTTATTGCGAATGTTTGCCTGGTTATCTACCACCCTATAGCACCCCACTTAGCGAAAATCTATCACCATGCACCAAACAGTTTGTTCTTGCAGCAGTCCTTAAGAGCCAGTAAAATTACGGGCACATGAAACTTAACAACTGTCTGTCCCAGTGTGACGGGCGCAGTGCAATTCGTCACTTGTGACGAACTACATCTGTCAGAGGCAAAAGTTAAAACACATTACATCAGGTGGGCCTTACGCTTATTACACCATAATCACATAAAAAAGTCCCAATTAGAGTATCTCTAAATAGAAAGAGATTAAATATCTGAAGAGCCTATTCTCAACAGTACAACACTGTTGTTGTACTGGAGCAATTAGTTCCAATATACCCTAATTCTCACGGCTACGGCTACTTTTTGTAGCAGTGCGTTTTCGTCACCAGCGATGACGGAGATAGAAGGCGCTTCACGGCTGCTACGCCCTTCTCAGCACTTCACGCTCCATAGTTATAGAGAGTCTTCACACGCACAAGGCCCTGTGTAGTCGTATTGTTGCAGCGACAAACAATATCCTTGTCCTCCCTAAAATAAAGACATGTTTGTAATATTCTGTTGAAAGGTGTGAAACATGCATAAATCTAAGTAGTAGTCAAATATATCGTCATTTTAAAATTAAACAATGTTCCCTGATTAATTCAAAAAATATTTCACCAATGCATGATGATAATGCGTAATAACGAATGTTTTAATTGAAGTACGTCCCAAATGCTACTTTTTTAGTTATTTCCTGATAGCATTGCCATTTTTGTGCCTACTATATAGGCACAGCCTTGGTGTTTGTAAAGGGTTTAGCATGCTTGAAGAACCTTACTTGAAAAATAACAAGCTCTCCTGCCAGTACGAGGAGATTCTCTGTCCACCGAAGTAAATTACACCCGTTATAGCTAGAATTGGTGTCTGACACAGATTTCACCCTTTACCGAGTGTCTCTCATGTCCCTCCTGGGCGCGCAGGTAATTGCATGTAAAAACAATAAATCATTAGAAGATGTAGGAAGATATCTATCATTGTCATTCAATGACGATGCAAGATTTTAATTATTAATACTGCCTAGTAGAAGTTTCAACATTCCTAAAATATGGAGGGGTGCAATGAGTGGATAAATTAGTACATCATGTATAAATATTTTTAATTGCGTACTACAAAATGACCCCGTCTTAAAAAAGTTAGTATAATATTCTTGAAGAACAACTTTAAATTTATTTCTTACCAGTAATTTATATTTTATTGAACTGACTGAGATTCGTACATTACGAACCTATATATCCTTTATTGCGGTCTACGCAAGTTAATATTCCGAGGGCATATTGTTTCGGACACCACACATTATTAATGTGTTGCTCGTGACTGTCGACACAAACAAACCCGTGAAGCCATGAAGAAGGTATGTGGGATAGGAAATCAAACCAGAGAGGTTAATGAGCTATAGGGGAATGAGGTTCAGACAGTTGACAGTTTCAGAAATTTACAAAAATGTTTTGCTTAGTATGGCAGTCGTTATAGCACGGTGGTAGGGCATTTTGCGAATGCTATCCTGGTTAGCTACCACTCTCAAGTAGAAAATCTGTCACCAGGCACCTAACGGTGTGTTCCGGCAGCTTTCCTTGATTGCCAAAAATTCTGAAAACATAATTACTACGTTCTTATTGCATTCTAATTTTATCTCACCTAAGAACAACCCTATTATTATTACAAGCACGTCGTCCACATGGTGTTAAACGGTAACTTCTGGTTCTCTATAACAGACGCAGTTCGTCACAAGTGATGGACTAAACTGCACCCATATTTACTTATGACCTAAAAGCGACCTTATAGCGGTCAATCACAATCTCATGCAATATGATATGAACAATCTACATGCAGATACACTAGCTCGAATGAAAATTAAATTCAATATTTACTTTATCATATTATAAAAACTGATTTGATTTGTTTCACTTACATAAACTAATTACCAGCAGCGCAAGTATCGTAGGTTTCAATCGCTGAATTTGACATTTAAAATAATAAAATATCTATAAAACGGATCATATCTATGTTTTATCGGCGTTGCAAGTATGAACCCTACTTAATCCTTCGATAAATTCGATAAACGATCGTTAAATTTAAACGAATTTTAACGAGGTTTGCATTAAAAATACGTACTGTATCAGCCGGATTGTCCACTGCTGAACACAGCCTCCCCCATAAGCGTAGGGATTACCCTACGCTTGACAGGCGTCTTGGGGATTGCAGTGTGAGGTGTCAGTTCCCAAGAAAACGCTGCTGCTCACCTACGGTTATGTTATCCTTAGTTGCCTCTTACGAAACTCCCGGTTAGAGATGGGAGGGGGGTGACATTCTAGCCTGGCACCCAACGGGCGTAAAAAAACGTTTACGTAAAGATGTTATAAGTCTTATGTTGCTTTATGTTCCTTAAAAATTTATCAGAGTTAGAAACGATAGCAAAGATACTCGTAAAAGTAGTTTATTTTAACTAAGCGAAGCTTGCCGATGCAGGAGGTTTTTTCCATTTGACTTTATCGTCGACGGCAAAGCAATTAATATCACTTCTCAACAGGAGGTCTAACGTCCATAACACTCTCTTCTCCTGCCGAGTGGTCGCTAACGATACGATTTTTACACGGGTTTCTAAAACAAACATTTTTGTACATTGTACACCAGCAATTTACAGAAAAATATATTGTAAAATATTTAAGATTTCTGACATATTCATAAATCATCATTGTTTAGGTGTATTCTTATAAATATGATTATTAATAAATATTTGATTTGGAAAGTCTTTCAACTTTTAACTGCATATTATTAAAACTTGCTTTATACGTAGGTGACACTAAAACTTTTGAGTAACTTTAAAAACAACATGATATAAACAAAATATTATGTTTATTGCTTTTCAAAGTACTCTTTTTTACACTTTAAACATTTTTTATGCGATCGAACCATTTTTTAAAACAGGAGGATATATAGATCTGAAAGCATGTTTTCTCATCAAATATTTGATTTGGGAGATATACAGAAATCACAGGGTGCTAGGTCGGGGCTATGTGCAGGATGGGTGACGATTTGTACTTTTTCGGAAGCTAAAAATTACTTTGTTTTGTTGGCCGTGTGTGAAGAAGCGTTGTCATGATGTAATGGAAAACGCGGCGTTTAGATCGTCTTACGCGAACTTTTTCTGACACCCTTGGTAAAAAAATAGTAGAATACGGCATTAACACTCTTTTGATCATCAAATGGAACTGTGCAGATGGGACCCGTAGCTGAGAAAAAAAACGCGATCATTTTTACCAATGTTTCTCGCCTACCTCACTTTTGTTGACCTGTTCTCATTTTTAAACACCCATTCACAAGACTGCTGTTTTTTTTCAGGTACACAACAATAAATCCGCGTTTCGTCTCCTATGACAATGTCATAAACAGCATTAGAATGTCCGTCGAATGTCGTACTTCAATAGCATCTGTGAGCACCATTCCACGCGAGCCCGGTTCTACTCCACTGTCAGTTCATGAGGGATCCAACGACATCAGTGTCCGAAATTTCTTAATTCTTCGTGTAAAATTTTCTGAATTTGGCTCATACCAATCCCCAATAGTCTTTGAATTGTCTCATAGGTAATCCGCGGGTATTCTTCAATTAGCCGCTTAACAGTAGCCACATTATTTTCGTTAACGACAGTTGAAGACCGCCCTTCACGAAATTCCTCATGTAAAGAAACCCGACCGCTCTCAAATTCAGCAAACCATCGCTTCACGGTGCTCCAACAAGGTGCTTTCTCCCAAAAGCATTTTGAAGACGAGCGGCACAGTCTTGCGGAGAGAGAACTTTTAAAATCATAAGAAAACATCGCTCCAAAATCTTTTTTAGCAGTTGAGTAGCACATGCCCATTTACTGCACGTTTAGGACTCTTTACTCTCAACTTTACGCCCAAATCGAAAAAAAGCCGTAAGCCGAAAGTAAAGTTTATTTATTTATTTATTTATTTATTTCCATACATACATCTATCTTTACAGGTACACACCCAATACAATAGAGTAGCTACTTATACACATTTAATATATATATATATATATATTTTATTTTTTTGATATCTAATTCCTAATTCCTATTACACAGAACATGTAATGCGACTTTTGTAAATTCGGTCAGATCACAACAAAATAGGTCCACTTGTTCCGCGATAATGTTGAGGTTGCGGAGTGCACGCGTCAGAGGCGCATCGCGCAGCAAGTTAGTTCGTGCGCGCGGTAGCGCCACCAACCGCGGCCGCCGCCGCCTCCACACGTACCTATCCGGGACGCAAAAGTATACTTGCTCCAGTATATCGGCATTATGCACCCTTCCTCTAATTACCCTGAACATATACGAAATGAGTGCGAGCTCCCTCCTGACTCTCAATTCGTTATATCCAACCATACCAAGGATAAATAGTGTAGGGTACATTAATGGATAAAAAGGATACACTCCAAATTTTCTAAAATACAAAAATCGTAAAAATTTGTTTTGTATTTTCTCTAGCATTAAAATATATTTTGATTCCTGAGGAGACCAAATTATTGCGTTACATTCTAATTGACTTCTGACCAGTGCGTTGTACAAAGCAGTAATCGCTTTAATATTTGAAAAGCCACGAGACATCCTCAGTATAAAACCTAAATTTCTAAAAGCTTTTTTACAAATTTTAATAATATGTGCTCGAAATGTGAGTGCCGAATTAAAATTAACGCCTAAATCCTTTACCTCTGCGACTCTAGCCATCGGAATCCCGTTTACGTTGTATGTGTGCAGTGTCTGGTTACGTGCACGTGAGAAGGTGATTGTCATACATTTAGACACATTGAATTGTAAACGGTTCTCCTTTGTCCAGGCCACTACTCGGTCTATGTCCTTCTGTAGTCGCCCACAGTCAGCTTCATTTTTCACCTCTAAAGTGAGCTTTAAGTCGTCTGCGAATAGCAAGCACTTAGCATCCTGCACAACCTTCGGTAAATCATTTATCATTAAGATAAATTCCAAAGGTCCTAAGTTGCTGCCCTGACTTACTCCAGACCTAGTGAAATATGGCTCAGACTTATGCCCATAATATTCAACGTACTGCTGTCTGTCCGTCATGTGGTTGGCGAAAAACTTGAGAAGATGGGAGGTAAAGCCAAAGCCAGCTAACTTTTTAAGCAGTACGTCATTATCGACTAAATCGAAAGCTTTTCGAATATCAAAGTAAGCTGCATCAGCTTGACCCCCGCTGTCTACTATCGGTACCAGTTCCACCATGTGACTGAGTAGATTGCTAGTGGTGCTTTTGGCCTGCCGAAAGCCATGCTGAGCGTCTGTGAGCTGAGATCTCACCTGCGTAGATATGCTCTTGTGGATAGCAGATTCTAGTAGTTTTGCTGGAGCCGAAAGTATCGCTATTGGTCTATATTCGTCCACCTTCACACCTGATTTCCCTTTTGGCACCGGAACCACTCTTGCCAATTTCCACCTATCTGGGAACTCAGCTAATTCAAGGCACAGATTAAAGATGTAATGAAGCGGTTCAGCCAGTACATGACGGCAATCCTTGAGGATGTACGGCGGTATACCATCTGGACCTGCAGACTTCTTCGGTTTCAACTGGCTGAGGGAATAGTGAACGTCTTTTAATTGCAGTCTGTCCAGGTGTACAGATTCCGCTCCTGACGCCCCACCGGCTGCTGCTATCGCCTCACTTACGTCCATTTTCGCGCGGGTCGCGCTGTAAACCGAATGAAAATATTCAGCGAATGCCCTAGCACACTGTTCATCACTCAAGGCTACTCCATCTTTCAATATTTTTCGATGACTTGTACTACTTTTTTTGGAATTAGTTGGTACCCACCACCGAGAACGTTAAAATATTACAACTAGAGCACAACGTTTCAGCTCCGTCGAGCAATCCTCGATAGCATAGTTGTTTATAACATGCAGTGGACTTGCGTATGATTTCCACCAGGCGGTGAGAAATTTATGTAAGTCAGATTTCTCGTTTTTAGCTCCCGATAGTGCTTGTAATCATATTTGGGAATACTTTCATATCGTCTATTTTATTGAGTATTGAGTAGTGTAACGACTGAAGGCTTATCTATTGAAAATCGCAACTTAATTTGTATTTAGAAACTTTCCTTTAAGTTTTCCTATGGAGAAAATTGGGGACAGCAACATTTTATAAAATTAATTAAGAAAGTTAAAGGAAGCGCCCATCAAAATTATCGGGTAACATTGGTTCGTAATTGGGCCTGGAAAACAACTTAGTTCTCTAAGTCGACTCATTAAAATGATGGTTATATTCAGGGCTGAACAAAATTTATCCACACTCTTCAGCTTTTACACTATCTTTGTGCATGTTGGTAGCGGGAAAGAATGGCAAACCAACTAACCGATAAACCAACAAACCAATATTTTTTTTTATAATAAATATTGCTGATAGGTAAGCCTTTGACCACAATCTCACGTGATGGTAGGTGATGATGTGGTCAAAGGTGTTAACAGGCTTAACCTAGAATGACTGGCTCTCAAGGACAGCTGCCTGAACACACCGTTAGGTATGCATGAATTATTCTGCAGTTTGGCAACATCACATAAGGGTAACGTTCTAACTTGCTAAACACGACCAAGTTATGACGTAGATTAGGAAGCCCAAGTTTCATACTTTGTTAAACTTTGACTAACTCGATGCTTTGTATAATCGTATCGTGTATCCAAAATTATGCATAGGTATGAGCTAACCGTTAATCGCCTTATCTAGTTATCCCCATTTACAAAATGCAAAAGTGTTTGAAGCAGTGATAGCTCAGTGGCTTTGGCTATGGACTGCCGCGCAGCAGGTCCGTGGTTCGAATCCCCCTGCGGGCTTGAGCTTCACCGCATGGTGGAAGGGCATTTTAGCGAATGCCCACCTGGCTAGCGACCACCCTCAAGTTAAAAAATCTTTCGCCAAGCACCTAACGGTGTGTAACTTTAAGGCTTTCGCGACTTGAACACATAGTTATAAGTATTTAACGGGACTTAATCGCGATAAAAACATTTATATTTTTATTTATTTACCTCGACGTTTCGACCAAATTAATAAAAATATAAATGTTTTTATCGCGATTAAGTCCCGTTAAATACTTATAACTATGTGTTCAAGTCGCGAAAGCCTTAAAGTTACACACCGTTAGGTGCTTGGCGAAAGATTTTCAACTTGAGGGTGGTCGCTAGCCAGGTGGGCATTCGCTAAAATGCCCTTCCACCATGCGGTGAAGCTCAAGCCCGCAGGGGGATTCGAACCACGGACCTGCTGCGCGGCAGTCCATAGCCAAAGCCACTGAGCTATCACTGCTTCAAACACTTTTGCATTTTGTAAATGGGGATAACTAGATAAGGCGATTAACGGTTAGCTCATACCTATGCATAATTTTGGATACACGATACGATTATACAAAGCATCGAGTTAGTCAAAGTTTAACAAAGTATGAAACTTGGGCTTCCTAATCTACGTCATAACTTGGTCGTGTTTAGCAAGTTAGAACGTTACCCTTATGTGATGTTGCCAAACTGCAGAATAATTCATGCTAACAAAGTTATTGAGATGATTCTTCTGCAATCTATAGATAGTTAACACGTGTCTTTTCTTTCTAATACACGTCTTAATCGTGTCTTTCCTTTCAAATACACGTCTTAATCGTGTCTTATCTTTCAAATAATCGCATAATGTTAGCCTGTGTTGAAAGATTCGATGTCATTGCTGTTAATGATGAGTCTAACATATATATGACTAGTCAATCATAATTTATGAAATTTGTATGGGATTGGAGCTATACTATTTTATTTATAAAAAACTGTAGTCTCTATTTGTTTATATTTATATATTTTTTCCATAACTACCTTCTTACACTAATAGGTTTTCTGCTCTCTAAGCCATTACTGAATACGAATCATTCAGAATTAATTACTAATCTTCAGAAGCCACCTTAGGTTCAGTATTAAATCTGTCACTACTCCTATGAAAACAGAAAATCACTGTACACCAGACTCAAAGGATGATCCTGCTTTGTCTAACATTCGGTGGTACTAATACTCTCTGGCCTGTGTTACAGCCGCGGGCAGCTGACATGAATGGTTCATGACTCGGTGTCGTGGTGAAACACGGTTGGAGTGACAAGAGTGAGCACGCGTGTTTTTGAATATTTGAGTAGCTGCTCGCCTAGTTGATGCCATTACGCAGATTCAACTGTCAGCACTTTAATAGTTAAGTTCCTGACGTGTCCTCTACACTTTGTAGAGATATGCTCGGTTCATTCTGTTCCAATTAAGCTTGTAGGAACTTTAGCTTAGATAGGATGTTTCATTTATATATGCATGCATTATTGTTAACATTTCTGTAATAGGCACAAAATGTAGCATACGACTTTGTCTAAAGAATAACTACTTAATTAATAAAGGATTAAAAAAGTCCAATGTTATTTTAGGAACTAAAAAATAAATTAAAATGTTTTCACAGCTTCAGAGGTGAGTGCAAAAATCACACAACCAAAACTAGTTTATTAATGTAATATTTTTAGTATTAACTAGTTGGAATTGCCTTGTTAAATTTTCTAAATTTTCGTAATTTAAAAAAAAACAAGTCCGTATTCTATGGATATGTTGATAAAATAGAATATATTTATATACCTAATATATATGATGATAAAATGGAATTCTGTAAACCATTTTTTATTAAATATAAAATCTTAACCATGTCATGCGTATAAATCTTAGAAATCTGTAAGTTTTTACGAAGTAATCCACAGCTGTTTGAAACAGAAATACTAGTATCTACAAGTTAAGATTATTCAATGCAGCCCGAAAACCGGTAGTTGTTATCTAAAATTTAACTCAAGATGCTTTCGCAAATCACGTTTATTATGGCTGTAAAAATTTATAATAAGCTGATGAAAGATTTGAAAAGTATTAAAAGTGACATTCGATATATACAAAAATTTTTACGGTATCTTACGGACAAAGTCTACTATTCCATTGACGAATATCTTAATGATAAATAAAATCCACTAATTTAAAAATGGTAATAATTATTGATTCCAATTTTATGACATTTAAGTAAACATTTTACACAGAAAACATTAAATTTTATTAAAATAATGACCATTCTATTTATAAATTCTTCTTATAATAATTTTATCTTCCTATCCTCCTCTCTTCTAATTTGCTGCCCGACGGGGTCCATACCAATCTATGAACCTATTATACCTACAAAGTATAATTTTATGAAACCTTGTACTGTATGGCTGCAATAAATATCTTAATCTGAATCTTTTGCTCAGGATGACATTTCATCTTAACATAATGTACTCAAATAGATGCTGGGTTTATGCAACATAAGAAAACGAATAAATATTGTGCACAAAGTTGAACAATACAAATTGGAACGTAAATCCCTGAGACGCTTTGCCTTCTTTGTGTATTCAGAGGGATCAATGGATCCAGTCGACCAAACTAAAACAATCTATGGCTGCGGAGGTTTAACTTTGATACTGAATCATAGAGCCATTAACCCGGTGCCAATGACGCTGTGTCATATTGACCCGAGGTGATTTTAAACCTTCGTAAAAATGTTTCAACACTCGTGGTGTAATTGACCTATCATATAGCTGGAGATATACCAACCCTCTACCTGTAGCAGTATGGTTCTAAGTGCGACGCCAACTGCGCAGTGAGATACAGGTGTGTTGCTTAAATGCGGGTAAATATGACCCAGTGTCATCGTTGGCGCGGTATTTTTGTAACGATTTTAATTTCTTTATTTCAAGTTATTGTTAATTTGTATTACTTTTTTTTTGGATTTTGAGGAAATTGGCCTTGAATTATCAATTTATCATCCTACCGCCATGCGTTACTTATCATAATTACTTACACCGTTTATATAACTACCCATTGTTATATTATATTAACAGTCCATAATGCTCAACGTAATAACTGTAATGCTGTTACTAAAGCTTACTAGAAACAAAATAATCAAAGAACATTGTAATGATCACGCTACACTCTTACATTCGTTTGTTATTGTTAATTATTTTTTTATGAAATAAGTTTTATATAGGCGAATAAGCTTGAAAAACATCTATATTTTAGATCTGTCACTTCTAGGATTTTAAATTTACACTAGAAATGTACAATGTTTATTATTATTCATGGTTAATAAAGATCTTAGAAACAAAAAAAAATAAAAAAAATATCATCCAGAGAGTATTTTGGCGATGTTGGAAGTATCGGACTCAGATGAAAATGATCGTAATCCATATCCAGGTTCTGATGTCGAAGTGTTGAAAGTTTGAAAGACTGATTTTATAGCCTTATTTTGATAAGTAGTTTTTGAAATCTTTGTGTTAGCGTAAAACAAATATTAATTGTTTATAATGTCTAGGTTTAATTTAAAAAAATAACATATATATGCTAGTTATATTGTTCAGGTGTAGTTTAGATTGTTTTTAGATGCCATTTTTACAAGTCAATAACTATTTAATTCATTAACTTTAATAATTTTTGTTTTATTTTATCATATATACAAAAACCCTAATTTCTAAAATAGTTACTAAGAAATTTCAGTTCATGTAACGATACTGTAAATTTACGTCATTGGCCGCTTAATATTTATCACGTCATTGGCGTTATTAGCACTTACGAACAACCCACTTACCATCAAGTGAGATTGCGATCAAAACTTATCCTATCAGAAATTGAAAAAACCGTCCAAGTGCGAGTCAGGCCTCTCTCGTTTTGCAAAGGCTATACATAATAACAATATAACCCATCGTTTTTAGTATATGTTGGTTAAGTAGAAAATACTTAATATACCCATATTTGAGATTCTTGACTAGTTTCATTTTCGAGATGGACTTCGTAACAAAAACGTTTTGAAGCGCTCGTAGCGAAGTTTGCTTAACCATTCTGAATCGATCAGCAAAGTTAAGCAACGTCCGCCGCGGTCATGGGTTGGATGGGTGACCGCTGGTGACATTACTACTGAGCGCTTCCGTGCTTCGGAGGGCACGTTAAGCCGTCGGTCCCGGTAGTTGTCTTAGGATGGCAGTCGTTACAGCATGGTGGTAGGGCACTTTGCGAATGCCCGCCTGGCTAGCTACCATCCTCAAGTTGAAAATCTGTCGCCAAGCACCTAACGGTGTGTTCCGGCAGCTGTCCTTGAGAGCCAGTAATTCTAGGTTAGCCTGAACAACGTCTTCGACCACATCATCACTTACCATCAGGTGAGATAGTGGTCAAAGGCTAATATTTATTTTTACTTGTCACATATTAGTGTGATGTTTTCCATGTAAAGTAATATTTTTTTCCAACTGGTTTGCATGGTGGTAGCATGCAAACCAGTTGGAAAAAAATATTACTTTACATGGAAAACATCACACTAATATGTGACAAGTAGTCGACGGCAAACTCATTAATTATAAATAACAGAGCTCAAATAGAAATTCTCCTTTAGAAGTATTTCAGAGAAAAATTACTTAGCTCTTGCAAGGACAATATTGTTTCGATGGCAAAATATTCAATTAAAGAAATAATGCTGTGGCGGCATACGTTCTCCTTCACCACTATTCAATTATATCGGCTCCTCGCATCCCGCACCGTAATTACTTCCCACGTGCGTTTGCACACGCGGTCCCCAGCAAAAGATTGTATAATTGTCCAGCGCAGAGCAAGTAGCGCTTTTTAATTTTTCACTAAGCTTTTCTTTTGTGTAATAATAATATAGTTGTACTAACAATCATTTCCATAATTTATCTGATGATGCGTTATCCTTGATTTCATTCTAAACGTAGGTATATGTCTGCAACTTGGTACATTATATACTCAGCACTGCCTCACTCGAATATGTACATATTACTCATATTATGCGCACCTTTCGTTGTACGTATAGTTATAGGGATTCTTATTGAGCTCTAGATGGTTTTTATGGTAGTTTTTCCACGTAGATTTTAGTTGTTTCTCGTAAATAAGTTCTTGTGTTTATATATCTTTGCTACTTGAGTGGTACTATTCTTTTACTTTTGATTTTCATATATATAGGTTTATTTCATCTCGTTATATGCTCTTTGCGACTTTAATAAGTCCTTATTATCCTGGACACTGAAGCTTTTATCTGAAAATTTACAAAATGAATAGAATATGACGCAGATTTGTGCTGATTTTTGGTTCTAGACATGCTGATAACTTTTCCTTTGTTTGCTTAGGGCTTTGCAAGCCAAAACGAGAAAACTAGATAGGTTTTCGTTTCAACATCATACATTTTCGAGTTGATGTTTCTGTGGGAAAAATGAATGGTTTTATGAAATTTTTAGCTGGTGATATGTGGAATGCATTGTTCTATCTAGAAACAGTATTTTTATGATAGTAATTACAACGGTTACCTGTTTTATAGCCTAAATCACTTATTTTTGTGATTTTTGATATTATATCAGTCGCATTTTTCTCTATACGTTGGTATGTTTGTTTTTACTATATTCATAGTATTTATCCTCATATTTTGGGTTTTCCACAAATGTAAACATGTCAAAAATGACACTGTCTTGAGTCAAAATTGCGTTGTTAAACGACGATTTCTTCTAAAATTTATGAGGTTGCATTCAAAATTTGGTGATTTTATGTCAAATATTGCTAGCAACTAAGAATTAAAACCTAACGTTCTTGGTTCCGATTTTAAAGCCAGGCGGCCCTATATAAACGGAACATTCGGCTTCTTCGATCATTCTTTGCTTTGATTTCAAGAAAGTCTAAAATTAAAATACAGTACAGGAAGAAACCCTCACTGAACAACTGAAGTCACCTGAGAAGATTGCTGGTCCAACACTGGAAGACTAGACTGGCGCAGCCCTCTCGACGCGGCCCTACATCCGGTGCTCCTGAAGTTGGTGGGAGCTACGTGGCGAAGCCCCTCAAGCGCGGCCACCCTTATCTTCGCTCTTAATTCCTTTCTCTCCCACCAGCTCACCGGAGTCAGTCCACAAACACATACGCGGACCAGCAAATCAAGGTGACCAGGTGCTGGTGAGGTGTACCTGCCTCCTCTTTCCTGTGGCGAGGCCCTCCTACCTCTGCTTGCCTCCACTCTCCTGCATGCAGAGAGGCGCACCCGCGTCTACTCTGCTGCTCTCTACGCACGTTCCTGGCGAAGTGTTGGTGAGGTGTGCCTGCCTCCACTCTCCTGCAAAGAGGCGCACCCGCTTCTGCTCTGCTGCTATCTATTCTACGTTCCTGGCGAAGCGCACCTGGTTCCACATAAATTCCGCCGGCTAGATTTTCTCTTTATTTTTATTTCCTATTTATTTTTTAACTTTCTTTGTAGGCTAATTTTATACATTCCTATAATTAAGTGAGATATAACGAGAGCCCAATCTTTTATGTTTTAAATGACATTATAATTATTCTATATTTTCCCTCTTTTATTTTTATCATTATTTTTTAAGTCACCCTTTAAGTCACACTACGATGCTATTACGTGACAGTTTGGCGCCCAACTTTAAAATAACCCACCCCCCCTCCTATATCTTCTAAATTCTAAAATAAATACGCTCGTATTTCATATTTCTCTCGGCTCTCTTTGGCATTAACTTTATTTTTTTTTATCTCTCGTTATATATCATATATTTTGTACATTATTTTACATACATTTTATAATTTCTTACATGATACTTTATACCTTGTTTTAACTTTTTTTTATATTGCTTTTCTCCTTAGTTGCTGTTTGAACTTTTTCGAGCTGTTGCCGTTTTGTTGCTACTGTACTGCTTGCTGAACGTGTCTTGTTGTCTCTGTGCGGTTGGCTGCCACATCACAATGCCAGTTAAGTGCAAGTCATGTGGTAAGTTCCTTATTTATACAGAAGGTATAGCATGACTAAAAAGTAATTCAATAAATATTTCTTTGGCACAATTTTTTTTTGTTGAGACATATACATATACTAAAAATTTAGGATTACTGGCAACAATTGAATAAGTTCAAACCGCTCTGTTTACATTATCTCTGATATTTTATTTAGGTTGTACAGTAAAATAACATAATATTTTGTTCAGTTCTTATAATTTTAAATTGTAATTGAATGCACCCTCATAAGCTTTTTGATAGGTTATTGGTTTCGTAATTTGCGGTGTGGTTCTGACATGGAAGGGTTTTTGAAGCCACTGAGTGTGAGCTCTGTTCCCAATTGTATGTGTGATGAGGAATGAGGTCATGTGAAAGCTTATTATTAATATTTATTTATACCGAGCGGACGCAGAACTCGTTAAATAAGCCATTTATGCCGAGCGGACGCAGAACTCGTTAAATAAGCCATCTATGCATTTATATTAATCTATGTTCGAGCGGACACAGAACTCGTTAAATAAGCCATCCGTGTCGAGCGGACGCAGAACTCGTAAAATATGCCTTTCATGCATTTATATTTATCTATATCGAGCGGTTGCAGGACTCGTAAAATAAGCCATACTTGCATTTATATATCTAACTTATTTATATATATATTGGAATGACAGGTCTGGTATGAAAGAGTTTCATGTCTTTAACATTTACTAGTCATTTTCGAAGTCCGTTGCCAATTCTATTGCTTGTAGGGTCTTGCAATTATATTTCAAATATTCGATCCTTGTATCCTTTATGCTTGTTCTATTTAGCTCTAAACTTTAACTTATATTTCTAATATAAGTTCATTCTTGTCTTAGTTTTAAATCTATGCCTGTTTTTTTTTAAACAAGCCTTTGCTTTTCACTTGTAATATGAGATTTTATTATATTATTTCTGTCTGTTCGTCTGTTCTTAAAGAGCACTTGATTTTCACTTATATTTCTTGTGAGGTAATTCTTATCTTACTTATTCGTATTAAACTACTGTAAAATACAGCTCTAGATTTTAACTTAAATCTCAAATATGAGATCTTTCTTGTAATATTTTCTTGTACAGTTATTAATCTTTACTTGTAATTTTCATTTCTTGTAGATACTCTCTTTAAAAAAAAAAATTAAAATATTAGTTATTTTAATTTTTTTTTTTCCGGGGTTTTGGGGAATATGTAGGGTTTTAATTTTTCACTAAGCTTTTCTTTTGTGTAATAATAATATAGTTGTACTAACAATCATTTCCATAATTTATCTGATGATGCGTTATCCTTGATTTCATTCTAAACGTAGGTATATGTCTGCAACTTGGTACATTATATACTCAGCACTGCCTCACTCGAATATGTACATATTACTCATATTATGCGCACCTTTCGTTGTACGTATAGTTATAGGGATTCTTATTGAGCTCTAGATGGTTCTTATGGTAGTTTTTCCACGTAGATTTTAGTTGTTTCTCGTAAATAAGTTCTTGTGTTTATATATCTTTGCTACTTGAGTGGTACTATTCTTTTACTTTTGATTTTCATATATATAGGTTTATTTCATCTCGTTATATGCTCTTTGCGACTTTAATAAGTCCTTATTATCCTGGACACTGAAGCTTTTATCTGAAAATTTACAAAATGAATAGAATATGACGCAGATTTGTGCTGATTTTTGGTTTTAGACATGCTGATAACTTTTCCTTTGTTTGCTTAGGGCTTTGCAAGCCAAAACGAGAAAACTAGATAGGTTTTCGTTTCAACATCATACATTTTCGAGTTGATGTTTCTGTGGGAAAAATGAATGGTTTTATGAAATTTTTAGCTGGTGATATGTGGAATGCATTGTTCTATCTAGAAACAGTATTTTTATGATAGTAATTACAACGGTTACCTGTTTTGTAGCCTAAATCACTTATTTTTGTGATTTTTGATATTATATCAGTCGCATTTTTCTCTATACGTTGGTATGTTTGTTTTTACTATATTCATAGTATTTATCCTCATATTTTGGGTTTTCCACAAATGTAAACATGTCAAAAATGACACTGTCTTGAGTCAAAATTGCGTTGTTGAACGACGATTTCTTCTAAAATTTATGAGGTTGCATTCAAAATTTGGTGATTTTATGTCAAATATTGCTAGCAACTAAGAATTAAAACCTAACGTTCTTGGTTCCGATTTTAAAGCCAGGCGGCCCTATATAAACGGAACATTCGGCTTCTTCGATCATTCTTTGCTTGGATTTCAAGAAAGTCTAAAATTAAAATACAGTACAGGAAGAAACCCTCACTGAACAACTGAAGTCACCTGAGAAGATTGCTGGTCCAACACTGGAAGACTAGACTGGCGCAGCCCTCTCGACGCGGCCCTACATCCGGTGCTCCTGAAGTTGGTGGGAGCTACGTGGCGAAGCCCCTCAAGCGCGGCCACCCTTATCTCCGCTCTTAATTCCTTTCTCTCCCACCAGCTCACCGGAGTCAGTCCACAAACACATACGCGGACCAGCAAATCAAGGTGACCAGGTGCTGGTGAGGTGTACCTGCCTCCTCTTTCCTGTGGCGAGGCCCTCCTACCTCTGCTTGCCTCCACTCTCCTGCATGCAGAGAGGCGCACCCGCGTCTACTCTGCTGCTCTCTACGCACGTTCCTGGCGAAGTGTTGGTGAGGTGTGCCTGCCTCCACTCTCCTGCAAAGAGGCGCACCCGCTTCTGCTCTGCTGCTATCTATTCTACGTTCCTGGCGAAGCGCACCTGGTTCCACATAAATTCCGCCGGCTAGATTTTCTCTTTATTTTTATTTCCTATTTATTTTTTAACTTTCTTTGTAGGCTAATTTTATACATTCCTATAATTAAGTGAGATATAACGAGAGCCCAATCTTTTATGTTTTAAATGACATTATAATTATTCTATATTTTCCCTCTTTTATTTTTATCATTCTTTTTTAAGTCACCCTTTAAGTCACACTACGATGCTATTACGTGACAAATTCTGAAACAACTCCCATAGATCATATTTATAATTTATACTTGTGATAAAATTCAGTGTAAAAGTTCAGTGTAAAATCTTAAAGTACCAGGCAAATAATTAAAAAATATTTCCAGGGAAGGATACCGACATTTTAATAGAATCCATAAATATAATTTATGGTGAGCGTTGACGAATAAAAATATCACTGACAAGAAAATATTCCGCTCCTCAAATCTTATAAGTGCCTGCTCGCTTTGAAATGAACAAATTAATTTCAGGTTTACGTTTGGTTTCGCTATTCCGTGGAAATGAGCGGGACATTTACGAGACGGGGAACAGTTTATATGGTTTTTTGATCCTGCTTATTCTGACAAATATCATTTTGGTTTGTTTAAGATTTAATCGCTACTCTTGCTGCAATATTTCCGTTCTCTTTCCTCTTCTCAATCGCTGTAGTCTCAGTTAGGTAACCTATTTAGGTGTGCTAAATTTTAGAACAATTAATTACATTTGGAATCGGTATTGAATAGGCTATCTGACTGGTGATAACTGACATATATTTATTATTATATTTGATTGATTTTTTTTTAAGATTATAAACACTAAAATGATTAAAGATCCAATAAATCCATCATCACCTGTATTCTCCAAAGAGATAACTTTAGGTTTCTTAACATCCAAGTTTCTTTAAATACGGCTTAGTCCCATGTAATGGGAGGCAAATCTGGTGCCATCTAATAAGAATATAACTGTAGAGAACCATATTTTATTCGTAGGGAGACCCAAGAACTGTACTCGGTACCAAACCCAGAACACCAAAATTCCAAATCAACGATTTTCATGTAGTTAGCATTTTAAGGATAATTATCTGCAACTGTAACATAATCTTGCATCTTAATATGCTTGATTTTTTTTCTACAAGTACTTATTACGACGTTAACTGAATTCCAAAATTGATGTGGGAATGTTAGGCTATTCATTTTGAAGCAATCACTGTCCAATTGATATTAAATGAATAATCACTCAACGTAATTCAATAGATTTCAAAATGCAGAAGTGTTTAATAAGTGAGGATATTGAAATCAATCGGTCGTGTTAAGCTAGTTAGTAATTTTTTTCTTCTACTTTATTTGCTAATGGGCTTTCCTTTGACCAAGACTTCCCTTTTTGACTTTTCTTTTACAATCTGACATGATGGTAAAGATGGTGTGGCGAAAATTGAAACGTGGCAATAAGATGGACAGCAGTTATAATAGGTTAGTATAGAGCAACCCAGGCCTCTAGTATATTCTTAGTTATGACTGCAGATAATGCTAGATCTGAATAGGCAAGCTTCAACGAGCATTTGAAAAACAATAAAGCTAGTTCACCCGTATTATTATTAAAGATTTAGTAACGTTTTTGCTTTGGAAAAATGAACTAATCGATATTCCGATCAGCTAAGTTAAGCAACGTCCGCTGTGTACATGACTTGGATAGCATGACCGCTAGTGGCATTTTGTCTGAGCACTTCCGTACTGCGGAGCGTACGGAAGCAACATCTTCGACCACATCATCACTTACCATCAGGTGATATATTGGTCAAAGGCTGGCATATCAGCAATTTCTACGTAAAAAAAAATACCTTAGGCGTTTCAAATACAAGATTCGAGATGACTTTACGTTTTCATAGAAGGAAAAAATATATCAGGTACCGTTATTGGAGATTGTAGGGTATTTTGTTAATGACCACCTGGCTGGCTTCTTTTCTCAAGAGAGAGTAGACAATCTGTCGCCAAGCATTTAACAGCCTGTTCATCATGGTCGTCCTATCGTCGTACATAATCACTGCTATCAGATAGGATTGTGGTTAACAGCAAGCCTGTCGGCAATAAGAAATCATGAAAATAACAAGATATATTTTATATTTGTAAAAATGCTATATTTTTCTTTTGCACAGCAACCAATAAAAGGCACAAAAGTTTGGAGTATATCGTTTGCTAGCAGGTATCGTCTCTGGTGGGCCATAGGCAGGTTCTTCTTAGTCTATTGAATTCTCAAGGGCTGTCGAGCAAAGAGATCTCTCTTGTGAGTGATCGTGAGTTTATCTGCAGTATTGTACATTTCATGAATGACAAATGATTGTTAATGTATCGTCACCGGGTAAAATGTGATATTTGTAATTTGATAGGTTGACTACATGTGCGGATTTCGAAGTAATTTTTCAATAAGTGTTTTTATAAAATGGAGTAGGTTTTAGTAAGATAAGATTACTAAAAATATAAATACATATACGTGATGTTAATATATTACAAAATTGTTACTCAAATGTACACAAATAAATAACATGATAATTGACAAAAAGAATTATTAATTTCGCTTTGTCAACAAATTTAAAAAAAAGCATATATTATATACTTATATTGCAATTCCATATTGTTTCTGAATCTTATCACCGAGTGACGGTACATTATATAACACCGACCACATGGGAATTCAGACGGGTGCTAGTACCACCTGAAACGAGATTATTTTACTATATAGTATGTAAATGATGTCCATTAAAATGACATACATTGAGACCATTTTAATAACGGAGGCTATCTCGGAAACCGTTTATTCCCGCTGTCCACACTGTTGGCCATCTCCGAAGACATTTTTATTAATAGTTGTTATGTGTGCTTATAGTTTAATATCCTGCGAAATACCCGATAAAGCTATAATTTATAAACAAAAAATTAACACTCTTTACCAAATTATATATTACGTTGATCCACTATATACATACGTATCTTAACAAGCCAAGGGAGAAGCCATTCGAGAAAGTTCCTTATTGCTTTCCTGAGTGTTCACCTCATCTGATATTATGTTATGTAGGCTTCCGTTCCATTTTGCTTTTATGGTTAGTAAGAATAAGATTGACATAACAAGCCTGCATTCCTTCAATAGCCATAATGTCATTTTTTTACTGTGGCGGTTTTCATCGTTGGTTTAAAATCTTCTCGGTTAAAATAAGGACTAAAAATTCACGTTATAGATAAAATACTAGTAGTCACAAAATATAATATCATAGAATGTGGGTACAGAGTAAACCCGAATAAAGTATCATTTATTCGTTAGAAACTACAGTTAATAAGTACAGTAGTAGACCATACTGTAGATGTCATACTGTATTAACCCTACTGCCATAAAAAGTGGCACAAGGAGATATGATACTAAAGTATATCACTTTGGTTAAGTTATTTCAGTGCTTGATTTGTCGCAAAAAAAACTTAGATACCATTAAGAGATGCGGAGGTAGGTACTCCTAAGTAGAATTTGTGTGTACCGATTCTAAAAACGAGTCAACATTTGTTCAAATACTTCCCCAAATCATCTTCCAAACTTTTCGTGTCGGACAACAATGAAAATCAACATAAAATATGTTTATAAATCAAAAACTATAAATTAATAGAACTCACGGTTTAGGTATTCGGAATACGCATTCTGGCAACAATTTTAAATTATGCGATATTTGAATTAATGTGGAAAGTTCCTCCATCAAACTATTTTTTACCCTACCTTAGTTAATTACTCATTATTTTATTGGGTTGTTAGGGGAAGGTATTGTTATTTATTTGTACTATGTTCACGGTGCGACGTATCGTTAGAACCACCAAGGGGTATGGTTTCCTGATTATATACGCGTGAGTACGTGTATTACAAAAGGAACATCTTATGACCTGAGAGGTAGCTAGTGTACCATCAAAATTATTCCTTATGATATTTACAAATACCTATTTATACATAGCCACTTTAGTATGAAGACATAGAGTATCTACACAAAGCACTGCGGACATAATCCGCAAAAAGGCGTAGATACGCCCATAAATTGTGATTATCCAGAAACTATGATAAAATGTTTTTTTTATTAATTTGGTTTTGAATCTTAAACATAAGGTGTCAACTGTATACATACATACATAAAGCTATGAACTTAAATTATTCTCTTTTGCCAGGCACGTTTGAGCACATCTTTCATCTCGTATCACTTACACGTGTGCCTCCGTAAATCATATAAACGAACACACAAGTAATGTATATATTTAAAAGAGCTTTGTGTGTACAAAATATAATTGCGGCTCCCAGCCGTGCAGAGATTGCCTGTTGACAAGTTTTATCGATGCTTATTCAAATTTTAATAAAGAATTTGCAAAATTATCGTCATATGAACGGAAAGGGTCAGCACATTCTTATTACTGTAATGTCAGCCGGATAGTCCACTGCTGAACACATCCTCCCCCTATTTAAGGGGTATTCGCCATAATCCCCACACTTGCGTTGCAGGCATCTTGGGGATCACAGTGTAAGATGGCAGTTTTTTAGAAGGCACTGCTTGCCCACCTTCCGGTATTTCTCTCTTGTCGCCTTTTACGACACCCACGGGAAGATATTCTAATCCAGCGCCCCGAGGGCAGATCCTTATTGAGTTAGTGTAAATAGTAATTTCAGACCAAATTAGAACAACTTTATGTTTTAGAGTGACGGGTGCATTGCAGTTCGTCATCTGTGACGAACCGCATCTGTTATAGATCGAGGTGACCGCTAAATTCCGCTTCATACTTGTTCCATGCCAATAATAAAAAAAAAAACATCATATTATCCAAGACATGAAAACGTATACATTCAAAAAAATTAACATACATGCACACATTAGAATATTAGGTTGCAGACCTCCTAAGCCAAAGTTTTTATTAGTGGTATCTACGGAGTGTCAGATATTTTGCTTCAACACATTAGAAACAAATTACACTGCATTGTAACAAGTGAAAATATTGGACACAAAAGTAACGAATACAGAGCAGTACTTACCGTGCAGAAGTGTGACTTTGCAACGGTAATGGATAGACGTGTCTTTTACAGGTGGGCAACGTGTTTGTTTCACGTTGCCCACCTGTAAAAGACACGTTTAGACTCTAGCGGCACCTTGGTGTAGTATTTAATATTTATTGTATATTGGAAACGTTCGAAAACAAGTCTTGGCAGACGGACGTACTAGTTTGATCTTTATGGTGATATTATAGGTAGCCGTCTTTTTTATCGTTGAGATGTTGAACCCCAACAAGAAAACTTGTTTGTATCTAATACTTTTTACTACCCATTATACCTATATCAACGGGGCAATGCTGATAGCATGCGAGGCACGCTGTCAACTGGTAGTGGGCTGGAGCATTTGGACTGTCTGTGAGTCTGCAATGACTTGTAAGTTGTCTGATTGCTATCATTGGCATAGTGGCTATAGTGTTATATATAGTTCGTTGTATTATGTTAATAAAGGGATACCGCCGAAAAAAACCTATTTCACCGACATTCATCACTTTTAGGGCACACACATTGAACACGTTTGACTTACACCCAACTTTTTGCGATATCAATACAATACGGCTTTATAGTCTAGTCGTGATTGATGTTTTGTAAGCAAAGTAAGTATAATATTTTGCCTACGAATAACGTAACATATTTTTGGTACAAATTATAGGATGCGTAATGTGTTTTGTGTGCTGTTTGCTTGTGTCGAAACAAACGTGTCTTTTACAGGTGGGCAAAGTGTTTGTTTCACGTTGCCCACCTGTAAAAGACAACGTAGTCTTTAAAGTAATGCAATAAAAAGGTTATTAATGACACATATTATTTTGAATGAATGTAAGTAGTGTGTTGAAAATTATGTTCGGGTTAAGCCCAGAATGGGAGCTAGCTCTTAAAAACAATTGTAGAAACACACTGTTGGGTGCTTGGTTGCAGATTTTCTTTATTTATTTTTAAATTTATTAATTTTCATAATGTGGGCTGGAGCATTTGGACTGCCTATGAGTCTGCTATGACTTATAAGTTGTCTAAATGCTTTTATTGTAGTAGCTGTACTGTGTATATAGTTCATAGTATTTTGTTTAATAAAGACATACCGCAGGTAAAAAAAGTATTTCATAATTACAAAAATGTTTGTCTTAAATTATCTCACTGTTACTAAGACATGTTGGCAATTTTGAACTTTCAGAGAGATAACTTTAATATAATCGTATCTAGCTCTTACGGCGGGATATACTGTGTTTATGATAGCTAGTTTACTCCAGTATAGTCTAACATAACACAACCACTCATTCTATATCTATTTGAGGCTACCTCGCCATTCGCCCAATAATCAATCACCTGAGCTTGAAGTGTCACTGAATTGATAATCCAGCTTACTCATCTCTCCTATTATTATTAGATATGTCGCAACAAACTGTGCAACTGTGTAAAAAACAAGGACGGCCCTAAATATTTTAAGGACGACAATTTCATGGTCTTATAAAATATGGTATACACAAATGTCTGCAGCTGATTCTTCAATTAAACTCTGCACAAATCATTCATCCATTGCATGCCTACCGTGTTCAGATCACCTTTGCTTGATCCGGGCATTGGATGTAAATAGGAAAATAGATAAACATATTTTGATATTGTAATATTTTTATATTATAATATATTTATTTTAATTTTTTTTAATAATGTAATATTTTTTTATGTAAGTATTAACCAGTCACATTGTTAACAAATAACTATAATACACCACGATGCGTTCAAAATGTATAGTATAATAGTAGCTAGTCTCATATACTTACAATAGATTTCGTTTCGTATCGTATGTTTGGAATAAATGTCACCTTTCCAAAAACTGACCAATATAGGGAAAGAGTACGGTGGTGTAGCATGTGCACTTGACAAAACTACTTGCACAATCAGAAACTTCAAAACCACACTTTACTGCGAGCTCTGAAGTACATTATACTAGGCATTCTACATAACATGTCACTCTTTGTTCGTTGTTTAGAGTTGACAATGGAATAAAATGTACCGTTTATACACTGTAGAACCGAAAGTATTTTCTACTCCTTTGATATACGAGTATTTATATATACTCGTAACAAAATGATAGGGACGGATTACATGAATGAAGCAATTCTCAAAATGAGTCTCGGCAAAGAATATCAACATGAATGCTGTGAATCATACTTGAATATTCCAGAGTCACAGCGTATGTTACAAAATACGCGACCGTAATACATGCCCGCATCAAATATGTAAATAGCATAGATAAAGATAGCAATCCAATTAGGCGGAGTTCACGCACCGCCGTACGCATGGTAGGCTCTTCAAGATTTCATTAATTAACTCGATTATATCACCGACGAAGGCACCGCTTATCAAATTCTGTGCGGGTGCTTATTGAGTGGTATAGGTCAATTCTGAATAACCAGTTATGTTGATTTTAAACAGTTTGGAAAAACAAAATATTTACTTTTCATATTATGTATTTTTAATGGGAAATGCAGACAATAACTTTGACAAATACTTTGACCTATGGGGAGGTTTAATGTAGAGTAAATAGATGTATATACTCCAAACTTGGCTCACGCATTTAATTCAGGCTTGAAAAAAAAATACTGGACAATTTGATTCACGCTTCACACTACTCATGTCAAAATTATAGGTACAAACTAATACAAAATCTCTGCAGCTTGACTTTTGATAGAGCATTTTGAACTCATTTGACTTACCCTTATATTCTACCTCCTGCCCTTAGAACTTCATTTCAAAGCTAGCACAATTTCTTTATAAAATACTTTGCCACAAATTGGCAAAGTTTTCAATTTTCTCCAACTCAACAGTATAAACGCCGTAGTTAGTTGATTTCTATCAAAGAGTCTTAGCTGTACTAGTTTATTCATCCTTTAGTACTATCCCCGCCGAGGGGTTCCCGTGAATTTTTTGTTCAATTTTTATTACTGCGATCCCCAAGCCGCCTGCCAAGCGTGGGGATTATGGCAAATACCCCCTTAATAGGTGAGGCTGTGGACGAGTCGGCTGATACAGATTGTAGTATAGTGAATTCGATATTTTCAACAGTGTCTAATAAATTCGGTCTTTCTTTTTCATCCATACATAAACTTTTCTTTAAAAGTTTATGTACGGATTGTGTAAAGGTCAGTCGGCTCAATAATGTTTGCACCCTTCTTCTCTTCTTTTCGATCTTATTATGGATATATTATTATTATCAATATATTATGGTAATGGTTTTAACTAAACATGCATAAAAAAAGTCTTCGAAAATTCACCTTATATACAGTTTTGTTAGAATTGTTCTCTTGAAACATCCATGATATCACGTTCACTGTAACGATTTATTTGCTGCAATGTATAATCTCTATGTTAACGACGACAAAGCATATTGCATATGATGTGAATATTAATAAATACCAGCTTTACCTTGTGCCTATTATCCATTATCAGTATCAGTATATATAATATTATAAATGCGAAAGTAACTCTGTCTGTCTGTCTGTCTGTTACGCTTTCACGCCAAAACTACTGGACCGATTTGAATGAAATTTGGTATGGAAATAGTTTGAGACCCGGGAAAAAACATAGGATAGTTTTTATCCAACTGCGCAAAAAGAGGTAGGTTTTTGCGCGATAACCAACATACGCGCGGGCGGAGTCGCGCCTGGAAAGCTAGTATATTAATAATTCCATTAGCATTTCATCATCATCAATAACTGGCAATAACCATAAATGAAAGCAACCTGAATCTCGCTGCCAGAATTGCGATGGTAAACAATGATTTCGAGCACACAACTACAGTAAATACTTATATGGACAAAGGCTCAATCTTTGTACTGAGGCACAACCATGTAAACGTTTTTAACGACATGTTTGTGAGAATATGACGTAATTTTCTAAAGATTAAGGACAGGCTTTATAGTTCTTTGATCACAGACATGTGACAGCAACTAACAGAATACTAAATAGACAGAAACAATTAATAGTTACTTAGAATTTGCTGAGTCAACATTCAAAAAGGGTTGTTTTGAAATGCTTTGAATTTCAACACCTAAGTTACGAAAGATTATCATTATTGTTCTAGTGTAAAAATATATTAATGGAGTGTTTGTTGTAGCGTTGAAACTGCTTCCACGCAATGTATCCAATCCGATATCTGCACCACCTTAGCAGCAATATTAAAAATACCATGATCAACAGAGATTCAAACCTAAAAACAAACATTATAGCTTTAGTTTAGGTGTAATCCAATATTAATAATATATAGTAGTTGTCGTGAGTCACAGGAATATAGTAGGGGAGCAATTCTATCCCGGCACCCCACGGGGCATTAATTTAAGTCAAGCAAATTTAAAGTAACGATGAAATAACTGAGAAAAGTACTTGCTAATCTTCCTATTACCTCAATAACCTGCTGATTGCAACTATTGCCGATGCTACATTAATGTGAGCGAATGACACAACCGAGTTCATACTTACATCGAGAATTACTGTCCACTATCACTATGAAAAATAAAAACTAAAATTTAAGAACGGAACCAACTTCTATCACTGAAAATTACGAAATGACTTATAGAAGTTGCGGCCATAAAAGTGTGAGCCCAGAGTCCTTGATTCAAAATGGCACAAGTTTGTCAACTGCCCTTTGATCGCGGGCATACCGTTCCAAATATTTTTATTGGTAAATTTAGCCCATAGTCAAATCTGTATGTATCCAATCTGCTTGGTGGGCTCAGTTGAGCAATAGAAACCTTTTAAGTGATCCACTGAGCTCGCGGGATAGAACATATAATAATACTACGTACTCGCAGGCCTGTTCCTCACGACAGTAAGGCTACCTTTCCTTTAGACCTTTCCGTTTATTCTTTAATCTGCGATGTGAGTTGACGCAGCGCGCAGGTGTTTCGGCACTTTCGTTCCGAACCCAAACTTCGAATTGCACCGTAAAATCTTTTAATACAGGAAAGAGGTACCCTCAATATATGGTGAGGGTGGACTGAGGAATGAATTTACAAATCCAACACCTTACGTATTATATGTAAGAGTCAGAGAAATGATAATATCAGGGGTTAGATAAAATCTCAGAGGAGTGTCAAAAGAGAATTTGATTCTGTCATCCCTATATAAACATATTGAAATGGAAACATAACTCAGCTGATGATAGAAGGAAGTCAAGTTTTTATTTATGTTTTATAAGATAGTAAGATGAAAGTAGTTCCACTAGACAGAACTGAGTTGATTAATATGTTAGGTAGGTTACTTGTCACGACACTGAATCTTTCAACGCCTACTGATAAACTTTACGCGAGTCCTAGCCGGTTACTAACTAATAATTATAAATTATTTCCGTATTGCTTGCAAAATTATTGTTCTCTCCTTGTTTCTGGTGTAATATTGTGATTTCTCTGAAATTAATTGCATTTCATTTCTTATTTATTGCATTTTAAACAATTTAAAATTGCATAATTTTCACTCCGATCAGCATCTCCACCCGCCCACGCCAACTGCGCCCGTATTGAACAGAACAAAATTTCAACAAATAAAACTTGCTATAAATCATGCTATAAATCATCAATTTGGACTAATTTTACGTATGTAAATTTACCCCACATTAATGATGTGGGATGAATTGCGGTAACCAAAGGTAACTTCATCATGATAGTACCTACTGTTTCGAAGCGCTTGTAGCGAAGTTTGCTTGTTCTGAACCGATCAGCATAGCTAAGCAAAGTCCGCCGCGGTCTAGAGTTGGATGGGTGCCGCTTCCGTGCTTCGGAGGGCACGTTAAGCCATCGGTCCCGGTTGTTGTTTTAGGATGGCAGTCGTTATAGCATGGTGGTAGGGCATTTTGCGAATTTACCTAACGGTGTGTTCCGGCAGCTGTCCTTGAGAGCCAGTAATTCCAGGTTAGCCTGAACAACATCTTCGATCACATCATCACTTACCATCAGGTGAGATAGTGGTCAAAGGCTAACCTACCAGGCATAAAAAAAAACTTACGTGAGATGCTCAATTTGCTTACATGTCGAGGAACGGAAAAGCTCATAAATTAAAAGTGCATATGGCAGTGATGCCAGTTTTTATATAGAGGTGTTTGTATAATTAGAATGCCCGCCGGGCTAGCTCACCACCCCGAAGTAGAAAATCTGTCGCCAAGAACCCAACGGTGTGTTCCGGGAGCTGTCTTTGAGAGTTAGTAATTCTAGGTTAGCATGAACAACATCTTCGACCACATCATCAATTATACCATCAGGTGGGCTAAAATGGTCAACGGATAGCATATTATCAATAAATTAAGCAATAAAATAAAACATGGTTATGATTTTTTATGGGATAGGAAGGGAAACGAGCAGGCTGCTCACCTGATGGTTAGTGATCTCCGTCACCCACAACATCCACAACACTAGAGGTCTCGAGGATGCGTTGCCGATTAGTAGTGAGTATATTAGAAGACCTTTGGGGTGCCGCGTCAGAATGTCATTCCCCTATTCCTTCCCGTGGGTGTCGTAAGAGGCGACTGAATGAAAAATACCGGAAGGCGGGAAGCAGTGCCTTCTGAAGAACTGACAATTTTGACTGCTATCTCCAAGACTCCTGCTATGCGTGGAGATTATAGCGAAGAGACCTTGTGATGATGATGCTATCCGAGGACACTTAAAATTAGCAACAGTGACAAATAGTTATAGCATTTCTTATAAGCATAGTATGGGCATGTCATGAGGAGGGATCGAACACAAAGAAGCACATTTTAAAAATCAATTGCAATTTGAAAGTTACAGCCAAAATAAACAGGTTTGAACATATACAAACTATATCCTTTTGAAACCAATCATACAGATATTTTTCTACGTATTGATAGGTAAAGCGTAAATATTATTAAAATGATGCAAATTTTGTCTTAAATAATTTTTTGTAATTATATTTCTATTTATGTTTATTGAGGATTTTTAGTAGTTTAAAGATTTATTGATCATCTGTTGCCAAGCATATCCTACTTTGGGTTTTTCAATAAATTCAATGTATAATTTTCTATGCATTAAAGATTATTTTTTCTTATGTTATCAGCATTTTTATTTTAGGTTTAAACCAAATCAAGATTTTAAAACCTCAAACCTAGAAATATGTATAAGTTTTAAAGTAATCTGGCTTAATATCTCTATGATATATGAAAAATAACATTAATATTAATGAAAATCATCAGATTTGTTGGATATGGCTATTTGGCAGGGAGTTGAAATATTAGAGTAGTTATATCCGAACACCACTGCTCTAAAAGCTTACTAGAATTTACCTATCTACATACCTACGCACATGTATATGCAGTTTGTAATGACAAGGAAAGAACGTTCAAATATTATGCGTCATATCTGTTGTAAGAAAGAGATAAATAAGCAATTCGTGTAACCACCGAACCGCCACGAGACGTTCCGATCACCATTACACTGCGATCTCTTTCACTCTCTCACACCAAACGATACACATCTCGCTCATCCATTTCATTGAGAATAGTTCCTTAGATAAAACAAAATGTAGATATTTTCTATTTCATCAATAAAAGCAATAATTACGCGTGAAATGAAACATTTTATTATCTCTCACAGTGCTTGTATAATTGGTACAGAGTCTAAAGACACAAGGAAGGCATATTGTCCATAGATTATTCCTAAAAAACACGATTAGCGGCGATGTATTCACCGGACGGTCGGAAGTGCAAGACTGGTAGTGACTCTGGTAATTACCCAGAATTCGTTTAGTAAATATGGAGGGCATACAACGCATCTACAGGTAAAAAAATCTTAGCTATTTGGTACACTCTTGCTCCTTCTACTCAAAGGTGATTCAATTTCTAGGTGATCTTTATTACCACAATTTAACGAAATCGTGGCATGTTTTCAATAATTTTTAATGTATCATTATAATTTACTAGCTGCATCCTGTGGTTTCACTTACAAAGAATATATTGTTTCATGTTATAGATTAATTTTAAATATTATATGCCACTATAAAACTAAATTTTGTGAATGAGTGAGGATGTGAGTGTTTATGTTTGTAATTCTTTCACTAAAAACTGAACTGATTTGGATGAAATTGGAATATAAATAGTTTAGGTCCTGGGTTATTACTCGGATACTTTTCATCATAACATATACATATTATTTAATTTTTAAAGAGAACTTCTGCTTGGTGTAATTGCATGAGCGTCAAATCATGAGGTTACAGTTTCAGCCCACGCGTAGTCCAATGTATGCACTTATCGGGTAACAGTCAGAAGAATTAAATGGTCATCGAAGTAAGTCCATATGACGTTGTTTGCAATTTTAGAAGTGATATTGCGAATGCCCGCTTGACACCCTCAATTAGAAAATCTGACACCAAGCACCTAACGATACAGCGACTGTCATTGAGAGCCAGTAATTCTATGTTAACCTAAATAACATCTTCGACCACATCACCACTTATCATTAATTTAGAAAGGCTTCAAAGGCTACTATCACTATAAATAAGGCCGACACCATGTTTCACGGAAAATTGTAGGAAAATGTAATTGAGTATGTAAATTATATTTTTATACTTAGGAGAAAAATAACGAGTTGATTTTATTCTCATTATATATGTTACTTTTTTTGCTAAAATTTTTCTCTTAGTCATAATAAATTAAACGCTGTTACAACAATGGACTGTTACTGAATAGTCAAAACTAGCTCTAAATTTGTTTAACAGAACTCAGGAGCATTCAAGGACCCTTCACAATGGTGGCTGGAGATAAGCCTGTAATCTTAGGAAGTAAATCCTTACAATGATATCTTTGCAAGCTGCCGAATTTATTTAAAGCGGATTTACGCTTTCGATCATGATCTTGGATAACTATGGTATGGCATAAAGCAAGAAGTTGAAACGAAATATCCTTATCATTTGTCAGAAACACGGCTATTAAGCAAAATTTCTTCATTAGTGTACATTACAATATGGCCTGACTTTTGCGGCCACAAAGCAAACAGAAAAAACAATTATTTTGAAGTTACAATATGTTCAACACTCAACTAATAATAATAATTACGAATCACGCTTAGATTAGAAGTTTCGTAAGTTATAATAATGTGATGGATTAGGTACCAATAATATTTCTAAATGTCGCCAAATCGCTCCGTGCGTGTGGTTTTCATCAAAGAGGATGTATAACCACTCATATTATAGCTCATGCGCACTTCAATGTATGAAACCATGAGTATCTGGAGTCTATTCAAAATTACCTTCATGATATTATATAAATATATAATGCCTGGCTAGCTACCACTCTAAAGTAGAAAATCTGTCACCAAGCACCTAACGGTGTGTTACGGCAGCTGTCTTTTATTCAGCCAGTAATTCCAGATTAAGCCTAACAACAACTCAGACCACATCATCCCTTACCATCAGGAGAGATAGCTATCAATGGCAAACCTATCAGCTATAAATAAAAAAAATATAATAAACTACGATGCATCTGTCATTTTTACGCTTAATAAGTGATCACCATGAAAGTATCGTCTAAATATCTCATTTAAGTGTGCTTGAGGAAGTGGAATATGACTTTAAAAAAAAACAACGAAGTTAAACGCACTAGTGTTGCTTACAAAGTTAACCATCCTTATAATAATAATAATAATAATAAATTGACATCACCATCCCACATGACGATAACCTCGTGAAGGCCGAGAAAGACAAAGTCAGCAAGTACCTTGACTTGGCTCACGAGGTAAGCGCCATGTGGGATGTTGACTCGACGATCATTGTCCCGATAGTCATTTCAGCGAACGGCCTAATATCGAAGAGCCTCGACCATCACCTGAAGAGGCTCTCGCTAGACAGTTGGATCAAGGGTCAGATGCAGAAGGCAGTGATACTCGACACGACACGCTTTGTCCGAAGGTTCCTCTCTCTGCATTCCTAACCGCTGGTAGCTTGGGCCTGCCCCGCTGCTGGTGGCATCCTAGTTTTAAGTTTTTTATAATTATTATTTTTTTATTTATGAATGTTGTAAAAAAAAAATTATGTTATAAAATAAATGACGTGATAATTGAAAATGAATAGTAATAAACTAATATCGAAAGTAATTTTCCTTTCTATAATAGTTAGTGTCACAGTTCGGAGTCTCAAATCATACATGCTAGAATACAGCAATAGGTTCGCCCCTATGGGAGTACAAAACATATCAGGTGACATGTAGGTAGCTAATTAATTTAATATACACCATGAATTTATTTTTCAGAAATGTAAATTGTAAATACCTTTGTAACAAAGTTTTAAATAATTCATAGATAACGATACTACTTCAAGATTTTTCTATTTTATTATATTAATAAAAATATATTGAAAAAAAAAACCAAATTGACTTCTAACACTTAAAATTATGAAATAACTTCTTGAAATCGGTATCATGCTAATTCAAAACATTAACTTCACTTTATCATGGATCAACTCCCAAAAGTCGATACTTACTTTTTAGTGTTACAAATACGATATTCCATAACTTTTCAAATAAAATATTTTCTTTATATTTTATTTTTATAATAATACATACAGCTTACAGGGTCATTCACTAGCTTAAAATACTGTATATTAACAAGAGTTGCAATTATCATTAAATCATTCAGGTATGTTATTTTTTTTCCGTTAATTGACTTTAATTTAAAAACTACTTAGGACAAAAAAGCATATCGAATATATATAAAAAAAAAATACAATCGAAATATTGAGAAACCCCGCTTTTGAAGAAGTTGGTTAAAAACATTTTGTACCGTTTGCATAAGTTACACATAATGGTGATTTATTTGATGACATTTATTTGGTAAATTAATTTAGTAGGTAGGTATGTGATTCTATATGACATTAATATATTTTGTTTAATAGTATATCCTAATGTGACTATTACTATAATATATAGAACATATAGTAAGTATTCAAAATTTGTTTAAACTAGTAATTTGCTACTGCATAGATATACCCTTTTTATCTATGGCTTTATATTACTGGCAACATAATGGACCCAATTCGTTGATTAAAACCTAATTTCATTAATAATGAATTAAAAGAAAAACAGACAGAATTTTACGTAACGAGCTAGCCTACGAGCGAATTAGTGAGGCATTTACTTAACGCTTTCCAATGCGGTGTATCGAACATCGGCTCTACGATTCAGAGAGCTCTCTTTGTAATTGGTACATCGCCTGCATATCGGTTTGCAGCCACTTTACATATTTCATATGCTGAATATGGAGCGCCTTTTTGCTGAAATTCGAACGGAATACATGAGTCTATATTTTCAACTCTCTGACCGTGTAGTATCAAGGCATCTAACTGGAACCTAGGTATTTCAATTTCGTTGAACCAGGTAAAAATATATCGTGTATTTCCACTTGTAAGAAACATGTATATTGTATCATGAGTAGTATAGTATGAGAATAGTATTATTTCAATGTGATTATAATAGTAAAAAATTCAAAGTCAAAATTTTAAGTCCTTAAACTTGGTTAAAACTTTGTTTAAACTTGTTTAAGGACTTTCCAGGCAAGACTTGTACTTACATAATACAGGCCAAGGGAGTCAGGCCTTGCTATTTTAAGGTTTTGTATTGCAACAGCCGGTAAAAGAAAAAAAACGTTTTTTGATTTTGATCACAGTTTCAATTTCCATTCAAAATCGCTTTGTAAACACATAATATACTGAAACAAACACTGTATATACATAGATGTCGATGCCCGCTTTCATACTAATAGAAAATTTCAGAAACCTCCGGAATATATTCCATTACAAGAGTAATATGTGGTAGTGTCCGAGTGAGTTAAGGAAAGTTTGCTGGACTCGGACACCGCAATAAAATGAACGCCGCCCTAATGTTCAGACACACTACAGGATGAAACTTGAATTGCTATATAGTGACCACACGTGTAAAAGTAAACGGTGTTGTTTAATTATTATTACCAGTTTCAAACGACACGTTGTAATGGGACCGCTATATTTCACCAATAAAAAGGTCCATAAAGCTATACTTACTTCTTTAAAAAACATACTTAAATCTCATGCGCCTGTAATTTTAATGGCTCTCAAGGACTGCTGCGCCGGAAACCACTGTTACGTGCTTAGCGACATATGACATATTTTCTACTAGAGGGTGGTAGCTAGCTAGGCGGGCATTTTCAAAATGCCCTACCTGCGGCTAGATAAAGGTGAGTCACTACACGCTGAGCGGCGCGTCAGAATAGTCTACGTTGAATCGCGTCATATTCGCAAATACCTATTTGCTGAAAAATCTTTTAGTGCTAAGTATAATATAATTAAGTATAGTATAATAGCTTTGACATCAGTCTCACCACGAAAATGGAACCAATTCCTAAAACTGAAAAGTAGGTATATTAATTAACTTATTGAAATCTTTACCATGGTGATTCAGAACACTGACCCGTTTTTCTCGCAGTGACTCTATAATGTTTTTTGCTGATCGTGGCAGTACAATATAGAATATTTCAATATTAAAATTTTTAATTGACCTTCATAAGAGCGTCGTAGACGCCTAAATTGAATAAATGATTTGGAATTTAAATTTTTTTTGACCTCACATTAGCATAGTCCGACTTCCGCATATTATTTTATACTTTTCAGTGTATATATATAGTATTATTTAATATTCACTCTTTTTAGTTATATTCATTGCTGAAAAGGTCATTCACTCACCTAAAAAACTGTTCGTCCCTTCGACCCATCTACATTCTACAGTGCGTCCCTTCGACTCACTGACAACCCTTGATGCGGCCCGGACATCAGCGTCCCTTCGACCCATCTACATTCTACAATGCAGCCCGGACATCCGCGTCCCTTCGACTCACTGACAACCCTCCGATGCGGCCCGGACATCAGCGTCCCTTCGACCCATCGGACGAAACATTTCTTGGACCGAATTAACCCATCGACGTCCTTAGATACAATTTTTTTTTTTTTTTTGGGAGGGAATTATTATTCCACTGTTATACTGAACACCAGACTTTTCGCAATAGCAATTCGCACTGTCACGGCCATTCTGACGTGCGTACGTCCCCGTACGAACTACTATACACATTATCTGAGTAAGAGCTCATCGAAATTTTTATTTTACCTTTATTTGAGTAGCAATGTCTTTTTACGAACTGCCATCCTACAATGTAATGAGATTATATCAAAAGGAACTGAGAAGGCTCCACTTGTTAACACAAAATTGAACTGTCGCTCAGAATATATTTGAAAATATTATTTATGTTCGTAAAAATTTGAGCAAATTAAAATCAAACAGTGACAATCACGATTATAACACTAGGAATAAAGATAAAATAGCGGTGCCAGGTTTTAGATTAGCAAAGACAAATAAAAGGTCCTTCTTAGGCAATTTTGTGCGGTTTTATAATAAATTGCCCAAACATATTACAACGCTCACAGAAAGAAAATTCAAGTTGCATGTGAAAAACATTTTGATAAAGAAATCCTACTACACAGTTTGTGATTACTTAAACGACAAAAACGCTTGGACTGGTTCGCCTCTGCCAAGCTAGCGCCTCTCACTTACGTAATGTAAATTAAGTATTGTAATAATTTTACTATATAGTATGTACTTATTGTGTATGTACTGTCCTGGTGACCTGTGATACAGGTTCTTAGAAACCTACTTCAGGCACCAGCCCCTCACAAAGTTAGGTTTAATTTTTGCCACTCTTGTTTCATGTATTTTTTTTTCTTTACGTAAACAACCTTTTGTGAGGAGTAAATAAATATATTTTTGATTTGATTTGATTTGATACTTAACTCATTGTTAAAAAACGTTTAAAAGAATAGCCCCGAGCCTCTTGCCCGCCTTTCTCGCAGCGGCTCTATAATTTTTGTTTGCTGAACGTGGCAGTACAATGTAGTATATTGCAATATTAAAATTTGTAATTGACCCTCACAAGAGCGTCGTAGACGCCTAAATTGAATAAATGATTTTGACTTTGACTTGAATATTATTTTTGAATATCTCGACTGCAAACAGGTCATAAATCCGTACTAGGCCCAGAATTACATGAGTAGTTATCCTTTCACTTGTAACTATAAAATCTTTTTCCCCTCAAAACGCTTTAACAATGAAAACTTAACAAATCAAGGTCAGATCGAAATACACTCACCGAGTTTAGATACTCCTGATGGTAGCTCAAACACATAAAAGTTGACACGTATACGCATCTTGGAACCACCCACAGGGCAGCAGCTCACGTCGTAGCCCGGTCGCCACACTCCAAACCCACCACCAAGGCGCCGCGCCGTCCACTTGATGACGCCGTCCAAAGATCTCCGTACATTCGCCGATCATCCATTGTGTCCTCATTATTGCCACATTCAGTATCATAATTACATAGCACGATTGAATCCAAGGTCTCAGCACGATTGCATTCCAGGTCTCATAGCGCAATTGTATGCAAGGTCTCACTCATAGCACGATTGAATCCAAGGTATCGTTACAATTTTATCCAAGGTCTCAGCACGATTGCATTCCAGGTCTCATAGCACAATTGTATACAAGGTCTCACTCGTAGCACGATTGAATCTAAGGTCTCGTCACAATTTTATTCAAGGTCTCACTCATAGCACGATTGAATCTAAGGTCTCGTCACAATTTTATCCAAGGTCTCACTCATAGCACGATTGAATCCCACTTCTGATGTCGGCAGAAGAGAAATAGACGACATCAGGTTTATAGGCAGAGCTCTATTAACGTGGGCGTACATGTGGGTATCGTGCAAATGAGAAGACACACATCACTTGAACAATTGGTTTATTCCTCAATCCACAGTTTATGGGGGTTGACCCCCGCAATGGCCTCTGTCCACCCCTTATAGCCATTCCAGTCCTCGCCTTGCCGAACACTCTCTGCACAATCTCGCTCTTTTGCTTTCTGGTCATATTCCATTATCCTTTTTGGCGTGTGTGCCATAACGTATCGCGTATGTCGTCTTCAGGTATACTGCTCCAGATACTGATGTCATCTTCCATCATTATGATGTACACTGATAGTGGTATTCATTGCCAATGCTCGTTAGCATTGATAGTCACTGGTTTCACTCCTTAGGTAGGTGTTGCTTCTTCGGCGGCTAGTACTAGACTGACTTGCCAACTGCCATGTCTTGTGACGTAAGCTTTGAGTCATAGTCACACTCTGAAATGTGTATAGACTAGTAGCGACCACAGACTAGAATAACGTAATAATTCATAGTGTTGCCAGTCTCGTAGCAAACTGCTCACACTGCATAAAGCAGGACCTAATTACTAAGGCTTCCGTGGCCGTCCTACATACTAAGGGCTATCTTTTGAAAGGTCGTCGTCGTCGCGTCTTAGGTAGCTAGTTGAAGATTTCACAAAATCATGCGGGTGATCGTAACAATGTATACTAAAAATAACTAAGTTACTATGTACGACACACCGTCCATTATGCTAGCAATAATTTAAAATAATATTCTTCTTTTATGAACATGTTTCGTCAGCACGCTCCGAAATATCCTCTGAAAATAGATTATTTTACCATTCGTTTACTATAATTACATACATAGATTACACAAAATTTTACCTCTCATAAATTTATAATTTTGTAATGTAATCCGCAGAGCATGCGTTATTGAAAACATAAAATATAAGAAAATAAGATTACATAAGTTACTATATTATGCAACCCAGAAATTTATTAAATTATCTATGGTATGTGTATATTATAATACGCGCAGTATATAAAAATGTTTTTATTCTGAATTTTTATTGAAAAAACGTGTATTATATTTTGAATTGACCCCATGAATTTAGTTTAATTCTGTTTTAATAAACCTAATCTTATTAGTTTTGAGACTATGCAAAAAATACACCTTTTCATTCAACCTTTGAACGTCCATAAACATGTTTCAACGTTCATAGTTAGTCTTATCTAATAATAACGCCATTATTTTCCTACCCCAATTTTGCAGGTTTGTTCATTATTAGAACTCGGAAATTGTTTTCGATCATCGGACGATAATTTAATTATTTAGCAGCTTGTAGAACGGCGCCCATGTTTTGACTGGATCATTATTGAACACTCAATAATAATGCTTCCTGTTCAGACGCCAATCAAGGGGTTGTTATATTTTGTAGGATTTTCACCGAAATATGATCCAAGCCTTCTAAATGAAAATGAAGTTCTAAACAGTTTAACTTCGATAACTTATTATTCCTAATATATTTTAATTATATTTACTTACAAACTTTTTTGTAGAGAAGTTAGTATGGCCTACGTAGCGCCAACACTTCTTGGTAGTTTGTTGCTGCAAATTTGGAACGGGGTTTATGGGATAAAAATTAGCCCGTGAGCCGTATGTCATCTCTAAAGGTCACATAAGTTGCTAATGAATCTTGTTTTATGGCTAATATGGAGTTTTTTAATACTTCGTTGCAAGTGACATGTTTCTCATTCGGTACATTATTTTCTTATTTTTTCATTATTTTCACCATGGCCTCTCCTGCTCTCGAAGTGCTGGTCGAATTTCCCGCCACGCCAGCCTTAACGATATCATTCGCCGGGCTTTTACCAGCGCCAATGTTCCAGCTAGTCTCGAACCGAATGGTCTGATGCGTGACGATGGTAAAAGACCTGACGGCATGACTCTGGTTCCGTGGAAGTTAGGACGGCCCTTAGTGTGGGACGCTACGTGCGTAGACACTTTAGCGCCGTCACATCTTTCTGAAACCAACGTGAGGGCTGGCGCTGCGGCTACTTCGGCGGAGCAACTCAAGCGGCGCAAATATGCTAACCTCGGTATGGGTTACATATTTGAGCCGTTTGGTGTAGAGACGTTGGGTCCGTGGGGACCGGGAGCTCATCGTATTTTCCAAAACCTATCTGAGCGCTTGGTCGATGCGACGCGTGATCAAAATGCTGGCACATATTTGGCTCAACGAATAAGCATTGCAATTCAACGGGGCAATGCTGCCAGCATGCTGGGCACGCTGCCAACTGGGCTGGAGCATTTGGACTGCCTATGAGTCTGCTATGACTTATAGGTGTCTAAATGCTTTTATTGTAGTAGCTGTAGTGTTGTATATAGTTCATAGTATTTTGTTTAATAAAGGCATACCGCCGGTTAAAAAAAAAAAAAAATCTCTTGGTCCGCTACAATGTATATACTACAATCATACTACATTTTAATGTTTAATTTTTTGTATTTATTGCATTTTAGATAAATTTAAAGAAAAACCACCAAAGTCACCAGCATTAAAAATTATCTCCTACATTTTTATTGGTGACCTACCTAAATTTGTAATTTACCTATCATAAAATCTCATTTTACTTCATAAAATATTCATTGACTCTCTTGAATATTCGCTTAAATTACAAAAGGAATGAGTAATAGAATTTGCCAAGAACATATTTAATATCAAACTGCTGTTACTGTGTATACTAATTATAACGTAGTCAATTAGTACTTGAATGAAAGGACAAGATGTTTAATTTAATTTAGAAGATCGACGGGTGCCTACAGTCTCACCGCTAGAAATTCGATCATTACAGGTTGATAATAGAATTCATCAGACTTGTAAAATGTTTAGATAAAATCACTATATATGAAACTTTTTCATCACTGTATATAATTATTTTATCAAAATATTTATTGGGATTAAAATATATGATTAATGGAAAGGAAAAGCGATCGAAAGAACAGTATGTCTAACCCCTTCACAATATGTGACGATTTCTGTAGTAGATATTTCTACTAACTTCGATTCATACTCTTTTCCTGCTACATTTCAGGTTCAATTACTACATGATAAGTAATTAAAATTGGTTCACGTGCTAGTTTTATTCAAATCTGTCTAACAGGGAGGCATTGCGATTGGGCAAATAAACTTGGCCTTTAGACAGGCTCTGCTATCGGACGATGGCATTTTGGTCAGATACAGCAATTGGAAGGATGAGATTGGACAAATGTGTATCCATTAGTTACTGAGCAGGGTATTTTCGATCTCACTCGTATTAATTGAAATTTACCAGATCCGATAACTTACTAACTGTAACTTCTCAGTGTCGCACTTACATCGAAACTTACTTTAGATTTAACATTGAGTCTAGGGCTAAATTAAGTGCGATAAATTTGGGATTCGGGGACAGTTCTTAATCGGTATCGAGTTCATGTCCAGTCTTGTATGAATCACTGCATCCTTCCTCTTTCTACAGCTCGAAGTTGACTTGTTAATGAAAGCAAAGTTGCCATCGTATCGGTATTTTCCAGGATTCATTTTGGGTCATGTACGGTAGACCTGCACAACTTTATTCCTTTATCTTCTATCGCCGTACATGAAAACCTACTGGAACGCGGCATCCGTACAAAATGTTATTTTGTTACTTCTATGTAACTGTTTTTTAATGTGACGATTCAACACGTCTTTATATTATTTTGATTTATTATATTCCATTGTAAAAAGTTATTCAAAATTCAATAACCAAATAAGGCATCGGGATTCAAATGCCTAAAATTAAAATCAATTTAACCAGACACATGACACAGAATTGAAAATTACCTCTATAGGGTGAATTTTTGAGACGGGTAAGTAAGGACAGGCACCCTAACCGTTATAGTTGGTAAAAATGTACAGTCAGCAAGAAAATAGTCACTATACACAAAAACTTTTTGATGCCAATCGATCCTGTCTCTTATCGGGATCAAAAGTCTCTACTGGACCGACTGAGGTTTGAGTACTAGAAATGTCAGAAATCGCGAAGAACTTTTCCATACATTTTGGTAACAGATTCTAACATCTAAATTAGCCAAACTTTTTGTAATGGGTAGATCCGCTATAATCCGTTATTAAGAAGACTGGCTGAAAAATGTAGGTAAGTAAATTTTTTTAAAATTTTAAACTTCGAATTTGATTCGAATTTTTGTGTTATTTCAGGTCTTTCTTATGTTTGTGCTGAAATAAATCTATATTGTTAGTTATAATTTATGTATCCCTTTAGAAACACGGAATCTGCATTGGTGCGGTACGCGTAAGTATAGATTGCGACAAGTACCACCAAGAAAGTTACAGAACCTCGAAGAAAATGGTTATTTCAAAAAGAAGTTAGAAGGGCAGCCTCGTTTACTGGACATAGACACGGAGATTGTTTTTTTAGCCTGGAAGCTGTGGAAGCTTATCCAGGGATATCGTCCAGATATATCGCTTTTCTCTTCTACTTACGTAGGCTCTTTTGCTTTTTTTTATAGGAAGCTACGAGGCTAGCTTGACAAAAACTGTAATTATCTTATACCTCCTGTAAAACCGTACAAATGTATGGAAAAAGTTTTTCGCGATTTTTGACATTTCTAGTACTTAAACCTCAGTTGGTCCGATAAAAACTTTTGATCGTTATAAGAAACAGGATCGATTGGCTATATATGAAGTTGGCGCGTTTACATAAGTAAAATTGGGTTCGTAAGAAGCATTCACATTTTTCGTTGAGATGTCTATCATTCCACGAATGTCTTACACATGAAGGGTCTTAAAGAAATCAACATAAGTGAGGTATGGCAAGGAGCAGTCACAATTCCAACTGACATTACCTTCCACATATCCCAAAATTGCAGGATCACATTGTGTACCATTGCATAGTTCGCGAAATTAATGCATCGCCCGTACACTTGAAAAGTTGACAGAGACACAATCAAAATTCTAAGTAACACAGGAGCTTCGTTGTCGATGTCACGAACAGATTTTGTTTTCGAGTTGAACACAGAATGATTTTCTTCAATTAATTAGGTACTTGAGATAAAAAGAGGATACAAAAATTATGGGTATATCGAGAGTTTCAAGCAATGTTATTGTTGAAACTTATTATATGTACATTTCAGAATGTTGTGAAACATTTAACGTAAATGTTTACACTATAGTTGAATTCAAGTGGCATACGGAGGGCTTTGAGGTTTACAGTGAGTTTTGTGGTGGTTTATATAACAAGTCTTCCATGGAAACATTTAAATTAGTCTGGAAGATGACATTTATTTATGTCGCAATCTTTAGGTTAAACAGATTAGTCAACATTTGTTGTTTCACATAATAGTATGGCTACACTCCAATGATAATTGTGATAAAGTTCACTAGTTTAATAATTCTTAAACAACTTTACTAATTTGTAGATTGATAGATTATGTACAAACTAATATAACATTAAGTAGTAAAACAGAACTTTTACGCTCTCCTGGAGCTAAGTAAGTAATATTATTTTTATTTTTAAATGTGATAAGTAAGCATTTGACCGCAGTCTCACCTGAAGGAAAGTGACGACGCGGTAAAAAAAAAACTGCCCAAATAAATAATTATTTGGGCAGCAAGAAACTGTTCATTGTTTTACCTGTCCGTTGAGCTAGTTATGTCTCTTTGCAGCAGTTTTAATTCACAAAGTCCAGATAAGTTTCAAACATGCTAGTGGGACTCAAAAGAGTCCTCAGCACATTAATTCCTTGCAACAAGGTTTTGCAGGTATCTAGACACTTCTTATGTTCAGAGTATTTTATTTTATGCTTTACTCGTAAAATTATAGTATTTGGATTATGTTTCGGTGAATAAATCCCTAACGCAATCTAAAGCCATACCTACGAAATTTAATAAAAAGTAAAAAGCTATATCAATATACTATATCTATAAATTGTGTGGTCAATTAAAAATATATCAATATATTGTATCTCTAAATTGTGGGTTTGAATAATTCTTTCTTTGATCGTTAGGGTGTTCTAATAATATTTTTGGATATCACCCTAATATAGTTAAATGAATGGTTGAAATAGCCTGTAGTAAAACTTGCCATGACATACGAAGAGGATTTTTGGTATTTCAAAATTCATATATGTTTATTAAGGGTTGTGGTAATAAATCTAAAGGCGAAACAACATCACCTTTAGAACCGACTCTGCCATATTTGTCGATTCAGAAAAATAGATATAAGAAATAAATATCATGTAGCAAAACGATTTCTTTGAGCAATCCGTTCGGTCGTGAAATATGAATTTTCCGATTGTAAGCTTAGAAAATAAAAGGCAGCCTCCATCGGAAAATAGCAAATGGAAACTATTTGTCACGGCAATGTATAGGTAATCGGCGGACCCTGGATGTCGTATCTGTCCAGATAAATTGCCGTTCATTTCAATTCAGCGGCTGCCGTTGCCTCCAATACGTCAAGTTGGAGGGGACAGGCAGGTTTTCAGGAAAATATGAAACAATACCTTAATGGGTGAAATGAAAATGGCTATTGCGTCGTTCAATTCCAAATGTTATCTTGTTTGCTGTATATAACGTTATATAAAAACATGAAATCGAAATTTAATGAAGTTAATAAGCCTGCTATCATTTAGCAAAATGGAAATAAATCATATATAAACATAAATATTGTTACGGCGTATGGGCTCTAACAATCTAGAATAATCCAACGTCAATAAACAAGTATAAGAAACCAATATGTACCTGCTCTTCACACAAAAGGTTATAAAAAAGGGTCGCCTTTGTTCTCAGGCAACTTGGTAGTTAACAACCACAGTATAAGTAGAAGTTAGTATTCGTGGAATTTCATACAAAAGTTGTTTACGTTAAAACGATGATTTATGGCCCTTATTGTTTTTTATCTATACTATTTGTGAACATTCTGGAAACGATGACTTTTGGGTATAAATAGGGTCGGGTCCGGGCCGACCAGCTCCTATAGTAGCGGCACGTTTTCGGCGTCCGCATGAGACGGAGGTAGAAGGCGCTTTTCGCCTTCTACGCCCATCTCGGGAGAAGTGCCTTATTGTAGGGCCTTCCCTCGCCCAAAATCCGGTGGAGCTGAACGACCGAACAGTCGGTAGTCAGGATCTTTGTCATCCCTACAAAAAAAACCGACCAGTCAGTCTTACTTTGAGATCGAAACGATCTACAGTGCGATTATTTTAATACAGTGTGAAGTGTGCTATGAGTGTTCTGTAAAGTATGAACAGTTCAGTGTTTAGTGTTGCTTCAAGAGATTAGTGACTGTAAAACTGGTGAATAAAGTTGTCAGTTTGCCTAAAACGTATTGCATTATTTATCCCGAACCCTAAGCTCGTAATAATATGCACAAATATTTAGCTTATTTTGGGATAAGGTCAGGTGGTATTTAAAACGCCAACTTTACGGATAGATCTTACTATATTCTCATACTCTACAACACATCATTCCATAAATCTATAATATATATTATAATAACTGAGATACAATCTGATGTACACGTCCTACTACTTCAAAAATCGTGAACCAGTCCCGCGCTTAATCTTATTATATCTTTTTTGGCGGCTGGCGTTTTCGCGCCACACATCTTTCAATGTTGCCAACAACATAAACCAAAATTAGCAAGTTTCAATAGTAAGCCATAAATAAAGAAATCGAATGATGCAAGTACTGTAAAATTAATATTAATATTTTTATACTCTAACATAGGTTTTTTTAAACATGTTACCAAAAATATAAGACTTTATATAATGTAAAAAGGTTGTTCACAGATTAATCGTAAAAGGTTTCAAGGTGACAACTTAAATAAATTATTATATTAATGACACAATATTTTTATAGTTTAATAACAAAATCAATAGTAACAAAGGTTTATATCTAATTTATAGTAATAAAAGAGAAGTGTCCTTACAGCTCGGCCGTCCTGTTACAAAGCGAGTCCCATCGCTTTTCAAACAAGACTAGAAACATCAACAAATACATAATACAATATAATAACATAACAAACGTTTTATGTGATGAGATCATTTCTATTATGATGTAATACTCATTTTATCAGAACTTGTTGTAATTACATGTAATGATGCTAGCACTTAAATTTAAAGTCTTACTTCGCTCATCTCAAGTTATTTCACATGTCACTTAAAAATACTAGCACGTAAATAATGAATTTAGCTAAATTTTAGTGATTTTATTTGAGACACACATCTACTCATTATCACTTGAGTTATTGTTTTCTGATGACTCTGATTCCAAATCTCTATTGAAAATCGTCCAAGGTTGAATTTTGTCAATTGCAACGATAGTTTCATACTTCCTGCCTTGTTTTCGAGTAAGAGGTGTGTCTTCAACAAGAAATCTATCGTTAGGAAGGATTTTAGCAATGCGGTAGGGGCCTTGATATTTTACGACTAACTTTTGCGACTTACCATCATGTGGGACCTGTCTCTGTACACGCACCAAATCTCCTTCGTTGTAATGGGTTGAAGTTTTTCTGTGCTTATTGTAAGTGGCCACGTCTTTTACCTGTTGTTCCTTGATATTTTCTCCTGCATCTTTTCTTAGGTCTTCCAATTGCTCTATGGGAGTTCTGTTTAGTGTCTCGTTCCTAATTTCGCTTAACTTTCCTTCCGTTCTGCTCATGATATTAAATCCAAACAGCAGTTCGGACGGACTTTTTTGGGTAGTTTTATGTTTTGCCATATTGATACCTAATTGTATGTCTGAAATGTGCTCGTCCCAATTCTTCTCGTCATCCCCATGGCTAGAAGCTGACAACGCATCCAATATTGTCCTGTTGAATCTTTCTACCTGACCATTTGCCCTAGGGGTAGCAACAGCATTTTGAACATGCTTAATGCCATATGATTTCACAAAGTCTTGAAAAGTTTTACTAGTAAAACTAGTACCTTTATCAGTGATTAGGCGTGAGGGGACTCCGAAGTAACTAATGTAGTTTTTCATCACCCGAACTGAAGTCACTGATTTTGTATTTTTCACAGGGTGTATACTCACGTACTTTGTGAAGCCATCCACCAACACTAGCAGGTAACAGTTGCCTTTCTTGCTTTTTACGAACGGCCCCAGGTGGTCTGCATGAATAGTGTGTAAAGGAGTGCTGCCTTTCTCAACGGGGTGTAGTTCGCCTTCACGTTTACCACCGGGGACTTTGTGGTGAGCACACTCCAAACAAGACGAAACGTATTTCTTCACAAACCGGCGCATCTTACTGAACCAGTAGTATTCTTTAATGCGGTGTAATGTCTTTTCAAACCCGTGATGTCCAACGTCATCATGATTCATTTTGAGAATTTGCCATCTCACACCTCGGGGTACAAGCCATTTCATTTCTTCACCTACTATACGATAGACCTTCCCGTTTTTAAGTTTGTAGTTTTGATGCACGTCGATTATTTCTATTGTAGAGGGATCAGATAAAATGACTCTTATTTTCTTTACCTCTTCATCAGCAGATTGTACGGTTGAGATCCAGTCCTGATCAGTCTGGTGTACGGGCAACACGTCCAATATGCGATGTTCGCTAGTGGGACCGTCCACAGGGTTTCTGCTAAGTGCATCTGCATGCGACATCTTAGTTCCAGGGCGATATTCTATCACGCAGTCGTACTCCTGGAGTTGAACCCACCAGCGTGCAATTCGGGGTATGAGATCTCGCTTTACCAGGGTTGACCGGAGAGCGTTGCAGTCGGTCATAATTTTAAAGGGTATACCTACTAGGTAGACCCGGAAACGGTTCAATGAAGCAATCACTGCCAAGGTCTCTAGCTCATAAGAGTGCAACTTACGTTCATCGACTGTAGTCTTACGACTGAAATAGGACACGGGTTGCAGCGCTCCATTTGAGTTTCTTTGAAGAAGTATTCCTGCCAAGCCTTCTTTACAGGCGTCCGTATGAAGTTCTGTCTCGGCGATTGGGTCATATAGAGCAAGTATAGGTCTATTTGTCAATAACTCTTTTACCTTTGCAAATGCGCGCGTGTGATCGCTGCTCCAACACCAATCTACATTTTTCTTTAGCAGATCCGTTAATGGAGCGGTGATTACAGCGTAACCTTTAATGAATCACCTGAAGAATCCCGAAAGACCAAGATAATGATCCTTTATGGTTTTTCTGTTTAGGGCCCTGTAGTCGACGCACAAACGCTTATCGCCTGTCTTTTTCTGAACCATGACGATCGGGCTCGCATAGGGTGATGATGATTCTCTGATAATATCACCGTCCAGCATTTCCTGAATCATATTTCTCACGATCGATCTTTCTGAGTATGACATTCTGTATGGGCGGTACACTACTGGGTCCACATCAGTCAATTCAATTTGCATTTCCGTAGCGGACGTATATCCCAAGTCATGCAGTCCGCTGGAAAAGCAACGGTTGTACCTGGATAGCAAATTTTGAAGTTGCTGGCGTTGATCCTCATTTAGGTTTGAGTTACAATTCACAGAGGACTCCATCTCAGCGTCATTAAACGTAACACTAAATGTGTTCAGGACATTTTCCGCACTGACTGTGTTCCGCTGTAAGGAGCGAGTTAAAAAAGTACCTTTTGAGAAACACAAAGGACTTGGTGAAGCATTATAGAGCAGGACTGCTCCATGTCCATTCCTGACCTCGTACTGCCCGGGAAAGAGATAATATTCTTTACCTTCAGCACCTCGTAATTCGCCATCTATATAGAAGTCACAATCCGTTTGTACGTTTGCCGAAACCTTTACTACTCGCACCGTCTCGTTGGGGACTTCAACGTCCGCAGAGATCATAAGGTTAAATTTCTTTGGAGGTAATCGCTGGAATTTGATCTCAGTAGGAGTCTTGATGATCACAATGTCGGGCTTTTCTGTGAATGAATGACCCAATAAAACGGGATGTGACAATACATAGTCCTCAACCACGTATAATTCGACCATTTCCGTCAGGCCTTGAACTTCTACAGAAGCATGTGCGACTCCTAAGGGACGTGTCAAGTTGCCCCCTATACCCCTAAGTACAGGTAGGCCTGGACGCGTAGTGACCTCAAGGTTCAGAGGTTTTAATTCACTTACCCTGATAAGGGAACATTGACTCCCCAAGTCAACGTGGCAGGAAATTGACGACCCGTTTACCTTAATATCAAACACGTATTTGTTAATACCTTTTTCATCCGTAGTTACTTCCGATACCTGTTTAAGTTTCGTGTCATTACCTGAAGGTGCGTTCTTTTCGGTGTCGTTACTTGCTCTGTTCCTATAACAGTTGGAGGCTTGATGGCCAATACGGTCACAAGTTGTGCATTTAACCAGAGGTTCACCACATTTAAAGCTTGGGTGACCTACCTCGCTGCAGTTGTAACATTTTATGTTAGAATTCACTGCGCTTGTACCTTGTTTCAAAGGGCCTGTACGACTTGAGTTTGTTCCAAACCTGCGTTCGTTCAGTCTCCGCACTGTGTCCAGAGTCTCTCTAGCCTGTCCGGTCTTGACTGTTCGGAAATACTTTAGCACCTGTTCTGGCTGGCTGAACTGTGCTGCTTGAGCACCGATTTTGACCGCCCGATCCTCTATACCGTACAGTAAACAATCTACCGCCTGCCTACCTGTGATTTTACACCTATTTAGCAAATTCATCTTTACATAGTAATACATTTCTAGAGATTCTCCGTATTTTACTTTTTTAGCCAACATTTCGGTTAAAAGTTCGGCGTAATCTTCCCTCGAAGGAAAGGATTCGATAAGTTTTCTCTTCCATTCTGCCCACGTGTGCAATATCGAAGTTAGACCCTGGTACCATGTTTTCGCGACGCCTACTAATTTAGGTAAAGAGTAGTGGATAATTTCTCTCTCCTCCCACCCATAAATTTCCGCACATTCTTCTACCTTATTTATCCAGTTTAAAATACTTTGTTCCTTTACCAAAGGGTCGAACTCCGGTACCACACACGTGTTGAAGGTCATCTTAGGTTTATCCGAGCTTTTAATTTTTTCTAAAACACCCAAAAACTTATCCATTAACTTACTGCTATAATCTTCTTTCTTCGACCGCAACCTTTTTGATTTCCTTATTGGTGATGAATCTTCCCTCGATTCCGACGAGGAAGAATAGTATCGCCTACGCTTGGTTCCGCGCATACCTTCCCTGCCTTGGCAGCCATGCTCTTGCCTCGAGCAATGTCCAAATCATTTGTCCGTCCTAAACCCAATACCACGGGTTCTCCAGTATACGTTCCATGCGCTAGTCCTAACCTTGGACTTAGCACATCTCCATAATCATTTGACCCTTCACCTCGGGTTTCCTCCCTTCCTTCAAGCCCTTTACCTCGGGCACATTCACCAGCGTCCTCCATTATCCAAGTTCAGATCTGAAACTTTCAATGGTAGTGTTAACAAAATATATATATAATTCCTTCCAAATTATGTATTTCAGTCCAATCAGGCAACCAGCTTGATTTTATCTGTCCAAATTCAGTAAGTAATCAAGACTTTCGCTAAAAACAAACTCATATACCGATATCCTCGTATGTGGAAGTGCATTAAATAAAAATTGGTGACTAGATTTAGAATGACGTAACACACCTTGCATCGTCATTCAAATAATACGTGTAAGGAGAGATTCAGCTCAATCGATTGAAGTGAACTGCTTTTCTCTGTATTGCAATATTTACACCGAATAGAATAATAATATATCGTTTCCATTGTTGCCCCGGTACTCGACACTTCAAACAATTTTACAGCTGACGATGTCATACTATGATAATGTATGCGACTGGAGGCACATGACTTTAACTAAGAGGTTCAGCTCAATCGATTGAAGTGAGCTGCTTTATCTCTGTATTGCAAGATTTACACCAAATAGAATAATAATATCGTTACCATTGTTGGCCCGATACTCGACACTTCAAACAATTTTACAGCTGACGATGTCATACTATGATAATGTATGCGACTGAAGGCACATGACTTCAACTAACACCACTCTTACAGTTCAACGAACAGTCCAGGATTTCGTTTATAATAATATTTTGTTTGCCTTATCATAAAAAAATGATTGATTACACCATGTACCTTACTGCCACAGAAGTTACTAAGTATCTTTATAAACACCTTGTATAAAGATTCAGATATTATTCTTCAAACTTAGATCCACACTTAATTTATACCATCTACTTCGTTATTCCAGTCAATAAGGGGCACTACGTATAACTAAATTTTTTTTCAACACACTCGCTCGTAACGGGCTTTTAAATTTTAGTGTCATGATATATTACCCACTCATGCTTTTTGTTTACTTTCCGCACTAGTCATTGAAATAGAAAAACAACGTTTCCACTGTTCTCACCAAGGAGGTTGTAGTTTGTTTCGTTCGTTTTTTTTTCATATAAAAAGCAAACCAGTTTTTATTTATTTTTTTACTTATAGAAGTAGAACTTTAGAAGATTAAATATAAACCTTCTTAATCAGATTATTATAGGTATCAAAAAGATCGATAAAATAATTTCATATCGAAATTTTTGTATTCGATCCTCGCAAGTGTGTTGAAAAACGTAGTACGAAACTCATGCGCGTTGTTTATTACAATCTCTACTCCATTTAGGCCGTCCAAAACCCGTCTCGATTGTACCTTATAAACAACTAGCTTTCCGGGCGCGGCTCTGCCCGCGCGTATGTCGGTTATCGCGCAAAAACATCAACCTCTTTTTGCGCAGGTGGATAAAAACTATCCTATGTTTTTTACCGGGTCTCAAACTATTTCCATACCAAATTTCATTCATATCGGTCCAGTAGTTTGGCGTGAAAGCGTAACAGACAGACAGAGTTACTTTCGCATTTATAATATTATTAGTACTGACTTAGCGCACTTGTAGCATAATGTACTATTCTCAGTCAGTCTTGCGATAAACGATTTCATAAAACGGAAAACAAAATTAAGCGATGAAATGAGGGACACAAAACATGAGAAAATAAAATAACACTGTCCGTTCTTAGGTGATCATTATAACATCACGGTTTTAAAATAGACCATCCAATCAATCGAACAAATCAGAGTGCATTATGAGGAATTCTACCCATTTAAGTTAGCTAAATGCACTGTACTTACATTTTTCCGAGCTGCGAGCGTGGTAAGAAAACGTTATATTTTCTTGGAATCCCACTTCTGACTTTTTGGGATAAGGTCAGGTGGTATTTAAAACGCCAACTTTACGGATAGATCTTACTATATTCTCATACTCTACAACACATCATTCCATAAATCTATAATATATATTATAATAACTGAGATACAATCTGATGTACACGTCCTACTACTTCAAAAATCGTGAACCAGTCCCGCGCTTAATCTTATTATATCTTTTTTGGCGGCTGGCGTTTTCGCGCCACACATCTTTCAATGTTGCCAACAACATAAACCAAAATTAGCAAGTTTCAATAGTAAGCCATAAATAAAGAAATCGAATGATGCAAGTACTGTAAAATTAATATTAATATTTTTATACTCTAACATAGGTTTTTTTAAACATGTTACCAAAAATATAAGACTTTATATAATGTAAAAAGGTTGTTCACAGATTAATCGTAAAAGGTTTCAAGGTGACAACTTAAATAAATTATTATATTAATGACACAATATTTTTATAGTTTAATAACAAAATCAATAGTAACAAAGGTTTATATCTAATTTATAGTAATAAAAGAGAAGTGTCCTTACACTTATGACATAGACCATCAACATAACTAAACTGGAAAAGAAAGATAGTGGTACCAGTTTTTAAAGCAGCAAAATCCAATTAATAGTAAAATCCCTAAACATATTAGATGATTGTAGATTTTAGTGCTACCATAGGGAAAATGCAATTTGCTGAAAAACATTTTAATTGTAATTTTATGTAGACAGATTTTGAATATCTAGACGAAAAAGATGCATTAATACAATTCGTCTCAAACAAGCTACCACACAATATAAATACATATGGTATTAGTATTTACAGCAAAATAACTTAAGTAGCGCTCGGTTCCTCCATTAGAAGCTCTAAATCCCTCTAAGTCAAAAAAAATCTAAATTTTTATTCAATTTAGGCATTTATATAGGCTTTTAACATTCTACTTATTAAATACACGATAGTGAAAATATAGAATATATCATTGATCTTCCAACTTTTATCTATGGTCTACCAAAAATTATTACATAAATTCGTACTTAAATCTAAGTATATGAGTAAGTTCTTAGTTTAAATGCTTAATTACAGGTAATCACAGCATGTAGTATTAAAACGTTGGTTTTAATTTAGTAACTTATAACTTGTTTGTTATAATGGTAACACAGTATTTTTATATTTTTTTTATTTATTTATTAGTAATATTAAATTTTTCAATTAAAACCAAGTAGAGTAAAGTTTTCATATACACGAAGAAACGGCATAGTTAAATACATCGACATCACGTCAACTTGCTGAGTCTAGTATGCCAGAGTTGGCGCAATTCGCAGTTTTTCAAATAGGTTGTTTAAATAACTTTAAATCGGTACGAGGATACTGATTAGGAACATTGAATGTTTTATTCTTTTTAATTCATTCTAGGTTAAGCCTGTTAACACTTTCGACCACATCATCACTTACCATCACGTGAGATAATGGTCAAAGGCTTATCTATCATCAATAAAAAAAAAAAAAAAAAAACTGGGCAATTCAAGTTATTTCTAAGGAGCTTGTATGCAAATAATATCTGAAAGGTCTTTGACTGTGACGTCATTTTAAGTGTTTTAACCTATAGTCATACTATCTGATTCTATTTTAAAAAACCGGCACTGTGTGATGGCACGATGTGGTTCTCGCTTCTTTCTTTCACATAACAGCACGAAAAATAAAAACAATTGGTTAGTTTTGGTACCCTAAAGAGGAAGCTTGAGCTTGTTGGCGCTTGTCTCTAAGAATTAATGTAAATCTATCTATTTAAAAGGATAGATTTTATGTTCATTCTTATAATAGGTATGAGAGTTTTTGTAAAAACATTAATAACAGATATTAACCAAAAAAAAAGCCGCTATAACAGATTATTCTACTTTTTAATAAAAACTTTAAAAAAATCGGGACGAGCTCTCTGTACTAAGCCTTATTAAATGAAGAAAATACTCCACGTACTTCAATAAATGTACTATGTTGTAAAATACATACAATAACTACAAGCTGTGCTGGTACAGACCTCGATGCGCTAGTTCGACTCGCACTTGTCAGGCGTTGTTGGCTAAATGTAGGCAGAAATAATACGTTGTACACCGAGGAGAGAAAACCATATTTTTCTGTTCCAGATTATTTTTAAGCTAGACGCGCAGCAAAAGCTTTCATAGAAACTCAAGAACCAGAAACAGATCTTTCTACCGAGTGATACATAGTGCTTTACACCACACCTACGAGGAAAATAAAATCATTATAAGTTTTCTCGTATATGTCCCGAGACGTCCCAGAAAGAAAGTTCTTTATGACTACTTCCACGCCTTTTTTTTATTTCTGAGGGCGTGACCATTATTAAATCATCACTTTCACAATTATGTGACATTTTGAAAAATTATTTGGTATAATTAAAAATGTACTGTAAAATTAACTAATTAGTAAAAAACTAAATTTTACAAAACCAATAAATTGTCGCGCTTTTTTCGTAGTGCAGAGAAACTTTGCCACCCTCCTTTCATTGAAATCGAATACGAATAAAATCCCACATCTTTTTTTCTAATTATTTGTTAAAAAACCTTTTATGTTCTTGACTTTTGGAGCTGTACTTTTATTACTGGTGGCGCCTACATTATAACATCGTCACTTTCACTATAAGATGACATTATAGATTTTTTTTTATAATAATTAAAAACGTCTTGTTACATTATTTATTTTGTACAAAACAAAATTTAAAAAAAAATACAAATAAATTGTCACGTTTTTTTCGTAGTATAAAAAAGGTCAACCTCCTTTCATTGAAAATTGAGTCCAAAAAAAATATTTTACCTCTTTTTACCAAATATTTCATACAACATTGCTTCACTGGAAGGAATAAAATTCCATGTAACTTTTCCCGCCTCACATTAAATAAGGAATACGAATAAATTCCCACATCTTTTTTTCTAATTATTTGTTAAAAAACCTTTTATGTTTTTGACTTTTGGAGCTGTACTTTTATAAGGTACTGGTGGCGCCTACAGAGGCTTATCGTGACCGGTAAAGTGGATGGGAAAAGACCGCGTGGACGCAGCCCATTGCGCTGGTCCGACCAGATCCGCACCGCTCTTGATTCCTCAGTCCACAACGCCCTTCACACCGCCAGAGACAGAAACAGATGGAGAAAGATCGTGCGAGAGAAAGTGATACAGAAGGGTGGTCACGACCCTCAGCATTGAGGTATACGACGCAAGGAGGAGGTGGCGCCTACATTATAACATAGTCACTTTCACTATAAGATGACATTAAAGAAAATTATTTATAATAATTAAAAACGTCTTGTTACATTATTTATTTTGTACAAAACAAAATTAAAAAAAAAAATTCAAATAAATTGTCACGCTTTTTTCGTAGTATAAAAAAGGTCAACCTCCTTTCATTGAAAATTGAGTCCAAAAAAAATATTTTACCTCTTTTTACTAAATATTTCATACAACATTGCTTCACTGGAAGGAATAAAATTCCATGTAACTTTTCCCGCCTCACATTTATAAGGAAGTAATGACGAACTTTATAATACGTTTTTGAAAGAGGAATGAGACACTTTCTGAGTCGGTGTGGTATAAAAACATTTGTCATTCCATGACGGTTTTTCCTAGGGAATGGATCTTAACAACTTTACAAAATGTACTGATTTATAGAATCACTTCAGTATTATTTTCACACTATATTATTTCACTATTATGCGGTGGCAAAACATTTAGAATATCGAGGTATTCTGAAAATGTACCGCACAAAACTGCAGATGAATTCCCATCTCCATTTGCCCAAAAGCCCTTGACAATTCAATAGAATAACGAAGTGTAACAGCCTGCCTACGACCCACTAACGTTGAAACCTGCTCGCAAACGATATGCTCTAAAATTTTATGCCTTTTATTTGTGGCTCTACAAACGAATACGGTAGCATTTTCCCTACGAATTTTTACAGGTTTATTACTCAATTTTTGTAATTGCCGATACGCTCGCTGATAACCACAAACTCACCTGAATGTAGGTAGATAGATGATGTTAGGAAAGATGGTGAATAGGTTAAGCCTAGAATGGGCTGGACATCATCGCAGAACACAATGAAAGGTGCTTGGTGACAGATTATCTAAACTTACTTTGATACTGCACGCTTGGCAGGCGGCTTGGGGATGCTGTGTAGGATAGAAGTTCCTCAGGTGGCGTTGCTTCCCAACTTCCCGTATTATACCTGTCGCCTCTTACGATACCCACGGAAAGAGATAGGGGGTGACATTCACCTCACCCCACGGTGTACCGTGCAATCGTCACCAATTATTTTAAAATTAATACTGTTGAAATATCAATATTTTTGTGCCTTCGACACTTCTCCATCCCGGGCTATAGTAGGGCCTTCCCTAGCGTCCAATGGAGCTGAACGTCCAAACAGTCGGTAGTCAGCATCTATGTCCTCCCTAAAATTAATTAAATAAAGTGATACAATCATTTTGGATTTTCTTTTAGGCACCTCTGGTAGACAGGTAAATGACTACCTTTTTTAAAACATTTCTGCTTGTCACGCTTTATATATTATATTCTCTAAATATATTAATTCCATTACTAGTTAATAAATGCACTTATTTTAAAATAAAAATTGCAAAATCTTTACATTGGAGTCATTCGAGAAAGTTCCTTATATTGCGTTCCTGAGTGTTCACCTCACCTGATATTGTGTCATGCCTATAGCTTCCGTCCCATTGGGCTTTTATGGTTGGTGAAAATAAGATCGACATGATAAGCCTTCATTCTTACTATAGCCATATCATTTTGTTGTTAAGGTATTTGAAATTTTTTATTGTTGGTCTAAAATCACCTCGTATACAGTAAGGACACAACTCATGTTATAATTAGATAGAATAGTCAGTCGTAGTAATAGTACAGTCGCATAAAAAATAATAATATGGGATCAGAATTGGTAAAAACTCTTTTTTTATGTTATTGTGACGAAACAAGCTCGAGAACTTGTATATAAAATCTATAACCTAGGCCGACCTCATGTTAAGCGGACTAACCTGTGACTATAGCAGATGCATTTCATCACAAGTCACGAATTGCACTGCACCCGTCACTTGAGACATAGTTCTTAAGTCTCATGTGCCTGTAATTTCACTGGCTCTCAAGGACTGCTACCGGAACACACCGTTAGGTGCTTGGCGACAGATTTTCTACTTGAGTGTGGTCGCTAGCCAGGCGGGCATTCGCAAAATGCCCTTCCACGATGCGGTGAAGCTAAAGCCCGCGGCGGGATTCGAACCATGGACCTGCTGCGCGTCAGTCCATGGCTAATGCCACTGAGCCATAATTGTTTCAAAATATATAAATCTGTAAGTTATTATCTGTCACATCATAAGCTATTAACTGTTGAAAATTTTAAGAATTACAGAAACCCGTACTAATGTCATATTGGATTTCCCCCACCTCCCTTATAGAGTAGAACGGGCAGAATCATACCACATTAAATCTCTTTGTTAAATATTTTTACTCTTAAATGCTTCGGTTAACGTTTGGCGAAATAGGTATTTCTAGCAGAAACGGTTCTTTATCTGCTAAAAAACGGATGTGAATAAGAAATCCTTATTTGTTTATATTATCACTTAATAGGAGTACATATCGATACTTTGATATTAAAAAATTTAAGCGAATTCCGCAAACATGAGGCCATTTCATTAATTTTATCAAACTTTCGGGTGCAAGACTTATTTCTAGCAGAGAGGAATGGACAATGGACCGTAATCTAACCACAAGATCGGCTGCGAATCGAGTGATAGTGAAAATTCGTATAAAAATGCATTTATAGATAAGCGTAATATGAGATCAAAACATACAGCTCCCGGCTGACGAGTATAAAAGCTTTCATAATCTTTTGCTGAATGTCATATGAGCTAACAAGCGAAAAAATGCGCCCAATATGAGCAACAACTTACGTTAGTGTGAAGTGGGTGTAGCTGCACATTCGGTGCATGACAGGGCCCCATTACCATCTGACATCCTGATTACCCGAATAGTGACTAATGAGAGCATTCACTACAAGGGTTGGCGTTAGAAAGGCCATAAATCTCTTACATTTTGAGTATACAATTGCTCTGAAATAAGTGCGAGCCAGTATTCATCTACCAGGCACAATTCCAGATCCTTCCCTGCGACTTTGTATCTATGCCTATAGGCATTTAGTACACATATGGGTATATATTTATACACTGACGGACACATACACTGCACTGAAGTACAAGACGAGTTTGTAGTAAATATTTTAACCAAGGATGCAAACTTTTCATACAAACTAGTGTTTTCATCTAATAAAACCTACTACTAAAGATACTATGAAACACAGTACCTTCAACAAATAATTAGGCTGGTTGCCAAAATTTATATATGACTTGTTAATATGGCAGACATTAATTATATCAATGATTTTACCATAAGGAATATTAAAGACTGCTTCTGCTACCATGATAGTTCAGCGTTGTCAATTGACAGCACTTAAAAATGTAAAAAATGTTGTTTAATCATGTTCATATATCCCTCTTAGACTAATGGATAGAATCATACCTACCCAAAACGTTGAAAATTGGAGAAGCCAACGTCCACACCTATATTTTTTGTATGAACTGTGTTTTAGGGTTCTGTACCCAAAGGGTAAAAACGGAACCCTATTAATGAGACTTCGCTGTCCGTCCGTCCTTTCGTCCGTCACCAGGCTGTATCTCAAGAACGGTGATAGCTAGACAATTGAAATTTTCACAGATGACGTATTTCTGTTGCCACTATAACAACAAATACAAAAAGTTGGCCAAGGGCGAGATGGACTCGCGCACGAAGGGTTCCGTACCATTAGCTATACAACATTAGACTTCATATTTTAAGCTTTTTTGTTTTAACGTGCGCGAGTCCGACTCGCAGTTGGCTAACTTTTTGTATTTGTTGTTATTAGTTTAGATTATCTTAACTGCAGTAACGTAAGACCAAATAGTTTCGTACTGGCAGATGGCAGTACCAATCGATTTGATCAACCTCCAGCTCATACTGTCGCTAGCCTATTGACTATAAAATAATAAACACAGTCGAGGATCTCCTAGTAGATTAAGAAGGAAGAATGAGTGCGAAAAGAAGCAAAATTCATAAAATTCACCTTTCGTATTTCCTTATTTTCTCGTCCAAAACTAAGCCGATTTAATTATACGAAAAGTCAATTTCGTCAAATTTGATTTTATTTTTCGATGGTTCACTCTTAATATAAATTTATTCTCTTTATCCGAACACATTAATCATCAATCGCGCGTAAAATTTCTCAAAATATCTTTCTTTACAAATTAATGAGGCACGTTATTAAATGGAAATTATCATTAAAATGTACGCCGCTTCTATCATAATAGATTCTCATACCTAAAGAGCTTATAAATACAATAATAAGTTACGTAGTTAAAAATAATATTAAATATTTTAATAAGCGTAGGTTATAAGGAAATAATATTCCTACTCATTAAGTATAATGAGTAGAGATATAATTTAATTAGTAAAAGTCCAAGTCATCTATAAACATGATGGCGCGTTTATGTTAACAAATTCTGAGACATCAAAAAGCCGTACAAATGTATTTTAGGCCCTCAAATAATTATATTGCTACATCTACACATACCAAGCAGTATATTTGTAACTACCTTAACCCAGGTGAATTCGACAGTAATTAGGAGTTTCTCTAATGGTCAGAAATGTATGCGTATTTTTGAAACAAGCTAAGGCGTATGTCAACAGGGGCCTCCCCATTTCACCTCTGTTATATTTAAGTATTGGATGCACTTCGATTCTATGAATAGCATGTATCCAACTTTGTGTCTTCTTAATCACTTGAAAAAAGAAGAAGATCGCTAAGTATACATTGATAGTTTCATCTCTCTTCCATTTTTATTTTTATTTTCCGCATACGTACAAAATTTTGTGCTCCAAACGCTCACATTAACTAAACTAATAGGTACTGATAACCAGGCACTTTACTGTAGTGTTTTGTTCAGAATAGCTTCTTTAGTACGTAGTTATTATATATCAACGCATAAAATATGTGCTGTTAAATAGAAACTGACTGAATGATCATTGACTGGAAAGTGTGGACTTCTTCAGCTAGGGGCCTATCAAATAATTATTTATAAATGACGAAGAAGATTGCTTAAACATTCATCCTCTAGGGGCGAATGCTGCACGATAGATTTTCAGGTTCATGTATTCATCCCCTGACTATGAATTCCAGTGTTAGATACTATATTAGGGTACTTTGTATCTTCACCATACTATGTTACATTAAATCAATATCATATTCACCATCGTCTGTTTATCTTTTGTCTTATTTAACTTACATAGATATTTACAATTAAAATAATAAATGCATTCATTAACTGCGAGCCTACTAGCCTCAACTATGACAACACTATATTTTAATTTACAATAACTATCATATTTTTGATATTATTTTGTTTGGTCCAACACAAGAGCAGAAACCGATAAACCGATATGAAACAACAAAATATGTCGTGTTACACCTAGCCAGAGTGAAAAAACTAAACAACACTGTACGTTAATTGTTTCTTTTCAACGAAAAACTTTAGTTTAACAATAACATTTTGATTGATAATCAGCTACGCAGTAAAAATATCTAGTTACTGACAATATTTTCGGTGATGCGAGATTTGCTACCAGTTAACCAACCGCCTATAATATGGAATAGCAATATAGGACATGGAATTTAAACAAAGTTTGTTTGCTTATTTTAAAATGTCAAAACAAGTGATCTTAAATTGTTTTATGAGTGATTTTACCAGGTTCGTCGCCGAGATGACAACCTCAATATAGAAGCAATGAAAATTATAGACTAAAATCCAATATGCATCGTATAATGAGCTATATAAAAGTATTATACATATATATATATATATAAAATATATAAAAATATTATACATTTTTGAAATAGGCAAGCAATTGGCCGCTATCTCACCTGTTGGATAGTGATGATGCGGCCAAAGATGTAGCGTGCTTGCCTAGAAGATACCTATTCACTCTAGACTTGAAAACTCCCATATTATACTGTTCAGGAAACAAGCACGCGGGCAATGAGTTCCACTCCTTCGTTGTATGGATGATAAATGTGGAAGCGAAACGCTTCGAGCGAACTGGAGGAATGTTAACCATGAAAGGATGACAGCCATCAGAGCGTCTTGTTTTCCAATGATAAAAGGGGCATGGAGGAATCAGCCCGTGTAATTCCTGTACACACTCTCCGAAGTGTATACGATAGAATACCGATATACAAACGACCCTACGATGACCGAGACTCTGTAGTTTGGACTCAACCAGCTTATCATCGCCTCGTCTTTTGGCTCGTCCTTCAATGGAGTCGAGAGCCCCCAGTTGGCATTTCGCGGATCCATCCCAGAGGTGGCTGCAGTACTCCATAGTTGAACGAACTTGAGCTTTATATATATTAAAAAGCTGTCCCAGTGTGAAGTACTGCCTCACTTTTGCGAGGATGCTCACCTTCTTAGTGGCCAGTTGTGCTCGGGTTTCGATATAAAAACCAAAGTTAATACCGCTGCGAAGCCACGTGCAACTGTGGTTGTACGCGGCACTCACTACTTTTTACCGGACGAACTTTTTTTTGTACTAGCATTGCGGTACGTTAAGCGCAGCGTAATGTAAACAATTGTCTCTTGTGACTCAATTATTTACCTTGTAAGGAAAAATATTTTTTTACAAGATAGCTAAACAAACAATTAATACGAAAAATAAACATTTATGATGTATTCATAATGATATACTGAATGTGATGTGTATTTATATTATGAGTATATGATTATTATTCACCTGTGAATCACAACAAAATAATGGAGCCTATATACTTAAGTGATAATACGGCTGAAAATGTTTCGGAGGCAAGTAATGTAAAGTGAACACATAAATCTTATAACGACAAGAATATAAAGTAAAGGAATTCTTTTATTATATGAACGCTGCCGCCGTCCATTCATACGGCGCAATTTAACTTTATTTATCGTCTGTCTTCAATTTCGGAAAATCTTCGTAGTAAAGCTGGGTACGCACTGCGAGTTTTTTCGTCCTACGAACTTTTTGCCCGAAAGTGTTTTTTTTTCGGTGTATTTTATGTTGGTGAATTAATGTTTTGTATGTTTATATATTTTTTTAACTAATTTCGGCTAAATAAGTTTCGCATTTTATGTGCGGTATTTCGATAAGCATACGAATGTATTTTATAATTTTAATTAGTACATTAAGTCCTCGAAGTAAGTTTCAGAGAGCGCGTTAAGTCCTCAGTCCGATTGTCATCTTACGATGACAGTAGCGTATAGCATAGTGACAAGGCATTCTGCAAATGCTCGTCTGGCTGGTGGCAGCTAATCCTTGAGTTCAAAATCTGCCGGAAAGTTTGTGTTCCGGCAGCTGTCCTTGAAAAGCAAGCTTACGTAAGCCTCCGAAACATTTTCAGCCGTATCATCACTTAAGGTCAAAGATTAGCATATTATAATCAAAACAAAATAACAACACTATCTAACCTTGCGGGAACATTAAGACATTATGATACATCTAACTAAAAAGATTGTACAAAAAGTAGTTGTTTAAGTTAAATCAGAATAATGGTTGGATTATAATAACTGATGAGTACTTAAAAATCCAAAACAAACAACAAACTGCAAAAGCACAATCCCCTGGGCATGTTTAATGATTATTTGCAAACCTCAGAAAGGGTTAATGGCTCAATTTCCTTGCAATTAAGCTATCTTCACGATTTACTTTATTAGACGTTAAGTGTCCCATTTTAATTGCTTATATAAATAATCATCAAGGTTATTACCTTGATTGGTGTGATTTTCTAAAAATATATCTTACTACCAAGGAAAAATATTGCCGTGATCATTAAGTATATAGGCTCCATAATTTTGTTGTGATTCACAGGTGCATAATAATCATAATACTCATAAAATATAAATACACTCCTCATTCCCTCATTAGCAGCTACTTGTTATAGCATCTCTTTTGGAGTTAAAAAATAAATATTTTACTGAAAGGACTTGATGTAAGTCGTTCCGATATTTAAAATATTTGTTTTTAACTCTAAATGGTTTGAAATATCTGGTGGAAGTCGGACCATGATAATGTGAGGTAGGTGCAATGTGCCGAAGGTGTTCCTTTTTTTACGGTCTAACATTTCTTTTTCAAGACCGACTCTTACAAACAACCTAAATTATCCCTTTCCCTTTTGAACTCTTAACAAAATCCGAAAGTTAAGAAATTTCAATTTCAAGCCATTTGTATTTAGACCTAGAACCATACTGATCAGTTGTATCGATTTTATACGATCTATTTTATTTATTTCCTCTAACCTACTTTGATTCCGGCAAATCAATGCGACTAAAAAAGTCCAATATAAGTCCAACCATAAATACTTTTCAGTCTAGTTTGGAGTACATAATAATTTACAATACACATAAAAAAATATGCAGAGAAAATATATTTCCTGAAGATTCACTGAATACTTTTAATCTCCTTCTAAATTCAGATGATACTAATCCCAACATACTAATCCCAAAATCAAATCAAAATTTCTGAAGTCAACATGTAAATTTTTAGATATTTAACAAAGAAAACAAAAATGAAAGAAAATTTACATAATATTTTAATCCTTTACGCCAACTTTTCAACATTACCTCATCGCCTGTATATATGAAATATTGACACGATTAAAATTCTAATTGTAAAAGTTGCAAAACAAAGGAATTTTGTTGTCAATTTCAGCCAACGAGTTGGACACAGAACTATTAGCTTTAAATAACTAGGTTTTATAATCTGAAAGAGGATGACACTTTTATTGTAATCTCGAGTGCTTCAAGCAATCTTATTGCAACTTATCAAACGTTATTGCGTTAGTTAGATAGTAGGATATTTCAGAAGGGTTCGAAACTAGAAAGTCTTTGTGTGAATAAATGGTTTTAGAGCAAATGCACACACTTTAATTTAATTCAGGTACCATGTGGGTGGGCTTTGAGGTTCAAAGTTAGTTTCGTGGAGGATAAGATAACCAACTTCCTATAGAAACATTTAAATTAGTCTGGAAGCGACAAGACATTATTATATTATTAACGGGACAGTCTCTAAGACGCATGACGGGCAGAAATTGTTGACGCTTGTTGTTTTACTTATGGAAATTATTGTTTGGCAACAGTTACTTCTTACTTTGATTCCTAATTAATTTGTAAGATTGACAGATTATGTCCCTTACTAAGCCTTATTGACTACCAATAATATTTATATTATTATTGGTAGTCAAACATAATTTCCACGTTTTCGCGAAGCTGTGTAAGTAATACTAGTATAATTGTAAAAGTATATAGAGCACCAAGACGGTTCAAACTCTTTGTTCTTTCTTTCCATTAAGAACTTATATCTTGTTACAGCATTTCTTAGTAACAAACTCCAGAAAAGTTTTAAATAGGCCAATGGGACTTGGAAGAGTTTTAAAATATATTAATTATTTACAGCAAAGTTTTCCATATAGTTATGTACTTTTTATTTCCAGAGTTGGTCAACTTTCTGTTTTACTTGTAAGATAAATTAGTTACCGAATGTAAGCATCAAACAAAACGTAAAAAAGTTGCAATGGCTAACTCAGTGGGTCACTGGCCCACCGGTGGGCCAGTGACCCACTGAGTTAGCACTACCACATCTGGGTACATTACATGTATATAAATAAATTCAAAGCAGTTATCTCGTGTATACAAACGTAGCAATAAATTTCCAAGATCAAAATAATTTAATATTGCCGCTTTTGTTTCCAAGACAAACCCCAAACATGTAAAATCTAAGTACTAGAAAATAGCAAAAATAAATTATGTGTCATGACAATGTACAGGTAATTGAAGGACTCAGGGCTAATTTCACCATACCATGTTTGTTTACGCTAAATCAGGCATTACCTAATGGGTCTTTAAAAATAACAGAGCTGTCAAATCAGTCTACGTTCTATGAAGAAAAATTAGCGGACCGTTAGTAAATCCCATGTTACGGGAACGAAATGTAAATCATTCACTCTCATTCTAATACTACCAAATCGAAAGGTCCGTATTCTACAGGTCATTATATATGAATGTGCACTACTTTCACTCTAGTCGCTTGTTAGACTACGCGACCGAATGCAAATAACGTTCACGCAGTCGGAGTATAATGCAACCGGGCCACTATTCATTTTACTGGTTGGATTATTAAACTCTTTCGATAATTTGAGGTTGAGGGTTTTATGTTGTGAAATTGTGAATTGTGATTTGTTTGTTTTCTTGGTGTTATTTATAATAAAAAGTGTTTTACGTCTTCTATATTAAATCACAATGTCGAAGAAAGCTCACGGGCTTAATTTGGCTATAAATTTGAAGGAAATTTTAGTTCATGAGCTCGTTTTGGGTTTACCATAATTATATACTCAGAGAAATGTCTATTTTGTCAAAGATTACATACTCGTATCAGCTCAAAATTTGCTGGGGCAACATAAACGAACTCAAAGGTAAGATAAAGAAGACGTACCTGCCTACCTAGTTACTCCATCCAGGTGACACACTCATTCCTGTGGTTGTACTTTGCAGGAGGAGGAAGGCCTGACAGTTTTACAGGATTTGATAATCCACAAGTCAACCGCTAATTTTTCTGAGCACGGAATTAATAAATATAATACAAATACGGATACGGGTACACTTCAGTAGTTTACTTAAGTGGACTTGAGTATTAAAATAGAGACAGTAAGAAACGGCATCGACAGAAGTTAAGTAAACTACTAGATTAGGACGGAGAATTGAGATCTTACACATGACACGACTGGCCCTCAAAGTAAGTTTAAATTCAAATAATTAATTTGAAATAGTTAACTTGAATGAAATTACGATCTAATTCAACCGTGATTTTCTTTAGTGTGTTTATTTTCAGTTCTTATTAAAACATTTTCTTTGTTTTATGTTGTTTATAAATAATAATCATCATGCCAAATGTCAAGCCATTTGGCCTTATTTAACTTTAAAATATTTCAACCGCAATAGTGACAACTGTTAAAATGATTGAGGTTTAGGTATAAATCGCTGAAAATAACTTCCATTAACTGGTGGTCTAAATAGCCATACAAAACAAATTATCACATAGCAATTAAACCAGTCAATCATTTTTTTATTATCTTCTGTATGTATCCAGCGATATGCAATTAATAAACAACAAACAAAAAACTGAAAAATCTGCTTCTTACAGTATAATAAGCGGATCTCTGGTACTAACTGTTTTGATGGCTTCAAAAATAATCCTCCGAATAAATTGGATTTTGTTTTTACTCGTATGTTACGACGGTAAAACATTTGCCTATAATATTTTCAATTTACTACATCCAGACGAGGGACCGTACAGGCGGTAACCCTATACAAATGGATCATAAAAGGCTTAGGGGGTGAACGTGTTCAACTAAAAATAAATAAGCAGTTACTACTGAAATCGCGGTCAGTCGTGTTTGATTAAATAACATTTAGTAGTGTAGTATCGAAAGAAACGCCTCTCGCCGCCGTCCACCGTCGTCGTCGCGTCGTGACAATTGGGTCGTTTTTCATTTACGGTCCATTAAATACACAGTTTCCAAGCTTAACGATACCTACTACTGTAGCCATAAACACAATATATGCGTGGCGAGTAACAACATGGTTCTAGTATATAATGCCTGGAAAAGAATCAGAATTAAATTTTAAGAATTTGGGCTTTCTCGTTATTTTATACAGGTGAAGGTATACAATAGTATAACAACCTTTTTTTTTTTTATTGTCATGAGGAAAATGCATTTACACATACGCACCTGCCGGGGAGCAGGTGGTTATGTCGGGCTCAGGGTCAGTAGGGACCCCACTACGGACTAAAAACCTCATGGTGTTCCGTCGTCATCGACTAGTGACAGGTGCTGCGGGGTCACTCGCGCTCTCATCCGCAGCCCCCATCGACGTCGCTACCCTATTGAATGGGCCCAGCCTCTGGGAATAACCCCCCCATTGCCGCCTCGTGGGATGCCCCGGAACACGAGGGCATCCACACCTCATGTTACCTAACCCTGATGGGGGGTGCCGGCCGTAGCATAACAACCCTGGGTCCGAATCTAAAATGAGTATGAGGACGTGAAAGATTTGTCGGAGCGCAAGAACGGACTGGAGTTATTCGGGTTATTCTCAGCTTGTTCATCTATCAAGCCATCAATAAAGTTGCGTTCAGAAACATCAAGTGATTGACTGGTCAGTTGTATATCGTTCGCTAAACAGGCAACACCTCCTAAATAAGTCCACGGTATTAAAGTTCTGTCTGACTATCCTAAACCTGATGAAGAATTTATGTGAAATAAGCTACAGTTGTTTTTTTCTTTTGGTACTACTTAGAAAAGTTTTATTTTTGCATTAAACAAACTATGGTCAGAGAATAACTAATAGGAATAGCGCTGGCCTAACTATTAGTTACATTAGATGATTTTCATCCAACAATCGCGATAGTATCGACATTGGTGTATGATATGTAACAAATAGCTATAAGTATTATAGTCATTTGATTTTAAATCTGATGCAAACATATTCATTGCTGATGATGCCGTTGATAATTTCAGACTCAAAGACATCTGTTTATTATTTGTAATATTTTAGAGTTAAGGATTTTGAAAAGTATAAATAACTAACTATTACTACTTAACTATCAGTAGTATTTTTTATGTAAAGCTAATAAGCTAACATATTATTTTAGTAATATTTTAATTTATATTCTCACAATCTGCAACAATAGGTTAACAAAACGTAGCGCAAAGTAGTTATACCTATAGGAATATGGAATATGGATTAAAATGGACGGTAATACTCCTAAGACGGTTTCGGTGTTGTTAGATTATGCTGTCTGCTGACCATCAATCAATCCTAATACCTTAAGTACAAATACGGGAGTAATTACTCAACTGGGCTTAACATGAAGCATGGTAAAAAGGTTAATCGAAAGTAGTTTAAAGCTCGGAATAAGCTTAACATGATACACATATACGCTATTTTGTCTTAATATTTTGTTTTTATTTTGTTGGGACGAGCTATGGAATTTTGTTTTTTAGCATACGTATTACTACGTAACTATTTGAACAAAATTTCATTGATTTGGGTCTTAAACAGGGTTCTTTGTTTCTACTTGCCTACATACTTATTTATGTCCCGCGGATAACATATAGGTATGTAATAAAGATTAAGTTTTTTCTGCGAGCAACGTGAGCGCGCTTAGATTTTACGCCCACTACGTACGAGTATACAATCACACATCAACTGCAACAACAATCATACACTTAGGTATACATGCATGAATGAACAAGCGCGCGCGCAAACCAGTTAATTATTGAACAAACAAGTAACATTATATTCCTCCCTTGCATAACATAAGCTCGAAAGCGCAGCTCATGTATTTATAAATTATATATTATGTAGGTGTCCAGCACCTATCTACTTATTATTTGTACTTCTATATAATCAGTGTTAATTAATTTAGCAATAATTTAGGGAGACCTGTAATTGGCTGTATTACCTAACTCTAATATATTCGCACATATAAATATTGTAGTGCTGTTGGTCTTCTTTAAATAAAAAAAATAATTTTAAACCTAGGTAGTCAGCCAAAACTGCCCAAACCAAAGCTTTCTTCAATAGGTATGTTCTGGTGTGTTTTATGTTGCTAAGGAAATTATATTCTATCGATCACTTTTTTATATTTTTACGTTAAAACAAAAACTAAACATCTTAATAAAACACGCTTTCTGTTTAAGGGCCTTTTTTTGTATTAAGTTTTTTAATTATAACTTATGACAGGCGAGGCTTACAGAACAAACCTGTACACTCACAAAGTTGCGCCCTTCTATACTAAACTATTGATGCATAATAATTGTACGGGCCTATCCGTTTGTTTCTTCACTATGTTTTAGTGTGGGTGTTAATGCTAATGGTACATACAGTCAAACAATAAAATATGATCGCTTGGGTAGGCAGTAGTAGTTGCATACATACATACATACATAATATCACGCCTCTTTCCCGTAGGGGTAGGCAGAGACCACAGATTTCCACTTGCTACGATCCTTACATATCTCTTTCGCTTCATCTACATTCATCAATCCTTTCATACATCAGCGTTGGTTTAGGGTACTCCTGACCTGTCCTTTTTTCAAAACGTAGTTGCAACTACCTTAATATATATTGAGAGTATAAAAAAATCATTTTCTAACCAATTCTACTTTTGAGGGAAATTAGTTCAGCCCTCTTACAAACCTGAATAGCTTTAAACAGCTTATTCAGTATAAACTTAGAACCATAAGATACAGACAGATTAAGAGACAGATTAAAGTTTACTCATGTAGTATTATAATCCTTACAGATGGATGTATCCATCTGTAAGGATTATCCAACCCTCAACAATGTTATACGCAAAATACTACCTTATTATTAATGATATGTAGGTATATGAAACATCATATATTCATCAAGAGCCTACATCAAGACCTATGGGAACATTTAACAAAGTTAGTACATAAATTGTCAGCATTTATAACTAAAAACATGATTTACCTTTACCATTGTACATGCGAATATAATTTAGTTGGTAGATTAGTTACACCTATGAGTAGTTTCTCGGTGGTACATACTTAAATCCAATTTCACCAAAGTAAGGTATAACTATACGAGGATAACTATAATCTCAGTAACAAAGAAATGTGATAGACCTTTACAACTACACTCGAGAGCAATGAATCCGGGTCACTTAAAGAATGTTAAAAATCTCGGAAACTAAAAATGATAGGTTAATGCAATAAATTGTATTTAATAGACAATGTAATACTCCTTAAATGAAAGTAAAAAAAAATAAGAGTCACCATACATTTTATTAACACAAAATTACATAAAGAAAAAAACTGCTGATCTCTCCTTAAAACAAAAATAGGAAACATGAAATTTTTGAACTTTATTACGATTTTCTTGAATTTTAATACTTCGTATTGCCTCCTCGTGCTTCCATTACTGCGTTTACGCGGTTTGGCATGCTGTACACCAAGTTCCTTATACGATTTTGGGGAATATTCTCCCATTCCTCTGTGAGAGCAATTTTGAGCTCACGAAGCGTGATTGGGGGAGGGTTTCGTTGTTTTACGCATCTGCCTAGCTCGTCCCAAGCATGCTCGATCGGGTTGATATCCGGGCTGCGCGCTGGCCACTCCATACGAGTAATGTTCATCTCCTGAAGGTAGTCATTCACAATCCTACCTGTATGAGGTCGGGCATTGTCATGCATAAATATAGCATCCTCACCTAAATTGACCATAAATGGACCAACGTGATCATTGAGGATTTCTTACGCTAGTTAAAGAGCCGTTTTCTATGATCACCAGCTCTGTGCGACTTTCAGAAGAAATTCCGGCCCACACAAGTACAGACCCACCACCGTAGGCTACTTTTTCTTCGATGCATGCTTGCTTGAATCTTTCCCCTGGTCTTCGATACACTCTGTGTCTTCCATCGTGCTTGTAGAGCATAAATTTTGATTCGTCGGAGAACATAACTTTTGACCAATCTTCAATACTCCAATTTACGTGGCTCTGGGCATATCTTAGTCTCGAAATACGATGCCCACGCTCCAGTTTAGGGCCGTTTGCAGGTCTAAGGGGTTTTAAGTTAGATTCAGCAAGCCGACGTCTTACTGTCCATGCACTTGGGTTACTTCCTCCGAGGCGTCGAAACTGATTGGTGAGTTCAGTTCCTGTGAGAAAGCGATTTCGAAGCATGGTGTTCACCAAGTATCGGTCTTCTCGTGCTGTGGTACACCTGGTTCTGCCCGTTCCTGGTCTGCGTAGGTTAGAACCAGTTTCTTCGTAACGTCGGAGAACTCTTTGTACTGTTGACAGCGACACACCGACAGTCCTGGCTGTATCGCGCTGACCCCGGCCGGTTTCCAGCATTGTAAGTATTCTGGTGCATTATTCAGGCGTAAGCGACATAATTTCAGCTTGAATAATGAATATAGAGCACTATCAACATGGTTTATCCCACATAAATGACAGATTACAAACAAAAGCAAAACCAAATGCTGTAATTTCGTAGTTCCATCTTCGAAAGTGGCCCTCTTTCAAATTTGATTTTTTTATGATATAACTTTACAATAACTAAGAAGTTTTAATACCTTCATTTAAGGAGTATTACATTGTCTATTAAATACAATTTATTGCATTAACCTAGCATTTTTAGTTTCCGAGATTTTTATGATTCTTTAAGTGACCCGGATTCATTGCTCTCGAGTGTATTAGCCGTCTAATAATATTGCAGTAATATAAATTTTGCCATGGTATTAACTTACAGGAAATTTGACCTTACGCAGACAGAAAATAGTCTTGTATGTTAATGTATTGTACACCGAGAGGAGAAAACGATCTATCTCTGCTTGAGTGTATGTTTAATAAGACCGACGAGTAGCGGAGGGCTTAAAAGAAACTCGAGAACAGCAATAGAACTTTCTCCCGAGTGATACATAGAGCTTTATACTATACCTACGAGGAATATAAAATAATTATAAGTTTTCCCGTATTTGTATCGAGACTTCTCAGGGACTAAGTTCTTTGTGACTTCTTGAGCTGTTTTTTTCTATTTATGGTGGAGTCATCCTTTTAAAATCTTCATTTTTACTATAAGATGAATTTTTGGTTAGTTATTTGAAATAATTAAAAGCGTACTGTTAAATGATCAATTATGTAAAAAAAAACATTTGGAAAATGTTTCCAAAAAAAAGTTCTCTTTACAAAATTTACTAAACAAAAGAAATTGCTGCGATTTTTCGCAGTGCATAAAAAGTTTGTCAACCTCATTTCATTGAAAATGTATGTTTGTAGCCACACATCTCTGAAAATGGCTTAGTAGATTTTTATACAAGCTTAGCTTCATACTTTACAACGTGAGGGCTGGCGCTGCGGCTACTTCGGCGGAGCAACGCAAGCGGCGCAAATATGCTAACCTCGATATGTTTTACATATTTGAGCCGTTTGGTGTAGAGACGTTGGGACCGTGGGGACCGGTGGCCTATCGTATTTAACAAAACTTATCTCAGCACTTGGTAAATGCGACGCGTGATCAAAATGCTGGCACATATTTGGCTCAATGAATAAGGATTGCAATTGAACGGGGCAATGCTGCCAACATGCTGGGCACGCTGCCAACTGGGAGTGGGCTGGAGCATTTGGACTGCCTATGAGTCTGCTATAACTTATAGGTTGTCCAAATGCTTTTACTGTAGTAGCCGTAGTGGTTGTATATAGTTCGTAGTATTTTGTTTAAAAAAGGCATACCGCCGGTTAAAAAAAAAGCTTGGTTAATACTTTACTCAGAAAATTCCGACGATGTGTTAATTAATGGATTTTCACGCTAACTACACCGCAGATGGCAGTAGACTCTAGTTTTACTAGTCCGTAGTTAACCTTTTCGTTAAACCCAAACATGACAATGCAAAATTTGCTTTTCACCTTTATGACACAATGATACTAATATTACGATAAGCCTATTCGGTTTGGTGCTAGTCGTTGTTGGAATTACTTCCCTTCCCCTTAACAAGCACTGAAAACAGTAAAAACATTTTGATAGACATCTTAAAGTTCACCTGTTAAAGGACTCAACATACTGCAAATGAAAAATCTACTTGTAAACCTCTATGGTGTACTTACTTCATAAAATAGGTTGAATTTAATTTTTAAAGTAGCCTAGTGTTTTCTGTATTTGTTTGTAATTTCATAGAATACTAGCTGTACCCACGACTTCGTTCGCGATTGCCGTACCTGCAGACTAATTATTCACATTTGTGCACTGTTTATCCCATATTAAGCAACACTGTGGTCTGCAGTGAAGTACTCTTATAGTAAACCATAGCTCAGAATGGAGCTTTTTACTTTGGATTTCAAAACTCCCGGGTTGTATTTTCCAGAAGACAGTAGTTAAGTAACTCAGAGAGTTCTTTCCCGGTTCGCGCAATAAATGTTGAAGCAAAGTACATTGTGCGTTTCTTTAGAATTTCAATTTTAAAGCGGCGGTTTGTTTGACGGTAGATTAAACATATTTTTTTTATTTCTCACTAGCTTTCCGGGCGCGGCTCCGCCCGCGCGTATGTCGGTTATCGCGCAAAAACATTTTAACCTCTTTTTGCGCAGCTGGATAAAAGCTATCCTATGTTTTTTCCCGGGTCTCAAACTACTTCCATACCAAATTTCATTCAAATCGGTCCAGTAGTTTTGGCATGAAAGCGTAACAGACAGACAGAGTTACTTTCGCATTTATAATATTAGTACTGATGTTTTTTTACATGTATAAAGTGTTGATACTTTCTTCATAAATTGCTTGAACTCAAAGTCTAAAAGTAGAAAACAAATGTTTTCTTTGACATTGTGTGTAAATGTTGAACATCTTTGACAGTTATGCTCGGCATCAAAATTCTAAGCACTAGTTTAGGCATTTAGGTATCGAAACGATTGCTTGTAACAAAATTAGTGTACATGCAATTGATCTTTTTCTCTCTATCTAATTTTATTAATTTGACTAATCTCATTTTATTGCTCGATGCTATGGGGCGGTCATAAACGCCGCAACACTGCACTTTTGCTAATGCAATAGATGCAAATTACTTCACCATATTACCAATGAACCGTTCAGATTATTGCACCTGTTTTTGGCAAACTAAAGATTAGGGAATTATGAATATAAAATTACAAAAAGATGTATCTATTTACACATACTAACCTATGATTTACTTACTACTTACGTGGCAAGCAAGAAAAGAATCAAGAATACTGAATAGGATATTCTGTGCTACGTAGCAATGCCCGAGTCACGTGATGATACGAAGGAATATTTATTTTTTCTCTATGGCAGCGAGTGATACCATGTTAATGCGCATAGATTATGTTGTAGGGTACCTCATCCTGCAGTTATGATATTTCTAGAGATCTACGAACATATAACCACTGGAGATACATTAATTGCCTTATTTCGTAATTTCTAATATTTCGTTGGTAGTGATTTTTTTAAATTAGTCCAAGTTGACAAATTTAGTGACAGGACACAGATTTTGATCATAATCGTTTACACTGCATCGCCACACACCTAGTAATTGTATTTATAAATCGATTTGTTTCTGTCAATTATAGTTTTGTTGTTTTATCTCATGCATGGTCGTGAATGCCGTCAGAAAACCAGCGCTTAGGTTCATATTTGAACCTGGCACATACTGAGACGGGACTCGTTCCTAGCGTCACGCAACATTGCAATTGATTTATTTGTTATATACTTATCTATATTTATTTAATCGTGCTTCAGAAGAAGCTATTGCAGTGTTGTGTAATATGAATTCGCTCGCAGCAAAACTCAACGCAATTCTTAATATATAAAGAAAACTTCCTTACTTGAGATACTTCGAATAATTCACATATAATTGGAGCAAAACATTTTTTGTCCCGGGTGGGAAACAAACCCGTGTCCTCCACTTTTGCTCCAGGTGCAAATGCCACTCGGCCACCGGAACAAACTCATTCAAGTTGAAACTTTATGCTCCTTTTGTATTACTCTGTCTTATGGGACGGTGCGTGTTTTGGCGAATTTTGTGCTCCAATTCGGAGTGTGATTTTCGCTTAGCAAGCGATAGTATATGATATATGAGCGGTAGTATATGATTACAAAATCATATTTAAAAATAGAATTCCGAAAAGTAAGCTTATGTCAAAACAATTAAATTATCTATATTAATACAATACAATCTGTGAAAATGTCAAAAAAACAGTTGCGTTTAACTTTGATAATTGTACTTTATCATTGTTTCCATAATATTGATATTTGTTCCTCGTATATGTGTTAAAAAGCCCTATACTCGCAAGGACAACCAACATAGCGCGACTTGTGTCATAATGTACTATTATGTTCTGCTCTTGGGAAGCGGGTTGGAATTTAAAGTCTGACTTTAAAGATCATATATTTATTACAGTTCTATATTTCCTTAAATCTATTAAAATTTAAAAGATAACTCTCTTAAACACTATAACTCTCTAAAAATAAATATGGAAAACAGAGTACCTAACTCTCAAAAATGTATATGATTTTTTTAAACGAACAAGCCGCGTTTCATCTTTGTTGAAATTGAAAAGGGATTACATAAAATCACATTATATTTGATTACAGCGCTTACACGCGTGTCGTGGGCTTTTTCATGATTTTTTTAATAGGTCATATTATGACCTATTTAATTACTTTCAAAATGCAATGTTTACTTGAGGGACGCCGGATGTACAAATAGTACGAATCCAAATCAGGTATTGATAAAAATAATGTGTCGAAATTGTAATTGGCATTTGGAACTGACAGTATAAGACAAGACATAGGCAGTAGCATATATCGTCAAAGCAACGATAAGAGCCATCTATGAAGAAGAAGAAGAAGAAGAATGTTTTTGCCGCCATTTTTCATGATGTTCCATTCTATTAACATACAATTTTTATTCATGCATATAATTCACTGTTTTTCGTTCTAAAAGTTTAATTTTTGAAGTCAGTACTTAGTTTATGTAATTTTGCTTACTCATATTTTTTTCTTTAGGTATTAGTGAATATAAATTATTTTATTAATATGAGTATACGCTATTTATCTATATATATATCTTTTCCGGAAAAAAGGTGCCAAAAATCTAAGTAGGTATTTTTTTTTTTTTACTTGATAGGTTAGCCTTTGACCACTATCTCACCTGATGGTAAGTGATGATGTGGTCGAAGATGTTGTTCAGGCTTACCCAGAATTACTGGCTCTCAAGGACAACTGCCGGAACACACCGTTAGGTGCTTGGCGGCACATTTTCTACTTGAGGGTGGTGAGTTCTCATATTTTATCTCATTAATACTACATTTTCATGCTCTTGGGTAGGTATACATGCAGTCGAAAATAGAAAATGTCTTAATTGTGATGCCGGGATGGAATTTGCATCTTAATCTCTTCTCGAGTAGTTGTCGTAAGAGGCGACAAATGGTAATACATAATATTATATACCTACTTAACTGCGTCGATTGCCACTAATCTAATCATTTTAATACAGTATTGAAATTAGTTTTTTAGGGTTCTTTAAGGCAACCTCCTTGGTTCTTCTTTGGCATTGTTGGTCAGCTTAATTTTTGATAATGAACATATTTTGTGTAGCTTACAAAAAGATTTTATACAATATTTGAGGTTCCAAATTTAAATCACATCATGAACATGTTACGTTAGTTACTCGACCAGGATTTGTTGTTGAATACTTAAAAAATTAACGTGAAGCGTATGAAAGTGAAGCTACCACTTTTAAATAATTTTGCTTAAAGAATTTGTCCTCTTATTCCTTTTCCTAGACATAAACATCAAACTAAACACACCTAGAATCTCTAATTAAATTCACTCCTTATATGCGGTGTGGTGGAGAGTGTCCAGTAAGGTAGCCGAATCTTACAGTTAGGAGGGGTGGTGCTCTTTACTGTGCCACAGAAATTCCGCAAGTATTTCCGTTGTTTCTGAGGTTTTAATTCGTAAGTACAGTGAATTTATATTGGTTTTTCTTAATTGCCATATTAAATTAATTCCAAGAGTAAGAGAAAGGGTTATTAAAAAGTTGCTAACGAGCCCAATAGTTTGATAAATTATTTATATTACATCATATATTGAAAAAGGGATAGTTACAGCTGGGTGTATAATAATGTTCTATATAATGCGTAGCACTGAATTTCCTTTCTAACCTTTTATTAGTTGATTTGAGTATGAGACCTACAAGCAGTATGTACACCTAGAAACTTTTATCACAAGGACTATTCTAAAAAAATCATTCTATCATCCAGCTGGTTATGGGCATCACAAACAAAGCCAAGGAGGTTAGTTCTTAAGATATATCACCTTTTCTCTTGAATACGAAGCGCTCGTACCGAAGTTTGCTTAACCATTCTGAATCGATCAGCAAAGTTAAGCAACGTCCGCCGCGGTCATGAGTTGGATGGGTGACCGCTGGTGACATTACTACTGAGCGCTTCCCTGCTTCGGAGGGCACGTTAAGCCGTCGGTCCCGGTTGTTGTCTTAGGATAGCAGTCGTTATAGCATGGTGGAAGGGCATTTTGCGAATTCCCGCCTGGCTAGCTACCACCCTCAAGTAGAAAATCTGCCGCCAAGCACCTAACGGTGTGTTCCGGCAGCTGTCCTTGAGAGCCAGTAATTCTAGGTTAGCCTGAACAACATCTCCGACCACATCATTACTTACCATCAGGTGAGATAGTGGTCAAAGGCGAACCTATCCAGCATAAAAAAAAAAGAATAAACTGGGCAAACTTGATGCTTATTTCGTATGTAAGAACATTTAACTAATCGCTCAAAGTCATCCCTCAAGCGGAAAATTTGTAATATCCTGCAATTATACCTAATATCATATATTTCTAAATATGATTGCAAGCGCTATCGCGTGCTTAGATCGAAAATTACATTTAAACCTCAATTTTTTTTTATTCCGAACGGGAATCGAGCCTGCGTCCTCCGATTCCTCGCCTGATGCGATTTTTTATTAACATTAATATAATACATTATTAATAACTGGGAGGCTGTGTTCTGCAGTGGATAATCCGGCTGATACAGTACAGTTTGAAAAAAATGTGGACTAATGAAAAGTACTTATATAATCTTGTTTTCAAATATCATTAATAAGTAATTAGATGTAACAATTGTATTTTGTTTCTCTTCAGTTTTAAGTTTTAAAGCCAAGGTTACCGAGCAGTAATAAAAAAGATCATTTTGCGAATGCTCGCCTTACTAACTACCATCCTCAAGTAGAAATTCTGTCGCCAAGCACGTATAGTGTGTTCTGGAAGCAGTCCATGAGAGCCAGTAATAAGTAATTCATTAAATTACAGGTACGTTTTGTCTAAAATATATTATTTTAATAAAGGGTTCATATATATGTGTATTTCTTTCATTTTTGAGTATGGCAATCCGCCATACCAAGGTGTATTAAACCATATCACAAAATGTTATTTAACCACCCATCCAGTAGATTTTTTTTTCAGAATAAGCATATTTATTCTGTGCAAAATTATACTGTTACAATTGATTGGTGCGCACAGGAAGAGGCTTAGAGGCGATTGAAGGAAATATGCCAAGATTGTAGCTAAAAGAAAATGCATATTATGTACATATCTATTACTGCTCAAAATAAATAGTCCTTTAAAGGTAAGATGGACGGGAGAGGCTGTTTATTAGCTTTTAGATGTTAAAACAAATATATTTTTTTAAATAGCTTAATTTTTTCACAAAGCACAATTGGGTCGGTGGTTACTGAACAACATGTCCAACAATCTTGCCACGGGACAATAACCAAAATCTAACAGCCCTGTAAAGTGATCATATTTGTTTAGTAGACTAATCCATAATAATCTTATCAGCCTATTATACTATAGGAATAAAGGATCTGTTTCGTTTTATCGGGGCCTTATACTCCTAACAAATACTAAAAACAAAATTTATGATCCTTAAAATAACGCTTCCTACTTTAGTAATCATAAGTTATAGCCCTGCCATAAAATATTTGGAAGGTTTTTATTGCCAACGGTACCCACCCTATAAATTATTTGTCAACTTCGATTCGAGTAAGACAAACTTCGACCCTAGCTTCTGCCAATTAGTTTTGCGAATAATTTATCATTTGGCTTTCTGGAGATAATTAAACTGACTTTTATAAAATTGAATGATGGACGACTGTGAAAGTATCTATTTCGTTTGTAAAATGTCTCAGTCAGTTTATTCTCTCTAGTCTGATAAGCAAGTTTTTGAATCTCACACGATGGTAAGATTAATAAGTAATGATAAGATGATAAACAAGTACAAGTATGCTTAGCCCAGAATGGTAATTGCCACTGAAGGACTGATGCGGAACGCACCATCACTTAATTGATTAATTATATGTATGCTGATAATTATGTAAATAAAAATAAATATGATGGTTAAAGTAATACAATTGGAGCACAAAATTTCGGCAGAAATGCCAAGTCCCAGGTGACCAAGTTAGTATTAGGCATCCGACGCAATATCGGAGGACGCGGGTTCGATTCTCGCCTTGGGCATAAAATTTTGTTTCCCCAATAATTTGTTTGATATAACTTTCGCTTAGCACTCGATAGTGCTTGTTATCATTATTTAGAAATATAGAAGGGTAGCGACATCATACCGAGAGTTAAGTGTTTGGAAAAACACTTCTTTCGATCAGATGAAGTCTAGTAGTCTGGTTGATGGCCGCGCACCGTCCCCTATGACGATTAAAGTAATACAATTGGAGCACAAAATTTCGGCAGAAATGCCAAGTCCCAGGTGGCCGCATTGTATTAGGCATCCGAGGCGATATCGGAGGGCGAGGGTTCGATTCCCGCCATGGACATAAAAAAAATTGTACTCCAATAATTTGTTTGAAATAAATATGATGTAAATTTCTAATTCAATACTTGTTAAATAACCAGGCAAGCATTTTCAAGATGCCTTACAATCATTCAGTGTTAGAGTATTTAGGGCAAGCCCTAAGGCTTCTCAAATGTAGTTTGTCTCTATTTATATTCAAAGTAGACAATAATGCTCCATAGGTTCGATTTATTGAACATGCCTTCCGTCCGAAGCATGAAAGTCCTCAATATTATAAAGGTGGGCACGCATCCAAGTACCTAGTAACCGCTATCATTATTGATAAGCCGAATTGGCCGAGCATGTTCCGCTGTGAGGCTTTAAAATTGTAATACAAACAATACTGGTATCGCTAGCTTACAAAACACTAAAGGTTTATTTTAACTGTGCATGAGACTGAAGTCCTTGACACAATTGGATCCCTTGGAGGCCAGGGCATGCTTTATCTAAATGAGTCATCGCCAGAACTACGTCACTGCTAAATATTTTTTATAACAAAAGCAAACATTAATGGTGCCCGAGGGACAGATTATGTCGCAACTTCTGTTTCATTTGCATATCTCATTATTCCAATGAATATATTTGTATGTGTCGTAAATAGATCCTATATTTATTTTTTGCTTCTCCAGTGCTTTGATGATTAGTAAAAGCTCGAAGCTTTCTTCCGATCGCAGGGAAAATTCAATTTTAACCTGCGGAACTGCAGCATCTTTACATTTGATTTACAGTTGACCTTAGATTAAGGTGTTCAGTTTTATGAATTGTCTATTAATTTAAACTTATTGTTGTATTACCTTTAGTGTGTATCTTATATGATATTTTTTCCACTGGTGTATAGGGGTTAAAAATTGTTTAAGTTCACACGTGCCAAAGTATTTGGACATAAAGCCCTCATTAAGGCTAAAGGAGGGTCACCCGCTACACTTGTGATTTAGTTCGAGACTGCTTTGGTAGTTTTGTATTTAAAATTGGCATTATAACTTTGGTCACTTGCTGAACAGTAGTTATTTGTTATACAAGGATCCATAGTTATTGTCTGGCACGAGTGCTCGAACTGAAACCTGAGAAAGCGAAGGATCCTAGGATTGAACCAAAAACAATACAAGGGGTTCAAAAATAAAATTCCAGGCGTAGTGAAAGTTTCAAAAGTATGAAACACCAAACAACCTTTCTGCCAAGCGAAGCACAATTATTATGAAAATAATAAAAGGTGCAAGAAAAAGAAATTAAAAAATAAAGTAAATAAGTTTAATAATATCAATAATATTTAAATTGGTGACGAAAGAAGATTGGAACTAAATACGACCTTATATTATATACCTTCACTCTAGTTTTTACTTGTATTTTGTACTTTAAAGGTGTAAATGTATTTGCATATTCCTAGCAGGATTGTTATTAAGTAGTTGTTTAAACTGTATTTATAATGTAATTTGACTTGCCTTGTATAACATCCAAAATTATATGGTGAATAAATATTTCTATTCTATTCTAAACCGTGGTCACACACTCTGTATTTAAAACAAGAAACTTCCTTAGCTACATTTTTCTTCATAAAATCTAGATTTGGTTTTGAGTGATTTTTTATATTACCTAAAATTAAAAAGCAAGCTAAAGAGTTTCTAAAGTAATAGCCGTTGCGAAGCCAGGGGCGCGACAAGTAAGTGCCGCATGCAACCACAGTCACATAAAAGAAAAAAGTAAGTGCCAACTATGGTTGCACGGAGAACGACAGCGTATTTTATCGATTTTCGTAAACCAGGTCCTTTTCTGGGTTCTGAACGCTGTCTTAATAGACAGTAGAATATAGCTCCGTCTCCGTCTACAGTCTCCGTTTTGACATCCATTTGCCGTTAAAATGTATCTGTGTATTAACAAATAAAAAAAAAACGTTTAGTTGTTTGTTTACAGTTCGACCAATTTTATTTATGTGTGAACTCTAAGAGGGCGCTGTCGGTTGAGAAACACCAAATTCTTTTTCCAATTTTCATAAGCCATTTCGTAGTTTCTTTTTCAACCACTTCACAGATAACTTGGTTGAACTGTACGTTTTGCGAGCCCGGCCTATTTGGTATTTATTTAGTTTGGACAATAATACCGCAGTTTCATTCAGAAAACATCTGATTAAACGTCAGTTTTGTATTGATTGTTTAAAATAGTGATTGTGGGTAACTTTAGGAATCTATTGTGAAATGCCGAGCTGTCGTTCTGTGAGTTGTGCCGTTTTAGTGAGGGGTTGTGCTTTTGCAATGTGAGTTTACCTAAAGCTACTGACGTAGAACAAGTTTAACAACTCATATATCGGTATGAGCCAGTTCAAACAAATATTAGTATGGCGGCCATCTTTGATTGCCATATTTTCCAATAAGTCAATGGTGTTTTTTTTTTTTTTTTTTTATGCTTGTTAGGATAGCCTTTGACCACTATCTCACCTGATGGTAAGTGATGATGTGGTTGAGGATGTTGTTCAGACTAACCTAGAGTTACTGGCTCTCAAGGACAGCTGCCGGAACACACCGTTAGGTGCTTGGCGACAGATTTTCAACTTGAGGGTGGTAGCTAGCCAGGCGGGCATTTGCAAAGTGCCCTACCACCATGCTGTAACGACTGCTATCCTAAGACAACAACCGGGACCGACGGCTTAACGTGCCCTCCGAAGCACGGAAGCGCTCAGTAGTAATGTCACCAGCGGTTACCCATCCAAGTCATGACCGCGGCGGACGTTGCTTAACTTTGCTGATCGAATCAGAATGGCTAAGCAAACTTGACTACGAGCGCTTCGAAAAATTATTACTTTAAAAGAATATTTTTCCTGTCGATCATGCTAAATAATTTTTTTTTAAGCCATATATTATTAAACGAGACGATGAGCTTGATTACACTGTGTAAACACATGAGTACCTTATTAAAAAAAAAGTTTTACCCATCGAATGATATTTTGTAATATACTAGACATATGTATTAACTATATAATTAACGAATAATAAGTACTGAGTTGCTTAAAACTCAATAAGATTTATTAGTTTTGTAGTACAACTCCAAATGTTTCGGTAGGTCAAGTTTGCCCTCATGTATCCTAATAAACACTTCAACATTCATTCTAAATGTTTATGTTTCGTATTTCTTGTTTTTTCACGACATACATTTTACCCCTTAGAACGTGACACTTGAGTCACAAGAGCCGATTGTTTAAACTACGGAACATCTGGTGGCGTGGGCGGGACCAGCAAATAATAATGCAACAGGAAATGCATTAGGTATAAGTAGTGAGTGCCGCGTGCTACTGTGGTTAAAAGTATTACGAGTATATTACTTAATATTGCGTGTTTTTGCTCGTATTTATTTTTCAAGACAATTAGCATATCATTTCTCCTCTCCACATGTTTATTGCGCCATGGTCCCCGCATTATTCAATAATATAACCATTCCACCTGCAACCACCCACTGCGCATCGTTTCAGTTCGATTGTTTGCAATCCACTGATCCCTCTGAATGCACAAAGGATGGCTTATCGTGGCTCATGGTTTTACGTCTTTATTTTGTACCTTTCAAATTGTGTACAATGTTTATTTATTTTGATTTCTCCTAGTTACTTTATAACTTAACGTCTAATATAAGTAGCTATGTTCTGATGCTTATTCTAAAGAGTTAAATCATATTATGTCCTACTTACAGGTGTTAAAATTGTTAAATCTACGTTGCTACTAAATCTCACCAATGAAAGAAAGTAGCGTGGGTATGTGAGAGAGGGTTTTTCTCACCTCCGAAATAGCTGGACCAATTTGATATAGGTTATTATAGAACATATAATAATAGGTCGTTTTGATTCTGAAATGCCAATATTCTTGTAACATGTATCAATTAACTATCTATAAATTTTCAGATTTTGTTCCTATCTACCCCAATATTTTCCGAGGTGCAGTCATGAGCAAAATCTAGTCTCTAGTACAGAAATAATTATTAGCAATTGCTTAGATTAATTTCATAAGACCCTCCGCAGTGTTGATACTAATTTGTATGACAATCCCCATTTCTACATGACGCTTTAGTGTGGGTTTAATGTGAAAGTGGTGGCGTGACATGCGCATGTGTACATTGGCGCACTTTAAAACTAAAACTCTCCTCCATTAGGGGGATTTTCCAAAATCTCCTCGCTTAGCAGGCTACTTGGATTCGCAGTGTATGATGGCAGTTCCACAGAAAGCTCTGCTGCCCACTTTCCGGTATTTTTACATTTCTCGCTGCTTACAACTCCCCCACAGGAACATATACTGTACTGTATCATGTGATAGTCCACTGCTAGACACAGTCTCTCCCAATACGAGAGGTTTGCCATTATTCCCACGCTTGGGCAGGCGGCTTGGGGATCGCAGTGTGAGATATCAGTCCCTTAGAAAGTGCTGCTGCCCACTATCGGGTGTATTAACCTTAGTCGCCTCTTACGACACCCGTGAGTAGAGGTGCGGGGTGGACATTCTAGCCCGGCACCTCATGGAGTTTTATTTAGCTCAGCATAGCCAAAATATCAAAAATGAACAGCGATGATTTCTTTTCTAAATTGATAAAACAGTTTAGGCGTGTCAGTTGCTTCTCATTTTATTAGGTCATAATGATTATAATTTTCAATTTTATATCTCATTGTAAAATGGTGCAGAAATAGTTATAAGTAAGTTAGTATAGTACAAAGTATAATATAATCAAGATTAAAAAGTAGTCCGAAACGAGACGTAAAGGTGTGCTGCATGAGCTCTTCTTAAAAAATACCAATAGGATGTTGTGAAAACTATAGTCGGAGCTATCTGACTTATTTGCAAAAGAAATCAACAGTATTGTTCACCAAAATTAGACTACGTTTAATTTTATAGCACAAAACAATAATATATCAATCAATCAATCAATTTATTTCAGATAATTCACAATCCATAGATATATATTACATTCGATCATTAATAAATGCTTAAATTAAAATTAAAGTATCATTAAAAAATCACTACGTAAAATGTCACAGAAATATATGTTATGTCTATTAAATTATCGCAAGTACATGTATTAATGGCATAAATAAAATTACTATTATTCATTATTCAAATTATAATTACATTAGTCAAGAAAAGAAAAAAATACATTAGTTTTTACATTACATTTATATATTATTACATTGATTAAGTCTATTATTATTACAGTTATCAGATTAAAAATATATCGAATTATTTTGCGTTACGACGCAGTGGCAGCACATGCATCTTAATGAAGTGTCTAACAAGAGGACCATCTACCCTATCAGCTACTTCTTGCAGATAGCTGTTGCCACTGTCGCGCGTCCGCCGCATCAGTGAGGCCACTCTCTTACGCATGATTGCTGCGAAATCATCGATGCGTGCCTCAGCGAACATACCTGATGCGCTGCAGAAGCGCGGCAGCCCCAACAGCATCCTAAAAGCGTTGTTATATTGGACACGTAGGGCGCTTAAAGCCTTTTGAGTAAAGTTGATCCACAGGCTGCAGGTGTAAAATGTTTGACAGTAGGCTCTAAAAAGCGTCAGTTTTACCTCTGTTGAACACCTGGCAAACCGACGAATCAACATATTACTTCTAACTGCAAGCGCCCTACGTTCCCTCTCGATGTCCAAGTCATCGTTGAGCGAATCGGTGACCCAGTGCCCCAGGTATTTAAAGTGCGAAACCATTTTAAGCGGGACGCCAGATAGCTTAACCTCTGGAACGCATGGATAATATTTTGCGCCCGCCTTAAACGCCATTAATTCGCTTTTCGTAGCGTTATACCGGAGTCCATGAGTCTCCGCAAAACGCTCACAAATGCCAACCAGTTTACGAAGACCATTGATTGAGGGGCTCAGCAACACCATGTCATCGGCGTAGCTAATGTTGTTCATAAACTTGCCACCTACTGAGCAGCCCACTCTGGCGTTGCTGAGCTCACCAATCAGTCGATCCACGTATAGGTTAAACAGCTTCGGTGACGTTAAGCCCCCCTGCCTCACCCCACACTTCAACCCATACGGATCCGATAGCGAGTCGGCCCACTTCACTACGTTGCTCTGGTGCCCATACCAATATCTAAACAAATCGATTAGTTCCGCAGGCAGTTCCGTGTCCTGATACAATTTTTTCCAGAGCTCTTTGTACGAAACCAAATCGAAAGCTTTCGATAAATCCAGAAAGCACGCATAAACTGGTGTTTTTCTATCAGTGTAGTATCGGACAGTATGCTTGAGACAAAGAATTGCTGCTTCAGTAGAGAGTCCGGATTTGAGCATCGTGCAGTGTGATATGTTTCTCAAGTTCTTTGTCAAGCAAACTGTCCAACACTTTTGCCACAATAGTTGCCAGTGAAATAGGCCTATAATTATTTATAACAGACGCATCTCCAGTCTTATTCTTAACTAAGGGCACCACCACAGTCTTTGTCATATTCTTCGGTAAGTATGAATGACTTATACAGAGGTTAAAAAGTAAGGTTAGCACTCGAGGAAGGTGAGGCCCAGCATGCTGCAGATGTTCAATGCTAAGAGAGTCATAACCAGGGGATTTTCCTCTTGTCATGGCCCGCAGTACTGCTGCTATTTCTTTAGCCTTAAACAAGTGCAGCACCTCCGTGGGTTCTCCAAACCGAGGTACCTCACAAAACGTGTTTAACATTGGCTGTACCTCAAAATTGATTTTAAAAAGTACCCATCATATTATTGTAAATAGGTCCATTTTTAGGTTTACCGTATATAACCCAATTCTGAAAGCCAAGTCGAGCCTGCGCATGTGCATGCCTCACGTACTTATTCCAGCCTATAACATTTTTTTTCTTTTTTACAACTTTAATATTCTTATAACTAAAAGTAGCCGCACTTCTCAAAATGTCAATAACGCTGTCATACATACTATCTATAGTGCTTTTGTGTTCTACGTCATTACACATTTTGTCACAACATTTTTGAAAAACTAATGGAAAATCTATATTATTCAACTTACTGTTACAACACTCTGTATACATTGAGGTTTGTTGGGAATCTCTTATACCCCAATGGACAGTATTATGTTTAATTTTATCACACACTGATTTTTTTTTTCTTAATGTACTTAGGTCACAGGTTATCTGTAACGGAAAGTGATCGGACCAGTAACTACCAAACAGTATCTCAACATCAGTTACCGTATTCCAGGCCGCCTCCGAAACTACACAGTGGTCCAACCAACTTGTAGTACCATGTGCATCGCTCACAAAAGTGTATGTGTCCTCCGACAATCCCAGTAGCTCAATGTCAGCGCAACGCCATCGTTGCTCTGCAACAAAATTTTTAAGCTCCTTACCGAAACGAGCACTGGGATGCGCATTAAAGTCACCTAATATAAACACTGAGTCTATACTGCTCTCTTCTACAATTGCTGTTATTTCACCCAAACACTCGGTAAACTCACTTAAATTATCCTCAGAGTCAGTTGGTAGGTAAACAGAAAACACTAGGATTGACTGTTGTGACAAGGTGACCTTAATTGCAGTAATACGCACACTTTTACACTGAACCACTGTGACAGAATTAAAAACGCCTTTCCTCCACAGCAGTGCGACGCCTCCATACGGTCTTCCATGTAGCAACCCTGCTCCGGCATCTATCGCAGATTTACCTGTGTACTCAAAACTATGATCAACAGTACCCAAGAATGATATTTCATGCGGTTGAATCCATAACTCTTGCAGTGCTATTATGTCAGCTGAATGACATAAGTTTATCACGCAATTAACAGAGCGAAAGATGGATTTACAATTAAAACTCACAAATTTTGTGCGTTGTTTATGTGTACTATAGCAGTTTTTACTTGTTTGTGCATCCATTGTTATTGTTCTGTACATTCCCGTCATAAAGTGCTTTTTTTGTATTATAAGTATTTCTATTGAAGTAAATAAACTTCCGAAACTGAATACCCTCCGGCCACAAGTCATCTTCTAGAAATAAGGCCAACTGGGTGTTTGGTACAAATATTTTGTACGAGTCATAACTTTTAGGTTTTTTCATATCAATTTTCTTAATTGATACTGTCACCTGTGTCTTCTGTTTAATGTACTCTATAATATCATTGGCACTCGTACCTTTATCCACATTGTTTATGAAAAGCGGTACTTTTATGTCAGCTGCTCTAAATTTAATTTCAGGGTTTATTATGGCCTTCCCTTTCGAGCCTACAAGTCTATTTCTTAAACGTCTTTTTTGTACTGTAATCCATTTTTCTGAGAGTTCTTCTTTATTCCACACTCCATCGGTATTTACAATTCCCGCTAACGTTTGACGCTTAGACCAACTGCCACACGCACGGTTACCTAGTAGCTCTATTTCTTTTTCGCATGGAGCAGCTAAATTTGCTATCTCTTTCGATGCGCTAGCGATGCAGCCGGTTTGAGGGGAGACCGGTTTGGCTGAAGACGTTACCTGCGCAGGTTGCGGGACATGCGATAACACCGGATGAGTCATAACCGCCACAGCTGTTTTGTTGTTGTCAACTGAGTCAGGATAGGGTGAACTGCAGTTATGATTTGACTTTTCCAGGCTGTTGGGAATTTCCGTTGGTGTACTATCGAAGCAAAAACTATTTACTAGCCCACCGCCGCCTCTTTTTTGGTTGACATTAGCATGAAAGTTGTCCTTCATAGTTTGCTGCTTTTCGTGATTCTGTTTACACACCTCTGTTTTAAATTTTGACAGTTGTTCAACAGTGGCATAATTGTCTTTTATGTTTCTTATTTCATATTGCATACGAGTAATATCCTTTGTTATCCTTGAGATATCGAAATGGTCTATCCCAAGACTTGGGAGCTTCTCCAGGTCTTTTGCTACGAATAAAGGCAATGACTGAGGTTCTGTTTGTTTAAAAAGAGAAATCATGTCGTACAGGTTTCTCTCAGATTTGCCACATTTTTTCCTCGATATATTACGCAAGTGGGTAGATATAGAATCGAAGAGTAGGTTTTTGGCACTTCGTATTTCCTCCGGAGTAAATGCAGAAGTACACAATCTCACTAGAGTTTCCTCGTCCATCACGTCTATTTTATTTTGAACATAAGCCAACAGTTCACAAATCACTATGTTACAGGTTGAACATTTAATTACGTTTGTAGCCATAGCGGCTTTAGAAATAAGTCGCAGGCACAGTACACGTCCGATCGCAAGCTTAGCTGCGACGCCACTGAACAACTGGTGAACTAATACATAGAAAAATATATAGAAAATATATAGAAAACCACGTTTAATTCTATAATCTGACCTTTTGGTACCCTACCAAAAATACCACCCCGAATCCGTTAAACCTTTTTAGGAAACCTGAGTCTGACATTGTAATCAGCCAAAAAGAAACTCAATATCGATGTAATTACGTCTGCTCTAACGAGACGAGGGTACCTTAATTGAAGGGTAAAACAGAGACAAAACTTAATCTTTATAAAAAAATGTAATGATGACTTAAAAATTCCGAAGGGTTATAGAAGAAAGGACACTTCACTAGTTATGTTGTTAGGCCCAATGGAAAAGGGTCGAGCGTATTACCGAATAGAAGTATACAGATATAAATATAGTATACAGAATAGAAAAAAAAATATAGAGAAATTCTTCGCAGAAAAACGTAAGCTACGTTTTTCTTACAACCATGGAATCGTAAACATTAAATTTCCACGCATTGAGAAAAAAAATTGGTTGCCATGACAGTAAACGTAAAAATATTTCCACTGATATTTGTGACATCGATATTCGTATATAGTTAACATAAAAAGTCCAGTTGTGTGTACTATTGATTAATGAAATAGCTATTTCGTGTCGATTCTACACAAAGTCTCTAAATTTAAAATTTACCATGGTAGTTCTTATTCTGTTCGAACTATCCACATTCGTGTAACAATTTTTAAATTGCCATTATAAAAGTAAGATTGTAATTTATCAGTTTAGAGATCACCAAGTTACATATCGCCTAAAACTATGTCAGACATATCTACAATTGAGCACAATAGGACTGTTATTTGCAAGAGTCAAACGAATTTGAATTTCAAATAATATTGCTTTGTCGCTAATTTGATTTTACTTTTTCTATATTTGCCTGGAGCTTGAGAACTATCTGTCATTTACTTTGATTACAGTGCTCAATTTTGTTAGTTTCTCTGAAATTTTACTGCGGATTTTATGATTGGATAAAAGTATCGAAGATTGAGTTTGTCTCAAATTTTGTATCGCAAATGGAATTTTATATTCCGAATCTCTAAAAATGTTATTACAGAAAGCTTACAGTAAATCAACTTTGTCAAAAACAGATGTATATGAGTGGTAAAATGCTTTCAAAAGCGGTCAATATGTGATGGAAGATTGGCTTTGCTCTGATCGTCCATAATTTTTTTATGCGTTAAAGGCAAGCATTTGGCCGCTAACTCACCTGATTGAAAGTGATGATGTGGCCGAAGATGTAGCATGCTTGCCTAGAAGATACTTATTCACTATAGACTTGAAGACTGTCAAATTATACTGTTCAGGAAACAAAGACACGGGCAATGAGTTCCACTCCTTCGCTGTACGGATGATAAATGTTGAAGCGAAACGCTTCGGACGAACTGGAGATATGTCAACCATGAAAGGATGATGGCCATCAGAGCGTCTTGTTGTCCGATGGTAAAAGGGGCATGGTGGAATCAACGCGTGTAATTCCTGCGCACACTCTCCGAAATGTATACGATAGAAAACCGATAGGTTAGCGACCCTGCGACGATAACCGAGACTCTGCAATTTGTACTCAACCAGCTTATCATCGCCTATAAGTCTTTTGGCTCGTCAGTCAATGGAGTCAAGAGCCTCCAGTTGGTATTTCGCAGAGGTGGCAGCAGTACTCCATACACGATCGGACTTGAGCTTGATATAAATGAAGAAGCTGCCCCGGTGTGAAGTACTGCCTCACCTTCGCGAGGATACCCAGCTTCTTAGCGGCTAGTTGTGCTCTGGATTCGATGTAAGATCCGAAGTTTATATTCGAAGTTAAGGACACGCCACGAAGCTCTAACCGATTTGCCAACGGTATTGTTACATTTCGGAAAGTCGGACTTTCTAAACGTTAAACGGAGAACATTTCTACTATCTAGTAGAAATGTTCTCCGTTTAGCGGGGAAAAGACACGCTGTGTTTTGGGCGCATTAAATCTCACTAAATTTGCGTCGCCCCAATCGGGAACTCGGCCAACAAGCTAGAGTTTAATCGTCCAATCATTGCCTCTCTTTCAAACTGGACTTGAGCCTCACCAGCTCGTGCATCGGATATATATCTTTCGACAACAGTGCTATCGTCGGCGTACCCAAAGATACCGGGTTTAAGCAGGTCGTTAATGTGGAGCAAAAAGAGTGTTGCCGAAAGAACTGACCCTTGAGGTACCCCGGCATTTAGTGCCATTAGTTCAGATGAGCCGCCATCAACGACTACTCGTAACGAACGTTCCCTCAAGAAGTCTTTTATCCGCGCACACAGTCTACGGCTTCAACTGAAGTTAACATCGCTAAAGTGAAGAAAATGTTTGAAAGAGTTAGCCTCTAAACTCTCTGTGTCGCATATATAGAGCCTACTTTGAAGGTGAAACAATAAATTAGGAATAGTTATTACATTTTGTGTATTAATTAAAAACTAGAAAGTACTGAGAAAGGTCCCAGTACTCTTTTGACAGAGTAGTATACTTACCCATATCTACGTTTCCCGTATTGTTTATAGAAACTTACTTCTAAAGTCTAATAATGACTCGAGCTTCTTGCCTTATATGTTCCGAATCTCACAAGACCATTATGGTATCGTTAGCTATTCAAGACCAAAAAAATCCACAAACTTACCGAATTTCAACAAAATATTCCGTTCAGTTTACACGGAGTATAAATATATTATAATATATACACAGTAAGTCACCGTGACTACGATCACTTCAAAGAGCTTAAAACGTTGGGATCAAAGTTTTTTTTTAATGTTTTCGATTTAATCCGTTTTGAGTTGTTTAATTACTCTACACACATTTGTCCAAAACAATAATAAAACGATCATTTAATTCAATATCGGTAATTATCGCAACCAAAACATAAAATTCACCAACTATGTGCCTACATCAGAACATGTCCATTATATTTCTTAATAATATATTTTTATTTGCAACAGTAGGGTGCATTATATATAAAAAAATGTTGTATAGTTAGCATTATACAAACCTTGTATAACTATAAGTAGAGAAATGTATTATAAAATGAAGAAAACATGAATGTAAACAAGAATTCTTCCTATGTTTCCCCGTGCTAAGAAATCCCGTTGATCACCCTCATTCTCCTCCCATTTTAAATTTTATTATATTTAAATTAAAGGTGATGAGAATAAGTAAATATAAAGTTCAAGTAAAGATTAAAATAAAATATGAACCAAGACCCAAAATGCCTACTTAACTACTGCATATTGTTAGTGTGTGTGAGTGTATATAAATAAGTGGAATTAACGTATTCTCAAGTGTTAAAAGAAAGTGTTATATAAACTAATATTTAAGTATGAAGAATTTATGGGAACAATTGTAAAACATATTAAAGTGGTACTCTTAAAAGAAAAGAGCAACTTTATCTTTAAATAACTTTAACTTCATCGGTATATACAACACCCATAGCACCATTATAAGAAAGATGATTTCTGTGCCCAAACACACCAATCTCAAATAATCGCATAAAGCACTGTGCTCTAAATCTGATCAATGTACTCCATTATCCTCCTCTTTCACAAGTAAACGTCAAGGTTTATTATTACTCGGTGATACATTAATTGTGTGTTGAAAGCTCACATAGGCCGCCTTTGTGTGCCTAATGACAAAAAGATGTGATCTCACTCCTTTATACGCTCAGGGAACACAATGGACTGGCAATGTGTTTTGATATTAATAGAGGTTCATAAACAAATTTCTGTTCGTTTAGCCCGATATTAGTTGAGATAACGAAGCCGTTCACAGGTCACGTCGACATTTTCGCGTGACGAGAACAAGGAAGAGCATCTATTAGCTCATAAAATAATTTATTTATATATATGCGCACTGAAAAACACTGAACTGTCCTGATAGAGATAGTGAAGGCGTTCACAGGTCACGTCGACATTTTCGCGTGACGAGAACAAGGAGGAGCATCTATTAGCTCATAAAATAATTTATTTATAAATATGCGCACTGAAAAACACTGAACTGTCCTGATATTGATAGCGAAGGCGTTCACAGGTCACGTCGACATTTACGCGTGACCAGAACAAGGAGGAGCATCTATTAGCTCATAAAATAATTTATTTATAAATATGCGCACTGAAAAACACTGAACTGTCCTGATAGAGATAGCGAAGGTGTTCACAGGTCACGTCGACATTTTCGCGTGACGAGAACAAGGAGGAGCATCTATTAGCTCATAAAATAATTTATTTATAAATATGCGCACTGAAAAACACTGAACTGTCCTGATAGAGATAGCGAAGACGTTCACAGGTCACGTCGACATTTTCGCTTGACGAGAACAAGGAGGAGCATCTATTAGCTCATAAAATAATTTATTTATAAATATGCGCACTGAAAAACACTGAACTGTCCTGATAGTGATAGCGAAGGCATTCACAGGTCACGTCGACATTTTCGCGTGACGAGAACAAGGAGGAGCATCTATTAGCTTATAAAATAATTTATTTATAAATCGAGCCTAAACTATACAAACGATTTAGCACTTATGCATCACACGAAACTAAAATGTTTCCAACTCACAGGAATATAGATCGCAAAAAGCTGTAAGGCCACTGAGCTAGAAGCGCTCGTAGCCAAGTTTGCATAGCCATTCTGAATCGATCAGCAAAGTTAAGCAACGTCCGCCGCGGTCATGACTTGGATGGGTGACCGCTGGTTGGGCATTACTACTGAGCGCTTCCGTGCTTCGGAGGGCACGTTAAGCCGTCGGTCCCGGTTGTTGTCTTAGGATAGCAGTCGTTACAGCATGGTGGTAGGGCACTTTGCAAATGCCCGCCTGGCTAGCTACCACCCTCAAGTTGAAAATCTGTCGCCAAGCACCTAACGGTGTGTTCCGGCAGCTGTCCTTGAGAGCCAGTTACTCTAGGTTAGTCTGAACAACATAGTGGTCAAAGGCTATCCTATCAGGCATAAAAAAAAAACCTAGACTATTCCAGTGGAAGACACATTGCGATTTCTTGTCTAAAAACAAAACACAAAGACGGATGTTTACCGCCATGCAGAACAAACAACAACAGCAAAAGCTGAGCACCGAATCCATTACAAAGGCCAACTACAACTCAAGGGATGGCTCGGGCTAAGTGCTGACGATGATTACTGGAAAATTGGCTACTGTTTTACGAGATCCTATTGATAGATTCTGCGGAGGCCAGTGGCCAGAATCGCTGAAGATACAATCTCGACCCCAGTATTATTAGTGCAGTTCTCATCGAAAAGTAAAGAAATCCCAGAAGTACCAAAGTTTCTAACGACCATATTCACTGTTTTTGCCCACAACATATATAGTATAGTAGCAACGTGTATAGTGGAAACTAGCAATTAGGACAGGGTACAACAATAACAATAGGTCCATGCGATACTGCTGATACGCATACGTAGGTAAATTTAATAACTACTGAGTTAGTCCAGCACTGAATTTCCAGACACATTAAATTATAATATACAAAGGAAAAGCCGCACGGTTGGCTCAATATTTTAACAATTACCATTTTTGCTCCAGAGCGAATAGCAAATATTATGTTAATATTTTTGTAGGAAACCACTTTGTCAGCAGTCAAAAAAATGTATATGGTGCAAAATTGTTTTCAATTACAAAATATATGTAGGGTTTTTTTTAAATATGCTATGATATACAACTTCAGTTGTATTCGGTGCATGAGACCAGGTAAATATTTTCAATAATAATGATGTGGTCGAAAACGTTGTTCAGGCTAACCTATAATTACTGGCTCTCAAGGACAGCTGCCGGAACATACCGTTAGGTGTTTGGCGACAGGTTTTCTACTTGAGGGTGGTAGCTAGTCAGGTGGGCAGTCCCAAAATTCCCATCCACCATGCTATAACGACTGCCATCCTAAGACAACAACCGGGAGCGACGGTTTAACGTGCCCTCCGAAGCACGGAAGCGCTCAGAAGTATATCACCAGCGGTCATACCCATCCAAGTCATGACTGAGGCGGACGTTGCTTAACTTTGCTGATCGGTTCAGAACGGCTAAGCAAACTTCGCTGCGATCTCTTAAAAAAAAACTTCATTTAATATTAAATAAATATCACTATCAAATAAAGACAAGCAATAAACAGTGCGTTATATAGGTGTATATAGCATTCCTATATAAATGATATATTTGACAGGACTCGCATGAATATACATGATTTTCATGAAAATTAGTCCTGTTAAATCGATCGAAATTAAGTTCTACTGCAAATACTTATAATTATGTTTCTAAATCTAAAAACAAAAATTGAGCTAAAACTACATTACATAACGTAAAAACACACGAGCACACTGTCCATGCATCCGTATATATATAAAAATTACGTGCCACGTTGTTTGTCCGCGATGGCTTCCTAAATTACTGAACCGATTTTAAATTAGATTTGCACACCGTGTGCAATTTGATCCAAAATGAAAGATAGGCAAGCTTACATCTCAATGTATAGTCCCAATAACCCGTGCAAAGGCGGGGCAAGCTGCTAGTATTATATATATTGTTGTATTAGTTCAAAGTTTTTACTAAGTACTGTTTAAAGTGCCCTATTATTATTTTAAAATGCATTTCAGCCTCCTGTGAAACTACTCCGATGTGTGTGACAGTAGAGCGCGCCTGAAGTGACTGAGCGTAAGTTGATGAAAGCACTTGAGCTCACTCGAGAGTCGAGCCGACGCGCGCTCGCTACCGGCTCGAGGCTGCTTCCAGCTTTATGATTAAGGGACGTTCTTTATGACTTGTGACACACTCCATTGCAATTTCACGAACAGCGAATACATTCATATAATATGTCCGTTAGAGTATGTTAGCGTAATTTGATGAAAGTACTCAACCTCATACAAGTGTAGATTAGTAGAATAGTAGAAGCTGACACATACTGGCCCCTGGAATCTGAGAGCTAGTATACGTTTTATTGGCAGTGTGGCAGTGTGTAACAGTGACACTGGCATAGCAAACAATAGTCTAGTCCTATCCTATCAACGCCGTTGGCTGGTCCATATAATAATAGGTCCGTCATATTGTTATAGCGATTGATTTCATAATATGGATACCAGCGTTTATCAAAGGACGTTCGATGTTGAGTCCATGGTCAGCGCACACTTAGCCTCACGTAATTTTGCAAATGCCAGCCTGGCTAGCTGAGAATCCTCAAGAGGGTGGACCTGGAATGAAATAAAAAAAAAATATATTACGTTTATTATTTATTGTGCTATTGTCTATTAAAATAGCGGACTTAATGCACAGTTATTAACATTGACAATGTAAATCGTATTAGAACATCGTCCAAATTGTTCACCTTTGTGTATCACTAAGCTTTCTGCAGATAAGTCGACAGCCGACTCTAGCACTCGAGCTCAATGTTCCAATTCCTGCAACCGTCTCGTAGAAAATTCGCGACGGTTTCGAGTCATAAAACAATCGCCGGAGGGTTTCTTGACAATTAAAAGCATGACCATTAAACACTATCGCAAACTCATCTCCTGTAATATTTTTTAAATTTTTATCTCAAAGTTTGGCGTCAATAAAAAATTACCAGTTCTTAATTGTAATCGCTTAAAAAGAGTTTTATATAATAAGAAACAAAATAATCAAATTTTGTTTCTCTAAAAACTTTAGCGTTATTATCATGCCACGATCATTATCAAGTTACTAATCAAGACTTAGATAAAATTCGAAGGTACAATGAGATCTAGATAGGGACAATAGTACAATGAGAGTACTTAATTTTATTTCCCGTCCTCAGTAACACAAAATTACGTGACGTTTGTCGAAATCGACGCAACACCTAATGTCTCAATCGTTTTGAAACGTTTACACTTGCCCCTTCCACACAGCCACAACCACTTCTTTTCTTTCCAGTTTGGGAAATCGCTTCAGTACTTGAAGATTTATTGAGAAAGTTCATTGTGTCTCTGAGGTATACGCGGCTTGTACAATACTGCTCAAATCGGCTCTCATTCAATAGTATTTCAAACCAATGAAAGTTTTTCATATGAAACAACTCTTCAATATAATGGTATCCTGAAGTTTTGTCAAAGTTTTTCAATCTTTTATCTTCTGATGATAGTATTGCATTATTAACAATTCTTTCAGTGCATAATTTTACATATTATGTAAAGTTGATTACTTAGCAGGCCTTTCTACACTGGGAAACAAGTTACATCAGATTTTTTTAAGCGTAAGTAGTAAAACAAACAACTTTTGAAATAGTCATCTGAATTACTCCTCATCCAAGGGGCAGAACTTGGAATGTTGCCACCTTTTTAAATAAAAATGTCAATGTTACGCGAAGAGCCAGATTCATGCAATGATATTATACCTGAGAGTTGATATATGACACGTGGAGAGCAGCAATTTCCTGAGGAAGCGTAGTCATGGCAACGAGGCGTCGTTACCTCCAGACTGAAATCTTGAAAATATGGCCCTAAAATAATATTATACCTACAGTTATGACTACATGTTACATTTAACTTGCTGGTGTGTCATTGATGCGAAATTTTCGTTTTACTACAATTTTAATCAGTTTCAATGACTTTTAAATGGTTTATGTGCAACATTTTAGCCATAAATGAAATAAGTACAAACTTGTTAGCTTCTAGGCTTAGATATAGATTTTTGTATATAAATGACCGCAATTAGTTACCAAGACCGTATAGCGACGTTTTCTTTGTACAATAAAATCTCACAATTTGAGGAGTATTAAAATTCTCACAACTAACTTTTCATAAAAAGTTCTATTAAATATTATTGATTATTAAACAATATTTAAGGAATTTCTAATTCATGATTTCTCTGGCATTTGCAAACCCTTTTTTCACCACAGTCAGATACTGATGTACCTGATTGCCCTGAAACTGAAATCTTTATCAAATGTTTGTTAAGCAATATAAAAGCATAGTATGTTTCTTTACGAATTGACCTGATAAGGAAAAAATACATTTAGCGCCAGCTGGGTGGGAGCAAATTTATTTCAGTGGCTTCTCGTTCAACTGCTTTGAATGGATTCACTTTAAAGCTAGACTAACTTCACCGAATTTTTACACTTGGTATTTCAAATATGATGAAACTACGCTTGTATGGAAAGCGCTCCGTGCACTCTACTCTTAAGACGAAGTAGTCTTTGATAACTGTCAGACTGAGAGCGTGGGATGAAGTGACCTCTCTTAAGACCCTCACCTAACGGCTCAGGTCTCAATGGCGCCTCATCGGTAATCACCAACATAACACACCTGTGCCATAATGTACTATAATTCACACCGGCAAATCCTTAACTCTTTCTAAAATTTTTACTTTTTAAAACTCAATGCTAGGTATTGAGGCCCAATCTAGGTTTGATCCCCGGGTCAGATAGAAATTGGGTTATTGTAATAATAGCAATCGGAAGACACCAGTCTAGAATTCGGCTTGGTAGATGGCAATAGGTTCGCTCCATTCTAAGCAGCTTCCATACATACTTGTCGAAACTTGGGTATTTAGCCGCTTTAACTTGCCCCTTCAGAGCTAAATAATTAAAATTTCTATGAAGAAAATTACTAGTTAAGTATGTGAGCAAACTGTAGATACCTACTTGTCTATAATATAATTATGTGATATACCCTCTTAATAAATATGCCTGATGATCTTAAAATTAAAAATAACCATCTAAAATTCATCTAATATTAAGATTGTTCATCCTACGTAACCTATCATTTTTTATTGCCGAAATACCGACGTGACTCCCATGCACAGTTAAATAAAGCAGCTCCATCAATAAAATACCCCAAAACCTGTATTTATCTGCACAAAGGACGGAATCGGCAAAGAGACAATGAATTATTTCCTTAATTGCTTTAATTTATACGTCCATTAGTGACGTAAACCACGGAATCCCACAACGAAGAGGCTCGTAAAACAAGGAGAGGGTTCGACTGGCGCTGACGCTGTTGAATCAAATCTCGTTACTCCAAGTAATGTATGGAAATTTTATCATCACTTTGAAAATTATAAGTTTCTTATGATAATATTAGATACCTACAAAGCTCATTATTTTTTTCCTGCCCATAGGCTAACTTAGACCATAACTTCACCTGATTGTACGTGATAATAAGCTCGACCATCATAAACAGCCATAACTTAAAATGGGAACCAGCTCTCAAATACAGTTGCTGGAACAAACCATAAGGTGATGGTGACACATTTCTACTTATGTATGATTGCTCACCATGGCATAAAAATTGCCATCCTAAGACAGCCACCGAGTCTGACGGCTTAATGTGCCCTCAGATGCACGGAAGCGATCAATAGTGAATGTCACTAGCGGTCATTCATCCAAGTAATGACCGCAGCGAACACTGCTTAACCTACTTGATCGGTTAAGAACGATTCTACAAGCTTCACTACGAACTCTTCAACCTAAAGAGCTAAGTCTAGACAGAGTGTCGCCAGAGCGAAAACAGTTTTACCTTAACTTTATGCTATATCTAAATATATTACAGATCAGCTAGTTACTGGCCTTTATCCAAATGGAGAATGCATAAAAAATATTTACGTTTCCACGAATCAATAGCATTAAATAACGAATAACTACATATTAAAGCAAGTACTGTGCCCAATGAGCAATAATATCTGCACTGTGTTGTTGCTACGAATTCGACACACATCAGAAAATATGTCACAGAGTTTACATGACAATATTTTAAGTTTTTATAATTGTTGAATTCCAAAAGTATTTCTGGTAGCGGCTCTACTACAGCCTTAGACCCGCCAGATGTTTTTTTGCAGTAATATGAAATATGACTACTTATATACATTCTATTTTGTTATTTTACTCCAGTTAGGTCGAATAGTCCACGAAATGATACATCATGCTCTACGGCTTCTCTCTTCGCGCACGACTCGTCAATTAACTTTGATAAATGAACACTCCATCAATCAACTCTCCGTGTAGTGGTACACAGGACTGGGATTTAAACCTCACTGAGTGATACTTAGGATATTAAGTCTGCACCGAGGCAGCGATACGTAATTTTGGTTCGTTTGATCCCTTGCTGTTACTTTATTTCTTAATTTTGAGTTATGCAATTAATATATATTATATTTAATGATTCATTCTATAAATCATACACTTTGGAAAATCGGTTACTCAAAATTTTCTTGATAGAAAAAAAATCCAAAGTTACATCTATAAAACGAAATAAATCCTTAGTACGGCGTAAATACTTAACGGAGAGTCATCATTATTTCAATAATAAAAAGAACAACATGTTTTCTATAACGTATATACATTACTTTTATAAATAAGTATTTGTTTTGTTTATACGAAGGAAATACTCAAATTCACGCATGTACCGCCCATTTTAGTCAGAGTCGCGATGCTTTATCCCTATCCGCTTTAGAAATTCTTCGGCCGCCGGACGGGGACGGTCGCTGTTCGCGTGCCTTACTTACGCACACACACGCGGCGTGCCTAAAAAGCTCGATGCGCCCTTAAGTACACACCCTCTTTTGTTGAAAGCATCGCCTTGGTTCTCATGGTTCTGAGTTTAATCCCGGATTGCAAAGTTATTGAATTTGTCTGGAAAAATACCAGAACACTCTCTGGTACATGACTTTCATAGATGAAAACAACGCAGTTGTTATTTTACTACAAGTAGTCTCCTAGCATTTATATATTTGATGACTCATCAATACAGCAGACAATAGGACTCAACTACACTCGAGAGCAATGAATCCGGGTCACTTAAAGAATGTTAAAAATCTCGGAAACTAAAAATGATAGGTTAATGCAATAAATTGTATTTAATAGACAATGTAATACTCCTTAAATGAAAGTAAAAAAAATATGAGTCACCATACATTTTATTAACACAAAATTACATAAAGAAAAAAACTGCTGATCTCTCCTTAAAACAAAAATAGGAAACATGAAATTTTTGAACTTTATTACGATTTTCTTGAATTTTAATACTTCGTATTGCCTCCTCGTGCTTCCATTACTGCGTTTACGCGGTTTGGCATGCTGTACACCAAGTTCCTTATACGATTTTGGGGAATATTCTCCCATTCCTCTGTGAGAGCAATTTTGAGCTCACGAAGCGTGATTGGGGGAGGGTTTCGTTGTTTTACGCATCTGCCTAGCTCGTCCCAAGCATGCTCGATCGGGTTGATATCCGGGCTGCGCGCTGGCCACTCCATACGAGTAATGTTCATCTCTTGAAGGTAGTCATTCACAATCCTACCTGTATGAGGTCGGGCATTGTCATGCATAAATATAGCATCCTCACCTAAATTGACCTTAAATGGACCAACGTGATCATTGAGGATTTCTTCCACATATCTTACGCTAGTTAAAGAGCCGTTTTCTATGATCACCAGCTCTGTGCGACTTTCAGAAGAAATTCCGGCCCACACAAGTACAGACCCACCACCGTAGGCTACTTTTTCTTCGATGCATGCTTGCTTGAATCTTTCCCCTGGTCTTCGATACACTCTGTGTCTTCCATCGTGCTTGTAGAGCATAAATTTTGATTCGTCGGAGAACATAACTTTTGACCAATCTTCAATACTCCAATTTACGTGGCTCTGGGCATATCTTAGTCTCGAAATCGATGCCCACGCTCCAGTTTAGGGCCGTTTGCAGGTCTAAGGGGTTTTAAGTTAGATTCAGCAAGCCGACGTCTTACTGTCCATGCACTTGGGTTACTTCCTCCGAGGCGTCGAAACTGATTGGTGAGTTCAGTTCCTGTGAGAAAGCGATTTCGAAGCATGGTGTTCACCAAGTATCGGTCTTCTCGTGCTGTGGTACACCTTGTTCTGCCCGTTCCTGGTCTGCGTAGGTTAGAACCAGTTTCTTCGTAACGTCGGAGAACTCTTTGTACTGTTGACAGCGACACACCGACAGTCCTGGCTGTATCGCGCTGACTCCGGCCGGTTTCCAGCATTGTAAGTATTCTGGTGCATTCTTCAGGCGTAAGCGACATAATTTCAGCTTGAATAATGAATATAGAGCACTATCAACATGGTTTATGTACCCACATAAATGACAGATTACAGACAAAAGCAAAACCAAATGCTGTAATTTCGTAGTTCCATCTTCGAAAGTGGCCCTTTTTCAAATTTGATTTTTTTATGATATAACTTTACAATAACTAAGAAGTTTTAATACCTTCATTTAAGGAGTATTACATTGTCTATTAAATACAATTTATTGCATTAACCTAGCATTTTTAGTTTCCGAGATTTTTAGGATTCTTTAAGTGACCCGGATTCATTGCTCTCGAGTGTATATACATTAAAATGTGATTTTTAAACTAAAATTTCTTAATTACATATGATGTATTTCAATGAAACTTATTTTTGATTGTTTTACTTATTGCTTATTTTAAGTGGGTGCTGTTTGTTATTGAATGTCACCATTGAATGAAATTGTTTTATTATTCTATTGAGCCTCGATTGGATCGCTTAAACTAATTTTGCGAAGTCTGCTGGTAGCAACCTGGTGGTCCGTTGATGGCAATGGAGATGCCAAGAAGGCTACAGTTCAATATTCAGTTTTCCTCATTTCGATAAATAAAAAAGTGTTATCCCAAATTGTTTGTGCCTTTGATTATTAGCAATAAACCCTTTTTATTTTGAAATTACGTGTTTAAGTTTTACACATATGCTTATTCAGATTTAGGGCCGTAAAGTTAATAATCCATTTATGTAGCAAATACAAAAAAACCCTATTACATTACAAAAATGTGTCCATAGCTCCCACAGAAATATGACGTCCCATACACACTCTAAGTACTAAAAGAGAGTCCTGTATTTGCAAAAGAGACTCACCCTACCGCGCTTTTAAAATACGTATGGAGTATAGGAGTGGTTATTGTGAGCAGTTGTCAAGTCGATCAGTCGTAGATGTTGAAATTACTCCCCAGTCGGCGCTCGGTCTACGGCTCGGAAAAAGCTCGGCCTTTTGGCCCGCTATATTACTGTTATAGGACAATAACTCAAAATTCAGTACAAAAATGATATTGCTTGGCGCGCATATTGCATGTTATGATATTTAAAAGCATAAGTTAAAATACTCCAAATGCAGTAAGAAAAATAAGAGTATCTCATACAACAAATCATAAATGATGGAATTGAAGATCCATACAAAGCACTCAAATCTCACTGAGGCTCGGCCTCACAGCTTCGCTTCAGCAAGTTCAGAGCACTTTGTATAGCACCCATCTTGAATTCCGCCATATCGTATTTTTTGCAGGTATCAATAGACTGCACTGCTCTCTTGATTTCCTATGACATTTTGTTTAAGACCAATTTTTACTTGACAAACAACATTTTGAAATTTTTTTGGGTTTTCTCCATAGGTAGGTACTCCCAGCTTATACCCTACACTTTTTCTATACATAACTTTTTTTCATACTCGACTCCTACAAGGAGAACAATTACATCATCGGGGTTTTTTTCCCATAGGTACTCCCACAAACTTATACCCATAGGCCCTTCAAAGAGAACAATTAAATCAATATTCCCAAAACAACAACGGTATGGTGGTCATGTTGAAAAATGACGTCATAGAAAATTAATTTCAAAGGAGAATGTTCAAAGGCAGGTCCCCTATATGGCGGAGTGTCCTATTAAAATATTATGCTAAAATCGTTACATATTGTTTGCTCTTCTCTCATTAACAGCGTATTGCTTTTCACCCTATCATTAAAAGTTTTCTTAAAGAGTACTATGTTTATAAATTATTTATTTCCTGTTATTTCAACACTAGCAACCAAAGATAATATGCACTACATTTTTTTTATTGGCAACTGGATACATAGTCCTTATACCTCACTAAAATATTGCCAACTTAGAATTGCCAGTTATTTATAGGTCCCATTTTTCCAGAATCTTAGATCGATTCAAAATACAGAGCTATGATTGAATTCATTGCAATTTATAGTTTCTTTACACGTTGTTAGTTTTGCTTTAAATTGAATATCTATCGACAGCGCAGAAACAATCCATACCGTAAGTATACTTATTGAATATACTTTCGGTACTATTGATAGTTTATGTAAGTTTTTTATTTTATTTTTATTACCTTTGACCACTATCTCACGTGATGGTAAGTCATGATTTGGTCGAAGATGTCGTTCAGGCTAACCTATGAAGGCCAGCTGCTGGAACACATCGTTAAGTGCTTGGCGACAGATTTTCTACTTGAAAGTGGTAGCTAGCCAGTCGGGCATTCGCAAAATGCCCTACCACCATGCTGTAACGACTGCCATCTGAAGACAACACCGGGACCGACGACTTAACTTGCCATACGAAGCGCGGAAGCTCTCAGTAGTAATGTCTCTAGTGGTCAAGCATCTAAGTCATGATATATGAGTTGCTTAACTTAGCTGATCGATTAAGAACGGCTAAGCAAACTCCGCTACGCGTGCTTCAAGATGTATATTTTTGTTAAGTAAACAGTATGATGCCTGGTATTCAATACTATTGTTAAGTAAACAGATTGGTAACCTACTACAGTGGCTTGATGTTAGTTGTGCCGCCGGACTAGTAGTAAGGTGAACGTTGGAATTCATCGAGTATAAAATATAATAAAATAACGATTTATAGCAGCCACATAAAAAGGCATCGGTGATGGTATAGCGTGGAAGCACGGCTGTCTTAAAACACTTTTAAGTCAGGAAAAATCGATATGGCGTGTCTCTATTTAAAAATGTTAACTGGCAACACTACTGATGTTTACTTGCTACTGTCAAGAATGTCAAGTCAATGACGGGCTGAAAACGTGAAAGAAAATAATCATTTCTTTTGAAATGTCTATTCTATTCCTAAATAGCATCAAGTTGAATATGCCTATTTATCCCACTGCTTTATTTAGCGAAATCCGTATTAATAATATGAACTCAATTTGTGCATTAGTGACTGAGATATTTCACTCAAACTATTGTATTTGTTTTGTTGCAATTGGGACTATTCTCGGTCTAGTGAAATAGCATGCGTGACATTAGTAAAATGAAAAATGACTCCGGCTCGTAATAGAACGACCCTCCATCTTTCTTGGCGAAGTATTAATTGATCCTTACTATTGAAATCTAATAGTCAGGAATACTTCAATAGAGCCTCAATGCTACCATATGCATTGAGGCTCGTTAGCCTGTTATTGTGCCTAGCTCGTAGTAGCCTGTTATTGTGCCTGCATTTTTATGCCTGCATTACATCCAATAATACACGATAGGCCGGTTGCTTCCGAGTTTCTGAATATCCCTCAGATGAGATTAAATACTGAATACTAGTTATCAGAAGTTATTCAGAGGAGAAATATACATAGCATTTACGAGAGTGATTTGGCGGTTAGTGTATAGCTTTTAATAATGTGTGAAACTCACGATAATTTCATTTAAAAAATTAATAGCACTGCACATCTGGATAAAATGTAAATGATTTAAGCAGATTCGCATTAGGATCTTATCAATACCAACAGGCAAAATCTTACAACGGGGTGCATGTGCAAGAAAATAGTACCATAGTTATTGTGTTATATTGTGTAGAAAAAAGCAATGAATTAGAAGAGGATTTGGCATTAATATTATATCTGAATAATTATTGAGGACCAGAATAAAGTTGTTGATACTACCTCTTAATCTATCAGGTTGTGGATTTTGATACTTATGGTATCATTCGATTTGTCTAAAAAGTATTATAGTCTTAATATATAGATGATTGATAATTTTTATAACTTAAAAATTAAATTACTCTTAAACCAGGGTAAAAATATGAAAAATGGCTACTGATCCTAAAATTAGACGTTTTTATTAACAAATTAAAGAAGAAATAATCAGGCACAAAACTTTTTCAGGGGACCCAAGTCTCCTAGTGGATTGGGCATTCTCCTTTGGAAACAAGGCCTCTAGATAAATATTTTCAGCCGTATCGAAGCAAATGGATTTAATTTTAATGTATGGTGAAAGGGCATTTTGCGAGTGCCCGCCTGGCTAGCGACGACTCTCAAATAGAAAATCTGTCGCCAAGCTCCTAACGGTGTGTTCCGGCAGCAGTCCTTGAGAGCCAGTGAAATTACAGGCACATGAGACTTAACAACTATGTCTCGAGGTGACGGACGCAGTGCAATTCGTGACTTCTGACGAAATGCATCTGTTATAGGCAGAGATTTGTCCACTTAACATCAGGTGGACCAAGAACTTGTTCCGTCACAATAACAAAAAAAAACGGCCGCCATCTAGAATATTTGACATTCACGTCACAAGTCCAAATCTAAAGTCCTTGACATTGGCTATAAAATTTGTTCGAATACTTTACTTGCATATATCTTATGGCTACTGAGATATAAGCGTTTCAATTTTGTATATAAAGTATTTCTTCTATGATAGCTTCTTTCATCGTTTTAAAAACTTCCATAGAACCGGATCATGTTTAGTTATTCACTTGACACATCTATTCTTATAGTTTCTGAATACTCCTTACCAATTCCATCAGAACTTCCGTTTTCCACCATTTTGGATTTTTCCCACAGTCACTGATTACACTTTTTTCAAACATTACTTTTACTCCACATGACTCTTTCTGGGAGAACAATATTCGAATCGTATGTCAGTCAGTAATTCTCTGGTAATCAAGCTTATTCATATGAAATTAATTAATTTAGTACAAAATTCAAAACTCGTAGTATAGCCAAAAGTGAGGTAAAATATTCCAAACACATTGCATACAACATCAAGAATTGGATTTCAAAACATTTTAGTATGTCCTTATAATATTATAATTAACTAAGAACAAAACTATGTATCTAAATCGGTTAATAACAATAACGAAGGCATCAGTAAACAAATAAATGTAAGTTGAATTAAGAATCACTCCTTTGTTTTAGAAGTTAGTTTGAAACCACCAAAGACGAGAAAAATTCAATTAAAACGCAGTAAGCACAATGCAGTAACGAACATCACTCACGATAACTTTAGCTCTGTACCAAACGAGTTTGGGAAGGCATCGTTTCCCATCTCTATAGCGAATGTATCAGCGGATATTGTTAAGACGTCACATCATCGTGTCTTCCCCAAAACAATTCGGTAATTTGGCTACCTACTACATCTTATAACACTATTTTTTGAGTGTTTACGATTGATACTACACGCTGAAACGTCTGAACCGATTTATGTAAAACTTGGAATATACCTAGATAAAAGTTTATTAGTTTTGGTTTTTTATTAACATATGATGACTTTCCATTATTTCCATCACATTTGGTTATTTACTAAGTACACAGGTGAAATAAAGGTGGCAGCTACTCTTCAATAGAAATATGAACAATGTACCTAATTATTGCCATCATAACTATGATGCTTAAAATTTCTTGCTATTTCTTAACCAAACTATTTTTTTATGCCTGATAGGTTAGCCATTAACCACTATCTCACCTGATGTTAAGTGATGATGTGGTCGAAGATGTTGTTCAGGCTAACCTAGAATTACTGGCTTTCAAGACAGCTGCCGGAACACACCGTTAGGTGCTTGGCGACAGATTTAAAGCTTTTTTTGCTTTATGTTGTTTTTTAAATCTATGGAGGTTAATCTAAGGTATGTGTAGCCTACATTTTCACAGGCACCTTGTAATCCTGTGTCGATTCCTGGTAAATTATTATCAACCAATATGTTTGCTTGAAAATGGGTACCAATATATAAAAGATATAAAATATGTAGGTATTACAAAGTTTCACCATAAACAACCACATGTGAGGTGTGCAAATTTCAATTATTATTTAGTATAATCTCCTATATCTGATAGATTTTATTATATATATATATATTTGCTATAGTGCTAATTAGGACTTTAAATTGGCAAATTATACTCGTAATTTCTTTACAAAAAACAAGACAATGAAAAATACAAAAGAAATTGATACGAAAAGTTTATACCCAAATAGCGTTCTTATTGCAAATTAGGTAGGCACATTCTCTACGCCATTTCTCTAAGAGTCTAGAAAAAAGTAAACTAGAAAATTGTGGAAAATTATTTGCAATAAGACCACCTGCTGATTGTAAGATTGTGTGAGGTAACTCTCTGAAGAAACGAATTAATTACATCTGCTCCAACAACCCTTAATCACAAAGCTCGAGCTTATTACAAGTTCGGGGACTTTCCCCAACTTGGAGCCATCTTAACCTTAAAATTAGAAATCCGTTTCAGCGTTTGACTAATTTCGTTTTCTTCGAAGTTTTAAGAAGAGGCCTGACGTCCCTGATGCAATGTGTCTGTGAAACAGAGAAGAAGTTACGTAGGTACATGAAAAATAGATGAAATTCATTTTCCCAAAATCTGGCGCCTAGAATACCTAACGATGACTTACAGCTGATGTGATAAAATCAAACACCTCAGATACAAACCTTGATACAATTTATTCTGCTTTGATACATTTCACTTCTGGCTCACACAGTAATTGGTCAACACATATATAAACAGAATCACACTGTAAATTATTAACTTCAAGAATACACTTGTAATAGATGTTACTCCATCGAGTTCTACCGACAGACGTCTTTGACAGCTAGTTCCCATTCTAAATTCATATTTTACCACATCATCAGTTACCGAAGTGTGACGATGATTAAAAGGCAGCCAATCAGTAATAAATATAAAGATTTTTTTATTCATATATATCACCTGATTGTAAGTGTAGTTGAGGTCAAAGATTATACACAGGCTAATTAAAAAAATACTAAAAAAAATACTTGTTCTCAAGGACAGCTACCGGAACACACCGTTAGGTGCTTGGTTACAGATTTTGAAGATGGTAGCTAAGCAGGTAAACATAAGCGAAATACCGTGCCACGATGCTCCATTCTTGAAAGACTGCTATCCTAAAACAATAACCGGGACCGATGGATTGACGTGCCCTCCAAAACATGGAAGCACATGCAGTAGTTACTGTTACTACGTTAAACGGGTTTTCGTTTTTTGACTTCGGAATTCATGTCATACATTAAACACCATACACTACTCGTTATGTAAGTGAAAGTCATAGTTGCAATCTACCTGTTTTCATAATTACTTCACAGATTACTTAGGTAACTAGTAACCTCGGGTGTTTCCAATATTGCATTTTGAATTGAAAGCTTTTAACCACGTGGTACACTCATTAACTTATCCTTAAAATTAATAGAAGTCGATTGTTTCTTCAGTATTAGCAGCACACAGCACCTTTTAATTTTATTGTACTTAACAATATCTTTAATATATGAAGTCACGTATAGTTTTACTAACAATACATTTGATAGATATACGAAACGATGTACAGACATACGAAAGCATATCATTCCACAGTGAATTATTGATGCGCATATGTACGGGTAAGCTTCGTTTGTACACCATATCTTAGTGTGCGTGTAAATTCAAATGGTACATACAGTAACAAAACAATAAAATGTAAAATATGATCGTTGAAGTGGGTAGTAGTAGTTACAACTACATTTAAAAAAGTGGAGGGGTATTCCTTCGTAAGTGGAAATATCTATAACGGGGATAGAAAACGCGTGCTTCGCTTTAAGTTTGCATGAAGATTTGAAACGTGTAATCTTAGGTACTGTCTAAAGAAATGCTAGAACTGTGATGTAATAAAATATAAGTCGATTGAAACGAAACTTCCTAATTAGCGTCGCGGGTCGATACCAAAGGGCTCCAGTAACGCCCCATTAATCCAACCTCTAGACGTTTTCAATTCGTTACCATTTGTGGACCTCCGGGGCTTGTCTATCAATAACATAGTGGAATTACTTACGTAACTTGCCGAGATAGTTTATCAATTAATGCGAACATTTCAGAGTACCTATTTGGCAGTTGATGGTAAGATTTTGCTTAGATATTTATTATCAATAGCTATTATTTTGGTCTTGGGATTATGTTTAAATTAGTTAAGTGCGTATACTTATAAAGTTAGGTAATGTGAACCATAATTGTGTAAATGATTGTTGATGATGATGTAGTGTGTGAATTCTTAGAAGTCAAAGCTGTGTGGCCTAATAGAACGCAATGTAAAGCGCTGTACATCAGATCAAGAAAACTATTTTATGTGTCCCAACTTATGTTTGATAATATGTATTTAAGTTTCATCGATGACCAAAAAGTCCAAGACAGATAATATTTACTAGCGGCCTACACCGGCTTTGCACAGGTATTTAACAAATATTTCAAAATGAAACAAACAATTTTATAAAAATATTTTATAGCCATGGTAATGTAGGATTTTATTGGTGAAAGAATTTTTCAAATTGGTCCAGCCGTTTTTAAGTTTATCGTTAGGTACATACAAAAATACAAATCTTTCCTCTTTATAATATTAGTGTATGAGATGAGAATATATACGTACTTGGTATACCTATTAATTATTATTATATCCGTCAGAAAACGATGAAAATATACAATGAAAGCCAGTAGTTACGGGTATATATATATAGCTACAAAGAGGTTTGCAAGCATTCAAAACCACCACAAACTAATCCACTTCAAAGCACGTTTCACTAAAGCCACAGAATACCCATACAACAAAGTCAAAGGCTCACGTAGAATATTACAATACCATTAAGTTCCGCTTCCCATAGAGGAGACTATGCGATACAATCTGTACTTCATGTCAAATCGGATAGGATATTCTGTAGCTTAGAAATCTTTATCAATGTATATACAGTAAGTATATGCATCTAGTTAGGACACAGCTGGTGCTCCACGAGCACAGCTGATCAAATCCCTAAATAGACGAAGAGGTGGCTGGTATTGAGTATTACTCAGGTACCTTACATGTATGATGTTTTTACAATAAAATAAAATGTATTATAAAACTCAAATTTTTATTGAAATAGGTCACATTTGCCTCGTTACATCAGGTCGAGTCCTGTTTGAAACAATCATTTCCTATTCTTCTATTCCCTAAACATTTTCATGGATGTTACTGAACTGTATTATGATTCAAGAATGCAATTTTTACCATTATCGCCATCTTAGCGTTTAAACTTACAACATTCTAATCTTATGGCATTTCCCAAATTCTACATTTAAAGATTTCCAATCGCACTGCCATTTATGAGTCTAACATATAAACTTGATGTGTGTTTTACACAATGTCAGCATGCTTGAAACACCTTACTTGAAAAATTGCAGGCTCTCCTACTACTACGAGTAGATTGTCTGTCCACCAAAGTGAATTACACCCGTTACCGCTAAAACAGGCACCGAATACAGATTTCATGTTTTACGAGTGTCTCTTTTGTCCCTCGTGATTGCATTGGTTGCCTGCTGGCAAACTTTGAATCATACTCGTAATAAGTTAGTTAGATGTAAGAAATTATCTAATTTAATTTATTCAATTTCGTCACAAGATTTTACTAACCGTATTACTGGTTCTCAAGTACATCTGCTGGAACATGCCGTTGGGGCTTGGCGACATATTCTCTATTTAAGAGTAATAGCCAGCCAGGGCATTCGCAAAATGCTACAACGACTGTCATCAACAACCGAGACCGACGGCTTGTCGTGCCCTCTGAAGCACGGAAACGCTCAGTAACAATGCCACTGACGGTTACCCACCCAAGTGATGACGTTGCGGACGCAGCGGACATTGCTTAATAAAGTTTTCTCTTGTGATGAAATAATGATGTGTGCGTGCAATAGCCAGATGTTATCGCTTAACATCGGCTGGACCTCGCGCTTGTTCCTTCACAAACCAATAAAAATAACAAAATAAAATATTTTTGATCTAGTTTTGGTCACCCGTATAAGCGTGGGTTTGAAATAAAACTGTAACTAATTTTTGTATTCCGTACTTTTAGAGAATTCTAGATCTAAAATCATTTATAATTATAAGACATGCGTGACCTTTCGAATCGGGTTACTAAATTTTGTAGACAAAAATGTTACACCACGTATACTCGTAAGTTCAGATATTAATATTTCTTAAATATCATACACAAGAGACCTCGCCAAAAAGATAAAAAAAATTGCCAAGAACAATTTTGAAATATTCAACCTAAATTCAATATTATTGTACTGACTGAGTTTCGTATACAACACTCGTATATTTAAGTTTATTGCGGTCTTCGAACGTTAATATTCCGAGGGCATATTGTTTCGGACACCACACATTATTAATGTGTTGCTCGTGACGGTCGACACAAACATGCCCGTGAAGCCGTGAAGAAGGTACCAACACGTGGGATGTAAGATCAATCCAGGGTAATGAGCTATAGGGAATTTTAGGGTAGGTACACATTCTTTGTAATCGGTACCTACTTCTTCATATAAACTTATTGTTAAAGATATTGAGCATATTATTGTTATTTGCTGAAGGGTAATTCAGTATTATATACCGGACTTAGTAGATACTCCTATATAGTTAACATTGTTGCATGTGTTTAGTTTACTTGATACCTTTTTACTGCCCTCTTATTACAGCGCTTGTGCAATACGACCACATACTAGATAAAATACATTAAAGTAAATAGTGCTATTTGCTGATGTCACCAAGTAATTAATCTGGGAGAGGGCGTTCAAACGTAATTGACATTTTATTCCAATTTTCAAGTATTATCTAATAAGTGTTTTATGAGAAAAATATACCAGAAAATTCCTGACATGATATTCAAGGGTTTTTAAAGTTTGTATGTATTTTATTTAATGTAATAGAAGGGCAAAAGACCAGGCGGCTCAACTGCTGGTATAAGATCACCGTCGCCCACCAACATACGCAACACTAGAGGTCTCGAGGATGTGTTACCGGCCTTTGAGGAGGCAATAATATGCTCTCTTCTTTATACACAGAAAGTACATTAAAAATAACGGTCCTTTAATTTGAAAGTCTCGCTTAAAGCTTAATGCTATCTGATGATGACATCGGAATCCATGATAAAATAAATAATAATAATTACAAAGAGCATACTCTCCTAGGTAGTTTCTGTACTGTACTGTAACAGCTGGATCGTTCACTGCTGAACACAGCCTCCCCTATTAAGGGGGTATTTGCCATAATCCCCACGCTAGGCAGGCATCTTGGGGATCGCAGTGTAGGTTAGCAGTTCTTTAGAAGGCGCTGCTGCCCACCTTCCAATATTTTCCCTAAGTCGCCTCTTACGACACCCACCGGGACGCATATGCGGAGGTGCAATTCTAACCCGGCACCCCAGCATATATATATATATGTGAAAGCTAAAAGGCACTCTCACACTCAGGTAGTTTCTAGGCTAACGTTATTTTTACGGCTTAACATGCCCTCCGAAGCACGGAAGCACTCAGTATTAATGTCACTAGAGGTCACCTATCCAACTCATGACCGCGGCGGACGTTGCTTAACTTTAAGAACAGTCAATTAAACTTCGCTACGAGCGCTCCTTGAAAAAATTCGTAAGTAACGCGCGTCATTGTTACCTACTAAGTTATTTACCTACATACGGTACAGCATTTTGAACACTCTCGGGTTCAAAACGCTGTACCGTCGCTTTTGGCTTGGGTACAGTTCCAGACATCGGACTGCTAGTAAATTCCAATAACTATCCGACCCGGAGATTTCACCCAAGACCTAGAAATTACAAAGAAACTACTACACACTAACATTAAAAATGCGAAAGTCTGTGGGTGTGTATGTTTCTTACTTCTTCATGCTGAAACGGAACCGATTCGGATTAAACTTGAAATATACATAGGTTAGGTCTTAGATTAACAAAGAATACTTTTCGTCATCATCATCAACACTTTTCATAATCGTCTAAGCGGCTGAAACCGCGACGCGCATCTTGTACAAATATAAAATATCACTCAAACTCGCAATATTATTATAAAAAATATTATTATATTTATAAAATATATTACCAAAATTTTGAGACTCAGTCGTTTCGTTGAGTTTTCAGTGAAATATAATTAAGTGTAACTGTTTTTATTAAAAACCGCACAAGTCGCAAAAAAGAAACATTAAATATTTTAATTAAATAAAGCAGCTGTGGAAATTAAACAGGTTATTACGGCAAATGGGTTTTTTTGTTTTAACGATATGTAGCTTTTTTCTGCAGATACTTTCGTCATGTTATGTAGCTAAGAAGGATCCAAAGTGAGTTCAAGCACACATACAAACACCAACTTGTCTGTGTTATTTGCAAAGCTATCGTAATTTGCTATTTTGCTATTTTGGTATCGTGCAAATGATTTCATTCAAGCAATGATAGTTGAGCGGTAACAGCTATGAACTGCCGTGCTGCAGGTCCATGGCTCGGTTCCCACCGCCGCCGACTTGAGCTTCACCACTTGATGGCATTTTGCTCGCCGCAGCTACCACCACTTAATAATAAATCTGTTGCCATACACTTAACAGTGTGTTCTGGCATTATCGACTGTATGTCTCAAGGACGGACGCAGTGTAATAGGGAGAGGTTACCTCTTAACATCAGGTGGGCCTATTGCTTGTTCCGTAACAATCCCAAAAAAAAGTTTGTATAGCATATTACCCCCTAATAACCACTATCCTCACTCCACAGCCACTCCAATCCTCAACTTGCAGAACACAATTCAAGATCTCACTCTGTTCACTAATGTTTCTAGATTTTGCTGGTTAGGTCAGCTAATCATCACTGTAGCACATGCCATTAAGTCGCTTCTATAGAAGAATCCACAAAACAAGACAAAAGAGATTGTGATCTTCTATCACTTCTTGCGTTTACTGTCACATCTCTCAAACTCTGCTATATCGGCCAACCCAAACCTTGGAATAAGAATCTATTGTTCCGAAGTTGAAACTGTCCACTGGAAAACTGATAAACTTACCAACCGCAAGCAAACATACTTCTTGTTAAACACCAAACAGAATCAAATGTAGCGCAATTTTTTAAGATGCTCCGAAACATAATTATAAATTATAAACAAATATAATTATTGACCAGACACGAAGAGACCAACTATTGAGTAATCATGGAAGCCGGTTTGGACAGACGAGAAGGTTACACAAATAATACTCAAATATTAAAGTTAAGAACATAAATCCAAAAACAACGGATGTAAAACCAGGCAAGAACACTGTCGCTTCAGGAGGAAAACGAACGGAAACGTACTTTCCGTTGTTCTCGTAGTCACTTCTCTGAAAAAGATTTCATATTTATAAAGAGTGTGAAGAAGCGCGTAAAACTAAAATAAGATTCAAAGATTACAGTCATGTATTTTACGGCACTAGATAATTTAACTGGTTAAGGTTTAATAGCCGGATAACAAGATTTACATTATTACTAACTAAGATTAAGTATTTTAAAGCACTATTTATTAAAATAGTAAAATTAATAAATCAACTGATTTCGACAAAATACTGATTTTTAAGCAAATCGGTCTAGCTTTGATTGTGTTTGTAAAAAGTAGTCTTATGTCGGTATCGTGCCTTGCTCGATATTCCAGGACCTATCTGTCTAACAAAATGGTAATGGACATAAACTTAAGTTTGACATAATTTTTGAACTACTTTTTTTGAAAATGATGCTGATTATAATCATTATTTACTGTTCGAATTAGACAGTAAGGCCCCTGAGGCTAAATTGAGTCAAGTAAGTCGAAAAAAGAGATGCTTTGATATTCACTTACTAGTTACCGCCAACAATAGACGTCTAAACGATGTCATTGTTCGTTAAGTTACGACCGATAACAATCCTCGATAGCGAAAATGGAAATAATCATTTAATGGCGAATATAATACAGTTTTTGTTTTATATGGTTAGAACCAATGAGCCGTACAGGAGGTCTATTGTTCAAAATCCACTGAGCGCCTGAGATTTATGGTGATATGGTATTTTTCGAATGCCAACGCACTCTTGTACAATATTAAACTAACGCAAGCACAAAATCATATTACTCGTATAAAAATATCGTCTTTATGGTCAGTCACCTCACTGATGTTAGCCTTCTTTGGAAATGTTACTGTTGGTAGTATGCCCATAAGTAAATGACCCAGTAAAAATCTATCGCCAAGCATCCGATAAACATTCCGGCAGCTGCCGGCCTTAACAGCCAGTCCCCATTTTACGTTAGCCTTATTTTATGCACCTCGGAACCGCTAGCGTTCTGAATCTGAATAATTCAACATTTTCTTTGGAAAATTTCAATGGATTTAAAAATACTATGTTGTAATTGTAGATTATTTTTCAAAAATAGAAGGAGTTCGAAATATAAGTCAAGAAATAGTATGTAGTTTGAAATTTTTTTAAGGCAAAAGTAATAGTAATACCGTAAAATCATATGATGCAAATGTTGTACATTCATCTACAAAATATATTTTTTTCAAATCTTGAACTTCAGCAGTAACGGAGGAGTTCGCTTAAAAAGTACGAATTTGACGGTACCAAGGGCCTTAAACATTTTAGCTAAAACGACACGTTTTATGCGCTCATTGTACAATATACTATTTATTTTATCCGGGGGCATACAAAACTATATGATATATTACATATTTAAACATATCACGAGAAGCAACTTAAAGACCTCCTCCAAAGTAAATAGTATGTAGTATACATGTGTAGTTAGTTAATGCGGGTGTGATAGCCAAGATAACGGGCATAGGGGAGAGAGGAACTAAACATGAACTGCCCATCATACATAGTTATATATATGATATTACATACGATACTAAAATTATTACGCACAATCAAAATTAAAGTAAGAAAGGTACTTATGGCTTATCACACCTAACAAGGGCGTTATATGTGAAAATAAGTAAGTATGTACACAACCAACAAATAGAAACATACAAACACAATAAGCTGATCCAGTCTTATTTCGAACAAAAGATAAAAGCGTATAAATAATAAAATAACGCGAGTAATGCCCACTCAACAACCCTTATCTGCAGAACACACGTCTTATGTTCTACAAAACCATCGCCTTTGATGTGTATTTCGGAGAGGTAATACAATATTTCCTTGTTGAAAAAAAGAATCGTGTTTCAGAGGGCTTAACGTGCTTATCTTACGTAAATGTAAAATCACGTCCCAGGCACAAGGTCGTTACTCTGTGGAGGTAAAAGGGTGGTTGTAGAGGTGCAAAATTTGCGATATGTACCAATCTCAATATACCTATATTTTTCTGTATTAATATGATTTTTTTATTGCTATAGGTAAGCATTTGACCACGATCTCACCTGAACGTAGATGACGTGGTCGAAGGTGTTAATAGGCTTAACCTTAAATTACTGGCTCTCAAGGATAGCTGCCGGAACACACCGTTAGATGCTTGGCGAGAGATTTTCTACTAGAGGGAGGTCGCTAGCCAGGTGGGCATTAATTCGCAAAATGCCCTACCACCATGCGTGTAATGACTGCCATCGTAAGACAACAACCGGGACAGACGGCTTAAGGTGCCCTCCGAAGCATGGAAGCGCTCAGTAGTATCTAATGTCACCAGCGGTCACCCATCCAACTCATGACCGCGGCGGACGTTGCTTAGCTTTAGAAGCAATGCAAGTGGTAAGAACGAGCAAGTGGTCCACCATATGTTTTTTATTTTTAGATCTGTTATAGGCTCCTTTTGACTAAGGGAAGACATCTTCAACGTTTGCTCATTAAAAATTATAATTACGACATTCTCACTCCAAAACTCGACCATAGACTGACAAAACTATTGTTATATTGTTTACTTCAATGTGAAATAATACATGTGATATCTGACCATTATCAAACTCAAATTCAAAATCATTTATTCAATTTAGGCGTCTACGACGCTCTTATGAAGGTCAATTACAAATTTTAATATTGAAATATAGTACATTGTACTGCCACGTTCAGCAAAAAAATTATAGAGCCACTGCGAGAAGAACGGGCAAGATACTCGGGGCCATTCTTTTAAACATCTTTTAACAATGTGTTATACAATATAATACGACTATTACAATATTTGTTCAAATTACGTAGGTGACAAGTGATAGCTTCGCAGAGGCAGAACTTTCAAGCATCTTTGTCGTTTAAGTAATCACAAACTTTGTAGTATGATTTCTCAATCAAAATATTTTTCACATGCAACTTGAATTTTCCTTCTATGAGCATTGTAATATGTTTGGGAATTTTATTACAAAACCGCACACATTTAATTACCTAAAAAGGACCTTTTATTTGTCTTTGCTAGTCTGAAACCTGGTACTGCTATTTTATATTTATTCCTAGTGTTGTAATCGTGGTTGTCACTATTAAATTTAAATTTACTCAATTTTTTCCGAACATACATAATATTTTCAAATATATACACATATTCTACCCTCATCCCACCTATGTAGGGTCTGTACAATGCCTTTAATCTGTATATATATGTGAAATCTAAAAGGCACGCTCACTCACGGACGAAACACAAAATCTCTAGAACTACTTGACCTATGAAGTACAATTTTGTCCAGCATAGTTTATGGGTAGCCTCCTATAAGCTCATAATGTCATAAAAGTCAGTTAAGAACGGATTTTGCGACCCGGCCGCATTAACGGGGTCAAATTGGGGCTGCAAGAATGAAAGTAATATGTTTTTGATGTTAGGATCATGACTTTTGTAGTATCTTGTCGCACCTGGTTTATAATATACACTGAATACATATTATATTATTGTGCCCCGTAGGGTGTCGGGCTAGAATGTCAACCCTCATTGCTACCTGTGGGTGTCGTAAGAGGCGACTTATGGTAAAAAACCGGAAGGTAGGCAGCAGCGCTTTCTGAGTAACTGATCTCTTAAACTACGATCCCCATGACGCCTGCCAAGCGTGGGGATTATGGCAAAGCCCCCTTAATGGGGGCTGTGTTCAGCGGTTGACAATTTGGCTGATACAGTACATATTGAGCTGAGGTACTGTGATATTATTATATTACAGTGTTGAATTATTTGTATTAGCGATGCGATTCAGATATGTTAATACAAACGCACTGTAGTGCGCAGCGTTAACATACAGACCGTTACGAAAACGCTGCGCACTGCACTGGTTACCGTAATAGTTTGGTACAGGTTGAAAGTGAGGAGTCACTGCTTCTTGGGTCACGTTTTTTTAATGGTAGGAAGGCTATATTATTGTGTATGTTTTGATTCCTGTTCTTGAGGGCCAGTTTTCAATACAAGTGTAGCTGGATAATATCTTAGTCCTCAACATTACTTAATAACACATCAAAGCATGGTTATAAGGGGCTAGCTGCGCACCCGGTACATAATAAAATCATTTCATAATTTTTACCTAAATCGTGCATAAAATTTAACACGATAAGTCACCCTATTCCTATGTGTCACTTATCTATTAACTTAACTTTAATTTATGATTGAGAAACCCAATTCTCAATCATCAGATAAAAATAACAGCATAAGTAAATATATACTACTGTACCTATTCTATATCAGCCGTATCGTCCACTGCTGAAAACAGCCACCCCTATTAAGGGGGTATTTGCCATGATCCCCACGCATGGCTAGGTTCTTGGGGATCGCAGTTTAAGATGACAGTTCTTTAGATGGCGCTGCTGCCCACCTTCCAGTATTTTGTCCCTTAGTCGCCTTTTACGACATTGATGGAAAGATATGGGGGGTGGAATTCTAAACTGGCATCCCACGGGTTATTCAAATATTAATGAACCAAATTTAAAAACAATAGGCTTTCTTATAAATAAATAATATAAGCGCAGTACAACAAGTACTTGTTTGTAGTACAACGCAATTTGAACTATAAGTGTCGCTCCATCCCGATACGATGGTTGAAGAACGAGAGCAAGAATTAAAGTTATGAGTCATTGTGTCATGTTAGCTCAATTGGTTAGAGCATACCCCGGCTAAAGGGGTGGATGGACGCGGGCTCGAATCCCGCACATGACTATAATTTTTTCTCTCGTAAATTTGTAATTTTGTAAAATATACGTACATTTTATTTTAGTTATATAACAGCATAACAATAGTAACTTATTGTAAAATTTGATTTAAATTTTTGTTAATCGTAGGTAATACAATAATAACAATAAGGCAGCTCAATATCCTTAAAATAAGATTTTAAGACTTTTCTTCTCGCACAGTAAATCAAAACCACAATGTTTCTCGCCACGCGTGTATTGTGTTTATGGCTACAGTAGTAGGTATCGTTAAAACTGTGTATTTAATGGACTGTAAATGAAAAATGACCCAATTGTCACGACGCGACGACGACGGTGGACGGCGGCGAGAGGCGTAACTATCGACATTTTACTACTAACTGTTATTTAATCAAGTACGATTGACCGCGATGTTCGTAGTAACTGCTGATATATCTGTGGACCACGAACACCCTTAAGCCTTTTATGATCCATTTGTATCGGGTTCACCGACTGTGCACCCTCTCGCCCAGATGTAGTAATTGAAAATATTATAGGATTTTTTTACGGTCGTAACATGGAAACCAAATCCTATTTATATGAAGGATTGTATATAAAACCATCACAATCGGCAAATATTGTAAAACCTTAACGGTTCGGTAATTTCTCAAACGGTATGCAGTATTTTTTTTATAATTTTATTGATTTGATTCACACCAGTTTGATGACGATTTCGGGGAGTGTGCCACAGAACTACATGATTTGATTCCGCCATCCCCATTCTTTAACCGGACATCCAGGGATACTCCGAAGCGCCACTGCTATATGGTAGATATTCCATTTACCCGAACAAAGCGATTTCCTTCTTCGTTCATTATAGGAACCGCCAGGGAATGGAATACCCTGCTTGAGTCTGTGTTTCCGGTTAAGTACAATATGGGGGTCTTCAAAACCCGAGCAGGTATCTTCTGGGTAAGCGCGCTCCATCATCTACCGCATCATCACTTAACATCAGGTGAGATAGCGGTCAAGTGCTACCCAGTATAAAAAAAAATTATATAATGAAAATCTTGAACAGATTTTCATTAAAAGTGGCTTATAACTTTTTTCTGGTCTGGTTGGTCCCACTCATGCAATGAAACATTGTTCACTTCAATTCGTCTATTATATTTGATTATATTATATTCATCTATTTTAAAAAAATAAACGAAAGTAACAATATGGTAGCCTTGACCTCACGCTGCAACCAAAACAAAGGAGTCTGCAATACAATTCCGGTGGCACCTATTTGATTCAATAATTTTTGCCACGGGAAAATAAACGTACTTTATTAGTCTACATCTTACAGCACATGCTTTGGGCTAACTGAATTGGTCTCAATTAGTAGGTAACCAACACACAGATGAACATATCTAGTTAACAATGAAACAGGTGGTTCCTTTTTATTTTATTTTATATAATGGTGGCGGAACAAGCGCGAGGCCCACCTGATGTTATGTGGACTAATCACTGACTATAACATATGCATTTCGCCAAAAGTTACGAATTGCACTGCGCCCGTCATACTGAGACATACAGTTGTTTTAAGTCTCATGTGCCCGAAATTTTACTGGCTACTGGAAATTTTACTCTACTTGAGAGTGGTAGCTAGCCAGACGAACATTCGCAAAATGCCCTTCCATCATGCGGTAAAGCTCAAGCCCGCGGTGGGGATCGAACCATGGATCCGCGGCACGGCAGTCCATATCTATATCATTGCTATAACATCAAAGGTGTGTGTGGTTTCAGCTCTTCAGCGGATGCATCTCCACCGAGCAAGCTACCAAACTCAAGTAAGAAAATATCACCTATCACCTAATAATAATGTGCATTCTGGAGAAAACAATTCAGTGTCAAATTAAACATAATTTTTATGGCGTCTATGCTCGCGTATGAAGGTCAGTCTCAATATGTGACTTTGGAAGATACTACTTAATACTGTTGCGTTCGGTTAAAACAGAAAGGTAAAGCCACTATGAGAAGTATATAGTTGTACAAAAATCCATTATTTTTGAAGTGTATTTTAACAATGTGGTCAAACATATATACTATTTCATTACTTATATGTTTATTTACATTATGTCGGTAAAAGTCAACTCGAAAACGGTGGAATTTTCAACTAAATTTAATGTGTAAATAATCACAATGAATGTAGTAGGCAATCTTTTGCCATTACAAGTTATTTCAACACATAAAATTCTGGTCAAGAATATGAATAATTGAACACAAAAGGTTCAATTTTCTATTTTAATCAATGATATCGGGCTTATAGACATACATATTTTTATAGACTGACAAAATATACACAATGTATGTTGTGTAACATTTGGTAATGAAAAAAGTTAAGAGCGCAATAACCAATTTCATTTCACTCATAAAGGTATTGTTTTCGTATTTCCGAGGACCTACCTGTCCCTTCCAAATTGACGTATTGGAGGCAACGGTAGCCGCTGAATCGAAAAGAGCAAGCAATTTATCTGAAGAGATACGGCGTCCAGGGTCCACCGATTACCTATTCATTGGTCGTGACAAACAGTTTCCATTTGCTATTTTCTGATGGAGGTTGCCTTTTATTTACTAAGCTCACAACCGGCAAATTCATATTTCAAGATCAAAAGGATTTCTGAGTCCAGCTCAAAATTGGAATCACGATTGCTCAAAGAAATCGTTTCGCTACGTCATGATTTAGGCCTGTCGTGGAAATGAAAGCGACAGTGTAAAATTATTTTGACTGGAAATGGAGTGTTATTATTGTTGTATAAAGTAAACTGATTCGAATTTATTTCGGTTTAATGATGTCATTTAACCTATTGGTGGCCAGTGAATCAATTTTTATCTATTTTAAGTTTTGTTAGGTTACTCTGAGTATTAAATTTGACCCGCTCTTACAAATATCATAATAAGTATACAAATGTTGCAAGTGGTACAAATGTCAAGGTACATATGTGTTTGTTACCAATAAAAAACCTTTTACATGAACTGAGTTTACTCATTATTGAAAACAGAATTAGATTCTATCGAATATAAGATATAGGTGACTGTGGGTAGTAACGTTATATTATATAAAGCCCTAGTTCATAGAAGAATCTCAGCAATTGTTCATACCATAGAGATATAAAATACTATTTAGAGTGGCAGCCATGTCAGTTTTCTTAGAAAACGAGCGTAGCCAGTTCAACACATGTGAATGATACTTGACATTACATCTTTATTGTTCACAACAAACAATCCGATTCCCTGATTAGTCCCATTTTTACCCAATTGAAACATTTAATAAGCCAATTTATAACAGTTGAAAATACACCTTATCTAAAGAGTGGTAAGATTGAATTTCTTGTGAATTTTGTCAAGCTATCCCTTTCAGTGAGAGAGTCAGATATATAGTAATTCCCCTAATATCTGGTGAAAGTTACTAGTCGACAATATCTGTACAGTAATTATGCAGTCTCTCAGTCAAGAAAAATTCAATTTTAAAATTGTTCCTTGGTAAAATCTGAGCATAGACAATTGAAAAATAGTTCACAAATAACTGCACGATTATTGATTACGAGAAAATAATTATTGGGATAGCTAGTAAAATTTTACCTTTTTTATTTATTTATTCGGAACAAAAAGTGGTATCCTAGCCAGTGATGCAGTACATTTTTATCAATATTTTTTTCCATTGACTTAATCGATTTATAGACACGACCTTCAGCAGTGAAGATGCTGAATAAGAAAATGACGATAAAAATAAAATTAAGCTATTACTGCGAAGCACAGCTTGATTTCGATATGATATGTTATAGGCTTGCTTATTTGTAGTAAAATTATTACAAACACATGAAATTCGCGTAAAGGGTGGTACTAGGATAGGCACATAATATGTTTTTTTTTATGAATCCCTATATATTATATAGGGATTCATAAAAATAAAAGACGAGGTTAAGTCGAAGTCGTGGTACATATAACAAGAGGCAAATTGCAGTTGAGTTCAAGTAATTATACATGTTGTCAGTCAATATAAATTGTCAAGTCAAATTTTACCACGTAGAATCTAACTATACTTTTAATTTTTGTTTTGATGTAGGTAATTATAGCGGTCGAAGCCGCAGGTTAGCGAAAGATTAATTTGTAGATTATAAAAAGTGCCTTATTGTAGTGGGTGGGTGCGGAAGTACAGCCTACTGGTGATATATTCGTGTCAAATAAATGGGTTTGTGCCAATTCACCCTGCTAACCTTGACATACCTAAGTGGGTGCATTTGCATAGCACATTGAGGGCTTTGCTTCTTTCACATCTTTTACATAAGAAAACTTAATTTACATATCTCAACATAACACGATCAAGCCATTTTTATGTGAGATTTAAATCTTTTTATGAAATCTGAAACCAAGTGAAATAACAATTTCATGTCTATAGGAAAAAAATGTTTAAAGAAATTTAACAGAAAAGATATTTAAAGTAGCTAAAAATTTTTTTTCGGAATTGATTTATATATCATTTCCGTTATTTTATTTTTTATTTTATTTTATTCGGAAAACATACAGTGTTGACATAGCATTTTTACTTTCAAGATAAAATATCTATACACCATTTGAAACGTTTTCGCATATGGTAGAGAAATACATTTTTTTCTAGTTAACCAAGGATGCTTCCTTTCAAAAACCTGATTATGATAATCTGATTTAAGCAAAGTCTAAGGGTAATTCTATAAATCTGGATATCGTCTGCCAACCGGGATTCCGATTTGTACACATTAATGAAAATCAGGGAGACTGACGCAATAGGAACTACTAGCTAATTAAATTGGTAATCATTTTATTTCCATTGACACGAATTGTACTTATTGCATAATCGGTGATTGCTATTTCTAGATATTATTATTTAGCAAAAAAATAAAACATATTTCTCTATTACATATTTTAACAAATGAATTGAATGGCAGCCAATGAGATATTCTCTTTATCGTTGATAACGAAAATCTCCAAAATAGACTAAGTCATAACCTGAAAGTTCGCGTGTTCGGTTCCGTTCGCGCCTGCATTGCTGCAACACACCCCGCGATGCTGTAACGCTGCCTGCTGTACATCATATTATGTCCTAATCCAAACGGAAGAAAAAGGAAAAAAAATCATGTGATGTTGTCAAAGTAGCTTTGGTCTGTCATGGTGAATGAACACTGCTTGAAATCCCTATCAATGCCAAGCAAGTTGAGTGTGTAGAACTTCCTCTTAGCCTTCGCAGACAGTTTCTCTCCGATAAATTCCTTTATAAAGTAGCTCAAAACTCAAATCACCCAGTTCTTGAAAAACTAGATTTTTTTACTGATATTATATATCTCATGTAATAAAGCCTTATCTGAGGACTCCCCTTGTCTCCTCCGCAGCTATTTACAATTCATCCTTCTTCCTTATTCTCTCCTTCAGAATCCTGTTATGCCTTTGCACTCATCATCTTACGAAGCATTCGTTTTCAAACCTAACATTATTTTGGATTTTGGTATTGATAAAAACACAATAGAAGCTAATAAGGTTTTATAAATAAATTTTTCACAGAATACAAGGGCTGGACTGCCATGCAGATGCTTCTAATAATCCAGATAGTCCGATAGGTGTTGTAATTTGGATCCCATCTACGAGAATAATTTTCAATAATAAATGTCCTCCTACCACTTCCATCTTTTCAGGAGAAGCCATTGCAATTCTGGAAGCCATCCTTTTTGTAATATCACACAATCTGAAAAAAACTATCATATTTTCAGACTCCAAAAGCTGCCTCCAATCTATTCTTGCTAACCCATTTCGGTCCAAATCTAGGTTCCCAATTGTTTTAAAAATAAGAAATGCCCTTTTCGAATATACTCGTAGCTCTCACGGCATAAATGTGATCCTAGCCTGGATTCCTGGTCACGCCGGTATAGTGGGCAACGAATCTCAAGAACAAGATATCTGTTCGACTTTAAAAGCCGCACACAACAAGAGTTGAAGTTAAAATCCTAACCTTGAAAAATTGCGTGTTCTTGAAAATATTTGAACAATTTGTTCAAAGTCAAAGTCAAAGTCAAAATCATTTATTCAATTTAGGCGTCTACGACGCTCTTATGGAGGTCAATTACAACAAAAAATATAGAGCCACTGCGAGAAGAACGGGCAAGAAACTCGGGGTCATTCTTTTAAACATTTTTTAACAATGTGTTAAGTACATACTATATAGTAAAATTATTACAATACTTAATTTACATTACGTAGGTGTTAGGCGCTAGCTAATATAATTAATGTTAATATAATTGATGTTAACCTTCTGACCTACACGTGTATTTATCCGTCCAGATAAAAGTTCTATATGCACTAAACGCAATTTATCGATGAAAAATCATGAATCACTATATGTCAGATTGCACCGACTTTGTTCATCAGCTAAATATAAAACATTTAGGAACAATTTATTATGTTTTCCGGTGATAGGATATTCCTACTTTCTTTACATTTGTGACATCGCTATTGAATGTGCAATTTATAACAGCACAACGCGGCATTTTCATATACATTTACGGAGATGAATGCGGCGCGTTAACCGTGGGTCGACTGTCAGTATCATTATAGTCCGTTGACGTAAATACTCCTGTTTAGGAGTATGTTAGGCTCGCGGGCCACGCCCCTTCACCTTTCTATTGCTTTCTCTTTTCTGTGGTTCATACTCTAGATTTACACACTATTTTCTTAAATACCATATAAACATGCTACTGAAGCCTCGAGTCCAAGAAAATAATAGTTATTTGTTATACAAGAGTGCAAAGTTGCTTTTTAACCGCGTGTTCAATTTTGATTACCGAGCAAGCGAAGGATTAGAATCCTGAGCGTTAGCGAGGGAATCAAAAGAGCACGAGGTGAAAAATCTTTGCACTCGAGTGCAACACGTAACTTTTCATTCCACCTCAGCGAGGAAATGACTAAATGCAAAAAAAAACGTTTACAATCACAAGATAGGTACACCTTTATTTCAGTTTGGGAGAAAGCTCATTTGCGCATTATTAACAGTTTCAGTCAATTCTGTTGGCGTCAACAAACTTCCTCGTCGCTAGAATCACTCATTTTAGTTTTTTCACTTGTTTTCAAGTTTCTTGTTTTTAATATAAGGTTTAACAATGACGTGAAAAAATGCCGCGTAAAGAACGGCGTACAAAGCAAATTGAAAAAAGAACACCAAGGAGGTTCTGAGTCTGAGTTTTTAACAAATTAAATAAAAGTTTATATTCGGCACCATAGAGGTAGCAGTAAATAGGTTTAATGTTTTTTTTAATTCACAAACTTAGTGCACACGATGTTCTAAATTCAATTTACTTTATCCTCTAGAGAATAAAAACGGCTTTTCTACTCAGATATTGGAGATTAAAAATACTCTTCCGAGATGGTGGGATGAAACAATAATTGTTATATAAATCTTCTTGATTCGTTGAAGCTCACACAATAGCCTCTAATGGAGAAAGGATAGTGAATGAAATGAAAGAAGTGTTCGTGTCGGCTACGATTGTTCACTCACTTGATATCTCAGTCGATTTAAAGTGAAATACTGAACGGTTGGTACGTGAAAACAATTTTGCTGTCGGGGGCAAAAGTGCAGTAGATACAAGTACATCAACATCTTTTGTACTCAGCGTACGGAGCATTTTTGTCATCTATTTTTCTGAACTTCAAGTCTTTAGTTAAAAACATATTACGTTGTCTTAGATTTTCGCGATTGTTACAAATAGTAATTAAACAACTTGAAACAGTTTAAATCACGTATATTCGTCATTAATTATTCAAACCCGACGTTTCAAACACTCTGCAGTGATCGCGGTCACTCATTGAACCCGTGACATAACGTATATAACGTGAAAGTCAAAGTCAAAGTCAAAATCATTTATTCAATTTAGGCGTCTACGACGCTCTTATGAAGGTCAATTACAAATTTTAATATTGAAATATACTACATTGTACTGCCACGTTCAGCAAACAAAAGTTATAGAGCCACTGCGAGAAGAACGGGCAAGAAACTCGGGGCCATTCTTTTAAAGGTTTTTTTAAAAATGTGTTAAGTACATACTATATAATAAAATTATTACAATACTTAATTTACATTACGTAGGTGTTAGGCGCTAGCTTGGCAGAGGCGAACCAGTCCAAGCATTTTTGTCGTTTAAGTAATCACAAACTGTGTAGTAAGATTTCTTTATCAAAATATTCTTCACATGCAACTTGAATTTTCTTTCTGTGAGCGTTGTAATATGTTTGGGCAATTTATTATAAAACCGCACACAATTTCCTAAGAAGGACCTTTTAGTTGTCTTTGCTAATCTAAAACCTGGCACCGCTATTTTATCTTTATTCCTAGTGTTATAATCGTGAGTGTCACTGTTTGATTTAAATTTGCTCAAATTTTTACGAACATACATAATATTTTCAAATATATACAGACTTGGTAAAGTTAAAATATCAATTTCTTTAAAAATATCTCTCAGGGATTCCCTAGGATCCATTTCATATATGGCTCGAATTGCACGCTTTTGTAAGATAAAGATTGTCTCTATCTCAGCAGCAGCTCCCCACAGCAATATACCATAAGACATAATACTGTGGAAGTACGCGAAATAAACGAGCCTAGCAGTAGCTACGTCTGTTAGCTGTCTTATCTTACGAACTGCATATGCAGCAGAACTAAGTCTTCCAGATAGATCATGTATGTGACATAAACATATTACAGTTAACCCTTATATATATAGAACCTAAGAATAGTATACAAACTTTTGAAAGAAGACTGCGTCTGGCGACTAATTGGTCTGCAGTTGAGCATAATTTAAATTATGAAATATATGTGTATGACGTTTTAAAAAATAACTAACCCTAGAAATGAGTATCAGAAAACTTTTCTATAACCAGTGTTCGAAATTTGGCTTAACTTTGTGAGTTTAAACTGCTAATTGTAACGTGACGCTATATACTTTATTAAATGGTTGAATAGATAGTAAAAACAAAATTTTTGAACTTTAAAACATGGAGACCAACCAAGTCCGTTTTTTAGGTTCAAAAATACAATTACTAATAACAAACAAAAAGCGTCAACAAACACAATTTAAACTAAAGACTGTCCCAAAATGAATATGTCAACTCCCAGCCTAATTTAAATGTTGCCATAGGGGACTTGTTATCCAAGCCTCCACGAAACTAACTTTAAACCTGTAAGCCCACCCGTATGCTACCTGAATTCAATTAAAGTACTTATATATTTGCTCTTAAGCCATCCACTCACAGACATGTTTTGCATAAACATTCTGAAATATCATACTACTGTATTTGATATCATATATCATACTGCTGTAACTCTCAAGATACTAATTAAAATTGTATCCTCTTATTGATTAAAAATCTAATTTTGGCAAATAGCTTTGTGTCTATCTCGAAAACAAAGACCGTCCGTGATATTGACAATGAAATTCTTTTTATAGGCAACTTTTGCTGTTCAAATGTTAATCATGTCTTTGTCAACTTTTCAAGTGTGTGGCGGTGCGATCTTGAAGTGCCCAATAGTTCACAATGTGATCCCACGATGTTGGGAAATGTGGAAACTATTATTAGTTGGAATTGGCTGCGTGTGGAAGTACGACCTTAGGATTGCTACACGCGACCGCTTTTTACCTTACCTTACTCGTGTCAATTCCCTTATGTCCCTTCACAAGTAAAACATCCGTGGAAAGATAGAAAAAGACTACGAGAATCTGAATGGCTTCTAATGAACTCAATGTATCTTAAGTCAAGGCTTTGGTACATATTCCTATATACTTACTAGGAGGGTTTGTATATTTAAGAGTAAAGAAAAGTAGTACTTTGGGCAGTGGCTCTGTTCTCTGACAAAGAAATACTGGTGTGCTTTTTCCGATAAAGTAACACATAAACCGATTGATAATGTACTTATCTTATTTCAGAATTAAGTTTGTTACAACATTTTCATTTTTTAAGTTGCATATTTTGGAAATATAAAAATCTTGATTTCGCAATATTTACTAAAATTTATATTTTGTTCGGCTCATCTGTTCACTGAATGTGCTGAACCACAAATCAATCAATTTAGCGGTAGCATTGTTTTGGATTTAACCTCACCCTACCGATAAAAGTAAGAATCAATGTAACAAGTTCATAACTTGCGGAAAGATTATATAAAAATAAATAAAAAATCGAACCTCCTCTTAAGCTGGAATTCACGCACCCAAGCTACGAATAAATATGCACCTACTTTGCATGACGGGTAATGACAACGATGGTGTCTGTTTTTCGATCTCCACTGATATTATATCTACAAGTACAATTCAATTATTTGACATCAATTACCAAAGGCATAGAAAAGGAATTAATGAAAGTAATTAAAATTCTTCTATTAATAATGAGATAAATTGTCCCGATTTAATTTATCCGATTATTAAGAGAACCTTAATAATCGGATTCGAAGAAGAATTCGAAGCGCTCGTAGCCAAGTTTGCTTAGCCATTCTGAATCGATCAGCAAAGTTAAGCAACGTCCGCCGCGGTCATGACTTGGATGGGTGACCGCTGGTTGGGCATTACTACTGAGCGCTTCCGTGCTTCGGAGGGCACGTTAAGCCGTCGGTCTCGGTTGTTGTCTTAGGATAGCAGTCGTTACAGCATGGTGGTAGGGCACTTTGCAAATGCCCGCCTGGCTAGCTACCACCCTCAAGTTGAAAATCTGTCGCCAAGCACCTAACGGTGTGTTCCGGCAGCTGTCCTTGAGAGCCAGTAACTCTAGGTTAGTCTGAACAACATCCTCGACCACATCATCACTTACCATTAGGTGAGATAGTGGTCAAAGGCTAACCTATCAGGCATAAAAAATAAATAAAAAAAAACCATTTTAATGAGTGTAGCATAAATAGTTACTTTAATACCTACTTCGACAAGGAAATCGAGCCATTATCCCTTTCTGAGATTTGCAAATAATCATATTTTTATTATTTTAACATTATGTGGTTGTAAAACCCAACACTTTTTGGGTCACGTCAAATTTTGACAGGTGAATCTGTTTGACGGTTATCACATGCAATGGCGACGTCTACACGTCGACTTTAGTTTTTCATAAATATGGTAAAAACAACAAAGCATGCCCTATAGTTTAGTGTACAATACACTCATATTTGCTAGTGAAAGTAGAGCTAAATGTAAACGAAGACTTCTATAATTAGCAACAGTTCTTTTGATATGGTAAAATCAGGCATATATATCTTCGTAGGGGTAGGCTAAGGTGTACAAGCACCCAAATATGAGCGGAAACTTATTGGTACTTGATATTCGGGTGCAAGTCTCTTGCCACTGATGAAGTCTGGTTAAAAAAACCTAATATCTCTGGTGTGGCCAGGAAATTTAAATCCGGATGACGTGAATCAGACACTGCTGTGACTTCGGTCCAACAGGGCAGGCTCTCTTCAACATAAAATTGTTTTCTACTACAATTTTTGTATCCGCTAATATAAGTGCCACGTGCCAACTTAAATGTAGTAAAGTAATTATTTCGAGGGTCATAATCACATGTGTGTGGCCTCTTTTGATGTCTCGGAATATGTTAAAGTAAACATGCCATCATGTTTAAAGATGACTTGGGCTTTTGTTAATGAGTAGGAATATAATTTCTAACAAGCTACGCTTACGTGAATAATATAGCCGAGATAAAAACGTGTGCGGCTTGGGTAACTGAAAATGTTCACTAGATAACATTTTAGACATTATTTTTGTAGAATCAATTATTTAGAAAGCTCTTTAGGTTTTAGAAGCTATTATGATTGGAGCGATGGTAGCATATTTTAATGGGCTCTTCCATTTTAATAATGTGCCCCATTAATTTGTTAGGGAAGATAATTTGAGATAGGCATTTTATGTTAGATCTATGCCGATTGATAATTAATTTCTTTGGATAAAAAGAATAAATGAACACGGTCACTACGCGACGAACTTCGACTTTGTTTTTTTTTATGCCGATAGGCTAGCCAATTTATTTGGATGTTAAGTGATGATGCGGTGCATAGTGGTAAACAGGTTAAACTTATAGAATTGGCTCTCAAAGACAGCTGCCAGAACACTCGTTGACACTTGAATGTGGTAGTTAGCCAGGCGGGCACTCGCAAAATGCTCTACTACCAAGCACAAAAGCACGAAACAGCCACCGTGCTTTTCTTAAGTTTTTCCACTTGATGAAAGTACAAGGCTTCCACACGGACCCTGCTTGCTTCACTTCAGAAATTACACCTCTACACTAGCTACCACCCTCAAGTAGAAAATCTGTCGCCAAGCACCTAACGGTCTGTTCCGGCAGCTGTCCTTGAGAGCCAATAATTCTAGGTTAGCCTGAACAACATCTTCGACCACATCATCACTTACCATCAGGTGAGATAGTGGTCAAAGGCTAACCTATCAGACTAACTAAAAAAGACTTCTAGGAGATTGTGATTAAAGACTACCCTAATTGCTAATAAATTGGTGTCTATATTTTAGATATATGTACGTAGTATTATTATGTTCTATGATATAGGTATGTGCTTTCTAGCTCAATAAACATATACAAATTATACTTAAATGAGTCATGTCATGCTTAGTATATGGATACTTTATTAGCACTTCGGATAGAGATTGGTCAAAAGCAAGACAAGTTTCTTAATACTTTAATAGGTACTTTGACAGTTATGCTAAGTCTGCGAAGAAAAGACTACAAATGTAGGCAAGGATATAATTATAGTTTACACGTGTATTTGAGGTAAAAAAAAAACATTTTTACCCGCAGTTCTGAAGTATTTTTTTCTCTGGATATGGCATTAAATAAGATATGCATAATCACATTAATGCCACTGGTGGTAATTGATTGATGTGATCGAAGATGTTGTAAAGGCTAACCGATAATTACGTTACCTAAGTGCTTGGCGACAGATTTTCTTTTTGAAGGGGGTAGCCAGCCAGGCGGGCATTTGATAAATGCCTTATCACAATGCTATAACGACTGCAAGGCAAGCAAGTCACCCATCCAAGTCATGACTGCGGCGGACGTTGCATGACTAAGCCAAATACGCTGCGAGCCCTTCAAAAAAAAATATAACTACTAGTCTGAATCAATGTTTATAAAATAAACCTATAATTTTAGACAATTCTACAAAATTCAATATGTTTTCGTAAGTTATAATAGTTATAATTGCCAAGTGCCACACAAATTTTACTGGAAAATGAAAGGGAGAAAAAGGTTAATCAGGATACCCCTTTAACCATTGTTTTGTGCCTTTTTATCACTTGGCTGTGTTCATGTGAAACACACCGAAGTTAAGATGTTACCTACGTTATAAATTATGTATCGTACTCTCTTATATAGTTTTCTGCAAATAAAACAGCAGTATGCATAAATGAAGTCAGTATAGCCTATTCAATAGGGGTAAAGTTAGAAAATGTTAGCGCAACTCGTGATATGGCAATAACCGTGGCAAACTTTACAGACTTGCACCAGCCTCTGAACCCAAAAATCAAATACTTTTTTCCTTTTTTGGAACATTGTGATGCTGTACGCAAAGCATGGTCCGACTAATACTTGGCCGGGTTTTGTTTTCATTTCATAAGTACACTTACAAAAAAAATATTGACCGCGCATTTTGTTAATTTATATTGCTAACTATATTTTCATTGCAAAATCTTACACTTAGGATATAGGCTGATAATATTCTATGTATTGGTTTGGTTGCTAGATTATCTATTATATTTGATAACGTAAAACCATACATTAAGAGAGGAGTTTTAAAAATATGCAATGTTTTCTTTATTACTTATTAAATATATTACCTATACATGGGTAAACGTAGTTTTTAATCATTTTGTCAGTTTTAGGGGTAATTTATGTAAGCGTGGGCATTGGTCTCCAATTACTGTTTCAGATAATTGGAACAATATTATTTCAAACACGGGACGCGAATACCTGAATCTTGTAAAACGCCTTGATCGTGTAAATTGGAAAACCAGCCACAAGTGTGAAAAAACTATTTGAATATCTTGCCAAAGAATCACTTTCTATCTTTAAAACAACACGTTGAAAAGAGGTAAGTAATTATATAGTAGATAGCATTACCCCGATAACATACAGCGCGTATAAGAACAATAAACAACACCATTTGGGATGGTCGGTATGTAGCAATCCAAGTTTCATCCTGTAGTGTGTCCGAACATTAGGGCGGCGTTCATTTTATTGCGGTGTCCGAGTCCAGCAAACTGCCCTTTAACTCACTCGGACACTACCACATATTACGCTTGTAATGGAATATATTCCGGGTGTTACTGGAATTTTCTATTTTCTAGTGTGAATATGGGTGGACATTTACGATAAATCCACCGTTACATCAGTCGTTACTGGGTATGTAAGTAAAATTACAACATAAACATAATAAAAGATGAATTATAACCACCTACCTGAGATTTTATCTACTTCTACTTTCCAGCCACCACATGCATTCTTTCTGCACTACGCTCCACAAAGCTGTGATCTTACATAATGACGCCTTTTCTACACACATCCATCCTCCCTCCCCTATCCCCTCTTCTTCACGCAGTCTATCCATTCTTCTTCTTACCTACACATACGACATTTGTTGTAGTTTTAACGTATACTAATACAAAGGAATATAGAATAGAATAGAATAGAAACTCTTTATTGTTACACCACATTTAAAATATTAAAGTTTACATCATAAGATTTAATTAAATAATAATAACATAGTGTTACAATGGGCGGCCTTATCACTAAAAGTGATCTCTACCAGGCAACCTTAGGATGGAGTTGAATAAACAAAACTATTGGGGCGGGTGTAGTCTAACAATTATCAATGAAAAAGTAAAAATTCATAAACATATTTTAAAAATAAAACTAATTTTATTGGTGTTTCTAAACAAATGTATAAAAATAGCATGTAATTTTTTAAAATAAATAAATACACACATAAATATATTTATATATATATATATATTATATATATATAATATATATAAAATATATGTATATATATATATATATATACATATCAACATACATAAATAGATGATGTTATACATATAAATCATATAAAAATACATATCATAATATTATCCCATATAAAGCCTAGAAATTTTCAAAAATATAGTGCAAAATTAATTGGACAAATAAAACTTTTTTACTTGATCCTTGAACATTCTGAGAGTTGGTGCTTGTCTTATAGATACAGGAAGAGAATTCCATAAGCGAGCAGCCTGAATAGTGAAAGATTTGCTATAAAACGAACTCGTGCGAGGATGGATTTCAAGTGTAAGATTTTCTGATGACCTTAAAGTGTATGAAGAACAGTGAAGGAAATCAAAACGTTCCTTGAGATAGCGCGGGGATGTAGGATTAAACAATATATTGTAAAGGAGACTGAGAATATGAGCATTCCGGCGAAAACGTATAGTCAGCCAATTGAGCTTAGAACGAAACTGAGAGACGTGATCATATTTGCGTAAACTAAATATGAATCTAATACAAACATTTTGAAGACGCTCAAGTTTATCTAGCTGTTCCTCCGTGAGATCGAGATAGCAGGCATCAGCGTAGTCAAGAATTAGAAGTAATAGAGATTGAGCTAATGCAATTTTAGTGGCTGTTGGAAGAAAGTTGCGCAACCTTTTTAAGGATCCTGCTGCGGCAAATAGCTTGCGACTGGTAATTTGTAACTGTTGATCCCACCTCATATAGCGATCCATTGTTATTCCAAGATTCTTTACAGAGCTACTAAAGGGAATAGCAATACCACCAAAGAAAACTTGAGGAAGTAATACCCAGTCAATTGTTGACATTAATCTTGAGCTACCAATAACTATTGTTTGTGTCTTTATGGGATTTACTTTTAACCCAAAAGAATTGCTCCATTTAGCTATGCGATCAAGATCAGCATTAACAATCTGAATGGCTTCAGATAGTTTATTCACTGGAGCCTTAGAATAAATCTGTAGATTATCTGCATATAGGTGGTAGGAAGAAGTGAGGTTTTGAGAGATCGAATTAATAAACAAAGCAAACAATAAAGGAGATAAGACGCCACCTTGCGGGACGCCTGCAGTCGTGCTACACCACGAAGAGTATTCATCTTCAAGGCGAACACGCTGCCTGCGCCCGTACAGATAACTGTGAAACCAATCAACTACCGTTGGAGAAATGTTAATTGAGCAAAGGAGAGCGAGAAGAATGTCAAAAAAGAGGCTAAAATCTAAAAGAGTTAATACAGTAACTTCGGCGTTGTCCATTCCTAGACGGATATCATAAGTAATTTTGATGAGAGTAGTTACAGTGCTATGCCCAGGTCGAAAGCCAGATTGAAAAGGGTTTAAAAGTTTGTTACTAGTTAAGAATTTGCTAATTTGGTTGTAGATAAGACGCTCGAGCACTTTTGGCAGGAATGGAAGGATTGAAATGGGTCGATAATCAGAATATGATTTAGGGTTTCATTTTTTGGCCAAGGGAATAATTTGAGCGTCTTTCCAGATTGAGGGAAATACTCCATCAGTGACAGAGTTATTAAAAATGTGACAGAGAACAGGAAGTATAACATCTAGGATGGGCATTACCATGTTACGATTTATGCCGTCAACACCAACAGCCTTGGAAGTGATTGAAATTACGCTCTTCTTAACATCGCAAGCAGATAGTTGATTAAAAATAAATGGCGAATGGTCGGGAGTCGGTAAAGTTGAAAGGTAACGTAGGGTATTGTTTGTATCTGAGATGTTAATATCAGACAGCGAAGAGAAATGTTGGTTTAGAGAATTGATATTTTAATCATTTGGAATTGATTCTTGTCGTGATTTACCTATTCCCAATGACCTGAGAAATTTCCATACTTTGGCAGGGTCCTCATTAGCGACAGATTTGTGAACATGGTGGCGTAAAGCATCCCTACACACCATATTGCAGCGATTGCGAGATTTCACATACACAGCTTTATTTTCATCACAAGGTCTACGCTTGTATTTACTTTTAGTGACTACTTTTTTATGCATTAACACTTTTATATCATTGGTTAACCATGGAGCTGGAAGGTGCTTTAATTTTATAGCTCGAAGAGGGGCATGCTTATCTTACAACTGTGTTAATAAGGAGTTGAATATAGCAACTTGGTCATTCACAGTCACTGCATCATATACCGGAGACCAGTCGACTAAATGGGCATCATTAAGAAATGCTACCTGGTCCATGCCACTAAAATTGCGCTGAAGTATGATTTTAGGTTTAGCTTTCGGAGGACGAATTTTGTAAGATAGGAATATCAGATCATGATACGAAAAGGCATCGGCGGAACATTGACCGTGCTTTGCAACATGCTGGGTAGATGATACTATAATCAAGTCGAGAAGTGAAGGAGTGTAGTTAGGGGAGTGATGAGTAGCATTTAGAGGTAGAATATGCATGTTGCAGGAATTAATGACAGCTTCCAGTGAGATAGTACGACAATCACGTTTGAGAAGACAGGTGTTGAAATCACCCATGATAATGCTATGGACATATGAAGGGGTAAGATCTTCAAGGATCTGTTCAAATGATGAGAAGTAATTATTACAAGAAGAGTTGCTATAATAGGCTCCGAGTAAGATTTTATTATGTGAAAGAAGAACCTCCACAAAAAGATGCTCACCAGCATTTGCTATAGGCGGTTGGGATGAGGTGCTGACTACTGAGAAAGGAATATGTGATCTAAGATAAATAGCCACCCCACCACCACGGCTGTCACTACGATCATTTCGGATTAGGTTAAAGCCGGGCAAGGAATACGATAAAGACGGTAAGCACGGCTTGAACCATGTCTCGGAGACTATTATGGCGTGAATATTTTTGTGATCTAGAGATGCCTGCATATCGGGATAATGTGCCGGAATACTTTGCGCGTTAATATGATTCACGTTAAAATTCTTCGGTACATCAGAAAACTGCGAGTCGAGAGTATCGTTAAGCGTTGGAATGCTTTCGAAACTATGGTCACTAAGAGAACTGTTAGAAGACAATGACAAATACTCTTCACTATCACTATTATCCGCATTTTTAAATAAGTTTAACATATTTCTTAATATGAGAAATATATATTACAATATAATATACTAATAAATATATTTATATATACTAAATATATACTTACAAATAATAATATATTAATATATAAAAGAGGTTTTTTTATAACTCTCCACCTGCCAGTTCATCAATACATTTAAAAACCACGCACAATACACACGGATACAAATATTTGTTTTTACCCAGAGAAGAAAAAATGAATAAAAACACCAAAACATAGACACAAACTAACCACATCAAATATATGCATATAATAAATTTTAAGACAATATGAGTTATATAATATGGTCATTTTGTCACCAGGTTTGAACAGAATAAGCTGGTGTGATAAACTCTATGGTTTGTTGTGAAGTAAAAAAAACTTCAACGTCAAAACAAATGTCAAAACTGTCTTGATTGATACGAGAGGTAGTAAAGTAAAATTATTTATGATGTAAAAAAGACAAAAGCTTTAAATTAAGTACCTACTTACAGTGCGTAAAATTAGAAGACATACATAGAGGGTACGAACAAACCATGTTGTAAACAAACTTATGTAGTAATAATTATACCCTCAAGAAGAGATTGAAGCAGTAATGTCAACGCTTTTTAGAAGCGGCTGGTCTCGGTTTGGCTGTAGCTATCGACTCCTTGGGAGCATCATGCACTGGAATCGGCGCTTCCGTTCCACCAATCTTATCGAGCTCTGCAAGAGAGCTGATACGATGTCGTATTCCGTCAGCACCCGATATGAACACGAATCTGTCTTTCGTCCAACATTTGCCAATGCCATATCTTTGGCGAGCCACCATAAATGTTTGATGCCGTGTTTTAGTTAAAAACTCAGATAGAGTTAAACCGGATCCTTTTAAACCCATCTTTGCGAACCATAACTTGTTTCTAATCTCCAACGTACGCAATTTGAACAGGATCGGTCTGGGCTTATCAGGAGTGGATGCACGACCCATTCGGTGACAACGGCTGATATCCTCGACAGTAACATTTAACTTCGTGTGAGTTGCCACGGCCCTCGCTACCACTAATGCAGTATCTTCATCCTTGGATTCCACAAGGCCATGTAGCAGCAGGATCTTACGACGACTACGCATTTCCATAGAATCCTGCTGTTGAACAAGCATGGCCACCTGGTCTTGAAGACATTGAATAGCTGTCATAATAAAGGAGCGGAATGCAGTAAAGTCTGATGCCAAGTTGTTTATATTGGTTGAAGGAGTAGCAACTTGAAGCTCACCTTCATAAGCATCCATCCGCTGCATAAATAACTGCTGGAGTTGGGCCATTGAATGCTGTACTGCCTCCATATTGAAATAAAAGTGTGTGCAATCAATACCAGTATATTAAACTCAGTTTAATTTTGTGTGAAGTGACTGTATGATAAGGATAACACCCACTGGCAGGTATTTTGTACTAGATTTTAATTATACATTAAATTTAGACATTAAGGAGTAGATTAACTTATTATTTTTAAATAAATTTACTCAGACAAAATTTGATAGATGTTTTTCACTCTCCTACCCGCGCAGAAAAAACTACATATATACATTGTAATGCTTTTCCTGTCGGGTAAGTAGCAGGTACAAATGTCAACAATATTGGCATTTTAATAATCATATGTTTGCGAATCTATTGCTATCCTATAAGCATAGTTCACGAAAATTATTATATATATCAATATATTATTTATTATGAGTGTCCCTAGATTTGCTTCAATCTTTGTTGTAATATATTGTCACACTGAATTG